>JAWHQI010000052.1:3695000-6413750 GCA_033032865.1 Dactylorhiza incarnata
TCTCCAGAAAACTCACACGACTGTGTTCCCCGGCAACGGCGCCAAAAACTTGATGCGTGTCGGCAAGTGCACCGGTCGCTGTCAAGTAATAAATGTGGAGAGTGGAATCCCCGAGTGTCGGTCTCTTGAGGAACACAGTAAGGTGGAGTTAACATTCGAGGAAGGACTTGAGATCGAAGACCTTTGGGTCGGATGAATTGCGGACACGGGGGTTGATTTGGTTTGTGGAAAATAAAGAGAAAAAGCTACAACTACTCCTATGCAATGCCGCTATGCAACGCTTCGCTCGGCGGGATGGAAGACTACGTAGGCCTTGAACGCGCTACTTCGTAAGGGCGGATGGACGAGTAGGCAAGCGGATCGAACTATGCAGGCCTTGAGCGCGCTGCTTCGTTAGGCGGGATGGAGTACGGGCCGCGATGCCACGCTTCGGTAGGTGGATGGGCGAGTAGGCTAACGGAATGAGGGTCGTAAGCACCTCTTCGCAAAGCACACCATTAACAATTGTTAGGGAGGCACAACACAACGAACAATCCACACCACGGGGCACACCTCAAATGAAAATATAACAAGATTACTCAATCACATAGACATGATTTCATACTAATGTTAACAAGTAAAAATATACTTCATCAAAATGTTGGTTCTAGCTACATACACATCAATAAGAGAAGAATAAGGCAAGAAATCGACCGAATCCGAAGTCTCATTGTAGATTCACGGTTGGAATCGCCGGGTTGTCAATCCGTGTCCAAGCTCGGTCTGCAACTACGTCCGGGGTAGAGAGAGCTGTCACTACTCTCCAATGAGCCTGTCTTCTTCATGTCACGATCTGGTAGAGATTGCAAACTTCCTCTTGCTTGATGGCGATGGAGGCTAAACCTTCCATGGAGCACTTGGATGAAGGAGGAGGCCGAGAGGAAGCTCCGACTCAAGATTGGCGTAAAGAACAAGCCCGGAGCACCTCCATATGGTGGGCGGCGGTGTAGGGGCGAAATCGGAGCCCTGGAGCGAGAAAACGGCGGAATAAAATCGGGATCCGACCTAAAATCGCGAGCAGTACAATTTATAGGCGCTGGAATAAATAGTGCGCACGGTCATTGGCGCACGACCAGTGGTCGTGCGCACTAGAATTCTGTGATCGTGCGCACTGCCTGGGCAGAACCTGCAAGAAACGAAATTTATAAAATATAATGTTCGCACGACCGGTGGCGCACGACCGGTGGCGCACGACCGGTGGTCATGCGCACTATCGTCGGTGGTCGTGCGCACTGGTCGAGACAGAACTCCTAAAATTAATGATAAGTGTGCACGAACAGTGGGGAACGACTGGTGGTCGTGCGCACTATCGTAGATGGTCGTGCGCACTGCACCAAACAGAACTCATGAAAAAAAGGGTTAAGTGCGCACGCTCAGTGGCGCATGACCAGTGGTCATGCGTAATAGAACCGGTGATCGTGCGCAGTGTTCCTATACAGAATTGCACCGGGAACACCTGCACGACTCCTAATCCAGCACAACCACGAATCTAGCCACTAAAAGTGGCACCTAACAGTACATGAAAACTACTAATGAAGATAAGCATGAAATCACACCAAAATGGGCCTAGAGGTGCACCTAGCATGGAATATCAAATATAAACAATAACAGGGCTAAAGTGCGGTGAAGAGACTGAATAAAGGCCTAGATGAGTCCATAAAAGTGTATATGATCAGGACTCATCACTGCTCTCCCCTTCATCACCTCCACGTCGTTTCCGACGAAGCGATCGTCGAGGCTGCTCCTCCTCAGGACTCTCCTCTCTAACCGGTGATGGAGTTAACTTGAGTGCCACCATTATCTTCTGTATCATCTTCTCAACACCGGATATATTCTTCGACATTCGTATCACTTTCCTATTTATGTCCGCTCCCTGCTCCCTTAGCTCCTGTAGTTCTCGCTGGGTCTCTCTCATTGACCCACTTCATTGAACTGGAGGTTGTGGAGATGGATCTCTTTCTTGTCATGGAGGATGAATTGATTGTGTAGATAATCTGGCTGGTCGACAATCAAGATGATAAACCTCCCTATTAAGAGACTGGCATTTCTTGTATATAATTCGTTGAATAATTCCTCCCAGCGGAAGAGTATTCAATCGATGTCGCCTTGGATCTTTCAGTTTATATGTATACCTTATCATTGATAGAAGGAGATCTGCCATATCAAACTGAATTCTTTCTAAGATATGGTATGTAACCATACTCAATTGTGCTGTGATCATCTTTGTATCTCCCCCCTTTATCATGATCGTACGTTGTAGGATCTCTTGCATCATGAACGCATCAGGAGTTAGTGTTGTGCCTAATGAAATCAAATCCTCCACATCTCCTTGACCATGTGATACTTCATTCACTTGAGTCCTGTCCCAAAATGTTTGGAAGCTCTCTATGATATCCAAGAAATTACTACTCCACTCAAGACCAAACTCAACACGTAAATCTTCATGTGTTATCACTACCTCATGACCTTGGACGTAGGAACGTACTCCTCCTTCGATATTCATCCTAGTCGGATCCTCTAATCCCATGTAAAACTCCCTTACTAAAACTGGGGAAAAGCTATCATCTATTAGCACAGAGAGAACACTCACATCAGCCAAATATTCGTAGATATGCACATGAATGGGTAATTCTACCCCCACCATCATAGCCACTCCGATGGTGGCATCCTCAATACCGGGAAATATATTACCACCCTCTCGATTCTAATCTACATTTGATCGTCGACCGCGACTACTGGAGGCAGCCTTTCTCAAATCTGAACCAAAATAAAATTGAAGGAAAAACATCAAAAATCTGGACACGAGGTCTACCGCGGTGCGGTAGCTTATACCACCGCGCGGTAGCTGACGAAACTACTATTCGTCTTCCTCCTCCGATTTCACCTAAATAATCCTCCAAATCATTCAAAAATGCTTGAAAACTCCAATTCGGTGATATCTCAACTAATCTAACATGAACACTCAAACAATTACTCATAGATCTACCAAAATGACTTGAAAAATTTGTCAAAAATCCTCCTATGACTACATTGCCATGAAATTTGTTCAAATCCGCTAGATCCTAGCTTGAATCACTAACTTGATGCATAAAAGAAACTAAAATAACAAAAGAAAATCCCTACCTATTGCTAACGCCGGTGGAAGCTGAAGGAAAATATGAGATCCAAAATCCCTTCACCAAATGAAATCTGACCGAGTCAGATCCTTTTATTTCACGCGAACTACCACGACGCGGTAACCCTATCGCTGGCGGTAGTGAATATGTTTCATTCTTTATTTTTGTCTTTCATATTTTTTGCAGTTTCTTTCTATTTACCTTTATGCAATTATTTATTTTATTTTAAAATTCTAAAAAAAAATTATAAAACAAATCAAAATCCAACCAAAAAAAACATGATTTGTGTTTCTATATATCAAAACAAACTACAAAATTGAAAAACAAATTAAAACAACAAAAACATGCTTTATATTTGTTTTATTTCTGATTTTGAAAAACTTAAATTTTTTATAAAAACTAATGTGCTTTTCAATGTTTCATGGATGATATGGTTTATCTTACCAAGTTTAAAATACAATGTTTCATTCTCTATTTCAAGTATCCTAATAACATTATTTTGTATCATGCCTTGATCATTATCTTATGTGTGCTTTGAAATTGATTATAGAAATCATGTGTAGTATTGCATTGCATGCCTCTATGTATGAGTAAATGGTTTATATTTGCTAATGATTTATTCACTCACACTTTTTGATAAACTACATATGAATTTAATCTACTCTTACATGAGTGTGTAGTGTAACAACCTAATATTATTGTTCTGCATGCTTAGTTTTACCTACACCACAAGTAAAAAAAAATTTCATGCACCTATTTTTGAAGAAGTGTGTCTTTTCAAAAATCTTTTGTTTGCACATACAAGTGAATTCTGAGACCTTTGTCGTTAAGCAAAAATTCAAATGAATAATTGACAAAGATAACTAAACCAAGCACTACTCACCCTCCTGATAAGTCTTAATGAGCATTGTGAGGTTGAGCACCTTGGAGAGAATTGTAAAGTGCCTTATTGCAAACATTGTTTTTTACACTACTTCTGGTACACCGGATCACAAATATCTAAAATTCAAAATAATAATTGTGATTCCCCAAGCACTACTTTGTACCCTGATAAGTCTTAATAAGCATTGTGTGTGCAGAGCACCTTGGTAGTTGTACTACTTTTCTATGTGCATTGAAAAATTTATATAGCTTTGTGGGTAGAAGTAACTCTAAAAATGCATTTTCAATAATGTTGTATTTATTCCATTGTACATGTTATGTGTTTTGATTAACTCGTATGTATACTTTTATCAAAAACACTATTTTGTACACATCATTATCACCTATAAGCCTTCTACTCATGAGAATTGGAGTCTATTGCATATCTACATATATTCTCTAAATTCTTAAGTAAATAACCTAGATATCTTTGCATGATCAATACAATGTATAAGTGTACTTGATTTCTCAATTTAAGACATTGTATTCTTCTATCTTGTCTTGCTATGTTGTATCATGCTTACATTTTTTCCGCTACGCCATGTGTACTCTTTATTGCTTACCTTTCAAATCAAGTGTATGATTATGTTGAAACTGAAATCATTTTTGTGTACTTAAATTGCTACAACATCTAATTTTTGTCTAAAATTCATAATCATCTACTATGCTTCACCATTCCTATATAGATGTTCACTTCAAAAATATATTTCTTCATGCTTTCCACCTCTTTACTACTTGTACACTCAATCATGAATACATTTTTCCAACAAGTTGTTTCCTTATGACAATTTCTTCACATTCCCTTTTTCACTCCTATCTATTGTATTTTTTTCCTAAGCGTTTAACTCTTTATCATGTTCATTCCCTCTATACACATTTATTGGACACATTAACGTTTGGCTTTCTCTCCACCCTCTTTTGATAATACCAAAGGGGGAGAATAAATTTGAAAGAAATTCACATGTTTGGGGAAGTTAAGTTCATAGGAAGTTTTGTTGTAGGGGGAGCATTCTCTTAGGGGGAGCATTCATTTAGGGGGAGCATATGCACATGTCTTAAATTTCATGCTTATCCTTTTTAATAAACACAATTCCCATCTTCTGAACTATTTCTTTTTTAAGGGATTTGTTATTATCAAAAGGGGGAGTTTGTTGGAACATGCTTTCCGCATCTCTTGGTTTGACAATAACAAATCCTATTGTATTTGATAATACTTACATTGTGTTTATAGTGTGCAGGATCTTCAACATTCAATCCCCAAAGGAGTGTGAAAAAGAAAGACGTCGAAGCGACATCAGGATGATTATCTGTTGTTATCATGGCGCAGTAACACTACCGCTGGCGCTAGCGGTTCGACAAAAAGATAAGTGCTCTACCGTGGAGAGCTAACACTACCGCTGGCGCTAGCGAATCAAAAACCATTGAGAAGGAAACCGCTGAGATCGAAACTGTGTTCGACGAAATCTGAAGACGTTCGACGAAAGGAGATTCAGTTCGACGAAATTGCGTTCCACGAACTGCATGCCCTACCACGACGTTAGACGAACTGCATGCTCTACCGCAGCGCTCGACGAAATGCATGCTTTACTGCGGCGCGTTAGAACTACTGCTGGCGCTAGTGTTCATTCGACGAAATGAAAGCAGCGCTCGACGATATGTGAGGCCGATTCGACAAAGATGCGCCCGTCGAAATGTGCTCTACCGCAGAGCGTTAGCACTACCGCTGGCGCTAGCATAAATGGAAACAATTGCCGGGAAGGAAACAGTGGAGAAAAAGGAATGTCAACGGGACGCTATTTTGGCAAGTACTATCGCGGCGCGTTAAATACTAACGCCCAACGGTTGCTTTTGGAATCCTCCCATCTGCATGTGATTGAGGAGAAAATATGGAAGGAGATATTGGCTGAAGGAAAGTTATCTCGCTATCGCCGTTCTTTAGCGTTACCGTGACGTGCTAGTTGGAGTTCTAAGTTTGGGGCTCAAACGTTTCCTAAACTGCCACGATCCGCGTGCCTGATCATTGCCTAATGCGGCTAATGCGGGGCGGTAGTACTACCGCAGGTTGTAGCAGCTGATTCTATTTAAAGAAGCACGCTGCCTCCATTGTTGCTTGCTGATTGAGAAGAAATAGAAGCCATATATTCAGAGGACTCGTGAGCGCCTTTTCCAAGTAGCCCGAAGAACTCCGTCAACGTTCATGAACGCAAAGAACTTGAAGACCGATATTATCACATCTACATCAACATCAAGTTCTTCTTTTGAGGGAGTTTTTAGTTTGTGTTGTTTTAGTTCCAAATTGTAACCTTTAAATCTTTTGTTCGGTAGAGGAACTCGCCACACGGCGACTAGGGCCTTGTGGGGAATAGGGGGAATTTGCCACATGGCGACGAGGTCTAGGTAGGACATAGGGAGGAATTCGCCTCACGGTGACTCGGTCTAGGGAGTAGATCTAGGGGTTGCTCGAGGCCTTTCTGGCGATAGATTGGCTAGAGCGGATTGAGGCCGTATCTAGGGATAGATCGGCTAAAGCTAACCGGTTCGTTGGGATATGAGTCGGTATAGAAAATGAAAAGAATATTCATTGGTCGCCTCTTTCCAAGCGTCATTAGGAAAAGTTTCTGTAATCATAACTATTTCAATTTAATATTAATGAAAATATGTTTGTTTATTTATCTCGGATTTGTGCTCTCTGATTTTCATTGGTTTAACCTAAACGTATTTTCTATGTCACTAACGCCGAGCGGTACCACTACCCCCCCTAATAATCATAAAAAGTTTAAAACCCTTATCACCCCCCCTAAGGGCGCCTATAGATCCAACAAATACCCATAATAATACCCCTCTTTATCCTTACACTTAGATTATCCCCCTAAGTGTTTCCTGACTCCCCACGGGAAAGACGATCTTTCGTCAATCCCGAGCACAACTTTACCCTTAACTCACCAAGCACACTCTCATCACCTAAACTCCTTTTTAGTGACCTTCAATCTCTTCAACTAGGCTAGGCACACCAACTACCTTCCATTCTCACCTATTGGTCTTCAATTTAATCAATTTTACAGTTTTACTATACGCAGACCAATTGAGTTATACGAGTTGTATGAGAGGAGGTACTCCAAATATTCATCCAAATGACTCAAGATATTTACTGGAGGTCTTTCAAGATGTTTTAAGACTAAATCCAGAGAATCATATTTTTCATTATTTAATTTGGCATTATTATAATTTCTCCAACATTGGCCAAGTATGAAATTGAACATGAAGTGTAAGATCTTCTTATGATTTGTCCTGCAAAAAATTATGGGAAGTATATGATATCAAAATTACAGCAAATACAGAATATCCCAATTTTACAGTAAGGTATTGGCCTCTAATTATAATATTGAATAATTATCCAAAATTGGATGCTAATGAAAGAACCATCAAAAATACTTATCCAAAAATTATGGTAAAATTACCAGACCTCTATAATAATCAGAAAAGTTTACTGAATGAGTTTCATAATTTTTCAAAACAATTTAGTCACATTAATAAATATTCCAAATAAATTCAAACTAGGGAACATTGTGAAGTAACCTACTGATAAATAATTCCAAAAATTATACAAAAATTCACAGAGCTTCCTAATGCCCTAAAATGTCCTATCACCAAATTTCACAATTTTCCACAGAATATTTGGCACTTATTTATTTTTCATAATCTTAAGGCAAAGTAGTTGACTTGTGAATGAAGTATTAATTAAATCAATTCATAAATTACACAAAAATTACCAGAGGTCTATATCATGGTTTTATGTATCTACCAAACTTTTATCAACATCCAAGTTAATTTGAGCATATAAATTTCTCTTATAAAAAGTTTCCCCAAAAAGGTTATAACCTAATTCAGAGGGATCAAGTGCTCCTAAAATTCTCATAAAATTACCCATGGCATATTTACACCCTATGAACTTATCTACCAAGTTTCACGACCATTCAAGGAAATTTGACTCTATGACCTTCACAAGGCTCAAAGTGCAACTCAAAGGGTTAGAGCTAGGGTTCTAGGGCACATCCACCCCACATTACCCCAAATCAATCATGGGGGTGTTTTATGTGATCCTAAACCATTGTCCAAAGTTTCACATCAACTTGATGAGATTTGACCACCTAATTCCATCATGTGCACTTTTGACCTAGTTTGACCTAGTTTGACCAAACATGGGTTAACTAATTACCTAACCAACTCAATCCCAAATGGGATGAAAATTTTACCAGTGTCATATCATGACCCTAAGGACCACCCAACAAAATTTGGAGGGGTTTGGATGTCATTAGACCATGTAATTAATTTACATATGGATTATTAAATTTTTACCAAAAACCTTAGAAAAATGTTCTCCAAAAATTCCCATTTTTGGATATGTTAAGGGTGTAGGTATAAACAGCATATGTTTCAAATTTCAAGCAAATATCGTGATCCCATCAAAAGTTATTTAAGAAATAGTGGCTGCCCCACCTTAATGAGCGGCCCCACCAAAATGGCTCTATATTGAGATATATTGCTCCTTTTGGGCTGAAACAAATTTTTAATTAGCGTACACACCAAGGGCTACAACTTTTGTGTTGGACACTTTTTCATCAGGGGGCAGTAAGTATTTCCTATAATTATTTCTAACTACTGCCAATAAAGGGACTAAAATAGGAATATCAAATATATCACTACATAAACTTGCACATATCTTAAAGCACAAACGAAGGGCATCCCTTCATCTTCTCCAATCAACCAATGGCCACGGTTGGCCCGTCTTGTAGCATCTTGGGAGGTGATTTCCCGACCACCTAGATGCTCTCCCGGTCGGCCAATGCCTCCACCACCTCTGTTGAGGTGGTGTCCGGCAATGTATGTTGGTTGGCCGGTCGGAGGCGGCCGGAATCAGAAACTTAAACGAGAGAAGAAAGCTTGATCACAAGCTTCTGGCCATGCCGATTCAAGACCAATTGGCCCCAAATCTAGTGGACATAATGATAAGATCTACCCACTAAGAAATAGACAAGAGGGGAGGACCTGAATTGCAGCTTGTAGTCGTGTTGATCGCTGGTCCACCATGGTTGGTCGAGAGCTCTTGGGTACCATGCCGGTAGGTGCTTAGGTTGGAGAATTCTTCTAGAAAAGTGGGGAAAACTCATTCCCTTCACCCATTGAGCCCTTTTATAGAACCAATTCCTGGTGGGGAGGAGATGAAGCATGGAATTCCTCCATTCACACCATTCATGGTGGAAATTTCGGCCATCCCCAAAGGTCACTCAATTCATCACCCATAAGAGTTAGAAAACCCTTTAATATTCTTCTAATTGATAGGGGAATGAACCCCCCATTCATCAATTGGGAGGACTTTTGGACTCCCTTGGCCATGAATTTGGCCAGCAAACCGAGTCCCGACCGTCTCCCATCGATTTAGCTACCGCCGGTGCTAGTGCTAGAGCCAGCGCTAGCCCCTCGGCAGTGTAATGCTTGCCGGTTCGGCAACTGTCAGGCGCTACCGCTATCTCCAGCGCCAGCGCTAGCGCCTGCGCTAGCACTAGCGCCTACGCTAGCGTTTCGATAGTATTTTGTTCGTCTCAGCGGTTCAGTGTTCGTCTCAGCGGTTCACCTATACCACCACTACCGCCACCGGTAGCCACTAGCTCCGCATTCAATTCACCCCTTTCGTACTACGGTTGGGTAGTTGAGGTACTACGAGGAGACCCCTTTACCGGGTTAGACACATCATGGTGGGGTCATGGGTCACGGTGATGCCCTAAGGCCAACCCTAGGCTTGGTAACTGGAAATCACTATCCGCAAACCACGGCAATTTTCGCCTAAAACCTAAGCTCTTATGTTCTCTTTGCGCATCCTAGTGTTTTGTCATGACCTAGTCAAGGCAAAACCGTCCTAGGGGTCTAGCAGTTTGGGGTATCTTACATTGTGAGGGGCTCACAGCGGTACTAGGAGGTACGATGGGATGATAGCCCAAACCGCACTTTCCAAGACACTTATTTATATTAGTGTCAACCCTTAAACATACCCCTCTTACCATTTCACTTGAGTTAACCCTAAGTGTTGTATGACTCTCCAAGGGAAAGGCGATCCATCGTCAATCCCGAGCATAACTTTGCCCCTTAGCTTATCGGGCACACCCAACTTACAGACTCCTATTGATGACCTCGAATCTCCTCAACCAGACTAAGTACACCATCTACCTTCCATTCCCACCTAATGATCTACAAGTTACTCAAGTTTTTAGTTTTACTATACGCAGACCAAATGAGCTACAAGGGGTGCATTAGAGAAGGTACTCCAAATAGTCGTCAAAATGGCTCAAGATTATTATTGGGGGTAAGTTATGACATTATAGCACCATCTCCAGAAGTTTATAATTTTTCTACGTAATTTGGTAATTATTATTTCTCCAAAATCAGGGAACCTATGATTTTGTACATCAAGTATAGTTTTCTGACATGTTATGGCTTCACTAAAATTTGTACAACTAGATAACAACAAAATAACAGCTAAACCTGAATTTCACAATTTTTTAGAAAGGTTTTGACCTCCAATTAAAATATAAACAAATTGATCAAGATAAATGATTAACAAAGAAGCTACTAGAAATTCTCATTCAACAATTACAAGAAAATTAGCTGGTGTCCAAAATGGTCAGAAAAGTTCACAAATGAATTCCATAATTTTCTAAATCCATTTGACCATATAATTCCAATAATTAAATAAACATGTCCAAGGTCACCTTGTGAAGGGAACCATACATAAATAACTCCAAAAATTATTGTAAAATTAATAGATCATGTGTTTGGCCTAAGAAGTCCTCTGACCAGTTTCCATAATTTTTTAGTGAGTATTAAACTCATAATTAATTTGTATACAACAAGAGCACAGATTGAGGGTTATGAATGAAGTACCATAAATAACACATCAAAATTCTTGACAAAATTATCAGAGAATAATATCATCAATAAAAACTCACTGCCAAAGTTTCATAAATATCCTAGGATATATGAGCATGTAATTCCTTCTAGTAAGAAAGAGCCCTAAATGATTCTTCATTAAATCAGAGAGAATAAAAGTCTAAAAAAATTCTGAATAAATTACCTAGGGCTCTACATCACCCTATGAACCTCTCTACCAAATTTCAAGTCAATGCAAGGACATAGCTCAAAGGACTTATGAGCCTATGTCCTCCAATAGATTCAAGGTACAACCCTAAGGTATGAACTAGGGTTCTTGGGCACAACTACTCCAAATCACCCCAAGTCTTGGGAGGAGGTGTTTTATGTGATATTAAATTAGTGGACAAGGTTTCATCACTTTTGGATGAGATTTGCCCATTCAACCCAACAAGTGCACTTTTGACCTTTTAACCCTTAGTTTGACTAAACTTGGGTTACTCAATTGCTCAACCAAATCAATCCCTAATGGAAAATTTTTTTACCAGAGACATTTAATGACCCTAAGGACCACCCACTAAAATTTGAAAGGTTTTAGACTCTCCAGACCCTAAAATTAATTCATACATGAATTATTAAATTTCTACAAAAACTATAGAAAAAGTTTCTCCAAAAATTCCAATTTTTGGATATGTTGAGTTTAAGGGTAAATCTAACCTTTGCTCAAAATTTCAAAGCATTTGAACGTCTAGATTAATGGGGGCACTCAAATCATTCTCAGGTCAAACCTATGTACAGGTTGCACCATTTTGAGTGCTGCAGTCATACCAGTGGGCCAAATTGGCTCAAATTAATTTTAAATTAAAGTAGACATCAGGGGGTACAAGTTTTGTATAGATCACTTTTCTAGTAGAGGGCTCTAAGTATTTTCTATAATTATTTTTAACTACTGTAAGTAAAGGGACATAAATAGGAATATAAATATATTATTACATAAACTTGCACAGATCTTAAAGCACAAACGAAGGGCATCCCTTCATCTTCTCCAATCAGCCCATGGCCATGATTGGCCCGTCCTGTTGCAACTTGGGAGGTGATTTCCCGGCCACCAAGAAGCTCTCCCGGTCGGCACATGCCTCCACCACCTCCGTTGAGGTGGAGACCAGGGATGAACGGTTTTTGGCCGGCCGGAGGCGGCCAGAATCAGGAATTTGAACAGGAAAAGAAAAAGCTTGAACACAAGCTTTCGGCTATGCCGATCCAAGACCAATTGGCCCCAAATCTAGAGGCCAAAATGAAGAGATCTACCCACTAAGAAATAGATGAGAGGAGAGAACATGAATTGTGGCTTGTAGTCGTGCTGATCGCCGGCCCACCATGGTTGGTCGAGAGATCTTGGGTGCCATGCTGGTAGGTGCTTAGTGATGAGTCCTGATCATATACACTTTTATGGACTCATCTGGGCCATTTACTTAGTCATTTCACCGCACTTTAGCCCTGTTATAGTTCATATTGATCAGTCTATGCTAGGTGCACTTCTAGGCCCATTTTGGTGTGTTTTCATGTTTATCTTCATTAGTAGTTTTCATGCACTGTTAGGTGCCACTTTCAGTAGCTGGATTCGTGGTTGTACGCTAGAACAGGAGTCGTGCAGGTGCTTCCGGTGCAATTCTGCACAGGAACACTGCGCACGATCACTGGTTCTATTGCGCACGACCACTGGTCGTGCGCCACTGATCGTGTGCACTTAACACTTTTTCATGAGTTCTGTTTGGTGCAGTGCGCACGACCATCTACGATAGTGCGCACGACCACCGGTCGTGCGCCATTGTTCATGCGCACTCATCATCAATTTCATGAGTTCTGTTTTAATCAGTGCGCACGACCACCTACGATAGTGCGCACGACCACCGGTCGTGCGCCACTAGTCGTGCGATCATGTTATTCCATAATTTCTATCTTTACAGGCTCCGTCCAGACAGAGCGCACGATCACCGAATTCTAGTGCGCACGACCACTGGTCGTGCGCCAATGACCGTGCGCACTGTTTACTCCAGCGCCTATAAAACGACCTGCTCGCGATTTTAGGTCGGATCCCGAATTTCAGCCGCCGTTTTCCGCCCCGTTCCGCCCGATTTCGCCCCTCCATCGCCGCCCACCATATGGAGGTGCTCCGGGCTTGCTCTTCACGCCAATCTTGAGCCGGAGTTTCCTCTCGGCCTCCTCCTTCATCCAAGAGCTTCAAAGGAAGACCTAGCCGCCATTACCATCAAGCAAGAGGAAGTTTGCAACCTCTACCGGATCGTGACACGAAGAAGACGGGTCCATTGGAGAGTAGTGACAACTCTCTCTACCCCGGACGTAGTTGCGGACTGAGCTTGGACGCGGATTGACAACCCGGCGATTCCAACCGTGAATCTACAACGAGCCTTCGGATTCGGTCGATTTCTTGCTCTATTCTTCTCTTATTGATGTATATGTAGTTAGATCTAACATTATGATGAAGCGTGCTTGATTATTAGCATTTATACTTGATTATGTCTATGAGATTTGAGTATTCTTACTTATTATTTTGAGGTGTGCCTTGTGGTGTGGATTGTTAATTGTCCGGTGCCGCACTAGCAATTGCTAGTGGCGTGCTTGTTGAAGAGGTGCTTGCGACCCTCATTCCGCTTGCCTTCTCGTCCACCCGCCTACCGAAGTGTGGCATCGCGGCCCGCATTTCATCCCGCCTAACGAAGCAACACGCTCAAGGCCTGCATAGTTCGATCCGTTTTCCTACTCGTCCATCCGCCCTTGCGACGCAGCGCGCTCAAGGCCTGCCTAGTCTCCATCCCGCCAAGCGAAGCATTGCATAGCGGCATTGCATAGCGGCATTGCATAGGAGTAGTTGATAGCTTTTATTTTATGTTCCAAAAGCCAACCCAACTCCCCCGCATTCCATCTGACGTTAAGGACTTCAATCTCAAGTCCTACCTCGAACGTTAACTCCACCTTACTGTGTTCCTTGAGAGATTCGATACTCGGGGATTACTCCTCGTTTTATATTACTTGAACGATCGGTACACTGCCGTTTCGTGTCGCAGTCGAGCTACCGCCTATAGCGGTGTGTGAGAGTTGCGCCATCAAGTTTTTGGCGCCGTTGCCGGGGAACACAGACGTGTGAGTTTTCTTGAGAGGGAGAGCCGAGAGATAGTAGTTCTTCCAGTGTGTATAGCCGCCTTTTTATTTTTTGTTTGCTTTTTACTTATTTACTGCTTGTTTTTATTTCTTTCCCTCTTATTTTTAAGTCTTAGGCAAGTCTAATCCAAGAAGTTTTATTAGTTTGTGTAAATTTTCTTGCAAAGAATTTCAGTCTCGTTATATCTGCTTTAATTGTCAAATATGTCGTCATGGGATATTTCACCTAGCTTTAATGATAAGATGGTTTATTATTTAGACCAAATGAATGAGTTGAATACTAGGCAGTGTAGGAACATTGTTTGCTTGTTGTGTCGAGGAGAGGGTCATGAATTGAAGGACTGTCCTAGTCTTTTCAAGCCTGACCGCCGCTCCTCCACTCAGGACAACATTGTCCCTATCGCTCATTCTTTACCCATGGAGGCAATTGTACCCTCTACCCCTGAGCTTGTCTCGTGCACAGACTCCTCACTCCCTGTTTATGGCTTCACTCCTAGTGATGATGATCACTCATCTGTTAGCCAACAAGGAGAGGAATGGGAGCTCCTTGATGCACCTGAGTATGATGAGGAAAGTATTCTTTCCATCGGGGAGGCTTTAGCAGATCTTTTTGCGGAGGAACTGAATATTTTTGTCCCTCCAGTTTCTTTGCAAGATTTTTCTACACATATTCTTTATGATCCTATCGAAGTAAAGGAGCTGGGTGATGCTTCTGACTCGGAGAGTGCTCCAAAGTGGGATGAGGATGTCATTTTCCCTGAGGGAGAGAATGAATACTTTGAACACGATGATGCACCTCGGTGGGATGAGGAGGATACTCTCTCTGATGAGGAGGTTTGCACTTCTTCATGGGACGAGGAGGTCCAAATCACCACTGAGGCTCCTGAGTTCTCAAGTCCCCCTTGCTATGATATTTACGATGATGATAGTGATCTACCCTTGGATCCTGCCAGGAGTGAGACCGGGATCACTCCCCCGATTGATGTTTATTTATGTTCTTCGTCTTCTTTATTTCTTGATCCCCTTTCTTCATCTGAGCCTGTGCAGGTTGAGTCTTCACAGGTATCCCCGGAGGACTTGGAGCTTTTTGCTCAAGTCAATGATGAGAGTATCCTCTCATGTGAGGAGGTTTATTCCCCCTCCATAGAGGAAGCTCCACTCATTGCCTTTTCCTCCTGCTGCCTCCCTGTTGACGATACCTTGCTAGGCAAGGATGTGTTTTGTGAGATGAGTGAGGACCAGGCCTCCTCCTTTTCTTACATTCTCTACCCTCTACCTGTGAGGAGCAGGTATCTATATTTAGGTAGAGGGGTGACTGTTCTGTCTCCGTATCGGTACCCGTTACCGATGCGCATATTAGAACAGTTACCTGTGCACTTTTCTTTTCATAGGCCCATTAGCTAGAACTGTACAAATGCTAAATAAGTCGTGCTGGGAGGACAATAACCCCAGTAGTTATCTAACTTTTCCTGCATTTTTATTTCTTCTAATCATGTTTAGTTAGCTGTAGTTTATTTTAGTTTGTCTTTTTCTGTTTCTTTTGTTTTGCGGAGCTGACCCCTGCAGGTACTTCTTCTGGATGGCGGATGCTGCAGCTTAGTCGTGGTTTAAACGCCAATCTTCTGGTGTGCTCATTTCTGAGCACTGGGTACTCTCTATCCCTAGCCTTTTCTGATTTTCATGTCATATATTCTGTGGAGTGTTTAGTTTAAGTCTGGGGGAGAGCAGTTTTTGCACCCACTCACGTGCACTCATGCATAGCATGCCAGAAGTATTTTATTTTCAGTTTTATTATTTGTTCATTTTCATTGCACACCACATCACCCACTTGAGCGCGTACTCGTCTGTATGCGTGCTCTGTAGTGAATTTAATTCTTCTGCTTATTTGGGAAAGTCTAGGTGATGGCTTAGGACTATGCAGCAGAGTAAAATGTTGACTCTAGTAGTGCTCCTAGTCGAGTGCTCGGGTGCATAGAAATTTGTGTAGAGTAGACTTCTCTTTATACTTATGGTTTTATATTTTTCTTATTAGTGTAAATGTTGTTTACTCTACTCAAATGGTGAATTCGGTGGAATCAAACGATAGCATAGGGTTGTGTGTAAATGATCGTTAGATTCGAATTGCTGAGTCGGGAGAAAGGAGAATCTTTCTCGGTGGCTAGAACTTGCCCCAAGCGATTCTTGAAGCATTGGCATAGGATAGTTCTAGTGCGTGAGAATGACGTAGGCCATTATTTTGGCTCGGTTGAACTTTTTATTTCATGCCTATCGTCTACCCTTGCTAGCCCCTTTGTGCCTACCCTTTTCTTGATTCAGCTCCACATTTTTCTCACCAAAGCCTAAAAGCCTAGCCTAGTCACACACCCAAATCTGAGCTTTTGTTGTTGTTTCATTTACATTTTGGGGGATGTTGATTGTGGTGTCTATTTTGTGAATCTGTGGATGTGCTCATTTGAAAATTTTGCTGAAAGAAAAAAAAAGACAAGAAAATGAAAGATAGAAAGAAAAATGAAAAAAAAAAAGAGAAGAAAGAAAAATGAGTTTTATTGAAAAATCTTTTAGAAAAAATATGTATTGGGAGTAGGCGGTGCACACACCTATGATTGCAAAAGTTCAAGTCTGGGGGTGTGGTGCACTTGCATTCGATTGTGGTGCGCAGGTAGTTTTTTTTAAGAGCTCATTTGGGTTATGTGTTTAAGCCATTTTGTTTATCATCATTTACCTCACCGTAACCCAAGCCCCATCTCTAACCTAAAGTCCTACCGACTCACGCTATGAACCAATCTAGTGTCGTGGAGAGAATGTGACCGGGTGAGCCTATGGTCGCCGACACCGATGGATTTCGGTGGAGTTTGTCCGGCATCCCGATCTTGGGCAATGCTCGTCTCAGCGTTTAGTTTACTTTCTCCGTATGCATGACCGAACGATTCACCGTTGTTCACCATTTTGTGTAGTTGTAATATGCTTTTACTCTTTTAGAAATATATAAACTGTTGTGTATATTGAGAAATCTTCTCTACTATTCTTCTTATGCACATGAGCATGCGACTTCGCATAGTACTCTATATTGTAGTTTTAAGCCATCTACTTTTCTTTCCCGTACGCTTAAAATTTGTTTGCTCGGGACGCGCAAACAGGTAAGTCTGGGGGTGTGATGAGTCCTGATCATATACACTTTTATGGACTCATCTGGGCCATTTACTTAGTCATTTCACCGCACTTTAGCCCTGTTATAGTTCATATTGATCAATCTATGCTAGGTGCACTTCTAGGCCCATTTTGGTGTGTTTTCATGTTTATCTTCATTAGTAGTTTTCATGCACTGTTAGGTGCCACTTTCAGTAGCTGGATTCGTGGTTGTACGCTAGAACAGGAGTCGTGCAGGTGCTTCCGGTGCAATTCTGCACAGGAACACTGCGCACGATCACTGGTTCTATTGCGCACGACCACTGGTCGTGCGCCACTGATCGTGTGCACTTAACACTTTTTCATGAGTTCTGTTTGGTGCAGTGCGCACGACCATCTACGATTGTGTGCACGACCACCGGTCGTGCGCCACTGTTCATGCGCACTCATCATCAATTTCATGAGTTCTCTTTTAATCAGTGCGCACGACCACCTACGATAGTGCGCACGACCACCGGTCGTGCGCCACTGGTCGTGCGATCATGTTATTCCATAATTTCTGTCTTTACAGGCTCCGTCCAGACAGAGCGCACGATCACCGAATTCTAGTGCGCACGACCACTGGTCGTGCGCCAATGACCGTGCGCACTGTTTACTCCAGCGCCTATAAAACGACCTGCTCGCGATTTTAGGTCGGATCCCGAATTTCAGCCGCCGTTTTCCGCCCCGTTCCGCCCGATTTCGCCCCTCCATCGCCGCCCACCATATGGAGGTGCTCCGGGCTTGCTCTTCACGCCAATCTTGAGCCGGAGTTTCCTCTCGGCCTCCTCCTTCATCCAAGAGCTTCAAAGGAAGACCTAGCCGCCATTACCATCAAGCAAGAGGAAGTTTGCAACCTCTACCGGATCGTGACACGAAGAAGACGGGTCCATTGGAGAGTAGTGACAACTCTCTCTACCCCGGACGTAGTTGCGGACTGAGCTTGGACGCGGATTGACAACCCGGCGATTCCAACCGTGAATCTACAACGAGCCTTCAGATTCGGTCGATTTCTTGCTCTATTCTTCTCTTATTGATGTATATGTAGTTAGATCTAACATTATGATGAAGCGTGCTTGATTATTAGCATTTATACTTGATTATGTCTATGTTATTTGAGTATTCTTGCTTATTATTTTGAGGTGTGCCTTGTGGTGTGGATTGTTGGTTGTCCGGTGCCGCACTAGCAATTGCTAGTGGCGTGCTTGTCGAAGAGGTGCTTGCGACCCTCATTCCGCTTGCCTTCTCGTCCACCCGCCTACCGAAGCGTGGCATCGCGGCCCGCATTTCATCACGCCTAACGAAGCAACGCGCTCAAGGCCTGCATAGTTCGATCCGTTTGCCTACTCGTCCATCCGCCCTTGCGACGCAGCGCGCTAAAGGCCTGCCTAGTCTCCATCCCGCCAAGCGAAGCATTGCATAGCGGCATTGCATAGGAGTAGTTGATAGCTTTTATTTTATGTTCCAAAAGCCAACCCAACTCCCCCGCATTCCATCCGACGTTAAGGACTTCAATCTCAAGTCCTACCTCGAACGTTAACTCCACCTTACTGTGTTCCTTGAGAGATTCGATACTCGGGGATTACTCCTCGTTTTATATTACTTGAACGATCGGTACACTGCCGTTTCGTGTCGCAGTCGAGCTACCGCCTATAGCGGTGTGTGAGAGTTGCGCCATCAAGTTTTTGGCGCCGTTGCCGGGGAACACAGACGTGTGAGTTTTCTTGAGAGGGAGAGCCGAGAGATAGTAGTTCTTCCAGTGTGTATAGCCGCCTTTTTATTTTTTGTTTGCTTTTTACTTATTTACTGCTTGTTTTTATTTCTTTCCCTCTTATTTTTAAGTCTTAGGCAAGTCTAATCCAAGAAGTTTTATTAGTTTGTGTAAATTTTCTTGCAAAGAATTTCAGTCTCGTTATATCTGCTTTAATTGTCAAATATGTCGTCATGGGATATTTCACCTAGCTTTAATGATAAGATGGTTTATTATTTAGACCAAATGAATGAGTTGAATACTAGGCAGTGTAGGAACATTGTTTGCTTGTTGTGTCGAGGAGAGGGTCATGAATTGAAGGACTGTCCTAGTCTTTTCAAGCCTGACCGCCGCTCCTCCACTCAGGACAACATTGTCCCTATCGCTCATTCTTTACCCATGGAGGCAATTGTACCCTCTACCCCTGAGCTTGTCTCGTGCACAGACTCCTCACTCCCTGTTTATGGCTTCACTCCTAGTGATGATGATCACTCATCTGTTAGCCAACAAGGAGAGGAATGGGAGCTCCTTGATGCACCTGAGTATGATGAGGAAAGTATTCTTTCCATCGGGGAGGCTTTAGCAGATCTTTTTGCGGAGGAACTGAATATTTTTGTCCCTCCAGTTTCTTTGCAAGATTTTTCTACACATATTCTTTATGATCCTATCGAAGTAAAGGAGCTGGGTGATGCTTCTGACTCGGAGAGTGCTCCAAAGTGGGATGAGGATGTCATTTTCCCTGAGGGAGAGAATGAATACTTTGAACACGATGATGCACCTCGGTGGGATGAGGAGGATACTCTCTCTGATGAGGAGGTTTGCACTTCTTCATGGGACGAGGAGGTCCAAATCACCACTGAGGCTCCTGAGTTCTCAAGTCCCCCTTGCTATGATATTTACGATGATGATAGTGATCTACCCTTGGATCCTGCCGGGAGTGAGACCGGGATCACTCCCCCGATTGATGTTTATTTATGTTCTTCGTCTTCTTTATTTCTTGATCCCCTTTCTTCATCTGAGCCTGTGCAGGTTGAGTCTTCACAGGTATCCCCGGAGGACTTGGAGCTTTTTGCTCAAGTCAATGATGAGAGTATCCTCTCATGTGAGGAGGTTTATTCCCCCTCCATAGAGGAAGCTCCACTCATTGCCTTTTCCTCCTGCTGCCTCCCTGTTGACGATACCTTGCTAGGCAAGGATGTGTTTTGTGAGATGAGTGAGGACCAGGCCTCCTCCTTTTCTTACATTCTCTACCCTCTACCTGTGAGGAGCAGGTATCTATATTTAGGTAGAGGGGTGACTGTTCTGTCTCCGTATCGGTACCCATTACCGATGCGCATATTAGAACAGTTACCTGTGCACTTTTCTTTTCATAGTCCCATTAGCTAGAACTGTACAAATGCTAAATAAGTCGTGCTGGGAGGACAATAACCCCAGTAGTTATCTTACTTTTCCTGCATTTTTATTTCTTCTAATCATGTTTAGTTAGCTGTAGTTTATTTTAGTTTGTCTTTTTCTGTTTCTTTTGTTTTGCGGAGCTGACCCCTGCAGGTACTTCTTCTGGATGGCGGATGCTGCAGCTTAGTCGTGGTTTAAACGCCAATCTTCTGGTGTGCTCATTTCTGAGCACTGGGTACTCTCTATCCCTAGCCTTTTCTGATTTTCATGTCATATATTCTGTGGAGTGTTTAGTTTAAGTCTGGGGGAGAGCAGTTTTTGCACCCACTCACGTGCACTCATGCATAGCATGCCAGAAGTATTTTATTTTCAGTTTTATTATTTGTTCATTTTCATTGCACACCACATCACCCACTTGAGCGCGTACTCGTCTGTATGCGTGCTCTGTAGTGAATTTAATTCTTCTGCTTATTTGGGAAAGTCTAGGTGATGGCTTAGTACTATGCAGCAGAGTAAAATGTTGACTCTAGTAGTGCTCCTAGTCGAGTGCTCGGGTGCATAGAAATTTGTGTAGAGTAGACTTCTCTTTATACTTATGGTTTTATATTTTTCTTATTAGTGTAAATGTTGTTTACTCTACTCAAATGGTGAATTCGGTGGAATCAAACGATAGCGTAGGGTTGTGTGTAAACGATCGTTAGATTCGTATTGCTGAGTCGGGAGAAAGGAGAATCTTTCTCGGTGGCTAGAACTTGCCCCAAGCGATTCTTGAAGCATTGGCATAGGATAGTTCTAGTGCGTGAGAATGACGTAGGCCATTATTTTGGCTCGGTTGAACTTTTTATTTCATGCCTATCGTCTACCCTTGCTAGCCCCTTTGTGCCTACCCTTTTCTTAATTCAGCTCCACATTTTTCTCACCAAAGCCTAAAAGCCTAGCCTAGTCACACACCCAAATCTGAGCTTTTGTTGTTGTTTCATTTACATTTTGGGGGATGTTGATTGTGGTGTCTATTTTGTGAATCTGTGGATGTGCTCATTTGAAAATTTTGCTGAAAGAAAAAAAAAGACAAGAAAATGAAAGATAGAAAGAAAAATGAAAAAAAAAAGAGAAGAAAGAAAAATGAGTTTTATTGAAAAATCTTTTAGAAAAAATATGTATTGGGAGTAGGCGGTGCACACACCTATGATTGCAAAAGTTCAAGTCTGGGGGTGTGGTGCACTTGCATTCGATTGTGGTGCGCAGGTAGTTTTTTTTAAAAGCTCATTTGGGTTATGTGTTTAAGCCATTTTGTTTATCATCATTTACCTCACCGTAACCCAAGCCCCATCTCTAACCTAAAGTCCTACCGACTCACGCAATGAACCAATCTAGTGTCGTGGAGAGAATGTGACCGGGTGAGCCTATGGTCGCCGACACCGATGGATTTCGGTGGAGTTTGTCCGGCATCCCGATCTTGGGCAATGCTCGTCTCAGCGTTTAGTTTACTTTCTCCGTATGCATGACCGAACGATTCACCGTTGTTCACCATTTTGAGTAGTTGTAATATGCTTTTACTCTTTTAGAAATATATAAACTGTTGTGTATATTGAGAAATCTTCTCTACTATTCTTCTTATGCACATGAGCATGCGACTTCGCATAGTACTCTATATTGTAGTTTTAAGCCATCTACTTTTCTTTCCCGTACGCTTAAAATTTGTTTGCTCGAGACGCGCAAACAGGTAAGTCTGGGGGTGTGATGAGTCCTGATCATATACACTTTTATGGACTCATCTGGGCCATTTACTTAGTCATTTCACCGCACTTTAGCCCTGTTATAGTTCATATTGATCAGTCTATGCTAGGTGCACTTCTAGGCCCATTTTGGTGTGTTTTCATGTTTATCTTCATTAGTAGTTTTCATGCACTGTTAGGTGCCACTTTCAGTAGCTGGATTCGTGGTTGTACGCTAGAACAGGAGTCGTGCAGGTGCTTCCGATGCAATTCTGCACAGGAACACTGCGCACGATCACTGGTTCTATTGCGCACGACCACTGGTCGTGCGCCACTGATCGTGTGCACTTAACACTTTTTCATGAGTTCTGTTTGGTGCAGTGCGCACGACCATCTACGATAGTGCGCACGACCACCGGTCGTGCGCCACTGTTCATGCGCACTCATCATCAATTTCATGAGTTCTGTTTTAATCAGTGCGCACGACCACCTACGATAGTGCGCACGACCACCGGTCGTGCGCCACTGGTCGTGCGATTATGTTATTCCATAATTTCTGTCTTTACAGGCTCTGTCCAGACAGAGCGCACGATCACCGAATTCTAGTGCGCACGACCACTGGTCGTGCGCCAATGACCGTGCGCACTGTTTACTCCAGCGCCTATAAAACGACCTGCTCGTGATTTTAGGTCGGATCCCGAATTTCAGCCGCCGTTTTCAGCCCCGTTCCGCCCGATTTCGCCCCTCCATCGCCGCCCACCATATGGAGGTGCTCCGGGCTTGCTCTTCACGCCAATCTTGAGCCGGATTTTCCTCTCGGCCTCCTCCTTCATCCAAGAGCTTCAAAGGAAGACCTAGCCGCCATTACCATCAAGCAAGAGGAAGTTTGCAACCTCTACCGGATCGTGACACGAAGAAGACGGGTCCATTGGAGAGTAGTGACAACTCTCTCTACCCCGGACGTAGTTGCGGACTGAGCTTGGACGCGAATTGACAACCCGGCGATTCCAACCGTGAATCTACAACGAGCCTTCGGATTCGGTCGATTTCTTGCTCTATTCTTCTCTTATTGATGTATATGTAGTTAGATCTAACATTATGATGAAGCGTGCTTGATTATTAGCATTTATACTTGATTATGTCTATGTGATTTGAGTATTCTTACTTATTATTTTGAGGTGTGCCTTGTGGTGTGGATTGTTGGTTGTCCGGTGCCGCACTAGCAATTGCTAGTGGCGTGCTTGTCGAAGAGGTGCTTGCGACCCTCATTCCGCTTGCCTTCTCGTCCACCCGCCTACCGAAGCGTGGCATCGCGGCCCGCATTTCATCCCGCCTAATGAAGCAACGCGCTCAAGGCCTGCATAGTTCGATCCGTTTGCCTACTCGTCCATCCGCCCTTGCGACGCAGCGCGCTCAAGGCCTGCCTAGTCTCCATCCCGCCAAGTGAAGCATTGCATAGCGGCATTGCATAGGAGTAGTTGATAGCTTTTATTTTATGTTCCAAAAGCCAACCCAACTCCCCCGCATTCCATCCGACGTTAAGGACTTCAATCTCAAGTCCTACCTCGAACGTTAACTCCACCTTACTGTGTTCCTTGAGAGATTCGATACTCGGGGATTACTCCTCGTTTTATATTACTTGAACGATCGGTACACTGCCGTTTCGTGTCGCAGTCGAGCTACCGCCTATAGCGGTGTGTGAGATTTGCGCCATCACTTAGATAGGAAAATTCGTCTAGGAAAGTAGGGGAAACTTATTCCTTTCACCCCTCGAGCCCTTTTATAGAACAAATCCTGGTTGGGGAAGAGATGAATCTTGGGATTCCTCCATTAACACCATTCATGGTGAAAATTTCGGCCATTCCCAAAGGTCACCACATTCACCCTCCTTAAAAGTTGGAAAACCTCTTAACATTCTTCTAATTGATAGGGGGAATGAATCCCCATCAATTGGGAGGACTTTTGGACTCCCTTGGCCATGAATTTGGCCACCAAAATGAGTCTCGTCATCCTCCCGTCGATTAAGCTACCTCTGGCGCTTGTGCTAGCGCCAGCGCGAGCATCTCGACGACATAACGCTCGCCGGTTCTGCAACCGCAGCCAGCACTCTGCACTAGCGCTAGCGCCCATGCTAGCATCTTAAAGATGTACGATTCGTCTCAGCGGTTCAGAACTCGGCTCGACGGTCTGACTAAACCACCACTAATGCCAGCGCTAGCCGCTAGCGCCGGCGCTAGCACCCATTCAATACACCCCCTTTTTTCTACGGTTGGATATTGGGGTATTATGAGTGGACACTCTTATTGGGTTAGTCATGTCATGGTGGGGTCATGGGTCACGGTGATGCCCTAAGGCCAACCCTAGGCTTGGTAACTGGGAATCACTATCCGCAGATCATGGTGATTTTTGCCTCAAGCCTAAGCTCTTATGTTCTCTTTGCGCATCCTAGGGTTTTGTCATGACCTAGTCATGACAAAACCGTCCTAGGGGTCTAGTCATTTGGGGGATGTTACACTTACTATGCCTGAACACTGTGAATGTTAGTCAACACATAATAATTAATATGATATAAGCAAGAGCATTAACTACTAGCATTAATGTGTAGTCTAGTGTCAATAAGTTGACAATGCATCTTTATGAAAGTATGCAAATTGCTAAGTATAATGCTGCAGCTGACACACAAGATTTGTTTTTGCTGATTGTGCATAAGAACAATCCAAGACCATATCGTTTTGTCCACAAAACAATATCGTCGTGATGACATATGGTATCATCGTGATGACACTACAATTTCATCGTGATGACACGATCATACTTTAGTACATATCCGTCAATTCAAAAATCCTAAATGAATCAATCTCAGCCATTGGATCTGAATCAATCAAATCCCTAATATGCGACTTTTCACTTTCCACAATAGAAACTATTAATAGGTGTCAAATGTCTTGAAGTTAAAGCATAAACTACATTTGCCCTAAAAAACCATTGCGTGCTCTCCGTCTTGTGGAAGTAGACAAGTCGATACACTCAAGTCTCCTTCAACTATATCATAGATGGCTCCAAAGGGAGATGGATACCTATAAGAAGGAAATGAAGTAGTGAGAGATGGATTTCAGAAGACCCCAAAAGAGATTCAGGTCATTATAAGACTACTCGACTCTGTCTACTTACAGTTTATGTTTTCTGAACCAACTATGATTATGAGAAGAGTGGCTCATGAATTCTACTCCAATGCCAAAATTGGATCAACTGAGATATCCATCAAGAGTAAGATTAATGGGATAAAAGTGAAGTAACCTCAAAGATACTAGCCAAGGTTCTCAAGCTGCCCCCATTTGCTATTGGAGAAGAAGATGAAGAGGTCACCATGAAGGAACCTTGATGATGCCCTAGAATGGTGTGGGCACTCTAAAAAGACCTATGGGTCATTGGAAAGAAAGCACTTCAACTAGCAAGGGAAGCTGCTGGATGATATAGTTGGGAAAGCCATCCTTTGCATGGTAGGCTCCCATGATAGGATATCCAAGTAAATGTTTGATCTGATGACTAGGATATTCTTGATCAAGAAGACAAACTAGGCTCAGATTGTCTTACAAAAATTCAAGAAAGCTTTCAAGTACCAAACCTTAATAGAATTCTCTCCCTCTAATTACTCCTGTCAAATTGGGGGTAAAATCCATCATATGGGAAGAATGGATATTAAAGTACTTGAAAAGGTCCTAACAAAGTCTCCTACAAGGAAGAAGGTAGTGAAAGATTTGGAAAGTGAAGAAGGAAGCTCCTCCATAGAAAGTAAGCCATTTCTTAATCCCAATCTGTCAAGTTCTGAAGAGGAGGTGGAGAACAGGGACTTCACAGTCCAAATTTTAGTACAGTGCACTAAATGAAGAGCCATTAAAGGTGTGGTTCAAGGTAAAGATATGGAGCTCACTGAAAATCCTAATGCCTCTTTGGGAAATGTTTCTAACAGAAGAAGTACATGTGATGCTGCAAGTGAGGGGGAGCATAACACTGAGCTCCCTGCTCATGTAGTATAATTGATCAACAACATAAATGAGGTTGAGGATGCTATCCATGCTGGGTTAGCAGTCCAAAAGGTCCAAGTTGAAGCTCTTGAGGAGATGAACCAAGAAGAGGTTGCTGTCAACTCTTGCATGGAGTTGATAATTGCTCAAGCCATCATTACTCCTGAGGATGAAGTGAGACAATCTTCTATCAGAAGATCTCCTTATCTAATGTTTGTAGAAGCAGAAGGAATGGAAGATCTTCTCCAAGAGATAATGAAGAAGAAAGCTGAGACTGAACATGAAAAGCCTAGCTGCTCCCAAAGCCAAATGCTAGAAGACTCCTCAATGCTGAACCAGATAAAGATGCTCTAGATCTTGAAGCCTATGTTAACAATGTTGTTAATGATTTAAGAAGGGACCTATCTAGCAAGACTGCAAATCTAAGAATAGAGATGAAGTTTCTGCAAGAACACCATCGGTTTCTTTAAGAGTGCAGCACCAACAGTAGATTATACTGCTAAACAGCTAGAACTCACCCACAAGGGTCTAACTGATATGATTGAAAATCATTGTGCCATATCTAAAAATCTGGAGGAGGCCATCAGAACTACAGGAAGGGAGATGGTTGAGCACAGAAGGATCATCAAAAAAAGAATGGACCTCTGCTGCCAGGAAGTGGACAATCATATGCTAAACACAAAGAATCATCTTGAAAGTGTAATCCATATGCTGAAGGACAAAATTCTCAAACTTGAAGTCATTCTGGAGAAGTACCTATCTGATGAATTCCTAAAGGGGGAGAAATCCATGATAATGGCCAGTGGAGAGCATGCCATCCGGACCTCTAACTCAATAAGGGAAGCAATGAACCTTCCCCCTATACTTTATGATGAGCCTACTAAAACACTGATGTTGTACCTGCTGCTGCCCCTGCTACATCAGCAATACCTGTTGCTATTGAATAAGGCAAGGGCAAGGGGATTGTATCCAAGGAAGATGAGATAAAGCTAAGAAAGAAAAGATACAGAGAAGAAATGGAAAAGAAACAAGATTATGAGTAGTGGAGCCCTAAATTAAGGGAGATAAACTTAAGGTCATGGGAGCATATCAGAACAAATAAAACTGAAAGGACAAAATTGTACAACACCCATGAGTGGACCAAGTATGAAAATCAAGAAGAGATAAGAAGGATCCACAAAAGAGACAAGCTGGCAGGAAGAATTCCAGCAGATGCAGAAGAACCACTCAGATATCATCCAAAGCCTTATGACTACTTCACCAGACAATCTGATAAGAAAAAGGAAACAGCTGCCAAGAAAGCAAGAAGTGGAAAAAACATAAGGGAACCTGATGCATAGTTGGCTTTCATGGGCAAATGTAAAATGATTTATAATTCAAAACACTACAACTTTATGAATTTATAATATGCTGATGATACCTCTTGTGTTGTGAATTACAATTTCAATTTTCTGATTTCATATTCTCTGCTCTTATTATCTGTTAATTTTCATTAGTGTGATTTATCATTAACTGGGTTATGAATTCTGTAAATATGGGGAGATTGTTGGGAACATTACCCACAATGTTACAGATTTGGAGAAGTCCTTAAGTCAATGATAAGTATGTTTTGTATTTGATATCTATTTGATGTGACATGTGTTGGGAAAAACCCCTTTGATTTAACTTAACAAATTACCTAAAAGTGATTTTATGTCTTAGGATTGAATTACCCATTGTATAGTGAAGGTATTCTGGTCATTAGATGTCTTGGGATGTCACACTCAACCTAGGGTGTCAAGATTATATTAAGAGAAGCACAAATTTGGTGAAGTTAATATGTGCATCGAATAGAAATTGATGCAACATTGAATGGATATCGACGCTACTCTGATAAGAAGTCCAAGCAACATACTCTTTCTGTCAGAGTAGATCAAGTCGACGTTACGTCGAATAGATATCGACGTAGAGTCCATGGACTTGTCGAAGTATCTTGAGAAGTCGATGTAGCTTCTACTTCAACTCAGAGCAGAAGGTAGTATCTGTCGAAGCCACTCAAAGTCGACGCAACATCGACTTCTGTTGGGAAAAACCCCTTTTGATTTAACATAATAAATTATTTAAAAGTGATTTTATCTACTAGGATAAAATTACCCATTGTGTAGTGAGGGTAATATGGTCATTAGATGTCTTAGGATGTCACACACAACATAGGGTGTCAGGACCAAATCAAGGGAAGCTAAATTGGGCTAAGCTAACATTTGCGTCGAATAGAATTCGACGCGACATTGAGTCCATATCGACGCTGCTCTAACTAGAAGTCCAAGTAGTTCAAACCCTCTATCGAAGTAACTCAAGTCGACGCAATGTCAAATAGATGTCGACGTAGAGGTCAGGGACTTTTCGGTGTAATTGGAGAAGTCGACGCAGCTTCTACTTCAACTCGACACAGAAGATGTTATCTATTGAAGCCATCTAAAATTGACTTGACGTTGACTTCATCTTGAAGCAGAAGATGAAGCTCAGAGCCAGGCATATCAACAAGATGTACACGTCGATAGGATATCGATGCAATGTCAACTAGCAGAGTTCAATCAAAGCAGAGATGAAATCGAAGCTGGTTCAATAAGAACTCGAAGTTGCGTCGATAAGAGAAGAATTGAATTCGACGCTACGTCGAATAGTCTGTAAAATTATACCTTTTCAGCTGTCTTTCCAATGTTTCTTTCATGGCCCACAACCTTCAAGACTGTTCCCCAATGGATCAATAATTGCCTGAAATGGAAAGAAGCATTAAAGAAGAAGACAAAAAGGTTTCTTGGAAACATATTCTTTCCAGGTGGACGGGCCGAGAAAAAGAGGACAGAAAGAGAAAGTGATAAGCAGATTACCTTATCAAAGATATGAGAAAGGGAAGGATTTTGAATTTGAATGAGAAAGAATAAAAAGTCAACAGGAGACAGAGGCAGTTAAGGCATTAATCACTATCAGCCATATCTTTCATCTTCTAGGGTTTCTTCATCTTATTCCTCTCCTAGGAACTCTAACATAGCAAACAAAAAGAGAAGAAGGCTCTTTTGTTCTTCATCAAATAGAACAGAGGATCTAAAAGCTGCTCTTCATCACAATCTCATAGCAGCCAGATCACAATCTGAAGAAGAAGAAAGTATCTGACAATACAAAGCTTCTGCAAAACATCACTATCAAAAGCATGGGCTAATCAAGAGCAGATGCTTTGGAATAACTCATAAGCTGATCTTCATATAGCCATCTTCAAGAATTCTGAGAATAGAATTCCTTCAACCTTCTCTCTTCTTCTTTCTCATTCTATAAAAGTGTTTTATTAATCCCTCTTCAAAGGATTCAGTGGTTCAAGATCTCCTTATCAAAAGATATGGTGGTTCAAGATCTCCTTATCAAAAGATCTGGTGGTTCATGATCTCCTTATCAAAAGATCATTGGTTCTAAGAGTCTCTGGATCAAAAGACTCGGGCACAAGTGGTGCATTCCTACCAGGTGGTAGAAGAGAGGACTACCCACATTTTGGGGAACCTTTATAAAATTCATTGTGTCTGTGCTGTGATTTTCTGTGCTGTCCCATTTTTATTCTGCACATATTTCATGCATTCTTTATTCTGCCTTGATTTTTAAGCATATCTCCTTAGAGTAATTTATTGTTAATCACAATTAGGTTAGAAATATTTTAAAACTCTATTCACCCCCTATAGAGGAATCTCAGAGGCACACTGTGCACTTTCACTTGGTATCAGAGGGAGGTTGATCATTAAGAGGCTAACATCTTGATCAAAAAGACCTCCTACTCTTATTTCTTTTCTATAAAAATATTTTATAAGGAAAATGAGTTCTAAGGATTATGCTTCCACAAGGCCTCCAGTGTGTAACTTAATAAGTTCACACTCTGGAAGGCCAGAATAAATCTTTACATGAATTCCATTGATGAAGATATCTATGATGTTCTTCTCACTAGTCCTCCTGCTCCAGTCAAACAAAAGGAAAGAGAATCCTCAACAATTGAGGCTTTTCTAAGAAAGGAATGGACAGAGGATGAGAAGAAGGTCAAGGCATGTGATGCCAAGGCCATGAATATTCTAGCGTTAACAATGTCAGATGACATCTTTCAGAAGGTAGCTGAATGCCAATTAGCAATAGAAATCTGGGACTCCCTCACCACAATGGTTGAAGGAAGTACTGCTAATGAAATAAAGGACAAAAAGTCCCTTCTCATATCCCAGTATGAGAACTTTCAAAAGAAGGCAGAAGAATCTGTTGCCAATATGTTTGACAGATTCAGTCTTATCATTAATGAGCTTAGACGCTTAGAAAAGGAAATATCCTTCACTGAAATTAATGATAAGATCCTCATGTGCTTCCCTAGCTCATGGGATTCAGGAATCTGGGCAATCAGAGAATCCATATGCCATAGAGAAATCTCCAACTGAAGCTTTGCTAGGAAAGCATAAGTCCTATGAGATGCTTCTGAAAAATACGGCTGAGGCTGAAGAAAGGGAGACCTCTCCAGCTCCTGGTCAAAGGTCCATTGCTCTCAAAGCTGCTGAAGGAGAGTCCTCCACTCCTGAGGATGAGATGTTCAGCCTACTGGCAAAGAGATTCAAGAAGTGGGTAAAGACTGAGGACTCAAGGAGAAGAGAAAGGGACTCAAGGCCCAGGTATGATAAGACTCCAAAGAAGGAGGTTATCTGCTATACCTGCAACAAACCAGGGCACATTGCTCCTGATTTCCCACAAGAACAAATGGAGAAAAGCAACAGCAAGGATGAGAAGAAGAAGAAGTCCTTCAGGGGAAAGGACAAGAAGAAAGCCAAAGGCTTTATTGCTGAGACATGGAGTGATTCTGAAGTAGAGCTAGACTCATCATCATCTGAGAGTGATGATGAAGCAGAAGCTGTAGGATCCTGCATGATGGCACTGGGAATGGCATCAGATGATGAAGATGATCAGGTATCATCTGTCTTCGATGAATCTGATTTTACTTAAGATGATTTTAAAACTTGTTTTAAAGATTTCTGCATTGAACATCTTAGGGTAGAAAAAGAATTAAACATAGCTAGAACTGAACTAGAGAACCTTAAGGAAGATGAAATGCATTTAATAAATCAAAAACTAACAAATGAAATTAATGATAAAGAGCTAGAATTGATTAAACTGAGAGAAGAAAACACAAATTTAAAGGAAGAGCTAGCAAAGGCAAAGGCCTTTGAGGACTCACTCAATGGTAGGAGTCAGAAGCTCAAAGACATTACTGAAAATCTCTCTATGAGATTTAACCACTTAGGGTTAGTAGCAGAGCCCTCCACCAGCACAGAACCACCTAGCAAGCCTGCCTGGAAAAATCCAGTGTCATTTGTTAGACCCAAAGATTATCAACCCAGTGAGAAGAGCAAATCAACTAAGGGTAAGGTTGTTAGCTGTTCAGATAGGATAGATAAACCCAACAAAATACATCTCATTAAGAAAGAAAAACACTCTGGTGAAAACAACATAGGGAAATTAAATAACCACAATCAAAAGGGTAAGTCAAGACCTAGGATAATAAAACACTCTTATGATTTATTATATCTAGATACATTTTATACACATCTCAAATTTCAAAACAATGGGATTGGGAAAACCATTCCCTAACATCCCAAAGGGAATCATGAAAGACCCTCCTATTCTTTCATTGAACCCTACAATGGTAAAAATAAAGGGCCCAAGGTAACCTGGGTTCCTTCTAATGTTTGATTCACTTGTGCAGGGCTAGGGAAGGTCCCACTCAAGAGGAAATTGAGTGGGAAGAGTGATGTAGGTCATGAATAAGAAACAAAAATCATTCAAGGGAGTAATTTCTATCTTGAATCCTCCTTAACACTTATTACATCTTATTATTATCTATTTTCAATAAATAAAATTGCTGGGAAAACAACAAGAATCTTCTAAAAAAAGAACTAGATATGTCTAGTAAGAGGTGCGTCGAATAGAAGTAGACGTACCATTGACTTCTACTCGATGCCAGCGTCGAGAAGCACACAGAGCAGACAATTCGAATAGAATTCGACGCAGCGTCAAGTTTCTATCGACGCATACATTGACTTAATAATTGCTGATTAAATTTGAAGTCACGTCGACTCGAATCGACGTAACGTTGACAGGACTATGTCGACTTAGGGTCTCTGAATAATCTCAAAGCTACATCGAGTATTAGTCGACGCAACGTCGATATATCAACGCGCGTACAATTGCTTCTAGATGTAATCTCAACACAGCTTTGCGTGCCAAATAATATGAAATATCGATGGTGCGTCGACACAAACCCTAAGTAGCGGCGATTCATCTGCTTTTAAGCAATTACTGCGTCGAAACATTTACGCTTTCGAATACTCTTTCTCTTGCTCTTGTGCTCTCCAGCTTTCCCGTGCATCTCTCTCTCTCTCTCTCTCTCTCTCTTTCCTTTCATCTTTGCAGGTACACTCAAAGAGATGCCTCCTCCCAAGATTAATTTTGGATTCGGTGTGGATGTGGATTCATTTAGCGCAGCCACAGAAAGCTTCAAGGCCATCCTTGGCCTATTTCAAAATGTTGGGCTAACTAAGTTGATATCCACTAGATGCAAAATCTTAGATATTGAACTTAATGAGTTCAAAGATAGTATTCAAATAGGAGAGGATGGATCCCTTAGTGGTAAAGTGTATGAGACAGACACTCTCATCACAGAGGAGCGTTTAAGACAATCTTTTGATCTTCCAACTGGGTAAGATTCAGATGAGCTGACAGGGGAAGAGGACAAGAGAGTCCTAGAGATCATGTAGTTCAAAAGGGAGAAAGCAATCAATCTCAAAAAGATTGACTTGGGAGTAGACTATAAGTTTCTGGCTGACATTGTTGGAAAGGTGTTGCTATGCAAAGTCTCTGCTCATGATGCTATACCAAAACTGCAGCTGCAAGTTATGGGAATTCTGGTTCTCCAGATGAAGATAAACTGAGGGAGATTGCTCCTGAAGATGATTGGGCACAAATATGCCCACAAGGAAAATGCATATATGAGAATTATGAGCCAGGTGCTCTTCTAGCATTACCCAAATGTCTGCAAATCAAAAGGAGTTCCCATTCCTCCTGGAAATAGGATCAATATTGGGATCTTCTCAAAATGGACAAGGCAAATAGTGAAGCCTGGTCAAGCTCCAGCATCTCCTCCTCCATCTCCTCCTCCTCTAGAGTCAAATAGGGATATTCCAGATCCCCCGAGGGATGATCTTCCCCCAATGGACACTGTATCAGAGCCCCATCAAGAAGATACACCAGCCTCTTCGCAACAACAACAACAACAACAACAACAGCAACTGCAACAGCAATTCCAATCCACTTCGTCACTTGAGACATCTTCTCTGCAAACCTATTTACCTCCATCCTCTACAATTCCAGGTTGTCAACCCGCTCCACCTCCATCTTCATCAACTCACTTCTCACCAGAGGTGTATCATTCCCTCCCCCCCCCCATCCAAGAAGACGTTTCTCCATCACCTCCTCCATCTACATCTTATCCCCCCAAAATTGATATTGAGCAAATCATCTCCAAGGCTGTGGCCATTGCCTCCTCATCTTTTGTAGATCAAGTGGCCTCTCAGGCCAAGAAATTTGATAATAAATACTCACAGATAGAGGGTGAGTTATTAAGATTTCACGAAAAATTTCCGAGCCTCAAAGAGTTTAACTCTTCCTCCATGGTCACAAAAGAATTCTTAACCTCCTTGGCCAGTAAGGTTAAGAAGGGGGAGAACATTTTGGAGGAAGAAAGACCTGCTCTAGAGTTGGGTGGACAAACTAAAAGTGATGCCAATGAAGCTCCTGACAAGACTACTATAATCCAACAACCACAGATCCTGGGGGAGCCTACAAATCAGGGGGAGCCAACCCCAGATGTACAAAGGGATCTAGATGCAGAAATGGCACTTGTAAGCACAGCTGCAGCTCCATCTCAAGATGAAATTCAGGATAAAGATTCATTAGATGAAGTGGCTCAAATAGCAAAGGAAGCTGCTCAGGAAGCTGAGGACAATGCACATTTTCAGGGGGAGCCAATCAAAAACACTGCCATGGAAGGTCACCCCAGTGGTGTTCTCTAGGAAAAGAAAGACTCCATAGAAGGATTCTGAGAATCTATAGAAGGTATTCTGTGATTCTTTATTCTGAGAACAAGCATATACTGAGAAGAACAATGTGATACAATCTTAATGTGGGAAAACTAAATAAAATTGCTTATGATTTCAGTCTGTCTAATGTCTATGTTGTGTTGTATGTATTTTATGCTATGAAATGTTCAAAATCACTTTGAACAAACTGTAAAACTTGTTAAGATAAATATGAAGAGATTTTTGGGAAAAACCCCTTTTGATTTAACTTAACAAATTATTTAAATGTGATTTTTATCTACTAGGATAAAATTACCCATTGTATAGTGAGGGTAATATGGTCATTAGATGTCTTAGGATGTCACACTCAACATAGGGTGTCAGGACCAGATCAAGGGAAGCTAAAATGGGCTAAGTTAACATTTGCGTCGAATATAATTCGACGCAACATCGAGTCCATATCGACACTACTCTGACTAGAAGTCCAAGTAGTTCAAACCCTCTGTCGAAGTAACTCAAGTCGACGCAACGTCGAATAGATGTCGACGTAGAGGTTAGGGACTTGTAGGAGTAACTGGAGAAGTTGGTGCAGCTTCAACTTCAACTTGACGCAGAAGATGTTATCTGTCGAAGTCATCTAAAGTCGACGTGACATCGACTTCATATCGACGCATAAGATGAAGCTCAGATCCAGGAAGATCAACACGATGTACACGTTGATAGGATATCAACGCAACGTCGACTAGCAAAGTTTAGTTAAAGCGGAGATGAAATCGAAGCTGATTCTATAAGAACTCGAAGTTGCATCGATAAGAGAAGAAATGAATTACGCTACGTCAAATACATTATGTAAAAGTATACCTTTTCAGCTGTCTTTCTAATATTTCTTTCATGGCCCACATCCTTCAAGACCGTTCCCCAACGACTCAATAATTGCCAGAAATGGAATGAAGCATTAAAGAATAAGACAAAAAGGTTTCTTGGAAACATATTCTTTCTAGGTGGACGGGCCGAGAAAAAGAGGACAGAAAGAGAAAGTGATAAGAAGATTACCTTATCAAAGATATAAGAAAGGAAAGGATTTCGAATTTGAATGAGAAAGAATAAAAAGGCAACATTAGAAAGAGGCAGTTAAGGCAATAATCACGATCAGCCGTCTCCTTCATCTTCTAGGGTTTCTTCAACTTCTTCCTCCCTCAGGAACTCTAACACAGCAAACAAAAAGAGAAGAAGGATATGATGTTCTTCATCAAATAGAACAGAGGATCTAAAAGCTGCTCTTCATCACAATCTCATAGCATCCAGATCACAATCTAAAGAAGAAAAAAGGATCTAACAATACAAAGCTTCTGCAAAACATCACTATCAAAAGCTGGGGCTAATCAAGAGCAGATCCTTTGGAACAACTCATTGGCTGATCTTCATACAGCCATCTTCAAGAATTCTGAGAACAGAATTCCTTCAACCTTCTCCCTTCTTCTTTCTCATTCTGTGAAAGAGTTTTATTAATCCCTCTTCAAAGGATTCAGTGGTTCAAGATCTCCTTATCAAAAGATCTAGTGGTTCAAGATATCCTTATCAAAAGATCTGGTGGTTCATGATCTCCTTATCAAAAGATCATTGGTTCTAAGAGTTTCCTGATCAAAAGACTCAGGCACAGGTGGTGCATTCCTACCTGGTTGTAGAAGAGAGGACAACCCACATTTTGGGGAACCTCTATAAAATTCATTGTGTCTGTGCTATGATTTTCTATAATGTCCCATTTTTATTCTGCACTAATTTCCCGCATTCTTTATTCTGCCTGGATTGTTAAGCATAACTCCTTAGAGTAATTTATTGTTAATCACAATTAAGTTAGAAATATTTTTAAACTCTATTCAACCTCCTTTAGAGGAATCTCAGAGGCACACTGTGCACTTTCATCTTCAACTCGACGCAGATAATGAAGCTCAGAACCATCCCTTCAACTCGACGGTTACGTCAATAGGGTATCAACGCAATGTCGACTGATAGAGTTCAATCAGAGCAATGATGAATTCGAAGCTTCTCCTACAAGAACTCAAAGGTGCGTCGATAAGAGAGGAAGAGAACTCGACGTTACATCGAATACGGTCTGAAAAGGGAAACCTTTTCAGCTGTCATTTTGGACCTTCTCTCATGGCCCACCTCTCTCAAGACCGTTCTGCAATGACACATTAATTGCCTGAAATAGAAAGAAGGATTAAAGAAGACCAAAAGCTTTCTTGGAAATAAATTTTGTGCTGGTGGACGGGTCGGGAATTAAAGAAAGAAGGAAGGATTTATTGTCCAGACAAATATACCCTTTCAGGACTTACCTAAAAGGGAAACATATTCAAATTTAATAGAGGGACAATAAAAGGCAACAGAAGAGAGAAAAAAAGCATTGATCACAATTGGCTACACTATTCTATTAGAGTCTTCTTCTTCTTACTCTCTTTAATAGAAACCCTAATAGAAGAAAATACAGAGAAGAAATATTGGTTGCTCTTCTTCTCTCTAAGAACAGAAAAAAACAAGGCTGCTGATCAACACAATCATATAGCAGCCTGAGTTCAACTAGAAAGAAGATAGAAGGATCTGGAAAACATAACTTCTACAAATCATCACCATCATAAGCAGAAGTTCATCAAGAGTAGATCCAGTGAAAAGATACAAGAAGCTGTTCTTCATACAGCCATCATTAGAATTCTGAAAACAGAATTCCTACATCTCTCCTTCTTTCTTTCTCTTTCTAATTCCTTTCTGTAAAAGAGTTTTCTTAATCCCTCTTCAAAGGATTCAGTGGTTCAAGATCTCATTATCAAAAGATTTGGTGGTTCAAGATCTCCTTATCATAAGATTTAGTGGTTCATGATCTCCTTGTCAAAAGATCAGTGGTTCTAAGAGTCTCCTTACTAAAAGACTCAGGAATAGTGGTGCATCCCTACCAGGTGGTAGAAGAGGGGAGTACCCATATTTTGGGGAACCTCTATAAAAATTTCTCTGTGTCTTCTGGTTGATAATTTTCTATGATGTCCCTATAGCTAGTTTACTTTACTGATTTCTGCTTTATATTTCAGTACTAGCTTATTCTGCCTGAGATCTTGTTTGAGCATAAATCCATAGATTATTTTATTGTACTCACAATTAGAATAGGAATAATTTTTAAATCTCTATTCACCCCCCCCCCCCCTAGAGGACTCTCAGAGGCACACTGTGCACTTTCAATTGGTATTAGATGGAGGTTGATCAATAAAAGGTTAACACCTTGATTAAAAAGACCTCCTATACTTTTTCATTATTTTAAAACATATTTTATAAAGAAGATGACTACTATGGATTATGCTTCCACAGGACCCCCAGTGTGAAACTTAAATAAGTTCACACTCTAGAAGGTCATTATAAGGCTTTACATGAACTCCATTGATGAAGACATCTATAATGTTCTTCTCACAGGTCCTCCAGCTTCAGTTAGACAAAGGGCAGGAGAATCCTCAACAACTGAAGTTGTCCCTAAGAAGGAATGGACAGAGGATGAGAAGAAGGTCAAGGCATGTGATGCCAAGGCCATGAAGATTCTGGTATCAACAATGTCAGATGACATTTTCCAGAAGGTTGCTGAATGTCAATCAGCAAAGGAGATCTGGGATTCTCTCACCACACTGGTGGAAGGAAGTGCTGATGAAAGAAAGGATAGAAAGTCCCTTCTCATATCCCAGTATGAGAACTTTCAAAAGAAAGCAGAAGAATCTGTTGCCAACATGTATGACAGATTCAACATTATCATTAATGAGCTCAGAGGCTTAGACAAGGAAATATCCTTGACTGAAATTAATGATAAGATTCTCATGTGCTTCCCTAGCTAATGGGATTCAAGGATTTGGGCAATTAGAGAATCCAGATGCCACAGAGAGATCTCAATTGAAGCATTTCTAGGAATGCTTAAGTCTTATGAGATGCTACTGAAAAATAGGGCTGAGTCAGAAGAGAGAGAAACCACTCCATCTCCTATCCAAAGGAGTCTAGCTCTGAAAGCTGATGAAGGAGAGTCCTCTACTCCTGAGAATGAAATGTTCAATCTCCTAGCAAGGAGATTCAAGAAATGGGTCAAGACAGAAGACTCAAGGAGGAGAGAAAGGGACTCTAGGCCCAGGTATGATAAAACTTCAAAGAAGGAAATTATTTGATATACCTGCAGTAAACCAGGGCACAATGCCACCGAATGCCCACAAGAGCAAAGGGAAAGAAGCAACAGCAAAGAGGACAAGAAAAGAAGAAGTCCTTCAGAGGAAAAGACAAGAAGAAAGCCAAAGGCTTCATTGCAGAAACTTGGAGTGATTCTGAAGCAGAATTTGACTCCTCATCATCTGAAAGTGATGATGAAGAAGAAGTAGTAGCAGCCTGCATGATGACTCTTGGAATGTCATCAGATGATGAAGATGAGCAGGTATCAGTTTTTGATGAATTTCACTTTAGCTCTGATGATTTCAAATCATGTTTTAAAGATTTCTGCATTGAACATCTTAGGGTAGAAAAAGAATTAGACACGGCTAGGGATGAATTAGAAAACATTAAGAAAAATGAGATGCACCTAACTAATCAAAACCTAACAAATGAAATTAATAGTAAAGAGTTGGAATTGATTGAACTTAGAAAAGAAAACATAAACTTAAAAGAAGAGCTAGCAAAGGCAAAGGCCTTTGAGGACTCTCTCAGTGGAAGGAGTCAGAAGCTCAAGGACATCACTGAAAATCTCTCTGTGAGATTTAATCACCTAGGGTTAGGAGCAGAGCCCTCCACAAGCACTGAAGCACCCAGAAAACCTGCGTGGAAAAATCCAGTGTCATTTGTTAGATCTAGTGAATGAAAACCAAGTGAGAAGAGTGCATCATTCAAGGTTAAGGCTAACAACCATCCAGATAGGATAATCAATCCTAATCAAGTAAATTTGAATAGGAATGAAAGACCCCTAGGTAAGAATAATATAGAGGAGTTAAATAACAACAATCAAAAGGCAAAAACAAGACCTAGGATAATCAAACATTCTTCTGATTAGTTATATTTTGATACATTTTATACTCACTTCAAGTATCATGATAAGAGGTTTGTGAAATCCATTCCCCATCATCCCAAAGGGTATCATGAAAGACCTTTCTATTCTTTCATTGAACCCTACAATGGTAAAAGCAAAGGGCCCAAGGTAACCTGGGTTCCTTCTAATGTTTGAATTACCTGTGCAGGATGAGGTAGGGTCCCACTCAGGAGAAAATGAAGTGGGAAGAAAGATGTAAATTTTGATTAAGGAACAAGACTTATTTAAGGGAGTAATTTCTACCTTGAATCCTCCTTAATATTTATTACATTATATTATGATCTATTTTCAATAAATATAATTGTTGGGAAAAACAACAAGAATTTTCTAAAGAAATAGATCTGCTAATTAGGAGATGCGTCGAATAGAAGTTGACCTACCATCGACTTCTACTCGACACCAGCGTCAAGAAGCACTCAGAGTAAACAATTCGAATTGAATTCGATGCAGCGTTAAGTTTGTATCGACGAATACATCGACTTATTAAATGCTGATTAAATTCAAAGTTACGTCAATTGGAAATCGATGTAACGTCGACTGGACTATGTCAACTTAGGGTCTCTGAATAGTCTTGAAGCTAGGTTGAGTACTAGTCGACTCATCGTCGATATATCAGCGCGCGCAGAATTGCTTCTAGAAACAATCTCGACACAGCTTTGCGTGCCAAATAATAAGTGTTATTGACGGTGCGTCGTCCTAAACCCTAAGTAGCTGCAATTCATCTACATTTAAACAATTACTACGTCGAAACATTTACGCCTTTGAATTCTCTTTCACTTGATCTCTTGCTCTCAAGCTCTCCTGCTCTCCCGTGTCCCTCTCTCTCTCATTTTCTTTGTCCTTGCAGTTACATCCAATCTCAATCAATGGCCCCTCCTAAGATTAACTCTGGGTTCGATGTGGATGTTGATTCGTTCAGCGCAACTGCCAAAAGCTTCAAAGCTATACTTGGCTTATTTGAGGAGGCTGGCCTGACTAAGCTTATCTCAACAAGGTGTAAGATTCTAGATGTAGAACATACAGAGTTCAAGGACAGTGTAAATACTGTAGATGATGGGTCCCTTCAAGGGACAGTTTCTGGACAAGATATCAGTATAACTGATGAGCTTTTGTCCCAAACATTTGATCTACTTACTGGAAGTGATTTAGAAGAACTGACAGGAGAGGAGATGAAGAATGTCCTGGAGATTTTGCAATTTAAGAAAGACAGACCTATAAACCTAAAGAAGATCGACTTGGGTGAAGAATATAGGTTCCTGGCTAACATTGTTGGGAAAGTTTTATTGTGCAAAATCTTAGCCCATGATGCAGTTCCAAAGCAGCAGTTGCAGATTTTGGGCACTCTTGTCCTCAAGAAAAAGATAAATTGGGGGAGATGGCTTCTGAAGATGATTGGACATAAGTATGCTCATAAAGAGAATGCTTATATGAGAATAATGAGCCAAGTGCTCTTTCAACATTACTCAAGCATCTGCATGTCAAAGGGTATGCCAATTCCTCCAGGGAAGAGAATAAACATTGGAATATTCTCTACATGGATAAGGAAAATCATAAAGCCTGGTTAAGCCCCAGCTTCCCCTCATCCATATCCTTCTCCTCAAGATCCTGAAAGGCAACTACCAAACCCTCCAAGGGATAATATCCCTCCTCCTCTATCTCTACCTCCTTTGGACACTGTTCTAGATCTCCATCATGAGGATATTCCATCTCAACAACAACAGTCACAACAACAACAACAACAACAACAACAACACCAATCCCCTTCTGACCCAGAGTCATCTCATCAAATGCCTCATCATCTACCCTCCATATTTACTCCACCTATTCATGTCTCACCAGAGTTTTATCAGCCTCTCTCCCCTGTCCAAGAAGAACTCCCTCCATCACCTCCTCCATCTACATCTCATCCACCCACAATTGATCTTGAGTAGATCATTTCCAAAGTTATGGCCATTGCTTCCTCCACATTTTCAGATCAAGTGGCCTCTCAGGCTAGAAGGTTTGACAGAAAATACTCACAAATGGAGGGAGAGCTTTTATGTTTTAAAAGATCTTTTCAGAGCCTCAAAGATTTTGTATCTTCCTCAATGGTTTCAAGGGAGTTCTTAAACTCACTTGCCAGCAAGGTCAAGAAGGGGGAGAACATATTAGAGGAAGAAAGACCTCCTCCTGAGTTGAGTGGACAGGATAAAGTGGATGCAGTTAATGAGCTTGCTCTTGACAAAGTGACCACATTTCAGGGTGCACAGATTCGGGGGAGCTCTCAGAAAAGTTAAATGAGGAAGAGAATAATGAACCAGATCAAGATGTGCTCCCATTGGCTCATGGGGAGATAATTCACAAAGAGATGGCAGATGTTGAGCAAACATGTGCAGTTAAGCAGGGGGAGCTTGCCGCAGATGTTCAAAGGAACTTACAAGAAGAAATGACAACTGCAGGCACAGCAGTAGCTCATGATGAGATTTAGAATAAAGATCTATTGGATGAAGTAGCTCAGATAGCTGAGGAAGCTGCTCAGGAAGCTGAAATAAATGCAAAAAGTCAGGGGGAGCTTCCCAAAGATACTACTGAAGAAAATGTTGAGCCTTTGCAGATTGCCTCAAGGAAAGTCTCCTCAAAAGTATTTTCAAGAAAAAGAAAAACTCCTGAGAAGGAGCAATAAGGCTCAGGTACTCTATAAGAAAATATTTCTACTGAAAAATAGCTCTGGATATCTACATATTGCTTGACATTACAATGGTCTGTGAAAAACAATATGTTAATATCTATATTCACCAATGCTGTCTTGTATGTACTTCATTTTCATGTCCAGGATGTTTTGTATACATTTGTGTCTATTTATGCAAAGAAATAAGTAAAATCACTTTATTCAATTTGTAAAATTTGTTAAGGTAAATAGGGGAGATTGTTGGGAAACACTCCTTTGATTTAACTTAACAAATTACCTAAAAGTGATTTTATGTCTTAAGATTGAATTACCTATTGTATAGTGAGGGTATTCTGGTCATTAGATGTCTTAGGATGTCACACTCAACCTAGGGTGTCAAGATCATACCAAGAGAAGCACAAATTTGGTAAAGTTAATATGTGCGTCGAATAGAAATCGATGCAACATCGAATGGATGTCAACTCTACTCTGACAAGATGTCCAAGCAACACTCTTTCTATTGGAGTAGTTCAAGTCGATGTTATGTCGAATAGATATAGACGTAGAGGCCATGGACTTGTCGAAGTATCTTGAGAAGTTGACGCAACTTCTACTTCAACTCAGAGCAGAAGGAAGTATCTGTCGAAGCCACTCAAAGTTGACGCAACGTCGACTTCATCTCGACGTAGATAATGAAGATCATAACCATCCCTTCAACTAGATGATAAAGTCGATTGGGTTTCGATGCAACGTCAACTATAGAGTTCAATCAGAGCAAGGATAAATTCGAAGGTTCTCCTACAAGAACTCGAAGGTGCGTCGATAAGAGAGGAAGAGAACTCTACGTTATGTCGAATACAGTCTGAAAAGGGAAACCTTTTCAGCTATCATTTTGGACCTTCTCTCATGGCCCACATCTCTCAAGACCGTTCTCCAACGACACATTAATTGCCTGAAAAAAAGAAGGATTAAAGAAGACAAAAAGCTTTCGTGGAAACAAGCTTTGTGCTGGTGGACTGGTCGGGAATTAAAGAAAGAAGGAAGGATTTATTGTCCAGAAAAATATACCCTTTCAGGACTTACCTAAAAGGGAAACAAATTCAAATTCAATAGAGGGACAATAAAAGGTAACAGAAGAGAGAGAAAAAAGCATCGATCACAATCGGCTACACTGTTCTATTAGAGTCTTCTTCTTCTTCCTCTCTCGAACAGGAACCCTAATAGAAGAAAACACAGAGAAGAAATATTGGTTGCTCCTCTTCTCTCTAAGAACAGAACAGAACAAGGCTGATGATCAACATAATCATATATCAGCCAAAGTTCAACTAGAAAGAAGATAGAAGGATCTAACAAACATAACTTTTGCAAATCATCACCATCATAAGCAGAAGTTCATCAAGAGCAGATCCAGTGAAAAGATATAAGAAGCTGTTTGTTGAAACCAGGACTTGGCTTTTTTGTAGAGCTCCGACCCTCAAGGATGAGGGGAAACTAGCACATACTGATTCCTTAGAAGGATCCTACAGGAGACTCGGAACTAAACATAGACCCTTGGTCGCAGCGAGGAGGTCCCACCATACACCCAGAAGATCTTTGAGCGCTTCCCCTCCCAAGCCAAAGCTGAGACTAGGCACCTTGGAGAGCCTGAGAGCTAAGCCAAGATAACCTAGGGAGGAATAAGCTCAGTCTACTGAGATCGGAATCTTCTCCCAAGGTGCCCTTCAAGGTCTATTTATAATTTTTCAAGTCTGGTCTGCTAATAGTGGGATTCCACCTTATTCTTTTGCTATGCGCATCCCAAAATGGTCTGACAACAGCCAAACTCCACTGTTTGGAGGGGCTAACTGCAGACCACCAGGGGTTTTTAGGTAAAAATGATCATGAACCTTTCCTGGGTGAGCCGCCCACACTGTCTTCTCTCGCGAACCGCAAGACTCAGCTCGCTCGCATCCCTGTGAGTAACTGACGAGGGTCTGGCACGCTCGCCCTCCCGCGAGCGACCGTCGAGAGCCTGGCTCGCCTGACACCCTATCTTGTTCGCCTTCTTATTCCTTTCGCCTGATGGTTCCTTTGTCTCTGCTCACCCCCTGGCGGACACCGGGGTTGTACACAATCCCCGCTCTTCGTGAGGCTAGTTTAGGCTCACGAAGAAACATCTAACCCCTAGTGTTCGCCGACCTCTTGGTGACATGGTGAGAATCGTTTGGTGGGACCCATGCCCACTGCTATAAATACCCTTCCTTCCGGCTAGTGCATGAACTTTTTCTTCCATCTCAATCCCTTCCCCGCTCACCACCGTTCCATGCGAGATGTCCAAGAAGGAGAAGATACTTTCCAGCCTGAAGGACTCGCAGACAACCCAGCAGGCTAAAGATGTCGAGCATGCCCCCTGGATCTCTCTGCAATCTGCCCCGCCCCCGCCTCAGGTTAAGAGGGTTAAGACCATCCGACGGCCGTCCAAGGAGGATGAGTCATCTCCGTTATCTCCCACTCCCTGCCACCAGCTCGCCTCGCAGGTTCTGATAAAAAGGACTTGATATTCCCAATAGTATTTGCTTGACCCTGTTTCCTTGCTCGCAGGACCCTCCCGCAGAGAAGAATCTCATCGGGCCATCCCCAATGGGGTCTTGCCCCCCATCCCCTGGGAGGATCTATCCTCTCCTTGATGAGAGGACCACTGTCCTGCGAGCCTCACCCTCGCATCCTGGTAAGCCGTTTATCTTGTCTTCTCTCGCTCTTCTTTGATCGCTGACCCGCCTTATTTCTTCTCGCAGGATCTCCTCTTACGAACTAAGAGAGGCGAGCCGCTACTCCTGTGGGCTCGCTGGCCCCACCGAAGATGAACATCATTACCCCCGGGTTCAGCAATCTGGGCCAAAGGAGTCCAGGTGGTTCACTACTCGCCGAACCCCCAGCTGATGATGGGATGACGCGCCGCCCTGGCTTGGGAAAGTCCATCACCCCGTCCTTTACTGAAGCCTTCAAGGGCCAGCCGAGCTCTTCTCTCCCGCGACCCCGTACCATTTTCATCTCACCAGGTTAAGTAATTTCTACCGATTATCCCTTTCGTTTCCTCTTGTGCTGATTTTCTGTCATTCGCAGGTGTTCCTCCAACCCCGACTACCGAGTCAGAGCACGGGGAGGTGAAGATGTCGTCCCCGCCCTCGCCGAGATAGGTCGCAAATTTATTCGGGGACCCTGGCGACCTGTAACAGATGAAAAGGCGAGTCACCAAGATATTTCAAAAACACACCTTGATGCTACGAGAGCTATACGATCAGGATCGGATGAATAGGGAAGCGTATGAGGAGAGGTTTGCCTCCATGGAGGATGCAAATGCCCGCGACCTCGCCGAAGTACAGCAGGTCGCTCGCGGCAAGGTCATCTCACCTGGGGTGCACCTTGCGCGGATCGAGGACTACATGCGGCTGATGCAGCGCAAGGTCCAGTCAGTCTGCGAGTACCTTTATCTGAGGATTTTGCCTCGCTCTGGTGTACGAGGTAGCGGCCACTGGAAATGTCACTAATACTGAATCATTCTTTTTGTTGTTATTTATTTCTTGCTCCGCTACTATATTCCCCTTCTCCTGGGGGTTTCGAATAATTTGTGAGTTTATAATAAGGCTACTCTCGCTCGTTCGCGAGCTCTCTTTCTTGCTTTGAATGATTTCTATCGCTATGTTAGTTGTGCTCGCGCCATGTTTGTTTTTTACTTGAATGTATCTGGCTCGCGAGATACTGCCTCGCCCTCGCAAGTTTTGCTTTTACTTTTTACAGTTTTGGCTCGTCGGCAGCGAGTCAGCGCACTTCACCAGGATCCCAACCCGCTTGGGGCTGATAAGGCCACAAGAAGCTGAAAAGTCACCGCGCGATCCCGCTATCCGCACCCCCCCCCCCCGGTGCTTCGTATCCTTCCCGCCCTTTTCATGTCTATAAATAACCGTCATCTTTTACTTTCTAACTACCGCATTAACTGTTCTCCATCTCTTACTTTCTCTTCCAGGCTCTCTCGCTAATTTAGGCTCGCACTCGCTTATTTTCCTGGCTCATAAATACTACCAACATGGTTATCAAGGGCGAATCCGAAGGGCGAGCCAGGTGCGCTAGGGCTTTTTGCGAACACACTTTCTTCGGCGCCTCGCTCACCGGAGACGAGTTTCTCACCGTCATGGACAAGTACATCCCTTCGGGATATACTGATCGCCGCCCGCCAAGCCCCACCACCCTCAACGATTCGTCCACCGACGAGCTCGCCATCCCTATTGCTCATTTTGAGAATAGGTTGAGACTCCCACTCTGGCCAGAGGTTCGCCAGGTAATTTATTCCATCCTCTCCATTCTTACTCACTTCGCAGGGAGCATGCTAACCATTCCTTGGTGAATTCTTCAGGTACTCAATTACTACAGCGTTCTATTGTGCCAGCTGACGCCGAACGCGGTCGTCGTGGTGGTCACATTTGCCTGCTATCTACGAGAGGAGAAGATCGAGTTCAGCCTGCTCGTCTTCTGCAAAGTCTTATCCTTCCGTGCGTACAAAGATAGGACGACCCACTTTGCGAGCCAGCATGTCACCGTCTGCGAGACGGTGAACAAAGGCCATTACTAGCATCAGAAATTCGTCCTGGTGAAAGGACCATTCGGCAACATCCCCTTCTTGCACTTCCAATAGGATGATGCAACCTATCGCCCCCCCCCCCCCCCCCCCCCGCCTCGCTCGGCGGTAATGACGCTAAGCTCTAGCAATACCTGGGCGGTAAAAACTTCCAGGTCGCCCACATCCGGCAGAGGGTGGACTCGCTGCTGCCGGTCCCGCAAGGGGAAGGTTTGGCTCGAACTCGCAAGCTCTTATATATATTTTTTCTCATTCTATTCGCTATCTCTTTCTTTGCCTTTGCATGGGAGCGGGATCTTCCCATCCACCCCCCCCCCCCCCCCCCCCCCCCCCCCCGTATGCGAGGAGAGCTACCCTCTCTTCCAGCACTCTCGCCTCCACCGCCGCCGATGCTTGCCGAGAGCCCCCTGACTCATCTTCGGGCAAGAAGCGAACACTGCCCGCAAGCCAGCTCGCCGCGAAGCCCCACGCCAAGAAAAGGAACAAGGACACCCCTCCAAAAAAAGGGGAAAGAGGTCATGGACCTGAGCGAGTCAAAGATTCTGCTCACTCCCTCCGCGAGCCAAAAAGCTGACCAGGAGGGTAGCGAACAGAAGGAAGCTCTTGGTGGGGCCAGTCCTATCAGCCACAAGAACTTCAGCCTGGGCGCTAAACTTCCTGATGCCCTCGGCGAGCCAGTGCTCGCATGGGATACTGACCTCAATAGGATCTCTTGCTCGTCGCTCCTCCCCTCCTGGTTGAGAGCGATAAGGTTGGAGGCGAGGCATTCTCCCTCGCCTTCGGGCTCTATGGCCGCGAGGATGCCGCCAATTTCGGCGCCCTATGATCCCGGCTGCTCGTCAATGAATCCATGCCAACCCACTTCTGTTCCTTGGAGCTATCTCACATGGTGGCTCGGCGGTATCTCACCGCAGAAAGAGATTCAAAAGAGCTCCAGCGCGAGCTCGAGGAGGCCACCGACAAGGTCGGGAGCCTCAAAGGAAGTGATGCCATCTCGGAAGGTTTCCTCGCTAGCCTTCAGGGTGGAATGGTAAGTCCTCCATACAACTTCCATCTCGCTCGTTATATGTTTTGCTTGACTTACATTTTTCTTTTTTAGGATGCCGAGACCGCGAGCCAGCTACTCTCGCAAAACTCCGACCTGGAGTCAGAGGTCACTTTCCTCAAGGCACACGCCTGCGAGCTGACCAGAGCTGCGCTCCCTCCGTCCCCTCTACGAACCGGGGCTCGCAAGGTATCTCGAGGAGAACCGGAGGCGATCGAAAAAATTCCATGGGTGTAGCCACCCTCGTCTTCGAGACCCTCAAAGGGGCGAGTCTGCTTTCACCTGATGCCCTGAAGCTCGGCATCGAGGATGTCATCCCAGACCTGTTCGCGCTGATCCCGGAGACCGACGACCATGGGAGGGAGGAAGAGACGTCCAGCGACCAGCATTTGCTTTTTTGATTTTCCATGTAAATTTTTTGTTTTCATCATGCGAGTTCGCTGTTATTTTGTAACCCTTTTGAGAAAAGAATATGGAACATTTTTCTATCTTGTAAATGCCTTTCTATCTTGCTCGCACCAATACATTCTTTCTATGCTCGCGTGAATATGTTTGGTTATGCTTATGATCTTACTCTTATACGCGCTCGCCTCTTATCATTATTATTCATGCTCGCATTCACACCCTTCTTACTGGGTGATTTTCGCAAGGTTTACCATTTCATAGTATTTTCCTTTGGTATCGCTTCCCTACCCCGCGCATACCTAAGAAGGCGTTCGCGTACCTGCGCCCGCTTAGGAGTTTCGTTAGATGGACCATATGTTTTCTCTTGCGTTAAGTGCGGTCCGCTTCGCTTCTCTGGCTCGTCCAGCGGGGCCCTTGTGAGCGGGATTGACATTACCCTACCTCGCTCACCCGCCCCCTGCATGCGACCAGCCTTGGTTGTTATCCGCTGCGCCGGTGGACCTTCCCAACTCGCTAGTTTTAGGTATTTCTTATGAATTCTCCAGGCACCTTTTTGCGAGCTAGGACCCGGCCTTACGAGCCGTGCGGACACCATATCTAGCCGTCTCGCAGTTACCCTTGGACTTGGTATTTTACATCAATTGTGGTTTCGTATTTATTGTGAGCGAGCCCTAGGGCTCGCCCTATCAGGGCTTTGAGAGGTTTGGCGAACCGAACCCCTGGACGTGAATAACTCACTTGCCAGACTTTCAAGAGATCAACCTGACCCACCGTCTATGAAAGCCCGGCAGCAGAATCTATCTGGTGTAATCCAGAACCAAAAACATTCCACCTTGCCAGCCTCTTCTGAGATCAACCTGACCCACCATCTATGAGAGCCCGGCAGCGGAATCAATCTGGGGCACTTCAGCACCAAAAACTTTCCACATTGCCAGCCTCTCCAGAGATCAACCTGACCCACCTTCTATGAGAGCCCAGCAGCGGAATGGATCTGGGGCACTCCAGCACCAAAAACTTTCCACCTTGCCAGCCTCACCAGAGATCAACCTGACCTACTGTCTAAGAGAGCCCAGCAACGGAATTGATCTGGGGCACTCCAGCACCAAAACTTTCCACCTTGCCAGCCTCTCCAGAGATCAACCTGACCTACCATCTATGAGAGCCTGGCAGAGGAATCAATCTGGGGCACTCCAACACCAAAAAATTTCCACCTTGTCAGCCTCTCCAGAGATCAACCTGACCCACTATCTATGAGAGCCCGACAGCGGAATCAATCTGTGGCACTCCAGCACCAAAAACTTTCCACCTTGCCAGCCTCTCCAAAGATCAACCTGACCTACCGTCTATGAGAGCCTGACGGCGGAATCGATCTGGGGCACTCCAGCACCAAAAAATTTCAACCTTGCCAGCCTCTCCATAGATCAACCTGACCCACCGTCTATGAGAGCCCGACAGCGGAATCGATCTGGGGCACTCCAGCACCAAAAACTATCTTCCTTGCCAGCCTCTCCAGAGATCTACCTGGCCCACCGTCTATGAGAGCCCGGCAGCGGAATCGATCTGGGGATCTCTAGCATCAAAAACTTGGGGACTCCTGCTTAGAAAGAACTTCCAAACCAATATATTGAGAATAGAACATATAACAAGTCAATTAGAAAAAGATTCAAGGATAAAATCGTTTTAGGTCATCCCCGCTCCTGGCCAGGCCGAGGAGTACCCCATGCGCATCTCGTATATGGTACCCTCATGACTTGAGCACCTCGTCTACAATATACAGCCCCTCCCAGGTAGGATTGAGCTTTCCTACCATGGCTCCTCTCCCGGCCGCGTCAACCTTCTTCAGCACCAGATCTCCTTTCTCGAACTGCTTCACTCGGATGTGCTTCTCGAAGTACTGATCCATCCGCCATTTGACCTCTTCCTGCCAGACGGCGGCTAAGTCTCGGAGCTCTTCCACCAGGTCTAGAGATATCCTTTGCTCTTCCCCATTCTCCACTAGCCATTCTTCATCTCCCACGCCCGCGGTGACCACCCTAGGGGACTTTACTTCGAATTTTATAAGAAGCACGAGCTCTGACCCATGAGAGAGCTTGAAAGGGGTCTCCCTGGTGGCCATGTTCGGAGTTGTTCTCAAGGTCCAGAGGACCGAGGGCAGCTGCTCTACCCAGTTGCCCCTGAGGTTCTTGACCTTTTTTTTGAGCAAATTCATGATCATTTTGTTTGCCGCCTCCACCTGCCCATTGCTCCTTGGTTGGTGGACCAACGCAAACCAAAGGTCTATGCCTAGCTGGGTGCAGAAGCTGGCGAACTCATCCCTGGCAAACTGCGGTCCGTTGTCTATCACTATGGCCAGTGGGAGTCCGTGCCTGCAAATTATTTCACCCCATACAAAATTTCTCACTACATGGGATGTTACCTTGGCCAGCGCCTTCACCTCCAGCCACTTGGAGAAGTAGTCGATCATTACCAGCAGGAACCTTCTCTGTCCACTCGCTTGTGGGAAAGGACCTACCGGGTCCAAACCCCATATAGCAAAGGGCCAGGGTGTTGTGATGGACCAAAGCCTCTGGGCCGACAGGAGCTAGAGAGGAGTGAACAACTGGCATTTTGATCATTTCTTCGTGAACTCTGCCGCATCCTTGCTGAGGGTAGGCCAAAAGTAGCCCTGCCTCAACACTCTCCCCTCCAAGGTTTGGCTCCCGGAGTGGCTGCCACACTCCCCCGAGTGAATTTCCTCCATGACCCTTGGGACCTCCTCCTCTGATACACAGAGGGCTAGGAGTCCCGAGAGTATTTTCCTGTGCAGTCCTCCTGCATGCAAGGAATAATATGCCGATTTATACCTGAAGCGCCGCTTATCCATATTCCCTTCGGGGAACTTCCCCGATGTCAAGAAGGTGATGAATGGATCGATCCATGATCCCCGCTGGTCCCCCTCCATCAGTTCACCCTTCTCGATGGATGGTCTGAAGAGGTCCGAAACCATCCCCCCGGCCCTGGGACCGAACTTGGATAGGAGGTCCGCCGCGACACTCTCCTCCCTTGTCATGTGATGGATTGAGAAGGTCCAAAACTACCCTATGAGCCCCTTGACCTTTTCCAGGTATTGCTGAAGAGTCAACTCCTTTACCCCGATCTCCCCTCTAACCTGGCATGCCACCACCATGGAGTCCGTCGAGACCTCCATATCTTGCAATCCTAACTCTCGGGCCAGCTGTAGGCCCGCCACCACTGCCTAGTACTCTGCCTGGTTGTTGGTCAGGGGAAAATGAATATTGATTGCCTGCTCGATCCTCGTCCCTTGGGGCCTTACTAAAACCACCCCTCCCCTGAAGGAATGCTTTCCCGAGGCCCTATCCACAAACATCCTCCAGGCCACCGAGCTGGGTAGATCGGACCCTTCCACCTCAGTTACATAGTCCGCCAAAAAGTCCTCCACCGCTTGGGCCTTTATTGACAACCTGAGCACATATGAAATATCAAATTCACATAGCTATACCGACCACTTAGCCAACTTCCCCGAGTGCTCCACCCCTTGCATGATGTTGCGAAGGGGGTGGTCGGTCACCATCTTGATCAAATGTGCTTGGAAATAAGGCCAGGGTTTGCGGGCCGAAACCACCAAGGCGAAGGCCAACTTCTCCATGATGGGATACTAAAGCTCCTCCTTCCTTAGGACTCGGCTAACATAGTAGATGGGGAGTTTCCTTCTACCTTCTTCCCGGACCAGCACTGAACTTACTGTCTCGGGTCCTACTCCCAAGTATAGGGACAAGTCCTCTCCTTGTCTCGCCCTTGCAGCAAGGGAGCTTGGTGTTGAAACGGATTTCTCGCTCTCTTGTGAAGCTCGGTCCCTCAAAGAGTTGAGGGGCAGCTAGCCATTACTAATCCCTCGGAAGGAACAGACTGGAGATTCTGAACTAGACTAAGACCTTAGTCGCAGCGAGGAGGTCCCACCACAAACCCGGAAGATTGTTGAGCACTTCTCCTCCTAAGCCAAAGCTGAGACTAGGCACCTTGGAGAGCTAGAGAGCTAAACCAAAGTGACCTAGGGAGGATGAAGCTCAGAGTCTGAGATTGGAATCCTCTCCCAAGGTGACCTTCAAGGTTTATTTATAGTTTTTTGCCCGTGGTCTGTTAATAGCAGAATTCCGCATTTTGGTTCTACTAACCGCACCCCAAATGGGTCTCCTTAAAGCCAAACTCCATTGTTCTAAAATGCTATTGGCAGATCCCTGGGGTAGAATGGTAAAATCACCTCCTGTCCCCTTTGCCGAGCGAGTGGTCCTTCCAGGCACCACTCGCCGACCCTCGGGCGAGTACCAACTCGCGAGTGACACGTAAAGGCGCCACTTGCTACCCGACCCGCTCGCTTAACTCTTGTCGTGAGTGGCCCGTGAGAGTGCCACTCGCTACTCTGGCCTATTCACGCTCGCGCGGCTCTCGCCGCGAGGAGTCCGTGAAGGACTGCTGCCGCGCTAGTTACATCTTGCTCGCTCTCGTGTGAGGGCACTACTCGTGAGTGGTCTGTGAGAGCCCCACTCACTGTTGCTCTCACCCAGGGTGTCGCGCCAGGCTTGCTCCTGCGCTAGACTTCTTCCTATTAAAGATTGACCCCGGCTTGATTCAGTTTTTTGGCTCTGGGCGAACCCGAGGTTGTACACAATCCCCGCTCTTCGTGAGTCTTAAGATAAATTCGCGAAGAATCATCAACCCTCGACGTTCGCTGGATAGATGCTGACCTGGCAGGAATCTTTTGGTGGGGCCCAGCCTCCCTGCTATAAATATCATTGATCGTAGTTGATGGGTTCCCCTCTTCCTCCTTCACCAATTCTCACCGCTCCGTACTGTAGCTGTCTGAGGATGCCTATTTCCGAAGAGACCAGGGCTCGCATCAACGCGGCGCGAGCCTTTGAGCACGCGGCCCTCGCCAAACCTGCTCCTTGGGCCCCGAAGCCGTCTTCTCTAAGAATGCTAAAAGAGAAATCGGTCCGGCGCCAGACTGGGGAGGAGGTGTTGGATCGATTGGCGCCCTTGGAGGGGGGGGGGGGGGAGGTGAATAAGGGAATAAAAATCATTGTAAATTTTTACTAAATTGTTTAGAGAAAATTAGAACAAAATAATAATTTATCTTAAAGGAGGAAACACTTGTAATTTGCAATTCTATAAATTATGCCAAATGATAGAAATCAAGTAAACACAAAAAGAGACATGATTATATTATATAAAAAAGTGTTTACATAAATTTGATTTCTATATCGCTAGAAATTGGAGGCGTACAAAGTAAAAACAAGTTTTCCTTTTCTATACTGACTTGTATCCCCACAAACCAGTTGGCTTTAGCCTATCCTTCCCCGCATAAGGCCTCAAGCCGCTCTAGCCAATCCTTCCCTGGATATGGCCTCGAGCACCCCCATATCTAATCACCTAGAACTAGTCGTTAACACAAGGCAAATTACTCCCTAAGTCCTACACAGACCTAGTCGCCAACACAAGGCGAATTCTCTAAACGGTTACAAAAAGTATGGAATAAAAATAAATATAACAATAATGAAACTCCCTATATGAGATCTCTGAAGGTGAGGATGAAGGATCGCTGTAGCATAAGCGAGGTTGAAGCGATCGTTCTTCAGATGCACCGTGGTGGCTTCCTTCTCCAGAAATCCTCTTTGGCTTTGTGTGGGAGATGAACTTTCGGCAGAGTAGCAGCTCTGGAAATTTGGCACAAGTAATCTCTCTGGAAGCTCTAACTCAAAACGAGAGAGAGCCCATCAATTTATAGATCTTGAAGATAGCGCCTGCGGTAGCTCCTAGCGCCTGCGGTAGCATTCGTGTGGAGCGGTTGCGAAACCGTCGGTGACGTGGCGCTGTGCACGAACTTGAGATAGCGCCAGGCGGTAGCGCTAGCGCTAGCGGTAACGTTCATGTGGAGCGGTTGCGCAACCGTCTGCGGCGTGGAAGAACAAACTTTCATCGAACAAATTCGTCGAACGAAATTTTCGTCGAACGGAGCTTCATGTTCATCGAATGAAAATTTTCGTCGAACGAAACTTTCGTCGAACAAAATTTTCGTCGAACGGAGCTTCAAGTTCGTCGAACGAAAATTTTCGTCGAACGAAATTTTCGTCGAACAGAGTTTTCTTCGAACGCAGGAAAATTCGTCGAACGGAACCTGAGCTAGCTCCTGGCGGTAGTGCATTCTTCCAGATTTTTGAATTCAGCTGCTTTCTACCTGTGGAGTATTGCACCTATAGTTCCTGCACACTATAAACACACAAAATACAAGATCAAATTTGGGATTAGTTATTCTCAAACAAAGGGATGTGACACACATGTCCTACAATCTCCCCCTTTTGATAATAACAAATCCTCTTAGCAAGAAATCAACAATAGTGTTTATAGTATATGATAAGCAAGATGATAGTGCAACTATATTATATGATAAGCATGATAATGTGCATACTCCCCCTATCTTAATGCTCCCCCTACATAAATGCAATTTATGTTTTACTCCCCCTAAATGATAGATTACATGAATTATTCTCCCCTTAATCTTCTATGTTTCTTTTATATAGATTTCTTCAATTAATCTCCCCCTTTTGGTATTATCAAAAGAAGGTAGGGTGAGGGTAGTAAGGAGGCATTCTTTAGGCTAGTTTTAAATCATGATCGAGCTTTTGTAATATATGAAATGATAAAGAGTTTAAGCATAGTATATATAAGGGATTTCAAATAAAAAATAAGAGTTGTAAGCAAGCGGAAAATTATAAGAAACATCTTTTTGTAAACATGAAAAGCATAAGTAAAAATATGAGTTATAGTTCAAAATTGAAAGATGTTTTAACATTTTTGAAATCTCCAAGTTTTTCATAAAGATACCAAGTATGAAATGAACATATCAAAGAGAGATTACACTACAATGTTACTTAATTTTAAGTTCAAGAGATACCAAAACATTGTAGAGATCATGCTAGGTTATCTAGTGCATTTCTTATATAAGGTGTGGTATAGGTAAAGCATTAGAAACCAATACTCATGAGAAGAAGTGTTATGAAAGATAATGATGTGCACATAAGTGCATTTTGGGTAATGTTAACAACTGATTTAAATCAACAAAATACAAGACATATGTAAAGTAAAATGCATAATAAAACACAAGTAAATTACTTTCACACACTTTTAATGCACATAGTTTTTAACAAAGTGGTGTAATAACCAATGTTTGCACAAGACACTTTACTATTCTTTCCAAGGTGCTCAACCTCACAATGCTTATGAAGAATTATCAGGAGGTTCAAGTAGTGCTTGGTGGAGTTATATTTGTCTACATATATAATTTTTTGTTCACATTTGTGAGACAATATTCTCCGAATACACTTGTTTTGCAAACCCAATTTAATAATTTAACCACTTTTCTAAATTTTATAAGTGTAATTCAAATGTAGTGGAGGCAATAAACTTATGCAAGTTTTAATTCATTGTAAAAATACAATACACAAGCAAGCATTTTTAGATTTAAACACACATGTTGATTACCAAAATAAGTGAGTGAAAGGTATAATTATCAATCATAATACATTTACTCATACTTAGAGGCATGCTAAGCTTGGTTCTACACATATTTTTCAATATTTGATGCACTTTAAATAGATATATCAAAGCATGATATTCAAAACAATGTTCATAGTAATTTGAAGGAATAAGTTTTAACATTGTAAATAATTCTAAATAATAAAATTCATACATGCTTGATATTGGCAATAAAGATCATACTGTTTTTTTTGTAGTTTTATCATTTTTTAAAGAGATAAAAATAGAAAAACACAAAAAAATATTTTTGTATTTTTGAATTTTTAACTTTTGTAGTTGATTTTTTATAATATGGATAAAAACAAAATAACAAAGGTCAGAAATTCAAAAACTAAGTAGTACATATAAACTAAAATATTTTTATAGATTTTTAGAAATTTTAAAAATCAGAAAAATCAGACACCCACACTAGTGCCGGCGCTATCGCTAGCCCTGGAAACAGTACACGATTTCTTGAGAATTTTAAAAATCTGATTTTTGATATTGATTAGGGGTCTTAAGAGTAGTCTTATGCAGAAGTTTTGTAATTTTCAGAAATCTCTTGATTGCTCAAATTGCATAAAACATTAGCGTTTTACATGTTATTCATCCTAAGATGTCTAAGACTCCTAATTCCAACCTTAACATTTGAAACCTTGCATCGGGAAGAGGTTTAGTGAATAGATCAGCAAGTTGAGAGTCCGTGCCAATGAAACTTATTCTAACATTTTCCTTCTTAATGTGATCCCTTATGAATTGATGTCGCACATCTATATGTTTTGATCTAGAATGGTGTACCGGATTATTTGTGAGATAAATGGCACTTTTGTTGTCACATTTTATTTCAATAAGTTTTAGATGAAAACCAAAGTACTCTAAGGTTTGGCTCATCCATTGTGCTTGTGCAAAACAACTTCCTAATGCAATGTATTCGGCCTCCGTGGTGGAGAGTGCAACCGAATTTTGTTTCCTACTAGACCATGCAACTAATGAAGGTCATAGAAAATGACAAGTACCACTAGTGCTTTTTCTATCAAGTGAACAACCGGTATAGTCCGAATCGGAGTAGCCGTGAAGATTAAATGAATTATTGTGCGGGTACCATAATCCTAATCTAGATGACCCAATGAGATATCGAAAAATTCATTTTACCGCTTTTAAATGAGATTCTTTTGGATTGGCTTGAAACCGCGCACATAAGCATACGACAAACATAATATCGGGTCTAGTTGCACTTAGATAAAGTAGAGATCCTATCATACCTCTATATAAAGTTTGGTCTATAGAAATTCCTGATTCATCTTTTCCTAATTTTAGTGATGCACTCTTTGGTGTAGAAGCATGTTTAAGGTTTTCAAATCCAAAACGTTTAAGCATATCATGGACATATTTAGTTTGACATACAAAGATACCATCAATTCTTTGTGATATTTGAAAACCAAGGAAATAAGAAAATTCTCCTACAAGACTCATTTCAAATTCATTTTTCATCACTAAAATAACTTCTTTACACATCTCTTCATTAGTAGATCCAAAAATAATATCATCTACATATATTTGTAAAATAATTATATCATCATTGTTGTGTTTAATGAAGAGAGTATTATCCGCACTTCTTATAATATAACCGTGCATTAATAAAAAATGATGTAAGTCTTTCATACCATGAACGGGGCGCTTGTTTTAAACCATAAAGCGCTTTCTCTAGTTTATAAACATGATTTGGAAATTTTTCACTAATAAAACCGGGGGGCTGTTCAACATAAACTTCTTCTTTTACAAACCCGTTTAGAAAAGCAGTTTTCACATACATTTGAAATAGTTTTATTCTTTTAAAGCTTGCAATTGCTAGAAAAATTCTTATAGACACTAATCTAGCAACGGGTGCAAAAGATTCATCAAAATCTATCTCCTCGATTTGAGAATATCCTTGTGCTACTAATCGTGCTATATTTCTAGAGATTCTTCACTCACCATCTAATTTATTTTTAAAAATCCATTTTACACCTACAAACGGGTGATTAGATGGTCTTTCAACTAATTTCCAAACATTATGTCGCTCAAATTGTTCTAACTCTTCATTCATAGCCAAAAACCAAAATTCATCATTTAAAGTAGCAGAAACAGTTTTTGGTTCTATTTCGGAAACAAAACAAATATTTGAAAATGATTCATGAAGAGAAGAGCGAGTTCTTACCCCGATGGATGGTTCCCCAATTATCAATTCCTGTGGATGATCCTTTGTGAATTTTAAGGTACTTGGAGGTGCATATTCATCTTTCTCTGCCTCCTCTTCTTTTTCTTTGGAAGATTCTTTGTCACCATGCTCCAAAGGTGGTAATAGATAATCCTCGTTGCCTGCAGAAAGTTTTTCTACACAAGGAACAAACTCATCAAATTTTACATTTATTGACTCTTCAACTCTACTAGTTCTTTTATTAAAAATTCTATAAGCTTTACTAGTTGAAGAGTACCCAAGAAAAGTTCCTTCATCACATTTTTCATCAAACTTTCCCAAGCTATCTTTTGTATTCAAAATAAAACATTTACAACCAAAAACTTTAAAATAAGATACATTAGGCTTCTTTTGAAAATAGAGTTCATATGGTGTGAGATTAAGAGATGGGCGAAGCATGATTCTATTCAAAACATAACATGATGTACTTACGGCTTCGGCCCAAAAGGACTTAGGTAATTTATATTCACATAACATAGTGCGTGCTAGTTCTTGAAGTGTTGTATTCTTTCTTTCTACAACACCATTTTGTTGTGGTGTGCGTGGTGCAGAGAACTCATGTTTAATGCCTAAAATATAAAAAAATGATGTAAATTTTTCATTTTCAAATTCTCCTCCATGATCCGAGCGAATGCATTTAATTTTCAAATCACTTTCATTTTGAATACGAGTACATAATTTTGCAAATTCACAAAACGCATCGGATTTGGAAGAAAGAAATAATGTCCAACAATATCTTGAAAAATCATCTATTAAAACATATGTATATAATCTACCACCAAGGCTTGCAGTGCTAACGGGACCAAAAAGATCCATATGAATTATTTGCAAGGGTCTTGTAGTAGAAATGAAATTTTTACTTTTGAAAGAGGATCTAGAAAATTTACCTTTTTGACATGGTGAACAAAGTGAAGGTAAAGTTCCATTTAATCTAGGCAATCCTCTAATTAAATTACTTTTGGCAAGTTTTACAATGAGCTTTGTGCTAGCATGCCCTAGTCTTCTATTCCAAAGTTCTAACTCATCGTTTTTAGTGATAAAACATTTTATAGATGATTTAGAAAGATCATGAAAAGAAACTGTATAAACATTATGTATTCTTGGTGCAGTAGTAAAATATCTTTTGTAGTAGGATTAGATATTTTGCATAAGTTAGTGGAAGATTCAAATAACACATCTAATCCTTTATCACATAATTGGCTAATATAAATTAAATTGTGTTTTAATCCTTTCACATAAAGAACATTAGATATAGTAATGGATTTGTTACCAAATGTACCAATTCCCATGATCCTTCCTTTTCCATTGTCACCAAACATCACGATCCATCCCTTCTTCTTTTCTAGGCTAAGGAACTTAGCTTTATTGCCCGTCATGTGCTTGGAGCATCCTGAATCCAAGTACCACACGTCTTCATTATCCTTGGCCTTCCTACACATCTAGAAAGAAGATGAGAGTAAAGATCCGGATACCCAAGTGGTACCACCCATAGAATAAGTGGAAGCCTTAGTACCCAGATTTATTTTAAAGTATTTTGTTTTATTTTCCTGCAAGAACTAGATGTGTGACCTAACCTATAACAGTTTGCACACGAAATAAAGGGGGTTGAGACCCTTTTCAGAAAAAATTTCTTGCTGGAAGATATTGGATTTACAGAAGAAACACATTTTGAAAAAGAGAATTCAGATATCTGGTATGAGGTGCTAGTGCCGGCGTTAGTGGCTAGCGTCGGGCGGTAGCCCTCACCTCGATATCTGAGCCCAAATTTTCCAGAACCATGGCACTGGTTCCCTAAAATCATTTCCAGTGATTTTTGGCCAATTCCAAAATTTTTAATGGCCATGGTGAGATCATGAACTTGTGCTTTAAGTGAAGAATTTTCTTTCACAAGCATGACACACCTATTTTGAAAACCTTTTTTGTTATTTTTGATTTGAAAAAGAGAGGCTTCTAATTTCCTTTCTAATTCCCTCTTCTCTTTTGTAAGAGTTTTGGCATGAGAGAGGGCTTTAGAAAGTGACTCTTCAATATCTTTTGCCAATTTAGTGGAGTGATCACACTCTTGGCAAGAAACCTTTCTCTTTTCTAAAACAATTACCTTTTTGGAAAGCTTTTGATTTTCTTTAATAAGAGATTCATTTTCACGATTCAATAAAATACTATCTTTCATATTTTTATCAAAAGCTTTGCAAGTTTCAAGGAATTCATTATAGAGTTCATCATAAGTGGGAGGAGTTACCTCAGTGTCACTAAGAACACATGTGTCGTCGCCGTCATTTCCATGTCCCATGAGGCACATGTTTGCTTCCTCATCTTCGCTTGATGAAGGCCCGCTTGATTCTTCGGAGGAGGAGGAGGAGGAGTCATCCCATGTTCTAGCTTTTAGCACCTTCTTCTTCTCCTTCCCTTTGTGCCACCTTTCCTTCTTCTCCTTCAAGAACTTTGGGCACTGGCTCCGAATGTGCCCGGTCTTCCTACAATGAAAGCACTCTGGTGGAGGTCTTTCTTCTTCATCGTCGCTCTCCTTTTCCTTCTTTGAGGATGTCTTTTTCCATTTTGCATCCTTTTGGATAAATTTCCGGAAAGTGTTTCTCCTTTCCGGATTTCGCATGAACTTTCGGAAGTTCTTCACCAAAAGGATTTCTTCATCTTCATCCTCATCCTCTTGGCACTCCTTCTTTGATGTTAATGCCAACGCCTTCTTCTTTGGCTCCTTGTTGTATTCATCATGTTGGATTTTGAGTTCTACCTCATGGGTTTTGAAATTCCCAATGAGGCTCTCAACTTGGAGCATCCTCAGATTATGCGATTCTGAAATGGCCGTCACCTTCGGGTTGAATTTTGGTGGAAGGGAACGAAGAATCTTTTGGACCAAGTCGCCGTTGGAGAAGGTCTTTCCAAGTGCTTTGGAGGCATTGACGATCTTGGTGAAGCGCGTGTACATGCCATCAACATCTTCACTTTCATCCATCCGGAATTTTTCATATTCCGATTCAAGTTGGAAAAGCTTTGAATCTTAAACCTGCGATGTACTTTCATGAGTAACTTCCAAATGATTCCAAATTTCATATGCAGTAGTACATGCAGAAATTCTATTAAATTCATTTCTATCTAATGCACAAAATAAATCATTCATAGCCTTGGTGTTATTTTTGCATTTTAGCTTATCCCTATCATCCCATTTATCTTTTGGTTTATCTAAAGTTATCTCTCCAACTACAAATGTAGGAGGAGAGTATTCCTCTTCTACCATATTCCATACCTCAATATCTAGGGTCATAAGAAAACATCTCATCCTATTTTTCCAGTAATTATAATCTGACCCGGTAAAGAGTGGAGGTCTACTAATTCCCTGACCCTCGGAAAAAGCAAGATCATAAGACGCCATTATTCCTAGTTTTTAAACTGTTTGGAATAACCTCGCTTTGATACCACTTGTTGGATCGATTGGCGCCCTTAGATGGGGGGGGGGGGGTGAATAAGGGAATAAAAATCTTTGTAAATTTTTACTAAGTTGTTTAGAGAAAATTAGAACAAAATAACAATTTATCTTAAAGGAGGAAACACTTGTAATTTGCAATTCTATAAATTATGCCAAATGATAGAAATCAAGTAAACACAAAAAGAGACATGATTATATTATATAAAAAAGTGTTTACATAAATTTGATTTCTATATCGCTAGAAATCGGAGGCGTACAAAGTAAAAACAAGTTTTCCTTTTCTATACCGACTTGTATCCCCACAAACCGGTTGGCTTTAGCTTATCCTTCCCCGGATAAGGCCTCAAGCCGCTCTAGCCAATCCTTCCCCAGATATGGCCTCGAGCACCCCCTAGATCTAATCACCTAGAACTAGTTGCCAACACAAGGCGAATTACGCCCTAAGTCCTACCCAGACCTAGTCGCCAACATAAAGCGAATTCTCTAAACGGTTACAAAAAGTATGGAATGAAAATAAATATAACAATAATGAAACTCCCTATTTGAGATCTCTGAAGGTGAGGATGAAGGATCGATGTAGCATAAGCGAGGTTGAAGCGATCGTTCTTCGGATGCACCGTGCTGGCTTACTTCTCCAGAAATCCTCTTTGGCTTTGTGTGGGAGATGAACTTTCGGCAGAGTAGTAGCTCTGGAAATTTGGCACAAGTAATCTCTCTGGAAGCACTAACTCATAATGAGAGAGAGACCATCAATTTATAGATCTTGAATATAGCGCCTGCGGTAGCTCCTAGCGGCCGCGGTAGCATTCGTGTGGAGTGGTTGCGAAACCGTCGGTGGCGTGGCGCTGTGCACGAACTTGAGATAGCGCCAGGCGGTAGCGCCAGCGCTGGCGGTAGCGCTAGCGCTGGTGTTAGCGTTCGTGTGGAGCATTTGCGCAACCATCGGCGGTGTGGAAGAACAAACTTTCGTCGAATAAAATTCATCGAACGAAATTTTCGTCGAACGGAGCTTCAAGTTCGTCGAACGGAAATTCTCGTCGAACGAAACTTTCGTCGAACGAAATTTTCGTCGAATGGAGCTTCAAGTTTGTCGAACGAAAATTTTTGTCGAATGGAGTTTTCGTCGAACGCAGGCAAATTCATCGAACGGAACCTGAGCTAGCGCTTGACGGTAGCTCTAACGCTGGCGGTAGTGCATTCTTTCAGATTTTTGAATTCAGCTGCTTTCTACCTGTGGAGTATTGCACCTATAGTTCCTGCACACTATAAACACACAAAATACAAGATCAAATTTGGGATTTGTTATTCTCAAACAAAGGGATGTGACACACATGTCCAATAGGAGGGATCCCTAGCCTTAGACCGGTCACCTGACCTTTAGGGCTCGCTTCTATTGGGGAACCTGACGGATGAAATGCAAGTGGATTCTTGCCATGTTACTCCTCAGAGTGGCGCCGTGGAGATCCTAGACCTGGATGCCCCCATCTTTCACTCGTCTTCGCCTTAGCATTGTAAGACCTCTCGCATAATTCTTCGATGAACTCCCTGTGTTGACTTGGTGACCTTGTCTCTCGCAGAGCCTCCTCTCGTGACTTATGATGGACGAGCCACTCCACCGCTCTCGCAACCTCCTCCAAAGATAAATGTCTCTGTCCCGAGGTATACCCTTCTGGACCACGCGAATCCTGAGAATTCGCTTCTAGGATCAGTCCAGGGTGAGGGCCCCACACTTTGCCTCTCTGGATTAGGTAAATCGGTGACCCTTCCACACGAAACTCCCTTCCATGGGCGGCCCAACTCTTCTCGTGCACACCAGGGTAAGGCGACTCCCAACTCGCCCAATTGGCCCGAACTGGTCAGCTATCGATCTCTCTCTTCTTTCTGCTGACCTCTCCCTCTCGCAGGCATTCCCGAGAGTTCCAGCGACTTTGACTTGGGGGAAGAGGAGTTGTCATCCCTTTCTTTGCCGGAGGAGATTGATGCCTTCCTCGGTGACCCGCTAGATCCGGTGATGATGAAGAGGCGAACCTCAGAGCTTTTCCAGAAACATGGGCGGATGTTGCAAAACCTGTACTACCAGGTGAAGAAAGACAGAGAGGCGGCTGAGGAGCAGATTTCCTCACTGGGGGATGAATGCGCTCGGCTCCAAGATGAACTACTGCATGATTCTCGCGAGGAGGTTACTTCTCCGGGGGTGCACCTCGCACGAGTGATCGACCATGCTCGTTTGATTCCGCACGATGCCTGCGCCGCCCAAGCGTATCATTACCCTAGGAGACCACCTAGCTCGGGGGTGCGAGGACGAGGCTGATGGAAAGGGGTCCAATACTGACCCCCACCCCCCGCACTCGTGTTCCTTCTCTACACAATAATTTCCGTTTCTTGTTCTGTGATATGTGGACGATTTATGCCCCATAGTGGCGATCCGAACACTTCTCGCCCGCCCTTGCGAGCTCTTCTTGTTTGGATCTTTTTTAGTAATACCGCATCGTATTTGCCTTTTCTTTTTATTGACATTTATGCTGCTCTTGTCGCGCCTACGTATTCGCTTAGCTCACAATATGCGCTTCTTACTTAGTCCTTCTCTACCTCTAATCATTCGAGCCCGTGACCCGCAAGGGCTCTCCTAACCTACAAGGGCTTGCCCCCCCCCCCTTACCCGCATCATTGTTTTTATTGTTTGCGAGTCAATATTTCCAGGTTGTCACGAGCGATTCTGAGAGAGGGAGGCTCTCATTTCGAGGTACATCATAATGCGCTTTTGCTAACCGCACCCTTCGGCGCTTCGATTACTCCCCGCCGCCTTGGTTTTTTATAAATAGGGTTGGCATTTATGGCTAACTACTGCTCCGATCGTCTTCTCCCTTCTCCTTTCTGCCTCCTCGCTCTCGTCACCTACTCTCTTTGCAGGAAAACAATGGGAGGCGATGGCGCGAACACCGAAGGCCGGTCTAAGTGTGCCTGGACTTTTTGTGAGCACATTTTCCTGAACTGCTCGCTCACGGAGAACGAGCATCACCTGGTCGTGGCGAACTATATTTTGCCAGGATTTGTCACCCGTCTCCCTACAGACGAGGATGCGATCAACTTTACCTTCGCAGATGAGCTTGCCATCCCAGTGGCTCATTTTGAGGTGGGCTTGCGATTGCCCTTCTGGCCGGAGATTAGCTAGGTACTCGCTCCCCCTTTTCACTTTCCCACTGCATACTCGCGTGAAGTTCTCGTTTAACCATTTGTTGCGAACCCCTCAGATACTCAAATATTTTGGCGTGATCCCAGGTCAGCTGACCCACAACACCGTTGCTATGATGGTAGCCTTTGCGCGCTCCTTGTGAGAGTAGCGGGTAGAGTTCAGCCTACCCATCTTCCGCAAATTATTTTCTTTCAGGGCGAACAAGGACGAGACTGCTTTTTTCGTGAGCATCCATGCCAAAGTCCAGGATACGGTCAACAAGAGCCATTATTGGCCCCAAAAATTCGACATCGTGAAGGGTCCATTCGGCAACGTGCCCTTCTCGTTCATCCAACGATCCAAGCCACCTACTGCCCCCAACGCTCGGTGTCCACAAGGCCGATCTCTTTAAGCATATGTCGACCAACTTCGAGGTGGTCTACCTCAGGAGAAACGTCGACTCGCTTCTTCCCGTGCCGCCAGGAGCAGGTTTGACTCGCGCCCACTCCGCTAATTCTTTCATTGCTTCTTCTTTTCCTAACTCAGATTGCTTTTTACTCGCATGAGAGCGGGACCTCCCGCTCAACCACCCTTACGCGAAGGGGGGGGGGGGGGGTATATCCCTCCTGCCCTTCAGCTTGCCACCTCTGCCGCCGAGCTTCGACGAGAGCCTGCCCCCACTTCGACCCCGTCCTCTCATAAGCGGCCCGCTCTTGCGAGTGGCGGGTCGAAGTCTCTAGCTCCTCCTCCAAAGAAGCCAAATACGCTTCCTCTGACTAAGGGGAAGGGGGTCCTCGAGGTCCCATCCGGGGGAGATCGCCCAGCGACCCAGCCCAAGGAGAATGTGCCCAACGAGACCTCTTCGGTGGTGGATGGCACCTCGAAGGTGCCTGCTCTGACACGCCACCAGAACTATGTATTAGGGGTCAAGCATTTGGACGAGGCCGGCGCGCCTATGTTGGTCTGGGATGAGGAGACTAGCCGGGCCTCGATATCGACTCTCCTCCCCTCCTGGGCGGAGGAGAATACGATTGGTGGCGATGCTTTCTCCCTGTCCTTCGGCCTTTATGGGCGGGAGGACGCGAAGGAGTTCAACTCAATGACCTCTTGGGTACTCGCTCATGAGAGCACGCGGTCCCAACTCCACTCTCTAGACCTCGCTCATATGATGGGTCGGCACAACATCCAGCTGGAGAGGAACTCGGAGGAGCTCACGCGCGAGCTGAAGATCGCCGCGAAGGAGATCGCGCACCTGAGGGAGGAAAAGAGCTCTGAGGCTCTTCAAGAAGAGTTGAAGGGTGCGACCGAGGAGGTGGCCAACCCCAAAGAAAAACTAGACATCTCAGATGGTCTCGTCGCCAGCCTCCACGGTGGGATGGTTAGTTTTTTGTTCATTCGCCTACCCTTTCTTATCCTTCCATACTCGCTCCTAATTCTTTTTCTTGCAGGATGCCGAGACTGCCAGCGAGCACCTTACTCGCAACACCGACCTGGTGCAGCAAGTAGAAGGGTTTAAAGCCTTGAACCTCGAACAGGTCCAGGTCGCCCTCCCGCCTAGTCCCAGGTCGCCCTCCCGCCTAGTCTCAGGTCGCTGAAGGCCATGTTGAAAATATTGAAGTGAAATGGAGGTCGGGCGGTCTGTCTTGAGACCGCGCAGGTTGTCTACCCGCAGGAGATCAGGCGGTCTGTCTTGAGATCACGCGGGTTGCCTACCAACAGCGGGCTGGCGGTCTGTCAGTCTGGCTTGTTCTTGGACTTGGTCTTCTTCAAGTCCTGGTGCTCTGCTAGACCGGTGCGGCTTGTCTTTAAGCTGCACGGTTTGTTTTCTACCCCTTGCCGAGTTGAGGCGGTTATCCTATCTCTATGGGTGGTTACCACACTCCATCTCACGCCTATAAATAGGACCTCTCCCTCAGATCAAACACAGTGAACAGTAAGCGAGAGCTCGCAAGTCTTTCATGCGGTTAGACTTTTCTAGTCGCTCGGGTTAGAATTGACTTTATTGTGTTCGCAGGTTGTGCGGCTTGTGTGTGGTTCTGACTTGGTCATAGGAGACCACAGCGGTTAAGTCAGTGGAATTCAGCGGAGGGTAGCAGTAGGTGGTCGCGGTTTGCGGCTTATCTCTTCGATTTGTGTTCTTGGTTTTCAATAAGTCAGACCGTGCGGTGTCAGCAACAGTGTTCGCGGTTAGGAGTGGCTATGTGACAGCGGTCAGGTGGCCTTGCTCGGGCGGACAGTTTCAACATTGGAATAACGGGTAGTCCGCGTGTTGAGTTGCGGTTTGGCGACTTGGCGGTTTGCGCAGACAACCTTGTTAAGTCGGGCGGCTTGGGTGACTTCTATTTTGTCTTGTTGTTATTCTTCTTCGACTGTATTGGTGAAGCATGTCTCGCCATGTGTACCTCAAATTGTAAAGAAGAGTTTTGAATACTAGTCCTCGTGTTCCTTCTTTGTTTCTGGTCTATTGTGCTCCGTTCGGTTGAGAGTGTTCCTGCGACCTAGTTCCCATTTTCCGCTAATTATCAAACCGAAAAATTTTCACATGGTATCAGAGGGACAGAGGTTCGAGCAGTGAATCAGCCGCATTTATCTTGCTTGGATTTCTGGAGCACAAGTAAATCAGTAGTACTGCAATGGAAGGTGGAATTGCAAGAGGTCTTGGTATTGAGCTTCTTACACAGACTAACTTTAAGAAGTGGAAGTCTTGTATGGAAAGCTATCTTCTTGGTGAGGATCTCTGGGAGGTTGTCAGAGGAGATGCGAGACAAGTAGTTGTCCCTGTTGAAGGGAATGCTGAGCTTGTGAAAGCTTGGAAGAAAACAAATACGAAAGCCGAGTTTACTCTCAAGCGGGAAATTTCATCAGAGCTATTTGATCACATCATAGGATGTCGATCTGCTGCTAAGATTTGGACTTCTCTTGATGGGCTGTTCAAAAAGAAGAATGTAGCGCGGCTACAGTTCTTGGAAAATGAGTTGGCAAAAGCCACACAAAGTGATCTTTCTGTTTCTACTTTCTTTTTAAAGATGAAGAACCTCTGTGCAGAGATTTTTGCTTTGGATCCGGACGAGCCCATTTTTGAGGCAAAGCTGAAGAGGCACATTATCCGCGGATTGCGGAGAGAATATGTGGCCTTTGTCACTTATGTCCAAGGCTGGGCCAATCAGCCGTCGTTGCTTGAGCTGGAGAACTTGCTTGCTTCGCAGGAAAGTTTCGCAAAGCAGATGGCTGGGATGTTTGTCTCCGGGGGAGAAAATGAGGTTCTCTTCTCTGGGAAGAAGAAGAAGTGGGACAAGAAGAAAAAATCATAGGGAAGCGATGGTCCTTCTACTTCAGGTCAGCAGGAGAGGAGCCATGCTCCTAAGTCTGATGGAAAGAAGAAGCAAGGACTTCGATGCTTCAAATGTAATCAGCTTGGTCACTTTAAGAAGGATTGCCGATTGAATCTTCAGGCAGGGCATGCTACTGGCAAGAAGGAAGTTGGATCCAGGAATGAGGAAGTTGAATGGGGAGGAAAGGGTGCCTTTACGGCAAATCTGATGGCGGCGTCCGTTAATGTTCTTTCTTCTATCAACTACAAGGAGGACTGGATTGTTGACTCAGGGTGTGGTCATCACCTCACCGGAGATGGGTCAAAACTTTCTTATGCGCAGCCCTATTCAGGTAATGATGCTATTATTACCGCTGATGATTCTATTCATGCAGTCAAGCAAGAGGGGGTGGTTTCTTTAGACAGTGATAAGGATCCACTTAAGTACCGGAATGTTTATCATGTGCCGGGTATGAAGAAAAATCTCTTCTCAGTGACTAACGCTGTAGACGCCGGATATCACATTCTGTTTGGTCCAACAGAAGTGAGGTTTCTTAAGAATGTGTCATCGGTGCAGGTTACACAGTTCATGTTGGGAGAAGGGTAAAGGACTTGTTTATTTTATCAACAAGTTCCTATGTTGATAAGGTGCGGACAAATGATAGCGCGGCTATCTGGCATGAAAGGCTAGGGCATGTTGGCATGGCGAAGCTGAAGACTATGGCGAAAAAAGGTCTTGTGAAAGGCTTGCCTAGTTTATCGTCCATGGGAGAGGGTCATGTCTGTGCGGGGTGTTAGTATGGCAAGTCTCATCGACTTCCATTTGACAAGTCACAGAGCAGGTGCAAGAAACCGTTGGAGTTGATTCACGGTGATCTTTTTGGCCCGACCAACACTGCTAGTCTTGGAGGCAACCGGTATATGCTGCTTTTGATTGATGATTACACCAGATATACCTGGGTGTATTTTATGAAGGAAAATTCAGAAGCGTTTGACAAATTTGTGGAGTCTAAGGAGCTGGTAGAAGGACGGCAAAACCTGCGGGTGAAGAAGTTTAGAACAGACAATGGAGGGGAGTTCACCTCCAAGGAGTTCTTTAACTTCTGCAGGAAGCATGGAATCTAAAGAGAGCTCTCTTGTGCGCATACTACACAATAGAATGGAGTTGCTGAGCGGAAAATCCATCATTTGACGAAGACCGTGAAGTGATGGCTTCATGCCAAGAATATTCCAAAGTCCTTCTGGGCGGAGGGTATGTCTTGCACTGCTTCTGTCATCAATCAGATGCCTCTTAGTCCGATCAACATGAAGACTCCACATGAGCTGATGTTTAATGAGAAGCCCGGTGTGGGACACTTATGGGTGTTTGGTTCAAATTGCTATGTGCACGTTCCTGATGCCCTTAGAATAAAATAAGACGCGAAGGCAAGGAAACTAGTGTTCGTTGGGTATGATGACTGGAAGAAGGGATGGAAGTGCATGGATCCCCAGACGCGAAGATTTGTAGTATCTCGCGATGTGGTATTTGATGAGCTGACGTCATACCAGGGGAGTTCTGGTATAGAACTATTAGATAGCAAGGATGAAAGGCAAAGAGAAGCTGTAGAAGGTCTTCAGGAGGAGTTGCCTATTTCACCAGGGGCTCCAATTGCGTCAAGCTCTAGGGCAGATGATTCTGGTTCTGGAATCAGGGGGAGCAATGCTCCAAGTATGCCTGAGAACAGAGTTGATTCTGAAGAAGCAGGGGAAGTGGTTAGTCCAGTTCCGACCTTGAGAAGGTCAAAGAGGAATATAATTCCACCAGCTCGTTATACAGGAGGAAACATGGTAAGCTTTGTTTCATGTTTCTTTGATGGCCCTCTGGACGAGCGAGAGCCTTCAAGATTTGAGGAAGCCACTTGTAACACCCTCCCTGTTACATAGCAGGGGAAGTGGTCCGGCAGGGACCCCACGCCATATGAAACGAACAGAAGAGCGCGTTACTAAAATTAGCATTAAACAGTTAAAGTTATAACTATCTCAGCACCAGAGTCGCAACGGAAGCATATGTTTCAATTACTTAAAACCAGTTATAACATGTCCACATCTCTAATAGGAATGAAATACATAAACAGTTAGTTACATTGTTTGTTTACATACTCTAAGTGGCTTCCAAACATCGGCTCGCAGGCCGGCCACACATGAACAAAAAGGTAAACAAAAGCTATGACCTTCAAGGGCCAGCACAACACAGCAGCAGGGGCTTCAGCCCGCTATCTCCCGCTAGTCTCACCGGGACCTGTATAAGCAAATCCACCAAGTGGTGGGAAAACAAGTAACTGGTCAGCTTTAGCTGACCAAGATTTGTAACGACCCCACCCCACACTCGGGGCGGCGGTGCTCTTCCCTGCAAGTAAATGTCAACATCATATAAATCTATATCCGCAAACAACACCAACGTGGGACATACCGCGCCACCCGCTTCGTGCTCTCAAGGCACACTTTGGCATACTCCCTGAGTTACTCCCTTAAGCTAAGTCTTATTTCAACATAGACAAGCAAATTGAGCTAGCCTGTACACACGAAGTTACGACAATCTTCCATAGCCCGGTGCAACGAGGGGCGACCTCTTCACCACCACTATAGGGGGTTCGGTTCAGCTAGACCCGTGCTCAATCATCGTAGTGTACATGATACGAGTAAGCTTCACCCAATACCCATCTCTTAAAGATGGGTTTTGCAAATTCCACAGCTTCTCCTGCTACATATCCAGTCTACAGGATTTTCGTAGCACGGAAACACACAGTCTGTATGCTGGGCGTTATCGCCGGCACTAACGCTAGCGCCTGGCGCTAGCAACAGAACCCAGTTCTGCCCGGCACTGATAACAGAAGTCAATACTGCTACCTCTGGGAAAACACCCCCCGATAACAACACTAGTAGCTCACCTGGAGCTACCGCCGGCGCTATCGCTAGCGCCCGACGTTAGTAACAGAACACAGGTCTGCTACCAAATTCAGGTATTGCCTGGGAAACACCTCCAGGACCCTTTTTTTGTACAAAACCGTACACATGACCCGAATCACCGCACGTACATGGAATCGTTTCCGGCACTTTAAACATCACCAATCCGGCTCGATCTGTACAGATGGGTTTCACACAGCATGCCTATGCCCGTACTACCGTTCCAAACTCTATATGCAATTTGTGGGGGAATACCTTCATCCCACCGGATGATCCAATCCACTAATTAGTAGAAGTCTCCCGAAATACATGCAAACCAAAGGACATACATGTCCAAGGATTAGGAAAGAGATTCGTTACCCTCGCTGGTCATTTTGGCGCCATAGAACTCAGAGGGGATTGGGTTGGATGGAATCTGCGGTGGCACAAGCACGCAGATGCTATCTCCCTCCTGGCACGATGAAAACGCAACTCCAACGGATCTCCTTCCCAACTCCCAGCCCTCTGCCCTCAGAACTTCAGAGGATTTCAGAGAATATGAGCTAGCGTCGGCGGTAGTGGCTCCAAGCGGTACCGACTTAGGGCTAGCACATGCGCTAGTAGTTAGCGCCGGCGGTAGCGGTATCAGCTACGGGTCTCGATCCCTTTCCGTACGAATTCGTGATCGAATTCTTTTAAGGGGTGGTGAGCACGTGTGTGCGTCGCCTTTAACTCATGTAAATAACCAGTAATTATCCACTTTAGGAATAAAATACATGTGTGATTGTAGTAACATAGTGGAATCTGGGTATTCCTTTGTTGTTTAATGCTACAATTCGGTTGCTTAATTGTGTTTTGTCACAAGATTATAGGTGCTTTGGGGTCCTGCAGGAAGGATCCAACCTCGTAACATCATGGAGAGTGCTGAAACAGTTCGTGTGGTCACAAATGCGGTTGTGGCAACTTTACTTGCGCAACCCGAAATACCACTGCAGAACCAGTGTTTACACCTCGAGCAGGGAGAGCATTCTGTAGATGATTACTTGAATGAATTCCTCCGACTGGACTGTTTTACGGGGTCAACATGGAGCGAGGAGGAGACCAGAGTCCACAAGTTTTACAACGGTCTGCGGGGTGACTTACGTCAAGCACTCGCGGGACCGAAATTACTTAGCTTCCATGCAGTAGTGCGAGCGGCTAGATCGCTGGAAATGAATTTGACATGTGAGCAAAGCATGAAAGACCCCATACGTAAGCAGTCTAAGAGGAAGAGGAAGGGTGGGCGGTTGAATCTACCTTCCTCTAGCGTGGCAGAAGTTGCCACCACTCGGGTTCCCCTAACGTGCTACACATGTGACAAAAAGGGACACATTGCTCGTGACTGCCGAAGTGGGCCCCCACAGTCAGTATTCCGAGGAAGGGACTCTACATGTATGATGGGTCCAGCTTATGAGGATAAAGGTAAAAGTGTAGCAAATGCGACGGTGAACATCCTGAACGCTGCAAAGTCTGGGCAACGCAGATGGAGCAAAAGAGCGAGAGCTTCTGGGTCAGCTCAAGCTTCAGTATCAGGAGTGAATGGACGAGGCCCAATCATTTGTTACAACTGCGGCAAACTGGGACATATAGCTCGTGATTGTCATAGTTGAGAGAAGGCAGTTGCGGCTTATGCAGCAAAGAAAAGGGAAAGCAGTGATGTGGTGACAGGTATGTGTTAGTATATAGCTTTTTTTTGCTTTTTATACTTCATCCCTTGTTGCACTGCTTGTTAACTGATCGTGTACTAGGCTTTGACCTAATCTTTAACTCTCTGACATGAGCACTATTATATATGGGTGCTTCACATTCCTTTCTATCGGAAGCCTTCATATAGTAACTTGGAATGCCTTCGTCGCTTAGACAGGAACGATTAGATGTGTTGCTACCCAATGGGTGTTTTGATGCACGCGGATCGAGGTTGAGTGATAAAGGTACGAATAGGAAGTCAATGTTGGATCGGTCGGCGCCCTTAGAGGGGGGGGGGGGGTAAATAAGGGTTTTCAAAAACTTTAGATTTTATTTAAGAAAAACTTTGGAATATTGCAATATTAAAACAAGAAGTAAAGTAAAACAAAAAGAGAGACAAGCTTTATTGATTTTAAATAAGTTTTACACAACTTGATCTCAATGACGCTAGAGATTGAAAGCGAATAATAAACAGGCTCTTTTTGTTTTCTATACCGACTCGTATCCCCACGAACTGGTTGGCTTTAGCCGATCTCTCCCCAGATACGGCCTCAAGCCGCTCTAGCCAATCTATCCCCAGAAAGGCCTCGAGCACCCTCTAGATCTACTCCCTAGACCTAGTCGCCAACACGAGGCGAATTTCAGCCCTATGTCTACCCCAGACCTAGTCGCCAACACGAGGCGATTTCACTACCGTTTAAAATGAAAAAGAAATGAAATGAAAAGACAATAATGTAAAACTCCCTCTATGTGGATCTCTTGGAGAAGTAGACGAAGACGCAGAGTATGATCGTAGTCGATGCGGTCTTTCGTCACAATGATGACGCGTGTTGAAATCTTCTCCACGGATCTCCTTTAGGCTTTATGAATTTGTGGGAGTAACTCTCTAAACCTTCCTCTCTCTGGTATGGCACGAAGCTCTGGAATTTGGGAGTGGGAGAGGATAATGAAAACGGAGGAAAAGTGTCCAATTTATAGCCTTCACGCTACCGCCAGCGCTAGCGCTACCGCCGGCGCGAGCCCGGATTAAGAAACAATTTGCGCGGCAGGATCTTCAATCCGAGGCAACATTTTGCTCTATGCCTCTTATGCGCCATGCTACCGCCAGCGCTAGTAGCTACCGCCGGCGCTATCCCAGATTAAGTAACATTTTGCGTTGTGCGATCTTCAATCCGTGGCAACCTTGCTTTTATTCCTTCTGTGTTCATCGATACCGCCAGCGTTATCCGCTATCGCCTGGCGTTAGGTCTTTCTAAAACAACTCCCGGAATTGCCCTATTCATCGCTAGCGCCCGGCGCTAGTTGCTACCGCCGGCGCTAGTGAGCCTCTTCGAAGTTTGGCCACAGTTTTGGGGGAAGTCATCATGAGTCCTCCTTGAGTCATATGGACTATGTTAACCTGCACACTTGAACACACAAGATCAAATACACATAGGATTTGTTATTCTCAAACCTAGGAGATGCGGAAGACCATGTTCCGACAAACTCCCCCTTTTGATTATAACAAATCCATTAATGATAAATCAAAGCATTAATAAATAAGCATAATGAAACTCTACTTGTGTGTGTATGAGAGAGATGACTTAGGATATTTATTGATTTTAGCATTTAGAATTGCTCCCCCTAAATACATGCTCCCCCTATGTGAATGCTCCCCTAATATGTAAGCTATCATCTGAATTTGTCATGTAGGGTTTATGATAGCGGGTTATATTTATCATGTTAGTTCATGTTAGTTCTCCCCCTTTTGCATTTTATCATGTTAGTTCTCCCCCTTTGTTATTAGCAAAAGCGGGTAGGGAAACAAAGTACCAAAGAATTTGTAAATAGAAGAGAAGGCATGATCGAGCTTTTTTAAGTAAATGATAATAAGGTTTAGAATTGTTTTTCAGTTAAATAGATCAGAGTTATAAGCATTACAAAATTTTTCATAGAAGGAAATCAGAGTTTTTAGCATAAAAAAATAATGATTTTCCCTTTATATAAAAGTTTTAAGCATACAAATAAGGATTTCCAAATAACCAATCTACCCAGACAATATGTCTACACCCTAGACCCATACTAAGTGACGGATGGGCATGAGGAGCTGCAAAACATGCCGTAGGTTGGGGTGTTAGTCCCATATGCAAACACTAGACAAAAACTCAACCTAGCACTCTTTCCCCCCAGTGCCTCGCAAGGCCCCAATGGAACCCTCCCCGATTAAGGATAAGACATGACTAAAGATATGTTTATCTAATGTATACAACCCTACGCCCCCGCTATGGTGAGAAATGAAGTCAAGGATAACTATTATTGGAAACATTAAGCATTTAAATCTAATGGGAAAATTCATAGCATATGGATTTTTATTTAAAAATAAAATGCTCTTAGCTATATTGAAAGTCATGAATGAATCAGAGTTTTAGCATTGCGGAAGAAAAAAGAAACATCATAATACTAAATAAGAGTTTATTGTCAAAAAAGAGATGTTTTTGAGTTTCAAAGTGAACTTTATAAAGATAAGAGTTGAAGCATTTTTGAATAAAGAAACAACATCCTTATAGCAATTAGAGAAGAAAATATTGATTTGAAATTCAATAAAAAGAGGATGTTTTTATAGGCGATATTTTACTTGCTGGAGTGTTTAGCATGAATGTTTTCATAGAAATAAATCAGAGTTTGTTACTATAAAAATGATATGCGTGTTAGAACAACCAATATAAATTCTACCCAGCATGTCTACCACTTGTTTTTAGAAAAATTGAGATTTAAGACTTGATGTGAGCATGAAAGCGCAAGGTAAAAATTTATATGGTGATGATGCGGAAGACTGATAGAAATACAAGAAACATCTTAATGTAATCAAGAATAATCCATAAAAAGATATATGAGTTTAATTTCAAAAAGAAGATGTTCATGTAAATCATTTTCAATTAAAATTATTTTAATTTGACAATATGGTAACCAAGCATGAAATAATGTTATCACAAAGAGATTACTACAATGTTATTTCAATTTACAATTTCAAAACAAACCAAACATTGTAGAAAGCATGCTAGGTTATCTAATGCATTTCATAATTAAAGAGTAACATAGAATTAACGTTAGGATCCAATACTCATGAGAAGAAGTGTTATGTAAGATAATGATGTGCACATAAGTGTATTTTTGAGTAGAGTATACAATTGTTTTAATCAAAAATACAAGAGATATGTAAAGTAGAAGCACAACAAAACACAAATAATTTTACTTCCACACACTTTAATGCACACAAAAAATGTACAACTACCAAGGTGCTTTGCACACATAATGCTCATTAAGACTTATCAGGGTGCAAAGTAGTGCTTGGGGGATCACAAATTTAATTTTTACTGTTTGAGACTAGTGATCCGGTGTACTTAAGAGTAAGTGGTTTTTCTTATTTTGAAGGAAAGATATGGTTTGCACAAGACACTTTACTATTCTTTCCAAGGTGCTCAACCTCACAATGCTTATTAAGACTTATCATGAGGTTCAAGTAGTGCTTGGTGGAGTTATCTTTGTTATTTATTTTATGATTTTTGTTTAGTACAAAGTTCTCCAAATACACTTGTTTTGCAAACCAATATAATTTATGAAAATATATAACCACTTTTCTTATCTTTTAAAGGTGTAAATAAAGGAGTGTAGGTAAGATACTTGTGCAAATTTAATTCATTGTACTAATACATAAACATAAACAAGCATTCTTAAATTAAACCCCATGTAGACAATGTCAAAAAGTGAGTGAATATCTATCATTTATCAAGCATAAAACATTTCTCATACTTAGAGGCATGCTAAGCTTAGTTCTACACAACCTTTTCAATATAATTGATGCACGTATTCATAGATATATCAAAGCATGATGAAAACAATGTTCAAAGTAGTTTGAGATGATAAATCGCAACATTATAGAAGTACTAAATAATATATTAAGTCATGCTTGATTTTTACAATGCAGTCCATACAGTATTTTTTTGATATTTTTGAAAAATAACCTTTATTTAAAGTTTGAACTTATAAAATTGTTCTTGGACTTCCCGAGGACTACCTTGTGAGAGGTTCGCCCGGTACTAGGTGATATGATGGGATGATAGCCCAAATCACCCTTTCGCAAGATACATAGAAAAGTTAAGTTCAGAAGAATAATTTTGATACTTGTTTTTGTTTTGTTTCATATTTTTGTAGTTGAATTTTAAAAGCATATTTTTGTAATTTTTGATTTAGCAATTTTTATATTTGATTTTTGCATAGTGATGAACTTTAAACAAAGGAAATAACACAAGTGAAAAACATATTTTTTTTGTAATTTGGTTTTTAAATTTTTGAATTTTGATTTTTCAAAAATAAAAAAGAATTAGACGTGAAACACTAAATAGTACATATAGATCAAGATATTTTTAGACATTTTTCAAAATTTTAAAATTACAGAAATTTGAACATGGACGCTAGCGCCTGCGATAGCGCTAGCGCGGGAGACAGTGAACGATTTTTTATGATTTTGGAATTTTTAATTGGTGATCCTGATTAGGTGTCTCAATAGTAGTTTCATGCAGAAATTTTAGAATTTTAGGAGATGTCTAGATAGTCCACATTGCATGAAACATTAGCGATTTTGTATATGACTTTATCAAATAAACTTTGCGTGAGATATAAATTATTATATCTCCATTTTAATTTTTCTAAGGCTTGTATTTATCAATCTAATGTAGTTTGACAATGACAGGAAATGTAAGCATGAGAAGACACGAATAATCAAATCAAATATGCATGATTTAAAAATAATGTTCATGCACAAGAATATCTTGGATAAGCCCTAGATGAGAATACCCAGCCTGTATATCTTGGTAAACATATAAAGCCTAACATATACACAAATATTCTTTAGGTGGCAATGTTAGAGTGATAAGTTTGAGATTAATGTTATACCAATGTTTGAGAGTGTTTCAACTTATAGACCTAGAATGGAGTGACAATTTAATTTGATTTGATATCAAGATGATTCAGAGGTCTAAACTAGAAATAAATCACAATATACACCAACCATTATAATATCAATTGTCATCAGTTAATATATCAATTATAATTCACATAAATGTGATAGAAATAATTATTTTTAGAAGACTTTTGATATGACTTATGATGTTAGAGAATTTTAGCAAAGGACATCAATAGATCATAGTGGTGTTTGTGAATTCAATATTTATTATGAAGATAAATTCTTTCAATACATTTTAGTGTTTTTCCTTTAATTTAAGAATTTTGAATATATATATGTGATTTTTGATAGGTGAACAGTAGTGGGGGTTTAGATCATGTTTGACATCAAGGAGTGAACATAATATAATTTTTGTTGTGAACAATGACAACCATATTGAAAGTTGAGCTTTTATTTAGATCTTGAATTTTCTTTTTAGATCAAGTTATTTCACTAAACCATTTGTTGGTTAAGGCTATGAATCTTAATAACCTAATAACCGGATTTAATTTGAAATATCTTATAGCAAATTTAGAGTTTGATTCATATGGATAATATAAGATATTTAGAAGTAATGAATATAAGAATAAAAGATGGGTCATCAAAATAAAATATGATTTGGAATTTTTGATCATTTTTGATTTTATAAACATTATTGAGCTTTTAAGAGATAAGATCATATTTTCAAAATTGTATAAGATGACCATGACATGATAGTTTAGGAAGAAACAAAAGATAATAAACAAAAAGAAATTTAAGCAAATCATGAAGTAGAATAATGATATTTCATTTTTATTAGGTTTCTACTTCATGCAAATGATGGGATACTAATGAATAAGAGATTTAGTTATCCAAAGAGGACCAGGAGTGACGGCTCCTTTGGGTACCAAAATACATCGTGTTTTCATTTGGGGAGATATGATCGAATGGGCCATTTTGATTTGAGTTTGTGTTCCATCTTTAACTTTTGGCCTCCATTCAAACATTGGTTTAATATTATTCTTATTTATCAAATTTCCATGATGATTTTGCAAAACATTCTTTATAGGAAATTTGTTTATCTTTAAGTTTATGTTGGGAGAGTGGTTATTTTGTAAATGATAATGATTTGGAATTTTATTTTCAAGCATTTGATATTCTTTAATTCCTTTGTTGGATTTATCAACATTTTGAGAAATTATATTCACCTTACTTTTAGATATACCTTGAGATTGTGAATGAATGTTTTGAGCGTTTTTCTTAATGATTTCCTTAAGCAAGTTGATTTTTGATTTTAGTTCATCATTCTTGATTTTTAAATTATGTCTAGCTTTATTATAATTTATTGTGCTATTTTTAAGAGTGGTAACAATTGAGTCAATATGTTTTTCATATTTACCCCTATACTCATCAAATGTTTCATCCATCTCTTTTATTTCAATTTCATAGTCCTTACACTTAGCACAATTATTTTTTAAAGATGAATTTTCTAAACATAATTTTTCATTTTGTTTTCTTATAAGAATAATTTCTTTTTCAAGTTCCTTAAATTTTTCTTTAATATCATTAAAATCAAGACCAAGTTTTGTATTTTCAATTGAAGTGACATGAGTAAAGCTAGATAAATCAGATTTTGATACTACTTTAACTTTTGCCTTTAAATTTTTATTTTCTAAGCGCAATTTGCAATTTGCATTTTTTAATTTCTTAATTTTGCGCTTTCTAATTTGTAGCAATTGTAATGAAGAAATAGAGTTGCAAACGATATGATGATTTGATTTCCTTACAGTGCTTTCGGGAGAGGCATGACTTGACCATATCGTTTCATTGACATTCTTTTGGCACTCCTCTTCCGAAGATAGTATTTCTTCTTCTCTTTCACTTGGTGTGCACTTCATGGATCCGTCATTGGAGGGGCATTCTTGAAGACTTGTGCAAGCTTGCATATTCTCCGGTTCTTGTGATTGTTCTATACCTGTAGACGGAGAATCATACATTTCTTCAAGAAAATGCCATACTTTATATGCACTTGAAAAGCAATATATTAATTTGAAAATTTCATTAGATAGACCGCAGAATAAATAATGTTTAGCTTTTGCATTTAATTGAAGTTCTTTTTTATTTGATTCGTTTGCAGGTCTTGCTATTGTTAAATTCCAAACTTCGATGTCTACAGTTTTAATAAATTTTTCAATTATGATTTTCCACCCTTTATAATTTGTCCCTTCAAATAAAGGTGGTGCAAGTGATTTTTCTTCTTCACAAAAATCTCCCCCACTAGTAGAAGCGAGATCATGAGACGCCATTATTCCCGGTTGTTAAGCCGATTGGAATAAAACTGCTCTGATACCACTTGTTGGATCGGTCGGCGCCCTTAGAGGGGGGGTGAATAAGTGTTTTCAAAAACTTTAGATTTTATTTAAGAAAAACTTTGGAATATTGCAATATTAAAACAAGAAGTAAATTAAAACAAAAAGAGAGACAAGCTTTATTGATTTTAAATAAGTTTTACACAACTTGATCTCAATGACGCTAGAGATCGAAAGCGAATAATAAACAGGCTCTTTTTGTTTCCTATACCGACTCGTATCCCCACGAACCGGTTGGCTTTAGCCGATCTCTCCCCAGATACGGCCTCAAGCCGCTCTAGCCAATCTATCCCAAGAAAGGCCTCGAGCACCCCCTAGATCTATTCCCTAGACCTAGTCGCCAACACGAGGAAAATTTCAGCCCTAAGTCTACCCCAGACTTAGTCGCCAACACGAGGCAATTTCACTATCGTTTACAATGAAAAAGAAATGAAATGAAAAGACAATAATGTAAAACTCCCTCTATGTGGATCTCTTGGAGAAGTAGACGAAGACGCAGAGTATGATCGTAGTCGATGCGGTCTTTCGTCATGATGATGACGCGTGTTGAAATCTTCTCCACGGATCTCCTTTAGGCTTTATGAATTTGCGGGAGTAACTCTCTAAACCTTCCTCTCTCTGGTATGGCACGAAGCTCTGGAATTTGGGAGTGGGAGAGGATAATGAAAACGGAGGCAAAGTGTCCAATTTATAGCCTTCACGCTACCGCCGGCGCTAGCGCTACGGCCGGCGCTAGCCCGGATTAAGAAACAAATTGCGCGGCATGATCTTCAATCCGAGGCAACATTTTGCTCTATGCCTCTTATGCGCCATGCTACTGCCAGCGCTAGTAGCTACCGCCGGCGCTATCCCAGATTAAGTAACATTTTGCGTGGTGCGATCTTCAATCCGTGGCAACCTTGCTTTTATTCCTTCTGTGTTCATCGATACCGCCAGCGTTATCCACTTTCGCCTGGCGTTAGCTCTTTCTAAAACAACTCCCAGAATTGTGCTATGCATCGCTAGCGCCCGGCGCTAGTTGCTACCGCCGGCGCTAGTGAGCCTCTTCGAATTTTGGCCACAGTTTTGGGGGAAGTCATCATGAGTCCTCCTTGTGTCATATGGACTATGTTAACCTGCACACTTGAACGCACAAGATCAAATACACATAGGATTTGTTTTTTTCAAACCTAGGAGATGCGGAAGACCATGTTCCAACAGTCAAGACTTTGATTAGGAAGCACTAATACCCCCGCTTTTGGAGAGTTTGATGTAATCTTTGGTATGGACTGGTTGTCAGCGCAGCAGGCCTACATTGATTGCACGTCTAAGGAGGTCACACTGGGGCGAAATACCGAATGTGCGACTACGTTTGCTAGTTTGCTTGGATTGAGCAAGACACTGATGTCTGCTGTACAAGTGGTCAAGGCGGTTCGGCGAGGCGCAGAGTTATGTGTTGAGCTAGTGGGGGCTGCAAAGCCTCAACCCAGTTTGAGTGATGTTCCTGTGATTTCAGAGTATCTAGATGTGTTTCCGAAAGATCTCCCTGGGGTGCCACCTCAGCGAGAGATTGACTTCACTATAGAGCTGGTGCCAGGTGCCAATCCTGTTTCACGCTCTCCGTACCGAATTGCGCCAAAGGAGATGGCGGAATTAAAGGTTCAATTACAGGAGTTGTTAGAGCAGGGTTACATACGCCCAAGTACATCCTCTTGGGGCGCTCCGGTCCTTTTTGTGAATAAGAAGGACGAAAGCCTGCGTCTATGCATTGACTACCGAGAATTGAACAAGCTGACCGAGAAGAACAAGTATCCGATTCCTCTAATCGATGACTTATTCGATCAGCTAGTTGGGTCAACTGTGTATTCAAAGTTGGATCTCAAGTCCGGCTATTACCAGTTGCGACTTCGGGATTGTGATATCCCCAAAACAGCATTCAGTACTCGCTACGGACACTATGAGTTTACAGTGATGCCGTTTGGATTGCTGAATGCACCGTCAGTATTTATGGATCTGATGAATAGGACCTTTCGAGAGCGCCTTGATCGGTTTGTCATTGTCTTCATTGACGATATCTTGGTGTACTCTCAGTCTGAAGAAGAGTATGCAATTCATTTGCGTGAAGTTTTGGAAACCCTGCGACGTAGTCAACTATATGCCATGTTCTCTAAGTGCGAGTTCTGGCTAGCCTCAGTGGCGTTCCTTGGTCATGTTGTTAGTGGCGAGGGTATCGCAGTGGATCCGGTAAAGATTGATGCAATCCAGAAGTGGCCCGTATTGGCGACAGTAGCGGAAGTCAGGAGTTTCCTTGGACTTGCCGGCTACTATCGGCGCTTCGTGGAGAACATTTCGCGGATCGCTGTACCTCACCACCTTGATGAGGAAGGATCAGAAGTTCGTTTGGTCACCAGAGTGTGCACGGGCTTTTGAGGAACTGAAGAGGCGTCTGACCACAACACCAATTTTGTGTTTGCCATCTGGTGCAGAGGGTTATGAAATTTACAGTGATGCGTCAGGGAGCGGCTTAGGCTGCGTACTTCTGCAGCATGGTCAAGTAATCGCTTATGGATCTCGTCAGTTGAAAGTGCATGAGCGGAATTATCCGGTCCACGACTTGGAATTGTCGGCCGTGATCTTCGCTCTAAAGTTGTGGCGACACTACTTATATGGTGTGAAGGTTGACATCTTTACAGACCATAAGAGCCTTAAGTATATTTTAATGCAGAAGGAGATCAATATGCGACAACGAAGGTGGATGGAGTTCCTGGGGGACAACACTTTTGATATACATTATACTCCCGGAAAGGGGAATGTCGTCGCAGATGCATTGAGTAGGAGGGCTTTTTCACATGCCAACTGGATTCAGATGTATGATCCATGTCTGATCAGGGACTTGGAAGCCTTGGAGATCTCCTGTGTAGAGAGGAGTTCTAGTGCGAATGCGTGCTTGAACTGGACGGAGGTGCAGTATGACCTCACCGACAGAATACGACAGGCCTTGGATCTTGATTCGAGCATGCAACGCTATTTAGCAGAGTCTGGGGATGGGACTGCTGCAGAGTTTGTAGTAGACGATGGTCTGATGTGGAAATACGATCAGTTGTGCATCCCAAATGTGGGTAAGTTACGGGAGGAATTGATGTACGAAGCGCACTTTACCAAATACTCCATTCACCCAGGGAGCACAAAAATGTACCAAGACATGAAAAAGTTGTTTTGGTGTCCAGGATTAAAGAAAGACATCACCTTGTACGTGGCAATATGCAAAACTTGCGCACTGGTGAAGGCGGAATGTCAGAAACCTGGAGGTTTCCTGAAGTCGTTGCCTATACCAGAATGGAAATTTGATGACATTTTGATGGATTTCGTGCACGGTTTGTCGAGATCGCAGAGTACGAATGATGTCGTATGGGTGATCGTGTATCGCTTGACGAAGGTAGCCCACTTTATTCCAAACCGGAAGGATGATTCAGTTGAAAAGTTGGCAAAACTTTATGTAGATTGTATTGTCCGATTGCACGGTGTGCCCCGTAGCATCGTCAGGGACCGAGATGGGCGCTTTACTTCCAAGGATTGGAGGATAATCCACCAGTTGTTAGGTACAAAGTTGAAGTTTAGCACTACCTTGCACCCTCAGACGGATGGACAGACTGAACGTACGAACAGAACTATGGAGGATATGCTCCGAATGTGCGTCCTGGATTTCGGTAAAAAGTGGGAATATCATCTCTACATGATCGAATTCGCTTATAATAACAGCTATCAGGCAAGTATAAAGATGGCACCCTTCGAGGCCCTCTATGGTAGAGCTTGCCGCACTCCCTTACCTTGGGCAGAGACAGGTGAAACGAAGCTGTTTAAGCGAAAGGAAGTCGAAGAGGCAAATGCGGCGATTCAAACAATCCAGGATAGATTGTTGATTGCACAAGATCAGCAGGCAAAGTACTACAATGCCAAGCACAGAAATGTCGAGTTCGCCGTGGGAGACTGGGTTTATCTAAAGATCAAACCTTTCAAGGGTGTGTCCAGGATTCGAAGCTTGAAAAAGCTGAGTCCAAGATACCTTGGACCGTTTGATATACTGGAACGTGTTGGCGAAGCTGCCTATCGACTCGCTCTTTCGACAGAGTTGAGTGGTCTGCACGATGTGTTCCACATATCGGTATTGAGGAAAGCTGTACCAGAGCCTAGCAAAGTGCTTGCAGCTAGTCAGGTGCTAGTCGATGATAGGTTGAACACGCTGGTCACACCTATTTGCATCGAAGAAACTGATATCAAACAACTGCGGAATAAATTGATCAAAATGGTCAAAGTCCGCTGGAAAAACTGCGGTTGTGAGGAGCTTTCATGGTAGCGCGAACAATCTATGTGTGAGGAGTTCCCCTAACTATTCCGTTGAGGTGCAAATCATATTTTGTATCTTGTTGAGTTTTTGCACTGTTAGAATTTCGGGACGAAATTCTGTTAAGGTGGGGGAGAATTGTAAGACCCCAAATTTCATGTGCATTCCAAAAATATAAAAATGAAAAAGAGTTGAAGTCAGGGAGCTAGTGCCAGGCGCTAGCGCTAGCGCCGGCGGTAGTGGCTCCAAGCGGTACCGACTTAGGGCTAGCACCAACGCTAGTAGCTAGCTCCAACGCTAGTAGCTAGCGCCGACGGTAGCGATAAAATCTTATATATCTCAGATCCCGAAATTCTAACAGTGCAAATACTCAACAAGATACAAAATACGATTTGTACCTCAACGGAATAGCTCAGGGAACTCCTAACGCATAGATTGTTTGCGCTCCCATGAAAGCTCCTCACAACCGCAGTTGTTCCAGCGAACTTTGACCATTTTGATCAATTTATTCCGCAGTTGTTTGATATCAGTGTCTTCGATGCAAATAGGTGTGACCAACGTCTTCAACCTATCATCGACCGGCACCTGACTAGCTACAAGCACTTGGCTAGGCTCTGATAGCAATTTGTAACACCCTCCCTATTACATAGCATATAACAGTAGGTCCGGCCGGGACCCCACACCATATGAAACGAACAGAAGAGCGCATTACTAAAATTAGCATTAAACAGTTAAAGCTATAACTATCTCAGCACCAGAGTCGCAACGGAAGCATATGTTTCATTTACTTAAAACCAGTTATAACATGTCCACATCTCTAATAGGAATGAAATACATAAACAGTTAGTTACATTATTTGTTTACATCATCTAAGTGGCTTCCAAACATCGGCTCGCAGGCCGACCACACATGAACAAAAAGGTAAACAAAAGCTATGGCCTTCAAGGGCCAGCACAACACAACAGCAGGGGCTTCAGCCCGCTAGTCTCACTGGGACCTGTATAAGCAAATCCACCAAGTGGTGGGAAAACAAGTAACCGGTCATCTTTAGCTGACCAAGATTTGTAACTACCCCACCCCACACTCGGGGCGGCGGTGCTCCTTCCCTGTAAGTAAATGTTAGCAGCATATAAATCTATATCCGCAAACAACACCAACGGGGGACATACCGCGCCACCCGCTTCGTGCTCTCAAGGCACACTTTGGCATACTCCCTGAGTTACGCCCTTAAGCTAATTCTTATTTCAACTTAGACAAGCAAATTGAGCTAGCCCGTACACATGAAGTTACGGCACTCTTCCATAGCCCGGTGCAACGAGGGGCGACCTCTTCACCACCACTATAGGGGGTTCGGTTCAGCTAGAACCGTGCTCAATCATCGTAGTGTACACGATACGAGTAAGCTTCACCCAATACACATCTCTTAAAGCTGGGTTTTGCAAATTCCACAGCTTCTCCTGCTACATATCCAGTCTACAGGAATTTCGTAGCACAGAAACACAGAGTCTGTATGCTGGGCGCTATCGCCGGCACTAACTCTAGCGCCTAGCGCTAGCAACAGAACCCAGTTCTGCCCGACACTGGTAACAGAAGTCAATACTACTACCTCTGGGAAAACACCCCCAGATAACAACACTAGTAGCTCACCTGGAGCTACTGCCGGCGCTAGTAACAGAACACAAGTCTGCTACCAAATTCAGGTATTGCCTGGGAAAAACCTCCAGGACCCTTTTTCTGTACAAAACCGTACACATGACCCAAATCACCGCACGTACACGGAATTATTTCCGGCACTTTAAACATCACCAATCCTGCTCGATCTGTCCAGATGGGTTTCACACAGCATGCCTATGCCCGTACTACCGTTCCGGACTCTATATGCAATTTGTGGGGGAATACCTTCATCCCACCGGAAGATCCAATCCACTAATTAGTAGAAGTCTCCCGAAATACATGCAAACCAAAGGACATACATGTCCAAGGATTAGGAAAGAGCGTCGTTACCCTCACTGGTCGTTTTGGCGCCATAGAACTGAGAGGGGATTGGGTTGGCTGGAATCCGCGGTGGCACAAGCACGCAGATGCTATCTCCCTCTTGGCACGATGAAAATGAAACTCCAACGGATCTCCTTCCCAACTCCCAGCCCTCTGCCCTCAGAACTTCAGAGGATTTCAGAGAATATGAGTTGAAACGACGGATTCTGAGATATATAAGATTTTATCGCTACCGCCGGAGCTAGCCCTAAGTCGGTACCGCTTGGAGCCACTACCGTCGGCGCTAGCACTAGCGCCTGGCGCTAGCTCCCTGACTTCAACTCTTTTTCATTTTTATATTTTTGGAATGCACATGAAATTTGGGGTCTTACACCACTGGAGTCAAGGAGTGGGAATATGCCATGAATGAGGAGATGCCTGCCCTTAGGAAGAATGAAACCTGGGATCTTGTTCCCAAGGTTGATGGCATAACTCCTGTAACTTGCAAGTGGGAGTTAAAATTGAAGAAGAAGTAGAATGGTAGTATCGAGCGGTACATGGCTCGCCTTGTTGCTCGAGGGTTCTCACAATAGAATGGGGAGGATTATGAGGAGACATTCAGTCCAGTGGCCAAGATGACTTCGGTGCGGGTGGTGATTGCGTTGACAGCTTGCCAAGGATGGAAGATTTGGCAACTTGACGTAAAGAATGCTTTCTTGTACGTCGAGATTGACAGGGACATCTTCATGGTTCAGCCACCTGGGTATGTATCGAAAGTTCATCTAGGACACATCTGCAAGTTGAAGAATATCTCCATTTCTGCGGATACTTTGCTTCAGACTCAGATTCTAGCTTGTTTATCAAGAAGAAGGGAGAGCTTCAGGTCCTTGTGCTGTTGTATGTGGATGACGTGATTGTCACAGGGAACTTAGAAGAGGAGGTACCAAGGCTAAGGGCTGAGCTTGCTATCAGATTTGAGATGAAGTATCTAGGTGAGCTCCACCATTTCCTTGGACTCAAGGTTGGGAGGCAGAAGAATGAAGTGCTCATTTCCCAGAAGGGTTATGTGGAGCGAATCGTTAAGAGATTCATCATGTAGGAAGGGAAGAGTAGTTCCACTCCTCTTGAGGTTGGTCTAAAGCTTCGACGGGTTGAGGGGAGGATTCTTTCTGATCCATTGGTATCCGGGATCTTGTTGGGAGTTTGATATATTTGTCGATTACTAGGCCAGATATTGCATATGCAGTTGGCAGGGTAAGTCGATATATGGCGGAGCCACGGAAACCTCATCTGGTGGCGGCCAGGAGTATCCTGAAGTACGTGAAGTCGACCTCTGATTTGGGTCTCTGTTATAAGAGAGATACGTGCTTTAACCTGCATGGTACATGGATGCTGATTATGGAGGAGATTCGGATGATCGAAAGTCGACATCTGGATACGTCTTTTTGGCGGGCCCTGCAGCTATATCTTGGTGCAACAAAAAGCAGGATTCAGTATCTGTTTCTACCACTGAAGCAGAGTACAAGGCTTTGGCCTTGGCAGTTTAGGAAGCCATCTGGCCGAGGGGGTTGGTAGAATACATCCATGAGGAGGTGCGACGTCCTACTCTGCTACGTGGTGACAACAAGAGTGCCCTCAAACTGGTTAATAATCCAGTTTGTCATGAGCGTACCAAGCACATCGAGATCGAGCATCATTTTATTCGGGAAAAGGTGCTGGAGGGATTTCTGATGGTTGAGCATATGCGGAGCGAGGACAATGTCGCTAACATCTTCACAAAGCCGCTAGAGAAGGGACCATTCACTCGGTTACGAGGTTTACTCGGGTTGACTTCCACTTCTCACTTCAAGGGGGAGTGTTGAAAATATTGAAGTGAAGTGGAGGTCGGGCGGTTTGTCTTGATACCGCACGGGTTGTCTACCCACAGGAAATCAGGCGGTCTATCTTGAGACTGCGGGGGTTGCCTACCCACAGCGGGCTGGCGGTCTGTCAGTCCGGTTTTCTTGGACTTGGTCTGCTTCAAGTCCTGGTGCTCTGCTAGGCCGGTGCGTCTTGTCTTTAAGCCGCACAGTTTTTTTTCTACCCCCTGCCTAGTTGAGGCGGTTATCCTCTCTCTATGGGCGGTTACCACACTCCGTCTCGCGCATATAAATAGGAACTCTCCCTCAGATCAAACACAGTGAACAGTAAGCGAGAGCTCGCAAGTCTTTCGTGCGGTTAGACTTTTCTAGTCGCTCGGGTTGAGAATTGACTCTGTTGTGTTCGCAGGTTGTGCGGCTTGTGTGTGGTTCTGACTTAGTCAGAGGAGACCGCAGCGGTTAAGTCAGTGGCAGTCAGCGGCGGGTAGCAACAGGTGGTCGTGGTTTGTGGCTTCTCTCTTCGGCTTGTGTTCTTGCTTTTCAATAAAGTCAGACAGTGCGGTTAGGCGGCTTGCCTTGCCGATCTGTTTTCTGTTCAGCTTGTCAGTAGCAGCGTTTGCAGTTAGGAGCAGCTAAGTGATAGCGGTCAGGCGGCCTTGCTCGGGCGGACAGTTTCAGCATTGGAATAACGAGTAGTTCACGTGTTGAGTTGCGGTTTGGCGACTTGGCGGTTTGCGCAGACAGCCTTGTTAAGTCGGGAGGCTTGCTAGTCGGGCAGCTTGGGAGACTTCTGTTTTGTCTTATTGTTATTCTTCTTCGACTGTATTGGTGAAGCATGTCTCGCCATGTGTACCTCAAATTGTAAGAAAGAGTTTTGAATACTAATTCTCGTGTTCCTTCTTTGTTTCTGGTTTATTGTGCTCAATTGGGTTGAGAGTGTTCCTGCGACCTAATTCCCGTTTTCCGCTAATTATCAAAATGAGAAATTTTCACAGGCCAAGCAACTGGAGCATAAGACAGAGATGTGAGAGGGAGTGCTTCATGCAACGACTTTCGCCTTACGGACCCTCAAGCGGTCTGGCCTACTTACGGCGGAGGCGACAGAGCTCACCTTGGAGGACTTGATCCCGGAGATGTTCCTGCCTACCACAACCTCCGAGAGGAGCGAGGGCGAGCAATCCGCAGATGAGTCATGATTTTCAGTGTTTTGATTTTCTTTATGACTTTTTTGGCTGGCGAGAACGCCACGGAACTCTGTAAAACTTTTGTACAAAAACAGAAATAATATATTTCCCACCTGTTAATTACATGCTTGCTGTCTCTGTGTATGTTTTTCCTTTATTCATTTTTCTCACTCCTGTCAGTATTAGCACGGTGCTCATAGTGTTTGCTCTCTCCTACCTCTCGATCGCTTAGCTCCGGCGTTTAACTCGCAATTTATCTCCGCTTTCTCGCCCTTCTGTTCTCTCAGGGGTCGCGGTTTCTTGGGATCCTCCGTCGCATCTCCCTCCTGCGAGGAGTATGCCTTCTACCCTTTAAACTTTGAGAGCGAAGCTTTTGCCTCGGCTTCTTTCATTGTCTTGAAGGCCGAACAACTTCTTCCATGTCCAACACCTCCGTGTCGGCGAGTACCCGGCCTGTCTATCTGGGGCGGCTATTCCTTTGCTGTGAGGACCCTATTGCACGAGGCGTCCCTTGATGATTAAAATTCCGCTTGCACGAAATAAAATCCGAACTAGCAATCCTAGAAGGCAAGTATACCTATCGAACTGTAGTATAGGAACACAAGTGTCGTATTAAAATCCGGGAACCGTTGATTACTTATACTCAAACGAATTACTATTATTTTATCTTAATAATTTTTTTGGAAGGTTTTGTTTGCTAAATTGAAATAAAAGCTGGATAAAATTACGGTTAAACGATGATTAAGAAATAGCACTCGATCTTGACTTACTTCGGCTTAAGTTGATCAAAATTCAACTTGGAAACTTAAAACTTTATAAAGTAAGGGTAGCTTGACCGTGGGGGTTCCTATAGTTTGAACATGCTTCTCTCAAAGATATGCCCAACTGAGTTTAGGAAAATTCGACCGAACTCTCATCCTGTATTCGAATACCTAAAACTCGCTTTAAGCGGTGAACCCCGCTATTGGATTTGACTCCAATCCAGGAGATTTAAGTCATTCTCTCTCGAGAAATGCGTGCAACTCTCTTTACTCTTAAGCGCTCACTTCAGACTATCGTCCTCTCGGCTAGCCAAGAATGAAAGCAAAGGTGGGGACTATATACCGATAATATAACTCCACTAAATTTTAATTAAGAGTAAATCTAAGGCCTAAGACTTTAGAAAGTGAAAGAGGGCTAAAGGATCATAACTTGATCAACTCATCCTCATATCATCAAGATCTAGTACTATGAGGATTTAGTTACTCATGGTGGAGGGGTAGGAGAGAGAAATGAGGAAGATATTAAGAGTACAAAAACATACGATTTTTATTAAAAGAGAGTTCAACTGAGGATACATTTGCATGGAAACCCTACTAAGCATTAGCAATACACTATGAAAGGAAATTACAAAGGCATTACAACATTCATAAGAAAACTAGAAAAAGAAGTGCATTGAAATAAGAGAGAGAGAGAAAGAGAATACAAAAATAACATGAAAATCACTGAAAATAAAGCAGTAGCACCCTTTCTCTCTGCAAAAACTTGATGGAGAAAGATTGGAGGTCATCCCAATTTATAAAAAAATTTCTGCCTCGGCCACGCCCTAAGTCACGCCCGTGACTGGGGGCGTGACTTGTTTAATCAATTCTGCGACTTGGATCATGTTCAGCACTCGATTCTGACGTGATTTGATGGGTCACGCCCCAGGTCACCCCCGTGACTAGGGGCGTGACCAATTCGGTGGTCAAGCTAGGCATGGGCGCTGACACGCGATCATGGGCGCTGGCGGCTGGCTGACGTGGCAGTCACGGGTGGAAGTCACAGACGTGACTAGAGGCACGCCCGTGTAACAGAGGCGTGTCCTCCATTTTTTTGCGGCTGGGCGAATCTGATTGTGCGGTGAGCTGGTCACGGGCTGGTCACGGGCGTGACTTGTGTGTCACGCCCGTGTACTTTGGGCATGTCTGACCAAAACTTCTGAATTATGACAGCAGCAACTTAACTGCTAACAGCAACTTACACCCCCCCAGGTCACGGGCGTGATCCCCAGGTCACGGGCGTGACTTAGGGCGTGACCTAGGAAAATCTGCATTTTTGACCTAAAAAATCAGAAAACTTAAGTTAGCACTAAAAATAGGAAAATGACCAAAAATTGCATTTAGAGAAACAATAATAAGCAAAAATTAAGAGTAGATAACCTAAAAATAACCTAATTAAACTAACTAGATTTAGCACTATCAAATTCCCCCAAGCTTACACTTTGCTTGTCCCCAAGCAAAGAAATATGCATTAGCTAATAAAAATGTGACTAATCAAAAAGATTTAATTATGCTAAACACGGGTACTTTGCGAAATTCTAAGTAGGGACAATAGTGAAAAGGAAACCTAAAATAAGTACTTTATTTAAGCTTAATTTTTATAGCCTTTACTAACAAAAAATAATCATCCAAAATTTTAACTAAACAGTTTTTAAATAAAATTAAGCAAAGTAACAAGTGAGAGAGTGCATTGAATTGTTACTAAACCCTAAGAGACAAATTATAATTATATCATTCTAAGAACAAAGATCTAAATTCATACCCAAAACTTAATTATTCTACTTTTCTTCTTTACCTAGCTAAAGCAAATTTAGGAGCATGAATCAAGAGGACTTTATTAGGACCGAAATGTTTGGTTTAGGCATATAATTTGGAATGGAAATCGAAGATAAAAGTGGTGGCTATAGTCACACTAAACCATAAACATGAGTTTTATAAAAATTTCGATATGAATGATAACAGGCAATCCTTCATTATAAGCATATAACATATTTTCTTTCTTTCTCTTTCATAGCAATTTTTTTCTCTCGAGATTTTTTTTTTGAAATTTTGGCAAAGATAACTAATACAAATATTCTTAAAATATTTTCTTTTTGAGCAAATTCTTTTCTTTGAAGCTCTCCATGCAATAAACCAATCACACTATTTAAAAATTTAAATAAAACTCAAAGTGTAGTGTGATTTAAATAGGTTTGGAAAAGGTTTGCAAAAAACCAATTGGCTTTGGTGAAAATTTTGATAAGTGGAGGTGACAATAAAACATGGGAAAAGGCTTAGAAGAGGCTAACAAAGGGTTTCTTTTTAAGGGTTGGCATGAAGGCTCAAACTTAAACCAAAAAATGGCCTAAATCATATTCATTGCTCCTAAATTTATTTAAAGCATAAGTTTTGAAGGATTTCAAAAAGTAAGCCCTTGATATTAAATAAAGACTAATGAACTTATTCTGAAAATAAGAATAATATGCATCTAGGATTATTCACATTCACTACACTAATCAAAAGTTAACCTTGCAAAATATATCAAAAAATGTAGAGGAAAATAGTGGATGAAGAATTTTTAAGAAAGTAAAGAAGATAAAAGAGAAAACGATAAGGAAAGTACAAGATTTTAGAAAAACTTTTCACATTAACATGCTACCTAGAATTAGAACACTACATGAGTCAACAATTTACTTGTGAAACATAATTAAAAAGTTGGATTAGAAATTTTGAAATTAACTCAGGCTATATAAAATATTTTGGGAAAAACAAAACAAAAAGCAAGGGGTACTATTGATTTTACCAAAATCTAATTTAGACTACTAAAAAAAAGAAAAGAAAAGAAAAGAAGACATTCTCCGCCAAGCTTACGATAAACATTGTCCTCAATGGAAAGGGAGAGTGAAGGAAGGGGCAACTAAGAAAAGAAACTAAAACTGAAAAACTGAAACAGACACTTCCTTGGATTTATGGGCTTGAAAGGATGTGTGATGCCGCTCCCCCTTGTTGGCACTTTGGATCTTCATGAAATATCATCTTGAATTTTTCTTGAAATCAGCAACGTTGGAGCAGGAGATCGCCGAAGTTGAGAGTATCGGAGCTGCCCAGGGCCAAAGAAAAATTAAAACAACAAATTTTAAAAACCTTGGGTTTCCTCCCAAGAGCGCCCTCTGTTTAATGTCGTTTGAGCTCGACTAAAAGAGTATAGTTCAAAAGTAAGTCCAAATTATTACAGTCCAGACAAAAGAAGTTTTTCACTGTCCATGTCAACATTGTCACCATAAAAATAAAGTTTTAGACGCTGCCCATTAACCTTGAAATCACCCTTATCTGAGTGTGATATCAAAACAGTTCCATACGGATAAGCTTCCTTTACATTAAAAGGACCTGACCATCTAGATTTTAACTTTCCAGGAAATAAACGTAGACGAGAATTATAAAGCAATACTTGGTCGCCTGGTTTAAATTTTTTCGGGTGCCTTAAATTTTTATCGTGAAAGAATTTTGTTCGTTCCTTATATAATTTATTATTTTCATACGCATTGGAGCGCCAGTCGTCGAGTTCGTTGAGTTGGAATTTTTGAAGATCGGCGGTGGAGTGGGGATCAAAATTTAAAAATTTAAGGGCCCAGAAAGCACGATGTTCTAATTCGACCGGTAAATGGCATGATTTCCCATATACTAACCGATACGGTGTACAACCGATGGCGGTCTTGTACGATGTTCGGTAAGCCAATAAAGCATCGTCTAATTTATATGACCAGTCCTTACGTGAGGTGGAAACAGTCTTTTCTAAAATATGTTTGATTTCTCTATTCACTACCTCGACCTAGCCGTTAGTTTGGGGGTGGTATGCAATGGAAAGCTTATGTGTAACGCCATACTTAAAAAGTGTTTCTGCAAGTTGGTAGGAAGAGCTTGGGCCTCTGCCCATCGAGATACGTAATCTACCGCAACTAAGATGTATTTATTCCCATGGCTAGAAGGAAGAGGACCTACAAAATCAATTCCCCAAAGGTCGAAAACTTCGCACTCGAGGAAATAATTTTGCAACATTTCATTTTTATTAGAGATAATGCCAGACCGTTGGCAGCTATCGCACCGACTCACAAAAGATTGGGCATCTTTAAAAAGGCTAGGCCAATAAAAGCCTGCACTTAGTACTTTGTGAGTGGTCCGATTGGCTTAATAGTGCCCACCGGTCGGTCCTTCATGTAAATGTTTTAAAATATTTTGTCCTTCTTAGAAAGAAACACATCTCCTTACTACTTGGTCTGCACAAACTCGAAACAGATATGGGTCCTCCCAAAAATAATTCTTCAGGTCAGAAAAGAATTTCTTCTTTTGCTGATAGGAGAATTCTTTTGGGAGGACTCGATCTACTAAGTAGTTGGCGAAGTTTGCAAACCAAGGAGAAGGAGTAGTGTTGATTGAAAATAACTTCTCGTCGGGAAAATAATCATTAAAAGTTTGTTCATTTAAATTTTTAATAAACGGGTTATCTAATAGTGAAAGATGGTCCGCGGCCAAATTTTCAGCTCACTTTTTATCTCGGATTTCCATGTCGAACTCCTGGAGGAGTAAGATCCAGCAAAGTAAGCGTGGTTTGGCATCCAGTTTAGAAAGTAAATATTTGAGGGCCGAGTGGTCTGTAAAAATGATAATTTTTGAAAGCGTAATATAAGATCGAAATTTGTCGAACGCAAAAATAACTGCTAATAATTCTTTCTCTGTTGTGGTATAGTTCTCTTGTGCGGATGTAAGCGTTTTACTTGCGTAGAAAATAGGGTGGAATTTTTTAGATATACGTTGTCCTAAAATGGCTCCCACCGCAAAACTACTTGCATCGCACAAGATTTCGAATGGAAGGTCCCAAACTAGAGCTATCATAATTGGCGCATTTATTAGCTTATTTTTGATTAATTGAAAAACAAATAAGCAGGTATCATCAAAAATAAATGGAGTGTCTTTTTCTAAAAGATGAGTGAGGGGTTTGGTAATTTTTGAAAAATCTTTTATAAATCGCCGGTAAAAACCGGCATGTCCTAGAAAGCTTCTTATGGCCTTAACGTTGGTTGGCAGTGGCAGTTTTTCGATCACTTCTATTTTTGCTTCATCGACCTCAATTCCTCTTGCTGATATCTTATGACTTAAAACCAATCCCTCCCGCACCATGAAATGGCATTTTTTACAGTTCAAGGCGAGATTGGTCTCCTCACATCGTTCTAACACTTTTTCTAAATTCTGCAAACAAAAATTGAAGGAATCACCAAACACGGAGAAGTCGTCCATAAAGACCTCCATAATACTTTCTACGTATTTGTCAAAAATGGCCAACATACACCGTTGAAATGTTGCCGGCGCATTACATAAGCCAAACGGCATTCTTCCATAGGCGAAGGTGCCGAAAGGACAAGTAAACATCGTTTTCTCCTGGTCCTCGGGCGAGATGGGAATTTGGAAGTAGCCCGAGAGACCATCGAGGAAACAATAAAAACTATGGCCGGATAATCGTTCTAAGATTTGATCGATGAATGTCAAGGGGAAATGGTCCTTGCGGGTGACGTCGTTCAATTTGCGATAATCAATACACATACGCCACCCAGTCACCGTCCGTGTTGGGATTAAGTCATTATTATCGTTTAACACTACCGTGATCCCTCCCTTTTTAGGAACTACTTGGACGGGGCTCACCCATTTTCTATCTGAAATTGGATAGATAATTCCCGCGTCTAATAATCTCACGACCTAACCCTTTACTACTTCTTTCATGTTTGGGTTTAATCGGCATTGAGGTTGAATAGAATTATGTGAATTATCTTCCATTAGAATTTTGTGCTTGCAGAAAGACAGACTTATGCCCTTAATATCAGAAATCTGCCAAGCAATTGCTTGGCGGTGCTTTTGTAAAACTTTTAGCAATTTGGCATTTTCAGATTCACTTGGATGGGCCGACACTATTACTGGTAACTTAGACTATTTTTCTAAAAACTCATATCTTAAATGATTGGGTAGTTCTTTAAGTTCTAATGTGGGAGGTTCCTCGTACGAAGATTTAAAAGATTTTTCTTTTTCAAAAGTGATCTCTTCAAAAATTTTTGATTTATTTTGAAAATTTGAGGGGGTGGGAGCAATGGCCATTTCCATTTCATGTAATATTTCAGTTGAGGTGCTTGAAGATGAACAAAAAGAAGAAGAATTTTCAGAAATACAAAAAGAAGGGTCTTCTCTTAACACATCTAAGATAAAACACGAATCGTCATTTTCTAGGGTATTTTTCATAGAGGGGGTTATGGAGAAGGTTACTTCATCATCTCCAACTCGGAGGAAGAGCTTACCATTACTCACATCGATGATAGCACGGGAGGTGGCAAGGAAGGGGAGGCCAAGGATTAGGGGAACCTCGACATCCTCTTCAATGTCAAAAATGACAAAATCCACCGAAAAGATGAATTTGGCTACCTTTACGAGCACGTCCTCCACAATTACCAACGGATATTTTATCGTCCTATCTGCTAGTTGTATACTCATACGTGTGGGGCTAAGGGTGCCCACTCCTAACTTCTTAAACAAGGAGAATGGCATCAAGTTGATGCTCGCACCTAAGTCGGCCAACGCGTTCTTTACAAATAAATCACCAAAGAGGCATGGATAGAAAAACTACCTGGATCGTTAGCCTTTTTCGGTAATTTATTTGTTAGGACGGCGGAACACTCAGCATTTAAAGTTACGTGCGATAGATTTTCTAGCTTTTTCTTATTAGTTAGAAGATCCTTCAAGTACTTAGCGTGCTTGGGCATTTGTGATATCGCTTCATGGAAGGGCAAATTGATGTGTATTTGCTTAAACATTTCTAGGAAGCGATGATATTGATCATCTAATTTTTCTTTGTTGAGTTGAGAAGGATAAGGCGAGGCGGGGTTTTTTTGAAAACAGGAGGTGGAGTGATAAATCTGTTTGAGTGAGTGGTGTTTTTAAAATAGGGGCAGATCTTTCCTCGGGCTCTTTGCTAACCAGACCGGATATTTGCTTCCCACTCCGAAGAGTTATAGCTTTCGCTTGCTCTCTCGGGTTGGGCTCGGTGTAAGCGGGAAGAGTCCCGGGTGGTCGCTCGGATATTATTTTTGCGAGCTGCCCGATTTGGTTTTCTAGATTTTTAATGGATCCGGCTAAGTTCCGGACAGTTGCTTCGTTCGTACTTATATATTTTGAAAACATCTCCTCCAAAGATGGAGGTTTTTGAAAGTTAACAGGGGGTGGAGGTGGTGTAAATTCATTTTGTAGAGGCGGGCGAGTTGTGTTTGCAGGATTACTCCAAGAAAAGTTCGGGTGATTACGCAGCGTCGGATTATAATTATTTGGTAATTGAAAACCAGGTGCATGAAAATTAGAAGCAGCAGAATAATTATTATAAGCATTTCTATTGCCTACATAATCAGCTTGTTCGTAGGTGGCTTTTGCAAATTCCCAAACCTGAGGTGCGGAAGGAGCATTCATTTCCGATATCTTTTTGCTAAGCATTTCCACTTGTAGTGTCAGCTGGGAGACGTTATCCACCTCGTACATACCTGCAGGTTTGTTTGGGCGGGATCGTGGCACATTCCACTGATAGGTGTTCATGGCCATATACTCAAATAGCTCAAGAGCGGCTTCCGGGGTTTTGTTATTTAAGGTACCACCGGAAGCGCCGTCTATCATTTGCTTAGTATGTTGATTTAGCCCGTTATAAAATGTCTGCACTTGTAACCATACAGGCAGAGCATGATGAGGGAAACGTCTTAAGAATTCTTTATACCTTTCCCAGGTATCATATAGCATTTCAGAATCTATTTGGCAAAAAGAAGAAATATCATTTCTAAGCTTAGCAGTTTTCGCAGGTGGAAAATACTTAGTTAGAAATTTTTCAGTTAACTGGGCCCAAGTGGTGATAGAACCTCTAGGTAGAGTCGTCAACCACTGCTTAGCCTTTGTTCTTAAAGAAAATGGGAATAGTCTTAGCCTAATTGCATCATCTGTAACACCATTTATTTTGAAGGTGTCATAGATTTCAAGGAATCTAGCAATATGTGCGTTCGGATCTTCATCTTGTAATCCGTCGAACTACACGTATTGATGTACCATGTGAATTATGCTGGGCTTTAGTTCGAAATTATTATTAGCTACGGCAGGGCGGACTATACTAGTTTCCATCCCTTCCAGGTTAGGCCTTGCATAATGGGACATAGTCCATTCAGGGGCCGCAACCATGTTGGGGACTTCATTTTGGTTAGGTTGGCCCATATTAACAACCGACTCCGAATCCTCAGCCAGTTCTTGGAATGTAGGATCTTGAACTTGCCATTTTCTCTGAAGAGTACGCTCAAGTTCTTGGTCCAAGTCTACAAGTTCTGACGGATATGCTCGGGTCATAAACTAGAAAGAGAGAAGGGAAAATAAGATTGAGAAATTCGAAAAAGAAAAGGTCCCTCTTTTTTTTTGAATTAAATTTTTGAAGAAAGAGGAGAGAAAAAGAGGTGATAAAAGTAATAGATTCGTTCTTTCAAAATATCAACAAAAAGCGAGTCCCCGACAACGACGCCAAAAACTTGATGATTAAAATTCCGTTGCACGAAATAAAATCCGAACTAGCAATCCGCGAAGGCAAGTATACCTATCGAACTGTAGTATAGGAACACAAGATTACTTATACTCAAACGAATTACTATTATTTTATCTTAATAAATTTTTTGGAAGGTTTTGTTTGCTAAATTGAAATAAAAGCTGAATAAAAGTACGGCTAAACGATGATTAAGAAATAGCACTCGATCTTGACTTACTTCGACTTATGTTGATCAAAATTCAACTTGCAAACTTAAAACTTAATAAAGTAAGGGTAGATTGACCGTGGGGGTTCCTATAGTTTGAACATGCTTCTCTCGAAGATATGCCCAACTGAGTTTAGGAAAATTCGACTGAACTCTCGTACCGTATTCAAATACCTAAAACTCACTTTAAGCGGTGAACCCCGCTATTAGATTTGACTCCAATCCAGGAGATTTACGTCATTTTCTCTCGAGAAAAGCGTGCAACTCTCTTTACTCTTAAGCGCTCACTTCAGACTATCATCCTCTCAGCTAGCCAAGAATGAAAGCAAAGGTGGGGACTATATATCGATAATATAGCTCCAGTAAATTTTAATTAAGAGTAAATCTAAGGCCCAAGACTTTAGAAAGTGGAAGAGGGCTAAAAGATCATAACTTGATCAACTCATCCTCAGATCATCAAGATCGAGTACTATGAGGATTTAGTTACTCATGGTGGAGGGGTAGGAGAGAGAAATGAGGAAGATATTAAGAGAACAAAAACATATGATTTTTATTAAAAGAGAGTTCAACTGAGGATACATTTGCATGGAAACCCTACTAAGCATTAGCAATACACTATGAAAGGAAATTACAAAGGCATTACAACATTCATAAGAAAACTAGAAAAAGAAGTGCAATGAAATAAGAGAGAGAGAGAGAGAGAAAGAGAATACAAAAATAACATGAAAATCACTGAAAATAAAGCAGTAGCACCCTTTCTCTCTGCAAAAACTTGATGGGGAAAGCTTGGAGGTCATCCCAATTTATAGAAATTTTTCTGCCTCAGTCACGCTCGAAGTCATGCCCGTGACTGGGGGCGTGACTTGTTTAATCAATTCTGCTGCTTGGATCAGGTTCGGCGCTCGATTCTGACGTGATTTGATGGGTCACGCCCGTGACTGGGGGAGTGACCAATTCGGTGGTCAAGCTAGGCATGGGCGCTGGCACGCGATCATGGGCGCTGGTGGCTGGCTTGTGTGGCAGTCATGGGTGGAAGTCACAGGCGTGACTGGAGGCACGCCCGTGTAACAGAGGTGTGTCCTCCTTTTTTTTGCGGCAGGGCGAATCTGATTGCGCGGTGAGCTGGTCACGGGCTGGTCACGGGCGTGACTTGTGAGTCACGCCTGTGTACTTTGGGCGTGTATGACCAAAACTTCTTAATTATGACGGCAGCAACTTAACTGCTAACAGCAACTTACACGCCCTAGGTCACGGGCGTGATCCCCAGGCCACGGGCTTGACCTAGGGCGTGACCTAGGAAAATCTGCATTTTTGACCTAAAAATTCAGAAAAATTAAGTTAGCACTAAAAATAGGAAAATGACCAAAAATTGCATTTAGAGAAACAATAATAAGCAAAAATTAAGAGTAGATAACCTAATAATAACATAATTAAACTAACTAGATTTAACACTATCATCCCTCGCCTTACGCGAATGAGTCGGGTTCTCTTCCCCTGTTATGCGAGCTCATCTCCATCCGGCGAGCGAGACGGCCTTCTTCTGGTGTAACTTGACCCCGTCCCGCCGCCTACCTGTTTTCTCATGCTTGCTTCGCCAGCCCTCCAAAGATCAACCTGACCCACCGTCTATGAGAGCCCAGCAGCGGAATCGATCTGGGGTATTCCAGCACCAAACCTTTGTCACCTTGCCAGCCTTTCCACGGATCAACCTGACCCACTGTCTATGAGATCCTAGTAGCGGAATTGATCTGGGGCATTCCAGCACCAAACCTTTATCACCTTGCTAGCCTCTCCCGAGATCAACCTGACCCACCGTCTATGAGAGCCCGGCAGCGGAATCGATCTGGGGCATTCCAGCACCAAAACTTTGTCGCCTTGCCAGCCTCTCCAGAGATCAACCTGACCCACAGTCTATGAGAGCCCGGCAGCGGAATCGATTTGGGGCTTTCCAACACCAAACCTTTGTCGCCTTGCCAGCCTCTGCAGAGATCAACCTGACCCACCGTCTATGAGAGCCGGGCAGCGGAATCGATATGGGGCATTCCAGAACAAAACCTTTGTCACCTTACCAGCCTCTCCAGAGATCAACCTGACCCACCGTCTATGAGAGCCCGAAAGTTGAATCGATCGGGGGCATTCCAGCACCAAACCTTTGTCGCCTTGCCAACCTCTCCAGAGATCAACCTGACCCACCGTCTATGAGAGCCCGGCAGCGGAATCGATCTGGGGCATTCCAGCACCAAACCTTTGTCACCTTGCCAGCCTCTCCATAGATCAACCTGACCCACCGTCTATGAGATCCCGACAACGGAATCGATCTGGGGCATTCCTGGCACCAAAGAACTTGTGGATTTGTGTCCAGAAACAATCACATATGCTAAAAGAAGAGTAAAAACATACAACTAGTTATAAAACCCTTAAGGGTAAAATCGTTTCAAGTCATCCCCACTCCTGGCCCGGCTGAGAGGTACTCCTTCCACATCCTGGAGATGGTACCCTCCCGACTTGAGCACTTCGCTTACAATGTAAGGCCCCTCCCAATTGGGCTCAAGCTTACCTACAGCGGCCCCTCTTCCTGCCATATCTACCTTCTTCAGGACCAAGTCCCCCCTTTCGAACTATTTTATTATGATGTCTTGGTCGAAGTACCTGGCCATCTGCCTCTTGACTTCCTCCTGCTGAACAGCAGCGAGGTCTCGAAGCTCTTCTGCTAGGCCCAACGATAGCCTTTGTTCTGCGAAGATTTCCACTAGCCATTCTTCATCCCCTTCGCCCGCGGCGACCACCCTGGGGGTTTTTACTTTGAACTCGATTGGGAGGACGGTCTCGGACATGTGAGAGAGTTTGAATGGAGTCTCCCTAGTGGTGGTATTTGGAGTAGTCTTCAAAGCCCAGAGGACTTAGGGCAGCTGCTCTACCCAGTTGCCCCTAAGGTTCTCCACTTTCTTCTTGAGTAGGTTGACAATTACCTTGTTCGCTACCTCCACCTGCCGCATTCTCCCGAGTGGATTTCTTCAAGGACTCTCGGGACCTCCTCCTCTGATACACAATGGGCCAGGAGTCCCGAGAGCATTTTCCTGTAGAGTCCTCCTGCATGCAAGGAATAATAAGTCAACTTATACCTGAAGCATCGTTTATCCACGTCCCGTTCAGGGAACTTTCCCGATACCAGGAAGGTGACAAAGGGATCCATCCATGATGCTCGCTGATCCACCTCCATCATCTCCCCTTCCTCGATGGAAAGTTGGAAGAGTTTTGATACTGTCCCCCCAGCTCGAGGGACAAACTTGGCTAGGAGGTCCGCCGGGGTGCTCTCCTCCCTTGACACATGCTTGAAGGAGAAAGTGCGAAATTGCCCGATGACCCCCTTGGCATTCTCCAGGTAGCGTTGGAGGGTCGGCTCCTTTGCTTCAAATTCTCCCTTGACATGGCATGCCACCACCATGGAGTCCATTGAGACCTCCACGTCTTGTACTCCTAGCTCCAGGGCCAATCGCAGGCCCGCTATCACTGCCTCGTACTCGGCCTGGTTGTTGGTAATTGGAAAATTGATGCTCAAGGCTTGCTCAATCTTGGTCCCTTGGGGGTTATTAGGATGATTCCTCCTCCATTGGAGTGCTTCCCTGACGCACCATCCACCAGCATCTTTCATGCCACTGGGGGAGGTGATTCATGCTCCCCCAATTCGGTTGCGTTGTACGCCATGAAGTCTTCCACCGCTTGAGCCTTGATCGACATCCTGGGCACGAACGCGATGTCGAACTCACTCAGCTCCACGCACCATTTTGCTAGCCTCCATGAATGCTCCACCCCTTCCATGACTTTGCGAAGCAAGTGGTCGATCACCACTTTGATTGAGTGCGCTTGGAAGTATGGCCGGAGCTTCCGGGCCGATACCACCAAAGTGAATGCATACTTTTCTAAAATTGGGTATCGGATCTCTGCCTTCCTCAGCAATCGGTTGGCATAGTAGATGGGGGAACTGCCTCCTTCCTTCTTCCTGGACCAACACCGAACTTACTGCCTCGGACCCTACCCCCAAGTATAGGGATATATCCTCTCCCTGTCTTGGTCCCTGGAGTAGAGGAGTCTGGGTGAGTTGCCCTTTCAATGATTGAAAAGATTCCTCACATTCCGAGGTACATTCAAATTTTTTGTTCCCCCGTAGCACCTTGAAGAAAGGTGCACACTTCTCACCCGCCTTGGAGAGGAACCTACTGAGTCCGACCAATTTTCCCATGAGGCTCTGAACCTCCTTTGAGTTTCTTGGCGACCCCAACTCCATGATTGCTTTAACCTTATCTGGGTTAGGCTCCACCCCCGCTGGGGTGAGCAAGTGACCCAGGAACTTTCCCCGGCAAGCCCCGAAGACACACTTTAGGGGGTTGAGCTTCATCTTATACTTCCGCAAGGTCCAAAAGGTCTCTTCAAGGTCTTGGAGGTGAGACTCGAGGTCCCGGCTCTTTATCATGAGATCATCAACATAGACCTCCAGGTTTCTTCCCTTCTGCTCTCAGAAGACCCTGACCATCATTCGTTGGTATGTGGCCCCTGGATTCTTGAGCCCAAAGGGCATCATCTTATAACAATAACACCCATCCCCCATGATGAAGGAGACATCCTTGACATCGGGGGGGGGGGGGGGGGGGGGGGGGGGGGGGGGGGGGGGGGGGGGGGGGGGGCGGAGGGGGGGGGGGGGTGGGGGTGCATGCAGATTTGATGGTAACCTAAAAATGCATCTAAAAAAGACATTATAGAGAAACCGACGGAGGAATCAACCAGCGCGTCGATTCTAGGCAAGGGGTAGCAATCCTTAGGGCATAATTTATTAAGTAGTGAGAAATCAACACACATGCGCCACTTACCTCCCCCCTTTTCACCATGACTACATTAGAGACCCGGCCTTGATACTAGATCTCCGATACAAAACCTGCTCGGAGGAGCTTGCCCACCTCTTCCCTGATGGGGCCTTCCAGCTTATCGGTGATGGCTCTCTTCTTTTGGTGGATGGGCCGAGAGACGAGATCGAGGTTGAGACAATGGCATGCCACATCCGCATCAATCCCGGGCATCTCCGCCATGCTCCAAGCGAAGACGTCCACGTTCTTTTGCACGCAGGCTAGGATTTTCTCCTGCTCCTCCAGGCCGAGCTCTCCGCTGATTCGGACCTTCTCCACAACCCCAGCCCGGGTGGTAACCTCGAGCTCCACGACCTCCTCTACGGCTTCTAGTCGGGACTGCTCTCCCCAATCTCCTCCCTTCCCCTCGCCTCTTGCGAATGCTTTGGCCTCCTCCTCCCTTCCTTCTTCTATGATCGCCATCAGCTCTTCCGCCCTTCCTTCCTGGGCCTGACCCTCTACCTCTTCCTTCTCCTCCTCTGCTTCCTCTCCGAGACCCGCCGACTCCCCCACCTCTTGAGCCCATTTCTCGGCTTCAGCTATCCAGGAGATGGTGTTTACTGTCGTCACGTAGCACTGCCTTGCTACCTTCCGGTCCACCCTTACTCGAACCTGGACTCCTCCCGAGTTGAACTTGAGACACTGGTGAAAGGTGTGGGGGGGGGGGGGGGGGGGTACATAGCGGAAAGCACTGATTAGTGGCCGTCCGAAGATGGCACTATAGCTGCTGAGGGCATCCACTAAGACGAAGTGGCAATTCTGAGATTGCCCGCCTAGGACCACATGGAGCCCCACTCCCCCCTCTACCTCCTTCCTCTCTCCAGAGAACCCAAAAAATGGGCCATCTGAGGCCAACACTCTCTTGGTCTCCACCTTCATCTCATCGAACGCCTTCTTGAAGATGACGTGGATGGAGCTTCCGTTGTCTAAGATAATCCGGGACACTGTGAAGTTCTCAATGGAGGTCTGGATGACCAACGCATCGTAGAAAGGGTCCTCATGACCCGGCATGTCCCATTGAGAGAAAGTAATTTTTTTTCTGTCGGGGGTGGGGCCGTGGATGTCGAAGCCATGCTCCGGCGGTAGATGGTATGGAGGTTCGCCTTGCGGGTTGCCTCCACCCCTACTCCCCCGTGGATCACTCTGATCCCTCCCCGGGTCCCCACATCGACCCGGTCCTCGCACCTTTCCTCCTCATCCTCCCGAGGTAGGACCTCCTCAATCCTCACCTGCTGCTGCTACTGCCGCGGTGTCGGCACTCTAGCCCTCTTTGTCTCTAAAAACTCTGGGCAAGTGTCCGTTGCGTGATCTTCCTCATCATGGAAGTCACAGTATGGGAATGTCACCTCTCCCCTCTCGGCCTCGGACGCCCTATTCCCCCATCTCCTTCCCGCTCCTGCTTCTTCTCCTGCCCCTTCTCTCCTTCCTCTTCCTCACCTCCCTCGCCTGATCTCCATGGCCTGCTGAGGCGGGGGAGGCACCTGCCTTGGACCTTGCCTCCATCCCAACTGATGGGGTCTTCCATGACCCCCATGGAATTTACCCCCTCCCAGGGCGTAACCTCTCCCTTGACCCTACATTCCTCCGCCCTGCTGCCTCCATCCCCCTTCCAGGGCCCGGGGCTCTTCTCTTCTCCGCACCTCCTGCTGCCTGACCTCCGGATCACTAAGCTTTGCTAGCCTCCTGGTGAGCTCTGGATTGCCCTCCTAACTTTTGATTTCCACCGCCACCCTCTCCATCAACTCCTCGTAGGAGATGGGGGCCTTCCTCTTCATTCCCATCTTGAAGAAACTCTCCCTTAGCCCAACCGTGAAGGCAAGCTGGAGGGAGAACACAGCCATCTCCTGGGTGAGTAGTACCTCCTCCTAGAACAGATTCGCATAGCGAGCCAACGACTCATTGGGCTCCTGCTTCACCTTGAAGAGGGACTCAGTGTCCTTCTTCCTCATCTTTGAATTCAAAAACTGTAACAAGAAGCTTCGAAGCAAGTCCTCAAATGCGTAGATTGATCCAACAGGGAGTTGATGGAACTAGTCCCTGGCCTTCTCTTTCAGGGTGACGACGAAGAGCCGACACTTAAAGGCATCCAACATCGGCCTGATAGAAACAGAGTCCACCAATGAATGCAGGTGCTGGATAGGGTCGTCCATGCCGTGGTAGTTGGCCCTGTCCCATTCCCTGAACCCTTCCAGAACGGATGTGGAAAGCACCAGCTCGCAAAAGGGGCTCCCTCCACCTGCTACCCTTTCCTGCTCCACTCGCCCTCGAGCTCTCTCGCTAGGCTAGAGCTCGCTGGGGCCATGCTCGCGAGAGCCATACTCGCCGGAACCACCTTCACGGATACCACGCCTTCCGGAACCGTGCTCGCCTGCGCCGTACTCTCCTGAATCGTGCTTGCCAGCACTGTGTTCGTTGGCACCGTGCTCGCCGTTGCTGCGGTCTCCAGAACCTCGCTCGACGGGCTGGGAACAACACTCGCCCCTCCAGGTCCTTCCAACCCCCTTTGCCAAGTGAGTGGTCCTTCCAGGCACCACTCGCCTACCCCAGGGCGAGTACCAACTCACGAGTGACACGTAAGGGCACCACTCGCTACCCGGCCCGCTCGCTTAACTCTTGTCGCGAGTGGCACATGAGAGTGCCACTCGCTACTCTGGCATATTCGCGCTAGTGCGGCTCTCGCCGCGAGTAGTCTGTGAAGGACTGCTGCCGCGCTAGTTACTTCTTGCTCGCTCTCGTGCGAGGGCACTACACGTGAGTGGTCTTTGAGAGCCCCACTCGCTATTCGCTCTCGCCCAGGGTATCACAGCTGGCTTGCTCCCAAGCTAGACTTCTTCCTATTGAAGCTTGACCCCGGCTTGATTCCAATTTCTGGCTCTGGGCGAACCCGAGGTTGTACACTTGTGTCAATTGTTCCTTCAGCGCTTAGAAAGCCCTCTCACACTCAGGGGTCCATTCAAACTTTTCATTCCCCAATAGCACCTTGAAGAAGGGTGCACACTTCTCTCCCGCCCTGGAGAGGAACCTACTAAGCCCAACCAACTTCCCCGTGAGGAGCTCAACCTCCTTCACATTCCTTGGCGATCCCAACTCTATGATGGCCTTAACTTTGTCTGGATTAGGCTCCACCCCCGCTAGGGTGAGCAAGTGGTCGAGGAACTTTCCCCGGCTAGCCCGGAAGACACACTTCTGGGGGTTGAGCTTCATCTTGAATTTCCTCAATGTCCCAAAAGTTTCATTGAGGTCACGGAGGTGGGACTCAAGGTCTCGACTCTTCACCATGAGGTCATCTACGTAGACCTCCTGGTTTTTACCCTTTTGCTCCCAGAAGACTCGGTCCATCATCCGTTAGTAAGTGGATCCTACGTTCTTGAGCCCAAAGGGCATCATTTTATTGCAGTAGCATCCATCCCCCATGATGAAAGAGACATCCTTGACGTTGGGGGGGGGGGGGGGGGGTGTATGCAGATTTGATGATAACCTGAAAAAACATCTAAAAAAGACATCACAGAAAAATCGATGGCTGAGTCAACCAGCGCGTCGATTCGGGGCAAAGGGTAGCAATCCTTGGGGCACGATTTATTAAGCAAAGAAAAGTCAACACACATCCTCCACTTACCTCCCCCTTTCTTCACCATAACCACATTGGAGACCCAACCTGGGTACTGGATCTCCGATAAAACCCTGCTTGGAAGAGCTTGCCCACCTCCTCTCGAATCGGCCTTTATAGCTTGTCATTTATGGCCCTCTTCTTCTGACGGATAGGTCGGGTGCCGGGATCGAGGTTGAGGTGGTGACAGGCCACATCTGCATCGATCTCGGGCATCTCGGTCATGCTCTAGACGAAGACATGCACGTTCTCCTGTACACAGGCCAGGATTTGCTTCTACTCCTCTAGGCTGAGCTCCCCGCTGATCTTGACTTTTTCCACCACCCCCGCCCGGGTGGTGACTTCGAGTACCATGACTTCATCCACGATCTCTAGCCAGGATTGTTCCCCCTAATCACCCTCTTCTTCCTAGCCCTGAGCCAGCACTTCGGCCTCCTCCTCCTTCCTCTCTAGCCGAACCTACATCAACTCTTCCGCCACCTCCTCCTGGGCTTTTCCTTCCTCCTCTTTCCTCTCCTTATCCTCTTCGAGCCCCGCCGGCTCCCCCATCTCCAGATCCCACTCTTTTTCCTCGAACATCCAGGAGATGGTGTTCATGACTATCGCATAACACTGTCGAGCTACCTTTGGATCTCCCCTTATCCGGACTTGAACTCCTCCTGCCCTAAACTTAAGGCACTGGTGGAAGGTGGATGGGACGCAGCGGAACACACTGATAAGAGACCGTCCAAAGAAGGCGCTGTAGCTGCGGGGGGCATTTTTATTATGACGAAACGGCAATTACTGGATATCCCCCCTCCAAAACTACATGAAGTCCAACTCCCCCCTCAACCCCCTTCCTCTCGCCGGAGAACCCAAATAGTAGGCCATCCGAGGCCAACACCCTCCTTCTTTTCACTTTCATGTCGTCGAATGCCTTCTTAAAAATGACGTTGACCGAGCTCCCATTATCCACAAGGATCCGGGAGATGGTGAAGTTCTCGATCGCTATCTGAATGACCAGTGTTGGATCTTACGGCGCCCTTAGAGGGGGGGGGGGGGTGAATAAGGGAATAAAATTCTTTTTAAAAATGTTATGAAAAATTCTAAATTATTTTATAATAGGAGAAGGCAAAATAACAATTTAGTTAAAGAAAGAGAATATTGTAATTTGCAATTTAAGATTTAGAAACAAGTGCTAAATTGTTTTATGATGAAGGAGATTGAAATACACAATTTAGATAAAGTGATACGAATTGAAAACTTTGTAACCAATATAGTAGAGATTATGCCAAAATATAGAAATCAAGTAAACACAAAAAGAGACATGATTGTATTATATAAAAAAAATGTTTACATAAATTTGATTTCAATATCTTTAGAAATCGGAGGCGTACAAATGTAAATATCTATTCCTTTTCTATACCGACTAGTATCCCCACAAACTGGTTGGCTTTAGCCTATCCTTCCCCGGATAAGGCCTCAAGCCGCTCTAGCCAATCCTTCCCCGGATATGGCCTCGAGCCCCCTAGATCTAATCACCTAGAACTAGTCGCCAACACAAGGCGAATTCCCCCCTAAGTCCTACCCAGACCTAGTCGCCAACACAAAGCGAATTAACTAAACGATTACAAAATGTATGGAATGAAAATAAAGATAACAATAATAAAACTCCCTATATGAGATATTCTGAAGTCGGAGATGAAGGATCGTTGTAGTATAAGCGAGGTCGAAGCGATCGTCCTTCGGATGTAGCGTGACGTAGTCCTCCTCCAGAATTCTCCTTAAGATTTTTGTGGGAGATCCTTCTTCGGTAGCATAAACAATAATGAAGTTTTGGCGCAAGTATGCTTTCTGGAAGCTCTCTCAAATTTCTGGAATTGATGCTTCAATAATACTTCCATCCCCCCTCCAGCAACAACGAAATTATGTCTTTAAATAATCACTGGAGCTAACACGTGCGTTAAGGCTACCGCCCAGCGTTAGTGAATCATGTACGACAGTTGCTGACATCATGCATAAAGTTGGGAGCGTGACAGAACCAATTTCATCGAACGGGACTATTTTCATCGAACACACCTTCGTCGAATGCACCCTTCATCGAACGGAAAACCGCAACCGTCAGGATTGTGCAAACCGCCGGGATCGTGGCAGAACAAACTTTCGTCGAACGGAATCAATTTCGTCGAACGGAACTTCAAGCTCGTCGAACGCAGTTGTCTGGCACAATGTCATCGTGTGCAGGCTTAGTTCGTCGAACGGAACTCCTCATTCATTGAACACAGCCTTTCGAGCGCAGGTTCGTTGAGCGCAGGAAATTTCGTCAAACGGAACTCCTCGTTCATCGAACGCAGCTTGTTGAGCAGAAGTTCATCGAGCGCAAGAAATTTCGTCGAACGGAACTCCTCGTTCGTCGAACGCAGCTTCCTTCAGGTTTTGTCGAGCGACTTCATAGTTCGTCGAATGCAGGTTCCTTTAGATTTCGTCGAGTGCCTTCAGAGTTCGTCGAACGCAGGTTGAATTCGTCGAACGCAGTTTCCTTCTCAGCGGTTTTCGTCTCAGCGGTTTTCTTCTCAGCAGTTTTCTTCTCAGCGGTTTTCTTCTCAGCGGTTGATAACGCTGGGCGTTAACTACTAACGCGAGCGTGAGCACAAATTCCAGAGAATCATCTCCAATCTGTTTTATACCTATGGAGTATTGCACCTATACTTCCTGCATACTCTAAACACACAAAATACAAGATCAAATAAAATTTGGGATTTGTTATTATCAAACAAAGGGATGTGACACACATGTCTAACAATCTCCCCCTTTTGATAATAACAAATCCTCCTAGTAAGAAATCATTAAAGTGCAACTATAGTATTTGAAATGCATGAAAATGCATGATAATGTGCATACTCCCCCTATCTTAATGCTCCCCCTACATAAATGCAATTTATGTTTTACTCCCCCTAAATGATTGATTACATGAATTAGTCTCCCCGTATTCTTCTATATTTCTCCTATATAGATTTCTGTAATTAATCTCCCCCTTTTGGTATTATCAAAAGAAGGTAGGGTGAGGGTAGTAAGGAGGCATTTTTTATAAATGATAAAGCATGATCGAGCTTTTGTAATATAGATAATGATAAAGATTTTAAGCATAGTATATGTAAGAGATTTCAAATAAAAAGATAAGAGTTGTAAGCAAGCGGAAGATTATAAGAAACATCTTTTTAGTAAGTAGGAAAAGCATAAGTAAAAATATGAGTTTTAAGTTCAAAATGTAAAGATGTTTTAACCTTTTTGAAATCTCATAATTTTATATAAAGATACCAAGCATGAAGATGAACGTATCAATAAGAATATACTACAATGTTACTTAATTTTAAGTTCAAGAGATACCAAAACATTGTAGAGATCATGCTAGGTTATCTAGTGCATTTATTATACAAAGAGTAGTATAGATAAAGCATTAGAATCCAATACTCATGAGAAGAAGTGTTATGAAAGATAATGATGTGCACATAAGTGCATTTTCGGCAATGTTAACAATTGATTTAAATCAACAAAATACAAGACATATGTAAAGTAAAGTGCACAATAAAACACAAGTAAATTACTTTCACACACTTTTAATGCACATAATTTTTAACAAAGTGGTGTAATAACCAAGGTTTACACAAGACACTTTACTATTCTTTCCAAGGTGCTTAACCTCACAATGCTTATGAAGACTTATCAGGAGGTTCAAGTAGTGCTTGGTGGAGTTATATTTGTCTATTTTTGTTCACTTTTGTGAGACAACATTCTCCGAATACACTTGTTTTGCAAACCCAACATATTTTTTTAAACCACTTTTCTTAATTTTTAAGTGCAATTCAAATGTTGTGTAGATAATAAACTTATGCAAGTTTTAATTCATTTTACAAATACAATACACAAGCAAGCATTTTTAGATTTAAACACACATGTTGATTACCAAAATAAGTGAGTGAAAGGTATCATTATCAATCATGATACATTTACTCATACTTAGAGGCATGCTAAGCTTAGTTCTACACATATTTTTCAATACAATTGATGCACTTTAAATAGATATATCAAAGCATGATAAACAAAACAATGTTCATAGAAAATTGAAGGAATAAATTTTAACATTGTAAATAATTCTAAATAATAGAATTCATTCATGCTTGATATGAGCAATGAAGATTATACAGTTTTTTTAATCATTTTTTAATGAGATAAAAATAGAATATCACAAACACATATTTTTGTATTTTGAACTTTTGTTGTTGATTTTTTCATAATATGAATAAAACACAAATCTCAAGAACATATTTTTGTATTTTTGAATTTTGAATTTTTGTAGTTGATTTTCTAAAATATAAATTAAAACAAATATAATGAATGTCAGAAATTCAAAAACAAATTAGTAAATATAAACTATCAAATTTTTAAGGATTTTTAGAAATTTTAAAATTAGAAAATTCCAACACCAACGCTAACACCATCATTAGGGCTAACGCTGGAAACAGTACACAATTTTTTGAGAATTTTAAAAATCTGATTGTTGATATTTATTAAGTGTCCTTAGAGTAATCTTATGCAGAAATTTTATAATTTTTGGAGATGTCTTGATTGCTCAAATTTGCATAAAACTTTAGCTTTTTTAAATACATGTGTTTTACAAAAACATTTAAGCTCAAAAAGATAAATTATGCAAACACAAGAGGACTTTTTATTAAACAACCCAAAATATGCATGATTTAAGCAATAAGTAAATAAAATGATCATGCAAAGAGTAATATAAGTATGTCCTAAGATTAAAAACTACCCCGACTAAATGTCTACACCCTAGCCCCATATTAAGTGATGGATAGGCATGAGGATCTGCACACACGCCGTAGGTTGGGGTGTTAATCCCATATGCACACACTAGAGAACGCTCAACCTAGCACTCTTTCCCCTAGTGCCTCGCAAGGCCCCACTAGAACCCTCCCCGGTTAAGGACAAGACATGTCTTAGAGGTTATATCTCTAATGCATCCAATCCTACGCCCCCGCTATTGTGAGATATGAAGTCATAGGTGAATAATTCTTTGGACAACCTATGCTTTTAAACTATGGGTTGATTTATAAACAATGTGTTTTGTTTAATGTGATGAGTTATATATTGCCGCATAGTTTTTCAACTTTTATGAGATGACAATATGAGATAACTAGCACAATTATTAATATTCAATAAGTGATAAAGCTAGTATGATGAGTTTTGGGTTTAATGTCATGTCATAAGATTAATATTAATATTGCATGTATTCCAAAATACAATTTCAAATTATAAATCTAGAATAGAGTGATGATTAAGTTTGATTTATACTTTCATTACAAAGTTGATTCTAGAGTCTACAAATATGAGAGATACATGCAGTCGCTAGCAAAGTATATCGATACATCAAATAATGTAAAGAAAACAATATTCATATTTTTATCATAAGATTCATAATTCCTAGGAGATAGACATCATTGATTTGAGAAATTTCTTGATAGAACATAAATTATGAATTATTATTATAGAGAATTTTGCATAGAATATATGATAGATCATCATGATGTATGAGAATTCAATTCCTTCTAGACTTATGACAATTATGATTTGATGATTTTCTTTTGAATGAGCAAGTTTAATTTGTAAGTCTACAACATGATGATCATGCAATCAAATCAAAGACAAAGATCACAAATATAACATTTTGAATTTTATAATAAAATTGCATTTAATAATTAAATTTATTGATCTTTTGTTTTGCATGATAATATATGATTCATCATACACAATTCATATATATACTAATGATTAATCCATAAACTATGTGTTTGTTTGGAATTTTGGTATTCTATTATAATTTCAAAATCACATAGTTATCATGAAATTTGAATAACCTTGTAAATATTATACCTAGCATAAATATATAAGCATAAACCAAGAAGTGATGCTAGGATGATGAGTTTGAATGCAATGTTATTACATAGGATTAATGGAGATAATGTTGCATGTTATATTAGATGTTTTCAAATGAATTTTCTTTAGGCCTAGAATGAAATGATTAAACTTTTGATTTGATCTTAATGATACAAGATGATTCTAAGGTCTAAATTGCATGCAAACAATGGTGACACACATCACATAATTATACTTAGGATATCATGAAAAATCCATAAACACAGAAATTTCTGAATCAAGCAAACTAAGATAGTTTTTAAAACGGAGTTGAAATTGGGCAAATTGACAGCACCAAACGAACAAAAATGGGCAAGTCTAGTTCGCCGCTGGAAGGAGATTTCTGTGCTCTTTCCGAAAATATATTAAATGCAAAAATTGGACGAGCAGATCAAAAGATATGGCTGTTTGAAGTTTTGATTGTAAACTCACATTTTTGAAAGATAAAACATGCGTTTAGATGAATTTTTGCTTTCAATTTTTCTAGATAATATTCTTCATTATAAGGGCTATCATATGCAGCAAACTAAAATAGAAAAGAATCAAAAAAACATTGCGCATTTTAATTTTTAATCTAAGCCCTTTAATAAACTATTTAAATCCATTCATTAAAATAATTTCATTAGTCTTGATAATAATTTCAATATTCAAATTTATGATGATAATTCAAGACATTTATGAGTAAAGGATTTAAAAGGAAGAAAAAAATACAACAAAGATGAGAGATAGATCACTTTTTAAAATCATATGACTTTATGTTCAATATAATTTAATTTGATTTGTTAAACATTAGGCTTAATATGTGAAAGTCATATTTCATGATATATAAAATGATCATAGCATGTTTTTAAAAAAAATAAAAACAAACAGAAGGAGAAAAAAAAACATTAAGCATATCATGAAGTAGAGTAATGATATTTCATCCTTTTTTATATAGTTTCTACTTCATGCACTTGAAAGATACTAAATGATAAGAGATTTAGGTATCCAAAGTTGACCATGTGTAATGGTTCCCTTGGGAACCCAAATATGACATGATGATTTTTTAGGAGACAAGGATAAATGGGCCCTTTCAATTAAAGTTGATGTGTCATTTTTCTTTAAGGGTCTCCATTCATACCTTGGTTGTTTATCTTTTAAATTTATATTATGATTATGTGACATCTTTATATGATTATATTTGTTTGAAAAATAATTAATTTGTGATTTATGTTTATTTGAATTATTTTTCAAAATAGATTGATGTTGATAATCATAATGAATTTTATTACATGGATTCTTTGAAAGTTTATAAGAGTGATTGTCTTTCTTTAGAAGTGATTGTTGAAAGAGTGGATTACAATATGTTTTAAGAGATTGATTATTATTTTGATGATTTTCATTTCCACTCTTCCTTATAGACATACTCTTATCATGTAAAGGAGTTTTTAAATTTGAGTCATGATCGAAAATATATTGAGACTTATAATAGTGACTCTTAAGAATTTTGTGAGGGTCATAGTTCTTTTTGAAACTAAACTCCTTTTGAGTTGATGTATGAAAATGGTCCCTTTTATAAATGATTTTGTAAGTTAATTTATCTTTGTTATTCAAAATCTTATGATGAAAGTCATTACTAGAAATTAGAATTTTTTTCAACAAAAGATTTTAATTGTCTTAACTTACAAGTTAAAGCATCATTTTCAATTATCAATTTTTCATTATGCTTTTTAGAAACTAAGAGCCCTTTTTTAATATCCTTGAATTTTTCTTTTAATAGACTACAATCTAAACAAGGAGTAGGAATTTCAAGTAAAGAGCATGAAAGTGAATTTAACACATCAATATTTGTTTCTACTTTATCGTTTGCTTTTAAAGATTTATTTTCTAAACGTAATTTGGAATTAGTAATTTTCAACTTTAAAATTTTACGTTTAGCAATTTTAAGCATACGAGATGTAGAAATAGAATTTATTACAAAAAGAGAAGTTTTTGATTTTCTTACATTGCTATGGGATGAGACAAGATTTGAACGAGGGGTTCCTTTGACATCTTCTTCGCATTCCTCTTCCATAGTTGAATTTTTGTCTTCTCTTTTGCTTGAAGTGTTGCCAAAAAATGAGTCCAATATTGTTTCTCTCTTTGATTGATCTTCCTCCAAGAATGAGTCCTCGTCGATTTCTTCTCTAGGATCCATAAGAAATTCCTCTTGTTCATCATATGTGGAAGGAAGACTATAAGTATTCTCAAGAAATTTCCAAACTTCAAAAGCAGTAGGGAGCGTATAAATAAGTTTGAAAATATTTTGATCTAGAGCACAATATAGACTATTCATAGATTTGGCATTTAAAAACATTTCATTTTTATTCAAAATACTTGGGGGCATTGTAATTGTATTATTCCATACTTTAATATCCAAAGATGTAAGAAATTTTTTCATAAGAATTTTCCACCCATTATAATTTTCACCCATAAATAATGGTGGACATAATGATTTTTCTTTTTCATAAAAATTATCCCCTCTAGAAGATGCGAGATCATGAAGCGCCATTATTCCCGGTTATGAAGCCGTATTGGAATAACCTACCTCTGATACCACGTGTTGGATCTTACGGCGCCCTAAGAGGGGGGGGGGGGGGTGAATAAGGGAATAAAATTCTTTTTAAAACTGTTATGAAAATTACTACATTGTTTTATAATAGGAGAAGGCAAAATAACAATTTAGTTAAAGAAAGAGAATATTGTAATTTGCAATTTAAGATTTAGAAACAAGTGCTAAATTGTTTTATGATGAAAGAGAGTGAAATACACAATTTAGATAAAGTGATACGAATTGAAAACTTTGTAACCAATATAGTAGAGATTATGCCAAAAGATAGAAATCAAGTAAACACAAAAAGAGACATGATTGTATTATATAAAAAAAATATTTAAATAAATTTGATTTCAATATCGCTAGAAATCGGAGGCGTACAAATGTAAATATCTTTTCCTTTTCTATACCGACTTGTATCCCCTCAAACCGGTTGGCTTTAGCCTATCCTTCCCCGGATAAGGCCTCAAGCCGCTCTAGCCAATCCTTCCCCGGATATGGCCTCGATCCACCTAGATCTAATCACCTAGAACTAGTCGCCAACACAAGGCGTATTCCCCCCTAAGTCCTACCCAGACCTAGTCGCCAGCACAAGGCGAATTAACTAAACGATTACAAAATGTATGGAATGAAAATAAAGATAACAATAATAAAACTCCCTAAATGAGATATTCTGAAGTCGGAGATGAAGGATCGATGTAGTATAAGCGAGGTCGAAGCGATCGTCCTTTGGATGTAGCGTGACGTAGTCCTCCTCCACAATTCTCCTTAAGCTTTTTGTGGGAGATCCTTCTTCGGTAGCATAAACAATAATGGAGTTTTGGCGCAAGTATGCTTTCTGGAAGCTCTCTCAAATTTCTGGAATTGATGCTTCAATAATACTTCCAGCCCCCCTCCAGCAACAACGAAATTATGTCTTTAAATAACCACTGGAGCTAACGCGTGTGTTAAGGATACCGCCCGACGTTAGTGAATCGTGTACGAGAGTTGCTGACATCGTGCATAAAGTTGGGAGCGTGATAGAACCAATTTCGTCGAACGGGACTGATTTCATCGAACACGCCTTTGTCGAACGCACCCTTCATCGAACGGAAAACCGCAACCTTCAGGATCGTACAAACCGCCGGGATCGTGGCAGAACAAACTTTCGTCGAACAGAATCAATTACGTCGAACGGAACTTCAAGCTCGTCGAATGCACTTGTCTGGCGCAATGTCGTCGAGCGCAGGCTTAGTTCGTCGAACGGAACTACTCGTTTGTCGAATGCAACTTGTCGAGCGCAGGTTCGTCGAGCACTGGAAATTTCATCGAACGGAACTCCTCGTTCGTTGAACGCAGCTTGTTGAGCGCAAGTTCGTCGAGCGTAGGAAATTTTGTCGAACGGAACTCCTCGTTCATCGAACACAGCTTCCTTCAAGTTTCGTTGAACGCCTTCAGAGTTTGTCGAATGCAGGTTCCTTCAGATTTTGTCGAGCTCCTTCAGAGTTCATCGAACGCATGTTCAATTCGTCGAACGCAGTTTCCTTCTCAATGGTTTTCACCTCAACGGTTTTCTTCTCAGTGGTTTTCTTCTCAGAGGTTGATAACGCTGGGCGTTAACTACTAACGCGAGTGTTAGCACATATTCCAGAGAATCATCTCAAATCTATTTTATACCTATGGAGTATTGCACATATAGTTCCTGCATACTCTAAACACACAAAATGCAATATCAAATACAATTTGGGATTTGTTATTCTCAAACAAAGGGATGTGACACACATGTCCAACAACCAGCGCATCGCAGAAAGTGTCTTCATGACCAGGCATGTCCTTCTGAGTGAATGAGATCTTCTCTGCTGGGGGTGGGGCTAGGGATGTCGAAGCCATGCTGCGACAATAGATAGCATGGAGGATTGCCTTCTGGGTCGCCTCAATCCCTACCACCCCATGGATCGTCTTGATCCCTCCTCGAGTCCCCACATCGACTCAGTCTTCACACCTCTCGTCCTCCTCGTCCTGAGACAGGACCTCCTCAATACTTACTGCCCGCTGCTCCTGCGGCGCCGGCGCTCTGGCTTCCATCATCTCCAGGAACTCTGGGCAGGTGGGTGTTGCATGACCTATCTCCCCGTGGAAGTCACAAAAGGGCAACTCCGCCCCCTCATCTTGACTTCTCTCGCCCTATTCCTCCTCCTAGGTGCGGCTCCTCCGGCTCCGGCTCCTCTTCCTCTGCCTGGTCTCCACCGACCGACTGCCATCGCCTGCTGAGGCAGGTGGGGGTGAGGCGGCCTCGGGCCCTGCCTCCACCCTAGCTGGTGGGGTCTTCCTTGGCCTCCTTGAAAGTTGCCCCCTCCCTGGTGTAAACCCCTTTCCGGACCTTGCCTCCCCCTTCCTACTGTCTCCACCCTACCTCCAGAGCTCTCACCTCTTCTCTTCTCCTTGGTTCCGGATGCTTGACCTCCGGCTCGCTCAGCCGTGCCAACCTCTTTGTGAACTCGGGGTTTGCTGCCTCCCCCTCTATTTCCTCCGCCTCTCTCTCCATCAGCTCCTCAAAAGATAAAGGAGCCCTCCTCTTGAGTTCCATCTTAAAGAACCCCTCTCGTAGCCCCACTATGAAGGCGAGCTGGAGAGTGTACCCTGGCACCTCCTGGATGAGGAGGAACTCCTCCTGGAACTGATCCACATAATGAGCTAGCGACTCTCCCTGCCTCTACTTGATGTTGAAGAGGGACTCAGGGTACTTCTTCCTCTTCTTCGATGTTGATAAGCGCAGCAGGAAGCTGCGATGAAAATCCTCGAAAGCGTATATCGACCCGGAGTGCAACGTATGGAACCAGTCCCTCGCTTTCTCCATTAGGGTGGTGGCAAAGAGTTGGCACTTTAAAGCGTTTGACATAGGCCTGATAGAGACCATGTATTCGAACCACTACAGGTGCTGAGTGGGGTCATCCTTGCCGGTATACTGAGTCATGGCTGGCTCGTTAAACCCCTCGGGGAGGGGTGCCGAGAGAACTAACTCGCAGAAGGGACTCCCCCCCTTCACACTCCTAACCTGCTCCACTCGCACCGCGAGCTCCCCAGGAGAACTGGCTTCTCCCGGTCTCGCACTCGTCGAGGGGGCGCTTGCTGGGATCCCACTGGCTGGGATCCCTCCTCCTAGGACGGTGCTCGCATGAATTCCTTCCGCACTCACTGGGCTGGTGAAGAGCTCCCACCCGGCTAGATCTTGCTCCGGCAACTGGTATGCCGCCTCCTTCCCTGGCCTCTACCCCGGGGCGTGCTTGCCGACTCCAGCTGTAGAGGCCACCTGGGGCGCAGTGGTTGTGAGACCCCCAAGGGCCGAGGCGAGGGCGCACTAAAAATCCCCGAGCAGATCCCTCTTGAGGTCGGACATCATCTCCACCGTTGCTGGCGCACCAGGTTGCGTCGATCCGCCAAAATCCTCCTCTCGTGCATTGTCCCCTGCCATCTCTTCCTTAGATCTTTCTTGGACTAGCTGAACTCCACGCTCACCGCACAAAAATGTTGAAACCAAGACTTGGCTTCTTTGTGGAGCACGGGCGCTCCAGGATGAGGGCCAGCTAGCACTTACTGATTCCTCGGAAGGAACTGATCAGAGACTCGGAACTAAACACAGACCCTTGGTCGTAGTGAGGAGGTCCCACCACACACCCGGAAGATCTTTGAGCGCTTCCCCTCCCAAGCCATAGCTGAGACTGGGCACCTTGGAGAGCCTGAGAGCTAAGCCAAGATAACCTAGGGAGGAAGAAGCCCAGTCTACTGAGATCAGAATCTTCTCCCAAGGTGCCCTTCAAGGTCTATTTATAGTTTTTTAAGTCTGGTCTGCTAATAGCGGGATTCCGCCTTACTCTTTTGCTATGCGCAACCCAAAATGGTCTGTCGACAGCCAAACTCCACTGTTTGGAGGGGCTAACTGCAGACCACCAGGTTTTTTTGGTAAAAAAGATCATGAACCCTTCATGGGCGAGCCGCCCGCACTGGCTTCTCTCGCAAACCACAAGACTCGGCTCGCTCGCATCCCTGTGAGTAACTGACGAGGGTCTGGCCTGCTCGCCCTCCTGCGAGTGACCGACAAGAGCCTGGCTCTCCCAGCACCCTGTCTTGTTCGTCTTCTTATTTCTTTTCGCCTGATGGTTCCTTTGTCTCTGCTCACCCCTGGCAGACACCAGAGTTGTACACAGTTCTTCATACAGCCATCATAAGAATTCTGAAAATAGAATTCCTACATATCTCCTTCTTTCTTTCTCTTTCTAATTCCTTTTTGTAAAAGTGTTTTATTAATCCCTCTTCAAAGGATTCAGTGGTTCAAGATCTCCTTATCAAAAGATCTAGTGGTTCAAGATCTCTTTATCAAAAGATCTGGTGGTTCATGATCTCCTTGTCAAAAGACTAGTGGTTCTAAGAGTCTCCTTACCAAAAGACTCAGGCACAGTGGTGCATCCATATCGGGTGGCAGAAGAGGGGAGTACCCACATTTTGGGGAACCTCTATAAAAAATTATGTGTGTCTTCTAGTTACTAATTTTCTGTGCTGTCCCTATAACTTGTTTACTTTACTGATTTCTGCTTTATATTTCAGCACTAGCTTATTCTGCCTGAGATCTTGTTTGAGCATAAATCCTTAGATTATTTTATTGTACTCACAATTATAATAGAAATAAATTTTAAATCTCTATTCAACCCCCTCTAGAGGACTCTCAGAGGCACATTGTGCACTTTCAACATGTGTAGGTAGGGACATAATATATCTTATATGAAATGTTTGGAGATCAAGCACAAATGACTAAGTTAAATATCATCGTGTATATGACTCTCACACGACGATATCATTTTGGTCACTCACAGAAGGCAGGAGAAGACGTCAGTCAAAAATCGACGTGACAATAAGAAGAATACGACGATATCATCGTGTCAACAAGGTACACGCGGTGATATCATTGTGAGAACTCAAAGAAAGTCTGTTAATGCATATATCATCGTGTCAACAAGGTACACACGACGATATCATTGTGTGCCCTAGTATTCTTTAAAAAGCTTGATGGCTGCAGAGCAATAAAGTAGTAAAAAGCAAGTCTTTTCAAAAAAGAAAGAAAGAAAGAAGAAGAAAAAGCAAAGCTTCAACAAGAAAACTCTCACTCTTGAGAGCAAGAAGACTTCTTCATACAAGAAAGCTCAGAACTGATACTGATCAGAAGGCTCATTTATTGAAGATCCAATGCTGCTGCTAAAGAGAAGACTTTCTATTCAAGAAGACCTAAGAAGACTCAAGCTGTTTAAAGAAATATTATTCAGAGGCCATTTATTATAAACATTCTTCAAATCTATTTTTGTAAGATCTTTGTGAGATCTGAGGTAGGGCTATGCTGATAGCTTAAGTGTAGGGCTTGTGAGAAGGCCTGAGTTGTAGGAATTTGCTGAAAGTCTGAGGTAGGGTATGTGAAGATCTGAGGTAGGATTTTTGAGGAAATCCGAGCTGTAGGATTTCTGAGGAAATCTGAGATGTAGGATCCTTTCTGGGGATCTGAGCAATAGGAGTGCTTGCACTCTGAAGTAGGGTTACTGCTGGCACCTGAGGTAGGATTCCAGAAGGGAATCAGAGGTAGGGGACTTGATGAGTTCCTGAGTTGTAAGATCTGATTGATCTAAGTTTTTGGAGGATTTGACCGAGTCATGCACACTTCTAGATAGGTGAAGGGGAACATTGGAGTACCCATACTAGGGAACCACAATAAATCTTGGTGTGCTTTCTGTGGTGGGCTTTGTTTATGTTCTGTCAAGCTAAATTAGTCTTAAATCTAAAAAAGACTAAAATATATTAAAACACCTATTCAACCCCTCTAGGTGATTAGACTACACCATAGACTTTCAATCGGTGTAGGAGACAAAGCGGTATGTTAGGTCTTGGTCTGCGAGGAAGGCAAAAGACAACTCCCTATTTACTACGTAAGCCGAGTTCTGCAGAAGGCAAAGCTGCGGTACCCCATCTCAAAAAAGATGGCTTTTGCTTTGATCATCTCCGCTAGAAGGCTCCAAACCTATTTCTAGGCCCACTCGATCAGGGTGGTGACTGATCATCCTCTATGCAGCATCCTAGAAGGAGTAGAACATTTAGGAAGACTTGGCAAGTTGTCGGTGGAGCTTAGCAAATTTGACGTTACTTACGTCCCCCGAATAGCCATGAAGGCCCAGACGGTGGTAGATTTCTTGGCAGACTACACCGTGGAGGTAAAAGAGGAAGAAGCAATCCATTAAGTGGCTTAGTAAATGTTCGTCGATGGAGCACCGTGGAGGAACTCTTATGGGGGAGGCATCATCCTGATCAGCCCCGGAGGCACTAGGATAGAGCATGTCATCGACATTCACTTCCCGGTCACCAACAACCAGGCAGAGTATGAGGCCATGATCGCAGTATTAGATCTTGAGGCGCCCTTAGAGGAGGGGGTGTGAATAAGGGTTTAAAAAACCTTACGATTTTAATAAAACTTTTGTGATTTTCCAATAAATAAATTTAAACAAAAGTAAAGACCTCTTAAAAAGAAATGAAATCAATTTTATTTAACACGAAAAGACATAATTATCATTTATTAAATTGGATTACAAAATTTGATTTCTATGACGCTAGAAATCAAGGCCAATATGAAATACTCTTATTGTTTTCAATACCGTCTCTTCTCACTAAGAACCGGTTAGCTTTAGCCGATCTTTCCCCAGATACGGCCTCAAGCCGCTCTAGCCTTTCTATCCCCAGAAAGGCCTCGAGCACCCCCTAGATCAACTCCCAAGACCTAGTCGCCACAACCGCGGTGAATTCCCCCTAAGCTGCCAACGGACCTAGTCGCCAACAACCATGGCGAATTCACTTAACCAAACATAATAAAATAGTTACAAAAACAAAACACAAGTAAAACTCCCTATGAAGAACTCTAGAGACGACGAAGACTCGTTGAATATCGTCGAAGTCGAAGCGTGCATTCTTCGTGATGGGTGAGCGTTGATCCGATCCTCCATCGAATTCTTCTCTTAAATTTGTGTGGGAGATGGTGGTCAGGAAAATACGGCCCTTACAGAGTTTTTGTGTAACATCCCCATTCCTTCTAGACCCCTTGGGTGGGTTTAGGGTTGAAATTGTGAATAGAATGATTTTAGATCAACTTGGACTTAAGAAAACTGCTATGAGCACCCCAAAAAGGCAGAGGTCAACCTTGCCCAATTTACATCAAATTGGACTCACCAAATCAAATAGAGATTACCAATAGGCTCCTAAACCTAAGAGAGACTCAACTGACCCAAAATCCCTATCATGGAGTCACCAATTAGCCCAAATTGACCAAAGTACCCTTTAGGTCAACATTGGTCAATCCTTCACCAATTAAGTCCAATTGACCCCCAAAACATAAATTTGACTTCACCCCTAGTCTTATAACATTATAGGCGACACAATGGACCCAAAATCCTCATCAAGTGGTCATCGATTGGCTCAATTTGACCAAAGTTAACTTTCCCCCAATTTTGGTCAAAATCACACTTATTGGCTAAATTGGCCCAATTAGGGCATCACCATGACACAATCAACATTGGGTGGTGTCAAGGGACTCAAAAATAACACCTTGGACCAGTGAACTCATCAGTTGACCAAGTCAACCCCAACAGTCAACGTAGGTCAAAATTGGGTTAAATGGGCATTTGAATCAATTAAACCAATCCCTATGGGCTAAGGCCTCAATTGGAGGCCCATCCCATAGCCCAAAGACAAATGACCATGCATACCCTCAGATTTGAGGAGGTATTGAATTGCAAGGGGGTAAATTTGGGTTTACCCCAAATTGGAGGAGACAAAATGGGAGGCATGGATTGAGTGGCCAATGACACTCAATTCTTCTCCCAATACCTCCCACTGAGCTCCAACAGTAATTCCTAGCATAAATTTGGGGGTGGAGGACACTTGGAGCCAAGGAGGAGCATCCAAAGCTCATGTCCGAGCTCCCCCTTAATGGCAAAACCACTTAGAACCAACCTCACCCCCAATACACCCCTCCATCGCCTTCAAAAGGTGCCAAGCAACTGAAATCAAGTTTTGGATCAAGACATTTGATGGAGAATTGAGGAATCGGCATGGGAGATCTTGGAGCATGGCTGACCATGGATATTGGGGCAAACCTCCATCAATAGTCACGATAGAAGGCATGTTTCCTATCCCCATTTTCTTGTATTAATATCTAGATCAAATAAGAGAGATTTCGAGCTAAATTGGGCTTGAATCCATGGGAGATGAGGGAGAATTTTCGAAACTTTTTACCTTGTTCGGGATCGCCGGAGAGGTGGTTTCCGGCCAACATCTCACCGCCAATCGATGGCCAGCACCTCAACGGAGGTGGTGGTGGTGGAGGCCGGCCGTGGAGGTGGAGGAGTGGCCGAGAAATAAGCTTGGAAGATGCCCAGGTCAGGAAAATCTGGATTGTTGGATAGAGGTAGGAGACACAATCTTGGTCGTTGGTTTCCATCTTAAATGGATATCTGCCGGCCAATTATATATGAAATGAAATTTCTACCACATTTATTTCTGTATGTTCATTTTTACTTTTAGGGCACTTAGAAGCCTCTACAGAAAATGAACCCTGAATAAAAATTGTAGCTTATGATCTTAATTAAATTTAGAAATTTGTTTGGGATCATTTGGAGCCCTGTAGCTTCCTATGAACCCATTTTGGTACAGGGTGTTCATTTTGAGACCGAGGCACCATTTTGGGTGCTCACTGCATTTGGATGGTCCAAATGAGCTGAAAATTTTGGCATGCAGGAGTCATGCCCCAGCCTATTCTCTGTCCAAAATTTGGCATTCTTGGGCACACTTGGCCCTAAGTTTTTGAAAACATTTCATTTCGCATGTTTAAGGTAATTACATGGTTCAAAGTCCCTGAAATTACCCCAAATTTTGTTGGGAGATTTAATATGATAACTTAAACCTCTAGTAAAAATTTCACTTCATTTTGATCATTGCATGTTTGGTAAAGTCCATATATATGTTCTAATAAAGATGTCCTTATGAATGTTGTTACAAATTTCTGTCTTTAATGTGACTGTCATCTTCAAATGACTTTTCACCTTACTTAGGCTCTATACCAGAGAATACCCCCTGAATGAAGGTTGTAGCTTATGTTCATAATTAAAATTAGGAATCTGTTTGGGGTCATTGGGATCACTTTAGCTCCCTGGGCATCCATTTTGATGTAGGGTGTTCATTTTGAGCCCTAGACACCATTTTGGGTACCCACCTCATTTGGTTGGTCCAAATGAGCTAAAAATTGATGCATGCATGAGTCATGCCCTGAAGTACCCCTTGCCAAAAATGGGAAATTTTGGAAATGAATTTTATAAGAGATTGCACAACATTTCACTTTTCATGAATAACCTAGATCTAGGGTTAAAATGGTCCAAACCCACTCAAATTTTCTCTGGATAATGGTTCAGGACAAGTATGGTCTATTGTTAAAATTTTAGGTCATTTGTGCCAATGCATGTTGGGCTAAACCACTTGCATGTCTTGACTAGGTAAAGGTTGTTAAAATTTTGAGAGGGTTGGAGGTGAAGCATATTAAGCGGAATGCTTCACAACTTTCCACAAGTGTAGTAACACAATGATAATGAGAAGACAGGATAATGCACTTGAAAATTGACTACAGTTTCCTCTTTACAATGCGAGGTATACATGGCGAGACATGATTCATAAGAATCATGAAGGAGAGAAGCACAAAACAACAAAAACAACAAGTCTCGGCGAACTGCCAAATAGAAGCTGCCAGAGACCGCTGCACCACCAGACCGCACAGCTTACTCCTGAGATAGCATGAACAAAAACAGGCGTGATGACCTTCGAGCTGCCAGACCGCAAATTCGACCATAAAGACTACTGCTTTATTCCACTACTGAAAATAGAACCTGTCCACACTTCAGACCGCCAGACCAAGAGGTCGCTCGATCACTGAAGCTACCCGCGAATAGAACCTGAAGAAACTGCACTAGCTGTCACCTACCCACAACGCGAGATCACCTGACCGCCGAAGACTCCTGATCACAGAGCTTGCTGCGAACAGCACAAGAACTACAACAATCCAAATTGTAGACAGAGACCACTTATGAAATGATTATCCATGCCGCTGGAAAATCACCAAGGAAACAAAATGCTCACTGCTGTCCGCAGACAGTTCTCGGTTAGAAATGATGGGCCATGCACCCCTATTTATAGGCACGAGGATGGATGTCGTCACCGCCGAAAGAGGGATGCAATAACCGCCCATCAACCCGTACGCGGTCTCGCAACAGACCGCCCGGTCTCATATGCACTTAGACAACAATCGTCTAAGGCAAACCCGACCAGAAGCAAACCCACAGACATAGCGGACTCCGCGATCACCTTTCCTCAGATCGCCCAGCGCAACAATAAGGAGAACAAAATTGCAAGAGCATCCTGATCGATCAGAGCAGATCGCCAGAACAACCCGCGCAGACCCCGCGGTCTCTGCGGTTATCAAACTCCAGACTGACCGACTTCCTTCTTCCACTTCAAAAAATTCAACACTCTCCCTTGAAGTGGGAAGTGGAAGTCAGCCCAAGTAAACTCCTTAACTGTGTAAACGGTCCCTTCGACAACGACATAGTAAAGATTTCAGCGATGTTATCCTTGCTCTGCAGATGCTCCACAATCAGATATCCCTCCAACACCTTCTCACAAATGAAATGGTGATGAATCTCAATATGCTTGGTCTGAGTGTGACAAACAGGATTGTTCACCAACTTGAGAGCACTCTTATTGTCACACCGGAGCATAGTAGGACCTCTCACCTCTCCATGAATGTCCTCTACAAGCCTCCTTAGTCAAATGGCTTCCTGAGCTGCCAAAGCTGATGCTTTGTACTCCGCTTCTGTAGTAGAGACAGACACAGAATCCTGCTTCTTACTGCACCACGAGATTGCTGAAGGCCCAGCCACAAAGACGTATCCAGAAGTCGACTTCCGATCATCTGAATCTCCCCCATAATCAGCATCCGTGTACCTGTGCAAACAAAATCCTAAGTTCTTCCCATAGAAGATACCCAGATAAGAGGTAGACATCACATACTTCAAAATGCTCCTTGCCGCCAAAAGATGAGTTTTCCACAGCTCTGCCATATACCGACTCACCCGGCCTACCGCAAAAGAAATATCTGGCCTCATTATCGTCAAGTATATCAGGCTCACAACCAAAGCCCAAAAAACCAAGGGATCAGGTAAAACCTTCCCTTCATCTCATCGAAGATGTATCCCAACTTCCAGTGGAGTAGAGCTGCTCTTCCCTCCTTCCATGCCAAATCGCTTCACGATTCTCTCAGCATAACCCTTCTGGGAAACAAGCACACCGCTCTCTTTCCTCTCCACCTCGAGTCCAAGGAAATGGTGGAGCTCACCCAAATCCTTCATCTCAAATCTGATAGCTAGCTCAGCACGAAGCCTAGCTACCTCCACTTCAGAGTTTTTCGTGACGATCATATCATCAACGTAAAGCAGCACCAAGAGCTGAAGCTCCCCCATCTTCTTTACGAATAAGCTCGAATCAGAATCAGAAGCAAAATATCCGCAGAACTAGAGGTATTCTGCGATCTTCCCATACCACGCCCGAGGCGCCTGCTTCAAGCCATAAAGAGCCTTCTTGTGCTTGCAAACATGTCTTGGGGGCTCTTCGGATACATAACCAGGTGGCTGATCCATGAAGATATCCTTGTCAATCTCGCCGTATAAGAAGGCATTCTTCACGTCGAGTTGCCAAATCTTCCACCCTTGGCAAGCTGCCAATGTGATCACCACCCGGACCGAAGTCATCTTGGCAATGGGACTGAATGTCTCTTCATAGTCTTCCCCATACTTCTGAGAGAAACCTCGAGCTATAAGGCGAGCCTTGTACCGCTCAATAGTTCCATCAGCTTTCTTCTTCAGTTTGAAAACCCACTTGCAAGTCACTGGAGTAACTCCCTCAACCTTAGGCACCAAGTCCCAAGTCTCATTCTTCCTAACGACAGCCATCTCTTCATCCATGGATAATTCCCACTCCTTGACTCCAACAACATTTTCCTAACAAGAGGGCTCTCTCTCATCCAGGGGACCTGCGAAGAAACATGCGACAAACCTCACCATGTTTCCGCCCATATACCGATCTGGTGGAATAATAGTCCTCTTGGACCATCTCAGAGCTTTACTCTGATCCACCTCTCCAAGTACTTGTTCCAAACTAGCTCTCTTCTCAGGTAGACTTGGAGCATCGCTCCCCCTGCTTCCAGAACCTGAAGCACCTGACCCAAAGCTAGAAGCACATGGAGCACCTGGAGAACTTCACTCGTAGCTTCCTTTTGGCCACCATCCAACCTGCTCTCTTGTAGCTCCACAGATGAGCTACCTTGGTATGACGTCAACTCATCAAATACCACATCCCTTGAGACCATATTTCTCCATGTCTCAGGATCTATGCATCTCCCCCTTTTCTTTCGGTCATCATAACCGACGAAGACTAGCTTCCTTGCTTTCACATCTAGCTTCGTTCAAAGGGCATCCAGAATATGCACATAACTGGTAGATCCAAACACACAAAAGTGTTCCACAGAAGGCTTCTCCTTAAACATCAGCTCATTTGGAGTATTCATGTTGATCGAACTAAGGGGCATCTTGTTGATGACAGAAGCTGCACAAGACATACCCTCTACCCAAAAGGACTTAGGAATATTCTTGGTATGAAGCCATCAATTCACGGTCTCCGTCAAGTGACGGATCGTCCACTCAGCAACTCCATTCTGTTGTGGAGTGTGAGCACAAGTAAGCTCTCTCTGGATGCCATGCTTCCTGCAAAAGTTGAAGAAGGCACTTGAGGTGAACTCCCCTCCATTGTCCATTCTCAACTTCTTGATCCGCGGGTTATGCCGGCCCTCCACTAGCTCCTTGAACTCCACAAATTTTCCGAACGCTTTCGACTTCTCCTTCAGAAAGTATACCCATGTATACCTAGTGAAATCATCAACCAAGATCAGCTTATATCTGCTACCCCCAAGACTGGCATTCTCGGTTGGTCCACATAGATCACCACGGATGCACTCCAATGGCACTCTACATCTTATTTGTGACTTATCAAATGGAAGACGATGAGATTTTTCATATTAACACCCAACACAAACATGACCATCTCCCATGGATGAAACACTAGGTAGGACTCTAACCAGACCTCTTGTTGCCATAGCCTTCAGCTTATCCATTCCGACATACCCAAGTCTTTCATTCCATATAACAGCGCTATCATTTGTCCGCATCTTATCAACATAGGAACTTGTTGACAAAACAAACAAGTCCATCACCCTTTTTCCAATATGAGTGACATCTGCCTTCATTGATGATACGTTGCAAAGGAACTTCACTTCTGTTGGCCCGAACAGAACGTGATAACAAGCATCTACAACATTAGTCACCGAGAAGAGATTTTCTTCATTCCCAGCACATGATAGACACTCCTCAACGTGAGTTGACCTCTATCACTACCTAAAGAAACTACACCCTCCTTCTCAACTATATGTATAGTATCGTCTGCAGTAATGATAACATCATTACCTGAGTATGCCTGCAATGAAGAGAACTTTGACTCATCCCCGATGAGGTGATGACCACACCCAGAGTCCACGATCCAATCATCCTTGTATTTAATGGAGTCCATGGCCTGAACAAACGTTCCTGTCATGAATGCTCCATCTTGCCAATTACAATCAGCATTTGAATCCTTCTCTCCCATTCCTGCAACATGACCTGGCTGAAGATTAACCCTGCAGTCTCTTTTGAACTGACCAGGCTGATTGCACCTGTTGCCTCTTGGCCCTTCCTTCTTCTTCCCATCACGCTTAGGAGCCTTGCTCCAATCTTGCTGATATGAAGTTGAAGGCCCATCACTATTAGGCGACTTCTTCTTCTTGTCCCATCTCTTCTTCTTCCCAGAAAAGAGAACCTCATTTTCTTCTCCAGAGATAGTCATCCCACCCATTTGCTTTGCTAAGCTCTCCTGCGAAGCAAGCAAGTTCTCCAACTCAAGCAATGATGGTTGATTGGCCCTTTCTTGGATAGAAGTAACGAGGGCAACATATTCCTTCCGCAAGCTGTGAATTATGAGCCTCTTCAACTTCGCTTCTGAGATAGGCTCATCCGGGCCTAATGCTGAAATTTCAACACATAGGTTTTTCATCTTCAAGAAGAACGAAGAGATAGACAAATCTCCTTGAGTTTCTTTCGCCAACTCATTTTCCAAGAACTATAGCCTTGCTACATTCTTCTTGTTGAAAAACCATCCGAGGCTTTACAAATCTCAGCAGCAGACCTACATCTAATGATGTGATCAAACAACTCCAGAATGATAGCTCTCTTGAGAGTGAACTCTGCCTTAGCATTTGTTCTCTTCAAAGCCTTCATGAGCTCAACATTCCCCTCAGCAGGAACAACAGGTTGTCTTGCTTCTCCTCCGACCACCTCCCAAAGATCCTCGCCAAGAAGATAACTCTCCATGCAAGACTTCCACTTCTTAAAGTTAGTCTGCATCAGGAGTTCAATTCCAAGACCTCTCGGATAACCTCCTTCCATTGTTATCACACTGATTTCTAACCACCTTGAGGAACCCAAGTGAAGTAACAACGACTACTGCTCAGCAACCTACCTCTGATATCATGTTAAAATTTTGAGAGGGTTGGAAGTGAAACAAATTAAGCGGAATGCTTCGCAACTTTCCACATGTGTAGCAACACAATGACAATGAGAAGACAGGATAATGCAATTGAAAATTGACTACAGTTTCCTCTTTACAATGCGAGGTATACATGGAGAGACATGATTCATAAGAATCACGAAGAAGAGAAGCACAAAATAACAAAAACAATAAGTCCCAGCAAAATGCCAAATAGAAGCCGCAAGAGACCGCTGCACCACCAGACCGCACGACTTACTCCTTAAACTGCGCGAACAGAAACAGGCTTGATGACCTGTGAGCTGCCAGATGGCAAATCGAGACCGCACAGACTACTGCTTTATTCCACTGCTGAAAACAGAACCTCTCCGCACTTCAGACCGCCAGACCAAGAGGTTGCTTGATCACTGAAGCTACCCGGGAACATAACCAGAAGAAACTGCTCTAACTATCGCCTACCCGCAACTCCAGATCACCTGACCGCCGAGGTCGCCTGATCACAAAGCTTGCTACGAACAACACAAGAACTACAACAATCCAGATCGCAGACAGAGACCGCTGACGAACTGATTATTCAAGCTGCTGGAAAATCACCAAGGAAATAAGCCGCTCGCTGCTGGCTGATGAGTCCCAATTATATACACTTTTATGGACTCATCTGGGCCGATTTTATAATCTTTGCACCACACTTTAGGCATGTTTTCGTACATATTTACATTCATATTTGTTATTCCCTGTTAGGTGCATTCTTAGGCCGTTTTGGTGTGCAATTGCACGCTTTGCTGTTGGGGGCGAGCACTTGGTGCTCCCCAATCTATTTTCTATGATTTTCTGATGCTGGACGCGCATTCCCAGCCATTGTATCTTGTATGCAGGTGATGAGTAATTTATTTACTCATCTTTTAGTTAGGTTTATTATGTTTTTTTTTTATATAAAATTATGTTATTTTTAGGAATTGTATCATATAAATCCTTCTATTGTCATTTCATAAGCTAACTTAAGTTTATTTTGTGTTTTCAGGTTCTCTGGGTTGTTTCGAGCAAAAAGTTAAAGTTACACGCCCCAGGTCACGGGCGTGACCATGGGCGTGTAACCTACGAAATACTCCAGACCTGCTTCTGCCACTCCGGGGACGCTCCGTGAAGATTTCGCCAAGTACACGCCCCAGGTCACGGGCGTGACCAAGGGCGTGACCCAATATCACGGCCACAACCCGCCACATGCATCCGGAGCACGCTGCCACGTCAATTAAATTTACACGCCCTCGGTCATGGGCATGACCGAGGGCGTGACATCAGGTCACGGGCGTGACTCGGCCCGCGCTTCTTCCCGCCAGAGTTTCCCGCCAGCAGCCAGATTTCAGGATTACACGCCCCAGGTCACGGGCGTGACCTAGGGCGTGACACGGCCGAAACGCTCGCAATTACTCCAGAAGGCGCCCTCTCCGCTGCCGCTTCGATCACGCCCCTTACACGCCCTTGGTCACGGGCGTGACCAAGGGCGTGTAACACCAAAAATTCAGCTATTTAAAGGGAGCTTTTCCAGATGTTTGGGGACGAATTTTGGGAGTTCTAAGTTATTTTCTTGCACTGCTTTCATTATTCTTAAGCTTGTAATCTTCTTCCTTAGCTTGCACTTTCATTTCAGGTTTGTAATCTCTTGTTTCTTAGTTGTAATTTTCCCTTTCGATTAATAAAATAGCACTTTTACTCTTATTCTGCTCTCAATCTTCATTATGCACCTCTTGTATTTCATCAATTCCTCCATCTCCATGAGTAGCTAAATTTCATTAGTACTCGGCCGAGATGATCCAAGGAAAATATAATCCATAATTCAGTTTAGAAATTCTTTTTCTCTTATTTAGATCGCTTAAGATTTATCCTTGAACTTATATTGATTGAGATTATATTATCGATATTTAATCTCATTCTTATTTTCGTAGTCAATAATCGAGAGGTTTTGAGTTCGAATCGATCACTTTAAGGATAAAGAGATTTGAATGCAATCCTCGAGAGAGGACGACATAAATCTCCCGGATTGGAGTTATATCCAATAGAGGGGTTCACTTCGATAAAGCGAGCTTTAGGGGTTTCAATTCTAGAATGAGAGTTCGATTGATCAACCTAAACTCAGTTTGGCGTATCCTCGAGAGAGGTACGTTCATAAATCAGGAACCTCCACGGTCAAGCATTTCTTTTAAGAGGATTAGAAGTTCTATTTCTTTATTTATTTATTTTTCCAAGGTGATTCAAGGTTGAGTACTAACTTTTAATTCATTAATTTAAATAAACTATTTCTCATTTTTCGCAACCAACCAACCACAAATCCTATTCGATAAAATAATAGAGATTTTCCGAAGTAAGAGTATTCAACCGCCCCGAGTCTAATACGACCTTGTTTTAATAACCTATACTACATTCGATACGGTACACTTGCCGTTATCGTTTGCAAGCATAGTTTTGCCCATCAAGTTTTTGGCGCCGTTGCCGGGGAAACGGTTGATATTTTGAAAACCAAAATATCTATTAATTTTATCTTTTTCCCTTTTCTTAATTTTAAGGCGCAATTAAATTCCTGGAAAGGACGCTTTGGGTTTGAATTCCCATCATAGCCTCTAGTACCTTGCAAACCCTTCACCAGGTAGATCTTGGGAAGTCCAGGACTAATTTTAAATCACCTAATAAAATAAAATAAAAAAATCAATCAAAAAATTTAATAAAATAAAAATTAACTTTTTTATCTAACAATCTTATTTTTCCCTTTTACTTTTTCCGCTTTCTCTCTTTTCTTTTTGGTTTATGACCCGAGGAAACTCTTCAATTGATTTTGAATTTGGTTTTGATCCGGAAATCGAGCGCACCCTGCGGCGACGTCTCTGATTTAGTGATCTACCAATAATTCGCGAAGAGTCAGTCGGAGAGACTAACGAAGATATAATGGGTGACCCCGACCATAATGAGGTTCCGCTACGGACTATGTCCTATTATGCTAGGCCAAATTGGGAGGGAACACAATCAAGTATTATTCGCCCAGCAGTGGCAAATAATAATTTTGAAATCAAAACGAGTATCATTCAAATGGTACAACAAACCGTCATCTTTGACGGGTTACCAGATGAAGATCCAAATTTACATTTATTGAATTTTTTGGAAATTTGCGATACGTTTAAAATTAATGGCGTCACCAATGACGCCATTCGCTTGCGTTTATTTCCATTTTCTTTGCGGACTAAGGCCAAGCAATGGTTGGGATCTCTTCCTAGAGGTTCCATCACTACATGGGCCGAGATGACGGAGAAATTTTTGACTAAATATTTTCCTCCGGCGAAGTCCGCTAAATTACGTACGGACATTCTCTCGTTTACGCAAATAGACTCGGAGTCTCTCTATGACACATGGGAGCGCTTCAAGGAATTATTGCGGAGATGTCCTCACCACGCCCTTCCCTTATGGCAACAAGTTCAAACATTCTACAATGGTTTGAATCTCCAAACGAGGCAGATGATTGACGCAGCAGCTGGGGGAACTCTAAATAATAAAACCCCAGATGCCGCTCAAGAGCTTTTTGAGGAGATGGCCATGAATGCTTATCAGTGGAATGCGCCACGGTCGCGTCCTAACAAACCGACCAGACTCTTTGAAGTCGAGGCCACACCGAATTTAGCACATCAAGTAGAATGGCTTACTAAGCAATTGGCGGAGATGTCTGCTTCCTCCGCCATTAACGGGGCTAATAATAATAACAATTATAATAATAATTATAATCAAGAACAAGTAGACTATATGGGAAACTCTTATCGTCCTCCTTATAACCCAAATAATATTCCTAATAGTTATAATCCGGGTTTAAGGAACCACCCAAATTTTTCATGGAGCAACCCCAATAATGCTCAACGCCCCCCACTAGTGAATCCTCCCGGATTCGCTCAACCACAACCACCAAAGTCCCCTTCGCTTGAAGAGGTCTTCACCAAATACATTGCCACTACTGACTCCAATATCCGGAACCTTTCCGGATCTATCAAAAGTCTAGAAAATCAAATTGGACAGCTCGCCAAGATGTTCTCCGAACGCCAGCAGGGAGCTCTACCGGGCAATACTGAGCCCAACCCTCGGGAGAGCGCCAACGCAGTTACCCTCCATAGCGGAAAGGAGGTAACTTCTTCAAAATTGGTCGAGCCAGAGGTAAACGTTTCAACTTCATCTCCGCAAGTTATTTCTTCTCCTACTCTACCTTCTTCTGCTTTAGCTCCGCGTATTATTAAAAATCCTTCTATTCCTTATCCTTCGCAATTTAAAAATGAACGCAATGAGGAGCAATATAGAAAATTTACTGAAATTTTTAAACAAGTTCAAATAAACGTGCCATTTTTCGAAGCAATCGCCCAAATGCCCAAATACGCAAAGTATCTAAAAGATCTACTTTCCAATAAAAATAAACTTGAAAATTTTTCGCGTATATCTTTAAATGCTGAATGCTCCGCAATTTTATTAAATAAATTACCGCAAAAACTAAACGATCCGGGACGGTTTTCCATCCCATGCTTGTTTTGTAATTTCTTAATAAAACACGCCTTGGCAGACTTGGGCGCTAGTATAAATTTGATGCCATTTTCATTATTTAAAAAGCTTGGTTTGGGCACCCCAAGCCCAACCAATATTAGCATCCAACTAGCGGACAGATCTATTAAATACCCGATAGGGGTGATTGAGGACGTGCTTGTCAAGGTTGACAAGTTTATCTTTCCGGTAGACTGTGTCATCCTCGATATCGAAGAGGATGCCGAAGTACCACTCATACTCGGCCGGCCCTTCCTAGCCACCGCTCGGGCTATTATTGATGTAAGGAACGGAAACCTTCTCCTACGAGTTGGGGAGGAAGAAGTTATTTTTAATATAAATCAATCAATGAGAAATGCATTTCCAAACGACGACTCTTGTTTTACCCTAGGAACAAATTTTGAAGAGGAAATAACGTCGTTTTCTGAAATAATTTCGCCGTTAATTGAAAATCCGGAAATTGCAAAATTATTTTGTTTAGAAGAAAAAACTCGGCCAACCAAATTTGAAGAAGTAAACCTAAATATTTCTAAAATAAAAACATCTTACGAGGAGCCACCGAGTTTAGAACTAAAACAATTGCCGGAACATTTAAAATATATATTTTTAGAAAAAAATTCAAAACTGCTCGTAATAATATCTTCCGCGCTTAACGATTCAGAAATTTCCGAATTAATAAAAATATTAAATAATCATCGCCATGCAATTGCATGGCAAATTTCTGACATCAAGGGGATTAACCCCTCTTTTTGCACGCACAAAATTAATTTAGAAAATAATTCTCGCAGTACTATTCAGCCTCAACGACGGCTTAATCCAAATATGAAGGACGTCGTTAAGGCCGAAATAATAAAATTATTAGATGCGGGAATTATTTACCCAATCTCTGATAGCACTTGGGTTAGCCCAGTGCAAGTCGTGCCTAAAAAAGGAGGAATAACGGTAATCACCAACGAAAATAATGAGTTGATTCCGACCCGTACTGTTACGGGTTGGCGTGTATGCATCGATTACAGAAAATTAAATGATGCTACGCGCAAGGATCACTTTCCGTTACCCTTTATTGACCAAATTTTAGAACGCTTATCCGGTCACTCGCACTACTGTTTTCTCGATGGTCTTTCGGGATATTTTCAAATCCCAATTGCGCCCGAAGACCAAGAGAAAACCACATTCACTTGTCCGTTCGGCACCTTCGCATATCGAAGAATGCTGTTTGGACTTTGCAACGCGCCGGCTACATTCCAAAGATGTATGTTGGCAAATTTTAATGAACTTATCGAAGACATCATGGAAGTATTCATGGATGATTTTTCTGTTTTTGGCGATTCTTTCACCAATTGTCTAAATAATCTTGATCGTGTTCTTCAACGCTGCGAAGACACGAATTTGGCACTCAACTGGGAGAAGTGCCACTTTATGGTCCGAGAGGGGTTAGTCCTCGGACATAAAGTTTCTAGTAAGGGGATCGAGGTCGATAGGGCCAAGATCGAGGTCATAGAAAAACTTCCCCCTCCTACCAATATAAAATCTATTAGAAATTTTTTAGGACATGCGGGTTTTTATAGACGGTTTATAAAAGATTTCTCAAAAATTTCGAAACCGCTAACTCATCTTTTGGAAAAAGAATCCGCGTTTAATTTTGATGACGAGTGTTTGAAAGCGTTTAACAAAATCAAAAATGAACTAATAAATTCCCCTATTTTAATCGCGCCAAACTGGTCTCTTCCGTTTGAAATCATGTGCGATGCGAGCGATTTTGCTGTAGGCGCAGTTTTAGGCCAACGGGTGAATAAACATTTTCACCCAATCTATTACGCAAGCAAAACGCTAACATCCGCACAAGCAAATTATACAACAACGGAGAAAGAATTTTTGGCAATAATTTTTGCGTTTGACAAATTTCGATCTTATTTAACGCTTTCAAAAGTTATTGTTTTTACAGATCACTCCGCTCTCCGGTATTTACTACAAAAAGGAGATGCAAAGCCTCGACTGCTAAGGTGGATCCTCCTACTACAAGAATTCGATTTGGAGATCCAAGACAAAAGGGGAGCGGAGAATGTTGCGGCCGACCACCTCTCACGGTTGGAGAATCCGGCTGCAGGAGCACTAGTGGAATCCGCAATTGACGACAAATTCCCTGAAGAGCGCCTCCTTGCTATCGAAAAGGTAACGACTTCTTCCACCCCTTGGTACGCGGATTTGGCCAACTATTTAGTGGCCCGGGTCCTACCAAAAGATTTTTCAAGTCAACAAAAGAAGAAATTCTTTTCAGATTTGAAAAATTATTTTTGGGAGGACCCCTTTTTATTTCGTGTCTGCGCGGACCAAGTGGTAAGAAGGTGTATTTTGGGCGAGGAAGGCGCCCAAATTCTGCGGTACTGCCACGAAGGGTCAACTGGTGGCCATTATCAAGCGAACCGGACCGCAAGAAAGGCGCTAGAGTCGGGCTTCTATTGGCCCACCTTATTCAAAGATGCTCACAATTTCGTGAGTAATTATGATCGGTGCCAACGGTCAGGTAACATTTTTAACCGGGACGAAATGCCACAAAATATTTTTTTAGAATGCGAAATTTTTGATCTTTGGGGAATAGATTTCATAGGTCCTTTACCCTCCTCTTTTAATAATAAATATATCCTTGTTGCGGTCGATTACGTGTCAAGGTGGGCGGAAGCACAAGCTTTTCCCACTAACGACGCGAGAGTCGTCGTAAAATTTTTAAAAAAATTATTTTCACGATTTGGCACACCCCGAGCACTAATTAGTGATCGGGGCACACATTTTTGTAACAACCAACTTGCTAAAATTCTAGCAAAGTATGGAGTTACCCACAAGCTATCTACCGCCTACCACCCACAAGCAAATGGCCAAGTGGAGGTGGTGAACCGTGAACTTACAAGAATTTTAGAAAAAACTGTGTCCGTTAATAGGAAGGATTGGTCGCTAAAATTAGACGACGCTCTATGGGCATATCAGACAGCGTACAAAACCGCCATCGGATGTACACCGTACCGATTAGTCTACGGAAAAGCTTGTCATCTACCGGTGGAATTAGAACATCGCGCCTTTTGGGCGCTAAAATTTTTAAATTTGGATTTAAACTTAGCCTCCGAGCACAGAAAACTACAATTAAATGAATTAGACGAGTGGCGCGTAAACGCTTACGAAAATAATAAGATTTATAAGGAGCGCACAAAATTTTATCATGATAAAAAAATCAAAAATCCAAAAACTTTTTCACCAGGAGACTTAGTCCTATTATTTAATTCAAGACTTAGGCTTTTTCCGGGTAAATTAAAATCACGATGGTCCGGTCCCTTCATAGTTAAAGAAGTTTGGCCATACGGAACGGTGCTAATAGAGCACCCGGAAAAAGGCTCTTTCAAAGTCAACGGACAACGCTTAAAATTATATCACCCGGGCGACCCAGCGCCCGGAAACATCGAAACCATTCACTTCCAAAATCTTTAAAATTACCACTTAGTCAAGCTACGCGACGGTAAACAAAGCGCTCCTGGGAGGCAACCCAATGTTAACCTCTTTATTTTGTCTTTCTTTTCTTGTTTGCTTTTTTTTTTCTAATTTAACTCTGCAGGTGTTCGACCGGCAACCCCGACTATCATTCAGGGAAGCCCTCTTTACACTTTAGTAATTTCTCTTGATTTTTCTTTATTGACATTTTTTTTTGTTTTATCTTTGATACTTAGTTTTAAACATTGGGGACAATGTTTAATTTTAAGTATGGGGGTGTAGCATAGCTTTCTTTGTAGTTTTTCTTGAAAAATAAAAAAAATATAATAATAAAAAAATGCAATTAAATTTCTTGGAAAGGACGCTTTGGGCTTGAATTCCCATCATAGCCTCTAGTACCTTGCAAACCCTTCACCGGGCAGATCTTGGGAAGTCCAAGAACAAAAAAAAATCTATTAGAAAATGTTCTTTTTATTCATCAAAACTCCCACTTGCTAAATTGTAAGTTTTAAGTAAACTGTTTTTCATATGGACTAAAAATATTTTTGTGCTAGAATAGTTTTTGAAACTTTAGAGTAAAATTGTTGACTCATGTAGTGCTCCTAGTCATATGCTTGTCTTTGAGTAGTTTTGGTGTAAAATTAAATTCTTGGCATAGATCTAAAATTATGTTTTATTAATTTGCGTAGTAATAATTTATTTTACTTTTAAAATTCAAATCCGGTCTTATCCAAAAGTAGTTTAGGTGAGTGTGTAGAAGATTGTTAGAAAGCTATTACTCGAATTGAACAAAAGGGTATCCTTTCTCGATGTCTAGAACTTGCCCCAAGCTATTTTCGAAACATGTGCGCTTTAGACAAATTAACTTTACGGAAATGATTTAGGCCTTTTTTTGGATAGTTTGAGCCTTTGCACCCAACCTAGATTTACCACCATTGTTCACACAAATTTGAGCCTTACACCTTTATTTGATCCACCATCATCATTTCGGCACCAAAGCTAAAAAGCCCAAAACCCAAATGAACACTTTGAAATTTTGAGCTAAATTGAAAAAAAAATATTTGGGTACGATTCTATGAAAAAATTATGGGTATCAATTCAAAAAAAAAAGTGTTTAGATCTCAAAAAGCAATAATCTCATAATGATATGCGGCCCAGGTATGATCACGCATACTTGGAATGATCCCAATTATGAAGATTCATGATTTAAATAAAAGTGTATGAGAGTGTTTTCCCTTTGAAAAAAAAGCGAGTATGGGGGTAAAGCTTCATTATTTTATGGTGGCAATCATTTTCTTTTAGCTCAAAAATTTGGTTTAAGTGGAATGCGCCTTCATATTTATCATTGCTACCTCGCCCTTAAACCCAAGCCTTAAAATGTACCCTATTTAAGTCCTAAAGATCCATAGAGTCGATTTAGTTCGAAGTGTAGTGGAGAAAGTGCAAACGGGCAAGCCTATGGCCGTCGACATTGATGGATTTCCTTGGAGGCCACCCCGAACGTCTACATCTAGTAATCTAAATCTCAGCAATCACGCTATTTTCTCCCTTCACATAACTTTTTGAATGACCGTCGACTCATTTTTTTAAGTAATGATAAATAATTATAACGCATTTTTGAAGTATTTCATAAATTAGCATTTATGCCAAGAACATCTTTTTACTAAAATATCTACACATGCCAGCATATTACTTCGCATTTTACTCTCTAGTCTTCATAATTCTATCTTGCATTAATTTTTCTCACCCTTGTGAAAAATGGATTGCTCGGGACGAGCAATGAGCAAGTATGGGGGTATTTGATGAGTAATTTATTTACTCATCTTTTAGTTAGGTTTATTATGTTTTTTTTTTATATAAAATTATGTTATTTTTAGGAATTGTATCATATAAATCCTTCTATTGTCATTTCATAAGCTAACTTAAGTTTATTTTGTGTTTTCAGGTTCTCTGGGCTGTTTCGAGCAAAAAGTTAAAGTTACACGCCCCAGGTCACGGGCGTGACCATGGGCGTGTAACCTACGAAATACTCCAGACCTGCTTCTGCCACTCCGGGGACGCTCCGTGAAGATTTCGCCAAGTACACGCCCCAGGTCACGGGCGTGACCAAGGGCGTGACCCAATGTCACGGCCACAACCCGCCACATGCATCCGGAGCACGCTGACACGTCAATTAAATTTACACGCCCTCGGTCACGGGCGTGACCGAGGGCGTGACATCAGGTCACGGGCGTGACTCGGCCCGCGCTTCTTCCCGCCAGAGTTTCCCACCAGCAGCCAGATTTCAGGATTACACGCCCCAGGTCACGGGCGTGACCTAGGGCGTGACACGGCCGAAACGCTCGCAATTACTCCAGAAGGCGCCCTCTCCGCTGCCGCTTCGATCACGCCCCTTACACGCCCTTGGTCACGGGCGTGACCAAGGGCGTGTAACACCAAAAATTCAGCTATTTAAAGGGAGCTTTTCCAGATGTTTGGGGACGAATTTTGGGAGTTCTAAGTTATTTTCTTGCACTGCTTTCATTATTCTTAAGCTTGTAATCTTCTTCTTTAGCTTGCACTTTCATTTCAGGTTTGTAATCTCTTGTTTCCTAGTTGTAATTTTCCCTTTCGATTAATAAAATAGCACTTTTACTCTTATTCTGCTCTCAATCTTCATTATGCACCTCTTGTATTTCATCAATTCCTCCATCTCCATGAGTAGCTAAATTTCATTAGTACTCGGCCGAGATGATCCAAGGAAAATATAATCCATAATTCAGTTTAGAAATTCTTTTTCTCTTATTTAGATCGCTTAAGATTTATCCTTGAACTTATATTGATTGAGATTATATTATCGATATTTAATCTCATTCTTGTTTTCGTAGTCAATAATCGAGAGGTTTTGAGTTCGAATCGATCACTTTAAGGATAAAGAGATTTGAATGCACTCCTCGAGAGAGGACGACATAAATCTCCCGGATTGGAGTTATATCCAATAGAGGGGTTCACTTCGATAAAGCGAGCTTTAGGGGTTTCAATTCTAGAACGAGAGTTCGATTGATCAACCTAAACTCAGTTTGGCGTATCCTCGAGAGAGGTACGTTCATAAATCAGGAACCTCCACGGTCAAGCATTTCTTTTAAGAGGATTAGAAGTTCTATTTCTTTATTTATTTATTTTTCCAAGGTGATTCAAGGTTGAGTACTAACTTTTAATTCATTAATTTAAATAAACTATTTCTCATTTTTCGCAACCAACCAACCACAAATCCTATTCGATAAAATAATAGAGATTTTCCGAAGTAAGAGTATTCAACCGCCCCGAGTCTAATACGACCTTGTTTTAATAACCTATACTACATTCGATACGGTACACTTGCCGTTATCGTTTACAAGCATAGTTTTGCCCATCAGCAGGTTCCCGGATCGTCCCGTTTTCCCTAGAAATAATGTCTGTGCATATCGCACGGTCGTGAGTTTCCTTGACGCATGGTTGGTTGCGGTCGTGCGTTTGTGTCTGGGCTGAAAAAGGAGCGTCGGAGTTTACTCGTGCGTTTTGACGCACGGGTGGATTCGCCCGTGCGTGAGTAAAATGCACGGTCGACCTGTGTATTCTTGATTTCAAAGCTTCGGATTTTGCTCGTGCGTTTGTACGCACGGGCAGTGTTGATCGTGCGTGAGCAAAACGCACGGGCGGGGCAGCGTCTTCCCCAAGTCAAGTTTTATCATTTAATAACGCACGATCTGCGTACGGTCGTGCGTTCGACCGTTGATGCGATGATTCGGCAAGTGCACCGGTCGCGCAAGTAATAATAATGGGGAAAATCCCCGAATGTCGGTCTCTTGAGGAACACAGTAAGGTGGAGTTAGGTTTCGAGGAAGGACTTGAGATTGAAGTCCTTAAATCGGATGGAATGCGGGGGAGTTGGGTTGGCTTTTGGAAAATAAAATAAAAGCTATCAACTACTCCTATGCAATGCCGCTATGCAATGCTTCGCTTGGCGGGATGGAGACTAGGCAGGCCTTGAGCGCGCTGCGTCGAAAGGGTGGATGGACGAGTAGGCAAGCGGAATCAAACTGTGCAGGCCTTGAGCGCACTGCTTCGTTAGGCGGGATGGAATACGGGCCGCGATGCCACGCTTCGGTAGGCGGATGGACGAGTAGGCTAGCGGAGTGAGGGTCGCAAGCACCTCTTCGACAAGCACGCCACTAGCAATTGCTAGTGCGGCACACGAACGTGACGACGGAATGGAAATGGACGGCGGCGCACCTCAAGCAACTCAAATATATAAATTACACAATCACATAGACATGAAATATATATGTAAATATAACTAATTCAAGTGCCACTTCATCATCATGATTAGATCTAGCTACAAATACATCAAAAAGAGAAGAATAAGGCAAGAAATCGACCGAATCCGAAGTCTCGTTGTAGATTCACGGTTGGAATCGCCGGGTTGTCAATCCGCGTCCAAGCTCGGTCCGCAACTACGTCCGGGGTAGAGAGAGCTGTCACGACTCTCCAATGGACCCGTCTTCTTCGTGTCACGATCCGGTAGAGGTTGCAAACTTCCTCTTGATCGATGGAGATGGCAGCTAGATCTCTCTTTGAAGCTCTTGGATGAAGGAGGAGGCCGAGAGGAAACTCCGGCTCAAGATTGGCGTGAAGAACAAGCCCGGAGCACCTCCAGATGGTGGGCGGCAGTGGAGGGGCGAAACTGGCGCGGAACGGCGGAAGAACGGCGGAAAAATGCGGAAGATCTGACCTAAATCGCGAGCAGGTCGATTTATAGGCGCTGGAATAAACAGTGCGCACGGTCAGTGGCGCACGACCAGTGGTCGTGCGCACTAGAATTCGGTGATCGTGCGCTCTGCCTGGACGAAACCTGCAAAGACAGAAATTATGAAATAACATGTTCGCACGACCAATGGCGCACGACCGGCGGTCGTGCGAACTATCGTAGGTGGTCGTGCGCACTGATTGAAACAGAACTCAAGAAATTGATGATAAGCGCGCACGAACAGTGGCGCACGACCGGTGGTCGTGCGCACTAGCGTAGATGGTCGTGCGCACTGCACCAAACAGAACTCATAAAAAAGGGTTAAGTGCACACGATCAGTGGCGCACGACTAGTGGTCATGCGCAATAGAACCGGTGATCGTGCGCAGTGTTCCTGTGCAGAATTGCACCGGGAACACCTGCACGACTCCTATTCCAGCACAACCACCAATCTAGCCACTGAAGGTGGCACTTAACAATACATGAAAGCTAATGATGAAGATAAACAAGAAATACCACCAAAACGGGCCTAGAAGTGCACATAGCAAGGAATAACAAATATAAGCTAAAACAGGCTAAAGTGCAGTGGAATGACTAGAAAAATGGCCCAGATGAGTCCATAAAAGTGTATATGATCAGGACTCATCACACCCGCAGACTTACCTGTTTGCGCGTCCCGAGCAAACAAATTCTAAGCGAACGGGGAAAGAAAAGTAGATGGCTTAAAACTACAATACAGAGTACCATGCGAAGTCCCATGCTCATGTGCATAAGAAGAATAGTAGAGAAGATTTCTGATTATATAAACAGTTTATATATTTCTAAAAGAGTAAAAGCATATTACAACTACTCAAAATGGTGAACTACGGTGAATCGTTCGGTCATGCATACGGAGAAAGTAAACTAAACGCTGAGATGAGCATTGCTCAAGATTGGGATGCGGGAAAAACTCCACTGAAATCCATCAGTGTCGGTGACCATAAGCTTGCCCGGTCACATTCTCTCCACGGCACTGGTTTGACTCAAATGCGTGAATCAATAGGACTTTAGGTTTTAAATGGGGCTTGGGTTTAGGTGAGGATAAACAAAGATAAAAATGACGGCTCAAGCACTAAACCCAAATGAGCTAATGCAGGAAACTATCCTCATTCACCACACAAACACGCGGGTACACAACACCCCCAGACTTGGACTTAACAGCATGGGTGCGTGCACCGCCTACTCCCAAACATAAATCTATACATAAAGATTTTCAATTAAACACTCCTTCTCTTTCCTTTCTTTTTAACTTCTTTTCTTTTTCTCATTTTTTTTCCTTATCATTTTCAGCAAATAAACAAAAGGACACATCCACATCTTCACAAACGTATTACCACATCAACAACCCAACTCATGAAAATAATAAACAGCTAAAGCTCAAATTTTGGGTGTGCGACTAGGATTGGCTTTTGGGCTTTGGTGAAATAAAAGTGGGGCTGAATCAAAGAACGGGTAGGCACAACTGGGCTAGCGAGGATATAGCGGTAAGGATAGGCACAAATGCTCAACCGGGCCAAAATGATGGCCTATATCACATTCACACAATTGACTAACCGTATACCCATGCTTCAAGAATCGCTTGGGGCAAGTTCTAGCCACCGAGAAAGATTCTCCTTTCTCCGGACTCAAGCAATATGAATCTAGCGATCGTTTACACACATCCCTATGCTACCGCTTGATTCCACCGAATTCACCATTTGAGTAGAGTAAACAACATTTACACTAATAAGAAAAATATTAAACCATAATTATAAAGAGAAGTCTACTCTACACAAATTTCTATGCAACCGAGCACTCGACTAGGAGCACTACGGGTGTCAACATTTTACTCTGCTACATAGTCCTAAGCCATCACCAAGATTTTCCCAATTAAGCAGAAGAATTAAATTCACAACAGAGCAAGCAAACAGATGAGTACGCGCTCAAGTGGGTGATGTGGTGTGCAATGAAAATAAACAAAACATTTTAAATGAAATCTTCTAGCATGCAGTGCAATAGTGCACGTGAGCGGGTAAACAAAACTACTCTCCCCCAGACTTAAACTAAACAATCCGCATAACATATGACATGAAAATCAGAAAAGGCTAGGGGAAGAGAGTACCCAATGCTCAGCAAGTGAGCATACCAGAAGATTGTCATTTAAACCAAGACTAAGCTGCAGCATCCGCCATCCAGAGAAGATACCTGCAGGGGTCAGCTCCGCAAAACAAAAGAAACAGAAAAAGATAAACTACAATACTACAGCTAACTAAACAGGATTGAATAAAATAAAATGCATGAAAAGTAAGATAACTACTGGGGTTATTGTCATCCCAGCACGACTTATTCAAGTTTTGTACAATTCTAGCTTATAGGCCTATGAAAAAGAAGATGCACAGGTAACTGTTCTAATATGAGCATCGGTAGCGGGTACCGATACGGAGACAGAGCAGTCACCCCTCTACCTAAATATAAATACCTGCTCCTCACAGGTAGAGGGAACAGAAAGTAAGAAGAGGAGGAGGCCTGGTCCTCACTCATACCAAAACTATCCTTGCCCAGCAAGGTATCATCCACAGCAGGTCCGCAGGAGGAGAAGGCAATGAATGAGGCTTCCTTAATGGAGGAGGGATCAACCTCCTCGCATAAAAGGACACACTCATCATTGACTTGAGCACAAAGCTCCAAGTCCTCCTGAAGTACCTGTGAAGATTCAACATGCACAGGCTCGGGTGAAGAGGGGGGATCGAGAAATAAACAAGATGAAGAACATAAATAATCAAAAATCGGGGGAGTGGTCCCGGTCTCACTCCCGGCAGGATCCAAGGGTAGATCACTATCATCATCGTAAATATCATAGCAAGGGGGACTTGAGAACTCAGGAGCCTCAGTGGTGATTTGGGCCTCCTCGTCCCATGAAGAAGTGCAAACCTCCTCATCAGAGAGAGTATCCTCCTCATCCCACCGAGGTGCATCATCGTGTTCAAAGTATTCATTCTCCCCCTCAGGGAAAATGACATCCTCATCCCACTTTGGAGCACCCTCCGAGTCAGAAGCATCACCCTGCTCCTTTACTTCGATAGGATCATAAAGAATATGTGTAGAAAAATCTTGCAAAGAAACTGGAGGGACAAAAAGATTCGGTTCCTCCGCAAAAAGATCTGCTAGAGCCTCCCCGATGGAAAGAATACTTTCCTCATCATACTCAGGTGCATCTAGGAGCTCCCATTCCTCTCCTTGTTGGCCAACAGATGAGTGATCATCAACAATGGGAGTGAAGCCATAAACAGGGAGTGAGGAGTCCGTGCACGAGACAAGCTCAGGGGTAGAGGGCACAATTGCCTCCATGGGTAAAGAATGAGCGATAGGGACAATGTTGTCCTGAGTGGAGGAGCGGCGGTCAGGCTTGAAAAGACTAGGACAGTCCTTCAATTCATGACCCTCTCCTCGACACAACAAGCAAACAATGTTCCAACACTGCCTAGCATTCAACTCATTCATTTGGTCTATATAATAAACCATCTTATCATTAAAGCTAGGCAAAATACCCCATGACGGCATTTTCAAAATTCAAAGCAGATGAAAAGAAACTGAAATTCTTTGCAACGAAATCTACACAACTAGAAAAACTCATTGAATAAAACTTGCCTAAAACTTTAAAATAGGGGAGGAAGAAATAAAAAACAAACAAAAGATAATTAAAAGGCAAACAAAAATAATAAAGCAGCTATACACACTGGAAGAACTACTATCTCTCGGCTCTCTCTCACAAGAAAACTCACACGACTGTGTTCCCCGGCAACGACGCCAAAAACTTGATGCGATGATTCGGCAAGTGCACCGGTCGCGCAAGTAATAATAATGGGGAAAATCCCCGAGTGTCGGTCTCTTGAGGAACACAGTAAGGTGGAGTTAGGTTTCGAGGAAGGACTTGAGATTGAAGTCCTTAAATCGGATGGAATGCGGGGGAGTTGGGTTGGCTTTTGGAAAATAAAATAAAAGCTATCAACTACTCCTATGCAATGCCGCTATGCAATGCTTCGCTTGGCGGGATGGAGACTAGGCAGGCCTTGAGCGCGCTGCGTCGAAAGGGTGGATGGACGAGTAGGCAAGCGGAATCGAACTGTGCAGGCCTTGAGCGCACTGCTTCGTTAGGCGGGATGGAATACGGGCCGCGATGCCACGCTTCGGTAGGCGGATGGACGAGTAGGCTAGCGGAGTGAGGGTCGCAAGCACCTCTTCGACAAGCACGCCACTAGCAATTGCTAGTGCGGCACACGAACGTGACGGTGGAATGGAAATGGACGGCGGCGCACCTCAAGCAACTCAAATAGATAAATTACACAATCACATAGACATGAAATATATATGTAAATATAACTAATTCAAGTGCCACTTCATCATCATGATTAGATCTAGCTACAAATACATCAAAAAGAGAAGAATAAGGCAAGAAATCGACCGAATCCGAAGTCTCGTTGTAGATTCACGGTTGGAATCGCCGGGTTGTCAATCCGCGTCCAAGCTCGGTCCGCAACTACGTCCGGGGTAGAGAGAGCTGTCACGACTCTCCAATGGACCCATCTTCTTCGTGTCACGATCCGGTAGAGGTTGCAAACTTCCTCTTGCTCGATGGAGATGGCAGCTAGATCTCTCTTTGAAGCTCTTGGATGAAGGAGGAGGCCGAGAGGAAACTCCGGCTCAAGATTGGCGTGAAGAACAAGCCCGGAGCACCTCCAGATGGTGGGCGGCGGTGGAGGGGCGAAACTGGCGCGGAACGGCGGAAGAACGGCGGAAAAATGTGGAAGATCTGACCTAAATCGCGAGCAGGTCGATTTATAGGCGCTGGAATAAATAGTGCGCACGGTCAGTGGCGCACGACCAGTGGTCGTGCGCACTAGAATTCGGTGATCGTGCGCTCTGCCTGGATGGAACCTGCAAAGACAGAAATTATGAAATAACATGTTCGCACGACCAGTGGCGCACGACCGGCGGTCGTGCGCACTATCGTAGGTGGTCGTGCGCACTGATTGAAACAGAACTCAAGAAATTGATGATAAGCGCGCACGAACAGTGGCGCATGACCGGTGGTCATGCGCACTAGCGTAGATGGTCGTGCGCACTGCACCAAACAGAACTCATAAAAAAGGGTTAAGTGCACACGATCAGTGGCGCACGACCAGTGATCGTGCGCAATAGAACCGGTGATCGTGCGCAGTGTTCCTGTGCAGAATTGCACCGGGAACACCTGCACGACTCCTATTCCAGCACAACCACCAATCTAGCCACTGAAGGTGGCACTTAACAATACATGAAAGCTAATGATGAAGATAAACAAGAAATAACACCAAAACGGGCCTAGAAGTGCACATAGCAAGGAATAACAAATATAAGCTAAAACAGGCTAAAGTGCAGTGGAATGACTAGAAAAACGGCCCAGATGAGTCCATAAAAGTGTATATGATCAGGACTCATCAACCGTGCGTGACCATTTTCTGACAGAATTCCTATTTAAGCCGCAGGTCTTGCCCTATTCGGATCGATCGTTTTTCGCGCTCCCAGAGCTCCAGTTCCGCGCCCAATTATATACACTTTTATGGACTCATCTGGACCGATTTTATAGTCTTTGTACCACACTTTAGGCATGTTTTCGTACATATTTACATTCATATTTGTTATTCCCTGTTAGGTGCATTCTTAGGCCGTTTTGGTGTGCAATTGCACGCTTTGTTGTTGGGGGCAAGCACTTGGTGCTCCCCAATCAATTTTCTATGTTTTTCTGATGCTGGACGTGCATTACCAGCCATTGTATCTTGTATGCAGGTGACCGGATAGTCCCGTATTCCCCAAAAGTAATGTCTGTGCATATCGCACGGTCGTGCATTTCCTTGACGCACGGTCGGTTGCGGTCGTGCGTTTGTGTCTGGGCTGAAAAAGGAGCGTCGGAGTTTACTCTTCCGTTTTGCCGCACGGGCGGATTTGCCCGTGCGTGAGTAAAATGCACGGTCGACCTGTGTATTCTTGATTTCAGAGCGTCGGATTTTGCCCGTGCGTTTGTACGCACGGGCGGTGTTGATCGTGCGTGAGCAAAATGCGCGGGCGGGGCAGCGTCTTCCCCAAGTCAAGTTTTATCATTTAATAATGCACGGTCTGCGCACGGTCGTGCGTTCGACCGTGAGTGACCATTTTCTGACAGAATTTCTATTTAAGCCGCAGGTCTTGCCCTATTCGGATCGATCGTTTTTCCCGCTCCCAGAGCTCCAGTTCCGCGCCCTTTTCACCGTCCATCGCCGCCCACCTTCAGGAGATGCTCCGGGCATATTCTTCACGCCAATCTCGAGCCGGAGTATCCTCTCGGCCTCCTCCTTCATTCTATAGCTTCAAGGGAGATCTATCCGCCATTGCCTTCAAGCAAGAGGAAGTTTTCAACCTCCACCAGATCGTGAGATGAAGAAGACGGGTTCATCGGAGAGTCGTGACAGCTCTCTCTACCCCGGACGTAGTTGTAGACCGAGCTTGGATGCGGATTGACAACCCAGCGATTCCAACCGTGAATCTACAATGAGACTTTGGATTCGGTCGATTTCTTGCCTTGTTCTTCTCTTATTGATGTGTATATGTTGTAGATCTTTGTATTATGATGAAGTAGAGCACTTAAACTAGTTTGTATTTTTATATATTTCATGTCTATGTGAAATGCTTGTTGTTTGAGTTGCTTGAGGTGTATTCCATCTTCCATCCCGCCGTCACGTTCATCGCCGCACTAGCGATTGCTAGTGGCGTGCTTGTCGAAGAGGTGCTTACGACCCTCACTCTGTTTGCCTACTCGTCCATCCGCCTAGTGAAACGTGGCATAGCGGCCCGTATAATCCACTCGCCCTACGAAGCAGCGCGCTCAAGGCCTGCATAGTTCGATTCCGCTTGCCTACTCGTCCATCCGCCCTTACGAAGTAGCGCGCTCAAGGCCTACGTAGATTCCATCCCGCCAAGCGAAGCATTGCATAGCGGCATTGCATAGGAGTAGTTTAAGTTGTTTTCTTTTATTTTCCACAAACTAAATCCCCCGTTTCTGCATCCATCTGATTAAAGGACTTCAATCTCAAGTCCTTCCTCGATAGATAGCTCCACCTTACTGTGTTACTTTGAGATCGATACTTGGGGATTCATTCCCATTTTATATTACTTGGACGATCGGTACACTGCCGTTTTGTGCCGCAGTCTTGCTACTGCCTATAGCGGTGTGCGAGATTTGCGCCATCAAGTTTTTGGCGCCGTTGCCGGGGAACACAGTCGTGTGAGTTTTCTGGAGAGGGAGAATCTGAGTGAGAAGCCCTTCCATTTGTTTATCGCATCCTTTTGTTTTATTTCTTCGTATTCAATTTTCTTGTTTTAAAATTTGGTTGCTTAGTAATTTATTGTTAGGTGTAGTATTTTGCACAATAGTTCTCTTTATTTTGAATCATTTTATCTTCACACTATGTGGGCGTCATTTAATATTCGTTGCCGTTGGTGTGGAGATATCTCTCAGGAAAGTGATAGATGTCCTAAGGGAGATACTAGCCCTAGCACTCCTGTCCCAACATATGGAGCACCGACTTCGTCTGGTACTCCATATGCTGCGCGGAAGTCCTATGGCTATTCTGCTATGCCTTTACCGTCAATATTCTTTTCGGCTTCAGCACCCGCTGTGCCAAAGAAGCCTATAAGGCAGTGCTTGTTTTGTCAGAGCATGGATAATGCCTTGAAGGATTGTGCCGAGTATCTTCGCCAATTGGACGAGGATGACGAGCCGGATATCCGGATCGTTCCGACTCCTATTTCTGGCAGCACACCCTCAACATCTGGTTATGTGGCCATATTACCTTCATCTTATGAAGGGTATGATGTGGACACGGTCACCAGATGTGTGGCTGATCTAGGCACTGGCATGACTGAGCCCATCTCCCTTGTACATCCATCTCCTAACGTAGATTTGATTATTTGTGAGGAACCAGTGCTTGAGTTTTATCCAAGCACTATTCCTCCCCCTTTTGTGCATTCTACTACATTCGTTTCTGACGACATTGTTGAGGATGTGTCGCAGGATGAGGCTGGCGATCTAAGTGTGCCTACTCCTATGGAGGAGGACAACCTTCTAGGTGAAGAGGAGCTTTCCTCAGCACCGGTCGAGGAAGTACAACTCTTGGGCATGGCTGCTGTTGATCCCGCCAAACCTTGTAGCATTGATGAAAATGCAAACATTATTTTACTTTCCCAACCTGATGGGAGTGAGACCGGCACTACTCCCTCGATTGATGTTTATTTATGTCATTCTTCTTGTTTATTTCTTGATCCCCTTTCTCCATCTGAGCTTGTGCAGGTTGAGTCTTCACAGGTACCCCAGGAGGACTTGGAGCATTCTGCTCAAATCAATGATGAGTGTATCCTTTCATGTGAGGAGGTTTATCCCTCCTCCATAGAGAAAGCCTCATTCATTGCCTTCTCCCCCTGCCACCTCCCTAAAGACGGTACCTTGCTAGGCAAGGATGTTTTTGGTGAGTTGAGTGAGTATATTTCCTCCTCCACTTACATTCTCTACCCTCTACCTGTGAGGAGCAGGTATCTATATTTAGGTGGAGGGGTGACTGTTCTATCACCGTATCGGTACCCACTACCGACACGGATATTGGGCCAGTTACCTATCCACTTCTCCTTCCATACTCCCATTAGCTAGAACCGTTTTAATTTAGAATAAGTCGTGCTGGGAGGACAATAACCCCAGTAGTTATCTTAATTTTTCCTGCATTTTCATTTCTTTTCTAATTCTGTTTAGTTAATTGCACTTTATTTTAGTTTTCTATTTTCTTTTGTTTTTGCGGAGCTGACCCCTGCAGGTTCATATTCTGGATGGCGGAAGCAGCTCTTTGTCTTAGTTTTCATGCGTCTTCTGGTATGCTCATTTCTGAGCATGGGTAACTTTTCTTCCCCTGGTCTTTTATTCGATTTTCATGATTACATCATTTGTATCTATTGCTTAGATTAAGTCTGGGGGAGAGCTGCTTCTCGTTACCCATTGTGCACGCACATGTTGCATTGCATACTAGAAGTAATTTTATCTCATTTATTTAGTATTGTTCATCTTTACCGCACACCACTACACCCACTTTAGCGCGCACTTGCTTGTTTGTATGCTCCTGTATATTCAATTCTTGGTTGTGATGTAGAAATTGCTGTATTAGCCAAAATAATTGCAAGATGGAGTGGCATGTTGACTCTTGTAGTGCTCTAGTTGAGTACTCGTGTCTTGCATAGGGATTTGAGTAGAATTAGTTTTTATTTATGCTTCTAATTTATAATTAGTAGATTTGCGTAGATTTTAATTTATTTTACTCAAAATGGTGAATGTGGTTGAATCTTGCGGTAGCGTGGTATTGTGTGTAGGCGAATGTGAGATTTGTGTTGCTTGAGTCGGGAGGAAGGATTACCTTTCTCAAGGGCTAAGAACTTGCCCCAAGCGACTCTCGAAGCACGGGTGCGAACGATTTGCAAGTTGAGCATGACGTAGGCCACCTATCTGGCAAGCTTGAGCTTTGTTTTACCATTCCTATACGCTAACCATTGCTAGCCTATTTTGTGCCTACCCGATCCTTTGGTTCAGCTCCACCATGCTTCACCAAGGCCTAAAATCTAGTCCTATTATCGCAACCGAAAATTAGCCAAAAGCATTTATGAATTGTAATTTTCCAATGCGGTGCAGTGATGTGAAACTTTAGTGTTGTTGTCAAAGTTTTCAAAATTCCTATGAGCTGAGCTTGTTGCGAATAGATTCGGGGATAAAAAAAAAGAAAAATAAAAGCAAAGAAAAAATGATATATATCCCTAGCGTTTTAATTGAAACATCTAAATGGTATTGATTGTTGTAGGCCGTGTGCACACCCGGTTTCAAAGTCAAGTGTGGGGGTGTGTTACACGTCTATTATTGCGGCTGCTATGATTTAGCATTTTTGTGTGCTCAATTGGGTTGCGATTAGCATTCACGTTTATCTTTGCATTCCAAACCGTAACCCAAGCCTCATGTAAACCTAAAGTCCTATCGATTCATCTTATGAGTTCACTAGTGCTGTGGAGAGAGTTTGACCGGGCGAGCTTATGGTTCTCTACGTTGATGGATTTCAAAGGAGATAATTCTGAGTTCCGGTCTTGGGTAACATTCACCTTCATGACTTGCTTACTTTCGTACTACGCGTGACCACGAGATTCACCAACATTCCATTTTTGAGTAAAAATATATTCCTTTTTACCCATTTACACTTTTATAAATTAGCTAGCATATTTAGAAACTTCTTCTAATAAAGTTCTATGCACGCAAGTATGCAACTTCGCATACTACTCCATGTCGCAAATTTTTAGCTAGCTATGATTTTCCTACTCCGCCGGATTTGTTTGCTCGGGACGCGCAAACAGGTAAGTCTGGGGGTGTGATGAGTCCCAATTATATACACTTTTATGGACTCATCTGGGCCGATTTTATAGTCTTTGCACCGCACTTTGGGCATCTTTTCGTACATATTTACATTCATATTTGTTATCCCATGTTAGGTGCATTCTTAGGCCATTTTGGTGTGCAATTGCACGCTTTGCTGTTGGGGGCAAGCACTTAGTGCTCCCCAATCTATTTTCTAAGTTTTTCTGATGCTGGACGTGCATTTCCAGCCATTGTATCTTGTATGCAGGTGACCAGATCGTCCCGTTTTCCCCAGAAGTAATGTCTGTGCATATCGCACGGTCGTGCGTTTCCTTGACGCATGGTCGGTTGCGGTCGTGCGTTTGTTTGGGCTAAAAAAGGAGCGTCGGAGTTTACTCGTGCATTTTGACGCACTGGCGGATTCGCCCGTGCGTGAGTAAAACGCATGGTCGACCTGTGTATTCTATTTCAGAGCGTCGGATTTTGCCCGTCCGTTTGTATGCACGGGCGGTGTTGATCGTGCGTGAGCAAAATGCACGGGCGGCGCAGCGTCTTTCCCAAGTAAAGTTTTATCATTTAATAACGCACGGTCTGCGCACGGTCGTGCGTTCGACCGTGCGTGACCATTTTCTGACAGAATTCCTATTTAAGCCGCAGGTCTTGCCCTATTCGGATCGATCGTTTTTCCCGCTCCCAGAGCTCCAGTTCCGCGCCCTTTTCGCCGTCCATCGCCGCCCACCTTCAGGAGCTGCTCCGAGCTTATTATTCACGCCAATCTCAAGCCGGAGTATCCTCTCGGCCTCCTCCTTCATCCTATAGCTTCAAGGGAGATCTATCTGCCATTGCCTTCAAGCAAGAGGAAGTTTGCAACCTCCACCGGATCGTGAGACGAAGAAGACGGGTTCATTGGAGAATCGTGACAGCTCTCTCTACCCCGGACGTAGTTGTAGACCGAGCTTGGACGCAGATTGACAACCCAGCGATTCCAACCGTGAATCTACAACGAGACTTTGGATTCGGTCGATTTCTTGCCTTGTTCTTCTCTTATTGATGTGTATATGTTGTAGATCTTTGTATTATGATGAAGTAGAGCACTTAAACTAGTTTGTATTTTTATATATTTCATGTCTATGTGAAATGCTTGTTGTTTGAGTTGCTTGAGGTGCGCCCCATTCCATCCTCCATCCCGCCGTCACGTTCATCGCCGCACTAGCAATTGCTAGTGGCGTGCTTGTCGAAGATGTGCTTACGACCCTCACTTCGTTTTCCTACTCGTCCATCCGCCTAGCGAAGCGTGGCATAGCGGTCCGTGTAATCCACTCGCCCTACGAAGCAGCGCGCTCAAGGCCTGCATAGTTCGATTCCGCTTGCCTACTCGTCCATCCGCCCTTACGAAGTAGCGCTCTCAAGGCCTACGTAGATTCCATCCCGCCAAGTGAAGCATTGCATAGCGGCATTGCATATAAGTAGTTTAAGTTGTTTTCTTTTATTTTCCACAAACCAAATCCCCCGTTTCTGCATCCATCTGATTAAAGGACTTCCATCTCAAGTCCTTCCTCGATAGATAGCTCCACCTTGCTGTGTTCCTTTGAGATCGATACTTGGGGATTCATTCCCATTTTATATTACTTGAACGATCGGTACACTGCCGTTTTGTGCCGCAGTCTTGCTACCGCCTATAGCGGTGTGCGAGATTTGCGCCATCACTGGCCGCATACATTTCTTGGTTAGAAATGACGGGCCCTGCACCCCTATTTATAGGCACAAGGACGGATGTCGTCACCGCCGAAAGAGGGATGCAATAACCTCCCATCAACCTGCACGCGGTCTCGTAACAGACTGCCCGGTCTTATAAGCACTTAGTCAACGATCGTCTAAGGCAAATCCAACCAGAAGCAAAACCCGCAGACAGAGAGGACTCCGCGATCACTCCTCAGATTGCCCAGCGCAACAATAAGGAGACTGCAATTACATGAGCATCCTGACCGATCAGAATAGATCGCCAGACTTACCCGCGCAGACTGCGCGGTCTCTGCGGTTATCAAACCGCAAACCGCCCAACTTCCTTCTTCCACTTCAAAAAATTCAACAGTAAAGGTGTGGTGTGCATATAACCCAAATGGGTATTTTGTGACCCTAGCTCTTTTTACTTAGTGTTAGTCTCTGAATTTATAGCCACACCTATATGATGAAATATTACATCACCTCTGAGAGTTTGAGGATTTTTGGAAATTATTTGCCTAAGGTCTTACACTTAATTTAAATTGTCACATTTATGTATTAATGAAATGTTTAGGGTCAAACCGCTTAGGAAAAATCCCAAATGTTGGCATGTGTTCATTTAGGGCATTTCATACTCTGAGAAATATTTTGGGAATTTTTGGACACTCTATGCCCATATATCTTGTATTATCCCTATTTATCACCTTGTGGGTAAATAGCTGATCCTTGTGACAAATGTTTATTATTATATCATAAAATTTTGTTAGGATACTTATGGACCATTATAAATCTCTGTGAATTTTATTATAATTTTTGGAGTAATATTTACAGTAGATCCTTCTCAATGGGAATTATTCACCCTTGGAGTATTTATTTATCTCTAGGCAAATTCATGTTGGGAAAACCTTGAAATTCTGGAATTATGAGTTTTTGGTGGAAACATATAAATGTTAGTTTTCTTTGAATTTTGGAATAACATTTGAAGTAGATCCTTCACAAAGTAGGATTTGAGTTTATATCTTGAGAAATTCACAACCTGAAATATACTTGTTGGATTGTTATAGAATTTTGTACATAGACTTTTCATACCAGTAGGAAGCTTTGAGAATTTTATTAGAATTAATCTTTTATTATATGACATGCTTCCTTCACAAGGTAGAAATTGAGTATATAACTTGAGAAATTCATAACTTGGATTATTTACACTGGAATATTCTAGGAATCTAAACATAAACTTTTTATAACATTTTGAACCTCTAGTAATTTTCCTGGAATTTATGATTACAAATTTATGCTACTTCATTCACAATGTAGACTTTGGGATTACAATTTAGAATATTCATAACTTGGATTATTTACACTAGAATATTCTAGGAATCTGAACATAAGCTTTTTATAACGTTGTGAACCTTTAGTAATTTTCCTGGAATTGATGATTACAAATTTATGCTACTTCATTCACAATGTAGACTTTGGGATTACAATTTAGAATATTCATTACATGGATTATTGACACTGGAATATTCTAGGAATCTGAACATATGCTTTTTATAACATAGTGAACCTCTAGTAATTTTCCTAGAATTTACGATTACAAATTTATGCTACTTCATTCACAATGTAGACTTTGGGATTACACTTTAGAATATTCATAACTTGGATTACTGACACTGGAATATTCTGAGAATCTGAACATAAGCCTATAATACCTTTATGAACATATGAAACTAGGATTGACACATCCTGATTTAGGATTCATATAGTCACTCCTTTAGGACATGAGGATTCGATTAAAGGTCACTAGTCTGCGAATAGTGAAGATTGAAAACTTAGTTGTAGACCCTCCCTCATGGTAACCACCCCTAGAGTTATTAAATCTCAGAGAATTACATATGCCAGTTAGGATGGAAGGTTAATCACCGAGGGCAGTCATCGGAAGTAAACTTTAGGGTGCATTTAGTGAAATTACAAGTTCAGAGAATTACAATGACCTATTGGGAGTGGTGATGCGTGACCTATCAAGAGGTTCATTTGTGATTGAGAGATAACAGAAAGAAATAGTTGGTCAATAGGAGAGGCATGGTCTTGGTGTTCAATTGAACACCGGCGCTCGTCTGCCCGAGTCAAATGGTAATCCACCCTAATATTGTAGAGCAATTAGAGAGCAAAGGGGCATATAAGAATTGATAGTCACTAATAAGTGTAAATATCCTGGAAAGGGGGATTTGGGCTTCAGCAACCATCGCATACCCTAGTACCGCTGCGAGCCCTTCACCGGGTAGTCTAGGATTCACCCTAAAACTTCTATGCATAACTAAACAGTAGACAAGAGTAGTAAGTAGGAGAATCTGTTACTGTAAACCTCGTCCCAAATTTGGGATAGAATGGTACAAGGACTAGATAGTCCTGTGAGCGGTAGGCTCGGTATATAAGGAAGGACTGAGTTCGTCCTGCGAGCGGTAGGCTCGACATATAAGGAAGGACTGGGTTAATCCTGCGAGTGGTAGTCTCAGCTTATATGGAAGGATTGTGTTAGTCCTTCGAGAGGTAGGCTCGGTATATAAGGATGGACGTGTTAGTCCTGCGAGCGGTAGGTTCGATGTTATATAAGGAAGGATGTGTTAGTCCTGCGAGCGGTAGGCTCGATGTTATATAAGGAAGGACTGAGTTAGTCCTGTGAGTGGTAGGCTCAACATATAAGAAAGGACGTGTTAGTCCTGTGAGAGGTAGGCTCGATGTTATATAAGAAGGACTGGTAGGTCCTGCGAGCGGTAGACACGGTAGTATAAGAAAGTACTGGTCGAGTCCTCCGAGCCAAGAGCTTGGTGTTTCACTTAGAGGCATTTTGTATCAAGTAGTACGCGGATACCATGTTGGTTCTTAGGGGCATACGTAAGGTCTAAGTTGGGAGTTGTCATATTGTCCTAGAAGTGGATAGCCTGGTCCACTACCCTATTTGCCTTAACTAGGTACCTGAGCGAAGACTCGAATAGAGGGCTAGAGGTGGTGCTTGCCAGATAGTATGCAGATACCTTGTGTGTTCTTAGGGGCATACGTAAGGTCTAGGTTGGGTGGTGTTACACAATCCTATAAGTGGACAACCCGGTCCACTGCCCTGTTTGCCTCAACTGAGTACCTGAGTTGACTTAGTCGAATAGAGGGAACTACAAAAGGTCTGTACATACAGATTCTTATGCGTGAGTTGCATCATTTCATTGCATAGCATAGCATAGCTTAGTATCATTGCACAAACAGACATCATCGTATAAATTAGTATGGGCTCTTTTATACGATGAGTTTACTTCTTGCCAAATCCCTTAGATTATTTGTTTGTGTGTGTATACACATAAGTTTAGGTTACTTTCATAGCTGCTCTAGTTGTTAGTTTAATTGCTCTAGTTTACATTTCAACTACTCCTTGCTCTTATTACTAATACTCTAGCTTTTTCTTGTCTATTGCACTCTTTATATAGTCTGTATAGTAGAACTGCTAGAATAGATTCTTATGATCTATACTCATGCTAACTAGCTCCACTGTCACCTGCTTGTTTTATTTCCCCTTTGTTGTCCTCCGCTTCTTCCTCCTGCACGGTGCCTAGGATTCGCGGGGGGGGGGGGGGGGGGGGGGGGGGGGGGTGATAGGGAATTTGGCTTAGTTTTTTGACTTACGGTCAGTGGACCACATTATTTTAGGGATAATGTGCTAGAGCAGCAGGACCCCATTCAGGAGATAGGTCAGGAGGACAGGATGAAGCAAAGCAACCACTACCCATTGTTGCAGCAGCAGCTACAGACACGTGATGACAATGTTTGATAGCTTCCGCATAGATGTAGAGTGAGAGAGTTATTGTACTTTATTTGGGCATGTACTGGGCATAACCTATTTTCTCTTTCACTTAATGTACACATTGATGGACTTGTATTCAATATTAATATATATACACTTATGTGTGATTGTGGGCTTGTTATATTTTAGTTAATTTTTCTTCTTATATCTTGTTGGCCTATTTGATCATTCTTGCCGACAAGATCGACATCTTGCGGAGGCAGCTAACTCATATGTTAGTGTCACCATAAGGCGGTGGTTCTAGGCATAAGGTATGGGAGCTCTCCAGGTGCGGGAGAGGGATCTTACATTCTGAAGTGCTGGAATTGGGTTCTCTCAAATCAGTGGTTGAAGAGAATGAATGCCACCTATTTATAGGGCTAGAAGCTAACCCCGATGTTAAGGCTGACGCCAGGCGTTGACCAAATATAGAAAGAACTTGATGGCTCGGATCTTCAAAACAGGAACGAAATACTGCATCTTTGGAAACATTCATTTTAGGCAACCTTAACGCTAGCATTGATGCTAACGATGGCGTTAAGTCAAATCATTCATAAAATGCTCCTGCAATCACGACAACTTCCTCCATGCCATATTGTCGAGTGTCAACTCCGGCGTTAAGCCCTAATGCCTGGCGTTAGACCACTTTCATCATTTCAGCTTATGGGAAAGGCCATACCATATCGTCGAGTGTCAATATCGTCGAGTGTCAATGCCAGCATTAAGACCTAACACCTGGTGTTAGACCACTTTCATCTCGTGGGCAAGTCCAGGACAATAATGTAGCATCCTAGTGTTAATATAGTTCAAACATGCATGATAAAAGCACAATGCCGAACAAGATCCAATACAATTAGTATTTGTTATTCTCAAATCAAAGGGATGTGGAAAACCGTGTTCCAACAATCTCCCCCTGTGATAATAACAAATCCAATAATGATAAATCAGAATCATAAATAAGAGATGTGTTTTGGAAGGATATATGGCACTAAACAACATATAGATAAGATTTATAATTATAGTATGTTAAATTATGCTCCCCTACTTAAGTGCTCCCCCTTAGTGTATGCTCCCATAAACTAGACTCATGCTCTCATTAAGCTAGTGAATCCTACTCCATTAATCATTAAGATTTATCATCTTATTTTCCCCCTTTTGTTATTAGAAAAAGTGGGTGGAGTGAAAAAAAGGCTAGAGTAAAGAAGACAAAAGTTAGTACAAACTAAGAGAGGATAAGAGTTTTGTTTTAAGCATAAGATAGGTCATGATCGAGCTAAAGAGAGAGTAACACAGCGGAAAAATAATTTGATAAGCGTGAGTAATAATATCCCATGTACTTAAACAAATCATTCTTCCACTTGTTAGACAATAATGAACATAAGTGTTTGAAATATACAAGTAAAGGAGAGAACTTAAAGACAAGCATGATGAAGCATGATAAAAGTACATGATCAAATCAACAATGCGGAAAAACAAAACAAAGTTACTAAGATTAATATTTTTGAAAAGAATATTTTTGTTTTGGCTCTTATGTCTAGAATCTTCACATTTGATCATTAACTTTGAAAATTTTCCATAACTGATAGGCAAGCATGATCTGACATATTCAAAAAGGTAATATCTACAATGTGAAGAATTCGTATTTCAAGTGAAGAAAACATTGTAGAAATCATGCATTACAATCTAGTGCTTTTACTTAAGTTTATAGAGAATCATGTAAATATGCATTAAAATCCAATTATCATGAGTAGAAGCTTTATAAAAATTAATGATGTGTGCATAAGAATGTTTTGATAAGAGTATACAAGTGAAATAATCAAAACACATGACATATGTAATGAAATAGTAAAACAATATTAAGATTGTAGTCTTATAATTACTTTCACACATCTATTCTAGAATAAAATTTCAAAGCATAATGAAATAGTACAACTACCAAAGTGCTTTGCCCACACAATACTCATTAAGACTTATCAGGGAGCAAAGTATTTCTTGTGGGGATCACATACGCAATTTTTATTATTTTTATTTTGAGTGATCCGGTGTACAAAAATAGAAGTGATAATGAAAATATGTTTGCACAAGACACTTTACAATTCTTTCCAAGGTGCTCAACGTCACAATGCTCATTAGGACTTATCAGGAGGGTGAGTAGTGCTTGGTGGAGTTATCTTTGTCATTTTATTTCATATTTTTAATTTTGGAACAAAGGTCTCGAAATTCACTTATTTTCGCAAACACTAATAATATGGAAATAACACTTCTATATGTGCAAGAAATATTTTGTTTGAAAGATGGTGTAGGTTGTTTTTAGACATACAACTTAATTTGTTAAAACTATTACACTACACAATCATGCAAGAATGAGATTATTAGCACATGTAGATTACCAAAATACTGAGTGAATGAATCATTGATTAACATAAAACATTACTCATACTTAGAGGCATGCTAGACAATCTTACACAATTTTCTAAAGACAATTTCTTTGCACATAATAAGATTAAGGTCAAGGCATGACACGATAAAACAATGTTTAGGAAACTTGAAATGAAAATTAAACATTGAAGAAAAATCTTTAAGGGTCCATTCGTTTAGACGGAATTGGAATTTGATATTGCAATTCGATATTGGGATTTGATATTTAGAATTGTAATTGATCTAATTCCAATTCCATCGTTCGCCTAATAAACAATATTGTTGAATATTGTGGAATTGATCTATTTATTTGTTCGTTTGTTAAATAAAATTAAATCTAAGAATTGAAAAATATTATAAAGAAACTAATATTTTTTTACGTATATAATAAAAAATGCGCGTCAAGGCAAAAAATGGGCGCCCCGGCGAAAAACTCGCTCCCAGGTGAAAAATTGGGCGCACGAGCGACAAAATGCGCGCCAAGGCGAAAAACACTCTCCCGAGAGAGAAATGCGCGCCCGGGCGAAAAAGGTGCACCCGGGCGAAAAAGGCGCGCCCAAGCGAAAAACACGCACCCGTGCGAAAAACACTCTCCCTGATGAAAAACTCGCGCTCGAGCGAAAATTGTGGTGACGAAAGAAAAATTCATGCCCGGACAAAAAACACGTGCTCGCGTGAAAAAAGCGAGCCGGGAAAAAAATGCGCGTCCGGGAAAAAAATGCTCCCCCGGGCAATAAACGCGCGCCCGAGCAAAAAACGCGCGCCGGGGCAAAAAATGCCCGTCGGGACGAAAAACACACGCCTGGGCGAAAAACACGCACTAGGGTGAAAAATGCGCGCCCGAGAAAATAACTCGCGCCTGGGCGAAAAATTCCGCGCCCGGGCGGCAAAACGCCCCCCCCCGGCCCATAAATGAGCCCCTGGGCGAAAAACGTGCTCCTAGGCAAAAAAAACGACCAGGAGAAAATTTCGCGCCCGGGTAAAAAATTGCGCTCCCGGGAGACAAAATGCACGCCGAGACGAAAAACACGCCATGGCTAAAAACTCACGCCTAGGAGAAACATTGCGCGCCCGGGCTACAAAACGTGTGCTCGGGCGAAAAATGCACACTCGGGCAAAAAATGCGTGCGCGGGCGAAAAATGCGCGCCCGAGCGAAAAATTCGCGCCCGGGTGACAAAATATGCTCCAAGGCGAAAAACGTGCCCCCGGGCGAAATACGAGCGCCCGGGCGAAAAAACACGCGATAGGGCGAAAAACGCGCGCTAGGACGGAAAACTTCCGCCCGGGCAAAATTTGTGCGTCTGGGCGAAAAACGCACGTTCGGGCAAAAAAATCATGTCCATTCAAAAAACTTGCACCTGGGCATAAAATTGCGCGCCCGGGCGCTTAAACTTGCGCTCGGGCGAAAAATGCAATAAACCGAGTTTACGAGACTCGCCCAATTCTGATATGTCCAGCTAGATTTTGTGCCTTTGCTAAAATCAATTCCATGATATTCAACTCAAATTCCAATTATTAAAGCTACCTAAAAAGCGAACCGCGTAAGTGGAATTCGATGTCGAATTTCAATTCCAAGTCTTTAATTTCGTCCAAACGAACGGGCCCTAAGTGTATGCCATATCAATTTTGACCATTTGCAATTAAAGTGCTAAGATGTTTTGCTCAAGTGAAGTTGTTATAATCAAAACATTTTTTGTAAATATTGAAAACAAACAAAAATTAATTTTCAACATTTTTGGATTATTTAATTTTTTTTGTATTTTTGAACTAAGACAAATAAGAAACAATTCAAATCGGAGAAAATAATCAGAGAAAATGCATAAGAAAAATACCAGAAATATTTTAGAAAACATAGAATGACCAAAGGAGCTAATGCTGGCATTAACTTCTTAACGCCGAAACAGAACACTGCTTTCTTAGTTTTTTGAAAAAAAAATTCTTGAATTAGAGTTTATGTAAGACCTTCATAGTATAGACATTTCAGAGACTTTGAAGATGATTTGAAGGTTATTTAAGCATGTTTTTGGTAGTTTTAAAATGGTACTTATATTTTATATTTGATTTTGATTTTTCTAGAAATGAAAAATTAACTGAGGTGTAAACATAGATATATAGAAGTATATAAATGAATTGGCAGAAGGAGTTGTTAAGTTCAGAGAAATATGCTTACGCGGTGCGTTAATGTTAGCTCCGATCGTTGGTGCTTTTAGTTCAGTTTTGATAATTGTGATGTAGATAGATTCATGAAATATCAGATGTGATGAGACTCAGAAGTTTGTTTTGAGGAGAAATAGCTTTTGATGGGTGTCAATTTGATATATCTAAGACTCCTAATTCTAGTCTAAGCAAGTTGAAACGAGCATCGGGGAGAGGTTTTCTAAAGATGTCTGCAAGTTGGGATTTCGTGCCTATGAAGTTAACTCTCACATGTTCTTTCTTAATGTGATCCCTAATGAAGTAATGATGCACATTTATGTGTTTGGACCGTGAGTGATGAACGGGATTGTTGGTTAGATCAATTGCTCTTTTGTTGTCACATTTTAATTCAATATTATTTAGATGCACCCCAAAGTCTTCTAGTGTTTGACTTATCCAAAGGGCTTGTGCACAACAACTTCCAAGTGCGACATATTCGACCTTGGTGGTGGAGAGGGAAATAAAATTCTATTTCCTACTCGACCAAGCAACTAGTGAGGGGCCTAAAAAGTGAAATGTTCTGGTTGTGCTTTTACGATCTAGTGAGCACCCAGCATAATCGGAGTCGGAATATCCATGTAACATAAATGTATCATTATATGGATACCATAGGCCAAAATTAGATGATCCGATTAAATATCTAAAAATTCATTTGACAGCTTTTAAATGAGATTCTTGAGGATTAACTTAAAATCTAGCACATAGGAAAACGACAAACATAATATCGGGTCTAGACACACTTAGATATAATAAAGACCCTATCATTCCTCTATATATTGTTTGATCAATAGAGATTTTGGCTTCATCTTTTCCTAATTTTAGAGAGGCACTCATAGGAGTGGTGGCTTGCTTTAAATTTTCAAATCCAAATCTTTTTAACATGTCATGTACATATTTAGGTTGATTTATAAATATTCCATCATTTCTATGTTTAATTTGAGAACCAAGAAAATAAGTAAGTTCTCCTACTAAGCTCATTTCAAATTCTTTTTGCATTACACTTACAACTTCATTACGTAACTGATTATTAGTTGCTCCAAAACGGATGTCATCTACATAGATTTGTAATACGATTAGATAGTTATTAACATGTTTGATAAAGAGTGTATTATTGGCACGTCCCATTACATAATCAAGTTTTAATAAAAATGAAGTTAATCTTTCATACCAAGCACGAGGCGCTTGTTTTAAACCATATAGTGCTTTATCTAGTTTAAAAACATGATTTGTGTATTTTTCATTTATGAAACCGGGGGGGGGGGGGGGGGGGGTGGGGGGGTTGTTCAACATAAACTTCTTCCTTAATAATTCCATGTAAGAAGGCACTTTTAACATCCATTTGAAAAAGTTTAAATCTTTTGAAACTTGCAAAGGCAAGAAAATTCGAATTGATTCTAAGTGAGCTACAGGTGCAAAGGTTTCATCAAAATCTACCCCCTCTATTTGTGAATAACCTTGTGCTACTAAGCGAGCTTTGTTCCTAGTAATTCTAGATTCACTATCTAATTTATTTTTGAAAATCCATTTTAAGCCTATTACCGGATGATTTGATGGTCTTTCTATAAGAATCTAAACCTTATTATGTTCAAATTGTTCTAGTTCTTCATGCATACCTAAATACCAAAATTCATCGTTTAGTGCGGTAGAGACAATTTTAGGTTCAATTTCAGAAATGAAGCATAAATTAGAGAAGGATTCATGAATGGAAGAGCGTGTCGTTACCGCTCTTGACGGTTCTCCAATGACAAGTTCCCTTGGAGGATCTTTTGTTAATCTAAGTGCGCTTGAAGGCACGAACTCTTCTTGCACCGCCTCTATTTCTTTGTCAACTCCAAGTGGTTCAACATCATCATCCTCCAAGGGTGAAGGGGGTTCCTCTTCTTTTCCTACAGTGTTAGAATCTACACAAGGAACAAATTCATCAAACTTCACATGAATAGACTCTTCAACCTTTTTAGACCTCTTACTGTATATCCTATATGCTTTACTAGTTGAAGAGTAGCCAAAAAATATTCCATCACCACATTTTTCATCAATTTTTGCTAATGCATCTTCGGTGTTTAAGATAAAGCATTGACATCCAAAAACATGAAAGTAAGATACATTAGGTTTCCTTTTGTAATACAATTCATATGGAGTTAATTTCAAGATTGGGTGAAGCATGACTCGATTTACAACATAACAAGATGTATTTACTGCTTCGGCCCAAAAAGATCTAGGCAACCCATACTCGGATATCATAGTGCGTACGAGTTCCTGAAGGGTTCTATTTTTCCTCACCACCACATCATTTTCTTGTGGGGGGGGGGGTGCGTGGAGCAGAAAATTCATGTTTAATACCTAGATTATTACAAAAATTAGTGAAACTATCATTTTAAAAGTCCCCTCCATGATCCGATCGAGTGTACTTAGTTTATAAATCTAATTCATTTTGGATGCGATTGCATAGTTTTGTAAATTCAGAAAAAGCATCAGATTTGGAGGTAAGAAAGTGTCCAAGTAAATCTAGAAAAATCATCAATCAATACAAATGTGTACTTTTTACCACCTAGACAACAAGTGCTAAATGGCCCAAATAGGTCCATGTGAATTAGTTGTAGGGGTCTAGTAGTGCAAATTTCATATTTCATTTTAAAAGATGTTTTAGAGAATTTTCCTTTTTGGCATGGCGGGCGTAAAGTAGATAGGTTTCCATTTAGCATTGGTAAACCCTTTATTATTTTATTTTTTGACAATTTTAAGTTAACTTGGTGCTAGTGTGACCAAGACGCCTATGACATAGTTGAAGTTCTTCATTTTTTGTAATTAGACATTTTAGTGATGCACGTGAAAGATCATGAAAAGAAATTAAGTAGACATTGTGAATTCTTGGTGCAATGAGTACAATATCATTAGTCTTAGGATCTATAAGTTTGCACAAATTTGTAGAAGACTCAAATCAAACATTAAGACCTTTATCGCATAGCTGACTAATAGAAATTAATTTGTGTTTTAAGCCTTCTACATATAAGACATTTGTAATAGAGGAGTCATTGTCGACTGCACCGGTGCCTAGGATTCTTACTTTTCCATTGTCACCAAATGTCATCGTTCCTCCTTTCTTCTTTGTGAGGCTAAGGAACTTTGCTTTATCGCCCGTCATGTGTTTGGAACATCCTGAGTCCAAGTACCATATGTCTTCCTTCTCCTTAGCCTGCCAACACACCTAAAAAAAAGATGTTAGTGAAGATCTGGATACCCATGAGGTTCCTCCCATAATATAGTTGGTGACCTTAGGTACCCAGATTTGTTTTAAAGTGCACTTTCCCTTCTTCTTGCAAGAGTTCTTGGTATGGCCAAAAAACAAACAATTGGCACACACAACAAAAGGGGTTGAGAACTTTTTCAGAGAATTTTGTTGATCCTTGCTAGTATACAAGGTGGTAGAAGGGGTGACAGAATTATTTTTATAAATAGAATTTTGGTTTCTGGAACAAGAGCTAATGCTAGTGTTAGGAGTTAATGCTGGTCGGTAGCTTCCCGAACCATACCCCAACCCAAACTTTGCAGAACCATGGCACTGGTTGCCCAAAATTTTGTCCAGTGATTTTGGCCAACCCCGAATTTGTTTATTGCCATATTAAGGTCATCGATTCGGGATTTTAAAGCGATGTTTTCACTTATTAAATTTCCACACCTCTTTGCAAAAATTTTCTTTTCATTTTCTGTTTGAGAAAGAGAGATTTTTAAACTTCTTTCTAAGTCTCCCTTTTGTTTTGTAAGAGATTCGATATTGGAGAGAGACTTAGAAAGATCGTTTATTAGTTCTTTTGTCCTTGCTAAGTTATGATCATTTTCATGGCCAGATCCTATATCTTTTCCCAAAGATTTTACTTCCTTATTTATTTTTTGATTTTGTTTTAAAAGAATTTTATTTTCAGTTTTTAGAAGATCAAGATCTTTTGGACCTTTACTAAAAAATTTGCATATTTTCATGTACTCAATATAAAGATCATCATATGTAGTAGGAGTTACCTTATTGTCTCTTTGAACACTGCAATCGTCATCCTTTGATTCATGGATCCTCCCCATGAGGCACATATTTGCCTCATCACTATCGATTGAAGTTGACTCATTTGAACTTTCAGATGAAGAGTCATCCCACGTTGCAGCCTTCAAAACCATCTTCTTTTCTTTTCCTGTATGCCGCTTTTCTTTTTGTTCTTTTAAGTACTTTGGGCATTGACTTCTTATGCGCCCGGTCTTCCTGCAATGGAAGCACTCGGGAGGAGGTTACCCTTCATCATCGTCGCTTGATTTTTCTTTTTTCTCTCTTTTGGAAGATGAGCTTTTTTGGAAATACTTATGGAAGGTGTTCCTCCTTTCTGGATTCTTCATGAACTTTGTGAAATTTTTCCCAAAGAGACTCTCCTCATCCTCTTCCTCATGGTCGTCCACTTTCCTTGACTTTACTTCCAAGGCTTTCTTCTTTGGCTCTTTTTTGTATTCTTCATCTTGGATTTTGAGTTCTACAACTTGGTTTTGAGATTCCCAATGAGGCTCTCAATCTGGAGCTGTCTTAGATCATGCGATTCCGAAATAGCTATCACCTTTGGATTGAACTTCGGAGGGAGAGATTGAATGATCTTCCTCACCAAGTCACCGTTCGAGAAGGTTTTTCAAAGAATCTTTGAGGCATTTATGATCTTGGTAAAACCTGTGTACATCAAGTCAATGTACTCATATGGATCCATTATGAATCTTTCAAACTCTGATTCCAGTTGGAAGAGCTTTGAGTATTTAACCAGCGAGGTACATTCATGTGTTATTTCTAGTAAATTCCAAATTTCATAAGCAGTTTCACAAGCACAAACTCGATTAAATTTAGTTCTATCTTACGCACAAAATAAGGCATTCATAGCTTTTGCTTTATTTTTATCCCCATCATCCCATCTATCTCTAGGCTTTTCCATGGTTACTTCTCCAACAACATACATAGGGGTGGTATACGGTGGTTCAACACTAGCCCAGACATCTAGATCTAAATTAATTTGAAAGTAACGCATTCACGTTCTCCAGTAGTTATAGTCAGTTTCAGTGAAAAGTGGAGGTCTACTTATTCCTTGCCCCTCATGGAAAGCGTGATCACGGAGCGCCATTATTCCCGGTTGTTAGACCGTATTGGAATAACCTAGCTCTGATACCACTTGTTGGATCTTGAGGCGCCCTTAGGGGGGGGGGGGGGGTTGGAGTGGGTTGAATAAGGGTTTAAAAAACTTTACAATTTTAATAAAACTTTTGTGATTTTCCAATAATAAATTTAAACAAAAGTAAAGAGGTCTTAAAATGAAATGAAATCAATTTTATTTAACATGAAAAGACATAATTATCATTTATAAAATTTGATTACAAATTTTGATTTCTATGATGCTTGAAATCAAGGCGAATATGAAATACTCATTTTGTTTTCTATACCAAGTCTTCTCACTAAGAACCGGTTGGCTTTAGCCTATCTTTCCCCAGATACGGCCTCAAGCTGCTCTAGGCTTTCTATCCGCACAAAGGCCTCAAGCACCTCATAGTTCTACTCCCTAGGCCTAGTCCCAACAATTGCGGTGAATTCCCCCTAAGCCACCCACGGACCTAGTCGCCAACAACCACAGTGAATTCACTTAACCAATCATAATAAAAGAGTTACAAAAATAAAACACAAGTAAAACTCCCTATGAAGAATCCTGGAGATGGCGATGACTCGCTGAATATCGTTGAAGTTGAAGTGTGCGTTCTTCGCATTGGGTGAGCGTTCATCCGATCCTTTATAAATTCTTCTCTTGAGTTTGTGTGGGAGATGGTGGTCTGGAATATACGGCCCTCACAGAGTTTCTGAAGTGCTGTAATAGGGCTCTCTCAAATCAGTGGTTAAAGAGAATGAATGCCACATATTTATAGGGCTTGAAGCTAACGTCGACGTTAAGTATAACACCAGGCGTTGACCAAATATATAATGAAATTGATGGCTCGGATCTTCAAAACAGGAATGAAATAATGCATCTTTAGAAACATTCATTTTATGCAACCTTAATGCTGGCGTTGAGGCTAACACTAACGTTAATTCAAATCATTCCTAAAATTCTCCTGCAATCAGGGCAGCTTCCCTCCATGCCATATCGTCGAGTGTCAATGCCGACATTAAGTCGTAACACCTGGCGTTACACCACTTTCATCATTTCAGCTTGTGGGCAAGTCCAGACCATACTGTCGAGTGTTAATATCGTAAAGTGTCAATATCGTCGAGTGTCAACGCCGACATTAAGACCTAACGGCTGGCGTTAGACCACTTTCATCTTGTAGGCAAGTCCAGACCAACAATGTATCATCCTAATGTCAATTTATTAAAAACCTGCATGCTAAAAACACAATGGAAAACAAGATCAAATACAAGTATGATTTGTAATTCTCAAATCAAAGGGATATGGAAAATAGTGTTGCAACACATAGGACTCCATCTAACCTGGGAATCAGGAATTCATGACATCCAAGTATTTTTTGACTAAATGATGGTCGCCTCCGAGGTTTGAGGTGAGAGAATCAGTACAACAATGCTACTTAGTGAAGGTTAAAGGTTAGGTAGGAACTTTTCAATCTTTCTCCATACAACATGTTCCGAGAGAGGAAAATGCCCAAGCCAATCGATTAGCCAAATATAGTCCCATGGTCGGTGGTACGATCACGGGATTGTTCCAACCCCCATCGAGGATGGGGGGGGGGGGTGATGGACATCGACCATTCCTCCTCCTGAATGGATCCCTTAGTTACTTTCTTAACCACAAACGAATTGTCCTCAGAGGTTCAGGATAAGAGGCGATTCAGGTACAAGTCAGCCTATTATTTACTGAGTGACGGGGTACTGTATAGGAAGACCATGTCCGGTCCTCTAGATAGATGCCTATTAGAAGGAGAAGCCTCCCAGGTCCTGGAGTAGATCCACTCGGGTAAGTGTGGGAGTCATTCAGGAAGCCATACCCTAGCAAAGAGGGTGCTGAGAGCAGGATACTTCTGGCCTACCATCAGGAAGGATGCGAACAAGTTCGCAAGGAGGTGTTCAAAATGCCAGCTCTATGCCCCGCTCCAGCTATAGTGAGCCCTGCGTCTTCGATAAATAACCACCACTGGCCCTTTGCTATTTGCGGAATGGACCTGGTAGGTCCGTTCCCCCAGGCAAGTGGGCAAAGAAAGTTTCTCCTAGTAATGATCAATTACTTCTCCAAGTGTATGGAGGTGAAGGCTCCAGCGAAGATGACATCTCTGGTAGTACAAAATTTACTTTGGGGAGAAATTATATGTAGGCACGACCTACCTCTCGCCATCATCACCGACATAGGTCTGCAGTTCACCTGTCTGGAGCTCACAAACTTCTGCAACCAACTCAGCATCGACCTACAGTTTGCTTCGATTCACCATCCAGGAGAAACGGTCAGGTCGAGGCGACCAACAAAGTCATTGTTAACTTGCTAAAGAAGAAAGTAGACAACCTAAAAGGGAACTGGGTGGAGCAGCTCCCCTCTGGCCTTTGGGCTTTGAGAACTACCCCACCACGATAACTGGGGAAACACACTTCAAGCTATCTGTAGGATAGAGCGTTTACCCAACCATTCCAAAAGCCCGGACTTGTGGAAAGGGTGCTACTTTATTCCCCTTAAGAAAGTAGTAAAGTGCCATGTGTCAAGTGAAGGAACTATGGACCCAACAATTCCCCCAGCGTCCAGCACGACCCGCTAGCTCAGAGATGGGACCCACATGCCTCAAAGGTGGCACACTACATGGCTCAGAGGTAGGGTTACCATATGGTTGCAGCCTCCTAACCCACCGGACCCACACGGGTAGAGTGCAATTTTGAGATTTATTATTGCCCCCCGGTCTCGAACCCGTGACATTCTTTGATACCACTTATAGGATAGAGCGCTTACCCAACTGTTTCAAAAGCCCAGACTTGTGGAAAGGGCGCTACTTTTTTCCCTTATGGAAGTAGCAAAGCGCTGCGGGTCAAGTGAAGGAATGATGGACCTAACGCTTGTTGGATCGGTAGGCGCCCTTAGAGTGGGGTGAATAAGGGTTTTAAAAACTAATATTATATTTTGAAATACTTGCTTATGATAAGAGATCAAAATAGTGATTTTGAATAAAGATCTAAATTGTTTTATAATAAAGGAAAGGATAATAAACAATTTAGAGAAATGAAGACAAATCAATTTTATTACACAAAGAGAGACATGATTATTATTAATAAAATTGATTACAAAATTTTGATTTCAATGACGCTAGAAATCAAAGCGAAATATGAAAGACTCTTTTTGTTTTCTATACCGACTCGTATCCCCACGAACCGGTTGGCCCTAACCTATCCTTCCCCGGATACGACCTTAAGCCGCTCTAGCCAACCCTTCCTCGGATATGTCCTCGAGCACCACCTAGACCTACACCCGAGACCTATTCGCCAACACGAGGCGAATTTCTGCCCTAAGTCCTACCCAGACCTAGTCGCCAACACGAGGCGAGTTCACCAAATGATTACAGAAAAGATGTGAAATAAAAGGACAATAATATAAAAACTCCCTCTATGTGGATCTCTTGGAGAAGTAGACGAAGACGCAGAGTATGATCGTAGTCGATGCGGTCTTTCATCACGATGATCACGCGTGTTGAAATCACCTCCACGAATCTCCTTAAGCCTTTATGGATTTATGGGAGTATCTATCAGAAACTTCGTCACTATGATGTGGCACGAAGCTCTGGAATTTTGGATCTCAAGAGGATGAAGAAGACGGCGCCAAGAGGTCCTTTTTATAGACTTAGCGCTACCTCCTGCGCTAGTGCTACCGTCGGCATTATCCCATTTTAGGACATATTCTGCGCGGCAGAATCTTCAATTCAAGGAAACATTTCTCCCTTGCCTTCTCTACTCCGCGCTACCGCCTGCGCTATCGGATACCGCCAAGCGCTATCTCCTTCTATATGTGCTCCCGGAATTGCGCTTAAGCATTCTTTTTGTCGATCAAATTTTCGTCGAACGCAGTGATGAGCATTTCGTCGAGCGCAGCTTACAGTTCGTCGAGCAAAATTTCATAGAACTCAATTCGTCGATCATGCATCAACATTCGTCGAACTCAATTTCGTCGAACGGAGTTCATCGAGCGGGCTTCAACAAACGCAAGATCAATTTCGTCGAACCCAGTATTCGTTCTCAGCAGTTCCTTAGCGCTAGCACCAGGCGCTAGGTGCTATCGCCGGCGCTAGTGGGAGTGTTGGATTTTATGGCTCAAACTTGGGTGCAACCTTCTTATGTAATCCTTGAGTCATGTGGAGTTTGTTATCCTACACACTTAAACACACAAGATCAAATACACATAAGATTTGTTATTCTCAAACTAGGAGATGCGGAAGACCATGTTCCAACAAACTCCCCCTTTTGATAATAACAAATCCATTAATGATAAATCAGAGCATTAATATATAAGCATGATGAAACTTACTTGTGTGTGTGTGTGTGTGTGTGAGTGATGACTTATGATAATTATTGATTTTAGCATTTAGAATTGCTCCCCCTAAATACATGCTCCCCTAAGTGAATGCTCCCTTAATATGTAAGCTATCATCTTAATTAAGCATATTAGTTTTCTTTGTTGATAGCAGATTATATTTATCATGTTAGTTCTCCCCCTTTTGTTATTAGCAAAAGTGGGTAAGGAAGCAAAACACAAAATTTTTTGATAATAAGATAAAGGCATGATCGAGCTTATAGAGAGAATGAAATGATACGGAGTTTTAGAATAATTTTTATAAAAATAGATCAGATTTTTTAGCTTAAAGATGAACAATCTAACATTTTCAAGTACTTAGTATTATCACGTTAGTTTTTCCTTTTTATATAAGAGGTTTAAGCATAAAAAAATGTAATGATTTCCAAGTAACTAAACTACCCAGACAATATGTCTACACCCTAGCCCCGTACTAAGTGATGGATGGGCATGAGGAGCTGCAAACATACTGTAGGTTGGGGTGTTAGTCCCATATGCAAACACAAGACAAAACTCAACCTATCAATCTTTCCCCCCAGTGCATCGCAAGGCCCCACTGGAACCCTCCCCGGTTAAGGACAAGACATGACTAGAGATAAGGTTATCTAATGTCTACAACCCTACGCCCCCACTATGGTGAGAAATGAAGTCATGGATAATAATTATTGGAAACATTTAAGCGTTTTAAATCAAATTATAATTTCATAGCCAATGGGTTTTTATATTTGAATTCTTAAAGAAAAGTTCTAGAGCTAATTTGAAATCCATTAATAAATCAGAGTTTTAGCATTACAATATTTGTGTTAGAATAACCAATATAAATTCTACCAAGCAAGTCTACCATTTGTTGAAAAAGGAATTTTGGTATTTAAGACTTTGATATAAGCATGAAAGCGCAAGGTAGAAATATATGGTGATGATGCGAAAGACTTATAGAAATACAAGAAACATCTTATTGTAATCAATGATGATCCATAAAAAGATATATGAGTTAAATTTCATAAAGAATATGCTTTTGTAAATCATTGTTCAAGTAAAATCTTTAAGTTTAACAATAAAGTATCCAAACATGAAATAATGTTATAAAAAAGAGATTACTACAATGTTATTTTAATTCACAATTTCAAAACAGACCAAACATTATAGAAAGCATGCTAGGTTATCTAGTGCATTTCATAAATAAAGAGTAGTATAGAGTTAGCATTAGGACCCAATACTCATGAGAAGAAGTGTTATGGAAGATAATGATGTGCACATAAGTGTATTTTGAATAGAGTAAACAAATGTTTTACTCAAAAATACAACAAATATGTAAAGTAAAGAGCACAATAAAACACAAATAGTTTTACTTCCACAAACTTCAATGCACAAAAAATGTACAACTACCAAGGTGTTTTGCACACACAATGCTTATTAAGAATTATCAGGGTGCAAAGTAGAGCTTGGGGGATCACATATTTTTATTTTAAAATTAAAACTAGTGATCCCGTGTACATAAGAGTAAGTGGTTTTTATTTTGAAAGAAAGATATGGTTTGCATAAGATACATTACTATTCTTTCCAAGGTGCTCAACCTCACAACACTTATTAAGACTTATCATGAGGTTCAAGTAGTGCTTGGTGGAGTTATCTTTGTCACTTTATTTTATGATTTTTGTTTGTACAAAGTTCTCCGAATACACTTGTTTTGTAAACCAATATAATTTATGAAAGCATAACCACTTTTCTTAACTTTTAAAAGTGCAAACAAAGGTTGTGTAGGTAAGATACTTGTGCAATTTTAATTCATTATACTAATACAAAACATACACAAGCATTCTTAGATTAAACACATATGTAGACAATGCCAAAGTGAGTGAATAAATATCATTATCAAACATAAAAAATTTACTCATACTTAAAGGCATGCTAAGCTTGGTTCTACACAACTTTTACAATATAATTGATGCACATATTAATAGATATATCAAAGCATGAAGAAAACAATGTTCAAAGTAGTTTGAAAAGATAAATTGCAACATTATAGAAGTTCTAAATGATGGGTTAAATCATGCTTGATTTTCAATGAAGTCCATACAGTATTTTTGATATTTTGAAGAGTAATTTTGATTTAAAGTTTGAACTCATAAGATTGATCTTGGACTTCCCGAGGAGTACCTTGTGAGGGGTTCGCTCGGTACTAGGAGATGTGATGGGATGATAGCCCAAATCCCCTTTTCGCAAGATACATATAAGTAGAAAATGTAAGTTCAAAAAGATACTTGTTCCTTTTTTTGTTTTGTATTTTTGTATTTGAAATTTGCATATAGAAATCAAACAAATAACCAAAGAAAAAAATTTTTTTTTTTGTAATTTGGTTTTTATAATTTAATTTTTCAAAAATCAATTATAGGCCTAGATGAAAAAATGAGTAGTACATATAAAATAATATATTTTTAGTGATTTTTCAGAATTTTAAAATTACAAAAAATCAGACACTTGAGCTAACGCCGGCGTTAGGTCCTAGCGCCTGCGTTAGCTCACAGAGAGTGCTTATTTTGATCATATAGCCTAGATTTTCTTCGATTTTGCTTCCGATGTTTCTTAATTATGTTTGTGCAATGTAAGGCCTGTCTAATGAAGTGAAGAGACAAGAAGAAATCGCAAAAAGTTGCAGAAGTTAAAATTTGAGTACATGGGTTTCACATTCATTAAAGCTACATATTCATTAGACCTTAATTCTTGAGTTTTGCACAACATATGAATGAGTGAAATGATCATAAATAAGTGAAATAATATTCATGCAATTTTTCAATTTCGATTTGACATGATTATGATTAAACATACTAGGGGTAATTGAAAATGACGCAAATATATTAACTACCTAAGCAAAACTTGCGCATTTTATAAATTTAGCCTAATACCCCTAAAATACCTTTTAAATCCATTATGACACTTATTTCATTTAGTCTTAATAATATCATATGACAAATTTATTTTTTCAAATTTTATATGAGTTTTAGGAAATGGATTTAGAAGGATAAAAAGAAAAAGGATTAGTTGATCACTTGAAAAATGACATGACTTTTTATTCAACTTTATTCAATTTGATTTATTTATGAATTTTGGTTTAATATGAGAAAGTCATATCACAAGTTATATAAAGTGATCATATCATGATGGTTCAACAAAAATAAAAAGAAAAAACAAAAAGGAAATTAAGCATATCATGAAGTAGAGAATTGATATTTTTTTTGAGTTGATTTATACTTCATGCAAATGATTGGATACTAATGAATAAGAGATTTAGGTATCCAAAGGGGACCAAGTGTGGTGGTTCCTTTGGGTACCCAAATATAATGTGTAGGTTTGTGGGTAGTTAGTGATGAATGGGTCCTTTCATGTGAAGTTAATGTTTCATTTTAAATTTTGGGCCTCCATTCAAACTTTGGTTTAGTGTTATTCTTATATGTGAAATTTCCAATGTGATAATCTTTATATTGATGATTATGATTGTAATGATTATTGAAAGTATTTTTCATAGGAAATTTGTGAACATTTAATTTTACGTTGGGAGAAGATTGATGTTGTAAATGATAGTAATGATTGTATTTTGGAATTTCATTTTCAATCTTTTGAAGTTTTTTATTTCCATTGTTTGGCTTATTCAAGTTTTGAGAAATCATATTCAACTTGCTTTTGGATTTTGCATTATATTGAGAATGTATGTTTTGAGAATTTTTCTTTATGATTTCCTTAAGCAAGTTGATTTTAGTTTTTAATTCATTATTTATAATCTTTAAATTATGTCTAGCTTTATTATAAGCGATTGTGGTGTTTTTAAGAATGGAAAAAATTGAATCAATATGATTTTGATAGTTATTTCTATATTCATCAAATGTTTCATCCATCTCTTCAATTTGAATTTTATAGTCTTTACATTTAGCACAATCATTTTTCATAGATGAAGAGTTTTCTAAACATAATTTTTCATTTTGTTCTTTTACTAAAGTAAACACTTTTTCAAGTTCCTTGAATTTTTCAAGTGCCATTTTTAGTTTCTTAATCTTACGTTTAGTGATTTGTAGCAATTGTAGTGTAGAAATAGAAGTACAAAAAATAGGAGATTTTGATTTCCTTACAGCGCTTGTGGATGAGGCAAGATTTGAACATATCGTTTCGTTGACATCTTTTTGGCACTCCCCTTCCGAAGATAGAATTTCTTCTTCTCTTTCATTTGATGTGCACTTCATGGATCCGTCATGAGAGGAGCTTTCTTGAAAATTTGCGCAAGCTTGTATGTTCTCCAATTCTTGTGTTTGTTCCATACCTGTAAGAGGAAAATCATACATTTCTTCAAGAAATTTCCAAACTTTTATGCACTAGAAAAACAATATATTAATTTGAAGATATCTTGAGATAAAGCACAAAAAATATAATGCATAGCTTTTGCATTTAAGTGACGCTCTTGTTTATTTGATTCGTCCGCTGGTCTTGTTATTGTTATATCCCAAGCGTTGATATCTAATTTTTTAATAAACCTTTCCATTAACAATTTCCACCCTTTATAATTTCTTCTTTCGAATAAAGGTGGTGCAAGAGATTTTTCTTCTTCATAAAAATTTTCCCCACCAATAGAAGCGAGATCATGAGACGCCATTATTTCTGGTTGTTAAGCCGATTTGGAATAACCTAGCTCTGATACCACTTGTTGGATCGGTAGGGGCCCTTAGAGGGGGGAGGGGGGTGAATAAGGGTTTTAAAAACTTATATTATATTTTGAAATACTTGCTTATGATAAGAGATCAAAATAGTGATTTTGAATGAAGATCTAAATAATTTTATAATAAAGGAGAGGATAATAAACAATTTAGAGAAATGAAGAACAAATCAATTTTATTACACAAAGAGAGACATGATTATTATTAATAAAATTGATTACAAAATTTTGATTTCAATGACGCTAGAAATCAAAGCAAAATATGAAAGACACGTTTTGTTTTCTATACCGACTCATATCCCCACGAACCGGTTGGCCCTAGCCTATCCTTCCTCGGATACGACCTTAAGCTGCTCTAGCCAACCCTTCTCCAGATATGGCCTCGAGCACCCCCTAGACCTACACCCGAGACCTAGTAGCCAACACAAGGCGAATTTCTGCCCTAAGTCCTACCCAGACCTAGTCGCCAACATGAGGCGAATTTCTGCCCTAAGTCCTACCCAGACATAGTCGCCAACACGAGGTGAGTTCACCAAACGATTACAGAAAAAGATGTGAAATAAAAGGACAATAATATAAAAACTCCCTCTATGTGGATCTCTTGGAGAAGTAGACGAAGACGCGGAGTATGATCGTAGTCGATGCGGTCTTTCGTCGCGATGATCACGCGTGTTGAAATCTCCTCCACGGATCTCCTTAAGCCTTTATGGATTTGTGGGAGTATCTCTCTGAAACTTCCTCTCTATGCTGTGGCACAAAGCTCTAGAATTTTGGATCTCAAGATGATGAAGAAGATGGAGCCAAGAGGTCCTTTTTATAGACTTTGCGCTAGCGCCTGCGCTAGTGCTACCACCGGCATTATCCCATTTTAGGACATATTCTGTGCGGCAGAATCTTCAATCTGAGGAAACATTTCTCCCTTGCCTTCTATGCTCCGCGATACCGCCTGCGTTATCGGATACCTCCAGGCGCTATCTCCTTCTATATGTGCTCTCGGAATTGCGCTTAAGCATTCTTTTCGTCGATCAAATTTTCGTCGAACGCAGTGATGAGCATTTCGTCGAGCGCAGCTTACAGTTCATCGAGCGAAATTTCATCGAACTCAATTCGTCGATCATGCTTCAACATTCGTTGAACTCAATTTTGTCGAACGTAGTTCGTCGAGCGGGCTTCAACATTCGTCGACCAGAAATTCGTCGAACGCAAGATCGTCTAACGCAAGATCAATTTCGTCGAACCCAGTATCCGTTTCAGCGGTTCCTTAGCACTAGCGCCAAGCGCTAGTGGGAGTGTTGGATTTGATGGCTCAAACTTCGGTGCAACCTTATTATGTAATCCTTGATTCATGTGGACTTTGTTATCCTGCACACTTAAACACACAAGATCAAATACACATATGATTTGTTATTCTCAAACCGAGGAAGTGCGGAAGACCATGTTCCAACAATGATATCTCACTGAATTTCACTAGACTTTTATAGAAGATCTCAGTGACCAAGTCACAATCCGATAGGAAGAGATTAAGCAAAGAATGGTAAGGCACTTTAACAACCACGTTTTAATCAAACAATTCAACAAGAGGACTTGGTTCTCAAAAAGGTGGATTCCGCGGGGAGATCCGTGGTGGTGGCTAAGCTCCATCCTAATTGGGAGGCCCTTTTATAGGCTCCGAGGTATTAAAGACGGGCGGGTATCGCCTGCAGAATGTAGAGTGAGAGCTCCGGGGAAACACTTGTTGGAACATGGTCTTCCGCATCTCCTAGGTTTGAGAATAACAAATCCTATGTGTTTTTGATCTTGTGTGTTTAAGTGTGCAGGAAACAAAGTCATATGACTCAAGGATAACATAAGAAGATTGCCCCCAAATTTGAAGCCAGAAATCTGTCCACTAGCGCTGGTGATTGCACCTAGAGTGGGTGCTAGCTCTGATTAGGCACTTTCAGGCGGCAAGTATAGAAGGAGATAGTGCCAGGTGGTAGCGGATAGCGCCAGGCAGTAGCGGATAGCGCCAGGCAGTAGCGGATAGCGCTGGCGGTAGCGCAGATTTTTTAGAAAGGTTTCCTTAGAATGAAGATACGCACACGAAGGATGTTTCATAATCTTGGATAATGTCGGCGGTTGTGCTAGCACAAGCACTAGCTCCATGCCTATAAAAGGACCTCTCTTCTCTCGTTTTCAACACACAAGTTTGAGAGAAGTTGAGTGCTAAAATTCTAGAGCATTATTTTGCCGAAAAGTGATCTCCCACCAAAGTTCTGCAAATTTCTGAAGGAGGATTTCTTCACGTCGGATCCAAATGACGATCGCTTCAACAACGCTTATTCTACAGCGGTTCATCGTCTCCAACTTCAAAAGTTTTTTAAGAGGGAGTTTTAATATTATTGTTGCTTATTTCACATCTTTATTCTTGTAATCATTTAGTGAATTCGCCTCGTGTTGGACACTAGGTCTGGGTAGGACTTAGGGAGGAATTTGCCTCGTATTGGCGACTAGGTCTAGGGTGTAGATCTAGGGGGTGCTCAAGGCCGTATTGGAGGGAGGAGTGGCTAGAGCGGTTGAGGCCGTATCCGGGTAGGGTAGGCTAAAGCCACTGGTTTGTGGGGATACGAGTCGGAATAGAAAACAAAAAACTCATTTTATTATTCACTTTCGATTTCTAGCGTTATAAGAAATCTAGTTTTGTAATACTTCATTTCATATTAATAAAATCATGTCTCTATTTGATTTCATTTTTACTTGATTTCTCTCTATTTTAATCTACTTTGTTTTCAAGTTTTATAAAATATAATAAAAGTTTTAAAACCCTTATTCACTCCCTCCCCCCCCCCCCCCCCCCCCCCCCCCCCCCCCCCCCCTCTAAGGGCGCCTACAAATCCAACAAGTGGTATCAGAGCTAGGTTTATTCCAAAACGGTCTAACAGCTGGGAATAATGGCGTCTCTCGCTTTTCCCGAGGGCTAGGCTGTTAGTAGACCACCTCTTTTTACTTGGTCAGATTTTAACTACTAGAAATCTAGGATGATGCATTTTCTTAAGACCATCGATATAGAAGTATGGAACTTGGTAGAAGTTCGGTACTCTACTCCTACAATTGTAGTAGGAGAGGATACCTTAGAAAAACCAAAGGATAAATAAGATAATAACTATAAACTTAAATGCAAAAATAATGCAAATGCAATGAACACTTTATATTGTGCTTTAAATCGAACTAAATTTAATCGAATTTCTGCATGTGTAGCTGCTTATGATATTTGAAACCAATTAGAAGTTACTCATGAAGGTACATCGCAGGTGAAAGATGCAAAACTATTCCAACTGGAATCGGAATATGAAAAATTCAAAATGGATGCTGAAGAAGACATCAACTCAATGTACACACGCTTCACCAAGATCGTCAACGCTTCAAAAGCTCTTGGAAAGATCTACTCCGACGGTGACTTGGTTAGAAAAATCCTTCGCTCTCTACAATCGAGGTTCAATCCAAAGATGACGGCCATCTCGGAGTCACACAACCTGAGAACGCTCCAGATTGAGAACCTCATTGGCAATATCAAAACCCATGAGGTAGAACTCCAGATCCAACTTGAAGAGTACAATATAGAGCTGAAAATGAAAGCATTGGTGCTGACTATGACCGGCGACAAAGAAGACAATAATGAAGAAGGTCTCTTGGTGAAGAACTTCAAAATATTCATGCGTTATCCCGAAAGAAGGAAAACTTTTTGCAAATACCTCACCAAAGGGTCCAACAAACAAGGTTCATGTAAGAACAAAGCAAGCCATGATGATGTGTAGAAATCTCTTCCAGAGTGCTTCAACTGCAGGAAGATCGGACACGTCCGAAGTGAGTGTCCAAAAATTCTACAGAAGGAGAAGGAGAAGAGGCACAAAAAGAAGGACAAGAAGAAAAAGTATACGTCTTCCGAGGAGTCAAGCACCACAACGTCATGCGACGATGAGGAAACAAACATATGCTTCATACAAAAGGCAACGATTGCGACACCTGTGTTCTTAGTAACACTGAGGTAACTCCTCCCACCTTCGAAGAACTTTTTGATGAATTTATTCAAACTTGCAAAGACTACGATAAAAGTATAGAAGATAATAATATTTTAAATCGTTAAAATGAATCTCTCATCAAAGAAAATCATAAGCTTACCAAAAAATTAATTTCTTTAGAAAAGTGAAAGGTTTCATGCCAAGAGTGTGATCACTCCTTATGCAAGGCAAAAGATCTTACACACTTCAATGCACAAAGAAATGTTTCTCTTTCTAAGGCCCTCTCGCAAATCAAAAGTCTTATAAAAGAAAAGGGGGACTTAGAGAGAAAACTAAAAACATCTCTCTAACAAATTGAAAATAACAAAAATGTTTTTGAAAATAAATGTGTAATGCTTATACAAGATTATTCATCTGTTAAAAAACAAACTCATAACCTCAATATGACCATCAAAAAATTTGGAATTGGTCAAAAATCTCTGGACATGATTCTAGGGAACCAATGTTATGGTTCTAGAAAATATGGACTCAAATATCAAAGTGACATCTACCGCCCAGCGCTAGCCACTAACGATGGCGGTAGCCCATCATATAAAAAATGTTATGTTTTTTCCAATAATCGAACTTCATCCAGTAAGAGCAATGTAGGATTTTAGAAAAGGGTCTCAACTCCCTTTATTTTGTGTACAAACTGCCATAGGTATGGACACACGTCTAGCTCTTGCAGGAAAATAAAACATGGATCTCTAAAGTAAATCTGGGTTCCTAAGGCATCCACTTATTCTATGGGTGGTACCACTTGGGTATCCAGATCTTTTCATTCATCCTCTTTCTAGATTTGTAGGAAGGCTAAGGACAAGGAGGATGTATGATACTTGGACTCGGCTTGCTCCAAGTACTTGACAGGCAACAATGCAAAGCTCCTTATCCTATAAGAAGGGAAAAAGGATTAGACATTTTATTTAAGTCACATTCATAAACACAATCGTTTCATGCATCTTTTTACTATCTAAACATCTCCAAACTTCCTTAAAATTCTGCATGAAACTAATCTTTGGACATTTAATCAATATCAAAAATCACAATTTTCAAAATCTTAAAAATAAGTGTAATATTTGCCACGCTAGTGCTAGCGCCGGCGCTAGCTCGAGTGTCAAAGTTTTTGTATTTTTAAAATTTCAAATAATCACTAAAAATATACTCTTTTATATGTACTACTTAGTTTTGTATTTCTGCCTATAATTGATTTTTGAAAAATTTAAATACAAAATTACAAAAGCCAAATTTCAAAAAATATTTGTTTTCTCTTCCTTTCTTTGCTTATTTGTTTAATTTCTATTTATATGCAAAAATCAAATACAAAAATTTAAAACATCAAAATATTTTTTTGAACTTAACTTTTCTATTTACTTGTATCATGCAAAAGGGAGATTTGGGATGTCACCCCATCACAACTCCTAGTATCGGTGCGAACCCCTCACAGGGTAGACCTCGGGAAGTCCAAGATCAATTTTAAGAGTTCAAATTTTAAACAAATGTTTTTTTTCAAAATATCAAAAGAAACTGTATGAACTTTATTGTGAAAATCAAGCATGGCTTAATCAATCATTTAGACCTTCTACAATGTTACAATCCATCTTTTCAAACTACATTGAACATTGTTTTTATCATGCATTGATATATCTACTCACATGTGAATCAATTGTAATGATAAGGTTGTGTGGAACCAAGCTTAACATGCCTCTAAGTATGAGTAAATGTTTTATGATTGATAATGATATTTATTCACTCACTTATTTTGGCAAAGTCTACATGTGTTTTTAATCTAAGAATACTTGCTTGTGTATTGTAATTATACAATGAATTAAATTTGCGCAAGTATCTTACCTACAATACTTTTATTTGAACTCTTAATATTAAGAAAAGTGGATGTGTCTTCAAAATTTCATTTGTTTGCAAAACAAGTGTATTTGGAGAACTTTGTACAAAGCAAAAAATCATGAAATAAATTGACAAAGATAACTCCACCAAGCACTACTTGAACCTCCTAATAAGTCTTAATGAGCATTGTGAGGTTGAGCACCTTGGTAAGAATAGTAAAGTGTCTTGTGCAAACCTTAGTTCTTTCTTTACACCACTTATTCTTAAGTACACCGAATCACTAAAAATATCAATATTGAAAAATAAAGTATGTGATCCCCTAATCACTACTTTGCACCCTGATAAGTCTTAATGAGCATTGTGTGTGCAGAGCACCTTGGTAGTTGAACATTTTCTTTGTGCATTGAAGTGTGTGAAAGTAAAATTATTTGTGTTTTATTGTGCACTATACTTTACATATGTCTTGTATTTTTGATCAAATCATTTGTTTACTCTCTTCAAAATACATTTATGTGCACATCATTATCTTCCAGAACACTTCTTCTCATGTGTATTGGACCCTATTGCTAATTCTACTATATATATAAATGCACTAGATAACCTAGCATGCTCTCTATAATGTTTGGTATGTTTTGAATTTGTGAATTATAATAACATTGTAGTAGATTCATTTTGATATCCTTCTTTCATGCTTGGTTACCTTATTGTCAAACTTAAAGATTTAAAATGAATAATGATTTACAAAAAGATCTTGCTTTTGGGAACTTAAACTCATATTTTCTTCTTATGAATCATCATGATTACAAAAAAGATGTTTCTTGTATTTCTATAAGTCTTCCGCATCATTACCATATACTTTTTCACCTTGAGCTTTCATGCTTATTCAAAGACTTTTCTTTTGTGTGTATCATCACTTGAATCTCAAAACTCCTTTTCTTCAACAAGTGATAGACTTGCTTGGTAAAATTTGTATTGGTTATTCTAAACATGAATATTATTTTTATGCTAAAAACTCTGATTTATTTCAATAAAAATTATTATGCTAAAAACTCCTTATCATTTCATTTCCTCTAAAAAGCTCGATCATGCCTTATCTTTTACTTAAAAAAACTCTTTTTATGTTTATTGCTTCCTTAGTCCACTTTTGCTAATTACAAAAGGGGGAGAACTAACCTGATAAATAATAATCTCTATCCAATGAGAAAACCAACATGATTAAGTCTTAAGATGATAGCTTACATATAAGGGGAGCATTCACATAGGGGGAGCATGTATTTAGGGGGAGCAATTCTAAATACTAAAAATGATAATTATCCTAAGTCATCACTCTCACACACACACACAAGTAGGTTTCATCTTGCTTATATATTAATGCTCTGATTTATCATTAATGGATTTGTTAATATCAAAAGGGGAGTTTGTGATGCGATAATTTTGGCAAGTGCACCGGTCGCGCAAGTAATAAAGTTGGGAATATGATCCCCGAGTGTCGGTCTCTTGAGGAATGCAGGTTAGGTGAACGAATCGCGTTGTGTGACTATTGTTACACAAGCGTGATCAAACACACAAAAATAAGTGGGTTTTGGTTGGGTTTTTTCTTTCTTCTACTCTTAACAACAATGAGGGAAATGCGGGTCGAAGGCACCGCTTCGCAAGGCGAGATGGATGCAACGGCTGCGATGCCGTGCTTCGTGAGGCGGATGGAGCGTGCTCTAGTGCGGGAAGGTGAGGGTCGCAAACACCTCTTCGCAAACGCCGTTAGCTCTTGCTAACACGGATCGAACACATTGAGTGCGTGAGTGAGTGAGTGGATGCGGAGAGATTCACAAGCAAGTAATGATGAAAAGAGGAGAAACATTGATATCATTTAAACCAAATATCATGAGATTCAAGTTTAAATGATTCAAAGATTACAACAAAGGAGAGAGGAAAGAGATAACCAACGGATGAAGACTAGCGGCCGTTCACGTCCGGAATGGTAGTTTGTCAAGCTACCTCCGGACTCGGGCGGACTGTGCTTCCGGTGTAGAGAAACTGTCACGATCTCTCTACGGGGTTCCGTCGTCTTCTACCTCAGGATTCCTCTTCTTCTCGCCGGACTGGAGTGGAAAACAGCTGCTTGAGAGCTTGCGGATGGTGGAGAATGCTCCCAGACAATGGAGAAATGCTTGGAATGGTTGGAGAGGACTTCCCCTTGCATAGGAGATGAAGTGGAGGCGTCCAGGAATGGAAATCAGCGGCGTACGGACTGAAAATCCTGCTCCCGGCGGCTTGATCCCGCCCTAATTCGTGAACGGGATATAAATAGGCACTGAACTGAATACTGCGCACGGTCATTGGCGCACGACCAGTGGTCGTGCGCACTGGAGTTCTGCGATCGTGCGCGCTGCCTGGGCGGAGCCTGAAAGGAAAGGAATTTATAAAATACAGATTCGCACGACCAGTGGCGCACAACCAGTGGTCGTGCGCACTATCGTCAGTGGTAGTGCGATAAGCCAAACAGAACTCATAAAATGAGCGTTAAGTGCGCACGATAAATGGCGCACGACCAGTGGTCGTGCGCGACAGAGCCAGTGATCATGCGCAGTGTTCCTGTACAGAATTGTACCGGGAACACCTGCATGACTCCTGTTCCAGCATACAACACCAGTCTTGCCACTGAAGGTGGCACTTAACACTGCATGAGAACTAGAAATGAAGATAAAGAAGAATTCACACCAAAAGGGCCTAGAAATGCACATAGCATGGAGTATTAAATAGGAATGAAAACATGTCTAAAGTGAAGTGCAAAGACTAGAAAATCGGCCCAGATGAGTCCATAAATGTGTATATAATTGGGACTCATCACACCCCCAGACTTACCTATTTGCGCATCCCGAGCAAACGAATTCGGCGGAGTGTGAAAATGGTAGTTAACAAAGAGAATTACACAAAGGAGTACAATGCGAAGTAACAAAAGCATGCAAATAGAAATTTAGTAAAAAGAGATTCTAACTATGCTAACTAATTTACGAAAGTATTAGAGCGTAAATAAAGATTAAGTTATACTCAGTTGCTGAATTATGAAGAATTCGAACGATCATGCCCGGTGTGAAAGTAACAAGACACTATGGCGGGAGTTGCACAAGGTCGGGGTTTAGGAATAACTCCGGTGAAATCCATCAACGTCGTGAACCATACGCTCGCCTGGTCACACTCTCTCCACGGCGTTAGCAAACTCACAAGTCAACTCAATAGGGCTTTTAGGATTATATTGGGCTTAGGTTGCGGTGTGATATTCAAGGATAAAAAAATGAAGGCTATGCAACCAAATTGAGCTAACGGAACGCTGCACCACACAACAACAAAAACAATGCTCGTGTGACACACCCCCAGACTTATCATGAAAACTAGGTGTGCACACAGCCTACTTCACAATTACCAACAGATTTTCTAAATCGCTCGGAAGGATTTCTTTACGACATATTTCTTTTTCAGATTTTTCTTTTCTTTTGACAACATACTTTTCTTCTTTTACTTATCCTCCGGTTGGTTCAAAATCAGCAGAATAAAATTTATTTCTTCAACACATCACAAAGATTCCAAAAATCACACCAAATCAAGAACATGAGTGCAGATAAACATCTATTTGGTTGCGAAAGTGGGCAAAGCTTCAGGCCTTGGTGAAGGGAAGAGGAGCTGAACAAAAGAGTGGTAGGCACAATTTTGGCTTGCAAGGGTGAGCGAAAAGGACATGGAACGACAAGGCTCAAACTAGCCAAAAGGTGGCCTACATCACGTTTAACTCGACGAGTTGCTCTCGCCCATGCTTCGAGAGTCGCTTGGGGCAAGTTCTAAGCCCACGAGAAAGGTAAACCTTCCTCCCGACTCGAGCAACACACGACTAGTGCTCGCACACACACAACACTGGGTTATCACCAATTTCGTTCACATTCACCATTTGAGTATAGCAAATCTAAAATTACGCAAAAATACTAATCATAAATTAAATGCATAGAGATAATCTAGTTGTACTCGAATTCTATTGTAGCATGCGGACGCGACTAGAACACTGCTCGAGTCAACATCGCACTCCAAATAGTAATTCCTAAGCTAACATCATATTTCACACTCCAACCAAAACAGTTCATTCGGAAACAAAACAAATAGGTAAGCGCGCGCTCATGTGGGTGAAATGGTGCATGAAGCATGGAATAATGATAAAGACAATGAAAAGATTTAAAACACATCTAGCATGCGGTGCAACTCGTGCGCATAGTGGATAACACATGCTCTCCCCCAGACTTAATCTAAACATTACATCACAGAAATTGGAAGCTAAGGGGGGGAAGAAGTGTTACCCAATGCTCAGAATTGAGCATACCAGATGATTGGCGATTAAGATAAAGAGCAGTCCGCAGCATCCGCACCAAAGAACAGAACACACCTGCAAGCACAAAACTAAAAACAGCAAACACAAATATAAGAGCTGAACTAAGCATGTTAGATAAAAATAGAATCAGGAAATCTGGGTTGTCTCCCAGCAGCGCTTTTGTTTTATGTCCTTAAGCTTGACCAAATACCTGTATTATGATTGTTTAAAGAGTGCAGAAATTAAAAGAGAAGTTCACAGAAGCAGTTTCACAAATTCAGACAACACAAATCAGCTATAGGCGCTCTTATGGTGCGCGTCTCCCGTAGCTCGTAGGCGGGAGGTGAAGGCTTTAGGGCCAACACTGGTGTCACCCAGTGTTCCCCTAACCTCCGCCCTCTTGCCACGGAGAGCGGCAGCGCTAGCGTCGTGCAGAAGTTTCTCCTGTTTAAGTTTAGTGACAGTCGGGGACTGCCAACGTTGAAAGTTTTCAGATTTTTTCACATTTGTGGAGAGTGGCGTCACTTCCGGCGTCGCGGTGACTACCGGATCAGCCCAAGAGATGGAGCGCTTAAATTGTTTATTACAAGAATCAAAACAAGAAGATAATGGGACAGTGTCCCGAACTAAATTCAAGTCAATATTTTTCGAAATGCAATCTTCCTCCGTCTCAGAATCAAATTCTCTCCAAAGATCTACTGCTTCCTCACTGGACTGGTGCTCCTCCTTTTCTCCTTCAATTGGTTCTTTATCTTCTACATTTCCTGTACAACTCAGAGATTCATCAAAAATAAAGAGAGGGGGAGGAGTGGATGTTTCAGTTATAGCTTTGGGGCAAGTGGGCTGAGGCACCTTGTTGGGTAGGGAGACACACCCTGTAGCGAAATCAAGGGCGGCACCGCTCTCTTTCAAGAACGGCACGCCCAAGATAGGGATAGAGTGATTTTCCTGGTGTCCCAACACCTGAAAATCAGCAACCACAATCGCCCCCTCAACTATTACTTCTACATTTTTCACTTCCCCCTCAGATTGTATAACTGTCCCATTAGCAAGCATAAGGGATTTCCGATCCTCCGTGTTCATCTCAAGTTGCAATTTAGCAACATCTTGCAACGCAATGACGTTGCGGGAGGAGCCAGAATCGCACAAAGCTTTCGTTTCAATATTATTGATGGAACAAGAAATCACTAACTCACTTGGATCAGCCTCTACCACATCGCCAAGACTCTTCCCTTGATCTATCGGGTTCTTTTCAGTGTTGCTTGGAAGGGTCCCATGCGACCGCTCGGTTAGCACTTGGGCCAATTGGCCCAGCTGCGTTTCCAAGTTCCGCAAGGATGCGGTTTGGTTGACCATATTTGAGGTAGTCGCTTGCATAAATCTTTCCATCATCTCCTCCAGATTACTCATTTTTTGGGCTGGGGGGTCTTGGTTATAATCCGGGTGTGGTGGCCTCGGTTGGCTCCCGGAGGCGTAAACATCGTTTTGATGCTGCCCAGGTGCCCATCATTGGCCATGCGTGTTTGGGTTCCATGAGAAGTTCGGATAACTTCTCACTCCCGGATGATAAGCATTATTAAATGGCACCCCCTTAGACTGATTTCCTACAAAATTAACAGATTCATTCAAGGATAAGTGCGCGAAGTCACCTGATACGTTGTTCCCTGAACATTCGTACGTGTGGTGGCCGCCGCCTCCACATCCTTCGCACGTAATGACAGCAGTGGGCGCGGGTGTAGGAGGAAGTGAATCGACCACAAAGAGACCGCGGGCGTTCCTTGGTGCATTTCTCTCAGCAGTCCAGAATGTACTGTGGGAGGAGGTGTCGCGCAGAATCCGAAGGGCCTCCTCTGGAGTGTGGTTCATTTGAGTACCACCCGCAGCAGCATCGATCATTGCCCTGTAGTTGGGCTCGATCGCAAAGTAAAATGTCTCTACCACATTCCACGGTTGGAGCTCGTGGTTCGGGCAACGGCGGAGAAGATCGTTAAGACGCTCCCACGCCTCGGCAAGGGTCTCTTGATCGGCTTGGCGAAAGATGGCGATCTCCCGCCGCAAACTTACAATTTTATCGACAGGGTGAAATTTGGCTAAGAACATGGATGCGAGAACATCCCAAGTCGCAGCGGTCCCCGGAGGAATAGAATGAAGCCACACCTTGGCCTTGTCGCGAAGCGAGAATGGGAACAGTCGCAGCTTGACTGTGTCATAAGGAATCCCAGCGTAGTGGAAAGTTCCGCAGATATCAGAAAACTCAGCCAGGTGCAGGTGCGGATCTTCACTGGCCATCCCGGAGAACTGAGCATTGTTCCGGATGATGTTCAAGATCGCAGGTTTCATCTCGAACTGGTTGTTCATAATGTTGGGACCAAATCCCGGATACACACTCCCAGCTGTCGGAGTGGTATAATCTCTCATCGTTCTGGGTCGAGGCCTCACTACCTCTTGCTCATCTCCAGGTTGGTGCTGCCCCACATCGAGCACTCTTGGGTCAGCATTGTTTGGGTCTATGTTGTAACCCATTGCCGCCAGTATGGCTGCTGCGCGCCTTCGTTCGCGAGCGGTCTGTTCGATCTCTGGATCAAAGGGTACAAGTTCCCCCGCGGCTTATCTCTGCATGCACAGTCACAACAAAAAGAAAACAAAACAAAGGAAATAAAAAACAACTACTCTTGTAACGAAAGCTCACAACTCAAGACGTTACACGCCTGAACATTCCCCGGCAACAGCGCCAAAAACTTGATGCGATAATTTCGGCAAGTGCACCGGTCGCGCAAGTAATAAAGTTGGGAATATGATCCCCGAGTGTCGGTCTCTTGAGGAATGCAGGTTAGGTGAACGAATCACGTTGTGTGACTATTGTTACACAAGCGTGATCAAACACACAAAAAGAAATGGGTTTTGGTTGGGTTTTTTCTTTCTTCTACTCTTAACAACAATGAGGGAAATGCGGGTCGAAGGCACCGCTTCGCAAGGCGAGATGGATGCAACGGCAGCGATGTCGTGCTTCGTGAGGCGGATGGAGCGTGCTCTAGTGCGGGAAGGTGACGGTCGCAAACACCTCTTCGCAAACGCCGTTAGCTCTTGCTAATGCGGATCGAACACTTTGAGTGCGTGAGTGAGTGAGTGGATGCGGAGCGATTCACAAGCAAGTAATGATGAAAAGAGGAGAAACATTCATATCATTTAAACCAAATATCATGAGATTCAAGTTTAAATGATTCAAAGATTACAACAAAGGAGAGAGGAAAGAGATAACCAACGGATGAAGACTAGCGACCGTTCACGGCCGGAATGGTAGTTTGTCAAGCTACCTCCAGACTCGGGCGGACTGTGCTTCCGGTGTAGAGAAACTGTCACGATCTCTCTACGGGGTTCCGTCGTCTTCTACCTCAGGATTCCTCTTCTTCTCGCCGGACTGGAGTGGAAAACAGCTGCTTGAGAGCTTGCGGATGGTGGAGAATGCTCCCGGACAATGGTGAAATGCTTGGAATGGTTGGAGAGGACTTCCCCTAGCGTAGGAGATGAAGTGGAGGCATCCAGGAATGGAAATCGGCGGCGTACGGACTGAAAATCCTGCTCCCGGCGGCTTGATCCCGCCCTAATTCGCGAACGGGATATAAATAGGCGCTGAACTGAATACTGCGCACGGTCATTGGCGCACGACCAGTGGTCGTGCGCACTGGAGTTCTGCGATCGTGCGCGCTGCCTGGGCGGAGCCTGAAAGGAAAGAAATTTATAAAATACAGATTCGCACGACTAGTGGCGCACGACCAGTGGTCGTGCGCACTATCGTCAGTGGTCGTGCGATAAGCCAAACAGAACTCATAAAATGAGCGTTAAGTGCGCATGATAAATGGCGCACGACCAGTGGTCGTGCGCGACAGAGCCAGTGATCGTGCACAGTGTTCCTGTACAGAATTGTACCGGGAACACCTGCACGACTCCTGTTCTAGCATACAACACCAGTCTTGCCACTAAAGGTGGCACTTAACACTGCATGAGAACTAGAAATGAAGATAAACAAGAATTCACACCAAAAGGGCCTAGAAGTGCACATAGCATGGAGTATTAAATAGGAATGAAAACATGTCTAAAGTGAAGTGCAAAGACTAGAAAATCGGCCCGGATGAGTCCATAAATGTGTATATAATTGGGACTCATCAGTTTGTTGGAATATGGTCTTCCGCATCTCCTAGGTTTGAGAATAAGAAATCCTATGTGTATTTGATCTTGTGTGTTTAAGTGTGTAGGAAATAAAGTCATATGACTTAAGGATAACATAAGAAGGATGCCCCCATATTTGAAGCCAGAATTCCAACTTGTCCAATAGCGTCGGCGGTAGCACTTAGCGCGGGCGTTAACTCTAATTAGGCAATTTTGGGCGGCAAGTATAGAAAGCGATAGCGCCAGGCGGTAGAGGATAGCGCTAGCGGTAGCGCGGAATTTTTAGAAAGGTTTCCTTGGAATGAAGATATGCACGCGGTGGATGTTTCCTAATCTGGGATAGCACCGGCAGTAGCACCGGCAGTAGCACTAGCGCAGGAGCTAGCTCCAAGTCTATAAAAGGACCCCTTTTCTCTCGATTTCAACACACAAGTTTGAGAGAGGTTGAGTACTAAAATTCCAGAGCATTATTCTGCCGAAAAGTGATCTCCCACCAAAGTTCTGCAAATTTCTGAAGGAGGATTTCTTCATGCCGAATACGAATGACGATTGCTTCAACACCACTTATTCTACAGTGGTTCTTCGTCTCCAACTTCAGAAGTTCTTCAAGAGGGAGTATTAATATTATTGTTGCTTATTTCACATCTTTATTCTTGTAATCCTTTAGTGAATTTGCCTCGTGTTGGCGACTGGGTCTGGGTAGGACTTAGGGAGGAATTCACCTCGTGTTGGCGACAAGGTCTAGGGTGTAGATCTAGGGGGTGCTCGAGGCCATATCTAAGTGAGGAGTGGCTAGAGAGGCTTGAGGCCGTATCCGGGTAGGATAGGCTAAAGCCACCGGTTCGTGGGCATACGAGTTGGGATAGAAAACGAAAAAGTCATTTTATTATTCGTCTTCGATTTCTAGCGTTATAAGAAATCCAATTTTGTAATACTTCATTTCATATTAATAAAATCATGTCTCTGTTTGATTTTATTTGTTTTACTTGATTTCTCTCTATCTTAATCTACTTTGTTTTCAAGTTTTATAAAATATAATAAAAGTTTTACAACCCTTATTCACCCCCCTCTAAGGGCGCCTACAAATCCAACAACACTTGGAGTGGAGATAACCTGAAATATTTCTACTCATAATCGCAATGTAATGTCTTTTTCATCTTTTCATGCTAAAATGAAATGATAACACCTTATGTTGCAAATGTGTATTGCTGAAATATTCGGGCGACAGGTATAAGGATTTGAGATCTCTAAATGTCCTCGAGCAAAGTGTTGCCGTAGACCAGACCCTTACACTGGGTTCCTCCCCTACATGCTGGCTACTTGCCCCTTGAGTGAGTTATAGGTCCTTGAACTTAGTGTTGTCATAGACCAGGCCATTGCACTGGACTCCTCCCCTGCAGACTGGCAACTTTCCCCCTCGAGTGAGCTCTATGTCCTCAATCAAATTGTTGTCGTAGACCAGGCCATTGCACTGGGCTCCTCCCTTGCAGGTTGGATACTTTCCCCCTCGAGTGAGTTATACATCCTCAAGTAGAGTGTTGTCGTAGACCAGGCCATTATATTGGGCTCCTCTCTGTAGGATGACTACTTGCCCCCTCAAGTGAGTTCTATATCCTTGAGTAGAGTGTTGTCATAGACTAGACAGTTGCACTGGGCTCCTCCCCTACAGGCTGGCTACTTTCCCCCTCGAGTGAGTTATATGTCCTCGAGTAGAGTGTTGTCGTAGACAAGGCCATTGCACTGGGCTCCTCACTAGCAGGATGGCTACTTTCCCCATTGAGTGAGTTCTATGTCCTTGAGCAGGGTATTGTTGTAGTCCAAGTCATTGCACTGGGCTACTCCATTGTAGGCTGGATACTTGCCCCATTGAGTGAGTTCTACGGCCTTGAGCAGAGTGTTGTCATAGACCAGGCCATTGCACTGGGCTCCTTCCCTACAGGTTGACTACTTGCCCCTTTGAGTGAGTTATATGTCCTCAAGCAGAGTGTTGTCGTAGACCAGGTCGTTGTATTGGGCTCCTCCCTTGCAGGCTAGCTATTTGCCCCTCGAGTGAGTTTTATGTCCTCAAGTAGAGTGTTGCTATATACCAGTCTATGACACTAGGCTACTCCCCTGCTGGCTGGCTACTTATCCCCCCGAATGAGTTCTAGATCCCCAATTCTAGTGTGGCTTATTGGGAAAAACATCCTCTGGATTTATCTTCCAAATTATGTAAAAGTGATTTCATCATCTAGGATTCATTACCCATGTTGTATAGTGTGGGTAAAATGGTCATTAGATGTCTCACTCTTATTAGAGTGTCAAAATCCAGTCAGAAATAGTGCAAAAGAACAATCTTCAACTTTTTCTCCTTCTTTACTCTAATTTTCTCTTTTTGTAAATTTGAGTAAAGAGTCCTTAGAATCCCTCTTCGAATGATTCAGTGGTTCAAGATCTCCTTAAAAAAAGATCTAGTTTTGGTTCAAGATCTCCTTATCAAAAGATCTAGTCTTGGTTCTAAGAGTCTCATTAACAAAAGACTCAGACCCTGGTTCTAAGAGTCTCCTTATTAAAAGACTCAGGAACATGGTAGTGCATTTCTACCAAGGTGGTAGAAGATTGGAATACCCATATTTTGGGGAACCACTATAGATCCTATCTCATCCGTGTTGTGCAAATTTTTGTGCTATCCCTTATTTATTTCTATTATTCTGTGTTTAATTTATTCTAGTTGGATTTCTGAATGCATAGTTGTTAGAACAATTATTATTCTGTGCATATATTTTTGTTAAAAGTTTTAAAACTATATTCACCCCCTCTAGAGAATACTTAGATGACTCACTGTGCACTTTCAATTAGTATCAAAGTGAGGCTGATCATAAAAAGGTTAACACCTTGATCAAATGATCCTCTCACACAATTTTTTATATTTTAAAATTATTTTCAGAAAATGGGTTCTAAAGACTATGCATCCACAAGACCAGCAATGTGTAATCTAAATAAGTTTACACTTTGGAAAGCCAGAATAAAGCTGTATATGAATTCTATTGATGAGGAAATCCATGATATTATTTTGTCAGGTCCTCCAATCCCATACATAAAAAATGCAAGTGGGACTGTGACACAAGAACTTGTCCCAGAGCTAAATGGACAAATGCTAAAAAGAAAGTAAAAGCATGCGATGCAATGGCTAAGAATTTCCCATGTCATCTATGCTAGATGACGTATTCCAAAAGGATGCTGATTGTAACTCAGCAAAGGAAAGCTGGGAATCACTGTCTAGAATAGTTGAAGGGAGCTCAAATGAAAGAAAGGACGGGAAGTCCCTTCTCATATCCCAATATGAGAACTTTCAAAAGAAATCTGAAGAAAATGTTGCGCAGATGTATGAGATATTCAACATCATTATTAATGAGCTTAAGGGACTGGATAAGGAGATATCACTAAATGAGATCTACGACAATCTTCTCATGTGCTTCCCAAGCATTTGGGATTCAAAGATCTGAGCCATTAGTGAGTCCAGATGCCATAGAGAAATCTCCACTATTGTCTTACTAGGCAAGCTCAAGTCCTATGAGCTACTACTTAAGAGCAGAGCTGATAATGAAGCCAAGGAAAAGTCTCAACTCCAAAAGAAAGGAATATAGCTTTGAAGGCAGCTGAAGGAGAGCCTTCTACTTCTGAAGAAGAGATGTTCAATATCTTGGCCAGGAGATTTAGAAGATGGGTCAAGTCTGAAGCTTCAAGAAGGAAGGAAAAGAGCTTAAACAAACCAAGGTTTGATAAGACTCTAAAGCAGGAAATAATCCACTTTGCCTACAGAAAGCCAGGGCACATTGCCCCTGAATGTCCTAAAGAGCAAAAGGGAAAAAGCAGCAGCAAGAAAGAACATAAGAAGAAGTCCTTCAGAAAGAAGGACAAGAAGAAGGGAAAAGGTTTCATAGTTGAAACCTGGAGTGACTCAGAATCTGAGTCAAGCTCCTCTTTTGAAAGTGATGAAGAGTCTGCTACTAAAGAACCATGTCTAATGGCTTTGCAAGATTCAACTGAAGAAGATCAGGTACTGCCATAAGAATCAATGGCTCCTCTAAAAGTGAACTCAGGATTTGATGTTGACATCGACTCATTCAATACAGCAACATAAAACTTCAAGAGAATCTTGAATTTAATTCAAACTGCAGGACTCATGAAATTGATTTCAACAAGAGGAAAGATATATGATGTCGAATTGGCAAAACTGAAAGACAACATTCATATTGGAGAGGATGGGTCTCTCCAAGGAAGAATTTCTTACCACAATATTCACATCACTAAAGAGATGTTGAGTCTCACCTTCAATCTACCAGTAGGTGATGACTCATCTGAACTGAAGGTGGTAGAAACCCAACAAGCACTGTAAATAATTAATTCAACAAAGATAAATCAATTAATCTAAAGAAGAACGACTTTTCAAAAGAATACATGTTATTGACAAACATAGTTGGCAAAGTCCTACTATGTAAAATTTCTGCTCATGACGCAATTCCCAAAAAACAATTGCAGATAATGGGAATATTGGTTCTTAACAAGAGAATCCACTAGAGGAGGTGCCTTCTGAAACTAATTGGTCATAAGTATGCCAACAAGGAAATTGCATACTTGAGGATCATAAGTCAATTACTATATCACAATATCCATTGGTCTGCAAATGCAAAGGAGTGTCCATTCCTCCGGGTAAAAGAATCAACATAAGGATCTTCTCCAAATGGAGCAGACAGATTCTGAAGCCTGGTCAAGTTCCACCCTCTCCTCCTTCATCTCCAGCACAAGAACATGAAACAGTTATATCAGATACGGTATCTGAATATCTAGCTCAAGGACATGAAACAATCATACCAAAAACAATAGCTAAACATCTGTTGGGGAAATGATTTATCTTAACCCCTAGAAATGAGTAGAATATGTATTCTCAGAGTGAAAAATTAGTTTAAGTAAATATGCGTCGAATAGTAATCGACGCAACGTCGAAGTGTAGTCGACGTACCTCTCAGAATGAGTCGAAGTAACTTTAAACAGAATTCGACGTAACCAAAGTCGACGTAACTCTGATTTTTAGTCGACGCACCCAGTAAAGTCGACGCACCTCAGTCGACGCTCCTTCCATATTTTCTTCTCGCCGTCTAGCCATGCTGAAATCGACGCTTACGTCGAAGAGTAATCGACGCACGTCGATTTCTATGACAGATTCAAAAACTCGCCAGATCTCTTTCCTTCTTTCTGTAGATATGAATTTTATGGAATTATATTATTCTTTTCTAGCCGTTCTGAATCAGTCTTTCCTTCTAAATGATTCTTGGCTAATTTGATTAAGATTATTATGGACATTATTTGAAAATAGAATGATCTCTTTACTTCTACAGATATAATGTTTATGGAAACTTTTCTCTCTTACTATTTCTCTGACTGTTAATTGATTATTCTCCTATAGCAATATTTTTGAATAAATAGAGCTATAAATACAGATGGAGGTCGGCAAAGAATAACAAGAAGTGATCCACTCCATCCATTTCAAAAAGAGGAGAAGCTCCCAAGAGAGAAGAGAAAATTGAGAAAAGTGAAAGAGTGTTGCAGCAAGAAAAAGCCTTTTTCTTCTACTACCTTCTGAAGTCATACTGCTGCAAATTTCTAAAAGCTCTCACTGAAAGAGAGAAAGGGCTACAATCTTCTTCTCACTATAGAAGAGAGATTACATTAACTATACTTGTGCTTCTAATCTTCTTGCTAGGAAGAAGATTCCTTCTTGCATAAATTATTTCTTATTCTTGTTCTTGTTCTTATTCTTCTTCTTCTTCGGATTCTTATCCTTATTTCAATTTCAGTAGTGTAAAAGAGTTTTAAGAATCTCTCTTCAAAAAATTCAGTTGTAGTGGTTCTAAGAGTCTCCTTATCAAAAGACTCAGGCTGATTCAAAGAGTCTCCTTATCAAAAGGCTCAATGCAAGATAGTGAATTCCTACCAAGAGGGTAGAAGAGTGGACTACCCAAAGTTTGGGGAACCACTATATTTTTTGTGTTGTGCTGTGTTTTCTTTTTGCTATTTCTTTATTTATTTGCTTAATTCTTGTTGGTGTGTGGGAAGCTTAAATCTGTGAATATTACACACATATATATATATTTATTAACTTTGCACAAAATATTTTTAAATCTCTATTCACCCCCCTCTAGAGAATTCTAGTGAGGTTAACTGTGCACTTTCAATTGGTATCAGAGCTAGGTTGATCAAAAAGGGGTAACTCCTTGATCAAAAAGATCCTACCTCATATATATATTTCTAAATTTTTCTATGGCACAAATCAAAGATTATGCTTCCACCACACCACCAATGTGCAATCTTGAAAAGTTTGCAGTTTGGAAAATAAGAATTAGGATCTATATGAATTCTATTGATGAAGAATTATTTAATGTTATTTTGACAGGTCCTCCCAAGCCATATAGAAAGGACTCAAGTGGTAAAGTGACTCAAATACTTGTCCCAAGAGCTGTGTGGACAGATGATGAGAAGAAGGCCAGGGCATGTTATGCAAAAGCTGTAAACATTCTTGTCTCAACCCTCTCAGATGAAATCTTTCAAAAGGTGGTTGACTGTGAATCAACCAAGGAAATCTGGGAGGCTCTTACAAAGATAGTAGAAGGAAGTGCTGATGAAAGGAAAGATAGGAAGGCTCTATTGATCTCTCAATATGAGAACTTTCAAAAGAAGAATGAAGAAAGCATATCTGAGATGTATGACAGATTCAGTCTGATCATCAATCAATTAAGGAACTTGGATAGAGAGATCTCTCTCACAGAGATCAATGACAAATTATCAATGAGTCTCCCAATTTCATGGGACTCAAGGATATGGGCAATAAGAGATACAAGAGGACAAAAGGAAATCTCAAAAGATGCCCTCTTAGGAAAACTCAAATCCAATGAGCAACTACTAAGAACCAGAGAAGAGAAGGAAAGAAGGGAAAACACTCCAACCTCCTCAAAAGATAGAAACATTGCATTAAAAGCAACAGAAGAAGAAACCCCTGTTACTGAAGAAGAATTATTCAGCCTCCTGGCCAGAAGATTCAAGAAATGGGTCAGGACAGATGGGTCTAGAAGGAGAGAGTCAAAACCAAGGTATGATAAGACCCCTACCAAAGAAATTATTTGTTACACCTATAGGAAAACTGGACATATTGCTCAAGAATGTCCAGAAAATGCTGAGAAAAAGAAAGATCTGAAAAAGAAAGATCGTAAGAAAAAGGAGAAGAAGAAAGAAAGAGGCTTCATTGCAGAATCTTGGAGTGAAACAGATTCTGAAGACAACACTTCATCTAAAAGTGACAATGAAGAGTCTAAGCAAGAAGACCTATGCTTAATGGCTCTTGGAAGCTCAGAAAAAGAATGTGTTGCTGAATCATGGAGTGAAACAGGATCAGAAGAAAGCATCTCTTGTGAAGATGAAAAAGAAAATTCAACAACAAAAGCAAATAGCCTTATTCTCATAGAGGAATCTGAGGATAAGGATGAGGTGAGCATTTTTAATGAAATAGATTTTCTATGTGATGATTTCAAAAATGATTTTAAAGAATTCTGTTTAGATCAACTAAAAGCTAAACAAGAAATTAAGGATCTAAAAGAACAAATTAATATGAGCAAAATAGAGGATACATGTTCAAAACATTATGAACTAAGGTGTGAAATCTATAAAACAGAAAAGGAAATAAAAAGTGCTAAAATAGAAAATCAACTCCTTAAGAATAAGGTATCCCAGGCAAAAGCTTTTGAAGAATCTATAAAAGTTAGGAGCCAAACACTTAAAGAAATCACTGAAAAACAAACAATCAGACATCAGAATCTGGGGCTAGTGGCTGATCCATCAACCAGTTCAATACCATCTACCAAACCTGCTTGGATGAGCCCTGTTAAACTTACTAAACCCATCAAATCAACAAACTTAGAAGAAGACTCACAAAATAAAGAAGAACACTTCACCTTCAAGGAGATAAACCATTTTGATGAAACATCATACTATTCAGATGAAGACTCTCAAACTCCTTCTGAGAAGGCAACTAGGCCAAAAGAAACAATTCATAAAGAAATAAATCTCCAACCAGAAAAAGGGAAAAAATAAAATCTGTGAAGACACAATTGCGTCGACTTCATATCGACATATGAATGATAGTACGTCGAATTCTACTCGACGCAGTCCCTCAGATGCTTTGACCTCAAATCGACGCATGAATAAAATTACGTCGACTTACAATCGACGCAACTACTTCCATGCATCGATTCCAGATCAAAGCAATCTAGAGAAAGCGCCGAATATATATCGACGCAACTCTCAACATACGTCGAATAGATATCGACGCATAAAACCTCAGAGCAACTTAAATACATGACATATCTATCCTTCAATTTTTTTTTCTACCTTAACCCCCATTCAGGACCCATTCATCCTGATCAAAATTTCTATCCTAATCAAAACTTTTATCCTAATCAACAACTCTATCCTAATCAACACCTCTATCCCTCTCTAAACTCAAATTCCCATAATCTAAAGACAATCAGGTGTTATATCTGTAATAAAACTGGCCACATTACCAAACAATGTTGGCACAATCAATCCAATTGTCTATAAAATTAGTCCAAGGCCGACTTAGAAAATCTTAGGATTAGGAAGAAATAATCTCTCAAGAAAAACTTAGAATTTTCAAGACAAAATAAAAGTCACGTCGATTTCTTAATCGACGTATCGTCGATAGGAAACCCTAACATCTCAATTAAGACTGTGCCGACTCATACATCGACTTCCACTCGACGCAACGTCAACTTCATGAAAAAGAGCGGCAATACTAAAAGATTTTTGGTCACATCTACTGTAGTACCGAATAAACCTCGAGTTGTGTCTCTTTTCGACGTTTCACCTGACTTAAATAAACTCTTCAGTTAGAAATCTGCACGCTCTATACATCTCTCATCCTTCTCACTTCTCAGTCCAGCCATCTCTTCCTCTCTCTCTCACTGACCAAAATGGCTCCAAAGATCAACTCTGGTTTCGATATTGATCTTGATTCCTTCCAAGCCGCCGCTGAAAACTACAAGAGCATCATATCTCTTTTCACTGAAGCCGGTCTAAACAAACTCATTTCAACAAGACGCAGACTCCTTAAAATAGAACTCACTGAGTTGATGAATCATGTTCAGATATCTGAAAAAGGAGAGATTACAGGAACAATCCATGAAACACCTGTCTCAATCTCTGCAGAACATATTAGGGACACCTTTGATCTTCCATCAGGTAATGAACCTGTGGAACTCACCCCTGAGGAAATCAAAAACTTATTAATCACCATGAAATTCTCCAGAGATAGACCAATCAACTTGAAGAAAATAGACTTCTCTGATGAATATAGGCTCTTGGCAGACATAGTAGGAAAAATACTACTATGCAAAATCTCTGCCCATGATGCAGTGCCCAAGCAGCAACTGAACATTATGGGGGCCCTTGTGCTGAAAAAGAAGATAGACTGGGGCAGCTGCTTACTGAAGATGATAGGCTACAAATATTCTCATAAAGAGAATGCCTACATGAGGATCATGAGTCAAGTACTCCTTCACTCCTTCCCTGAACTATGTAGGTCAAAAGGAATTCTCATTCCTCCTGGAAAAAGGATGTCCATAGCCCTCTTTTCAAAATGGACCAGGCAAATCCCCATGCCTGGTTCCATTCCTGAAAGGACTCCCTCTCCTCCGAATTCTCCTGTGCATCCATCTTCACCTCCTCCTCCACATACAGACATTTCTTCCCTACCAACATCATCCACACCAATTGTTTCCACTACCCTCACACCTCCTACCTTAACTACATCTTCACATACACCAATTCAATCACCACCTCTTCCTCCTCCTACTATCACATCCTCTCTACCTACATCATCTCCCATACCTCATATATCAATAATCACTTCTCCACCTTCATCCCCTCTACCAACACACCCTGAACCATCTCCATCCATTGAAACTCTCATCACTCAGTGTATCCAGTCAGCAGCCCAAAGATTTCAAGAAATGCTGGATGGACACCGCCTTCAAATTCACTCCTCTATCAGGCACATGCAAACCCAGTTGGATGGGGTAAATGCCTCTGTGCAAGTACTCAAAACCTTTGTGTCTTTATATAAGGTTACTAAATCATTTTTAACCTCCTTGGCTAAGAAGGTCAAGAAGGGGGAGAAGTTAGATGAAGAGCAGCTCTCCAGTCACAAATCTCACTCACACAAATCCTCTCCAACATCAAAATCTGATAGTCTTGCTCTGCTTAAGACCATTGGGAATGAAATAGTACCTGAGCTACATACTACAGAACAGATAACAGATGTACTCTCTATAGCAAGAGAAGCTGAACAACAAGTAGTTCTCTTTCAAGGGGAAGCAAGTAGAGTAGAGAAAGAAGTTGAAAAGGAAGCTGAAGTTGAAAAGGAAGCTAAGGCTGAAGGAGTGGCTGAAAGTGAGAAAGACAAAGAAGCTGAGGCTCAGGGGGAGCCAGATGCTGTCATAGCTAAAGCTGGAGCTGGGAAAGAAGCAGAAATAGAAGGTATAAAGGATGTTCCATCTCAGGAGCAGATTGCTTTGACTCAGGGGAAGCTGAATGAAAATCCTGCTACAACCTCTATAAAAAGACCTGATATCCCTTTAGTATTCTCCAGGAAGAGAAAAACTCTTCCTACTCCTCCTGAGTGATATTTTGAACAATTTTGATATACTCTATTAATGCTTAAGTGCTGATGATTTCTTTTTCCATTTTCTTCTGATTACCTAATATATCTCTTTTCTATAAATATGCTTTGATGTGTTGATTAAAAGCTGATAAAATTTCTCTCTGAATATGGTTAAGACAAATAGGGGGAGATTGTTGGGGAAATGATTTATCTTAACCCCTAGAAATGAGTGGAATATGTATTCTCGGAGTGAAAAATTAGTTTAAGTAAATATGCGTCGAATAGTAATCGACGCAGCGTCGAAGTGTAGTTGACGTACCTCTAAGAATGAGTCGAAGTAACTCTAAACAGAATTCGACGTAACCAAAGTCGACGTAACTCTGATTTCTAGTCGACGCACCCAGTAAAGTCAACGCACCTCAGTCGACGCTCCTTCCATATTTTCTTCTCGCCGTCTAGCCAGGCTGAAATCGACGCTTACGTTGAAGAGTAATCGACGCACGTCGATTTCTGTGACAGATTCAAAAACTCGCCAAATCTCTTTCCTTCTTTCTGTAGATATGAATTTTATGGAATTATATTATTCTTTTCTAGCCGTTCTGAATCAATCTTTCCTTCTAAATGATTCTTGGCTAATTTGATTAAGATTATAATGGACATTATTTGAAAATAGAATGATCTCTTTCCTTCTCCAGATATAATGATTATGGAAACTTTTCTCTCTTACTATTTCTCTGACTGCTAATTGATTATTCTCCTATAGCAATATTTTTGAATAAACAGAGCTATAAATATAGAAGGAGGTCGGCAAAGAATAACAAGAAGTGATCCACTTCATCCATTTCAAAAAGAGGAAAAGCTCCCAAGAGAGAAGAGAAAATTGAGAAAAGTGAAAGAGTGCTGCAGCAAGAAAAAGCCTTCTTCTTCTACTACCTTCTGAAGTCATACTGCTGCAAATTTCTGATAGCTCTCACTGAAAGAGAGAAAGGGCTACAATCTTCTTCTCACTATAGAAGAGAGATTACATTCACTATACTTGCGCTTCTAATCTTCTTGCTAGGAAGAAGATTCCTTCTTGCATAAATTGTTTCTTATTCTTATTCTTGTTCTTATTCTTCTTCTTCTTCGCATTCTTATCCTTATTTCAATTTGAATAGTGTAAAAGAGTTTTAAGAATCTCTTTTCAAACAATTCAGTTGTAGTGGTTCTAATAGTCTCCTTATCAAAAGACTCAGGCTGGTTCTAAGAGTCTCCTTATCAAAAGACTCAGTGCAAGATAGTGAATTCCTACCAAGGGGGTAGAAGAGTGGACTACCCAAAGTTTGGGGAACCACTATATTTCTTTGTGTTGTGCTTTGTTTTCTTTTTGTTATTTCTTTCATTATTTGCTTAATTCTTGTTAGTGTGTAGGAAGCTTAAATCTGTGAATATTACACACACATATATATTTATTAACTTTGCACAAAATATTTTTAAATCTCTATTCACCCCCCTCTAGAGAATTCTAGTGAGGTTAACTGTGCACTTTCAACATCCATTACAGATTTCTTTCCTACAACCACCATCTACCACAACCCCAGAAGATAATCTCACAGTCATCCTTTCTGCTCCTCCAGATCATCCTCAAATAATAACTCCTCATATTGACATATCAACACCTCCTGTTGATACACCTTCAACCTCCCATCTTAAGCCTCCCTTTGACATTGATCAAGCAATCTCTAAAGTAGTGGGTCTGTCCACTGGGACTTTTTTTGACCTACTACAGACTCAAACAAGAAAATTTCAAAGTAAATACTCTCATATGGAGACTGAACTGAAAGAATCAATCTGGGCAATCAATACTTTGATGACCTCCTCACAGATCACAAGATCTTTCTTAACCTTCCTTATAAGAATGGAAAGTGCCATCACAAGACTTTTCTAGAAAAAGAAAAGCTTTTCTAAAAGATCTGTAGAAATTAATTGAACAGAAAATGAACAATTATTCTTATAAGTCTTTAGTGCACATATTTAAGATACAGTTATGGCAGACAATCATATTTATTATAAATGCAAGTTTTCCGTACCATTCTAGTTTATGTTTTTTTTATTGAATGGTGTCATTTTGTTCTAATATGTTGTTGTGTACTCTGCTTTATTTTTCAATATGATTGAAATCACTTAAAAAGTATATAAAATTTGTTAAGATAAATAGGGGGAGATTGTTGAGAAAAATATTCTATGGATTTATCTTACAAATTATGTAAAAGTGATTTCATCATCTAAGATTCATTACCCATATTGTATAGTGAGGGTAAAATGGTCATTAGATGTCCGAGGATGTCTCACTCTTATTAGAGTGTCAAAATCTAGTCAAAAATAATTCAAAATTTAGTTGAGTTAATTCTGTGTCAAAAAGAAGTCAACGCAGCTTCGATTGCAAGTCGAAGTAACTTCGAATAGAAGAAAAGATAACTCAGACATGGAGTCGATGCAACATTGGAAGTCGACGCAATGTCGAATTGTATTCAACGCAGAATCATGAGTCAGTCAAAGCAATAATTTAAATCAACACAACTTTGAAATATATTCGATGTAGAAGTCAGAGGCTAAAGTCTATTTCTTCATCTCGATGGATTCGTCGATAAGGAATTGATGCAATGTTGATATCTGAGTTCACTTCAAAGCTGAGGACTATTTTAAAGCAGCTTCTAGAACTCAGAGGTGCATCGATAAGAAGACAAAGATATTCGACGCAACGTCGAATACAAACACAGATTTAGATTACTTCCTGGAATCGATTCTGAAGCTTATTCAGAAGTTCTAAATGGATGTTATTTGAATTCTAACAGGTCGTTCGTGAACAAGAAGAGAAAGAAGAACTTCAAAGATATAATAATAATATATTTGGAATTTATTCAAAAGGATTTTGACGGGCTGTCAACAGAATTAGAAAGAAAGCAATACCACCTCTTAGACATTCCTACTAGGAAAACAATAGAAGAGGTAAGTCATTCATCTCTATTCGACAGAAGAATTAGTATACAAAATTGAAAAGAGAACAATAACAATTATTCTATTGGCCTTCTCTTCAGCTTCTCTCTTCTACAGAAAAACATACTCGACAGATCACTATACAGAAATACATAAGGCTTCAAGACCATGAATACGAACAATGCCGTCGCCCACTCTTCTTCTTATTCCTCTCTCTGCAAGAAGCATATAGATTATACAGATATCATCAACTGGACCTGGGCTTACATAATCCTTGCATCTCTCTCTAAAGAAAGGATTCATTCTCTAAAGAAAAGATCCAGAAAAACACTAAGTGCCTTAATCCTCATTAACTGCTGCAGGAGGATTCATTCAGAAGAAGCATCTTCAACTTCTTCTCCTTCTTAACTCTAATTTTATCCTTTTGTAAATCTGAGTAAAAATTCCTTAGAATCCCTCTTCAAAGGATTCGGTGGTTCAATATAACCTTAACAAAAGATCTAGCTTTGGTTCAAGATCTCTTTATCAAAAGATATAGTCTTGGTTCTAAGAGTCTCCTTAATAAAAGACTCAGACTCTGATTCTAAGAGTCTCCTTATCAAAAGACTCAGACACTGGATAGTGTATTCCTACCAAGGTGGTAGAAGAGTGGAGTACCCATATTTTGGGGAACCACTATATATCTTGTCTCTTCTGCGTTGTGCAAATTTATGTGTTATCCCTTATTTATTTCTGTTATTCTTTGTTTATTTTATTATGGTTGGATTTCTGAATGCATTGTTGATAGAAATATTATTATTCTGTGCACATATTTTTGTGAAAAGTTGTATAACTCTATTCACCCTCCCTCTAGAAAATACTCAGAGGACTCACTGTGCACTTTCATGGATGAAGATCAAACCGCTGCATGGTGACCACAATTATATGCTGACTATTTGTCCCTTCAAGACTAAACATCTGCCCTATCATCAAAATCAAAGTGGTGATGGAGAGTCAAGATTCAGATTAGGCCCAAAATGGGCTAAGCTCTATGCGAGAAAAGGGGTGGGGGAGAGGCGAGCACTCTCGACACCTCCACCCGGCCAACGACCATTCACTTTCCATCTCGCGAAGAGCTCTGACACGAGTATGCGATCACCAAGCACATCGAATCCTTCCCTAATGACTTCACACTCCTAGCTAGTAGGTGTACACACAATTACTAGATTTATGGGAAGAATGTTCCTATGCAAATCGTAACTATGAGCGAGTACACCTTATGGGCGAGTACGTCAAGAAAGAAAGAAAAACTCACAAACAAGCACACAGGGCAAAACACAATCACATAGAGAGATAAACAAAGGAGGGTGAGAATGCCTAACCAATAAAATGAAAAAGGCTAGTACGTCAAACATGTTAACAAACAAAAAGAGAAATTATTACATCATTCTGCTAATTGTAGGCGAGTAATCTATTCATTTTTGTCACCTTCCTCTGATTCACCATAAGAGTCGTCGTCTGAGGATCTTGCTAGGGTAAAGCTAGTCGACTCATGATACAACTATGGAAGATGGGATTCGAGATTGATCTGGTCCCCTCTGTGGTAAGAAGGAATCACCGCTGAAGATGCTCCTATGTGTATATTGCTGGCGCGATGGCTAGTTTCCTGCGTGTGTCAACAGCTTGGGCATGGGTGAACTAAAGAAGCCGGGGGGGGGGGGGGGGGGCATTGATGACTCTCCCCCAGCTCGGTGATGGAGATCCACTAGCAATGACTCCACCTGAGCGAGATGATTACCCAGGTAATTCGCTTCGCATTGCGGCGCGGCCAGGTGCTCCTCTAGGGCGAACAATCATAGCACTAGGGAAACCAAGGTTCCCTAGAAAGAGAAGAGTTAGCAATTGATGAGAGAGTAGGAATAAAGAGAGTAAGAAGACATACCTCATGAGGAGGAGCCTCCTTGGACTTAAGCACAACCAATTCCTCTTGCACATGGGCCAATTTCCTCCCATGCTCCTCATAGGCTATACCCTGGTCATAGAGTCACCTGTTAGTTTGAAGCCCTTGCCGTGTGGTCTGATGAACCAGCTCGACAGTACAAAGTGCGGAGCGGCAGATGAGGTACGCCAACTCGCGGATGGGAGCCTCCGTTAGAACCTCTGCATCATCATGACCATATAGCCCGAATAGGAGGTTGTACACACTTTTGTTTGACTCCTCGAAGTCCTCCCAGGACGGGAGGAGTGAGCTCATAGAGACCTTGTTCATCACCGGGTCCCATATCAGTAGCAAGTTCCCCTTGGTGTCCCATATCAGTAGCAAGTTCCCCTTGGTGTCGTCACTCCTCATCCCCAACCCGAAGTTCATGTGGGCCGCGGGTTCTGGGGGTGGACTCGTTGGGCGAGAAGGGAGAGCACTCCATATCTTTTGCTTTTTCTGCCTCAGCTCGCTCGTTGAGATGGCGTTAGGGTTAACTAGACCCTTGCCCTTATCAATGACTAGTGGATTTTTTGATGAGTAGGATTTATGCGTATTTTTATTATAGTATTTAGGTTAATTTTTACATAATTTTGTAAATATTATTAATATTTTGATTAAAAATCACTTCTTTTATAATTTTTGTTCTAAATATAGTTGTATTTTTGTTTTGCAGATTTTCTGGAATTTCTGCTCAAAATTGATAGTGCACGCCCTAGGTCACGCCCGTTACCAAGGGCGTGTAACCTTAATTTCAGTCCAAAGTTGATCCCACATAGTTTGAGCTAGTCCACAACAAGTCACGCCCGTGACTCAAAGGTCACGCTCATGACTAAGGGCGTGTAATCTTAAAAAGGCATGTTCCTAGCGATGCCATCGAGAAGAGGAGCTACCATCGAGAAGTTGACCCAAGTAATGCCTGTGAACCATAGGTCACGCCCGTGACATTCCTGTGTGATTCCTGCTCCCCGCCACGCCACAGTCAAGCCCATGCTACATTAATAAAGCCACCCAAATACACACCCGTGACCCAAGTTACACTGGCGTGTAATGTCCTCTTTCTCCGCACCATCACGCAAGACCACGCCGATGTCACAGCCGTGCAGAACAATAATTACACGCCCTAGGTGACGCTCGTGACCGAGGGCATACAACTTGGAATTTTTTTCCTATAAATTCAGAGTTTCCATTCCAGCAACTCTCTCTCTTCCCCCTGCCCATTGGGGCTGTTCTTGGCCAGTTTTCTGTATTTTTTAGGTTTAAATTTCATATTTTGTATTTTTTTTATTTTCTTTTTAATGTCTTGTATTTTCATTTCATAGTTTAGATTTCATTTTATGTCATTTTATCTCTTGTACCCCTCTTTTATGGCAATAAATAACTTAGCTTTTAATTAGTGCAATGTTATCTTCATTTCTAGTTTTAGTTTTATATTTATGTATTTTCAATTCTTGCACTTTCCTTTTTATAACATAGCTTCATTTCATGCAATTTCATTTCTTGCAATAGCTTAGATTTTAATTCATGTAATTTCTTTTCTTGCAAAAGTTTTCTCTTATGTTTTTTTTATTTCGTGTAAATTATTTTGTTTTTGCTTATCACTAGCTTTGTTTTGAAATTATCTTTTTTTCTTATTATCGTTTCTCCTCTCCTTTGATTTATTCTCGAAAAATAACGATTTTGAGTTCATATGCCGGTTATGAATTTCGGTATTTATTTTCGTATTCTATTTAGCCGAGAGACTCGTGCATATGAATCGATCACTCAAGAATAAAAAGAGTTGTACGCACCCTCGAGAGATGATGACGTAAATATTTTGGATAGGATTCAAATCCTATAGTTTGATTCACCTCGTTAAAGCGAGTATTAGGCATTTTGGTTATAGGATGAGAGTTCGGCCGATCAACTTAATCTCAGGTGGGCGTATTCCTCGAGAGAGATGCGTTCATAAGCTAGGAATCTCCACCGTCAAGGCATAGCTTAGAATGATAATATTTATCTTTTTCTTTCATTTCAAAGCGAGTTCTAATCAAGTGTTTGTTTTCTTATTTATTTTGCTTCTCTTTTATTTAGTTTTAATTATTTCTCTTTCTCCTCTTTCTCTGATAAAATAATAGTTTGTTTTCTAGAAGTAGAAGTACTCGACAAACCTGTGTTTAATATGACCTTGATATTTTTCTTAAGTATCCTATACTATAGACGATAAGGTATGCTTGCATTCACCCTCGAGAGAGGATGACGTAAATCTTCTGGATAGGATTCAAATCCTATAGTTGGATTCACCTCGTTAAAGCGAGTATTAGGCATTTCGGTTATAGGATGAGAGTTTGGCCGATCAACTTATTCTCTGATGGGCGTATTCCTCGAGAGAGTTGAGTTCATAATCTAGGAATCTCCACGGGCAAGGCATAGCTTAGAATGATAATATTTATAATTATCTTTCATTTCAAAGCGAGTTCTAATCAAGTGTTTGTTTTCTTATTTATTTTGGTTCCCTTTTATTTAGTTTGAATTATATCTCTTTCTCCACTTTCTCTGATAAAATAATAGTTTGTTTTTTCGAAGTATAAGTACTCGACAAACCTGTGTTTAATATGACCTTAATGTTTTTCTTAAGTATGCTATACTATAGACGATAAGGTACACTTGCCTTCATCAGATATAGAATTGGAGAACATCAACTACAAATATCTTAAATTCATAAAACTCTAAATCAAATATTTTATATCAGTCTTTCTTTCAACCAGGATCACGCCCCCGAAGAGAACGTCTTTGAAGGGGAGCTCCCCTGGATGTGGCCGCGAAGCATCGCAAGGAGGGCAAGTAAGAATTGTATGTTCACCTACTAAAAGAAGAATGAAAGAGAAGAAAAAGAAGACTCCGATTAAATTCAACCAAAACAAGTAAAGAAAAGCGAGAAGCACTTAGGCGAGGTCTACCCGGGACTTACCTACCCCCGAATACATGAAGGTGAGCTGATCCACGCCTCTCTGCAAGTAGATGACATCCATGGCCTTGTCCTTGAAAAATTTGTAGAGTTCCAGCTCATCCCCCTTTAGGCGAGGCGGCATATAATCTGCTTCTGTTCTTTGGAGAGGGGAGAAAGGAATGCTTCCCAACTCACCCCACACCAAGACGAACTTGTCAGTCCAATGATGGATCTTGTTGAGCATTTCAGTGACTTTGACGCACACGCTGGTGAAGAACATGGTGTCGTCTCCTGTCACCTTCAGGGTTAAGAGCTTGCGGAAGGCGGGGAGACTGAACTCAATATTTTCCTCACACAGATAGCAGGCATAGGCGACCAAAATGTTGACCGAGCTCGGGTTGACCTACGTGGGGATCATCCTCAAGTGATAGAAGACCTAGCAGATATCAGGCCATAGAGACAACCTTAATCCCACCTGTAAGTGTGCCAGGGGGAAGATGAGTTCCTCATGGAAAAATGTTTTGATGAACTCGATGGGAGGTGGTCTCTTCATAGCATAGCCTGGTGGCAGATAACGGGCTTCGAAGTCGCTCAGCTCCTCGCCTGTGGCCTGCGAGCTCAGAATGTTATGGGCCCTAAAATTTTGGATACAAAAGGTGCATCCGTCCTTAGAAAGATCCATCACCACGACTAACAATGAGCAAGTAGTTTGTCTTAGGGGAAGGTTTGGGAGCAACAGAGTGGTCAAAGGATATGGAAAACATATCCTCCCACCGAAGGGGGCACTCTATTTATAGACCTAATCCCTGAACCCAGTCGCGCGCGAGTAGACATGCCAAGGGCGCGAGTACGTAAAGGTGAATAGATCTGCCAAGAGCGCAAGTACGCAAAGTCGAATAGACCTACCCATGTGCTCGAGTACGTAAAGGTGAATAGACCTATCCATGGGCATGAGTATGTAAAGTGGAATAGACCTAACTAGTTAAGTAACACGTGTATGAGAGTAAAAAACAAGATTCATCAATAAGAAGAATGGGCACTAGAATCCAAAAAAATCATAGCGTGGGTATAAAAATGCGAGTACAAGGATACCGTCGTGGATAATCCGCAAAAATTACAAGAGCCCAAAGGATCTTGCTTGTCGGGTGTTTATAGTGTGCAAGAACTATAGGTGCAATACTCTACAAGTAGAAAGCATCTCGGAACCAAAATCTTTGAACTTCAGCACTACTGCTCGTTCTAGTGATACCACAGGCATTAGCGCTATCGCCAGGCATTAGTGCTACCACCGGCGCGAGCTCTTGCAGCATGGCCGCCAATGCTAGAGATACCACATGCATAAGTGTTATCACCAGCGCTAGCTCCAGATCGTGACACAACATCCCACTTCCATGATCTCTAACCTACCGCTACCGCATGCATTAGGAGCTATCGCGGGCACTATCTCTAAGTTCAATAAAATGGGGATTTCTCTCTCGCTTTGCACATACATCCCAAAGAGAACACCAGTGCCAAATTTCAAGAGCTGTTACTCTGGCGAAAGTTGATCTCCCACTCAAAGCTAAAGAAGATTTCTGAAGGAGGACGTCATCATGCTGCATCCGAAGAATGATCTCTTCAACCACGCTTATGCTATAGCGGTCCTTCATCATCAACTTCAGAAAATCTCGTAGAGGGAGTTTTTATTTGTGTTATTTCATTATCTTTGTGAATTGTGTAGTAAATTCACCATGTGTTGGCGATTAGGTCCTCGCGCGGCTAAGGGGGAATTCTCCGCGTGTGTTTGCAACTAGGTCCTTGCGCGGCTTAGGGGGAATTCACCGCGTGTGTTGGCGACTAGATCTAGGTGATTAGATCTAGGTGTTGCTCGAGGCCATATCCGGGGAAGGATTGGCTTGAGCGCCTTGAGGCCATATCCAGGGAGAATAGGCTAAATCCACCGGTTAGTGGGGATAAGAGTTGGTATTGAAAAGGAAAAATTATTTGCATTTGTACGCCTCTGATTTCTAGTGATATTGAAATCAAAATTGTGTAAACACTCTATAATATAATACAATCTTGTCTCTATTTTTGTTTACTTGATTTCTTTCATTTGGCATAAAATTATAATATTGCAAATTACAATATTCCCTTCTTTTGGCTAAATTGTTATTTCACACTCTTTTATTTAAAAATAATTTAGCAAATTGCTTAAACATATAAAAAGAATTTTTATTCCCTTATTCACCCCCTCTAAGGGCACCTATGGATCCAACAAGTGGTATCAGGGCTAGGTTATTCCAAATTGGTTTAAAAACCAGGAATAGTGGCGTCTTATGATCTCGCTTTTCCGAGGGTCAGGGAATTAGTAGACCTCCAATATTTACCGGGTCAGATTATAATTATTGGAAAACTAGGATGCGATGTTTTCTTATGAACCCTAGATATTGAGGTATGAAATATGGTAGAAGATCAATACTCACCTCCTACAATTATAGTTGGAGAGGTAACATGTTGGGTATTGTTTTCACAATAGCCAAGATTTGTGTGAAGTCACCCTTGAACCAAGTTGAATTGTTGTTGTATTTGATGTTGTTTCCTAGTTGTGTACTTGCAGGTTATTATTGCAAAGTGTAGACAAATGTCAGATTACAGTGGGTCATTAAACACAGTATCATGCAATGTAATCCCTCATTGTGTGGAACATGGTGTTGACTCATGTGTGATCTCTCTATTGGGATACACTTCATTTTCAAGTCCTTTGATGATTAGGAGTTGGAAGATTTGCTGGGTGTCAAGAGAGAAAGAAAGAAACAGTTTCAGAATTTTCTTAAGTGCATTTCACGAGAAATCATGTCTGGTTCTCGAAAAATCAAGATCATTTCTCGAGAAGCCTTCTCTGTTCTCGAGAAATCCTTCTCATATTTCAAGTTCAAGCTTTTTAAGTCATTTGCTTTCTCGAGAAATCAAGATTATTTCTCGAGAAGTCATTTCCTTCCTCGAGAAATCAAGATCATTTCTCGAGAAGCCTCATCTATTCTCGAGAAATCTCTCTCAGTTGTCCTTTGAAGACCTTCTAAGTCATTTCTTGAGAAGTCAATTCCTCTCTTGAGAAATCAAGCTCATTTCTCGAGAAATCATTTCTGTTCTCGAGAAATTTCTTTCATTTTTCCAGAAAGCTCTTCTATGCTTTTTCTCGAGATGTAGCAGACCTTCTCTCGAGAAATCCGATCATTTCTCTAGAAATCCTTTTGATCTCGAGAAATTGTTTTATTTCAGATTGTGTTTTAAAAATTCATTTCTCACGGGATTCAAAATACACTCTATCCTTGATAGTGCCACGTGTGACATGTTTTGAGGAAAAATCTACCTTAAAACAAGGACTTATTACCGTTAGACTTGTTTGCTATAAAAGGTCTTTATCAGTTTTTGTCTAAACCTAATCAATCGGAAAAATCGAGAAAGAGTCGCTCGCATCCTGCCATTGTTGAAGATCTTCATCTCTCTCTCATTCAACAGATCTTTTTGAAGGAAAAGATTCGACATATCAGTGATCTTATTTTCTACAGAAGTCTATTGGATCCTGTCGAGTCCTAGAAGTTCAGATCTGAGATTTCAACCTTTCTTCCTCATCTTCAAGCCAAAGTTTTTCAAGTCTCAAGAAGAAAGAAGATCAAAATATTTCAGATCGGTACTTGTATTTTTCTCTTGTACACACTCTCTATTTCTTGTAGGAAGTTTATCTTCCGAGTTGTAGGAGCGTTGTCTCCGAGTTTGTAGGAGTGTTGTCTCCGAGTTTGTAGGAGAGTTGTCTTCGAGGTGTAGGAGCAGTGACTCCGAGTTTGTAGGATCATTTTTTATCCGAGATATAATGAAGTAGTCGAGGTTAGACTTGGTGCTAGATAGGCGAGGCGGGAAAGTGGAGTACCCAAGATTGGGGAACCACTATAAAATCATTGTGTCGTCTATGTTTGTGATTTGCTTTTCTGTGTTCAATATTTCATCAAGTTTTAATTCCGCAAAAGACGCAGATCTCACCTATTCACCCCCCTCTAGGTGATTTAGGTAGGCAACTAGATACTTTATAACATTAGGAAAATCTAAGGATAAATGGGATGATAGGGATAAACTGAAAGGCAAAAATAACGACAAGGCCATGAATGCTTTATTTTGTGCGTTAGATAGAAATGAATTTAATAGAATTTCCGTATGTACTACTGCATAAGATATTTGGAATCATTTGGAAATTACTCATGAAGGTACATCGCAGGTTAAAGATTCAAAGCTTTTCCAACTGGAGTCAGAATATGAAAAGTTCTGGATGGATGAAAGTGAAGACATTGATGCAATGTACACGCGCTTCACCAAGATTGTCAATGCCTCCAAAGCTCTTGGAAAGACCTTCTCCAATGGTGACTTGGTCCAAAAGATTCTTCAATCTCTTCCTCTAAAATTCAATCCAAAGGTGTTGGCTATCTCGGAGTCGCCCAATCTAAGAACGCTCCAGGTTGAGAGCCTTATTGCGAATCTCAAAACCCATGAGGTAGGACTCAAGATCCAATATGATGAATACAATAAGGAGCCAAAGAAGAAGGCATTGGCACTAAAATCAAAGAAGGAGTGCTATGAGGATGAAGATGAATAAAGCCTCTTGGTAAAGAACTTCCAAAAGTTCATACAAAATCAGGAAAGGAGAAACACCTTCCGGAAATTTTTCCAAAAGGATGCAAGATGTAAAGGGTCATCTTCAAAGAAGGAAAATGAGAGCAACGATGAAGAATAAAGACCCCCACCGGAATGCTATCATTGCAGGAAGACCGGGAATATTCAAAGCTAGTGCCCAAAATACTTGAAGGAGAAAAAGGATAAGTGGAAGGTACTAAAAGCTGAAACATGGGATGACTCCTCCTCCTTTGAAGAATCAAGCGGGTCTTCATCAAGCAATGATGAGGAAGCAAACATGTGCCACATGGGACATGGAAACAACGACGATGACACTAGTGTTCTTAGCGACACTGAGGTAACTCCTCCAACTTATGATGAACTTTCTAATGAATTTCTTCAAACTTGCAAAGCTTTTGATAAAAATATAAAAGATAGTATTTTATTGAATCGTGAAAATGAATCTCTATTTACAGAAAATCAAAAGCTTTCCAAAAAATTAATTGTTTTAGAAAAGTGAAAGGTTTCTTTCCAAGAGTGTGATCACTCAATTAAAATGACAAAAGATATTGAAGATTTTCTTTCTAAAGCCCTATCCTATGCCAAAACTCTTACAAAAGAGAAGGGGGAATTAGAAAGGAAATTAAAAGCCTCTTTTTTTGCAAATTAAAAATAATAAAAAGGGTTTTGAAAATAGGTGTGTCATGCTTGTGAAAGAAAATTCATCACTTAAAGCATAAGATCATGATCTCACCTTGGCCATTAAAAATTAAATGGGCCAAAAATCATTGGATATGATTTTAGGGAACCAGTGCTACGATTCTAGAAATTTTGGGCTCGGATATCGAGGTGAGGGCTACCGCTTGGCTCTAGCCACTAACGCTGGCGCTAGCACCCCATACATGAATTCAGTATTTTCTTTTGCAAAATCATTCTCTTCTGCAAAACTGATTCCTTCCAGCAAGAATAACACAAAATTCTAGAAAAGGGTCTCAACCCCCTTTATTTCGTGTGCAAACTATCATAGGATTGGTCACACATCTAGTTCTTGCAGGAAAGTGAAACAAAATACTTTAAAATAAATCTAGGTACCTAAGGCTTCCACTTATTATATGGGTGGTACCGATTGGGTATCTGAATCTTTACTCTCATCTTCTTTCTAGATATGCAAGCAGGCTAAGGATAATGAAGACGTGTGGTACTTGGATTCTGGATGCTCCAAGCACATGATGGGCAATAATGCAAAGTTCCTTAGCCTAGAAAAGAAGAAGGGAGGGATCATGACGTTTGGAGATAACGGAAAAGGAAGAATCATGGGAATTGGTACAGTTGGTAATGAATCCATTACGATATCGAATGTTCTTTATGTGAAAGGGCTAAAACATAATCTAATTTCTATTAGCCAATTATGTGATAAAGGATTAGATGTTTTATTTGAATTTTCTACTAACTCATGCAAAATACCTAATCCTACTACAAAAGATATTTTACTAACTACACCAAGAATACATAATGTTTATATAGTTTCTTTTCATGACTTTCTAAATCGTCTATAAAATGTTTTATCACCAAAAATGATGAATTAGAATTTTGGCATAGACTGCTAGGATATGCTAGCACAAAGCTTATTGTAAAATTTTCCAAAAGTGATTTAATTAGAGGATTGCCTAGGTTAAATGGAAATTTACCTTCACTTTATTCACCATGTGAAAAAAGTAAATTTACTAAATCCTTTTTCAAAAGTAAAAATATCATTTCTACTACAAGACCCTTGCAATTAATTCAGATGGATCTTTTTGGTCTCGTTAGCGCCGCTAGTCTTGGTGGTAAATTATATACATATGTTTTAATAGATGATTTTTCAAGATATTGTTGGACATTATTTCTCTCATCCAAATTCGATGTGTTTCACGAATTTTCAAAATTATGTACTCGTATTCAAAATGAAAGTGATTTAAAAATTAAATACATTCGCTTAGATCATGGAGGAGAATTTGAAAATCAAAAGTTTACATATTTTTGTGATATGTTAGGCATTAAACATGAGTTCTCCGCACCACGCACACCACAACAAAATGGTGTTGTAGAAAGAAAGAATAGGACACTTCAAGAACTAGCACGCATTATGCTATGTGAATATAAATTGCCAAATCCTTTTGGGCTGAAGCCATAAATACATCATATTATGTTATGAATAAAATCATGCTTCGCTCATCTCTTAATCACATACCATATGAACTTTATTATCAAAAGAAGCCTAACGGATCTTACTTCAAAGTTTTTGGTTGTAAATGTTTTATTTTGAATGCTAAAGATAGTTTGGGAAAGATTGATGAAAAATGCGATGAAGGAATTTTTCTTGGATACTCTTCAACTAGTAAAGCTTATAGAATTTTTAATAAAAGAACTAGTAAAGTTGAAGAGTCGATTAATGTGAAATTTTATGAGCTTGTTCCTTGTGCAGAAAGACTTTCCGCAGGCGAAGAGGATGATTTCTTACCACCTTTGGAGCATGGTGATGAGGAACCTTTCAAAGAAGAGGAAGAGTAGGCCAAGTAAGATGATTATGTGCCTCCAAGCACCTTGAAATTTATAAGGAATCATCCACGGGAACTAATAATTGGTGAACCATCCATTGGGGGTAATAACTCCCTCTTCTCTTCATCAATCTTATTTAAACATTTGTTTTGTTTCTGAAACTAAAACAAAAACTGCTTTAAATGAAGAATTTTGGTTTTTGCCTATGAATGAAGAGTTAGAACAATATGAGCAAAATGATGTTTGGAAATTAGTAGAAAGACCATCTAATCATCCAGTTGTAGGTGTAAAATGGATTTTTAAAAATAAATTAGATAGTGACTCTAGAATCACTAGAAATAAAGCACGCTTAGTAGCACAAGGATATTCTCAAATCGAGGGGATAGATTTTGATGAAATTTTTGCACCTGTTGCTATATTGGAATCTATAAAAAATTTTCTAGCATTTGCAACCTTTAAAAGAATAAAACTATTTCAAATGGATGTAAAAAGTGCTTTTCTAAATAGGATTGTAAAAGAAGAAGTTTATGTTGAACAACCCCCCGCCCCCAGTTTTATTAGTGATAAATTTCACAATCATGTTTATAAACTAGAAAAAGTGCTTTAAGGTTTATAACAAGCACCCCGTACATGGCATGAAAGACTTACATCATTTTTTATTAAAGCACAGTTATTTTATGGGAGGTGCCGATAATACTATCTTCATTAAGCACAAAAATGATAATTTGATTATTTTGCAAATCTATGTTGATTATATAATCTTTCGATTTACTAATAAAAAGTTGGGTAATGAAGTTATTTTAGTGATGAAAAATGAATTTGAAATGAGTCTAGTAGGAGAACTTTCTTATTTTCTTGGTTTTCAAATGTCACAAAGAAATGATGGTATTTTATATGTCAAACTAAATATGTACATGATATGCTTAAACGCTTTGGATTTGAAAACCTTAAACAGGCTTCTACAACAACGAGTTCATCACAAAAATTAGGAAAAGATGAATCGGGAATTTCAATTGATCAAACTTTATATAGAGGTATGATATGATCTCTACTTTATCTAAGTGCAGCTAGACCTGATATTATGTTTGTCATATGCTTATGTGCTCAATTTCAAGCCAATCCAAAAGAATCTCATTTAAAAGCGGTAAAATGAATTTTTAGATATCTAATTGGGTCATCTAGATTAGGATTATTGTACCTGCACAATAATTCATTTACACTTTACGACTATTCCGATTCAGACTACGCCGGATGCCTACTTGATAGAAAAAGCACTAGCGGAAAAGCACTAGCGGTACTTGCCAATTTCTAGGACCTTCATTAGTTGTATGGTCTTGTAGGAAACAAAATTTGGTTGCACTCTCCACCATAGAGGCCAAATACATTGCACTAGGGAGTTGTTGTGCACAAGTACTATGGATGAGCCAAACTCTAGAGGACTTTGGTTTTCATCTAAAAAATATTGAATTAAAATGTGACAACAAAAGTGCCATTAATCTTACAAATAATCTGGTACACCATTCTAGATCCAACATTAGATGTACGCCATCATTTCATAAAATATCACATTAAAAAGGAAAATGTTAGAATATGTTTCATTGACACAGACTCTCAACTTGCTGATATATTCACTAAACCTCTTCCCGATGAAAGGTTTCAAGGGTTAAGGTTGGAATTAGGAGTCTTAGACATCTTAGGATGAGTTATATGAAAAATGCTAAAGTTTTATGCAATTTGATCAATCAAGACATCTCCAAAAATTACAACATTTCTGCATAAAACTACTCTTAAGACTCTTAATAAATATAAAAAAAAACATAATTTTAAAATTCTCAAGATTTCACTCACTGTTTGCCGCGCTAGCACTCGCACCGGAGCTAGCGTGGGTGTTCAATTTTCCTATTTTTTAAAATTTCTAAAAAATAATAAAATTATGTTAGTTTATATGTACTACTTAGTTTTGTATTTCTGACATTTATTATTTCGTATTTTATTTATATTATGGAAAATCAACAACCAAATTTCAAAATACAAAAATGCAAAAATATTTTTGTGTGGTTTTCTTTTTCTTCTTTCATTAAAAATTTCAAAACAACAAAAAAATTGTATGATCTTTATTGTTAATATCAAGCATGTATGGATTCTATCATTTAGAATTATTTACAATGTTAAAATTTATTCCTTCAAATTACTATGAACATTGTTTTGTTTATCATGCATTGATATATCGAATTAAGTGCATCAATTGTATTGAAAAATCTGTGTAGAACCAAGCTTAGCATGCCTCTAGGTATGAGTAAATGTTTTGTGATTGATAATGAAACTTTTTCCCTCACTTATTTTGGTAATCTACATGTGTGTTTAAATCTTAAGAATGCTTGCTTGTGTATTGTAATTGTATAATGAATTAAAACATGCAGAAGTTTATTACCTACACTACATTTGAATTGCACTTACGAAATTAAAGACAAGTAGTTGAGTTTAAAAAATTGTGTTGGGTTTGTAAAACAAGTGTATTCAGAGAATGTTGTATTACAAAAGTTAACAAAAAATAAAAATAGACAAATATAACTCCACCAAGCACTACTTGAACCTCCTGATAAGTCTTCATAAGCATTGTGTGGTTGAGTACCTTGGAAAGAATAATAAAGTGTCTTTTGCAAACCATGGTAATTACACCACTTTTTTCTAAAATATGTGCATTTGTATTTTATTGTGCACTTTACTCTACATATTTCTTGTATTTTGTGATTAAAATACACTTATGTGCACATCATTATCTTTCATAACACTTCTTCTCATGAGTATTGGATTCTAATTCTTTATCTATATTACTCTTTATATAAGAAATGCACTAGATAACCTAGCATGATCTCTACAATGTTTGGTATCTCTTAAACTTGAAATTAAGTAACATTGTATTATATTCTCTTTTTGATATGTTCATTTCATGCTTGGTAATTTTATGTAAAACTATGAGATTTCAAAAAGGTTACATCTTTACATTTTGTACTTAAACTCATATTTATACTTATCATTTTCATGCTTACCAAAAGATGTTTCTTATACTCTTCCGCTTGCTTAAAACTCTTATTTATTTATTTGAAATCTCTTCTATATTATGCTTAATCTCTTCATCATTACCTATATTACAAAAGCTCGATCATGATTTATCATTTATAAGGAATGACTCCTTACTTCCCTCACCCCACCTTCTTTTGATAATACCAAAATGGGGAGATTAATTGAAAAAATACAGAGGAGAAATCTAGAGGATTAAGGGGAGAATAATCCATGTAATCATTTAGGGGGAGTAAAACTTAAATTGCATGTATGTATATAGGGGGAGCATTTAGATAGGTGGAGTATGCACTATTAATCTCATGCTTATCATATACTATAGTATGCATTATTATCTTGCTTATCATATACTATAAACACCTTTGTTGATTTCTTGCTAAGAGGATTTATTATTATCAAAAGGGGGAGATTGTTGGATATGTGTGTCACATCCCTTTCTTTGAGAATAACAAATCCCATATTGTATTTGATCTTGCTTGTCGTGTGTTTATAGTGTACATGAACTATAGGTGCAATACTCTACAAGTAGAAAATAGCTTGGAACCAAAATCTCTGAACTTCAGCACTACCTCCAGCGCTAGTGATACCACAGGCATTAGCGCTACAACCAGGCGTTAGCGCTACCACCTGTGTGAGCTCTTGCAGCATGACTGCCAACGCTAGCCATACCGCAGGCGTTAGCGCTATCGCCAGGCATTAGCGCTACCGCCAGCGCTAGCTCCTGATCGTGCCACAACATCTCACTTCCATGATCTCTAACTGACCACTACCACAGGCGTTAGGAGCTACCCCAGACACTAACTCCAAGTTTTATAAAATGGGGATTTCTCTCTCGTTTTGCACATACATCCCAAAAAGAACACCAGTGCCAAATTTCAAGAGCTGTTACTCTACCGAAAGTTGATCTCCCACTCAATGCTAAGGAAGATTTCTGAAGGAGGACATCATCACGCTGCATCCGAAGAACGATCGCTTCAACCACAAATATGCTATAACTATCCTTCATCATCAAATTCAGAAAATCTCATAGAGGGAGTTTATATTTGTGTTATTTCATTATCTTTCTGAATTTGTGTAGTTAATTTGCCTTGTGTTGGCAACTAGGTCCTTGCACGGCTTAGGGGGAATTTGCCGCATGTGTTGGTGACTAGGTCAAGTTGATTAGATCTAGTGGGTGCTCGAGGACATATCCAGGGAAGGATTGGCTAGAGCGGCTTGAGGCCATATCCAAAGAGGATAGGGTAAAGCCAAAGGTTCGTGGTGATATGAGTTGGTATAGAAAAGGAAAAATTATTTGCATTTGTACGCCTATGATTTCTAGCGATATTGAAATCAAAATTGTGTAAACACTCTTTAATATAATACACCCATGTCTATATTTATGTTTACATTATTTCTTTCATTTGGCATAAAATTCTAATATTGCAAATTACAATATTCTCTACTTTTGGCTAAATTGTTATTTCGCACTCTTTTATTATAAAACAATTTAGCAAATTGATTAAACATATAAAAAGAATTTTTATCCCTTATTCACCCCCCTCTAAGGGCACCTATTGATCAAACACCTACTACTTGCGTGAACCTATGGAGGTCGTCTTCCGTGGCTTGTTAACGAGTTTCTACTTCGTATAGCCTCATCTCTAGATCAAATAACCGAGCATATATGCCTTACTCACCCTACTGTTATTGTTGAAAGTGCTCCGCTTCTGCGAGGTGAGTTCTAAGATCATCCAATCGCTGATTCACCTCATCCGGCGGCATGGCCATCAAGAAGGAGTCATGCGCTTGGATGACAATGATGAGGCAAGCCCACGACCCCTCATTAAAGCCAAACAGATTTGTGAGGAGATCCCTCAAGCACATGGACGTGATAGGTGGTGATGATCCCAAGATCAAGTCTATGGATGATAAGTGACCGATGGAAGTTGATGTACGACTATCTAGAGGAGAGAGGTCTGACAATGAGAAAAAATGTTAGAAATAAAGATGGTTAGAGAGAAGAGCGGGATGAGTACAAAGAGGAGTGGGACCTTCATTATAGAGTCAAGATGGGTCTGCACGAAGACCCTCGGAGGAGGTGGTTATGCGAAGGACCAAGCCCATCCTACCAGGCATAGTACCAATCACCATTGACTTCCCGCTAGAAGAAGTTCAAGTAGGCTGACAGAACCTTGACAGGTGCTGAGGCGGCAGAGAGGAAGGTGCGTAAGTCGAAACTACTCGCCCTTGTGCTGAGGAATACGCTGTGGCTATGCCTCTCAATAGCACCTCGACAAGTTGTTGATCAGATGACAGTTGGCGGCAAGATAGTACTGCAGAAAGCAGGGAGTTATGTTTGGTCCTAATTCATCAGGAGAAGAGGTGGTATTCTTAACCGGCAAAGTGGCGTGGTGAATAGGAGAGGGTGGCAGAGCATCCATGTCACCAGGAGGCTGCCCTCCATCCTCGACACCTCTGGTCATGGTCTCAATCTCGCCCTCACCTTTTCAAGGAGGCAAGTCAGTGTTAAGCTCTTCATTAATTTGAGAAGCGGTGGTCTTCTTAGGCAGAGGTCTGCATCTCACAGTAGATACAGGATCAGTAGAGGACTTCTCATCGGGGGCAAGGTCGGCTATATATCCTCTTTATCTTATGCTTTTTCTTCCTCACGGGGTCGGAAGGATAGGGAGTCAGGAACTCACCGATGAGGCTGAGAACGACGGCCGCCTCAGGCTCATCGTCAGCAAGTGCACGATTGGCGAATATGTAAGAACTTCCTCTAGAGGCCATCTCTCAACATGAAAGTTCAAAGGCATCACCCCCACTCTATTTATAGAGGGATATCTAGCAAGCGCATGATCTCGCCCAACAAGGGTTGGACTCTTCTTTCCAACCTCAAGTGAGTTCACAAAGAGGGGGATTGTGTACAACCTGAATTAAGCGAGTAAGCCCATCATTGACCTAGCTCACCCAGGGTAAGGTGAGGCGTGTATGCCCCTTTCTCTTCTCGATGACATAATATCTTCTCGACAACATAATATCTTGCCAACGACACGAATGCCATTTGTCTAGGTGATATGAATAGTCCATCTAGATGATAAAAACTTCTTCTCGCCCAGAGCATGGAGAGACAAGTGTGATCGGGCCTCAGGCGAGGCTACCTCAGGCGAACTCGCCCCCAACAAGTAGGTGATGAGTCTAGTCTCCTCAGTAGTACTCACTTAAGGAGGGGGTGAGATGAGTTCGGATTAACCTGACTCATCAGTCCTCCCTCACTATCCATAAATCAAAGGGGGTTGCAATTAGTATTTATAAAAGGCACGAGGAGCAGTTTGCAGACCACTTGGGTTTGTGTATTGTAATTTGGTTAAGGCGGAGGGAGCAATTCGCAGGCCAATAGGACTCTTTTGTCCTCAGGAAGATTGGCCTATAAATAAGACCCAATATTTCTCAGATCAGCATGAATCCACCCCTGAGAGAGCCTAAACTTTCCTATGTTTCCATTCGTGCTATCTAAGATACAGGCTCAGCCATTGGTTATGGGAGGGGAAGTCAAATAAGTCTTCTGGGTTAGTGGCAGGACCTCCTCACTGCAGCTAGTGGGTCTATCCTTAGGCCATTATCCACCGAATTGTGAGGGCCAGTTCCTAGCTCGATATACTTAGACCTAGGGATCTGACGAAGAGAGAAGTAACACTAGCTACTCCTGAAGTCTCAAACATAGTTGAACTGGTATCTGTGTTTCAACACTAGGGATAACACATGCCCCAATCACTAGGGCTAACAGGTGCGCTCAATTTAAAATTGGGCTACTATATGCCCAAAAAAACTATAACTACTACATGTTTATCTATAACATGTTGAGATACATAGTATAGAGGCATGAACTTACTTCCTTTGGTACTTCCTCTACTACGTGGGCTGGGGCTTGGTCCATGACAGCGGGCAACTCCATTTCCATCTCTATCTAAAAGATCTCAGGTTGGGGCTGGTACTGCAGGAATTACTGCGATTGGGGTTCTTAGAAGCGGTTTTCACAAACCATTTGTCAATTTAACTAAGTAGATTCCCTTCCTTTCACCAGATGCATCCTAAGGCATTGGGGGGGGGGGGGGGGGAGAAGGGGTAAAAGAGCACAAGTGGTAATTTGAATGAACCGAGTGACATGGAAAAAGAGATTGTTGTGTTATGAATTAAGTAGTAGGGGAAGCATTAATGACTCAGCTTATAAGAATGCGCATACATTCATATAACTTGAGGGTCTTGTTCTGACATAAGTAATAAATCTAGAAGGTAATTTGATAAAATATACAGTATGAATGTAGCAGTTATGGTACAAAAATAATTGAACTTATATGAATGCCAAACAAACTTATAAGTTAAGTTCCTTGAAATTATCATAACATAAACTGATCTTACAAGAATGCACATACAAACTTGTAGTATAAGATTTAAAGATGCAATGTATGCTAAAGTAAGATGGTATGATGAACTATTAGATTTACATGTCTGAGTCCTACATAGTCCACTTGTTAAGTTGGTAGCTAACCGCATGGGCCTTATCACCGTGGCGGTTGATAACAACGGATAGGACATCTCCGCTTCTAGGTAGGTGACACACAATAATCCTAGGCCTTAATGTATAGTATGGGTTCATAATTTCACTATAATCCGAGGTCTCTCCAATAATAAAGAGCATATACAAACTCTGGGGATTTAGCCACCGGGATTACATCCACAAGAAAATTTGCCCCAGAAGCCAAAAAGATCTAAAACTTGAGTCCCTCCAACAGTGTGTTCTGTTCGGTAGAGTGGTTAGACCCGCCACAATTTTAAAGAACTAAACATTTTTTCAATGTCGTTCCCCACACAGACTAAGATTTAGTCTCTACAGCCCTTCGATCTAAAATAGACCCGAGGGATGGTAAGAAAGTGACACAGGAAAAACACTAGATAACTTGTTAGCCTTATGTTATGATATCAAGTTTAAGTAGCCCATTGGCCGAGTAAGAGTGAGGTTGGTAGTCGCGCTTATATATTAGGAAAGAGTTTAAGTAGCCCATTATACACCACGTTCCTTGCGTGGGATACTAGCTTACCCCTAAACTCTTTCCTAGACACCAATCAGACGACATAAAATGTGGGTCTCACTAATATATGTTAAGGTTAAAGTTAATCTTTCTACCAAATTAGAGCTACGGTAAATGGAAACTATCAACGATGCACAGTTTATTCAGATATATAAACTATAGCCGAGGTAGTCCTCTCAAACCTTAAATCAAGATTTCAGCATGATAAAAATGAAGGAGCAAGAATAAACTTTGAGCATTTATAATAAACGTCTAAGGTCAAGACATTTCAGTAATATATAAGCGCAATGAGTAATTAATCAATGTTATACTCTAACACAAATAATTTCATAAGATGGTCAATTTAAGTCCAAACCTTCTAAATATTGAAACCAAGGTTAATCATGACATTATTAGGGTGCTATAAAAAATTGGGAATTTATTGAAGGGTTTAAGACACATTTATTTAATTTTTATGAAAGTGTGACATTAAATTATACCCTTTAAATGCATATTTTTATAAGGTGGTTAAAATGAACTTCAAACCTTTTGAAAACTTAAACCAAGGCCATTCATGACATTATTAAGGTGCTATAAAAATTTGGGATTTTATTAAAGGGTTTACAACTCATTTATTTTATTTATTTGAAAGTGTGACATATTAAATAATACCCTTTAAATGCATATTTCTATATAGTGGTCAAAATGTTCAAACCTTTTGAAAATTTAAGCCAAGGTCAGTCATGACATTATTATGGTGCTATAAAATTTTGGGATTTTATTGAAGGGGTTAAGACTCATTTATTTCATTTATATGAAAGTGTGACATATTAAATAATTAAACCATACCATTTGAATGCATAAATCATAGAATGACCAATTTAAGTCCAAACATCATCAAATTTTAACCCAAGGGCATCATGCCATTATTAGTGTGCAATATAAATTTGGGAATTTATTTATATGTTTAGGATCAAAACATTTCATTAATACCAAAGAGTGACAAATGAGTCAACATTTTGTGAGCAAGAATGACTTTTCTATTCAATTTCATTCAATTTGATTTATTAAAGAATTTAAGCTTAATGTGAGTAAGTCATATCGCAATATTTAACATGACCATAAAATTGTATAGGCTCAAATAAAAGAAAAAAATTGTTTTGGGTTTTTATGATTTTGTAAGTTAAGCATATCATGAAGTAGAATTATGTATATTCCATTTTAGATTTGTTTCTAGTTCATGCATTTGATTGGATACTAATTCATATGAGATTTATGTATCCAAAGGGGACCAAGTGTGTTGGTTCCTTTGGGTACCCAACTATAACATGAAGATTTTTGGGGAGACAAGGATGAATGGGCCCTTTCAAGTGAAGTTAATATTTCATTTTTAATTTTGGGCCTCCATTCACACATTGGTTTAATATTATTTTTATGCATCAAATTTAAATTGTAATTACTTTTATCTTGAGGCTTATCATTCTTCTTGTGTGATTATTTCCAATGTGAATTTTTAAGTTTATAATTTGACTCTCTCCTGACCATTCCTCTACCGCTTCAGAAAGGGCAGTTGTAGGTTATTTTTTCCAAACTGATCCTCTGTCCCTTTTATATGGTAGTTATAGGTTTTGTCCCACCCATCACTACGATTGATGGAGATTGACGGTTTCATACCTCGAGTCACGGTCGTGTTGTTAAACTTAGCATTGAAGCTTAGATTGTGTAATTATGGTGTATTCATGACACATGCGTGATAGTATGAGAGGTGACTTTAGCGTGTCCCTTTATCCCTTGTTCTTTATTAATATATTTTGGTTTTCATGTGTATTGTAGGAGAGTGATGTACTCGCCCCAAAGTCCTCTAGGATGGCCGAGGGGAGGGTTCATTACGTTGTGTTAGTCAGCCTCTTGCTGACCTTCATTTGTCGCACGTTTGTTCTTCATTTTAGGTGCCATAGCTCATAGTGGAGCGTAGTGAGTCAGAGCCCATGTGTCATTTAAGAGCAGGATACCCTTCTCTCCCCTATTTTGAGCTCCCATTTAGTATTTCTATATTTCTATTTGAATGTTATGTAAGGCCTTAAGGACAAACTGTCTCCCTTCCTAGTTTGTGTTTGAATTTCATACTATCAGATATATTTTCCTTTTGATTCTATTTCATTATTATATTTGTTAAATGTTTAGTAGTTTCTTAAATCAATTAATAGAATTTTATTTTAGTGGATGTTATATATTGGGCCCCGACCGGACCCATGCTATATAGAATTTATAGGCAAGGGATGTTATAATTGGTATCGTACTTTAGGCTTCACGACCAGATAGTCTTTAGGTTTCGGGACAAACTCTTTTTAACGGGTCATGAGCACATGTAGTGCAAGATCCCAAATGGCTATGGGAAGGATGCCCACTTAGGAATGATGGAAAGTGTGTGTTTGTGCTATTTTGGGGAACTTGAACGTTCCAAATTCTTTAATTTGCCTAATTTAGATTGTTAAATGGTGTATTTTTGCATGGTTAAGCAATTAGATGTGGTGCAAGTCCTTCCCACAATGCCACTGACAACAGTGTTTGATCTTAAGGCATTCTTAGAGGGGGGTGAATAAGGGTGAAATAGATTGAATCAAAAGTAAAGTGCTAGAAATTAAAAATCAAATAAATTTTATTGAACAAGAAAAGAAATGATTATCATTTATAAAATTGATTACAAAATTGGATTTCTTTGACGCTAGAAATCAAAGGAGAATAATATGAAAACTCTTTTTGGTTTCTATACCGACTTGATAGAAAAAATTAGAAATATATTTATAACAAAATAGGCAAGTGTACTAATCGTTCATATCATAGGATATGAAGGTCATATCAAGGTCGTATAAATCCACGGGTGTGTCAAGTACTTTTACTTCGGTAAAACAAATTATTATTTTATCGAATAAAACTTATACAGAGAATTATAATTATTTTATTGAATAAAACTTTTAATGAGAATTATAATTAAAAAGAATAAAATAATGAAGAGAAAACTTAACTGGATAAAAACGCACTTTAAGTGAAATAAATAGAAAAGATAAATTTCTAATTTCTAATCCGATCCTTGACCATGGAGATTCCCAAATTTTGAATGCACCTCTCTCGAGTGTACACCCACCTGAGATTAGGTTGATCGACCGAACTCTCATTCTACAATCAAAACCCCTAAAACTCGCTTTAACGAGGTGAATCCCACTATTGGATTTGACCCCTATTCAGAAGATTTATGTCATCCTCTCTCGAGGGTTGCATGTAACTCTTTTTATTCCTAAGTGATCGATTCGTACGCATGAGCCTCTTGGCTAACTAGAATGTGAAAACAACTATCGAAATTCACAACTGATATATGAACTCGATATGTTATTATTCAAGAATAAATCGAAGTAGGAAAATAGAGATAATAATGAAGAAGATATTATTTCATTCAAACCTCACCCTTTTCAAGATCTAAATATAAATCTACTTAGCATGAAAATAAGAAGGGGAAAGGAAGAGAAAGGGACATTTCATAAATGAAAATAATCTTAATATTTCATTAAAAGAGAGTACAAGAAATACAAGAACATTTGCTCAAAATTAAATCTAAAACTACATTGCATAAATTGAAAGTACATGGAATTGAAATCTAAGCAAGGAAAAATAAGAAAATACAAAAAGAAGAACATTTCTGCCCAAAGGGGCAGAAGAAGTGAGTTTCAGCCCAAGAGGGGCAGAAAAAGGATGTCCTTAGGATCTGGAGTAGATGGCTTTAAATAGGCAGAAATTTTATGTTACATGCCCTCGGTCACGCCAGTGACCAAGCGTGAGTACTAGGCGTGTTTGATATGACTGCGGGAGAAGCATGATATGGAGTAATTGCAGGAGTTACAAGGCATGTCATGCCCTCAGTCACGCTCGTGACCAAGGGCATGTAATAATTAAACTGCAATTGGCATGATACTTTTGGCAGGACGGCGCATGATTTGGCGGCTGAGAAGTTACACGCCTGTGACCTTTGAATTACACGAGCGTGATAAGTGCGACATGTCCTCAGGGCATGATAACTAGCATGATCTAGACTAGGCGTGTGGAACATGGTCGAACATAGGCGTGACCTTTGGGTCACAGGCATGTACTTATGTCATGACTTCAGGACACGACTGACTGAGCTAGAGGAGGGTACACTAGCATGACATTGGATAGTCATGGGCGTGAATTGAAGTACACGGGCGTGTATTAAGAATTCTTCACATCCTAAGTCTGAAACACGATAGGAGATTGGAATTGATCTTTATGTTAACACGCCCTTGGTCACGGGCGTGACCGAGGGCGTGCACTTGCATTATTGGGCAAAAACTCAAGATATCCTGAAAAATAGTAAATAAACTTAAGTTAGTAAATAATTATAAGAAGAAATTATTATTCAAATAAAATTGACATATTATTTACAAATTCATATTAATATTAACCTAAATATTATACTAAAAATAGGTATAAATACTACTTATCAAATACCCCCATACTTTAGCTTTTGCTATCCCAGAGCAAAAGAATGAGAGATAATCATAAGTCATTAATAAGATTTCTAATTAAACTAAAATTTTATTAAATCAAAAGAAAACTAAAAATAAAATTTAGGGATTTATGAAATAAGTCATGGATTATGAAAGTAAGATGAAAAGAGAGAAATGTTTGTTAAGAATTCTCAAATTATTTAACTAGCAGACAAAAATGTGTAATTTGTGAACAAAAATTAGATTAGAATTATAAAAACTCCAATTTAAAGAGGCTTACGGAAAATTACAAACTACTACTTATGCTCTCCCAATATTTTAATTTAAGTCTAAAATCAATTATACTGGCTAAAGGGTTTGGGTAAACATGAAGATTGCTTTGATTGGAGGTGATGGATTTTATCCTCTCACCCCATTTTTTTTTCTATTTATATATGTTTAGGAAATGATGAATTTTATCCTTCTCATTTTATAGGACATATAATCTTTTCATAATAATCTTCATAACAAGGGTGCATATGTTTAGGAAATAATGTATTTTATCCTCTTATTCCCATAACATATGATCTTTTAATATATAAATAAATATATATTTTTTTGATAGGATAAAGCTAAGGGTAATGGGCTTAAACAAATTTTAGATTAAATTAAAACATTTTGAGAGCAATTATAGTAAATTGAAATTTCCTAAGAGTCTAAAAGCATGAGGTACAATTAATTAAAATCTAAAGGTGTTAAGCACAACTACTACAAAATCGAAACTAGTTAATGTAAAAGAGAAAAAATGCTAAATAAATTACTCTAATCAAATTAATATCACAAAATATTCCTTAAAACTGAATCACCTAAAAATTAAATTTATCTAACCATGATGAAATAAAAGATTAACAAGTTAGATAATAATAAAAATGCTTATAAAATACCACACAAATAATTAAAATTTGGGAAAAACAAAAACCAAAGTATGGGCTTACAATATATATTTTAAAATTTTCTAACTTTTTTGTATATATTTTTCTCTTTTTTTGAAAATTTCCTAATAATAATTTTTACCAAAAAGTTTACAAGAGAGGGAAATACACTCTCATACTTAAAATTCTACTTTGTCCCCAATGTTGAAAACTAAGTTTGAAGTAAGAAAACAAAAAGCCAAGAACATGAACATAAAAGAAAATGAACAAAGAGGGGAAAAGCACACGTCCATGATTTGGAGATGGAGAGACTACCACGAATATCTGCATAAAAATTTGAAATAAAATAACAAAAAATAAAAAAAACAAAAATAGAATATTTTGGTGATTTTATAAGTTCTATACTTTTTGTGTGTAAAATAAAATAAGAAGAGAAAATCTATTTGATATGTTTTAATTAGTCTTGGACTTCCCAAGGTCTACCAAGTGAATGGCTCACAAGGTACTAGGAGCTGCGATGGGATGACACTCCAAAGCTCCCTTTCCAAGAATTTAATTTAAACATAAAATTTTTGTTTTTTTAATTTTTTTTCAAAAAAGGGGTGGCGAAGAAAAAATAAAGATAAAGAAAGATAAAATTAATAGCATTTCCCCTTTTCAAAATATCAGCAAAAACTCCCCCGGCAACGATGCAAAAAACTTGATAGATAAAAATTAGAATAATATTTATAAAAGAAATAGGCAAGCATACCTATCGTTCATAGCATAAGATATGAAGGTCATATCAAGTTCGTATAAATCCATAGGTCTGTCGAGTACTTTTACTTTGGGAAAAGAAACTATTATTTTATCGAATAAATATTTTAAAGAGAAATATAATTATTTTATTGAATAAAACTTTTAAAGAGACTTATAATTAAAGAGAATAAAATAAATGAGAGAAAACTTAACTTGATCAAAACGCGTTTCAAGTGAAAAAAATAGAAAAGATAAATTTATAATTTGACTCATATTCAGAAGATTTATGTCATCCTCTCTCGAGGGTTGCGTGCAACTCTTTTTATTCCGGAGCGATCGATTTGTATGCACGAGCCTCTCGGCTAACTAGAATGCGAGAACAACTATCAAAATTCACATCCGATATATGAACTCGATACGTTATTATTCAAGAATAAATCAAAGGAGGAAAAGAGAGATAATCACGAAGAAGATATTATTTCATTCAAAGCTCACCCTTTTTAAGATCTAAATATAAATCTGCTTGGCATGAAAATAAGAAGGGGAAAGGAAGAGAAATGGACATTTCATAAAAGAAAATTCTCTTAATATTTCATTAAAAGAGAGTACATGAAATAAAATAACATTTGCTCAAAATTAAATCTAAAACTTCATTGCATAAATTGAAAGTACATGGAATTGAAATATAAGCTAGGAAAAACATGAAAATACAGAACGAGGAACATTTTTGCCCAAAAGGGGCAGATGAAGAGAGTTTCAGCCCAATAGGGGCAGAAAAAAAGGATGTCCTTGGGATCTGGAGGAGTTGGCTTTAAATAGACAGAAGTTTTATGTTGCACACCCTCGATCACACCCATGACCAAGGACGTGTACTTGGTGTGTTTGATACGGCGGTGATAGAAGTGTGATCTTAAGTAATTGTAGACGTTACAAGGCGCGCCACGCCCACAGTAATGCCAGTGACCAAAGGTGTGTAATAATTAAACTACAACTGGAGGGGGGACTTTTGGCGGGGCGGCGCGTGACCTGGCGGCTGAGAAGTTACACGCTCATTATGTTTATATTACACGGGTGTGACAATTGCAGCTTGTCCTTGAGACGTGATAGCAGGCGTGATCTAGGCTGGGAGTGGAAAATAGTTGAACATGAACGTGGCCCTTGGATCACGGGCATGTACTTGGCAAAAATAATATCATGGCTTTAGGACACGGATGGCTGAGCTGGAGGAGGGTATACGGGCGTGACATTGGAAAGTCACGGGCGTGACTTGAAGTACACGGGTGTGTACTAAGAATTCTTTATGGCCTAATTCTGAAACATGACAGGAGACTGTAATTGATCTTTATGTTGACATGCCCTAGGTCATGGGCATGACCGAGGGCATGTCCTTGCATTTTTGGGCAAAAACTTCAGAAATCCTGAAAAACAAAAATAAACTTAAGTTAGTAAACAATTATAAAATAAAATTATTATTTAAGTTAAATAGACATTATTTACAAATTCATATTAATGATAACCTAAATATTATACTATAAATAGGTATAAATACTACTTATCACGAATATTTTTACTAAGAACCGACTGGCTTTAGTTGATCTATCCCCAAATACAGCTTCAAGCCGCTCTAGCCTCTGTATCCCCAGAAAAGCCTCGAACACACCTAGATCTAAGCCATAGACCTAGTCGCCTTGTGGCGAATTCCCCCTAAGACACACACGGACCTAGTCGCCAATAATCACTACGAATTCACGAACCGATCACAAAGATAAAAGTAATACAAAATATGAAATACAAATTTAAAACTCCTTATGAGGAAATCTAAAGGAGAAAATGAAGAATCGTTGAAGATCATTGAAGTTGAAGCGTGCTTTCTTCGCGTTGAGTTAGCGTTGATCCAAGTCTCCTTCGAATCCTTCACTTAAAATTGAATGGGAGATCTTTTGTGGTCTGGAAATGCGGTCTAAGAAAATTCAGAGTACTAGAATAGGGCTCCTTGAGTTGTATCACCTTGAATTGAACGAATGCCACCTACTTATAGGAGAGCAAGACAATGTAGGCATTAGGGCTAATGCCTAGTATTGACTCTATATAGAAATGTTTTGATGGCTCGAATCCACTTCTAGGGAAGGAGATATTGTATATTTGGAAACATCTCATTTTAGGCAACCATAATGCTGGAGTTAAGGTTAACGCTGACGTTAGGTAAAATCATTCCCAAAATACACCTTCAATAACAACAGCTTACCCCCATGCCATTTTCATGTTGGAGAGACTGATGGACAATGATGACATTGCCTCTAACGCCTGACGTTATACCACATTCTTTCTTCTCAGCACTTGAGCAAGTCCAGATCATCACATAGCATCGTAGTGTCATCTTTGTTCAATCCTGCATACTAAAAACACAATGGCAAAACTAGATCAAATATAAGTAGGATTTGTTATTCCCAAACCAAAGAGATGCAGAAAATCATGTTCCAACAATCTCCCCCTTTTGATAATAACAAATCCAATTAAGATAAATCAGATTTCAAAAGGTAAATGTTGTGTTTTTAAAATAGATATGACACTTAAGCTACATAGAGATTATTATGACAAATATTATTTTTATAGAAATGTGCTCCCCCTATTTAATTGCTCCCCCATAGTGTATGCTCCCATATAATAAATTTACGCTCCCCCTTAATCTAGTGAATCCTACTCCCTAATCATTTAAGATTTATCATTTTATTCTCCCCCTTTTGTTATTAACAAAAGTGGGTGGAGTGAAACAAAACAAGATTAGAATAAGGTAAAAATGAAAGTTGGGTCACCAAAAGAGGGTTAAGAGTTTTGTTGAAGAATAAAGGAAGTCATGATCGAGCTAGAGGGATTTAATGCAAAACATATGATAAGCGTGTAAGTCACAAAATCTCTTGTAATTTACCAAGCAAGTCTACCACTTGTTGAAAAAAATGAAAAAAGACTTTTTTTTTTTTAAATACAAGTGAAGTAAGGACCTCAAAGTTTGAAATAAGCATGATAAAGCATGGTAAAAATACACAATCAAACCACTAGTGTGGAAAAACAAAGTAACCAAGATAATCTTTTTATTTTTTTGAGAAAGTTTCTTGATTTTTAGTTTTGGATTGTGAAAATAAAATTGAAACAATTTTTCTACAATTTTCACATGTAATGAGCATTAACCTTGAAACTTTTTCAACAACTAAAGGCATGCATGAATGGACATATTCAAAGAGATAATAGCTACAATGTAACTAATTCATATTTCCAATAAAGAAAACATTGTAGAAATCATGTATTGCAATCTAGTGCTTTTACTTAAGCTTTTTAGAGAATTATGTAGTTGTGCATTAGGATCCAATTCTCATGAGTAGAAACTTTATGAAAGAAAATGATGTGTGCAAATAGTGTTTTGATAAGAGTATACAAGTGATATAAACAAAATACATGACTTATGTAATGAAGTAGTAAAATAATATCAAAAAGATAGTCTTAGAATTATTGCACACATAAATTCTAGAATTATATTTCAAAGCTCATAAAAGTGTACAACTCCCAAGGTACTTCACCCACACAATGCTCATTAAGACTTATCATGGAGCGAAGTATTGCTTGGGGATCACATAAGCATTTGATTATATTTTTTTGAGTGATCCAGTGTACAAATAGAAGTTACAAAAACTATGTGTTTGCACATGACATATGAGCTCTTTTTAAGATGAGTTATCACATATCAACTATTTTTCTGCCATTTATTTCAAGATGTTGTTTTGCATGTTCTGTGTTGAACTATAACTTGAAATGATGGTCTGCATGGGTTTTGTAGGTGAAAAAATTTGTTTGAGCATGTGTTAGGATTTTGAGTTTATGAGCTTATTTATGATTCTCTTAGTTTGTGTTTTTTTAAATTTCATGGCGACGTATTTCTTTGGCCTTTGCTATATTCTTTGTTTTCCTTTATTTATGTGATTTCCCTAGCCATTTATCAAAACTTAGCAGATATTGAGGATAAATGTTATGCTCTGTGACCTCATATACCTTAGAAGGCTTTTGGGGTTAGATGTTGCGCGCTGTATATCACCGCCCCGCTACAAGTCACCGCCCACTTTGCACATCGCCTCCCCCTCCACACATACTTTATTAATAATTTTTTGATGCTAATCTATAATTCCTTATTCTTCCAGTGGTTACGGTCATAATAGATGCAATTTTGAAACCATTGATGCATGTCAAAATGTCATATATCACTCCTATTTTGAGCACACCAACAATTCTTCATGTTTAAACATGTAAATGAAGTACGTAAATGATTGAGGGTGGAAGTCTACTAGTAAAGTTTTACTTTTGGGTTGGGGAGACAGTGAAGGATGTGTTGAACATGAATTTTTATGAAAAATGATTGGTGCACACTGCAAATCATTCAATCCCATCTTCCGCCTTATTTTCCGGTCATATGAAATGAACACCCATCATTCATTTCGTACTATCTTTAATGGATATATTGCTCTATTGATTTTATCTTTTGGTATTCCCGCAAAGTTTTTATGATTTTATTTTTTGCCCGGTATTGTTGATAATATGTATAGTTTAGGGTTAGAAGCTGTCAAAAAACAAAATTGACCACCTCTTCCTATCAATTAAAATTTTTGCTACGCTGGTTTTCTTGACTGTAATTTACCTTTGTGTTTTCTTGTAAGAATATTATTCCTAAACAGCTTAATTTAAATTATGGTGTTACTTTTAATTTTAAATGGTTCAGATTTTGATGATCATGCATGCTTCACAATGATGTTGAAATTGCTTCTTTGTAGGCGGGTGGTGGATAAAAAATATGAAATGTGGCAAATAAGTGAGGCTATGACATTTTCCTAAATGCATCCACTCATCACAAAACTTTAATGGATATTTTGCTCTATTGATTATATCTATTGGTATTCCGGATAAGTTCGTATGATTTTATCTTTTTCTCGACATTGTTGATAACATGTAGAGTTTGGGGTTAGAAGGTGTCAAAATACAAAATTGACTACCTCTTCCTATCCATTAAAATTTCTGCTATTCCGGTTTGCTTGACTATAATTTGCCTTGGTTTTTTTTAAGAATATTATTCCTAAACTGCTTTATTTAAATTATTGTGTTACTTTTAATTTTAAATGGTTCAGGTTTTTGATCATTATGCTTCACAATGATGTTGAATTTGCTGCTTTGTAGGCGCGTGAAGGATAAAAAAAATATGAAATGTGGCACATATGTGAGGCTATGACATTTTCCTAAATGCATCCACTCATCACAAAAAATGTGCTCATCGCTTTGACTCAAGCCAGCTCAATCTTTCTCCAACTCCCATTTCCTAATTTATTTTTTTCAAATATCACTCTCTTATCCATCTTTGCAAAGAATTTCTCCATTGAAAGCATAATGCCACAGTGTTTCAACATTCAGCCATAACAGTGAGTGGGTTACTTTTATTTTAGAAATTTAAACTAACTTTACTAATTTTTGAGTGGTTTTTTGCACTTGAACTTCTATATTTTTCTTAAAAATACTTCAATGTTTTGTTTGTTTGAGAATAATGGCCACAGACATGCCACACTTAGGTGAAGCCCATGCGAGATGTTTGGAGCGACCATGTGGGTGTAGCCTACTTGCATCACTCACAAAAGTGCTAAGCTCCATGATTTTGCAGGCGTATCAAATTGTAGCTTGCACTAACATAAGGTTGGAGCCATGTTCCTCCGATGAATGTCACTGCCCTTGACGAGTGTCACCTCCCTCGATGAATGTCTTTCCCGCCGAATGTCGCCGCCCATGACCAATGTTACAGCCCAAGACCAAGGTTGTCTCCCATGACCAATGTCTCCACCTATGACCAATGTTGCCAACCCCGCTGAATGTAGCTGTCCCTGCCGAATGACACCATCCATGACCTATGTCCCCTCCCATGACCTATGACCCCTCCCATTACCTATATCAACACCCACGACCAATGACGCCGCCCCGCCGAAAGTCGCCGCCCCCGCCAAATGTCGTCGCCCACAACATTTATCGCTGCCCATGACCAATATTGCCGCCCACGCTGAATGTCACCGCCCCTGATGAATATGGCCGCCCCACCAAATGTCGCCTCCCCCACCGAATGTCGCCTCCCACGACAAATGTCCTCTCCCCCGCCGAATATCATCATCCCCACTGAATGTCGTTGCCACCGCCGAATGTCATCGCTCCGCACAGGGTCCCTCGTGCACGACTGCTCATATATAAATATATATATTTATAAATTTTTAAAACAAAAAAGTTACAAAACATATTTTTGAAGAGTTTTGATTATTTGATTATTGTATAATAAGAAAACTAATAATAAAAAAATATGGAGAAACATATCCATAAATTTTTGAGAATAAAAAGCAAAAACATATTTTTGAACATTTTGATTATTTGAATTTTTTTGTTTGATTTTTGAATAAAGAACAAAAAAATTAAAGGAATTTAATATGTTTTAAGAAAAGAGAAACAAATATGAAAATATGCATTAGAGAATATCAGAGATTTTTCAGCATTTGAATAATTGAATTTGGAGCATAGAAGGCTAACACCAGGCATTGAGTTTTAACGCTGGCGTTGAAGCCTAACGTTGGCATTAGGAGTTAACTCCCAAATAGTAGACGATTTCTTAAGTTCTTGAAAAAACTTTTCTTTGATTTAGAGTTGTTGTATAGAAACCTTCTTAGTATAGAAATTTCAGACATTTTAGAGAACATTATATGGCTCTTTAAGCATATTTTGGTTTGATTAAAAATGATTATACATTTTTATGGGGTAATGTATTTGTTTGAAAAAAAATAAAAGGATGCAAGCAAGATAGAATCTCAGAGTATTTTATTGTTAGGAGAAGTAGCAATTTATAGGTTTTGATGGGATATATCTAAGACACCCAATTCTAACCTAAGAATGTTCAAATGAGCATCGAAGAGAGGTTTGGTAAAGATGTCCATAAGTTGGGATTCCGTGCCAATGAAGCTAACTCTCATATGTTCTTTCTTGATGTGATCCCTAATGATGTGTTGATGTGCATCTATGTGTTTAGACCTTGAATGATGAACGAGGTTGTTGGTTAGTTCAATTGCACTTTTGTTGTCACACTTTAATTTAATATTATTTAGATGAACCCCAACGTGTTCTAGTGTGTGACTCATCTAAAGGGCTTGTACACAACAACTTCCTAGTGTGACATATTCCGCCTCGGTTGTGGAGAGGGCAACAAAATTCTATTTCCTACTCAATCATGCTATAAGTGACGGGCCTAAGAAGTGACATGTGCCTTCTATACTCTTACGATTGAGTGAACATCCCGCATAATCAGAGTCAGAATATCCATGCAATATAAATGAATCATTATTAGGATTTCATAAGCCTAGACTAGATGATCGGATTTAATATCTAAATTTTTTTTAACAGCCTTTTAATGAGATTCTTTAGGATTAGCTTGAAATCTAGCACATAAGCAAATGACAAACATAATATTGGATCTAGAGGCACTCATATTTAATAGTGAACCAATAATTCCTCTATATAACGTTTGATCAATAGAAATTATGGCTTCATCTTTTCCTAATTTTAGAGATGCACACATAGGAGTAGATGCTTGTTTTAAGTTTTCAAATCTAAATCTTTTCAATATATCATGAACATATTTAGATTAACTAAAAAATATTCCATCATTTTTTGGTTTGATTAGAAAACCTAGAAAATATGTAAGTTCTCCTACCAAGCTCTTTTCAATTTTTTTTGCATTATAAGCACAACTTTATTACACAACTCTTCATTAGTGGCCCCAAAAATTATGTCATCTACATAAATTTGTAATAAGATCAAATCATTACTAACATGCTTAATGAAGAGTGTGTTATCGACACTTCCCATTACATAACCGTGCTTTAATAAAAATGAAGTTAATATTTCATACCAAGCACGTGGTGCTTGTTTTAAACCATAAACCGCTTTATCTAGTTTGAATACATGATTTTGAAAATTTTCATTTATAAAACCGGGGTGTTGTTCAACATAGACCTCTTCCTTAATAATCCAGTTTAGAAAAGCACTTTTAACATCCATTTGAAACAGTTTAAATCTTTTGAAACTCGCAAATGCAAGAAAACATATAATTGATTCTAAGCGAGCAATGTGTGCAAATGTTTCATCAATGTCTACCCCCTCGTGTTGAAAATACCCATGTGCTACCAGCAAGCTATGTTCCTAATAATCCTAGATTCACCATCTAATTTATTTTTGAAAATCTATTTTACTCCTAGTACCGGGTGATTAGATGGTATTTCTATAATTTTCCAAACATTATTGCGTTCAAATTATTCTAATTCTTCATTCATAGCTAAATACTAAAATTCATCATTTAAAGTGGTTGAAACATTTTTTGGTTCTATTTCAGAAACAAAACAAAGGTTTCAAAAGGATTCATGTAGGGAAGAACGAGTAGTTATCCTTTTCGATGGATCTCTATTGACAAGCTCCCTTGGATGATATTTTGTGAACTTTAGCATGCTAGGAGGCACATACTCCTCTTGCTTGTCCTCCTATTCCTTGTTCTCCCCTTACTTGTTCTCCTCTTCGTGTAACTTGTCATCCTCATGCTCTAATGGGGAGAGGGGTTCCACTTCATTTCCTGAAGTAATATTTTCTACACAAGGAACAAGCTCATCAAATCTAACATGAATTGATCCTTCAACTATTTTTGTTCTTTTGTTATATATTCTATAGGCTCTACTAGTTGAAGAATATCCAAGAAAAATTCCTTCATCACATTTTCATCAAATTTTCCTAATGAATCCTTTGTAATTTATAAAAAGCAATTTCAACCAAATACATGAAAAAAGGATACATTAGGCTTCTTTTGAAAATATAATTCATAAGGGCTTAGTTTTAAAAAAGGTCGAAGCATGACACGATTAATAATATAACATGATGTGCTAACGGCTTCGACCCAAAATGATCTAGGTAACCAAAATTCAGAAAGCATGGTGCGTGCTAATTCTTAAAGGGTTCTATTTTTCCTCTCCACAACACTATTTTGTTGTGGGGTTCATGGAGCAGAAAACTCATGATTAATTCCTAGATCACTACAATAAGTAGTAAAATTTTCATTTTCAAATTCTCCTCTAGGATCCGAGCGAATGCATTGAATTCTTAGATTAAGTTCATTTTGAATACGTTTACATAATTTTGAGAATTCACAAAAAGCATCGAATTTTGAGGTAAGAAAGATTGTCCAACAATATCTAGAAAAATCATCAATCAAAACATATTTATATTTCCTACCACTTAGACTAGCGGTGCTCATCAGACCAAAATGATTCATATGAATTAATTGCAAGGGTCTAGAGGTAGAAATTTTATTTTTACTCTTAAGTGATGTTCTAAAAAATTTACCTTTTTGGCAAGGTGGGCAAAGTGAAGACAAAGTTCCATTAAGCATAGGTAATACTATAATTAGATTATCTTTTGCTAGTTTTAGAATAAGTGTAGTGCTTGTGTGTCCAAGATGCCTATGTCATAATTCTAATTTGTCATTTTTTGAAAAAAGACATTTAACTGATGAATGCGAAATATCATGGAAAACCATCATGTAAACATTATGAGTTCTTGGTGCGGTGAGTACAACTTCATTTGTTTTGGGATTTAAAATTTTACAAATGTTTGAAAACGATTCAAATAAGACATTTAGACCATTATCACATAATTGACTAATAGATATTGGATTGTATTTTAAACCTTCAACATATAAAACATTTGAAATAGAGAAAGAGTTGTTACCCACTATACCAATGCCCATGATCCTTCCCTTGTAATAATCACCAAAATTCACCATTAATTCTTTCTTCATCATGAGGCTAAGGAACTTTGCTCTATCGCCCATCATTTGCTTGGAGCATCCCGAGTCCAAGTATCACATGTCTTCCTTGTCCTTAGCCTACCAACACACCTAAAAAGTGGATGGGAGTAAATATCTGGATACCCAAGAGGTTCCTCCCATAGTATAAGTGGAGACCTTAGGTACCTAGATTTGCTTCAAAGTTCATTTTTCCTTCTTCCTACAAGAGCCCACGGTGTGACCTAAAATCAAACAATTAGTACACGCAATAAAAGGGGTTGAGACCTTTCTTTGAGAATTTTGTTGACTCTTATTGGCAGACAGGGATGTAGCAGTGATGATAGATGAATTTTTAAAAGGAAAATTTTGTTTTCTATAATTGGGGCAAACACTAGCGTTAGGATTTAAAGCTGGGCGGTAGCCTCCCGAACCATATCCTAGACCAAACTTTATAAAACAATGTCACTGGTTGACCAAAATCATGTCCAGTGATTTTTGGCCAACACCAAATTTTTCTATAGCCATATTTAGATCATGAATTAAGGCTTTCAAAGAGGTGTTTTTGGTAACCAGCAACACACATCGATTTGCAAATGATTTCTTTCCTTCTTCTATTTAGAGAAGAGAGGTTTTTAGCTTTCTCTCTAAGTCCCCCTTTTCTTTCATAAGAGATTTTTGTTTGGAGAGAGCCTTAGAGAGAGTTTCTTCAAGTTCTTGAAATTTTGCCAATGAAGGATCACTATCTTGGCCATCTACCTTTTCTTTTCCAAAAACATTTATTTCTTTAGTTAGTCTCTTATTTACTTTTAATAAAATTTTATTTTTAGTTTTTAAGAGATCAATATCCTTAAGACTTTTTTCAAAATATTTGCATGTTTGAACAAATTCATCGTAGAGATCATCATAAGTAGGAGGTACCTCGGTGTCACTTTGGACACTGGTTTCGCCATCAATCAGGTCTTTGCTCCTACCCATGGGACACATGTTTGCCTCTTTTATGTCACTTGAAGAACATAAACATGACTGCTTGGAGGAAGAATCATTCCATGTAGCTGCCTTCAAAACTTTCTTCTTTTCTTTTCCTTTGTGCCTCCTTTCCTTTCGCTCTTTCAGATATTTTGGGCACTGGCTCCGGATGTGTTCGGTATTTCCCAAGGGTAGCACTCCAGCGGTGGCCACTCATCATCGTCATCACTACCTTTTTCTTTTATAGAGGATAATCCCTTCCTTTTTGCATCTTACACGCAAGTATTTCCGAAAAGAGTTTCTTCTCCCTGGATTCTTCATGAATTTCTTGAAAATCTTTACAAAGAGGCTTTCTTCATCCTCTTCATCACCATTTCCCCCTTCTTAGATTTTAGTGTCAAAGCCTTCTTCTTACGTTCCGCATGGTACTCTTCTTGTGAATTTTGAGTTCTACATCATGGGTTTTAGATTCCCAATGAGGCTCTCAATGTGGAGTCTCCTTAGATCATGATATTTTGATATAGCAGTCACCTTTGGATTAAATTTTGGTGGGAGAGATCTACGAATCTTCCTCACTAGGTCTCCATCTGTGTAGGTCTTTCAGAGGATTTTTGATGCATTTACGATCTTTGTGAATCTTGTGTATATGACGTCGATATCCTCGTCTGGTTCCATGCGTAACTTCTCCTACTCCATTCCAGTTGTAAAAGCTTTGAATCGTTGACATGTGAAGTACCTTCATGAGTAATTTCCAATAAATTCCATATATCATATGCAGTTTCACAAACAAAAACAAGATTAAATTCAGTTCTATCTAAAGCAAACAAAAGCGTTCATTGCTTTAGCATTATTTTTACATTTAAGTTTGTCTTGATCATCCCACATATCTTTATGTTTTTCAAGAGTAGCTTCTCCTACTACGGTGGTAGGAATTGAACAGCGTTGTTCAATCATTCCCCAAACTTCTATATCTAAAGTCATTGGAAATCAACGCATTCTAGTTCTCCAGTAGTTAAAATCATACTTGGTAAATATTGGTGATCTACTAGTTCCTTTCCCCTCATAGAAGGCAAGATCATGGCGTGCCATTATTCCTGGTGGTGAAACCATTTTGAAAAACCTTGCTTTGATACCACTTGTTGGATCTTAAGGCACCCTTAGAGGGGGGGGGGGTGAATAAGGGTTTTAAATAACTTAAAATTTAATGGAAAAGTTTTGATATTTTATGTGAAATAGATTGAATCAAAAGTAAAGGCTAGAAATTGAAAACCAAATCAATTTTATTAAACAAGAAAAGACATGATTATCATTTATAAAATTGATAACAAATTTGGATTTCTATGACGCTAGAAATCAAAGGCGAATAATATGAAAACTCTTTTTATTTTCTCTACCGACTCTTCTCCCTAAGAACCAGTTGGCTTTAGCCGATCTATCCCCAGTTACGAACTTAATTCGCTCTAGCCTTTATATCCACAGAAAGGCCTCGAGCACCCCATAGATCTAAGCCCTAGACTTAGTAGCCTTGTGAATTCCCCCCAAGACACACACGGACATAGTCGCCAACAACCGCGACAAATTTAGAATCTAATCGCAAAGATAAAAGTAATGCAAAATATGAAATACAAATTAAAAATTCCCTATGTGGAAATCTGAAGGAGGCGACGAAGGATCGCTGAAGATCATTAAATTCGAAGCGTGCCTTCTTTGCATTGAGTTAGCGTTGATCCAAGACTCCTTCGATTCCTTCTCTTGAAATTGAATGGGAGTTCTTTTGTGGTCTGGAAATACGGCCTAAGAAAATTCAGAGTATTGGAATAGGACTCCTTGAGTTGTATCACCTAAAAATAGAATGAATGCCACCTATTTATAGGAGAGCAAGCTAACACTAGCGTTAGGGCTAACCCCTGGCGTTGACTCTGTAAAGAAATTTTTTGATGGCTAGAATCCACATTCCAGGGAAGGAGATATTGTATCTTTGGAAACATCTCATTTTAGGCAACCCTAATGCTGGTGTTAAGGCTAACACTGGCGTTAGGTCAAATCATTCCCAAAATGCACCCTCAATCATGGCATCTTCCCTTCATACCATTTTCATGCTGGTGAGATAGATGGTCAACACCGACATTGTCTCTATCACCTGGTGTTAGACCACATTCTTTCTTTTCAGCACTTGAGAAAGTCCAGACCAACACATAGCATCCTAGTATCATCTTTGTTCAATCCTGCATACTAAAAACACAATGGAAAACTAGATATACAAGTAGGATTTGTTATTCTTAAGCCAAAGAGATGCAGAAAAATCGTGTTCCAACAAACAGTGCTTCTCTTTTTACCATTGCTAGTCCGCCATCTGCTGAGATGATTAAAATGATCACGGATGTAGTGATTGCTACTTCAGATGCCAGATAGATCGGGCTTGAACAAAATGCTACACCCTCCACACCTGAAGTGGTCCCGGTGTCAGCTTCTATTATAGTACCTATTACTGCTTCGGTGCTAATTATTGAGCCCCGAGCCAGGAAAGACCAATTGAAACATTTCTTGAGCTTCAACCCACCATCTTTATCGGGAAGCAAGACATCTATTGAAGTCGAGGATTGGTTTTCAGAATTAGGAGAACTATGACTGCCACTCAGATTAACAGAGAGCAGATGGTGACCCTGACTACCTTCCTACTTATTGGGGGAGGTGAGGATTTGGTGATAAGAGAAAGCAGAGATGAGTTTCCGCAGGTGACAGCTAGCACAGATATCTATGGAGACTTTTCAGAGTCCTTTATAGAGTGCTTCATACCTAAGGCGACTTGTCTGAATCTGTAGAACCAGTTCTTCTAGTTGCTGCAATGGGACATAGAGGTGGAAGAGTATCTCCACGAGTTCACCCGCATGGGCCACTACTCTGGTGGATTATTATCCAAAGAGAAGACCAAAACTCATTTGTTTATTAATGGTTTACGTGATGATGATCTATGGCTAAAACTATCAGGGCCTAAGGACCTTGGATTCAATGCCCTAGAAGATAAGGCATGAGTGTTAGATATGGACTTGGAGAGAGTCCAACGCTGTAGGGGATTTCAGTCAATGAGCACTGAGTTCAAGGCATCGAAGTCCCAGGGGAGATCAGAATTCAAGAGGCATATCAAGAAGCAGAGGCATGTAGACTACCTGCTAGCATAGCCTAACACATCGAGAGTCACTACTGTTCGATGTCCCTTTAGTTGCTTCAAATGCAGGATGGCATAACACGTCACTAATTTTGTCTTCGCGGTCCTCCGAGGACTTAAAGCTTAACATTGGAAGATCCCAGAGCGATAGAGCTAGCTATGCGGAGAAAGGAAAGGTAGTAGAGTCATTAGCCTCCTATTACCCACTGACTCAGTTGAGGATCTTTACTCTCGGACAACATGATGCTATTCGGCAGAATGACATCGTGACGTGCACATTTGTGCTTTAATTACTGTCATTTAAATTTCTTATAACTCTTGTGTACACTTAATCCTCATGTGCTCATTAGAATTTGTATAGGTCTTTAATCCAGCATTGTTCGACACCGCCGTATAACATTCCTTTGTATAAGAAGAATTTGTGGTGCGAGTCGAAGTACCATGTATGTGTTGGGGCATGGTTTTCTGCATCCCTTTGATATGAGAATAACAAATCCTACTTGTATTTGATCTTGTTTCCCATTGTGTTTTTAGCATGCAGGTTTGAATAGATATGACACTAGGGTGTTGCATTATTGGTCTGGACCTGCTCACAAACTGAAAAGAGGGATGTGGTCTAACGCCATGCGTTAGGACTTAACGCTAGGCATTGACTCTCATTCCCATCATGATGATTATGGCAAGGAGGGAAGCAGCCGTGATTGTAGGATCACTTTAGGAATGATCTGACCTAATGCCAGCGTTAAGACTCAACGCCAGCGTTAGGGTTGCCTAAAATGAATGTTTCCTAAAGTGTAGGATCTCCTTCATGTTTTGAAGATCCGAGCCATCAAAACAATTCCATACTGGGTCATGGACAGGCGTTTACCTTGACGTTGATATTAGCCTCCAGTCCTATAAATAGGTGGATTTTGTCTTCTCCAACTACTGATTTTAGAGAGCCCTATTCCAGCACTTCAGAAACTCTGTGAGAGCCGTATTTCCAGACCACATATCCCACTCAATTTCTTAGGGAGGAATCAAAGGAGGCTTGGATAAAATGCTAACTCAATGCGAAGAACGCACGCTTGGACTTTAACGATCTTTAGCGATACATCGTCGTCTCCTTCAGATTACCTTATAGGGAGTTTTATATTGGTCTTTTATATTTATATTTATCTTTATAATCGGTTCGTAAATTCGCCCCGTGTTGGCGACTAGGTCTGGGTAGGGCTTAGGGAGGAAATCGCCTCGTGTTGGAGACTAGGTCTAGGGAGTAGATCTAGGGGGTGCTCGAGGCCTTTTTGGGGGTAGAAGGATTGGAGAGGCTTGAGGCTATATCTGAGGAGAGATCGGCTAAAGCCAACCGGTTCTTAGTGAGAAGAATCGGCATAGAAAATGAAAAGAGTATTTCATAATCGCCTTGATTTCTAGCGTCATAGAAATCAAATTTTGTAATCAAATTATAAATGATAATCATGTATTTTCTTATTTAATAAAATTGTTCTCATTTCTAATTTCTATCTCTTTAGTTTGCTTTAACTTATTTCTAATAAAATATTTAAAGTTTTCTATAAGAGATTAAAGTTTTCTAAAACCCTTATTCACCCCCCCCCCCCCCTCTAAGGGTGCCTCAAGATCCAACAAGTGGTATCAGAGGTAGGTTATTCTAAATCCGCTTAACAGCCGGGAATATTGGGGTCTCTTGATCATGATCTCGCTTCTACTAGTGATGAAATTTTTTATATAAATGAAAAATCACTAGCACCACCTTTATTTGAAGGGAAAAATTATAAAGGGTGGAAAATATCAATGAAAATTTTTCTTAAAGCTTCATATCAAAAGGTTTGGAATATTACTATTGAAAAGCCACCTAGCATACTATCTAGAAATGAAATTATTTTAAATGCAAAATTTATAAATAGTCTATTTTGTGCATTAGATCAAAATATTTTCAAACTTATTTATAATTTACCTACCGCATATGAAATTTGGAATTTTCTTGAAATAACTTATGATTCTCCTTCTATATGTGTGGATCAAACGCAAGACTTGGAGAACATATAAGCTTGCACGGATGTTCAAGAAAGCTCCTCTCATGATGGATCAATGGAGTGCACATCAAGAGGAAGAGAAGAAGAGATATTATATTTGGAAGAGGATTGCCAAAAAGATGTCAAAGGAACTATTTGTTCAAATCTCGCCTCTTCTAATAGCAATGTAAGGAAATCAAAGTCTTCTCTTTTTTTGACAAATTTCGTTTACTCATTACATATGCTACAAAGTGCTTAACGTAAAGTGAAGAAATTGAAAATTGCTAATAAGAAATTACGTTTAGAAAATAAAAGGTTAAAAGCCAATGTTAATGTAAAATAAAATTTTGAATTACCTAGTTCTCAAATTGAATTCTCAAAGCCTTGTTTTAATTGTCATAATATTCAAGAAAAATTCATGGATTTTGAAAAAGAACTTGTTTTGTAAAAGAAGATAATGAAAAATTGTCTTTAGAAAATTCAACTTTAAAAAGTGATTGTGCTAAATGCCAAAGTTATAAAATTGAAATTAAAGAGATGGATGAAACATTTGAGGAATTCAGAAATAACTAGCAAACTCATATTAACTCTATTGTTTCCACTCTTAAAAATAACACAATAGCTTATAATAAAGCTAGACACAATTTTAAGATAAAAAATGAGGAATTAAAATAAAAAATCAACTTGCTTATGAAAATTATGAATAACAATTCACAACACATAAATTCACAATATCAAGGAATATGTAAGAGCAAGTTGAATATGAATATCTTGAATAAACCTAATAATGAAAGTAAGGAACACAAAGTCTTTGTAAATCAAAATCCGAGTCACTATCATTTACAAAATCTGTTTTCTCCCAACATAAATTTAAACGTTAACAAATTTCCTATACGTAACACTTTTGAAAATCAATATGGAAATTTGAAATATAAGAATACGAAACCAAAGTATGAATGGAGAACCAAAATTAAAGATGAAACATTAACTCCACTTGAAAGGGTTCATTCATACTCATCTCCCCAAAAATCATCTCGCTATATTTGGGTTCCTAAAGGAACCGTTGATGAGTAGTTTATTTACTCATCTTTTAGTATTATTTTATTATAGTTTTAATATAAAATTATATAATTTACATGGTTTTTTCCTTTAAATGATTCATTTTTCAATTCTATAAGCTAACTTAAACTTATTTCATGTTTTCAGGTTTTCTGGACATTTAAGCAAAATTTCCAAGTACATACCCCAGGTCACCGGCATGATTAAGGGCATGAAAACCTAAGATGTGTTCTAGACCCGTTGCCGCCACCGGGCTCATTCTGTGAAGATTTGCCAAGTACACTCCCTAGGTCACGAGCGTGACCAAGGGCGTGACCCAGTGTCACGGCCGCAACTCGCCGCCAGTAGCTAGCGCGCAATGCCACGTCATTTAAAATTACACGCCCCTGGTCACGGGCGTGACCGAGGGCGTAACATCCAGACACAGGCGTGACTCATCCCGCGCCACTTCCCGCCGAAGCTTCCCTCCAACAGCCAGATTTAAAGATTATGCCCCTTAACGCCCATATTAAAGCCAGAAGGCGTCCATCCCGCACCAGCATCGATCATGCCCCTTACACGCCCTTGGTTACGGGCGTGACCAAGGGCGTATAACCTCATATTTCAGCCTATTTAAAGCCAGCTCCTCTACAACTCAAGGGGATGAATTTTGGGAGCTAAAGTCATATTTTCTTGTAGTGTTCTCTTATTTTAAGTTCTATTGTACTTCTCTTTTCTTCTTGCAATTGTACTTTTAATTCCTTAATTTATAATTCTCTTTTGCAATCAAAAAAATAGTCCTTCTTATTCTCTTATTCTCTTCTTCTTTCATAATGCACTCTTTTATTTCTATTGATTCCTTAATCTCAATGAGTAGCTAAATTTTTATTAGTACTCGGTCGAGATGATCCAAGGAATAATATAAGCTATGAAGTAAATTAGAGTTCCTTTTTCTCTTCTTCGGAAATGCTTAAGATTTATCCTTGATTTATTTTCTTGATGAGATTATATCTTTGATACATAATTCTCATAAATGTTTTCGTATTTAAGTTACCCGAGCGGTTTATAATACGAATTGATCATTCAAGGATAAAGAGAGTTGCATGCAACCCTCGAGAGAGGATGACATAAATCTCCCGGATTGGAGTCAAAACCAATAAAGGGGTTCACACGATAAAGCGAGTTTTAGGTGTTTTGATTCTAGAGCGAAAGTTCGATTGATCAACATAAACTCAGTTGAATGCATCCTTGACAGAAGTGCGTTTAGAATTTGGGAACCTCCACGGTCGAATCAGTTTTCTCAAGAGAATTTGAACTATTGTTTTCTTCTATTTTATTTCCAAGGTGATTCAAGATTAAGTGCTAGATTTCTAATAGTTTCTTTAATCGCTATTCTAATTCACCGCACTTCTCTTATAAATAACCCAACTGCAACTATTGTTGATAAAATAATATAAATTTTCTTGAAGTAAAAGTACTCAACCACCCCGAGTCTAATACGACCTTGGTTTTTATAAACTTATACTACTTTCGATACGATACACTTTCCATTGTCGTTTGCGGATATAGTTTTGAGCATCAACTGTTACACATGGTTCCCTTTGGATACCTAAATCACTTATTCATTAGGTATCATCAAATGCATGAAGTAGAATTTCTTTAAATTGAAATAAATAAATTTCTACTTCATGATATGCTTCAATGTCCTTTTTAATTATTTGTTTTTTTGGTCATCTTAAATATTATTGGAAGTATGATTTTATCTCTTAAAATTTAATTAGTTTATAAATCAAATTGTTCAAAATTCAAAGTCATATGACCACCTATCTTCCTTAATTCATTTTCTTTAAATATCATACATTATCTATATAAATCTAACTCTAAATTTGTTATGAGATATATATTTAAATATATGAAATCATAAACTTCATTTTTCCTCTGTCGAAAAATTTTGAGTCTATAATCCATTTTTAGTTTGGGTAGCAACAAATAACACTTAAATATCTTGCGAAAGGGAGGTTTGGGATGTCACCCCATATATCTCCTAGTACCGGTGCGAACCCTTCACAGGGTAGACCTCGGGAAGTCCAAGATCCACTCTAAAATTGCTAAGTCCAACTAAAGTCTCGCAAAGTTAAAATTAACAATAGACTCATGTGTACTCTTGCAATATCTGACAAAGGAAACTATCATTACCTTACTTTTTCAGAAAAAGTTTACATATTCTTAACTCGTAATTAAAAAAAAATTAAATAAAATAAAGCGTTATATAAATACTTATCAATACCTTTTTTATCTTATCCTTACAATACATTCATTAAATAACTTGAAAACCAAAGTGGTATGCTATTACTTTTTTCAAATAAGCCATTCTCTTGATCATATTCTTATAAAAAAGATTATAGATAGTTTAACATGATTAAATCCACAAAAGATTGTGTGAAAACCTTTTAAAGCATTAAAATCACAACTATGAATGTCTGAATAAAACTAAAACACAGCAAAGAAACAGTTCACAAAATAGATGAAAATAAGAAAAAGATAAAAATCATGATAACTGCTAACGCTGGGCGCAAGGTTTAACGCCAGGCATTAGACTTAATTGTCCAAATGTTTAAAATATTATCACATAACAGAAAAACATCTTAAAACTCTCTACTTTCATTAATAGAATATGTACCCTCAGTACTTAAACTTCCTCGATCTCTTGACCTTCATGTATGGCGTGTCGAGTGGCGTGGAGGATCCTCCATGGGAACAACCCAATCCCTCTCTTCTGCCGGTGTCAGTTTCAACATCAGGGCCCTGATCATATATTGCACAATCTTCTCGATCTGTGACATACGGCATATCGCGTTCTCCCTAAATTCCTCAAAAAACTCCTGATGGTCCCGACTTATCTCATAAAGCGATACTCCTTATTGTAAGGGTGGTCGAGAAGATGATGGTATATCTCGTGGTCAAGGAACTTGAATGTTTGAAGTAGAATAAAGCTTAGGGACAAGATCATTAATATAGTTACTCCTGGTTATATACGCATACTTTTCCATCACCACCCATTGTATGAGTCCTCCTATGGGAAGTGTGTTGAGACGAGACCTTCTTGGATCCTTCAACTTAAACGTATAATAAATCTGTGAGAGTAAAAGATCTGCCACACTAAAACCTTCTTCCTATATAATATGATAAGTAACAATACTTAATTGTGTAGTGATCTTCTTTGTATCTTCGGGCTTCAACATTATAGTGTATCGCAAAATATCTTGAATTATGAATGCTTCTTCCCTAAGTGAAGAAACATCTATAATCTGCTCTCTAGTCTCCTTCCCATATAAAACCAGATTCACTGGTGTTCAGTCTCGCTCGGTCCTATACTTCTCAACCACATCTAGACGATTCTCACTCTCTATTAACCCAAACTCATTCCTTAGATCCTCATGTGTGATTTCGATAACTTCAAACTATATCATAGACATCACCCCTCCATGGAGTTCTATTTTTGATGGATCAAACAAATGGTTATAGAATTCCTGAATAAAATCTGAAGAAAAATAGTCGTCAGTAATCACTGATAATACTCCTAATGCAGCCCGGACTTTCTGAATATGGGCATGATGGGGGAGGTCTATTTGCAATACCATTCCTAGACCAACAGAGGCTTTTTCAATCCCCGCATAAGATTGATAAGACTCATGTGCTGCTCAGGAAGAAGAAGACTTTCTGGCTGACTTTCTGGCTCGAACCTCATGTGTACTTGAAGCAGCCATAACCTAAACATTTAGAAACAACAAAAAATCAAAACTAAAGTTTATTTAGTCAATGTCCGGCATTAATGTTAATGTCAGGCGCAAGCTGTCTGTAACATCCCAATTTGATCTAGACCCCTCAGGAGTGTGTTGTGTCGTCGAGAGTCGACTCAGGCTCCGTAGAAGCCCTAAGGCCCTAAGGTGGTCAGGTTTGAGTCACGGTTAGCAAGTGATGATTGATTTACTCCACTCTAATTGTAATGTTGTAAGTATAAGTATGTCCTGGCAGTCCAGAAATAGGCTTTGGCAGAGGTAGGATAGGTTAGTTTAGAAAATTCGGGAAAAAGAAATCTTTTAAGTCAAAATTGACTTGGCGTCCCGTCGATCGATGGACCGTACCGTCGATCGACGGGAGCTCTCGTCGATCCTTTCCATCGGCTGGGAAAGGTGGCATTTTAATCTTTAAGTCAAAATCAACTATGTATCCTATCGATTGACGGACCATCCCGTCGATCGACGGGAGCTCCCGTCGATCGTTGCCTTTTGCTGGGAGCCAATGCCGGAGGTAGCTTTTACTAACGCCGGCGGTAGCGACCGAATCTGTGCCCGTGACTTTTCCCATGGTGGTTGATTTGAATGGCATAAAATAAGGTTGTAGTGGATTTGATGTCCAATAGGAGGCTGACACCAAAGCTTAGAGTTTCAATGCATTTCTTGGAGAAGTGTTTGGCCATTTAAAGGCTTATTAATGCAAATCAAATCACGAACTCTCTTCTCTATTAAGCCATTAGGGCTGATCACTTCTCATATTCATCTTCTTCTTCATCTTCATCTTCTTCTCCTTCTTCTTTTCTTCATCTTCTTCCTCACTCCTCAAGGTTTTAACTTAGGGTTCTTGAAGGAGCAAGCTTGGAGAAGGATTTGGAGCTTGGCCGACCACCACCCGGCTGCCATGAAGATGAGCTCCAACCATAGACGAAAGATAAGGTGACTTCTGACCTCTATCCCTTGGTGCTAGATCGTAGAGAAAAATTAGGAGAGGTGTTGAGCTCAAAAGAGCTTGGTTTGTGAGCTAATGGAGCTTCCTAGGAAAAGACCAAACCGGATCTTTCTTTTAGGTCACTGATTGCCGCGAAAGTTCTTTGAATCACTTCTTCTCTTCAAAAGGAAGAGATAGGAATTTATTTCATGAAAGTCCATGGTTTAATGAGGGAGTATTGGAGGAGAGAAGGTGAAATGACCTAACTCTTGTTTGGGGAAGATGATGAAAAGTTCCCTGTTAAGTAGGGTTTTAATTATACATTTAGTGATGAAGATGATGAATAATCCCCTGTTAAATTAGGTTTTTGTAATTGTATATTATGTGATAAATATGTTAATAACCCCTTGCTAAAGAAAGTTTGAAATTATAACATTGCACTTGGTAAGTAAGGGGTGAAATTGTGTGCATATGGGTTCAAGCCAATTTTTAGGCTTGATCCCACTATAATTAGGCTTCGGTCTCAACATGAAGGTTATATCCCTTGGAAAGATCTTTTCGACGATATGTTACTCATTTTCTGAAGTGACCTGTAACTCCCTAAAAGTCCTGTTGAGTGGACTATCCAGAAAGCTGGAATGGGTTAAGAGCATGCTGTTTTGCTGTCCAGATTTCTGTTGTTGACTTCAAAGAAGATTTTAGGTAGGACCCACTTGGATCTGGCTTTAGGGCTCAACATGAATGATGTAGCCATTGATGTTATCTTTCCAAATTGGGGTGGATCATAATTTTTGGACAACTGTAGCACCCAGAAATCCAGTTTTAGTAAATTGTGTCATAACACTTTTGATATCAGTATTTTGTGGATTTTTCTCAAGGTATTGGTTGGATGCTAATGAAAATTGGTGGACACATTGGTGAAAACAATATTTAGACCCCTCTTGAATTTCATAATAATTGGATAAGTGGTATCAAAGTTATTGCCATTTCATTTGATACCTTGAAGGATATATAAATGCTGAATGTAAAGGCCGATTGTGACGAATTTTTGTATGAATCATGTATATGCTAGTATTGACCTGTGATAATAATTTCAGATTTACTTCTATTGAGATGACTCCTTAAAAGAACCTTCAATTGTTAGTTTATGTGAAACCGTAAAAAGGGCATGTGTAGTTGATGGTGAAGGTAAATAACATTGATTATGGGTGAGGTCTAAATGTTTAGCATTGTGTATAATGATCATATAAATGTAGAGCACCGTAAATAAGTATTGTCACACCCGCATCCGTTCGGGAGCATATAATAGAGGGTCCGGCAGGGGCCCCATGCCATATACTACAAAACAAACGGGAACGCCACTTAATTGAAATATCGAACGACTCTAAACAACGAACCTAACTCAGAGCATTCTATGCGGAAGCAAAAGAGAGAGACAAGATATATAAACCACAAAACCCGAACCCGGGTATGTCCACTTCTATTACTTGGAATGAAATGTTTTACACAACAAAATTTAGGCACAACGGCCTTACAAATTACCAACATCGGCGCGCAGGCCGGCCATACATGAAAACAAGAGAACATTAAAAAGGCCTTCAAGGTCCGCAGTCGCGCAGAGGCTTCAGCCCGCTATGAGCCCGCTATGTTCCTGCTCGGTCCAGCACCTGTACAACAAGCCCACCAAAAACGGTGGCAAAACAGGGCAACGGTCAGCAACGGCTGACCAAATTATAACGACCCCACCCCTTCGAGGGGGTGGCAGTTTCCCGTCCCTGCAAGAGCATCACAACATATATATATAACAGAATGAAGCGGCTATCACGGCCCACATCAATTCATGCATATGCATCAATCACAAACGTGGGAATGGCCTCCACGTCTCGTGCTCTCAGGCACTCTTTGGTGTACTCCACCTTCCACCACCATCCACTCTTGATGGCTTTGCCCTTCGAGGCAAAAGTCGGTGGCCCGAATACCAGGGCTCTCCCATGCTTTAATTGTGAACATCCCGTAGTCCGAAGACTCTTTCCCATTACTTCCCGATATGCTGTACGAGACTTACTAATCAGTGCTGCAATGGTGCGGTTTCAGGTTCGCCAAATGCCCGTTGTTCACAGCTCTCGTTGTACAACACGAAAAGCGGGTATGACGTTCCCTCAGCCCGGGTATTCTCAATTAGCCGGCTCTACGGGCCGCTAAGTCATCCACCAGGACACCCTCACAGGTCGGGCACACAGGCCTCAGGTCCTCTCAACAGGTGGGCACAACAACATCACCAGAACTCAGTCTGGGAGCTGTCGCCAGCGTTAACGCTAATGCCTGGCGATAGTGAACAAAAACCCCATTTTGGCTTCTAGCTGTGGGTGCTTCCCGGGGCACACCCCCAGGCATTGCTGCACATGCAGTAGCACTCCCACTGCCTCAGAATGCACAAAATCACCAGAACCAAGTCTGGGAGCTACCGCCCGGCGATAACGCTAACGCCAGCGGTAGTGAACAGAACTCCATTTCTGCTTCTAACTTCGGGTACTTCCCGGGGCACACCCCCAGGCGTTGCTGCGCATGCAGTAGCACACTCTTGTCCTATGATGCAGGATATCAACACGGAGTTTTTACCGGCACGCATAATATCAAAAAGCATCACCAATCCAGACGAACCGTCTCAGATGGGCTTCACACAGCGCGCCTACGTCCATTTCACGCATGGACTCTACATGTATGCAAGATCTGACGGGGATAACACGAATCTACCCGTCGGAGGTCACGACCTCACCCTTTTGGGTAGGGACCTCAAAGATGCACAGAAATGGACTAACACATGTACAAAAGAGGGTAGAAAGGATCGTTACCCTTAGACGTCGATTCGAGGCCATAGCTTGATTTTTGGCACGGTTAGAAAGGAGCGTCTAGCCCCCTCTACGTGTAGCCACCAACGTTGAGGGATTCCGAGGAGTGTAGCTCCACCAAATCCAAGCCCTAGGGTTTAGAAACCCTATTCATCATCACTTTGGAGCTCTCCCTCTCTCCCAAATCAAAACCCTTAGTGGAATAAGGAATAATGGGGGTTTTTGGCCTTTCTATGCCAGCTCCCGAGCCAACTAACCAAAATCCAGCCCCAAATGTCCAAGTTCCATCAATGCCCATGATTTCGGCCGCAAAGTACATTTTGCCGCTATCGCCGGGCGGTAGCGTTATCGCCTGGCGATAGCGCTAAAGAACCGACTCCGACTGGTCAACGCCACCGCTTTGACCAGTGCATGACACGTGTCACGGTTTCGCCAGCGTTAGACTTACCGTCGCGCGATAGCCTATCGATAGAGGCCTTCTCGACAGAACGCTAACGCCGGGCGATAGTCGTTATCGCCAGCGATAGCACTGGATTCCAGAAATCCAACTTTCTGTTTTGAGGTCTTACAACCCTCCCCTCCTTATAAAAATTTCGCCCCGAAATTTGTAAAAACAGGCATATATATATATATCCAAAAAGGTCTTTACAAAAAAAAGGGAAAAAGTGAGATAAACGTCACCGAAACAGCTCGGGGATCTCCTCCATCATGGTCTGCTCACGCTCCCATGAGAGTTCCTCGCGACCGCAGTTGTCCCAACGGACCATAACCATACGGATCGCCCTGTTCTGCAACTGACGCACCTCAGCATCCTCGATGCTAACGGGCCTGACCGCCGTCTTAAGCCCACTATCCACGGGCACCTGATCCGCCGCGACCACAAGCGTAGGCTCTTGCACTGCCTTCCGCAACACGGAGATGTGGAATACATCGTGTAGCCCGCTCAGTTCCACCGATAGTGCAAGCCTATAAGACGCCTCGCCGACGCGCTCGATGATCTCAAACGGTCCAAGGTATCTCGGACTCAGCTTTTTCAAGCGTCGAATCCTGGATACACCCTTGAACGGCCTGATCTTCAATTAAACCCAATCGCCAACGGCGAACTGGACGTCGCGGTGCTTCGCATTATAGTACTTCGCCTGCCTATCCTGCGCAATCAAAAGCCTCTCCCGGATCATACGTACCGTCGAAGTCGCCTATTCGACGTCTTTCCTCTTGAAGAGCTTCATCTCGCCCGTTTCCTTCCAAGCTAAGGGAGTGCGGCACTTCCTGCCATTGAGGGCCTAGAAAGGCGCCATCTGAATACTCGCCTGGTAGCTGTTGTTGTAAGCGAACTCAACAAGAAAGAGGTGATCTTCCCACCCCTTGCCGAAATCCAGGACGCACATCCGGAGCATGTCCTCCATCGTCCTATTGGTACGCTCAGTTTGGCCATCCGTCTGAGGATGAAAGGCCGTGCTAAACTGCAGCTTCGTACCCAATAGATGGTTGACTAGTCTCCAGTTGTTCAAAGTAAAGCATCCATCTCGATCACTGACGATGCTACGGGGCACACCGTGCAATCGTACTATTGTATCAACATACATCTTCGCCAACTTCTCCACTGAGTCATCCCTCTGGTTGGGGATAAAGTGTGCCACCTTCGTCAGACGGCCTACGACTACCCAGATGGCATCGTTCCCGCGCTGCGATCTCGGCAGCCCATGCACGAAATCCATGGAAACGTCATCGAATTTCCACTCCGGAACCGGTAATGACTTCAAAAAGCCACCGGGCTTCTGAAATTCCGCCTTCACTAGCGCACAAGTGTGGCACTTGGCCATGTAGTGAGCGATGTCCCTCTTCATACCCGGCCACCAGAAAAGGACCTTCATGTCCTTATACATCTTCGTGCTCCCCGGATGAACTGAATACCCGGTATGATGCGCCTCGTACATCAACTCATCGCGCAGCTCACCCTCCTTGGGGACGCACAAACGGTCGCCTCTCCACAGCAACCCGTCACACATCTGAAACTGGGCATCCGGTCCACCACCAGCCTCCTCTGCGTAGCGCTTTAAACTCGTATTAAGTTCTAAAGCCTGGCCGACTCTATCTGCGAGGTCGTACTGCACCTCAGTCCAACTCAAACAGGCACCGGCACTGCTCCTCTTCTCCACGCAAGAAATACCCAAGGCCTCCAGGTCACGTATCAGGTGCGCATCATGCATCTGAATCCAGTTGGCCTGCATTGGAGCCCTGCGACTAAGCGCGTCCGCGACAACATTCCCCTTCCCGGGAGTGTAATGAATCTCAAAGGTGTAGTCCCCAAGGAACTCCATCCACCTCTGCTGTCGCATATTCATCTCCTTCTGCGTCATAAGGTACTTCAGGCTCTTATGGTCCGTGAAGATGTCGATCTTCACGCCATACACATAATGTCGCCAAAGCTTCAGGGCAAATATCACGGCCGCCAACTCTAAGTCATGGACCGGATAGTTCCGCTCGTGCACCTTCAGCTGGCGAGAGCTGTACGCTACTGCCTTGCCATGCTGCTGCAGAACACAGCCAAGGCCGCTCCCAGAAGCGTCGGTGTAGATCTCATAGCCCTCTATGCCGCAAGGCAAACATAAGATCGGAGCCGTGGTAAGCCGCCACTTCAACTCCTCGAAAGCCTGCGCAAACGCGGGCATCCAAATAAACTCCTGCATCTTCCGTGTCAGCGTTGTAAGAGGCAGCGCGATCCGTGAGAAGTTCTCCACGAAGCGCCTGTAATAGCCGGCCAGCCCGAGAAAGCTACGGACCTCCGCTACAGTAGAAAAAACATGCAACTCCCTGATGGACGCAACCTTCACCGGATCTACCGCCACACCCTCTCCACTAACCACATGGCCTAAGAACGTCATGGAAGGTAGCCAGAACTCGCACTTCGGGAACATGGCATACAGCTGGTTCCTCCTCAGAACCTCCAAGACTACTCGCAGGTGATCACTGTGATCCTCCTCGGACTGAGAGTAGACCAGTATGTCGTCAAGGAAGACAATCACAAACCGGTCGAGGTACTCTCGGAAGGTCCGGTGCATCAAGTCCATAAACACCGAAGGCGCATTAGACAGCCCAAACGGCATCACGGTGAACTCATACTGCCCGTACCTTGTACAGAAGGCAGTCTTCGGGATGTCGCAGTCCCTGATCCGCACCTGATAATAGCCGGACTTCAAGTCCAGCTTCGAGTATACTGTCGAACCAATGAGCTGGTCGAACAAGTCATCTATCCTCGGAAGAGGATACTTGTTCTTCTCGGTCAGCTTGTTCAGCTCCCGATAATCGATGCAAAGCCGCAGGCTACCGTCCTTCTTTTTGACGAAGAGGACCGGTGCACTCCAAGGTGAGGAACTCGGACACACGTAGCCCTGCTCAAGCAGCTCCTGCAACTGCAGCTTCAACTCCGCCAACTCCTTCGGAGCGATACGATATGGCGAGCGGGCCACAGGCTTAGCGCCTGACACCAACTCAATCGTGAAATCTATCTCCCGTTGCGGTGGAGCACCGGGGAGATCGCTCGGGAACACATCGAGGAACTCTGAAACTACCGGAACATCCACTAGGCTGGGCCTCGGCGTTGAAGCCTCCACTAGAGCAAAGAATAACTCTGTTCCCTGTCACACTGCCTTGGACACCTGGAGAGCAGACATCAGCATCTTGCTCGATCCACGCATGCCCGCAAAGACCGTCTCACGATCGGCACACTGCCCAAATCTCACCTCCTTAGTGGTGCAATCGATGCATGCATGCTGTTCCGACAGCCAGTCCATGCCGAAGATTACATCGAACTCAAGCAGGGGGAGTAACGATGCTTTCAGGTCATACTCCTGGCTTCCAACTAGAACCTTCACGCAGCAACTCCTCTCCATATGCATCGAATATCCATTCGGCAGTAGGACCTCCAGTCCATCTACAGAAGCAATCGACGGCGCACCAATATGTTGGATGAGTTCCGACGATAAGAAGGAGTGCGAAGCTCCAGTATCGAAAAGCGCTCTCGCAGGAACGCCTAAAACATTTACAAAGCCTACGCCGCCAAACAAGGTTAGCATGAACACTAAAATAGGTATATAAAACAGTAAGGACTGTATCTTAAATTATACCTGTCACGACGTCCTTGGCTTTGAGACCCTCCTGCTAACCAAGACTGAAGACTCTAGGCTGCGGGGGAGCCATACGGGAGGCAGTGGACTCAACCGCCTTCCGCTTCTCAGAATAAGGTGGCCCAGTCTTCTTCTCTGCCCTTGGAAGCCCACTGCGGCAATCCCGAGAGAAATGGCCAGGCTTGCCACAAGTAAAACAAATAAGAGGGCCACGTCCAGACGACGCGCCCGAAGCAGAGGGAGCTGGCCCAGATAATCGAGCCTTATTCCAGCGATTCAACCTCCGCAACTTCGCCGCACTCGGCGCCTTGCCCTCTGGCACTGCTTCGACCACAGCCACCTTGCCCTTCTCCCTGAGCATGTCCTGCTTAAGCGCTTGGGCTGAACTAACGAGGGTCATGAAACCCTGCGTCAACGTCCCTGTCAGAAGGTCCGCAACTCACTACGCAAGCCTCTGTAGAACCTGTTCACCCTTCTCCCCTTGTCATCAAAAGAAGTTCCAGTGTAACGCCCGAGGCGGGTGAACTCATACAGGCAGTCATCAACCAGTCTATCACCCTGCGTCAGAGCCAGGAACTGGTTCTCCATCGCGATCTGCTGCTACGGAGGCACATACCTTGCTAGGAAGATTTTCGAGAACTCTTCCATCGGCACATCAACCAGTCGCCTTCCCGCAAACTAGCGCCTCTCTACCTCATCCCACCACCGCCTGGCTTCCTTTTCCAACAAGAAAGTAGCGAAGGTCACTTTCTGCGCTTCATCCGACTGTGTCGCTGTCAGAATTCGCTCCATATGCAACAGCCAGTCCTCGGCCTCAGCTGGGGATTCAACCCCGGTAAACGGAGGAGGTCAAAATCCCAGGAAGTGCTTCATTTGTTGCTCAGCAGCACGCCTCACGGGGGCTTGCTCCACTTTTAGTGGCTCTGGGGTCACATCCTGCACCGGCGGTTGACCTTGCCTTCCAGGCTGGCCATTCAACGCAGCTAGAACGGCTTCTGTAACTAGCCGAACCATCTCAGCAGACGGAGGTGTAGGAGCCTCAGTAGACCCGCTACTCTCAACCACGTCACGGGGACGCGACGGTCCCACTGCACTTCGAGTGCCCTACACGAGTGCATCACACAGTTAGGAGACAGCACAGTCGCAAATAACAACAAAAGGTACACCAGGTTCCAAAATCATGCAATAATTGTTGGTTTGTTGTTAAATTTTATTCCTAAGTGGACATTTTTGGGTTTATTTCACGTCTCGACGATAGCGCACACACGTGCTCACCACCCCTTAAAAGAATTCATCCACGAATTCCTTAGAAGGACACGGAACCCTAAAAGCTGATACCAATTTGTAACACTCCCATCCGTTCGGGAGCATATAATAGAGGGTCCGGCCGGGGCCCCACGCCATATACTACAAAACAAACGGGAACGTCACTTAATTGAAATATCGAACGACTCTAAACAACGAACCTAACTCAGAGCATTCTATGCGGAAGCAAAAGAGAGAGACAAGATATATGAACCACAAAACCCGAACCCGGGTATGTCCACTTCTATTACTTGGAATGAAATGTTTTACACAACAAAATTTAGGCACAACGGCCTTACAAATTACCAACATCGGCGCGCAGGCCGACCATACATGAAAACAAGAGAACATTAAAAAGGCCTTCAAGGGCAGCAGCCCGCTATGAGCCCGCTATGTTCCCGCTCGGTCCAGCACCTGTACAACAAGCCCACCAAAAACGGTGGCAAAACAGGGCAACGGTCAGCAACGGCTGACCAAATTATAACGACCCCACCCCTTCGAGGGGGTGGCAGTTTCCCGTCCCTGCAAGAGCATCACAACATATATATATAACAGAATGAAGCGGCTGTCACGGCCCACGTCAATTCATGCATATGCATCAATCACAAACGTGGGAATGGCCTCCACGTCTCATGCTCTCAGGCACTCTTTGGTGTACTCCGCCTTCCACCACCATCCACTCTTGATGGCTTTGCCCTTCGAGGCAAAAGTCGGTGGCCCGAATACCAGGGCTCTCCCGTGCTTTAATTGTGAACATCCCGTAGTCCGAAGACTCTTTCCCATTGCTTCCCGATATGTTGTACGAGACTTACTAATCAGGTGCTGCAATGGTGTGGTTTCAGGTTCGCCAAATGCCCGTTGTTCACAACTCTCGTTGTACAACACGAAAAGCGGGTATGGCGTTCCCTCAGCCCAGGTATTCTCAATTAGCCGGCTCTACAGGCTGCTAAGTCATCCAACAGGACACCCTCATAGGTTGGGCACACAGGCCTTTGGTCCTCTCAACAGGTGGGCACAACAACATCACCAGAACTCAGTCTGGGAGCTGTCGCCAACGTTAACGCTAACGCCTGGCGATAGTGAACAAAAACCCCATTTTGGCTGCTAGCTGTGGGTGCTTCCCGGGGCACACCCCCAGGCATTGCTGCACATGCAGTAGCACTCGCACTGCCTCAGAACGCACAAAATCACCAGAACCAAGTCTGGGAGCTACCGCCCGGCGATAACTCTAACGCCAGCGGTAGTGAACAAAACTCCATTTCTGCTTATAACTTCGGTTACTTCCCGGGGCACACCCCTAGGCGTTGCTGCGCATGCAGTAGCACCCTCTAGTCCTACGAAGTAGGATATCAACACGGAGTTTTCCCCGGCACGCATAATATCAAAAAGCATCACCAATCCGGACGAACCGTCTCGGATGGGCTTCACACAGCGCGCCTATGTCCATTTCACGCATGGACTCTACATGTATGCAAGATCTGACAGGGATAACACGAATCCACCCGTCGGAGGTCACGACCTCACCCTTTTGGGTAGGGACCTCATAGATGCACGAAAATGGACTAACACATGTCCAAAAGAGGGTAGAAAGGATCGTTACCCTTAAACGTCGCTACGAGGCCATAACTTGATTTTTGCCACGGTTAGAAAGGAGCGTTTAGCCCTCCTCTATGCGTAGCCACCAACATTGAGGGATTTCGAGGAGTGTAGCTCCACCAAATCCAAGCCCTAGGGTTTAGAAACCCTATTCATCATCACTTTGGAGCTCTCCCTCTCTCCCAAATCAAAACCCTTAGTGGAATAAGGAATAATGGGGGTTTTTAGCCTTTCTATTCCAGCTCCCAAGCCAACTAACCAAAATCCAGCCCCAAAAGTCCAAGTGCCATCAATGCCCATGATTTCGGCCGCAAAGTACATTTTGCCGCTATCGCCGGGCGGTAGCGCTATCGCCTGGCGATAGCGCTAAAGAACCGACTCTGACTGGTCAACGCCACCGCTTTGACCAGTGCATGACACATGTCATGGTGTCACCAGCGTTAGACTTACCGCCGCTCGACAGAGGCCTTCTCGATAGAATGCTATCGCCAGCGATAGCGCTTGATTCCAGAAATCCAACTTTTTGTTTTGAGGTCTTACACGTATGACATGATACAATGAGGTCGAAATTTGGTGGTAATGATTCCGACATTAATTATGACTTATGGTAGAAGTTTTAGTGGATTTGGTTTTGAAATGAATCCATAATTAAATATGTCGTTATAAATTATTATGCTGAAAAGAGATATTAAGGTGCTCATTAGGACAAGGATTTTGGAAACGTGAGACCATATTCACAAGTAGTCCTACAGGATCTTGTAGAGTAATTTCCATGTCATATGCACGCCACTACACAAGAGATTTAACCACTCGGTATGTGTAGCATTGATAGTTTGATGCGGGTTATAAGATATGGTTGTATCTAATGGGGCAATGTCAAGGACCCAGTGGTTTGGGGCATTGGATGCTAATTAGCATTTGAATTTATAGTAGGAAGAGAAATGTAATAAGACTCCTTCCGTGAGTCCTTGGGTGTTTGATAGCACGGGTTTGCATGGTAATTACATGATTGTGCATGGTTTACACATGGTGGTGTAATGATCCTGGTTGGAGGATTACTTGGGGCAGCTCTATGGGCTTGCTAGTTATGACACCGATAGAAGCCGGCGGTTAGACTTTAGACCGGTTGGGGTGTGTTCTTGGTGTTCACTTCCCAAGACTCCTTCCATGTTATGAAGACTCAGCATGATGTGAGCAGTACGCAGGGTCTCCGATGTATGTTCTTAGAGTTGAGGCGTACATAGGCCTAGGTCTGGTAGTGTTCATACCCGCCTAGTAGTGGAGGAGCCCATTCCACTATCTCTGTCTGGCAACAACGTGATGTGACTGAGTGGTTTGCTACCCTCAAATAGCAGGAACTACAAGTCTATGTCAACATAACAAATATGCATTGGTGTTTCATCATATCATAATCATTGCATTGCATTCATCCTTTCATGATCATCGCATTGCACCGCATCAGGTCCATCATATAAATTAGAATGGGCTCTTTTATATGATGGGTTCCAAATTGGAAACCTTAACTTATAAGTTTGTATAGGCATTCATATAAGTTAAGGTACGTTTTGAAACTACAAATATACTGCTTACTTTTGTACTGTTACACTGCATTCTATACCTTATTACTCGTCATAATGCTAGCTTAGAAATGTTTCTTACTTCACTATCATAGTAACTGATAGCATAAATGTACTCTTGTGTATAGTAGCTTTATTTCTACTGTAGATATAGAATTGCTAAGATTGTACCCTTACTACTACCACCTTCCTTTGCTACTACTATTTATATTGCATCTTCTCTTCATTACCTTCCGCCCGGTACCTTGGAGTCACCGGGGGTGAGGATATGAAGACACTTAGTCTTTATGACTAACGGTTGTTACACCCCCATTTTTAGGAGCACACTCAGGGGAGCAGCAAAGTACGACGTAAGAGGATAGCCAGGCTAGGGTGACATGGCCTGTGACGATGATACCTTTGCTACCGTTAGTGACAGATGTGAGTGATAGTTTTGAGATGTAGCCCTTGGGCAAGTTTGTACTCTGATGTTTAACAGGAGCTTTTGCAGCTTTCTGTCCTTTTGTACTATAATGGACATTATTACTTAGTTGTAAATAAATGGCTTCTGTTGTTTATATATTATTGATGGGTTGGCAAGATGATTTTGGAAAATAGCCGGTGGGATAGGCGTCTTGTGGAGGGGACTAGCCCGTGTGCTGGCACATCTGCAAGGCTGCTGTCCTTGGAATGGGACTCCCCTCGGCCGTGTCTTGTGTTTCGGGAGGGGGTTCTTACAAATGGTATCAGCTTGCAATGATACTGAGATAAAGAAGTCCATTAGATCACTAGGCCATCCCTGCTAGCTAGATCAGTTTGAGGACAAACTGATGCAACGGAAGCAGTGTTGTGCCCATGTGTGATTCACATTAAGTACGTCCACTTTTCCTATAGAAAGTGCCAACCTAAGCCAAACTCCTACCCTTACGTATAGATGCTGGCTCATTCTGAGTCAGTAATTGGTATTCCCATTCCAACAGTCAGAGTTGGTTGGGCATAGGATTGATGTCAACCTAACTAGGATGCCATTTTGGTCGACTTAGTATGATTTTTCATGACGTATCCTAGACCTTATATTGATCTCGGGGATGATGTGGCCAAGCAATAAGTGACCTCAAGTGACTAAGGGAAGTGTTCAACATGAGTGTAAATTCTAGAGACTCACACCCTGAGATTTCTATCTTAGATATGGAGTAATATTATCACCTTACCCAAAATATTAAGACAATCTCAAAGAGATTGGTGCCTGTAGTCTATCATCAGCTTAGTAAGAGACAACTAAGCTTGTCTTTTATATTGTATGTGGATACCTCCCACTTCTAATTATGTAGAAGCTTTCATTTGGAGAAGATATGATAAGAATTCGGACCCAGAGAAGGCCCATTTTGGGATGAATGTATTATATTGGTGGTAGAAGAAACTCAACCAAAGAGATACGGGGGATTATCTCTTCATTTATTGGGCTAGTTATGTCGTCTTGGGTTTCTATGAGGTTTTAAAATCTTTGTAATTTTTGACATTGGAAGTGGTGATCCTGGAAGAGTTAACTCACCTTAATCAAGGCGGACTGCTAAGGCCATGTTTGGGTTGATAGGAATTTTATTAGCGGAATAAGAGAAGAAAGCATTTTGAAGATGATAATTCTCTCTATATTGTTCTAAGATTATGTGGATATGTAACGAGGAGAGTAGTAAGCTAACACTTTGGGGATATGCAGCTATGTTGTGATAACATTATAACTGGGAAGTTAATGAAGTTTTGTGCATGCATTACAGGTATGATGATAAACTACCCCTAAGTTTGGAAATTCTTGGTGAACATTCCCTCTAATGTTGTAATTACTTGACATTGGGAAAATAATAAGTGTTAGATGGTGTAGTCAACAAGATTAATATGACTTGTTTGATGATCTAACATCCTAAAAGTTTTTCATAAAATAAACATGCCATGGATGATCGTTGGCAGGGATGGTAGGGCGCTTGGAATGGATTTGATTTAGTTTATCATATTGTGAAGTATGCCTTACTTTGGTAGTCTGCATAGCCCATGTCGAAGGGAAATCATCTCGAACCTTGTACCTTGGTTCATGTCAAGTTCAAACATATATATATAATGTATCTGTTGATTGGATGTTATTTGTACATACTCTCATTATAATGAGATGCAAGTTGGTCGTCGCCGTAAAAATTTGAATTTCTACATCACGGTTGATATACAAGTGCGTTGATACAGAGATTTATAGGGTAAGAACCCTAAGTCGAGGAGTATATGCCCCTAAGGATTGTGGTCATACATGAGATGAATGTACCATATGGATGGTGGAAGAAACCTAGACCAAATGTACGTGGGCTTATCGCTTTGTTTATTGGACTAGTTATGTACCGACTTAGGTTTTTCCCCTAAATCTTATTTTGAAATGGTGTGTTGCAGACGTATGATATCAAGGTTTTGCTTAAATAATACGTGAACAATGATGACAATATTTGGTCGGTGATTAAGATATTGTGGAATTTGGAATAGGAATTCACAATAGCATTCATTTTTAGTGTTTGACCTGGAAAGAGGTCGCACATGCTTGAGGTGCGAATAGCGAAAATGTACATGTGGAAATCCTCCTGGGATAAAATACCCAAAAGATGTGAAACTTGATACCTTCAAGTCTACCTTAGGAAGGGCTCCAAAAATTGGGTGTAATTATTGGAGCACGGTTTTCCTAAATTAGTATCGTAACCCAACTGTTAAATAAGGTTTATGTTCACGGTTGAGGAACCCTTAAATGAAATGACCTAAACAACAAGAGAAAATTGGCACCAATTTCTGAATTCGGTGCAAGTTTAAGTAAGACCTAGATTAGACAAAAGTAACACTTGACTCGGATCCCGTGTCCTTAGAAGGGAATGATGTGATAATGACCTATGCGAGGTGTAGATTCATGGATTCACCTTTCCACGAGCCTGCAACAATGATTCATAATATCATCGAGGCAAATTTTTTAAACATCACATGCTAAAACAAGTATTGAGTTTTAGAATTTTTTTGGAAGCATAAAGCTTATGACGACTAAGTCCTTGAGACAATAACACCATGTTTGGGAATGTGTAGGTTGAAATGGGGTAGTATCATTAAAAATCGGGTGGTGAAAATTCAGGATATTTGAACAATTTTGATTATTTTTCCTTGTCATGATATTGGAAGTTCATTGACCCCATAAAAATCTGAAATTAAGTGAGTGCCATTTTAAGTCCTAGGAGATGTGTAAAATATATATATGATTCCTTGGATATGGGACTGATGATCTCAAGAATCAAAGCACACTTGTTTGACGATATTATGATCATTCTTGTTCAGTTTCTGAATTGCTGAACACATGGTTGTTTGGGATTTCTCAATTATAATTATATAAATTTACCATTCATAAATAGTTGTGAAATCGGGTGAACCTGAAATGCGAGGAAGATGTTGTAAATATCAATTTATAAGATGTGGTACAAATTTTAGGGTGATGTAGTTTGGAAATGGATTCCTTATCTGTATGTGTTATTATAGTTTGTCTTGATGAACAGAGAATGTAGTATGCCCATTAAGATCGGTAATCTAGAAATATGCGGAGATTGTAATTTACGATTGATCATGAGAACCACATGTGTGTGTATGAATGGTAAATGGTTATATTGACCAACTGCTCATGCATACTTTTATGGGGAATTATAACGTTAAACTTGGGAAAATTTGGGATGATGCACGATGCAATGTGGATAAGAGATGCCTTGCACAAGTGTTAAGTGTGAGTCTGGACATGCTAAATTAGTAACCTCGTCAAGTGTACTCCGAATTTAGATTTACATAGTCCGACCTTCAATCCCCATAGCCTCAACCTAAATTTTGGGGATGAAATTGTTTCTTCATTTATTGGATTTGTAACATCCCAATTCGAGCTAGACCCCTTGAGAGTGTGTTTTGTCGCCGAGAGTCGACTCGGGCTCGGTAGAAGCCCTAAGGCCCTGAGGTGGTCATGTTTGAGTCACGGTTAGCAAGTGATGATTGATTTACTCCACTCTAATTGTAATGTGGTAAGTATAAGTATGTCCTGGCAGTCCTTTAATAGGCTTTGGCAGAGGTAGGATAGGTTAGTTTAGAAAATTCGGGAAAAAGAAATCTTTTAAGTCAAAATCGACTTGGCATCCCATCGATCGACAGACCGTCCCGTCGATCGACCGACCGTCCCGTCGATCGATGGGAGCTCCCATCGATCCTTTTCATCGGCTGGGAAAGGTGGCTTTTTAATCTTTTATGTCAAAATTGACTGTGCGTCCCGTCAATCGACGGACCATCCCGTCGATCGACGGGAGCTCCCGTCGATCATTGCCCTCAACTGGCAGCTAACGCTGGAGTAGCTTCTGCTAACGCCAGCGGTAGTGTCCGAGTTTGTGCACGTGACTTTTCCCATGGTGGGTGATTTAAATGGCATATAATAAGGCTGTAGTGGAGTTGATGTCCAATAGGAGGCTGACACCAAAGCTTAGAGTTTCAATGCATTACTTGGCGAAGGGTTTGGCCATTTAAAGGCTTATTAATGCAAATCAAATCACAAACTCTCTTCTCTCTTAATCCAAAATGGTTGATCACTTCTCAGATTCATCATCTTCTTCTTCTCCTTCTTCTTTTCTTCATCTTCTTCCTCATACCTCAAGGTTTTAACTTAGGGTTCTTGAAGGAGCAAGCTTGGAGAATGATTTAGAGCTTGGCCGACCACCACCCGGCTTCCATGAAGATGAGATCCAACCATGGCCGAAAGATAAGTTGAATTTCGACCCCTCTCCCTTGTTGTTAGATCATAGAGAAAAAATAGGAGAGGTGATGAGGTCAAAACAGATTGGTTTGTGAGCTAATGGAGCTTCCTAGGAAAAGACCTAACCGAATCTTTCTTTTAGGGCACCGATTGCAGCGAAAGTTCCTTCAATCACATCTTCTCTTCAAAAAGAAGAGATAGGATTTGATTTCATGAAAATCCATGGTCTAATGAGGGAGTACTGGAGGAGAGAAGGTGAAATGACCTAACTCTTATTTAGGGAAGATAATGAATAGTTCCATGTTAAGTAGGGTTTTAATTATACATTTAGTGATGAAGATGATGAATAATCACCTGTTAAATAAGGTTTTTTTAATTGTATATTATGTGATAAAGATGATAATAACCCCTTGCTAAAGAGAGTTTTAAATTATAACATTGCACTTGGTAAGTAAGGGGTGAAATTGTGCGCAGCTGGGTTCAAGCCAATTCTTAGGATTGATCCCACTGGAATTAAGCTTCGGGATCAACATGAAAGTTGTAGCCCTTGGAAATAGCTTTCCGGCGATAGGTTACCCGTTTTCTGAAGTGACCTGTAGTTCCCTAAAAGTCCAGTTGAGTGGACTGTCCAGAAAGCTGGAACGGGTTAAGAGCATGTTGTTTTGCAGTCCAGATTTCTGCAGTTGACTTTAGAGCAGATTTTAGGTAGGACCCACTTGGATCTGGGTTTAGGGCTCAACATGAAAGTTGTAGTCCTTGATGTTAGCTTTCCAAATTGGGGTGGATCATAATTTTTGTACTTCTATAACACCTAGAAATCCAGTTTTGGTAAACTGTGACATAACACTTTCGATCTCAGTATTTTGTGGATTTATCTCATGATATTGGTTGGATGCTCATGAAAATTTGTGGAGACATTGGTGAAAACAATATGTAAACCCCAGTTGAATTTCATAATAATTGGATAAATAGTATCTAAGTTATTGTCGTTTCATTTGATAACTTGAAGGAGATATAAATGATGAATGTGAAGGCCTAGTGGGACGAGATTTCTTATGAATCATGTACATGCTAGTATTGACCTGTGATATAATAATTTCAGATTTACTTCTGTCGAGATGAATCCATAAAAGAACATTCAATTGTTAGTTTATGTGGAACCATAAAAAGGGCATCTGTAGTTGATGGTGAAGGTAAATAACATTGATTATGGGTGAGGTCTAAATGTTTAGCACTGTTTATAATGATTATATAAATGTAGAGCACCGTAAATACGTATGGCATAATACAATGAGGTCAAAATTTGGTGGTAATGATTCAGGCGTTAATTATGACTTATGGTAGAAGTTTCAGTGGATTTGGTTTTTAAATTAATCCATAATTAAATGTGTCGTTATAAATTATTATGCTAAAAAGAGATATTAAGGTGCTCATTTGGACAAGGATTTTGGAAACATGACACCGTACTCACAAGTAGTCCTACAGGATCTTGTAGAGTTATTTTCATGTCATACGCACGCCACTACACAAGAGCTTTAACCACTCGGTATGGGTAGCATTGATGGCTTGATGCGGGTTATAAGATATGGTCTTATCTAATGGAGCAATGTTAAGGACCCGGTGGTTCGGGGCCTTGGATGCTAATTAGCATTGGCAATAAAAGTAGGATGAGAAAGGTAATAAGACTCCTTCTGTGACTCCTTTGGTGTTTGATTGTATGGGTTTGCATGGGAATTACATGATTGTGCATGATTTACATATGGCGATGTAATGATCCTGGTTGGAGGATTACTTGTGGCGAGTCTATGGGCTTGCTAGTCGTGACACCAACAGAAGCCGACGGTTAGACTCTAGACCGGTTTGGCTGTGTTCTTGGTGTTCACTTCCCAAGACCCCTTCCGTGTTATGAAGACTCAGCATAATGCGAACAGTATACGGGGTCTCCGCTATGTGTTCTTAGCGTTGAGGCGTACATAGGCCTAGGTCTGGTAGTGTTCATACCCGCCTAGTACTGGAGGAGCCCATTCCACTATCTCCGTCTGGCCATGACGTGAGGTGCCTGAGAGGTTAGCTACCCTCGAAAAGCAGGAACTACAGGTCTATGTCGACATAGCAAATATGCATGGGTGTGTCATCATATCATAATCATTGCATTGCATTCATCCTTTCATGATCATAGCATTGCACCGCATCAGGTCCATCATATAAATTAGTATGGGCTCTTTTATATGATGGTTCCAAATTGGAAACCTTAACTTATAAGTTTGTATGGGCATTCATATAAGTTATGGTATGTTTTGAAACTGCAAATATACTGCTTACTTCTGTACTATTACACTGCATTTTATACCTTACTACTCGTCACAATGCTAGCTTAGAATTTTTTCATATTTCATTATCATAGTAACTGCTATCATAAATGTACTCTTGTGTATATTGTTTTATTTCTACTGTTGATATAGAATTGCTAAGATTGTACCCTTACTACTGCCACCTTCCTTTGATACTATTATTTATATTACAGCTTCTCTTCATTACCTTCCGCCCGGTGCCTTGGAGTCGCCGGGGGAGATGATGCATGCTACGCTCTCCGATACCATCGCTACGAACAAACACGCATTCCCTCTCAACGTTCCAATTTATACGTTGGCACAAAAATTAATCGCAGCACACACGAAATGCAATATTTATCAATCCAACGTTTACGACGGGTAGCCACACCGCTATAGATCGAATAAGGACTATATGTCAATATTCATTCTAGCCAAATGGATCCACCCGATCTGATCGAGCGATTGTTGTACCAAAAATGATCTACCAAAAATACATGTTCAGAAAAGGTAGATCTCTCCCAACAAAAAGAAAACGAGGTTCGCCAATCCTCACGAACTTAAATAAATCAAGATCAACAACAATTTCAATCGAAGAAAACCATAATAAATCAACGCTATCGAAAGTCATGCCAAATTAATCCACCACAAGATTATCTAGAGAGAAATCACAAAAGGGAAGAAATTTTTGTTACCCACTCGGAGAGAGATCTTGGAAAAAGATCTACACAAACTTTGATCGCTCTTCAACGGATCAACCGGAGCCGCGCCGAATGGAGAGAAACTCGTCTGCCTTTTTCGCATCATGCTGGTACTTGATTCCACTAGATCAACACCTTAGCTTCATGTCATTGGCTGAAATTTCAATGGAGGAGAAATTATGAATGGGGGAAGCTATGGAGATGGCTGATCCAATAGAGAGAAAGAAAAGAAGGGGAGGAGAGGAGGTGGCCGGCGGCCAAGAGGAAGGAGACAAGGGGGCGGCCAAGAGGGGGAGGGCCAAAATTTTTTTAAGGGGGAGAGGGAGGAGACGGCTAGAGAGAGAGAGAGAGGGAGAGAGCAATTAGAGGGGATTCAAAGTTAGGGTTTAATTTTCTTAATCATTCAATTATCTCTCATCCTTCTACATGATGGCCTATTTATAGGCTTACAAATAAAAGAGGCTACATGCAACCCAAATTAAAAAACAAAACAAAACATTGTCTAAATGCACACCGACATAAAATAAAGTCCAAACAATCAACTAATAATAAAGAAAATATGACAATAATTAATTAATAATAATAGTAGAATAATTATAATTATTAATTAAATATTCATGCGTCACGGGGGGAGGTTGTAGCGGCGATGACGTTCTTCACAATGGTGCGGCGATTGCGTTCTTCAAAATTGTTGTCGCAGTGATGGCGTGCACCAAGATTCTTGTCGCGTCATCATCCATCAGAGTCTTCAAATGTAATGTTGCGACATCGATCAAAATAATGCATCGAGTCGGCGTCGTCAAGGAATTGGTCATGACCAAGGTCACGAATATATGGTGGGGCATCATCGCCATCAATCCTCACCCACTCAAAATCACTCATCACCGATGAGTGGACCATCAGCCAACACCTGTCATATAAAGCAAAGGTCTGTGGAACCCTTGGAAATGCGTTTGGCCAATAAGGAGAAAAAGTTTCATCATCAACATTTGACGTACCTCCAATGGAGACTGATGGAGAGAGCGATCCAGTAACAAGCTCACCCCAAACCCATTAGAAAACTCAGTGGAACCAAACGGGCAGACAGACAATTCAAGTGGTGGAGAAACATAAGGTGTTAAATCCGAAACATTGAAAATAGGGGGAATTTCCCAATCAGTGGGTAACTCCAAAAGATATGTGTTTTCTCCTAATTTCTTTAAGATTCGAAATGGACTAGCTCGCCGATTCGCCAACTTTTGTATGGTGCCCGAAGGCAACCGGGGATGAGACGCACCAAGACTAAATCGCCAACCTTCAAGTGAGAGACTCTATTATGTGTGTTAGCATGTGATTGATAAGATGCAAATTGTGTGGTTAACGCTTTATTAATGTGCTTATGTAAATGGTGAACATGAGAGGAAAAATCCTGTGCAAATTGACTTGATTTATACGATGGGGGAAGCGTAATCAAGTCAAGTGGCATTGGTACCTTAGCGCGGTTTTCAAAACAATTTGCTTGTCATTAAAGTTTATCACATAAATATTAGCTTTTCCCAAAATTGTCACATTATGATCATAAAACCATGTACATCCAAGCAACACATGGCAAGCATCCATAAGAATCACACAACACCGCAGACTAGTCATAACAAGTTCATGTCCAAAATTATAATCCTGTAATCGTGTCAAAGGTTCAAGAGGGAGGGTTGGTGAAATCGCATAAATCGAACCCGGGAGAAAATTTAAGTCGTATTGATTTTCCTATAGCGGTGGCAACCTCAAAACAATTTCCTCCGGGTTTGCACCATTTAGGTCATCCAAAAGTATCCTTCCCTCGCTAGCTAACTCTTCCAATGCACTAGGTAAGTCCTCCAAATCAGAATCATCAAACAATTCTGAAACTGGATCAGAGGGGAGGTCCTCTTCAATAACACTAGGGTAAACAAACTCCTCAACATCGCTAAGATCTTCCTTAATAACGACATCGCCTTAAGATGTAGGCTCAGTCTAGGGCACAAACTCAGTATTGTCAAAAGATTCAAAAACTATATCAGGAAGTTCGGGAGGAGAAATTCCCGAAGCATTGTTTGTAAAAATTATGGGATGACCCTCACTATCCGGAATACTCTCACCACGCGGGCTCATGGCATCCCTATTAGTAACACCGATCGATCTAGAAACATAGGGCCTGAACTATTCCTTTTTTCTAGAGGTGGATGTAGGCACACTTTGGATAGTCCTACCTTTGTGGTGAAAGGATCTAGCATGAGGCATATGGTCACTCCTATAAGCAGATACGGGTCTAGTGCCGTAATTATACTCGCTCACGATTATAGTGCGATACCCACACGCTGTCTTGGAGTTGTACGCACTCGCAGACTTTGTGCCAGTAGTATGGAGGTAGTCGGTGTCATATTGAGAAGTGAGAAGGCTATGCATTTGCGGCAAAGCATATTGATAATCACCCACACGGCGCTCTTCGTATAGCCAAAACACATGGGCTCGACCTACTAACCTCTCTCAGGCGACGACAAACTTTTGGTGGTCGTCCCTATCGTGACAATCAACATAATATTCCATTTCCTTAACCAGTCCTTAAAAATTTGTGGATCCCCATAACCGTCATAAGTGGGTGCCTGTTTTCTCGTGTGAGGAAGAGTGCATGGACAGTTGTTTTCCTACGACATGTACGCGAAGTTGGGGTGTGATTAGCCACAACTATAGCATACAAATAATCTAATCAGGAAACATAAACGTCTTGAGTCATACTCGGAGTGAGGTGTAGAAGTTGGAGGCCCGCAAAACCAAATTTAGGATGGTGTCAATTAGGACAAATATTTGTTTCTGACAGAGATTCGATTCTGACCTGACAAATTTTACAAAAGGTATTTTTTCTCCCGCTTAAAACTATGGTAGTTAAAAAAAAAAATCTTGCTGAGAAAAATATGGAGATTTTTTCCAGAATTGTTTTTTATTTTCGCAGAAAAATGAGAATTTTAGGCCGTTATTCGCAGACCAGAAATTTAAAATAGGCCAAAATTTTATGAAAGATAATTTTATTCCCTCTTAATAAATAGGGTAATTAAAATATTTTTTTGATTTTCTTACTGAGAAAAATATGGAGAAGTTTCAGAATTTTATTTTTTTTATTTTCGCAGAAAAATAAAAATTTTAGGCAGCTATTCGCAGACTACCAATTAAAAGTTTTGATATTTTGAACACGAAATCATGTGAAGATTATGTGTGCCGGCGTTCTAAAAAAACTTTAGGAATTCGTCAATTAAGAAATTGACACGAACTTGGCTCTGATACCAAATTGATGCAGGCTACGCTCTCCGACATGATCGCTACGAACAAACACGGGTTCCCTCTCAACATTCCAATTTAAACGTTCTCACCAAAATTAATCGCAGCATACATGCAACGCAATATTTATCAATCCAACATTTATGGTGGGTAGCCACACCGCTATAGATCGAATAAAGACTATAGGCCAATATTCTTTCTAGCCAAATGGATCCACCCGATACGATCGAGCGATTGTTGTACCAAAAGAGATCCACCAAAAATACGATTTCAGAAAAGGTAGATCTCTCCCAACAAAAAGAAAATGAGGTTCGCCAATACTCACGAACCTAAATAAATCAAGATCAACAACAATTTCAATCGAAGAAAACTATGATAAATAACCGCTATCGAAAGTCACGCCAAATTAATCCACCACAAGATTATCTAGAGAGAAATCACAAAAGGGAAGAAATTTTTGTTACATACACTGAGAGAGATCTCAGAAAAAGATCTACACAAACTTTGATCGCTATTCAACGGATCCACCGGAGCCGCGCCGAATGGAGAGAAACTCGTCTGCCTTCTTCGTGTCACGCCGAAACTTGATTCCACGAGATCAACCCCTTAGCTTCTTGTCCTTGGCCGAAATTTCAATGGAGGATAAAGGATGAATGGGCGCGGCTATGGAGATGGCCGATCCAATAGAGAAAAAGAAAATAAGGGGAGGAGAGGAGGTGGCCGGCGGCTAAGAGGAAGGAGAGAAGGGGGGGGGTCGCCAAGAGGGGGAGGGCCGAAATTTTTTAAGGGAGGGAGGGAGGAGACGACTATAGAGAGAGCAAGGGAGAGCAATAAGAGGGGATTCAAAGTTAGGGTTTAATTTTCTTAATCATTCAATAATCTCTCATCCTTCTACATGATGGCCTATTTATGGGCTTACAAATAAAAGAGGCTACATGCAGCCCAAATTAAACACTAAACAAAATATTGTCTAAATGCACACCAACATAAAATAAAGTCCAAACAATACGACTAATAATAAATATAATATGACAATAATTAATTAATAATTATAGTAGAATAATTATAATTATTAATTAAATATTCATGCATCGCGGGCGGAGGTTATAGCGGCGATGGCGTTCTTCACAATGGTGCGGCGATGGCGTTCTTCAAAATGGTTGTCACAGCGATGGCGTCCACCATGATTGTTGTCGCGGCATCATCCATCAGAGTCTTCAATTGTAACGTTGCGGCAACGATCAAAATAATGCGTCGAGTCAGCGTCGTCAAGGAACTGGTCATGACCATGGTCACGAACATATGGCGGGGCATCGTCGCCATCAGGAGAGGATGTGAAGCCACTTAGTCTGTATGACTAACAGTTGTTACACCCCCATTTTTAGGAGCACACTCAGGGGAGCAGTAGCTTACAACGCAGGAGGATAGCCAGGCCAGGGTGATAGGGCTTGTGACGATGATACCTTCGCTACCATTAGTGACAGATGCGAGCGATAATTTTGAGATGTAGCCCTTGGAAAAGTTTGTACTCTGACGTTTAACAGGAGCTTTTGCAGCTTCCTATCCTTTTGTACTGTAATGGAAATTATTACTTAGTTGTGAATAAATGGCTTCTGTTTTTTATATATTATTGATGGGTTGACATGATGATATTGGAAAATAGCCGGCGGGATAAGCGTCTTGTGGAGGTGGCTAGCCCGTGTGTTGGCACTTCCGCATGGCGGCTGTCCTAGGCATAGAACTCCCCTCGGTCGTGTCTTGTGTTCCGGGAGGTGGTCTTACACTGTCAAACTTCATATCACCTCCAGTACACAATGCTGACCTTCAGTCATGCTTAGAACTCAAAAAGTTTCGTAAAAATAAGGAATAAATGGAAAATCACCAATAAAACTCAAAAACAACTAAAAAGTTAAAGCAAAAATTCATCTTCGAGAAGAATCTCAAAAACCCCTCTCTACAACTCAAAACTTGAAACCCTATATCTCAAAATCCTAGATCTATCATATACCATAATAAAACACTTCAATACTTCAAAGGATTACAATTTAAGGGTAGAGAAATGTTTTAATCAACAAATATATGAAGAAAAATATGGACTTTACCTTGATCTAAGAAGGGGGGACAGCGAAACTGGAAGAGAAATGGCTTGAAATGGAGAAAATAAGAAAAGAACTCAGATTTGGGGCTTTTATATAAAGTGAACTCAACGCCGGCGTTGAGTATAATGCCAGGCGTTAACTCCTCTTTCTCTCTATAATTGAAATTTTTTTGCCTATCCATTCATATCATTATATATCTATGTTTACACCTTAATTACGTCTTCATTTCTGGAAAAATAAAAAATCAAATATAAATTAGAAAAACCATTTTAAAACTACCAAAAATATGTTTAATTAGCCTTCTAATCTTTTCAAAATTCTCTAAAATTTTTACACTAAGAAGGTCTATATAGATGCTAACTATTTCAAAAAAAAATTCAAAAATCTCAAAAACCAGAGTTCTGTTTGGGCATTGAGTAGTTAACGCCAGGCGTTAGCCATTTTTTGTCTTATTGAAATTCTATTTTTTCTATAATATTTATGGTATTTTTCTAAAAAAAATTCTGAGTTTATTTTTTTATTTCAAATTATTCTGTTCTTAATTTTTTAATTTTATTCCAAAATAAAAAATTCAAATAATACAAAATAATCAGAAATATGTTTTTTGTTATTTGTTTTGCTTTAAATATTTACAAAACTTTGGTTTGACTATAAGACTTCACAAGAGCAAATATCTTAGTTATTTTTGTTTCAAATGGTCAAAATTGATTTTGGCATACACACAAAGATTTTCTTCAATGTCTAATTTTAATTTCAAATTTCATAAACATTATTTTATCTTGTCATGCCTTGACCTTAATCTGATTATGTGCAATGAAATAGTCTATAGAAAACTGTGTAAGATTGCCTAGCATGCCTCTAAGTATGAGTAATGTTTTATGTTAATCAATGATTCATACACTCAATATTTTGGTAATCTACATGTGCTCATAATCCTAGTCTTGCATGATTGTGTAGTGTAATAGTTTTAACATATTAAGTTGTATGTCTAAATTACCTACACCATCATTCAAACAATAAATCTCTTGTACATATAGAAGTGTTATTTCAAAATTATAAGGGTTTGCAACAACAAGTGAATTCAGAGACCTTTGACCCAAACTTAAAAAATAATTATATAATGAAATAATATGCCAAAGATAACTCCACCAAGCACTACTCACCCTCCCGATAAGTCTTAATGAACATTGTGAGGTTGAGCACCTTGGAAAGAATTGTAAAGTGTCTTGTACAAACATATTCTTTTTATCTCTTCTATTTGTACACCAGATCACTAAAAATAAAATTTTATAAAAATGCTTATGTGATCCCCCAAGCAATACTTCGCTCCCTGATAAGTCTTAATGGGCATTATGTAAGCGAAGCACCTTGGTAGTTGTACTCCTTTTATGTGCTTTGAAATTTTATTCTAGAATTGATGTGTGGAAGTAATTATAAGATTACAATCTTAATATTGTTGTCACTATTTCATTACATATGTCATGTATATTAATTATTTCACTTATATACTTTTATCAAAACACCTTATGCACACATCATTATTTTTCATAAAGCTTCTACTCATGAGAATTGGATCCTAAATGCAAAATTACATAATTCTCTAAAAACTTAAGTAAAATAACTAATTTGCATTGCATGATTTCTACAATGTTTTCTTTACTTGAAATATGAATTGGTTACATTGTAGATATTATCTTTTTGAATATGTTAATTCATGCTTGCCTATTAGTTATGAAAATTTTCAAAGTTAAATGCTCAATTGTGAAGAGTCTAGACATATTGTTGGAATGGTCAAACTATTACAAAAATATTAATCTTAGTTATTTTGTTTTGTTTTTCCCGCATTCCTAATTTGATCATGTATTTCTTTAACCATGTTTTATCATGCTTACTTCTTAGGTTTTTCTTCTGTTATGCTTGACAAACTATATTGCATTTCTTCCAACAAGTTTCTTAAAAACTTCACTTTGAAAAGAAAGTGGTAGAATTTCTTTGGTAAAATAAAAAAATGGAATGTTGTTCATTCACGCTTATCATATCTTTTTTGGCTGTGCAACTTTCTCCCTCAGCTTGATCATGATTTACTTTATGTCTACACAAAACTCTTAATCCTCTCTTAGTTATGTCCCAACTTCTGTCTTCTCCATTCTAGTTTTGTTTCACTCCACCCTCTTTTGCTAATAACAAAAGGGGGAGAATAAAAAGATAAAACGTAATAATTAAGGGAGTAGGATTCACTAGATTAAAGATGGGCATGAATCTAGTATATGGGAGCATACACTAAGGGGGATCACTTATGTAGGGGGAGCATAATTTAACAATCTATAATTCTTATTATTGTCTCAATATTGCTTAGTGTCATATATCCTTCTAAAAACACATCTCTCTTATATATGAATCTGATTTATCTCTATTGGATTTGTTATTATCAAAAGGGAGAGATTGTTGGAACATGGTTTTCCGCATCCCTTTGATTTGAGAATAACAAATCCTACTTGTACTTTATCTTGTTTGTCATTGTGTTTTTAGCATGCAGGTTTGTACAGATATGGCACTAGGTTGCTGCATTATTTGTCTGGACCTGCTCACAAACTGAAAAGAGGGATGTGGTCTAACGCCAGGCATTAGGACTTAACTTTAGGCGTTGACTCTCTTTCCCATCATGATGATTATGGAAAGGAGGGAAGCAGCTGTGATTGCAGGAGCACTTTAGGAATGATCTGAACTAACGCCAGCGTTAAGACTCAACATCAGCGCTAGGGTTGCCTAAAATGAATGTTTCTTAAAGTGATGAATTTCCTTCTTGTTTTGAAGATCCGATCCATCAAAACAATTCCACACTAGGTCAACGCCAGGCGTTAACCTTAACGTCGGTGTTAGCCTCCAGTCTTATAAATAGGTGGATTTTGTCTTCTCCAACTACTGATTTTAGAGAGCGTTATTCAAGCACTTCAGAAACTCTGTGAGGGCTGTATTTCCAGACCACATCTCCCACTCAATTTCTAAAGGAGGAATCAAAGGAGGCTTGGATTAACACACTAACTCAATATGAAGAACACACGCGTGGACTTCAATGATCTTCAGTGATTCTTCATTGTCTCCTTCAGACCTTATAGGGAGTTTTTATATTTGTCTTTTGTATTTTATATTTATCTTTGTAATCGGTTCGTAAATTCGCCTCGTGTTGACAACTAGGTTTGGGTAGGACTTAGGGAGGAATTCCCCTCATGTGGGCGACTAGGTCTAGGGAGTAGATCTAGGGGTGCTCAAGGACTTTCTGGGGATAGAAGGGCTAGAGCGGCTTGAGGCCATATCTGGGGAGAGATCGACCTCATCCATCCGGTTCTTAGTGAGAAGAATCGGTATAGAAAATGAAAAGGGTATTTCATAATCGCCTTGATTTCTAGCATCATAGAAATCAGATTTTATAATCAATTTTATAAATGATAATCATGTCTTTTCTTGTTTAATAAAATTGATTTCATTTCTAATTTCTATCTCTTTACTTTTGATTTAACTTACTTCTAATAAAATATATAAAGTTTTCTATAAAAGATTACAGTTTTCTAAGACCCTTATTCACCCCCTCTAAGGGCGCCTTAAGATCCAACAGTATGTTGGCAGAAGAGAAGTTGGATGTGCTCTTACCCAATAGTGCTTAATGAGTTTGAAGAGGGAGAGCCGTGTGAAGGATTGTATTGGAGAACAAGAATTTAATTTGGAGGCCACACTGCTACCACTGTCGGAGTTTAATGTCATCTTTGACATGGACTGGCTGACAAATTAGAGCGTGTGTATTGATTGCAAGTAAACAGAAGTCTTGTTAGGCGGAGGATGAGGAGGCGGAACTCATTTTACTAGTCTGTGGGGTGCGAGCAAAAACCTGATGACTGCCTTTCATGTAGTGAAAGCAACTTGGAATGACGCGAAGTTAATTTTGCATTAGTAGAGGCTTCAGAGAATAATCCTAAGCTATGTGATGTGCTAGTCATAGTAGAATATGTGGGCGTCTTTTTATATGAGCATCTTGGGGCCCTGACCCAGAGGAAAATTGAATTTTGCATTGAGCTTGTGTCAGGTGCCAAACCCGTGCCACGCTCGCCATATCGTATGACGCCAAAAGAGATGGCGAAGTTGAAGGTGCAATTGCAAGAATTACTGGAACAAGGATATATACATCTGATCTCATCCACATGGGGTGAACCAATCATGTTCGTGAAGAATAAGGATGATACTTTGGGCTTGTGCATAGATTATAGATAGTTGAACAAGTTGACTAAAAAGAACAAGTATCTGATTCCCCGCATTGACGATATGTTTGACCGGTTGGTAGGATCCACTGTGTATTTGAAGTTGGATTTGAAGTTTGGATACAATCAACTAAAGATACAGGAGTCTAACATCCAAACGAATGTTTTAAGCATACGTTAAGGGCATTATGAGTTCACGGTGATGCTATTTGGGCTCACGTATGCGCCATCAGCCCTTATACATCTGATGAATAGAGATTTTCAGGAGTACTTGGATCAGTTTGTCATCGTCTTCATTGATGATATTCTAGTGTAATCGCAGTCCAAGGAGGAGCATGCCGTCTACCTTTGTACATTATTGACAGTCCTAAGTGTTGGAACATGCTTTCCACATCTCTTGGTTTGAGAATAACAAATCCCATTGTATTTGATCATACTTGCCATGTGCTTATAGTTTGTAGGAACTTCAGCTATCCAGCCACTATGAGTACAAAAAAGAAAGACGATGATCCTCTATCATTATGGCGCTCTATTTTTTATCACGGCGCGCTAATGCTACCGATGGCGGTAGCTTCTGCATACTTGGAAACATCGTCGAGAAAGGAATGTCGACAGGACTCAAATATAGCAAGTATTACCGCGATGTGTTAAGGCTAACACCCAAAGTTAACTTATGAAAGCCCCGCCATCTCGCTGCTGATTGAGGAGCAAAAGAGGAAGGAGATATGACGGCTAAGAAATCTATAACGCTAACGCGGCGCGTTAGCATTACCACAGACAGGTAGGAGGGGCTGCCAAATTTGGAGCAAGAATATTGCTTAAGAAGACTCAATCTGTGTGCCTGCCTATTGCCTAAAGTGTCTACCGCCCGACAGTAGCACTACCGCTGGCGCTAGGATCTAAGTCTATTTAAAGTGTGGTCCTCCTCCTTTTAGCGGTGACGATACACAAAGAATAAGAAGCTACATCTCCTGAACTTTTGTGAGAGCCTCCTCCTTGCAGCCAAGAGAACTACATCAACTCTCGTGAATGCTTAGAACTTGAAGACGGATCGATCACGCCTATATCATCGTCAAGTTCAATATTTGAGTGAGTTTTTGATGTTTTAGTATTTATTGATTATATCTCTTATTTTCATTAGTAGAGAAATTAGCACATGTTGGCGACTAAGGCCTTACGAGGACTAGGGAGAATTCGCCACATGGGTGTGGCTACTAGGTCTTGGGATTAGATCTAGGGGGTGCTTGAGGCCTTTCTAGGGATTGAGAGGCTAGAGCTGCTTGAGGCCGTGTTTGGGGATAGATCCGCTAAAGTTAACCGGTTCTTTGGGAGAAGAGTCGGTATAGAAAACAAAAAGATTTTTCATATTATTGCCCTAGATTTCTAGCGTGATTGAACTCTAATTTTATAATCAATTTTATAAATTATAATTGTAACGCCCTGGGTACTCGCTAATTATTTTAAATCTAATTATTAATTATTTTAAATATAATTATCTTCAAAATGCCGGTGTGAGGGCGTTACCGTTTGGGGGTGTGTATAAATAGTTAATAAAGAGCGAGAACCAAAATAAAAGGATGAAAATAATAATAAGATCTATATATATCTATATATCATATTATATATATAATATATTTATACGTGATAAAATAGCTTATAAAGGAAAGCCACTATTCTTATTTTCTATATAGTCTCATTATTTTGATTAATCATAATGATTAAAATGTTAAGATAATACAAAGCACTTAAATACTTGTGATTTGTCCAAAAGATTTTATATAAAAAGTGTTATATATAGGTATATAAAGTAAGGGTGATAGTGCATTATTTATTGTTATTTTTATATAATATTTTAGTAGTAATTAATTAGTTTTTATATACTTTTAGTTTAATTTATATCTAATTTACTTTATTTTGTGTTTTCAGGTAATCAAGGGATGCTAATAGCAAATTCAAGCCCACAGCCGTGTTTAGGGGAAATTCCAGAACAAATCTCCAAAAATCTTCAGTACACGCCCCAGGTCACGGGCGTGACTTGGGGGCGTGACCATGGTCACGGCCATGCTCCGCTTTCAGCTCCCAGAAATCGATGCCACGTCGGATTAAAGTTACAAGCCCCAGGTCACGGGCGTGACCGGGGGCGTGACTCATCCAACAAGCATTCAACACAAGCAGTTTCCACCGCCGAGCCGTTCCAGCTTACACGCCCTTGGTCACGGGCGTGATCGAGGGGCGTGACCACTCCAGCAACTGCCAGATTAACTCCAGATCGCGCCGTTTCTCGCCATTTCCTGACTCGGTCAAGACACGCCCTAGGTCACGGGCGTGACCTAGGCCGTGACCCGTCGAGATGATCAATTTTGGCAGTTTTTCTTCCCCAACATTCCCGGGCTTTCATGACGCAGTTATGCAGCTTACACACCCTTGGTCACGGGCGTGACCAAGGGCGTGACTCATCAATTTTCTGCCTATAAAAGCCAGCTGCTGCCAAAGTGAAGGAAATCCAGTCCATGCTTAGTTTGGATCGTTTCTAGTATAGTTTTTCTGCATTTTTCTTAGTGTAACTTTATTTTATATCCTGTTTTTTTAATTCGTAGCTTAGATTTACTTTACTTGCAATTGTACTTTTTTTACATAGAAATTAAAATGTCTTTCTTCTCAATTATGTTTAGCTAATTTTCATAGCATTTGATCGGATGAATTCTTAAGCTTTTATATTTCGCAATCTCTTATTCATAGTTTAGTTTTGGAAAACTAAGATTTATCGTTGATTTGCAATTATTGGTTTCATATTTCTAGGGTATGATAATCAAATTTGATTCTTATTTTAGTGTATCTAGAGATCCGTAAATACGGGTAGATCGTTCATCGGTAAAAAGATTAGTATGCATTCCTTGAGAGAGGGTGACGCAAATCTTCCGGATTGGAGTCAAATCCAATAGTGGGGCTCACCGCATAAAGCAAGCTTAGGGGTTTCGACTGGCCGAGGGGTCTTAATCGATCAACCTAAGGTTAGGTGGTAGTTCTCTCGAGAGAGGCTCTACAATATTTTGGGAACCTCCACGGTCTAGTTTTGTCTAAATCAATTTCTTATGAATTCTAGATTTACGAAATTATTTACATAAGAAGGATTCTCGATCAAATGTTTCTCTTCTTGTAAATATTTTCAAAACTCTATTTTATTTCCGATAAAATAATAATAATTTGCGTGAGTAGAAGTAATCAACAGACCCTTGGAATATGACACTTGATATTTATTTATTTCTAAATATCATATACTATGAATGATAGGTGCTCTTGCCTATAGTTCGTAGAATTTGGAGAAATTTTATAACCTAAATTTTAGCTATCAAGTTTTTGGCGTCGTTGCCGGAGAGATATTTTTGTTGATATTTCGAAAGCCTGAGTTTTATTACTTTTATCAATCTCTTTCTCCGCCCACATTTCTCTTTTTTATTTATTTTCAAATTTCATTCTATTATGTGACGGTTGTTCAATTTTCTTTCTTCAAAAATGTTATCTCAATTGGCCGCCAAAGTTGTCGAGCTTCAAAACAAAGTCAATCTTTTGGAAGCCGCACGAAAGCGCCAAGTAAATTGTAATTTTTGTGGAGCGCCGCATCAAAGTGAGGATTGTTATACTAATTTTTACCCTCAAAATTTTTCTTATGGAAATAATTTTGAGTTTATTTATGAAAATAATTATTCAAACTTTGATGAAAATAATTCATCTAGTTTTCATGCGAATGATTTTTCCGATTCTAATAATATTTCTTCTTGCTCCGATATTAATTATTCATGGTGGCAAGATCACCTGGATAGTTTTCGGTGCGAAGAAGGAAATTCCTTCAATCATGATTTGCTTTCCTCACATTTTCCACAAATTTGTTCTTCTTCTGATCTTGAAATTTTTCTGACTTTTTCTCCAAATTTATATAATTATTCTCAAGATCAAGAAGAACAATTGTACCAAGAATTTCACAAAGTCATGGAGACACCGGGCGATTTAGAAAATGAAAATTTTTCTTCTTCTCCTTCGCCCGCCCTTTCTTCTCTTTCTCATGAAATTATTATTCATGAAGAAATTGTCTCATGAATGTTCTCCACTTGGTATTGATTTTTTAAATAATAATTTTATTTTTGAAAATAAACAACCAGAGCTTAATCATGTGTTTTTGCAAGCGCCTCCTCATTGTGAAAAATTTTCTGACTCGCTAATTTTTTATTTCTTTTGATACGAACAATTTTCATGTAGAGGATGAGCCGTTGCAACCAAACGTCTTCACCGATCCATTTGCCGCTCATCTCCAACAATCCAAATTACCTAAGGTATGTATAGGTAATTTGGATTCACAATTTCAAGCTAACGGACAACCAAAGAATCAAGAGTATAGCGGAGGAGTCGTCGGGCAACGGATTTCGGCATGCTCACCTGAGCGTGAATTAAGGGAGTTGCCTGTGTATTTTTATTTTTATTTTCCTTTTTCCTAACAATAACCGTCTAGCTTAAAGACGGGAAAAAGAAAGCGCTCTTGGGAGGCACCCCTTGCTTATCCTTATTTTTTTAGGCATTTTATTTACTTTTCCCTCCTACTTGGCTTATAAACATTGTGGACAATGTTTATTTTTAAGTATGAGGGTGTATTCTCTTATTTATTTTTATTAAGAATCCAAAAAAAAATTTATAAAATCTTTTTCAAAATTATAAGAAAATTATCTTCTTTCTTTATTTTCAATTTTGTTATACAAAATTTAATAAATTAAAAAAAAAAATGTTTTCATTTAAAATTTTAGGTCTTTGTGTGTTATTTTCTTTTTATGCAAATTAAAAATACAAAAGAAATTATAAAATTAAAATTTAATTTCTTGCGAAAGGGCCGTGTGGGTTTTCATCCCACAAAACCGCCTAGTACCTTGCGAGCCCGTCATTGGGTAGCCCTTGGGAAGTCCAAGAATATTAAAAAAACATTTTGTTTTAATATAAAAAAAATCGAAAAAAATCTAATAAAATAAATTTTGTATTATTAAATTTCTCCAAACTTCATTTATGCAAAATTAATTTTAATTATGAGTTGTCTTTTTAGGCGTTTTTAAAGAGTTTTCTTTTTATGAATTTTTAAATCATATATTTCTCTTCAAAATATGTTAGATTTAATTTTTAGATGAATTTGATTTAATGAGTTTTTCGTTATTTTGATTTGTTTAGAATATTTCTTAGTTTTACTTTCTCTTTTTAAAATATCATAATTCAATTTTGTAGTAATTGTGTTAAATATCTCTAGATTTTAATTATATTAACTTGAACTCATAGTTTCTTGTAGATTGCTCAATTTGTTTTCTATGCTCATAAAATGTATCTTTGGAATTTGTTTAGCCTTTAAACCCTAGCCCTTCCCCTACCTTTTATTAACCCTTTTGTTTGGCATAAAACAAATATTTTGAAAAGATCATATGTCATGGAATGAGAGGATAAAATTCAGCATTACTAAACATATGCACCCAAATTAGTAATAGAATATATGGCACGGAGTTGAGAGGATAAAATTCAATACTCCTAAACATATACATTTGGGATATAAAAAGAAGAAGAAATTAAAAAAGATGGAAATGAGAGGATAAAATTCATCATTTCCCATATTCAAAGTAACTTCTTCAAAGCCAATTTTACCCCATTTAGCCAAAATCATTTGTTTATCAAAGATATTATTGAGAGAGCATAGTTAATATTTTGTAGTTTTCTAAAAGTTTCTAATGATGTTTAAAGTCTCTTTAATTTTAATCTGGGATATTTTACTTAATTTAACGCAATTTTGTTTATGAAGATTTAGTTAGAGAATTTCAAAACTAATATTTATTCTACTCATTTCAATTTATGAATTATTAATTATTTCTTATAAATCTGAATTTTAACTTCTTAACTTATTTTGATATGAGTTTTATAAGATTTGAAGTACATAATTAGAAGTAAATCTTTTTGGAAATGTCCTATAAATTCTTCTCATACTTATAAATTAGTTTTTGCTCTGGAATAGCAAAAGCTTAAGTATGGGGGTATTTGATAGTGCATTATTTATTGTTATTTTTATATAATATTTTAGTAGTTATTAATTAGTTTTTATATACTTTTAGTTTAATTTATATCTAATTTACTTTATTTTGTATTTTCATGTAATTTGGGGCTGCTAATAGCAAATTCAAGCCCACAGCCGTGTTCAGGGGAAATTCCAGAACAAATCTGCAAAAATCTTCAGTACATGCCCCAGGTCACGGGCGTGACCTGGGGGCGTGACCATGGTCCCGGTCGTGCTCCGCTTTCAGCTCCCAGAAATCGCTGCCACGTCAGATTAAAGTTACACGCCCTAGGTCACGGGCGTGACCGGGGACGTGACCTTCAGGTCACGGGCGTGACTCGCCCAACAAGCATTCAACACAAGCAGTTTCTGCCGCCGAGCCATTCCAGCTTACACGCCCTTGGTCACGGGCGTGACCGAGGGGCGTGACCTCTTCTGCAACTTCCAGATTAACTCCAAATCGCGCCGTTTCCTGCCGTTTCCTAACTTGGTCAAGATACACCCTAGGTCACGGGCGTGACCTAGGACGTGACCCGTCGAGATGATCAATTTTGGCTGTTTTTCTTCCCCAACGTTCACGGTCTTTCATGACGCAGTTACGCAGCTTACACGCCCTTGGTCACGGGCGTGACCAAGGGCGTGACTCATCAATTTTCTGCCTATAAAAGCCAGCTGCTGCCAAAGTGAAGAAAATCTAGTCCATGCTTAGTTTGGATCGTTTCTAGTATAGTTTTTCTACATTTTTATTAGTGTATCTTTATTTTATTTCTTGTCTTTTTAATTCCTAGCTTAGATTTACTTTACTTGCAATTGTACTTTTCTTTACATAGAAATAAAAATGTCTTTCTTCTCAATTATGTTTAGCTAATTTTCATAGCATTTGATCGGATGAATTGTTAAGCTTTTATATTTCATAATCTCTTATTCATGGTTTAGTTTTGGAAAACTAAGATTTACCGTTGATTTGCAATTATTGGTTTCATATTTCTAGGGTATGATAATCAAATTTGATCCGTATTTTAGTGTATCGAGAGATCCGTAAATACGACTAGATCGCTCATCGGTAAAAAGAGTTGTATGCATTCCTCGAGAGAGGGTGATGCAAATATTCCGGATTGGAGTCAAATCCAATAGTGGGGCTCACCGCATAAAGCAAGCTTAGGGGTTTCGACTGGCCGAGGGGTCTTAATCGATCAACCTAAGGTTAGGTGGTAGTTCTCTCGAGAGAGGCTCTACCATATTTTGGGAACCTCCACGGTCAAGTTTTGTCTAAATCAATTTCTTTTGAATTCTAGATTTATGAAATATTTTACTTAAGAAGGATTCTCGATCAAATGTTTCTCATCTTTTAAATATTTTCAAAACTCTATTTTATTTCAGATAAAATAATAATAATTTGCGTGAGTAGAAGTAATCAACAGACCCGTGGAATTCGACACTTGATATTTATTTATTTCTAAATATCCTATACTATGAATGATAGGTGCTCTTGCCTATAGTTCGTAGAATTTGGAGAAATTTTATATCCTAAATTTTAGCTATCAAAGGGCATTGTTAAAGGCAAACTAGAATTGGCTATTGGCAAACCAATTTCTATGAGTTATTACGGGCCTTTTGAAAATACGCTTTGTACATGCTTTTTTAGGAAAAGTGTTCAACACGAAAATTGTAGATCTCGTCGAGATCTACAACTTTCGTGTTGAACAATGTTCCTAAAAATGCGCGCACAAGGCCCTAAAATCGCCCTGATCGTTACTATACTAAATTTTTGAAAATAACAAGAAAATATGCCTTGTACATGCATTTTTAGGAAAAGTGTTCAACACAAAAGTTGTAGATCTCGACGAGATCTAAAATTTTTGTGTTGAACACTTTTCCTAAAAATGCATGTACAAAGCGTATTTTCAAAACCGCGTAATTACTTATAGAAATTGGTTTGCCAATAGCCAATTCTAGTTTGTCTTTAACAACTCCCTAAAATAATAAGATAATCTCAAATATATAACAACACTATGTATATAAGAGCCTTAATTTAATTATATATAATATAATCATACATTATTATAATTTATATATATACATAAATGAGTCCTTATATCGGTTGACTGTAGGTATTATTATATATAATAAGGATTATTTTAAGTATTATTATATATATAATGAGAATCAGAAGTGGATGGAGATATTTACATATAAATTATTAATTTTCGGTAAGTGGGTTACTAATTATTTCACTTATAATATTATATTATATAAGTCTTGAACCTTCTTCTTCTTCCCCAAGCCGTCCAGGCATCTTTTTATTTCATTATTTTTTAGGAGAGCACTCTGGTTGGGGAAGTAGCATTTGAAGGAGGGTTTTTCTTCTTTTCGTTGGCCGTCGAGGGAGCTCGTGAGCTCGGGATTGTCTCCGGAGCATAGTTTTTGAAAGCTATAGCTGAGACCTTCGTGAGTGCGGTAAGTTTTTCGTGTTTCGTCAATTTTTATCGTATAGCTTGTTGAAACCAGGACTTGGCTTCTTTGTGGAGCTCAAGACCTCAAGGATGAGGGACAGCTAGCAATTACTGATTCCTCGGAAGGATCCGACCGGAGACTCAGAACTAAACACAGACCCTTGGTCGCAGCGAGGAGGTCCCACCACACACCCAGAAGATCTTTGAGCGCTTCCCCTCCTAGGCCAAAGCTGAGACTGGGCACCTTGGAGAGCCTGAGAGCTAAGCCAAGATAACCTAGGGAGGAAGAAGCCCAGTCAACTAAGATCGGGATCCTCTCCAAAGGTGCCCTTCATGGTGTATTTATAGTTTTTCAAGTTTGGTCTGCTAATAGCGGGATTCCGCCTTACTCTTTTGCTATACACAGCCCAAAATGGTCTGCCAACAGCCAAACTCCACTGTTTGGAGGGGCTCTCAGCAGACCACCAGGGTTTTTTAGATAAAAATGATCATGAACCCTTCCTGGGCGAGCCACCCACACTGGCCTCTATCGCGAACCGCGAGACTTGGCTCGCTCGCATCCCTATGAGTAACTGACGAGGGTATGGCCCGCTCTCCCTCCGACGAGCAACCGGTGAGATACTGGCTCGCCCGGCACCCTATCTTAATTGACTTCTTAGTCCTTTCGCCTGATGGTTCCTTTGTCTCTGCTCACCCCCTGGCGGACACCGGGGTTGTACACAATCCCCACTCTTCGTTTGGCTATTTTAGGCTCGCAAAGAAACATCCAACTCCCGGTGTTCGCCGGACCCTTGGTGACGTGGTGAGAATCTTTTGGTGGGACCCATGCCCACTGCTATAAATACGCTTCCTTTCGGCTGGTGCATGAACTTATTCTTCCTTCTCACTCCCTTCCTCGCTCGCCACCGTTCCCTGTGAGATGTCCAAGAAGGAGGAGATACTTGCCCTCCTCAAGGCCTCGCAGACGGCCTAGAAGGCTAAAGCTGCCGAGCTCGCCCCCTAGATCTCTCTACAATCTGCCCCGCCCCCGCCTCAGGTTAAGAGGGCTAAGACCATCCGACGGCCGTCCGGGGAGGATGAGTCATCTCCGCTATATCCCTCTCCCCGCCACGAGCTCGCCTCGCAGGTTCTGCTAAAAAAGGACTTGATATTCCCAATAGTATTTGCTTAACTCTGTTTCCTTGCTCGCATGACCCTCCCGCAGAGAAGAATATTATCGGGCCATCCCCAACGGGGTCTCGACCCCATCCCCTGGGAGGATCGATCCTCCCCCTGATGAGAGGACCACTGGCCTGCGAGCCTCACCTTTGAGTCCTGGTAAGCCATTTATCTTGTCTTCTCTCGCTCTTCTTTGATCGCTGACCCACCTCATTTCTTCTTGCAGGGTCCCCTCTTGCGAACTCAGAGAGGCGAGCACCTACTCGAGTGGGCTCACCGGCCCCACTGAAAAAAAACATCATTACCGTCGGGTTCGGCACTTTGGGCCAACGGAGTCCGGGTAGTTCGCGACTCGTCGAACCCCAGACTGATGACGGGACGATGCACCACGCTGGCTTAGGAAAGTCCACCACCCCATCCTTTACTGAAGCCTTCAAGGGCCAGTCGAGCACTTCTCGCCCGCGACCCCGTACCATTTTCATCTCGCCAGGTTAAGTAATTTCTGCCGATTATCCCTCTCACTGCCTCTTGTGATGATTTTCTATCATTCGCAGGTGTTCCTCCAACCCCGACTACCGAGTCAGAGCACGAGGAGGTGGAGATATCGCCCCCGCCCTCGCCGAGCCAGGTCATGGATTTATTGGGGGACCCCGGCGACCCGCAGCAGATAAAAAGGCGAGTCGACGAGATATTTCAAAAGCACACCTTGATGCTGCGAGAGCTATACGATCAGGATCAGATGAACAGGGCAGCGTATGAGGAGCGGTTTTCTTCCATGGATGATGTGAACGCCTGAGTCCTTGCCAAAGTATAGCAGGTCGCTCGCGACGAGGTCACCTCACCAAGGGTGCACCTCGCGCGGAAAGAGGACTACATGCGGTTGATGCAGCGCGAGGTCTAGTCGGTTCATGAGTATCTTATCCGAGGATTCTGCCTCGCTCTGGTGTGCGAAGTCGTGTCCGCTGGAAATGGCACAAATACTGAATCGCTCTTTTTGTTGTTATTTATTTCTTGCTCCCGCTACTATATTCCCCTGCTCCTGGGGGTTCCGAACAATTCATGACTTTATAATAAGGCTACTCTCGCTCACTCGCGAGCTCTCTTTCTCGCTTTGCATGATTTCTATCAATATGTTAGTTATGCTCGCGCCCTGCTTGTTTTTTGCTCGAATATATCTGGCTAGCGAGATACTGCCTTGCCCTCACGAGTTTTGCTTTTACTTTTTGCAGTTTTGGCTCGCCGGCGGCGAGTCAGCGCACTTTGCCAGGATGCCAACCCGCTTGGGGCGGGTAAGGCCGCAAGAAGCTGAAAAATCACTGCGCGATCCTGCTCCCCCCCCCACCCGACGCTTCGTATCCTTCCCGCCATTTTCACTACCGCATTAACTATTCTCCAGCTCTTACTTTCTCTTCCAAGCCCTCTCGCTAATTTCGACTCGCACTCGCTTCTTTTCCCAGCTCGCAAATACTACCAACATGGTTGTCGAGGACGAAGCCGAAGGGCGAGCCAGGTGCGCTGGGGCTTTTTGCTAACACATTTTCTTCGGCACCTCGCTCAGAGGTGACGAGTTTCTCGCCTTCGTGGACAAGTACATCCCTTCGGGGTATACTGCTCGCCGTCCGCCGAGCACCGCCACCCTCAATGATCCATCCACCGACGAGCTCGCCATCCTTGTTGCTCATTTTGAGAACGGGTTGCGACTCCCACTCTGGCCAGAGGTTCGCCAGGTAATTTATTCAATCCTCGTCATTCTTACTCACCTCGCAGGGAGCATGCTAACCATTCCTTGGTGAATTCTTCAGGTACTCAAGTACTATGGCATTCTATTGAGCCAGCTGACGCCAAACACGGTAGGCGTGGTGGTCGCATTTGCCTGCTATCTGAGGGAGGAGAAGATCGAGTTTATCCTGCTCGTCTTCCGCAAAGTATTCTCCTTCCGCGCGTACAAGGATGAGACGACCCACTTTGTGAGCCAGCATGTCACCGTCTGCGAGATGGTGAACAAAGCCCATTACTGGCATAAAAAATTCGTCCTGGTGAAAGGCCCGTTCGGCAACATCCCCTTCTCCCCCTTCCAACGGGATGATGCAACCTACCTCCCCCTCCCCCCCCCCCCCCCCCCGCCCCGCCTCGCTCCGCGGTGATGACGTGAGGCTCTACCAATACCTAGGAAGTAAACACTTCGAGGTCGCCCACCTCCGGCAAAGGGTGGACTCGCTGCTGCCGGTCCTGCAAGGGGAAGGTTTGGCTCGCACTCACAAGCTCTTATATTTTTTCTCATTCTATTCGCTAACTCTTTCTTTGCCTTTGCAGGGGAGCGGGATATCAAGCCCCCATATGTGAGGAGCGCTACCCTTTCTTCTAGCACTCTCATCGTCGCGGCCGCCGATGCTTGCCAAGAGCCCCCCGACTCATCTTCGGGCAAGAAGCGGCCGCTGCCCATGAGCCAGCTTGCCACGAAGCCCCCCCCCCCCCCGGTTAAGAAGAGGAACAATGAAACCCCCTCCGAAACAATGTGTAAAGAGGTCGTGGACCTAAGTGAGTCGGAGACTCCGCTCACTCCCTCTGCGAGCCAAAAAGCTGCCCAGGAGGGCAGCGAGCCGAAGGACGCTCCTGGCGGGCCCAAGCCTATCATCCACAAGAACTTTGGACTAGGCGCTACACTTCCCAACACCATCGGCGAGCCGGTGCTCGCATGGGATCCTGACCTCAACATGATCTCTTGCTCATCGCTCCTCCCCTTCTGGGTTGAGAGCGATAAGGTGGGAGGCGAGGCATTCTCCCTCGCCATCGGGCTCTATGGCTGCGAGGACGCCGCCAATTTCGGCGCCCTGCAGTCCTGGCTGCTCGTCAATGAATCCATGCGAGCCCACTTTCATTCCTTGGAGCTATCCCACATGGTGGCTCGGCGGTATCTCACCGCAGAAAGAGATTCCAAAGAGCTCCAGCGTGAGCTCAAGGCGGCAACCGACGAGGTCGCGAGCCTCAAAGGAAGGGAGGTCATCTCGGAAGGTCTCCTAGAAAGCCTTCAGGGTGGAATGGTAAGTCCTCCATACAACTTCCATCTCGCCCGCTATATGTTTTGCTTGACTTACATTTTTCTTTTTCAGGGTGCCGAGAACGCGATCCAGCTACTCTCGCAGAACGTCGACCAGGAGTCAGAGGTTGTTTTCCTCAAGGAACACATCTGCGAGCTGACCAGAGCTGTGCTCCCTCTGTCCCCTCCGCGAGCTGGGCCTCGCAAGGTATCTCGAGGAGAGTAGGAGGCGACCTGCAAAACTTCTATGGGTGTAGCCACCCTTATCTTCGAGACCCTCAAAGGGGCGGGTCTGCTTTCCCCGGATGCCCTGGAGCTCGGCTTCGAGGGCGTTGTCCAGGACCTATTCACGCCGATCCCGGAGCATGACGACCGCGGGAGGGAGGAAGAGTCGTCCATCGACCAGCATTAGCTTATTAATTTTCCATGTAAAATTTTTGTTTTCACCCGGCGAGTTTGTTGTCATTATATAACACTTTTGAGAAAGGAACATGGAATATTTTTCTATCTTGTAATTGCCTTTCTATCTTGCTCGCACCAATACGTTCTTTCTATGCTCACGTGAATATATTTGGTTATGCTTATGCTCTTACTCTTATCCGCGCTCGCCTCATATCGTTATTATTCATGCTCGCATTCGCACGCTTCTTACTGGGCGATTGTCGCAAGGTTTACCATTTATTAGTATTTTTCCTTGGTCTCGCTTCCCTACCTCGCGCTTACCTAAGAAGGTGCTCGCGTAGCTTCTCCCACTTAGGAGTTTCGTTAGATGGACCATCTGTTTTCTCTTGCTTTTAGTGCGGTCCGCTTCGCACTTCTGGCTTGCCCAGCGGGGCCCTTGTGAGCAGGATTGACATTACCCTGCCTCGCTCACCCGCCCACTGCGTGCGACCAGCCTTGCTTGTTATCCGCCATGCTGGCGAGCCTCCCCGACTCGCTAGTTTTAGGCATTGCTTATGAATTCTCCAGGCGCTTTTTTGTGAGCTAGGACCCGGCATGACGAGCAGTGCGGCCACCGTATCCGGCCGTCTTGCAGCTACCCTTGGACTTGGTATTTTACATCAGTTGTGGTCCTATCAGGGCCTTGAGAGGTTTGGCGAACCGAACCCCTAGACGTGAATAACTCACTTGCCAGCCTCTCCAGTGATCAACCTGACCCAACGTCTATGAGATCCCGACAGCGGAATCGATCTGGGGCACTCCAGCATCAAAAACTTTCCACCTTGCCAGCCTCTCCAGAGATCAACCTGACCCACCATCTATGAGAGCCCGACAGCGGAATCGATCAAGGACACTCCAGCACCAAAAATTTACACCTTGACAGGCTCTCTAGAGATCAACCTGACCCACCGTCTATGAGATCCTGGCAGCGGAATCGATCTGGGGAACTCCAGCACGAAAAACTTTCTACCTTGCCAGCCTCTCCAGAGATCAACCTGACCCACCGTCTATGAGAGCCCGACTTCGAAATCGATCTGGGGCACTCCAGCACCAAAAAATTTCCACCCTGCCAGCCTCTCCAAAGATCAACCTAACCCACCGTCTATGAGAGCCCGACAGCAGAATCGATCTGGGGCACTCCAGCACCAAAAACATTCTACCTTGCCAGCCTCTCCAGAGATTAACCTGACCCAAGGTCTATGAGAGCCCGGCAGCGAAATCGATCTGGGGCACTCCAGCACCTAAAACTTTCCACCTTGCCAGCCTCTCCAGAGATCAACCTGACCCACTGTCTATGAGAGCCCAGCAGCGGAATCGATCTAGAGCATTCCATCACCAAAAACTCGTGGACTCCTGCTTAGAAAGAACTTCCAAACTAATATATTGAGATTAGAACATATAACAAGTCAATTACAAAAAGATTCAAGGATAGAATCATTTTAGGTCATCCCTGCTCCTTACCAGGCCGAGGAGTACCCCGTCCACATCTCTGAGGTGGTACCCTCCTGACTTGAGCGCCTCATCTATAATATACGGCCCCTCCCAGTTAGCATTGAGCTTGCCTACCGCGTCTCCTCTCCCGCCCGCGTCAACCTTCTTCAGCACCAGATCTCCTTTCTCGAACTTCTTCACTCAGATGTGCTTGTCGAAGTACCGAGCCATCCGTCGCTTGACCTCTTCCTGCCGAACAGTGTCTATGTCCCGGAGCTCTTCCATTAGGTCTAGAGATAGCCTTTTCTCTTCCTCATTCTCCACTAGCCATTCTTCATCTCCCTCGCCTGCGACGACCATCCTGGGGACTTTACTTCAAATTCCACTGGAAGAATGGCATCGGACCCGTGGGAAAGCTTGAATGGAGTCTCCCCGGTGGCCGTGTTCGGAGTGTTGAAATTGTTGAAGTGGAGTGGAAGGTGACCGACGGTTTGTTTTTGGAGACCGCAGAGACCGCGCGATCTCGTCTCTGGTGTTCTACCGGTCTGGCTCTACCGGTCTGGCTCTGGCGGCCTGCTGTGATTGGCCAGTCTGTTCTAGTTTGCTGCGGTCTCTTCCCAGTTTGTTCTGCTTGGTTGGTCTATCTTCTCTATAGAAGACCGGGCGGTCTGTTCTTGTGTAACCACTGTGACCGGGCGGCTTATGCTAAGCGATCTGGCGACTTGTCTGAAGTCAGCCAGATGTTATTGGTTTTGCTCTTGGCGATCTAAGGAAGGAGTGGTCTTGTGTCCGCGCGGCTTGTGCGCGGTCTGATGCTGATCTGCGGTCTTGGACCGGATGTTGTCCAAGTGGTCTGATCACGCAGTCTGCTTTGTGAGACCACTCACGATCTGACGGGTGGTGATTGTATCTCTCTTGTGCGGTGACCACATCCGTCTACCCGCCTAAAAATAGGGGTGCATGGCCCGTCATTCGTAACGAGAACAATTTTGCGGTCAGCAGGTTGCGATCTCCATCCTTGGTGATTTCCAAGTGGCTTGAATAAATAGTTCGGCTGCGGCTTGTCTGTGAACTGGTTTATGTTGTTCTTGTGTTGTTCGCAGCGAACTCGGCGATCAGGCGACCTTCAGCGGTTAGGCGATCTGAGTTGCGGTCTGGCGACTGCTTCAATTCTTTGTTCAGTTCAATAAGCTCCAGTTCGTGCGGTCTGAGGTGGAAGTCTGGCAGTGCAGGTCATCTTGCCTGTTTCTGTTCGTGCTGTCTCAGGTCAAGTCGGGCGATCTCTGGAGTCGAGCGGTCTGTGCGGTCTCTGCTTGTCAAGCCGCCAGATTTGTTTTTGGTGTGTTTTGTTCTTCTCTCCTTCATGATTCTTATGAATCATGTCTCGCCATGTATACCTTGCACTGTAATCAAGTATTATGATTCAATAAAGTTTTGAGTTGTTGTGTGGCATATTGTGGTTGTTTGGCTATAACTCAGTTGATGCAACTCCTGCTTACTCCTAAGCGATTCAAATCAAAAATTTTAACATGGTATCAGAGCTAGGTTTTTGGAGTGGATAAGCAGTGTTCAACTTGAGTTGCCATCGTCTTTGTGAAGAAGAGACCACATAGGTTTTCCATGGAAGCTGGATACGCAAGAGGGCTTGGTATTGAACTCCTCACAACGACTAACTATAAGAAATGGAGGTCATGTATGGAGAGTTAATAACTTGGCGAGGATCTATGGGAGATAGTTGTAGGAGAAGACCCACAAGAAGTGTTTCTAGCAAGAGATAATATGGCAGAGGTGAGACTTTGGAGGAGGACTAATGCAAAGGTAGAGTTCACACTCAAGAGGGCTATCTCACCAGAGCTATTCGATCACATCATTGGATGTAAATCTGCTGCTGAGATTTGGACGTCTTTGCACGGGATGTTTAATAAGAAGAATGTAGCTCGGCTACAGTTTCTTGAAAATGAGTTGGTGAAAGCCTCTCAAGGTGATCTTTCAATCTCTACCTTCTTTCTTAAGATGAAGAACCTCACAGTAGAGATTTCTTCTTTGGACCCTGATGAGCCCATCTCGGAGGCAAAACTGAAGAGGCATATCATTCGCGGGTTGCGGAAGGAGTATCTTGCCTTTGTGACGTCAGTTCAGGGTTGGGAAAATCAACCATCTCTGTTTGAGCTGGAGAACTTACTTGCTTCGCATGAAAGTTTGGCAAGACAGATGGCAGGGACTTCTATCTCTGGGGTAGATAGTGATGTGTTGTTCTCTTGAAAGAAGAAGAAGAAGTGGGAGAAGAAGAAGTAGGGTCATGATGGACCCTCTACTTCAGGTCAGCCGGATAGGGGCTATGCTCCTAAGTCTGATGGGAAGAAGAAGGGAGAGGGGCCAAGGTGCTTCAGGTGCAATAAGACCAGGCACTTCAAGAAAGATTGTCGGGTTAATCTTCAGCCGGGACATGCAGCGGAGAAGGAGAAGCCAAAGTCTGATGAAGCTGGATGGGGAGGAGCCTTTGCGGCTAATATGACGGGGATGCCCGTTAAGGCCTTGGCTGCCATCAACATCGAAGAGGATTGGATCATGGATTCAGGGTGTGGGCATCACCTCACCGGGGATGAATCAAAATTCTCTTCTTTGGCACCTTACTCAGGTAACAATGCAATCATTATGGCTGATAATTCTGTTCATGCAGTTGAACAAGAAGGAGTTGTATTTCTGAGCAGTGATAAGGGTAAACTCACATTGAGGAGTGTCTATCACGTGCCGGGTATGAAGAAGAATCTCTTCTCTGTGACCAATGTGGTCGATGCCGGTTATCACGTTCTGTTTGGCCCAACAGAAGTGAAGTTTCTTAAAACTCAACCGGAGATAAAGGGAGATGTTATTCATGTTGGAAAGCAGGTGAAGGACTTGTTCATTTTATCGATAAGTACCTATGTTGATAAGATGAAGACCAATGATAGCGCGGCTATCTGGCATGAAAGGTTGGGGCATGTTGGCATGGATAAATTGAAGGCTATGGCGGTAAGGGGCCTTGTCAAGGGCTTGCCTAGCTTGTCCTCTTATGGACACGGTCATGTTTGTGCAGGTTGTTAGTTTGGTACGTCTCATAGACTTCCATTTGATAAATCGCAAACAAGATCCAAAGCGCCATTGGAGTGCATTCACGGTGATTTGATGGGACCGACTGCCACCCCAAGCCTTGGAGGCAATAGATATTTGTTGGTGTTGATTGACGATTACACCAGATATGTCTGGGTGTATTTTCTAAAAGAGAAGTCAGAAGCTTTTGCGAAGTTCATGGAGTTCAAGGAGCTAGTGGAAAGTCGGTTAGGCCTGCGGATGAAAAAGTTGAGAACTGACAATGGTGGGGAGTTCACCTCTGGTGAGTTCTCAAGTTTTTGCAGGAAACACGGCGTCCGGAGAGAGCTCACTTGTGCCTATACTCCACAGCAAAATGGTGTTGTAGAGCGGAAGATCCATCATCTGACGGAAACCTGCAAGTGATGGCTTCATGCCAAGAGTATCCCAAAGTCCTTCTGGGCGGAGGGAATGCCTTGTGCAGCTTACGTCATCAACAGGATGCCTATAAGTTCTATCAACATTAAGACCCCTCACAAACTGATGTTCAAGGAGAAGCCAAGTGTTGCACACCTTCGGGTGTTCGGGTCAACCTGTTATCAGCATATCCCTGATGCTCTTCGGACAAAGCTAGATGCGAAAGAAAGGAAGCTAGTTTTTATTGGATATGATGAGAGGAAGAAGGGATGGAGATGCATGGATCCTGTGACACGGAGATCATTGGTATCTCTAGATGTGATGTTCGATGAGGTGACTTCTTACAAGGGGAGTTCAAGAGTTGAACTGCCAGAGAGCAGGATTGATAAAGAAGGGAAGGATGGGAAATATCTTTAAGTGGAGTTGCCTGTTTCACCAGGAGCTCCAGTTGTGTCAAGCTCAGATATGGATGCTTCAGGTTCTGGAAGTAGGGGGAGCGATGCTCCAAGTTCATCTGGAAGAGGAGCTAGCATAGAAGAAGCGGCTGAGGAGGTGGTTAGTCAGGTGTAACCTCTTAGGAGGTCGAAGAGGACTATCAAGCCACCAGATCGATACACAGGAGGAGACATGGTGAGCTTCGTCTCATGTTTCTTTGCTGGTCCCTTGGATGAGAGAGAGCCTTCGAGCTTTGAGAAGGCCAAAGGCGTGATGCAGTGGGACATTGCTACGCAAGAGGAGATGGATGCTCTCAAGAAGAATGAGACTTGGTCTCTAGTGCCCAGGCCCAAGGGCATTACCCCTGTGACATGCAAGTGGGTCTATAAGCTCAAGAAGAAGGCTGACGGTAAAATCGAACGATACAAGGCTCGCTTTGTAGCTCGCGGGTTCTCATAGCAGTACGAAGAAGATTATGATGAGACGTTCAGTCCAGTGGCAAAGATGACTTCGGTCTGATTTGTTATTGCTTTGGCGGCATCAAGTGGATGGGATATTTTGCAGCTCGGCGTGAAGAATGCCTTCTTATACGGAGAGATTGACAAGGATATCTTCATGATCCAACCGCCGGGCTTCATCTCGGAGGATTGTCTAGACTACGTCTGCAAACTGAAGAAGGCCATGTATGGGTTGAAGCAAGTGCCTCGGGCGTGGTACGGAAAGATCGCGGAGTATCTTCTATTCTGCGGGTTCTTTGCTTCAGACTCTGATTCTAGCTTGTTCGTCAAGAAGGAGGGGGTGCTTCGGGTTATTGTTCTGCTGTATGTGGATGACATGATTGTCACCGGGAACTCGAAGGAGGCAGTAGCAAGGCTGAGAGCTGAGCTTGCTATTAAATTTGAGATGAAGGATTTGGTGAGCTTCACCATTTCCTTGGACTCGAGGTTCAGAGGTGGGAAAGCGGAGTGCTCGTTTCTCAGGATGGATATGCGGAGCGGATCGTTCAACGATTTGGCATGGAGGAAGGGAAGAGTAGCTCTATACCTCTGGAACAACATCATAAACTTCAGAAGGATGAGGGGAGAGTTCCATCTGATCCATTGGTGTTCCGAGCTCTGGTTGGGATCTTGATCTACTTGACGATCACAAGGCCTGATATTTCTTATGCAGTTGGCAAGGTGAGTCGGTACATGGCGGAACCACGAAAGCCTCATCTTCTGGCGGCAAAAGGAATTTTGAAGTATGTGAAGTCGACCTCTGATCTGGGTCTCCTATATAGGAGAGGGTCTAGCTTGGAGTTGCATGGATACATGGATGCTGCTTACGGGGGAGACGTGGATGATCGGAGATCAATGTCTTGTTTTGTCTTTATGACAGGCCCCACAGCTATTTCTTGGTGCAGCAAAATGAAGGACTCGGTGTCTGTATCTACCAAAGAAGCGGAATACAAGGCTTCGGCCTTGGTAGCTCAGGAAGTCATTTGGCTCAGGAGGTTGGTGGAGGATGTTCAAGAGGGGGTTCGAGGTCCCACTATGCTACGCGGGGACAATGAGAGTGCTCTCAAGCTGGTTAATAATCCAGTCTGTCACGCGAGGACCAAGCATATTGAGATTGAGAACCATTTCATTCGTGAAAAGGTGTTGGGAGGATCTCTTATGGTCGAGCATGTTTGGAGTGCAGACATCTTCACAAAGCCACTGGCGAAGGGACCGTTTACTCGGTTGCAGAGTTTACTTGGGCTAGTTTCCACTTCCCACTTCAAGGGGGAGTGTTGAAATTGTTGAAGTGGAGTGGAAAGTGACCGGCGGTCTATTTTTGGAGACCGCAGAGACCGCGCGGTCTCGTCTCTGGTGTTCTGCCAGTCTGGCACTACCGGTCTGTCTCTGGCGGCCTGCTGTGATAGGCCGGTATGTTCTACTTTACTGCGGTCTCTTCCCGGTTTGTTCTGCTTGGTTGGTCTATCTTCTCTATAGAAGACTGGGCGGTCTGTTTTTGTGTAACCGCTGTGACTGGGCGGCTTATGCTAGGCGATCTGGCGACTTGTCTGAAGTCGGCCAGATGTTCTTGGTTTTGCTCTTGGCGATCTAAGGAAGGAGTGGTCTTGTGTCTGCGCGGCTTATGCGCGGTCTGCTGCTGATCTGCGGTCTTGGACCGGATGTTGTCCAAGTGGTCTGATCGCGCGGTCTGCTTTGTGAGACCGCTCGCGATCTGACGGGTGGTGATTGTATCTCTCTTGTGTGGTGACGCCAACCGTCTACCAGCCTATAAATAGGGTGCATGGCCCGTCATTCATAATGAGAACTGTTTTGCGTTCAGCAGGTTGCGGTATCCTTCCTTGGTGATTTCCCAGTGGCTTGAATAAACAGTTCGGCAGCGGCTTGTCTGCGAACTGGTTTATGTTGTTCTTGTTCTGTTCGCAGTGAACTCGGCGATCAGGCGACCTTCAGTGATTAGGCGATCTGAGTTGCGATCTGGCGACAGCTTCAGTTCTTTGTTCAGTTCAATAAGCTCCAGTTCGTGCGGTATGAGGTAGCGGTCTGGCAGTGCAGGTCATCTTGCCTGTTTTCTGTTCGTGCAGTATCAGGTCAAGCTGGGCGGTCTCTGGAGTCGAGCGGTCGGTGCGGTCTCTGCTTGTCAAGCCGCCAGATTTGTTTTTGGTGTGTTTTGTTCTTCTCTCCTTCGTGATTCTTATGAATCATGTCTCGCCATGTATACCTCGCACTGTAATCAAGTATTGTGATTCAATAAAGCTTTGTGTTGCTGTGTGGCATATTGTGGTTTGTTTGGCTATAACTCAGTTGATGCAACTCCTGCTTACTCCTAAACGATTCAAATCAAAAAATTTAACACGGAGTGGTCCTCAGGGCCCAGAGGACCGAGGGTAACTGCTCTACCAAGTTCCCCCTGAGGTTCTCGACCTTCTTCTTCAGCAAGTTCACGATAATTTTGTTTGCCGCCTCCACCTGTCTGTTGCTCCTTGGTTGGTGGACTGACGCAAACTGAATGTCTATGCCGAGCTGAGTGCAGAAGCTGACGAACTCGTCGCTGGCAAACTGCGGCCCGTTGTTTGTAAATATGGCTAGCGGGAGCCCATTCCTTCAAAGTATCTCACCCCATATGAAATTTCTAACTACTTGAGATGTTACCTTGGCCAGCGCCTTCACCTCCAGCCACTTGGAGAAATAGTCAATCATCACCAACAAGAACCTTCTTTTGCCACTCGCTTGTGGGAAAGGGCTTACCAGGTCCAAACCACATATAGCAAAGGGCCAGGGTGCTGCGATGGAACGAAGCCTCTGGGCCGACAGGATCTGGAGAGGACCGAACAATTGGCATTTTGAACATTTCCTCGCGAACTCCGCCGCATCCTTGCTGAGGGTAGGCCAAAAGTAGTCCTGCCTCAACACTCTCCCCTCTAAGGTTCGGCTCCCTGAGTGACTGCCACACTCCCCCGAGTGAATTTCCTCCAGGACCCTTGGGACCTCCTCCTATGATACACAATGGGCTAGGAGTCCCGAGAGTGTTTTCCTATACAGTCCTCCTGCATGCAAGGAATAATATGCCGATTTATACCTGAAGCACCGCTTATCAACATCCCCTTCGGGGAACTTCCCCGATGCCAAGAAGGTGATGAATGGATCCATCCATGATGCCCGCTGGTCCACCTCCATCAGCTCACCCCCCTCGATGGATGGTCGGAAGAGGTCTGAAACCGTCCCCCCTGCCCTGGGACCGAACTTGGCCAGGAGGTCCGCCACAGCACTCTCCTCCCTTGGCACGTGATGGATTGAGAAGGTCCATACTGCCCTATGAGCCCTTGACCTTTTCCAGGTATTGCTGAAGAATAAACTCCTTTACCTCGAACTCCCCTCTAACCTGGCAAGCCACTACCATGGAGTCCATCGAGACCTCTGCATCGTGCGCTTCCAACTCTCGGGCCAGTCGTAGGCCCGCCACCACTGCCTCATACTCCGCCTGGTTGTTGGTGAGGGGTAATTGAATATTGATTGCCTGCTCGATCCTCATCCCATGGCAGCTTACTAACACCACCCCTCCCCCGAAGGAATGCTTTCCCGAGTCCCCATCCACCAACATCCTCCAGGCCACCGAGGTGGGTAGATCGGACCCTTCCACCTTGGTTACATAGTCCGACAAAATGTCCACCACCGCTTGGGCCTTTATTGACAACCTAGGCACATATGAGATATCAAATTCACTTAGCTCTACCGACGACTTAGCCAACCTCCCCGAGTGCTCCACCACTTCCATGATGTTGCGAAGGGGGTGGTCGGTCACCACTTTGATCAAATGCGCTTGGAAATAAGGCCGGAGTTTCCGGGCCAACACCACCAAGGCGAAGGCCAACTTCTACAGGATGGGATACCGAAGTTTCGCCTTCCTTAGGACCCGGCTAACATAGTAGATGGGGAGCTGCCTTCTACCTTCTTCCCAAACCAGCACTGAACTTACTGCCTCGGGTCCTACTCCCAAGTATAGGGACAAGTCCTCTCCTTGTCTCGGCCCTTGCAGCAAGGGATCTTGGGTCAATTGTTCCTTCAGTGCTTGGAAAGCCCTCTCACACTCAGGGATCCATTCAAATTTTTGATTCCCCCATAGCACCATGAAGAAGGGTACACACTTCTCTCCCTCCCTGGAGAGGAACCTACTGAGACCGGACAACTTCCCTGTGAGGCGCTGGACCTCCTTCGCATTCCTCAGCGATCCCAACTCTATGATGGCCTTATCTTTGTCTGGATTAGGCTCCACCCCCGCTGGGGTGAGCAAGTGGCCGAGGAACTTTCCCCGGCTAGCCCTGAAGACACACTTATGGGGGTTGAGCTACATCTTGAATTTCCTCAATGTTCCAAAAGTTTCTTTGAGGTCACGGAGGTGGGACTCAAGGTCTCGACTCTTCACCATAAGGTCATCCACATAGACCTCCATGTTTTTACCCTTTTGCTCTCGGAAGACTTGGTCCATCATCCGTTGGTAAGTGGCTCCTGCGTTCTTGATCCCAAAGGGCATCTCTGCATCCACCCTGGGCATCTCGGTCGCGCTCCAGGAGAAGACATCCACGTTCTCCTGCACACATGCCAGGATTTGCTTGTGCTCCTATAGGTTGAGCTCCCCGCTGATCTTGACTTTTCCACCACCCCTGCTCGGGAGGTGACTACGAGTTCCACGACCTCATCCACAGCCTCCAGCCGGGACTGTTCACCCCAATCACCCTCTTTCTCCTCGCCCTGAGCCAGCACTTCGGCCTCCTCCTCCTTCCTCTCTCCCAGAACCTCCATCAACTCTTCCGCCCCCTCCTCCTAGGCTTCTCCTTCCTCCTCTTCCCTCTCCTTCTCCTCTTCGAGCCCCGCCGGCTCCCCCATCTCCCGATCCCACTCTTCCACCTCGGCCATCCAGACGATGGTGTTCACGACCATAATATAACACTGCCGAGCTACCTTTGGATGTCCCCTTATCCGGACTTGAACTCCTCCCGCCCTGAACTTGAGGCACTGGTGGAAGGTGGATGGGACGCAGCGAGACGCACTAATAAGCTGCCATCCAAAGATGCCAATGTTGCTGATGGGGGCATCCTCTATGACAAAATGACAATTCCTGGACTGCCCCCCCCCCCAAGACTACATGGAGTCCAACTCCCCCCTCTACCTCCTTTCTCTCACCGGAGAACCCAAATAGTTGGCCATCAGAGGCCAACACCCTTCTGATCTCCACCTTCATGTCATCGAACGCCTTCTTAAAAATGACATTGACCGAGCTCCTGTTATCCACAAGGATTCGAGAGACGGTGAAGTTCTCAATCGCTGTCTAAAAGACCAGCGCATCGCAGAAAGGGTCTTCATGACCCGACATGTCCTTCTGAGTGAACAAGATCTTCTCTGATGGGGGCGGGGCTAGGGACGTCGAAGCCACGCTGCGATAATAGATAGCATGGAGGCTTTCCTTCCGGGTCGCCTCAATCCCTACCCACCATGGATCGCCCTGATCCCTGCTCAAGTCCCCATATCGACCCGGTCTTCACACCTCTCGTCCTCCTCATCCTGAGACAGGACCTCCTCAATCTTTACCACCCGCTGCTCCCGCGGCACTGGCAGTCTGGCTTCCTTCATCTCCAGGAACTCCATGAAAGTGGTCGTTGCGTGACCTTCCTCCCCGTGGATGTCACAATAGGACAACGCCGCCCCCTCCTCTCAACTTCTCCCGCCCTATTCCTCCTCCTAGGAGAGGCTCCTCTGGCTCCTCTTCCCCTGCCTGGTCTCCCCCAACCGACCGCCATTGCCTGCAGAGGCGGGTGGGGGTGAGGCGGCCTTGGGCCCTGCCTCCACACTACCTGGTGGGGTATTCCTTGGCCTCCTTGGAAGTTATCCCCTCCCTGGTGGAAACCCCTTCCCGGACCATGCCTTCCGCCTTCCTGCTGTCTCCACCCCACCTCTGGGGCTCTCGCATCTTCTCTTCTCCTTGGTTCCGGATGCTTTACCTCTGGCTCGCTCAGCCATGCCAACCTCTTCGTGAACTCGGGGTTTGCTGCCTCCCCCTCTATCTCCTCTGCCGCTCTCTCCATCATCTCCTCAAAAGTCAAAGGAGCCCTCCTCTTGAGGACCATTTTGAATAACCCCTCTCGTAGCCCCACTATGAAGGCGAGCTGGAGAGTGTACCCTGGCACCTCCTAGATGAGGAGGACCTCTTCCTGGAACCGATCCACATAATGAGCTAGCGACTTCCCTGCCACTGCTTGATGTTGAAGAGGGCCTCAGGTTCCTTCTTCCTCTTCTTCGAGGTTGAGAAGCGCAGCAGGAAACCACGATGCAAATCCTCAAAAGCGTATATCGACTTGGAGGGCAACTGATGGAACCAGTCCCTCGCTTTCACCTTTAGGGTGGTGGCGAAAAGTCAGCACTTGACAGCGTCTGACATAGGCTTGATAGAGACCAGGTCTTTGAACCACTGCAGGTGCTGGGTAGGGTCATCCTTGCCGGTATACTAGGTCATGTCGGGCTCGCTGAACCCCTCGGGGAGTGGTGCCAAGAGCACCAACTCGCAAAAGAGACTCCCCCCTTCACACTCCTAACCTGCTCCACTCGCCCCATGAGCTCCCCGGGCGAACTGGCTCCTCCCGGTCTCGCACTCGCAGAAGGGGCGCTCGCTGGGATCCCACAGGCTGGGATCCCTACTCCTGGGATGGCGCTTGCCTGAATCCCTCCTGCACTCACTAAGCTGGGGAAGAGCTCCCGCCCCGCTAGATCTCGCTCAGGCAACTATGACGCCGCCTCCTTCCTTGGCCTCTGCCCCGGGGCGTGCTCGCCGACTCTAGCTGGAGGGGCCACCTGGGGCGTAGGGGTTGCGAGACCCCCAAGGGCCGAGGCGAGGGGGCTCTGAAAATCCTCGAGTAGATCCCTCTTGAGGTCGGCCATCATCTCCACCGTTGCTGGCATACTGGTTGCGGCGAGCCGCCGAAATCCTCCTCTCACTCATTGTCTCCTGCCATCTCTTCTTTAGAGCTTTCTTGGACCAGCTGCACTCCACGCTCACCGCACCAAAAATGTTAAAACCAGGACTTGGCTTCTTTGTGGAGCTCGGGCCCTCAAGGATGAGGGGTAGCTAGCACTTACTGATTCCTCGGAAGGAACCGACCGGATACTCGGAACTAAATACAGACCATTGGTCGCAGCGAGGAGGTCCCACCACACACCTAGAAGATCTTTGAGCGCTTCCCCTCCCACGCCAAAGCTGAGACTGGCACCTTGGAGAGCCTGAGAGCCAAGCCAAGATAACCTAGGGAGGAAGAAGCTCAGTCAACTGAGATCCGGATCCTCTCCAAAGGTGCCCTTCAAGGTCTATTTATAGTTTTTCAAGTCTGGTCTGCTAATAGCGGGATTCCGCCTTACTGATTTGCTATACGCAGCCCAAAATGGTCTTCCAACAGCCAAACTTCACTGTTTGGAGGGGCTAACTGCAGACCACCAGGGGTTTTTAGGTAAAAATGATCATGAACCCTTCCTGGGTGAGCCTCCCACACTGGCCTCTATCGTGAACTGCGAGACTTGGCTCGCTCGCATCCTATGAGTAACTGACGAGGGTCTGGCCTGTTCGCCCTCCCCCGAGCGACCGGCGAGAGCCTAGCTCGCCCGACACCCTGTTTTGCTTGCCTTCTTATTCCTTTCTCCTGATGGTCCCGTCGACTTTGTATAAGCTTCACGTCGACTTTGTATAAGCTTCTCGTTGACATTGTATAAGCTTCCTGTCAACTTTGCATAAGTTTCCCATCGACTTTGTATAAGCTTCCCGTCGACTTTGTATAAGCTTCCTCTCGACTTTGTATAAGTTTCCCGTCGACTTTGTATAAGCTTCCCATCAATTATGAGTTAAGCTTCCCGTCGACTTTGTATAAGGTTCCCGTCGACTTTGTATAAGTTTCCCATCGACTTTATATAAGCTTCCCGTCGACTTTGTATAAATTTCCCGTCGACTTTGTATAAGCTTCCTGTCGACTTTGTATAAGCTTCCCGTCGACTTTGCATAAGTTTCTCGTCGACTTTGTATAAGTTTCTCGTCGATTATGAGTTATGCCTTTCCCGTCGACTGTTTGTATAAGTTTCCCGTAGACTTTGTATAAGCCTCCCGTTGACTTGGTATAAGCTTCCCTTCGAATTTGTATAAGATTCCCGTCGATTATGAGTTAAGCTTCCCATTGATTATGAGTTATAACCTTTCCAGTCGGCATTGATAAAAGCCCTTCCCGCCGACTTCTATAAGAATTCCTTCCCTTCGACTTCTATAGGAAGTCCTTCCCGTTGACTTCTATAGGAAGTCCTTCCTGTCGACTTCTATAGGAAGTCCGTCCCATCGACTTCTATAAGAAGTCTTTTCCGTTTGTTTTTGCTTAGTCTTTCATGTCAATTTTAATAATTCTTTCCCCATCGACATTGTCGTGTATTCTAAATTGTTTCATCAATGTTTTTAAGTCCTTTTGCAATGTGGGCCCGAGTTTCTTAAATTATGTTGTTGAGCATCTTAAGCTCATTTGTTGTGTCTTTAGATGAGGTCATGTCTTGTTATGTCCCGTGATGTTAAGTGTTCATTCATCGTGTTATTTCATCATGTATTTTGAGTTATTTCATCAAATATTCCGGGATAGTTATGGCGAGTATTCTTGAATATTTTGATCTATGTTGTCCAATGCTCCGAGTGTTTTCTAATAAACCGTTGAGTATTACTCGGGTGTTTGTCCTTCGTGTTAAGCTTATCTTTGTAGTGTTCCTACACCAAGCCTTGCATGGTGCCGGCTTGATGAAATTTTCAACCTTTTTGCTAGTTGAATGTTGATCTATGATTAATTGTTGAATCAGGTGCTTACTGATTCTATCGTCATGAGTTGTGGTTAAAACTATCTATAATCCTGTTTTCCTGCGTGGTACTCTTTTGATTGGCTTGTTAGTTATAAAGAGCAATATTTGCTCTGTAGATTATGAGATCTAGGTATGCTCTGTTAGAGTCTGTTGGTTGTGTGAGATAAGAGTCACCGCCACAGTGCCTCTGTTGGGCTGTTGGTTTGTGTTGATTGGAGCCACCACCAAAGCACTCATGTTTGTTTGTTAGGTTGTGAGCGTTTTGTTAACCACCGTCACAGTGTCGTTTACTTATGGATCATACACCTGAAGCTCGTATTGCCCGGCGTTAAATGATGCCCTTTTCACGACCTGATCAGTCTCAAGTTCTTATAAACATATATGCTTATATATATATGTATTATAATTTTTTATGTCCATTACTTTTGGTGCAGGCATTTCTTTTACCGAGTGCACTCATTTGAGCTAGCTCTGGTTGTTTCAAATTAATCTTTCCGTAACTGTTAAAAGTGAGGTATTAGATCTTAGATTTACTCTAGAGGGGGGGATGAATAGAGTATTAAAAGTTTTTAAATTTATTTTATAGCGGAATTAAAATACTAATATAAATATGTGTAACATTGTGAGTGTAAAAGCAAAAGAAAAATCACAGCACAGTACAGAAAGAAAAACAAAATCACAGAAGACACAATGATCTATAGTTGTTCCCCAATCAAACTGGGTACATCTACACTTCTACCACCCTTGGTACGAATCCACAAGGTTTTTGATCAGGTACCCAATCACCACAAGGATTTTTGATCAGGTGCCCAAACACCACTGAGCTTTTGTTCAGGTGTTCAAACCAAAACATAGGTTTTTGACCTGGTGCCCTGCCACCAAAGGTTTAACTTTTGAAGGGAGTTAGAACCCTGTACAAGATGGGATAAAAAGGGGTAAACAAAAAGTGTTTATGAGATTCTTCTCTGTCAACAAGCTAAGAGAAGACTATTGGATTGTTGTGTTGTAAAGCTCCCCCTGTCTCATAGAAATTCATGACAGTTGGACGGAGCTTTCACTTGGATGTAGAAAATCTTCCTTGATAGCAGATGAATTTGAGAGACAATGTTTCTCAGATTATTGTTGCTCTTTGAAGATTAGAATCAGCAGCTGAAAACTGAGAGAAGAATATTATTCTCAGAGAGTGAAAGTGCTGCTATTAAGGATGAAGATCTATTTCTCTTTTGACTTTTTTGTATTTCTCTCTCGACTGATTCTTTTTACTGGTACTATCTTACTACTGCTTCATCCTTTTCCTTAGAGAATATATGACAGATTCGAAATTCAAATCTTCTGATTAAGGAATAAAATAATCTGAATTAAAGCATTCTTGGAACTGCAATCTGATTCACCAATAATGCTTTAATTCCTTTTCCTTTTCCATGAAAGTATCCTTTTCCAATATGTCAACGGCTACTTTCTTGAAAGAAGAGAATGGAAAGGAATAATAAAAGGAAAGATCAAATCTTGACTTATCTGATATGTGAATAAGTCCAAATAATTGAATAGATCCGTTGCTGATTAGTCGATCTGAGTTCGGAGAAAAATAGATAACTGATCCATTAGAAAATGGCAAACTGAAGAAGAAATTCATTGAGCAGAAAACTGAGTTCATCGAGCTGAGAGCTGAGTTCGTCGAACTGAAAGCTGAGTTCGTCGAACTGAACATTTAGTTTCTTATTCATCGAACACAGAGCTGAATTCGTCTATCTCAATCTGGAGTTCGTCGAAATGAGAGATAAAATCTGTTGAACTGCCTGGAGGACTGAAATCGTCGAGCCGAGGAGCAAGTTTGTCGAACAAAAACACGACGTTCGTCGAACGCAGAATGAAGTTTGTCGAACACAGAAACTTGGAATTTGTCCTAAGTTCTGTCTAACTCAAACAACTTTAGACCTTGACCCTTAGACTATACAATGGGGTCAAATTGAGTCCTAATCACAGATAGTGATCCTAGCCCAAATCAGTAATAGGGTTGTTCCAACAATTTCTCCCTATTTGGGTTAGGATAATATTTGACAAAATAAACCAAACAAACAAAACACAGAGCATATATATCTGACAGAATTTAAATCATTTCAGCAGATAAAATATATAGAACTTTGAGTTTAGGAATCTTTACGCTGAAATCAGAATTAGCAAATACCAAACAAAACTGAAGCTTTACACTTTCACATTGAGGAGGGCTTGAGAATGATTTCTCTATTTGGATTTTCTGATTCTCTTTTGCTCATATAGAGGTCATTAGCTCCCAGTAGTGTTTGAGATGATGCATGAGGAACCACTACTGCTGGGTGCAACCTTAAATAATCTTCAGCATTAAAAAGGTGTCTTGAGCTATACCTTTCAAATTCTTGTCTTCTGAAATCAGACATTGTAGTATAATGAGAGAAATCCTTTCCTTCTGCTTTGGCTTTATTTATCTGAGCTGTGGCAATTGATTCTTTGAATCTATCCATGTGGGCTATCTTATCTGATTCTGGATTTACAGGAGATGGAGGCCTTTCATAAATATCACTGGCCTGATATGAGGATTGTTCATCAGAATTTATTTTCCTATGAGAGGAGCCATCATAAACATGATACTTATATACTGAAGAAGAAGATCTAGCAGATCCTTAAGGAGGAGCTCTGGCTAATTTAGAACTATGGGAGCCACTGGAGCTTCTATATCTTCCTTCAAGATCTTCTTGAATGCTGCTGAGAGGGCTTCTGAGAAGATGAGGAGGGCAACCCTGCTGATCTTGCTGCTGGAGGAGGACGAGGAGGAGGGTGATTGTACTTTACTGGCTAGTCTGAGTAGAAGCCTATCTTCTTCATTTTCTTTCTTCTATTGTTCTCATTTCTGGAAAATTTCATCCAAGCTGGAGAATCTTTGGTGAGGGTGATATTATGCAAAATATAATATGGCGTATCATTTGTTGAAGAGGGAGATTTAGGAACAACAACAGTCTTTGCTTTACTTCTTGACTTCCTTTTGTTTACAGATTTAGCATCTGAATCATCACTATCACTATCATCACTATCAGCATCAGACTATACAGGGGCATTATACAAATCATCAATTCCTTGAATACCCTTAACAACATCTTGTTGTTCTGGAGAAGCAATATCATCATCAAAATCAATATCCTCTGGAAGAAGAGAATCATCAAACACAATTGTTGGAGGAGAAAGGGGGATTCATCAAAATCGAAAGTTGGAGGTGACTTCACGAAATCAACTTCTTTTGAACCTGCAGTTGTAACTACTTTAGCCTAAACTGGAACTGAAACTTGAAAGCCTTTGATAATTTCCTTTAGTACAATTGTACCTACTGGAGCTGTATATGGAACTATAGCTTTTGAATGAACTTGAAACTTGGGTAAACTGCTGAAAACTTAATTGAACTTTGACAATAATGAAATAATATCTATTGAGGGATGAATAGAAATACTCTTTACTGGAGCTATAACTGGAACTGAATCTGCATCTGCAACTTCTTCATCAATAACTGTATCTGAACCTGGAGCTGCTTCAAACTCAATGATCATATCTGAACCTGCAATATCTGGAGCTTCTTCATCAAGCATCTCCCCCTACCTAGTTTTAGGGAGACCTGAACCTAGGCCCCTAGAAGAAGGGATAGGTGTAGAGTAGGTAGGGAAGGATGCAAGTTTAGAAGATAGATCAGAGATGGCTTGCAAAACAGGATCTAGCTTCTCATCAAGAAGAGAAGTTAGCTTGGGAGATATATGATGAAATATCTGGTCAGCTATAGAGGAAAAATCAACATACACCAAATTATGTGGATGCTGAGAAGATGATGGTGCTGGAGTAGAAGAAGATGGAATAGTAGAGGGTATGAAGATGTTAGTAGCATCTGAGAGGGGTGGAATATGATCTTGATGAATATGAGACTGAGGTGGAGAATATGGAGGATACAATAGGTCAAAAGATGGAGGGGGAATGAATGGAGGAAGAGAGTCATGAGGGGGAAGGGAATCATCATCTGGAATGGATGATGAGGGAAAATCTCCAGACAGGTTTGTCTGAAGAGGAGGAGAAGAGAGTAATGAAGAGGATGGAGGGTCTATGGGAGAATGTGAAGGAGGAACTTCTTCAGGAGATGTATGCTGAAGAGGTTGAGAGGGGAGAGGAGTTGAAGATTCAAGAGGAGGAACTTCTGGTAGGGTGAGGGGAGTGACTGGGTCAGTCCTGGTGCTTTTAGAAGTTTGCCTGGAGGTTTCTGCACTTGGAGTCTTCTTAGTAATTACCCTTTCCCACTTGCCAAAGAGAGCTGGAGTCAGCCTCTTGCTTGCATTAATGAAGACCTTTGGTGACACCAACTGGTCTGGGCATTTCTCTTGAAGAATAATGCCTAACACTCTGCCATAGGAAACATTCAGTTTGCCTTGCTTCTTCGTTATTGATTCAAACAGAATCAATCCCCAAATTACCTGTTTCTTTTCAACTAAGGCTACTATCACAAGAAATTGGTGCCTAGTAATATAATCATGAGCAAAAGTTTTGCCTAGCAAAACTTTTCCAACTACGTCAGCCATGAATTTGTATTCAACTGACATATTCTTTTTCAGAAGATGATTAGGGTTTCCATTGGAGTGACCCATTTTATCCAATACAGCATTAAATTCATCAGAACGAATATCCAACTCATCATTACCATTCATCAAACCAAAAACTTCTATTAAGATATCTGGGGTAAGAGGAACCTAGTTTCCTGAGATTGATCCTGATATTGTTGTTGCATTCACTAACTCAACAGTATGTACCCATTCTTTGATTTCTGCGACTGGTAGCTTGATCCTGGTGGTCATGAACTTCCTTAACTGTTGTGCTTCAAAAAGTTGAAGAATTTCTTGGAAGACTTGGTCAGAACGAGCAAATGATTCCATATCAATGTCAAAGCTTGCATCGAACATCATCGATGAGATTACTGCTTGAGATATTATCATTGTACCTGCAAGAGAAAGAGATCAAGTGCAAGGGAACTGGAGGCAAAAGCAAGAGCAATTTTTGTAGGCGCAAAGACGAAAAGAAATCAATGTTTTGATTTTAAGATAGAGAGATCGGAGAAGGCGCGAGCTTTCGTAGAACGGGGTTCGGCTAAACCTAAGAAAATCAGAAGTTGAAGAGTCATGGGCTTCATCAAACTGCGGTCGACGATAAATAAATTTTGGTCGATCTCAGTTCGACGAATGCGCTGGCTTCGTCGATCTCTGAAGCTAAAAGGTTTCGTCGATCTCTGTTTGACGAACGTCTGAATTTCATCGATCTCCGTTCGACGAAATGAGGGGATATGTAGAAAATATAATTTTTAATTGATTGAATCTCCATCTATCATTCCTAGCTGATTTATAAAGAAAATATGCTTCTTTTCATCCAATGGTTTGGTGAAAATATCAGCTCTTTGTAAGTCAGTGGGAATAAATTGTAGGCAATTTTTATTTTTATCCACATTATCTCTGATAAAGTGGTGCCTAATTTCTATGTGTTTAGTCCTACTATGGAGTACTAGATTTTGTGCTATAGATATTGCACTAGTATTATCACAAAATATAATTGACTTATTTAGATTGATACCATAGTCTAGAAGTTGATTTTGTATCCACAAATCTGTGAGCAGCAACTGCCAGCAGCAATATATTCTGCTTCAGTTATTGATGTAGACACAGATGTTTGTTTCTTACAAAACTAAGACACTAGCTTATCACCAAGAAACTGGCAAGTTCCTAACGTGCTTTTCCTGTCTACTCTGCATCCAGCATAATCAGAATCTGAGAATCCAGTTAATTCAAATTCTGATGAAGTTGGATACCAGAGTCCTAGATTTGGACAACCCTTTTATATCTCAAAATTCTTTTTAATAAAATAAGGTGAGATTCTTTGGGGTTAACTTGGAACCTAGCACAAATACATGTAGCAAATATTATGTCTGCTCTACTAGCTGTTAAGTAAAGTAGAGAGCCAACAATTGTGCTATATACTTTTTGATCAACAGGTTTCCCTGATTCATCATTGTCTACAACAGCATTGGAGGACATGGGTGTCTTCATAGTGGAAACATCTGTCATACCAAATCTTTTCACTAATTCCTTAGCATACTTGGATTGTTATATGAATATGTCATTTGGAGTTTGCTTCACTTGTAGGCCAAGGAAGTAAGATAACTCACCCATACTACTCATTTCAAATTTAGATTGCACTAGGTCTGAAAACCTATTGCATAGATTTGAATCAGTAGAGCCAAAAATAATGTCATCTACATAAATTTGAACTAGTAAGGTTTGATTTTTATGTATCCTGAAAAATAAGGTTTTGTCAACAATGCCTCTACATAACTTGTTCTCTACAAGAAAATTAGCTAGGGTCTCATACCATGCTCTGGGAGCTTGCTTGAGACCATAGAGAGCTTTATTAAGCTTAATGACATAAGAAGAGTGAGTTGGAGAGATAAAACCTGGTGGTTGTTCCACATAAACATCTTCTTTAATATCTCCATTTAGAAAAGCACTCTTCACATCCATCTGATATACTTTGAATTTCTTGAATGTAGCAAAGGCAAGAAATATCCTTATAGCTTCAAGTCTAGCAATAGGAGCAAAGGTTTGACCATAATCAATTCCTTCTTCCTGAGAGTATCCTTGGGCTACCAATCTTGCTTTATTTCTGATTATGAAGCCTTGATCATCTAGCATGTTCCTAAAGACCCATTTAGTGCCAATGAATGGATGCCCCTTTGGTCTTGGAACCAAATACCAAACCTTGTTCCTTTCAAATTGATTGAGTTCCTCTTGCATTGCAAGAATCCAGTTTGGATCTTATTCTGCATCTATTATGGATTGTGGTTCAATTTGTGATAGGAAATAAGTATGCATCTGATTTTGGTGTAGTTGATGCTTTGTTTGAACACCTGCTGAGATATCTCCAATAACTTGAGATATTGGATGATCTCTAACTATGATGTGATCAACAGTTGGAGTGGGTTCAGCAATAGTTTCCTCTTGAGGGATTTGTTCAGCTGTCGCTTGATTTGAATTGTCAGCAAGATCTTCTGGAATATCTTCTTCTTCACTATCTTCAATAGTTTGAGTTGATGGGAGTAGAGACTCTTCATTATATAGATTCAATCCATTTAGCTCTTCACATAGAGCTGGTACCTGCAAAATATCTCTGGTAGAGGTGGTATTTCTCTCCTCATTTAACATATTAGTTTCATCAAAAGATACGTGCATGGACTCTTCTATCTTAAGAGTTGATTTGTTGTAAACTCTATATGCTTTACTAGAAAGAGAGTATCCAAGGAATATACCTTCAACAACTTTTGCTTCAAATTTCCTTAGATATTTCTTATCATTGTTATGCACATAGCATTTACAACCAAAAATCTTAAAATAGTTAACCTTATGTTTTTTATTCTTAAGTAATTCATAGGGTGTTTTACCCTTAAGTTTATGTATCAGAATCCTGTTCAACACATAATTTGCTGTGTTCACTGCCTCTGCCCAAAAAGGATAGTGGCAAGTGAGCATCAGAAAGCAATGTAGTTGATGATTCAATTAGTGTTCTATTTTTCCTTTCAGCTACCCCATTTTGTTGAGGAGTTCTAGGAGCAGAGAAACATTGCCTGATCCCTTCTTTTCCACAGAATTCTATCATCAGAAAAGGTTCAAACTTAGTGCCATGATCACTTCTGATCAATGCAACTAGAGTAGAGTACTCAATCTTGATGGACCTGAGAAAGTTTGTCAGAACACTAAAGGTATCAGACTTGTTCCTAAGAAAGAACACCCAAGTGAATTTAGAGAAGTCATCTGCAATAACTAAAGTGTAATGCTTCCCTCCTAGAATTTGTATTGCAGTGGGTCCAAATAGATCCAAATGTAGTAAGTACAGAATCCTAGGTGAATCACTTTTGGATATAGATTTAAAACTACTCTTGGTTTGCTTTCCTAGTTGACAAGCCTTGCAGAGTTCTTCCTTCTTGTATGAACCAGAAGGCGGTCCTCTTACTAGGTTGTCCTTGGAGAACTTAGAGATAGTTCTAAGGTTAATATGTCCAAGCCTTTTATGCCATAATTCATTTGTTTTACTTATTGAATTAAATAGACAAATGTCTGAATTGGCAGAGTCAAAATTGACTAAATAAAGATTTCCATGTCTAATACCAGATAACACATTAATGTTTTTATTATTGGAAATAAGACATAAGGAATGATTAAAAGTTACCTGATAGCCTTCATCACATAGCTGGCTTATGCTAATGAGGTTATTCTTGAGACCCTTAACATATGCTACCTCTTTGAAGGTAACTGCCCCAACTTTGATTCTTCCATATCCTTTGGTTTGTCCACAGTTGGAGTCTCCAAAAATCACTTTGGGTCCAAGATTTGCCTTGTAGTTGCTAAGGTTGGCCTTGTTTCCTGTCATGTGCTTGGAGCAGCCACTATCCAAATACCACTATTCTTTTATGTTTGGATAGCCTTTACCTGCACAACCAAAAATAAACTAGTTGTTCTTGACCCAGACTACCTTGGGTCCTTTTATCTTTCCACAAAATTTAGAAATGTAAGACATCTCAGGCTGATCCTTATAGCCTTGTGGATGATATTTCCTTGGAGGAATGATCCACTCAGTAAAAGGATTCTTAGTATTTTGAGAATAAGAATTCTTTTGAAATTCAGTACATTTTCTGTTCGACGAACTTGGCTGAGTTCGTCGATCGCCGTTCGACGAATTGAAGTGATTTTGTCGAGCATCGTTTAAATTATAACTGTACTGAAAGTCTGTGTTCAACATTCGTCGATCTACGTTCGACGAATTCTTATGATTTTGCCAAGCGTCGTTTGACGAATTCTTTTGAATTACTTTATTCTTAACATCCTTGCTTGAGGTATTCTTACGTACTTCTACTGCCTCTTTACTTTTGGCTGATAAGAACTTTACTGGAGTAGATAAAATATTTTTCTTAAGAAGATATGGCTGACTTGATGATGCACCCAAGCCCAGTTTGCCATTTAGTCTGGCATTCACAGTGCTTGTGATGTACATCAGTTTGATGATTCTCCCATTGAGGGATTATTCAAACTTTTTAGCCTCAGATAATTTGTTCTCAATGAGAACAATGTGTTCTTTGGAGGCAGCCAATTCATTCTTAAGATTGACATTATCTTCAGTCAGTTGATTCATTTCAACCAACTTATTTCCGAGGGAAATTATTTCCTTCTCAGATTTAATTAAATCTAGACAAAGAGTTTTAAATTCATTTTTGAAATCATTTGAATTAAAGTCAAAGGTAGAAATTACCTTATCACTGTCATTTTCAGATTCTGATTCATCTGAATTATTTCCTGAGGCATTAATAGCAATCATGCAGAAATTTCTTTCATCTTCATCATCACTGGAGCTAGATGATGATGCAAGCTCTGAATCATTGCATGAGTCATAGACAGTCATCAAGCATTGATCCTTTTCATTTGCATCATTTTCACCTTCAGATGAGATGGATGATGACTCTGACTCTGTCTCACTCCATGTTTCAGCTACAAAGCCACTTCCCTTATGTTTGTGTTTATGAGAGGATGGCTTGCTGGAGTGCCTCTTTTCTTCTTTCTCTTTTCTTTTATCCTTCTTTTGGTTCTCTGGACACTCAGATATGATGTGTCCAGGTTTCCTGCAGCCATACCAAATAATTTCTTTAGAGTTTGTTTTGTCATATCTTGGTTTTTCTTTTGATCTGAGATCCTTCTTTCTGAAGTATTTTCAAGCCATTTTGTAAAATCTCTTGGCTAGGAGGATCATAAACTCCATTTCTCCTGGAGCTTTATCTTCCTCTTCTGTAGATTGGAAAGCAATGCTTCTCTCCTTTTTGGTGGCTGGAGAGGAGGTAGATTGTTCAGCCTCTATTATCTTGATAAGCTGCTCATAGGATTTTAATTTGCCTAACAAGGTCTAAGTAGAGATCTCGTTCAGGCTTCTGGATTCCTTGATTTGCCAGATCCTAGAGTCCCATGTGCTGGGGAAGCACATTAGGATCTTATCATTAACTTCAGTGATTGAAATCACTTTCTCCAAAGATTTCAGTTCATTGATTATGAGACTGAGTCTATTGTACATGTCTGCAACTATCTCAGTTTCTCCCTTTTTGAAGTTTTCATATTGAGAGATAAGATGAGATCTTCTGTCTTTTCTCTCATCTGTTGATCCTTCAACCATGTTGTTGAGGGAATTCCAGATATCCCTGGCTGAGGTGCATTCCACAACCTTTTGGAAAATATCATCAGACATTGTTTGTGCCAATATGTTCATTGCTTTGGCATCTGCATTTTTTTGCTTCTTTTGAGCTTCTGTCCACTCAGGAGGTGGAACAACATTAAAGTTAGTTGCTGTCTCAGTACTTGTTATTGTTGAAGGAGTAGGGGGTCCTGTCAAAATGGAATTGAAAATATCCTCATCAATAGAATTCATATACAACTTGATCCTTGCCTTCCATAATGCAAACTTATTGAGATTGCACATAGGAGGTCTTTTGCTTGAGTATTCTTTGTTCTGTGCCATGAGTTTTTAGAAAAAGAAAACTCTAGAAAAAATTAAGATCTAATTGATCTTTGGATTCAGGTGTTAGCCTGTAATCAATCAACCAACCTCTGATACCAATTGAAAGTGAGGTATTAGATCTTAGATTTACTCTAGAGGGGGATGAATGGAGTATTAAAAGTTTTAAACTTATTTTATAGCGGAATTAAAATACTAATATAAATATGTGTAACAGGGTGAGTGTAAAAGCAAAACAAAAATCACAGCATAGTACAGAAAGAAAAATACAATCATAGAAGACACAAGGATCTATCGTAGTTCCCCAATCAAACTAGGTACATCTACTTTTCTACCACCCTTGGTAGGAATCCACTAGGTTTTTTATCAGGTGCCCTATCACAACTGGGATTTTTGATCAGGTGCCCAAACACCATTGAGCTTTTGATCAGGTGCTCAAACCAAAACACAGGTTTTTGATTAGGTGCCCTTCCACCAAAGGTTTAACTTTTGAAGGGAGTTAGAACCATGTACAAGATGGGATAAAAAGGGGTAAACAAAAAGTGTTTATGAGATTTTTCTCTGTCAACAAGCTGAGAGAAGACTAGTGGATTGTTGTGTTGTAAAACTCCCCCTGTCTGATAGAAATTCTTGACAGCTGGATGGAGATTTCTCTTCGATGTAGAATATCTTCCTTGATAGCAGATGAATCTGAGAGACAATGTTTCTCAGATTATTGTTGATCTTTGAAGACTAGAATCAGGAGCTGAAAACTGAGAGAAGAATGTTGTTCTCAGAGAGTGAAAGTGCTGCTGTTGAGGATGAAGATCTATTTCTCTTTTGACTTTTTTGTATTTCTCTCTCAACTGATTATTTTCATTGGTACTATCATACTACTGCTTCATCCTTTTCCTTAGAGAATATATGACAGATTTGAAATTCAAATCTTCTGTTTAAGGAATATAATAATCTGAATTAAATCTTTCTTGGAACTGCAATCTGATTCAGCAATATTGCTTTAATTCCTTTTCCTTTTTCATGAAAGTATCCTTTTCCAATATGTCAACGACTACTTTCTCGAAAGAAGAGAATGGAAAGGAATAATAGAAGGAAAGATCAAATCTTGACTTATCTGATAAGTGAATAAGTCCAAATAATTATATAGATCCATTGCTGATTAGTCGATCTGAGTTCAGAGAAAAATAGATAACTGATCCATTAGAAAATGTCAAACTGAAGAAGAAATTCGTCGAGTAGAAAACTGAGTTCGTCGAGCTGAGAGCTGAGTTCATCGAACTGAAAGCTGAGTTCGTCGAACTGAACATTTAGTTCCTTATTCGTCGAACACAAAGTTGAGTTCATCGATCTCAATCTGGAGTTCGTCGAACTGAGAGATAGAATCTATTGAACTTACTAGAGGACTGAAATCATCGAGCTGAGGAGCAAGTTTGTCGAACAGAAATACGACGTTCGTTGAACTCAGAATGAAGTTCATCGAACACAGAAACTTGGAATTATTCCAACGTTCAATCTAACTCAGACAACTTTAGACCTTGACCCTTAGACTATACAATGGGGTCAACTTGAGTCCTAATCACAGATAGTGATCCTATCCCAAATCAGTAATAAGGTTGTTCCAACAGACTCATTTGAGCTGGCTCGGGTTGTTTCAAGTTAATCTTTGCGTAACTGTTAAAATCTCTTTTCCTGCAAATCTAATATTTTGTTTTGTTGTTAACCCCTATTTATTGAAAATCCTTGTTTTATTCATGTTGCCACTTACCCTTTCTTGCTGAGGCATTCTTTTATTTTGAATGTCTCAGGCTCAGGGCTGTAGCAGTTTGGGTGGTAGAGTTGGTGTCTTTAGAGCGGCGGTAAGTTGCAGTTGTCCGCTTTCCCCTCACTGTGGTGAGGTAGTTGTTCCTTTGCTTCAGTTGTAGCTTTAGTTTCCCAGTGTGAGATTACTTGCTAACTTTTCTGCTGTTACGTTCTGGTTAGCTTACATACTTGCACGCTGGGAAGTTGTATATTATGATGCATGGTTTATTTTATGTATAGCAAAATGACATTCTTGCATAGCATGATTTTAAGTAAATGTCACATACTTTGAATATCGTAGAAAATCCTTCCTTACTTATACTAAATTTAGAGATGTGCATATCATTGCTGGAATGTTTGATCTTCATGCTCATGTAGGCTAAAATGAACCTATTTTTCCACAGCATATGTATAGTTTTCCACTCGTGGACTAGTCAATCTACTAGACCGAGGGACACGGTCGTAAGCTAAAAATGTAAATTCTTTTTATTTAACTCAATCATATTCATGTCTTTTATAAATATTCTTAAGGAGTGTTTGCCTGAGCGCATGTAGTTGTCCCCTGCATGATGTGGTATAACGAAGCATATCTTCCCCTTGCTCGGATAGTATTTATTAAATTCATGGGAAAATGCGGGTTGTGATAGTTGGTATCAGAGGGAGGCTGGCTAGGTTACTGGGATAGTCTTGTTGGCCCGGTTAACCGCCTGGTGAGAAGCGTTATTCATTGCATACAGCCACCGATGGGTCATCGGTAGATCTCGGCTGAAGAATGGACACTACACTCATAAGCATGAAAGAAGTATATGTGGCATATTATGTAGTATGGGATTCATAATATGTGTCTGTATATGGATCCTCATAGGTGACAACATGCGACTGTTATGTAGTATGGGATGCATAACGTAGGTCGCATGCATGTCCATTAGATTTCTTTTTCATTACAAGCGGTAATATGTAGTATGGGATGCATATGATCGCATGTGTACGCCACTCATAGCATGCTTTATGGCCATTATTAGACTGCATAGCACTGCATGCATTGCATAACATTACATAAGCACACGTGCCACGCTAAAGATCTACACGATGACGCATGTACACTCAAGGTTTAAAAGGAAGATGTTAAGCATTCTTGCATTTATGTTATATGCACATGGGTCAATAGTATGATGATTTATCATCCTAAGGCGAAAGCTTATCATCATTTCCTGAATTCCCAGAGCAAGGTAACCGCAAGAGCAAGTATCTATTCCTTTCTAATCTATATCCAGTTAGGAAATCCTAGTTTGCTAGCTTTTGTGTGCTAAGCTAGGTGTAGTGAGGTGTTCGTTCGTAATTGCAGTCGATGACTCCATAACATAGGGCATCGGAGTTGGCTCTCTGGTTAGAGGATGATTCCTCAGGTGCGCGCAGTGAGGCGGTGATTGAGGAGTTGCATCAGAGTATCGAGGCGTTATCGAGGAAAATGGTCGTGATACAAGCGAAGATTCAAATTTTGATGGCGGCTACTTTTGAGCAGCAGCCTAGGGTGTAGAACCCTGTTGTGGGTCAGGATGTGGTGTCGAGGAAGGGAAAGAAGATGGATGATGATAGTGGTTGCCCTGCTCCAAGTAAGAAGGGCAAGCAGGTGATGGCTCTTCAGGGTGCTTCGGAGAATGTCAGGTATTGCACATTATGCAGAAAGATGGGGCACGATCTTAATCAGTGTTGGAAGAAGGATAAGACATGTGAGTATTGTGGGCAAATAGGGCATGATGCGACTCGATGCCGATTGAAGGATAAGACGAGCTATCAGTGTAGACAAAAAGGACATAGGAAATCTAGGTGTTTGCAGTTCCAGTCGACCGGCCAGCAGCTTGATCTTATAGCTCTGGCACTGCCGCCGCATCAGCAATGGCAGTTGGATCGAGGAGACGCCAAGTTAAATGCAGTAGCAAAAATGGAAGCGCAGTTTTCCACCCAGGCATTTTCAGGTTAGATTTTGACCTAGTTGTTATATAATAGTTACGCGCTTAATAATTATGTATCGATGCGCTTGTATTATTGAGTTTGCGGTAAAGAACCGTCGTGCGCGCGTTCATTCCGAGTCGGTGTTCCGCTTTGTGTTGTAAAGTTTCCAGGCGAAACTTTCTTTAAGGAGGGGTGGTTGTAACGCCCTGGGTTTTCGCTAATTATTTTAAATCTAATTATTAATTATTGTAAATATAATTATCTTCAAAATGGCAGTGTGAGGGCGTTACAGTTTTGGGGTGCATATAAATAATTAATAAAGAGCGAGAACCAAAATAAAAGGATGAAAATAATACTAAGATCTATATATATAAATCATATTATATATATAATATGTTTATACGTGATAAAATAGCTTATAAAGGAATGCTACTATTATTAGTTTCTATATAGTCTCATTATTTTGATTAATCATAAAGATGAAAATGTTAAGATAATATAAAGCATCTAAATAATTGTGATTTGTCCAAAAGATTTTATATAAAACGTGTTATATGTATATGTATATAAAATAATAAGATAATCTCAAATATATATAACAGCACTATGTATATAAGAGCCTTAATTTAATTATATATAATATAATCATAAATTATTATAATTTATATATATACATAAAAGAATCCTTATATCTTTTGATTGTATGTATTATTATATATAATAAGGATTATTTTAAGTATTATATATATATATATAATGAGAATTTAAGGCTAAGATGAATCAGAAGTGGATGGAGATATTTACATATAAATTATTAATTTATGGTCAGTGGGTTTCTAATTATTTCACTTATAATATTATATTATATAAGTCTTATACCTTCTACTTTTTCCCAAGCCGTCCAAGCATCTTTTTCTTTCATTATTTTTGAGGAGAGCACTCTGGTTCAGGAGGTAGAGTTTGAAGGAGGGTTTTTCATCTTTTCGTTGGCCATCGAGGGAGCTCGAGAGCTCGGGATGGTCGTCGGAGCGTAGTTTTTGAAAGCTTTCGCCGAGATCTTCGTGCGTGCGGTAAGTTTTTGGTGTTTCGTCGAGTTTTGTCTTCGAGCTAATCCCTAATGGTTGGAGTTCTTCTTTTTTCATGTCTAGCTTTTTCACATGTAGAGGAGTGCTAATCGGCGAGTCGGCTCGCAAGTTCGAGGCAAGTTGCAGTATTTCTTTTCGAGTTTCTTTTCCTTTATTGCTAGTAGCTTGGGTTTTTCAATGTTTGCTGTGAGTAAATTTTGGTAAGATGTAAGAGGTTTTTTCTTATGGGGTGGACTGCAAATAGCGGTTATTTTCCTTCTTTGTTGCTTTGAGTGATTTCCTAGTTATGGTGATTTTTTCCCATGTCATAATGAACTTTTTGGTTTCTTAATCCCTGATGTCATCTCCTCTTCTTCTTTCTCTCTTAAAGTTGTTTAAGTACCCCCCCCCCCCCCCCCCCCCATTTTATGAAATTTTCCTTGAAGATGGTCTGTCCCGTCAATTTTTCAGTGAAGGAGTCTGTCCCTTCGATTATGTGTTAGTGTCATTTTTCTTCCTTTCTTTTTCTCTAAGGCAAAATTGGCATCCAGTCCCGTCGATCGACATCCAGTCTTGTCGATCGATGGGAGCGAGAAGGGAAAGCAATTTTTGTGATCACCTAAGTAAGGATCGACGAGACCTCCCGTAGATCTGTCTCCCATCCCTTCGATCAGGCTCCGGTCCCGTCAACCGGGCCCTCTTCCAGCCAGCTTTCTTTGAAGACCCTTTCTCGCTGACTATGTATAAGCTTCCCATCAACTTTGTATAAGTTTCCCGTCGACTTTGTATAAGCTTCCCGTCGACTTTGTATAAGCTTCCCGTCGACTTTGTATAAGCTTCCCGTCGACTTTGTATAAGCTTCCCGTCGACTTTGTATAAGCTTCCCGTCGACTTTGTATAAGCTTCCCGTCGACTTTGTATAAGTTTCCCGTCGACTTTGTATAAGCTTCCTGTCGACTATGTATAAGTTTCCCGCCGACTTTGTATAAGCATCCCGTCGACTTTGTATAAGCTTCCCATCGACATTGTATAAATTTCCCGTCGACTTTGTATAAGCTTCCCGTCGATTATGAGTTAAGCTTCCCGTCGACGTTGTATAAGCTTCCCGTCGACTTTGTATAAGGTTCCCGTCTACTTTGTATAAGCTTCCCGTCGACTTTGTATAAGTTTCCCGTCGCCTTTGTATAAGCTTTCCGTCGACTTTGTATATGCTTCCCATCGACTTTGTATAAGCTTCCCGTCGACTTTGAATAAGCTTCCCGTCGACTTTGTATATGCTTCCCGTCCACTTTGTATAAGTTTCCCGTCGACTTTGTATAAGCTTCCCGTCGACTTTGTATAAGTTTCCCGTCGACTTTGTATAAGCTTCCCGTCTACTTTGAATAAGGTTCCCATCGACTTTGTATAAGCTTCTCATCAACTTTGTATAATTTTCCCGTCGACTTTGTATAAGCTTCCCGTCGACTTTGTATAAGCTTCCCGTCAATTTTGTATAAGTTTCCCATCGACTTTGTATAAGCTTCTCGTCGATTATGAGTTAAGCTTCGCATCGGCTTTGTAAAAGCTTCCCGTCGACTTTGTATAAGTTTCCCATCGACTTTGTATAAGCCTCCCGTCGACTTTGTATAAGCTTCCCGTCAACTTTGTATAAGCTTCCCGTCGACTTTGTATAAGCTTCCCGTCAACTTTGTATAAGTTTCCCATCGACTTTTTATAAGCTTACCGTCGATTATGAGTTATGCCTTTCCCGTCGACTGTTTGTACAAGTTTCCCGTTGACTTTGTATAAGCTTCCTGTTGACTTGGTATATGCTTCCCGTCGACTTTGTATAAGTTTCTTGTCGACTTTGAGTTAAGCTTCCCGTCGTTTATTATTTATAACCTTTCCCGTTGGCTTTGATAAAGGTCCTTCCCGTCGACTTCTATAAGAAGTCCTTCCCGTCGACTTCTATAAGAAGTCTTTCCCGTCGACTTCTATAGGTAGTCCATCCCGTCGACTTCTATAGGATGTCCATCCCGTCGACTTTTATAAGAAGTCTTTGCTGTCGGTTTTTGCTTATTCTTTCCCATCAATTTTAATAAGTCTTTCCCGGTCGGCTTTGTCGTGTATTCTGAATTGTTTCATCAATGTTTTTAAGTCATTTTGCCGTGTGGGCCCGAGTATCTTAAATTATGTTGTTGAGCGGCTTAAGCTCATTTGTTGAGTCTTTAGATGAGGTCATGTTTTGTTATGTCCCGTGATGTTAAGTGTTCATTCATCGTGTTATTTCGTCATGTATTTTGAGTTTATTTGATCAAATATTCCGGGAGAGTTTTGGCGAGTGTTCTTGAATATTTTGATCTATGTTGTCCAATGCTCCGAGTGTTTTCTAATGAACCATTGAGTATTACTCAAGTGTTTGTCTTCGTGTTAAGCTTATTTTTGTTGTGTTCTGACACCAAGCCTTGCATGGTGTCGGCTTGCTGAAATCCTCAACCTTTTTGCAAGTTGAATGTTGATCAATGATTAATTGCTGAATCAAGTGCTTACTGATTCTCTCGTCATGAGTTGTGGTTAAGACCATTTGTAATATTATTTTGTTGCCTGGCACTTCTTTGTTTGGCTTATTGATTATGAAGAGCCATGTTTGCTCTATTGATTATGAGAGACATGTATGCTCTGTTGGAGTCTGTTGGTTGTGTTAGCGAAGAGTCACCGCCATAGTGCCTATGTTGGGCTGTTGGTTTGTGTAGATTGGAGCCACCACCAAAGCACCCCTATTTGTTTGTTGGGCTATGAGCATTTTGTGGAATGAACCACCATCACAGTGCCATTTATTTGTGGATCATACACCCGAGGATCGTTTTGTCGGGCGTTAAATGATGCCCTTTTCTCGAGCTAATCAGTTTCAAGTGCTTATAAATATATATACTTATATATGTGTATTATTATATTTTTTTATGGCCATTACTTTTGGTGTAGGCATTTCTTTTACCGAGTGCACTCGTTTGAGCTGGCTTGGGTTGTTTCAAGCTAATCTTTGCAAAACTGCTTAAAGCTCTTTTCCTAAAAATCTAATATTTTGCTTTGTTGCTAACCCTTGTTTATGGAAAAACCTTTGCTTTATTCTTGTTGCCACTTGCCCTTTCTTGCTGAGGCATTCTTTTGTTTTGAATGTCTCAGGCGATGGGCTATTGCAGTTTGGGTGGTAGAGTTGGTGTCTTCGGGGCGGCGGTTAGTTGCAGTTGTCCGCTTTCCCCTCACTGTGGTGAGGTAGTTGTTCCTTTGCTTCAGTTGTAGCTTTGGTTTCCCAATGTGAGATTACTTGCTAACTTTTCGGCTGTTACTTTCTGGTTAGTTTACATACTTGCTATCTAGGAAGTTTTATGTTAGGATGCATGAATTATTTTATGTATAGCAAATACATTCCTGCGTAGCATGATTTTAAGAAAATGTAACATACTTTGAAGATTGTAGAAAATCCTTCCTTATACTAAATTTCGAGATATGCATATCATTGCTGAAATGTTTGATCTTCTTGCTCATGTAGTCTAAAATGAACCTATTTTTCTGCTGCGTATATATAGTTTTCCACTTGTGGACTAGTTGATCCACCGGACCGAGGGACACGGTCTTAAGCTAAAAATGTAAATTCTTTTTATTTAACTCAATCATATTCATGTCTTTTATAAATATTATTAAGGAGTGTTTGCCTGAGCGTCTATAGTTGTCCACTGCATGATGTGGCATCACGACGCGTATATTCCCCTTGCTCTGATAGTATTTATTAATTTCATGGGATAATGCGGGTTGTGATAGTTGGTATCATAGGGAGGTTGGCCGGGTTTCTGGGATAGTCTGGTTGGCCCGGTTAACCGCCTGGTGAGAAGGGTTATTCATTACATACACCCACTGATGGGTCCTCGGTAGATCTCGGCTGATGCATGGACACTACTCTCATAAGCATGAAAGAAGTATACGGGGCATATTATGCAGTATGAGATGCATAATATGTGTCTGTATATGGATCCTCATAGGTGACAACATGCGACTGTTATGTAGTATGGGATGCATAACGTAGGTCGCATGTATGCCCATTAGATTTTATTTTTCATTACATGCGGTAATATGTAGTATGGGATGCATAAGAACGTATGTGTTCGCCACTCATAGAATACATTAAGTCCTTTCTTAGACTGCATAGCACTGCATGCATTGCATAACATTGCATAAGCACACGTGACAAGCTAGAGATCTACACGATGACACATGTACACTCATGGTTTTAAAAGGAAGATGTTAAGCATTCATGCATTCATGTTATATGAAAATGGGTCAATAGGATGATGATTTATCATCCTAAGGCGAAAGCATATCATCATTTCCTGAATTCCCAGAGCAAGGTAAGCGCAAGAGCAAGTATATATTCCTTTCTGATCTGTATCGAGTTAGGAAATCCTAGTTTTCTAGGTTTTGTGTCTTAAGCTAGGTGTAGTGAGTTGTTTGTTCGTAATTGCAGTCGATGACTCCAGAGCGTAGGGCGTCGAAGTCGGCTCTCCGGTTAGATGATGATTCCTCAGGTGCGTGCAGTGAGGCGGTGATTGAGGAGTTGCGTCAGAGTATCCAGGTGTTGTCGTGGAAAATGGTCATCATGCAGGCGCATATTCAAATTTTGATTGCGACTACTTTTAGGTAGCAGTCTAGGGTGCAGAACCCGGTTGTGGATCAGGATGCAGTGTCGAGGAAGGGAAAGAAGAAGGATGATGATAGTGGCAGCCCTGCTCCAAGTAAGAAGGGAAAGCAGGTGATGTCTCTTCAGGGTGCTCTGGAGAATGTCAGGTATTGCACTTTATGCAGAAAGATGGGGCACGATCTTACCCAGTGTTGGAAGAAGGATAAGACATGTGAGTATTGTGGGCAAAGAGGGCATGATGCGATTCGATGTCGGTTGAAGGATAGGACGTGCTATCAGTGTGGACAGAAAGGACATGTGAAATCCCAGTGTTCGTAGTTTCAGTTGGCCGGACAGCAGCTTGCTCTTATAGCTCTGGCACATCCGCCACCTCAGCAACGACAGTTGGATCGAGGAGAGGACAATTTAAATGCATAAGCGAAAGAAGAAGCGCGGTTTTCCTCCCAGGCATTTTCAGGTTAGATTTTGACCTAGTTGTTATATAATAGTTATGCGCTTAATAATTATGTATCGATGCGCTTGCATTATTGAGTTTGCGGTAAAGAACTGTCGTGCGCGCGTTCTTTCCGAGTCGGTGTTCCGCTTCGCGTTGTAAAGTTTTGAGGCGAAACTTTCTTTTAGGAGGGGTGGTTGTAACACCTCGAGTTTTCGCTAATTATTTTAATCTAATTATTAATTATTTTAAATATAATTATCTTCAAAATGGCGCTGTGAGGGCGTTACCGTTTTGGTGTGCGTATAAATAATTAATAAAGAGCGAGAACCAAAATAATAGGATGAAAATAATAATAAGATCTATATATATCATATTATATATATAATATGTTTATACGTGATAAAATAGCTTATAAAGAAATGCTATTATTCTTATTTTCTATATTGTCTCATTATTTTGATTAATCATAATGATTAAAGTGTTAAGATAATATAAAGCACTTAAATACTTGTGATTTGGCCAAAATATTTTATATAAAATGTGCTATATGTATAGGTATATAAAATAATAAGATAATCTCAAATATATATAACAACACTATGTATATAAGTGCCTTAATTTAATTAAATATAATATAATCATAAATTATTATAATTTATATATATACATAAATGAATCCTAATATCTGTTTATTGTAGGTATTATTATATATAATGAGATTATTTTAAGTATTATTATTATTATATATATAATGACAATTTAAGGCTAAGATGAATCAGAAGTGTATGGAGATATTTACATATAAATTATTAATTTAATGTTAGTGGGTTTCTAATTATTTCACTTATAATATTATATTATATAAGTCTTGTACCTTCTTCTTCCCCAAGCCGTCCAGGCATCATTTTCTTTCATTATTTTCGAGGAGAGCTCTCCGGTTCTGGAGGGAGAGTTTGAAGGAGGGATTTTCTTCTTTCCGTTGGCTGTTGAGGGAGCTCGAGAGCTCGGGATCATCGTCGTAGCTTAGTATTGGAAAGCTCTCCCCGAGATGTTCGTGCGTGCAATAAGTTTTTCGTGTTTCGTCGAGTTTTGTCGTCGAGCTAATCCCTAATGGTTGAAGTTCTACTTCTTTTTTCATGTCTAGCTTCTTCCCTTGCCGAGGAGTGCTTATCGGCGAGTCGGCTCGCAAGTTTGAGGCAAGTTACAGTATTTCCTTTCATGTTTCTTTTCCATTATTTCTAGTAGCTTGGGTTTTTCTATGTTTGCTGTGAGTAAAGTTTGGTTAGATGTAAGAGGTTTTTTCTCAGTGGGTGTGTTGGAACCAAGACTTAGCCCCAACGAGGAGATCGGACCCCTTAGAGGGGGCAGATAACACCTACTGATCCAATAGAAGCAACAGACCGGAGACTAAGAGCTTAACACAGACCCTTGGCTACAGCACGGAGGTCCCACCACACACCTGAAAGATCTTAGAGCGCTTCCCCTCCCAAGCCAAAGCTGAAGCTGGGCACCTTAGAGAGGTGGAGGAGCTAAGCAAAGATCTCTTGAGGAGAAGAAAAGATCTAGAATAGAATACCCTCGCAAGGTGCCCCAAAGGATCTATTTATAGCCTTTTTGAACTGGTCTGCTAATAGCGGGATTCCTCCTTTTGGTTTTACTATACGCACCCCAAACTGGTCTGCTAACAGCCAAACCCGCTGTTCTGGAGGGCTATTGGAAGCCCACCAGGGGCAGGAGGGTAGATTCACCTGCACCCCCTACTGGACGAGTGGCCCATGAAGGCACCACTCGCCAGCCTTTCTGTGAGCTGAGCTCGCGAGATCTCTTCTTACGAGTGGAAGCGAGCCCCCACTCGCCTCGCCGGTCTAACGCTGCGAGACCTCATCTGACTCGCCTTCGCTAAATGCACCCTAGAGCGGTCTTTAAAAAATTCATGTTGTCGCCTCTCGCTACTCGCGAGTCTCTGGTCCGCCTCGCCCAGCCTTGGCAAGGTACTCGCTGCGAGCCTGCGAGCACTCAATAAAATATCTGCGATTGATTCCTCCGCGAGTTGGTGAACACTGGGTTGTACACAATCACTGCTCTTCGCGAGATTATGCTAAGATCGTGAAGAAACATCCAACCCTTCGTGTTCGTCGGACGAGGATGAGCTGGCACGAATCTTTGGTGGGTCCTACCCCCAGTGCTATAAATACCAACATCTCTGGGAGACGAGGGACCCTTTTTCATGCAGCGGCGTCTCCCAAAGGAGATCTACACGGATTTCACTCCAACTCGCCTCGATCACACGATAAACTACCGCACTTACACAAGCATTCTATCGCTCACATACGTTGCCATTCGCATCACAATATCAAACAAAAAAGAAGAAGAACGATCGACTCTAAAACATCGGTCAAAAGAGAGTCGACATAGTTCCCAAATCAACACAAAGATTGCTACTCTTTTAGAGAACAAAACCAAGGCTATAGGCCAAGATCCGTTCAAGCAAACGAGACCCACACGGTCCGGACACGAAGAACGCGGGAGAGCGATCTCAAGTTCAGAAAAATACCAACGATCGATATTCAAAATCGCGGAGAACACGATGGTTCTTCCTCCACAAACTAAAGAAAGAAGCTCTTTGAGATTTTAGAGATTACCCAACCCAGAAAATAAAAGCACACTTGATAACTGTGGGAGAATCACTCTCTCCACGCTTTCCACCGGCGTCGCACCGTATGGATCCTTCGGAGTCACACCGAGGGGCTGCCTTCCTTCTTCCTTGGAGTCACACCAAGAAACCACGCCGGAAACACCCAAGAAGGGGGGAGGCCGAAAGTGGAGAAGAGGGGGGAGACAATGGGGGGCGGAGGCTTGGAGAAGGCCTTGGCCGAAATTCCTCCTAAGGGGGGAGTTTTTTTAGGGTTCAAATTCTATTCTCTATTTCTCATCAAAAGGCTCCTTTAAATAGGAGTTTGCAAACACCATCCAACCATCCAAAATTGAGATGAAATCTCATCAACCAGGATGGTTAAATGCACACCACATAAAATGTCTATTAGCACACCCAAAATAAGAAACATGCCGGAATTAAAATATTACAATTTTAAAATGACGGAAATAAATATAAAACTAAAGAAAGATAATAAAAAGGCTTTAGGCATCCTTTGCGCGACGCGGGCGGAGGTTATAATGTTGACTTCCGGGGCACCGAAAGTCCTTGTGTTGTAACATTTCCAAGTCATCCACATGTGGGGGAAGTGGTGCGGCATCAGTCCACCCCCCCTCAACTTCTCGTATCACCGATGCGTGGTCCAAGAGGAAACGGTGGAGCAGAGCGGCATCTAGTCTTTGAAGCTCGGACTCAAGCACCCAAGAGTCATCGGAAGGTGGACGATCCCGCCATCGAATGAGGAAGCGGCGAGTATCACCATCAGTAGTAGTAACGGGCTCCATGTCCAATATCCTGTCAGGGTTAGAAAAGGTTTTGGGAAACCTTGGAAACATGTCAGCATTAGGACTAAGATGTGACTCACCATCCGGCGGTATACCTGTGGAAAGCATGGAAGAGAGATCATCCGTCCTACCACTCCCCAACCCATTAGAATCATTTGTGGAAGGAGAAGACGACATAGAAGACAACTCTTGTGGAGGCGGAACAAACATCGTCAAATCCGAAACATTGAAAATGGGTGAGACACCCCAATCAGAAGGCAAATCCAAAACAAAAGCATTCTCTCCTATTTTCTTCAAAATCCGGAACGGGCCGGCTCGCCTCGGTGCTAATTTCTTAACGGTGCCAGATGGCATTCGTTCGGGAACTAAGCGGACTAAAACTTGGTCGCCGACTTTAAAGTTTGACGCTCTCCTATTTTGGTTTGCATGTGTTTGATAGGCGTCATATTGAGAGGTCAAGGTCGCCCGAATATGTGCATGTAGATCATGAATGTGTTGGGCAAAGGATTGTGCGAATTGACTGGCCTTATACGACGGTGGTAGTGGGACCAAGTCAAGGGGCACTGGAGCATTATACCCGTGAACAACCTCGTTGGGAGACATACCCGTGGATCTGTTCTTGGAATTATTATTAAACAACTGAGCGTGGGGGAGAAGTAAGTCCCAGGTGCCTTTATGGTCGCCCACAAGGCACCTAAGAAGATTTCCCAAGCTTCTATTGACCACCTCAGTTTGCCCATCCGTTTGTGGGTGGTAGGCGGCAGAGAATAGCAATTTAGTGCCCATTAGAATCCATAACGTCTTCCAAAAATAACTTGTAAATTTCACGTCCCTATCCGACACAATAGTGTTAGGCACCCCACGATGGCTAACGACATTTTGAAAATACAGCTTGGCAATATGAGATGCATCGTTGGTCTTGCTACAAGGGATAAAATATGCCATCTTGGAGAACCTATCTACAACAACGAATATAGAGTCGTGTTGGTGAAACGTGGGGGGAAGGCCTAGAACGAAATCCATGCTCACGTCTTCCCAAGGTTTAGATGGAATAGGTAATGGTGTATACAAGCCAACATTGGTCTTAGAACGTTTGGAGACTTGACACGTTCGGCAACTGCTCACTACACGTCCGACCATGACCTTAAGTTTTGGCCAATAAAATTTCTCTTCCACGAGCACAATAGTCTTGTCACGCCCGAAGTGACCACTCAACCCACCACCATGCAACTCCCAAATAATGTGTAGTCGTAGGGAAGATTGCGGAATGCATAGTTTCCCGTGCCGAAAGAGATAACCGTCTCTAATAGTGAAGGCCGAGATAGTGGTGGGGGAGTTGTCCTGTGCGGATAGGTACAATTCCTGGAAATCCGAACACGTGGCGTACTTATCCTTAATGCGCTCGAACCCAATAACATGCACTTTCATGGTAGATAGAAAGAGGGTGAGGCGGCTAAGCGCATCGGCGACTCGATTCTCCGAACCCTTAAGGTGTTTAATGTTAAACGTGTATTCTTGAAGGAATGCAACCCACTTCGCGTGCCGTGGGCTGATCTTATGACTACCGTTTATGAATCTCAAAGCATCATGGTCAGAAAGGAGCACAAATTCCTTGGACAGAAGATAATGCCTCCAATGATGCAAACACCTCACAATCGCGTAGAACTCTCGGTCGTAGTTTGAATAATTGAGCTTTGCGCCTGCCAACTTATCACTAAAATAACTGATAGGGTGGCCCTCTTGACTTAGGACTCCTCCTATCCCTAACCCAGACGCATCACAAGTAACCTCAAAGACCTTGGTGAAGTCAGGGAGACGTAACACCGGTGCTTCGGTCATGAATTGCTTGATCCTACGGAAGGCAAAAGTAGCAGACTTCGACCACGCAAACTCTCCCTTTTTCATACAATCGGTAATAGGTGCCATGATGCTACTAAAGTCTCGTATAAAACGACGATAAAATGTAGCTAGACCATGGAAACTGCGCACCTCTCGAATACTAGTCGGCTCTGGCCAATCCTTAATTACCTGAACCTTCCCGGGGTCTACTCGTATACCTTCGGACCCAACAATATAACCTAAGAATTCTACCTCAGAGACTCGAAAAGTGCACTTCTTAAGGTTCAGATAAAGAGTTTCCTTCCGAAGGGTGGAAAGAACTATCCGCAGGTGTGAGATGTGATCGGCGGGGGTGGTACTATAGATAAGGATGTCGTCAAAGTAGACAACCACGAACTTCCCCATATAAGGCTAGAAGACATGAGTCATCATCCTGGAGAACGTGCTTGGGGCGTTGGATAACCCAAAAGGCATCACTACCCACTCATACAGTCCATCCTTGGACTTAAATGCTGTCTTCCACTCATCTCCCTCACGGATCCTGATCTGGTGGTAACCACTCCGCAAATCTAGCTTGGAAAAGATGGTGGCACCCGCTAGGACATCGTGGAGATCATCTAACCGTGGGATTGGAAATCTATACTTGATGGTGATTTTGTTGATAGCACGGCTATCAACACACATCCTCCACGAACCATCCTTCTTGGGGGCAAGAAGGGCTGGAACAGCGCATGGGCTCAAACTAGTCCGAATGAAACCCTTCTTCAGCAAGTCCTCTATATGGACTTGTAACTCCTTGTGGGCATCGGGAGGGAGTCTATAGTGGGGCTGATTGGGTAGGGATGACCCAGGGATAAGATCAATAGCATGCTGTATATCCCTAAGTGGGGGTAACGACGACGGAAGCTCGTCGGGGTAAACATCCCTATACTCATCTAGCAAGGCCCGCAACTCTCTAGGCAACCCATCTAACGTGCTCGAATCAGTCTTCGTACTCATAAGAACTAACGCATACATCACTCCATCTAAAAATGGGTCCCTCACAAACTCCGTCCTGCCTACTTGACTCAACGTCTTCCTCTCGACCGGAACAATGGTGTCCTTAGGTAACGCAACTGGTTCCTTCGGAACGGTCGGGCTCAAAATAATGGTCTTACCCTTAAATTTAAACTCATAGGAGTTGGCCCGGCCATAATGTGTCACATCACGGTCATAGAGCCAAGGGCGGCCTAATAACACGTGGCAAGCATCCATCGGTAATACGTCACACCATATCTCATCTGTGTGTGATTTAATCGAGAGGGGAACTAGACATCGCTTGGTAACTGGAACAGTGATCTTGTTAATCCAAGCTACTTTATACGGGGTTGGGTGTGGCTCCGCGGTCAAGGCCATACGTGTGACGGCGTTCTCAGAAACGACATTTACGCAACTTCCACTATCGATAATCAGCTTACATAACTTCTCACCACTCCTAAAAATCAGGGAAAATATGTTCGTCCTCTTCCAATCATCTAAAGGACGAGGGGTGGTCAAGATACATCGCATCACTCCTAGGTAGCGTTCGTCCTCCAAATCACTCGGGACTCCCTCAGGGTCATCCTCCTCAGTAGCCTCATAAATAAGATCGGCGGGGTCGGTCTCCGCATTCAACAGGGCTATGGCTCGGGTTTTTGTAGGACACTCAAAGGCGTAGTGACCCTGAACCCCGCAAGCATAACATGTGGTGTTAGCCTTGCTAACCTTTCCTATGGGGATACGCTCACTCGTGGGATTCCTAGAGTTCCTCGCAGTAATCACTACCGATCTAGACTCGGCGGTCTTAGGTTTTCCTTTATCGTGGGTGGTAGATGAAGATGCTCCAAATGTGGTCAAGCTCTTCGTACGGGAGTAACGAGAGTGGGCCTTCGAAGCCAGATGCTTTTCAATGTCAAGAGCGGCATTGAATGTCGTATTCAGATCTGTGTGGCCATATCGCAATAGCTTCCTCTGAATGTCAGGGTGGAGCCCCTTACGAAATCGCGATAGCGTAACCTCAGGGATTTCTCGAAGATCACAACGCACCATACGGTCTTTCAGCTCGCCCATATACTTATCCACCGAGTTTGAGCCTTGTCGAAGGGTGGCTAGCTCATCGAACATTTGGGTTCGGTGGTAGACGGGGACGTATTGGTCAGTGAGTAAGTTCTTCATCACCGGCCATCCAATGGGTGGGACTCCCTGCCCGGCTCCTAGCCTACGTTCTTCATTTAGCCAATACGTTTTCGCTCGACCCGTTAGCTTCATCCTGGCAACCTGAACCTTTTGGGGATCCGTAAGATGGTGCCATTCAAAATAACATTCAATATCCACTACCCAAGTAAGGAAAACCTGGGGGTCTCCCAAACCATCGTAAGTTGGGGCGTCGATCTTAATGGCTCTAGTGATGTCAGTGCCACGATCCGGACGACGTCCATGAGGAGTGGCTCGAGGATAGCCTTCATCCGAATCCGAATCATGAACCCGTTGTTGCGGATTGGGCAACTCATCATTAGCCGGTGGGGGTGGTGTTCCCCTTTGATTCAGCAGAATCTGGGTTAACATGGTCCTAATCTCCGTCATCTCACCACGTAACTCTTCTATAGCCTCCGTGTTAGGATCTACTTGATCGTTCGCTGCCATCCTAGAGGTGGACGGTAACTCTACGGTGTACTCCGTGCCTAGTCTCGTGCGCATGCAAGTTTAGACAACTAGAATGAAGATGAATTTTTTTGACGGACCTAACGAGAGCAAAATGAAAAATTTGTAGTTTTAAAGTTGCTGGAAATGAACTCAGGAAGCTACCGAAAAAAGTCAGATTTTTTTGATAAGTTTTGAAATTTTTTTTTTCTGATTTTTACTAAATGCAGACCAATCCGAAAAAATTCAGATTTTGACCGAGCAACGAACGCGCCGGCAAATCTAGAGAAAGGATGGTGCCGAGATAGAACTCAACACAACCTCGCTTTGATACCAAATTGATGCAGCGGCGTCTCCCAAAGGAGATCTACACAGATTTCACTCCAACTCGCCTGGATCACACGATAAACTACCGCACTTACACAAGCATTCTATCGCTCACATACGTTGCCATTCGCATCACAATATCAAAAAAAAAAAGGAAGAATGATCGACTCTAAAACAACGGTCAAAAGATAGTCGACATAGTTCCCAAATCAACACAAAGATTGCTACTCTTTTAGAGAACAAAACCAAGGCTATAGGACAAGATCCGCTCAAGCAAACGAGACCCACACGGTCCGGACACGAAGAACGCGGGAGAGCGATCTCAAGTTCAGAAAAATACCAACGATCGATATTCAAAATCGCGGAGAACACGATGGTTCTTCCTCCACAAACTAAAGAAAGAAGCTCTTTGAGATTTTAGAGATTACCCAACCCAGAAAATGAAAGCACACTTGATAACTGTGGGAGAATCACTCTCTCCACGCTTTCCACCGGCGTCGCACCGTATGGATCCTTCGGAGTCACACCGAGGGGCTGCCTTCCTTCTTCCTTGGAGTCGCACCAAGAAACCACGCCGGAAACACCCAAGAAGGGGGGAGGCCGAAAGTGGAGAAGAGGGGGGAGACAATGGGGGGCGGCGGCTTGGAGAAGGCCTTGGCCGAAATTCCTCCCAAGGGGTGAGTTTTTTTAGGGTTCAAATTCTATTCTCTATTTCTCATCAAAAGGCTCCTTTAAATAGGAGTTTACAAACACCATCCAACCATCCAAAATTGAGATGAAATCTCATCAACCCGGATGGTTAAATGCACACCACATAAAATGTCTATTAGCACACCCAAAATAAGAAACATGCCGGAATTAAAATATTACAATTTTAAAACGACGAAAATAAATATAAAACTAAAGCAAGATAATAAAAAGGCTTTAGGCATCCTTTGCGCGACGCGGGCGGAGGTTATAATGTTGACTTCCGGGGCGCAGAAAGTCCTTGTGTTGTAACATTTCCAAGTCATCCACATGTGGGGGAAGTGGTGCGGCATCACTTTTCTTCCTTCCTTTTTCATTACTATTCGCAACTGTGTTTGTTTAAGATGCCTCTCTCGGAAGAAGCTCAGGCTCTCTTGGTAGCGTCGTGGGAGAGGGGGAAATTGGTCACCAAATGAATTGCGCCCTGGGACGCCCGGAAGACTCTGCCTCCCCCTGTTCTGAAGAGGGCACAAGTGGTGCGGAGACACTTCGGGACGACGCAGTCCTCCCTCCGGGATATGCTGGATGATCCCACACTCGCCGGACAGGTACTCGGATTCGCATGCCTTTTCTCCCCCATTTATGTGCTAACCTTTTAATCTTTAGAGTGCGTCTCTGGAGGGAATCCAGGCGAGCGAGACCCTGGAAGGTACTCGCCTTCCTTCCTCCAGGGGAAACAACTCTTCGGCTGCCCATATGGAGGTTTTCGACCTTTCACCCTTGCAGCGACCAGGTAAGATTCTGACGTTGTATTTTCTTGCAAACTCTCCTACTGAGCTTTTTCGTTCTTCGCAGAGAATCTCCTCATGACTTCTAGGAGGCGCGCCACTCCACTGGGCTCACCGCCCCCTCCAGATTCTCCACCCCCGCCGGGTTTGCCACCTCCACCGGGCTCACAACCTCCTCCGGGCTCGCAGCCCCACTGGACGAGACAATCCTCATCCCCGGGTTCAAACTTCTCGGTAATCCAAGCCCCGACAGCTCTCCTCCCTCCGACATCTGGGACGTGAGCAACCTGCCCCAAGTTCCTGGCTCAGGGAAATCTGTCACTATGAAGTATTCGGAGCCCTTCCAGGGGCAACCGATCTCTTCCTGCCAGCGACCCGGTAAAGTGGTCGCTGCCTTGTCAGGTTAGTTAGTTATAAATCAACAAAATACCCGCATCGCTCGCTAAATCTTTTCTCGCAGGTTTCCCGGAGTCCTACACCGAGCTGGATCTTGGAGAGGAGGAGATGTCGCCCCTACCTTCGCTGGGAAAAATTATTGACTTCCTCAGCGACCTTCGGGACCCTGAGGCGATGAAGCGTTGAGTCGCGGACGTGCTTGAGAAGCAAGGATATATACTGCAAGAACTGCGCTCTCAAGCGCGCGAGGACAGGGCGGCCTATGAAGAGCGCTTCACCACGATCGAGGATGATATTGCACTAGTTCTCGCCGAGCCGTAGACTGACGCCCGCCACGAGGACACCTCTCCCGGGTGCACCTTTCACGTGCGGAGGACCAAATCCGGCTGCTGCAGCATGAGCTCTGTGCGATCCACGCGAACCACTATCCGCACGTACCACCGAGGTCGGGGGTGCAAGGACGGGGTCGATGGCGGTGGATCCGCTATTGACCCTGCTCGCACTCGCCTGGTGGACTCACACAATAACTTCTTACTTTGTATTATTTTACTTTTTGCGACAATCTTGCAACTGTGATATTATTCTGGTGCCCCCGAATAATCACGGGATTTTTCTTTCATGGTTATTCTCTTTATGTTGTTGCTTCTTATTGCATTTGCTAAACCCTATCATTTGACGTCCTTTCCTAGCGGCCTGTCTGGGATTCACCTCATATGACAGTGACCCATCCCTACCGCGTCGCAGCGAGTTCTTTGGGGGCAGGCGGGTTTATGTACCGAGGCGCGTCATGGAAGGATTTGCCTATCCGCACCCACCGACGCCTCGATTCCGCCCGTCGTTTTAGTTTTCTTATAAATAAGCCGGTTATCGATAGTCAACCACCGTATTAAACTCTCAACCTTCCTTTCTTTCTCGCGTGTTCTCGCCTCTTTGTTCTCGTACTCGTTCCTGACTAAACAGCCATGGGTGGTGACGGTGATGCAGAGGGTAGAGCCAAGTGCGCCTTCACATTCTGTGACCACTCGTTCTTCGCTTGCTCGCTCACCGAGAGTGAGTACCACTCTGTGGTGGCCCACTACATCCCGCCAGAGTTCTCTGCTCACCATCCGACAAGGACAAAGTCCATCAATGACCTTCACACGGATGAGTTTGCCATCTCGATGGCCTACTTCGAAGTGGGCCTGCGACTTCCCCTCTGGCCTGAGATCCGCCAGGTACTCGCTCGTTTTGTTCTCGCATTCCTCTCTCGTATTTGCTTAGGTTTTTTTGCTAATTGCCTTTCATGAATCCTCTAGCTGCTGAAATACTATGGCGTCATCCCAGGCCAGATGACCCCAAACTCCATCGCTGTCATGGTGGGGTTCGCGTGCTATCTACGCGAGGAGCGCATCGAGTTCAGCCTGCCGATCTTCTGCAAACTGTTCTCCTTCCGCGCGAACAAGGACGACACTACCTTCTTCGCGAGCCAGATTGCCAAAGTTTACGAGACGGTGAACAAGAGCCACTACTGGGCCCAAAAGTTTGTGTTCGTCAAGGGGCCTTTCGACAACATCCCCTTCTCGCCCGTCCAGCGGGACGAGCCCACCTACCGTCCCTCCAAGCTCAATGGCCATGAGGACGATCTCTTCCAGTTCATGTCTACACACTTCGACGCCGTCTACCTTTGGAGGCATGTGGACTCGCTACTCCCCGTGCCGCCTGGGGCAGGTTTGACTCGCGACCTCTTTCTTTCTCGTATAAATACTTTATCGGCTTTCTCTGACCCGCCTTTTGGTATTCGCATGGGAGCGAGATCTTCTGCGCCATCCCCACCATGCAAGGACTACGGTCATCACCCCGAGTCTCCAGCTCGCATCCGCATCCGCTGATGCCTACCGCAGTACCCCGTGCACCTCCTCCTCCAAGAAGCGAACCGTGCCCACGAGCCATAGGTCAACTCTCAACCCTCCGCAGCCAAAGAAGAAACAACCACCAACCCTTACCAAGGGGAAGGCGCCTGCCGAGAGCTCATGCGGAGCTGAACCTCCAATGGAACCTCCTACCGATAAGGGAGTCAGAGAGTCCACAGAGATAGGTGCTTGTGTGCCGGCCACACCCATACCAATGGGACACCTAAACTTCTGCCTCGACACCTGGAACCTAGAAGCAGCCGGTGAGCCGGTGCTGGAGTGGTAATCAGACTCCAATCGAGCCTCGATCTCCACCCTTATCCCCTCCTAGGTGGAGCAGGAGAGCATTGGGGGAGAGGATTTTGCCTTATCCTTTGGTCTCTACGGGTGGGAGGACGCTACTGAATACCATACCCTCTCCTCCCGAGCACTCGCGTACGAAGGTGCGCGAGCCCAGCTTCGCAAGCTGGAACTCGTGCATATGGAAGGTCAACGCTGCCTAACGACGGAGAGGAACTATGAGGAACTGAAGCACGAGCTGCAGGAGATGAAGAATAAGCTCGCTGAACTGAAGGAAAAGCAGGTCATTTTCTAGGGCCTCCTTGAGAGCCTTAAGAACAGGATGGTAAGCTTGCCGATAACTCGTTATTCCTTTTCGCAACATTCTTTTTTTAAGCCACTCACCTTCTGCAGGACCCAAAAACTGTGAATCAGCTTCACACCTGTAAGACAGAGCTAGAGAAGGAGGTCTCCGTGTTGAGGGCCCATAACAAAGAACTCGTCCGGGCCGCCCTTCCTCCCGCCCCTCGCAGCCCCAGGTCCTTGAGGAACCTGAAGTGCGCCGATGAGGAGATGCTGCGAGATAACTCGATCCTGGCGGCGCGACACATCTTCAATACCCTGAAGGGAGCCCAGCTTCTAGCCACCGATGCGGAGGACCTAACAGTCGAGGAGATCATTCCGAAGTTGTTCGATCCAATCCCTCCCATCCCATATGACGAGGGCGAGAAGTCCGGGGGCGAGTCTTAAGTTGTAAATTTTCTTTTTCTTTCACTTTCTTTTGTTAGGCGAGAATTGCCCGCCATAATGTAAACCCTTTTTGCAATGGAAATGAAAATATTTTCTATGTTTTTTTCTTCTATTTTGCTTTTCTAGCTTCTATCACTTATGCTCTTGCACCTCGCCAACTCGTACCGTGCACGCACTTGGCTTCGCTCAAGCACTCACTAGTTCGCGTGCGCGTACTTGCGCATGTATTCATTCGCACCCTAGCACGCACCTCACGCGCACCAGCGAATCGATCGAACACCCGCTTACCCGCCCCCCTTTGTGGGACTTAACCAAATTTTCTTCCTTTGCATTCGCTCCAAAATGGGCTCTCACTTGTGAGCCCATCGCCAAGGCGAATGCCCATCCAGGTTGGCTCGTTACTTTCATTCTCGTTCACACGCTTCTGCTTTTGCAAACCGATACATATCTGATAACCGCCTGCACTTACTCATACACCGCCACTCATACTTTCGCAAGCAATGTGCTTGCATCAACTGCCAGCTTACACTCGCACCCCCTCACTCTCACTTTAGCGAGTGGTGTGCTTCTACCGATTTCTTAGGACTTAGGTGGCTATGACAATTCCACCGAGAGCGCAACATCGCCGATAACCTCCTCTGTTGGGTCCACTCGCTCCACTGCCGAGCGAGTGCCTTTCCGAATGAGTACCTACTCTACTAGGGCCCCTCGCATACTTGAACTTTGAGATTATTCCCTCCACATTTTTTCTCCACCTTCCTGCCACCGGGTGAATCTGATGTCCTATCAGCTGGATGAGAGCATGACCATGACATCTCCATGAGAGCTTGTTTCCCTGGGACCACCTTTACCTTAGTCATCCTCTCGAGAGATCAACCTGACCCACCGTCTAATGAGATCCCGGCAGCGAAATTGCTCTGGGGCATTCTAGCTCAACCTTCCTTAGTCATCCACTCTAGAGATCAACCTGACCCACCGTCTATGAGGGCCCGACAGCGAAATTGATCTGGGGCAATCCAGCTCCAACTTTTCTTAGCCAGCCTCTCCAGATATCAACCTTACCCACCGTCTATGAGAGCCCTACAGGGGAATCGATCTGGGGCATCCAGCTCCAACTTTCCTTAGCTAGACTCTCTAGAGATCAACCTAACCCACCATCTATGAGAGACCGGTAGCGGAATTGATCTGGGGCATTCCAGCTCCAACTTTCCTTAGCCAGCCTCTCTAGAGATCAACCTGACCCACTGTCTATGAGAGCCCGGCAGTAGAATCGATCTGGGGCATTCCATCTCCATCTTTCCTTAGCCAGCCTCTCTAGAGATCAACCTGACCCATCGTCTATGAGAGCCCAGCAACAAAATCGATCTAGGGCATTCCAGCTCCAACTTTCCTTAGCCAGCCTCTCTAAACATCAACCTGACCCACCGTCTAATGAGATCCCGGCAGCGGAATCGATCTGGTACACTCCAGCTCCAATTTTTCTTGGCCATCCTCTCTAGAGATCAACCTGACTCACCGTCTATGAGAGCCTGACAGTGGAATCGATCTAGGGCATTCCAGCTCCAACATTCCTTAGCCAGCCTCTCTAGAGATCAACCTGACCCACAGACTATGAGAGCCCGGCAGCGGAATCAATCTTGGCATTCCAGCTCCAACCTTTCTTAGCTAGCCTCTCTAGAGATCAACCTGACCCACCGCCTATGAGATCCGGGCAGCAGAATCAATCTGGGGCACTCCAGCTCAAACTTTCATCAGCCAGCCTCTCTAGAGAGCAACCTAACCCACCATCTATGATAGCCCGGCAGCGGAATCGATCTGGGGCACTCCAGCTCAAACTTTCCTTACCAGCCTCTCCAGAGATCAACCTAACCCACCGTCTATGAGAGCCCGACAGTGGAATCTATCTGGGGCACTCTAGCTCAAACTTTCCTCAGCCAGCCTCTCCAGAGATCAATCTGAACAACTTTCTATGAGAGCCCGACAGCGGAATCGATATGGGGCACTCCAGCTCAAACTTTCCTTAGCCAGCCTTTTTGTTAACTCGGGATTAGCTGCCTCCCCTTCCATCTCTTTCGCCGCCCGCTCCATTAGCTCCTCAAAGGATAGGGGGGCCCTCCTCTTTAGACTCATCTTGAAGAAACCCTCCCGCAAACCTACTATAAAGGCAAGCTGGAGGGTGAACCCGGGCACCTCCTGGATGAGAAGAACCTCCTCATGAAAACGGTCCACATAGTGGGCCAATGACTGCCCTGGCCTCTGCTTGATGTTGAAGAGTGCCTCAGGGTACTTCTTCTTCTTTTTTGAAGTTGAGAAGCGCAACAGGAAACCGCGACGCAGATCTTCTAAGGCATAAATCGATCCAACGGGCAGCTGGTGGAACCAGTCCCTCGTCTTTTCCTTTAGGGTGGTGGCAAAGAGTCGGCACTTGAAAGCATCCGGCATGGGCCTGATGGAGACCATATCTTCGAACCACTGGAGGTGCTGAACTGGTTCATCCTTGCCGGTGTACAACATCATGGCCGATTTCCTGAACCCCTCGGGGAGTGGTGCTGAGATCACCAACTCGAAAAATGGGCTTCCCTCACTCGCCCTTCCCGCCTTCTCCACTCGCCCCACGACTCCCACGGGCGACCCTACTCCTGATGGCCTCGCACTCGCGAGGGGGCCATTCGTCGGGACCCCACTGGCTAGGGTCCCTCCTACAGGAGTGGGCACTCGCCGGGACCTCCCTCGCACTCTCTAAGCTAGGGAAGAGTTCCCGACCCATGAGATCTTGCCCTGGTGCCTTAGCCGCCACCTCCTTTCCCATCCTCTACCCGGGGGAATTTTCGCCAGCTCCTGATGGCAGGACCATTGGGGGAACAGGGGTTGCGAGACCCCCTAGTGTTGTTGCAAGAGCGCACTACATTGCCCCAAGCAGGTCCCTTTTGAGATCTGCCAGCATTTCTGCTGTTACTGGCACGTCGGGTGGTGGTATTTCGCCGAGATCGGCGTCTCGCTCATCTTCTCTCGCCTTATCACTTCCTTGGAACTTTCTTGTGCTAACTGCTTTCCACGCTCACCGCACCAATAATTGTTCGAACCAAGACTTGGCCCCAACGAGGAGATCGGACCCCCCTTAGAGGGGGAAGATAACACCTACTAATCCCGTGGAAGTAATAGACCAGAGACTAAGAGCTTAACACAGACCCTTGTCTACAACACGGAGGTCCCACCACACACCTGAAAGAACTTAGAGCGCTTCCCCTCCCAAGCCAAAGCTGAAGTTGGGCACCTTGGAGAGCTGGAGGAGCTAACCAAAGAAGTCTTGAGGAAAAGCAAAGATCTAGAATAGAATGCCCTCTCAAGGCGCCCCAAAGGATCTATTTATAGCCTTTTTGAACTGGTCTTCTAATAGTTGGATTCTACTTTTTGGTTTAACTATACGCACCCCAAGCTGGTCTGCTAACAACCAAACACCGCTATTCTGGAGGGCTATTGGCAGTCCACCAGGCGCATCAGGGTAACTTCACCTGCACCCCCTGCTGAGCGAGTGGCCCATGAAGGCACCACTCGCCAGAGTTTCTGCGAGCCGAGCTCGCGAGATCTCATCTTGCGAGTGGAGGCGAGCCCCCACAATCCTTGCCGGACTAATGTTGTGAGACCTTATCTGACTTGCCCTGGCTAAATGAACCCCAGAGCGGTCTTCAAAACATTCATGTTGTCGCCTATCGCTACTCGCGATTCTCTGGTTCACCTCGCCCAGCCTTGGCAAGGTACACGCCGCGAGCCTGCGAACACTCAATAAAATACCTGCGACTGATTCCTTCGCGAGTCGGTGAACACTGGGTTGTACAGGGTGGACTGCAAATAGCGGTTTTTTCCTTCTTTGTTGCTTTAAGTGATTTCCTAGTTATGGTGATTTTTCCCTTGTCATAATGAACTTTTTGGTTTCTTAATCCCTACTATCATCTCCTCTTCTTCTTTCTCTTTTATAGTTGTTTAAGTACCCCCCCTTTTATGAAATTTTCCTTGAAGAAGGTCTGTCCCGTCGATTTTTTAGTGAAGGAGTCTGTCCCGTCGATTATGAGTTAGTGTCCTTTTTCTTACTTTCTTTTTATCTAATGCAAAATCAGCATCCTCTCCCATCAATCGACATCCTGTCCCGTTGATCGATGGGAGAGAGCAGAGAAAAACATTTTTGTGATCTTATAAGTAAGGATCGACGGGACCTCCAGTCGACCGGGCTCCCATCCCGTCGATTGGGCCCTCATCTAGCCGGCTTTCTTTGAAGACCCTTTCCCGTCGACTTTGTATAAGCTCCCCGTCCACTTTGTATAAGTTTCCCGTTGACTTTGTATAAGCTTCCCGTCGACTTTGTATAAGCTTCCCATCGACTTAGTATAAGTTTCCCATCGACTTTGTATAAGCTACCCGTCGACTTTGTATAAGCTTCCCGTCGACTTTGTATAAGAATCTCGTCGTCTTTGTATAAGCTTCCCGTCGACTTTGTATAAGTTTCCCTTCGACTTTGTATAAGCTTCCCGTCGACTTTGTATAAGCTTCCCGTCGACTTTGTATAAGCTTCCTGTCGACTTTGTATAAGCTTCCCGTCGACTTTGTATAAGCTTCCCATTGACTTTGTATAAGCTTCCCGTCGACTTTGTATAAGTTTCCCGCGACATTGTATAAGCTTCCCGTCGATTATGTGTTAAGCTTCCCGTCGACTTTGTATAAGCTTCTCGTCGACTTTGTACAAGTTTCCAGTCAACTTTGTATAAGCTTCCCGCCGACTTTGTATAAATTTCCCGTCGACTTTGTATAAGCTTCCCCTCGACTTTGTATAAGTTTCCCGTCAACTTTGTATAAGCTTCCCATCGACTTTGTATAAGTTTCCCGTCGACATTGTATAAGCTTCTCGTCGACTTTGTATAAGTTTCCCGTCGACTTTGTATAAGCTTCCCGTCGACTTTGTATAAGTTTCCCGTCGACATTGTATAAGCTTCCAGTCAACTTTGTATAAGTTTCCCGTCAAATTTGTATAAGCTTCCTGTCAACTTTGTATAAGCTTCCCGTCGACTTTGTATAAGTTTCCTGTCGACTTTGTATAAGCTTCCCGTCGACTTTGTATATGCTTCCCATCCACTTTGTATAAGCTTCCCGTCGACTTTGTAAGCTTGTCGTCGATTTTGAGTTAAGCTTACCGTCGACTTTGTGTTTGCTTCCCGTCGACTTTGTATAAGGTTCCCGTCGACTTTGTATTAGGTTCCCGTCGACTTTGTATAAGCTTCTCGTCGACTTTGTATAAGCTTCCCGTCAACTTTGTATAAGTTTCCCGTCGACTTTGTATAAGCTTCCCGTCGATTATGAGTTATACCTTTCCCGTCGACTGTTTGTATAAGATTCCCGTCGACTTTGTATAAGCTTCCCGGCGACTTGGTATAAGCTTCCCGTCGACTTTGTATATGCTTCCCATCGATTATGAGTTAAGCTTCCCGTCAATTATGAGTTATAACATTTCCCGTCGGCTTTGATAAAAGTCCTTCCCGTCGACTTCTATAAGAAGTCCTTTCCGTCGACTTCTATAAGAAGTCCTTCCCGTCGACTTCTATAGGAAGTCCTTCCCGTCCTTTTCTATAGGAATTCCTTCCCGTCGACATCTATTAGATGTCTTTCCCCTCGGATTTTTCTTAGTCTTTCCCGTCAATTTTAATAAGTCTTTCGCCGTCGACTTTGTCGTGTATTCTGAATTGTTTCATCAATGTTGTAAGTCCTTTTGCCGTTTGGGCCCGAGTATCTTAAATTATGTTGTTGAGCGTCTTAAGCTCATTTGTTGAGTCTTTAAATGAGGTCATGTCTTGTAATGTCCCATGATGTTAAGTGTTCATTCATTGTGTTAGTTCGTCATGTATTTTGGGTTATTTCATCAAATATTCTGGGATAGTTTTGGCGAGTATTCTTGAATATTTTGATCTATGTTGTCCAATGCTCCGAGTGTTTTCTAATGAACCGTTGAGTATTAATCGGGTGATTGGCCTTTGTGTTAAGCTTATCTTTGTCATGTTCTGACACCAAGCCTTGCATGGTGTTGGCCTGCTGAAATCTTCAACCTTTTTGCAAGTTGAATGTTGATCTATAATTAATTGCTGAATCAGGTGCTTTCTAATTCTCTCATCATAAGTTGTGGTTAAAACCATCTGTAATCCTGTTTCCTTGTCTGACACACTTTTGTTTGGCCTGTTAGTTAGGAAGAGTCATGTTTGCTCTGTTGATTATGAGAGCCAAGTATGGTCTGTTGGAGTCTGTTGGTTGTGTGAGCTAAGAGTCACCGCCACAGTGCCTCTGTTAGGCTGTTGGTTTGTGTGGATTGGAGCCACCACCAAAGCACTTCAATTTGTTTATTGGGTTGTGAGCATTTTGTGGAATGAACTACCGTCACAGTGCCATTTATTTGTGGATCATAGACCCGAGGCTCGTATTGCCGGGCGTTAAATGATGCCCTTTTCTCGGTCTGATCAGTCTCAAGTGCTTATAAACATATATGCTTATATATATGTGTATTATTATATTTTATGGCCATTACTTTTGGTGCAGGCATTTCTTTTACCGAGTGCACTCATTTGAGCTGGCTCAGGCTATTTCAAGCTAATGTTTGCGTAACTGTTAAAAGCTCTTTTTCCTGAAAATCTAATATTTTGCTTTGTCGCTAAACCTTGTTTATTGAAAAACCTTTGTTTTATTCTTGCTTCCACTTGCCCTTTCTTGCTGAGGCATTCTTTTATTTTGAATGTCTCTGGCTCAGGGCTGTAGCAGTTTGGGTGGTAGAGTTGGTGTCTTCAGAGCGGCGGTTAGTTGCAGTTGTCCGCTTTCCCCTCTCTGTGGTGAGGTAGTTGTTCCTTTGCTTCAGTCGTATATTTGGTTTCCCAGTGTGAGATTACTTGCTAACTTTTCTGCTGTTACTTTCTGGTTAGTTTACATACTTGCTCTCTGGCAAGTTTTATATTAGAATGCATGAGTTATTTTATGTATAGCAAATGACATTCTTGCATAGCATGATTTTAAGTAAATGTCACATGCTTTGAAGATCATAGAAAATCCTTCCTTACTTATACTAAATTTAGAGATGTGCATATCATTGCTGGAATGTTTGATCTTCATGCTCATGTAGGCCAAAATGAACCTATTTTTCCGCTGCGTATGTATAGTTTTCCACTCGTGGACTAGTTGATCCACCGGACCGAGGGACACGGTCTTAAGTTAAAAATGCAAATTTTTTTAATTTAACTCAATCATATTCATGTCTTTTATAAATATACTTAAGGAGTGTTTGCCTGATCGTATGTAGTTGTCCCCTGCATGACGTGGCATCACGACGCATATATTCCCCTTACTCTGATAATATTTATTAAATTTGTGGGAAAATGCGGGTTGTGACAATAATCATGTCTTTACTTGTTCAATAAAATTGATTTGATTTTCAATTTCTAGCACTTTACTTTTGATTCAGATTAATTATAATAAAATATCAAAAGTTTTCCATTAAACATAAAAGTTTTTAAAACCCTTATTATCCCCCCTCTATGCATGGGAGCCTACTGAAAGTGCACAATGTGCCTCTGAGTATTCTCTAGGGGGGAGGTGAATAGAGTTCTATATGTTTTACCCTAAATATGCACACACAATAAAACTACTCTAACAACTAAGCATTCAACAATACCAACACAGAATAATATTAGCACAAAAAAATTAGAAAACAATAAGTAAAGGGGACAACACAGAAAAGCAAACACAGGTGGCACATAATTTTTATAGTGGTTCCCCAAAATATGGGTTGTCCGCTCTTCTACCACCTTGGTAGGATTGCACTATATGTACCTGTGTCTTTTGATAAGAAAACTCTCAGAACCAACACTGAGTCTTTTGACAAGGAGACTCTTAGAACCACTGAGTCTTTTGATAAGGAGACTCTTAGAACCACTGAGTCTTTTAAAAAGGAGACTCTTCGAACCAACTAAATCCATTGGAGAGGGATTCATAGGACTCTTTCTTAGTTACACAATAAGAACAAAGGAAAAGAAGAAGAAGAAGAATATGATTGTGCTGTATGAATCCTTTAGCAGCTGCGAGCTTTTAATATTCTTCATGATCTATATATGATGAACCCTTGCTTATGGTAGAGAAGAGTGCAAGGGTTATGAGCTTTTGATCCGTGTGATCTTTGTACACTTGTTTGCTTGTTACTGTAAGATATGAAGAAGAAGCAGCAACCTTTTATTTCTGTACAGAGAAGTTCTTGTATTTTTGTCTGAGAGAACTTGAGGAGAAAGAAGAAGACAGAATGATCAAATTAGTTGTCTTTATCTTCCTTCTTATGAATATTTATTCTTTGTCAAATAGTGTTTCAATTTCTTTCCTTTTCTGTTCTGTCCTTAGAAGGAATAGGCATTGGACATTGTGTATTTCCTTCTATTTTTATTTCCCGACCCGTCCATCTGATTTGAATAACTTCTAAGAATATCTTTGTTATTCCTCTGAAATACTCCATTCCATTCTTGGCAATAAACGGTCATCTTTGTAAGACTTTGAAGAAGGATAAAAAAGGATAGCAGAAAACATTATATTTCTATTAGTATTCGATGCTACGTCGAATTCATTATTCTTCATATCGACGCACCTCTGAGTTCTTATAGAAGCATCTTCGAATTCCATCTTTACTCTGACTGAACTCATATGTCAACGTTGCGTCGAGTTGAAAACTTGGACTTGAATTTCATCTTTTGCGTCAAATTGAAGTCGAAGTTACGTCGACTTCTAAGAAGGCTTCGACAGGCTCTTCTTTTCTGCGTCGAAATCATTTCAACGTTGCATCGATTTCACTTGATTCTTTGACAAGCATACTGAGTTACTTTGACTTTCAGTCAGAGTTGCTTCGACTTCTAGTCAAAGTTGCGTTGACTTTTATTCGACACAAGTTTTAACTCAACTGAATTTGTGCTTATCTTAGATTTGGTCTTGACACTCTAAGTGAGTGTGATATCCTAGGACATCTAATGATTAGATTACCCTCTCTAAATAATATAGGTAATACATCCTAGATTAGGAAATCACTTTAAGATAATTTGTTAGATAAATCACAAGGGGTTTTCCCAACAGTCCCCCCTATTTATCTTAAAAAAATTTACACATAATGTAAGTGATTTCAAACATACAGTTGAATAAAAGCAAGGTACAAACATATATTCCATAGCACAATGACATGGTAAACTGAAATTTTTTGATTAATATAAATAGATGTTCATTAGAGTTAGTTACCTAAGAAATGATCTACTTTCTTCCTTTAAGAAAAGTTGATAAGGCCTCATAGACCTTTCTGAATTTCCTTTCCACATATTTGAAGTTTGCTGGGATGGCTTTCCATGGATTCTTCTGAATTCTTTCTTGTCACTTGAAGAGCTTTTCCAGATCAGTTTCTTCTTCAGAATGGACATCTTTAAGCTTGAAACTCAGACCAAAGACTTTAGCTGTCATCAAGTTGATTTCTTCCAGATATAGTTCTTCTGCATCAGGGTCTGGTACAATGAATGTTGATTGTGGATTATCAAAAGTTGGAACAGTCTCTAATACAATCTTCCTTTTCTTTTGAAGTGGTTGCTCTTCTTCATCCAGATCACATCCAAGGACTCCTTTGTGAAGTTGAATTCTATTTTCAGGATGTTTTGCTTGAGGATATGCTGCAACATACTTTGTAGGGTCAAAAAGTGTGCTTTGGATTTAGATTGCCTCCTTGAGTTGTTCTTTTTCCACAGCATCCTTACACTTTTGCAACCTTTCAATGAACAACCTTCTCTTTTCTTCAAGCTCTCTTTGAGATGCTTCAAACTCAAATATATCTCTTTCTCTAATTTCATCTAGGGCGCTGTCAAGCTTTGGATAAATATAGCCCTTCATTTTATTTTCAGGGATTTCAACCTTCTCATAAGTTTTTTAGTAGGATCTATCCTTCTTGAAATATTTTCTTTGTTCTTTTGTATACCTCTCCCAAATAGGTATATCTCTTCCATACCCTCTTCCTCTAACATCTCTTCCCCTCCCTCCGTAATTCCTTCCATGTCCCCTTTCTCTAAATGGAGGTCTTCCTCTGAAGGCTGGATCTTGGACAATTAGAGTGGGTGTTGGAGTAGGATCAGGAGGGAGCTGAGCTGGTGGTGGAGATGATGAAGAAAATTCAGTGACCTGATCAGCAAGCTTGACTCGAAATGGTGTTATTGTTGATTCTTCATATTAAGGCCTGAAGTCAAGTGTTTTAGGGAGAGGTAACTCAGTCGATTCTTTGGACTCCTGCAGACTCTTCAGGTAGTCATCATCATTTGAGAATAAATCACTCTCCACTTGTTTTGATGACTCCCCCTGTATTGAAGGCATGGTTCTTGGAGGAGAAAATGATGCTGGGAGTAGAAGAAACTTGGAAGTGATGGCAGGCTCTCCTTCAGAAACAAAGGACAAGGGGAGAGCTGTAAAGTATACTGAATTTTGAGGTGGACTGCAGGCACACTTCTCTACCTGCTTTATATCATTGATCAATGATATAAAGTCATCAGCAGGTAGTACTAACTACCTTACTTCTGCATCAATGGCTTTGATTTGAGCATTGAGGTTCTGTAACCTCCTATGTTGAGCATAAAGCTTTCAATAGAAGTCTTTCGAGAAATCAAGATAGAGAGAACTGAATTGAGACAACAAAGTCTTTAAAGCCAGATCAATTGCTTCGACAATGTATCTTTTATTTGGCGGAGACCCCATTGATAACCTATGGGTACCTGCACTAAAACAGAAAGAGAGAAGTAGAAAGGAAAATGGAGGAGAGCAAAAGGGAGAGAATTTGAAAAGCACAATAAAGTCGAAAGCCTGAGTTGCTTTGAGTAGATGAATCGTCACAACTTAGGGTAGTATTGAAAGTAACGTCAAAAAGAGATGAATTCAGTGCGCCAAAACATGTCGATGTCGCTTGTAGAAGTAGTCTGCACGCACTTTGCAAAGTCGACTTAACGTCGAGTAGAAATCGACATGGCTCTGAATATAGTCAGCAACTATGATGTCGATGTAAGCGTTAATATGTATTTGACGCTACGTCGAGTGCTATTAAAATAAACTATCCAAGTCAGTTCTCGAAGCTGACATCGAGTAGAAATCGATGGTGCGTCGATTTGTATTCGACGCAGCTCTAAATAAACATTCTATTTTTCTCAAAAATTTTGTTATTTTTCTCAGCAATAACTTTCTATGAAAGATATATATGAGTACATAATAAAGGTGTCCTAGAAAGCTCCATCAAGCATTCCTTGTGTATTGATGAAGAACAAGTACTTACTTTCATCAAGTGACTTAGTGAAGATGTCAGCTTTTTGAATATCAGTGGAAATGTATTGAAGATTGATCTTACCCTTCTCTACATTGTCCCTGAGAAAGTGGTGCATTATCTCAATATGTTTAGTTCTGTTGTGGAGAATAGGATTGGAAGCTATAAAATAGCACTAGAGCTGTAACAGAAAATTATGGAATTGTCAAGAGAAAAGTTGTAGTTTAACAACTGATTTTGCATCCATATTATTTGTGCAGCAGCTTCCTGCAACTATATACTCAGCTTCAGCTGTAGAAGTGGAGACAGAGGTTTGCTTCTTGCTAAACCATGAGATCAGTCTAGCACCCAGGAATTGACAGGTTCCTGGGGTGTTTTTTCTATCAAGCCTGCATCCGAATAGCCTACTAGGTCAAATCCAGATTCTGTAAGATACCATAAGCCAAGTTCAGGTGTACCCTTTAGATATCTGAATATTCTTTTCACAAAACTCATATTGGATTCCTTGGGGTCAACCTGAAATCTAGCATATATGCCTGTATCAAACATGATATATGGTCTGCTAGTTGTCAGATAGAGGAGTGAGCCAATGGCTGCTTTGTAAGTCTTCTGATTAAAAGACTTACCCTTCTCATCGCAATCCAGAATAGTATTGGTAGCCATGGGGGTTTTCATGACAGAGGCATTTTCCATCCCAAACCTCTTGATGAAATCCCTAGTATATTTGGATTGGGATATGAAAATGCCATCAGCAGTTTGCTTTACTTGAAGACCAAGAAAGTAGGATAGTTCCCCCATGCAACTCATCTCAAATTTAGACTGCATTAGGTCAACAAACCTTTTGTAAAGTTTTAGATCTGTTGAGCCAAATATTATATCATCTACATATATCTGTATTAAAAGTAGCTAATTTTTATGTGCTCTAGTGAAGAGTGTTTTATCCACATTACCTCTTACAAAGGAGTGTTCCAAAAGGAAGGTGGATTGGGTCTCATACCATGCTCTTGGAGCTTGCTTGAGACCATATAGTGCTTTGTCTAATTTATAAACAAAAGAAGGGAAGATGGATTGAACAAACTTGGGGGCTGCTCCACATATACTTCTTCTTGAATAGTTCCATTTAGGAATGCACTCTTCACATCCATCTGATAGACCTTTATCTTCATATGTGCTGCATAGGAAAGAAACATCCTGATTACTTTCAGTCTTGCCACTGGAGCAAATGTTTGGTTGAAACCAATTCCCTCCTCTTGTCTATATTCTTGAGCAACAAGTCTGACCTTATTCCTGACAATGACTCTAGTTGAGTCCATTTTGTTCTTGTATACCCATTTTGTCCAATTTTTGGGTAATTTCTTGGTCTCTCAACCAGGGACCAGACCTTGTTCCTTTCAAACTAAGCTAGTTCATCTTGCATGACAACTATCCTGTGAGGGTCACTATCAGCCTCTTCAAACTTCTTTGGCACATACTATGAGAGGAATCATTGCATCATAGTCTCATTTGTTATTTGATTCCTTGTCTTCATTCATACTGACAAATCTCCTATGACATGAGATGGAGGATGATCCTTTTGAGTCATCCTGGTTCTTATTGAACTATTCAGTGGATCCACCTCCACCTGAATTTCCACTTGCTCATTAACTGTGGGGCCTCCATCTTAATTCTCTAGAATGATCTCTGTATTTGGTAAAGCATGTGCTTCAATATCATCCTCATCAGCAGTAGACTCTCCATCTGAATTATTGTAAACTTTTTGTTTGCCTTTGTCTCGACAATCTGATGGATGATCCAAGATGCTGAGTCTTTCTACTTGATCTGCAAGTTGGTCTTCTTCCTGCACTATATCATTGGTGGAATTTTCCTTCCCCTTATAAAATATGTTAGTTTCATCAAATACCACAAGCATTGACTCCTCAATTTTGAGAGAGTTTTTATTGTAGCACCTATAGGTCTTGCGTGATGAGGAATATCCCAAAAATATCCCATCATCAGCCTTCTTGTCAAATTTGGCAAGATGTCTCTTTCCATTGTTTAGAATAAAGCAAGTACACAAAAAATCCTAAAGTATGTGACTATAGGTGCCTTTCCCTTCAATAACTCATAGGGAGTCTTCAACTTGGTCTTGTGGATGAGACTTCTATTCAGAACATAGTTGGCAGTATTCATTGCCTTAACCTAAAAGGACTTTGGCAAGTTGGATTTGTTGGATCGGTAGGCGCCCTTAGAGGGGGGGGGGGGGGGTGAATAAGGGTTTTAAAAACTTATATTATATTTTGAATATCTGAAATAATAAGAGAGTAAAATAGTGATTTTGACTAAAGATATAAATTGTTTTATGATGAAAGAGATGATAATAAACAATTTAGATAAATGAAGAACAAAATCAATTTTATTACACAAAGAGAGACATGATTACTATTAATAAAATTGATTACAAAACTATATTTCAATGACGCTAGAAATCAAGGCGAAATATGAAAGACTCTTTTTGTTTTATATACCAACTCGTATCCCCACGAACAGGTTGGCTTTAGTCGATCCTTCCCCGGATACGGCCTCAAGCCGCTCTAGCCAATCCTTCCCCGAATATGGCCTCGAGCACCCCCTAGATCTACACCCTAGACCTAGTCGCCAATACGAGGCAAATTTCTGCCCTAAGTCCTACCCAGACCTAGTCTCCAACACAGGGCGAGTTCACTAAAAAATTACAAGAAAAGATATGATATAAATAACAACAATATAAAAACTCCCTATATGGATCTCTTGGAGAAATAGACGAAGACCAGCAGAGTATGATCATAGTCGATGCGGTCTTTTGTCACGATGATGACGCATGTTGAAATCTTCTACACGGATCTCGCTAAGCCTTCATGGATTTGTGGGAGTGTCTCTCTGAGCCTTCCTCTATATGATGTGGCATGAAGCTCTAGAATTTGGGAGTGGAGAGGGATGATGAAGACGGATCCAAGGGTTACTTTTTATAGACTTGGAGCTAGCGCCTGCGCTATCGCTACCGCCGGCGCTATCCAAAATTATGCAATATTCTTCGCGTGAGAATCCTTCATTTTAAGAAAGTCGGTCGCCTTCCTCTTGTGCTTTGCGCTACCGCCTGCGCTAGTAGATACCGCCTGCGCTAGCTTCTACCGCCTGTGTTAGCTGTTATCGCCTGGCGCTAGCACCTTCCATAATTGTTTCCAAAATTTTCTCAAATCAGAGCTAGCGCTAGCGCTAGTGCTAGCGTCGGTGCTAGCAGGCATGTTGGAATTTTAACTTCAAATTTTGGCGCCACCTTCTTATATTATCCTTGAGTCATGTGGACTTGTTTTCCTGCACACTTAAACACACAAGATCAAATACACATAAGATTTGTTACTCTCAAACCTGGGAGATGCGGAAGACCATGTTCCAACAATCTCCCCCTTTTGATAATAACAAATCCATTAATGATAAATTAGAGCATTAATATATAAGCATGATGAAACCTACTTGTGTGTGTGTGAGAGTGATGACTTAGGATAAATATCGATTTTTGTATTTAGAATTGCTCCCCCTAAATACATGCTCCCCCTATGTGAATGCTCCTCTAATATGTAAGCTATCATCTTAATTAGTCATGTTAGTTTTCATTTTGATAGCGGATTTTATTTATCATGTTAGTTCTCCCCCTTTTGTTATTAGCAAAAGTGGGTAAGGAAGCAAAACACAAAATTTTTTGATAATCAGATAAAGGCATGAACGAGCTTTTAGAGAGAAGGAAATGATTAAGGAGTTTTAGAATAATTTTTATAGAAATAGATCAGAGCCTTGATTTCGCCTTGATTTCGCCTTGATTTCGCCTTTCATATTTCGCCTTGATTACAAAAAATTGCAGAAGTTAAATTTTAACATATGAGGTCAAAACCAAATTATGATTCATGTGTTGTAAAGAGTTCTTGAAAGGATGTCAATACAATGTCACATGTTAATTCTCCAATTTTGTTGATGAAGGCTAAAGTGCTTAATAGCCTAATGACTTGATTTAATTAAAATATCTTATAGCAGATTTATAGTTCAATTTATATGAATACTATATGATATTTATAGGCAATGATTTTAATAGTAATTGAGTGGTCATTTATAAATGAAAACCTGACTTTTACTTTTGATTTACAATGATTTGTAAGCTACATTTATGCTTTAGGGGACAAAGTCAAAATTCAAATGTTATATTAGATGACCATGACATGATGGCTTAAAAAGAAAACAAAAAGAAAAAATAAAAATAGAACATTAGGCATATCATGAAGTAGAGTATTTTGTAATTCATTTTGATTTATTTTAACTTCATGCAAACGAATGATACTAGTAGTTAAGAGATTTGGGTATCCAAAGGGAACCAAGTGTAACGGTTCCTTTGAGTGCCCAAATATAGCTTGATAATTTTTGGGGAGACACTAATGAATGAATCCTTTTAAGTGGAATTAATGTTTCATTTTTGGTCTCCATTCATATTTTGATTTAATATTATGCATAAAATTTTCATATTCATTAAAATTAGGCTTAGAATAATACTGACTTTTGAAATTATTTTTCATACGAAATTTGTGCACATTTGAATTTAATTTTAAGTTGGGAGAAACATGATTTTGTAAATAATGATGATTTTGATTTTGATTTACAAATACTTTGTGTTTCTTACTCCCATTATTAGGCTTATTTAAGATATTCATATTCATTTCAACTTGATTTTAGATATAGCTTGATAATGTGAATTTGTATTTATAATTTTCATAAGATTTTAATTCATCATTCTTGATCTTTAGAATATGTCTAGCTTTATTATAAGCTATTGTGTTATTTTTAAGAGTAGAAACAATAGAGTCAATATGATTTTGATAGTCATTTCTAAATTCCTCAAATGTTTCGTCCATCTCTTTGATTTCAATTTTATAACTTGTACACATAGCACAATCATTTTTCAAAGTTGAATTTTCTAAAGACAATTTTTCATTGTGTTTTTTACAATAAGAAGTTCCTTTTCAAGTCCCTTGTATGTTTCGTTTAAAATATTAAATTCTAAACAAGGTGTAATAGTTTTATTCAAAGAGACATGGGAAAGACTAGACGAATTAGCATTTGATTCTACTTTAACTTTTTCTTTTAAACTTTTATTTTCTAAGCGCAAATTGCAAATTGCATTTTTCAATTTCTTAATTTTGCGCTTTGTAATTTGTAGCAATTGTAAAGTAGAAATAAAATTACAAACAATAAGAGAATTTGATTTCCTTACAGTGCTATCAAAAGAGGCAAGATTTGAACTAATAGTTCCTTTGACATCCTTTTGGCACTCCTCTTCCTTTGATGCCATATCATCATCCCTTTCGCTTGATGTGCCTTCCATGGATCCATCATGTTTGGATCTTTCTTGATTATTTGAGCAATCTTGTATGTTCTCCACTTCTTGTATTTGTTCCATACCTGCAGATGGAGAATCATACATTTCTTCAAGAAAATTCGAAACTGTATATGCACTAGAAAAACAATATATTAATTTGAAAACATCATTAGATAAACCAGAAAATAAATAGTGTTTGGCTTTTGCATTTAGATGACGTTCCTTTTTATTTGATTCATCCACTAGTCTAACTATTGCTAAATTCCATGCTTCGATATCTATAGTTTTAATAAAATTTTCAATTAAAAGTTTCCATCCTTTATAATTTGTTCCTTCAAATAAAGGTGGTTTAAGAGATTTTTCTTCTTCACAAAAATTTACCCCACTAGTAGAAGCGAGATCATGAGATGCCATTATTCCCTGTTGTTAAGCCGATTGGAATAAAACCTGGCTTTGATACCACTTGTTGGATCGGTAGGCGCCCTTAGAGGGGGGTGAGTAAGGGTTTTAAAAACTTATATTATATTTTGAATATCTGAAATAATAAGAGATTAAAATAGTGATTTTGACTAAAGATCTAAATTGTTTTATGCTGAAAGAGATGATAATAAACAATTTAGATAAATGAAGAACAAAATCAATTTTATTACACAAAGAGAGACATGATTACTATTAATAAAGTTGATTACAAAACTAGATTTCAATGACGCTAGAAATCAAGGCGAAATATGAAAGACTCTTTTGGTTTTCTATACTGACTCGTATCCCCACGAACCGGATGGCTTTAGCCGATCCTTCCCCGGATACGGCCTCAAGCCGCTCTAGAAAATCCTTCCCCGAATATGGCCTCGAGCACCCCCTAGATCTACACCCTAGACCTAGTCTCCAACACGAGGAGAATTTCTTCCCTAAGTCCTACCCAGACCTAGTCGCCAACACGAGGCGAGTTCACTAAACGATTACAAGAAAAGATGTGACATAAATAACAACAATATAAAAACTCCCTATATGGATCTCTTGGAGAAGTAGACGAAGACCCGTAGAGTATGATCGTAGTCGATGTGGTCTTTCATCATGATGATGACGCATGTTGAAATATTCTCCACGGATCTCCTTAAGCCTTCATGGATTTGTGGGAGTATCTCTCTGAACCTTCCTCTATATGATGTGGCACGAAAATCTGGAATTTGGGAGTGGAGAGGGATGATGAAGACGGATCCAATGGGTCCTTTTTATAGCCTTGGAGATAGCGCCTGCGCTATCGCTACCGTCGGCGCTATCCTAGATTAGGCAATATTCTCCGCATGAGAATCCTTCATTTTAAGCAAGTCGGCCGCCTTGCTCTTGTTCTTTGCGCTACCGCCTGCGCTAGTAGATACCGCATGCACTAGCTGCTTCCGCCTACGTTAGCTTCTATCGCCTGGCGCTAGCACCTTCCATAATTGTTTCCGAAATTTTCTCAAATCAGAGCTAGCGCTAGCGCCGGTGCTAGCGGGCATGTTGGAATTTTGGCTTCAAATTTTGGCGCAACCTTCTTATGTTATCCTTGAGTCATGTGGACTTGTTTTCCTGCACACTTAAACACACAAGATCAAATACACATTAGATTTGTTATTCTCAAACCTAGGAGATGCGGAAGACCATGTTCCAACAGGATTTAGCGAACAATGTTCTTCCTGATTCAATTAGAGTTCAATTTTTCCTTTCAGCAACCCCATTTTGTTGGGGGGTTCTAGGAGATGAAAAGCTTTGTCTTATCCCTTCATCCTCACATAATCTACATATTAACTGATTTTCAAACTCAGTACCATGATCACTTCTGATCACAGCAACTTGAGTATTGAATTCAGATTGAATCTATCTAATGAATCTTGAGAGGATCTTAATGGTGTCTGACTCGGCTTGTAGAAAGAACACCCAACTGAATCTAGAAAAGTCTTCAACAATGACTCAAGTATAGGACTTTCTTGCTAAGCTCTGAGTGGTAATAGGACCAAATAGGTCCATGTGCAACAGATATAGGGTTCTTAGGGAATCATTCTTACCAATTGATTTGAATGATGATTTGATCTGCTTTCCTAGTTGGCAGGCTCTACAGGGATGACCTTTCATAAACTTACTAATTGGTAAGCCTCTTACTAGGTTAAGCTTGGACAACTTAGCTATGGTCTTAAAGTTCGGGTGACTAAGTCTTATATGCCATAGTTCATTATTTTCTAATTGGGAATTAAATAAACAGACCTCTGACTTGGCATAATCAAAGTCTACTACATAAACTTTATCCTTTCTAAGTCCAGTCAATAGAATTTGGTTAGTTACATAACTAACTATTTCACATAAGGACTTAGTGAATGCAACTTTGTATTCACCATCACATAGCTGACTAATACTAATTAGATTATGTTGAAGCCCTTCAACATAAGCTACCTTAGAGAAGGAGATTTCCCCAATCCTGAGCACACCATATCCTTTGGTCTGACCATAATGGGAATTTCCAAAAATTACCTTAGGGCCTTCCTTGGCCTTGTAGTTTTCCAGCAATTCTTTTGCTCCAGTCATATGCATAGTGCATCCACTGTCCAGATACCACTGCTGGTTTATGGTAGAACATTCTCCTCTCTGCACAAGAAATTAAACATTATAATAGACCCTCTCTTGTTGGGGTCTCTTTCTTCTATCATCATATGGAGTTATGAAAGAGTAGGTTGGTATTTCAGTATACCTCTTAAGGTGAAGAAGTGCTGGTTTATTATGCCAGCAGTGTTTGGCCTTGTGCCCAAATGTAGAGCGACAAAATAATCTAGAGTTGTAAATGGGAATAAAATAGAAAGATCTAGATGATTGAAATTTTTTTGCTGAGAACTTGCATCAAGAAGAAATCGACGCATCTTTAGAGTTGTGTCGAGTGGAATTCGACGTGTCTGCATAGTTATGTCGATAATAATTTGAAGCATAATATTGGTTGCGCCGAATAGAATTCGACGCACCCTCATACATGCTTTGAGTTGATGTCAAAGCATATGCAAAACTCTGTCGAGTTTCATTCGATGCATCTTTAAACCTGCGTCGAGTTCTAGTCGACACATAATTCCTTTTATTAAATTTTTTATCATTTTTATTGGCTTTTCTAAGAGGGTGTTTACCTTGAATTCCTGTTTGATCAGTGGTATTTACCCTATTGAATATTGTGATTTTATTATGGTTATTGTCTTGTTCTTCACATGATTCTAAGTTGTTAGTAGGTTGATTTATGTTAGATCTAATGAACACTATAGGATTTTCCCAGGCAGGTTTGCTAGGGATTAGTATGCTGGTGAATGAATCTGCCCCTAGACCAAGATGTTTAAATCTCATGGAGAGATTTTTTGTGATGTCCTTAAGCTCTTGACTCATTCCATTGAGTGAGTCCTCAAAGGCTTTTGCCTTTGTAATCTCTTCTTTTAGATTAGAATTTTAATTAGCTAAATTATCTATTTCTTTCTCTTTCCTATACATCTAGTTTCTTAAGTCATAATTGACTGAATATAAGTTGTCTTTTCTATGGTCTTCCAGTTCTTTTCTAAGTGTGTTAAGTTCTTTCTGGTTGTTAATATAATCTTGACAAAAATCTTTAAAGCAATATTTAAAGTCTTCTGAAGAGAAATCAAAGTCATCAAAGATATTTTCCTGATTTTCTTTAGTAGAATCTTCCAAAACCATTAAACAGGCTTCTTCAGCTACACTCTCTTCATCACTGTCAGATGAGGAGGAACTTAACTCAGAAACTGAGTCACTCCAGGTTTCAGCAATGAAACCATTACCGTTCATCTTATCCTTCCTCCTGAAAGATTTCTTCTTGTGCTCCTTCTTCTTGTTGCTTTTGTCCCTTTTCTCTTAAGGACATTCTAGTGCAGTGTGCCCAGGTTTTCTGCAAGAAAAGCAAGTTATTTCCTATTTAGGAGTTTTATCAAACCTTGGTTTGTTTGAACTACTCTCCTTTCTTCTTGTGTCTTTTGTCTTGACCCATCTCTTGAATCTTCTGGCCAAGATTTTTGAAACCGTCAAATGGTCTCTTGAGTACGGACCCACAGGGGGGATGTAGCCTACACCTACTTATCCCGAACTTGCACTTTTGACTATGGATGAAGAAAAAGGAATAGACCCAAAGCTGTAGCGAGGAGGTCCCGCCACACACCCGAAAGATCTTAGTGATCTTCCCCTCCCAAACCAATGCTCAACCGGGCACCTTGGAGGACAATATGAGCCAACAAAAACAAGCTAGGAGGAGAGAACCAAAGAGCTCTGCACTCCTCCAAGGTGCCCTTAAGTGTCTATTTATAGTTTTTCTAGTCTAGCCTGCGAATAGTGTAAATCCGCCTTTTAATTTTACTAATCGCACCCCAAATTCGTCTGCTAATAGCCTAACTCCGATGTTCTGAAGGCTATTGGCAGCCCACAAAGGGTATTTAGGTGATTTCCTCATTAAAATCTTCTGGGCGAGTGGTTTGTGAAGGCACCACTCACCAGACTTCTCGCACACTGGGCTCTCTGGGTTCCGCTGGGTGAGTGATCCGAAGGGGCACCACTCGCCAGATACCTGGCTCGCTTGGCGAGTGGGGTTCCGCCCTCACACGCTTGGCCTCCTACGCATTCGCACTCCAAAGAGAGAGAGTTCCTTGCGGATGAGGCTCGCACTCGCAATCGCCCTGAGGCTCCTCTGCCTCCCCTGACCCTGGCGAGTGCACTTCTTGACCTACCTTGCATGCCTTTTGAACCTTTGGGACCTGGTGTAACACTCAACGTATACGGGGTTGTACACAATCCTCATTTTTTGCGAGCGAGTTCTACGCTCTGAAAGAAAAGTCCAACCCATGGTATTCGGCTAGTGCTTTGCTAACCTGGAGGGAATCATCTTTGGTGGGCCCCACCCCTCTTATAAATATATATATATATCTCAGGCCGCTGTCTTGAGGGTGCATGTCTTCCAATTATTATTTCTCTTCCTCACCACTGAGCTCTTGCCATATTGATGACGTCCATGAAACCTTCCCCGAGACCCCGCTCGCAAAGTCTGCTGGAGCATCTTGCCACATTGTAGAAGGAGAACACCACCAAGTCCGCTCATTACTCCCCCTGACTCTCAACGAAGAGGGATCCAATCCTACCTTATCAATCAAGGAAGGCCAAGGCGGTTTGGCGGGACCCATTGGCAAATGAGTCCGCTTCAGAGACTCCCCCCTATTCTCACAACCCTCCTAACAACACTATCAAGGTAATGACCTAGCTTGTTCTATGGTTAATGCTGGTTGACGCGCCGACTCAATACTTAAGATCATTCGTAGGAGATGCCGAGGATGGGATGCAATCCCGAAGCCAGCCTCACGGGGGCTAATGTGCTCCCTCCTGTTGTTGAAACTGCTCCGCCGGCCCAGGAATCCAGCCCTCCCGCCACTCTTGGGGGGACTCTTTCGGAGATCGGTAAGCCGCTTGTTGCTCTCTCGCCCGCTTTATTACCTCTTATCTTCTTTCTTACCCTGTCTTTTGCATCCCCCACCTTCGGAACCACGAGCTTATCCTTGGTCCCGTGCAACACACTATCCCGGGAGACCATCTCCATTCTTCCGACGTAAGAGCCGGTGTACTGATGTGCAAATCTCGCACACCGCTATAGGAGGTTGCTAGACTGCGGCACGAAACGGCAGTGAACCGGTCGTTGTCAAGTAATAATATGAGGAAGTAAATCCCCAAGTATCGAATCTCTCAAGGAACACAGTAAGGTGGAGTTAGCTATTGAGGAAGGACTTGAGATTGAAGTTCTTATGAGCGGATGGAAGCGAAGGGGTTGATTTGGTTTGTGGAAAATAAAGTAAAAGAACTAAATCAACTACTCCTATGCAGGCCTTGACCGCACTGCTTCGCTAGGCGAGATGGAAAACTATGTAGGCCTTGAACGCACTACTTCGCTAGGCGGATGGACGAGTAGGCAAGCGGATGAGGTGGATGAGTGCAGAATCGAACTGTGCAGGCCTTGAGCGCACTACTTTGTGAGGTGAATGGATTACACGGGCCGCTATGCCACGCTTCGCTAGGAGGATGGAAGAGTAGTCATACGGATGGAGTGAGTCGCACCAGCGGAGTCGAGGTGGATTACAAGGGCCGTTAGCACCGCTTAGCTTGGCGGATGGAAGAGTAGGCACACAGAATGGGCGAGTAGGCTAGTGGAATGGAGTGGAGGCTGGAGTGTATTTGGTGGCGCACCTCATTCACACATATAAATAAGTTAATTTCATAAAAATGAAATAGACATTACAAACCATGGTTTATAGTGCACATCATCAAAACATAAGAAATCTAGCTTTATACAATCATCAAAATAAAAGGGGAGAAAGCAAGGAATCGACCCAATCCGAAGCCTTGTTGAATATTCATGGTTGGAATCGCTGGGTTGCCAATTCGCGTCCAAGCTCGGTCCTCAACTGCGTCCGGGGTAGAGAAGGTTGTCACTACCTTCCAATGGCCCATCTTCTTCGTGTCACGATCCGGCCGCACGACTGAACTTCCTTCACCTTGGATAATGGTGGATGTAGGGCTAGATCCCTCTCCTTGGAGCTTGAGGATGATGAAGGAGGCCAGGAGGATGCTCCGGCTTGAGATTTGCAAGAGAATGGCACCCGGAGCTCCTCCCGAAGGTGGGCGACGATGGAGCGGCAAAAAAGGGCGAAACTGGAGCGCTTGGGCGCGGGGAAGAAGATCGATCCGGAATAGGGCAAGAACTGCAGCTTTTATACAAAAAGTTCAGAAATTTGGTCACGCACGGTCGAACGCACGACCGTGCATTTTACTCACTCACGGTCAAAGCCGATCGTGCGTAAGAACGCACGGGTAAATTCAAAAAGCTCGAAATCCGGCAAAGAACAAGAGGTCTTGTGTTTTGTTCGCGCACAGTTGATTCCAACCGTGCATGATGAAAACGCACGAGCGGGGCAGATCACCATATTGACCAGCCGATCATAGCGCATAATCGCATCCCACCGTGCGTCAATAAAATGCACGACCATGTGATTCATATAGGATGAATTCTGGGCAATATGGACGATCTGCCCACCTGCATAACACATCCAAACGCTGGGAACACACCACCAGCACAAGTATAAAAGCATAAAAAGAATGGGGAGCACATTGTGCTTGCCCCCAACAATAAAGCGCGCAATTGCACACCACAATGGACCAACAAGTGCACTTCGTGAAGAAATATGATTAAGTGAAATATAAGCAATACTTAACTAGAAGTGAATTGCAAGTGCGTGAAAACTAACCCAGATGAGTCCATAAAAGTGTATATAAATGGGACTCATGACACCCCCAGACTTACCTGTTTGCGCGTCCTGAGCAAACAAATTCTAAGCAAATGGTGAAAGAAAAGTAGATGGCTTAGCATTACTATACAGAGTACCATGCGAAGTCGCATGCTCACGTGCATAAGAAAAATAATAGAGAAGATTTCTCATTATATAAACATTTTATAGATTTCTAAAAGTGAAAAAGCATATTACAACTACTCAAAGTGGTGAACTACGGTGAATCATCTGGTCACGCATACGAAGAAAGTAAACTAAGCGCTGAGATAAGCATTGCTCAAGATTGGGGTGCAGGACAAACTCCACTGAAATCCATCGGTGTCGGTGACCATAGGCTCGCCCAGTCACATTCTCTCCACAACACTAGATTGATTCAAGGCAAGAGTCAGTAGGACTTTAGGTGAGAGATGGGGCTTGGGTTACGGTGAGGTAAACAAAGATAAACATGGAGGCTAAGCACACCTAACCCAAATGAGCTAATATGAAAACTATCTTCAAGCACCACACAAACATGCGGGTACACCACACCCCCAGACTTGAACTTAACAACATGGGTGTGTGCACCGCCTACTCCCAATCATAAATTTATTCAAAGATTTTTCAATTAAGCTCATCTTTTTTTTCTTCATTTTTTTCACTTCTTTTTCTTTTTCTCATTTTTTTTCATTTTCAGCAAATTGAGCAATAAAGCACAACCACATTTTCACAAAAGAAATTTACCACATCAACACCCCAACAATGAAAACACACACAACTAAAGCTCAGATTTGGGTTGTGCGACTAGGATTGGCATTTAGGATTTGGTGAGATAAAAGTGGAGCTGAATCAAAAGGAAGGGGTAGGCATGAAGGGGCTAGCGAGGGAGGATATCAGGAATGGCACAAAAGATCAACCGGGCCAAAATAATGGCCTACGTCATTCTCACGCACTAGAACTATCCTATGCCAATGCTTCAAGAATCGCTTGGGGAAAGTTCTTAGCCACCGAGAAATATTATCCTTCTTTTCGACTCAAGCAATACGAGTCTAGCGATCGTTTACACACATCCTTATGCTACCGTTTGATTCACACCGGATTCACCATTTGAGTAGAGTAAACAACATTTACACTAATAGAAAAATATAAAACCATAAGTATAAATAGAAGTCTAATCTACACAAATTTCTATACAACCGAGCACTCGACTAGGAGCACTACTGGAGTCAACATTTTACTCCGTTACATAGTCCTAAGTCAGCACCTAGAATTTCCCAAATAAGCAGAAGAATTAAATTCAACTCAGAGCACGCATACAGATGAGTACGCGCTCAAGTGGGTGATGTGGTGCACAAAGAGAATGAACAACAAATTTCATTAAACTAAAATAAAAGTACTTCTAGCATGCTATGCAATAGTGCACGTGAGTGGGCACACAGAACTACTCTCCCCCAGACTTAAACTAGACAATACACACAAAGATATAACCATGAAATTCAAAATGAAGTCTAGGGAAAGAGAGTACACAATGCTCAATTATAAACCAAGACAGAGCCGCAACATCCGCGATCCAAAATAAGCACCTGCATGGGTGAGCTCCGCCAAAAACAAAAGAAAATATACAAAAATAATATGAAATACACCTAACTAAACTAAACAAGTTGAAATAAGAAATGCAGGAAAAGTAAGATAACTACTGGGGTTATTGTCCTCCCAGCACGACTTATTCAAATTTAAAACAGTTCTAGCTAATGGGTCTATGAAAAGAAAAGTGCACAGGTAACTGTTCTAATATCCGTGTCGGTAATGGGTACCAATACGGCGATAAAACAGTTACCCCTCTACCTAAATAATAATACCTGCTCGTCACAGGTAGAGGGAATATAAAGTAAGAAGAGGAGGATTCCTCACTCAACTCACCAAAACTATCCTTGCCCAACAAGGTGTCGTCTTCATGGAGGTGGCAGGAAGAGAAGGCAATGAATGAGGCTTCCTCTATGGAGGAGGGATCAACCTCCTCACATGAGAGGATACACTCATCATTGACTTGAGCATCATGCTCCAAGTCCTCCTGGGGTACCTGTGAAGACTCAGCCTAACAGGCTCAGATAGAGAAAGAGGATCAAGAAATAAATAAGAAGAAGAACATGAATAAAAATCAATCGGGGGAGTGATCCCGGTCTCACTCCCAGCAGGATCCAAGCATAGATCACTGTCGGTATCATATGAGTCGTAGCGAGGGGAGTCCGAAAGCTCGAGGTCCTCGGTGTTGAGTTGGACCTCCTCATCCAATAAGGAAGTGCAAACTTCCTCATCAGAAAGGGTTTCTTCCTCATCCCACCTCGGTGCGTCATCGTGTTCCAAGGAGTAACACTCCCCATCAGAGAGAATAACATCCTCGTCCCACTTTGGCGCATCCTCTGGGTTCAAATGAACTTCCTGCCTAACATCATCAACCAACTCACAAAAAATAGGTGCAGAGAGTTCTTGCAAAGAAAGCGAAGGAATAGGGTTAATAACATCATCAGAGAAAATGTGCACAAGTTCCTCCGGGGGTGAATCCAAATGGAGTGACAAATGCACCGGGAGAGAAGTCTCCACCATGTCGTCACACCGATCAGTAGAAAGTCTGATGGGGATATCCGCAGCATTCCCCCATAGACAAGGTGCTACTGCGAATATATCCTCAGAATCAGAATGAGCATCCAAATGAGAGGTGGATGTAATGATACGAACATCAGTTTCATCATCCTCCTCCATCTGGCACTGAAATTCTGCGCAATCTTTCAACACATGCTCAGTGCTATGACAACACAAACACCATTTTCCATTACTCCTCGATCCAGACGGGGCCGGTGAGGAATATGAAAACGGTAAATGGGGTGAAGAAGAGTGACCATAAGACTTAGGTACGGTGTATGAAGTACCGTAAGAGAACGGTTCTCCATATACTGGGCCTCGAGAATTATGCTCACCATGTCTAGTGGGCCATTTATCACTAGAATGATTATGATTTCCACACCATCTACAACGGATATTGAAAGCCGAATACATGGTGTAGCGGGGGATAATTTACCAAAAGAAAAAAAATTCTTTGCAAAAATTAACTACACGCAAGAAATAAAAAAATGAATTCCTGCTTTAGATAAATCACAAAATAGATAAGGAAAAAAAAGGAAATTTAAAACTACAAATTATAAGAACTAAAACAAAGAAGAAAATGGTATAAACAAATGGAAAAGTGCTTCTATCTCTCGACTTCCTCTCCAGAAACTCACACGACTGTGTTCCCCAGCAACGGCGCCAAAAACTTGATGCGCAAATCTCGCACACCGCTATAGGAGGTTGCTAGACTGCGGCACGAAACGGCAGTGAACCGGTCGTTGTCAAGTAATAATATGAGGAAGTAAATCCCCAAGTATCGAATCTCTCAAGGAACACAGTAAGGTGGAGTTAGCTATTGAGGAAGGACTTGAGATTGAAGTTCTTATGAGCGGATGGAAGCGAAGGGGTTGATTTGGTTTGTGGAAAATAAAGTAAAAGAACTAAATCAACTACTACTATGCAGGCCTTGAGCGCACTGCTTCGCTAGGTAGGATGGAAAACTATGTAGGCCTTGAACACACTACATCGCTAGGCGGATGGACGAGTAGGCAAGCAGATGAAATGGATGAGTGTGGAATCGAACTGTGCAGGCCTTGAGCACACTACTTCGTGAGGCGAATGGATTATACGGGCCTCTATGCCATGCTTCGCTAGGCGGATGGAAGAGTAGGCATACGGATGGAGTGAGTCGCACTGGTGGAGTCGAGGTGGATTACACGGGCCCTTAGCACCGCTTAGCTAGGCGGATGGAAGAGTAGGCACACGGAATGGGCTAGTAGGCTAGTGGAATGGAGTGGAGGGTGGAGTGAATTTGGTGGCGCACCTAATTCACACATATAAACAAGTTAATTTCATAAAAATGAAATAGACATTACAAACCATGGTTTATAGTGCACATCATCAAAATATAAGAAATCTAGCTTTATACAATCATCAAAATAAAATGGGAGAAAGCAAGGAATCGACCCAATCCGAAGCCTTGTTGAAGATTCACGGTTGGAATCGCTGGGTTGTCAATCCGCATCCAAGCTCGGTCCTCAACTGCGTCCGGGGTAGAGAAGGCTGTCACTACCTTTCAATGGCCCGTCTTCTTCGTGTCACGATCCAGCCGCACGACTGAACTTCCTTCACCTTGGATAATGGTGGATGTAGGGCTAGATCCCCCTCCTTGGAGCTTGAGGATGATGGAGAAGGCCAGGAGGATGCTCCGGCTTGAGATTTGCCAGAGAATGGCGGCCGGATCTCCTCCCGAAGGTGGTCGGCGATGGAGCGACAAAAAAGGGCGAAACTGGAGTTCTTGGGCGCGGGGAAGAAGATCGATCCGAAATAGGGCAAGAACTGCAGCTTTTATACAAAAAGTTCAGAAATTTGGTCATGCACGGTCGAACGCACGACCGTGCGTTTTACTCACGCACGGTCGAAGCCGAGCGTGCGTTAGAACGCACGGGTAAATTCGGAAAGCTCTAAATCCGGCAAAGAATAAGAGGTCGTGCGTTTTGTTCGCGCACAGTTGATTCCAACCATGCATGACGAAAATGCACGAGTGGGGCAGATCACCATATTGACCAGCCGATCATAGCGCATGATCGCAGCCGACCGTGCGTCAATAAAATGCACGACCGTGTGATTCATATAGGATGAATTCTGGCCAATATGGACGATCTGCCCACCTGCATAACACATCCAAACACTAGGAACACACCTCCTGCACAAGCATAAAAGCATAAAAAGAATGGGGCATTGTGCTTGCCCCCAACAATAAAGCGCGCAGTTGCACACCACAACGAGCCAACAAGTGCACTTCGTGAAGAAATGTGATTAAGTGAAATATAAGCAATACTGAGCTAGAAGTGAAGTGAAAGTGCGTGAAAACTAGCCCAGATGAGTCCATAAAAGTGTATATAAATGGGACTCATCATGTACTTGGTCGGGAGGGACCTTAACCACCATTCCCCCGCCGCCAACTTAGCCACTACTTTTACTGCACACCAGGTTCTCTCTCATCCTGGTATGGGTAAATTACTTCATCCCCCCAGCCAACCATTCGCAGGGCAGCCTAACTCCTCTAGCCAGCCCCCCGTCGAAGAATATGTACCAGGTTAGCTGTCTTATTCGCCTCGAATTTACTTATGTAACTAGAAAAGACTAACTTTCGCTCTCGCAGGCTACCGGGAGGCCTTGCCATGGACCCTCGGTTCGAAGATGAGGTGATCTCATTGCCCCCTACCCCAGTGACCTCTCGGATTTTCTTCGAGACCATGCTGATCCCAGGACAATGAAGGAAAGGATGACAGAGGTCCTCAATAAGCTGATCCGGATGCAGCGAGAGCTAGCCAGCCAGACGGACAGGCACCGAATGGCCTTCGAGCACAGGCTGAGCGCTCTCGAGCGGGATTACTCGTATCTCGTGGGTGGGATTGAGCAGCAGTGAGGTGGGTGTGAGTGGACTTCCCCCGGGAGGCACATTGTGCGGGATAGGGATCATATGCTCCTGGTCAATCAAAAGCTCATGATCGTAAGCGCGTACTACTACCCGGGAGTGCCACCAAGGATGGGGAGGCCAGGCTAGGGTCGATGGCAATGGATTATGTACTGAGCTTGCCGACCCTCACCCCCTTGTATCCTCTCACCTCTCGCAATAGACTGATGTGTAATGTATGTCGAGACAGACTTTGTAATATAACAATTGTGTACTTTTGATGTTGATCATGTTTCTATTTCGCGTAATTTTCTTTCTATTTTGCGGAGTGGTGAGCATATTTCTTTGTTCTCGCTTTGCTTTATGTTGCTTTCGCCCTTTGGTAGGACTCTGCGCACAACCCTTACCACTCCGCGGCGAGTGGGATGGAGGTGGGGCTGGCTCGGATCTCGAGGCGTTGGAGGTAACGCGATTGCTATCCGCATCCCCGCGCTTTGGAAAGTCCTTGATTTCCTTATTTGTCTATAAATAGCCACCCCCAGCAACCCTATTTATCACTTTCATTCCTTCTTCCTTCCTTGCTTTCGTACTCGCACTCGCACCTCTCTCCAGATTTTTTCACAACCTTCCTTTCGCTTGATGGTGGTAAAGTCTGATGGGAGGGGCAGGTGTGCTCAAGCATTCGCCAACCATGACATTGCCACCTGCGACCTGTCCGAGGAGGACTTCACCCTGGCAATCGCAGACTACATCCTGCTGGGGTTCATTATGCGCTACCTAGGAGATCGCGACTGCATCAACCAGTTCTCATCAGACACCCTCGCAATCCCCAGGAGCACTTTGAGGTGGGACTCCGCCTTCCCCTTTGGACTGAGCTGCGCTAGACTTTCCACTACTTTGGCGTAGTCCCAACGCAGCTGAACTCCAAATCCACCGCAATGCTGGTAGCAGTCGCCTGCTACTTGCTGGAGGAGGGGATCGAATTCTCCCTCCCCATCTTCCGCAAGCTCTTAAACTTCCGGGCGAAGAGCGGGGTGGCCTTCCTGACAAGAACCACGAATGGGTTCGACGGTTCATCTTCATGACCGGGAGCTTCGGCAACACTCTCCTCGTGCTCGTGCAGGAGGATGAGTCGACCTATAGGCCCCCCACTCTGGGGGCTATGAGGCCAAGCTCCACCTCTTCATCCAAAGCCACAACATGGACGTCATGTACTTGCTGAATCATGTCAACTCGCTTCCACCCATCCTATCAGGAGAAGGTAAGGTGAACTATTTCAACCCTATCTCTCACCTACTTTCATCAACTTTCTTTTTTGTTCTTACCTAATTCATCTGATGTAGGTATGTGAGACCTCCCCCTCAACCCGCTGAATATGGGCCTGGAGACCTCCCCTGCTGCCTCCCTTATTCTCGCGTGGTCCGATGTCGAAGCCTGCCGCAAAGACCCAGCTTTCTCAAAGCCCAATAGACAGAAGAGGAAGCCTGCCACGGCCATTAGATCTCCTTCAAAGCGGACCAAACCTTCTTCAGTCTCCAAAGGCAAGGGGGGCGCTGACGAGAACTCTGGGCTGAGTGCCCCTATTGCGGAGGATGCGGCGGTCAGGACCTCCAGCGTGCCGACGGGTCTTCCTCAGGACCGTCGCCGAGAGGGCATCAGAACATCTCCCTCGGCGAGAAGTTCTTAGACGAAGAAGGCGGGCCCCTGCTCTGGTGGGATAGATATGCCAATCGGGTCTCTGTCTCCACTCTCCTCCCAACCTGGATGGAGTAGGACACCACCAACGGCGAGGCTTATAGCCTCTTGTTTGTGCTCTACAGCCGTAGGGATGCCACGTTCTATGATGCCGAGTCCATCCGGATGCTCGCGCATGAGGCCGAGCAGGATCACCTGCGTGCTCTCGAGCCCACGCACATATCCTCGCACCACAGCATTACTCTTGCGCGGAACCTCACCGAGGATGAGAGGACGCGCGGTCTCGCTTCTGCGGAGGTCTTGGCCCTGAAACAGCAGCTTGCGACTACTAAAGCCCTTCTCTCTAGTCGCCTGACCCGAGTGGTAAGTACGACCTTGTAGTGACCTAATCTTTCATGCTTCCCTTCTTTTTTGCACTAGTACTAGCATTTTCTTTTCCTCGCAGGACACAGGAAACTCCGAAATCTTAAGAGTGCGAGTGGCCACACTCTAGGATCGGGTCAAGGAGCTGCAGGCCGAGAACCAGCAGCTGCGAAATGTCGTTGTTTCGCCGCCTCCTGCAGAGGACATTCGGCATTTCTACTTGATGAGTCCTGATCATATACACATTTATGGACTCATCCGGGCCGATTTTCTAGTCTTTGCATGTCACTTTAGACATGTTTTCATTCCTATTTTACATTCCATGCTAAGTGCACTTCTAGGCCCGTTTTGGTGTTATTTCTTGTTCATCTTCGTTACTAGTTGTCATGCTGTGTTAAGTGCCACCTTCAGTGGCTAAACTGGTGTCGTATGCTGGAACAGGAGTCGTGCAGGTGTTCCCGGTACAATTCTGTATAGGAACACTGCGCACGATCACTGGCTCCTTCGCGCACGACCACTGGTCGTGCGCCTCTGTTCGTGCGCACTTAACGCCCATTTCATGAGTTCTGTTTGGCTTATCGCACGATCACTTACGATAGTGCGCACGACCGCTGGTCGTGCGCCATTGATCGTGCGAACATGTATTTTATAAATTTCTTTCATTTCAGGCTCCGCCCAGGCAGCGCGCACGATCGCGGAACTCCAGTGCGCACGACCACTGGTCGTGCGCCAATGACCGTGCGCAGTATTAATTCCAGCGCCTATATATATGCCTGTTCCGTTTTTAGGGTATTATGCAGCCGCCGGGAGCGCGAGTGGCAGTCCGTACGCCTGCGATTTCCACTCCTGGACACCTCCACTTCATCTCCTACGCAAGGGGAAGTCCTCTCCAACCATTCCGAGCATTTCTCCATTGTCCAGGAGCATTCTCCACCATCTGCAAGCCCTCAAGCCGCTGTTTTCTATTCTAGTCCGGTGAGAAGAAGAAGAATCCTGAGGTAGAAGACGACGGGACTACGTAGAGAGATCGTGATAGTTTCTCTACACCGGAAGCACAGTCCGCCCGAGTCCGGAGGTGGCTTGACAACCTACCATTCCGGCCGTGAACGGCCGCTAGTCTTCATCCATTGGTTATTTCTTACCTCTCGTTTTCATTGTAATCTTTGAATCTTTGAGACATTGAACATCATGATACTTGGTTTAAATGAAATGAATGTTTCTTCGTTTTTCTTCATTACTTGTTTGTGAATCGCCTTGCCTCCACTCATCCACTCACTCACTCACGCACTCAAGGTGCTCGATCCGCATTAGCAAGAGCTAACGGTGTTTGTGAAGAGGTGTTTGCGACCCTCACCTTCTCGCACTAGAGCACGCTCCATCCGCCTCACGAAGCACGGCATCGCGGCCGTTGCATCCATCTCGCCTTGCGAAGCGGTGTTTTCGACCTGCATTTCTTTCACTGTTGTTAAGAGTAGGAAAACCCAACCAAAACCCCTTTTGTGTGTTTGTTTACGCTCGTGTAACAATAGTCACACAACGTGATTCGTACACCCAACCTGCATTCCTCAAGAGACCGACACTCGGGGATTTTATTCCCAAACTTTATTACTTGAATGATCGGTGCACTTGCCGAAATAATCGCATCAAGTTTTTGGCGCCGTTGCCGGGGAATGCAGGCGTGGAACGTCTTGTGTTGTGACTTTCGTTATACGAGCAGTTGTTTTTGATTTTCTTTGTCTTCTTTTTGTTTTTGATAGTGCATGCAAAGACAAGCCGCAGGAGAACTCGTACCCTATGATCCTGAGATCGAACGGACCGCTCGCGCACGTAGGCGCGCAGCAGCCGCACATGCGGCAATGGGTGACCAGATAGATCCAAATGATGCTGATCAGGGAGTGCCGGGCGTGGGACAACACCAGCCTGGAGATGAGCAGGAGGCGGCGAGGCCTCGGCCCTGCACGATGAGAGACTACACCACTCCAACAGTCGGGAGTGTGTATCCTGGGTTCGGGCCCAATATAATGAACAACCAGTTCGAGATTAAACCAGCAATCTTGAACATTATCTGGAACAACGCTCAGTTCTCTGGGATGGCGAGGATCCGCAACTGCATCTGGCGGAGTTTTCTGATATTTGCGGAACCTTCCGCTACGCGGGGATTGCTGACGACACGGTCAAGCTTAGACTGTTTCCCTTCTCGCTCCGTGACAAAGCCAAGGTGTGGCTCCACTCCATTCCACTCGGGACTGCTGCGACCTGGGATGCTCTTGCTTCCAAGTTCTTGGCCAAGTTCCATCCCGTCGATAAAATGGTGAGCTTGCGGCGGGAGATCGCCACCTTTCGCCAACTTGATCAAGAGACTCTTGCTGATGCGTGGGAGCGTCTTAGCGATCTTCTCCGCCGTTGTCCAAACCATCAGCTCCAACCGTGGAATGTAGTTGAGACGTTTTACGTTGCGATCGAGCCCAACTACAGGGCAATGATCGATGCTGCTGCGGGCAGTACTTTGATGAATCACACTCCAGAGGAGGCCCTTCGGATTCTGTGCGACACCGCCTCCCACAGTACATTTTGGACTGCCGGGAGAAATGCTCCAAAAAGTGGTCGTGGTCTCTTTATGGTCGACTCACTTCCTCCTACATCCGCGTCTGCTGCTGTCATTACGTGCGAAGGATGTGGAGGCGGCGGCCACCACGCGTATGAATGTTCAGGTAACAACGTATCAGGTGACTTCGCGCAGTTAACCTTGAACGAATCTGTTAATTTTGTAGGAAATCAGTCTAAGGGGGTACCTTTTAATAATGCTTATCATCCGGGAGCGAGAAGTCATCCGAACTTCTCGTGGAACCCAAACGCGCCTGGCCAACGATGGGCACCGGGGCAGCATCAAAATGATGCTTACGCCTCCGGGAGCCAACCGAGGCCACCACACCCGGATTATAACCAAGGCCCCCCAGCCAAAAAAAAGAGTAATCTGGAGGAAATAATGGAAAAGTTCATGCAAGCGGCTACCTCAAATATGGTGAACCAAACCGCATCCATGCGGAACTTGGAAATGCAGCTGGGCCAATTGGCCCAAGTGCTAACCGAGCGGTCGCAAGGGACCCTTCCTAGCAACACTGAAAAGAACCCAATAGATCAAGGGAAGAGTCTCAGCGATGTGGTTGAGGCTGATCCAAGTGAGTTAGTGATTTCTTGTTCCATCAATAATATTGAGACGAAAGCTTTGTGCGATTCCGGCTCCTCCCGCAACGTCATTGCATTGCAAGACGTTGCTAAATTGCAACTTGAGATGAACACGAAGGATCGAAAATCCCTTGTGCTTGCTAATGGGACTGTTATACAATCTGAGGGGGAAGTGAAAAATGTAGAAGTGACAGTTGAGGGGACGATTGTGGTTGCTGATTTTCAGGTGTTGGGACCCCAGGAAAATCACTCTATCCCTATCTTGGGTGTGCCGTTCTTGAAAGAGAGCGGTGCCACCCTTGATTTCACTGCGGGGTGTGTCTTCCTACCCAATAAGGTGCCGCAGACCACTTGCCCCAAAGCTATAACTGAAACATCCACTCCTCCCCCTCTCTTTATTCTTGATGAATCTCTGAGTTGTGCAGGAAATGAAGAAGATAAAGAACCAATTGAAGGAGAACAAGAGGAGCACCAGTCCAGTGAGGAAGAAGAAGTAGATCTTCGGAGAGAATTTGATTCCGAGATGGAGGAAGATTGCATTTCGAAAAATATTGACTTGAATTTAGTCCGGGACGCTGTCCCATTATCTTCTTGTTTTAATTCTTGTAATAAACAACTTAAGCGCTCCATCTCTTGGGCCGATCCGGTTGTCACCGCGACGCCAGAAGTGACGCCACCCACCACCAAGGTGGAAAAATCTAAAAACTTTCAACGTTGGCAGTCCCCGACTGTCACTAAACTTAAACAGGAGAAACTTCTGCACGACGCTCGCGCTGCCGCTCTCCGTATCAAGAGGGCGGAGGTTAGGGGAACACTGGGTGACACCAGTGTTGGCCCTAAAGCCTTCACCTCCCGCCTACGAGCTACGGGAGACGCGCACCATAAGAGCGCCTATAGCTGATCTGTGTTGTCTGAATTTGTGAAACTGCTTCTGTGAACTTCTCTTTTAATTTCTGCACTTTATAAACAATGATAATACAGGTATTTGGTCCAGCTTAAGGACATTAAACAAAAGCGCTGCTGGGAGACAACCCAGATTTCCTGATTTTATTTTTATCTAACATGTTAGTTCAGTTTTTATATCTGTTTTTGCTGTTTTTAGTTTTGCGCTTGCAGGTGTGTTGTGTTCTTTGGTGCGGATGCTGCGGACCGCTCTTGATCTTAATCGCCAATCATCTGGTATGCTCAATTCTGAGCATTGGGTAACATTCCTCCTCCCTAGCTTTTCAGTTTTTGTGATATAATGTTTAGATTAAGTCTGGGGGAGAGCACGTGTTATTCACTATGCGCACGAGTTGCACCGCATACTAGACATTTGTTTTTAATTTCTTGTCATTATCATCATTATACCATGCTACACACCACTGCACCCACATGAGCGCGTGCTTATCTATTTGTTTAGTTCCGAATAAACTATTTTAGTTTGGAATGTGAATTTGGATGTTAGCTTAGGAATTACTATTTGGAGTGCGATGTTGACTCGAGCAGTGTTCTAGTCGCATCCGCATGCTACAATAGCATTTGAGTAAAACTAGATTATTTCTCTGCATTTAATTTATGACTAGTATTTTTGCGTAGTTTTAGATTTATTCTACTCAAGTGGTGAATGTGATTGAAATTGGTGATAGCCCGGTGTTGTGTGTATACGAGCATTAGTTGTGTGTTGCTCGAGTCGGGAGGAAGGTTTACCTTTCTCGTGGGCTAAGAACTTGCCCCAAGCGACTCTTGAAGCAGGGGTGCGGGCGATCCGTTGAGATAAATGTGATGTAGGCCACCTTTTGGCTAGTTTGAGCCTTTGCTTTCCATATCCTATTCGCTCACCTTTGCTACCCTACATTTGTGCCTACCACTCCCTTATTTCAGCTCCTCCTCCATTCACCAAGGCCTGAAGCTTACCCCACTGTCGCAACCAAGTACATGTTATCTGCACTCATGTTTTAGATTTGGTGTGATGTTCGGAATCGTTGTGTGGTGAAGGAGAAATAAACTCTATTTGCTGATTTTGAACCAACCGGAGGATAAGAAAAAGAAAAAGAAAAATATGGTATTGAAGTAAAAATCTAAAAAAAAGGGTTTATTGAAAAGTTATCCTTCCGAGCGTATTAGAAAATCTATTGGTATTTGTGGAGTAGGCCGTGTGCACACCTAGTTTTCATAATAAGTCTGGGGGTGTGTCACACGAGCTTTGTTTTTGTTTTTGCTTGGTGCAGCGTCCCGTTGACTCATGTTGGTTGCGTAGCCTTCGTTTTTACCCTTGATTATCATACCGCAACCTAAGCCCCATCTTAATCCTAAAAGTCCTATTGATTTATCTCGCGAGTTTGCTAGCGCCGTGGAGAGAGTGTGACCGGGCAAGCGTATGGTTCCCGACGTTGATGGATTTCAGCGGAGTTATTCCTGAACCCCGATCTTGTGCAACACCCTCCTTAGTGGCTTGTTACTTTCACACCGGGCATGACCATTCAAATTCTTCACAATTCACCAACTGAGTATTGATGAATCTATATTTACGCTCTAGTACTTTCGTAAATTATTTAGCATAGTTAGAATCTCTTTTTACTAAATTTCTATTTGCATACCTTTGTTACTTCGCTTTGTACTCCTTTGTGTAATTTTCTTTGTTAACTACCATTTTCAGATTCCGCCGGATTCGTTTGCTCGGGACGCGCAAACAGGTAAGTCTTGGGTGTGATGAGTCCTGATCATATACACATTTATGGACTCATCCGGGCAAATTTTCTAGTCTTTGCACGTCACTTTAGACATGTTTTCATTCCTATTTTACATTCCAGGCTAAGTGCACTTCTAGGCCCGTTTTGGTGTTATTTCTTGTTCATCTTCGTTACTAGTTGTCATGCTGTGTTAAGTGCCACCATCAGTGGCTAAACTGGTGTCATATGCTGGAACAGGAGTCGTGCAGGTGTTCCCGGTACAATTCTGTACAGGAACACTGCGCACGATCACTGGCTCCTTTGCGCACGACCACTGGTCGTGTGCCTTTGTTCGTGCGCACTTAACACCCATTTCATGAGTTCTGTTTGGCTTATCGCACGATCACTTACGATAGTGCGCACGACCGCTGGTCGTGCGCCATTGATCGTGCGAACATGTATTTTATAAATTTCTTTCATTTCAGGCTCCGCCCAGGCAGCGCGCACGATCGTGGAACTCCAATGCGCACGACCACTGGTCGTGCGCCAATGACCGTGCGCAGTATTAATTCCAGCACCTATATATATGCCTGTTCCATTTTTAGGGTATTATGCAGCCGCCGGGAGCGCGAGTGGCAGTCCGTACGCCTGCGATTTCCACTCCTGGACACCTCCACTTCATCTCCTACGCAAGGGGAAGTCCTCTCCAACCATTCCGAGCATTTCTCCATTGTCCAGGAGCATTCTCCACCATCTGCAAGCCCTCAAGCCGCTGTTTTCTATTCTAGTCCGGTGAGAAGAAGAAGAATCCTGAGGTAGAAGACGACGGGACTACGTAGAGAGATCGTGACAGTTTCTCTACACCGGAAGCATAGTCCGCCCGAGTCCGGAGGTGGCTTGACAACCTACCATTCCGGCCATGAACGGCCGCTAGTCTTCATCCATTGGTTATTTCTTACCTCTCCTTTTCGTTGTAATCTTTGAATCTTTGAGACATTGAACATCATGATACTTGGTTTAAATGAAATGAATGTTTCTTCGTTTTTCTTCATTACTTGTTTGTGAATCGCCTTGCCTCCACTCATCCACTCACTCACTCACCCACTCAAGGTGCTCGATCCGCATTAGCAAGAGCTAACGGCGTTTGTGAAGAGGTGTTTGCGACCCTCACCTTCTCACACTAGAGCACGCTCCATCCGCCTCACGAAGCACGACATCGCGGCCGTTGCATCCATCTCGCCTTGCGAAGCGGTGTTTTCGACCCGCATTTCTTTCACTGTTGTTAAGAGTAGGAAAACCCAACCAAAACCCCTTTTGTGTGTTTGTTTATGCTCGTGTAACAATAGTCACACAACGTGATTCGTACACCCAACCTGCATTCCTCAAGAGACCGACACTCGGGGATTTTATTCCCAAACATTATTACTTGAACGATCGGTGCACTTGCCGAAATAATCGCATCACTAATCCCACTCTGAGGTTGAAGCGTTGATGTAGGAGACTGCCCAGGGAGCGGAGAAACATGCGCTGTGGGTGCTTCAGAGCACTGGGCTCCTAAAGGAAGAGGGCGAGACGATCACGGCTCACCACGTGTTGCCTGAGCTCTTCGGTCAGCAGAATGCCCCAGATGACGAAGCCAACCTTTGGATGGAGCTTGGCGATCTCCGCCCCCTGGATGTGGGCAGCAGATCCTCCAGTGGGAAGTCCGGCGATGCCCCCTGAAGCCTTTTCCTTTTTTTCCTTATTGTAATGCGATATCTTATTTTTTGTAAATATAAATGAAATGAAATGAAATGAAAGGTTTTTGCTTCTCCGTTTATGTGATTTTTCTCTCTACTTTATTTGCTGTCATTCGCTAATTGTTCGCGCACTTGCGTGCTCTCGTACTCTCTCCTGAATGCTCACGCATCACTTGCTCATTTGTGTAACGCTGACCCTTAGTCTTAGGTCATGACCTGGGCGCTCTCGCCCCATAAGTGTGTCATACAATTGCGACTTATTCGCGTGTCTCGCCCATGTATGCCTTGTTATTTTTTATGCTCTCACGCTCTCGCCCACGTACTGGCACGTACCCCGATCATTTGCATATAGCCGGCCCTTAGTCATAGGTCGTGATACAGATGCTCTCTCCGCATAGGCGCACCAAACAGTCGAAACCCTTTCGCACACGCTCATGCCCTTTTGGGACTTAGGTGGTTGCGTTGATTTCTGCCGGGAGTGTAACTATGCCGAGAGCCCATTTCATCCCGCGTGATTCTTGTATCCCTTAGGGTTGGCTGGTACCCCTTGTCATATTTGTCGGGCGAGTACCCTTTTCGATTGACCCCTCCCGCTGGCGAATGTCCTTCTCGATGGACACCATTCGTCGGCGAGTGCCCTTCTTCATGGACATCATTCGCATACCTCATACTGAGAGACTTTACCTTGTGTCGATCTTTCCTTTCTTACCTTGCATTCCTTGTGAGTCACCACCGAGTGAGCCTACAGCGCCACCAGCTAGGTGGGAGCCTGGTCAGCGGGTCTACTCGGGGCTAACATTTTGAATCTTTCCATCCTGCCACCGAGTGAGCCTACGACCTTGCCAGCTAGGTGGGAGCCTGTTTCGCGGGTCTGCTCAGGGCTACCCTTTGAAACCTACCACCGAGTGAGCCTACGACCCTGCTAGCTAGATGAGAGCCTGGTTAGCGGGTCTGCTCAGTACCAACCTTTGAAACATGCCACCGAGTGAGCCTATGGCCCTGCAAGCTAGATGAGAGCTGATGAGCAAAACGGCAAGTGCACCGGTCACTCAAGTAATAAAAGTGGGAGCAAGTCCCCAAGTATCGATCTCTCGAGGAGTGCAGCTAGGAAGTGTGAGTTCACTATTCAGGAGATTAATTGTAAGAATGAAACAAACCAAACGGGGGGTTTTGTGATTGTGTTTTACGCTACAAACAGGAAATAAAATGTGGGTCATCGTCACCTCGTCGCTTGGATGGGTTGCCCAAATGGGTAATGGAATGGATGGAAGAACAATGAGGGTTGCAATCACCTCTTCACAAAGCACGATCCTAGCAATAGCTAGGATGGCACAAACACACAACAAGCAGCAGGGAGAAAAAAATAAGCTAGGCACACCACGGGAGTAAAAACCACAAACTCAAGCACGAAGACATGATGAATATAACTAAGCACAGTGAGTTTTTACACATCAATACCGCATTCCACAAGTTCATAAACCATACTACAACTAAGGAAGGGGAGAAGAAATACAACCAAGCATACGAAGGCTTCTCGGGATTCGCGGCTAAAATCAAGGGTTGTCCGTCCTAGTCCAAGCTCGGTCCACGGTTGGCGTCCAGGGTACATAGAGGAGTTGTCAAGTCCTTCTAGTGAGCCCGTCTTCATCGCTAAACTTTGCTGGTGGTACTCTTGCCGGAAATTTCCTAAGATGCAACACATGTGGCTGGAAACGGAGCTTGAGAGGTAGCAACAATGGCGGTGGCCGAAGACGAAGCTATCGCGAGAGTTCCATAAATAAATGATGTTCAAAGCTCCTCTCCCAAGTTGGAGCTCAGTTGAGGACTGAAATGGAGCTCTCCTGCTCCTCCCAACGGCTCCCCGATGAAAAAGAACGAAAAAAGGATCCTTAGGTCAGGAAATCTTGCGCGCTTAAATAGAGGCATTAATTTAAAGAAACGCACGACCAAAATGCACGACCGTGCATTTTGGCATGTGCAATTGGCAAAGAAGAACAGCGCCTGGAGCTAAAAGATGATAGTGCATTTTTGTTCACACACGAGCAGAATGCTCGTGCGCGACCAAAAACGCAAGGGGTAAGACAGGCTGCCGATTTTCCATGCATCCAGGTAGGTCGTGCGTTTTCCTTCACGCACGATTGGATTCAATCGTGCGTTAAGGAAAATGCACGATGAGCATCATTACATACAACTCTGAGTAAATTGCACGATCGCTTCGATCGTGCGTTAACAATAATCGCACGGCCGTGCGATTTACCCTGGTTGCAATGCTCAGCTCAAGAGCATAAACCACCTGCACACAATTAAAAACACGGCACCAATCCACAGAAAATAGCTCCAACCATAGGGTTAACAACCAAAATAACAGCAAGAAAGGTATGGAGAACCCGCCGAGGCATACCCCCAGCAAAGAATGTGCAATTGCACACCCCGAAAGGCGAAAATAGTGCACAATGTGTAACGTGATAACAAAAGAAAATATGAGCATTTTAATGCTGAAAGTGTAGTGCACGAGTGAGGAAATAGGCTCAGATGAGTCCAAAAAAACATATATAATTGGGACTCGTCAAGAGCCTGGTCAGTGGGTCTGCTCGGGGCCAACCTTTGAAACCTTCCACTGAGTGAGCCTACAACCCTGCCAGCTAGATGAGAGCCTGATCAGCAGGTCTGCTCGGGGCTAACTTTGTGAAACCTGCCATCCTGTCCTCCTCTCCCGAGATTAACCTGAACCCACCAGCTAATGAGAGCCCGACAGCAGAATCGATCTGGGGCACTCCAGCACCTTTTTACCTTGCCAGCCTCTCCAGAGATCAACCTGAATCCACCGACTATGAGAGTCCGGCATCAGAATTGATCTGGGGCACTCCAGCACCTTATTAGCTATCCAGCCTCTTCAGAGATCAACTTGAACCCACTGGCAAATGTGAGCCAGGAAGCAGAATCGATCTAGGGTACTCCAGGACCTAGTTACCATGCCAGCCTCTCTAGAGATCAACCCGAACCTACCGGCTAATGAGAGCCCGCAGTGGAATTGATCTATGGCTCTCCAGCACCTTGTACCTTGCCAGCCTCTCAAAGATCAACCTGAACCCACCAGCTATTGAGAGCCCACCAGCGGAATCGATTTGGGGCACTCCAGCACCTTGTTACCTTGCCAGCCTCTCTAGAGATCAACATGAACACAATGGCTAATGAGAGACCGGCAGTGGAATCGATCTGGGGCACTCCAGCACTCAAGCACTCAAGCACATCATATAGACATATAGTAGAAAAGAACAACACACTTATGCCAATTTAACATATACTTGTGTCTCTGACATAGTAGACCATATTCGACCCCCCCCCCCCCCCCCCGAACCTCTCCGAAATTGGGACAGATATGATCAGCTCACAGAAGGGGCTCCCTTCCCCCATTGGACGAGTGTTATGGTCTCACAAATACATCTTACACACCTCAACACTCAACGGGTTGGAGAACAGCTGCCGCCCAGGAAGATCTCGCACTCTCACCTCCGCCATTACTGCTTTTCTGGGCCGCTGGCCTGGGGAGAGTTGAATGATCTCACGGAGTCAACTCGCGCACCTCATCATTCACCAGGATGGGTAATGGTTGCCGTCTGAGCAGATCTCACCGACTCCCTTCTGCCACTACTTCCTTCCCAGATCGCCGACCTTGTGCGTTCTCGCCCCTCGGCCCAGAGGCGACCACAGAGACCACCGACGTCGCGCACTCGCACTTTGTTGTGGATGTGAGCGGCAGAGTCTGTGGGACCTCTTGCTTAAGGTCCTCCAACATCCCTGTCATCTCCCTACTCGCGAGTGGTTGCAAGTGGCCTGGTTCAGATCTTTCTTCCTCACCTTCTGCCACGAAGCTCAGCTTGAGATTTTCTTGTGTAGGCTACAGTCCACGCTCACCGCACCAAAATTGTCAAATTGTCAACCGGTCTCTTAATTTCGGACCCACAGGGGGGTGTAGCCTACACCCACTTATCCCGAACATGCACTCTTGACTGTGATTGAAGAAAAAGGAATAGACCCAAAGTAGTAGCGAGGAGGTCCCGCCACACTCCCAAAAGATCTTAGAGAGCTTCCCCTCCCAAACCAATGCTCAACCAGGCACCTTGGAGGACAATACGAGCCAACCAAAACTATCTAGGAGGAGAGAACCAAAGAGCTCTGCTCTCCTCTAAGGTGCCCTTAAGGGTCTATTTATAGTTTTTCTAGTCTGGTCTGCGAATAGCGTAAATCTGCCTATTAGTTTTACTAATCGCACCTCAATTTGGTCTTCTAACAGTCTAACTCTGATGTTATGAAGGCTATTGGCAGCCCACAAAGGATATTTAGGTCATTTCTCCATTAAACCCTTCTGGGCGAGTGGTTTGTGAAGGTACCACTCGCCAGACTTCTCGCACACTAGGCTCTCTAGGTTCCGCTGGGCGAGTGATCCGAAGGGTCACCACTCGCCAGATACCTAGCTCGCTTGGCGAGTGGGGTTTCGCCCTCATTCACCTGGCCTCCTGCACATTCGCACTCCAATGCGAGAGAGTGACTTTCGGATGAGGCTCGATCTCGTACTCGCCCTGAGGCTCCCCTGCCTCCCCTGACCCGGGCGAGTGCTCTTCTTGGCCTACCTTGCATGCCTTTTGAACCTTTGGAACCTGTGGACCCACTCGACGAATACAGGGTTCTACAAAGAGATTGAACCTCTCTTCCTCAGAAATTGAAGGCTCTCCTTCAGCAGCCTTCAGAACAATTGTCCCCTCCTTGGGAGTTGAGGGTTTCTCCTTTGCTTGTGTCTCAGCCTTGCTTTTTAGTAGGAGCTCATAGGACTTGTGCTTGCCTAGCAGAGCATCTGTGGTTATTTCTTTATGACATCTGGACTCTCTGATAGCCCAGATTCTTGAATCCCATGTGCTTGGGAAGCACATAAGGAGCTTGTCATTTATTTCTGTAAGAGAAATTTCCTTGTCTAGTCCCTTCAGCTCATTTATGATAGTGCTAAATCTTTCATGCATCTCAGATACACTTTCCTCAGCCTTTTTTTGAAAGCTCTCATATTGGGATATGAGAAGGGACGTTCTGTCCTTTCTTTGATCAGAGCTGCACTCAACTAATTCGGAAAAGGATTCCCAGATTTCTTTAGCAGAGTTGCAATCAGCAACCTTCTAGAATATGTCATCATACATAATTAATACCAGAATATTCATGTCTTTGGAATCACATGCCTTCACCTTCTTTTCAGCATTAGTCCACTCTGCTCTAGGGACACCTTCTTGTGTCACTGTCCCACTGGCATCTTTTTTTACTTGTGCCGGGGGACCTGAAATAATGACATTAAAATGTCTTCATCAATAGAGTTCATAAATAGCTTGATTCTGGCCTTCCATAGTGTAAACTTATTGAGATTACACACTGGAGGTCTTGTTGATGCATAGTCCTTAGAACTCATTTTTTTAAAATAGTTTTTAACTATAGAAAAATGTGAGAGGTGATATTTTGATCAAAGTGTTAGCCTTTTTATGATCAACCTCCCTCTGATACCAATTGAAAGTGCATAGTGTGCCTCTGAGTATTCTCTCTAGAGGGGGGGGGGGGGGTGAATAGAGTTTTAAAACTTTAACCCTAAATATGCACACACAATAAAACTACTCTAACAACTATGCATTCAGCAATACCAACCCAGAATAATATAAGCACAGAAAAATAGAAAACAGTAAGAAGTAAAGGGGACAGGACAGAAAAGCAAACACAGAAGACACAAAAATTTTATAGTGGTTCCCCAAAATGTGGGTTGTCCACTATTATACCACCTTGGTAGGATTGCACTATATGTGCCTGAGTCTTTTTATAAGGAGACTCTCAGAAGCAGCACTAAGTCTTTTGACAAGGAGACTCTTAGAACCACTGAGTCTTTTGGTAAGGAGACTCTTAGAACCACTGAGTCTTTTGATAAGGAGACTCTTAGAACCAACTGAATCCTTTGGAGATGGATTCTTAGGACTCTTTCTTAGTTACAAAGTAAGAACAGAGGGAGAGTATAAGAAGAAGAATATGATTCTGTTGTATGAAACCTTCAGCAGGTATGAGCTTTGGATATTCTTCAGGATCTGTAAAAGATGAACCCTTGCTTATGGTAGAGAAGAATGCAAGGGTTATGAGCTTTTGATCCTTGTGTTCTTTGTACACTTGTTTGCTTGTTGCTGTAAGATTTGAAGAAGAAGCATCAGCCTTGTATTTTTGTACAGGGAAGTTCTTGTATTTCTGTCTGAGAGAACTTGAGGAGAAAGAAGAAGACAGAATGATCAAATTAGTTGTCTTTCTCTTCCTTCTTTTGAATACTTATTCTTTGTCGAATAGTGTTTCAATTTCTTTCCTTTTACTTGTTCTGTCCTTAGAAGGAATATGCATTGGACATTGTGTATTTCCTTCTATTTATGTTTCCCGACTCGTCCATCTGATTTGAATAACTTCCAAAAATGTCTTTGTTGTTCCTCTGAAATACTCCATTCCATTCTTGGCAATAAACGAGCCGTTGTAATTCAAATTTCTTCTTTGAAAGACTTTGGAGAAGGATCAGAAAGGACAGCAGAAAACATACTATTTCTGTCTGTATTCGACGCTCCGTCAAATTCATTATTCTTCATATCGACGCACCTCTGAGTTCTTATAGAAGCAGCTTCGAATTCCTTCATAGCTTTGACTGAACTCAGATTTCGATGTTGCATCGAGTACTTATCGATGTATCCATCAAGTTGAAGACTTGAACTTCATCTTCTACGTCGAATTAAAGTCGAAGTTACGTCGACTTCTAAAATGGCTTCGACAGACTCTTCTTTTTTGCATCGAGTTTATTTTGACGCTGTGTCAACTTCACTTAATACTTCGATAAGTAGACTGAGTTACTTCGACTTTCAGTTAGAGTTGCGTCGACTTCTAGTTAAAATTGCATCGACTTCAATTTGAAGCAAGTTTTAACTCAACTAAATTTGTGCTTATCTTAGACCTGGTCTTGACACTCTAAGTGAGTGTGATATCCTAGGACATCTAATGAACAAATTACCCTCTCTATACAATATGGGTAATACATCCTAGATTAGGAAATAACTTTAAGATAATTTCTTAGATAAATCACAAGGGGTTTTTCCCAACACCTACAGATCCAACAAGTGGTATCAGTGCTAGGTTATTCCAAAATGGTCTAACAACCTTGAATAACTGCGCTCCATGATCTCGCTTTTAAGGAGGGGCAGGGGATAAGTAGACCCCCACTTTTTATGGGAAATGATTACAATTACTAGAGAACACATATGTATTTTTTTAATGAATCAAGATTTAGATGTCTGGACTTGGGTAGAACAACGTTATACTACTCCTACATATGTTGTTGGAGAAGTAATCTTGGAAAAGCCTAGAGATAAATAAGATGATGGAGATAAAAGTAGATGTAAAAATAACGCTAAAGCAATGAATGCCTTATTTTGTGCTTTAGATATATCGAAATGCAATCGAGTTAGTGCTTGTGAAACTGCTTATGATATCTGGAATTTATTAGAAATAACTCACGAAGGTACTTCGTAGGTTAAAGACTCAAAGCTATTCCAACTGGAATCAGACTTTGAAAGGTTCATAATGGATCCAGACGAGGACATAGACTTGATGTACACTCGCTTCATGAAGACCGTCAACACCTCAAAGATACTCGGGAAAACCTTCTCGAATGGTGACTTGGTGAGGAAAATCCTTCGGTCTCTCCCTCTGAAGTACAATCCAAAGGTGATGGATATCTCCGAGTCATATGATCTAAGACGGCTCAAGATTGAGAGCCTCATTGGGAATCTCAAAACACATGAGATGGAACTCAAAATCCAAGATGAAGAATACAGCAAAGAGCCGAAGAAGAAAGCCTTGGCACTAAAGTCAAGAAAAGAGGACGACAATGATAAGGAGGAGGATGAAGAGAGCATTTTTGTGAAAAATTTCACAAAGTTCATGAAGAACCCAGAAAGGAGGAACACTTTCCAAAAGTATCTCCAAAAAGGCTCATCATCCAAAAAGGAGAAAAAGGAGAAAGCAAGGGACGAAGATGACGAGCGGCCTTCACCTAAGTGCTTCCACTGTAGGAAGACCGGGCATATACGAAGCCAATGCCAAAATCGCCCGAAAGAACAAAAAGAAAAGTGACACAAAGGAAAAGAAATTATGATTGTTCTGAAGGCTGCAACATGGGATGACTCTTCATCCGAGAGCTCAAACCAGTCTACCTCAAGCGAAGGAGAAGAGGCAAATCTATGCATCATGGGAAGAAGCCATGAATCAACGGACGACGATTGCAGTGAACAAAGTGAAACTAAGGTACTTTTTTCTACTTATGAAGATCTCTATATTGAATATATGAAAACTTGCAAATTTATTAATAAAAGTCTAAAAGATGTTGATCTTTTAAAAACTGAAAATAAAATACTTGTAAACCAAAATCAAAAGCCAACTAAGGAGTAAACTCTTTGGGAAAAGGGAAGGGGTCTTGCCAAAAGAATGATCACTACTTGGCAAGGATAAATGAACTAGAAAATGATCTTTCTAAGGCCCTCTCAAATATTGAATCTCTTACAAAGATAAATGGAGACTTAGAAAGAAGTTTAAAAACTCTCATTCTCAAATTGAAGATGGAAACAAGAATTTTGCAAATAGGTGTGGAAATCTAGTAAATGAAAACACTTTCTTAAAAGCCCATATCCATGACTTGAGCATGGCTATAGAAAAATTCGGAGTTGGCCAGAAGACCATTGACATGATTTTGGCCAACCAAAGGCATGGAAGTGCAAAATATGGGCTTGGGTATGTCTCTGGAAGTTACCGCCCGGCGATACCTCTTACCTCTAGCGGTAGTAACAAATGTTGTAACTCTTATATTAACACATCGATAATGATTTCTGATGGTTCACCATATTCCAGCAAGAGTCCAAAGAAAAATTTAAAATAGGTCTCAACCCCTTTTGTGTCGTGTGCTAAGTGCTTTCACTTTGGACACACCATGGACTCTTGTAAGAAAAAGGGACGATGTGCTTTCCAGCTAGGTGCTTAAGGTTTCCACCTACTCTATGGGAGGAACCTCTTGGGTATCCAAATCTTTATTCTCATCTTCTTTTTAGGTGTGTTGGCAGGCTAAGGAAAAGGAAGACATGTGGTACTTGGACTTGGGATGCTCCAAACACATGACGGGAGGCAAAACAAAGTTCCTTTGCCTGACAAAGAAGAAAGGAGGAATCATAACTTTTGGTGATAATGGAAAGGGATTAATCTTAGGCATTGGTACAGTGGGTAACGACTCTTTCTCTATTACAAGAATTTTATATGCAGAAGGCCTGAAACATAACTTAATCTCTATTAGTCAACTATGCGATAAATGTCTTAATGTTTTATTTCAATCTTCTACAAATTTGTGTAAAATTATAAATCCTAAAACTAATGATATTATACTCATTGCACCAAGAACTCACAATGTCTATTTGATTGATTTTCATGATCTTTCACGTGCCTCACTAAAATGTCTAATATTAAAAAATGAAGAACTAGAATTATGGCATATGCGTCTTGGTCACTCTAGCACCAAGTTAATTTTAAAATTGTCAAAAAATAAAATAATAAGAGGCTTGACAATGTTAAATGGAAATATATCTTCAATTTACCCGCCTTGCGAAAAAGGGAAATTTTCTATAACCTCATTTAAAAATAAAAACCAAATTTCTACCACTAGACCCTTACAACTAATTCATATGGTCCTATTTGGACCAATTAACACTTGTAATCTAGGAGGTAGAAAGTACACATTTGTGTTGATTGATGACTATTCTAGATTTACATGGTCATTATTTCTTACATCCAAATCTGATGCTTTTTTGAATTTACAATATTATGCAATCGTATTCAAAACAAGTTAGATTTAAAAATTAAATGCATTCACTCGGATCATGGAGGGGAATTTGAAAATGAAAATTTCACCATGTTTTGCAATAATCTAGGCATCAGGCACGAATTTTTCGCCCCACGCACCCCTCAACAAAATGGTGTGGTGGAGAGGAAAAAAGTCATTCAGGAACTTGCACGCACTATGCTATCTGAATATGGGTTGCCAAGATCTTTTTGGGTCGAAGAGGTAAATACATCTTGCTATGTAATAAATCGATTCATGCTTCACCCAATTTTAAAATTGACACCATATGAACTATACTACCAACAGAAACCTAATGTATCTTACTTTCATGTTTTTGGATGTAAATGCTTTATTTTAAACACCAAAGATACCTTAGGTAAATTTTGTTGAAACCAATTTCTCGGTCTCTTGTGGAGCTCGGGGCCCTCACCGAGATGAGGGGCGGCTAGCCCTTACTGATCCCTCGGAGAAGGTAGGCAGAAAACTAAGAAGATGATTAAGACCTTAGTCACAGCGAGGAGGTCCCTCCACTAACCTGGAAGATCGTTGAGCGCTTCCCCTCCCAAGCCAAAGCTGAGACTCGGGCACCTTGGAGAGCTCTAGAGATGCTAACCAAAGAAAGCCTAAGGAGAGAAGCTGAAGTGAAGTCCTCTCCAAAGGTGCCCTTGAGGTCTTATTTATAGATTTTCAGATATGGCCTGCAAATAGCTGGATTCCGCCTTTTGTTTTTACTATTCGCACCCCAAAAGGGTCTGTCAACAACCAAACTCTACTGTTCGGGTAGGCTAATGACAGGCCAACGGGGATAGAGAGGTAATTTCGTCGATCATTGGATGATTAGCGGGTTCGTCGGACTCGGAGACTTTCTGGCTCGCTCGCCTCCCTGCGAGCATTCGACGAGCATCTGGCGAGCATCTGGCTCACTCGCCATCTTGTTGGTCGACATTGAGGCCCTGGCTCGCGGGAACTTTGACTCGCGCCTCTCCCTGCGGGTGGCCTTTGGCAGATTTGGTTCGCCTCCTTTGGGCGAATGGCCCGTGGAGGCCTCGTTTATACTCCTTCCCCACTCGCACTCTTGATTCGCTCGCCTTCTTGCGAGCAGCCGGCTAAATGCCCGTCCCGGCGGATTCGCTTAGACGGGACCGTCTAGCGCTGTTTGGACTTCGTCGATCGCTGTTCATCTCGCTCTTTCGCTTGTTTCCTACCCATTAATATGTATATATCTCGAGAACCTGGCTCGCCTCGCTTTCTCGGTCTCTTGTGGCCATCCCCTAGGCGAATATCGGGGTTGTACACAATCCCCGCTCTTTGCGAAGCTATTTAGGCTCGCGAAGAATAATCCAACCCTTGATATTCGCCGGCCCCTCGGTGACGTGGCGAGAATCTTTCGGTGGGCCCCATGCCCACCACTATAAATATCACTCTCCCTGGTCGTCATTCGAACTTTTTATTTTTCTCCATCTTTTCTTACTCGCCGCGGGCCCCAACTCGATGTCTAAAAAGGACGAGATGTTGGCTCGCCTAAAGGCTTCACAAGCAGCCCAGAAGGGGAAGACCGTTGTCATTGCCTCCTGGAATTCTCCGCGACGCTCTCCGCCTGTGCCTTCCCTAAGGATGACGAAGGCCGTTCGGCGCGCGGATGGTGGGGGAGGGTCTTCCTCTTCGCCGCACTCTCCTGATGATGGGCTCGCCTCGCAGGTATTATCGACAAGCTCGCCCGTTTTATATTCTTCCTTTTCGTCCTTATTTATCGTATTCGCAGAATGACCCTTCGGACGAGAGCGCATCGGAAAGGCCAATCACAGAGATCCATCTACCCTCTACAGGTGGGGGTGACGCTCTTCTTGCAGATGAGAGGGCCATTGGCCGATAGGACTCACCTTCGCAACGTGGTGAGCGGCTTACCTCGTCTTCCCTCACGTCCCTTGACTCGCTAAATCATATTTACCTTTCGTACAGTGTCTTCTCTCGCGGCACCAGAGGATCAAATTCCTCCTCCGGCGAACTCGCCCATCATGCCGAATCAGACTATCCTCACTCCTGGATTCGGCATCCTGGGTCAGAGGAGTCCAGGAGGGACATTGATTGCCGAGCCCGGACTTGGCTCCAGACCCGCGCTCGCCCCCGGTCTGGGTAAGGAACCTCCCGCCAGCGGCCCAGTACTCAAATTCCTCTATTAGGTTAGACTACCGCCGCCAAGTGTTGTTTTTCACTTTGTCGCTGACTCCTGCTTCGCAGGTAATCCCACGAACCCTCTTTCCGAGTCAGAATCTGGAGCATTGGAGATTTCTCCACCCCCCACGCCGAGTCAGGTCGCCGACTTTCTGGGGGATCCCAGCGATCCAGAGCGGATGAAGAGGCGGGACACTGAGATATTCCAGAAGTATACCACCCTGCCGAGGGATCTTCATGAGCAGAATCGGCTGGATCGGCTCGCCAATGAAGAAAGGTTCGCCACGATGGAGGACGCGAATGCGCGCGTTCTCGCTGAGATACGGCCGACCGATAATGGTGACGCGACCTCCCCCGGGGTGTATATTGTTCGTATTGATGACTACATGCGGCTGATGAGCCAGGCGAACCGGTCACTTCGTGAGTATCACTACCCGCGAGTCCCCCCTCGCTCTGGTGTCCGGGGTCGCGGTCGCTGGAAATGTCTGCGATACTGAGGACCCCAGTATTGCTTTTTATTGCTTTTCTTTCCCCCTCCTCTTCGATAGGAGGTGATGCGGACAACTTTTAGGAATTTGCAATAACGATGCTTTGACTCGCTTGCAAGCCCTTTAGTTTTTCTGATGTCTTCTTTCACCCTACCTGACTCGTTCTTGCGCGGATTGTGTTTGTGTTTCTGTTACTCGCACTTGCGTACTGCCCCTGCTTTTTTATGATTTGTTATTTAGCGCTAGCTCGCCAATGGGAGAAAGCTTCGACAGGGTGTCGACTCGCCGAGAGAGACTAGGATCCTTAGAGGCGGAAGAGTACCGCGCGAATCCGCTATCCGCAGATACCGACGCTTCGGCTTCTTCCCGCCTTTTTTATTTCTATAAATAGCCGACCTTTTTTCCTTTCAACCACCGCATTTACTGTTACTCCCTCGCGCTCTCTCTCCTTCTGTTTCTCTCGCAGATCTAGCTTACCCTCGCGACCTTTGTGATTCCACGGATCCTAAACACCATGGTCGGCGAGGAGGAAGCTGAGGGGCGATCCAAGTGTGCCAGGGCCTTCCTAGATGGCATTTTCTACTGCGCCAACCTTACCAAGGAGGAGTATCAAGCCGCCGTAGACTAGTTCATCCACTCCGGTTTCGTGGCTCGCTGCCCTACCGATAGGGATACCATCAGCGAGCCACATTCGGACGATCTCGCGATTCCCGTTGCCCACTTTGAAAATGGGTTGCGACTCCCACTCTTGCCGGAAGTGTGCCAGGTACATTTATTTCTCACCCCCTATATCCTTGACTTGCTTTGCGAATGGCGCTTAAACTTTGTCGACCTTTCCAGGTGCTCAAGTATTTCGGCGTCCTGTCGAGCCAACTAACGCCGAACGCGATCGCCGTGGTGGACGTGTTCGCCAGTTATCTCAGGGCAAAGAGGATCGAGTTCAGCCTGCTCATCTTTGGCAAGGTCTTCTCGTTCCGCGCGTATAGGGACGGGACAGCCCACTTCGCGAGCCAGCATGTCACCGTCTGCGAGACGGTGAATAAATCTCATTATTGGACGCAGAAGTTCATCCTGGTGAAGGGTCCCTTTGGCAACTTCTCCTACGTCCCTACCCTACGAGACGAGGCCGCCTACCGCCCTCCCACCTTGCTAGGGAGTTGTGATGCGGCCCTGTACTAGTTCCTCGAAGGAAAGAACTTCGAGGTCGCTTTCCTCCGAGAGTGAGTGGACCTCCTGCCGCCCGTCCTTCCGGGAGAAGGTTTGACTCGCACTCGCCAACTTTCTTACTCCCTCGTACTTTGATCGTCTAACGCTCCCCGTTACCTTTGCAGGAGAGCGTGAACTTCCCCTCAATCCACCTCATGCGCCTCCCTCTTCCCTTACCTCCAGCTTGCTCGTGCGCATGGCCGTCGAGGCCTGCCGTGACGTCCCGAGTTCCTCGTCGGGGAAGAAGAGCCCTCCTCCCCTAAGCCGGCCCGCCTCGCAGGGGGCGGCGAAGAAGACCAAGAAGGGCCCTCCTGTTGCCAAGGCTAAGGAGGTCGTGGACCTCTCCGAACAAGATCTCCCTTCTCCTTCCGCAGTGGGTCAGGGGCTCGCCAAAGAGGGGGGCAAGCCAGGGGAGACGGGCGTCAGGCCCAAGCCGTCGAGCCATACTAACTTCGGGCTCGGCATGAAGCTGGTGGATGCGGTCGGCGAACCAGTGCTCGCGTGGGACCCCGACCAGAACAAGGTCGCTTGCTCCTCTCTGCTCCCTTCCTGGGTAGAGGATGGCAAGGCCGGGGGTGAGGCGTTAGCCCTCACCTTCGGCCTTTACGGTTGCAAGGACGCCTCCCTATTTCGGTCCTTCCTGCCGAGGGGGGTCGTATATGAGGCGAAGCGAGCCCAATTTCGGGCGATGGAGCTAACCCATATGGTGGGTCGTCGGTACCTCACGGCGGATAGGGAGATCAAGGAGCTGAACGTTGAGCTCCAGAAATCTGTGGACGAAGTTGCGGAGCTTAAGGGGAAGGAGGCCTTATCGGAGGGCCTCCTCGCCAGTCTACAAGGCGGGCTGGTAAGTATTGTTTTGCGAAAATCCTTTTTAGTTCGGCTTCGCTTTTTTCTCCCTGACCCGCCTTTTGCAGGATGCCGAGTCCGTCAGCCAGCTCCACGCGCGGATTGCTGACTTAGAGCTGGAGAACACCTGCCTCAAGGCCCAGGTCCACGACCTGACCTCAGCGGTGCGTCCTCCCCCTCCTCCGCGAGCTGGGACTCGCGGTCAGTCGTAGAAAGAGAAGGAAGCCGACCGCAAGAGGTCGATGGAGATCGCCGAGCTCGTCCTCATCATTCTCAAAGGAGAGGGCATGATCATTCTGGATTCCATGGAGTTTACTGCGGAGGAAGTCGTTCCCGACTTGTTCGCGCCTGTCTCCAAGGGGGAGGGTCGAGAGAGCGACTGAAGAGCCGCCCTTATTTTTCTTTTTGTTGATAATGTAAAAATTTTCCTTTCTTTTTGTTTCCGGCGAGACCGCCGTTGGATTGTAATCTTTTGTGGGGAATGAAAGGGAATGTTTTGTCAATCTTTTCCTGTATTATCGTTTCATTTATGATTTGTATGCGATCTTTTCTATTGTGCCCGCACGCCCTAATTTTCTTATGTACGTGTCCGTATATCTTCATTCGGCGTTCGCGCTCGCTTCTCTTTTATTAGCAGCTTTTCCTCATTGCGTCGCGTTCAGGTCGCTCTCGCCTACCTTTCTTCTGAAGTGTCGTTAGGACTTAGGTCGTAAGATCTTATCTCTATTTGGGACTTTCCTCGCCGGAGAGACTTACTGGAGGGGTCTACATTAGCCTGCCTCGTTCGCACCCATCTCTTGCGAGCTCTTACCGTTATCCGCAGGTCACCACAAAAATGGACTCCTCCCGGCTCACCGCCCTTATTCGCTTTGTCATCGTCCGTGAGCGACCTAGCGAGCCACCGGCTATATTGCCTTGCCGCGAATGACTCGCGTATGCGAGCGGGCCTTTGGTCTCGCCTCACCTGGGTCTTGGGGTCGCTCGCGAGCCAGATCTCCTATCATGAGTATCTTGTTTACCTGCCCAAACCACTTGTGACTTTGCCAGCCTTTCCAGAGATCAACCTGAACCCCCCGTCTAGTGAGAGCCCGGGAGCGGAATCGATCAGGGGCATTCTAGCATAAAACTTTGTCACCTTGCCAGCCTCTCCAGAGGTCAACCAGAACCCCCCATCTAGTGAGAGCCCAGGAGCGGAATCGATCTGGGGCATTCCAGCGTAAGACTTTGTCACCTTGCCAGCCTCTCCAGAGATCCACCAGAACCCCCCATCTACTGAGAGACCGGGAGCAGAATCGATATGGGGCATTCCAACATAAAAACTTGTCACCTTGCCAGCGTCTCCAGAGATCAACCAGAACCCCCCGTCTAGTGAGAGCCTGGGAGCTGAATCGATCTGGGGCATTCCAGCATAAAAACTTGTCACCTCGCCAGCCTCTCGAGAGATCAACCAGAACCCCCCGTCTAGTGAGAGCCCAAGAGCAGAATCGATCTAGGGCATTCCAGCATAAGAACTGTCACCTTGCCAGCCTCTCCAGAGATCAACCAGAACCCCCCGTCTAGTGAGAGCCCGTGAGCGGAATTGATCTGGGGCATTCCAGCAAAAAAACTTGTCACCTTGCCAGCCTCTCCAGAGATCAACCAGAACCCCCCGTCTAGTGAGAGCCAGGGAGCGGAATCGATCTGGGGCATTCCAGCGTAAGAACTTGTCACCTTGCCAGCCTATCCAGAGATCAACCAGAACCCCCCGTCTAGTGAGAGCCCGGGAGCGGAATCGATATGGGGCATTCCAGCGTAAGAACTTGTCACCTTGCCAGCCTCTCCAGAGATCAACCAGAACCCCCCGTCTAGTGAGAGCCCAGGAGCGGAATCGATCTAGGGCATTCCAGCATAAGAACTTGTCACCTTGCCAGCCTCTCCAGAGATCAACCAGAACCCCCCGTCTAGTGAGAGCCCGGGAGCGGAATCGATCTGGGGCATTCCAGCGTAAGAACTTGTCACCTTGCCAGCCTCTCCAGAGATCAACCAGAACCCCCCGTCTAGTGAGAGCCCGGGAGCGGAATCGATCTGGGGCATTCCAGCATAAGAAGGTTTTGAGACCTGCCAAAGGGTTGCTCCAAGATACATGTGTTGAGTAGGAAATATAAAGAGTCATTTACAAAAAATGGCTAAGGATAAAACCTTTTTAAGTCATCTCCACGTCTCGCTCGATCCAGAGGTACCCCTTCCACATCTCGGAGGTGATAACCCCCTGACTTGACCACTTCACTTACAATGTATGGACCCTCCCAATTAGGGTTGAGCTTACCTACTGTGGCCCCTCTCCCGGCCGCGTCGACCTTCTTCAAGACCAGGTCCCCTTTTTGAAAGTGTTTTACTCGGATGTGCTTTTAAAAGTATCGGGCCATTCGCCGCTTGATTTCCTCCTGCCTGATGGTGGCCTGGTCCCAGAGTTCCTCCACCAGGTCCAAGGATAGCCTTTGTTCTTCGTCATTGGCTACCAGCCATTCTTCATCCCCTTCACATGCGGCAATCACCCTGGGGGTCTTTACTTCAAATTCAATGGGAAGGACCGCTTCGGACCTATGAGAAAGTTTGAATGGGGTTTCCCTGGTGGCGGTGTTTGGGGTAGTCCTCAGGGCCGAGAGAACAGATGGTAGTTGCTCTACCTAGTTCCCTCGGAGGTTCTCTACCTTCTTCTTCAGTAGGTTGACTATTACTTTGTTTGCTGCATCTACCTGACCGTTGCTTCTTATGTGGTGGACCGATGCGAACCTGAGGTCGACGCCAAGTTGAGTTCAGAAGCTAACGAACTCTTCGCTGGTGAATTGCAGCCCGTTGTCTGTCACTATAGCCAGGGGGAGGCCATGCCTGCAAATTATTTCTCCCCATACAAAATTCCTCACAACTTGAGATGTTACCTTGGCGAGCGCCTTCACTTCTACCCATTTGGAGAAGTAATCGATCATGACTAGTAAGAACCTTCTTTGGCCGCTAACTGGAGGGAAAGGGCCAACTAGGTCCAACCCCCATATGGCGAAGGGCCAGGGGGCGGTGATGGTTCGGAGCCTCTGAGCTGGGAGGAGTTGGAGTGGATCATAGAGCTGGCACTTTGAACACCTCCTTGCGAACTCCGCCGCATCCTTGCTAAGGGTGGGCCAAAAATAGCCTTGTCTCAACACCCTTCCATCCAGAGTTTGGCTCCCGGAGTGACTCCCACACTCTCCGGAGTGAATTTCTTCTAGGACTCTCGGAACCTCCTCCTCTGAGACACAACGGGCCAGGAGCCCCGAGAGAGTCTTCCTGTACAGCCCTCCTGCATGCAAAGAGTAATAATCCAACTTATATCTAAAGCGTCGCCTGTTATGTCTCCTTCGGGGAACTTCCCCGATGACAGGAAAGAGATGAAGGGATCCATCCAAGAGACCCGCTGATCCACCTCCATCAGTTCTCCTTCCTCGATGGAGGGTCGGAAGAGTTCTGAAACTGTCCCTCCTGCTCGAGGAGCGAACTTGGCTAGGAGGTCCGCGGGGGTGCTCTCTTCTCTTGGCACGTGTTTGATGGAGAAAGTGCGGAACTGCCCGATGACTCCTTTGACCTTCTCCATGTACCGAAGGAGGGTCGGGTCCTTCGCCTCAAATTCTCCCCTGACTTGGCATGCTACCACCATGGAGTCCGTTGAGACCTCCACATCATGCACTCCCAGTTCTCGAGCTAACCGCAGGCCCGCAATTACTACCTCGTACTCCGCTCGGTTGTTGGTAATTTGGAAATGGATGTTCAAGGCTTGCTCGATCTTTGTCCCTTGAGGACTCACTAGGATAATTCCCCCTCCATAGGAGTGCTTTCCTGACGCACCATCCACCAACATCTTCCATGCCACTGGGGGAGGTGGTTCATGTTCCCCCACTTCGGATGTGTAGTCGGCCATGAAATCCACCACCGCTTGGGCTTTGATTGATGTCCTGGGTATGAACGTGATATCGAACTCGCTCAGCTCCACGGACCATTTTGCTAATCTTCCCGAGTGCTCCACCCCTTCCATGACCTTGCGAAGTGGGTGATCTATTACTACTTTGATCAAATGTGCCTGGAAGTAGGGCCGGAGTCTCCGGGCTGCCACCACCAACGCAAAAGCCAACTTCTCCAAGATTGGGTACCGGAGCTCTGCCTTTTTCAGCACTCGGCTGACATAATAGATAGGGAACTGCTGTCTTCCCTCCTCTCGCATCAATACAGAACTTACCGCTTCAAGCCCCACTCCTAGGTATAGGGATAGGTCTTCTCCCGACCTCGGCCCTTGAAGTAGGGGGGTTTGGGTGAGCTGCTTTTTTCAAGGCTTGGAAGGCTCCCTCGCAATCCGGAGTCCCTTCGAATTTTTTGTTGCCTCTTAGCGCCTTAAAGAAGGGCGCACACCTTTCTCCCGCCTTGGAGAGGAACCTGCCGAGTCCAGCCAGCTTCCCGGTGAGGCTCTGAACCTCCTTTGGGTATCTTGGCGACCCCAACTCCATTATCGCCTTGACATTGTCGGGGTTAAGTTCCACCCCTACCGGGGTGAGCAAGTGGCCTAAAAACTTCCATCGGCTAGCCCCGAAGATAGATTTCAAGGGGTTGAGTTTCATCTTATACTTCCGTAGGGTCCTGAACGTCTCCTCAAGGTCTCGGAGGTGAGACCCAAGGTCCCGGCTCTTCACCATGAGATCATCAACATAGACCTCCAAATTTCTTCCTTTCTGTTCGCGAAAGACCCTATCCATCATCCTTTGGTATGTGGCACCTTCGTTCTTGAGCCCGAAGGGCATCATCTTATAACAGTAACATCCATCCCCCGTGATGAAGGAGACATCTTTGATGTCCGGGGGGTGCATGTGAAGTTGGTGATAACCTGAAAAAGCATCTAAGAAAGACATTACAGAGAAACCGACGGCTGAGCCAACCAGCGCGTCGATTCTGGGCAGGGGGTAGCAATCTTTCGGGCATTATTTATTAAGAAGTAAAACGTCGATACACATGCGCCACTTACCCTCCCCCTTTTTTACCATGACTACATTGGAGACCCAGCCTGGATACTGGATCTCCGATACAAAACCTGCTTGTATGAGCTTTTTCACCTCCTCGCGGATTGGTTCCTCCAGCTTGTTCGCCATGGCCCTTTTCTTTTGGCGGATGGGGCGGGTGCCGGGGTCGAGGTTGAGGCGGTGGCAAGCCACATCCTCATCGATCCCAAGCATCTCCGCGGCGCTCCAAGCGAAGACGTCCACGTTCTTCTGTACGCAGGCCAGAATCTCGGCCTGCTCCTCTGAACTGAGCTCTCCGCTGACTCGGACCTTTTCCACCACCCCAAGCCGAGTGGTGACTTCAAGCTCCATGACCTCATCTGTTGGATCTTACGGCGCCCTTAGAGGGGGGGGGGGGGGTGAATAAGGGAATAAAAATTCTTTTTATAATTTTGAGAAAATTACTAAATTGTTTTATAATATGCCAAGGTAAAATAACAATTTAGCTAAATGAATAGAAAATTATGATTTGCAATTTTAGAAACAAGTACTAAATTGTTTTATGATGAAAGAGATTGAAATAAACAATTTAGATTTAGAATTGAAAACTTAGAACACAATATAATAGAGATTACGCCAAATGATAGAAATCAAGTAAACACAAAAGAGACATGATTATATTATATGAAAAAGTGATTACATAAATTTGATTTCTATATCGCTAGAAATCGGAGGCGTACAAATGTAAATTTTTTTCCTTTTCTATACCGACTTGTATCCCCACAAACCGGTTAGCTTTAGCCAATCCTTCCCCAGATATGGCCTCAAGCCGCTCTAACCAATCCTTCCCCAGATATGGCCTCGAGCCCCCTAGATCTAATCACCTAGAACTAGTCTCCAACACAAGGCGAATTTCCCCCAAAGTCCTACTCAGACCTAGTCGCCAACACAAGGCGAATTCTCTAAACGATCACAAAAAGTATGGAATGAAAATAATGAAAAACAATAATAAAACTCCCTATATGAGATCTCTGGAGTCGAGGATGAAGGATCGCTGTAGCATAAGCGAGATTGAAGCGATCGTCCTTCGGATGTAGCGTGACGTAGTCCTCCTCCAGAATTCTCCTTAAGCTTTTTGTGGGAGATCCATCTTCGGTAACATAACAGCACTGGAATTGAGGCACAAGCAACCTCTCTGGATGTTCTTACCCAAAACGAGAGAGAACACATCATTTTATAGAACTTAGTGCTAGCGCCTGCGGTAGTGATAACACTGGCGGTAGCGCTCGTGTTGAGCGGTTACGGAACCATCAGCTGCGTGGCTCTGTGCACGAACTCGAGATAGCGCCTGCGGTAGCGATAGCGCTGGCGGTAGCGGTCGTGTTGAGCGGTTGCGGAACCGTCGGCGGCGAGGCGATCTTCACGAGCTCAAGCTAATGCCTGGCGGTAGCGTTAGCGCTGGCGGTAGCGCTAGAGCTGGCGTTAGTGATGCTCCTTTCAAAAGATTGTTCCAAGCTGCTTTATACCTGTGGAGTATTGCACTTATAGTTCCTGCACACTACAAGCAATATCAAATACAATATGTGATTTGTTATTCTCAAATAAAGGGATTTGACACACATGTCCAACAATCTTCCCCTTTTAATAATAACAAATCCTTTAAGCAAGAAATCCTTTAAGCAAGAAATCAACAATAGTGTTTATAGTATAAGATAAGCAAGATGATAGTGCAACTATAGTATATGATAAGCATGATAATAGCATGATAATGTGCATACTCCCCCTATCTTAATGCTCCGCCTACATAAATGCAATTTATGTGTTACTCCACCTAAATGATAGATTTCATGAATTAGTCTCCCCTTATTTATCTATATTTCTCCTATATAGATTTCTTCAATTAATCTCCCCCTTTTGGTATTATCAAAAGAAGGTGGGGTGAGAGTAGTAAGGAGGCATTTTAAAAAGATAAAGCATGATCAAGCTTTTGTAATATATGAAATGATAAAGAGTTTAAGCATAGCATATATAAGAGATTTCAAATATAAAGATAAGAGTTGTAAGCAAGGGAAAGATTATAATAAACATCTTTTTGTAAGCATGAAAAGCATAGTAAAAAATATGAGTTTTAGTTCAAGATTGAAAGATGTTTTTTCCTTTTGAAATCTCAAAGTTTTTCATAAAGATACCAAGCATGAAATGAACATATCAAAGAGAGATTATACTACAATGTTACTTAATTTTAAATTCAAGAAATACCAAAACATTGTAGAGATCATAATAGGTTATCTAGTGCATTTCTTATATAAAGAGTAGTATTGAAAAAGCATTAGAATCCAATACTCATGAGAAGAAGTGTTATGAAAGATAATGATGTGCACATAAGTGTATTTTGGGCAATGTTAACAATTGATTTAAATCATCAAAATACAAGACATATGTAAAGTAAAGTGCATAATAAAACACAAGTAAATTACTTTCACACACTTTTAATGCACATATTTTTTAACAAAGTGGTGTAATAACCAAGGTTTGCACAAGTAACTTTACTATTCTTTCCAAGGTGCTCAACCTCACAATGCTTATGAAGACTTATCAGGAGGTTCAAGTAGTGCTTGGTGGAGTTATATTTGTCTACATATATATAAATTTTTGTTCATATTTGTGAGACAACATTCTCCGAATACACTTGTTTTGCAAACCCTATTTTAAAACTTAACCACTTTTATAAATTTCATAAGTGCAATTCAATGTAGTGTAGGCAATAAACTTATGCAAGTTTTAATTCATTGTACAAATACAATACACAAGCAAGCATTTTTAGATTTAGACACACATGTTGATTACCAAAATAAGTGAGTGAAATGTATCATTATCAATCATAAAACATTTACTCATACTTAGAGGCATGCTAAGCTTGTATCTACACATTTTTCAATACAATTGATGCACTTTAAATAGATATATCAAAGCATGATAAGCAAAACAATGTTCATTTGAAGAAATAAGGTTTAACATTGTAAATAATTCTAAATAATAGAATTCATACATGTTTGATATTGACAATAAAGATCATACAATTTTTTTTGTTTTATCATTTTTTTAAATCAAATAAAAACAGAAAACTCACAAAAACATATTTTTGTAAGTTTTGAATTTTGAATTTTTGTAGTAGATTTTTCATAATATGAAGAAAAACATAAATATCAAAAACATATTTTTGTATATTTTTTTTAATTTTGAACTTTGGTAATTGATTTTTCATAATATGATTAAAACACAAATAACAAAAAAATTATTTTTGTATTTTTGAATTTTGATCTTTTGTAGTTGATTTTTCATAATATAAATAAAATGAAAATAAGATAAACAGAAACACAAAAATAGATTTGTACACATAAACTAACATATTTTTGTAGATTTTTCGAAATTTTAAAAAACAGAAAAATCACAAACCCACGCTACCGCCGGCGCTAGTGATAGCGCGGCAAACAGTACATGATTTTTTGAGAATTTTAAATTTTTGATTTTTGATCTTGATTAAGTATCCTTAGAGTAGTTCCATACTGAAATTTCAGAATTTTTGGAGATCTTTAGGTGGATCAAATTTGCATGAAACTTTAGTTTTTTCAAATACATGTGTTTTACAAAAAAACATTTAAGCTCAAAAAGATAAATTATGCAAACACAAGAAGACATTTTTTTATTAAATAACCCAAAATATGCATGATTTAAGTAATAAGTGAATAAAAATATTCATGCAGTGAGTAATATAAGTATGTCCTAAGATTAAAGGCTACCCCGACTAAATGTCCACACCCTAGCCCCGTACTAAGTGACGGATGGGCATGAGGAGATGCATGCATGCCGTAGGTTGGGGTGTTAGTCCCATATGCACACACTAGAGAACACTCAACCTAGCACTCTTTCCCCCAGTGCCTCGCAAGGCCCCACTGGAACCCTCCCCGGTTAAGGACAAGACATGTCTTATAGGTTAGGTCTCAAATGTATCCAATCCTACGCCCCCGCTATTGTGAGATATGAAGTCAAAGGTGAATAATCTTTGGACAACCTATGCCTTTTAGACTATTGGTTGATTTATAAACTATGAGTTTTGTTTAATGTGATGAGTTATAAAGCCGCATAGTTTTTCTACTATTATGAGATGACGATATGAGGCAACTAGCATAATTACTAATATTCAATAAGTGACAATGCTAGTATAATGAGTTTTGGGGTTTAATGTCATTTCATAAGATTTATATTGAAATTGCATGTATTCCAAAATAAAATTTCAAATTATAGATCTAGAATAGAGTGATGATTAAGTTTGATGTATATCTTCATTGCAAAGTTGATTCTAGGTTCTACAAATATGAGAGATACATGCAATCAATAGTAAAGCATATCAATACATCAAATAATGTAAAGAAAACATTATTTAAATTTTTATCATAAGATTCATAATTCGTATTATTGATTTAAGATATTTCTTGATAGAACATGAATTATGATTTATGATTATAGAGAATTTTGCATAGAATATATGTTAGATCATCATGATGTATGTAAATTCTAATTCTTCCTAGACATATGACAATACGATTTGATGATTTTCTTTTGAATAAGCATGTTTGATTTTTTTAAGTCTAGAAAAAGATGATCATATAATCATATCAAAGACAAAGATCACAAATAGAATGTTTTGAAATTGTTTAATAAAATTGCATTCAATAATTAAATTTATTGATCTTTGGTTTTGCATGATAATATATGATTCATAAAACAATATTCACAAATATTCTAATGATTAATCCATAAACTATGTGGTTGTTGGAATTTTAGTATTCTATATAATTTCAAATCACATAGTTATCATGATATTTTAATGACATTGTAAATGTTATACCTAGCATATAAATTTGAGCATAAACTAAGAAGCAATGATAGGATAATGAGTTTGAGTGCAATGTTATTACATAGGATTAATGGAGATTTTGTTGCATGTAATATGAGAAGTTTTCAAATTAATTTTCTTTAGACCTAGAATGAAATGATTAAACTTTTGATTTTAATGATACAAGATGATTCTAAGGTCTAAAATACATGCAAACATTGGTGACACATATCACACACATAATATCTAAATTAATATATGAAACAATTATACTAAGGATAGCATGTGATGTAAACTCCATAAACACAGAAATTTCCAAATCAAGCAAACTAAGATAGTTTTTTAAAATGGAGTTGAAATTGTGCAAATTGACAGCACCAAGATAACTCAAATGAGCAAGTCTAGTTTGCCGTTGGATGGAGATTTTTGTGCTCTTTCCGAAAATATATTAAACGCAAAAATCAGGCGAGCGGATCAAAAGATATGGTTGTTTGAAGTTTTGATCGTAAACTCGCATTTTTGAAAGATTAAACATGCGTTTAGATGAATTTATGTTTCCAATTTATTTGATAATATTCTTCATTATAAGGGCTATCAAATGCAACAAATAGAAAAGAATCAAAAACGTTGCGCATTTTAATTTTTAGTTTAAGCCCTTTAATAAACCATTTAAATCAAATCTTTAAAATAGTTTCAATAGTCTTGATAATAATTTCAATATTCAATTTCTAATGATAATTCAAGACAATTAAGGGTAAAGGATTTAAAAGGATAAAGATATATATATATAAGCAATTTTAAAAGATGAAAGGTAGGTCACTTTTAAGATCATATGACTTTATGTTCAATTTTTAATTCAATTTGATTTGAAAAACATTTGGCTTAAGATGTAAAAGTCATATTTCATGATATATATAAAGTGATCATAAATATTTTGGATAAAAAAAATACAAAACAAACAAAAGAAAAAGAAATAAAGCACATCATGAAGTAGAGTATTGATATTTCATTTTTTAATTATTTTTACTTCATGCAAATGATTGGAAACTAATTAATAAGAGATTTAGGTATCCAAATGGGACCATGTGGGATGGTTCCTTTGGGTACCCAAATATATCGTGATGGCTTTTGGAAAGATAATGATGAATGGGCTTTTTCAAGTAAAGTTGATATGTCATTTTCTTTATGGGTCTCCATTCATACCTTGGTTTTTATCACTTAAATCCATATAATGATTATATGACATCTTTATATGATTATATTTGTTTGAAAAATAATTCATTTGAGATTTATGTTTATTCAAATTATTTTTCAAAGTAGATTGATGTTGATAATCATCATGAATTTTATTATATTGATTCTTTAAAAGTTTATAAGAGTGTTTGTCTTTCTTTAGAAGTGATTGTTGAAAGAGTGGGTTACAATATGTTTTAAATGATTGATTTTGATGATTTTTCATTTCCACTCTTTCTTATAGACATACTCTTATAATATGAAGGATAATGATTTATAGTTTGATGTTCATGAAAAGGAGTTTTTAAATTTGAGTCATGATTGAAAATATATTGAGACTTATAATAGTGACTCTTAAGAATTATATGAGGATCATAATTCTTTTTGAATCCAAACTCCTTTTGATTTAATGTGTGAAAATGGTCCTTTTTAGAAATGATTTTGTAAGTTAATTTATCCTTGTGATACAAAACCTTATGATGAAATTCATTACATGACATTTGAAATTTTTCAACAAAAGATTTTAATTGTATTAACTTATAAGTTAAAGCATCATTTTCAATTATCAATTTTTCATTATGTTCTTTAGAAACTAAGAGCCCATTTTCAATATCCTTGAATTTTTCTTTTAATTGATTGCAATCTAAACAAGGAAAAGGAATTTTACCTAAAGAGCATGAAAGAGAATTTAACACATCAATATTTGATTCTACGTTATCGTTTGCTTTTAAAGATTTATTTTCTAAACGTAATTTGGAATTAGCAATTTTTAATTTTAAAATTTTACGTTTAGCAATTTTAAGCATACTAGAAGTAGAAATAGAATTTGTTACAAAAAGAGAAGATTTAGATTTTCTTACCTTGCTATAGTTTCCGTCTTCTCTTTTGCTTGATGTGTTGCCAAAAAATAAGTCCAACATTGTGACGTTGTATTTTTCTTCCTCCAAGCATGAGTCCTCATCGATTTCTTCACTTGGATCCATAAGGAATTCCTCGTCGATTTCTTCTCTTGGATCCATAAGGAATTCCTCGTCGATTTCTTCTCTTGGATCCATAAGGAATTCCTCTTGTTCATCATCTGTAGCAGGAAGACTATAAGTATTCTCAAGAAATTTCCAAACTTCATAAGCAGTAGGAAGTGTATAAATTAGTTTGAAAATATTTTGATGAAATGCACAATATAGACAATTCATTGATTTGGCATTTAAAAACATTTCATTTTTATTTAAAATATTTGGGGGGCATTTTAATTGTAATATTCCATACTTCCAAATCCAAAGATTTAAGAAATTTTTCCATAAGAGTTTTCCACCCATTATAATTTTTACCTTCAAATAAAGGTGGTGCTAAAGATTTTTCATTTTTAAGAAAATTTCCCCTATTAGTATAAGCGAGATCATGAGACGCCATTATTCCTGGTTTTTAAACCGTTTGGAATAAACTGCCTCTGATACCACTTGTTGGATCTTACGGTGCCCTTAGAGGGGGGGGGGGGGTGAATAAGGGAATAAAAATTCTTTTTATAATTTTGAGAAAATTACTAAATTGTTTTATAATATGCAAAGGTAAAATTACAATTTAGCAAAATTATGATTTGCAATTTTAGAAACAAGTACTAAATTGTTTTATGATGAAAGAGATTGAAATAAATAATTTAGATTTAGAATTGAAAACTTAGAACACAATATAATAGAGATTACGCCAAATGATAGAAATCAAGTAAACACAAAAGAGACATGATTATATTATATGAAAAAGTGTTTACATAAATTTGATTTCTATATCGCTAGAAATTGGAGGCGTACAAAGGTAAATTTCTTTTCCTTTTCTATGCCGACTTGTGTCCCCACAAACCGGTTGGCTTTAGCCAATCCTTCCCTAGATATGGCCTCAAGCCGCTCTAGCCAATCCTTCCCCGAATATGGCCTCGAGCCCCCCTAGATCTAATCACCTAGAACTAGTCGCCAGCACAAGGCGAATTTCCCCCTAAGTCCTACCCAGACCTAGTCTCCAACACAAGGCGAATTCTCTAAACGGTCACAAAAAGTATAGAATGGAAATAATGAAAAACAATAATAAAACTCCCTATAAGAGATCTCTAGAGTAGAGGATGAAGGATCACTGTAGCATAAGCGAGATTGAAGCGATCGTCCTTCAGATGTAGCGTGACGTAGTCCTCCTCCAGAATTCTCCTTAAGCTTTTTGTGGGAGATCCATCTTCGACAGCATAACAACACTGGAATTGTGGCACAAGCAACCTCTCTGGATGTTCTTACCCAAAACGAGAGAGAACACATCATTTTATAGAACTTAGCGCTAGCGCCTGCGGTAGAGATAGCGCTGGCGGTAGGGCTCGTGTTGAGCGGTTACGGAACCGTCAGCTGCGTGGCTCAGTGCACAAACTCGAGATAGCGCCTGGCGTTAGCGATAGCGCCTGCGGTAGCGATAGCGCTGGCGGTAGCTGTCGTGTTGAGCAGTTGCGGAACCATCGGCGGCGAGGCTATCTGCACGAGCTCAAGCTAACGCCTGGCGGTAGCGTTAGCGCTGGCGGTAGTGTTAGCACTGGCGGTAGCGCTAGCGCTGGCGTTAGTGCTGCTCCTTTCAAAAGATTGTTCCAACCTTCTTTATACCTGTGGAGTATTGCACCTATAGTTCCTGCACACTATAATCACACTACAAACAATATCAAATACAATATGTGATTTGTTATTCTCAAACAAAGGGATGTGACACACATGTCCAACATCATCTACGGTCTCCGGCCTGGATTGCTCTCCCCAAATACTTTCCTTCTCTCCGCCGCAAGCGAGCGCTCGGGCTCCTTCCTCCATCTCTGCCTCTCCTACCATCATTAGCTCTTCCGCCCCTCCTTCCCGGGCACTCTCTTCTTTCTCCTCTTCTTCCCCTTTCTCTGCCCTAGGCCTCTCAGCGATCCCTTCCTGGGCCTGAACTTCCTCTTCCTCCATCCTCTCCTCGACTGCATTCTCTCCTCCGGCTCCTGCCGCCTCCTCCATCACTTTATCGAACTCTTCCGCTTCTCCCATCTAGGTGATGGTGTTGACAGCCGTCATATAGCATTGTCTTGCAATCTTGGGGTCTCCCCGGACCCAGACCTGGATTCCTCCCTCGTTGAACTTGAGGCATTGGTGGAAGGTGGAAGGGACGCACTGATGAGAGGCCGTCCGAAGATGGTGCTATAGCTGCTTGGGGCGTCCACTAACACGAAACAGCAGTTCCTAGACTGCCCTCTGAGGGTCACATGGAGCCCCACTCCACCCTCTACCTCCTTCCTTTCTCCTGAAAAGCCGAATAAGGGGCCATCCGAGGCCAACACTCTCTTGGACTCTACCTTCAACTCATCAAATGCCTTCTTGATGATGACGTTGACCGAGCTACCGTTGTCAACTAGAATCCGCGAGACGGTGAAGTTCTCGATGGCGGTCTGGATGACCAGCGCATCGCAGAACGGGTCTTCATAGCTTGGCATGTCCTTCTGAGAGAAAGTAATTCTCTCCGCCGGGGGTGGTGCAGTGGATGTCGAGGCCACGCTCCGCCGATAGATGGTATGAAGGCTAGCCTTGCGGGTTGCCTCCAACCCTACCCCCCCCCCCCCCCCCCCCCCCCCCCCATGGATCACCCCGATCCCTCCTCTGCTCCCCACATCAACTCGGTCTTCACACCTTTCTTCCTCCTCCCTTCGAGGCTCGACCTCCTCAATTCTCACATGTTGCCTTGGTGCGGGGGCTCGGCCCCTTTTGGTTTCCAGGAACTCTGGGCAGGTGGCCATCGCGTGACCTTCCTCATCGTGGAAGTCACAATATGGCAACGCCACCTCCCCTGCTTCGACTTCCGCCACCCTATTCCTCCTCATTCTTTCTCCCGCTTATTCTCTCTCCTCTTCTCTCCTTCCTCTTCCCCTTCCCCTCCTGATCGCCATGGCTTGCTGAGGCGGGGGAGGCAATTACCTCGGACCCTGCCTCCATCCCAGCTGATGGGGTCTTCCTTGACCCCCATAGAAGTTACCCCTCCCCAGGCCGTAACCTCTCCCCTGACCTTGCATTCCTTCAGCACGCTGCCTCCACACCCCCTCCGGGGCCCTGGGCTCTTCTTTTCTCCTTACCTCTTGCTGCCTGACCTCCAGCTCACTGAGCTTTGCTAGCCTCTTAGAGAGCTCCGGGTTGGCGTCCTCACTCTCAATCTCCTCCGCTACCCTCTCCATCAAGTCCTCGTAGGAGTTGGGGGCTTTCCTCTTCAGCGCCATCTTAAAGAAACTTTCCCTCAGCCCGACCATGAAGGCGAGCTGGAGTGCAAACCCGGGCATCTCCTGGGTGAGTAGCACTTCTTCCTGGAACCGATCCGCGTAGCGAGCCAACGACTCTTTCGGCTCCAGCTTCACTTTGAAGAGGGACTCAGCGTCCTTCTTACTCTTCTTTGCAGTAGATAATCGCAACAAGAAGCTCCTGCGCAAATCCTTGAAGGCGTAGATCGACCCTGTGGGGAGTTGATGGAACCAATCCCTGGCCTTTTCCTTAAGTGTGACGGCGAAGAGCCGATACTTGAAAGCATCTGACATCGGCCTGATGGAGACCGAGTCCTCAAAAGACTGGAGATGCTGGATAGGGTCATCCCTGCCGTTGTAGTACAGTCTGTCCCATTCTCCGAACCCTGCCGGGACAGGCGCAGAAAGTACCAACTCGCAGAAGGGGCTTCCCGCTTCTACCACCCTTTCTCGCTCCGCTCGCCCCCTAGCTCTCTCGCCAGACTCGAGCTCACGGGGATCGCGCTCGCGAGAAAAGCATCCGCCTGGACCACTCCCACAGTCGCCATGCCCTCCGGACGCGCGCTCGCTTACGTCGTGCTCGCCGGCACAGAGCTCGCTGGCACAGAACTCGCCGGGCTGGCGAACAGTACTCGCTATGTCTTGAACTGAACTTCCTGCGACTTCCTTTCCTGCCCTCCACCCCCTCCCCCCCCCCCCCCCAGGGCGTTCTTGCCAATTACCGCTGGGGGGAGGGTCGCCTGAGGTGCTGGGGTCGCGAACTCGCTCCGCAACGCTGCGACCGTGAGCCCGAAGGTATCAAGCACCTCCTTCCTAAAGTCCACGAACATCCTCGGCGTCACCACCTGCGGTGGGTTGCTGAACCCCTCGCCTTGATCCTCGTCTCCTGTCATGTCTGCTCTTTGGAACTTTCTTTGACAAACCACGCTCCACGCTCACCGCACCAAAATGTTGAAACCGATTTCTCGGTCTCTTGTGGAGCTCGGGGCCCTCACCGAGATGAGGGGCGGCTAGCCCTTACTGATCCCTCGGAGAAGGTAGGCAGAAAACTAAGAAGATGACTAAGACCTTAGTCACAGCGAGGAGGTCCCTCCACTAACCCGGAAGATCGTTGAGCGCTTCCCCTCCCAAGCCAAAGCTGAGACTCGGGCACCTTGGAGAGCTCTATAGATGCTAACCAAAGAAAGCCTAAGGAGAGAAGCTGAAGTGAAGTCCTCTCCAAAGGTGCCCTTGAGGTCTTATTTATAGATTTTCAGATATGGCCTGCAAATAGCAGGATTCCGCCTTTTGTTTTTACTATTCGCACCCCAAAAGGGTCTGTCAACAGCCAAACTCCGCTGTTCGAGGAGGCTAATGACAGGCCAACAGGGATAGAGAGGTAATTTCCTCGATCATAGGATGATTAGCGGGTTCGTCGGACTCGGAGACTTTCTGGCTCGCTCGCCTCCCTGCGAGCATTCGGCGAGCATCTGGCGAGCATCTGGCTCACTCTCCTTCTTGTTGGTCAACCTTGAGGCTCTGTCTCGTGGGAACTTTGACTCGCGCCTCTCACCGCGGGTGGCCTTTGGCAGATTTGGTTCGCCTCCTTTGGGCGAATGGCCTGTGGAGGCCTCGTTTATACTCCTGCCCCACTCGCACTCTTGATTCGCTCGCCTTCTTGCGAGCAGCCGGCTAAATGCCTGTCCCGGCGGATCCGCTGAGATGGGACCGTATAGCGCTGTTTGGACTTCGTCGAGCGATGTTCATCTCGCTCTTTCACTTGTTTCCTACCCATTAATATGTATATATCTCGAGAACCTTGCTCGCCTCGCTTTCTCGGTCTCTTGTGGCCATCCCCTAGGCAAATATCGGGGTTGTACAAATTTGATGAGAAAAGTGATGAAGGAATTTTCTTGGTTACTATTCAACTAGTAAAGCATATAGAATATACAATAAAAGATCTAAAAAGGTTGAAGAATCTATTCATGTTAGGTTTGATGAACTTGTTCCTTGTGTAGATCCTAATATTGCAGAAAAACAAGAGGAACCCCTTTCACCTTTGGAACATGAGGATTGTATGCCTCCAAGCATGCTTAGATTTACAAAACATCATCCAAGGGAACTAATCATTTGAGAACCATCAAGAGGGGGAAATGACACGCTCTTCCATTCATGAATCATTTTCTAATTTATGCTTTGTTTCCAAAATTGAACCAAAAACGTTTCAACCGCTTTTAATGATAAATTTTGGTTTATTGATATCAATGAAGAACTATATCAATTTGAACGAAATAGGATTTGGAAGTTAGTAGAAAGTCTATTTAATCACCTGGTTATTAGTGTAAAAATGGATATTTAAAAATAAATTAGATGGAGATTCTACAATCACCAGGAACAAAGCTAGACTAGTAGCACAAGGATATTCTTAAATTGAGGGGGTAGATTTTGATGAAGCATTTGCACTTGTTGCTAGCCTTAAATCTATTTGAATTTTTCTTGCTTTTGCAAGTTATAAGAAATTTAAACTATTTCAAATGGATGTCAAAAGTTCTTTCTTAAATGAGATAATTATAGAAGATGTCTATGTTGAACAACCCCCCAATTTTATAGATGAAAAATTTCATAATCATGTCTATAGATTATAAAAAACACTTTATGGTTTAAAGCAAGCGCCTCGTGCATGGTATGAGCGTTTAACATCTTTTTTATTAAAGCACGCATATAAAATGGGTAGTGCCGATAACACACTCTTCATTCAGCATATTAACAATGATTTGATTATATTACAAATTTACGTTGATGACATTATTTTTGGAGCCACAAATGAAGAGTTGTGTATTGAAGTAGTACAAGTAATGCAAAAATGAATTTGAGATGAACCTAGGTTGAGAACTCACATATTTTTTAGGTTTTAAAATCACACAAAGAAATGATGGAATCTTTATTTGTCAAACTAAATATGTACATGATATGCTGAAACATTTTGGAGTTGAATACTTAAAACTTGCTAGTACACCAATGAGCGCATTACTAAAATTAGGAAAGGATGAAGCTGGAATTTCAATTGATCAGAATTTGTATAGAGGAATTATTGGATCATTATTGTATTTGAGTTCTTGTAGACCCGACATTATGTTTGTCGTTTGTTTATGTGCTAGATTTCAAGCAAATCAAAAAGAATCTCATTTAAAAGTGGTGAAATAAATTTTTTGAAATTTAATCGGAACATCTAGATTAGGTCTATTGTATCCAAACAATGACACTTTTCTTTTGCATGACTATTCTGATTCTGATTATGCGGGGTGCTTGTTAGATAGAAAAAGCACTAGTGGCACATGTCATTTCTTAGTCCCCTCACTAGTTGCATGGTAAAGTAGAAAACAAAACTCAGTTTCCCTTTCAACGACCGAGGCCAAATATATTGCACTAGGAATTTATTGTGCACAAGCATTTTGGATGAATCAAACCTTAGATTACTTCGGAGTTTATCTAACCAACATTGAACTAAAATGTGACAACAAGAGTGTTATTGACTTAAAAACAATCTCGTTCATCACTCCAGATCCAAACACATAGACGTGAGACATCACTTCATTAGGGATCATATAAAAAATGAACATGTTCATGTAAACTTTATAGGAACTGAATCCCAACTTGCGGACTTCTTTACCATGCCTTAACCTGATGCACGATTTGCTTTATATAGGCTAGAATTAGGGGTTTTGGACATCTTAACTTAAAAATGATAAACCCACATATTGAGTGTACTCATGTCTGATTTCATTGCTTGAATACATAGCCTGTACACTGAACAATCATAATCAGGTGAAAAATTTCACAAGCACACGTTTTTTCTTGGAAACATGATCTCTGTTACTTACCGCGCTGCGGTAAGTGTTACTTCCGTCGGTAGTATAAAATACTGAATTTTTTATTTTTTCAATGCTTTGTATTTATATTTATTTCTTGTATTTCTCTAAAGACTAACAACAACAAAAAATCTGGAAACCAATAAAAATTAAACAAAAAAATATTTTTTTATATCAAAAATCAACTTCAAAATCGAAAAACAAACTTAAATCACCAAAATGTGTTTTCAATTTTGTTTTATTGTCTTTAAACAAAAATTCAAAATGTATAAAGAAAACTGAGTGATATTCATTGAAATGTTTCAAGGATGATTATTTTTATCTTTTCAAGATTAAAATATAATGTTAAATTCTAATTTCAAGTATCTTAATACATTATTTTGTGTCATGCCTTGAACATTTTCTTGTAATGTGCAATGAAATGGCTTATAGAAATCATATGTAGGATTGCTTAGCATGCTTCTAAGTATGAGTAATGTTTTATATTTAATAATGGTTTACTCACTCACATCTTTGATAATCTACACATGACTTTAATCTTACTCTTGCATGATTGTGTAGTGTAACAACTTAACATTTTTAAATGTGTGATTAGTTTACCAACAACACAATAAAAATATCTTTCATGCACCCATATTAGAAGAAGCGTTTTAATTCAAAACTCCATGTTTGCAAAACTAAGTGAATTCGGAGAACATTGTCACCAAACTAAAATTCAAATGAATAAATGACAAAGATAACTCCGCCAAGCACTACTCACCGTCCTGATAAGTCTTAATGAGCATTATGAGGTTAAGCACCTTGGAGAGAATTATAAAGTGTCTTATGCAAACTCTTTTATACACTACTTCTCCTTGTACACTTGGATCATAAATAAATCAAAGAAAACATAATATATGTGATCCCCCAAGCACTACTTTGCACCTTGATAAGTCTTAATGAGTATTGTGTTTGTAGAGCACCTTGGTAGTTGTATTTTTTTTGTGCATTGAAATTAATTTTAGCTTTGTGGGCAGAAATTATTCTGTGTGTGCAGAGCACCTTGGTAGTTGTATTTTTTTTTGTGCATTGAAATAAATTTTAGCTTTGTGGGTAGAAGTTATTCTGAAAATGCATTTTCAATAATGTTGTGGTTATCTATTATACTTGTCATGTGTTTTAATTAAATCTTGTGTATACTCTTATCAAAAACATAATTTGTACACATCATTATCTCTTACAAAACTTCTACTCATGAGTATTGGACTCGAATGCATATCTCATTTTTGTCTAAACTCTTTAGTAGATGCACTAGATAACATTGCATGATCTCTACAATGATTAAGTCTACCTGCATTATGAATTTAAAACATTGTATCTTTCTATCTTGCCTTGATAAAGTAAATCATGCTAACTTTCTTTGTGAACTTATTTTCCGCTAAGCCATGTATACTCAATCTTGATAAATTTACTTTCTAAACAAGTACTATTATGTTCTTTGTTACAAAGTGATATTTGATCTTGAACTTCAATTACTAAAGCATCTATTTTCTACTAAACTAAACTCTTACTCACTTACTGTGCTTCAATTTCTTATAATGATGTTTCTTTACAAAAAATCTTTCAACATGCTTTCCACTATATTACCACTTGTAAGCTCAATCATGACTATATTTTTCCAACAAGTGGTCTTATTTCTACACTATTGGTACCTCACTCTTTCAAATCAACTTTTTACCAACCAAGTGGTATCCCTAAGTGGGCAATCTATGTTATGCACATTCTCATCTCTACATTAAACATTATATTAAACCATAAACAATGTCTTTTCTCTCCACCCTCTTTTGATAATACCAAAAGGGGGAGAATAACTTTGAAAGAAATTCACACTTAAGGGGAGTAAAATACATAGAATGCTTTGATATAGGGAGAGCAATCATATAGGGGGAGCATATGCATTCTATCATGCTCATCCTTTACTATAAACACTAATTTTAAATGTGCATGCTTTCTTTCTAAGAGAATAACAAATCCCATTGTATTTGATCATACTTGCCATGTGTTTATAGTGTGCGGGAACTTCAACTCTCAAGCCCCTATAAGTATAAATAATAAAGACGATGATACTCTATCGTTATGGTGCTCTATTTGTTATCACAGTGCGCTAATGCTACTGCTGGTGGTAGCTTTTGCATACTTATAAACATCGTCGAGAAGGAAACATCGTCGAGAAAGGAATGTCGACGGGACTCAAATATAGCAAGTGTTACCGCGGTGCATTAAGGCTAACGCTCGGCAGTAACTTTTTAAAGCTCCGCCATCTCGCTGTTAATAGAGGAGCAAAAGAGTAAGGCGATCTGATGGCTAGGAAAGCTATAACACTAATGTGGTGTGTTAGCATTACCACGGAGCAGTAGGAGGGGCTGTGAAAGTGCACAGTGTGCCTTTAAGAATCCTCTAGAGGGGGTGAATAGATATTTAAATTTATTTCTATTCTATTTGTGAAAGTACAATAAAATCTAAGTATTATGCTTCACCAAGATAAGTCCCTGAATTAATAACTACAGTTAAGTGATAAAAGAAAAAACAGTAAATGAAACCTAAGCTATGAGGGACAACACATAAAATTTACAATCCAGAAGACACTGAATTTCTTATAGAGGTTCCCCGAAATGTGGGTACTCCCCTCTTCTACAACCTAGTATGGGTGCACCACTGTGCCTGAGTCTTTTGGTAAGGAGACTCGTAGAACCACTGATCTTATGAAAAAGAGATCATGAACCACCAGATCTTTTGATAAGGAGATCTTGAACCACCAGATCTTTTGATAAGGAGATCTTGAACCACTGAATCCTTTGAAGAGGGATTAACAAAACTCTTTTATAGAAGGGAAGCAGAAAGAGAAAGAAGAAGGGTGTAGGAATTCTATTTTCAGAATTCTTATGATGGTTGTATTAAGAACAACTTCTTGTATCTGTTCACAGGATCTGCTCTTGATGAACTTCTGTTTATGATGGTGATGATTTGCAGAAGCTATTATTGTCAGATCCTTCTATCTTCTTTCTTATTGAACTTTGGCTGCTATATGATTGTGATGATGAGCAGCCTTGTTCTATACTGTTCTTGGAGAGAAGAAAAACATCAGATATTCCTTCTCTTTATTTTCTTCTGTTAAGGTTCCTGTGAGAGAATAGAGGAAGAAGAAGGAGACCCAATAGAATAGTATGGCCGATTGTGATAAGTGCCATCTTTTTCTCTTCCTTTTGTTCTCTTTTATTGTCCCTGCTTGAATTTGAATTTCTTTCCCTTTTAGGTAAGTCCTGAAGAGTATATCTGTCTTCACAATAATACCTTCCTTGATTCCCAACCAATCTACCACATTTAAGCTTGTTTCCAAGAAAGCTTTTCTCTGACCTCAGTTAATTATTTATTCCATTTGAGGTAATTAAGAAGCCGTTGGAGAATGGTCTTGAGAGAGGTGGGCCATGAGAGAGGGCCCAAAATGACAGCTGAAAAGGTTTCCCTTTTCAGACTGTATTCGACATTGCGTCGAGTTCTCTACCTCTCTTATCGACGCTCCTACGAGTTCTTGTAGGAGCAGCTTCGAATTCATCTTTGCTCTGACTGAACTCTGCTAGTCGACATTGCGTCAATACCCAATCGAAAAAAACCATCGAGTTGATGATATGATTCTGAGCTTCATTATCTGCGTCGAGATATAGTCGATGTTGTATCAACTTTGAATGCCTTCGACAGATATTTCCTTCTGCGCCGAGTTGAAGTAGAAGCTGCGTCGACTTCCCTAAGTGCTTCGACAAGTCTATGGCCTCTACGTCGATATCTATTCGACGTAACATCGACTTGAGTTACTTTGATAGAAGGGTGAACCACTTGGACTTCTAGTCAGAGTAGCGTCGACATTCATTCGATGTTGCGTCGATTTCTATTCGACGCAAATATTATCCTTACCAAATTTATGGTTCTCATGATATGGTTTTGACTCCCTAGGTTGAGTGTGACATCCTAAGACATATAATGACCAAATTACCCTCAATATACAATGGGTAATTCAATCCTAAGAAGCAAAATCACTTTTTGGTAATTTGTTAAGTTAAATCAAAGGGGTTTTCCCCAACAATCTCCCCCTATTTATCTTAACAAATTTTAGAAATTAAACAAAGTGATTTTACTTATTTCTTTGCATGAATAAACATAAATGCATACAAGACACCTGGACATAAAAATGAAGTACATACAAGACAGGATTGGTGTATATAGAAAATAACATATTATTTTTCACAGACCATTCTAATGTCAAGTAATATGTAGATATCCAGAGCTGTGTTCCAGAAGAGATTTTTCTTACAGAATACCTGAACCTCATTGCTCCTCTCAGGAGTTTTTCTTTTTCTTGAAAATATTTTTTAGGAGACTTTCCTTGAAGAAATCTTCAGAGGCTCATCATCTTCTGTAGTAGCATCCTTGAGAAGCTCCCCCTGAGAGTGAGCATTCACTCCAGCTTCTTGAGCAGCTTCCACAACTATCTTGGCTACCTCATCCAGCAGATTATCATTCCGAGGCACCTCATCATCAGTTGTTGTACTTACAGCTTCCAATTCTATATCTAGATTTCTCTGAACATCTGGAGCAAGCTCCCTCTGAACTATTGCATCTATTCCTTTATCATCCATTATTTTTGGAGCAAGCTCCGCCTGATCTGTAGGCTTTATTTGGACATCATCATCCAACCTTTCTGAATGCTCCCCCTGAGACTGTGCACCCTGAAAGGTAGTCACTTTGTCAGCAGCAGGCTCATTATTAGCATTACCCTGATCTTGTCTACTCATAACAGGAGGAGGTATTTCTTCCTCTAATATGTTCTCTTCCTTCGTGACCTTGCTGGCCAGTGAGGTTCAGAACTCCCTTGAAACCATAGAGGAAGATACAAAATCTTTGAGGCTCTGAAAGGATCTTTGAAACCTTAATAGCTCACCCTCCATTAGTGAGTATTTTCTGTCAAACTTTTTAGACTGAGAGGCCACTTGATCAGCAAATGTGGAGGAGGCAATGGCCATAGCTTTGGAAATGATCTGCTCAAGATCAATTATGGGTGGATGAGATGTAGAAGGAGGAGGTGATGGAGGGAGCTCTTCTTGAATAGGGGTGAGAGGATTCAAGGTAGAAATTACTCCCTTGAATAAGTCTTGTTCCTTAATCAAAATCTACATCTTTCTTCCCACTCAATTTTCTCCTCAGTGGGACACTACCTCACCCTACACAAGTAATTTAAACATTAGAGGGAACCTAGGTTACCTCGGGCCCTTTGATTTTACCATTGTAGGGTTCAATGAAAGAATAGAAGGGTCTTTCATGATACCCTTTGGGATGATAGGGAATGGATTTCCCAAACCTCTTATCATGATACTTGAAGTGAGTATAAAATGTATCAAGATAAAACAAATCAGGAGAATGTTTGATTATCCTAGGTTTTGTTTTTGCCTTTTGGTTGTTGTTATTTAACTTCTTTATATTATTCTTACCAAGGGGTCTTTCTTTCCTATTCAAATTTACTTGATTAGGTTTGTTTATCCTATCTGGATGGCTATTAGCCTTAACCTTGGATGATTCACTCTTCTCACTTGATTGATATTCACTAGGTGTAACAAATGGCAATGGATTTTTCCATGTTGGTTTCCTAGATGTTTCTGTGCTAGTGGAGGGCTCTGCTCCTAATCCTAGGTGATTAAATCTCATAGAGAGATTTTCAGTGATGTCTTTGAGCTTCTGACTCCTTCCATTGAGTGAGTCCTCAAAGTCCTTTGCCTTTGCCATCTCTTCTGTTAGATTTGTGTTTTCCTCTCAAAGCTTAATCAATTCTAACTCTTTGTATTTAAGTTCATTAGTTAGATTTTGATTTATTAGGAGTGTTTCATCTTTCTTAAGATTCTCTATTTCAGACCTAACAATGTTTAATTCTTTTTCTACCCTAAGATGGTCTATGCAGAAATCTTTAAAACATGATTTAAAATCATCAGAACTAAATCAAATTCGTCAAATACAGATGATGCCTGGTCATCTTCATCATCTGATTCCATCCCAAGAGCAATCAGGCAGGCTGCTACTACCTCTTCTTCATCATCACTTTCAGGTGATGAGGAGTCTAATTCTGCTTCAGAATTAATCCATGTTTTAGCATTGAAGCCCTTGGCTTTCTTCTTGTCCTTTCCTCTGAAGGACTTCTTCTTATTGTCTTCTTTGCTGCTGCTTCTATCCCTTTGCTCTTAGGGCACTCAGGAGCAATGTGCCCTGGTTTGCTGTAGGTATAGCAAATAATCTCCTGCCTTGGAGTTTTATAATACCTGGGCCTTGAGACTCTTTCTCTTCTCCTTGAGTCCTCGGACTTCACTCACTTCTAGAATCTTTTTTGCTAGCAGACTGAACATTTCATCTTCGGGAGTGGAGGACTCTCCTTCAGCAGCTTTCATAGCAAGGGACCTTTGGGCAGGAGCTGAAGAGATCTCCCTTTCTTCAGCTTTAGACCTATTCTTCAGAAGCATCTCATATGACTTAAGCTTTCCTATCAAAGCTTCAATTAAGATTTATCTGTGGCATCTGGATTCTCTGATTGCCCAAATCCTTGAGTCCTATGAGCTAGGGAAGCACATGAGAATCTTATCATTAATTTTAGTCAAGGATGTTTCCTTGTATAAGCCTCTGAGCTCATTAATGATAAGACTGAATCTGTCATACATATTGGCAATAGATTCTTCAGCTTTCTTTTGAAAGATCTCATACTGGGATATGGGAAGGAACTTTTTTCCTTTCTTTCATCAGCACTTCCTTCCACCATGGTGGTGAGTCCCAGATTTCCTTTGTTGATTGACACTCAATAATTTTCTAGAAAATGTCATCAGACATTGTTGACACCAGAATATTCATGGCCTTGGCATCACATGTCTTGACCTTCTTCTCAGCCTCTGTCCATTCCTTTCTTGGGATAGCCTCAGTTATTGAGGTTTCTCCTTCCTTTTGTCTGACTAGAGTAGGAGGACCTGTGAGAAGGACATTATAGATGTCTTCATTAATTGAATTCATGTAAAGCCTTATCCTGGCCTTCTAGAGTGTGAACTTATTCAAGTTACACACTGGGGGTCTTGTGAAAGCTTAATCCTTATTACTCATTTTCTTTATAAAATATGTTTATAGAAAAGAGAAAAGAGTAGGAGGTCTTTTTGATCAAGGAGTTAACCTCTTTATGATCAACCTCCCTCTGATACCAATTGAAAGTGCACAGTGTGCCTCTAAGAATCTCATAGAGGGGGGTGAATAGAGATTTAAATATATTTCTATTCTATTTGTGCAAGTACAATTAAATCTAAGTATTATGCTTCACCAAGATAAGTCCCAGAATTAATAACTACAGTTAAGTGAAAAGAAAAAGTAGTAAATGAAATCTAAGCTATGAGGGACTGCTCAGAAAATTCACAATCCAGAAGACACCAAATTTTTTTTAGAGGTTCCCCAAAATGTGGGTACTCCCCTCTACTACCACCTGGTAGGGATGCACCACTGAGCCTGAGTCTTTTGGTATGGAGACTCTTAGAACCACTGATCTTTTGACAAGGAGATCATGAACCACTAGATCTTTTGATACGGATATCTTGAACAATCAGATCTTTTGATAAGGAGATCTTGAACCACTAAATCCTTTGAAGAGGGATTAATAAAACCCTTTTACAGAAGGGAAGGAGAAAGAGAAAGAAGAAGGGTGTAGGAATTCTGTTTTCAGAATTCTTATAATGGCTGTATTAAGAACAGCTTCTTGTATCTATTCACAGGATCTACTCTTGATGAACTTCTGCTTATGATGGTGATGATTTGCAGAAGCTATTATTGTCAGATCCTTCTATCTTCTTTCTGATTGAACTTTGTCTACTATTAGATTATGATGATGAGCAGCCTTGTTCTGTACTGTTCTTAGAGAGAAGAAGAATAGCAGATATTCCTTCTCTGTATTTTCTTCTGTTAGTGTTCCTGTGAGAGAATGGAGGAAGAAGAAGGAGAGCCAATAGAATAGTATGGCCGATTGTGATAAGTGCCTTCTTTTTCTCTTCCTTCTATTCTCTTTTATTGTCCCTGCTTGAATTTGAATTTCTTTCCCTTTTAGGTAAGTTCTGAAGGGCATATCTGTCTTCACAATAATACCTTCCTTGATTCCCGACCCATCTACCACATTTAAGCTTATTTCCAAGAAAGCTTTTCTCTGACCTAAGTTAATTCTTTATTCCATTTGAGGCAATTAAGAAGCCATTGGAGAACGGTCTTGAGAGAGGTGGGCCATGAGAGAGGGCCCAAAATGACAGCTGAAATGGTTTCCCTTTTTAGACTGTATTCGACGTTGCGTCGAGTTCTCTACCTCTCTTATGGGTGCTCCTTCGAGTTCTTGTCGGAGCAGCTTCGAATTCATCTTTGCTCTGACTGAACTCTGCTAGTCGATGTTGTGTCGATACCCAATCGACATAACCATCGAGTTGAAGATAAGAATCTGAGCTTCATTATCTGCGTTGAGATGTAGTCGACGTTGCGTCGACTTTGAATGGCTTCGATAGATATTTCCTTCTGCACTGAGTTGAAGTAGAAGCTGTGTCGACTTCCTTAAGTGCTTTAACAAGTCCATGGCCTCTATGTCGATATCTATTCGACGTAACGTCGACTTGAGTTACTTCGACAAAAGGGTGAACCACTTGGACTTCTAATCAGAGTAGCGTCGACATTCATTCGATGTTGCGTCGATTTCTATTCGATGCAAATATTAACTTCACCAAATTTGTGCTTCTCTTGATATGGTCTTGACACCCTAGGTTGAGTGTGACATCCTAAGACATCTAATGACCAGATTACCCTCACTATACAATGGGTAATTCAATCCTAAGAAACAAAATCACTTTTATGTAATTTGTTAAGTTAAATCAAAAGGGTGTTTCCCAACAGGTTGCCAAATTTGGATCAAGAAAGTTGCCTAAGATGACTCCATCCATGTGCCAACCTATTGTCTAAAGTGGCTTCTGCCCGACGGTATCACTACTGCTAGCGCTAGGATCCGAGTCTATTTAGAGAGCGGTCCTAATCCTTGTTAAATTTTTGAAGTGGAGTGGAAGAGTTCTGGGCGGTCTGAAAAAGGGCAAACCGCAGAGACCGCGTGATCTGCGCGGTCTCCCAATGTTGGCTGGTCGCTATTTTGTCTATGTCCCAAGTAGGATTACTTCTGTGATAGTGCAATCTCCCATGTGCGGTCTAGTTGGGGCGGTTATTGTATCTCTTTTGGGGCGGTGATGACATCCGTTCGTTTGCCTATAAATACAGTTGCAGGGCCTGTCATTCAAAATGAGAACTATAAGAACTATAGCTTGGGTCGATTTTTCCCATCTTTGTTTTTGAGTTTGTGTGGTCAGGAAAGGAGTTGATTTTTTATTGCGTTCGCAGGTCAGCGGCCAGCAGTTAGCGGTCTTCTTCCTTGGTGATTTTTCCCAGCTTTGAATAACCAGCTGGCCAGTGGTATCCTCTGGGCAATCTGTGTTTTAGTTCTTGGGTTGTTCGCAGTAAGCTCGACGATCAGGCGACCTAGCGGTCAGGCGATCTAGAGTTGCATTCAGGCGACAGCATTTGCAGTTTTGTTTTCTATTCGCGGCTAGCTTCTATAATTATGCGACCGTGCGGTCAGACGATCAAGAAGTGCAGATGGTTTATATTTTCAACAGCTCAATAAGTCAGCTGCTCATACGATCTTAGTTGGCGGTCTAGCAGGTAGCAGGTTGGCGACCTGTGCTATTCGTGTGGTCTCAGTGGTTGCGTGCGGTCTGCCCTTCTCAGCAGTCTCTAGCGGTCTCAGTTTTTACTGTTCGTCATCTGTTTGTTATCTCTGTGTCTCTCCATGTATTCTGATGAATCATGTCTCGTCATGCAGATTAATTCAAGATCTGCTCTTCTATTGTTGTTGGTTACTTAACTTGGAATGGTTGTAGTGTTTCTGTGCCTGACTCCCGCTTCTATGTTTTTTTTTACCTTGGTATCTAAGCTGAAATCTATCTCGAGATACCAGAGCTAGAAAATTTCAACATGGTATTAGAGCGACAGAAGGTTTGAGCAGAGATCAACCTCAGTATCTTGATTAAGATTTCTGTAAGTTCAAGTTAACCAACAGTATAGCAATGGAAGGAGGTTATGCAAGAGGTCTTAGTATTAAACTCCTGACACAAACTAACTTTAAGAAGTGGAAGACTTGCATGGAGAGCTATCTTCTTGGCGAGTATTTATGGGAGGTAGTCGGTGGAGAAGAAAGACAACTAGTGGTTGCTACTGAAGGGAATGCTTAGCAGGTGAAGGCTTGGAAGAGAACAAATACGAAAGCTGAGTTCACTCTCAAGCGAGCTATCATTCTTGAGCTCTTTGACCACAACATTGGATGTCGGGCTACTGCTAAAATTTGGACAGCCTTGGATGGCTTGTTCAATAAGAAGAATGTAGCTCGGCTATAGTTTCTTGAGAATGAGTTCGCGAAAGCAACTCAGGGAGACTTATCTATTTCATCCTTCTTCTTGAAGATGAAGAACCTTTGTGCTGAGATATCAACATTGAACCTAGAAGAGCCTATCTCATAAGCGCGGCTGAAAAGGCACATATTTTGCGGTTTACGTAGGGAGTATGTGGCCTTTAATACTTCTGTACAAGGCTAAGCCAATCAACCATCTTTGCTGGAGCTAGAGAACTTACTTGCTTCGCAAGAAAGTTTGGCAAAGCAGATGGCTGGGATATCTATCTCCGGGGGAGAAAGTGAGGTTTTGTACTCAGGTAAGAAGAAGAGATGGGACAAGAAGAAGAAGACATCTGGAGGTGATGGTCCATATACTTCATATCAGCAGGAGAGGAGCTATGATCCTAAGCATGATGGTAATAAGAAGGAAGGGCCGAGGTGCTTCAGGTGCAACAAGCCTGGTCACTTCAAGATACAATGCAGAGATAATCTTCAGTTGGGTCATGTTGCAGGAAAGGATGAGTCTAGTTCTAATGCTGAAGGTAGTTGGAGTGGTGGATGTGCTTTCATGACGGGCACTAATGTTTGTGTTATGGCTTCCATCAACTTCTAGGATGATTGGATAGTGGATTCAGGGTGTGGTCATCACCTCACCGGGGATGAGTCCAAGTTCTCTTCTTTGCATGCATACTCAGGTAATGATGCAATTATTGCAGCTGATGATACTATTCATGCAGCAGAGAAGGAGGGTGTTGTTTCTTTAGGCAGTTATAGAAGTCCACTCACCTTGAGGAGTGTATATCATGTGTCGGGTATGAAGAAGTACCTCTTCTCCGCGACCAATGTTGTAGATACGGGGTATCACGTTCTGTTTGGCCCAACATAAGTGAAATTTCTCTGAAACGTGTCAAGCGTGAACGCTGACATTAATCATGTAGGAAGGAGAGTGAAGGACTTGTTTGTTCTATCAACAAGTTCCTATGTTGATAAGATGAGAGATAACTTTAACACTGCTATTTGGCATGAGAGGCTTGGGCATGTTGGGATGGATAAGCTGAAAGCTATGGCGGGAAGAGGCCTGGTGAATGGCTTGCCTAGTCTTTCATCTTTTGGAGATGGTCACATTTGTGCTGGATGTCAGTTTGGTAAGGCTCATCGGCTTCCATTTGACAAGTCACAAACTAGATGCAAAACACCATTGGAGTGTATCTATAGTGATCTGTTTGGACCAACTGCAACTTCCTGTCTTGGAAGTAGCAAATATATGCTCATCTTGATTGATGACTTCACTAGGTATACCTAGGTATACTTTATGAAGGAGAAGTCTGAGGCATTCGGGAAGTTTTGGAGTTCAAGGAGCTCGTGGAAGGTCGGCTTAATCTGCGGATCAAGAAGTTTAGAACTGACAATGGAGGGGAGATCACCTCAAGTGAGTTCTTCAACTTCTACAGGAAGTATGGCATTCAGAGAGAGCTCTCTTATTGATGCGATATTTTTGGCAAGTGCACCGGTCGCGCAAGTAATAATAATGGGGAAACTCCCCGAGTGTCGGTCTCTTGAGGAACACAGTAAGGTGGAGTTAGGTTTCGAGGAAGGACTTGAGATCGAAGTCCAGCGATAGGTGGAGTGCGGACGAAAGGGATTTGGTTTGTGAATAATAAAATAAAAGATTACAACTACTCCTATGCAATGCCGCTATGCAATGCTTCGCTTGGCGGGATGGAGACTAGGCAGGACTTGAGCGCTGTGCGTCGCAAGGGCGGATGGACGAGTAGGCAAGCGGAATCGAACCGTACAGGCCTTGAGCGCACTACTTCGTTAGGCGAATGGATTACACGGGCCGCTATGCCACACTTTGGTAGGCGGATGGGCGAGTAGGCTAACGGAATGAGGGTCGTCGGCACCTCTTCGACAAGCACGCCACTAGCAATTGCTAGTGCGGCACACGAACGTGACGGCGGGATGGAGGATGGAATGGGGCACTCCTCATTCACACATATGAATAATATGATTCCATAAACATGAAATAAACATTAATAAATAAGATTCATAGTGTCATCATCTAAATATTGAGATTACAAACAAATACAACCACACAAGTAGAAGAAAGAGGCAAGAGATACGACCGAATCCGGAGTCTCGTTTTAGATTCACGGTAGGAATCGTCGGGTTGTCAATCCACGTCCTAGCTCGGTCCCAACTGCGTCCGGGGTAGAGGAGGGCTGTCACACCTCCCAATGGACCCGTCTTCTCCAGCGTTTTACAATCCGGCCACGTCCGATGCGAGGAACTCCTTCCTTGGCGATGAAGATGAGTGTAGAATCTCTTCCTTGAAGCCCTTGGATGATGGAGGAGGCCTAGGGGGCGAAAACCTGCGGAAATGGGCGGAACGGTGGAGCTGGGCGAGAAAAACGGCGAGAGTCCGACCTAATTCGCGAGCAGGATTATATATAGGCGCTGGATTAAGCAGTGCGCACGATCAGTGGCGCACGACCAGTGGTCATGCGCACTAGCATTCTGTGATCGTGCGCCTGCCTGGACGGAGCCTGCAAGGGAAGAAAATTATAAAATACAATGTTCGCACGACCAGTGGCACACGACCAGTGGTCGTGCGCACTATCGTAAGTGGTCGTGCGATAAGCCAAACAGAACTCATAAAATGGGCGTTAAGTGCGCACGATCAGTGGCGCACGACCAGTGGTCGTGCGCGATAGAACCAGTGATCGTGCGCAGTGTTCCTGTACAGATTTGTACCGGGAACACCTGCACGACTCCTGTTCCAGCATAACCACGAATCCTGCCACTGAAAGTGGCACTTAACGATGCATGAAAACTACTAGAGATGAATAGCAAGAAACAACACCAAAAACGGGCCTAGAGGTGCACTTAGCATGGAGTATCAAATATGAGTGAAAACATGTCTAAAGTGAAGTGCATAGACTAGAAAATCGGCCCAGATGAGTCCATAAATGTGTATATATTTGGGACTCATCACACCCCCAGACTTACCTATTTGTGCGTCCCGAGCAAACAAATTCTAAGCTAACGGGGAAAGAAAAGTACATGACTTAAAATTACAATACAGAGTACCATGCGAAGTCGCATGCTCACGTGCATAAGAAAAATAGTAGAGAAGATTTCTCATTATACACAAACAGTTTATATTTTTCTAAAAGAGTAAAAGCATATTACAACTACTCAAAATGGTGAACAACGGTGAATCATTCGGTCATGCATACGGAGAAAGTAAACTAAGCGCTGAGATGAGCATTGCTCAAGATTGGGGTGTCGGACAAACTCCACAGAAATCCATCGGTGTCGGTGACCATAGGCTCGCCCGGTCACATTCTCTCCACGACACTAGATTGGTCCATAGCGTGAGTCGGTAGGACTTTAGGCTAGAGATGGGGCTTGGGTTACGGTGAGGTAAACAAAGATAAACCTGGAGGCTACGCACACCTAACCCAACATGAGCATAAGATAGAGCTACTCGCACGACGATAATAAACAAATGCACCAAACCCCCAGACTTGGACTTTTGCAACATAGGTGTGTACACCTCCCACACCCAATACCAAAATTTCAAAATTTTCAATTCAACTTTTTTTTTCATAACAATCCCCTTTTTTTTTCTTTTCTTTCTCTACTTCATTCTTCTTTTTCTTTCTTTTCTTTTTCAGCAAAAATATCAATGAATACACCCACAATTTCCACTATAAAAATTACCACATCAACACCCCCCCAAAATGTAAATATAACTATAATTAAAGCTCAGATTTGGGTGTGCGACTAGGTTAGGCTTTTAAGCTTTTGGTGAGACAAAAGTGGGGCTGAATCAAGAGGAAGGGGTAGGCACAACGGGGCTAGCAAAGGTAGATGATAGGCATGAAATAAAAAGCTCAACCGGGCCAAAATAATGTCCTACGTCATTCTCACGCACTAGAACTATCCTATGCCAATGCTTCAAGAATCGCTTGGGGCAAGTTCTATCCACCGAGAAATATTCTCCTTTCTCCCGACTCAAGCAATATGAGTCTAGCGATCATTTACACACATCCCTACGCTACCGTTTGATTCCACCGGATTCACCATTTGAGTAGAGTAAACAACATTTACACTAATAGAAAAAATATAAAACCATAAGTATAAAAAGAGGTCTAATCTACACAAATTCCTATGCAACCGAGCACTCGACTAGGAGCACTACTGGAGTCAACATTTTACTCTGCTACATAGTCCTAAGCCATCACCTAGACTTTCCCAAATAAGCAGGAGAATTAAATTCACAGCAGAGCAGGCAAACAGATGAGTACGCGCTAAAGTGGGTGCTGTGGTGTGCAATGAAGATGAACAATACTAAATAAATGAAATAGAAATACTTCTAGCATGCAATGCAATAGTGCACGTGCGAGAGCACACAGAACTACTCTCCCCCAGACTTAAACTAAACAACCCACATAATATATGACATGAAAATCAAAATAGGGCTAGGGAAAGAGAGTACCCAATGCTCGGAAATGAGCACACCAGAAGATTGGCGTGTAAGCTAAAATGAGTCGCAGCATCCGCCATCCAGAAAAAGGACCTGCAGGGGTCAGCTCCGCAAAAACAAAAGAAAATAGAAAACTGAAATAAAGTGCAATTAACTATATAAAATTAGAAAGGAAATGAAAATGCAGGAAAAATTAAGATAACTACTGGGGTTATTGTCATCCCAGCACGACTTATTCAAAACTTTATAATATCTAGCTAATGGGAGTATGGAAGGAGAAGTGGACAGGTAACTGGCCCAATATCCGTGTCGGTAGTGGGTACCTATACGGAGAAAGAACAGTCACGCCTCTACCTAAATAATAATACCTACATAACGCAGGTAGAGGAAATAGAAAGCAAGAAGAGGAGGAGACCTGGTCCTCACTCATCCCACCACAAAATAAATTCTTGCCTAGCAAGGTATCATCCACCGCAGGTCTGCAGGAGGAGAAGGCAATGAATGAGGCTTCCTCTATGGAGGGGGGATCAACCTCCTCACATGCATGGATACACTCATCGTTGACTTGAGCTAAAAGCTCCAAGTCCTCCTGAAGTACCTGTGGAGACTCATCCTGCACAGGCTCAGATGAAGAGGGGGGATCGAGAAATAAACAAGACGAAGAACATAAATAATCAAAAATCGGGGGAGTGGTCCCGGTCTCACTCCCATCAGGTTGGGGAAGTAAAATAATGTTTGCATTGTCATCAATGCTACAAGATTCGGCGGGATCAACAGTGGCCAAGCTAAAGATTTGGACTTCCTTCACCGGTGCTGAGGAAAACTCCTCTTCACCTGGAAGGTTGTCCTCCTCCATAGGAGCAGGCATGACACATAAATCGCCAGCCTCATCCTGCGACACATCCTCAATAATGTCGTCAGAGACGAGTATAGTATGCACAATAGGGGGAGGAGTGGTGCTCGGATAAAAGTCGAGCACCGATTCCTCACAAAGAATCGAATCCACTAGAGGTGGTGGATGCACATGGAGAATAGGCTCAGCAATGTCGGTGCATAGATCAGCCGCACATCCGGTGACCGTGTCCATGCCATACCCTTCAAGATGTGAAGGTGACAAAGACACATAACCGAATGTTGAAGGTGTGCCGCCAGAATTAGGGAGTGGGACGATCCGGATATCCGGCTCGTCATCCTCGTCCAATTGGCGAAAATACTCGGCACAGTCCTTCAAGACATGATCAGTGCTCCGACAAAACCGGCACTGCCTTGCGGGCTTCTTTGGCACAGCGGGGGTTGAAGCCGAAAAGAGGTATGACGGTAAAGGCTCAGCAGAGTAGCCATAAGACTTTCGCGCACCATATGGAGTGCCAGACGAAGTCGGTGCTCCATATGCTGGGCTATAAGAATTATGCCTACTATTCTCCGTAGGGCATTCATCACTAGAGTGGGAGGTATCTCTACACCAACGACAACGGATATTAAGATGTGCCCACATAGTGTGAAGATAAAACGATTCAAAATAAAAAACACTATTGTGCAAAATACCACACCTAACAATAATTACTAAAGCAACCTAATTAAAATAGGAAAAAAGAATAAAAAGAACAGAAATAAAATAAGAGATGCAATTTACAAATGGAAGGGCTTCTCTCTCAGGTTTTCCCTCTCCAGAAAACTCACACAACTGTGTTCCCCGGCAACGGCGCCAAAAACTTGATGCGATATTTTCGGTAAGTGCACCGGTCGCGCAAGTAATAATAATAGGGAAACTCCCCGAGTGTCGGTCTCTTGAGGAACACAGTAATGTGGAGTTAGGTTTCGAGGAAGGACTTGAGATCGAAGTCCAGCGATAGGTGGAGTGCGGACGAAAGGGATTTGGTTTGTGAATAATAAAATAAAAGATTACAACTACTCCTATGCAATGTCGCTATGCAATGCTTCGCTTGGCGGGATGGAGACTAGGCAGGCCTCGAGCGCGCTGCGTCGCAAGGGCGGATGGACGAGTAGGCAAGCGGAATCGAACTGTGCAGGCCTTGAGCGCACTGCTTCGTTAGGCGAATGGATTACACGGGCCGCTATGCCACGCTTCGGTAGGCGGATGGGCGAGTAGGCTAACGGAATGAGGGTCGTCGACACCTCTTCGACAAGCACGCCACTAGCAATTGCTAGTGCGGCACACGAACGTGACGGCGGGATGGAGGATGGAATGGGGCACTCCTCATTCACACATATGAATAATATGATTCCATAAACATGAAATAAACATTAATAAACAAGATTCATAGTGTCATCATCTAAATATAGAGATTACAAACAAATACAACCACACAAGTAGAAGAAAGAGGCAAGAGATACGACCGAATCCGGAGTCTCGTTGTAGATTCACGGTAGGAATCGTCGGGTTGTCAATCCACGTCCTAGCTCGGTCCCAACTGCGTCCGGGGTAGAGGAGGGCTGTCACACCTCCCAATGGACCCGTCTTCTCCAGCGTTTTACAATCCAACCACGTCCGATGCGAGGAACTCCTTCCTTGGCGATGAAGATGAGTGTAGAATCTCTTCCTTAAAGCCCTTGGATGATGGAGGAGGCCTAGGGGGCGAATACCTGCGGAAATGGGTGGAACGACGGAGCTGGGCGAGAAAAACGGCGAGAGTCCAACCTAATTCGCGAGCAGGATTATATATAGGCGCTGGATTAAGCAGTGCACACGATTAGTGGCGCACGACCAGTGGTCGTGCGCACTAGCATTCTGTGATCGTGCGCCTGCCTGGACGGAGCCTGCAAGGGAAGAAAATTATAAAATACAATGTTCGCACGACCAGTGGCGCACGACCAGTGGTCGTGCGCACTATCGTAAGTGGTCGTGCGATAAGCCAAACAGAACTCATAAAATGGGCGTTAAGTGCGCACGATCAGTGGCGCACGACCAGTGGTCGTGCGCGATAGAACCAGTGATCGTGCGCAGTGTTCCTGTACAGATTTGTACCGGGAACACCTGCACGACTCCTGTTCCAGCATAACCACGAATCCTGCCACTGAAAGTGGCACTTAACGATGCATGAAAACTACTAGAGATGAATAGCAAGAAACAACACCAAAAATGGGCCTAGAGGTGCACTTAGCATGGAGTATCAAATATGAGTGAAAACATGTCTAAAGTGAAGTGCATAGACTAGAAAATCGGCCCAGATGAGGCCATAAATGTGTATATATTTGGGACTCATCACTTTTGCACATACTCCACAACATACTTGGAGTTCATAGCTAGGCTTTGGGCTGAGCTAGCTATCAGGATTGAGATGAAGGATTTGGGTGAGCTCCACCATTTCCTTGGTCTTGATGTGGAGAGGAAAGAGAGCGGTGTGCTTATTTCCCAGAAGGTCTATGTAGAACAGATCATGAAATATTTCAGAATGGGAGTAGGGAAGAGTAGATCTACTCCACTGGAGGTTGGTTTGAAACTTTGATGTGATGAGGGAAGTGTTCTTTTGGATCCTTTAGTTTTCTTGGCTTTCGTGGGGAGGCTGATTTATCTGACGATTACGAGGCCGGATATTGCTTATGTTATGGGCCGAGTAAGTCGATATATGGCAGAGCCGTAGAAACCTCATCTAGTGGCGGCAAGGAGAATTCTGAAGTATATGAACTCCACCTCTGATATGGGTCTCTTTTACGGGAGGGACTCGGGCTTTAATCTGCATGGTTACACATATGTTGATTATGGAGGATATCCAGATGATCAGAATTCGAATTCTGGTTATATCTTTATGACTGGCTCTACAGCTATCTCATGGTGCTGCAAGAAGCAGGTTTTAGTGTCTGTCTCCACTCTGGAAGCGGAATACAAGGCTTCAGCCTTGGCAGCACAGGAAGCCATCTGGCTTAGGAGGCTAGTAGAAGACATCCATGAGGAGGTGTGAGGTCCTACTCTACTTCGCGGTGACAATGAGAGTGCCCTTAGACTGGTTAATAACCTAAATTATCATGTGTGAACCAAGCACATTGAGATCGATCATCACTTTGTTCGGGAGAAGATGCTGGAGGGATCTCTGATTGTTGAATATGTGCGGAGCATGGACAATGTCGCGAACATCTTTACGAAACTGCTGTCGAAGGGACCTTTTGGTCGTTTACGGAGTTTGCTTGGGCTGACTTCCATTTCCCACTTCAAGGGGGAGTGTTAAATTTTTGAAGTGGAGTGGAAGAGGTCAGAGCGGTCTAAAATATGGCAGACCGCAGAGACCGCGCGGTCTCCCTCCATTGGCTGGTTGTTGTTTTGGCCAAGTCCTAAGAAGGATTACTTTTGTGATCGTGCGATCTCCCTTGTGCGGTCAGGTTAGGGCGGTTACTATATCTCTATTGGGGCGGTGACTTCATCCATCTAATTGCCTATAAACAGAGGTGCAGGGTCTGTCATTCAAAATGAGAACTGTAAGAACTAGATCTTGGGTTGATTTTGCCGGATTCTGTTTTTTAGGTCGTGCGGTCAGGAAAGGAGTTTATCATTTATTGAGTTTGCAGGTCAGCGTCCAGCAGTCAGCGGTCTTCTTACTTGGTGATTTTTCCCAGCTTTGAATAACCAGCTCTCTAGTATCGCATCTGGGCGATCTTTGTTTTAGTTCTTGGGCTGTTCGCATCAAGCTCGGCGATCAGGCGACCTAGCGGTCAGGCGATCTAGAGTTGCGGCCAGGTGACAACATTTGTAGTTTTGTTCTCTAATCACGGGTAGCTTTTGTGATTATGCGACTGTGCGGTCATGCGACCAAGAAGTGCGGACATGTTGTTTTTTTAGCAGCTCAATAAGTCAGCAGCTCGCGCGGTCTGAGTTGGCAGTCTAGCATGTAGTAGGTTGACGACCTATGATGTTTGCGCAGTTTCAGTGGTTGCATGCGGTTTGCCCTTTTTAGCAGTTTTAGCTTTTACTGTTCGCTAGTTGTTTGTTTGTCTCTATTGTTTCTCCCTGTATTCTGATGAATCAAGTCTCGCCATGTATACCTTGCATTGTAAAGAGATAGATTAATTCAAGAACATTTTTCTCTTCAATGATTGCTGGTTACTTAACTTTGAATGGTTGTAGTGTTCCTTCGCCTGACTCCCATTTCTAAGATTTTTTTTACTTTGGTATCTGAACTGAAATCTATCTCTAGATAGCAGAGCTAGAAAATTTCAACACTCCTTTTAGCGGTGCCGATACACGAAAAATAAGAAGCTACAACTCCTGAACTTTTGTGAGAGCCTCCTTCTTGCAGCCAAGGGAACTCCATCAATGCTCGTGAATGCTTAGAACTTGAAGATGGATTGATCACACCTATATTATCGTCAAGTTTAATCTTTGAGGGAGTTTTTGATGTTTTAGTCTTTGTTGATTGTATCTGTTATTTTCATTAGTAGAGAAATTTGCCTGTGTTGGTGACTGGGGCCTTCTGAGGACTAAGGAGAATTCACCGTGTGGGTGTGGCGACTAGGTCTTGGGATTAGATCTTCGGGGTGCTCGAGGCCTTTCTGGGGATAGAGAGGCTAGAGCAACTTGAGGCCGTCTCTAGGGATAAATCGGCTAAAGTCAACCGGTTCATAGGGAGAAGAGTCGGTATAGAAAACAAAAATAGTTTTCATATTATTCACCTTGATTTCTTGCATGTTAGAAATATAATTTTGTGATCAATTTTATAAATGATAATCATATATTTACTTGTTCAATTTCTAGCACTTTACTTTTGATTCAAATTATTTCAAATAAAATATCAAAAGTTTTCCATTAAACATAAAAGGTTTTAAAACCCTTATTCACTCCCCTCTAAGGGCGCCTACAGATCCAACACAAAGGAGGCATCAGTTATATGCAAAATTCTCCATGTGCGAGTTTAGCTACCAGATGTGGCATTTCTGGGGCACATTATTAGTAAAGAGGGTATTGTGGTAAATCCGATGAAAGTTGCAGTGATCCGAGAGTGGCTGAGCTGAGGAGTGTAGCAAAAGTCTAGAGCTTCTTGGGGCTTGCCAGTTACTACGGGCGCTTTATGGAGAAATTTTAATGGATTGTACTTCCCCTCACTACTTTGACTAGGCAGGATCAAAGGTACATTTGGACGCCGGAGTGCGCTCAAGCTTTTGAGGAGCTGAAGAGACAATTGATTTCCTCCCCAATTCTGTGTTTGCCTTATGGGACTGAAGGTTACAAGGGGTTCAGTAATGCATCGGGTAGTGGTGTGGGTTGCATTATATGTCATTTTGGAAAGGTTATCACTTAAGATTCACACCAGCTGAAGGTGCGTGAGAGAAACTACTTGGTCCACAATTTAGAGTTTGCGGTCATGGAGTTTGCTCTGAAGTTATGGATACACTACTTGTATGGCTTCAAGATCGAAATCTTCGTGGACCATAAGAGCCTGAAGTACTTACTAGATCATAAAGATCTGAGTATGCGCAAGAGGAGATGGATGGACTTCCTGGGGGACTACACATTCGATATACTTTATACCCCGATAAGGGGAATGTGGTAGCAGACACTCTGAGTCATCGAGCACTAGCATGGGAAAGTTGGATTCTAGCTCATGATGATTTTTTGGCACGTTAGTTGGAAGCCTTAAAGATCTCTTGTGTGGATAGAGGATCATCTTTCACTTTTGTTCTGAGTTGGATGGAAGTGCATTATGGCATTGGTGATCGTGTGAGGCAGGCCTTGGAATTTCATTTGGGCATGCATCAATTTTTGGTGTAGTCCTTTGAGCGGACGAACACCTAGTTTTCCTTCAAGGATGTGCTGTTATAGAAGAATGGCAAGTTATGTGTCCCTAATCATGGGAAACTATGTGATGAGGTAAAGGCTCATTTCACAAAGTACTTGATTCCTCCAGGTAGTATTAAAATGTATCAAGGCATGAAAACATTATTCTGGTGGCCAAGCATGAAGAAAGATATAGCTATTTTTGTGTCAAAGTGTCAAACGTGCGCGCTAGTTAAGGCTGAGTGTCAATGGCCTGGAGGTTTCTTGAAGTTGTTACAAATTCTAGAATGGAAATTTGATGACATTTCCATAGACATTGTATATGGGTTGCCAATGTCACTGCAGAAAAATGACTCAATTTGGGTGATGATTGACCGGTTGACTAAGGTTGAACATTTCATCCCGAATCAGAAAGCGATTTAGTGGAGAAGCTAACAAAGCTATATGTAGAGAACATTGTTCGATTGCATGGTGTTCCTCATACCATTGTCAGTGACAGTGATGGGAAGTTTATGTCTGACGATTGGAGGCATGTTCATCGTTTGTTTGGCACGATGCTCACGTTTAGTATAGCCTTCCATCTTCAAATGGATGGGTAGACCGAGTGGACCTATCAAATGATGGACGATATTCTTTGTATGTGCGTTTTGGATTTCTGACAACATTGGGAAGATCACATATACATGGTAGAGTTTTCCTATAACAACAGTTATCATGGGAGAATTCAGTTGGCTCCGTTCGAAGCGCTATATGGTAGGAGGTGACGTTCTCCTTTAGCTTGTGCAGAGATCGGTGAAACCAAGATTTTGAAGCACAAAGAGGTTGATTATGTGAATGAGTCTATACTGATCATTCGAGAGCGTTTGTTGACTGTCGAAGATCGACGGGCAAAGTACTATAATGCCAAACACCGGAACGTGGAGTTCACAGTTGGATATTGGAAATATTTAAAGATTAAGCCTTTTAAGGGAGTGTCGAGGGTTTGGCACTTGAAGAAGCTGAGTCTGAGGTATTTAGGGCCATTTGAGGTCACCGAGGGCTTCATCAAGGATGCCTATCGACTTGCTTTGTCGATGGAGCTGAGTAGGTTGCACGACGACTTCTATATTTCTGTGCTAAGGAAGGCAGTGCAGGATCCCGAGTCTATGTTGGAGGTCGATAGTATGCCGGTGGATAGTGGCCTATCTACCAAGAGGACGCCCACTTGCATCATCAATACTGATATTCGGCAGTTGTAGAGAAAGGCCATCAAAATTGTGAGAGTCTGTTGCAACAACTATGGCCTTGAGGAGCTCTCATTGGAGCCATAAGAGGTCATGCATGATGAGTACCTCGACCTCTTCAATCAGGTATGATGAATATCATTTTGCTGTTCATGCTTTTTAGTCAGGTTTGCACAAGACACTTACTATTCTTTCCAAGGTGCTCAACCTCGTAATGCTTATTATGACTTGTCAGGAGGTTCATGTAGTGCTTGGGGGAGTTATCTTTGTCAATTTATTTCATGATTTTTTGTTTTCTAGAAAGTTCTCCAAATACACTTGTTTTGTAAACCAATGTAATTTTGAAAGCACAACCACTTTTCTTAATATTTAAGAGTGCAAAGAAATATAGTGTAGGTAAAATACTTGTGCAATTTTAATTCATTGTACAATTTCAATACACAAGCAAGCATTCTTAGAATAAAAGCACATGTAGACTTGCCGAAATAAGTGAGTGAAGAAATATCATTATCAATCGTAAAATATTTACTCATACTTAGAGGCATGATAAGCTTGGTTCTACACAAACCTTTTCAATATAATTGATGCACGTATATTTAGATCTATCAAAGCATGATAAGAGGCAAAACAATGTTCAAAGTAGATTGAAAGGATGAATGTCAACAATGTAGAAGGTCTAAATGATAGATTAAACCATTCTTGATAATAACAAGAAATTCCTTACAGTTTTTTGATATATTTAAAAAAGATTTTAAACGAAATGATTGAAAGTTGAACTTTTATAATTGATCTTAGACTTCTCGAGGTGTACCCTATGAGGGGTTCGCACCGGTACTAGGAGATGTGATGTAGTGACATCTCAAATCTCCCTTTCGCAAGAAACATATAAATAGAAAAAGTTAAGTTCAAAAAAGTTTTTTTGTAATTTTTTCTTATAATTTTGAAGTTGATTTTTCTAAGCGAAGGAAAAAGAATAAAATAATTTTTTGCAATTTGGCTTTTGTAATATTTTTATTTTAGTTTTTCAAAAATGAACCAATGACCGAAATGCAAAAATTAGAGAAGTCTATAGAGTACATGCAAAAATATTTTTATTTTAGTACATATAAAAAAACATATTTTTAGTGATTTTTCAAAATTTTAAGAACACAAAAATTAGAGAGTTGAGCTAGCGCCAGCGCAGCAAACAGTGAGCAAAATCTTGGGATTTTGAAAATTTTGTTTTTTGATATTGATTAAGTGTCCAAAGATTAGTTTCATGTAGAAATTTTAGAAAGTTTGGAGATGTCTAGATAGTAGAAAAATGCATGAAATGATTGTGTTTTCGTATATGACTTAACACGTGAGGTCTAGTACACCTAATTCTAGTCTTAGCAATTAAAATCTTGCATCGGGAAGAGGTTTAGTGAATATTTCAGCAAGTTGGGGGTCCGTACCAATGAAACTTACTTTTATATGCTCTTTCTTAATATGAACCCTAATGAAGTGATGGCGAACGTCTATGTGTTTGGATCTAGAGTGGTGTACAGGATTATTTGTAAGATCTATGACACTTTTGTTGTCAAATTTTAGATCAATATTTTTGAGGTGAAAATCAAAATCCTCTAGAGTTTGGCTCATCAATAAAGTTTGTGCACAACAACTCCCAAGTGCGATGTATTCAGCCTCCGTGGTGGAGAGAGCAACCGAAGATTATTTCCTACTAGACCATGCAACTAATGAGGGTCCTAAAAAGTGGCAAGTACCGCTAGTGCTTTTTCGATCTAGTGAGCATCCGACATAATCCGAATCATAATAGTTGTGTAGTTTAAATAAGACATTGTGTGGGTACCATAATCCTAATCTAGATGACCCAAGTAGATATCTAAAAATACATTTTACGGCTTTTAAATGAGATTATTTTGGATTGGCTTGAAAGCGAGCACATAAACATACAGCAAATATTATATCTGGTCTAGATGCACTCAGGTAAAGAAGAGATCCGATCATACCTCTATATAAAGTTTGATCAATAGAAATTCCCGATTCATCTTTTCCTAGTATTAATGAAGCACTCATAGGTGTAGAAGCTTGTTTAAGATTTTCAAATCCAAGCCGTTTAAGCATATCATGAACATATTTTGTTTGACAAATAAAAATACCTTCATTTTGTTGTGAAATTTAAAAACCAAGAAAATAAGAGAGTTCTCCTACTAGGCTCATTTCAAATTCATTTTTCATTTCTAAGACTACTTCATTACACAACTCTTCATTAGTGGCTCCAAAAATTATATCATCAACATATATTTGTAAAATAATTAAATCATTATTATTGTGCTTAATGAAGAGTGTGTTGTCCGAACTTCCCATGACATAACCGTACTTTAACAAAAATGATGTAAGACATTCATACCATGCACGAGGCGCTTGTTTTAAACCATAAAGCGCTTTATCTAATTTATAAACATGATTTGGAAAATTTTCATTTATAAAACTGGGTGGTTGTTCTACATAAACTTCTTCTTTTATAATCCCATTTAGAAAATCACTTTTAACATCCATTTGAAATAATTTTATTCTTTTAAAATTTGCAAAAGCCAAAAAAATTTGTATAGATTCTAAGCGAGCAACGGGTGCAAAAGTTTCATAAAAATCCACCCCCTCGATTTGAGAAAAAATCTTGAGCGACTAAGCGAGCTTTATTCCTTATAATTCTGAATTCACCATCTATTCTATTTTTAAAAATTCATTTTATGCCAACAACGGGATGATTAGATGGGCATTCTACTAGTTTCTAGACTTTATTTCTTTCAAATTGATCTAACTTTTCATTCATAGCCAAAAACCAAAAATCATAATTTAAAGCATTTGAAATGTTTTTTGGTTAAATTTTGGAAACAAAGCAAATATTCGAATAAGTTTCATGAAGAGAAAATCGAGTTCTTACCCCAATAGATGATTCCCCAATGACTAGCTCCTTTGGATGATTCTTTGAGAAGTTTAGGATGCTTGGAGGAACATATTCATCTTCCTTGGCCTCCTCCTCTTCCTCATTGGAAGGTTCCTCTTTGTCGTGCTCCAGAGGTTCATCATTTGTATCTGTAGGAAATTTTTCTACATAAGGAATAAATTCATCAAATTTTACATTAATAGACTCATCAACCTTACTAGTTCTTTTGTTAAATATTCTATAAGCTTTATTAGTTGAAGAGTGTCCAAGATATATTCCTTCATCGCATTTTTCATCAAACATCCCTAAGGCATTTTCTGTATTTAGAATAAAGCATTTACAACCAAAAACTTTAAAATATGATACGGTAGGTTTCTTTTGAAAATATAGTTCATACGGTGTGAAATTTAAAGTTAGACGAAGCACGACTCTATTCATTACATAACATGATGTGCTTACGACTTCGGCCCAAAAAGACTTAGGTAATTTATACTTAGATAACATAGTGCGTGCTAGTTCTTGAATTGTCATATTCTTTCTTTCTACAATACTGTTTTGTTGAGGTGTGCGAGGAGCAGAGAACTCATGCTTAATACCTGACATTTCACAAAAAGAATTAAAATTTTCATTTTCAAATTCTCCTCCATGATCTGAGCGATTGCATTTTATTTTTAAATCTAGTTCAATTTGAATACGAGTACATAATTTTGAAAATTCCCAAAGCGTATCAAATTTGGAAGAGAGAAATAATGTCTAACAATATCTAGAACAATCATCTATTAGAACATAAGTATATATTCTACCACCAAGACTTGCGGTGCTAACAGGACCAAAGAGATCCAGGTTAAGTAATTGCAATGGTCTTGTAGTAGAAATTTCGTTTTTACTTTTAAAAGAGGATTTTGTAAATGTTCCTTTATGGCAAGGAGAACATATTGAAGATAAAATTTCCATTTAACCTAGGAAATCTTCTTATCCATTCCTTTTTGGCTAGTTTTAAAATGAGCTTTGCACTAGCATGACCTAAATGTCGATGTCATAGTTCTAACTCGTCATTTTTTGTTATAAAACATTTTATTGATGATTTGGAAAGATCATGAAAGGAAATTATATATACGTTGTGAGTTCTAGGTGCAGTTAGTAAAACATCTTTTGTGTTTGGATTAAATATTTTGCAAAGATTTATAGACGACTAAAATAAAACATATAATCCTTTATCACATAATTGACTAATAGATATTAAGTTATGTTTTAAACCATTTACATAAAGATCATTAGAAATAGTAAAGGATTCGTTACCCACTGTACCGACTCCCGTGATCCTTCCTTTGCTGTTATCTCCAAAAGTAATTATCCCTCCCTTCTTCTTTTATAAGCTAAAGAACTTCGCTTTATTGCCCGTCATGTTCTTACAGCAGCCGGAGTCCAAGTACCATATGTCCTCCTTGTCCTTAGCTTGCCTGCAAATCTAGAAAGAAGATGGGAGTAAAGATCTGAATACCCAAGAGGTCCCACCCATAGAATAAGTGGATGTCTTATGTACCCAGATTTGCTTTGGAGATCCTTATTTTAATTTGTGTCCAAACATATGACAGTTTGCACACGATATAAAAGGGGTTGAGACACTTTTTTGGAATTTTACATTGCTCTTACTGGAGGAATTTGTTTTTTGAAATAATCAGGTGATTCCTTAAATGAGGGGCTACCACCGGCGTTAGTGGCTAGCGCCAGGTGGTAGCTGTCACTTTGATTTCTGAGTCCAAATTTTCCAGAACCATAAAACTAGTTGCCCAAAATCATGCCCATAGATTTTTGACCGATTCCAAATTTTTTGATGGCCATATTGAGGTCATGAGTTTGTTTTTTAAGAGATGAGTTTTCTTTTACAAGCATGACACATTTATTTTCAAAAACCTTTATGTTATTTTCAATTTGTAAGAGAGAGGTTTTTAGTTTTCTCTCTAAGTCCCCCTTTTCTCTTGTAAGAGTTTTGATTTGAGAGAGGGCCTTAGAAAGAGAAACTTCAAGATCTTTTGCCTTTCCTAAGGAGAGTTCACACTCTTGGCATGAAACCTTTCTCTTTTATAAAGAAATTAATTTTTTAGTAAGCTTATGATTTTCTTTGATAAGAGATTTGTTTTCATTGTTTAAAATAATAATATCTTCTATATTTTTATCATAGGCTATACAGGTTTGAACAAATTCATCATAAAGTTCTTCGAAGTTGAGAGGAGTTACCTCAGTGCCACTAAGAACACTAGAGTCATGATCATTTCCTTTTACCATGAAGCATACATTTGCTTCCTCCTCGTCGCTTTACTAAGATCCGCTTGATTCTTAAGAGGAAGAATCATCCCATGTTGTGGATTTCAACACCTTCTTTTTCTCATCCCGTTGTATCACTTTTCCTTTTTCTCCTTTGATACTTCGGGCACTGACTCTGAATGTGCCAGGTATTCCTGCAATGAAAGCACTCTGGTGGTGGTCTTTCTTCTTCATCGTCACTTTCCTTTTCCTTTTTGAAGAAGAGGAAGACCCTTTTCGTCGTGCATCCTTCTGGAAGTATTTTCGGAAGGTGTCCCTTCTTTCCGAATCTCTAATGAATTTTCTGATGTTCTTTACCAGGAGACTTTCTGCATCTTCATCATCATCTACGTTGCTCTCCTTCTTTGAATTCAGTGCCAATGCCTTCTTCTTTGGCTCCTTGTTGTATTCGTCATGTTGAATCTGAAGTTCTACCTCATGGGTTTTGAGATTCCTAATGAAGTTCTCAATCTAGAGCATTCTCAGGTTGCGTGGCTCTGAGATGGCTGTCACTTTTGGATTGAACCTCAGAGGTAGAGAGCGAAGAATCTTTCTACCAAGTCACCATAGGAGAAGGTCTTTCTAAGAGCTTTTGAAACATTGATGATCTTGGTGAATCATGTATACATGGAGTTGATGTCTACTTCAGCATCCATCCTAAATTTTTCATATTCCGACTTCAGTTGGAATAGCTTTGCATCTTTCACCAGCGATGTACCTTCATTATTAACTTCCAATTGATTCCAAATATCATAAGCAGTTACCCATGCAGAAATTCTATTAAATTCAGTTCTATTTAATGCATAATATAAAGCATTCATTGTCTTAGCATTATTTTTGCACTTCAGTTTGTCGTTATCATCCCATCTATCCTTAGGTTTTTCTAAGGTAGCCTCTCCTACTACAATTATAGGAGGAGAGTACCAAACCACTACCATGTTCCATACTTCTGCATCCATGGTCATAAGAAAACAAATCATCCTAGATTTCCAGTAGTTAAAATCTGTCCCAGTAAAAAGAGGAGGTCTACTAACACCCTGACCCTCTGGAAAAGGGAGATCATAAGACGCCATTTATTCCTGGTTGTTAGACAGATTGGAATAACCTCCCTCTGATACCACTTGTTGGATCTGTAGGCGCCCTTAGAGGGGGGGGGGGGGGATAAGGGGTTTAAAAACTTTTATAATATTTTGTGAGACTTGAAAATCTAAGAGATCAAAATAGTGAACAACCAAACACCACAAGTGAAATAAAATAAAGACATGATTTTATTAACTTGAAATAGTAGAATACAAAACTTGATTTCTTATGACGCTAGAAATCGTAGGCAAAAAAGAAAGATCTCCTTTTGTTTTCTATCCCAACTCGTATCCCCACGAACCAGTGGCTTTATCCAATCCTCCCTCGGATCCGGCCTCAAGCCGCTCTAGCAAATCCTCCCCCGTATACGGCCTCAAGCACCCCCTAGTTCTACTCTAGATCTAGTCGCTAACACAAGGCGAATTCCTCCCTAAATCCTACCCAGACATAGTCTCCAACACAAGGCAAATTCACTACACGACTACATGAGTTATGAATTGAAATAAACAACAACAATATGAAAAACTCCCTCTAAGAAACTTTTGAATTTGGAGATGAAAGATCACTGTAGAATAAGCGTGGTTGAAGCATTCGTCGGTCGAATCCCACGTGAAGAAGTCCTCCTTCAGAAACTGTTAGAACTTTTGGTGGGAGATCAACTCTCGGCAGAATAAGGCTTTGGAATTTAGGCACTAGAACTCTCTTAAGGATGTGTGTGAAAAACGAGAGTGGAGGGCTCCTTTTATAGGAGAGCGAGCTAGCGCCCGCGCTATCGCTACCGTCGGCGCTAGGTTGAATTAGGAATTATTCTGCGTGTGAGAATCTTCATTCCAAGGAAAGCTGGCCGAGATTCCTCTTGTGCATCGAGCTACCGCCTGCGCTATCCTTTTTGTTGAAGCTATCTCAAATTAGGCAATATTTTGCGTGTGAGAATCTTTCATTTCAAGGCAAGCTCCGTCATTCCTTTTGTGCATCAAGATACCGCCGGCGCTATCCACTACTGCTGGCGCTGCTGATCATGTTGGATTTTTGGCTTCAAACTTGGGCGCAACCTTCTTATGTTATCCTTAAGTCATATGGCATTGTTTCATGCACACTTAAACACGCATGATCAAATACACAAAGGATTTGTTATTGCCAAACCTAGGAAATGCGAAAGACCATGTTCCAATAGCTTCAAAACTCAAGGCAACGGATGGAGGAAAGATTCATGGTAGGGAATCCGTTACGATTGTTTCCTATGGGTCGGCGACGCAATACAAGGGTAATGATTCCTTTCCTCGATCTTAGGACCGTTATTTATATGTTTTGTGCTTATGTTTGACTTTGTGCAATGAGAGTCCGCTCACGCAATTTCAGTTGAGGATGGGGACTCCGACAGGGTGTGGGATTATGACCACATCATACATTTGTGTGATATGCACATAGAGTCACTCCCCCGCTATGCAGTAGAGAGCGGGGATTCTCCCAGGGGCGTGGGATTACAACCCCGATGTATATTTTCTATTTTGATTGCATAGGAGTGCCACTTATTGCTAATTAGCGGTGGTATATGTTTCCCCCAGCTCATTGTGAGCCATCTGTCGATTGAGCCCATCCCTAAAATAAAATGTGCATTAGTGATCTGACATGAGAGTCTGGATTCAGGCATGTTTTGTGAAGCCTACCTATGCTGATAAGTCCGGATCAGTGATATTTTTGCATTTTGCATTATGATTAGCCATAGATGCGCGAATGAGAATGTCCTGTGCTTTTCTCCGTAGTGATTGCATGAATTCCTGGGATTTATTCGTGAATGCCCCATTCCTAGGCGGGTCTACATTGGGCCTGGTAGAATGATGATCTTGTCGATTTTTTTGGATGGGTGGACTCCCCATCCCCGTGTAGATTGCACCTTCCCAGACCATTCGACTACCACTCCAAAAATGGCAGTTGTAGGTTGTATTCTTCCGATCCAGTCCTCTACCACTTTAAAAAGGGCAGATTGTTGAGTGCAATGTTCCTTCACTTGACCCATAGCGCCCTTTTTACTTCCTTAAAGAAAAATTAGCGCCCTTCCCATCAGTCTGGGTTTTTGGGACAGTTGGTTGCGCTTGATCCTAAAAGTGGTATCAGAGGGAGGTTGCAGGTTCAAAATGGGGTGGGGGATCCCAAAATATCTCTACATGTGTGGGCCCCAGTGGGTTAGGCGACCACGACCATGTGAAAACCCACCTCTGAGCCATGTGGTGCGCGACCTCTAATCCATGTGGAGCACCTCTGAGCTTGCCGGTCATGCTGGATGTTGGGGGGATTGTTGAGTCCAACGTTCCTTCACTTGACCCGTGGCGCCCTTTCCTACTTCCTTAAAGAAAAAGTAGCACCCTTCCCATCAGTCCGGGCTTTTGGGATAGTTGGTTGCACTTGATCCTACACAGTTGTAGTTTGTGTCTCCTGTCGATCCTCTGTCGCATCAAAAAGAGCAATTGTAGGTCGTGTATCTCCTGACCAGTCCTCTACCGCTTCAAAAAGGGCAGTTGTAGGTTGTTTTTTCCAAACCAGTTCTCTGTCCCATTTATTGGGAAGTTGCACGTTTATCCCTCTTTCCGCTATGATTGATGGTGATTGACGATTTCATACCTCGAGTCCCAGTCATACTGTTATACTTTGCATTGAAGCTTAGATTGTGTGTTTCCTGTGTGTTCATAACACATGTGTGGTTGTTTGAAAGGTGAGGCTTATCGTGTCGCTTTGTCCTTCGTTTTTTATTTGCATATTTTGGTTTACATGTGTACTTGTAGGAGATCTATGCACTCACCGCCAGAGCCCACTTGGATGGTCGTGGAGAGGGGTCGTTATGTTGTGTTGGTCAGCCCCATGCTGGCCTTCATTTGCTGCCCATTTGTTCTTGGTTTCAGGTGGCGTAGCTCGTAGCGCAGCGTAGTGGGCCAAAGCCCATGTGTTGCTGAGGAGCTGGAGACCCTTCTCTCCCCTATTTTGAGCTCCCCTTTAGTATTTCTATATGTATATTTATATACTATGTAAGGCCTTAAGGACAAACTATTTCCCTTCTTGGACTGTGTTGGACCGGTAAACTATAATGGACGTTATCCTCGTGGATTAACATCGATAGTGCAACAATCGAAGTAATATAAAACGATTAATACACTGAGTATCAAATCACATAGAGCATGAGTGAAGATACAAGGATGTCCTACACCTTGAGCTATCTAAGCAGACAATTAATTGCAAATTAACTAATTTTTATTCATTAAACCTAAATTATCTGCACATTACAAGTATCAACACCCAAAGAAAAAGAATGCATCATTCCACTACACAAACAATTTAGGGCAAAACCAATTTTATATCAAATAATGAATATTTGATATAATACAAGATTAAATCCCCAAATAATATTCAATAAAGAGCATATAACCATGAATAATAAGGAAAACCAATAAAAAGGGAAATGGAGGTGTATGATGCACTGCGAATACGGAGAGAACAAAGAGACTATTCCTCAGAATTGGAAGAGAATGTGTTGTTAGTCCAGCTCCTCAGAAAAACCTCGACTATCGTATGGGGTAGAGGTAGAGCATTCACCTCTCATAATGTCCCATCTTCTCTTCATGATGTTCCAATCTCCACGTTATTGATGCCAAAACCTTTAAATCGCCTTCTCTTCACATAGAAAGCCATCCAAGTGGCTAAGGTTGGAGTTGAATATGGATTATCCTCAAGAACTAGGGTTGGCGACCTACAATTGAAGGGAAAGTGGCAGTAAAAAGAAGCTAGGATCCGCCGTTCAACCTGATGTTTGATATTTATATGCGCAAGAAAATGATTACGCATGCCCGTGCATACAAGCGAGAACATGGCGTGCATGAAGAATGATAGTAAATGAACTGAAAGGTGGTGAAATACGTGTGCGCCCGACACACGCGCGTGCAAGATGAAAGCACACACACACTTGAAAAGCACCGATTATAGACATTGAACGCGCACATACATGAATAGCGTGCGTGCACGCTTGAGAAAAGGAGGCACGTGCGTGCTCTCAGATCACTAGTTTTTGGCCCATGAATATGAATAGTGCGTACATGCGTGTGCGTAATAGGGCACACATGTGTGCTTAAAGAAAATTGCACATAACCTATTTAAAACTTAGGAAATATCCACACATGTATTAGCGACAAACTTTACCCAGAATTCATGCACCATAATAATTGGAAGAAAATCACATAGAACCAAAAAAGTAGGGTAAATATCAATTCCATCGGTGCATAATGTAGGGTGAAAACACGATATGAATTAAAGGTACTAAATACCCCTAAACTTACTTGTTTTCTTGTCCCAAGCAAACTTAACTCACCTCAAGGGATAAATGATGTTATTTAGCATTCTAACATTCACTTTAAGTAGTATTATAATTTACAATCGATAAATACATTGAAAATATAGTTAAGTTAAGTAAATCAAGTTAGTTTGAGCTAGAATTTCATTACAAAGGCAAGTAAAATACAATTGCCGTTTCAAGCTATGCATAAGTGTGTTAATTCTAGCCTAGTGCATTAAGAAACAAAAATCAACATCAGATCAAGATTCTTGACTCGTAATCCCCTGAGATGCCTGCAATGAAATCAACCATTGATAACACCCATAAGCTTGCCCTTCTACACCCTCTCCCCAAACATAAATGAAATTTCATATTGAAACTCCCTAGGACTTATCTAGGATTAAATGTATTGGTTGGGCTTAACGTTAGGTAAACGATGATAAACTTGGAGGCTTGATCGCATTTAAGTATAATAACTTGAGCTAGCACAAATGATAATCATTACAACATATGTGAAATAGCCCCCCCCCCCCCCTCCCCCTCCCCTAGCCCCGAAAAATAAATTTGCAATAAACTACATGATTCTAAATCACATAAGAGTTGCACATACCAATATTAACTTCACAATATTTTTGTTTTTTTCTCAAATTTTTATTAAAAAATGGGGTGATGAATTTTATCCACTCACCCCCACAATTTTTTCTAAACTAATTCTTAAAATGAATTTTTTCTTCACAAAATGGAAGATATACAAACCTCCAAAACAAAACTCCACAATATCTTCCATAACATAAATATTATGATATAGAGCTCAATGCTTAAGTGTGATAATGGGAGGGCAATTTGGCTTTGTGAGCTTGATTTGGTGGTGATAAACAATGAAGCAGGGTGTAAGCTCAAAATGGCAAGGCAAAAGTAATTGATTTAAGGATTAGTGCAAGGCTCAAAAGATCCAAAGATTGTCCTAGATCCTAGTCTCGGCACAAAACCATCTATGTAGCATCTCAAGAACCACATCGGGGCAAGTACTAGGAATTAAGATAGGATATCACGATTTCAAGTAAGTGGGGAATTCTTCTCTATGGGATCCACCACATTGTTATACTAATCAGGAAATCTATACGTATCATAAACGAGAACTTGAGAATTGTAAGCCTTGCAAAATAAAAGAATAGCTCACACATACATTGACTTAAAAATAATTTTAGATGCAAATAATAAAAGAAATAAAAACTACAAGAACAAATGATTAGAGATACTAAATAAACATACCATCTATAAGACCATTGCCCCAGATTTTTACGACGAGACTATTGGACATGTGTGTCACATCACTTTGTTTGAGAATAACAAATCTAATATTGTATTTGATCTTGCTTGACTTGTGTTTATAGTGTGCAGGAACTATAGGTGCAATACTCCAAAGGTAAAGAGTAGCTTGGAATCAAATTCTCTGAATGGAGCACTACCGCCAGTGCTAGTCAATACCACAGGCGTTAACGCTACCACAGGTGCTAGCGCTACTTCCTGACGCTAGCTCTAGCTCGTGCCACAACGCCACACAACAACGGTTTCGTAACCACCTCTACACGACCGCTACCACAGGCACTAGGAGCTACCGCAAGCGCTAACTCCAAGCTTTATTAAATGAAGATTTCTCTCTCATTTTGGTAACACATTCCAGAGAGAATACAAGTGCCAAAATTCCATTGTTGTTATGCTGCGGAAGATGGATCTCCCACAAAAAGCTTTAGGAATATTCTGGAGGAGGACTACGTTATGCTAAATCTGAAGGATGATTGCTTCGACGTCACTCATACTACAGAGGTCCTTCATCTCCGACTTCAGAAGATCTCATATAGAGAGTTTTTATTGTTGTTATCATTATTTTCATTCCATGCATTTTGTAACTGTATAGAGAATTTGCCTTGTGTTTTTTACTAGGTCCTTGTGCAGCTTAGGGGGAATTCGTCGCGTGTGTTGGCGACTAGGTCTGGGTGATTAGATCTAGGGGGTTCTCGAGGCCATATCTGGGGAAGGATTGGCTAGAGCGGCTTGAGGCCATATCCGGGGAAAGATAGTCTAAAGCCACCGGTTTGTGGGGGGATACAAGTCTGTATAGAAAAGGAAAAATTATTTACATTTGTACGCCTCAGATTTCTAGCGATATTGAAATCAAATTTATGTAAAGACTCTTTAATATAATACATTCATGTTTCTATTTGTGTTTACTTAATTTCTTTCATTTGGCATAAATTCTAAAATTGCAAATTACAATATTCTCTTCCTTTTAGCTAAATTGTTATTTCGCTCTCATTTATTTTAAAAATAATATAGTAAATTTCATAAACTTAGAAAAAGAATTTTTATTCCCTTATTCACCCCCCCCCCTCTTTGGGCGCCTATCAATCCAACAAGTGGTATCAGAGGTAGGTTATTCCAAATCGGTTTAAAAAACTAGGAATAATGGAGTCGCATGATCTCACTTCAACTAGTGGGAAAAACTTTTATATAAATGAAAAATCTTTGGCACCACCTTTATTTGAAGGCAAAAATTATAAAGGGTGGAAAATATTAATGAAATATTTTTTTAACTCATATGATATCAAAATTTGGAATACGACAATTATAAGACCAGCGGATGAATCAAATAAACAGGAATGTCATTTAAATGCGAAGGCTATGAATACTTTATTTTGTGCTATATCTAAAGATATTTCTAAATTGATTTATTGTTTTACTAATGCTTAAAAAATTTAGAAATTTCTTGATGAAATGTTTGATCTTCCGTGTATAGGTTTGGAGCATGCACAACAGTTGGAAAACATTCAAATTAGCACAAGAATTCAAGAAGGAATCTCTCAGGATGAAACCATGGAGTGGACATCAAGTAGAAGAGAAGAAGAAATCTTATCTTTGGAAGAGAAGTGCCAAAAAGATGTTAATGGAACTTTAAGTTCAAATCTTGCCGCTTCGATAGCAATGTAAATAAATCAAATTATTCTCTCTTTGTGAAAAATTATATTTCCACATTACATATGCTACAAATTGCTAAACGTAAAATTAAGAAATTGAAAATTACAAATGATAAATTACGTTTAGAAAATAAAAGGTTAAAAGCAAATGTTAATGTAGAATCTAATTAAGATATGACTTCTCCATCTTTATCTTGTATTACAATTTCAAAGCCTTATTTTGATTTCAATCTATTAAGAGAAAAATTCAAGGATATTGAAAAAGGGCTCTTAGTTTCTAAAGAGCATAATGAAAAATTGATACTTGAAAATGATGCTTTAACTTGTAAGTTAAGACAACTAAAATCTTTTGTTGAAAAAGTTCTAATTTCTAGTAATGACTTTCATCATAAGATTTTGAATAACAAAGATAAATTAACTTACAAAATCATTTCTAAAAAGGACCTTTGTCACGCATCAACTCAAAAGGAGTTTAGTTTCAGAAGGAATTATGATCCTCACAAAATTCTTAAGAGTTACTATTATAAGTATCAATATATTTTCAATCATGACTCAAATTTAAAATCTCTTTTTCACGAAAATTAAACTAGAAAATATTTCCCTTCACATTATAAGAGTCTGTCTATAAGAAAGAGTGGATATGAAAATCATCAAAATAAGAACCAATCATTTAACACATATTGCAACCCACTCTACCAGCAATCACTTATAAAGAAAGACTATCACTCATATAAACTTTCAAAGAATCCATATAATAAAATTCATTATGATTATCAACATCAATCTATTTTGAAAAATAATTTGAATAAACATAAATCCCCAATGAATTGTTTTTCAAACAAATATCATCATATAAAGATGTCGCATAATCATTATATAGATTTGAGTGATAAACAACCAAGGTATGAACGGAGACCCATAAAGAAAATTGACACGTCAGCTTTAATTGAAATGGCCCATTCATCCTTGTCTCCCAAAAATCATCATGCTATATTTAGGTACCCAAAGGAACCATTACACATGGTCAACTTTGGATACATAATTCTCTTATCAATTAATATCTTTCAAATGGATGAAGTAGAAACTAATAAAAATGATATATATATAATGCTACTTCATGATATGCTTAATGTTCTTTTAATTTTCTTTGTTTTTTTAAGCTATCATGCCTTGGGCACCTTATAAAAATTTGAAATATGACTTTATCATTTAAAGCTTTATAACGTATAAATCAAATTGAATAAAAAGTCATATGTTTTTAAAAAAAGTGACCTATCTCTCATCTTTTTAGTTTTTATCCTCTTAAATTATTTTCCAATAAATGTCTTCAATTATCATTATAAATTGCATATTGAAATTATTAACAAGACTAATGAAATTATTTTAAAGAATGAATTTAAATGGTTTATTAAAGGGCTTAGGCTAAAAATTAAAATGCACAACATTTTGATTATTTTTTATTTTGTTTGCTGCATAAGATAGCCTTATAATGAAGAATATTTTCAAGTAAAATCGAAAACAAAAATTCACAAAACGCATGTTTAATCCTTCAAAAATGTGAGTTTTCGATCAAAACTTCAAACATCCATATCTTCTGATCCACTCGTCCGATTTTCTCGTTTAATATGTTTTCGGAAAGAGCACAGAGATCTCCATCCAACGGCGAACCAGGCTCACCCGTTTGAGTTCGTTTGCTATTGTCAAATTGCCCAAATTCAACTTTGTTCAAAAGTTATTTCAGTTTTCTTGTTTCAGCAATTTCTGTGTCTATGGATTTTTCATCACATGTTAATCCTTAGTATAATTGTTTCATATATTGAATTAGGTATTATGTGTTTGATGTGTGTCACCATTTTTTGCATGCATTTAGGCCTTAGAATCATCTTGTATCATTAGGTTCAAATCAAAAGTTTAATAATTTCATTCTAGGTCTAAAGAAAATTAATTTGAAATCTTCTCATATTACATGCAACATTTTCTTCATTATTCCTATATAATAACATTGCATTCAAACACATCATCCTATCATCACTTCTTAGTTTATGCTTAAAGTTTTATGCTAGGTATAACATCTACAATGTTATTCAAATTTCATGATAACTATGTGATTTAAAATTATAATAGAATACTAAAATTCCAACAAACACATAGTTTATGGATTAATCATTAGAATATATATTGTATCATGAATCATATATTATCATGCAAAACCAAAGATCAATAAATTCAATTATTGATTACAATTTTATTATAAATTTCAAAACTTTATATATGTGATCTTTGGCTTTGAAATGATTGCATGATCATCATTTTCTAGACTTACAAATCAAAATTGCTCATTCAAAAGAAAATCACCAAATCATATTTCCATAAGTCTAGAAGGAATAGAATTCACATACATCATGTTGATCTAACATATATTCTATGCAAAATTCTCTATAATCATAAATCATAATTCATGTTCTATCAAGAAACATCTCAAATCAATAATGTCTATCATCTAGGAATTATGAATCTTATGATAAAAATATGAATAATGTTTTCCTTACATTATTTGGTGTATTGATATGTTTTGCTATAGATCGCATGTATCTCACATATTTGTAGACTCTAGAATCAACTTCGTAATAATAAGAATAAATCAAACTAAATCATCACTTTATTCTAGATCTATAATTTGAAACTCTATTTTGAATACATGCAATATTAATGTTAATCTTGTGACATGACATTAAACCCAAAACTTATCATACTATCATTATTTGAATATTAGTACTTATGCTAGTTATCTCATATTGTCATCTCATAAAAATAGAAAAACCATGCGGCTTTATATTTTTCTAAACTCTTCACATTAAGCAAAAACCATAGTTTATAAATCAACCCAAAGTTTAAAATCATAGGTTGTCCAAAGATTATTCACCTATGACTTCATATCTCATAATAGCAGGGGCATTGGGTTATATGCATTAGAGACCTAGCCTCTAAGTCAAGTCATGTCCTTAACCGGGGAGGGTTCCAGTGAGGCCTTGTGAGGCACTAGGGGGAAAGAGTGCTAGGTTGAGCATTCTCTAGTGTGTGTATTTGGGATTAACACCCCAACCTATGTCATGTGTGTAGCTCCTCATGCTCATCCATCACTTAGTATGGGGCTAGTGTGTAGACATTTAGTCCGGGTAGTTTTTAATTTTAGGACATACTTATATTACTCATTGCAAGAACATTTTATTTACTTATCATATAAATCATGCATATTTGGGTTGTTCGAAAATGACTTCTTGTGTTTGCATAATTTATCTTTTTGCGCTTAAATGATTTTGTAAAACACAAGTATTTGAAAAAGCCAAAGTTTCATGAAAATTTGATCCACCTAGAGATCTCCAAAAATCTTGCAAGGTTTCAAATGTTAAGGTTGGAATTACGAGTATTAGACATTTTAGGATAAGTTATATGAAAAACGCTAAAGTTTTATACAAGTTGAGCAATCAAGACATCTCTAAAAATTACAAAATTTATGCATAAGACCACTCTTAAGACTCTTAATAAATATCAAAAAATAGAATTTAAAAATTCTCAATATTTCACTCACTGTTTGTCGCGCTAGCGCTAGCGCTAGCGCTAGCGTGGGTCTTCAATTTTTCTATTTTTTTTTTCTAAAAATATGTTAGTTTATATGTACAATTTAGTTTTGTTTTTCTGATATTTGTTATTTTGTTTTATTTATGTTATGGAAAATCAACTACAAAATTTCAAATTTCAAAAATACAATTTTTTTTTTGGTTTTCTGTTTTTCTTTCATTAGAACTTTTCAAAACAACAAACAAACTGTATGAGCTTTTTTGTTAATATCAAGGATGTATGAATTCTATTATTTATAATGTTAACATTTATTCATTCAAATTACTATGAAAATTGTTTTGTTTATCATGCATTGATATATCTAATTAAGTGCATCAATTGTATTTAAAAATATGTGTAGAACCAAGCTTAGCATGCCTCTAAGTATGAGTAAATGTTTTGTGATTGATAATGATTCTCACTTATTTTGGTAATCTACATGTGTATTTGAATCTAAAAATGCTTGCTTGTCTATTGTAATTATACAATGAATTAAAACTTGCATAAGTTAATTACCTACACTACATTTGAATTGCTCTTAGGAAATTAAAAAAAGTGGTTGAGTTTAAAAAAATTATGTTAGGATTGCAAAACAAGTGTATTCGGAGAATGTTGTCTCACAAAAGTGAACAAAAATAAAAATAGACAAATATAACTCCACTAAGCACTACTTAAACCTCCTGATAAGTTTTCATAAGCATTGTGAGGTTGAGCACCTTGGAAAGAATAGTAAAGTGTCTTGTGCAAATCTTGGTTCTTACATCACTTTATTAAAAATTATGTGCATTAAAGTATGTGAAAGTTAATATACTTGTGTTTTATTGTGCACTTTACTCTACCTATGTCTTGCATTTTGTAATTTAAATCACTTGTTAACATTTCTCAAAATACACTTATGTGCACATCATCATCTTTCATAATACTTCTTCTCATGAGTATTGGATTCTACTGCTTTATCTACACTACTCTTTCTATAAGAAATGCACTAGATAACCTAGCATGATCTCTACAATGTTTGGTATCTCCTAAACTTGAAATTAAGTAACATTATAGTATATTCTCTTTTTGATATATTCATTTCATGCTTGATAACTTTATGTAAAACTATGAGATTTCAAAAAGGTTAAAACATATTTACATTTTGAACTTACACTCATATTTATACTTATGATTTTCTTGCTTACAAAAAGATGTTACTTATAATCTTCCGCTTGCTTAGAACTCTTATTTATTTATTTGAAATCTCTTATATACTATGCTTAAACTCTTTATCATTACCAATTATACAAAAGCTAGATCATGATTTATCATTTAAAAAGAATGACTCCTTACTTCCCTTACCCCACCTTCTTTTGATAATACCAAAAGGGGGAGATTAATTGAAGAAATCTAGAGGAGAAATCTAGAAGATTAAAGGGTGAATAATCCATGTAATCTATCATTTAGGGGGAGTAAAACATAAATTACATTTATGGAGGGGGAGCATTAAGATAGGGGGAGTATGCATATTTCTTATGCTTATCATATACTATTGTATGCACTATTGTATCGTTTATCATATACTATAAACATCATTGTTGATTTCTTGCTAAGAGAATTTGTTATTATCAAAAGGGGGTGTTTGTTGGACATGTGTGTCACAGCCCTTTGTTTGAGAATAACAAATCCCATATTGTATTTGATCATGCTTTTCATGTGTTTATAGTTTGCAGGAACTATAGGTGCAATACTCTACAGGTAGAAAGCAACTTGGAATCAAATTCTCTGAATGGAACACTACCGCATGCGCTAGTCGGTACTGCGGGCGTTAGCGCTACCGCAGGCGATAGCGCTATCGCCTGGCGCTATCTCCAGCTCGTGCCATAATGTCACACCGCGACAGTTTCATAACCACCTCTACATGAGCGCTACCACAGGCGCTAGGAGCTACCACAAGCGCTAAATCCAAGTTGTATAAAATGATGATTACTCTCTCGTTATGGTAACACATCCCAGAGAGAATACAAGTGCCAAAATTCCATTGTTGTTATGCTGCCGAAGATGGATCTCCCACAAAAAGCTTAAGGAGAATTCTGGAGGAGGACTACTTCACGCTACATCCGAAGGATGATCGCTTCGATCTCTCTCATTCTACATCGATCCTTCATCTCTGACTTCAGAAGATCTCATATAGGGAGTTTTTATTATTGTTATCATTATTTTTATTCCAAACATTTTGTAACCGTATTGAGAATTCGCCTTGTGTTGGCGACTAGGTCCTTGCGCGGCTTATGGAGAATTTTCTGCGTGTGTTGGTGCCTAGGTCAAGGTGATTAGATCTAGGGGTGCCCGAGTCCATATTCGGGTAAGGATTGGCTAGAGCGGATTGAGGCTTTCTCTGGGGAAAGATAGGTTAAAGCCACCGGTTCGTGGGAATACGAGTTGGCATAGAAAACGAAAAATTATTTACATTTGTACGCCTCTGATTTCTAGCAATATTGAAATTAAATTAATGTAAACCCTCTTTAATATAATACATTCATGTTTCAATTTGTGTTTACTTGATTTCATTCATTTGGCAAAAATTCAAAAATTGCAAATTACAATATTCTCTTCCTTTTAGCTAAATTGTTATTTTGCTCTCGTTTATTTTAAAACCATATTGTAAATTGCTTAAACTTATAAAGAGAATTTTTATTCCCTTGTTCACACCCCCCACCCCCCATCTAAGGGCGCCTATCAATCCAACAGAGACATCCAAGGTCGTCTTATGCCCAGAACTGCCGCCTTATGGTCACACAAATACACGGGTTAGTCACCACCGCAAGATGGTGATCCCGCCGGTAAGAATGATCAACTAGGCCAACATGAGAATAAGATTCAAGCAATAATGAAGAGTCCACAATCATGCATAGCTTTTTGACTAAAAGAAAGAGTAAGGGTTTATGCCATGTGCATGTCCAAAATGTAAAACACTCTCTCACTCTAATAAATGCGGAAGCTAATCAAAACTCAAAACTGCTCGGGGAAGGATGGTAGTAGTTCGCTGCAACTGCTCCTCAAGTCCTGTCACCGTGTCCTGTTGGTCATGTTAATGCTCCGGCTCCTTGTGCACCTGGTGTTACGGCCACATCCGACCGTTAGTATAAAAGACTAAGTCGGTTTTTCCTCACCTCCCCCCACAACTCCTAGGCACTATGCAGGAGGATGAGAAAGGAGGACACCAAAGCAGTAGAACAAAGAGGGTGACATAGATCTAACTAGCAAGTATGTATATATAGAAACTATGACTGTGTATAAAATCTATGCTAGCAATTTTATATATACTAGAGCAATAATGAAAAGGTGTGGGGCAGTAAGTAAAGTAAAGTAAGAAAGTAAGGAACAACTACACTACCATCACAGAAGCATATCTTAACTTATATGAATGCCATACAAACTTATAAGTCAAAATTTCAAGTAATTAACTCTTCAAATAAAGAGCCCATACTAATTTATATGATGAGGATCTACAAATATGTACGTTGTATGAATGTTATGCGGTGTAATGAAATGTATAATGTTATTATTCATGCAAGTGCAACTCACCCACACGACTCTGTGCGCATAGTCCTTTCATTCCAGCTTTTTGGAGATATCTAGTCTCTCAGGTACTACTGTCGTGGCTACGGAAGCATTGGATCGGGTCCTCCACTCCTAGAAGGTATGCACACTTCCAAACCTACACCTTCCATATGCCTCTGTACACATCCTAGGTGCACCTCTTTAGTTTCTACGTACTCTTACTGGATTCCAATAGTCTTTTACGATTGGGTGGGGGTTATTAGGGATTGTCCTCCAGACCAAAATAAAACAACCTACCCTCTAAACCACTACACCTCATCAGAGTCAACGTACTTCCATCGGTGTGTCGACTGGACCAGTATTGAAGACCCGCCACTAATATGCACATGCAAATTACTACTTTAACCAACTAAGCCTCCAGCTCGTAGGACAAAGTGGTCGTCTATAACGAACTACCTCCCTTAACATGGGACGAAGTTTATTAGTAGAGTTATTCACCTACTTAATCTAATCTTACTTAGTGTTTAGTTATACTTTGAGATTTGAGGTGAATCATAGACTTCCCAAGGACTACCCGGTGAAGGGCTCACAATAGTACTAGGCGGTATGATGGGATGACATCCAGACCTCCATTTCTCAAGATATTTAAATCTTCTTTGTGTCTACCCTTCTCTAAAGCTCTCTCTCAATGTGGTTCTGGGATAGAGTTATAACTCCTTATGAGTTGTATGTGGTACAACTTCAAGATACTAATCTATATGCCCCACGATTACTTCATGAGGTGCACATGATCATTTTAGTGTCCTACAATCATAGTCCTAGTTTTATCAAAAATCCAAGTGTTATTGATGGTCAAATCCATAGTTCTCATTTTTATGAAATGCAAACCAAGTTCAAGTATTGACAAGACATATCTCCTATGAATTAACTATCACAAATATGTGGCCAATTGATCTATAATTTGTTCTAGAGGTTAACTATGCCATTTAAATTGATTTACCAGATTATCATATATTTATAATTAAATTTGGCCAAAAATTAATATTTGATAATATATAACATCATCCAAGTTTACACATGAAGTACTGAATTGTGATGCCCAAATGTTCCAAGAAAATAACTAGATGTTTATTATGACATAAGAATAGACATAACAAATAATCATATTTTTCCAGGATAATATGACCATTAAAATCTCAGAAATACATTTATGGGGAATTTGCAATATTGAACATGAACAATATTATTTATTCATCCAAAAATTACAATTAATTTTCCAGAGATATATATTACTCTAACACGTAATGAACCTGAATATTGGTATTTTCTAGGTTAATTTAGCCATAATAATTCTTATATTCACACGTGAGGTAAATCCAAATAGATATAGCAATCAGAGAAAATGATGCTCAATAATTCTCATTAAATTTCCAAAGCTGGGTTATATCCTACAAATACATGTGATAGAGATTTTTTATTTTTCCTAACTGAATTGGTCACAAATTTTTTTATTAACTTAAATATATGACAAATAAAATATTTACTTAAACTATAGGAAATCATATTCTAAAAATCCCCATTAATTTTCCAAAGGTTCATTATGTTTTAAAAAGTGTCTTGCCAGAGTTTTAGAATTTTCTAAGTTATTTTGATAATAAACATTTCACATATCTATAAATGTGACAAATGCTTCTAAAAGCATTTCACCAGAAAATTCATACCCAAAAAATTCCATTAAATTCACAGAGTTATATCTTGACTTAACTAACCAAGTGGCAGAGAATTGGATTTTTCTTAATTGATTTAATCATATTTATTTCATTCATTTAAAAGTGTGACATACATATTATAAATGAAATACTTAGGGAATTTAAGTTCATAAATCCTAAATTCTCCAAGGGTGATATATTCCATCATAATACATGCATGGTTAAAATCTTGTTGGCATACAACAAGCCATTTGGGAAAAATACACCAAATATACATTTGTGCTAAATGCACACAATTTCCGAACATACAAGGTTCATGTAAGTGGAATTCAACCACATGGAGAAAACCAAATGGTCCATGTTTTTTACCAGTGATATAGAGTGACCTATATTACAATCTACTAGAGATTTGGGTCACTTTGTTAGCCATGTATATCAATAATACATGCTTAATTAAATTTTTGCATAAACTATAGAAAATTGTTCCACAAAAATTCTAATTTTTGGATGGGAACTCTATCTAGATACCCTTCATGCATAGCCGTGAACAAAAAGCCCAATCGGGCCGGCCCGGACCTGGCCCGATCGGGCTTTTTCCTACACCGGGCCGGGCCGGCCCGGTCCTCCCCTAGAATCGGGTCGGTCCGGGCCGGGCAGGCAGCACTTATGTGCTGCCTGCTCCGGCCCTTCAGGCCGGGCCGGGCAGGACCGGACCAGTCTCGGGCCCGATCCGGGCCGGCCTAGTTTTTTTATTTTTTTATTTATAATTTATAATTTATAATTTATAATTTTATAAATAATTATATATTGAAAATTTGAACAAAAAATTTAAAAAAATTGAAAAAATTTAAGGATAGAATTAGATTGTATTAATATTGAACAATTGGAACGAAAAATTTGGAACAAAAAATTTTATTAATATTGAAAATTTGGAACAAAAAATTTAAAAAATTACAAAATTGAAGTCGTACAATTGTACAAAATACAAAATAAAAAATACAAACCTATGAAGGCTATGATTCTTATAATATTTAATTAAAAAAATTTACATATATAAAAAAAAGTACATTTAGAGTGCTCGATTTAATCATCTTGTAGATTCAACGCGTCCATTTCGTCTTCTATCTCCTCCGAGCTATCCTCCAATGATGTTATGTGTTGCTTCCTCTTTAAACTGTCCAAATAGTCCTTGTAGCATATGCAAATCTCCAGCAAATCTTCGTTAAGCCGGCTCCTCCGCTCGTTCAAAACCCTGCCACTAAGAGAAAAAGCGGACTCTGAAGCTACTGTACTAGCTTGGACAGTTAATAAATCACGGGCCATATTGGCCAAAACAGGATAGGTATTAGCTTTACTTTTCCACCAATTTAAGAGATCGAAGTTTTCGATCTCGTCCAAACTCATAAAATCGCTATTTGAGTTTTTGTATATAATCCTAATTCATCTAAACTACCAGATGTAAGCGCTTTTTTCCTAGAAGCTAAATCTAAAATTTTATTTTTAAGACTATCCTTCGTTTTGGGTTGCGTTATTTCTTCGCGGGGTCATGACCCGTATAAGTTATTGTAATAATTATAACTTTGCGTAAAAAAAGTAGTAAAACTTGTAGTACTAACGGGGTCATCCTCATCATAATTTATATTTAAGGTTAGATTTGTATTGATTTCGTCGATCAAATTTTCTACGCCTTCTACGTTAAGTAGCGGATTTAAAGCGGCGGCGCACGAAAACATAGGCGGTATTTCTCTATAATATTTTAAAAAAAATTCTTCCATTATTTTAATTAAAGGAGCCCAACCTTGGTGTAGCCTATAATAACTAAATCTTTTAATTAAAGCTCTCGCTGTCGCATTTGATCGTACGTCCAAATCTGTCCGGCTCCAGAAATTTGTGCTTGACTTACTCGTGAGGAGCTTATTTCGACTCGCAAGACTTCTGGTGTCTAACGAGCGTCGAGTTGCCGCATATGGATAGCAACTTCGAGCACATCTTGCAGTGCGCTTTTCTTTCGGTCCCGACTAGGACCATCTCGAAATGCTCCCAAATACTCGCTCTACGGTTGTGCTCCACCACCGAAGTCGTACTTTGGGAAGACAACGTTGGAGTTGTGGAGGACGACGCCATTGGGAGAGCTAAGAGAGAGAGAGGGGGGTGGGGTGTGAGAAAAGAGAGAGGGGAGGGGGTATTTATAGAAAAATTTTTGGTTTTTTTTACTATTATTAAAAAATAATTAAAATTGTTTTTTAATTTTTTTAAAAAAAAATAAAGCAGCAGCCAGCGGCTCTCTTGAGAGCCGTTGGCTGCTCTCATGGCAGCATGGCTTCCACGTGGCAGCCATGCTGCCATGAGCCTAATGGCTCTTAAAAGAGCAGTTAGGCTCAATCGGGCCTAACCTGAGATCGGATCGGGCTATGGTCGGCCCAGTCTCGGGCTAGCCCGATATTCGGGCTTTACCCGGCCCGGCCCGGCCCAGGTAACAGCTCCAAACCGGGGCCCTTTCAGGGCCCTGGGTAAGGGCTCGGCCCGAATTGGGCCTGAACTGTGCCGGGCTTGACCGGGCCTTGACCAGGCCGGGCTCGGGACGGCCCGTCAGGCCCGATTTTTTTGTTCACCATTATTCATGCATGACCAAAATTTCAGCCCCATGCAATTGGTGTACACTTAGGAATTTATAAAATAAAGACAAGAGCACCTTTAAGACATACCCCAGCAAAATGGAGCTTCTGTGGGCTGTAGGGCACCAAATTAAGTGATTTAAAATTCTTCGGAAAATTAAGACCATAGGCTACAACTTTAATATTCAACACTTACCTTAGATCCGCCTCTAAGTGGCCCTAAACTAAGCATGAAGATGTCTGATTATATGTGATAGAATCATTTATTGAATTAAAACATTTAGGGCTACGAGTAGCGGATCCTGCATGAATCCTAAAGCAGATCTGACGGGATCCGCTCATATCCTACCTCAAGCCAACGGTTGGGATTGTCCCGAGCTGGGCCAACTTGGATGGCGATTTCCCGGCCATCCACTAGCCTTCAAGGATGACCACCACCACTGCCACCTCCGTTGAGGTGGTGGTTGTCGATTGGCTGCGATAAAGTGGTCGGAGGCTGCCTCTCCGGCAATCCTGAGCAAGGAGAAAATCTCAAAAAATGTCTCACCAATCTCACATGGAATTGGGCTCAATTGAGCTCAATTTCTCTCCCAATTGAACTAGGATCCTAGCACCATGAGAGGAGAGGATATTCGAACTCTCAATGGGGCTTGTTGTCAGGTATTTCTCCGACCGGCCATGGTTGCCTCATCTCCGGCGATCTTTGCTCAAAGTCTCAATTCTCCACCGATTTCTTCAAGTAAAAGCTCTGTCTCGACTGAATGGAGCTCTCTGAAGTTAATGGTGAGGTCAAAATTGGATGTGGGTGGCTTAAATAATGATATCCATTATGGTGATTTCGATCAAGCATAGGATACTCCTCCTTACTGCAATTTATCACCCCCCCATTGCTGGAATTTGGCTGGAATGGCTAAGGGGGTTCAGCGGAGGGCTTGGGAATAGGAGTGGAGGGCCAAGTGTCACTCAATCCTCATTTTCCTCATTGTCCACTCTTGAAATTGGGGGAAAAGTTGAAATTGCCCCGATGCATATCTCCCCCTTTCAAATTCAGAGGGAAAGCGGGGTAATCTACCCTTGAGCTATAGAATGGGCCTTGGGCCAAGTCCCCAACCTATTAGAATTGGGCTTGGCTCTCATTTCTTCTCTTTGGGCTTAAGTTTGACCATGGTTGACTTTAGGGTTTACTTGGTCAATTTGATTAGTTTACTAGTTCCACATGTTGGTGGTGAATCATATGACACCACCCAATGTTGGTTTAGTCATGGTGGCGCCTTGATTGGGCTAATTGAACCATTTAGGTGTGGTTTTGACCTAAATTGACATAGGTTTGAATTTGGTCAAATTGGGTCAATTAGTTGACAAAATGTTGGGTCTTTTCATCAATTGAACCTATATTAGGGTTTGGAATGTAGTGGTAGGGTCAATTTGGCCAATTGAAGCTCAATTGAGCCAAATTAGGGTATGTTGACCTATGTTTACTTTGGTCAAATTGGTTATCTTGGTTGACCAATTCATGAAGTGAATGGTCAATTTGCTCCCTTTAGGGATAGGGATGTGGTGGTGGAGTCTATTTGAGTTTGTGAGTTCAAGTGGAGGTGATTTGAACTAGGTTGACTTGTGCTCCTCTGTGTGGACTTGGTGAGATTTCCTTGTCTTGTTGAGGCCTAGGGTCATCTACTTGTCCTAACTCACAATTCATGCCACATGTCATGCCCTAACATTATCAGGGGTTATAGTAGGAATAGAGATGTTACAAATCCCAATCAACAAAAAATAATTTTTCCCTGAGCAAATGATCTAGATAGGTGTCTCAGGGTAAAGATGATCTGCAGAGAAGAGTTAGCAAAACAAGATATAAAATATATTGTTCTTATTAAGAACTCTGTATATCTTCTTCTTCCTCTACTTTCCTGTACTTCTATGTATTTCTCTTCTCTTGTATATATTCTATCCTTCTTCTTCTCTGCTCTTCTCTTTGTATATATAATCTGGAGAAGGCTTTTGGGCTGATTTGAATTCTTGCCCGACAAGAGAGGAAAGAGATAATGTCTCTTTAATTTCCTAAATTCCTCGAGAAGATAAATTGTCATCTTTAGCTTTTCTGCAACGGCTATAATATTTATTGGTCTGCAACGGCTATATTATTAATTTATACAAATGAAGAAAGGGCAGCAATATATAAATAGAATTTATTCAAGATATTGCTTTATCAGATATAGAAATATTAGCCGATCTAAGAATTGAGATATTAAATAGCAGATAATAATTCATTGATCTGAGTTCGTCGTTCTGAGCATTGAATTCGTCGACCTGAGCTTCTGTTGAAGATTAGTCGAACGCAGCTTTTCGTCGAACGCTGAGACGGGCTAGATCGTCCATCGCTGAGACATTAAGCTATTCGTCGAACACAGATTGAATATATTTTGTCGATCGCTGGAAGGCGTTCGTCGAACCCAGGAAGGCGTTCGTCGAACCCAGAGAACTTGTATAGTTTTCTCCTGTATATTATTTATATATATATTTTTCTCATCCTTCTATCTTAATGGGATTTGATCGATCACAGAATGAATGTAAATATGGATCACGACTCAAATCAAAAACTAAGGTTGCAACAGAAGAGTCGACCTTTCGGCCTCCAACGCTGGGAGGTTGCGAGGCCAAGCTTCATGCGTTCATTCAGAAGCATGGCATGGACATCGTGCATCTGCGGAAGCATGTCGGCTCGCTACCGCTGATTCTGCTGGGAGAAGGTAAGCTGAACAATTTCAACCCTAGCTCCCGCTTGCTTTCACTTGCTTTCATTTTCTTACTTGACTTTCCTGATGCAGGGGCTCGAAGTCTTCCCCTCCACCTGCCGAATGTGGCTGTGGAGATCGCTTCTGACAATGCCCTTGCCCTTGGGCGGTCTGCCTCCATGGCCTGCCACAAGGATCTGCCTCCTGCGAAGCCCAGCAGGCAGAAGTGGAAGCCCTACGCATCCACCAGCTCCCCTGCCAAGCGGTCGAAGCCTTCCTCAACTGCCAAGGGAAAGGCGGTCGCAGATGAGACCCCTAGCTCGAGTGCCCCTATTATGGACTCAGTGGTCTAGGTCGCCACTGTGCTGGCAGAGCCCTCCTCTGGGTTGGTGTCGAGAGGGCATCAGAACTTTCGTCTCGGCGAGAAGTATGCGGATGCGGCCGGTGAGCCCCTACTCCAATGGGACCGGAAGACCAATATGGTCGCCATCTCTACCCTCCTTCCATCCTGAATGGAGTAGGAGACCAATAGCGGTCAGGCCTATGGCCTCTCCTACGCGCTCTATTGCCGTGAGGTTTCCTCCATTTATGATGTCGAGTCCACAAAGACGCTCACGTATGTGGGTCCGCAGGCCTTAATGCGCACTCTTGAGTTGACTCACAGGTCTTCTCACCGCAGCATGACCCTCACGTGGAACCTAGCCAAAGTCGAGAAGACCCGCGCCGACATATCCACCGAGGTTTTGGTCGTGAAGCAGCAACTGGCGACCGCCGAGGCTCTTCTCACCAGCCGCCCAGCCCGAGAGGTGAGCACGTCTCCTTACTGTAACTCAAGCTCTCGCATTTCCTTCCTTTCCTGCGCTAACCTTCTTTTCCCTTGCAGGACATAGCCAACTATGATACCTTACTCGTGCGGGCGCACATCCTTGAGGAATGTGTCAAGGAGCTGGAGGTCGAGAACCAAAAGCTGTGAGATGCCGCTGCTCGGCCACCTCCCTCAGAGCTGGAAACTCGGCATCTTTACTCCAACGTCGAGTTCGAGGGACTGATGCAGAGGTCGGCCCAGGGAGCAGCAAAGCACGCGCTGGAGGTGTTACAAAGTGTCGGGATCCTGAAGGAAGAGGGCGAGAGGATTCTGGCACATCATGTGCTACTGGAGCTCTTCGCCCGGTAGAATGACCCTGCAGATGAAGCTGGTGATGGGAGGGAACTCGACGACCATCCTTCTCAGGGCTAGAGCAGCGGAAACTCTGGCGAGGAAGCCGATGACCCCTAAAGACCCCCTCTCTTTCTCTTTTTCTTTCAGATGTAATGCGAGAACCCTTCTGTAATTCTTTTTATACTGAAATGAAATGAAATGTTTTGCCTCTTGTGATTTGTGTCATATATATTTTGTTATGCATCTCGCTATTATCAGTCGATAGCTCGCGTGCTCGTACGTTATTTTACATGCTCTCGCATTTTTGCGTGTGTGCTCGTATATCGTTTGTTCGCTCTCAGTGCCTCTAGGTGGTGACCGAGATGCTCTCGCTGCGCAGATGCGCCACGCGGTCACAACACTTTCGCACTCGCTTATGCCTTATTAGGACTTAGACGGTTTTGCTGATTCCTTCCGGGAGCGTAGCTGCGCGAGAACCCACTTTGTCCCGCTAACTTCTTGCATCCCTTGGGGCTGGCGAACTCCATACTGTGCTTCCGCAGGGCGAGTGCCCTTTTCGAACGGTTCCATTCGCCGGCGAATGTCCCTTATAATGGACACCATTCACCAGCCTTATGCCATGACTTTCCTTGCTGGATTTTCCTATCTTACCCTGCCTTCCTCATGGATTACCACCGAGTGAGCCTTAGGTCCTGCCAGCTAGTTGAGAGCCTGGTCAGCGGGTATGCTCGGGGCTAACCTTTGAAACCTACCACAGAGTGAGCCTTGTTGAAAATGTTGAAGTGGAAGTTGGTTGAGCTTTTAGATCTGGGCGGTCTGGGAGGAGGTCGCGCGGTCTGGTGAGACTGCACGACCTGGCGATCTGTTCTGCGATCTAGCTTATCTTGCCTAGCCTTAGTCTCCTGGCATGACCGCTGGTATCTATCCAAAGGCGGTTGGAGGTGAGGTCGCGCGGTCTGTTTGTGACGGCATGGCAGGTTGGCGTCTTCAGGTCGCTTAGTCTGTCTGTGACCGCGTGGTGGGTTGGCTTCTTAAGGACTGTGCCAGTCTGGCGTGACCGCACAGGTTGGTCCAGGTTTCCAGAATTTTGGTCTGGTGGCTGTCCGGGTTTTCTGGTAGTACCTACAGACTAAGGCTCTTAGTCGTGCGGTCTCTGTTCGCGGTCTCAGGAGAAGGCTGGTATGCGAACAGGTCTCTGCTCGCGGTCTCAGGAGGAGGTCGGCATGCGAACAGGTGTTCGCGGTCTTGTGGCGAACAGACAGTGTTTGCTGTCTCGGGCAAACACTGGTGGTGGGCGGCTTCTTGGCGGTCTGGCGATCTCCTTATGGAGTCATGTTTTGACTAAAGGAGTGGCGATCTCTCGCGGTCTGGGTGAAGCCGGAGAGCTCATCAAATGAATCAGAAAGATTTGTTGCTGATCGCACGGGTTGACCAGTCTGGTCGCGCGGTCTGGGGGTGGAGATCCTATCTCATAGGGTGGTGACTGGATCAGGTCTCACGCCTATAAATAGGAGCCACTGTAGCAGCAAATTAAGACACACCAAGTGTAAGCTGAGTTGTTCTTATTCCTGCGGTCTATTTCTTTCTGACCGGGCGGTCTGCTGATTGAATTTTCTTGTGTAGCTTCTGCGGATAGTGCGGTCTGCAGTGATCACCTCTTCCTCTGAAAGTGTTCGGGCGGTCTGCGGCTTGCAGTGTGGGTTGCTGGAGTTCGGGAGAATCAGTGGAGTTTATAAGGAGGGTGCGGTCTGCTCAGCGGTCTGAGGTGGTGTTCTGTAACTGGCAGTGTTGTGCGGTTAGGAGGCTTGCAGAGATCGGCAAGGAGACCAAGCGGTCTGGAGCGGTCTCAGTTATCTTCCTTTCAAGTTGTGTATTTTCGTCTTCTGTTTTGTGCGCTGGCGAAATCATGTCTCACCAAGCATACCTCTCCATGTACTGAAGATTTTGCTTATCAATAAAGACTATATTTCCTTCATGTGCTTCTGGTTGTTTGGTTTGTGAACACTAAGTTGTATGTTTCCTGCTCACTCCATAATGATTCAAAAAATTTCACATGGTATCAAAGCGAGGTTGGAGTGGATAGAGCAGTGAACAACTTAGAGTAGCCATCGCCTTTGTGAAGAAGGAACCAATGGTAGAGCCATGGAAGCGAGGGGTCTTGGAATTGAGATGCTCAACTCGACCAACTTTAAGAAGTGGAGGTCTTGTATGCAGAGCTATCTTCTGGGTGAGGACCTCTGGGAGGTGTTTGGAGGAGAGAGCACGGAGGAAGTGTTTTTGGTTGGAGATAACCAACATGAGGTGAGGAACTGGAGGCAGCTCAATGCCAAATCAGAGTTCACTCTGAAGAGAGCAATATCACCTGATTTGTTTGATCACATCTTGGGGTTTGCATCAGCTGTGGAGATCTAGAGAGCCCTGGATGGGCTGTTTAACAAAAAGAATGTTGCAAGACTTCAATTCCTGGAGAATGAGCTGGCCAGATCGACTCAAGGTGACCTTTCTATCTCTACTTTCTTCTTGAAGATGAAGAACTTGTGCGCCGAGATTTCAGCACTGGATCCTAATGAGCCAATTTCTGAGGCAAAGCTGAAGAGGCACATCATCCGTGGCTTGCGGAAGGAATATGTTGCCTTTGTGACGTCAGTGCAGGGTTGGGCAAATCAACTGTCTCTGTTGGAGCTGGAAAATCTGCTTGCTTCACAGGAGAGTCTGGCAAGGCAGATGGCGGGGGTGTCAGTGTCTGGGGGAGATGGCGAAGTTCTCTTCACAGGTAAGAAGAAGAAGTGGGATAAGAAGAAGACCGCTGGAGGAGGCAATGGGCCTTCGACTTCTGGACAGCAGGAGAGGGGCTATGCCTCTAAGGCTGAAGGGAAGAAGAAGGGGGAAGGTCCCAAGTGCTTCAGGTGCGGAAAGGTTGGTCACATCAGGAAGGATTGTCGGGTGAATCTTCAGTCGGGGAATGCTGCTGCAGGAAAGGGGGAAGCTGAAGCCAGGCAGGTTGATGGAGGATGGGGAGGAGCCTTCTCGGCTTCTGTTGGAGCTGAGGCTCCGATCAACTATCAAGAGGATGGAGATGCAAAAGCAAGGAAGCTAGTCTTCGTGGGGTATGATGACCGGAAGAAGGGCTGGAAGTGCATGGACCCGGAGACGCTGAGATTTGTTGTATCTCGCAACATTGTGTTCGACAAGGTGACGTCCTACAAGGGAGGTTCTTGTGTTGAGCTACCAGAAAGCCGGGTGGAGGAGCCGGAGAGGGCTGTGGAAAATCTTCAGGTGGAGCTACCTGTGTCACCAGGTGGTCCATTAATATCTAGTTCTGAGGCGGAGGCTTCTGGTTCATGAAGCAGGGGGAGCGATGCTCCGAGTTCGTCTGGAAGAGGAGCTAGGGAAGAAGCAGTTGAAGATACTGCGAGTCAGGGGAAGGCGTTGCGGAGATCGAAGTGAACTATCATTGCCCCTGATCGCTATACAGGAGGAAACATGGTGAGCTTTGTCTCGTGTTTCTTTGCTGGTCCCTTGGATGAGAGGGAGCCATCGAGCTTTGAGAAGGCCAGAGGCGTGAAGGAGTGGGACATTGCGATGCAAGAAGAGATGGCAGCTCTCGAGAAGAATGAGACCTGGTCTCTGGTGCCCAGGCCCAAGGGAACCACTCCTGTCACATGCAAGTGGGTCTACAAGCTGAAGAAGAAGGCTGACGGAAGTATCGGGCGGTACAAGGCTCGCCTTGTGGTTCGGGGGTTCTCACAGTAATACGGTGAAGATTATGAGGAGACGTTCAGTCCGGTGGCTAAAATGACTTCAATTTGAGTTGTGATTGCCTTAGCGGCATGTTGGGGGTGGAAGATTTGGCAGGTTGACGTAAAGAATGCGTTCTTGTACGGCGAGATTGACAAGGACATCTTCATGGTCTAGCCGCCAGGCTTCGTATCTGAAGATTTTCTGGAGCATGTATGTAAGTTGAAGAAGGACCTGTATGGGTTGAAGCAAGCGCCGAGGGCGTGGTATGGAAAGATTGCAGAGTATCTCTTATTCTGCGAGTTGGGTGCTTCAGACTCAGACTCAAGCTTGTTCGTCAAGAAGAGTGGGGTGCTTCAAGTCATCGTGCTGTTATACGTTGATGATATGATCGTGACGGGGAATTCGAAGGAGGAGGTAGTGCAGCTTCGGGCAGAGCTATCCATCAGGTTTGAGATGAAGGATCTGGGTGAGCTTCACCATTTCCTTGGACTCGAGGTGCAGAGGAAGGAGAGTGGAGTGCTGGTGTCCCAGGCTAGATATGCAGAGTGAATCGTGGAGCAGTTCGGCATGAAGGAAGGGAAGTGCATCTCCATAAGTCTAGAGAAGGCTATGAAGCTTCGGAAGGATGAGGGAAGGATTCTGTAAGTTCTGTTGGTGTTCCGAGCTCTGGTCGGGGGCCTGATCTATCTGACGATCACTAGGCCGGATATTGCTTATGCAGTTGGCAGAGTGAGTCGATATATGGCGGAGCCACGGATGCCTCATCTGCTAGCGGCCAAGAATATACTGAAGTATGTCAAGGCGACCTCGGATATGGGTCTCCTATATAGGAGGGATGCGGGCTTCGAAGTGCATGGATACATGGATGCTGATTACGGGGGAGATTTGGATGATCGGAAGTCGACGTCTGGATATGTCTTCATGGCAGGCCCCACGGCTATATCATGGTGCAACAAGAAGCAGGATTCTGTGTCGGTCTCAACCACGGAAGCGGAATACAAGGCTTCGGCCTTGGCAGCTCAAGAAGCCATCTTTCTCAGGAGGTTGGTTGGAGATGTCCATAAGGAGGTTCGGGAGCCGACTCTACTCCGCGGTGACAACGAGAGTGCTCTCAAATTGGCGACCAATCCAGTTTGTCACGTGAGAACCAAGCATATCGAGATAGAGCATCATTTCATTGTGAGAAGGTGCTGGAGGGGTCTCTTTCGGACGAGCATGTTCGGAGTCAGGACAACATTGCTGACATCTTCACAAAGGCGCTGGCAAAGGGGCCGTTCACACGGCTAAGGAGCTTACTGGGGCTGTTTTCAACTTCCCACTTCAAGGGGGAGTCTTGAAAATGTTGAATTGGAAGTTGGTTAAGCTTTTGGATCTGGGCAGTCTGGGAGGAGGTCGCGTGGTCTTGTGAGACCGCATGACCTGGCGATCTGTTCTGCGGTCTGGCTTGTCTTGCCTAGCCGTAGTCTCCTGGCATGACCGCTGGTATCTGTCCAAAGGCGGCTGGAGGTGAGGTCGCGCGGTCTGTCTGTGACTGCGTGGCAGGTTGGCATCTTCACGTCGCGCGGTCTGTCTGTGACCGCATGGCGGGCTGGCATCTTAAGGACTGTACCAGTATGGCGTGACCGCACAGATTGGTCCAGGTTTCTAGAATTCTGGTCTTGTGGATATCCGGGTTTTCTGGTAGTACTTGCGGACTAAGGATCTTAGTCGCGCGGTCTCTGTTCGCGGTCTCAGGAGAAGGCTGGTATGTGAACAGGTCTCTGCTCGCGGTCTCAAGAGGAGGCCGGCATGTGAACAGGTGTTTGCGGTCTTGTAGCGAATAGACAGTGTTTGCAGTCTCGGGCAAATACTGGTGGTGGGCGGCTTCTTGGCGGTCTGGCGATCTCCTTATGGAGTCGCGTTTTGACTAAGGGAGTGGCGATCTCCCGCGGTCTGGGTGAAGCCGGCGAGCTCATCAAATGAAGCAGAAAGAATTGTTGATGATCGCGCAGGTTGACCGGTCTGGTCGCGCGGTCTAGGGGTGGTGATCCTATCTCATAGGGTGGTGACTGGATAAGGTCTCACGCCTATAAATAGGAGCCACTGTAGCGGCAAATTAAGACACACCAAGTGTAAGATGAGTTATTCCTATTCCCGCGGTCTATTTCTTTCTGACGGGGCGGTCTGCTGATTGAATTTTCTTGTGCAGCTTCTGCGGATAGTGCAGTCTGCAGCGATCACCTCTTCCTCTGAAAGTATTCGAGCGGTCAGCGGCTTGCAGTGTGGGTTGCTGGAGTTCGGGAGAATCGGTGGAGTTCGTAAGGAGGGTGCGGTCTGCTCAGCGGTCTGAGGTGGTGTTCTGTAACCGGCAGTGTTGTGCGGTTAGGCGGATTGTAGAGATCGACAAAGAGACCGCACGGTCTAGAGCGGTCTCAGTTATCTTCCTTTCAAGTCGTGTATTTTCTTCTTCTCTTTTGTGCGCTGGCGAAATCATGTCTCGCCAAGCATACCTCTCCCAATACTGAAGATTTTGCTTATCAATAAAGACTATATTTCCTTCGTGTGCTTCTGGTTGTTTGGTTTGTGAACTCTAAGTTGTATGTTTCCTGCTCACTCCATAAAGATTCGAAAAATTTCACAAGCCTACGGCCCTGCTAGCTAGGTGAGAGCCTGGTCAACGGGTCAGCTCGGGGCCAACCTTTGAAACCTGCCACTGAGTGAGCCTATGGCCCTACCAGCTAGGTGAGAGCATAGTCAGCGTGTCTGCTCAGGGCCAACCTTTGAAACCTACCACCGAGAGAGCCTATGGCCCAGCTAGCTAGGATAGAGCCTGGTTAGCGGGTCTGCTCGTGGCCAACCTTTAAAACCTGCCACCTAGTGAGCCGACGACCTTGCCACCTAGGTGAGAGCCTGGTCAATGGGTCTGCTCGGGGCCAACCTTTATAACTTGCCACTGAGTGAGCCTACGGCCCTGCCAACTAGGTGAGAGCCTGGTTAGAGGGTCTGCCTAGAGCCAACCTTTAAAACCTGCCACTGAGTGAGCCTACGTCCCTTCCAGCTAGGTGAGAGCATGGTCGGCCAGTCTGCTTGGGGGCCAACCTTTGAAACCTACCATCGAGTGAGCCTACAGCCCTGCCAGCTAGTTGAGAGCCTACTCAGTGGGTCTGCTCGGGGCAAACCTTTGAAACCTGCCACCGAGTGAGCCTACGGCCCTACCAACTAGGTGAGATCCTGGTCAGTGGGTCTGCTCGGGGCCAACCTTTGAAACATGCCACCGAGTGAGCCTAAGGATCTGTCAATTCGGTGAGAGCCTGGTCAGTGGGTCTGCTCGAGGCCAACCTTTTGAAACTTGCCACTGAGTGAGCCAACGGCCCTGCCAGCTAGGTGAGAGCCTAGTTAGTGGGTCTTCTCTGGGCCAACATTTGAAACATGCCATCGAGTGAGCCTATGGCCCTGCCAGCTAGGTGAGAGCCTGGTTAATGGGTCTGCTAGGGGCCAACCTTTTGAAACTTTCCATCCTACCACCGAGTGATCCTACGGCCCTGCCAGCTCGGTGAGAGCCTGGTCAGTGGGTCTACTCGGGGCCAACCTTTTAAACCTGCCACCGAGTGAGCCTACGGCCATGCCAGCTAGGTGAGAGCCTGGTCAGTGGGTCTGCTCGTGGCCAACCTTTTGAAACCTGCCAACGAGTGAGCCTACGGCCCTGCCAGCTAGGTGAGTGCTTGGTCAGCGGGTCTGCTCGGGGCCAACCTTTGAAACCTGCCACCGAGTGAGCCTACGGCCCCACCAGCTAGATGAGAGCCTAGTCAATGGGTCTGCTCGGGGCCAACCTTTGAAACCTGCTACCGAGTGAGCCTACAGCCCTGCCAGCTAGGTGAGAGCCTGGTCAATGGGTCTGCTCGGGGCCAACCTGTGAAACCTGCTACCGAGTGAGCCTACGTCCATGGCAGCTAGGTGATGTTGAAATTTTGGAGTGTACGTAGAGGTCGGGCGGTCTGAGCATCAAATCCGGCGGTCTGGCAAACCGCGGTGGTTGGGCGGTTTGTAAAGGAGAGCGCGCGGGTTATTTTCCTACATTGGACTAGCGGCTAGCCAGTGGCTGGTGGCCTTGATTCGTCAACCATATGGGGTAAGCTATATGGTTGAAACCTGGCAGTTAGCATCCGCGGTTACTTTTATAGATTGCGATCTAGCCGATTCTTTACTCTCGGACTGGCAGGTGTCTGCTGTTATTGCTGGAGTTTTGCGTGTTGTCTGCGCGACTTGTTCTTTAGTCGGTGAACTGTTCGGCAGTGTCAATCAGCAAGCCGCGCGATTTGTTTTCTACCCACTGCTGATATGGGTGGTTATCCTATGGTGTAGGCGGTAACCGCACTCCTCACCTCTACTATAAATAGGACCCCCCGGATCGAAGAAAGTAGACAAGAACTGTAAGTGAGAGCTCGCGAGTTTGTGGTGCGGATAGACTTTTCTGTTCGCGCGGTTTGAGACTTATCTTTACTGTGTTCGCAGGTTGTGCGGCCTGCTTGTGTTTCTGATTTGATTAGAGGAGATCACAGTGGATAAGTCGGTAGCAGTTAGCGGTGGGTAGCAGCATGAGGTCGCGGTAGCGACAAGGCAGTTTTCTCTTTAACTTGTTTCAACTTTCAATAAAGGATCAGTCTGCGGCGGGTAGGCGATTTGCCATTGCCAGACTATTTTGTCTAGTTCTTCAGCAGCTTGTTCACGGTTAGAAGCGGCTAAGTGACAGCGGTCAGGCGGCCTTGCTTGGGCGAACAGAGTGAGCATTAGAATAATAGGTAGTCCGCGTGTTGAGTTGCGGTGCGGTGACTTGGAGGCTTGCGCGGACAACCTTTGTTAATCGGGCGGTTTGGCGGGTTCATCTTGTAAACCGCCAGCTTCTTGTAGTTGGTTTTCTTCTCTCCTCATCATTGTGTGTACTGATAAATCATGTCTCACAATGTATGTCTCGAAATATACAAAAGATAGTTGATACAAGATTTTTTCTTGTTCCTTCATTGTTTCTGGTTTCTGGTGCTTGGTATGGTTGGAGTGTTCCTGCAACCTGATACACCTTTGGTGACAAGTGAGTTGGTGAAGTTGAAGGTGGAGCAGGTTGACAACCTGGAATTGTAGAGGATGGAGGTAAATGGGTTTGCAGAGAAGATGTCTCAAGTGATGAAGTGGATTGGAATTGATGTTGTAATTGATGTTGTTGTTGTTGTTGTTAAGAAGAGGATGGTGTATATTCTTGATGGGGCTCTTCAACAGTGTCCATTGGGGGAATATCATCCGTTGGGGGATCTGGAATCTCTCTGTTTGACTCTAGAGGTGGAGGATATGGAGGACGAGATGCTGGAGCTTGACCAGGTTTCACTATTTGCCTGGTCCACTTGGAAAAGATTCCAATATTAATTCTCTTCCCAGGGGGAATATGCACTCCTTTTGATTTGCAGACATTTGGATAATGCTGGAAGAGCACCTGGCTCATTATCCTCATTAAAGCATTCTCCTTGTGGGAATACTTATGCCCAATCATCTTTAGGAGCAGTCTTCCCCAGTTTACCTTCTTCTTAAGTACCAGTGCTCCCATTATCTAAAGTTGTTGCCTTGGTATGGCATCATGTGCAGAGATCTTACACATCAATACTTTCCCCACTATATCAGCCAAAAATCTATGCTCTTCACCAAGGTCCACCTTTTTCAGATTATAGGCTTGTCCTTTTTAAATTTCATCTGCTCCAAGGATCTCTTAAGTTCATCCCTTGTGAGTTCATCTGACTCATCCCCTGTCTGAAGGTCATATGTTTCGGTCAACAATTCCTCTGTGATCAACACATCTGTGTCATATATCTTTCCATTAAGGGAGCCATCCTCTCCTATCTGAATGTTGTCTTTAAGTTCAGTCAATTCGACTTCCAAAATCTTGCATCGTGTTGAGATAAAATTGGTTAGACCAGCCTCCTGAAACAGGCTAAGAATTGCTTTGAAACTCTCTGCGGCCGTATTGAAGGAATCAACATCTACATCGAACCCTGAATTAACCTTAGGAGGAACCATCTCTTTGAGTGTACCTGCAAAGATAAAGGGAAAGAGAAAGAGAGAGATGCACGGGAAAGCTGGAGAGCATAAGAGCAAGAGAAATAGTATTCGAAAGCGTAAATATTTCGAAGCAGTAATTGCTTAAAAGCAGATGATGTTGGAACATGCTTTCCGCATCTCTTGGTTTGACAATAACAAATCCTATTGTATTTGATCATACTTGTTTTGTGTTTATAGTATGCAGGATTCTGTGCTTTCAAATCTCCATGGAAATGTGTATTGTTGTTGCTACGGCGTAGCGTCAGTACTACCATTGGCGCTAGTGTTCGTTCAACGAAATGGAAGCTGCGTTCGACGAACTAGCGTTCGACCAAATGAAACCTACGTTCGACGAACTGCATGCTCGACCACGGCGCTCGAAGAAATGCATGATTTACTGCGGCGCATTAGAACTACCGCTGGCGCTAGCGATCGACGAAATGAAGGTCGATGAAATGAAAGCAGCGATTGACGAAATGGAGTTCGACAAAATGAAAGCGGAGTTTGACGAAGATGCGCCCAACGAAGTGCTCTACCACGGTGCATTAGAACTACCGCAGGCGCTAGTATTTGTTCGACGAAATGAAGGTTGCGCTCGACGAAATGCTTATCACTGCGTTCGATGAATTTGCGATCGACGAAAGTTGAATCCTGTTCGACGAAAATTCGGTCGACGAAATATGAGACCAGTTCGACGAAAATGCGCCCAACGAAAAGATATGTGCTCTACCGCAGCGTGTTAGCACTATCGCTGGTGCTAGTATAAATGGAAACAATTGCAAGAAGGAAATAGTGGAGAAAAAGGAATGTCGATGGGACGCTTGTTTGACAAGTACTATCACGACACGTTAAGTCTAACGCCTGGCGGTAGCTTTTGGAAACGTCCCGTCTGGAGTTGAATGAGGAGCAGATTTGGAAGAAGATTGAGGATGAAGGAAGGATATCTCGCTATCGAGGCGCAATAGCGTTACCGTGGCGCGTTAGTCGGTGCTCTATGTTTGGCTGTCAAAAGTTGCCTTATCTGCCACAATCCGTGCCTGATCTTCGCCCAATATGGCTACCGCGGGGCGGTAGTACTACCGCAAGCAGTAGCGGCTAAATCTATAAAAAGATGCGCGCCTCCTCCATTGTTGCTTGCTGTTACAGAAGGAATTGAAGCCACATTTTCAGAGCACTCGTGAGAGCCTTCTCCAAGCAGCAAGAAGTACTCCATCAACGTTCGTGAACGCAAAGAACTTGAAGAACAATACGATCGCATCTACATCGACATCAAGTTCTACTTTTGAGGGAGTGTTTAGTTTGAGTTTTGCTTTATTGTCTAATTGTAACCTTTATATCTTTGGTTCGGTAGTGGAATTTGCCAAACGGCGACTAGGGCCTTGCGGGGACTAGGGGAATTCGCCACACGGCGACTAGGTCTGGGTAGGACTAATTCGCCTCGTGTTGGCGACTAGGTCTAGTGAGTAGAACTAGGGGGTGCTCGAGGCCTTTCTGGGGATAGGAAGGCTAGAGCGGCTTGAGGCCATATCTGGGGAGAGATCGGCTAAAACCAACCGGTTCGTGGGGATACGAGTCGGTATAAAAAACAAAATGGGTTTTCATATTATTCGCTTCGATTTCTAGCGTCATTGAAATAAGATTTTGTAATCAATTTTATAAATGATAATCATGTCTCTTCTTGTTTAATAAAATTGATTTCATTTCTAATTTCATTATCTCTTTACTTTTGATTTAACTTACTTTGACCAAAATATCAAAAGTATTCTGTTAAAGTTTAAAGTTTTTAAAATCTTTATTCACCCCCCCCCCCCCCCCCCCCCCCCCCCCCGCGCTCTAAGGGCGCCTACAGATAGAATAAGTGGTATCAGAGCTAGGTTATTCCAAATCGGCTTAACAACCGGGAATAATGGCGTCTCTTGATCATGATCTCGCTTCTACGAGTGGGGAAAATTTTAATGTAAATGAAAATGGATTATCACCACCTTTATTTATGGGCAAAATTTATAAAGGGCTTAGATGAAAAAGTTTGGAATATTACTATTGAAAAGCCATCTAGCGTACTAACTAGAAACGAAATTGTTTTAAATGCAAAATCTATAAACAGTATATTCTGTGCGTTAGACCAAAATATTTTCAAACTTATTTATACGTTACCTACCGCATATGAGATCTGGAATTTTCTTGAAAGAACTTATGATTCTTCTTTTGCAAGTGTGGAACAAATGCAAGACATGGAGTGTAAGACGCTTTTTTTTCTTTTCAAACCTGGGGTCTTAGGCCCAGAACCGCCGCTTTGTGGTGACACCCTCGCACGTGAAGGTCTCCACTACAATGTGCCGAACCTGCCGGCCAAATCGATCACAAATAAGAAAAGTATACTTGAACAAATAAAGAAGCTCAAGACCACATCACATGAAATATAAAACCATAAAGGTAAATGTCCATAGATATTAACTGAATAAAAGATTACATTAATAAAGGGCTCATGCCCTGTACATCATATCCTCACTACAAGATCACTCACGGAATCTAACTACTAATCTCTCCCTGATCCTGAAACTTGTGATCCTGCACTAGACTGGTCCGCCTCCGTCTGCACCGGCCTCTAGTGTTGCTGCGTCTCCTCGATCCCCTAAAATGATATGGTCCACCGACCGTTAGTCAAAAAGACAAAGCCTTATGTTACCCACCCCACCACCAATGGCTCCTAGGTACCGTGCGGGAGGGATGAAGCGGAGGACAACAAGGGGTATAATCAAAAAGCAGATGACAGGGGCATAATCTACAGGAAGTGCTTCTACCACTACACATGTACATAAGTAATCGAAGCACTAAAGAGCATAGTAAGAGCAGGTAAAGAGTAAGTAAAGTGCAGTAAGTAAAGACAGATATAATAGAAAAGTAACCATTGATTTATAGGAATGCCCATACAAACCTATAGACCAAGGGGTCGTTTAGCAAGGCCTATTGTATAAGAAGTCCCATAACCGACTTATACGATAGGGGTAGGGGTCGAACGCAATGTTTATGCCATGACATGCAGAGTTATTCAGTTTATGCTATGTTCATACAAGTGCATCACACACACTTCGACTCTATGCGCACAAACCTTTAGTTTCCCCTTTTTGGAGCTAGCAAGACTGCCAGGATACTCCCGTAGTGGCAAAAGGAAGCGGTGGATTGAGCCTCGCCCACCTCTAGGTTGGTATTCACACTACCTAACCTAGACCAATCGTAAGCCTCAACACAAAACTGCGGAACATCTGCGTACTCTTACTGGCTGGACCACCAGACTTTTATGGCTAAGTGCAAATTCCATACTTGCCGAGTCAACGTATTGACGTCGGTGTGAACAACCGTCCAATACAGAAGACCCACAACCTTCATGCACATGCAAACATGTTCTACTATCTATCTCCGAGCCATAAGATCCCCGGGTTATCCCTCCCATGAGCATAACCTTCCGAGCCACTGGCTCGCCGGACCAACCCGTCCGTACCAACAAACCTTACTGAGTCACAAGCTCACCAGACTAATTAGTCTACTGCTACAACCACCGAGCCTGCCGCTCGTAAGACCAAACTGGCTAATATTCACGTGATAACGGGGTGTGGGTGAGAGTATTATTAAGTTAATCTTGTATATAACTTAACCCTATAATTTATGGTTAATCTTGGACTTCCTGAGGATTACCCTGTGAGGGGCTCGCTACGGTACTAGGAACCACAATGGGATGAAACCCCATTGCTCCCTTTCTCAAGACACTTAGTGTTGTTGGTATCTACCCATAAGAACACCCCTCTTACCATTTTACTTGAGTTAAACCTAAGTGCTTTATGACACGCTAGGGAAAAGACGATCCTTCGTCAATCCCAAGCACTACCTTTCCCTTAACTCATCAAGCACTCTTAATATATAACTACTTTTTGGTGACCTAAATCTCTTCATCCTGACCATGTACACCAACTACATGTCATTCCCACTTAGTAGGCCACTAGTTACCCAAGTTCCACAGTTTTACTAAACGTTGACCAACTAACTATATGAAGCTTGTAATTAGAGTCACTCCAAAGATTCATCCAACTGACTCAAGATAATTACTAGGGGTCTATCATGATGTTATAAGACTAAATCCAGAGAATCATATTTTTCCTTAATTATTTAGTATTTATTTTAATTTCTCCAAACATTTGCCAAGTATGAAAATGAACATGAAGTATAAGGAATTCTTATGATATGGCTCTCCAAAAATTATGATAAATCTATAATGACTAAATAAAAGCAAATACAACATATCATATTTTTACAGTAAGAAAATGTCCTCTATTTTTGTTATTTGTCATCTATCCAAACTTGTAGATTTATGAAGGAACCACCAAAAATACCTACACCAAAATTATGGGAAAAATACCAAGCTCTTGTATTCATCAGAAAAGTCTACTGACTAAGTTTTAGGATTTATAGAAATCATTTTCTCACTTAAATAAATACTTTAAGAAAACCTCAAACAAGATAAGTTGTGAAGTAGCCTACTGATTTATGTCTCGAAAAATTATATAAAAATTCACAGAGCTTCCTAATACTCTGAAATGTCTTATCACCAATTTTCACAATTTATAAAGTAGTATTGGACCTTCAAATATTTTTCTTAAGTCTAAACCAAGAAAGGTGTCTTGTGAATGAAGTACTAGTTAAATCATTTAATAAAATACACAAAAATTACCAGAGGTCCAAAAAATGATTATAAAGGCACTACCAAGGTTTCATAATCATCCAAGTCCATTTAAGTATGTAAATTTCTCTTATAATGAATTTCCCTAAAGGTTTATGACCTATCTCAAAGGGAACAATTGCTCCTAAAATTCTTATAAAATTACCTAGGGCCTATTTACACCCTATGAACTTATCCACCAAGTTTCATAACCATTCAAGGACATTTGACCCCTTGTCCTTCACAAGGTCCTACATGCACACCTAGGGCTAAAACTAGTGTCCTAGGGCATAACCACCTCCACACCACCCATATCACTCATGGAGGTGTCTTAGGTGATCCTAAACCATTGTCCAAGGTTTAATCTCATGGCGAGGATATTTGACCACAATACCCCAAGATAAACATCATGCCCTAATTTTGACCTAATTAGACCCAACTTAGGTTAACCAATTTCCAAACTAAATCAGTCCCAATTCGACTGAGATTTTCACCAGGGTCATGTGATAACCCTAAGAAGTACCCACTAAACTTTGGAGGGCATTGGAGGTCATTTGACCCAATAATTAATTAATATATGATTTTTAAAATTATTACAAAAACTTTAGAAAATTGTTCTCCTAAAATTCCCATATTTGGATATGATGCGTGTGTAGGTATAAGTAGACGATGTTTCAAATCTCAAGTCCATATCATTTCCCAATCAAAAGTTATTCAAGAAATGGTGGTTGTCCTACATTAGGGACCAGCCCCACCAAAATGGACCTACAAAGAGCTACAGAACTCCATTTGGGGTGAAATTAATTTTAAAATAAATTAGACTCCAAGGGCTACAACTTTCGGGTTGACCACTTTTTCAGTAAAGGGGCCTAAATATTTTTAATAAATTAATCTAAGTACATCAAAACTGTGATAGAAAATATAATTTCATAAGGATTTATACTATATGATTCAGCACGAATCCTGAAGCAAATCCGATGGTAGCTGGTCATCTTCCTCCTCCAGCCAAGGGTGGAGATTTACCCGACCTGTAGCCAATCTACCATGGTTTTCCCGGCCACTCACGCCCCTCCCCGGCTGGCCAATGCCACCACCACCTTCCTTGAGGTGGTGGTCGGCGTTGGGAGGTGTTGGCCGGCCGGTGGTGGCCGGAACCGGTGGTTTTGGCAAGAAGAAAATCTCCAATAAAAGGAGATTTTGGCCATGAAGATGGAGGACCAATTGGCCCCAATCCTTGCCAATTTTTGAAGTAGATCTACCCACTAGAGAAGAGGAGAAGAACCAGACCTCCAATCGTGCTTGAGGGTGGTTGTTTCCCGGATTTGCCATGGCCGCCACCGCCATCAAGTTGTGCTCCTTGCCGATCTGAGCCTCCATTGCACGATTTCCTCTGGAAGGTTGGGGGTTTCACTCCTCTCAGTCTTTTGAAGATGATAGAGATCTTAATCGAGGGAGAGGGGGGGTTATACCTTGAATGCCATTAATGGCCATCAAAGGAGAATTTCGGCCATGGTTAAAACCGCCAAAATCAGCCCCCATGTGGGCTGGAAAACCTCTTAAACTTCTCATAACTGATAGAGGGAGTAAATCCCTTCAATTGGGGAGGCCTTTGGCCTCCTCTTGGCCATGAATGCCATTACTTCTCTCTTTCTCTCTCCACCATTTTAGGGGAAAATGGGATTTTCTCTCTCCTGGCCGAATTTCTTGAAATTGAATGGCAATTTCAGTAGCACCCAACCCCATTAGGTGGTGGACCACCTCAATTGAGTCTAGGCCAAGTGGATTGGGCTTGATTAGGTCAAAACATGTCATTTTGACCTATGTTTAGGGTGGAGTTGACTTTGGTCGATTTGACCATTTAGGTTGACCCCAATGGGTGGCTAGTGACCCATTGGCCTCTATTAATGGTTAGAAAGGTCTAGGTATGGTCAATTTGGCAAGGTGGAGGCCAATTGACCCACAATAGGGCAATTTGACCAAAATAGGGCTAGAGTTGACTTAGGTCAAATTGGCCAAATTGGTGGCCCCATGATAGGTGTTTATAGTTTATTGGGTCCCTAATATCCTTATAAGGGTAAAGGCAATGTCAATTTGGCATGGTGGAGGTCAATTGAACATAATTAGGCTACTTTGACCAATTTGAGGTTAGGTTTGACTTTGGTCAATTTGACCTCTTTGGTTGACCCCAATGGGTCCTTGATGCTCTAAGGGACCCTCCAAAGGGTTAGGTGTGCCATGGTGGGGTCAAGGTGAGGCCCTTAAGTCCAACCCTATGCTTGTTAACTGGAAATTGTTATTTGCAGACCAATGTGGTTTCCTTCTTCTTGGCTAAGGCCAAGTGGTCTGTTCAAGCTTCCTAGAGTTTTGTCATGACCTAGTTATGACAAAACCACTCTAGGGGTCTAGTTGTTTGGGGGATGTTACAAATCCCAATAAACAAAAAAAATAATTTCGTCCCCGAAATTCAGGTTAGGTCTGCCGGGCTTCTACCGCAAGTGCTTGAACGTAACATCTCTTAAGAATGGAAGTTATTCCTGACTCGAAGAGCACCGACTATCTCTGCTACATCAGTTCTAGAGGCTCTCAGGTGAATCAATCAATCGGAGGCTACCGGGCCATCTATAATAGAAATTTGCTGCTCTGGCCGTAGTAGAGCTCTCCTAAAGGAGGAGACATGGAAGACGTCGTGCAATCCCGCTAACTCCGGTGGCAACTCCAGTCTATAAACCAACGGGATGATCCAATCCAAGATCCTATAGTGCCCATCTATCTCAGACTGAGCTTCTTCTGCCTATGAACCCGCGAGACTCCATGCATCAGACGTATCTTCTGGAACACCCGGTCTCCAACCTGGAACTCTACTGCACGATGCCACACATCGTAATACCTGACCTGGCTTCTCTGGGCCTCCACCATCCTAAGTCAAATCAGTCGCACCTAGGTATCTATGTACTCCATAAATTCTGAGCCGAGTTCCTTGGGATCCTCATCCTGGATCCAAGACAGTGGAGTCCTGTGCCTCTGTCCCTCTGAGGGTGGAAAGCTGTGCTGAACGTCAACCAAGAGTCTAGATAAGCCTGGACTGATCTTCACTTCTTGGACGTAAAAAGTCCATCCTGATCCGACACAATCATCCTGGTCACACCACGATGGCAGACAAACTACTCAACAAATCCCATCAGACACCAACGGGAGCGTCCTTCCAGCCCGGGGTGACCCTAGCTACCTTAGTCAATCTATCTTCGACGTTCCAAATAAAACTGTGTTCGGAGTGGTAACCTATGTGTGAAATTTATAATTATATCCTTGAGCTTCCACTCTAACATGGGCAGTGAATGTGGCTGTTCTCCAAAGACTCTTGCACTTGGTCTACACCAGTCGACAAACCTGACAGTGCAACCCAAACCTACGACATCTTTCTTTATTTAGGAAGCTACATGTTCTGGGAAAACACCATTTCTTTGGTGACTAAAGCTCTTGTTTGTACAGGTAGACAACACCTTTATAAAGTTTTCTCTACACATTCAGATTCTTTTTCTTTCAAGTACGTCCGAATGACCAATCATCTCCACTCCACGACTTATCCAGTTCTTATCATTGATGGAACTGATTAGGTAGTCAGGCATCCCAATTATCCTCAAATTTAAAGGGGGGTGTACACGTGAATCTTATGAACATATTTTAACCAACCTTTATTAGTATCCATGTTTGTAAGATAACTCCCAATCATTTTCTATATGGAGTTTGATTCATAAGGTATGGGTAAAATCTTTTGAAACCCTAAGGTTTTTCACATGTCAATTTCATCAAGGAAGTATCACCACGTTTATTTCACCAAATTTCTATTACTTCCACATATGCTAGTCTTGATCACTTTCAGATGGTCCAAAGTAAGATAAACTTAGATCGTTCTTATCATAGTAAACTCAAACACTAGATTCTAAATCCAATAAGTCGTCGTTTAAGATCTCTGGTTATTTATCATCAAAGCTCCCAAGGTATAAGGCTATTATTGTAATTAAGATTCTCTACCTTCATAAGGTGTGATTTTTAACAAACCATGAGTTAATCACTTCTGAATGCCCCAAACCTCAAGAATTGTCGGATATAACTACAACTTGTCAGATCTAATTTCCGTCCTCATCTTCTAGACTAGGACATAGACATCCTTAAGTGATTAATCATGTCGTCTTTACATTTCCAATGATTCAACTAAGGTCAAGTTGTTGTTTGATCAACGATGTTTATCCATTGTCCTGGTAATACTTCAGATCATTATTCCAGAACTACTTTTACACTATCTCATCCTTGCCCGAGTAACGTCGAATATGATCAATTTCAAAATCATTTTGTTCACGACGCAGCACTTTCTAAATTAAATCTAAGGAAAACCCAAGTCAGTCATTAATTTGACTAATAAACAAAAGGTAAGCCCCAATAAACAAAAGATAATCCCCAGTAAACAAAAGATAAGCCACTATCTATTTTGGGCTGAGTATCTTTAATATCACCAAGTTATATTCGTCTCATGTATACAAACAATCTTTAGGGCACACAACCTTAGACTGGGGTTCTATCTTGAGACTTGTTGGTGTACTCCATACATTAGACTCTTCAAGGTACTCGTTTCGACAACCTTATCAAGGTCAACATGCAACTCACTCCCAAACGGTTATCTTTTGAACTTCAATTCTTATCCGATGGTGTTTGTCTTTATGTAATCATGTCACTGGTATGAGGGTTGAGTTTACGAGTCCCATACCATTCTGCTTATGTGTCAGTCTCTCTTTCTCTAGCTTCTTTGGGGTATTCTCATACCTTCACCAAAATTATACCTACGTTCTATTTTAGACTAGGGCATGGTATAAATGGTCATGGTAGGTCACGTGTCCTAGTGGGATTGAGCCTAACTCATTGACTAAAGGACTATCTAAACATTTCTTTGCAGACGGAGGAATTCCTTGCTGGGGGCAGGGTTCGTCGCAGGCTACAAAAGAAAACTTGCCAAAAGGATTCAGTTAAAAGTGAACTTTTTCATGTGATTTCACCATATGGGCACACCATTGCTTCCGCTGCATAGTTTGTCCTCAAACTAAACTCGCGCGGGGTGGCCCAGGGTGTGTGGACTTCTAATCTTCGGATCGAGGTTTTCTCTGATAACACTTGTAGGACCCCATTTTTTTTTCTTTTCAAACCCGGGGTCTTAGACCCAGAACCGCCGCTTTGTGGTGACACCCTCGCATGGGAAGGTCGTCACTACAAATCACCGATCCTGTCAGCCAAATCGATCACAAAAAAGAAAAGTATACTTGAACAAATAAAGAAGCTCAAGACCACATCACATGAAATATAAAACCATAAAGGTAAATGTCCACAGATAATAACTGAATAAAAGATTACATTAATAAAGGTCTCATGCCCTGTACATCATATCCTAACTACAAGATCTCTCACGGAAGCTAACTACTAATCAATCCCTGATCCTGAAACTGGTGCTCCTGCACTAGACTGGTCCGCCTTCGTCTACACCGGCCTCTGGTGTTGCTGCGTCTCCTCGATCGCCTAAAATGATAAGGTCCACCGACCGTTAGTCAAAAAGACTAAGCCTTATGTTACTCACCCCACCCCCAATGGCTCCTAGGTACCGTGTGGGAGGGATGAAGCGAAGGACAACAAGGGGTATAATTAAAAAGCAGATGACAGGGGCATAATCTACAGGAAGTGTTTCTACCACCACACATATGTACATAAGTAATCGAAGTAGTAAAGAGCATAGTAAGAGCAGGTAAAGAGTAAGTAAAGTGCATTAAGTAAAGACAGATATAATAGAAAAGTAACCATTGATTTATAGGAATGCACATACAAACCTGTAGACCAAGGGGTCGTTTAGCAAGGCCTATTGTATAAGAAGTCCCATAACCGACTTATACGATAGGGGTAGGGGTCGAAACGCAATGTTTATGCCATGACATGCAGAGTTATGCAGTGTATGCTATGTTCATACAAGTACAACTCACACACTTCGACTCTATGCGCACAGACCTTTAGTTCCCCCTTTTTGGAGCTAGCAAGACTCCCAGGATACTCCCGGAGTGGCAAACGGAAGCGGTGGGTTGGGCCTCGCCCACCTCTAGGTTCGTATTCACACTACCTAACCTAGACCTATCGTATGCCTCAATGCAAAACCGCAGAGCATTTGCGTACTCTTACTGGCTGGACCACCAGACTTTTATGGCTAAGTGCAAATTCCATACTTGTCGAGTCAACGTATTGACGCGGTGTGAACAACCGTCCAATACCGAAGACCCACCACCTTCGTGCACATGCAAACATGTTCTACTATCTATCTCCGAGCCATAAGCTCCCCGAGCTATCCCTCCTGTGAGCATAATCTTCCGAGCCACCGGCTCGCCGGACCAACCCGTCCGTACCAACAAACCTTACTGAGTCACAAGCTCACCAGACTAATTAGTCTACTGCTATAACCAACGAACCTACCACTCGTAATACCAAACTAACTAATATTCCCATGATAATGGGGTGTGGGTGAGAGTATTTTTAAGTTAATCTTGTATACAACTTAACCCTATAATTTATGGTTAATCTTGGACTTCCCGAGGATTACCCTGTGAGGGGCTCGCTACGGTACTAGGAACCACAATGGGATGAAACCCCAAAGTTCCCTTTCTCAAGACACTTAGTGTTGTTGGTATCTACCCATAAGAACACCCCTCTTATCATTTTACTTGAGTTAAACCTAAGTGCTTTATGCCACGCTAGGGAAAAGACGATCCTTCGTCAATCCCAAGCACTACCTTTCCCTTAACTCACCAAGCACTCTTAATATGTAACTCCTTTTTGGTGACCTAAATCTCTTCATCCTGACCATGTACACCAACTACATGCCATTCCCACTTAGTAGGCCACAGGTTACCCAAGTTCCACAGTTTTACTAAACGCAGACCAACTAACTATATGAAGCTTGTAATTAGAGACACTCCAAATATTCATCCAAATGACTCAAGATAATTACTAGGGGTCTATCATGATGTTATAAGACTAAATCCAGAAAATCATATTTTTCTTTAATTATTTAGTATTTAATTTAATTTCTCCAAACATTTGCCAAGTATGAAAATGAACATGAAGTATAAGGAATTCTTATGATATGGCTCTCCAAAAATTATGATAAATTTATAATGAATAAATAACATCAAATACAACATATCATATTTTTACAGTAAGAAATTGTCCTCTATTTTTGTTATTTATCATCAATCCAAACTTGTAGATTTATGAAGGAACTACCAAAACTACCTACACCAAAATTATGGGAAAAATACCAAACTCTTGTATTCATCAGAAAAGTCTACTGACTATGTTTTAGGATTTATAGAAATCATTTTCTCACTTAAATAAATACTTTAAGAAAACCTCAAATAAGATAAGTTGTGAAGTAGCCTACTGATTTATGTCTCAAAAAATTATATAAAAATTCACAGAGCTTCCAAATACTCTGAAATGTCCTATCACCAATGTTCACAATTTATAAAGTAGTATTGGACCCTCAAATATTTTTCTTAAGTCTAAATCAGGAAAGGTGTCTTGTGAATGAAGTACTAGTTAAATCATTTAATAAAATACACAAAAATTACCAGAGGTCCAAAAAATAATTATAAAGGCACTACCAAGGTTTCATCATCATCCAAGGCCATTTAAGTATGTAAATTTCTCTTATAATGAATTTCCCTAAAGGGTTTATGACCTATCTCAAAGGGAACAACTGCTCCTAAAATTCTTATAAAATTACCTAGGGCCTATTTACACCCTATGAACGTATCCACCAAGTTTCATAACCATTCAAGGACATTTGACCCCATGTCCTTCACAAGGTCCTACATGCACACCTAGGGCTAAAACTAGTGTCCTAGGGCATAACCACCCCCACACCACCCATATCACTCATGGAGGTGTTTTAGGTGATCTTAAACCATTGTCCAAGGTTTAATCTCATGGTGAGGATATTTGACCACAATACCCCAAGAAAAACATCATGCCCTAATTTTGAACTAATTAGACCCAACTTATGTTAACCAATTTCCAAACTAAATCAGTCCCAATTGGGCTGAGATTTTTACCAGGGTCATGTGATAACCCTAAGAAGTACCCACTAAACTTTGGAGGGCATTAGATGTCATTTGACCCAATAATTAATTAATATATGATTTATGAAATTATTACAAAAACCTTAGAAAATTGTTCTCCTAAAATTCCCATATTTGGATATGATGTGTGTGTAGGTATAAGTAGACTATGTTTCAAATCTCAAGTCCATATCATTTCCCAATCAAAAGTTATTCATGAAATGGTTGTTGTCTTACATTAGGGACCAGCCCCACCAAAATGGACCTACAGGGAGCTACAGAACTCCTTTTGGGATAAAATCAATTTTAAAATAAAGTAGACTCCAAGGGCTACAACTTTCTTGTTGACCACTTTTTCTGTAGTGACAGAAAATATAATTTCATAAGGATTTATACTATATGATTCAGCACGAATCCTGAAGCAAATCCGATGGTAGCTGGTCATCTTCCTCATCCAGCCAAGGGTGGAGATTTAGCCGACCTGTAGCCTATCTACCATGGTTTTCCCGGCCACCCACGCCCCTTCCCGGCCGGCCAATGCCACCACCACCTTCCTTGAGGTGGTGGCCGACGATGGGAGGTGTTGGCCGGCCGGTGGTGGCCGGAACCGGTGGTTTTGGCAAGAAGAAAATCTCGAATAAAAGGAGATTTCGGCCATGAAGATGGAGAACCAATTGGCCCCAATCCTTGCTTATTTTTGAAGTAGATCTACCCACTAGAGAAGAGGAGAAGAACCAGACCTCCAATCGGGCCTGAGGGTGGTTGTTTCCCGGATTTGCCATGGCCGCCCCCTTCAAGTTATGCTCCTTGCCGATCTGAGCCTCCACTGCACAATTTCCTCTGGAAGGTTGGGGGTTTCACTCCTCTCAGTCTTTTGAAGATGAAAGAGATCTTAATCGAGGGAGAGGGGGGTTATACCTTGAATGTCATTAATGGCCATCAAAGGAGAATTTCGGCCATGGTTAAAAATGCCAAGTTCAGCCCCCATGTGGGCTGGAAAACCTCCTAAACTTCTCATAACTGATAGAGGGAGTGAATCCCATCAATTGGGGAGGCCTTTGGCCTCCTCTTGGACATGAATGCCATTACTTCTCTCTTTCTCTCTCCACTATTTTTGGGGAAAATGGGATTTTCTCTCTCCTGGCCGAATTTCTTGAAATTTAATGGCAATTTCAGTAGCACCCAACCCCATTAGGTGGTGGACCACCTCAATTGAGTCTAGGCCAAGTGGATTGGGCTTGATTAGGTCAAAACATGTCATTTTGACCTAAGTTTAGGGTGGAGTTGACTTTGGTCGATTTGACCATTTAGGTAGACCCCAATGGGTGTATAGTGACCCATTGGCCTCTATTAAGGGTTAGAAAGGTCTAGGTATGGGCAATTTGGCAAGGTGGAGGCCAATTGACCCATAATAGTGCAATTTGACCAAAATAGGGCTAGAGTTGACTTAGGTCAAATTGGCCAAATTTCTGGTCCCATGATAGGGATTTTTAGTCTATTGGGTCCCTAATATCCTTATAAGGGTAAAGGCAAGGTCAATTTGGCATGGTGGAGGTCAATTGACCCTAATTAGGCTACTTTGACCAATTTGAGGTTATGGTTGACTTTGGTCAATTTGACCTCTTTGGTTGACCCCAATGGGTCCTTGATGCTCTAAGGGACCCTCCAAAGGGTTAGGTGTGCCATGGTGGGGTCAAGGGTCAAGGTGAGGCCCTTAAGTCCAACCCTATGCTTGTTAACTGCAAATTGCTATTTGCAGACCAATGTGGTTTCCTTCTTCTTGGCTAAGGCCAAGTGGTCTGTTCAAGCTTCCTAGGGTTTTGTCATGACCTAGTTATGACAAAACCACTCTAGGGGTCTAGTTGTTTGGGGGATGTTACATGGAGAACATACAAGCTTGCACAAATGTTTAAGAAAGCTCCTCACGGGATGGATCAATGAAGCACACATCAAATGGAAGAGAAGTAGAAATACTATCTTCTGAAGAGGAGTGCCAAAATGATGTCAAAGAAACTATATGTTCAAATTGTGCCTCTCCCGAAAGCAATGTAAGGAAATCAAATCCCATTTTCTGTACTTCTATTTCTACATTACAATTGCTTCAAACAACAAAGCGCAAAATTAAGAAATTAAAAAATGCTAATAAACATTTGCGCTTAGAAAATAAAAATTTAAAGGAAAAAATTAATGAAAAATCAAATTCTAATTTATCTAGTTATACCCAAGGCTCCTTAGTTGAAAACAGTACACCTTGTATAGAATTTAATGATCTAAAAGAAAAATGCAAGGAACTTGAAAAGGAACTTTTTTTTTATAAAAGAACAAAATGAAAGATTATGTTTAAAAAATTCATCTTTGGAAAATGATTGTGCTAAGTGTAAAGACTATAAAATTGAAATTAAAGAGATGGATGAACCATTTGATGAATATAGAAATAACTATCAAAATCATATTGATTCAATTGTTTCCATTCTTAAAAATAGCATGTTGGGAAAATGATTTCTCTTAACCCGTGAAAATGAGTTGAATATGAATTCTAAGAAAGGAAAATCAAGGTTAAGTAAATATGCGTCGAATAATATTCGACGCAACGTCGAAGTAGTATCGACGTTCCCTTCAGAATGAGTCGAAGGAACTTTAAGAAGAATTCGACGTATCCTATGTCGACGTAGCTCTGACTTCTAGTCGACGCATATTGAGAAGTCGACGCACCTTAGTCGACGCACTTTCCTTATTCTTCTCTCGACGTCCAGCCAGGACGAATTCGACGCTTACGTCGAATAGTAATCAACGCACGTCGATTTCTATGCTTTATTCAAAAATCGCCAGATCTCTTTCCTTCTTTTATAGATCTGATTTATATGGAATTAATTTATTCTTTATAGCCGTTCTGAATCATTCTTTTCCTCTAATGGATTCTTGGCTAAATTGATTAAATCCATTATGGACATTATTTGAAATCAAAATGAATTCTTTCCTTCTATAGACATAATCATTATGGAAATATTTCTATCTTTCTATTTCTCTGTCTGCTAATCAATTATCTTCCTATAGTATTATTTGAATGGACAGAGCTATAAAACAATAAGGAAGTCGACAGAGAAAATAACAAGAAGTGATCCACCATTTTACATTTTCAAAAAGAGGAAGAGCTCCCAAGTGAAAAGAGAGAATTGAGAAATAGTGCTGCAGCAAAGATCAAGCTTCCTTCTCCTTCTTACTCTGAAGTCATACTGCTGCAAACTCTGATAGCTCTCACAAAAGAGAGAAAAGGGCTACAATCTCCTTCTCACTATAGAAGAGAGATTTCATGCACTACTTCTTGTGCTTCCAATCTTCTTGCTGGGAAGAAGATTCTTTCTTGTCTTAAATACTTCCTCTTCTTATTTCACTTTCCCATATTGTAAAAGAGTTTTTAGAATCTCTCTTCAAAAAATTCAGTTGTACTAGTTCTAAGAGTCTCCTTATCAAAAGACTCAGGGTGGTTCTAAGAGTCTCCTTATCAAAAGACTCAGTGCACAATAGTGAATTCCTGCCAAGGGGGTAGAAGAGTGGACTACCCAAAGTTTGGGGAACCACTATATTTCTTTGTGTTGTGCTGTGATTTTTTTTTCTTCTTGCATTTATTTTCTTTACTTGTTTAATTTTTGTTGGTGTGTGGGAAGCACTAATCTGTGGTCACTACACTTATATATATATAATTATTAACTTTGCACAAAAATATTTTAAATCTCTATTCACCCCCCCCCCCCTCTAGAGAATTCTAGTGAGGTTAACTGTGCACATTCAATTGGTATCAGAGCTAGGTTGATCTAAAAAGGTTAACTCCTTGATCAAAAAGATCCTACCTCTTATTTATATATATATATATATATATATATTTCTAACAATTATTTTTCACATGGCACAAATCAAAGATTATGCTTCCACCAGACAACCAATGTGCAATCTTGAAAAGTTTGCAGTTTGGAAAAGAATTAGGATTTATATGAATTCTATTGATGAAGATTTATTTAATGTTATCTTGACAGGTCCTCCCAAGCCTTATAGAAAAGACTCAAGTGGTGAAGTGACTCAAACACTTGTTCCAAAGGCTAAGTGGACAGTTGAAGAGAAAAAGGCAGGAACATGTGATGCAAAAGCTGTAAATATTCTGGTCTCAACCCTCTCTGATGAAATCTTTCAAAGGGTTGTTGATTGTGAATCAGCCAAAGAAATTTGGGAAGATCTCATAAAGGTGGTAGAAGGAAGTGCTGATGAAAGAAAAGATAGGAAGGCTCCATTGATCTCTCAATATGAGAACTTCCAAAAGAAGAATGAAGAAAGCATCTCTGAGATGTTTGACAGATTCAGTCTGATCATCAATCAACTAAGGGACTTGGATAGAGAAATCTCTCTCGCCGAGATTAATGACAAATTGCTGATGAGTCTCCCAAGTTCATGGGACTCAAGGATATGGGCAATAAGAGACACAAGAGGACAAAGGGAAATTTCAACAGATGCTCTCTTAGGAAAACTCAGATCCTATGAGCAATTGCTAAAAACCAGAGAAGAGAAGAAGAGAAGAGAAAACACCCAACTTCTTCAAAAGACAGGAACATTGCATTAAAAGCAACAGAAGAAAGAAGCTCTGTCACTGAAGAAGAACTATTCAGTTTCCTCGCCAGAAAATTCAAAAAATGGGTCAGGACAGATGGATCAAGAAGGAGAGAGTCAAAACCAAGGTATGACAAAACTCCTACTAAAGAAATTATTTGTTACTCCTGCAGGAAACCTGGACATATTGACCCCAGAATGTCCAGAAAATGCTGAGACAAAGAAAGATCTGAAAAAGAAAGGTCTCAAGAAAAAGGGGAAGAAGAAAGAAAGAGGCTTTATAGCAGAAGCCTGGAGTGATACAGACTCTGAGGATAGCTCCTCTTCTAAGAGTGACAATGAAGAGCCTAAGCAAGAAGATCTATGCTTAATGGCCCTTGAAGGCTCAAAGAATGATGATGGTGCTAAATCATGGAGTAAAACAGGATCAGAAGATAGCATATCTTCTGAAGATGAAAAAGATGATAGCCTTATTCTCATAGAGGAATCTGAGGATAAGGATGAGGTAAGCATTTTTGATGAAATAGATTTTCAAAGTGATAATTTCAGAAATGATTTTATGGGAATGTGTCTAGATCAACTAAAAGCTACACAAGAAATTAAAGATCTAAAAGAACAAATCAATGTGGCTAAAAACCAGAGAAATAGAGAAGTTAAATGCTCTAAAAATTATGAATTAAGGGCTAACATCATAGAAAAGGAGGTAGAAAGGGCTAGAATAGAAAACCAGCTACTTAAGGATAAGGTATCCCAGACAAAAGCTTTTGAAGAATCAATAAAAATGAGAAGCCAAACTCTCAAGGAAATCACTGAACAACAAACAAGGAGACATAAAAATCTTGGTCTAGGGGATGATCCCTCAACCAGCCAAGTTCCATCCAACAAACCTGCTTGGATGATCCCTGTAAAATTCACAAAACCCATCAAATCAAATCAAGAAAAGACTCACTAAATAAGGAAGAAGACTCCCTCAAGGAAATAAAACAATTTGATGAAACATCATATTATTCTGCTGATGACTCTCAAACTTCATCTGAAGAAGCAACTAAGCCAAAAGAAACAATACATAAAAGAACAAAATCAGAAAAAGGGAAAAAGAAAATGTTTGAATATACAGTTGCGTCGACTTTATATCGACGCATGAATGATAGTGCGTCGACTTTTACTCAACGCAACCTCTCAGATGCCTCGACCTTTACTCGACGCTTGAATAAAAGTACGTCGACTTCCAATCGACACAACTTTTTCCATGCGTCGATATCAGATCAACGCTATCAGGAGAAAGCGCCGAATATAAATCGAAGCAACTATCAACATGCGTCGAATAGATATCGACGCACAAAAATTCAGAGCAACTTAAATGCCTATCCTCCAAAAACCTTCTATAATTCCCATTCAGGATCCATTTATCCTAACCATGATTTCTATCCTAATCAACACCTCTATCCTAACCAAAATTTCTACCCTAAACCTGGTAACCAACATTCCCATCCTAATCAAACTTTCTATCCTAATCAACCCTTCTATCCTTCTCTAAACTCAAATTATCATAAGAATAAGATAATCAAGTGCCATATATGTAACAAAACTGGCCACCTTGCCAAACAATGTTGGCACAACCAATCAAACTATCTGTAAAAATTAGTCCAAGACTGACTTAGAACTAGGAAGAGATAAAAAGAAATAAACACCTAAAATTCTTCAGGAAAATCAAAAGTCACGTCGACTTCTAATCGACGCATACGTCGACTCCAATCGACGCATACGTCGATAGGAAACCCTATCATCCCAAATCAGACTATATCGACGCTCACGTCGAACTCCACTCATCATAACGTCGACTTCATAAAAATGAGCGGCAATACTAAAATATTTTCGGTCACATCCACTGAAGTACCGAATAAGCCTCGAATTGAGTCCCATTTCGACGCTTCACCAAACTTAAAAAGACTCTTCAGTTAGAAACCTTCACTACTCTGCATCCTTCATCCTTCTTGCTCCTTAGTCCAGCCATTTCCTCCTCTCTTTCACTGACCTAAAATGGCTCCCAAGATAAACTCTTGTTTCGACATTGACCTCGACTCCTTCCAAGCCGCTGCAGAAAATTATAAGAACATCATAGCTCTCTTCACTGAAGCTAGATTGGACAAACTTATCTCCACAAGATGCAAGCTCATGGAAACAGAGCTCACAGAGCTGATGACTCATGTTCAGATATCTGAAAAAGGAGAAATCCAGGGAACAATCTATGAGACACCAGTCTCAATCTCTGCAGAACATATTAAGACCACCTTTGATCTTCCATCAGGTATATCCTAATATTATCTTTGTTCAAATAAAATAGGGAAAGGAAATCAATTTCTAAAGAGTAACCTCATAAGTCTTCATCATTCCCTTATTAGGTGATGAATCTATAGACCTCACACCTGATGAAATCAAGCATCTGCTAACCACCATGAAGTTTTCAAAGGATAAACCAATTCATCTAAAGAAAATAGAATTTTCTGAGGAGTACAGACTGATAGAAGATATAGTAGGAAAGATACTACTATGCAAAATTTCAGCCCATGATGCAGTACCCAAGCAGCAACTGAACATCATGGGGGCCCTTGTGTTGAAAAAGAAGGTGGACTGGGCCACATGCTTGCTCAAGATGATAGGCTCCAAGTACTCACACAAAGAAAATGAATATATGAGGATTATGAGTCAAGTACTCTTCCACTCCTTCCCTGACCTCTGTAGGTCAAAAAGAATCCCCATTCCTCCAGGGAAAAGGATGTCAATAGCTCTGTTTTCCAAATTGACCAGGCAAATCCCTAAGCCTGGGTCCATTCCTGAAAAGACTCCATCTCCTCCTAACTCTCCTGTTCATCCATCTCCTCCTCCTTCTCCTCAAAGAGATAATCCTCTTCTACCACCATCATCTACTCCACTAGTCTCTACCACTCTCACAACTCCTACTCTACCTATCTCTTCTCAAACACCTACTCCTCAAACAGCAGTTTCTCCATCTCCTCCTCCTCATACTTTCTTATCCTCTTCACCTCCATTATCACCAATACCTCATACATCAACTAACCTTTCTCCACCCTCATCACCACCTCCACCACTCTCTCCTCATCACCAACCACAACATGAACCATCTGCATCCACTGAAGCCCTCCTTACTCAGTGCATTGCATCAGCAGATCAAACATTCCAAGCAATGCTTGATGAGTACTGCTCCCAGATTCATTCCTCCATCCTTCACATGCACACCCAAATAGATGGGGTCAGTGCCTCTGTGCAAAATCTGAAGACCTCTCTCTCTTCCTCTAGAGTGACCAGGTCTTTCTTAACCTCCCTGGCCAGGAAGGTCAAGAAGGGGGAGAATCTAGATGAAGAGCAGCTCTCCAATCCTAAATCTCTCTCTCACAAGTCCCCTCGTTCCTCAAAAGATGATTGTCTTGCACTTCTCAAGACAATTGGAAATGAAGTTGTACCTGAGCTACACTCTGAAGAACAAACAATAGAGGTACTTAATATAGCAAGAGAGGCTGCAAATAAAGTGGTACTATTACAAGGGGAGGCAAGCAGAGAAGACAATGAAGCTGAAAAGGAAAATGTGGCAGATGGTAAGAAAAATAAAGAAACTGAAACTCAGGGGGAGCTGGATACTGTTATGAATGAAGCTGAAAATGAAAAAGGACAGCCAGATGCTGTGTTGGCTGCAGTAGGAGCTAAGGAGCCAGATACAGCTGGAGCTGAAGATGATAAAGAAATTGAAGAAGTAGAAGGATCAAAGGAAGTTCCATCCCAGGGGGAGCAATCTGCTCAGGGGGAGCTAGGTGAACTTCCTGCAACTGAGAAGGAGAAACCCCCCTCTCCTAAAACAGTAGTATTCAAGAGAAAGAGAAAGACTCCTCCTACCCCTCCTGTGTAATGTTTGAAAATAATACTGATATACTTTACCCTATAGTTAAATACTAATTGGTATGAACATGAAGTCTGTTTATATAATTCTAGAAAATTTGGTTATATGATCTCTCTTTCCAATTTCTTTTCTGCTTGATTGACATATTTCTTTTCTCTGCAAATGCTGTGATTTCCCTCTAAATAGGGTTAAGACAAATAGGGGGAGATTGTTGGGAAAATGATTTCTCTTAACCCCTGAAAATGAGTTGAATATGAATTCTAAGAAAGAAAAATCAAGGTTAAGTAAATATGCGTCGAATAATATTCGACGCAACGTCAAAGTAGTATCGACGTTCCCTTCTGAATGAGTCGAAGGAACTTTAAGAAGAATTAGACGTATCCTATGTCGACGTAGTTCTGAATTCTAGTCGACGCATCTTGAGAAGTCGACGCACTTTCCTTATTCTTCTCTCGAGGTCAAGCCAGGACGAATTCGACGCTTACGTCGAATAGTAATCGACGCACGTCGATTTCTATGCATTATTCAAAAATCACCAGATCTCTTTCCTTCTTTTATAGATCTGATTTATATGGAATTAATTTATTCTTTATAGCCGTTCTGAATCATTCTTTTCCTCTAATGGATTCTTGGCTAAATTGATTAAATCCATTATGGACATTATTTGAAATCAAAATGAATTCTTTCCTTCTATAGACATAATCATTATGGAAATATTTCTATCTTTCTATTTCTCTGTCTGCTAATCAATTATCTTCCTATAGTATTATTTGAATGGATAGAGCTATAAAACAATAAGGAAGTCGACAGAGAAAAGAATAAGAAGTGATCCACCATTTTACATATTCAAAAAGAGGAAGAGCTCCCAAGTGAAAAGAGAGAATTGAGAAATAGTGTTGCAGCAAAGATCAAGCTTCCTTCTCCTTCTTACTCTGAAGTCATACTGCTGCAAACTCTGATAGCTCTCACAAAAGAGAGAAAAGGGCTACAATCTCCTTCTCACTATAGAAGAGAGATTTCATTCACTAATTCTTGTGCTTCCAATCTTCTTGCTAGGAAGAAGATTCTTTCTTGTCTTAAATACTTCCACTTCTTATTTCACTTTCACATATTGTAAAAGAGTTTTTAGAATCTCTCTTGAAAAAATTCAGTTATAGTGGTTCTAAGAGTCTCCTTATCAAAAGACTCAGGGTGGTTCTAAGAGTCTCCTTATCAAAAGACTCAGGGCGGTTCTAAGAGTCTCCTTATCAAAAGACTCAATGCAAGATAGAGAATTCCTGCCAAGGGGGTAGAAGAGTGGACTACCCAAGGTTTGGGGAACCACTATATTTCTTTGTGTTGTGCTGTGATTTTTTTTCTTCTTGCATTTATTTTCTTTACTTGTTTAATTCTTGTTGGTGTGTGGGAAGCACTAATCTGTGGTCACTACACTTATATATATAATTATTAACTTTGCATAAAAATATTTTAAATCTCTATTCACCCCCCTATAGAGAATTCTAGTGAGTTAACTGTGCACATTCATAGCACAATCGCTTATAATAAAGCTAGACATAATTTAAAAATTAAGAATGATGAATTAAAAACAAAAATCAACTTGGTTATGAAATTTATAAATAAAAAATCACAATATCAAGAAATATCCGAAAACAAGTTGAATATGAATATGAATATTTTAACTAAGACAAATAATGGGAGTAAGAAACACAAAGTATTTGTAAATCAAAGTCAAAATCACCATTATTTACTAAATTATGTTTCTTCCAACATAAAATTAAATGTTCACCAATTTCCTATAAACAATGTCTTATAAAATCATCATGGAACTTTGACAAATAAAAACAATATTAAACCAAGGTTTGAATGGAGGCCCAAAGTAAAAGACGAAACACTAACACCACTCAAGATGGCTCATTCATCACTATCTCCCCAAAAGAAAACATGTTGTATTTGGGTACCCAAAGGAACCGTCACACCCGGTCCTCTTTGGATACCTAAATCTCTCATTCGTTAGTATCCAACCATTTGCATGAAGTAGAAATCAACTAAAAATGAAATATCATTATTCTACTTCATGATATGCCTAACCTATTTTTTTGTTTATTTTTCCTTTTTGTTGAACCATCATGATATGATCACTTTATATAACTTATGATATGACTTTCACATATTAAACCAAAATTCATAAATAAATCAAATTGAATAAAGTTGAATAAATAGTCATATCATTTTTTTTTCAAGTGGTCAATTTATCCTTTATTTTTATCCTTCTAAATCCATTTCCTAAAAGTCTTATAAAAATTTGAAAACTAAATTTGTCATATGATATTTTTAAGACTAAATGAAATAATTGTCGAAATGGATTTAAAAGATATTTTAGGGGTGTTAGGCTAAATTTATAAAATGCGCAAGTTTTGCTTAGGTATTTAATATATTTGCGTCATTTTTGATTACCCCTAGTAAGTTAAATCATAATCATGTCAAACCGGAATTGAAAAATTGCATGAATATTATTTCACTTATTTATGATCATTTCACTCATGCATATGTTGTGCAAAACTCAAGAATTGAGGTCTAATGAATATGGAGCTTTAATGAATATGAAACCCATGTACTAAAATTTTAACTTCCGCAACTTTTTTTGATTTCTTCTCGTCTCATCACTTCATTAGACATGCCTTACATTGCACAAACATAATTAAGAAAAATCGGAAGCAAAATCAAAGAAAATCTAGGCTATATGATTAAAGTAAGCACTCTCTGTGAGCTAAGGCAGGCGCTAGTACCTAACGCCGACGCTAGTTCAAGTATCTGATGTTCTGTAATTTTAAAATTCTAAAATCATTAAAAATATATTATTTTATATGTACTACTCATTTTTACAATTCTGCCTGTAATTGTTTTTTGAAAAATTAAAATACAAAATTACAAAATCCAAATTACAAAAAATATTTGTTTTGGTTATTTGTTTGAATTCTATTCTTATATACAAAAATCAAATACAAAAATATAAAACAAAAACAAGTATCAAAAATTATTATTTTTGAACTTAACTTTTCTATTTACATGTATCTTGCAAAAGGGTGATTTGGGCTATCATCCCATCACGTCACCTAGTACCGGGCGAACCCCTCACAGGGTAGACCTCCGGAAGTCCAAGATCAAATTATATGAGTTCAAACTTTAAATTAATTTTTTTTTTTTAAATATCAAAAATACTGTATGGACTTCATTGAAAATCAAGCATGATTTAACCCATCTATTAGACCTTCTACAATGTTACAATTCATTCCTTCAAACTACGTTGAACATTGTTTTTATCATGCTTTGATATGTCTACTCATTTGTTCATAAAATTGTATTGTAAAACTTGTGTATAACTAAGCTTAGCATGCCTCTAAGTATGAGTAAATGTTTTATGTTTGATAATGATATTTATTCACTCACTTATTTTGGCATTGTCTACATTTCTGCCTGTAAAACTATTTGTGTTTTATTGTGCTCTTTACTTTACATATTTCTTGTATTTTTTATTAAAACATTTGTTTACTCTATTCAATATACACTTCTGTGCACATCATTATCTTCCATAACACTTCTTCTCATGAGTATTGGATCCTAATGCCAAAATTCTATACTCTCTTTATTTATATAAATGCACTAGATAACCTAGCATGCTCTCTATAATGTTTTGTATGTTTTTGAATTTATGAATTAATATAACGTTGTAGGAATCTCTTTTTGAAAACATTATTTCATGCTTGGTTACTCTATTGTCTAACTTAAAGATTTTAAATGCAAATTGATTTACAAAAACATCTTCATTTTTGGAATTTAACTCATATATCTTCATATGAATCGTCTTGTTTATAAAAAGATGTTTTCTTGTATTTCTATAAGCCTTCTGCATCATCATCACCATATATTTTTACCTTGCGCTTTCTTGCTTATATCAAAGTCTTAAAATTTATATTGGTTGCTCCAAACATAAGAATATTATAATGCCAATAACTCTGATTCATTAATGGATTTCAAAATAGCTATGTGAGTTGTTTGTTTAAAAAATTCAAATAAATATATAAATCCATAGGCTATGTACTAATCATTAGATTTAAAACGCTTAAATGTTTCCAATAATTATTATCCATGACTTCATATCTCACCATAGCAGGGGAATAGGGTTGTAGACATTAGATAACCTTATCTCTAGTCATGTTTTTTCCTTAACCGGGGAGGGTTCTAGTGGGGCCTTACGAGGCACTGGGGGAAGAGTGCTAGGGTGAGTTTTGTCTAGTGTTTGCATATGGGACTAACACCCCAACCTACGACATGTATGCAGCTCCTCATGCCCATCCGTCACTTAGTACGGGGCTAGGGTGTAGACATATTGTCTGGGTAGATTGCTTACTTGGAAATCATTATCTTTTTTATGCTTAAAACTCTTATAAAGCAAAATCCTTTGTGTTCTTAAAATGCTACAACATATATTTTGTTATGTTTAAAATTCTTAATCATCTACTATGCTTCACAATTCCTATATAGATGTTCACTTAAATAAGTATTTTGTCATGCTTTCCACCTCTTTACTACTTGTACGCTCGATCATGAATACTTTCTCCTAACAAGTGGTTTCTTTATGAAAAAATATTCACATTCCTTTCTTTTTCTCTCCTATCTATTGTATTTTTCCTAAGCATTTCACTTCTTATCATGATCATTCCCTCTCTACACAGTTATTGCACACTTTTTGTTGGACTACCTCTCCACCCTCTTTTGATAATACCAAAAGGGGGAGAATAAATTTGAAAGAAATTAACATGTTTTGGGGAATCAAGTTCATAGGAAGTTTTGCTGTAGGGGGAGCATTCACTTAGGGGGACAATTCATTTAGGGGGAGCATTTGAACATGCCTAATTTTCATGCTATCTATATTTGTTCTCTATTATAAACACAAATTCCTATCAACTGAATTTTTTCTTTCTAAGTGGATTTGTTATTATCAAAAGGGAGAGTTTGTTGGAACATGCTTTCCGCATCTCTTGGTTTGAGAAAACAATTCCTATTGTATTTGATCATACTTGTTTTGTGTTTATAGTATGCAGGATTCTGTGCTTTCAAATCTCCATGGAAATGTGTTTTGTTGTTGCTACCGCGTAGCGTCAGTACTACCGCTGGCGCTAGTGTTCGTTCGACGAAATGCAAGCTGCGTTCGACGAACTGGCATTCGACGAAATGAAACCTGCATTCGACGAACTGCATGCTCTACCACGGTGCTCGACAAAATGCATGGTTTACCGTGGTGCGTTAGAACTATCGCCGGCGCTAGCGATCAACGAAATGAAGGTCGATGAAAGGAAAGTAGCGATCGACGAAATGGAGTTCGATGAAATGAAAGCGGCGTTCGACGATGATGCGCCCGACAAAGTGCTCTACAGTGGTGCGTTAGAACTACCGCTGGCACCAGTATTCGTTCGACGAAATGAAGGCTGTGCTCGACGAAATGATTATCACTGCGTTCGACGAATTTACGATCGACGAAAGTTGAATCCTATTCGACGAAAATTTGGTCGACGAAATATGAGGCCAGTTCGATGAAAATGTGCCCGACGAAAAGAGATGTGCTCTTCCGCGGCGTGTTAGCACTACCGCTGGCGCTAGTATAAATGGAAACAATTGCAAGAAGGAAACAGTGGAGAAAAAGGAATGTCGATGGGATGCTAGTTTGGCAAGTACTATCGCGGCGCGTTAAGTCTAACGCCCGGCGGTAGCTTTTGGAAACTTCCCGTCTAGAGTTGATTGAGGAGCAGATTTGGAAGAAGATTGAGGCTGAAGGAAGGATATATCGCTATCACGGCGTGATAGCGTTACCGCAGCGCGTTAGTCAGTACTCTATGTTTGGCAGTCAACAGTTGCCTAATCTACCACAATCCGTGCCTGATCATTGCCCAATATGGCTACCACAGGGCGGTAATACTACCGCAGGCGGTAGCGGCTGATTTTATAAAAAGACGCGTGCCTCCTCCATTGTTGCTTGCTGTTACAGAAGGAATTGAAGCCACATATTCAGAGCACTCGTGAGAGCCTTCTCCAAGCAGCCCAAAGTACTCCATCAACGTTCGTGAACGCAAAGAACTTGAAGACCAATATGATCGCATCTACATCGACATCAAGTTATACTTTTGAGGGAGTCTTTAGTTTGAGTTTTGCTTTATTGTCTAATTGTAACCCTTATATCTTTTGTTCGGTAGTGGAATTCGCCAAACGACGACTAGGGCCTTGCGGGGACTAGGGGGAATTTGCCACACGGCGACTAGGTCTAGGTAGGACTTAGGGAGTAATTTGCCTCGTGTTGGTGACTAGGTCTAGTAAGTAGAATGAGGGGGTGCTCGAGGCCTTTCTGGGGATAGGAAGGCTAGAGCGGCTTGAGGCCGTATCTGGAGAGAGATCGGCTAAAGCCAACCAGTTCGTGGTGATACGAGTCGGTATAGAAAACAAAAATGGTTTTCATATTATTCGCTTCGATTTCTAGCGTCATTGAAATCAGATTTTGTAATCAATTTTATAAATGATAATCATGTCTCTTCTTGTTTAATAAAATTTATTTCATTTCTAATTTCATTATCTCTTTACTTTTGATTTAACTTACTTTGACCAAATAATCAAAAGTTTTCTGTTAAATTTTAAAGTTTTTAAAACCCTTATTCACCCTCCCCCCTCTAAGGGCGCCTATAGATCCAACAGATGAATCGTCGCTACTTAGGGTTTGTGTCGACGCATCATCGATATTACTTATTATTTGGCGCACAAATATGTGTTGAGATTAATTCTAGAAGCAATTCTGCACGTGCTGATATATCGACATTGCGTCGACTAATACTCGACGTAGTTTCGAGATTATTCAGAGACCCTAAGTCGACGTAGTCCTGTCGACATTACGTAGACTTGGAGTCCATGTGACTTCGAATTTAATCAGCAATTATTAAGTCGACGTATGCATCGATAGGAACTTGACGCTGCGTCGAATTCTATTTGAATTGTCTGCTCTGTGTACTTCTCGAAGCTGGCGTCGAGTAGAAGTCAATGGTACGTCGACTTCTATTCGCCGCACCTCTTAATAAACATATCTATTTCGTTAGAAAATATTTGTTGTTTTTCCCAGCACTCATGTTTATTGAAGATAGGTTATACTATTAATTTAATAAGCTATAGAGATAAGTCAATGTAGAGTTCACTCCCTTGGGTGAAGTTTGTTCCTTAACTTTGTCCTGCATCTTCCTTCCCACTCTATTTTTTCCTGAGTGGGATCCAACCTAACCCTGCACATGTAATTCAAACATTAGAGGATACCCAGGTTACCTTGGGCCCTTTGCTTTTACCATTATAGGATTCAATGAGAGAATAAAAGGGTCTTTCATGATACCATTTAGGATGATAGGGGATGGATTTCCCAAACCTTTTATCTTGATACTTGAAATGAGTATAAAATGTATCAAAATATAACAAGTCAACAGAATGTCTGATTATCCTAGGTTTTGTTTTTCTCTGTTGGCTGTTGTTATTTAACTTCTCTCAATGATTCTTACCTAGGGGTTTTTCCTTTTTATTTAGGTTTGCCTTTTCAGTTTTATCTATCCTATTTGGATGATTGTTATCTATCCCCTTGGGTGATACACTCTTCTCACTTGGTTGATATTCACAAGGTCTAACAAATGCCACTGGATTTTTCCAGGCTGGTTTCCTAGATGTTTCTGTGCTAGCGGAGAGCTCTACTGCTAATCCTAGATGGTTAAATATCATAGAGAGATTTTCTGTGATATCCTTGAGCTTCTGACTCCTCCCATTGAGTGAGTCCTCAAATGCATTTGCCTTTGCTAGCTTTTTTTTTAGATTTGTATTTTTCTTTCTATGCTTAATCAGTTCTAACTCTTTATTATTAAGTTCATTAGTTAGATTCTGATTTATTATGAGTGTTTCATTTTTCTTCAGATTTTCTAGTTCAGTTTTAGCTGTGTTTAGCTCCTTTTCTACCCTAAGGTGTTCACTGCAAAAGTCTTTGAAGCAAGTTATAAAATCTTCAGAAGTAAAGTCAAATTCATCAAAAATAGATGATACCTGATCATCTTCATCATCTGATGACATTCCAAGAGCCATCATGCAAGCTGTTACTGCTTCTTCTTCATCATCACTTTCAGATGATGAGGAGTCTACTTCTGCTTCAGAATCACTTCAAGTCTAAGCAATAAAGCCTTTGGCTTTCTTCTTGTCTTTTCCTCTGAAGGATTTCTTCTTCTTCTTCTCATTCTTGCTGTTATTTTTCTCCATTTGCTCTTGTGGGCAATCAGGAGCAATGTGCCCTGGTTTGTTGCAGGTATAGCAGATAACCTCCTTCTTTGGAGTCATATCATACCTGGGCCTTGAGTCCCTTTCTCTTCTTCTTGAGCTCTCAGTCTTCACCCACTTCTTGAATCTCTTTTCCAGCAGAATGAACATTTCATCCTCAGGAGTAGAGGACTCTCCTTCAGCAGCTTTTAGAGCAAGGGACCTTTGAACAGGAACTGGAGAGGTCTCCCTTTCTTCAGCCTCAGCCCTATTTTTCAGAAGCATCTCATAAGACTTAAGCTTTCCTATCAAAGCTTCGGTTGAGATCTCTCTGTGGCATCTGGATTCTTTGATTGCCCAGATCCTTGAATCCCATGAGCTATGAAAGCACATGAGAATATTATCATTAATTTCAGTCAAGGAAATTTCCTTGTCTAAGCCTCTGAGCTCATTAATGATAAGACTGAATCTGTCATGCATATTGGCAACAGATTCATCAGCCTTCTTTTGGAAGTTCTCATATTGGGATATAAAAAGGGACTTTTTGTCCATTCTTTCATCAGCACTTCCCTCCACCATTGTGGTGAGGGAGTACCTGATTTCTTTTGCTGATTGGCATTCAGCTACCTTCTTAAAGATGACATCTGACATTGTTGACACTAGAATTTTCATGTCCTTGGCATCACATGCCTTGACCTTCTTCTCAGACTCTGTCCATTCTTTTTTTGGAACAGCCTCAGTTGTTGAAGATTCTCCTTCCTTTTGTCTGACTGGAGCAAGAGGACCTTTGAGAAGAACATCGTAGATATCTTCATCAATGGAATTCATGTAAAGTTTTATTTTGGCCTTCCAGAGTGTAAACTTATTCAAGTTACACACTAGGGGTCTTGTAGAAGCATAATCCTTAGTACTCATTTTCTTTATAAAATATGTTTAGAGAAAAGAAATAAGAGTAGGAGGCCTTTTTGATCAAGGTGTTAACCTCTTAATGATCAACCTCCCTCTGATACCAATTGAAAGTGCACAGTGTGCCTCTGAGATTCCTCTAGAGGGGGGGGGGGGGGTGAATAGAGTTTTAAAATATTTCTATCCTAACCGTATTTAACAATAAATTTCTCTAAGGATTTATGCTTAACAATCCAGGAAGAATAAAGAATGCATGAAATAAGTGTAGAATAAAAGACTGGGACAGACAAAAAATCACAGCACAAACACAATAAATTGTATAGAGGTTCCCTAAAATGTGGGTAGTCCTCTCTTCTACCACCTGGTAGGAATGCACCACCTGTGCTTGAGTCTTTTGATCAGGAGACTCTTCGAACAAATGATCTTTGATAAAGAGATCATGAACCACCGGATCTTTTGATAAGGAGATCTTAAACCACCAGATCTTTTGATAAGGAGATCTTGAACCACTAAATCCTTTGAAGAGGGATTAATAAAACTCTTTTACAAAATGAGAAAGAAGAAGGGAGAAGGTTGAAGGAATTCTGTTCTCAGAATTCTTGAAGATGGCTGTATGAAGATAAGACTATGAGTTGTTCCAAAGGATCTGCTCTTGATTAGCCCCTGCTTTTGATAGTGATGTTTTGCATAAGCTTTGTACTGTCAGATCCTTTCTTCTTCTTCTTCACATTGTGATCTTGCTGCTATGAGATTGTGATGGAGAGCAGCTTTCAAATCCTCTATTCTATTTGATGAAGAACAACAGAGCCTTCTTCTTCTTTTTTGATGTGTTAGAGTTCCTGAGAGAGGAAGAAGATGAAGAAGCCCTAAAAGATGAAGGAGATGGATGATAGTGATTAATGCCTTGTCAGCCTCTATCTCATGTTGTCTTTTTATTCTTTCTCGTTCAAATTCCAAATCCTTCTATTTCTAATATCCTTGATAAGGTAATCTACTTATCATTTTCTCTTTCTGTCCTCTTTAATTCTCGGCCCGTCCACCTGGAAAGAATATGTTTCCAATAAACCTTTTTGTCTACTTCATTAATGCTTCTTTCCATTTCAGGCAATTATTGAGCCGTTGGGGAATGGTCTTGAAGGATGTGGGCCATGAAAGAAACATCAGAAAGACAGCTAAAAAGGTATACTCTTACAGACTGTATTCGACTTAGCGTCGAATTTATTTCTTCTCTTATCGATGCAACTTTGAGTTCTTATAGAAGCAGCTTCGATTTCATCTCTGCTTTGACTGAACTCTGCTAGTCGACGTTGCATTGATATCCTATCAACGTGTACGTCATGTTAATCTGCCTTGCTCTGAGCTTCATCTTCTGCGTCGAGATGAAGTTGACGTCACGTCGACTTTAGATGGCTTTGACAGATAACATCTTCTGCGTCGAGTTGAAGTAGAAGCTGCGTCGACTTCTCCAGTTACTCCGACAAGTCCCTGACCTCTACGTCGACATCTATTCGACGTTACGTCGATTTGTGTTACTTCGACAGAGGGTTTGAACCACTTGGACTTCTACTCAGAGCAGCGTCGATATGGACTAGATGTTACGTCGAATTCTATTCAACGCAAATGTTAACTTAGCCCAAATTTGCTTCCCTTGATCTGGTCCTGACACCCTATGTTGAGTGTGACATCCTAAGAAACCTAATGACCATATTACCCGCACTATACAATGGGTAATTTAATCTTAGTAGATAAAATCACTTTTACATAATTTGTTAAGTTAAATCAATAGGGGTTTTTCCCAACAGCCCCTCTATCACATTCTGATAGTGATATTGAGGAGGATGAAGAGGACAAAGTTCTGCTAGGCCTTATGGCCATCACTGATAAGGAATCAAGTCAGAACAATTCTGAAAATGAACAGGTACTAATTCATTCCATCTCTTCTTCTGATTATGAGACAAGCCCAGACAATGAACCACCTTCATCAAATGGGAAAAGTGATTCAGAATCTGAGGAAGATGTCAATCAATTGATTGACAGATATGGTTCTCTCTTGGAAGCTCTGAAAAAGAGCAAGAAGTTGTCCAAGAGTCAAGCCCAGGAAATTGCTTCCTTTAAGATGGCTGAGAAAGAATGCACTGAGTCACCTACCATGGTGGCTCAGATGAGTAGACAAATAAGCCATCTAAAGGGGATAACAATTGTGCATTTGAGCACCATATCCCAAAAGAACAAAGTCATCAAGGACCTTGAGGAGAAGCTTATAAAAGAAAAGAGCCTAGTGGCTCAATTCTCCAAGCCCAAATCCGTGCTTCCTATTATTGACACCTTTTCCTCTCAAACCAATAGGAGAGGACTAGGGTTCAATAAAATGGAAGTAGGAGAAGGGAGTGGAGAAAAGAGTAAGAACAAGGCTAAGCCTCATACCACCTTTCATAAAATGTTACTTCCTTCTGACAGGTATGATCATGACAGTATTTATGGTCACTGGAAGAATGGAAGCTCTTATAGGAAGGAAAACACTCCTTCCCATAATGGATGAAAGGGCATGGGAATGAGTGCCATGAAGGCTCCCCATGAAGAAATTCAAATGGCCTAACCCAGACCATTTGTATTTGGTACTTCAGCCCCATCATTCAAGAGTATGGAAGCTAGCTCTTCCAAGTTCTGTCCAGCAAAGAACATGGCTGCTGTCAAACCTGTAGGCAAGTCCTACTGTTTAGTGTCTGATGCCATCCAATCTTGCCTGGATTCCTAGCCAAAGCAAGCTAATGCCATTAAGACAAAGGGTGCCAAGACTGTACAGAGGTTAACATTCAGCCAGATCATTGCTGAAAGGAATAAGAAATTGTTGATTTATCCCCTCCTGAACACAAGCATATTAATGTTATTTCCTCAAGAGGTGTTAAGAAGAGGAGATACAATATTCATGAATGTTGGTACTATGGTAAGGTGGGACACTTTGCCATAGATTGTTGGCATAATCCCAATGTGACAAGTGCAAAGAAGAGCCTTCCTGCAAAGAGTGTTGCAGGTGTAAGGTTAGTTTATCATGCTAACAACGACCTAGGACATAAAATCATTTAGGATCCTAAGGGTAACTAAATTCCTTCTTGCAGGTTAGTTCAAGTACCAATCTTAATCAAATATGGTACTCGGACAGTGGGTGCTTGATACGTAAAATTTAGGATATAAATATTTTTCTCCAAATTCTACGAACTATAGGCAAGAGCACCTATCGTTCATAGCATAGGATATTTAAAACAAATAAATATCAAGTGTCGTATTCCACGGGTATGTTGATTACTTCTACTCACGCAAATTAATATTATTTTATCAGTAAAATATTTAAAAGGGATTTATAAAAGAAATAATAAATGAAAAGAAACATTTGATCGAGAATCCTTCTTAAGTAAAATATTTCGTAAATCTAGAACTCATAAGAAATTGATTTAGACAAAACTTGACAGTGGAGGTTCCCAAAATATGATAGAGCCTCTCTCGAGAGAACTACCACCTAACCTTAGGTTGATCGATTAAGACCCTTCGGCCAGTCAACACCCCTAAGCTTGCTTTATGCGGTGAGCCCCACTATTGGATTTGATTCCAATCCGGAAGATTTGTGTCACCCTCTCTCGAGGAATGCATACAACTCTTTTTACCGATGAGCAATCTACCCATATTTACAGATCTCTCGATACACTAAAATACGGATCAAACTTGATTATCATACCTTAGAAATATGAAACCAATAATTGCAAATCAAAGGTAAATCATAGTTTCCAAATCCAAACTATGAAAAAGAGATTACGAAATACAAAAGCTTAGGAAATCATCTGATCAAATGCTATAAAATTAGCTACTCATGATTGAAGAAAAAGAACATTTTATAACTATGAAAAGAGAAGTACAAGTGCGATAAAAGTAAATCTAAGCTATGAATTGAAATTTGCAAAACATAAAGTAAAATTGCATAAATGAAAATACAATAAGAAAAAGAAGAAAACTACTCTAAAATTGACCCAATCTAAGCATGGACTGGATTCCCATCACTTTGGCAGCAGCTGGCTTTTATAGGCAAAAAATTGGTGAGTCACACCCTTGGTCACACCCGTGACCAAGGGCGTGTAAGCTGCGTAACTGCGTCATGAAATCCCGTGAACGTTGGGGGAGAGAAACCGCCAAAATTGATCATTTTGACGGGTCACAGCCCAGGTCACGCCCGTGACCTAGGGCGTGTCTTGACCGAGTAAGGAAACTACAGGAAACGGCGCGATTTAGAGTTAATCTGGCAGTTGCGGGAGAGGTCACGCCCCTTGGTCATGCCTGTGACCAAGGGCGTGTAAGCTGGAACTGCTCGGCGGTGGAAACTGCTTGTATTGAATGCTTGTCGGACGAGTCACGCCCGTGACCTGAAGGTCACGCCCCGGTAATGCCCGTGATAGGGGGCGTGTAATCATAAACCGACGTGGCAATGTCATCCGGGAGCTGAAGGCGGAGCACGATCATGACCATGGTCATGCCCGTGACCTGGGGCGTGTACTGAGGATTTTTGCAGATTTGTTCTGGAATTTCCCTTGAAAATGGCTGTGGGCTTGAATTTGTTATTAGCAGCCCCAGATTACCTGAAAACAAAAATAAAGTAAATTAGATATAAATTAGAGTAAAAGTATATAAAAACTAATTAATTACTACTAAAATACTGTATAAAAATAACTATAAATAATGCACTATCAAATACCACCATACTTAAGCTTTTGTTATTCCAGAGCAAAAACTAATTTATAAGTATGAGAAGAATTTATAGGACATTTCCAAAAAGATTTACTTCTAATTATGTACTCCAAATCTTATAAAACTCATCAAAATAAGTTAAGAAGTTAAAATTCAGATTTATAAGAAATAATTTATAATTCATAAATTGAAATGAGAAGAATAAATATTAGTTTCAAAATTCTCTAACTAAATCTTCATAAACAAAATTGCATTGAATTAAGTAAAATAACTAAGATTAAAATTATGGAAACTTAAAACATCATTAGAAACTTTTAGAAAACTACAAAATATTAACTATGCTCTCTCAAAAATATCTTAGGAAAGCAAATAAACTTGGCTAATCGGGGTGAAGATGGCATTGAAGAAGTTACATTGTATATAAGAAATGATGAATTTTATCCTCTCATTTCAATCTTTTTTTTTAATTTCTTCTTCTTTTTATATCCCAAATGTATATGTTTAGGAGTGATGAATCTTATCCTCTCATCTCCATGCTATATAATCTTTTACTAATTTGGGTGCATATGTTTAGGAATGATGAATTTTATCCTCTCATTCCATGACATATGATCTTTTCAATTTTTTTTATGCCAAACAAAAGGGTTAATAAGAAAGGTAGGGGAAGGGCTAGGGTTTAAAGGATACAAAAATTCCAAAGATATATTTTAAGAGCATAGAAAACAATTTGAGAAATCTGTAAGAAACCATAAGTTAAAGTTAATAAAAGTAAAATCTAGAGATATTTAACACAATTACTACAAAATTGAATTATGATATTTTAAGAAGAGAAAATAAAACTAAGAAATATTCAAACAAATCAAGGTAATGAAAAATTCATTAAATCAAATTCATCAAAAAATTAAATCTAACATATTTTGAAGAGAAATATAAGATTTAAAAATTCATAAAAAGGAAACTCCTTAAAAAGCCTATAAAGACAACTCATAATTAAAATTAATTTTCCATAAATGAAGTTTGGAGAAATTTAATATTACAAAAATTATTTTATTAGATTTTAGGATTTTTTTATATTAAAACAATTTTTTTTTAATATTCTTTGTTGAAACCAGAGAACTGGTCTCGACGTTCGTAAGGGGGATGCAGCTAACCCTTACTTGACCTGAGCGAGACACTTGACCAGTAACTAAGAACCAAAGAACCTTGCCCTTAGAGAATTCCTAAGTCCACGAATGGACCTCTTAAGCTGCAGCGTGGAGGTCCCACCACATACCCGAAAGCTCACATGGAACTTCCCCTCCCAAGCCAATGTTGAGCCAGGGCACTAAGGATCACCTCACCATCCACGTTCAATGATAGGGGAGGGGAGGGATAGTGCTTGCTCACACGCGAGGGAGGGGGGGTACCAACATCCCTTCCCAAGGTGCCCATGAGGGTATATTTATAGACTTCCCAAAAATTGGGCTGCGGATAGCCAAAAATCTACTATCCGCAGCCCAACAACCAACCCGAACGACCGAAACAAGAGGAGGGGTGAGTGAAGCTTGAGACGTCCACACCTCCCCTTGCAGGGGGTCGAATGAGTGGACCGAGGTCCACCACCCTGACTGGGCGAGTGGACCCTTGGTCCACTCGCCCAGCTGCCAGGGCGAGTAGACCTATGGTCCACTCGCCCCTCGGGCGAGTGGACCATAGGTCCACTCGCCCACGGGCTTGGGGCGAGTGGACCCAAGGTCCACTTTGGGTCCACTCGCCCCCCACCTTGGGCGAGTGGACCCGAGGTCCACTCGCCCCCCCCCCCCCCCCCCCCCCCACTCGGGCGAGTGGACCAAAGGTCCACTCGCCCGGGTACTTGGGTGAGTGGACCAAGGGTCCACTCGCCCGGGGCCTTGGGCGAGTGGACCCAAGGTTCACTCTTCCAAGGAGATCTGCACCCCCCCCCCCCCGGGGCCTTCTCTTTTTGGTCTTGACGACCTCTGTTGGTTCGGTCTGTTGTGCAACAGTCGCCCTCTCTATCACGACCTCATCTGCGTCGGGTCACACCGACTCGGAAAATATGAGGGTTGTACACAATCCCCGCTCTTTTCGAGCTTGTCTCAAGATCGGAAAGAAAGTCCAACCCACCTATTTGACGAGTAGGTGGGACCTGAGGGGGATCCACGAAGGGACCTGCCAATGGGATACCCCTGCCGAGTCCTTTGGCTGAACCTGACATTGGGGCGGAAGGCAAACCTTTCTCCACTTAACAACCCTCCTATGAGCCGAGCTCAACTGGAGGTGGAGAAAGCTCAACACCTTAGGTCGAATTGAACTTGACCTGAGGTGGAGAAAAACTCAACACCCTTAGTCGAGCCGAGCTCGACCTGAGGTGGAAGGCAAACCTTTCCCCACTTAACAACCCTCCTATGAGCCGAGCTCCACCGGAGGTCGAGAAAGCTCAGCACCTTAGGTCGAATTGAACTTGACCTGAGGTGGAGAAAAACTCAACACCTCTAGTCGAGCCAAGCTCGACCTGAGGTGGGAGGCGAAAACCCCACACCTACCAGGGAGCCGAGCTCACCCAGAGGTGGAGGAAACTCCACACCTAACAGGGAGCCGAGCTCACCTGGAGGTGGAGGGACTCAACACCTAACAGGGAGCCAAGCTCACCTGGAGGTGGAGGAACCCCACACCTAACAGGGAGCCGAGCTCACCTGGAGGTGGAGGAACTCAACACCTAACAGGGAGCCGAGCTCACCTGGACGTGGAGGAACTCCACACCTAACAGGGAGTCGAGCTCGCCTTGAGGTGTATGAAACTCCACACCTAACAGGGAGCCGATCTCACATGGAGGTGGAAGAACTCAACACCTAACAGGGAGACGAGCTCACCTGGAGGTGGAGGAACTCAACACATAATAGGGAGTCGAGCTCACCTGGAGGTGGAGGAGCTCAACACCTAACAGGGAGCCGAGCTCACATGGAGGTGGAGGAACTCCACACCTAACAGGGAGTCGAGCTCACCTGGAGGTTGAGGAAACTCCACACCTAACATGGTGCTGAGCTCACCTGTATGTGGAGGAACTCAACACCTAACAGGGAGCCGAGCTCACCTGTAGGTGGAGGAACTCAACACCTAACATGGAGCCGAGCTCACCTGGAGATGGAGGAACTCAACACCTAACAGGGAGCCAAGCTCACCTAGAGGTGGAGGAACTCAACACCTAACAGGGAGCCGAGCTCATCTAGAGGTGGAGGAACTCAACACCTAACAGGGAGCCGAGCTCACCTGGAGGTGGAGGAACTCCACACCTACCAGGGAGTCGAGCTCACCGGGAAATGGAGGAACTCAACACCTAATAGGGAGACGAGCTCACCTGGAGGTGGAGGAACTCAACACCTAACAGGGAGCCGAGCTCACCTGTAGGTGGAGGAACTCAACACCTAACAGGGAGCCGAGCTCACCTGGAGGTGGAGGAACTCAACACCTAACAGGGAGCCGAGCTCACCTGGAGGGGGAGGAACTCTCCACCTAACATGGAGCCGAGCTCACCTGGAGGTGGAGGAACTCAACACCTAACAGGGAGCCGAGCTCACCTGGAGGTGGAGGAACTCAACACCTAACAGGGAGCCGAGCTCACCCGGAGGTGGAGGAACTCAACACCTAACAGGGAGCCGAGCTCGCCTGGAGGAGGAGGAACTCCACACCTAACAGGGAGTCGAGCTCACCTGTAGGTGGAGGAACTCAACACCTAACACGGAGCCAAGCTCACCTGGAGGTGGAGGAACTCAACACCTAACAGGGAGCCGAGCTCACCCGGAGCTGGAGGAACTCAACACCTAACATGGAGCCGAGCTAGCCTGGAGGTGGAGGAAATCCACAAGTAAGAGGGATTCGAGCTCACCTGTAGGTGGAGGAACTCAACACGTAACAGGGAGCCGAGCTCACCTGGAGGTGGAGGAACTCAACACCTAACAGGGAGCCGAGCTCACCTGGAGGTGGATGAACTCAACACCTAACAGGGAGCCGAGCACACCTGGAGGTGGAGGAACTCAACAACTAATAGGGAGCCGAGCTCACCTGGAGGTGGAGGAACTCCACACCTAACAGGGAGCCGAGCTCACCTGGAGGTGGAGGAACTCAACACCTAACATGGAGCCGAGCTCACCTGGAGGTGGAGGAACTTAACACCTAATGGGGAGCCGAGCTTGCCTAGAGGTGGAGGAACTCCACACCTAACAGGGAGCCGAGCACACCTGGAGGTGGAGGAACTCAACACCTAACAGGGAGCCGAGCTCACCTGGAGGTGGAGGAACTCAACACCTAACAGGGAGCCGAGCTCTCCTGTAGGTGGAGGAACTCCACACCTAACAGGGAGTCGAGCTCACCTATAGGGGGAGGGAACTTCACACCTGCAAGGGAGCCGAGCTCACCTGGAGGTGGAGGAACGAAACTCCTAACAGGGAGCCGAGCTCACCTGCAGGTGGAGGAACTCAACACCTAACTGGGAGCCGATTTCACCTGGAGGTGGAGGAACTCAACACCTGACATGGAGCCGAGCTCACCTGGAGGTGGAGGAACTCCACACCTAACAGGGAGTTGAGCTCACCTGGATGTGGAGGAAACTCCACACCTAACAGGGAGCCGAGCTCACCTGGAGGTGGAGGAACTCAACACCTAACAGGGAGCCGAGCTCACCTAGAGGTGGAGGAACTCAACACCTAACTGGGAGCCGAGCTCACCTGGAGATGGAGGAACTCGACACCTAACAGGGAGCCGAGCTCACCTGCAGGTGGAGGAACTCAACACCTAACAGGGAGCCGAGCTCACCTGGAGGTGGAGGAACTCCACACCTACCAGGGACCCGAGCTCACCTTGAGATGGAGGAACTCAACACCTAACAGGGAGCCGAGCTCACCTGGAGGTGGAGGAACTCAACACCTAACAGGGAGCTAAGCTCACCTGGAGGTGGATGAAATCAACACCTAACAGGGAGCCGAGCTCACTTGGAGGTGGAGGAACTCAACACCTAACAGGGAGCCGAGCTCACCTAGAGGTGGAGGAACTCACCACCTAACAGGGAGCCGAGCTCACCTTGAGGTAGAGGAACTCAACACCTAACAGGGAGCCGAGCTCGCCTGGAGGTGTAGGAACTCCACGCCTAACAGGGAGTCAAGCTCACCTGTAGGTGGAGGAACTCAACACCTAACAGGGAGCCGAGCTCACCCGGAGGTGGAGGAACTCAACACCTAACAGGGAACCGAGCTCACCCGGAGGTGGAAGAACTCAACACCTAACAGGGAGCCGAGCTCGCCTGGAGGTGGAGGAACTCCACAGCTAACAGGAATCGAGCTCACCAGTAGGTGGAGGAACTTAACACCTAACAGGGAGCCGAGCTCACCTGGAGGTGGAGGAACTCAACACCTAACAGGGAGCCGAGCTCACCTAGAGGTGGAGGAACTCCACACCTAACAGGGAGCCGAGCTCACATGGAGGTCGAGGAACTCAACACCTAATAGGGAGCCGAGCTCGCCTGGAGGTGGAGGAACTCCAGACCTAATAGGGAGCCGAGCACACCTGGGGGTGGAGGAACTCAACACCTAACAGGGATCCGAGCTCACCTGGAGGTGGAGGAACTCAACACCAAACAGGGAGCCGAGCTCGCCTGGAGGTGGAGGAACTCCACACCTAACAGGGAGTCGAGCTCACCTATAGGGGGATGGAACTTCACACCTGCCAGGGAGCCGAGCTCACCTGGAGGTGGAGGAACTCAACACATAACAGGGAGCCGAGCTCACCGGGAGGTGGAGGAAATCAACACCTAACAGGGAGCCGATCTCATGTGTAGGTGGAGGAACTCAACACCTAACAGGGAGTCGATGTCACCTTGAGGTGGAGGAACTCCACACCGAACAGGGAGTTGAGCTCACCTGGAGGTGGAGGAAACTCCACACCTAACAGGGAGCCGAGCTCACCTGGATGTGGAGGAACTCAACACCTAACAGGGAGCCGAGCTCACCTGGAGGTGGAGGATCTCAACACCTAATAGGGAGCCGAGCTCTCCTAGAGATGGAGGAACTCAACACCTAACAGGGAGTCGAGCTCACCGGGAGGTGGAGGAACTCAACACCTAACAGGGAGCCGAGCTCACCTGGAGGTGGAGGAACTCAACACCAACCAGGGAGTCGAGCTCACCTTGAGATGGAGGAACTCAACACCTAACAGGGAGCCGAGCTCACCTGGAGGTGGAGGAACTCAACACCTAACAGGGAGCCGAGCTCACCTGGAGGTGGAGGAACTCAACACCTAACAGGGAGCCGAGCTCACCTGGAGGTGGAGGAACTCAACACCTAACAGGGAGCCGAGCTCACCTGGAGGTGGAGGAACTCAACACCTAACAGGGAGATGAGCTCACCTAGAGGTGGAGGAACTCAACACCTAACAGGGATCCGAGCTCGCCTTGAGGTGGAGGAACTCCACACCTAACAGGGAGTCGAGCTCACCTGTAGGTGGAGGAACTCAACACCTAACAGGGAGCCGAGCTCACCTGGAGGTGGAGGAACTCAACACCTAACAGGGATCCTAGCTCACCCGGAGGTGGAGGAACTCAACACCTAACAGGGAGCCGAGCTCGCCTGGAGGTGGAGGAACTCCACACCTAACAGGAATCAAGGTAACCTGTAGGTGGAGGAACTTAACACCTAACAGGGAGCCGAGCTCACCTGGAGGTGGAGGAACTCAACACCTAACAGGGAGCCGAGCTCACCTAGAGGTGGAGGAACTCAACACCTAACAGGGATCCGAGCTCACCTAGAGGTGGAGGAACTCAACACCTAACAGGGAGCCGAGCTCACCTGGAGGTGGAGGAACTCCACACCTAACAGGGATCCGAGCTCACCTGGAGGTGGAGGAACTCAACACCTAACAGGGAGCCGAGATCACCTGGAGGTGGAGGAACCCAACACCTAACAGGGAGCTGGGCTCGCCTGGAGGTGGAGGAACTCCACACCTAACACATATTTGAGCTCACCTGGAGGTGGAGGAACTCAACACCTAAAAGGGAGCCGAGCTCACCTGGAGGTGGTGGAACTCAACACCTAACAGGGAGCCGAGATCGCCTGGAGGTGGAGGAACTCCACACCTAACAGGGAGTCGAGCTCACATGTAGGGGGAGGGAACTCCACACCTGCCAGGGAGCCGAGCTCACTTGGAGGGGGAGGGAACTAACAGTTTCCCGAACTATCCGGGGTCGGAGAACCAGTCCACCTCCCAGGTGCTTACCTTCACCTGGAGACACAGGAACTCAACGCCCTCCCAATCCAATTGGAGGCGGAAGTATCCACCCGCGTCCTAAGTGCCTTGCTTACCTGGAGACAGTGGAACTCAACGCCCTCCCAATCCAATTGGAGGCGGAAATACCCACCATCATCCAAGGTGCCTTGCTTACCTGGAGACAGGGGAACTCAACGCCCTCCCAATCCAATTGGAGGCGGAAGTACCCACCCGCATCCTAGGTGCCTTGCTAACCTGGAGACAGGGGAACTCAACGCCCTCCCAACCCAATTGGAGACGAAAGTACCCACCTGCATCCTAGGTGCCTTGCGTACCTGGAGACATGTGAACTCAACGCCCTCCCAATCCAATTGGAGGCGGAAGTACCCACCTGCGTCCTAGGTGCCTTGCTTACCTGGAGATAGGGGAACTCAACGCCCTCCCAATCTAATTGGAGGCAGAAGTACCCACCCGCGTCCTAGGTGCCTTGCTAACCTGGAGACAGGGGAACTCAACGCCCTTCCAATCCAATTGGAGGTGGAAGTACCCACCTGCGTCCTAGGTGCCTTGCTTACTTGGAGATAGGGGAACTCAACGCCCTCCCAATCCAATTGGAGGTGGAAGTACCCACCCGCGTCCTAGGTGCTTTGCTAACCTGGAGACAGGGGAACACAATGCCCTCCCAATCCAATTGGAGGCGGAAGTATCCACCCGCGTCCTAAGTGCCTTGCTTACCTGGGGACAGGGGAACTCAATGCGCTCCCAATCCAATTGGACGCGGAAGTACCCACCTGCGTACATGGTGCCTTGCCTACCTGGAGACAGGGAAACTCTACGCTCTCCCAATCCAATTGGAGGCGGAAGTACCCACCCGCATCCTAGGTGCCTTGCTAACCTGGAGACAGGGGAACTCCACGCCCTCCCAACCTAATTGGAGGCGAAAGTACCCACCTACGTCCTAGGTGCCTTGCTAACTTGGAGATAAGGGAACTCAACACCCTCCCAATCCAATTGGAGGCGGAAGTACCCACCAGCGTCCTAGGTGCCTACCTTCACCTGGAGGCAGAGGAACCCAACACCTTCCCAAACCACTCCGTGTGTGGCGAGTCGACACAATGAGTCTCCCATCTGCCGGCATGACTGAGCCCGAAGAATGGTCTCTAGTCGGGGATACTACTAAATGGGAGCGGAGTACCCATCCACGTCCTAGGTGCTTACCTTCACCTGGAGGCAGAGGAACTCAACATTTACCCCAAGCCACTTAGTCAAGGCGTTACCTGAAACCTCTTCATTCATCATCGAGGAGCTACCTTCTTATTACAACGCGCCCCTCTGGGCCTACATGGTCACATGCACCTTGACCATCGCTTTCATCACCTCCTCCACTTTCTCTGCCTTCTCATTCCTCTCTTTTATCCTAGTCCTTCTTGCTTCCCTGGTTAACCTGCAGGTGGGAGACTTGCCTCTGGAACCGATCTGCGTAGCTTCCTTGCGTTTCCCCGTACTTTTGTTGAATCAGGAACAGGGACTCTGCCCCCTTCCTGGTGAGACAGAGGCATCCTCCCTGCACCCTCACTCAGGGCAGCTGGCCCCAGGAGAGCTGTTGAAGAGCGCTTGCGCTTGAAGGCTCAACCCTTCCTCTGAGGCTGGCCCCTTCCCTTGCCAACACGCTTGCTCTATCTCCATCAAAGACGGCGAGGCGAGCACAGGTGTTGGCGACGTCGTGCACTCGCCCTGAGGGGGGAGTGCAAACCGCAAGACTTCCCGGATTGACTTCCTGAACTCCTCGAAGTCACCTTTCTTCATGCGCTCGCCGGCAGGGGTGAGTCCCCCAGCTCATCGCTTCCAGCCATGAGACTTGCCCAGAGCTTTTCGAACTAGCTACTTCCACGCTCACCGCACCATAATGTTGAAACCAGAGAACTGGTCTCGATGTTCGCAAGGGGGATGCAACTAACCCTTACTTGACCTGAGCGAGACCCTTGACCAGTCACTAAGAACCAAAGAACCTTGCCCTTAGAGAACACCTAAGTTCACGAACGGACCTCTTAAGCTATAGCGTGGAGGTCCCACCACATACCCAGAAGCTCACATGGAACTTCCCCTCCCAAGCCAATGCTGAGCCTAGGCACCTTGGAGGGCACTAAGGATCACCTCACCGTCCACCTTCAATGACAGAGGGAGTGGAGGGGTAGTGCTTGCTCACATGCGAGTGAGGGGGGTACCAACATCCCTTCCCAAGGTGCCTATGGGGGTCTATTTATAGACTTCCCAAAAATTGGGCTGTGGATAGCTAAAAATCTACTATCCGCAGCCCAACAACCAACCCGAACGACCGAAACAAGAGGACGGGCGAGTGGAGCTTGAGACGTCCACTCCCCCCCTTATCGGGGGTCGAATAAGTGGACTGAGGTCCATAACCCTGAATGGGCGAGTGGACCCTTGGTCCACTCGCCCAGCTGCCCGGGCGAGTGGACCTATGGTCCGCTCGCCCACGGGGTTGGGGCGAGTGGACCCAAGGTCCACTCGCCCCCCCCCCCCCCCCCCCCCCACACACACACACACCTTGGGCGATTGGACCCGAGGTCCACTCGCCCCCCAACTCGGGTGAGTGGACCAAAGGTCCACTCTCCCGGGTCCTTGGGCGAGTGGACCAAGGGTCCACTCTCCCGGGGCCTTGTGCGAGTGGACCCAAGGTTCACTCGTCCAAGGAGATCTGCCCCCCCCCCCCCCCCCCCCCCCCCCCCCTGGGCCTTCTCTTTTTGGTCTTGACGACCTCTGTTGGTTCGGTCCGCTGCGCAATGGTCACCCTCTCTATCACGACCTCATCTGCGTCGGGTCACACCGACTCGGGAAATATGAGGGTTGTACAATCTTGGACTTCCCAAGGGCTACCCAATGACGGGCTCGCAAGGTACTAGGCGGTTTTGTGGGATGAAAACCCACACGGCCATTTCACAAGAAATTAAATTTTTAAAAATTTTAATTTTTTTTGTAATTTCCAAATTTTAAAAACAAAATTGAAAAAGAAGACAAAAGAAGATTTTTAATGATTTTTAAATATTTTTGAATCTTTTTTGTATTAAAAGTGTTTTTTCTAAATTTTTTGAATTTTTTTGAATAAAAACAAACATTAGAGAACCCCCCCCCCCACCATACTTAAAAATAAACATTGTCCTCAATGTTTATAAACGAGGATGAAGAGGGAAAAACTTGAAAAGAAAAGGTAGATAAAGAAAAGAAAAATTGCAAAAAGGATAAGCAAGGGGTGCCTCCCAAGAGCGCTTTCTTTTTCCTATCTTTAAGCTAGACGGTTATTATTAGAAAAAAGGAAAATAAAATTGAAAATGCACAGGCAACTCCCTTAATTCACGCTCAGGTGAGCATGCCGAAGTCGGTCGCCCGGCGACTCCTCCGCTATACTCTTGATTCTTTCGTTGTCCGTTAGCGTGAAATTATGAATCCAAATTACATATACATACCTTAGGTAATTTGGATTGCTGGAGATGAGCGGCAAATGGATCGGTGAAGACGTTTGGTTGCAACGGCTCATCCTCTATATGAAAATTGTTAGTATCAAAAGAAACAAAAATTAGCGAGTCAGAAAATTTTTCGCAAGGAGGAGGCGCTTGCGAAAACACATGATTAAGCTCCAGTTGTTTATTTTCAAGAATAAAATTATGATCAGAAAAATCAATACCAAGGGGAGTAAATTTATGGGCGACAAAATTTTCATGAATTTTGATTCCAAAATATTTATGTGGTGGGTTTAAAAATTCATGAGAAAGTGGAATAGAGTCGGGCGAAGTAGAAGATGAAATGTGTTCTTCTTCTATTTCGCTCGGTACACCCATTACTTTAATAAATTCTTGGTATAAAATATTATTTTCTTCTTGGGAATAACTATTCAAATTTTGAATAGGAAGATTCGGAGAATCACCAAGAGAAGAAAATTGATCAAAAGAATTTTGCGGATAAAAAGTGGAGGAATAGAAATTTTGATCCAAAGAAATTTCTTCATTACACCGTAAACTATCCGGGTGATCTTGCCACCACGAATAATTATTATCGGAGCAAGAAGGAATTTCAGAAGAATTATAATCTTGTGAAAAATTATTTTGATCAAAAATATTTTGAGAATAAAAATAAGAATAACATTACTCGCTAGAATGATTTGCACCAAAAAAATAACAAATAAGTTGGAACTTTCGTGCGGCTTCCAAAAGGTGTACCTTATGTTAAAGCTCGGCACCTTTTGCGGCCAATTGCGATAACATCATTTTTTTTGGAAAAAGAAAATTAAACAACCGTCACCTAATAGAAAGGAATTTAAAAAAATAACAAAACGAGAAATGGGGGAGGAGAAAGAGAATGATAAAAGTAATAAAATTTACGCTTTCAAAATATCAACAAAAATTCCCCGGCAACGGCGCCAAAAACTTGATACGTAAAATTTAGGATATAAATAATTTTCTCCAAATTCTACGAACTATAGGCAAGAGCACCTAACGTTCATAACATAGGATATTTAAAACAAATAAATATCAAGTGTCGTATTCCACGGGTCTGTTGATTACTTCTACTCACGCAAATTAATATTATTTTATCAGTATAATATTTAAAAGGGATTTATAAAAGAAATAATAAAAGAAAGGAAACATTTGATCGAGAATCCTTCTTAAGTAAAATATTTCGTAAATCTAGAACTAATAAGAAATTGATGTAGACAAAACTTGACCGTGGAGGTTCCCAAATATGGTAGAGGCTCTCTCGAGATAACTACCACCTAACCTTAGGTTGATCGATTAAGACCCCTCAGCCAGTCGACACCCCTAAGCTTGCTTTATGCGGTGAGCCCCACTATTGTATTTGATTCCAATCCGGAAGATTTGTGTCACCCTCTCTCGAGGAATGCATACAACTCTTTTTACCGATGAGCGATCTACCCGTATTTACGGATCTCTCGATACACTAAAATACAGATCAAACTTGATTATCATACCCTAGAAATATGAAACCAATAATTGCAAATTAACGGTAAATCTTAGTTTCCAAATCCAAACTATAAAAAAGAGATTACGAAATACAAAAGCTTAGGAAATCATCCGATCAAATGCAATAAAATTAGCTACTCATGATTGAAGAAAAAGAACATTTTATAACTATGAAAAGAGAAGTACAAGTGCGAGAAAAGTAAACCTAAGCTATGACTTGAAATTTGCAAAACATAAAGTAAAATTGCATAAATGAAAATACAATAAGAAAAAATAGAAAACTACTCTAAAATTGACCCAATCTAAGCATGGACTGGATTCCCATCACTTTGGCAGCAGCTGGCTTTTATAGGCAGAAAATTGGTGAGTCACGCCCTTGGTCACGCTTGTGACCAAGGGCGTGTAAGCTGCGTAACTGTGTCATGAAAGCCCGGGAACGTTGGGGGAGATAAAATGCCAAAATTGATCATTTCGAAGGGTCACGGCCTAGGTCACGCTCGTGACCTAGGGCGTGTCTTGATCGAGTAAGGAAATGGCGTGAAACGGCGCGATCTGGAGTTAATCTGGCAGTTGCGGGAGAGGTCACGCCCCTTGGTCATGCCCATTCAATACAAGCAGTTTCCGCCGCCGAGCCATTCCAGCTTACACGCCCTTGTTCATGCCCATGACCAAGGGCGTGTAAGCTGGAATGGCTCAGCGACGGAAACTGCTTGTATTGAATGCTTGTCAAATGAGTTACGCCCGTGACCTGAAGGTCACTCCCCCGGTCATGCCCGTGACAGGGGGCATGTAATCATAAACCGACGCAGCAATGTCATCCGGGAGCTGGATGCGGAGCACGACCGTGACCATGGTCACGCCCCCAGGTCACGCCCGTGACCTGGGGCCTGTACTGAGGATTTTTGCAGATTTGTTCTGGAATTTCCCCTGAACACGGCTGTGGGCTTGAATTTGTTATTATCAGCCCTAGATTACCCGAAAACACAAAATAAAGTAATTTAGATATAAATTAAACTATAAGTATATAAAAACTAATTAATTACTACTAAAATACTATATAAAAATAACTATAAATAATGCACTATCAAATACCCCCATACTTAAGCTTTTGCTATTCCAGAGCAAAAACTAATTTATAAGTATGAGAAGAATTTATTGGACATTTCCAAAAAGATTTACTTCTAATTATGTACTCCAAATCTTATAAAACTCATCAAAATAAGTTAAGAAGTTAAAATTCAGATTTATAAGAAATAATTTATAATTCAAAAATTGAAATAAGAAGAATAAATATTAGTTTCAAAATTCTCTAACTAAATCTTCATAAACAAAATTGCATTGAATTAAGTAAAATAACCAAGATTAAAATTATAGAAACTTAAAACATCATTAGAAACTTTTAGAAAACTACAAAATATTAACTATGCTCTCTCAAAAATATCTTAGGAAAGCAAATAAACTTGGCTAATCGGGGTGAAGATGGCATTGAAGAAGTTACATTGTATATAAGAAATGATGAATTTTATCCTCTCATTTCAATCTTTTTTTTTAATTTCTTCTTCTTTTTATATCCCAAATGTATATGTTTAGGAGTGATGAATCTTATCCTCTCATCTCCATGCTATATAATCTTTTACTAATTTGGGTGCATATGTTTAGGAATGATGAATTTTATCCTCTCATTCCATGACATATGATCTTTTCAATTTTTTTTATGCCAAACAAAAGGGTTAATAAGAAAGGTAGGGGAAGGGCTAGGGTTTAAAGGCTACAAAAATTCCAAAGATATATTTTAAGAGCATAGAAAACAATTTGAGCAATCTTTAATAAACCATGAGTTAAAGTTAATATAAGTAAAATCTAGAGATATTTAACACAATTACTACAAAATTGAATTATGATATTTTAAGAAGAGAAAATAAAACTAAGAAATATTCTAAACAAATCAAGATAATGAAAAATTCATTAAACCAAATTCATCAAAAAATTAAATCTAACATATTTTGAAGAGAAATATAAGATTTAAAAATTCATAAAAAGAAAACTCCTTAAAAGCCTATAAAGACAACTCATAATTAAAATTAATTTTGCATAAATGAAGTTTGGAGAAATTTAATATTACAAAATTTATTTAATTAGATATTTTGATTTTTTTATATTAAAACAAAATGTTTTTTTTAATATTCTTTGACTTCCCAAGGGCTACCCAATAACGGGCTCGCAAGGTACTAGGCGGTTTTGTGGGATAAAAACCCACACGGCCCAGTCGCAAGAAATTAAATTTTTAAATTTTTAAAACAAAATTGAAAAAGAAGTCAAGAAGATTTTTAATGATTTTTAAATATTTTTGAATTTTTTTGTATTAAAAGTGTTTTTTCTAACTTTTTTGAATTTTTTTGAATAAAAACAAACATTAGAGAAACCCCCCCCCCCCCCCCCCCCCCCCCCCATACTTACAAATAAACATTGTCCCCAATGTTTATAAACAAGGATGAAGAGGGAAATACTTGAAAAGAAAAGGTAGATAAAGAAAAGAAAAATTGCAAAAAGGATAAGCAAGGGGTGCCTCCCAAGATCGTTTTCTTTTTTCCATCTTTAAGCTAGACGGTTATTGTTAGGAAAAAGGAAAATAAAATTGAAAATGCACAGGCATCTCCCTTAATTCATGCTCAGGTGAGCATGCCGAAGTCAGTCGCCCGGCGACTCCTCCGCTATACTCTTGATTCTTTCATTATCCGTTACCGTGAAATTGTGAATCCAAATTACCTCTACATACCTTAGGTAATTTGGATTGCTGGAGATGAGCGGAAAATGGATCGAAGAAGACGTTTGGTGCAACGACTCATCCTCTACATGAAAATTGTTAGTATCAAAAGAATCAAAAATTAGCGAGTTAGAAAATTTTTCGCAAGGAGGAGGCGCATGCGAAAATACATGATTAAGCTCCGGTTGTTTATTTTCAAGAATAAAATTATGATCAGAAAAATCAATACCAAGGGGAGTAAATTTATGGGCGACAAAATTTTCATGAATTTTGATTCCAAAATATTTATGTGGTGGGTTTAAAAATTCATGAGAAAGCGGAATAGAGTCGGGCGATGTAGAAGATGAAACATGTTCTTCTTCTATTTCGCTCGGTACACCCATTACTTTAATAAATTCTTGGTATAAAATATTATTTTCTTCTTGGGAATAACTATTCAAATTTTGAATAGGAAGATTCGGAGAATCACCAAGAGGAGAAAATTGATCAAAAGAATTTTGCGTATAAAAAGTGGAGGAATATAAATTTTGATTAAAAGAAATTTCTTCATTGCACCGTAAACTATCCGGGTGATCTTGCCACCACGAATAATTATTATCGGAGTAAGAAGGAATTTCAGAAGAATTATAATCTTAAGAAAAATTATTTTGATCAAAAATATTTTGAGAATAAAAATAAGAATAACATTTCTCGCTAGAATGATTTGCACCACAAAAATAAAAAATAAGTTGGCGCTATCGTGCGGCTTCCAAAAGGTGTACCTTATTGATGGGTTGTCATACATTATGTTGAGAAATCTGGGTTGCGGTTAGGCAAAAACACGACTCCTCCACTAAGATAATGTGGTCATAGGAAAGAAAGTAGGTTCGACCAAAAGAGAGTCAAACCCACTATCTCCGCAAACAACCGCGCGCAGTCGCGCTCGGCACCACGCCCAACTACATGCGCACGTCCGAACACGCGCGACCACACACACGACCGAGTCGCGGTTGCGGTTAGGCCTCTGCGCTAGCGCGCGCGCGCGCGCCCTGCGCGCTTGCGCGCGCGCGCACAGCCCGCGAACAAGCGCGCGCGCGGCCTGCGCGGCCCGCACGCTCGCTCGGCCTGCGCGCTAGCTCGCGCGTGCAGCCCGAGCGTTAGCACGCGCGCGCAGCCTGCGCAGCCCGCATGCTAGCGCGCGCGCGGCCTGCGCGGCCCACACGCTAGCGCTCTGCGCGTCCCGCAGGCTAGCGTGTGGCCTGTGCTAGTGCGCGCGCGGCCTGCCAGTCGATCCCCCTCGACGCACGGCACGCCCGCCGCCCCTTTGCGTCATCCCCGCACGACTCCGATCATGCTTTTACAGTGTGTCCGGGCGCACTTCAACGTGCGCTTAGCACCGCTAAGTTTGTAGCGTGCTTTTGATCCACACGCGCTTGAACATTGCAAAGTTCACGGAGCGCACAACTGCCATCATGTGGTGCAAATAGTAAAATCCCACATCATGGGGTGTAAATGGTAAAATCCTTCAATACGGTCTGCGTATAGAAAATAATATGGTTATGGTGTGCGCATAACCATATCCATCAATTGAATACATATCACCACAAAACTATACAAATTGGTGTGCGTATAACACATAAATTGGTTATGGTGTGCGGATAGTCGTATAACCACCGTAACCACCTGTTTAATTACGAAAGTGCTACCCTCAAAAACTATAAATAGGACCCCAAGGCTTCTCTTTTGGGGGATCTTTTTTCTCTTCTCCCTCCTTTCCTCCTAAGTGCAAGAGAGAGAGCACTCCTTGAAGATCTTCATCATCTTCGAAGAAGACCTTGAAGGATCTTCGAAGATCTCCTCCGTCTTCGAAGAATCCTTCGAAGATCTTCGAGCTCCTTCGAAGATCTCCTCCACCTTCGAAGATCTTTGAGCATCCTCGAAGATCTTTGATCTCCTTTGTACTCATTGCAAGTTGCACTTCATGCACATTACACTTCGTGCACATTGCACCTTGCACATTGCACTTTGTGCACCTTGCACATTGCACTTTGTGCACCTTGCACATTGCACTTCGTGCACATTGCACCTTGCACATTGCACATTGCACCTTGCGCATTGCACTTCGTGCACCTTGCACCTTGCACATTGCAGTAACCACATAGCTCCAGACTCATTCGCTCGCAGCCAGAGTCGAGCCGCAGACTCCAGATCGCGTCGAGCACACCACTCCAGCTTTCGAGCACTAGCAGAAGACTTCAAAGCATCCAGAGCACAACGGTCCCCACTGCAGCAAAGAAAAAGACTTAGCTCCATGAGCGGTGGTCTATCACCCTCCGAGCTCATTCCTCTCTCTCTCCATCGAATTGTAACGAGGAGAGGCCTGTCGCCCTCGCCTTCTTTACAAAGCTCTGTACAACAACCAACAAATAGTGAAATTTGGCTGGCACCAGTCCGGCCACGTTGTTTTTCACCCTTTCCGGGTTTCCACGCTAAAAACGTCATCTTGCTATCAGTCGATTCTCTCTGTGACTGTTTGCGTGCTCGGTTCACTCTCGGGCTAAGACGACTCGATTCGCCCGGTCTGAAAGAACATTGAGCGACCCGCAATAGTTTGGCGCCGTCTGTGGGAAGGTGTTCCCCAAAACTCTGCAAAGGATATTCAAAGACAGTATTCACTTCATAGCGATACTCGTGACTAACAACGATGGCAAGAAGAAGCGCTCGAACCACTGATGGTTCCATCCCTTAAGGATGCATCGATCCCGCTCCCTCTCATTTGCTCATCAACGCATTTCCCGCCAAAGAAATCCCATTAGCACCCGTTGCTGCACTGGAAGGGCGCATGCGCCAGATGGAGGAACAGCAAGCTGAAATGCTTGCTCTCCTCAGAAACCTCGGAGCCCCGCAAGCTCCTGTTCCACCTACTGCACCAATCATCCAACCCCCCTTAATCCCAAACCAGGCTCCATTGGGGGAAGCTGCTCAAGAGGAAGAAATGTACGAAGAAGAATACTCAGATGCTGCCAGCTCCGCGCATCCGGTCCTCCCCGTCGGGGGAGCTAGAGGAGAGCCCTTTCATCATTAGCAAGGAGGGGCAGGAGTCGAACAAGCCATAGGAAGGCCCACTCGCGAGGAGATCCGCGATGTAATAGCTGAAGAGTACGGACAGGACGAACGTCGGGGCATCTTCGCCCGTCGCCCCCTACGTTGCGGCTCCACGCTCATACAACAAATATTGGACCATCCAATTCTGCACGGTTTCAAGCTTCCCAACATCGAGACATTTGATGGGATGGATGATCCGCTGGAGCACATCAACCATTTTACCACCATTATGCGGATCTACAACGCCGCTGATCAGCTCCTCTGCCAAGTGTTTCTGGCAACACTCAGGTGGCAGGAACGCACTTGGTTTCATTCCCTGCGGGATGGATCCGTCAACAACTTCACCGAGCTCGCACAGCATTTTACAGACCAGTTCGTCGCTAATCGAAGAATCGTTCGAGATCCCTCACATCTTTCAGGGATTCGCCAGAACGAAGGAGAGACCCTCAAAGACTTTTTCCGTCGCTTCACGGCCGAGGCGCGACCAATCTCAGGGGTTGATCCCGAGCTTCTGCGCGGCGTTTTCCTGGGGGACTTCGCCCAAGCGGATTTTACTCCGCTCTGATGAGGGAGACAGTACCAAGCTATCCAGATCTGGTGCACCGAGTGGAGGCACAGATAGCGGCGGATGAAGCAATCGAAGCTCACCGCCGACAATTCGAAGGAGTGGTAAAGAGGAAGAGAGAAGAGCCAGTCCCCAAGCTTCAAGAGGAGTGCCAAGGAAATTTACGTCAGTAAGACCGTCCTGAGAATAGGCCCCCCAGAACCTACCAGGAGTACGCACCGCTCAATACCTCCCACACAAACGTACTCTATGCAATACAGGATAACCCGGCACTACAAAGGCCAAGAGAACTTCCCCATGGCAGGGGAAATCAGTCAAAGTACTGGGAGTTCCACTGAGGTGCAGGACACACCACCGAGGAATGCATCAAACTCAAAGACGAGATAGAGCGTCTCATTCGACAAGGTATCCTCGAAAGGTTCTTACAGGACCATACGCAAAATCATCCCGCAAACAGAGAACAGGTGCCTGCTTGACAAGGCGCACAGGGCGACCGACAAGTAGTAGGGGTGGCGGAAACCATCTCAAGTGTCCCGTTCCCCACCGTCAATTCCATTACCCTGTCGGCAGAGAAGATCATCTTTGGGGATGAAGATTTAAAGGGACTGGTCATCCCGCACCAGGATCCATTGGTCATCAGCGCAGAGATCGGCAACCCCAGCTTCCGCGTCAAACGAATATTGGTAGACAACGGCAGCTCCGTCAACGTCATGTTCATGACCGATCTCCTCAGCATGAAGATCTTACCGGAAAGTCTCCAACCAGCTTCTGGACCAATCTATGGCTTCAACGGCAGTCCTGTCCCGGTTAAAGGAACCATCACTCTCCCTGTTACCCTAGGAGATTTCCCTAGGAGGTCTACCCGCGACGTGCAGTTCATGGTAATCGAGACAGAATCACCTTACAACGCAATTTTCGGTCAACCGTTGCAGGTCCTATTTGGAGCTATCCCGTCCATCCCACACCTTGCAATGAAGTTTGTCACCCCAGGGGGAATTGGAGTTGTTCGTGGAAACCAGGAAGCAGCACGCGCATGCTATCTGCAACAAATGGAGCCTGGACAAGGAGCTGCCCTGTGCGCCACCACATCCAGAACCTGAAGCCCCAAAAGGAGCTAGGAATTGGGCAGAAATGTCTTACTATATTCCAAACTCGTCAAATTGCCTTTAAGAACTCTTGTTTGTAATAGTTATTCTAGACAAGTCGTAAGCCTGCGCTTACGCAAGAACTATTGTGTGTTAAATTTCGAAATGCTTTCTCTACTTCAAGCACTGCTATTCAAACACAGTTAAGATCAACTGCAAGCAGCGCCAATTGTTGTAATATCAACTACATCCCCCAGGTCGGTTAAGCGAACCTCCCACTACCCGGCTCGAATCGCTCGCCATTCGCCCACGTAGTAGGTTCCGACACCACCCGGGTCTCGACCTCTAAAACGCATCGCCAAGGCCTACCCCTCTCGCGCTCGCAAATGGTTCGAAGCGTCTGCCCTTCACCGATACTATCAACGACATCCCCCAGGCCGGTTAAGCGAACCTCCCACTACCCGGATCGAATTGCTCTCCATTCGCCCATGTAGTAGGTTCCAACACCACTTGGGTCTCGTCCTCTAAAGCACGTCGCCAGGGCCTGCCCCCCTCGCGCTCGCAAACGGTTCGAAGCGTCTGCCCTTCACCAATACTATCAACGACATCCCCAGGTTGGTTATGCAAACCTCCCACTACCCAGCTCGAATTGCTCGTCATTTGCCCACGTAGTAGGTTCCGACACCACCTGGGTCTCGTCCTCTAAAACGCGTCGCCAGGGCCTACCCCCTTCGCGCTCGCAAATGGTTTGAAGCGTCTGCCCTTCACCGATACTATCAACGACATCCCCATGTCAGTTATGCGAACCTCCCACTACCCGGCTCGAATTGCTCGTCCTTTGCCCACGTAGTAGGTTCTGACACCACCTGGGTCTCGTCCTCTAAAACGCGTCGCCAGGGCCTGCCCCCCTAGCGCTCGCAAACAGTTCGAAGAGTCTGCCCTTCACCGATACTATCAACGACATCCCCAGGTCGGTTATGCGAATCTCCCACTACCCTGCTCTAATCGCTCTCCATTCGCCCACGTAGTAGGTTCCGACACCACCCGGGTCTCGTCCTCTAAAATGCATCTCCAGGGCCTGCCCCTCTCGCGCTCACAAACGGTTCGAAGCGTCTGCCCTTCACCGATACTATCAATGACATCCCCAGGTCGATTATGCGAACCTCCCACTACCCGGCTCGAATTGCTTGTCATTCGCCCACGTAGTAGGTTCCGACACCACCTGTGTCTCGTCCTCTAAACGCCAACTCCATGAGAGAAGAACATAGTTTGCCGAGCAAAACATTGGTTCAAACACCGCAAAAACTCCACTACTATAAGAGCTGAAACAAGAACAGTTGTACAAACGACGCAACCCGCCAACAGCCTTCAGCTCGGCACTGCTCCGGCGAAGAATGGCGCTCCACCTCCGTCTTCAAAGACACTAACTCGGCCCCCAGAAGTTACTGTAGCTCGCAAATCCTCCAACAAATGAGCCGAACCCCTCACAAGGGCCTTCTCTATACGAACTTTAGCACGGGACTTCTCCAGCTCCACCGCAACGCCCAGATCACACCAAAAGATTACAAAATCCTCGCACTTCCTCGAGCAACAATAAAGAACTCCGAGGATTTGGGTGGCAATTGCTCGGTTGTCATACATTATGTAGAGAAATCTGGGTTGCGGTTAGGCAAAAACACTACTCCTCCACTAAGATAATGAGGTCATTGGCAAGAAAGTAGGTTCGACCAAAAGAGAGTCAAACCCACTATCTCCGCAAACAACCGCGCGCAGTTGCGCTCGGCACCATGCCCAACCGCACGCTCATGTCCGAATGCGCGCGACCGCACACACGACCGCATCGCGGTCGCCCATAACAGCAAGCGCGCGGCCTGCGCGCTAGCGCGCACGCAGCATGTGCGCTAGCGTGCGCGCTAGCGCCCTGTGCGCTAGCGCGCACGCGCGCTCATGCGCCCTGCGCGCAAAAGTGCCCTGTGCGCTTGCGCGTACGCGAGCGTGCGGCCTGCGTGGCCCGCGCACGCACGTGGCCCGCGCACGCGCACGGCCTGCTCGGCCCACGCACGCACGCGGCCCACGCACGCATGTGGCCTGTGCGTCCCACGCGCAAGCGTGGGCGCGGCCTGTGCGGCCCGCGCGCTAGCGCTCTGCACAGCCCGCACGCTAACGCTCTGCGCGGCCTGCGCGGCCCGCGCGCTAGCGCTCTGCGCGGCCTTAGCGCGCTCGCGCGCGGCCTGCCAGTCAATCCCACTCGACGCACGGCACGCCCGCCTCCCCTTTGCGTCGTCCCCCGCACGACTCCGATCATGCTTTTACGGTGTGTCCGCGTGCACTTCAACATGCGCTTAGCACCGCTAAGTTCGTAGCGTGCTTTTGATCCGCACGCACTTGAACATTGCAAAGTTCACGGAGCGCACAACTGCCATCATGTGGTGCAAATAGTAAAATCCCAAATCATGGGGTGTAAATGGTAAAATCCTTCAATACGGTCTGCGTATTGCAAATAATATGGTTATGGTGTGCACATAACCATATCCATCATATGAATACATATCACCACAAAACTATACAAATTGGTGTGTGTATAACACATAAATTGGTTGTGGTGTGCGGATAGCCGTATAACCACCGTAACCACCCATTTAATTACGAAAGTGCCACCCTCAAAAACTATAAATAGGACCCCAAGGCTTCTCTTTTGGGGGATCTTTTTTCTCTTCTCCCTCCTTTCCTCCTAAGTGCAAGAGAGAGAGCACTCCTTGAAGATCTTCATCATCTTCGAAGAAGACCTTGAAGGATCTTCGAAGATCTCCTCCGTCTTCGAAGAATCCTTCGAAGATCTTCGAGCGCCTTCGAAGATCTCCTCCGCCTTCGAAGATCTTCGAGCATCCTCGAAGATCTTCGATCTCCTTTGTACTCATTGCAAGTTGCACTTCATGCACATTGCACTTCATGCACATTGCACCTTGCACATTGCACTTTGTGCACCTTGCACATTGCACTACGTGCACATTGCACCTTGCACATTGCACCTTGCACATTGCACTTCGTGCACCTTGTACCTTGCACATTGCAGCAACCACATAGCTCCAGACTCCTTTGCTCGCAGCCAGAGTCGAGCCGCAGAATCCAGATCGTGTCGAGCACACCACTCCAGCTTTCTAGCACTAGCAGAAGACTTCAAAGCATCCAGAGCACAACGGTCCCCACTGCAGCAAAGAAAAAGACTTAGCTCCGTGAGCGGTGGTCTGTCACCCTCCGAGCTCATTCCTCTCTCTCTCCATCGAATTGTAACGAGGAGCGGCTTGTCGCCCTCGCCTTCTCTACAAAGCTCTGTACAACAACCAACAAATAGTGAAATTTGGCTGGCACCGGTCCGGCCATGTGGTTTTTCACCCTTTCCGGATTTTCCACGCTAAAAACGTCCTCTTGCCATCAGTCGATTCTCTCTGTGACTGTTTGCGCGCTCGGTTCACTCTCGTGCTAAGACGTCTCGATTCGCCCGGTCTGAAAGAACATTGAGCGACCCGCAACACTTATGTTAAAGCTCGGCACCTTTTGCGGCCAATTGCGATAACATCATTTGTTTTTTTGGAAAAAGAAAATTAAATAACCGTCACCTAATTGAAAGGAATTTAAAAAAAACAAAAAGAGAAATGGGGGTGGAGAAAGAGAATGATAAAAGTAATAAAATTTACGCTTTCAAAATATCAAAAAAAATTCCCCGACAACGACGCCAATTACTTGATACGTAAAATTTAGGATATAAATATATTCTCCAAATTCTACAAACTATAGGCAAGAGCACTTATCGTTCATACCATAGGATATTTAAAACAAATAAATATCAAGTGTCGTATTCCACGGGACTGTTGATTACTTCTACTCACGCAAATTAATATTATTTTATCAGTAGAATATTTAAAAGTGATTTATAAAAGAAACAAAACATTTGATCGAGAATCCTTCTTAAGTAAAATATTTCGTAAATCTAGAACTCATAAGAAATTGATTTAGACAAAACATGACCGTGGAGGTTCCCAAAATATGGTAGAGCCTCTCTTGAGAGAACTACCACCTAACCTTAGGTTGATTGATTAAGACCCATCGACCAATCGACACCCCTAAGCTTGCTTTATGCGGTAAGCCTCACTATTGGATTTGATTCCAATCCAGAAGATTTGTGTCACCCTCTCTTGAGGAATGCATACAACTCTTTTTACCGATGAACTATCTACCAGTATTTACGGATCTATCGATACACTAAAATACGGATCAAACTTGATTATTATACCCTAGAAATATGAAACCAAGAATTGCAAATTAACGGTAAATCTTAGTTTCCAAATCCAAACTATGAAAAAGAGATTACAAAATACAAAAGCTTAGGAAATCATCCGATCAAATGCTATAAAATTAGCTACTCATGATTGAAGAAAAAGAACATTTTATAACTATGAAAAGAGAAGTACAATTGTGAGAAAAGTAAATCTAAGCTATGAATTGAAATTTGCAAAACATAAAGTAAAATTGCATAAATGAAAATACAATAAGAAAAAGAAGAAAACTACTCTAAAATTGACCCAATCTAAGCATGGACTGGATTCCCATCAATTTGGCAGCAGCTGGCTTTTATAGGCAGAAAATTGGTGAGTCACGCCCTTGGTCACGCCCGTGACCAAGGGCGTGTAAGCTGCGTAACTGCGTCATGAAAGCCCAGGAACGTTGGGGGAGAGAAACCGCCAAAATTGATCATTTCGATGGGTCACGGCCTAGGCCATGCTCGTGATCTAGGGCGTGTCTTGACCGAGTCAGGAAACGGCGGGAAACGGCGCTATCTGGAGTTAATCTGGCAATTGCGGGAGAGGTCACGCCCCTTGGTCACGCCCATGACCAAGGGCGTGTAAGCTGGAGCGGCTCGGCGGTGGAAACTGCTTGTATTCAATGCTTGTCGAACGAGTCACACCCGTGACCTGAAGGTCACGCCCCCGGTCACGCCCGTGGCAGGTGGCGTGTAATCATAAACCGACGTGGCAATGTCATCCGGGAGCTGAAGGCGGAGCACGACCGTGACCATGGTCACACCCCCAGGTCACGCCCGTGACCTGGAGCGTGTACTGAGGATTTTTGCAGATTTGTTCTGGAATTTCCCCTGAACAGGGCTGTGGGCTTGAATTTGTTATTAGCAGCCCCAGATTACCTGAAAACACAAAATAAAGTAAATTAGATATAAATTAAACTAAAAGTATATAAAAACTAATTAATTACTACTAAAATACTATATAAAAATAACTATAAATAATGCACTATCAGTGCTCAAGGCACATGTCAGGTACCAGAAGACTTCTACAGGACTACACAACTGTGAAGAATGGACCTAAAGTCATCTTTGGTCGATCTGAAAAGGGAATCACCAAAGGATATGGTATGATCTCCAATGGCATAGTGTCAATCACAAGGGTAGCTTATGTTGAAGGGTTGCAACACAACCTGGTAAGCATAAGTCAATTATGTGATTTAGGCTATGTCATTGAATTCCACAATGACAAGTGCTTGATCAAAAAGTCTAATGACTTAGAGACCATTCTCTCAGGCACTAGGAGTGGGAATGTTTATTGTTTAGATTTTATATACAATAATTCATTATCATATGTTTGTCTTGTGGCTAATGAAAATGAGTCTCTTTGTGTTCAATGGCACAAAAGACTTGCCCACATTAACTACAAGACAATGTATAGACTATTTTTTAAAAACCTTATTAGGAATAGTCCAAACTTAAAATGTATTAAAAGTGGTCCCTGTCATGCTTGCCAAATGCGCAAGCAAACAAGGGCCACCTTTAAAAGTATTGGCTCCAAAGACACTGAAAGATGTCTATATCTACTGCACATGGTGTTGTTTGGTCCTTTGCCAATTCAGAGCCTAGGTGGGAAGTTGTATACTTTGGTGATTGTTGATGATCATTCAAAGTATACATGGGTATTCTTCCTTAAGAAGAAGTCTGATACTTAAAATATATTTATAAACTTTGTCAAGGCAATTCAGAATGACTTGCAATGTTCTGTGGTTAGGATTAGGACTGACTATGGCACAGATTTTCAATTTGAAGCCATGATAATGTTTTGTCAAGAATTTAGTATCTCCCAAGAGTTCTCCTCCCCAAGGACTCCACAATAAAATGGTGTGGTTGAGAGGAGGAATAGAACCTTAATATAAGCTGGGAGAACATTGCTTAGTGACTCCTCACTCCCAGAATACTTCTGGGCTGAGGCAGTCAATACTGCATGTTATGTTCTTAATAGGGCTTCCCTCAATAAGGTTCATGGAATTAATCCCTATGAGATTTTGAAAGGCAAACAACCAGCAATTTCATACTTTAGAATCTTTGGTTCAAAATGCTACAACTTAAACAATGGAAAATCTCAATTAACAAAGTTTGCAGAGAAATGCAATGTGGCGATTCTTGTTGTCTATAGCTCACATAGTTGAGCTTATAGAGTTTATAACAAGAAAACTCGTGTTGTAGAAGAGTCTATGCATGTGGAATTTGATAAGACCAGCCTAATCTATAAGGGCTGGTCTAGTTCTTCTGTTTTGACAGGAAATGAAAAGGACATGGAAAAGATGTCTATGCAAGACATACCCAGCAGTAGCAAAGCATATATAGAAGCAACAATTCCTGAAGAGGAAGAGGTCTACAGTGCTGAAGACACTGCTGAACTAGTAGAAGTATTACAGCAAGCTGAGGACAGATTGCCTACAGCTGTAAGACACCAAAGTGATCATCCAAGAGAACAAATCATTGGAGATCAGAACCAAGGTGTACTAACCAGAAGCAGGGCTCATAATGAGGCCCTATTCTTGAGCTTCTTATCACAAATGGAGCCCAAGAAGTTTGAAGAAGCCAACCAAGAGACCTTTTGGATTCAAGCAATGCAAGAAGAACTTCTTCAATTCAAAAGATGCAAGGTATGGAAGCTGGTGACAAAACCTCAAGGACATAATATTATTGGCACCAAATGGATTTATAGGAACAAACTGGATGAAAATGGAGTAATCATCAAAAACAAGGCTAGATTGGTAGCCAAGGGCTATAAACAAGAAGAGGGAATAGACATTGATCAAACCTTTACCCCTGTTGCAAGGTTAGAAGGACTTAGGCTATTCCTTGCCTATGCTTCCCACCAGGGGTTCAAAGTATATCAAATGGATATCAAATCAGCCTTCCTCAATGGTGACTTAAAGGAAGAGGTATATGTTGAACAACCATCAGGTTTTGTGCATCCAACCCTCTCTAATCATGTATATTTACTTAGGAAAGCTCTTTATGGTGTAAATCAAGCCCCTAGGGCTTGGTATGAGACTTTTTCTAGCTTTCTCATCAAGAACAAGTTCTTGAGGGGAAAGATAGATAGTACATTGTTTCTTAGGGAAATAAGGGGCAAGTGTGTTCTAGTCCAAATATATGTTGATGACATTATTTGGGTCTACTGATGACAACCTTTGCAAAAGGTTTGCCAACCTTGTGCAGGGGGAGTTTGAGATGAGCAGTATGGGAGAGCTTAAGTATTTCTTAGGCATCCAAGTGAAATAGTATGATGAGGGGATATTCATCTCTCAGACTAAGTACACTAGGGAGCTTATCAAGAAATTTGGGATGGAATTAGCTTCCACCATGAAAAATCCCATGGGCTCCAACATCTCCTTGGACAAGGATGAGAAGGGCAAGTCCTTTGATGAATCTATGTACAGGTGTATCATTGGATCCCTGTTGTATCTAACTTCTAGTAGACCAGACATTATGTATGCTACATGTATTTGTGCTAGGTACCAGGCATGCCATATGGAATCTCATTATTCAGCTGCAAAGAGGATCTTGAGATACCTTAAAGGCAACCTACATCTTGGCCTTTGGTACCCTAAGAACAATGATTTGAACTAACTGTATTTTCAGATGCAGATTTTGCAGGATGCAAAGACGACGGGAAAAGCACAAGTGGCACTTGTCAATTCCTAGGAAGGAGGTTGATATCTTGGAGCAGTAAAAAACAGACAAGTGTGGCAATATCCATTGCTGAGTCTGAATACATTGCTGCAGGGAGTTGTTGTGCACAACTATTATGGATCCAACATCAGTTAGAGGACTACAACCTCAAGGTAAGTGACTCTCCTCTTTATTGTGACTCATCCAGTGCCATCTCTATTGATAAGAATCCTGTCACTCATAGCAGGACTAAGCACAAAGAGATTAGATATCATTTTATAAGAGAACATGTTGAATGTAAAAATATCTGCCTTGAATTTGTCCCGACTGACAATCAAGTTGCTGACATCTTTACAAAGCCATTGGATGAGGCCAAGTTTAATGCTTTCAAGATTGAACTAGGAATGTTAAATGTTGAATAGTGTCAAATATTTCCCTCATTCAATCATATATGATATTATGCATGCTATGTTATGATTTAAAATGTTGTCCTATCAACTCCTAGTGACTTGATTAGGTCTTCACACATTCAGACCTCATAAGGATTTATGATAAGGTAGTAAGGTCAGCTAAAACAGACAAGATTGTTTCAGCTGAGCCGCTGAGACAACTGGGAAAAATCTCAGCTGAGCCGCTGAGACTACTAAACTGTCCCAGCGGTTGACAGTGCTCTGTCCCAGCGGTTTAGGTCATCGTATCAGTGGTTCCTCTAAGACGGGCTGGTCTCATATCAGTTTGGCTAAATGCAACCCCAATTGACATAATTCTACTTACAACTATAAGTTCACTTAATCCTACTTATAATGGCTAATCATAACACAAGTTTAAGCCCTATAATTAGACAATCATTAATTAGTGAAAGATACACAACCCTTCCTTCCTAGCCGCCGAGACGAATCACATTCTCTTCCATCCCAGCGCACTCCTCTACTGCACCAATGGCACCCAAGAGTTCAAAGGACCTTCTGGATGGGTATGAGATAGTTAGAAATGGCTTCGCCCATGCTCCAGAAGACATAAAAGGAGTGATTCAACTTCTAGAAGCACAAGGGATGGAATATACCCTTTCTAAACCTACTATCATTCTCATAACTGAAGTTCTGGAATGGTTCAGCAATGCGAAGTTATCCTCTTCCCAGTCCACCTTAAAGTCCAAGATAGGAGGAGAAAGAGTGAAAATCTCCTCAATAAGAATTGAACAATCTCTCCACATACCCTCATGCCACAAGGATGGAGAGGAAGAGATTTCTGAAAAGGATAAGCAACTAGCTTTGAAATGGACTGAGTATAGTGATGCCAAGATTGGCTCATTAAAAAGGAAATTCTTCAATCAAAGAGTAAAATTACTGTCAAATATAGTAGGGAAAGCACTCCTTTGCAAGCCAGGATCTCATGATACCCTTTCACAATCAATGTTTGATATAGTGGCAAGGATCATTCTGACTAAGAGAACTTCCTAGGGAGAAGTCATCTTTCAGAGTCTGAAGGAATGTCTGCAATCACCAAATATGGGTAGAATTTTATCCATATATCTATTCTAGACCTATTCTGAAAGGTTTAAGGGATTAAAAGGTTCTAATATTCATTACCTGAAAAGAATGGATATAAAGACATTAGATAGGTTCACCAGGGTGCTCCCAATGAGCCAGCCCTCTGAGTCAAAAGACATAGGCAAACAGAAATCCAAAGAAGTGAAGAAGCCAAGAATGGTTTTATGAAGTTCTGAGTCTGACCAATCAGATAAAAATGAAGATGTTGGTGTTGATCTTGGATCACACAGTATTCCTATTACTCATAATTTTGTCCAACGAAAGGACCTGGACCTAGATAGCACTCCTGGTAATTAATCCTTAAACTCCACATTACTCATAATGTTATTTAATCATAGCCAATCAACTAGTTAGTCACTAATGACAATCAACTAATGTGGACAACTGCTCCTCAAGCCCAAATAAATTCTCTATCTGAGGGGGAGCACAATCAAGAACCATCCTCCTTAGATGTTACTCACATCAATGAAAATGATGAAGCCGAAGCTCACAAGATTAATGAGAACAAAGTACCTTCACCTCAGGATTTGCAAGGTCAGATTGACATATTTATTTTCAATCTTGAAGAGAGAATTAGGCTTATTCCTGATAATGAACCAGCCCTCTGGGAATTATTTACAACAGGACATTCTGGTGCCTCATCTAAGGGGGAGAAGCAAAAAGAGCCACCAGCTGGTTCTGATGAGGATAATGACATTAATGCTATTACATCCCTTGTTGAAAAGATGGATGGTCCTGACCAAAGGGACAACATACATCCAGATCAGGTGATGCCTGCAGCTGAAGTGCACATCATAACTCAAATGGTCCCTCCTCCAAGCCCAAAAGGCTCCCAGTTCTAATTATTCCTGATCAACAAGCCTCTACCTCCACTTCCTCCCAATCCAATGAGAGCATTCTAAATGCTATTCAGATCATGTTAGAGACTCATCTAACATCTATGAAGAACTATGTAGACCAGTCAGTTTCAACAGTCAAAACATATATTGATCAGTCCATCCTAAATGTGAAAACTGAAGTAATGGCTGAGGTCAAAGAGATCAAGGAAGACACTGGAATCATAAACAAACAAATGTCAAAATGGTTTGATCTGGCAGAAAAGACAGTGATCTCTCAGAACACCATTCTTAGATCAATGGACAAACACCTCCAACTCTCTGAACAGGATATGACATATGTCAAAAGGTATGTCAGCAAGACAGATGAGGTGATAGAAAATTCCTCAAATCACATCCAAGAATATGTTATTCCACTGCTTTGCAGTTGAATGAGGAAGCTGACAGGAACAATGAAGAGCTGAAATCAGATATTGCTAATGTTTTCCAATCCATTGTTGACACGGTCACTGCTACCCAACTAAATGCTGAGGTAATCAAACTGAAAGATGAGCTCCAAGCTGATTTTGAGAATGTGTTCCAAACCAAATCTGGCACAATCACAACAGCTAAACAAGATCTACATCAACAAGTGTTTGAAGAAGCCAGAAAGGGGGAGGATACAAATGCAATCATAAATTCTGATCTAACTCTCAAGGTACTGCAAGGTACAAGGCTTTCCCAAAACCATCCTCAACTGGATGTAAATAGAGCAGAAGACTGGGACATCCCTAATCAAGAATCCATTGCCCAAAATGAGAGGCTGAAAAAGAAAAGTGAAAGGGAAAAGGTAATGCTGGTTGAAGAATACATGGCCAAGCAAAGGGATGAGCAGAATAGAGATCCTGACTATGAGTATTGGAGTGATGACTCCAAAGAAATAATATTAGATGCTTAGGTTAGCCATGGAAGTGGTATCAAAGCCTCGACTATGCTAATGTTTTCCAATTCACAGAAATAATATTAAATACTCGGCGAATACGGAGTTGTTCAATATATATATATATATATCAAAGAGATAATAAGAGACATCAATGAGTACTAAAAGAAAGAGTAAGGGCTTATGCACAGTACTTGTACAAAATAAAAAACACTCGCTCCCACTCTAATAAATGCGGAAGCTACTCAAAATTTACAACTGCTCGGGGATGGATGGTAGTAGTGAGCTGCAACTGCTCCTCAAGTCCTTCCATCCCGTCCTGCTGGTCGTGTTGCTGCTCTGGCTCCTCATGCAGCTGGTGTTACAGCCACATCCATCAGTTAGTCAAAAATAATAAGTCATTTTGTCCTTTCCTTCCCCAGCGACTCCTAGGCACTGGGCAGGAGGATGAAAAAGGAAGACAACAAAGCAGTATAACAAAGAGGGTGACATGGATCTAACTAGCAAGTATGTATATATAGAAACTATGATGGTGTATAAAAGCTTTGCTAGCAATTCTATATATACTAGAGGAATAATAAGGAGCAATAGTGAAAACATGCGGGGCAGCAAGTAAAGTAAAGAAAGAAAGTAAGGAAAAACTGCACTACCATCTGAGAAGCGTACCTTAACTTATATGAATGCCCATACAAATTTATATGTTAAATTAACTCATCATACAAAAGAGCCCATACTAAATTATATAATGAGGATCTACAAATATGTACGTTGTAAGAATGTTATGTGATGTAATGTAATGTATTATGTTATTGTTCATGCAAATGCAACTCATCCACACGACTCTATGTGCACAGACCTTTCATTCCCACTTTTTAGAGATAGCTAGTCTCATAGGTACTACCGTCGTGGCTACAGAAGCAGTGGATTGGGTCCTCCACTCCTAGATGGTATGCACACTACCAAACCTAGACCTTACGTACGCCTATGTACACGTCCTAGGTGCACCTCTTGAGTTTCTACGTACTATTGCTGGAATTAACCAGTCTTTTATGATCGGGTGTGGGTTATTCGGGATTGTCCTCTAGACCGCAGTAAACAACCTGCTGGCTCTCTAAACCACTACACCTCATTAGAGTCAACGTACTTCCATCGTTGTGCCAATTGGACCAATACCGAAGACCCGCCACTAATACACACATGCAAATTACTCCTTCAAACAACCGAGCCTCCAACTCATAGGACTAAGTAGTCCTCCATAACCAACTACATCCCTTAACACGGGATGAGGTTTACTAGTAGCATTATTCACCTACTTAATCTAATATTGCTTAGTGTTTAGTTATACTTAGAGATTTGAGGTGAATCTTGGACTTCCCGAGGACTACCCGGTGAAGGGATCACAATGGTACTAGGCGGTATTATGGGATGACATCCACACCTCCCTTTCTCAAGATATTTAAATCTTCTTGGTGGCTACCCTTCTCTAAATCCCTTTCTCGATGTGGTTCTTATTAACCTAGGATAGAGTTATAACTCCTTATGCATTGTATGTGGTACAACCCCAATCTATACTAATCAATATGCCCCACGATTACTTCATGAGGTGCACATGATCATGTTAATGTCCTACAATCATATTCCTGGTATTATCAAATATCTAAGTGTTTTTGATGGTCAAATCCATAGTTCTCATTTTTACTAAATTCAGACCAAGTTCAAGTATTGTACAAGACATATCTCCTATGAATCAACTATCACAAATATGTGGCCAATTGATCTCTCATTTATTCCAAAGGTTCACCCTATCATTTAAATTGATTTACCAGATTATCTTATATTTATAATTTAATTTGGCCATAAATTAATATTTGATAATATATAACATCATCCAAGTTTACACATGAAGTACTGAATTGTGATGTCCAAATGTTCCAAGAAAATTATCAGATGTTTATTATGACATAAAAATAGGCCTAGCAGAGAATCATAATTTTCCAGGATAATATGATATTAAAATCTCATAAATACATTTATGGGGAATTAGCAATATTGAACATGAACTATATTATTTATTCATCCAAAAATTCCAATTAATTTTCCAGAGATATATACTACTCTAACAAGTAACTAACTGAAATATTGGAATTTTCCAGTTTAATTAACCATTATAAATTCCTAAATTCACATGTGAGGTAAATCCAAATAAATATAATAATCTGAGAAAATGATGCTCAATAATTCTCATAAAATTTCCAGAGGTGTGTTATGACTTAAGAATACATGTGACATAGATTTTTGATTTTTCCTAAATGAATTGGTCACAAATATTTCATTAACTTAAATGTGTGACAAATAAAATATTTACTTAAGCTATAGGAAATCATATTCCAAAAATTCATATTAATTTATTAGAGGTTCATTATGTTTTAAAAGTGTCTAGACAGAGTTTTAGAATTTTCTGAGTTAATTTGATCATAAAAATTTCATAAATATATAAATGTGACAAATGCTTCTAATAGCATTTCACCAGAAAAATCATACCCAAAAAATTCCATTAAATTCACATAGGTATATCTTGACCTAACTAACCAAGTGGCATTGAATTGGATTTTTCCTAAATGATTTAGTCATATTTATTTCATTCATTTAAAAGTGTGAGATACACATTATAAATGAAATACTTATGGAATTTAAGTCCATAAATCCTAAATTCTCCAACGGTGAAATATTACATCCTAATGCATGCATGGCCAAAATCTTGTTGGCATGTAACAAGCCATTTGAGAAAAATACACCAAATATACATTGTGCTAAATGTACCCCAATTCCAAAAATACATGGTTCCTGCTAGTGTAATTCACCCACATGCAGAAAGCCAAATGGTCCAAATTTTTATTTGTGGCGTATAGTGACCTATATTACAATCTACTAGATATTTGGGTCACTCTAAGGTTGTTTAGCCATGTATATCACCTATACATGCTTAATTAATTTTTGCATAAACTATAGAAAAATATTCTCCAAAAATTCTGATTTTTGGATGGGAACTCTATCTAGGTACCCATTATGCATGGACAAAATTTCAGCCACATGCAATGAGTGTACACTTAAGAATTTACAAAATAAAACTAGGGAACCTTAGGACACACACCAACAAAATGGAGATTATGGGTGTTGTAGGGCACCAAATTATGTTATTTAAAATTTCTTGGAAAGCTAAGACCATAGGCTACAACTTGCATATTCAACACGTAACCTAGATCTACCTCTAAGTGGCCTTAAACTAAGCATGAAGATGTCAGATTATATGTGATAGAATCATTAATTGAATTAAAACATTTAGGGTTGCGGGTAGCGGATCCTGCATGAATCCTAAAGAAGATCCGACGGGATCAGCTCATCTCCTACCTCCAGCCAATGACTGGGATTGTCCCGAGCTGGGCCAAATTGGATGGAGATTTCCCGGCCATCCACTGGCCTTCAAGGCCGACCACCACCAGCGCCACCTCCATTGAGGTGGTGGACGTCGATTGGCAGAGACAAGGCAGTCGGAAGCTGCCTCTCCTGCGATCACGAGCAAGGAGAAAAGCTCAAAAATTTCTCACCAATCTCACATGGAATCGGGCTCAATTGAGCCTGATTTCTCTCTGAATTGAACTAGGATGTTAGCACAGAGGGATGGGAGGAGAAATGAACTCTCAATGGGGCTTGTCATCGGGTATTTCTCCGGCCGACCATGGTTACTATCATCTCCAGCGATCCTTGCTCAAAGTCTCGATTCTCCGCCGATTTCTTCAAGTAAATGCTCTGTCTCGACTGAATGGAGCTCTCTGTAGCTGATGGTGAGGTCCAAAGGGCTGTCGGTGGCTTAAATAATGCCAACCATTATTGTGATTTCGATCAAGCATAGGATGCTCCTCCTTGCTGGAAGTCGGATGGGAATGACTGAGGGGGTTCTGTGGAGGGATTGGAAAGAGGAGTTGAGGGCCAAGTGGCACTCAATCCTCATTTTCCTCTTTGTCCTCTCTTGAAATTTGGGGAAAAGTCCAAATTGCTCCCAAGAATGTCTCCACATTTCAAATTCAGAGGGCAAGTGGGGTAATCTACCCTTGGTATGTAGAATGGACCTTGGGGCAAGTCCCCAACCTATTGGAATTGGGCTTGGCTCTCATTTCTCCTCTTTGGGCTTATGTTTGACCATGGTTGACTTTAGGGTTGACATGTTCAATTTGATGAGTTTACTGGTCCCACATTTTGGTGGTGACTTATATGACACCACCCAATGGTGGTTGGGCCATGGTGGGACCTTGATTGGGCTAATGGAACTATTTAGCTGTGATTTTGACATAAATTGACCTATGTTTGACTTTAGTAAAATTAGATCAATTGGTTGACTCAATGTTGGAGATTCTGGTCAATTGGCCCTATTTTAGTGTTTGGAATGTAGTTGTGAGGTCAATTTGTCCAATTGAAGCTCAATTGAGCCAAATTAGGGTAAGTTGACCTATGTTGACTTTGGTCAAATTTGCTAGCTTGGTTGAGCAATTCATGAAGTGAATGGTCAATTGCCTCCCCTTTAGGGTTAGGTATGTGGTGGTGGAGTCAAATTGAGTTTGTGAGTTCAAGTGGAGGTTATTCAAACTAGGTTGACTTGTGCTCCTTTGTGTGCACTAGGTGAGATTTCCTTGCTTGTTGAGGCCTAGGGTCACCTACGTGTCCTAACTCACAATTCATGACACATGTCATGCCCTAAACTTATCAAGGGGTCTAGTAGGAATAATGATGTTACACCATCTACCAAGATGAGCTAATTATACTTGAAAGAAAAGCAACCAAACAAAATCTAGTGTATTGAAATACAACTATTGTATATGAAAATCAAATACTAAAAATAGATTATTGATGCCAAGAAGATAAAAAAATGTACAACAATCCAGTTCACCCCAAACTTAATTCATGTGTCATTTATAAGTAACAAGGAGCGATAATGGTAGAGGTTACCAAGCTTTGAAGCATAACACCGAAAGATCGGTCAAAAAGTTACGGGATCCATCTCCACTCCAAACAAGTTACTAATAACTCAACCTAAAAAAAGAAACAAACCACAAATGCATATAGATAAAATAAACTAAAAATAATGCAAATTGACTAATTAAAATAAACAAAAAAATGTTGGAATTTAAAATAGTTCTAATGAAAAGAAAGTAGTGTAGAAAAGTAATATAAATTTTGTGTTTTTTGTTTCCAGACAGAGTTGGTCGGTGTTCTAACTAATGGTAGTGGAAAAGTAAAAGTGCTTAGGAATCCTTTTCAATTCTCATGTTAGTAAATTATACCACGCTAAATCAATCTTTTCCTTTTCCCTAAGATTAGGCTCTTGTTCAGGATGAGGGAAAAGCAATCAAAATTGAAGGTACTTATAACATCCATGGTCAGAAAAGAAATATGCGCAACATTTGTTTCCCTTGCTTGCATGTCCTGCAAAATAGTGGCATTTGCATAATCAACATTAAAAGTATCATGCAAATCAATATTCTATAGAGTAGCAAGAAAAGAAGGGGATTAATAAAATCTAATACAAAAATAGAGGAATCAATATTGGAGGGAGTGATCCCGGAATCACTCCCATCGGGCTCAGTGCACCGATCAATATTGGCATATTGTTCTTCCTCGCAAGCGGAGAATAAGCTGGATGGTGCATCGGTGATGATTTGGACTTCCTCCTCATGTGTGGATATAAAAATATCCACTCTAATGAGTGCATACTCCTTGACACAACATGGTACATCATCGTGCTCGTCGAGCTCCTTCTACAAAGGAAAAAACAACAGCAGCAGGATCAACCTGTACAAGTGTAGTAAAGTCAACAAAACTAGGAGGAATAATATTAACAGATTTAGAGAAATTGTATAAACAATACTCCAAGCTTGAATCCAAAGGAGGTGATGATGTAATAAGGGAAGAAATAGGCAATTCCAAGTCATCATCTAGATCAGTGGCTATACTAACAAAGGTACATGTGGGCACTAAATATATCTCATCAACATAAGAAGGCACTGAATAATGGGTGTAGGATGACATAAAAGTAATCGCTGACTCATTATCCTCATCCATAATTGCTGTAAATTGATCACAGACCATCAATGTGTGATCTAAACTTTGACAAACCAAACATCACTTCTTGGTAGGCTTCAACTTTAAAGAAACTGAATTATCTACCGAAGGTGATGCTTGCATTGGAGGTGCATAACTGTAATAAGTAGGTTCTCCATCTGAAGAACCAAACGATGTTGATTCTCCATAGGAAGAGCCATATGAATTGTAACCATAATTTCTCTTAGGATATGATAGAGAAATTTATATGTGCATATATCCAAAAGATATATATAATCTGAAGAGGCAAGTGTACCTATCGTATTATAGTATTTGATATTTTAGATTAAAAAATCAAGTGTCATATTTTCACGGGTTTATTAATTACTTTTGCTCACAAAATTTCTATTATTTTATCTCAACAATTTAATTTGTAATTTATAATAAAAGAAAAGACAAAACATAATTTGAGAGAGAAATAAGAGAATAAAGTAGCACTTGATCTAGAATCCATCAAAACAAAATAAAATAAACACAAATTAAATCATAAGCTTCTTAAGAAAATATCTTGACCATGGAGGTTCCCAATCATGATAACACCTCTCTTAAGGAATACAACCACCTAACCTTAGGTTGATCGACCGAATTCTCAATTTAGAATTGAATCCCGCAAGCTCGCTTTATGAGGTGAACCCCACTATTAGATTTGACTCTTAAAGGCACTGTAAAATACTATGAATTACTCCAGAGGGGGAGGTAAATAGAGTATTTAAATTTTCTTTTCAACTTTTAATCATTCACAGCACATGCCACATATTTCTTTTGTTTGTTCGCAACATAAATTAAAGATTAAATGAATAAAACAAACAAAGCTATAAAGAACTATGCAATCTAGATGACACAATATATAGGATCAAGCACAACCAACTATCCCAAAAGCCCGGACTGATGGGAAGGGGGCTACTTTTTCTTTAAGGAAGTAGGAAAGGCACTATGAGTCTCGTGAAGGAACGCTGGACCCAACAATCCCCCCCCCCCCCCAGCGTCCAGCATGACCCAAAAGCTCAGAGGTGCTCGACAAGGCTCAGATGTGGCGCACCACATGGCTCAGAGGTGGCTTTTCACATGGCCACAGCTGCCTGACCCGCCGGGACCCACACAGGTAGAGAAATTTCAGGATTTAATCAGCGCCCCCACCCCCTCCCCCCCCCCCCCCCCCCCCCCCCCCCCGGCCTCGAACCTGCAACCTCCTCTGAGACCACTTGTAGGATCAAGCGCAACCAACTATCCCAAAATCCCAGACTGATGGGAAGGGTGCTACTTTTTCTTTAAGGAAGTAGGAAAGGCGCTACGAGTCAAGTAAAGGAACGCTGCACCCAATACAATAGTTTTTATAGAGGTTCCCCAAATTTGAGTACATCCCCTCTTCTACCCCTTGCTAGACTATCCACTAGACAATGCTGCTTCATTTGATAGGGAGGCTCTTAGAACCAATTACAACTGAATCTTTTGATAAGGAGATTAAAAGAACCACAAAAGATTTTGATAATGTATCTCAAACTAACACAACCTTTTGATAAGGTAGCTAAAACCAAATAATGGTCCTTTTGGTAAGGCATATTAACCACTCATAGAGCCTTTTGATAAGGTAGATTCAAAACCATAATTAGAAACTTTTAATAAGGAGGATTAAACCACCACTAATTTTTTTTGAAGGAAGATTCTAAGAACACTTTCAAAAACTTGATGTAGAAAAAGAGATGAAGTATAATTTTTATTTCCACAAATGTTGTCCTCTACAGTAATCTCTGAGGACTTGGTTCTTTCAAAGCACTGTGTGGATTTGTCGAAAGATCAAACATGTTGTTGATTCCTTCAGAGAAATCATATTCAGTAGAGAAGATTTGAAAATGACGAGGAAATGAATTTTGATAAAGTTGTATTGATCCTTCTGAATAATCAGCCTCTGGATCTAGAGAAGATGATCCTTGTCAACTGCTATTCTTCTTAGAGGAGAAGGAAGATGAATAAGAAGGATGAAAATCATAGAAGGAGATCTGTGTTGCTTTAGCACAATAGCTTTCCTATCGTCTATCTCCTTCTTTTCTGAAGAGGAAATTCTTTATATATAAACACAGATTGCTGCAATATTTCTTTTTCCATATATCATTTGATCAGAACAAAATACCTTCCTTAATTAGATCTGTAATGGTCATGACTAATCCTTAATTACTACTTTATTTTGATCAAGCTATTTTCAAAAAAAAAAATTTATAGAAGTCGACATAAGCCTTCTTGAACTTTGGATTCTAGTCGATGTAAGCTGAGAAGAATTTATATATTGTTGGGTAAATGATTTATCTTAACCCCTAGAATTGAGTAGAATATAAATTCTAAGAATGAAAAATTAGGCTAAGTAAATATGCGTCGAATAGTATTCGACGCAACGTCAAAATGTAGTCGACGTTTTTCCCAGAATGAGTCGAAGTAACTCTAAGAAGATTTCGACGTAATCTTTGTCGACGTAACTCTTACTTCTAGTCAACGCATTTAATAAAGTCGATGCACCTTAGTCGACGCACCTTCCTTATTCTTCTCTCAACATCCAGCCAGGATGAAATCGACGCTTACGTCGAATAGTAATCGACGCACGTCGATTTCTATGTCAAATTCAAAATTCACGCCAGATCTCTTTCCTTCTTTCTGAAGATCTGAATTTTATGGAATGATTTTATTCTTTTATAGCCGTTCTGAATCTGTCTTTCCTTCTAATTGATTCTTGGCTAATTTGATTAATGTTTATTTGGATATTATTTGAAATCAGAATAAACTCTTTCCTTCTACAGATAAAATTAGTATGGAAATTTTTCTCTCTTACTAATTCTCTGATTGCTTATTGATTATTCTCCTTTAGCAATATCTTTTTAAACATAGCTATAAATAAGAAGGAAGTCGACAGAGAATTAGAACAAGTGATCCACCATATACATTTGAAAAAGAGGAAGAGCTCCCAAGTGAAAAGAGAGAAAAGCTGAGAAAAGAGATAGTGTGTTGCAACAAAGAAAAAGCCTTCATCTTCTCCTCCTTCTGAAGCCATTCTGGTGCAAATTCTGAAAGCTCTCACAAAAGAGAGAAAACTTACAATCTCCTTCTCACTATAGAAGAGAGATTACATTCACTATTCTTGTGCTTCTAATCTTCTTGCTAGGAAGAAGATTCTTTCTTGTTTAAATTAATTCTTCTACTTCTACTTCTTCTTCTTATATTCATTTCATTTTCAAACAGTGTAAAAGAGTTTTTAGAATCTCTCTTAAAAAAATTTAGTTGTACTGGTTCTAAGAGTCTCCTTGTCAAAAGACTCAGGCTGGTTCTAAGAGTCTCCTTATCAAAAGACTCAGTGCAAGATAGCGAATTCCTACCAAGGGGGTAGAAGAGTGGACTACCCAAAGTTTGGGGAACCACTATATTTCTTTATGTTGTGCTGTGATTTTCTTCTTGCTATTTTCCTTCTTTACTTGCTTAATTCTTGTTGGTGTGTGGGAAGCTTAAATCTGTGATTATTACACATATATATATATTTGCACAAAGTATTTTTAAATCTCTATTCACCCCCCCCCCCCCCCTCTAGAGAATTCTAGTGAGGATAACTGTGTGTACAACCCGTATTCACGGAGTGGGTCCCTCAAGCCAGTAGGCGAGATCCAGGTCAGCCAGACCATTCGCCCAGGCTGAGGTAATTGGAGGGACCTCCGAGCGAGTAAGGGCAAATAGCAGGCGAGGAGACTGGCGAGTGGCGCCCTCGCAGACCACTCGCCAAGGAGTACGGGCATTCGCCCGGCCGAGCGAGAGTTCGGCGAGTGGTGGCCTCGCGGACCACACGCCCCCAGAGGCCTTAAGGGGGAAATGGCCTGGATACCCCTGGTGGGCTGCCATTAGCCCTTTGGAACAGCGAAGTTATGCTGTTAGCAGACAAGTTTGGAGTGCGGTTAGTAAAACCAAAAGGAGGATTCATGCTATCTGCAGGCCAGATCAGAGAAATCTATAAATAGACCCTTAAGGAACCTTGGAGGGGGGCCGAGTTTTGAGAGAGTCCTCTCCTCCAGATAGGTTTTGGTTGGCTGCTAGTGCCCTCCAAGGTGCCCGGCTGAGCTTTGGTTTGGGAGGGGAAGATCTCTAAGATCTTCCGGGTGTGTGGCGGGACCTCCTCGCTACGGCCTTGGGTCTGTTCTAGTTTTCTCATCCACCGTCAGGAGAGTTTGGTGAGAGAGAAGTAAGCGTCGGCTTCCCCCCCCCCCCCCCCCCCCCCCCAGTGGGTCCGAACTCAAGGAGACCGGTTGCCGGTTTCAACATTTTTGGTGCGGTAAGAGTGTACCGTAGCCGGTGAAGGAAAATCTCAAACTGGACTTGATGACAGGAGATGGGGGAAATGGTTCCGACTCAGGCCACTCGCAGCCACCAGCGACAACGGAGTGGCTGGAGATGTTCGAGAAGTTCAAATGAGAAGTCCTGCAGACGGTTCTCGCCGGGAGGAGCGAGTGCGAGACCCCAGTAGTTCCAGTGGTCCCGCTTCCGCAGATTGGCGAGAACGCCCCGGGGCAGCGACACGGAAAGGAGGTTCCAGCGGTGGCGAGTGCGCGAGATCTCCCCAGGCGGCAGCTGTTCAACTGCCCGGTGAGTGCGGAGGTGTGCGAGTTGGCCCCGCGCGAGGGGACCACTCGCCGAGCAAGAGAAGGGAGCCCCTTCTACGAGTTGATCCTATCGGCCCCAGTGCCAGAGGGGTTCCGAAGGCTGGAGATGTCCTATTATACCGGCAAGGATGACCCAGTCGTGCATCTACAATGGTTTTAGGACATGGTCTCAATTCTTCCAATGTCGGACGCCTTTCAGTGCCGACTCTTTGCAACCACTCTAAAGGAGAAAGCTAGGGACTGGTTCCACCAGCTCCCTGTGGGTTCCATCTATGCCTTCAACGATCTGCCCCGGAGCTTCCGACTGCGCTTCTCGACGTCAAAAAAGAGGAAGAAATACGCGGAGGCCCTCTTCAAGATCAAGCAAGGGCAAGGAGAATCACTGGCCCATTATATGGACAAGTTCCAGGAGGAGGTCCACCTGGTGCAGGAGGTGCCGGGGTTCACCCTCTAGATGGCATTCATCGTAGGGTTGCGGGATGGGTTCTTCAAAATGGACCTGAAGAGAAGGCCCCCTCTCTCCTTTGAGGAGTTGATGGAGCGTGCAGCAGAGGAGATAGAAGGGGAGGCGGCCAATCCGGAGTTTTACAGGAGGTTGGCGAAGATGAGCGAGCCCGAGATGAGGCAGCATGAAGGAAGAAGAAGGGAGGAACCCAGGGGCCATGGGTTCGAAAGGCAGCAGCGGGATTGGAGATGTCAGGAACCCAATAACCGGCTGACCTGGAGGCGTTAGGAAGGACCGGCGAGAGGTCAAGAAGGGGGATACCGAGGAAGGGAGCAGGAGGGGGTCAACCAAGAGTGGAGGCAAGTCCCCAGGCCCCCTCACCATCCCCGGGAGCAAGCTATGGCGGTAGGCCGAGGAAGAGGAGGAAGAAGAGGAAGAGGTGGAAGAGGGGGCAGGGTGGCATTGCCTTACTGTGACTTCCATCAGGAGAAAGGTCATGCAACGGCCACCTGCCTGGAATTCTTGGAGATGAGAGGGAGAGGTCAGCCACGGCAGCATCAGGCCAGGATCGAGGAAGTGCTCCCAGAGGCGGAAGAGGACAGGTGCGAAGACAGGGCAGACGTAGGAGCCAGGGGAGGGATCGGGGTGATCCACGGAGGGGTCGGAATCGAGGCAACTCGCAAAAGGAGCTTCCAGGCGATGTACAGGAGAGGCGTCGCATCGGCTTCCCAGACCCCACCACCCCTCAGAGAAGCTCACCTTATCGTTAGAAGACATGCCCGACTACGAGGACCCGTTCTGTGACACCTTGGTGATCCAGACGGCAATAGAAAACTTCAGGGTCTCCCGGATCTCGGTGGACAACGGGAGCTCCGTGAACGTCATCTTCAAGAAGGCTTTCGACGCATTGGAGGTGGAAAAGAAAAGGGTGCAGGCCTCCGATGGGCCGTTGTTCAGTTTTTCGGGGGAGAGGAAAGAGGTTGAGGGATGAGTTGGCCTCCAGGTGTCGTTGGGTGGGGTCCCGAGGAATTGTCGATTCATCATTGTAGACGCCCCGAGCAGCTACAATGCAATATTCGGACGTCCACTCATCAGCACCTTCCGATGCGTGCCCTCATCTTATCACCAGTGCTTGAAATTCCACGACGGCGGGGTCCAGGTCCGGATCCGGGGGGATGCGAATGTGGCAAGGCAGTGTTATGTTAATGCCGTCAACACCATCTCCTGGATGGAGGAAGCTGAGAAGATGGATGAGGAGATGAAGGGGCAGAAGGGGCCGGAAGAAGAGAGGATGGAGAGGAGAGTTGAGGAAGAAAGCAGGATCCGAGGAGAAGGGATGGAGATGGCTCAGGAGGAGCGAGTTGAGCCCATGGAGGAGGAAGCTAGAGCGGGAGAGGAGACCCCGGTTGAAGGGAGAAGTGCCGGGGGCGAGTGGGAAGGACCGGCCCAGCTTGAAGCAGCAGAAGAAGTGGTCGAGATGGAGGTCACCACCCAAGGAGGAAGGGTGGAGAAGGTGCGGATCAGCGGGGGCCTCGGCCCAGAAGACCAAAGAAGGATGCTGGAGTGCATCCAAGGAAGCGTGGACATCTTCGCATGGAGCACAGCGGACATACCAGGCATCGATGTAGACGTGGCTTGCCACCGGCTCAACCTCGAGCAGGGAACCCATCCCATCCGACAGAAGAGAAGGACCATAGCCGACAAGCTCGAAGGACCAATCCACGAGGAGGTGGCTAAACTCCTCGAAGCAGGTTTTGTAACGGAGATCCAGTACCCAGGCTGGGTCTCCAATGTCGTCATGGTAAAGAAGGGCGATGGCCGCTGGCGTATGTGTATCGACTTTTCTTTGTTAAACAAAGCCTGCCCTAAGGATTGTTATCCCCTGCCTCGGATCGACGCGCTGGTTGATTCAGCCGTCGGTTTTTCTGTGATGAGTTTTTGGATGCTTTTTCAGGTTATCACCAAATCAGGATGCACCCCCCAGACGTTAAAGATGTCTCGTTCATCACCCGGGAGGGATGCTACTGTTACAAAATGATGCCCTTCAGGCTGAAGAATGTCGGAGAAACCTACCAAAGGATGATGGATCGGGTCTTTCAGGAGCAAAGAGGAAGAAATTTGGAAGTTTACGTAGATGACCTCATGGTAAAAAGCAAAAGCGTAAGTTCCCACCTCCAGGACCTGGAGGAGACGTTCGCTACTTTGCGCAAGTACAAGATGCGGCTAAACCCCCTGAAGGGTGTATTCGGGACCAGCAAGGGAAAGTTCCTGGGTCACCTTCTCACCCCCTCGGGGGTAGAAGCTAACCCGGACAAGGTAAAGGCCATAATGGAGCTAGGATCACCGCAAAACGCTAAGGAGGTCCAACGGCTGACCGGGAAGCTTCCAGGGTTGAGTAGGTTTCTTTCTCGGGCGGGGGAGAAATGCTCCCCATTCTTCAAAGTGTTGCGTGGCAATCAGAAGTTCGAATGAGCGGAGGGTCTCCCCTGAGAGGGGGCCTTCCAGGACATGAAAAGACAGCTCACCAACGCTCCGCTGCTCCAAGGCCCTAAGGAGGGGGAGGACCTAGCCTTATAACTCGGAGTTGGGGCTGAAGCCGTAAGCTCCATCCTGGTCAGGGAAGAGAGTAAGAAGCAGTTGCCAATCTACTACGTAAGCAGGGTTCTGAAGAAGGCAGAGCTCTGATACCTGATCCTGGAAAAACTATCCATCGCCTTGGTCATCTCGGCAAAAAAGCTCAGGCCCTACTTCCAGGCTCACATGGTTCAAGTAATAACCGATCACCCCCTACGCAAAATCTTCGAGGGGGTAGAGCATTCGGGGAGGCTCGCAAAGTGGTCGATAGAGTTGAGCGAATTCAACATCACCTTCCTCCCATGATTGTCAATAAAGGCCCGGGCAGTTGCAGATTTCATGGCGGACTTTGTGATCGAGATGGAAGAGGGGCAAGTCCTGCGCCATACGCCCTGGAAGCTGCTGGCCGACGGGGCCTCGGGCAAGAACTCCCTAGGAGGAGGGGTGGTGTTGGAGAGCCATCATGGAGTGAAGATCGAGCAGGCACTTATGATACATTTCCCAGTGACCAACAACCAGGCGGAGTACGAAGCAGTGATCGCCGGCCTGCGTCTGGCCCAGGAGCTAGGAGTTCATGATGTGGAAGTTCTCACAGATTCAATGGTGATAGCTTCGCAGGTCAAGGGTGAATTCGAGGCAAGAGAGCCCATGCTTGTTCGGTACCTCGCCAAAGTGAGGGGTCTAATCGGAGCGTTCACAACTTTCTCCATCCGGCACGTCCCAACGGAGGAGAGTGCCTCGGCCGACCGGCTGGCCAAGTCTGGTCCTCGGGTTGGGGTGACTTTGATAGAGGAGGGGGAGCTCATGGATATCGAGTAGTGGCCCTCATGGAAAGACCCTTTCGTGACCTTCCTGTCGACAGGAAAATATCCAGAAGAGATTCCTGATCAAAGGCGCTTTCGATACAAGTCCGCCTACTACGCACTCCATGAAGGGGACTTGTATCGGAAGACCCTCTCGGTATTCCTGGCACGGTGCATCTCAGAAGAAGAAGTCCCGAGGATCCTAGAGGAGATCCACTCCGGCGAATGCGACAGCCATTCAGGGAGCAGGACGTTGGAAGCAAGAATAATGAGGCAAGGATATTTCTGGCCGACCCTGAGCAAGGATGAAGCAGAATTTGCCAGGAAATGCCGAAAGTGCCAACTGATTGCCCCACTTCAACTCTTGCCCGCTCAGAGGATAAGGAGCATCACGGCACCCTGGCCCTTCTCCATATGGGGGATGGACCTAGTAGGACCCTTCTGTGAAATTTTTCGAATCTTTATGAAGCGAGCAGGAGTTAGTCAACTTAGAGTTCACAAGCCAAACAACCAGAAGCAAATGGAGGCAAACAAGTGATCTTTATTGATAGCAACTTCAAATTACAAGGCAAGGCATGCTTGGCGAGACATGATTTCGCCAGCACAAACATCAAAGGAAAAAGATACAAGTTGAAGATAACTTGAGACCGCGTGGTCTCCCTTGCGACCTCAGCAACTCGCCAGATCGTAACCCGCTGCCGATCTCAGAACAACACCAGGCCGCCGATCAGACCGCACCCCTCCTTCCGAACTCGTGATTCTCCTGAACTCCAGCAACACAACTCTAAGCCGCACATCGCTCGAACACTTTCAGAGGAAGAGGTGATCGTTGCTTCCCGCACTATCCGCAGAAGCTGCACAAGAAGAGTTCAATCAGCAGACCGCCCGGTCAGATAAATAGAGACCGCAGGAAAGAAGAGAACTCAGCTTACACTTGGTGTGTCTTAATTTGCTGCTATAGTGGCTCTTATTTATAGGCGTGGGACCTGATCCAGTCACCACCCTATGAAATAGGATCACCACCCTCCAAACCGCGCGACCTGACCGGTCACACTGCGTGATCAGCAACAGTACTCCTGTTTCATTTTGGTGAACTCGCCAGCTTCAACATCAACCATGAGAGACCGCCACTCTCACAGCAGATCGCGACTCCAAAGGAGATCGCCAGACCGCCCGAAGCTGTTCACCCCCTATGTTCGCCCGAGACCGCAAAAATAGCCAGTTCGCCAACAACCCGCGAACTCCTGTCCGCATGCCGGTCTCCTCCTGAGACCACGAATAGCGACCAGCTCGCATACCATCCTCCTCCTGAGACCGCGAACTGAGACCGCGCGACTAAGACTCTTAGTCCGCGAATACCACCAAAAAGCCCACTCAGCCACCAGACCGCATTCTGGAGAAAACTTGGATCAAGCTGTGCGGTCACACCAGACCGCCACAGCCATGAGGAAGAACAACCCGCCACGCGGTGACGCACAGACCGCGCACACCTGAAGATGAACAACCCGCCACGCGGTTAGAGACAGACCGCGCGGCCTTCACCTTCAGCCGCCTTGGACCAGATATCAGCGATCAAGCCAGGAGACCGCATCTAGGCTTAGACACGCCAGACCGCAGAGGCAGACCGCCAAGTCGTGCGGTCATGCCAGACCGCCTGACCTCCTCCCAGACCGCCCAGGTCCAAAAGCTCTCTAACTTCCACATCAACAATTTCAACACTCCCCCTTGAAGTGGGAAGTTGAAACTAGCCCCAGTAGGCTCCTTAGCCGTGTGAACGGCCCCTTTGCCAGCGCCTTTGTGAAGATGTCCGCGACATTGTCCGCACTTCGCACATGCTCGACCGAAAGAGATCCCTCCAGCACCTTCTCCCGTATGAAGAGGTGCTCGATCTCGATATGCTTGGTCCTTGCATGACAAACTGGATTGGTAACCAGTTTGGGAGCACTCTCGTTGTCACCGCGTAGCAGAGTCGGCTCCCGAACCTCCTTGTGGACGTCTCCCACCAACCTCCTAAGCCAGATGGCTTCCTGAGCTGCCAAGGACGAAGCCTTGTATTCCGCTTCTGTGGTGGAGACCGACACGGAATCCTCCTTCTTGCTGCACCATGATATAGCTGTAGGGCCCTCCATGAAGACGAATCCAGACGTCGACTTCCGATCATCCGAATCTCCCCCATAATCAGCATCCATGTACCCATGCACCTCGAGGCCCGCATCTCTCCTGTATAGGAGACCCATGTCCGAGGTCGCCTTGACATACTTCAGAATGTTCTTGGCCGCTAGCAGATGAGGTACCCGTGGCTCCGCCATATATCGACTCACTCTGGCAATATCCAGCCTCGTGATCGTCAAATAGATCAAGCTCCCAACCAGAGCTCGGAACACCAATGGATCTTGCATAATCCTCCCCTCATCCTTCCGAAGCTTCATAACCTTCTCCAGAGGTGTGGAAGTGCACTTCCCTTCCTTCATGCCAAATCGCTCCACGATCCGCTCCGCATATCCGGCCTGGGTCACCAGCACTCCACCTTCCTTCCTCTGCACCTCTAGTCCAAGGAAATGGTGAAGCTCACCTAAGACCTTCATCTCAAACCTGATGGACAGCTCGGCCCGAAGCTGTGCTACCTCCTCCTTCGAGTTCCCCGTCATGATCATATCGTCGACGTATAACATCACGATGACCTGAATCTCTTCGCTCTTCTTGGCGAACAAGCTTGAGTCTGATTCTGAAGCACCACATCCACAGAATAAGAGATATTCTGCGATCTTCCCGTACCACGCCCTCGGCGCTTGCTTCAACCCATACAGGGCCTTCTTCAGCTTGCAGACATGCTCCGGAAAATCTTCAGACACAAAACCTGGTGGCTGATGAGTCCCAAATATATACACATTTATGGACTCATCTGGGCCGATTTTCTAGTCTCTGCACTTCACTTTAGACATGTTTTCACTTATATTTGATTCTCCATGCTAAGTGCACCTTTAGGCCCATTTTTGGTGTTGTTTCTTGCTTTTCATCTCTAGTAGTTTTCATGCATCGTTAAGTGCCACATTCAGTGGCAGGATTCGTGGTTATGTTGGAACAGGAGTCGTGCAGGTGTTCCTGGTACAAATTTGTACAGGAACACTGTGCACGATCACTGGTTCTATTGCGCACGACCACTGGTCATGCGCCACTGATCGTGCGCACTTAACGCCCATTTTATGAGTTCTATTTGGCTTATCGCACGACCACTTACGATAGTGCGCACGACCAATTACGATAGTGCGCACGACCACTGGTCGTGCGCCAATGGTCGTGCGAACATTATATTTTATAATTTTCTCACCTTGCAGGCTCCGTCCAGGCAGGCGCACGATCACAGGATGCTAGTGCGCACGACCACTGGTCGTGCACCAATGACCGTTCGCACTGTTTATTCCAGCGCCTATAAATACTCCTGCTCGCGAATTAGGTCGGATCCCGCATTTTCTTCCGCCCGAGTCCGCCGTTTTCGCCCCTTCCGCAGGTTCTCCGCCCCCCTAGGCCTCCTCCATCATCCTTGAGCTCCAAGGAGAGGTTTCTAGCCCAAAGATCGCCAACATCGAGCAAGGAGATTGTGTATCGGAGGAGATTGTATTGTGACACGAAGAAGACGAGCCATTGGGAGGAAGTGACAACCCTCCTCTACCTCGGACGCAGTTGAAGACCGAGCTTGGACGCGGATTGACAACCCAGCGATTCCAACCGTGAATCTTCGGTAAGGCTTCGGATGTGGTCGACTCCTTTACTCTCTTTTTCCTTCTTTATGTTGATGATTGTTTAGGTTAGATTCTTCCATATCTTGATGATGAACACTATGAATCGTGCTTGTAATCTTAATTTCATGTCTATGTGAAGTTATATTTTGTTCATATGTGTATGAGGTGCGCCCCCATCTAATTTCCATTCCGCCGTCGTGTTCGGTGCCGCACTAGCAATTGCTAGTGGCGTGCTTGTCGAAGAGGTGCTTGCGACCCTCATGCCGTTAGCCTACTCGTCCATCCGCCTAGCGAAGCGTGGCATAGCGGCCCGTGTAATCCATTCGCCTAACGAAGTAGTGCGCTCAAGGCCTGCATGGTTCGATTCCGCTTGCCTACTCGTCCATCCGCCCTTGCGACGCAGCACGCCCAAGGCCTGCCTAGTCTCCATCCCGCCAAGCGAAGCATTGCATAGAGGCATTGCGTAGGAGTAGTTGTAATCTTTTATTTTATTATTCACAAATCAAATCCCTTTCGTCCGCATTCCACCTATCGCTGGACTTCGATCTCAAGTCCTTCCTCGAAACCTAACTCCACCTTACTGTGTTCCTCAAGAGACCGACACTCGGGGATTTTCCCCATTATTATTACTTGCGCGACCGGTGCACTTGCCGAAATTATCGCATCAGTGGCTGGACCATGAAGATATCCTTATCAATCTCGCCGTACAAGAAGGCGTTCTTGACGTCGAGCTGCCAAATCTCCCATCCACTGAACGCCGCCAAGGCAATGATGATCCGAACTGAAGTCATTTTTGCCACCGGACTGAAAGTCTCCTCGTAGTCTTCACCGTACTGCTGCGAGAACCCCCCGGGCTACAAGGCGAGCCTTGTACCGCTCGATACTGCCGTCAGCTTTCTTCTTGAGCTTGTAGACCCACTTGCATGTGACAAGAGTGGTGCCCTTGGGCTTGGGCACAAGAGACCAGGTCTCATTCTTCTCGAGAGCTGCCATCACTTCTTGCATATCAATGTCCCACTCCTTCACGCCTCTGGCCTTCTCAAAGCTCGACGGCTCCCTCTCATCCAAGGGACCAGTGAAGAAACATGAGACGAAGCTCACTGCGTTTCCTCCTGTATAGCGATCAGGGGCGACGATCGCTCGCTTTGACCTCCTCGGCTCCTTCCACTGAACCGCATTATCTCCAGCTGATTCTTCCCTAGACCCTCTTCCAGACGTGCTAGGAGCATCGCTCCCTGAACCAGAAGCCCCCGTCTCGGAACTAGAGGGAGATGGACCACCTGGTGACACAGGTAGCTCCACCTGAAGATCCTCCACATCTTTCTCCGGCACCTCTACCCTGCTCTCTGGTAGCTCCACATCAGAAGACCCCTTGTAAGATGTCACCTCATCGAACACGACGTCGCGAGATACCACAAACCTCCGCGTCTCAGGGTCCATGCACTTCCATCCTTTCTTCCGCTCATCGTATCCCACGAAGACTATCTTCCTTGCTTTAGCATCTAGCTTCGTCCGAAGAGCATCTGGAACATGCACGTAGCAGGTGGAACCAAACACCCTAAGGTGTGCCACGCTTGACTTCTCCTTGAACATCATCTCATGCGGAGTAAACACGTTGATGGGACTCAAAGGCATCCGGTTGATGACGTAGGGAGCACAAGACATTCCCTCTGCCCAGAAGGACTTTGGGATACTCTTGACATGCAGCCAACACTTGTAGGTCTCTGTCATATGACAGATCTTCTGCTCTGCAACTCCGTTCTACTGTGGAGTATGTGCACAAGTGAGCTCTCTACGGATGCCTGCATTCCTACAAAAAGTAGAGAACTCACTGGAGGTGAACTCCCCTCCGTTGTCAGTCCTCAGCTTCTTCACCCGCAGTCCTAGCCGACCCTCCACGAGCTCCTTGAACTCCACAAACTTGGAAAATGTCTCCGCCTTCTCCTTCAGTAAATATACCCAGACATATCTGGTGTAATCATCGATCAACACCAGCATATATCTGCTACCTCTGAGGCTTGGGGTAGCAGTTGGTCCCATCAAGTCACCGTGGATGCACTCCAACGGCACACTACTCCATGTCTGCGACTTGTCAAACGGTAGTTGATGAGACTTGCCGAAATGACATCCCGCGTAAACATGACCTTCACCGTAGGAAGATAGACTTAGCAGGCCCTTGACCAGACCTCTCACCGCCATTGCTTTCACCTTGTCCATCCCTACGTGCCCCAACCTCTCATGCCAAATAACGGCACCATCATTCGTCTTCATGTTGTCGACGTAGGAACTTGTCGATAAAACGAACAAGTCCTTTGCCCGTCTCCCGACATGGATGACCTCGGCCTTTACGGCCTCAAAGTTGCGTAGAAACTTCACTTCTGTTGGGCCGAACAGAATGTGATACCCAGCGTCTACAACGTTGGTCACGGAGAAGAGATTTTTCCTCATACCGGGCACGTGATAGACACTCTTCAAAGTAAGTGGCCCTCTATCACTGCCCAAGGAAACAACCCCCACCTTCTCTACTGGATGCACAGTATTATCAGCAGTAATGATTGCATTGTTACCTGTATAGGGCTGTGTAGAAGAAAGCTTGGTCTCGTCTCTGGTAAGGTGATGACCACACCCCGAGTCCACGATCCAGTCTTCCAGATAGTTGATAGGAGCAGAAGCTCCAACAGAAGCCGAGAAGGCTCCTCCCCAACCTCCTTCAAAGTGCCTGGCCTCAGCTTCCTCCTTCTCCGCAGTATTCCCAGCTTGGGTGACCACCCTGCAATCCTTCCTGATGTGGCCATACTTGCCACACTTGAAGCACTTCGGACCTTCACCCTTCTTCTTCCCGTCAGCCTTGAGAGCATACCCCCTTTCCTACTGCCCAGAGGTTGAAGGCCCATAGCCTCCTCCAGCGGTCTTCTTCTTCTTATCCCACTTCTTCTTCTTGCCTGAGAAGAGCACTTCGCCATCTCCCCCAGCCACCGACACCCCCGCCATCTGCCTTGCCAAACTTTCTTGCGATGCAAGCAAGTTCTCCAGCTCCAACAAAGACGGCTGATTTGCCCATCCCTGCACCGACGTCACAAAGGCAACATATTCCTTCCGCAAGCCGCGGATGATGTGCCTCTTCAGCTTCGCCTCAGAGATAGGCTCATCAGGATCCAATGCTGAGATTTCAGCGCACAAGTTCTTCATCTTCAGAAAGAAAGTGGAGATAGAAAGATCACCCTAAGCCGACCTTGCCAGCTCATTCTCCAAAAACTGTAGCCTCGCTACATTTTTCTTGTTAAACAGCCCATCCAGGGCTCTCCAGATCTCCGCAGCCGATCCACATCCCAAAATTTGATCAAACAGATCAGGTGAAATTGCCCTCTTCAGAGTGAACTTTGCCTTCGCATTCGTCCTCCTCCAAGTTCTCACCTCTGCCCCATTATCCCCTTCCGGGAAACCTTCCTGCGTCTGATCTCCTCCAACTACCTCCCAGAGGTCCTCACCTAGAAGATAGCTTTGCATACATGACTTCCACTTCTTGAAGTTAGTCGATGTAAGCATCTCAATTCCAAGACCTCTCGCTTCCATTGCTCTACCACTGGTTCCTTCTTCACAAAGGCGATGGCTACTCTAAGTCACTAACTGCTCAACCACTCAAACCTCGCTTCGATACCATGTGAAATTTTTCGAATATTTATGAAGCGAGCAGGAGTTAGTCAACTTAGAGTTCACAAGCCAAACCACCAGAAGCAAATGGAGGCAAACAAATGATCTTTATTGATAGCAACTTCAAATTACAAGGCAAGGCATGCTTGGCGAGACATGATTTCGCCAGCACAAACATCAAAGGAAAAAGATACAAGTTGAAGATAACTTGAGACCGCGCGGTCTCCCTTGCGACCTCAGCAACTCACCAAACCGCAACCCGCTGCCGATCTCATAACAACACCAGAACACCGATCAGACCACACCCCTCCTTCCGAACTCCTGATTCTCCCGAACTCCATCAACACAACTCCAAGCCGCACACCGCCCGAACACTTTCATATGAAGAGGTGATCGCTGCTGCCCGCACTATCCGCAGAAGCTGCACAAGAAGAGTTCAATCAGCAGACTATCCGGTCAGACAAATAGAGACCGCAGGAAAGAAGAGAACTCGACTTACACTTGGTTTGTCTTAATTTGTTACTACAGTGGCTCCTATTTATAGGCATGGGACCTGATCCAGTCACCATCCTATGAGATAGGATCACCACCCTCCAGACCGCGCGACCTGACCGGTCACACCGCGCGATCAGCAACAGTACTCCTGCTTCATTTTGGTGAACTCGCCAGCTTCAACATCAACCATGAGAGACCGCCACTCTCACAGCAGATCGCGACTCCAAGGGAGATCGCCAAACCGCCCGAAGCTGTTCACTTTTGAACACAGTGAGGTGGAGTTTACTTTTGAAGAAGGACTTGAGATTGAAGTCCTTTAGGTCGAATGGATTGCATGAAGCTTGTATTGGAGTATGGAAAAGAAGTAAAACTACAATACTAAATTACTATGCAGGTCACTATGCGCTGCTTCCCAAGGTGAATGGAGACTATGTAGGCCGCTATGCACTGATTCACTAGGCGGATGGGAGAGAAGGAAAGCAGATGGAAATGTTCGCACCGACGGAAGTGAAGTGGATTATACGGGTCGTTAGCACCGCATAACTTAGCTAGTGGAAGAGTAGGCACGCTTAATGGTGAGTAGTCAAGCTGAATGGAAGAGTAGGCTAGCGGAATGGAAGAGTAGGATAGCAGAATGGAAGAGTAGGCTGGCGGAATGGAATGGAGGGTAATTGCGGAAGGAAGATGTAATGGAGGCGCTGCTCACTTGCATAAACCACAAGTTGATTTCACATAGACATGAAAAAAACATAAATGCAATAATAAGGTTAAGCAATCATCATTTATACAACCAAGCAATCAAGATATAAACTACTACAAGATGAAGGGGGTGAGATTACAACCAAAGGTGCGGAAACTCTTCGGAGGTTGATAAGTAGTAAAATATACGTATTTGTAGTACGGGTTTTAGTATAATTTTAATTAATATTGTGACTTTTCTATGTAAATTAATGAATAAATTGCTTGTTTTTATTATTTCTTTACTAACTTAGTTTTATTTTTGTTTTTGCAGATTTTGACACATTTTCTCAGGTCACGCCCTCGGACATGCCCATGACCAAGGGTATGTAAATTTAAAGAGCAATCTCGACGGTCCAGGCTAAATTCACAACAAATCCCGACAAATTGATCAAGTCACGCCCGAGACACTTCTGGTCACGCCCGTGTACTCCAGGTCAAGATGAATAGGTCGCGTGATCAATCTGAATCGGCCTGATTTCTCGACAAATCAAGTCACGCCCGTGTCAAAAATGGTCACGCCCGTGTTCCGCAAATCAGCCAGCGTGACACGCCCGAAGTCACGACCCATGCTGCGAAGTCACGACCCATGCTGCGTCGTCACGCCCACGCCACGCCCAGAGTCACGCCCGTGACATTCCAATGTCACGCCCGTGTGCAACTTTTTCCAGTCAAATGCTTTTAGAAGGCGGCTGAGCTTCCTCAAACGCACGCGCAGAAGTCATGCCCTCGGTCATGCCCGTGACCGAGGGTGTGTTAAAATAATTTTTCCTATAAATAGGAGGGGTCGGCTGAAGCATTTCTCATCCAGAATTTTGTGTGTTAGCTAGTTTTCTGGAGTAGTTTAGGACTTGTATGTGAGTTATTTCCTGCATTTCTAAGTAGCTACTTTCTCTTTCCTAGTCTAGTTGTAATCTTCATTTTGGTAATAAAATAGTTTGTTTTCTTATCTCAACTTTGTCTTTTAACGTTTAGAAGTAGTCTTTGAGTGATGTTTTCCAAACCCTAGTTTGGGTTCTAAGTGTGTAACACTCTTTTCAGTTTTAATTTTTGTCTTTAAATTATTATATAAACGTTTTATTACCACACCCATCCAGGATGAGAGGCTAATTTTCTATAGCGCTTGATTAAGATGGTTTGGACGGATATTATTTCTACACTTTTATAAGTATTTCATTTCTATACCACCCCCGTACCAGATGAGAGGCTAAGTACTTTTTAGCGCTTGATTAAGACGGTTGGGACGGATGCTATTTCTGCTTTTATATAAGTCTTTTTTATTTCCCTTATTAAAACACTCATATCCGCTTATAATACTAACATGTATTTTCTAATTATTAATGTCGTCTCCATTTCGATGAGTGGCTAATTTCCTTTAGTGCATGATGTCGAAGAGCATTGGGACAAATAAATGATTTTTTAAAAGTTAAAACATCTCTTTCTAAAATAATTAACGAGCTTACCGTTTACCCGAGAAAAACGTTAAGTGGAACCATATAATCGATTTGTGGTTTTCATTTCCATTTCCGTACACTAGTTAGCCGAGAGGCTAGTGCGTACGGACTGATCGCTCACGGGTAAAGAGAAGTGCGCTCTATCCTCGAGAGAGGATGAGGTAAGTCTCCCGAATTGGAAATAAAAACCCAATAGTGGGGTTCACAACATAAAGCGAGTATTAAGGAGATTCGATTAAAGAGCGAGAGTTCGGTCGAATATTCGTAATCTCAGGTGGGAGTACCCTCGAGAGAGGTGCGTTCATACTTATGGAACCTCCACGGCCAGGCCATTTTAATGTTTTGAAAAGTCATATATTTTACTTCTAAAAAAAGGACTATTTTTGTCTCAAGGTAATTCAACGTCGGGCACTATCTTCATCATCATTTAGAACTCTAGTTATACACATATTATCGCTTTTTAAAACTATAAAACCAACGCAAAATATTACTCCAATAAAATAATAGTTCGTTCCTTAAATGTAGAAGTAATCAACAAGATCCGTGGAAATATACGACCTCGATATTTTCTAAACCAAAATATCCTGTATTACACGAGATAAGGTATACTTGCCTTTATCAAATGATTAGTTTGGATTAAAAATTAAACAAAAGCTTTTCAAACCTATTTAGTGCAAAACTCTCCTTTTCTATTTTAAAAATCAATAGAATTCGGCGTCGTAGCCGGGGCATAAATCTCAATACTTCGAAAGAAGAAAAGACCGTTACTTCTATCTTTCGATAGGATAACGGTTAGTTTCTCAAATTAGAAGTAGAAACTCCTCAAAAACACCCGCCTAATTCTAAGCTAGGAAATTTCACAAACATGACCATCCCCGAAAGATGACAAGTTAGGCAGACCCTTCACTCAAGTAATATAACTGACAACCTACACAAACATGACCATCCCCGAAAGATGACAAGTTAGGCAGACCTTTCACCAGGCCTCTTCCCGCCATAACTTTCAACTTGTCCATCCCAACATGCCCAAGCCTTTCGTGCCAGATAGCAGCACTGTCGTTATCCCTCATCTTATCAACATAAGAACTTGATGAAAGAACAAACAAGTCCTTCACCCGTCTCCCAACATGAGTGACCTCAGCTTTCACAGCTAAAACATTTCGGAGAAATTTCACTTATGTTGGACCAAACAGAACGTGATATCCAGTATCCACCGCATTGGTCACAGAGAAGAGGTTCTTCTTCATCCCCGGAACATGATAGACACTCTTCAACGTAAGTGTACCTCTATCATTGTTCAATGAAACCACACCATCCTTTTCAACTGCATGAATAGTATCATCAGCCGTAATGATAACATCATTACCTGTATATGCCTGCAATGAAGAGAACTTCGACTCATCCTCGGAGAGGTGATGACCACACCCAGAGTCCACTATCCAATCATCTTGATAGTTGATGGAAGCCATGGCCCGACACACGTGCCCGTCATGAATGCACCTCCACCACCCCAACTACCTTCAGAATAGGAACCAGCCTCCTCCTTCCCTGCAGCATGCCCTGGCTGAAGATTGACCTTGCAGTCTCTTTTGAAATGACCAAGCTTATTGCACCTGAAGCATCTAGGTCCTTCCTGCTTCTTCCCATCACACTTAGGAGCATATCTCCTCTCCTGCTGATATGAAGTAGACGGACCATCATCTCTAGATGTTTTCTTCTTCTTGTCCCATCTCTTCTTCTTGCTAGAGAAGAGAATCTCACCTTCTCCCCTAGAGACAGAAATCCCAGCCATTTGCTTAGCTAAACTTTCCTGCAAAGCAAGTAAGTTCTCCAGCTCTAGCAATGAAGGCTGATTGGCCCAACCTTGAATGGAAGTCACAAAGGCCACATACTCCCTCTGCAAGCCGCGGATTATGTGCCTCTTCAGCTTAGCTTCTGAGATAGGCTCATCCGGGTCCAAAGTCAAAATCTCTGCGCAGAGGTTCTTCATCTTCAAGAAGAACGTTGAGATAGACATATCTCCATGAGTTGCTTTCGCCAACTCATTCTCCAAGAACTGTAGCCTAGCTACATTCTTCTTATTGAACAAGCCATCCAAGGCTATCCAAATTTCAGCAGCTGATCCACACCCAATGATGTGATCAAACAACTCAAGAATGATAGCCCTCTTAAGAGTGAACTCCTCTTTAGCATTCGTTCTACTCCAAGTCTTCACGAGCTCAGCATTCCCTTCAGCAGGATCAACAGCTTGTCTTGCTTCTCCTCCTACAACCTCCCACAAATCCTCACCAAGAAGATAGCTCTCCATGCAAGACTTCAACTTCTTGAAGTTAATCTGCGTAAGGAGCTCAATACCAAGACCTCTAGTATATCTTCCTTCCATTGCTATCCCACTGATGGCAACCAACTTGAGAAACCTGAGAGAAGTATCAGCAATCAACCTCAGCAACCCCAGCAACCTAGCTCTGATACCATGTTAAAAAATTGAGGTTCGGAGATGAAGTGAAAAATGCGGAACACACTTCACAAAACGTTTCTCAAATGTTGCACAAAAATGACAATGAGAAGACCGAATAGTGCTTTGATATTAACTATCTCTTTACAAAGCGAGGTATACATGGCGAGACATGATTCATAAGAATCATGGAGGAGAGAAGCACAAAACACAAGTAAAAACAAGCTGTAGTGACATGACGACTTGAGATCGCCAGATCGCGCGAACAGACAAGTCGGACGAAAGCCGCTGAGATCGCGCGAATAGAGTACAAGCCGCCCCTGCCAAACTGCAACCACAGACCGCCGACCTGCTGCTTTATCCACTGCTGAAAACAAACAGTTCGCTCTTCTTGATCGCCCAGACTGCACGGTCTTGATCATAGAAGAAACCCGCAAACTCTGAACAAAGAACTGCAACTGAGATAGACTGCAACTTAAGACCTCCTGGTCACTTAAGACTGCCTGATCAACTGAGTCCGATGCACCAGAACCGGAACACCTAAACACAGTCCGCCCGGAATGGTTTATTCAAAGCTGTAAGAAGGAGACAAGCTGACTACGAGCTGCTAGCCGCTAACCTACGAACACACAAACCGGTCAGAAAAAATCTCAAACCGCGCGGCCTCAAATTAAGACCGGCACAATCAAGACAACTTTGGTTCTTACAGTTCTCGTTATTTATGACGGGCCCTGCACCCCTATTTATAGGCGAACAGATGGATGTCCTCACCGCACAAACCAGATACAATAACTTCCAATTAGATCGCGAGCGGTCTCGCAAAGTAGACCGACCGAACTCAGAATAGCTCTCAGCTCTTTATTAAACCTTGCGGTTACAACTAAACCGCCCAGTCACCGTGGTCTCAACAAGACAGACCGCCTAGTCTTCTTCCAAAGAAAGCAGACCAAGAACATCTGGCCGACTTAGGCCAAGTTGCCAGATCAACCCGCGCAAGCCTTTCGGACAGAAAACGGTCTCCCAAATCAGACCGCTCAGAATAACTCACCTGAGACACAACTGCCCAGAGAACCACCGCAGACCGCGCGGTCTCCAATCCGCAGACCACCCAGCACAACTCCACTTCCACTTCAAAAATTTAACAATTCCAGTGCATCCAATTCATGCCCAGAATTAGATCAAAGTTTGGCATCTTCAAAAGCATCGCTGGCGCTTCGAATAGTTTTCCCCCGATCTCCACGTTCATGTTGCACTTGGTGAATGTTTTTTATCTCTGACCCATCCGGAAGTCGCACCTTCCTCTGGATGCCCTCAAAGTGTTGTACTTGGTCTAAGTCGTGTACGAATTTGTCGGAGATAAACGAATGTGAGGCGCCCGTATCGAATAGAGTGTATGCGGGTTTTCCTCAGACAAACACTATACCTAGGTTGTTTTGTTGTTTGGGTCATAAGTTAAAGTGCGACTAAAGTTGAAAGGTACTAAGTAAATGTAATGGAAAATAAACAATAAAGTACCTGTAATGACTTCTTCGGGGTTCTGATACTCTGCGAGATCCAGAGCATACATCTGCTCTAGCTGTCGTCCTCAATCGTGGGGTCCTCGGCCTCGACCTCGGCCCTGCTTTGCTGGAGGGGCTGCAGGAGGAGGAGGAGGAGGAGGGGGAAGAAACTGCTGAGGGCAGTTAGCTCTAATGTGCCCCGGCTGGTGGCACCCATAGCACACCACCGGCTGGTGGCCCCGAACATCCTGCCTTCACGGCTCTCAGATCTGTAGCGGTGGAGGAGCCATCACGGCAGGGGATTGTTGCTCTGGTCTGAAGTTGGGACGAGGATTTCCCCTACCACTTCTGTGACTCATTACCCTGCCCCGCTGCGGGCCTCTACTTCTCTCTCCAAAGTATGACCTGTCGGCCGGTCTCTTTCCCCTGCTCTGGACCATCAACTGGTCTGTCTCCAGCTTTTTGGCCATCTCAATAATCTGGGTAGACGTGCCATGTGATACGAAAAGTAGAGCCTGCCTCAATGAATCCCTGAGGCCCCGATAGAATCTCTTGGCGTACTTCCTGTCATCCAAGTCATGTACCCCTGCAAATTTGGCCAGTTGGGAGAACTCCCTCTGGTACTCAGTCACTGATCTGGTCCCCTGTCGGAGGTTCAAGAACCTCTCTTCTAGCTCGTCCCTGTCTGTGGCAGATACGAAGTGCTCTAGGAAGACATCGCTGAACTCGTCCCAAGAGATGTCTGACGTCTCTTGATCTGCAAACGTGGAGTCCAACACTGACTTCCACCATCTTTTGGCATGTGCATCCAAGGCAAACGTTGCCAAGGAGACAACTTTGTTGATTGGATAACTGATCCCTGCTAGAAGCCCCTGAATGAAGTCGAGCCACTCATCTATCTTCACTGCGTTCTCGGTTCTATGATATACTTGAGGGGACAAACTCTTGAAGGCATTTAGCCAATTCGATCCTGGTTTCGGCTGAGAGGCTGGAGCCTGCTGAGCACTGAATGCATCCAGAATAGCCATCAGTGTTTGCCCCAGCTCTGTCTGCTGAAAAGGGGTGGCAGTCAGAGGGGGAGGGACAGCATCTCGTGAATCAGCGAACTGCGGGGACTACACAAAGTAAGGTTGTATTAGAATTGGCCTAACTCAATTCTTAAATGGTTTATTTTCTGTGATTTTTACACATGGGCACACCGTAGCTTCCGCTGCTTAGTTTCTCCGCAAAATAAAGCTCAAGCGGGGTTACCCAGTGTTGTGGACTTCTTTCTCTTATGATCGATTGTTCAAGTGATACAAGTTTGTAAGACCCCCCTCCCCCTTACTAGGAGGGTTACCAGGGTCTTATGCCCAGAACCTCCGCCTTACGAATGAAACCAACACACGGGTTAGTCGCCACCGCAAAACGGGTGCTAAGTGATATGAGTGTTTAGCTTCCGCATGTAGTGTAGAGAGAGTGAGAGAGTTATTTAATGTATTCTTTTGGATATGTATCGGGCATAAGCCCTTCTCTCTATTTTTGTACTCATTGCTGGACTATCTTGCTTTCATTTATGAAATTTTTGATGTGGGCTTGTTTTACTTCTATTTGTCATTCTTTTCTCTATTGGCCTGAATTGGCTTCTTGCGGTAGCGACTAACCTGTGTGTTGGTGTCCTCCGTAAGGCGGCGGTTCTGGTCATAAGACCCGGGTAACCCTCCTATTAAGGGGGAGGGGGGTCTTACAAACTGGTATCACTGGAACAATCGATCGTCCTCCAGACAGTAGTATAAATAACCTACTGGCCCCTCACACCCGCCTAAGTCAACATACTTCCATCGGTGTGACGACCGGTCCAGTACCAAAGACTCGATTCTTCAGCTCGCAAGACCAACCCATCCTGATATACAACCTCTTGAGCCTCCAGCTCGAAGGACCATCTCGTCCTGATATACTATTTTCCATCCTCTAACTAGGGATGCAGTTCACTATATCTCTTAGTTCATTTAGTTGGGCTATTCTTGTCTATTTATTGTTATACTAGAAATTTAGGGTGAATCCTGGACTTCCCGAGGTCTACCTGGTGAAGGGCTCGCAGAGGTACTAGGGAATGTGATGGGCTAATACCCAAATTACCCTTATGTCTGCAAACTAAAGCTTGAGCGGGGTTGCCGAATGTTGTGGACTTCTTTCTCTTACTATTGATTGTTCAAGCTAAGTCATACCAGTTTGTAAGACCCCCCTCCCCCTTACTAGGAGGGTTACCCGGGTCTTATGCCCAGAACCGCTGCCTTACGGATGACACCAACACACAAGTTAGACGCCACCATAAGACTCCAACACGCGGCTATTACGATCATTTACTTCAGGCCAATAGAGAAAAGAATGACAAATATAAGTAAAACAAGTCCACATCACAGATTTCATAAATGAAAGCAAGATAGTTCAGCAATGAGTACAAAAATAGAGAGAAGGGCTTATGCCCGATACATATCAAAAATAATATAGTAAATAACTCTCTTACTCTCTCTACACTACATGCAGAATCTAAACACTCATATCACTCAGCACCTGTCTCATAGTGGTAGTAATGTGCGACATCTACTCCTCAGGTCCTGCCTCCTCTTCTAGCTGGGGCTCCATCTCTTCGGGCACCTACGGTCACAACTGGCCATTAGGTTTAAAGACTAAGACGATTTTGTCCCCGCCTCCCCCCCCCCTCCCGCGACTCTTAGGCACCGAGCAGGAGGAAGGAAGTGGAGGACAACAAAGTGGAGTAACAAAGCAGGTGACAGGAAAATCTACACTAGCAAGTATATATGTATGACAAGTACTACTCTAGCAGTATAAATAGGTAAGCAGTAAAGAGCGGTAAAGAAGTAAGCAAGTAAGCAGTGCACGCAAGTATAGTAAGCAGGTAAAGTAATCTACCATACGTAAGTATCTTAACTTATATGAATGCCCATACAAACTTATAAGTTAAGGTTTCTGGAAGTATAACTTATCATATAAAAGAGCCCATACAAATTTATATGATAAGGGTCTGCATTTAATGTTCTATGGTTTATGTATGTTATGATATGATTCACACAAGTGCAACACACCCACACAACTCTGTGATCATAGGCCTTTAGTTCCCAATTTTTGGAGCTAGCTTCACTCTCTGGTACCACCATTGTGGCTACGACAGCAGTGGAGCGAGAAACTCCGCTTCCTAGGCGGGTATACACACTACCTTGCCTAGACCCTTCGTATGCCTCTGTACACATCCTAGGTGCACTCTATAGTCTTGCATTTTATTTGCTGGTAACCACCGGTCTTTGAGGTTAGGTATGCATTTTCGGGGATCGTCCTCCAGACCGCAGTATAAATAACCTACTGGCCCCTCAAACCCTCACACCCGCCTAAGTAAACGTATTGTCGTCGGTGTGACGACCGGTCCAGTACCGAAGACCCAGCACTAATTTGTTCCTATGCACATGCATGTTATCACCACCTGAGCCTTCAGCTCGCGGGACCAACCCGTCCTGATATACAACCTCTCGAGCCTCCAGCTCGCAGGACCATCTCGTCCTGATATACTATTTTCCATCCTCTAACTAGGGATGCAGTTCACTATATATCTTAGTTCATTTAGTTGGGCTATTATTGTCTACTTATTGTTATACTAGAAATTTTGGGTGAATCTTGGACTTCTCGAGGTCTACCCGGTGAAGGGCTCGCAGCGGTACTAGGGAATGTGATGGGCTGAAACCCAAATTCCCCTTTCCAAGGTAATTACTTTCATTGGTGGCTACCCTTTTCTATAGTCCCACTCTCCTTATTACTCTTTATGACTTATATGTTTTATGACTTATCCTTCAGCCTATACCTAAGAAAACGTTCTCTTGAATGTTGCTCAAACCCTAAGATTTCTCATCCTCTAAGTGGTATACACCTTGTATACTGTTATAATTCAAATCCCACTGATTTCCTAAGTGATCTTGCCGGTCAAATCAACACATTAAGTTTTTACTATTAGCAGACCAAAACGAGATTGGACTAGATTTGATTCCTATGATAAAATCTTAACCGTATTGTGTCTATATGAGTTTTAATTTTTACCAGAGGTCCATAATGGATAAATTAAGGGTTGTCCAGAATTTTGATACAATTTATATTGATTTGACATCTATTTAAAATTCATTAATCAAATATCATCTTCTAGAATGTAAAGGAAGTATCATGTCAGTAGTTTCAATCTTGCTAAATAATTTTCCAGAGGTGACAAATGACATAAAAACATGGATTCCAAAATTTCATAATTTTTTTCAAAAGATTTATGATCATAATTTCCATTTAACATAAAGGTGTACAAATAGGACTATGTACATCAAGTACAGGTTCAAGACTTCCAAAAATTCTGAGAATATTACAGTGGTACTATAATGGCATAAAAACATCAATTCCAGAATTTCATAATTTTCCAGGGATTCTATAACCCAATTTTTCATTTAATATAATGAATGTGAGAATAGGACCTTACACATCAAGTACTTGTTTATGACTTCTAAAATTTTTGGCAAAATTACAGTGGCACTATAATAACTTAAAAACATCAATTCCAGAATCTCGTGATTTTCCAGGGAATCTATAACCCAAATTTGCATTTAATATAATGAATGAGAAAATAGGACCTTACACATCAAGTACTTGTTTATGACATATAAAAATTCTAAATTTCTCTGAGGTAATATGTTATATCATGGAGAGGGTGTGGTAAAAATCTCAGGAGACAAGACTTATCCATAAGTGCTGAATACACAAAATAATACTTTTGGCTATTGACACCCCATAATACCTCTTGGGTAGAGACATGCAAGTGTAAATACTCAACATGCAGTAGTATATTTGCTCCTATATTATTACCCGGGATAAATGATGACAAGAAATGTGTGCCACCGAAATTTGGGGTCAACTTGATGTATCTAGCTCCCTAAATCACAATAATTTGATAAATCAAATAATGGATAAAACTATAGAAAAATCTTCCCCTAAAAATCTGAATTTTTGACACAAGATTGTCATAAGGTATATACATGCATGGTCCAAATTTCAGCTTCATTGAAGATACCATTTAAAATATATACACTAAATAATTCCTGGCCTCTAGTTGGAATAACCTCACCAAATTGTATGTTGGGGGGTTTACACTACGCCAAATGGGCTGATTCCACTTTCTAATTAAAGTAAACCCCTAGAACTACAAAAGCTATTTCAGGACATTTTTCATGAAATGGCCTCTAAGGGCCTTAAGATCGAGCATGAACATACATATGAAAGTGTGACAAAACATTTCATTTAATCACATGTGGTCTGCAAATATCATATTAAAAGAAATCAATGGATGTGATTTCATCCCCTACCTCCAGCCAACAACCAGGATTTCCCCTACCTGGGCCATCTTCCACCGCGATTTTTCCTGCCATCCACGACCCACCACAGCCGGCCACCACCTCCACCACCTTCCTTGAGGTGATGGCTACCGCCAGGAAACGACATGGCCATCGGAGATGGCTTCTCCTGCGAACCGGAGCTTGGACAAAATCTCGAGAAAACTCCCTCAATCTCACATGGGATCGGAGTCAATTGAGCCCGATTTCTCTCCTAATTGGACCTAGATGCTAGCACAAAGGGAGAGGGGGAGAAACCAACCTGAATGGGAGCTTGAGATCGTGTAATGCATAGGGGAGGCATGGAGGCAGCTATTTATGATGAGCTAGCTCAAATCATCGATTCTCCAGCAAAGGCCTTGCTCCATGTGGCTATCCCGACTCCTTGGACCTCTCTGAAGCTGATGGTGAGTTCAAATGGGGGGGGGGGGGGAGAGGAGGGCTCTAGGTGTATTCCCCATTAAAGCATGGCTCGACCAAGCATTGTTTGCTCCTACCAGCAACCAAGTGGCACCAATTCAGTCCAAATTCGGTTGTACATTCACTGAGGAGGCCAGGCATGGCCTTGGGCAGAAGAGTGGAGTGCCAAGTGGCCTCCATTCCTCAAATCCTCTTGTATTCTAATGGGGATATGTGGAAAAGTCCCTTTTAACCCTTTGCATGTCACCCCATTCAAAGTCCAGGGGGCATTGCTGGTAACTACACCCTTGGGCTGCTGGGTGGGCTTCGTTTGAGGCCTTAACCCAATTGGATTTGGTTTGGGCTCTTAATTACTTCATCTTGGCCAAAGGTTGACCATGGTTGACCATGATGTTGACTTGGTTAATTGGGTGGGTTGACTGGTCCAAGATGTTAACCTTGGGTCGCTTAACACCCCCTAATGTTAATTGGGTCATGGTGATGCCCTAATTGGGCCAATTTAACCAATAGGTGTGATTTTGACCAAAATTGGGGAAAAGTTGACTTTTGTCAATTTGGTCAAATTGATGATCCCATGATGGGTATTTTGATTCAATTGGGTCCCCCATGATGTTATAAGACTAGGGGTGAAGTCAATTTCATGTATTGGGGGTCAATTGAACCTATTGGGGAAGGATTGGCTTATGTTGACCTAAGTTTGACTTTGGTCAAATTAGATTAATTGAAGACCTTATGATGGGGCTTTTTGGTCCAAAGCACTCCTTTAGAGGCTTACCAACTAATGGTGGTGACAATTTGGCCATATGAGTATGGATTGAACCCTATTGAGTTGAATTGGGCAATTTTGACCTAGGTTTGACTTTGGTCAATTTGGCTAGGTTGGTTGACTTTGGTCAATTTGGGCAATTTTGACCTAGGTTTGACTTTTGTCAACTATGCATCCTTTAGGGCTAGGGACATAGTGGTGGTGTTAGTTCACATCTGTAAGTTCAATTAGAGCTAATTTGGTCTAAAGTGACTTGCCCCTATAGTGGCTCACACTTAAGTTCTCTCAATCCAAGGTGACCTAAGGCCACTATCTAGCTTAACTCACCTCACACACCACATGTCCTATCCTAATTGAAGTCAAGGGGGTCTAGTAGGAAAGGGGATGTTACACGAAACTTCACGAACTTACTTATAAATAATTAATTTAATTTTCTAAAGTCTAAAATCTCAATTCCGGTAAGTTTCAAAACACGGCCAAATTGACCGAACGAACGCAAAACCGCATGAATTACAGCCCCCCCCCCCCCCTCTCTCCTAAAAGGAATTTTCATCCCGGAATTTGAAATGCCCAATGAACTTAAGAGATAACTATAAATATATTAGAACTCGCTGGCTAGAAGTAATCATAGAAGAATACTTGGAGAACAGATGAGGATGAGATTTCTTCATAACAGATTCTAACTCCCAGGTCGCGCTTCTGACGTCCTGATTCCTCCAAAGAACTTTAACCATAGGAAAAATCTTTCTCCGCAACACTCTATCCTGTGTCTCTAGAATACGGACATGCTCTTCGACATAAGAAGGATTGGGTTGCAACTGAGGTACAGAGTTAAGGACATGACAATCACTAAGTACACATTTCCGCAACTAGCTCACATGAAACACGTCATGAACACCAGGGAAAGAAGCAGGCAACTCCAACCTATAAGCGGACACTCCGATGGGCTCAATAACATGGAACGGTCCCACATACCGGGGATCCAACTTGTGGTTCCTTCCAAATCTCTTAACACCTAGCATCGGAGAAACCTTCAATAAAACCATGTCCCCGACTATAAACTTCAGATCAATCCTTCGTCGATTTGCATAATCTTCATAACGCTCCTGAGCCACACAAAGCTTCTCACGAATATGCGACACAACAATGCTCATCTCATCCAAGGCTTCTAGTCCTAACAACATACTCTATACAACCTCAGCCCAAAATAGTGGAGTTCTATAATGCCTCCCATAAAAAGCTTGAAAGGGGTCCATCTGCAAACTTTCCTGATAACTTTTGTTGTAAGAAAACACCATAAGTCCAAAACATTTATCCCAAGTTCCACCATGGTCAACATCTAATCATATCTTCCAAAATCTGATTCACACTTTTCGTTTGACCATTTTTCTGCTGATGATAAGCAGTAGATTACCTGAGGTCAGTGCCCAAGACTCCCTGGAAGCTCTGTCAGAATCGAGACATATACCTGGAGTCCCGATCTGACACGATACTCACTGACACACCATGCAATCTGATGACCTCATCCAGATAAAGCTCTGTTATTTTCTCCATTGAATAACAAATCCAAAAGGGTACAAAGTGAGCACACTTTGTCAATCGGTCGACAATAACCCATACGTCATCATGCCCTTGGGTAGATCTTGACAAACCGGTAATGAAATCCATAGAAATACTCTCCCACTTTCAATTTGGAATATCCAAAGGCATCAACTTACCTCTAGGTCTCTTATGATCTGCCTTGACACGCTGACACATAAAACATTCAGATATGGACTTGGCAATATCAGTCTTCATACCTGCTACCAAACAATTTGCTTCAGATCTCGATACATTTTGTAGAGCCAGGGTGATAGGAAAGGCTAGAACCATGGGCCTCATCTCAAATCTTTGCCCGAATATCCACAATAGCGGGAATAAAAAATCTAACTCATAAATTGAGAAATCCGACAATTCCCCCTTTTCGGTTCTACATCGAATGTGCTGCAAGTCTGGATCATATTTCTGATGTAACCTTGTAAGGGAAATCCATAAGGCTCTTCAACTTCTATGATAGTCGACACAGCACTATTTCCAATAGATATATTCATTAACAAAAACTCCTCTACCAAGTACTGCACAGAAAGGTTGAAGATATGCGCGGTCTTTCGGCTCAAGTCATCAGCTACTACGTTTGCCTTTCCTGGATGATAAAGGGTATCAACCTCATAGTCCGCAGCATACCCCATCCATTTATGCTGGAGAAAATTCAACGCCTTTTGAGTGAAGACATACTTCCAACTCTTATGATTCGTATAAATCTTGCATGACACTCCATACAAAAGGTGTCTCCACATCTTCAAAGCATAAATAACGGTTGCGAACTCCAAGTCATGCGTAGGGTAATTCCTTTCATGAACTTTCAATTGCCTTGATCCATTCGGGATCACTTTTCCTTCTTGCATCAAGACACATCCGAGTCCAACAAGCGGAACATCCACATAAATGGCATACTCCACTACCTCGGTAGGCAAAGTCAAAACAGGAGAAGAACACAACCTCCTATTCAAGTCCTGAAAAGCTTCCTCGCAATCATCGCTCCAAATGAATGATGTGCTTTTCTGCGTTAGCTTAGTCAATGACGCAGGAAACACTGAAAATCCTTGCACGAACCTCTTGTAGTAACTCACCAACCCTAAGAAACTATTTATTTTCTTAGGTGTTGTAGGCCTTTTCCAATCCAAAACAACAGCTATCTTTGCTGGGACCACAAAATTACCATCCTTATACACTATGTGACCCAAGAAGGATACTTGAGAAAGCCAAAATTCACACTTGATCAGCTTCATATACAACTTGTGCTCCCTCAAAGTCGACAACACCAAGCGCAAATGCAAAGCTTGCTCCTCAGCACTTCTAGAATATACTAGGACGTCATCTATGAAAACTACCACAAAATAGTCTAGAAAATCCTTGAATACCCTATTCATCTTGTCCATAAAAGCAGATGGTGCATTCGCCAATCCAAAAGACATTACCAAGAACTCAAAATGCCCATAACGGGAATGAAAAGCAGTTTGCGGAACGTCCGACTCACGGATCCTCAACTGATGGTAGCCTGAACGAAAGTCAATCTTCGAGAACACAGAGCTACCCCGCAACTAGTCAATAAAATCGTCAATCCTGGGCAACGGATATCTGTTCTTGATAGTTACCTTATTCAGCTCTCTATAATCTATGTACAATCTCATCGAACCATCCTTTTCCTTTACAAAGAGAACTGGAGCACCCCAAGGCGAAGAACTAGGCCTAATAAAACCACACTGTAACAATTCATCTAATTGGGAACACAACTCCTTCAACTCATGCGGAGCCATGCGGTAGGGTGCCTTTGCAATAGGATGAGTACTAGGCTCAAGGTATATAATGAACTCCACATCTCTCTCAGGAGGGAGACTAGGAAGACTAACGGGAAAAAAACATCGAAAAACTCTCGCACCACGGAAATGTCCTCGACACGCTGCGAAACATGAGCAGCTTCCATAATAGCAACAAGATAAGCAATACTGCATGATTCTAAAAGGTTCTGAGCACATACCGCAGGTATGATTGGGGATTCCTAATGCGGAAATCATATACACTCATGGGTTGGTCGTTGTCCATCAAGAAATCTAAATGCTTGATCTTGCACTGAATGACATCGTCATATCTGGATAACCAATCCATGCCCAAGATTATGTCAAAGTCTTCCAAATCTAGCACCTTCAGATCAGCATACGCTAGGAATACCTATACAACCCTCATATTTTCCTAGTCGGTGTGACCCGATGCGGAGAGGTTCGTGGTAGAGAGATTGGTCGTGACGCAGAAGATTGATTAGCCAAAGGTATCCAAGACCGAGAAAGAGAAGACCGGGGGGGGGGAACACTTCCCACTTGGGCGATTGGACCCTAAGTCCACTCGCCCAAAGCTCCGGGCGAGTGGACCTAAGGTCCACTCGCCCGAGTAGAGGGGCGAGTGGACCATAGGTCCACTCGCCTCGCCCCAGATATGTGGGCGAGTGGAACATAGGTCCACTCGCCCTGGGCAACTGGGCTAGTGGACCTATGGTCCCCTCACCCGGTTAGCTGAGAGGACCATGAGGTCCACTCGCCCAGTTCGGGTGGTGGACCTTGGTCCACTCACCTGAACCCCGGCAAGGGGGAGAGTGGACGTCTCAACCTCCACTCGCCCCACCTATTGTGTTGGTCGTTTAGGTTCATGGTTGAGCTGCGGATAGTAGATTTTTGGCTATCCGCAGCCCAATTTTGGGAAGTCTATAAATAGACCCCCATGGGCACCTTGGGAAGGGTTGGTCTCCACCCCTCTCCTCGTGTGTGTCTTATGAGCAAGCACTACCCCCTCTCCCTGTCAGTGAAGGTTGATGGTGAGGTGGTCCTTAGTGCCCTCCAAGGTGCCCAGGCTCAGCATTGGCTTGGGAGGGGAAGTTCCTTGTGAGCTTCCGGGTGTGTGGTGGGACCTCCACGTTGTAGCTTAAGGGGTTCATTTGTGGACTCAGGTGTTCTTCAAGGGCAGGATCTTCCAGTTCTTAGCAACCAGTCAGGGGTTATAGCTCGGGTCAAGTAAGGGTTAACTGCATCCCCATTTCGAATGTCGAGACCAGTTCTCTGGTTTCAACATTCTGGTGCGGTGAGCGTGGAAGCAACTAGTTAAGAAAGCTCCGAGCAAGTATCATGGCTAGAAGCGATGAGCTGGGGGACTCACTCCCTACCAACGAGTACGTGAAGAAGGGTGATTTTGACGAGTTCAGGAAGTCAATCCAGGAGCTCTTGCGGGTCACACTCCCCCCTCACGACGAGTGCTCAACACCACCCGCACCCGTGCTTGCCTCGTAATCTCCGAGGGAGGCGGAGCATGCACATCGGCAAGGGAAGGAGCTGGCCACAGGGCAAGGCTCGGGTCTTCAAGCTAGAGTGCTCTTCAACAGCTCTCCTGGGACCGGCTACCCTAGTAGGGAGGCAGAGAGAACGCTTTCGACCGCCAGGGAGGATGGAGAAGTCCCTTCTGCGAGCTAATCATCTCAGCTCCCGTTCCAGATGAGTTTAGTCACCTGACAGGTCTTACTATGCAGGGAAGGACGACCCTATTCAGCATCTCTAGTGGTTCGAAGGCATGGCCTAGATCAGGCAAATATCAGATGCCTTTAAATGCAGACTCTTCGGGGTCACGTTCAGAGGGAAGGCGAGAGACTGGTTCCATCAACTCCCGGTGGGAACTATCTACGGCTTCGAGGACCTGCGCCGGAGTTTATTGCTAAGGTTCTCCACTTCAAAGAAGAGGTGGAAGGGGGTGGAGGTCCTGTTCTTGGTTGGGCAAAGGGCAGGGGAGACGTTGGGGAGTTACGTGGATAGAATCCAGGAGGAAGTCCTCCTTGTCATTGAGGTGCCCGAGCATACCCTGCAACTGGCTTTCACCATCGGCTTACAGCAGTGGCTGTTCAAGATGAGCTTGACTCGGGACCCACCCCAGTCTTTTGAAAAGTTGATGGAGCGTCCTGCTCAAGAAATTGGGTGTGAGGCCACAAACCAGGAGTTCATGGCAAGGTTGGCCGAGGGTGTGAAAGAGGAGAAGGAGGAGAAGAAAGAGCAAGGAGGGAAAAAGAAGGAGGAAGCAAGAAGTCAGAGGAACTAGGGACCCCCCGTTGGGGAAGAGCAAGGATGGGAGTTTCAACCACCAGTCGCTCGACCGACCTGGAGGCCGCCAGGAGGACTCCCTCAATGCCAAGGAAGAGGCCATTTCCAGGGGAGAGGAAACTTTCAGCGGGAATAGGGACGGTTCAACCCAGCAGGGTGGCAGCCGGACCCAAGTCAATTATAACCCCAACCCCTGCAGGCCATGACAATTGGCTGAAAAAGAGGAAATAAGAAGAGGGGTCGCACAAGGAAGGAAGCAAGGATGATATCATTGTCGTACTGTGACTTCCAATAACAGGAGGGCCACGCAACAACCACATGCCCAGAGTTTCTAGAGGTATAGGAAGGAAGAAGAACCCCGACAGAGAGGAGACAACCTTACCTAGAAGGACCGGGAGGAAGCTGAGGAGATGGAGGAAGTGATGAAGGAGACGACCAAGGTGTATGTGGTCGAGTAAGCGCAACGAAGTGCATTGTAATGGCATGTAATCAATTTATAATATATCGAAAGTAGTTAAAGATACCATCCAGGTCGAGTCCTCGACTGGAGACCACTCGTCCGAGCATGTTGATGTCGGTCGCTGGGAGGCTCGTCGGCTAGATTCGTTTTAGGTCGAGTCCTCGACTGGAGACCACTCGCCCGGGCTTGTTAATGCAGGTCGCTGGGAGGCTCGTTGGGTAGATTCGTTCTAGGTCGAGTCCTCGACTAGAGACCACTCGCCCGGGCTTATTGATGTCGGTCGCTGGGAGGATCGTGGGGTATATTCGTTTTAGGTCGAGTCCTCAACTAGAGACCACTCGCCTTGGCTTATTAATGTTGGTCGCTGGGAGGCTCGTCGGGTAGATTTGTTTTAGGTCGAGTCCTCGACTGGAGACCAATCGCTCGGGCTTGTTGATGCCGATCGTTGGGAGGCTCATCTGGTAGATTTGTTCTAGGTCGAGTCCTTGACTGGAGACCACTCTCCCGAGCTTGTTGATGCCGATCGCTGGGTGGATTGTCTGGTAGATTCATTTTAGGTCGAGTCCTCGACTGGAGACCACTCGCCCGAGCTTATTAATGCCGGTAGCTAGGAGGCTCGTCGGGTAGATTCGTTTGGGTTGGTAAGGCTCCGGGAAGAGAAGCCGTTCTGAGGATGTGTTGAGTTCCCCTGCCTCCAGTGGGCTAAGCCCCTAGGAAGTGTTGAAGTTCTCCATCCTCTAATGTTCCGGAGCAGTGCTCAGTTCCCTCCATCTCAGGTTGAGTTCGACTCAACCAGAGATGTTGAGTTCCCTCCATCTCAGGTTGAGTTCTGCTCGACTAGAGATGTTGAGTTCGCTCCATCTCAGGTTGAGTCCGGCTCGACCAGAGATGTTGAGTTCCATCCATCTCAGATTGAGTTCGCCTCGACGAGAGATGTTGAGTTCCCTCCATCTCAGGTTGAGTTCGACTCGACCAGGGATGTTGAGTCCCCTCCATCTTAGGTCGAGTTCGGCTCGACTAGACATGTTGAGTGCCCTCCTTCTCAGGTTGAGTTTGACTCGACTAGAGATGTTGAGTTCCCTCCATCTCAAGTCGTGTTCGGCTCGACTAGAGATGTTGAGTCCCCTCCATCTCAGGTTGAGTTCACCTCGACTAGAGATGTTGACTTCCCTCCATCTCAGGTTGAGTTCGACTCGACCAAGGATGTTGAGTCCCCTCCATCTCAGGTCGAGTTTGGCTCGACTAGAGATGTTGAGTTTCCTCTAACTCAGGATGAGTTAGACTCGACTAGAGATGTTGAGTTCCCTCCATCTCAGGTTGAGTTCGGCTCGACTAGAGATGCTAAGTTCCTTCCACCTCAGGTCGAGTTTGGCTCGACTAGAGGTGTTGGGTATTCCTGCACCTCAGGTCGAGTTCATCTCGACCATAGGTGTTGAGCATTCTCCACCTCCAGTTGAGCTCGGCTCACAGGAGGGTTGTTAAGTGGAGAAAGGTTCGCCTTCCGCCTCAAGTCAGGTTCAGTTGAAAAACTCGGCAAAAGTAACCCGTTGGCAGGGCCCTCCTTAGTATCCCCTAAGGCCCCACCAACTCGTTAAATAGGTGGGTTGGACATTCTTTTCGAGCTTAGGACAAGCTCGAAAAGAGTGGGTATTGTGAACAACCCTCATATTTTCCAAGTCGGTGTGACCTGATGCGGAGAGGGTCGTGGTAGAGAGATTGGCCGTGACGCAGAAGATTGACTAGCCAAAGGTAGCCAAGACTGAGAAAGAGAAGGCCCGGGTGGGAACACTTCCCACTTGGGCGAGTGGACCCTAAGTCCACTCGCCCAAGCCTCTGGGCGAGTGGACCTAAGGTCCACTCGCCCAAAGCAGGGGGCGAGTGGACCTATGGTCCACTCGCCCCAGGCATGTGGGCAAGTGGACCATAGGTCCACTCGCCCCGGGCAACTGGGCGAGTGGACCTATGGTCCCCTCGCCCGGTTAGCTGAGTGGACCATGAGGTCCACTCGCCCAGTTCGGGTGGTGGACCTTGGTCCACTCACCCGACCCCAGTCAAGGGGGAGAGTGGACGTCTTAACCTCCACTCGCCCCACCTCTTGTGTTAGCCGTTCAGGTTCATGGTTGAGCTGCGGATAATAGATTTTGGGCTATCCGCAGCCCAATTTTGGGAAGTCTATAAATAGACCCCCATGGGCACCTTGGGAAGGGTTGGTCTCCACCCCTCTCCTCGTGTGTGTCTTGTGATCAAGCACTACCCCCTCCCCCTGTCAGTGAAGGTTGACGGTGAGGTGGTCCTTAGTGCCCTCCAAGGTGCCCAGGCTCAGCATTGGCTTGGGAGGGGATGTTCCTTGTGAGCTTCCGGGTGTGTGGTGGGACCTCCATGCTGCAGCTTAAGGGGTTCGTTTGTGGACTCAGGTGTTCTTCAAGGGAGGGATATTCCAGTTATTAGTAACCAGTCAGGGGTTTTAGCTCAGGTCAAGTAAGGGTTAGCTGCATCCCCCTTTCGAACGTCGAGACCAGTTCCCTGGTTTCAACAATACCCCTACAAGAATAGGACACCTTTTGATACTATGGTTCGCACCACCGAATCACTGGATGGAAATTTAACGCAAAGTGGATCGCCGATTCGATCGATATCCCAATGATGACGGTTTACAAATTTCCTAGCCACAAAGGAATGAGTAACACCCAAATCAAACAGAACCTGCACCCAACGGTTCTTTACCATAAACTCGCCTATAAAATCATACACATAACTAATATGGTTGAAACTAAATTTATCATTACTAGCTAACCACTTGATCGGAATCTAACCTGATATCACCTGAGTGGAACACTAATCTTCCTCCTTGGTTACTGTGTTCAGTTTACCTTTTCCTAGATCTAGTTTCTTCAACTGCAGCAGCGACAAGGACTGAAATGAATCTGGCTGCATAGCAGGCTAGAACTGCGGGCACCTAGATTTCATATGCCCCTTCTATCCACACTAGAAGCACATCCTATCCTTCGAACAATATTGGGCAACATCATGCCCTTTTCACTTACACAAAGTATAGGTAAGATCGCTCTTGGGTGCACTCTAAATTGCAAGCACCTGAGTCTGCCTCTGAGTACCCAATCTCTTAAAACACTTTTCCATGGGGTGGCCCGCACGACCAAAAAAACTACACGCCTCCTTGCCTCCTTTCTTTGGAGCAGGCCCAGATGCCCAAAGGCTTCCAATATTCTCAGCCTTCCTCTTTTCCTTCCTCAACAACATGCTATGATTCTTGGCATTATCGATAGCCTCATCCTTCAAGGCAGCTTCCACCGCTTCCGTATAACTCTCAATCGGTACGAGATGGCTAACTGATGGATGTCACTTCGAAGACCACCCAGAAAATGCTTGACTTTGCCTTCCTCTGTGGTTATTAACTCCCGATCAAACCTGCTCAACTTACTGAACTCGATCTCATACTCACCAACCATGAGTTGTCTTTGCTTCAAATGCAAGAAATTGTTCATCAGCTTGTCTTGCTCCACCGACGGCAGAAACTTCTTCAACATCATCCCCTTAAATCGCTCCCGCGAGAATCCATCTGTGAGACTGATATAGATTTTGCGGTTTTGAAATTTTAGTGAAGGGTTGAGATTTTCTCCAAAACTATATCCGATAAAGGCAAGTGTACCTTATCGTCTATAGTATAGGATATTAAGAAATACCAAGGTCGTATTCCACGGGGCGCGTTGATTACTTCTACTTTGAGGAAAGTCACTATTATCTTATCTAATGATATTTTGGGGTTTTGGTTCTTAGCTAAAAAAAAAAGAAATTGCAAGCTAAATTAAGGGTTTAGATGATGATAAAAGAGGCTAGTACTCAATCAAAAGTCACCTTGGAGTGAGAAAAGACAAGTAAAAAGAAATTAAATCTAATTCCGTTTAAATTGAACTACTTGACCGTGGAGGTTCCCGAAGCTCGAACATGCCTCTCTCGAGGTTAATGCCCAACTAAGATTAGGAAAAATCAACCGGACTCTCGTCCTATAATCGATTACCTAAAACTTGCTTTACGAGGTGAACCCCACTATTGGATTTGACTCCAATCCGGGAGATTTACGTCATCCTCTCTCGAGGGGTGCGTGCAACTCTCTTTACCCTTGAGTGATCGATTCATACTTTGAGCCTCTCGGCTAACTAAATATGAAAACTTAAGCGAAAACCATATATCGAAAGTATGGCCTCACTAATTAAAAATCAAGGATAATTCAAGTGTTTATAAAAACGGAAAAAGAAAACTTTAGAAAATCATAACTTGTCTAACTCATCCTCGGATCATTTTGATCGAGTACTAATGAGGATTAGTTAATCATGGTGGAGGGGGAAGAGGAAGAAAGATAAAAATGCATATTAAGAAATTTTAGCTAAGGAGGAGACAAAATTAAAGAGAACAAACTATATATTTTTTTTATTTAAATGAAAAACTATTACAAGACTTAAGAAAGGAAATTGCAAGCTAGGAAAAACAAGATTACAAGCTTAAACTAGACTATTGCACTAAAGGAAAGCTAATACATTGCATTAGAAAAGGAAGAGAGCATGAAAATAAAGAGACATGAACATGAACATGAAAAAGGAAAACTACTCAAGATTGGCTCCAGCAGCACCTTCCCCACTCCAAAATTCTGAACCTTGAACTCAAGGAGAGCCTCTGAATTTATAGGCAAAAATTTCATGTTACACGCCCTCGGTCACGGGCGTGACCTAGGGCGTGTAATCTCTGCAGCATCGGATCCGGTCGCGGCGTGGGCTTGGCGTGACGGCGGGAGAAAAACGCACATGTCACGGGCGTGACAATTGGGTCACGGGCGTGACTCAGGACGGCTTCATTTAATGCGGCATGGGCTAGCCAGACGGCGCGGCGGCGTGCTTGGATCACGCGGGAAGGTCACGGGCGTGACTTTGGGTCACGGGCGTGACTCAAGTTGACTTCTCAACGGCAGCTTCTCGTCTCGACGGCGGCTCCACGTGGCAGATGCTAAAATTACACGCCCCCGGTCACGGGCGTGACTTTGGGTCACGGGCGTGACCTGGGGCGTGACTGGGTGTGGACTAGCTCAACAGCACGGCTGCGACTCTGGACTGATCTTCAGGTTACACGCCCTTGGTCACGGGCGTGACCGAGGGCGTGACATGTGATTTTTCCCGATTTGTCCCAGAAATCTGCAAATATTAAAATTAGGCTAAGTTAGAATCAAAATTACAAAAAGAACTACTTATAACCTAAAATTGACATAAAAAGGAAAATTCATATTAAATAATTACAAAATTTTCTATTAAAAACTTATATAAAAACTACTTTATCAAATACCCCCATACTTGAGGTTTTGCTATTCCAGAGCAAAAGTGTGAGACATAATTTATAAGACATCCTTAAAAAAAAAATTTTTAATTTAAAACTAAAATTTCATTTAACCAAAAGTTAAGTTAAGAGTAAATTCAAGGGGGAGTTAAGTCCTAAATTATGATGATGATTTGAAAAGAGGGAAAAATGTTTAGGCAATAACTTCTCAAGAAAATTAAGTAGTTTGACAAAATTGTAGAAATTATAAAACTAAATTAAATTAAAATTATAAGAACTCTATCTTAAAAGAATCTTAAGGAAAAGTAAATTACTAAATATTGCTCTCTCCATAATTTTCAACTAAAACTAGAACAATGATAATTGGCTAAGGGTGATTTCATAGAATTTGGCATAAGAAGAGAAATTTTTGAATGGAGGAAATGGAATTTATCATGAAATTCCCTTTTTTTTTCTCTTCTAATAAAAACCCAAAATGTATATGGTTTAGGAGTAATGAATTTTATCCTCTTACTCCATGCCATATAATCTTTTCAAATATTTTGGGTGCATATGTTTTAGGGAATAATGAATTTTATCCTCTTATTCCCATGACATATGATCTTTTAATACACATTTTTTTTATGCCATCAAAGGGGGTAGGGTAGGGGAAAAATAAATCTAGCTAGTTTTAAATCATATTGAGAGCAAATTCTAGTAAAATTAAAATTCCTAAGATCTGAGAAGTTAGAAGAAAGTATAATTGAAATCTAAAGAGGTTTAAGAAATTTACTACAAAATGAAGCCATTTAAAAATAAAAAGAGAAGTCATGCTAACAAAATTCTCTAATCAATTTAAAATCATAAGATGATTCTTAAATCAAGATTACCTCAAATTTAAAATTAACAAACTATGATAAGCAAAATTTTAGCTAATTAAAAACTTAAACATGCTTATAAACATTCTCAACTAGATTTCTAAGAAATCACAAAAACAACAAGGAGGGAAATAAGAATTTTTTGAATTTTTGATATTATCTTTTTTTGAATTTTTCTCATTAAAAACTATTTACAAAGAAAGGAAACTAGATTTAAAACTTAAAAAATTTTTTTGCAAGTCTTGGACTTCCCAAGGGCTACCCGGTGAAGGGTTCGCAAGGTACTAGGAGGTGTGATGGGATAAAATCCCAAACGTCCCTTTCCAAGATTTAAATTTTTCTGTTTTCTATTTTTTTTTGAGTTTTGGGTTTTACAAGTGCTAAAATAGAAGAAAAACATAAGAAAAAATATATATATTTTTTTGAAAATTTTCTAATTTAACAACTATTTACAAGAATTTACAAAGGGCTATTTACACCCCCATACTTAAAGTTAAACATTGTCCCCAATGTTTAAAAATAAGTATGAAGTAGGAAAAGATAAAAAAATGCAAAAACGAAAGAAGAGAAGGAAAAAGGGCTTCCCTGATTTTTTTTTTTTGAAGCTTTTGTGGGGAAGCCGCGATTACCTGCAAAAGTTGTTAAAGAAGAAAAGAAAAGACAAGAGAAAATAACAAAAGATAACTTTGGGGTGCCTCCCAAAAGCGCTTTGTTTAAGGTCGCGTAGCTTGACCCACTTGCCGATTATGTTATATGATGAAGAAAAATCACATCACTCTTGTCATTAGGTACGTCTCCCGGAAGATACAATTTAAGGCGGTGCCCGTTAACTTTGAAGGAGCCTTTTTCCGGGTGGGAAATTAGGATTGTCCCATAGGACCAAACCTCTTTAACAATAAAGGGTCCGGACCATCGGGATTTTAATTTTCCCGGAAAAAGGCGAAGGCGAGAATTATAAAGGAGGACGAGATCGCCTGGCGAAAAAGTTTTCGGAAATTTTATATGTTTATCGTGATAAAACTTTGTTCGCTCCTTATATAATTTATTGCTCTCATACGCATTCGCTCGCCATTCATCTAACTCGTTTATTTGAAACTTCCTTTGTTCACCCGCTAAAGTGGAATCGAGATTTAAAAATTTAAGCGCCCAAAATGCGCGGTGTTCTAATTCGACCGGAAGGTGGCAAGCCTTGCCATAGACCATTCGATATGGTGTACAACCGATAGCGGTCTTGTACGCCGTACGATAGGCCCAAAGCGCGTCATCGAGCTTTATTGCCCAATCCTTCCGATTAATAGAAACTGTTTTCTCTAAAATTCGCTTTAATTCTCGATTAACCACTTCGACTTGGCCGCTCGTTTGTGGGTGATATGCAGTGGATAGTTTGTGCGTGACACCATATTTTGCTAAAGTTTTTGTGAATTGAGTATTGCAAAAATGGGTGCCCCGATCACTCACAATAGCGCGCGGAGTGCCAAATCGAGAAAATAATTTTTTTAAAAAGTTAACGACGACTCACGCATCGTTGGTGGGGAGAGCTTGCGCTTCCGCCCACCTTGACACGTAGTCGACCGCCACTAGAATATACTTATTTGAAAATGAAGGAGGGAGAGGACCAACGAAATCAATGCCCCAAAGATCGAAAATCTCGCATTCTAAGAAAATATTTTGGGGCATCTCATCCCGGCGAGAGATGTTGCCCGACCGCTGGCAGCTGTCGCAAGTACTCACAAGGGTGTGAGCATCTTTGAAGAGCGTGGGCCAATAAAAGCCTGCCTCCAGCGCCTTCCTCGCGGTTCGGTTCGAATGATAATGACCACCGGATGGTCCCTCGTGACAATGTCGTAAAATTTTAAGACCCTCCTCACTCGAGACGCATCGTCTCACCACTTGGTCTGCGCATACACGGAATAAAAAGGGGTCCTCCCAAAAGTAATTCTTTAAATCAGAAAAGAATTTCTTCTTTTTCTGACTCGAGAATTCTTTTGGCAAGACCCGGGCTACTAAATAGTTAGCCAGATCTGCAAACCAGGGGGTAGACGACGTATTAATATCTTCGAGAGCGAGGAGGCGCTCTTCGGGAAATTTATCATCGATGTCAGATTCTATCAAAACTTCCGAGGCGGGGTTTTCTAAACGGGAGAGATGATCGGCCGCCAAGTTTTCGGCTCCTCTTTTGTCCCGGATCTCTAAGTCAAACTCCTGCAAGAGGAGGATCCATCGCAAAAGATGAGGCTTGGCGTCCGATTTGCTTAAAAGGTACCTAAGTGCGGAGTGATCCGTGAAGACAATAACTTTTGAGAGGGTGATATATGACCTAAACTTATCGAAGGCAAAAACGATCGCTAGAAGCTCCTTTTCAGTTGTGGTGTAATTCGCTTGTGCCGACGTGAGTGTTTTGCTCGCATAATAAATAGGGTGGAAATACTTACTCACCCATTGGCCTAAAACGGCACCAACCGCAATGTCACTCGCGTCGCACATGATTTCAAAAGGAAGCGACCAATCCGGCGCGACTAGAATCGGGGAGTTTATAAGTTTCTCTTTGATGAGTTTAAAAGCCAAATGGCATTCATCGCTAAAAATAAACGAGGATTCTTTTTCAAGAAGGTGGGTTAACGGCTTTGTGATTTTTGAAAAATTCTGTATAAAGCGCCGATAAAACCCCGCGTGGCCTAGGAAACTACGAATAGCTTTTACGTTTGTTGGAGGGGGAAGTTTTTCAATCACTTCGATCTTGGCCTTATCGACCTCGATCCCCATGCCCGAAATTTTATGACCAAGGACTAGCCCTTCCTTGACCATAAAATGGCATTTCTCCCAATTAAGTGCTAAATTCGTTTCCTCGCATCGCTGCAACACGCGCTCAAGATTTTTTAAACAATTTTTAAATGAATTTCCGAACACGGAAAAGTCGTCCATAAACACTTCCATCACCTCCTCTACTAACTCGTCAAATATTGCCAGCATACATCTTTGGAATGTAGCTGGCGCATTACAAAGACCAAATGGCATCCTTCGATAAGCGAAGGTGCCAAAGGGACAAGTGAAAGTGGTTTTCTCTTGGTCGTCGGGCGAAATCGGTATTTGAAAATATCCCGACAAACCATCGAGAAAACAGTAGTAGGAGTGACCTGAAAGGCGCTCTAAAATTTGATCGATGAATGGTAGGGGGAAGTGATCCTTACGGGTGGCATCATTTAGTTTTCGGTAATCGATGCACATCCGCCAACCCGTAACAGTACGGGTTGGGATCAACTCGTTATTCTCATTAGCTACTACCGTAATGCCACCTTTCTTTGGTACGACTTGTACTGGGCTAAACCAAGTACTATCCGATATCGGGTAGATAATTCCCGCGTCCAATAGTTTGATCACTTCGGCCTTAACGACTTCTTTCATGTTAGGGTTTAGCCGTCGTTGAGGCTGGACCGAATTTCGGGAATTATCTTCGAGGAAGATTTTATGAGTGCAGAAGGAAGGGTTTATACCCTTTATATCCGAAATTTGCCACGCAATTGCGTGGCGGTGCTTTCTTAAGACAATAGCCAACTCGGAAATTTCTGAATTGCTAAGTTCGGATGAAACGATGACGGGTAGCTTCGACTCTTTTTCTAAAAATAAATACTTAAGGTGAGGGGGAAGTTGCTTTAGTTCCAAAACGGGTGGCTCTTCATAAGATGTTTTGATTTTTAATTTTTCTAAAAATAGTGGTTCGGGTGGTGTGAAACGAGTGTCTTCTTCTTCTTCCAGACAAAAGAGCTCGGCGAACTCGGACTCGTGACTCGAGGTGGAGACTAACTCGGGAGGGGAATCGAATTCCCAACACTCTTCCAGGTAAAAACATGAATCGTCGTTTTCTAATGTGTTCCGCATCGAGGAATTTATGCCGAAAGAAACTTCATCATCTCCAACCCGAAGGAGGAGCTTTCCGTTACTTACGTCAATAATGGCGCGGGAGGTGGCAAGGAAGGGGCGGCCGAGTATGAGGGGTACTTCGGCATCCTCTTCGATGTCAAGAATGACAAAGTCCACCGGGAAGATGAACTTGTCGACCTTGACGAGCACGTCCTCCACTATTCCTACCGGATATTTTAAAGAGCGATCCGCTAATTGAATACTCATTCGAGTGGGGCTTGGATTTCCTAGACCTAGTTTCTTAAATAATGAAAAAGGCATGAGATTGATACTTGCTCCCAGATCCGCTAAAGCGTGTTTTACTAACGAAGTGCCAAATAAACACGGGATGGAAAACCGTCCCGGGTCATTCACTTTTGTAGGCAATTTGTTGAGTACAACCGCGGAGCATTCTGCGTTCAAAGAAATATGCGAAATATCTTCTAATTTTTTCTTATTGGAGAGCAACTCCTTAAGATATTTCGCATATTTAGGCATTTGAGAGATAGCCTCGCAGAAGGGTACATTAATGTGGATTTGCTTTAAAATATCTAAAAACTTTTTATAATTCTTTTCGGCGCTCTCGCTTTTAAACTTAGATGGATACGGAACATTAGAAGTAGAAGCGCGCGGAGCTAACGTAGTAGGTAAAATTGAAGATAAAATAGGAGGAGGAGGAGGAGAGGAAGTTACCATGGGTTCGTCCTGCTTAGAAGCCACCTCCTTCCCGCTTCGGAGTGTAATCGCGTTTGCGCTCTCCCTTGGGTTGGGCTCCGTGTTTCCCAGAAGGGCTCCTTGCGGTCGCTCGGAGATTATCTTTGCTAGCTGGCCCACTTGGTTCTCTAAATTTTTGATCGATCCGGTGAGGTTCCGGATGTTCGCTTCATTTGTAGCAACATATTTTGCAAAAACCTCTTCAAGCGGAGAGGGTTTTTGCTGTTGCGGTGGAAAACCGGGTGGATTAAAATTTTGAGGGGGAGTTAAATTGAGAAGTTGATTTGGAGGTTGATTTAAATTTAAGGGACGCTGAGCATTTCCTTGATTGCTCCATGAGAAGTTCGGATGATTCCTATAACCCGCATTGTAGGTGTTATTATACGGAGCGGTGTTCGGGTTATAGGAAGGCCGAGGTGGATTTCCCATGTAATCAACTTGCTCTTCAAGTAAAATATTATTAGCCCAAGGAGGAGTGGCGGAGGAAGCAGACATCTCCGCCACTTGCTTTGTTAAGCGCTCAACTTGTAAAGCCAAATTTGCGTTAGCGTCTATTTCAAAAATTCCGGCCGGCTTATTAGGCCGCGCTCGGGGCATGTTCCATTGATACGCATTTGTGGCCATCTCTTCGAAAAGCTCTTGAGCGGCGATCGGGGTTTTGTTATTTAATGTCCCCCCGGCGGCCGCATCAATCATTTGCCTCGTTTGGAGATTTAAGCCATTATAAAATATTTGCACTTGTTGCCAAGTGGCAAGTGCGTGGTGAGGGCATCGACGCAAAAGCTCCTTGAAGCGCTCCCATGTATCATAGAGAGTCTCCGAGTCGATTTGCATGAACGATGCAATATCCGTGCGTAATTTAGCGGTCTTTGAAGGCGGGAAATATTTATTAAGAAATTTTTCCGCCATTTCGGCCCATGTAGTGATGGATCCCCTTGGTAGGGAGCCCAGCCACTGCTTGGCCTTAGACCGCAGAGAGAAAGGAAAAAGACGTAATCGAATGGCATCATCGGTGACGCCATTGATCTTAAAAGTGTCGCAAATTTCAAGAAAGTAAGAGATATGTGAATTTGGATCCTCGTCCGGTTGACCATCAAAGGTCACCGATTGTTGCACCATTTGTATGATGCTGGACTTGATCTCAAAATTATTGTTCGCCACCGTGGGGCGAACAATACTCGATTGTGTGCCTTCCAAATTCGGCCGCGCATAATAGGACATGGTCCGTTGCGCGTCCTCATTAGGGTTTGGCTCGTTAAGATTAGGAGGATTAAGATTATGATCCATATTTGCTGCGTTAGTGTCCCCGATTGACTCTTCAGATTCTACTTGATTTCCTTGATCACGAGAACGGCGGTGCCTCAAAAGGGTTCGCTCGATTTCCGGATCAAAAGGAAGAATCGAAGTGCTACCACGGGTCATACACTAAAAAGAGAAGGAAAGAAGAAGAAAAAGAGAGAATATTTTTTTTTTGTTCTTTTTAGGCGGATTAAGTTAGTCTTGGACTTCCCAAGATCTACCCGGTGAAGGGTTTGCAAGGTACTAGAGGCTGTGATGGGAATTCAAGCCCAAAGCGTCCTTTCCAAGAATTTTAATTTCACCCTTAAGATTTTCAAAAATAGAAAAACTAAAATAAAAACAACATGATAAAATTAATAGCTATCCTTGTTTCAAAATATCTACGCAAAATTCCCCGGCAACGGCGCCAAAAACTTGATATAGATTTTGCGGTTTTGAAATTTTAGTGAAGGGTTGAGATTTTCTCCAAAACTATATCCGATAAAGGCAAGTGTACCTTATCGTCTATAGTATAGGATATTAAGAAATACCAAGGTCGTATTCCACGGGGCGCGTTGATTACTTCTACTTTGAGGAAAGTCACTATTATCTTATCTAATGATATTTTGGGGTTTTGGTTCTTAGCTAAAAAAAAAAGAAATTGCAAGCTAAATTAAGGGTTTAGATGATGATAAAAGAGGCTAGTACTCAATCAAAAGTCACCTTGGAGTGAGAAAAGACAAGTAAAAAGAAATTAAATCTAATTCCGTTTAAATTGAACTACTTGACCGTGGAGGTTCCCGAAGCTCGAACATGCCTCTCTCGAGGTTAATGCCCAACTAAGATTAGGAAAAATCAACCGGACTCTCGTCCTATAATCGATTACCTAAAACTTGCTTTACGAGGTGAACCCCACTATTGGATTTGACTCCAATCCGGGAGATTTACGTCATCCTCTCTCGAGGGGTGCGTGCAACTCTCTTTACCCTTGAGTGATCGATTCATACTTTGAGCCTCTCGGCTAACTAAATATGAAAACTTAAGCGAAAACCATATATCGAAAGTATGGCCTCACTAATTAAAAATCAAGGATAATTCAAGTGTTTATAAAAACGGAAAAAGAAAACTTTAGAAAATCATAACTTGTCTAACTCATCCTCGGATCATTTTGATCGAGTACTAATGAGGATTAGTTAATCATGGTGGAGGGGGAAGAGGAAGAAAGATAAAAATGCATATTAAGAAATTTTAGCTAAGGAGGAGACAAAATTAAAGAGAACAAACTATATATTTTTTTTATTTAAATGAAAAACTATTACAAGACTTAAGAAAGGAAATTGCAAGCTAGGAAAAACAAGATTACAAGCTTAAACTAGACTATTGCACTAAAGGAAAGCTAATACATTGCATTAGAAAAGGAAGAGAGCATGAAAATAAAGAGACATGAACATGAACATGAAAAAGGAAAACTACTCAAGATTGGCTCCAGCAGCACCTTCCCCACTCCAAAATTCTGAACCTTGAACTCAAGGAGAGCCTCTGAATTTATAGGCAAAAATTTCATGTTACACGCCCTCGGTCACGGGCGTGACCTAGGGCGTGTAATCTCTGCAGCATCGGATCCGGTCGCGGCGTGGGCTTGGCGTGACGGCGGGAGAAAAACGCACATGTCACGGGCGTGACAATTGGGTCACGGGCGTGACTCAGGACGGCTTCATTTAATGCGGCATGGGCTAGCCAGACGGCGCGGCGGCGTGCTTGGATCACGCGGGAAGGTCACGGGCGTGACTTTGGGTCACGGGCGTGACTCAAGTTGACTTCTCAACGGCAGCTTCTCGTCTCGACGGCGGCTCCACGTGGCAGATGCTAAAATTACACGCCCCCGGTCACGGGCGTGACTTTGGGTCACGGGCGTGACCTGGGGCGTGACTGGGTGTGGACTAGCTCAACAGCACGGCTGCGACTCTGGACTGATCTTCAGGTTACACGCCCTTGGTCACGGGCGTGACCGAGGGCGTGACATGTGATTATTCCCGATTTGTCCCAGAAATCTGCAAATATTAAAATTAGGCTAAGTTAGAATCAAAATTACAAAAAGAACTACTTATAACCTAAAATTGACATAAAAAGGAAAATTCATATTAAATAATTACAAAATTTTCTATTAAAAACTTATATAAAAACTACTTTATCAGAGACCTTTCTTTATCTGATCCACCAGCCTTTAGCAAGGCCCTTCAACTGATACGTAGCGACCATAACCTATTGGTCCGCTGAAATCCCCAAATAGGAAAACATCTCATCAATAGCTATGGTCCAGTCATCTAATGCAATGAAATCAGCCCTCCCATCATACGTCGGGGGTCCTAAACGCTGGAAATGCGAGATGAAATTCATCTCACACGACAACAAAACAGGTGGCACTAAGGGAGCAGGACGGACAGGGACAACCTGACCCATCGCAGGATCCTGCACCGCAGGCTACTGCCCCAAGGTGGTCGACAACACTACTTTCATTTGTGCTTGCATCGCAACCATCTGCCTCGACAGAGTCTCATTGCTCTGACGCAGCCCTTCGATCATTGCCTCACTATGCGCACCCAAAGACTCATCCTCAGACTGGGGATCTGATCTCAATGATTGATGCTTTGGGGCCATTGTCTACAAATACTAACGAACATCCTATCAAGACATAGCTAAAAGCTAAAATTACTTATCTTAAATCAGACCCTAAAGAAACCAAACGCAGACACTTACTATTGCTGCTACCTTGCTCTGGGATTTCTTTATGAATGATATTGCGCTTAACTTAAGATGATATACTGAAAGTGCACAGTTAACCTCACTAGAATTCTCTAGAGGGGGGGGGGGGGGGTGAATAGAGATTTAAAATATTTTTGTGCAAAGTTAATAATTATATATATATGGGTGTAGTGATCACAGATTAGAGCTTCCCACACACCAACAAGAATTAAACAAGTAAAGAGAATAAATGCAAGAAGAAAAATCACAGCACAACACAAAGAGATATAGTGGTTCCCCAAACTTTGGGTAGTCCACTCTTCTACCCCCTTGGTAGGAAATTCACTATCTTGCACTGAGTCTTTTGATAAGGAGACTCTTAGAACCACCCTGAGTCTTTTGACAAGGAGACTCTTAGAACCACCCTGAGTCTTTTCACAAGGAGACTCTTAGAACCACCCTGAGTCTTTTGACAAGGAGACTCTTAGAATGCTTGATGCTTGCTGCAGGAATCTTTCTCAACTCTCTTTCTTTTTACTTGGGAGCTTTTCCTCTTTTCAAATGTAAAAATGGTGGATCACTCCTTGTTGCTCTCTGCCGATCACCTTGTTATTTATAGCTCTGTTCATTAAAATAACACTATAGGAGAATAATCAATTAGCAGGCAAAGTATTAGAAAGAAGAAGAAATTTCCATAACAATAATATCCATAGAAGGAAAGTATTCAATCTGATTTCAAATAATGTCCATAAAGGATTTAATCAATTTAGCCAAGAATCTATTAGAGGAAAGAATGATTCAGAACGGCTATAAAGAATAATTTGATTCCATATAAATCAGATCTATGAAAGAAGGAAAGAGATCTGGCGATTTTTGAATTAATCATAGGAATCGACGTGCATCGATTACCATTCGACGTAAGCGTCGAATTTGTCCTGACAGAACGTCGAGAGGAGAATAAGGAAGGTGAATCGACTAGAGTGCGTCGACTTCTCAAGATACGTCGACTAGAAGTCAGAGCTACGTCGACATAGGATACGTCGAATTCTGCTTGGAGCTACTTTGACTCATTCTCATAGAAACGTCGACTTTATTTCGACGTTGCGTCGAATACTATTCGACGCATATTTACTTAACCTTGATTTTCCTTTCTTGGAATTCATATTCAACTCATTTTCAGGGGTTAAGAGAAATCATTTTCCCAACAATCTCCCCCTATTTGTCTTAACCCTATTTAGAGGGAAATTGTACTAGCATTTAATCAACTCAGCAAGACAATTATATAGAACAGAAATATGTCAAACAATCAGAAGAGAAATTAGAAAGAGAGATCATATAAACAAGCTTACCAGAATTACATAAACAGACTTCATGTTCATATCAATTAGTATTCAACTATAGGGTAAAGTATATCAGTATTATTTTCAAACATTACTCAGGAGGGGTAGGAGTCTTTCTCTTTCTCTTGAATACTACTATTTTAGGAGAGGAGGGTTTCTCCTTCTCAGTTGTAGGAAGTTCACCTAGCTCCCCCTGAGCAGATTGCTCCCCCTGGGATGGAACTTCCTTTAATCCTTCCACTTCTTCAATTTCTTTATCATCTCCAGCTCCAGTTGCATCTGGCTCCTGAGCTTCTACTTCAGTCAACACAACATCTGGCTGTTCTTTTCCAGCTTTATTCATAACAGTATCCAGCTCCCCCTGAGTTGCAGTTTCTTTATCTTTCTCCCCAACTGTCACAACTTCCTTTTCAGTTTCAATTTCTGCTCTGCTTGCCTCCCCTTGTAATAGTACCACTTGATTTGCAGCCTCTCTTGCTATATTGAGTACATCTATTATTTGCTCTTCAGAGTGTAGCTCAGGTACAACTTTATTTCCAATTGTCTTGAGAAGTGCAAGACTATCACCTTTTGAGGAAGGAGGGGACTTGGAGTTCTGCTCTTCATCTAGATTCTCCCCCTTCTTGACCTTCCTGGCCAGGGAGGTTAAGAAAGACCTTGTCACTCTAGAGGAAGAGAGAGAGGTCTTTAGATTTTTCACATAGGCACTGACCCCATCTATTTGGGTGTGCATGTGAAGGATGGAGGAATGAATCTAGGAGCAGTGCTCATCCAGCATTGCTTGGAATTTTTGAGCTGCTGATGCAATGCACTGAGTAAGGAGGGCTTCAGTGGATGTAGATGGATCATGTTGTGGTTGGTGATGAGGAGAGAGTGATGGAGGTGGTGATGAGAGAGTATGAGGAGGAGGAGATGGAGAAACTGCTGTTTGAGGAGCAGGTGTTTGAGAAGAGGTAGGTATAGTAGGAGTGTTGAGGGTTGTAGAGACTATTTGAGTGGATGATGGTGGTAGAGAAGGATTTTCTCTTTGAGGAGGAGGAGGAGGAGATGGATGAGCAGGAGAGTTAGTAGGAGAGGGAGGCCTTTCAGGAATGGAACCAGGCTTGGGGATTTGCTTGGTCCATTTGGAGAAGAGGGCAATGGACATCCTCTTTCCAGGAGGGATAGGAATTCCTTTTGACCTACAGAGGTCAGGGAAGGAGTGGAAGAGTACTTGACTCATAATCCTCATGTAGGCATTCTCTTTGTGAGAATATCTAGAGCCTATCATCTTGAGCAGACAACTGGCCCAGTTTATTTTCTTCTTTAATACAAGAGCCCCCATGATGTTCAGTTGCTGCTTGGGCACTGCATCATGGGCAGAAATTTTGCATAGTAGTATCTTTCCTGCTATATCTGCTAGTAGTCTATACTCCTCAGAAAAGTCTATTTTCCTTAGATGGATTGGTTTATCCCTTGAAAACTTCATGGTGGTTAGCAGATGCTTGATTTCATCAGGTGTAAGGTCTAAAGATTCATCACCTAATATGAGAATGATGAAGACTTATGAGGTTACTCTTTAGAAATTGATTTCCTTTCCCTATTTTATTTGAACAAAGATAATATTAGGATATACCTGATGAAAGATCAAAGGTGGTCCTAATATGTTCTGCAGAGATTGAGACTGGTGTCTCATAGATTATTCCCTGGATTTCTCCTTGTTCAGATATCTGAACATGAGTCATCAGCTCAGTGAGCTCTGTTTCCAGGAGCTTGCATCTTGTGGAGATCAATTTGTCCAATCCAGCTTCAGTGAAAAGAGCTATGATGTTCTTATAGTTCTCTGCTGCTGCTTGGAAGGATTCAAGGTCGATATCGAACCCAGAATTTATCTTGGGAGCCATTGTAGATCAGTGAGAGAGAGAGAAAGAAATCGGCTGGACTGAGAAGCAAGAAGGATAAAGGATGCAGAGTAGTGAAGGTTTCTAACTGAAGAGTCTTTTTAAGTCAGGTGAAGCGTCGAAACGGGACTCAATTCGAGGCTTATTCGGTACTTCAGTGGATGTGACCGAAAATATTTTAGCATTGCGGCTCGTTTTTATGAAGTCGACGTTACGTCGAGTCGAATTCGACGTAAGCGTCGATACAGCCCCTGTTAAGATGTTAGGGTTTCGTATCGATGTATGCGTCGATTGTAATCGACGTATGCGTCAATTTCACTTTTTGAGTTGAGTCATCGACGGTGCGTCGATTAGAAGTCGACGTGACTTTTGATTTTCCTGAAGAATTTTAGGTGTTTATTTCTTTTTATCTCTTCCTAGTTCTAGGTCAGTCTTGGACTAATTTTTACAGATAGTTTGATTGGTTGTGCCAACATTGTTTGGCAAGGTGGCCAGTTTTGTTACATATATGGCACTTGATTATCTTATTCTTATGATAATTTGAGTTTAGAGAAGGATAGAAGGGTTGATTAGGATAGAAAGTTTGGTTACCAGGTTTAGGGTAGAAATTTTGGTTAGGATAGAGGTGTTGATTATGATGGAAACCATGGTTAGGATGAATGGATCCTGAATGGGAGTTATAGAAGGTTTTTGGAGGATAGGCATTTAAGTTGCTCTGAATTTTTGTGCGTCGATATCTATTCGACGCATGTTGATAGTTGCTTCGAATTATATTCAGCGCTTTCTCCCGATAGCGTTGATCTGATATCGACGCATGGAAAAAGTTGCGTCGATTGGAAGTCGATGTACTTTTATTCAAGCATTGAGTAGAGGTCGAGGCATCTGAGAAGTTGCGTTGAGTAAAGGTCGACGCACTATCATTCATACGTCGATTTGAAGTCGACGCAACTGTTTCTTCACAAATTTTCTTTTTCCCTTTTTCTGATTTTGCTCTTTTATGTATTGTTTCTTTTGGCTTAGTTGCTTCTTCAGATGAAGTTTGAGAGTCATCAGCTGAATAATATAATGTTTCATCAAATTGTTTTATTTCCTTGAGGAAGTCTTCTTCCTTATTTAGTGAATCTTTCTCTTGGTTTGATTTGATGGGTTTGGTGAATTTTACAGGGATCATCCAAGCAGGTTTGTTGGATGGAACTTGGCTGGTTGAGGGATCAGCCCCTAGACCAAGATTTTTATGTCTCCTTGTTTGTTGTTCAGTGATTTCCTTGAGAGTTTGGCTTCTCATGTTTATTGATTCTTCAAAGGCTTTTGCCTGGGATACCTTATCCTTAAGGAGCTGGTTTTCTATTCTAGCCCTTTCAACTTCCTTTTCTATGATGTTAGCCCTTTCTTCATAATTTTTAGAGCATTTAGCCTCTCTATTTCTCTGGTTTTTAGCCATATTAATTTGATCTTTTAGGTCATTAATTTCTTGTGTAGCTTTTAGTTGATCTAGACACATTCTCATAAAATCATTTCTGAAATTATCACTTTGAAAATGTATTTCATCAAAAATGTTTACCTCATCCTCACCCTCAAATTCCTCTATGAGAATGAGGCTATTTTCTCTTTCATCTTCAGAAGATATGCTTTCTTCTGATCCTGTCTCACTCCATGAGTTGGTACCATCATCTTTCTTTGAGCCTTCAAATGCCATTAAGCATAGGTCTTCTTGCTTAGGTTCTTCATTGTCACTCTTAGAAGAGGAGCTGTCCTCAGAGTCTGTATCACTCCAGACTTCTGCTATAAAGCCTCTTTCTTTCTTCTTCCCCTTTTTCTTGAGATCTTTCTTTTTCAGATCTTTCTTTGTCTCATCATTTTCTGGACATTCTGGGGCAATATGTCCAGGTTTCCTGCAAGAATAACAAATAATTTCTTTAGTAGGAGTTTTGTCATACCTTGGTTTTGACTCTTTCCTTCTTGATCCATCTGTCCTGACCCATTTCTTGAATTTTCTGGCCAGGAAATTGAATAGTTCTTCTTCAGTGATAGAGCTTCCTTCCTCTGTTGCTTTTAATGCAATGTTCCTGTATTTTGAAGAAGTTGGGATGTTTTCTCTTCCCTTCTTCTCTTCTCTGGTTTTCAGCAGTTGCTCATAGGACCTGAGTTTTCCTAAGAGAGCATCTGTTGAAATTTCCCTTTGTCCTCTTGTGTCTCTTATTGCCCATATCCTTGAGTCCCATGAGCTTGGGAGACTCATCAGCAATTTGTCATTGATCTCTGTGAGAGAGATTTCTCTATCCAAGTCTCTTAGTTGATTGATGATCAGACTGAATCTGTCATACATCTCAGAGATACTTTCTTCATTCTTCTTTTGGAAGTTCTCATATTGAGAGATTAGTAGAGCCTTCCTATCTTTCCTTTCATCAGCACTTCCTTCTACCATCTTTATGAGAGCCTCCCAAATTTCTTTGGCTGATTCACAATCAACAACCCTTTGAAAGATTTCATCAGAGAGGGTTGAGACCAGAATGTTTACAGCTTTTGCATCACATGTTCCTGCCTTCTTCTCTTCAACTGTCCACTCAGCCTTTGGAACAAGTGTTTGAGTCACTTCACCACTTGAGTCTTTTCTATAAGGCTTGGGAGGACCTTTCAAGATAACATTAAATAAATCTTCATCAATAGAGTTTAAATAAATTCTAATTCTTGTTTTCCAAAGTGCAAACTTTTCAAGGTTGCAAATTGGTGGTCTGGTGGAAGCATAATCTTTGATTTGTGCCATGTGAAAATTAATATTTTTCAAAAATATATATATATATATATAAATAAGAGGTAGGGTCTTTTTGATCAAGGAGTTAACCTTTTTAGATCAACCTCCCTCTGATACCAATTGAAAGTGCACAGTTAACCTCACTAGAATTCTCTAGAGGGGGGGGGGGGGTGAATAGAGATTTAAATTTTTTTGTGCAAAGTTAATAATTATATATATATATATGGGTGTAGTGATCACAGATTAGAGCTTCCCACACACCAACAAGAATTAAACAAGTAAAGAGAATAAATGCAAGAAGAAAAATCACAGCACAACACAAAGAGATATAGTGGTTCCCCAAACTTTGGGTAGTCCACTCTTCTACCCCCTTGGTAGGAAATTCACTATCTTGCACTGAGTCTTTTGATAAGGAGACTCTTAGAACCACCCTGAGTCTTTTGACAAGGAGACTCTTAGAACCACCCTGAGTCTTTTGACAAGGAGACTCTTAGAACCAACTGAATCTTTTGAAAAGGAGACTCTTAGAAACCAGTACAACTGAATTTTTTGAAGAGAGATTCTAAAAACTCTTTTACAATATGTGAAGATGAAAATGAGAAAAAGGAAAAGAAGTATTTAAGACAAGAATGGATCTTCCTCCTAGCAAGAATATTGGAAGCACAAGAAGTAGTGAATTAAATCTCCCTTCTATAGTGAGAAGGGGATTGTAAGCTTTTCAGAATTTTGCAGCAGTATGGCTTTAGAAGTAGAAGAAGAAGAATGCTTGATGCTTACTGCAGGAATCTTTCTCAACTCTCTTTCTTTTTACTTGGGAGATTTTCCTCTTTTCAAATGTAAAAATGGTGGATCACACCTTGTTGCTCTCTGCTGATCACCTTGTTATTTATAGCTCTGTTCATTAAAATAACACTATAGGAGAATAATCAATTAGCAGGCAGAGTATTAGAAAGAAGAAGAAATTTCCATAACAATAATATCCATAGAAGGAAAGTATTCAATCTAATTTCAAATAATGTCCATAAAGGATTTAATCAATTTAGCCAAGAATCTATTAGAGGAAAGAATGATTCAGAACGGCTATAAAGAATAATTTTATTCTATATAAATCAGATCTATGAAAGAAGGAAAGAGATCTGGCGATTTTTGAATTAATCATAGGAATCGACGTGCGTCGATTACCATTCGACGTAAGCGTCGAATTCGTCCTGACAGAACGTCGAGAGGAGAATAAGGAAGGTGCGTCGACTAGAGTCCGTCGACTTCTCAAGATACGTCGACTAGAAGTCAGAGCTACGTCGACATAGGATACGTCGAATTCTGCTTGGAGCTACTTCGACTCATACCGATAGAAACGTCGACTTTATTTCGACATTGCGTCGAATACTATTCGACGCATATTTACTTAACCTTGATTTTCCTTTCTTGGAATTCATATTCAACTCGTTTTCAGGGGTTAAGAGAAATCATTTTCCCAACATATACCATTATCCCTTGACTCTTTGTGCACCTAACATGAATGCATAAATGCTTAAAATCTTCTTAAATTATGTGTGTACGAGTGTCATCATGTTGATCTTAACTTGGTATGTTTGTTAATGCAACGTTAGGCAATGCATGTTGTGTTATGCATTCTAATAAATTCCTTAATGCATGTTATGAGCAGCGTACACATGAAATATTATGCATCCCATACTACCTAATATCGCAAGCAGCGTATAATAAAATATAATGAATATCCATGTGATAATTGTTAAGTCACCCATTTCAACATAACAATCACATGTTGTTATACCAATGAGAATCCATATACAAACACATATTATGCATCTCATACTACATGATAAGCCCTTTATACTTATGTCATGCTTATGAGTGTAGTGTTATGCTTTAGCCAAGACATACTGATGACCCATCAGTGTGTGTATGCATTAAAACAAAATTCTAAACAGATGGCCGTTCAACTAACCTGTCTAACAACCATCCTAACTTACCTTTGATACCAACTATTATAATCCGCATTTTTCCCAATATATAGATATATTATTAGAGTGAGAGAAAATACATGCTGTGATGTCACGACGTGCAGTGGACAACTGCAGACGCTTATGCAAACACCCTCCTATTCTTTTTCAAAAAAGACTTAAGTATTTTCACATAAAACAAAATTTTTGATTTAATATTTCAGAGACCGTGTCCCTCGGTTCAGTGCATCAGCTAGTCCACAAATAGGAAAGTATATACATATGCAACGGAAATATAAGGTTTGATTCATTTTGTCCTATATGATCATGAAGGACTAATAAGCAACTAATGATATGCATGTTTCTATATTTAATATTAGTATAAAAGAGCTTTTACGTTCTTCAAAGCAGAGTGGCATCTGATTGAAACATGTTATGAGCAAGGTGCAAATATTTATAGAAGTAAAATAACTGTTATGCATCATAACATAAAACCTTCCCAAAGAGCAATGCATCAACAACAGTAAGTAGTAGTGGCAGGAACAACAATTAAAGAGTCTACACCAAAGAAACAAGCTTTGTGCGTCAACAATCTAACACGAACCCATAGAACTAACACAAATGTAACTGAAGTACACTACAGTCAAAGGTAACTACAGACTAACAAAGACTCACCTACGAGGATAAAGAAATCAACTACTGCGGTCAGGAAGGACAGCCTGGTCCACTCTAGATTCTACTAATCTGAACCTGAGGCATTTAAAAGAAAAGAATGTCTCAACACAAAGGCGCAAGGGGCGGCTCAAACATAAAGATTAAAGGATTTAGTTTAGAGGGTTACCAACCCGACGAGGGCAACTGTAAATCAACAGTAGATATAGCCATATGAACCAAATGTATAAACAATTTAGCAGGATTGACTATACAAGCAAGAAAGATCATGCACTAAATGCGACAAATATTCATAAGTAAATCATACACACACATACACACACACACACACACACACACACATATATATATATATATATATATATATATATATATATATATTAAAATAAAAGAGACTAATCAGATCTAAAAGAAGAATGAATCATTAATATTAGACAAAAAATGGTGTTGAGGTGGGACTCAGCCATTGCAACCCAACCATCAGTCCACCACACATCCACTGGATAAAATGATTCATCAATAGGCACTGCGGTGGTGGTCATTCATTCCAACCCAACCAACAGTCCAAAAATGACTAATCATAATGAAAAGGACAATCCACAAAAATTCCAAGTAAAACAACCTTACACGACGAATTCATCGAAACCCCATATCGAATTCGGCGTGATCACTCGATGAATCGTTTAAACCACTCGACGAATTAAACTCGACTACTCAACTAATTCAACTTAATGACTCGACGAATTCGACTAAAAGACTCGACGAATTCGACTTAAAGACTCGATGAATTTACTTCTACTCGACGACAAGACAGAACACTCGACGAATTAACATAAGGACTCGTCAAATTCAACTTAAGGACATGACAAATTTGACTAGACCATTTGACGAATGCTGCCTTGAAGATACCCGATAGAGCACAAATCCACAATCTTACCATTGACACTAACGAATAAGAAGTTGGAAAGGAAAAGGAGAAACTAAAAGGAAGGTTAAACCACCACTTGCCTGATATCTTCCGAAGAACGGCCTTCAAAGCACTCCACGTCAAGGATCGGCCGATAGAAGGCCACAAGAAGAAATATATGAAACGTTTTGGACGAAAAATAATGTTAAGCCTACACACCCCAACTCCAAAAATCCACGAAATTAGAAATACTCACCGCACACACGAAGAGCACGGTGAGAGCTTCTAAATCTTTACTCCGACGAGGATTTCGTGCACTAGAGCTCTCATGGTGGCGATCGAAAGGTTCCTGAAAGCACGCCGATCTCCTCTCTCGCATGACTGGCTTAGTTTGGTAGAAACAAAGAAGAATAAGAATTAAAAACATAATTCCAAAGTTTGGCCTTTTATAGGAGGAATAAAAAAATAATAATATAGAATCTTTAAAAATTCACCAGGCTCTCAAAATAGCTCGCAACGTAACGAAACTTCACGGACTTTCTTATAATTAATTATTTTAATTTTCTAAAGTCTAAAATATCAATTCCGGTAAGTTTCAAAACACAATCAAATTGACCAAAAGGACACAAAACCGCACGAATTACAGCACACCGGATAACTCAGCGCAACATAACGCCCTTACAACAACATTATGTCATTAACAAGATTAAAATATTTATCAGAAATTCAGGGGCGTTACAACTTCCTTCTAGAATGGGATGTTGATAAGAAATCCCATAGTCTATTGGATCAAGATCCATGGAGAATCTTACTTCATTAGATAGCCACATGACATGATGGCTTGACATGATCTCCCCCTTTATGGCTTCTAAAAATATTTCTTTGGAGAGTGAAGCCTGGGAATTCTGAAGTTTTCTAGAGAGTAGGGCATTAAGATTTCCAACTATATCCGTAAGTGTACCTTGAGTAGTTATGAGGGATTGAGTGAGAAGGGAGGAGAGATAATTTTGGGTGACTTGAAGCTGTTGGAGTAAAGTTTCACCCACATTATCTATTAGCTCATGAGGGACTTGAGCACTAGAAGATATTCTTTGAAGGATGGTATTCTCAACATCTTCTAAATCATTGGAGGTCACATCTTGATTATGAATGATGGCTTGCTGATTATCTCTTAATGTAAACATTACATCAAGCACAATGTTAAGTTGTTGTCCAATTAGCATAGTTGCTTCATTGAAATGGGCTATTTCATTTCCTGTGTTAGCAACAACATTTGCAGCAGTATTATACACATTTGCATTCTGATGAATTATATGATGAATGTCCTTTGCAAAACATTTATCATGGTAGATAGCTCATCTGTACAGCTTGTGACAACATCATTGACATATGCTTCAAAATGTATTCTCTGCCTTTCAAACAGTGCTTCCATTTGGGACATGAACTCAGTGGATGTAGCTGTGGGGGCTGTGATGATTGGAGGATGTTGCTCATCTTTTATCCTTGGTGGTGAGGGCAGCATTGTTATTTGAGCAGTAGACTCCCCCTCTATTGTTATAGGGATGTCAGAGGGTTGCTCACATTCATTTTTTGGTGTACTTTGATGCATATCATTATTTAGAAATTCATTCAGAGATCTGTCAGAATCTTCTACCTATTCAACAACTTCATGTCCACCACCTGGACGTTTATCAGATCAACAACTTCTACATCTAATATAGCCTCTTTAGAAATTGTCAGAACATCTTCTAGGGTCACCTCCTCTTGATGTACTAGGTAACTGTCCATCACAGTAGTATCTTCTCTTAGATGCTCCCCCTCAATAGGAGTAGGAGAGTTTTGAGCTATTTGTGGGAGTTGTTCAGGGCTTTGAGGGACATCAATTCTTGGGGAGGAAGGTTCACCTGCTACCTTTTTGGTGAACTTCTTTTCCCATCTGCTTATGGTCTTCATATGTATTCTTTTTTGATAATGAAGGGGAGTTGATTCAGATTCATTTAGATGTTGAGGAATGGAGTGCTTTAAGTACAATGAAAGTATTCTGCCAAAGTTGGGGGCATGCATGCTTTCCTCGATCTTGTCAAACAGTACTTAGCCCCAATCCGTCTTCTTCCCAAGAATGACTCTTATCATCAGCTCAAACATATCTTTGGAGATTCTATCGTGTGACCCAGCCTTGTACAATTGTACTTTTCCAATAATTTCAGACAAGAGCTTACCATGTACATTCATCTTAATTCTCTAAATGTTGCCATAAGGTTTGTCATCCAGGCCACACCATTTGTATCCTTCCAAGAAATCCTCAGGGTTGACTGATTCTTCTTCTTCATTCTCATCCAAGACAGTTTGTTTGATGTCATTGGTTAGGCCCAAGGCAGTAATCCTTATATATTCTCCAGACGTAGTGGTGAGGATTGCTTTTCCTATCTTGCTAATTTGGGGATTTTCATATATTTCAGACAATAATGTGTAGTAGAGTCGAGTAGGCTCAGTGAAAACATACTTTAATTCTGAAGCATATAGCATGGTAATCACCATATCAAGTTCTTCAGCAGCACCTTTGAATCCATCTTTGACTAACTCTCCTCCAGAAAGAACTTTCTCATCTGTGATTTTTGGAGCCATTGCTTATTGCAGGAAGTCGTCGAGAGGAAGAAGAACATGAAATAGGGATTCTAGGATTTTGTGTGTGCGCAATTTCTATGTTTTCACATTGTCTAATATATACTATTATGCTATTGGAAGGTAAAAAGGCACGTACCTGATGAAATCTTCCCGAATCATTTTGAAAAGCACATAATTACGTTGTAATTATGACACTCACGTGCATGTGACATCATTTTGTCAGCCTGACTGGGTTTTGTCATCAAGAATATCGTTGAGATCTCATATAGTTTGTCATCGAGACACTAGCAATGTCGTCTTGACCATCAAGATGATTTTCTTTATCTAAGCTACTTTTCTCTAGACGACTTTTTACATCTGCCTTAGACATTTTCCTACTGTTCCTATCTACAAAACTAAAGTTGTTAGACTACTTTAGGGTGGACCTTGTGAGAAATCCAGCCTATTATCAAAATATTTCAAGTCCTTTAACAAGAGACATAAGGAATTCAACTTGCCAAATTTTTAAGAACTTAGCATCCCCAATTCAATTTTGAATTGATTGAACTTAGACTCATCAAGGGGCTTAGTAAAGATTCCAGCTATCTGCCTTTTTGTATTAACATACTTAAGACTTATGTCCTCTTTTTCTACATGCTCCCTAATAAAATGATATCTAATTTCAATATGATTTGTTCTATTATGAGCCACATGATTCTTAGCAATAGAAATGACACTGGAGGAGTCATAAAAGAGAGGTGTTCTCATTATTTGCAAATTATAATTCTCTAATTGGTGTTCAATCCAAAGAAGTTGTATACAATAACTACCAGCGGAAATATATTCTGACTCAGCTGTAGAGATAATAATGATGTTTTGCTTTTTGTTACTCCAGGACACAAGCCTTCTCCCCAAGAACTGATAAGTTTCTAAAGTACTTTTTCTGTCCTCTTTGCCCCAGCAAAGTCTGCATCAGAATAACCACACAACTCAAAGTCATTTGACTTAGGATACCAGAGCCCTAGATTGGGAGTACCCTTCAGATATCTCAGAATTCTTTTGACTGTTGAGTAATGGGATTCTTTGAGGTTCACTTGATACCTTGCACAAACACATGTAGCAAACATGATGTATGGCCTACTAGTAGTGAGGTAGAGCAATGAGCCAATTATGCTTCTATACATGGACTCATTATAGGGTTTCCCCTTCTCATCCTTGCCTAAAGACATATTTAAACCCATAGGAGTTCTCATAAGGGTAGAGTTCTCCATTCCAAATTTCATTATGATATCCAAGGTAAATTTGGTCTGAGAAATGACAATTCCTTCCTCAGATTGCTTTACTTAGAGACCTAAGAAATATTTAAAACAAATTGAATTTAATTTGCATGAGTTTAACAATCTTTCTGCAAAGACTCCTATTAGTTGATCCAAATATAATGTCATCAAAATATATTTGAACCAAAAGGATCTGGCCCTTCAATTCTCTTAAGAAAAGAGTCTTATCTATTTTCCCTCTTGAGAACTTGTTTTCAAGGAGAAAGGTAGAGTGTGTCACATACCAAGCTCTTGGAAATTTCTTCAAACCATACAACGCTTTCTTTAGAAAGTAGACATGATCAGGATGAGTAGGAGAGATAAAACCTGATGGTTGAGCTACATAGACCTCCTCCATCAAGTCTCCATTCAGAAATGCCGATTTTTTACATCCATTTGATAGACTTTGAATCCCTTTAATGCAGCATATGCTAGAAAAAGTCTGATGACCTCCAATCTAGAAACATGGGCAAATGTCTGATCAAAATCTATGCCTTCCTCCTGCCTGTATCCCTGGGCTACTAGTCTTGCTTTATTCTTTATGATCACTCCAGCTTCATCCATCTTGTTTCTGTAAACCCAATTTGTCCCAATGATATTATGCCCTTGTGGCCATGGAACAAGCTTCCAAACTTTGCATCTCTTGAATTGGTCAAGCTCTTCTTGCATGGCCATAACCCAGAATTAGTCTTGGTTGTCCTCTTCAAATTTCTTTGGTTCAAGTTATGATAGAAAACTGAGGTGCAAGCTTTCATTCAGAGCATTTCTTCTGGTTCTAACTCCATGATTAAGCTCACCAATTATCTGGTCTGCTGGGTGATTTCTAAGATGTCTTCTTGTTATGGGAAGCACCCTTTGAGGTTCTTCCACATCAGTAATTTCTTCACCTGCTGCTTCAGGATTGTCATTTTGAGAATCTGTATTTTATGTAGCTTCTTCTACTTTTCAGGAATGGAGTTCTGTGTGGAGATTTCTTCTTTCACAATAGTCTCTTCTTCTCTGATTTTTAGATTGCCCAGTCCAGCCTTAATTCATGCACATAGCCTTTGACTACACTTCTGTCATATCCTACAAATTTGACTTTGGGTCCATATTTTATAGGTGTAAAATCTTTCAAGAGGCTTCTAGTTCCAGTCATGTGCCTGTAACACCCATTGTCCAAATACCATACAGGAGTCTTGGTAGTTTTTGTACATACTTGCAAGGTAGCTACACCTCCTTAGGAACCCATACTCTCTTGGGTCCTAGGTGCTTGTTAGAAAAAGATCTAAATGGAAAATTAATAGCCTGCTTTCTAATTCTCATGTGGGGATCATTCTGGACTGTTGGATTGAACCAACAGTCTAAAGAAAAATTCCCTACCTTACCACAACACCAACATTCAAATCTGTTGTATCTATATTTTCTTGTTGTGCTTGGTCTGACTGGGTTTGGTTGTTGCTTGACAGCAAACCCTCCCTTCTTAGGGGGTGAAGAACATTCCCCAATATGAGTATTTCTTAATGCTTTACAGAAAAATTCTTTTAGGGTGTTGATATAGAACTCTTCCCAAGGAGAGTCTGCCTTTTACTTAGCCAAGTAGAAGGGAGCTTAAGACAACCCTCTATATTCTTGTTGTCTTTGCATCCATAGATGTTGCAATAGCCCAAACATAGAGGGCATGATCACTTTTCTAAATACTGTCTTCCCTTGAGCAGATTTCCCACTGTCTTCACCTTGACAATAGCCCAAACTTTTCTTATTTGTTTGTGAAAAGCTATCAATTAAGGGAAAAATAGTTTGTGGCTTGGAATAACTAGCCACAATTTTCCATTGCTCTAAGAGCTTATCCTCCAGATCTTTGATTCTATTATTCTAATGCTTAATTACTTCAGCTAAAGTGCTAGTGCTAAGTGTAGACACTGATAATTTAGCCTTATCTTGAGCTAGTTAAGTTACTTTCTCAAGCAGTTCATCTCCCTTGTCACTCAAGGAGATGATCTCAGTTGCTTGTGCCTTACAGAGAGCTTTTGCTTTCTTATGTGCTTCAAGCAGTGCACCAAATTTCTCAATGTATTCAGAGTCATCTTCTCTTACTGTTGAAGAGGAGCAGGCATCTGAATCCATGTCAGATATGGTTGGAAAAGATTTAGGAATTACCTGGTTGTGATGGAATTCATCACAACTTCGTTTATATGAAAAGGGCATAACTGCTACATGACAATCTGATGCTGATGAGGATGATCCAATGTCACTGTCACTGAGTGTTCTCACTTTCTTGGCTATAAAGCTTTTCTCTACCTTCCTGCTCTTTGAGTTCTTCCTATCTTCACTCTTCTCTTTTCTCTTATATGGACACTCAGTTATGATGTGTCCAGGCTTCTGGCAGATGTAACCAATAATATTAGAAGTATTTTGTTTGTTGGATTTAGAACCATACCTGTCTGATTTGTGTCTGCTCCCAGATTTGTCTTCTCTCCTTTAACTAGAGGGAGAAGCTTCCTGCCTCCTATTCCCTCTTCTTTTATTTCTCAGTAGTTTCTTGAACTACTTGATGAACAAGGAGAATTCTCCATCTGAGAGATCAGAACTTAAATTGCTGGTGATCTCAACTTCTGAGATGCAAGCAGCCTCCACAACCTTGTGCTTTCTTGAAGTGTCAGCTTTGAAGGCCACTGCCCTTTCTCTACTGTCATCCTAAGAGTTCTCCTCTTTTGATTTTCTAGTATTCAACTGCAGCTCATAAGAAAGAAGTTTGCCAAACAGATGCTGAGGATCCATGATTCCCAAATTGCAAACTTCTCTGATGACACAAAGCTTAATATCCCATTCCTTGTTCAGGGATCTCATGAACTTATCATTGAGCTCATAATTGGTGAACTCTCTTTCGTAAGTTCTGAGCCCATTAACAATTCTGAAGAATTTTTCATAACAGGTAGCTTTGTTGTCCTTATCTGGCCTAATGGATTCATATTCCTGATTCAGAAGAAATTTTTTGTCATCCCTAACTTCTTTAGTTCCTTCCATGTAGACAACTAATAAATCCCACATTTCTGTTGTAGTTTTGCAATGGATTAAGGTCTGAAATGTAGAGTCATCACTTACATTCATATTATATTTTGACTCTCTTGTCCATAGTGACCAAGGCTACTTCATCCTTGGTAAGCTGAGATAAGGTCTTAGGAATAGGGACTGCTGTTGGGTCCATAGGAATAGTCATGAGGATATAGGGTCCCTCTTCTACAGCCAAGTAGACTCTAGGATTTGAGGCATCCATGTATAATTTGATCCTTTGCTTCCAGATGGGAACTTTTTCGTTTATACAGATGCACAACTTCACTGAACTCATCTCCTTGTGATGCTCACCACCCATAGTTTGTGAATAACCCAATATATTCTAGGGATCTTGTTCTAAGTTGTTAGTCCTTTGAACCTAACCTTGCTCTGATACCAATTGAAAGATTTGGGGTTGGCTAAAATATACCTAGAGAAGGAGGGGGGTGATTAGGTGTTTTTAGTATTAGTTAATCCTCTAAAATTATTTAGCACATCACACAAGCAAACCATACCAAAAACTTAGACTTTTTACAATGTGTTAAGAGGTAGTCCACTGTCCCTCCCACATATCTAGCAATGTGTAGACGAGGCAACTTCTCCAAAAACTCAGATCTCTTTTACAATACAGCAGATCTTACAACTCAGACCACAAAGGGTCCTACCTCAGCCCTCACATAGAAAATCTTACACTCAGGTTACATAAACCATACCAAAAACTTAGACTTTACAAGTCCTACCAAACTCAGATCTTCACCAAGATGGTACCAAACTCAGGCTCACACAGAACCCTACAAAAGAGAAGGTTGTTTTGCTATTGCAGAAGAGAAGGCTTCAAGAATAAAACTTTTACTGAATGATCTTCTTCTTCTTCTTGTAGATGTAGCCACAAAGATCTTTAAAATCACCAAAGCTTTCTTTAGAATATTTTTTTGAAAAATATCAGAATGAACTTCTTGTACAGGAAGAAGATTCTTTCTTTAATCTTCACATCACAGCAATGAAGACTTCTTGTTCATCACTTTTTTCCTTTCTGATTGTAAGTGTGAGAGTGAGAGAATAATAAGAACTGTATATAGAATTAAAATTTTTCTCTATTTATATTCCTCTGCACTGATGCATAAAAGCCCTTAATAATTTATTCATTAATTAATTGGGCCATTAAGGAATATTGACTGAAATGGCAGAATAATATGTCATAAATTTGCCGTTTTTGGAACTTGCATAATAAAGAAGTATTAGATATTCTTCTTTAATTGCTGTGTAAAGGCTAGATCCATAGAGAATATATCATTAATTATTCCTTGATTGGTGCACAAGATAGGCGGCGTGCATATTCCCTGTATAACATTTTCCAAGAAAATATGTACATTAAATGCAGCTCTGCATCTGTTAAGACGATAAATTCACTTCAAGTCGACATCATCTTGATCATCTAGATGATACAAAGTCTTCAAGCCTATATCGCCTTGATCATCTAAACGATATAAAATCTTCAAGCCGATATGACATGCTCCTTTTTTCAAGACTTAACATAATCTTCTACATGATATGACTTCTTCTAGATGATATCGTCGAGATGTTTCTTTCTACATGACTTATCTTTAATCTTCAAGTCGATAAGGCTTCCTCAAGACGATATAATCGAAATGCTGTCTGCATGCTGTCTCGATGATATTTTTCCTATCTCAACGATTTGTCTGCTAAGGCTCAAGCTGATATATGACTTAGTCATTATTCACTTCTATTATAGTTTTGATACTTAGAATATAGTCTTGATATATCCGTCACATCATGAACTAAAACACACATAAAAAAACTTTGCTTATCTATACTTGTTCTCTTTCTTCAAATCTAGGAACATTGAGGGCACAATATCCAAGACAATGCTCTATGGTTCTGAGTGTTGGGCAGTGCATGGTATACATGAGGAAAAAATGGGAGTTGCGGAGATGAGAATGCTCAGGTGGATGTGTGGTCACATGAGACTGGATAAAATTAGGAATGAATGTATCAGTGATAAGATAGGAGTGGTGCCAATTGTAGAGAAAATGTGAGAAGCTCATTAAGATGGTTCAAACATGTACATAGGAGACCATTAGAGGTACCTGTTAGGCATTGTGAGAGTTTAGTTACTAGACATGTTAAATGGGGGAGGGGTAGACCAAAAAAGACTTTGAATGAAACTATAAGGAAAGATATGATGTACTTAGGCATTACTGAGGATATGATTAAAGATAGAGTGCAATTACGACAAAGGATTCATATAGCCGACCCCACTATGGTGTGATAAAAGCTTGAGTGTTGTTGTATTTATTGTAAATGGATAAAATAATCGATCGTACCTATAAAATTAGTAAAAAAAATAATTTATATGTGTTCTGATCGCGCATGGGTGCAACCGGTGCGCCCCGACCAAAAATATGATGTCATGCACAAACACAACTCTTTTGGTCACACAAGTTGATTTTGGTTTGAAATTCCAAACACTCTACCACGTGAAGCATGGTTAACATCACATGTCTTTATTATTTTAATAAGAAGGATTGTGACTCGTTTTGACTAAATGGGATAATCTTTGACTAGGATGACATTGGTGGGGAAAAATTTAATTCCATTGATGTCTTTTAACAAGAGGACAAGCCTTTGCTGAAAGATGGTCACCGAAGAAAACACCATAAGATGACCACCACTCCTCTTGATCTCGAGGCCCAGGGCAGCCTGCACCGGCGATCGCTCGAGCTCGTCGGTGAGAGTAGGTCGGCGGGTGTTGGTGTAGAGAGGAGAGGAGGTGAAGGCGAGCTGTAATAGGTGTGGCAAGGCGATGATGAGCTGCAATTGGTGAGACAAGACTGTAGCGGGCTACTAGGAGTGCAGCAAGGCTGCAACAGGTGTGGAGATCCGATGGAGGGATGCATAGAAAATTGATGTTTTAATTAAAGCAAAGAGTTAAAGATGTTTTCTATGCGATGAAGGCAGGTGTACCTTATCGTCTATAGTATAGGATATTTAGAAATACCAAGGTCATATTCCACGGGGTGCGTTGATTACTTCTACTTCCAGGAAAATCACTATTATCTTATCTAATAGATTTTTGAGTTTTGTTTTACTTAGCTAAAAGAGAAAGAGAACATGAAATGAAAAAGCATGAAAGAAACAAGAAAAAGCTCACTATCAACTCTAGCAGCACGTCCCCCTCTCCAAATTACTGAACCCTGGACTCATGGAAAACCTCTGAATTTATAGAAAAAAATTCATGTTACACGCCCTCAGTCACGGGCGTGACCGAGGGCGTGTAACCCCTGTTCAGCTCAGTTCCGACAGCGGCGTGGGTCTTGCGTGTGATGCGTGTCGGCAAGTGCACCGGTCGCGCAAGTAATAAAAATGGGGAAAATCCCCGAGTGTCGGTCTCTTGAGGAACACAATAAGGTGGAGTTTATTATCGAGGAAGGACTTGAGATCGAAGTCCGGCGGTAGGTGGAATGCGAACGAAAGGGGCTTTGAGGTTTGCAAACAAAAGTAAATACTACGCCTACTCCTATGCAATGTCGCTATGCAATGCTTCGGTCGGCGGGATGGAAACTAGGCAGGCCTTGAGCGCGCTGCGTCGAAAGGGCGGATGGACGAGAAGGCTTACGGATTGAGGGTCGCAAGCACCTCTTCGACAAGCACACCACTAGCAATTGCTAGTGCGGCACCGGACATGGTGGTGGAGCGGAAAATCGATGGGGGCGCACCTCATTAACACAAATGAACAAAATGATTTCATAGACATGAAATTAACAATACTAACATAGTTCATAGCGTTCATCATCAAGATAAAGAGAGTACAAACAAATACAACCACATAAGTAGAAGAAAAAGGCAAGAGATACGACCGAATCCAGAGTCTCATTGTAGATTCACGGTAGGAAGCACCAGGTTGTCAATCCGCGTCCTAGCTCGGTCCCAACTGCGTCCGGGGTAGAGGAGGGCTGTCACAACTCCCAATGGACCCGTCTTCTCCAGCGATTTACCATCCGGTCACGTCTAGTGCGAAGAACTTCTTCCTTAGCGATCAAAATGAGTGTAGAATCTCTTCTTTCAAGTCCTTGGATGATGGAGGAGGCCTAGGGGGTGAAAAACCTCTGGAAATGGCGAAAACGGCGGACTGAACGGAGTCCAAATGCGTGATTCCGACCTAATTCGCGATCAGGTCATTATATAGGCGCTGAATTAAACAGCGCGCACGGTCATTGGCGCACGACCAGTGGTCGTGCGCACTAGAATCCTGTGATCATGCGCCTGTCTGGGTAGAACCTGCAAGAAACGGAATTTATAGAAGATAATGTTCGCACGACCAGTCGCGCACGACCGGTGGTCGTGCGCACTGGAGTTGATGGTCGTGCGCACTACAGCAAATAGAACTCGGAAATTAAATGATAAGTGCGCACGAGCAGTGGCGCACGACCGGTGGTCGTGCGCACTGGCGTTGGTGGTCGTGCGCACTGCACCAAACAGAACTCGTGAAAAAGGGTTAAGTGCACACGATCAATGGCGCACGACTAGTGGTCGTGCGCAATAGAACCGGTGATCGTGCGCAGTGTTCCTGTGCAGAATTGCACCGGGAACACTTGCACGACTCCTATTCCCGCACAACCACAGATCTAGCCACTGAAAGTGGCACTTAACAGCACATGAACACTACTAATGACAATAAGCACGAAAATCACACCAAAGTGGGCCTAGATGTGCACCTAGCGTGGATTATCAAATATAAACTATAACAAGGCTAAAGTGCGGAGAATTGACTAAATAACGGCCCGGATGAGTCCATAAATGTGTATATGATCAGGACTCATCACACCCCCAGACTTAACTGTTTGCGCGTCCCGAGCAAACGAATCCGGCGGAGCGTGAAAACAATAATTAACATAGAGAATTACACAAGGGAGTACAGTGCGAAGTAACAACGCATGCGAGTAGAGATTCTAGTTGAAGGAGAGTTTAACTATGCTAACTAATTTACATAAGTATTAAAGCGTAATTAAAGATTTAGTTATACTCAGTTGGTGAATTATGAAGAATTTGACGATCATGCCCGGTATGAAAGTGACGAGACACTGAGGCGGGTGTTGCAAAAGATCGGGGCTTAGGAATAACTCCGCTGAAATCCATCACCGTCGTGAACCATACGCTTGCCCGGTCACACTCTCTCCACGGCGCTAGCAAACTCGCAAATCAAATCAGTAGGACTTATAGGATTAGAACGGGGCTTAGGTTACTGTATGATATTCAAAGTTAAACGCGGTGGCTACGCAACCCAAGTGAGCTAACGGAACGCTGCACCACACAAGACCAACAAACTATGCTCGTGTGACACACCCCCAGACTTATCATGAAAACCAAGTGTGCACACGGCCTACTTCACAAATACCAACAGATTTTCTGTTTTTAGCTCGGGAGGATTTTTTTTCAAAATACTCTTTTTTTTTCTTTTACATATTTTACTTCTTTTATGTAACCCCCGGTTGGTTCAAAATCAGCAGATGGACGTTATTTTCCCATCATAACACATTGATTCCACACTCCACACAAGTTTAGAATTATGAGCGCAGTTAAAAACAATTTGGTTGCGGGCGTGGGATAGGCTTCAGGCTTTGGTGGATGAAGAGGAGCTGAACAAAGGATTGGTAGGCACAAAATAGGCTTGCAAAGGTGAATGAAATGGACATGGAATAACAAAGCTCAAACTAGCCAAAGGGTGGCCTACATCATGCTTGACTCAACGAGTAACTCTCACCCATGCTTCGAGAGTCGCTTGGGGCAAGTTCTTAGCCCACGAGAAAGATAAACCTTCATCCTGACTCGAGCAACACACGACTAGTAATCGCACACACACAACACAGGGTTATCGTCAATTCCATACAAATTCACCACTTGAGTATATTAAATCTAAATTTACGCAGAAATACTAAACATAATTTAGATGCATAAAGAAAATCTAGTTCTACTCAAATTCTACCATAACATGCGAAGTGACTAGAACACTACATGAGTCAACATCGCACTCCAAATAATAATTCCTACGTTAACAATCTATTTCACATTCCGACCAAAATAGTTTAAACGGAACAACAAAAAAAGATAAGCACGCACTCAAGTGGGTGAAGTGGTGTGTGAAAAATGAAAAACAATGATAATGATAGGATAAATAAGAATCAACCTTCTAGTATGCGGTGCAACTCATGCACAGTGGATAATAACAACCGCTCCCCCAGACTTAAGCTAAATAATATATCTAGAAATTTGAAGCTAAAAGAGGGGAGGAAGCGTTACCCCATGCTAAAAAATGAGCATACCAGACGATTGGCGTTTACGATCAAGACTAGTCCGCAGCATCCGCCATCACAAGGAACAAAGGCCACCTGAAAGTGACACACTAGAACAAAAAAATGGTAAAAACTGAACTAAACATATGAGAGCACTAAAAATCAAGAAATCTGGGTTATCACCCATGGGAGGGAACCTGTTCCTGCAATTAATATTAAGCACTCGCACACAAAATAAGGGAACAGAATAAGCTGGATACATAAAACTATGCCCAGAAGAGCATCCACAAGCAAAATGTCATTATTACAGTTAACAAAAAAGAAGGAGTTCGAACGACTCAACAAAAAACCTAAAAAGCAACAAGAGAAAACAGACAACAAGGCTTAGAATAGCCCGCATGCAGGGAGAAAGATCACTCGTCGTCACTGTCGCTATCTAGAACAACAACGGACGGCGACCGTCTGGAAGATGATGCGGCCCGACCCGGAGGTGGGGGAATATTTAACCCTCCCCGCAATGCTTGCTGATAAACGAAATCCGTCAGCCAATACTGGTTCGCTTCCAGATCGGAGAGGCGCCGATCGAAACTTGGCACCTCCGGCGCTCTAGAAGAACTGCCCTCCTCCTTGGCTCTCCGCTCCTGCTGAAATGAATGCCTTTGCGGCTGCAGAAGGGCTACCTCGCGGTGAGTATTCGACGGCTCAGCCGGCTCTCCGTGCTCCTCGTCGCCTTGCCTCTCCCTAGGCGCATCTCCCGGCATCACGACCACAAAGCGTCTACTACTCTTCTTCCCCACGATCCGTAATAGATGGAAACTCACCATGGTGGCCCGAGTGATGAAGGAGGGCGCAGTCACCTGCACCATCGGAGGCAGATGACTCCAAACCCCCAGGCTTTTGGCAATGCGGGTAATATAGTAGGCACCACCAATGGCACCTGTGAGACCGTAAGTGGCCTCGTGGTGGAAGAAGAAAGCTAGCATGTAGCCAAGATGCAAAGGCTGCCGAAATTCCATACTATAAAGGGAGATCAGATCTTGCCACCCCACCACGTTCTGACTAAGGGCACGGGCGACAAGAGAGTGGCTAAGGACGTGCTGCAGGAAACGGAGAGCAGGCGCGACGATCCAGGTAGATTTGCTTTTCCTGGCAACATATTCTTCATCACGACCCGTGAGAGCACACCACGCAGCACGCGGGGTGACGCCATCAGGGAAGGAGACATCCAAATCCAGAAAAGGGATCGCCGCAGCCTCGGCTTCAGTGTAAAATCCAGCATGCACCGCCAGCTCAGACAAGGATAGAGTGAAGACCTTGCCCAAAATGCGGAAAGAGCACTTTCCCGGACGTTGACCGGAGGGCAACACATCCCACTCAAACGTAGCAAGGAACTCCAAGGTAAGCTCCCGGTAGCCGAGGTCATTGCACTCGAACACCCCACTCCAATGATCAAAATAATAGCGTTGGCGGACGGCCTCCCCCAACTCTCCATTGTCGCCGATAGAGTTCAACTCGTTCCAATCCACGAGACGCTGTGATAGGAATGGCTTTTCCTTAAGAGAATTGAATCGCCGCGTGTGCGAATCCTTGGAAAAAGTAGCCATCCTAGCGAGGATCTGAGCAGGAGAGGCGGAAGAGCGGTCGGAGCGTTGGTAGACCTTTTGGCGATCTCTGGAGCTCATGGTGGTAGGAGGGCAAGGGGAAAGAGGAGAATAGGAAATGGGCTCACCGGAAGGAAGGAGGGCGCACGATCGGCGGCAACCCAGCGGAGACGGCGCACGGACGACGAAAAACGAAAGCCCTAGATCGTGCGTGAAAGGCTCGGGCGGACGGGCTTTTTATAAAAATCTGGGCCGATCGCACGACCAGTGGTCGTGCGCGATAAGTAGTGCGCACGACCAGTGATCGTGCGCCTTAGGAATTTTCCAGCGGCCAAAATTTTAGTAGAATGTCCATCCACCGTGCAGTTTACGCACAAACAGGAATCAGCACCAGCAGCGAGGTATTCACAGTCTTAACAAAACTTAACTAAACTAGACAAAATAAAATTTCAGGAAAAAGAAAGATAACTACTGGGGTTACTGTCATCCCAGCACGACTTATTTGAAAACATAAAAGTCCTAGCTAATGGGCCTATGGAAGAGAAAATGCACAGGTAACTGTTCCAATATCCGTTTCGGTTGCGGGTACCGATACGGTGATAGAACAGTCACCCCGCTACCTAAATAAAGATACCTGCTCCCCACAGGTAGAGGGTAGAGAATGTAAGAAAAGGAGGAGGCCTGGTCCTCACTCATCTCACAAAACACATCCTTGCTTAGCAAGGTATCGTCAACAGCAAGGTGACAGGAAGAAAAGGCAATGAGTGAAGCTTCCTCAAAGGAGGGGGAATAAACCTCCTCACATGAGAGGATACTCTCATCATTGACTTGAGCAAAAAGCTCTAAGTCCTCCTGATGTACCTGTGAAGACTCAACCTGCACAGGCTCAGATGAAGAAAGGGGGTCAGGAAATAAAAGAGAAGAATGACATAAATAATCAATCATCAGGGGAGTGATCCCGGTCTCACTCCCAGCAGGATCCAAGGATAGATCACTATCATCATCGTAAGTATCATGGCGAGGGGAACCCAAGAACTCAAGGGCCTCGGTGGTGAGTTGGACCTCCTCGTCCCATGAGGAAGTGCAAACCTCCTCATCAGAAGGAGTATCCTCCTCAACCCACCTCGGAGCGTCCTCCGAGTCCGAAGCATCACCCCGCTCCTTTACTTTGATAGGATCATAAAGAATGTGTGTAGAAAAATCGTGCAAAGAAACTGGAAAAACACAAAGATTTGGTTCCTCCGTAAAAAGATCTGCTAAAGCCTCCCCGATGGAAAGAATACTTTCCTCATCATGCTCAGGTGCATCTAGGAGCTCCCATTCCTCTCCTTGTTGGCTAATAGATGAGTGATCATCATCACTAGGAGTGAAGCCATACACAGGGAGTGAGGAATCCATGCACAAAACAGGCTCAGGGATAGAGGGCACGATTGCCTCCATGGGTAAAGAAGGAGTGATAGGGACAATGTCGCCCTGAGTGGAGGAGCGGCGGTCAGGCTTGAAAAGACTAGGACAGTCCTTCAATTCATGACCCTCTCCTCGACACAATAAGCAAACAATGTTCCTACACTGCCCAGCATTCAACTCATTCATTTGGTCTAAATAATAAACCATCTTATCATTAAAGCTAGGCGAAATACCCCATGACGACATTTTCAATAATTAAAGAAGATAAAATGAAGCAGGAATTCTTTGCAAGGAGAATCCACACAGCTAATAAAGCTCCTTAGATTTAAACTTGCCTAAAAGTTTAAAATAGGGAAAGACGAAATAAAGGCAAAACAAAAAATAGAAATGCGGCTAAACACAAAGAAAGAACAACTATCTCTCGTCTCCCTCTCAAGAAAACTCACACAACTGTGTTCCCCGGCAACGGCGCCAAAAACTTGATGCGTGTCGGCAAGTGCACCGGTCGCGCAAGTAATAAAAATGGGGAAAATCCCCGAGTGTCGGTCTCTTGAGGAACACAGTAAGGTGGAGTTTATTATCGAGGAAGGACTTGAGATCGAAGTCCGGCGGTAGGTGGAATGCGAACGAAAGGGGCTTTGAGGTTTGCAAACAAAAGTAAATACTACGCCTACTCCTATGCAATGCCGCTATGCAATGCTTCAGTCGGCGGGATGGAAACTAGGCAGGCCTTGAGCGCGCTGCGTCGAAAGGGCGGATGGACGAGAAGGCTTACGGATTGAGGGTCGCAAGCACCTCTTCGACAAGCACACCACTAGCAATTGCTAGTGCGGCACCGGACATGGTGGTGGAGCGGAAAATCGATGGGGGCGCACCTCATTAACACAAATGAACAAAATGATTTCATAGACATGAAATTAACAATACTAACATAGTTCATAGCGTTCATCATCAAGATAAAGAGAGTACAAACAAATACAACCACATAAGTAGAAGAAAAATGCAAGAGATACGACCGAATCCGGAGTCTCGTTGTAGATTCACGGTAGGAAGCACCGGGTTGTCAATCCGCGTCCTAGCTCGGTCCCAACTGTGTCCGGGGTAGAGGAGGGCTGTCACAACTCCCAATGGACCCGTCTTCTCCAGCGATTTACCATCCGGTCACGTCTAGTGCGAAGAACTTCTTCCTTAGCGATCAAAATGAGTGTAGAATCTCTTCTTTAAAGTCCTTTGATGATGCATGAGGCCTAGGGGGTGAAAAACCTCTGGAAATGGCAAAAACGGCGGACTGAACGGAGTCCAAATGCGTGATTCTGACCTAATTCGCGATCAGGTCATTATATAGGCGCTGAATTAAACAGCGCGCACGGTCATTGGCGCACGACCAGTGGTCGTGCGCACTAGAATCCTGTGATAGAAGATAATGTTCGCACGACCAGTCGCGCACGACCGGTGGTCGTGCGCACTGGAGTTGATGGTCGTGCGCACTACAGCAAACAGAACTCGGAAATTAAATGATAAGTGCGCACGAGCAGTGGCGCACGACCGGTGGTCGTGCGCACTGGCATTGGTGGTCGTGCGCACTGCACCAAACAGAACTCGTGAAAAAGGGTTAAGTGCACACGATCAGTGGCGCACGATCAGTGGCGCACGATCAGTGGCGCACGACCAGTGGTCGTGCGCAATAGAACCGGTGATCGTGCGCAGTGTTCCTGTGCAGAATTGCACCAGGAACACTTGCACGACTCCTATTCCCGCACAACCACAGATCTAGCCACTGAAAGTGGCACTTAACAGCACATGAACACTACTAATGACAATAAGCACGAAAATCACACCAAAGTGGGCCTAGATGTGCACCTAGCGTGGATTATCAAATATAAACTATAACAAGGCTAAAGTGCAGAGAATTGACTAAATAAAGGCCCGGATGAGTCCATAAATGTGTATATGATCAGGACTCATCAGCGTGACGGCGCGGCAAAAAGTGACATGTCACGCCCGTGACATTTGGGTTACGGGCGTGACCTTGGACATCTTCATTTAATGCAGTGTGGGTTTGATTTCAGCACGACGGTGTGCTGGGATCATGCGGGAAAGTCACGGGCGTGACATCTGGATCACGGGCGTGATTTAGGTTGACTTCTCGTCGGCATCTCCATGTCTCGACGGCAGCACGCGGGAAAGATTCTAAGTTTACACACCCTTGGTCACGGGCGTGACCGAGGGCGTGACTGGGTGTGGACTAGCTCAATCAGCACGACATTGAATCCAGTTTGATCTGCAGGTTACACACCAAGGGCGTGACTTGTAAATTTCACCAATTTCTCCCAAAATTCTGCAAAAATTCAAATTAAGCTAAGTTAGAATCAAAATAAAAAAAAAACTACTTATAAGCTAAAATTAACATGAAAAAGAAAAATTCATATTAAATATTAAAAAAAAATTTCGATTAAAAAGTTATATAAATACTACTTATCAAATACCCCCATACTTGAGGTTTTGCTATTCCAGAGCAAAAGTATGATACATAATTTATAAGACATCCACCAAATTTTTAATTATAAACTAAAATATCATTTAAACCAAAAGTTAAGTTAAAAATAAATTCTAGGAGGAATTATGTCCTAAATTATGATGATGATTTGAAAAGAGGAGGAGTGTTTAGGCATTGACTTCTCAAGATAATTAATTAGCTAACAAAATTGTAGAAATTATAAAACTAGATTAAATTAAAATTATAAGAACTATATCTTAAAACAAACTTATAGAAAAATAACTTACTAAATATTGCTCTCTCCATACTTTAAACTAAATCTAGATCAATGATAATTGGCTAAGGGGGATTTCACAAAATTTGGCATAAGAAGAGATTTTTGACCAGAGGTGATGAATTTTATCCTCTCACCTCTATTTTTTTGTATATGTTTAGGAGTAATGAATTTTATCCTCTTACTCGATGGCATATAATCTTTTAAATTCTCTTCTAATAAAAACCCAAAATGTATATGTATAGGAGTAATGAATTTTATCCTCTTACTCCATGCCATATAATCTTTTAAATGATTTTGGGTGCATATGTTTAGGGAATAATGAATTTTATCCTCTTATTCCCATGACAAATGATCTTTTAAAAAAAATTTAAATGCCAACAAAGAGATAGGGAAGGAAAAATTTCTACCTTATAATTTAAATTATATTGAGGGCAAATTCTATTAAATTTAAATTTCCTAAGATCTAAAAAGCTAGAAGAAAATATAATTGAAATCTAAAGAGGTTTAGCAAATTTACTACAAAATGAAGCTATTTAAAAATAAAAAGAAGTCATACTAAATAAATTATGTATTCAAGTTAAAATCATAAGATGATTCTTAAAGCAAGATTACCTAAAATTTAAAATAAACAAAATATGATAAACAAAATTTTAGCCAATTAAAAACCTAAAAATGTTTATAAACATTCTCAACTAGATTTCTAAGAAATCACAAAAACAACAAGTAGGAGGGGTGTAACACTCTGCCAGTACGAATAATATAACAGTAGGTCCGGCCGGGACCCCACGCCATACTAACCACACTAGCTAGGAGTTAAAAGGTGATAAACAGAAAGGAACTACAACAGAGTATACTAAACACTAGCGGAAGCATAAAGATTTAACATTTCCATTAGAATTGTCCACTATCATAGGAATGAAACCAAGAAAGAGAGTTATAGCCTTAAGGCCTTACATTTAGCAAATGTACCAAAACTCCAAAACATACATCGGCACACAGGCCGGCAATACATGAGAAAGCTAAAAAGGAGGTTGGCCTTCAAGGGCCAACTCAGCAAAAGGGGCCACCGCCCGCTATTTCCCGCTAGGTTCACCTGCACCTGCATAAGAACATTCCACCAAGCGGTGGCAAACAAGGTAACGGTCAGCACAGCTGACCAAATTATAATGACCCCACCCCTTTCCCGGGGTGGCGGAGATTCTACCCTGCAAGCAAGCCATACCAGCACAAGTACTAACATAAAGAAAGTGCAACTACACAAGGTGAGGTTTCAAGCACATTCAATCTTCTAGGTTGAGCATCAAAAAGAGGGAACCTTGGTATGCACATGATGTTGGTTGGGTTCACCCGAAGGTTCCCCGCAACCGCCTAAACAACCGCATGAGGCTAACAACATCAATTCCACAAACACTCCACCGTAAGGGCCATCGCCTTATGTGGGAAAAAGAGCTTTTGGTCGGTCTAGGTAAACCATTTTCCACGACCTCTCCCATGATCACACGGCTACATGAGGTAGGGACCTCTTACCGATCTGCATGGAAACGGGTTCGGTTTAGCTTTGCCCGTGCTCTAATCGTCGCGATCTGTCACACGACGCGGGTACGGCTTCGCCTCGGCCCGTAAGGGTTTAGCACCTTCAAGTGCTACACAATATAAGCTACGCACCTAATCCCTTCACAAGGATCTAGGCTTCGCAAATACTCGAAAAGGGGAGGTATAATACGCTCCGCACCAATTTCGCGGTGAAGGTTTGCCTTCATCCAATCTCAAAGCATGGGGCTTTCGTTAGGATCTCCACAAGACGCCTACACTTAAATCCCGCAATACTATAGATGATTTCACGGAGTCATTCTCCGGCACGCATTCTAGGCTTAACCTAAATGCAACGTCGCAATCCAAGCATCACCGATTCGGGCTCACGACCACGAATAGGCTTCACACAAAATGCCTAAATCCGCACGACTACCGGATTTTCTACATGCAATATGCCGGGGACGGACACAATCGACCCGGAGTTCCGGAGAACTTGAGAGAATCCTACACTTCACCCATTTGGTGAAAGGGATCCCTCATGCAAACATAGAGAAACGAAGGAGAGGACAAAAGACAAGTCCAAACAACGGGAGAAGAAATCGTTACCCTAGGAGCGTTCTTTTTCGCCATTGATCCGAGATTCTAGACGGAGGGAAATGACCGCACCGGGCTGCACTTTCCAGATCTGGAAACGGTTCGCGAAACGGAGCTCCGGAGCTCCGTCAATGGCAGAATCTCCCTTCTTCTTCCTTGGCTCCTCCTTCTTTCTCTAGGGTTTGGAGAGAGAATGACTTAGAGAATATGAGGTTTAACCCCCTCTCATCAGCCCTAAAGGTCTCCCGAAACTAAACCTAGCCGTTGTATCAAATCCCAAAAGATTTGGACGGTCTGATCTTCTTCTTCGCTCAAAATCGCGGAACAGAATAAACAGGGCGCACGATCGCTGGCGCACGATCACTGGTCGTGCGCGAAGAGGGAAATGGTCGTGCGCACTGTCCGAGACAGAACTCGATTCTCTTCTGAAATAACGCACGATCGCTGGCGCATGATCATTGGTCGTGCGCGAAGAGGACAATGGTCGTGCGCATAAGCCGAGACAGAACTCCGATTCTTTGCGGGTTGCGCACGATCGTTGGCGCACGATCACTGGTCGTGCGCGAAGAGGACAATGGTCGTGCGCATTGACCTGATCTGGAATCTTGAGCCTATCCCGAGTGCAACCCTACCATTTCGCCTACCTCGCTGAACCACGATCTTTGGGGTGTTACAACTCCACCCCCCTTAAAAGAATTTCGTCCCGAAATTTCGAAAATAGTAATATCAGGAAATTACAGTTTTTTTTTTTAAAGAAAATTTACCTGAGGGAAATAGCTCGGGGTACTCCGCAAGCATCGCTTGCTCTCTCTCCCAAGTTAGCTCCTCTCGGCCGCAATTATCCCACCGGACCTTTACCATCCGAATGGACTTGTTCCGCAACTGCTTTACCTCGGTATCCTCGATGCGTAAGGGTTTGACTTTCGTCGACAACCCACTATCCACCGACACTTTGCCGACCGCAACGATATGAGTAGGCTCTTGCACTGCCTTCCTCAGAACTGAAATGTGAAACACGTCGTGCAGACCGCTCAGCTCTGCAGATAGTGCAAGCCGATAAGCCGCATCACCAACACGTTCCACAATCTCAAACGGTCCTAAGTACCTTGGACTGAGCTTTTTCAAGCGTCGGATCCTTGATACCCCTTTGAACGGTTTGATCTTCAAGTAAACCCGGTCACCGACGGCGAACTCTAGGTTCCTATGCTTGGCGTTGTAATACTTTGCTTGCCTATCCTGGGCAATCAATAGCCTTTCCCGAATAGTTCAGATCGTCGAAGTTGCTTCCTCAACATCCTTTCGCTTTAATAGCTTAGTATCGCCCGTTTCTGCCCAAGACAACGACGTACGACACTTCTTACCATAGAGGGCCTCGAAAGGAGCCATCTTTATACTGGCTTGGTAGTTATTATTGTAGGCGAATTCGATCATATAGAGATGATCTTCCCACTTCTTTCCAAAATCTAGAGCGCACATTCGGAGCATATCCTCCATAGTCCTGTTGGTCCTCTCGGTTTGTCCATCCGTTTGCGGGTGGAAGGCCGTGCTGAATTTCAATTTAGTGCCCAACAGTTCATGGATAAGCCTCCAATCTTTCGATGTGAAACGCCCGTCACGATCGCTGACGATGCTACGAGGGACACCGTGCAGCCGCACAATACTATCGACATAGAGCTTCGCTAGCTTTTCTACAGAATCATCCTTCCGGTTCGGAATAAAATGCGATACTTTTGTCAGTCTGTCCACGATCACCCAGATGGCGTCGTTTCCATGCTGCGATCTCGGCAATCCGTGCACGAAATCCATCGAAATATCGTCAAACTTCCATTCCGGAATCGGCAAGGACTTCAAAAATCCACCGGGACGTTGACATTCCACCTTCACCAACGCGCAAGTGTTGCACTTGGCCACGTAGAGGGCTATGTCCTTCTTCATACCCGGCCACCAGAAAAGTTTCTTCATGTCCATGTACATTTTCGTGCTCCCCGGGTGGATAGAGTACTTGGTATGATGAGCCTCGTACATCAATTCCTCCCGTAGAGTACCAACATTTGGGACGCACAATCTGCCATTCTTCCTCATAAGGCCATCTTCGAAAGAGAAATCAGCGTTCAACCCGTCAATGGTTTCCGCTTTGTAGCGTCTCATGCTCTCATCCAGCTCCAATGCCTGTCGAACTCGGTCGGCAAGGTGGTATTGAACCTCCGTCCAGTTCAAGTATGCTGAAGTAGACGCTCTTCGATCAACGCAAATGATCTCCATTTCTTCCAGCTCACAGATTAGACGCTCATCGTGCATCAAAATCCAATTTGCTTGAGCGGGAGCCCGACGACTCAACGCGTCCGCAACTATATTTCCCTTTCCAGGAGTATATTTGATGTCGAAGGTGTAGTCCCCAAGGAACTCCAACCACCTCCTCTGTCGCATATTCAACTCCCTTTGATCTAGCAAGTACTTGAGGCTCTGGTGGTCGGTAAAGATGTCGATCTTCACGCCATACAAATAATGCCTCCAAAGCTTAAGAGCAAATACCACGGCCGCTAGCTCCAAATCATGGACCGGGTAATTCCTCTCATGAACCTTCAACTGCCGGGAGCCGTAGGCAATTACCTTACCGAATTGCACTAGGACACAACCCAAACCACTCCCCGAGGCGTCGCTATAGATTTCGTAGCCTTCCGTACCACATGGCGAGCATAGAATGGGCGCCGTGGTCAGACGGCTCTTTAGTTCTTCAAAAGCTCGTGCGCACTCGGGCGACCAAACGAACTTATGATCTTTCCTAGTCAATTTAGTGAGAGGAAGTGCAATCCTCGAGAAGTTTTCCACAAAGCGCCTATAATAGCCGGCAAGTCCTAAGAAACTTCGGACTTCCGCTACGTTTTTCAACAAAGGCCAGGCTCGGATCGCTTCTATCTTCGACGGATCAACCGCAATTCCATCTCCACTAACGACGTGACCAAGGAATGCTACTGACGGTAGCCAAAACTCGCACTTGGAGAACTTGGCATATAGCTGACTCTTCCTCAAGGTGCTCAGAACGGCGTGCAGATGCCCTACATGCTCCTCTTCCGATTGAGAGTATACCAAAATGTCGTCGATAAAGACGATCACAAATTGATCCAAATACTCACGGAACGTCCTGTTCATTATGTCCATGAATACCGACGGTGCATTGGATAGACCGAACGGCATCACCGTGAACTCATAGTGCCCAAAGCGGGTACTGAACGCTGTCTTTGGAATGTCACATTCCCTAATTCGCAGTTGGTAATAGCCGGACCTTAGGTCCAGCTTGGAGTATACCGTCGACCCAACCAGCTGGTCGAAGAGATCATCGATTCTTGGAATCGGATATCGGTTCTTCTCGGTCAACATGTTTAGCTCTCGATAATCGATACATAGACGCAAGCTCCCGTCCTTCTTTTTCACAAAGAGGACCGGTGCACTCCAAGGCGAAGAACTTGGACGTACGTAGCCTTGCTCTAGCAGCTCTTGCAATTGAACCTTCAGCTCTGCCAATTCCTTTGGCGCTATCCGGTACGGTGAGCGGGCCACAGGTTTTGCACCTGGCACCAACTCGATACAGAAATCGATCTCTTGCTGAGGCGGAGCCCCAGGGAGTTCGTTAGGAAACACGTCGGCGTACTCCGCTACAACTGGGACATCACATAACCTGGGCTTTGGCTCCGAAGCCTCCAACAAGGTGAAGAACAACTCGGCGCCTTTTCTCACCGCCTTAACCACTTGGAGAGCAGACATCAGCGTCTTGCTCGCTCCTCGCATACCGGCAAACGTGGTTTCTCCATCGGCGTTCCTTCCCAGAGTGATCTCCTTAGAATTGCAATCTATGCATGCACGCTGCTCCGAGAGCCAGTCCATGTCGAAGATCACATCGAATTCAGCTAACGGCAACATAGATGCTTCCAAATCGAAATCTTGATTTCCGATCCGCACCTTCACACGGATCTTCCTATCCGCAGACATGCGAGATCCATTGGGTAGCACTACTTCTAATCTATCCTCTACGAAGGTAGATGGCACTCCGATTCGCACCACGAAGTCCTCAGACAGAAAAGAGTGCGATGCACCCGTATCAAATAGGGCTCTCGCCGGATAGTTGAGAATTAGGACAAAGCCTAATTGCACACAAAAAAAGAAACATATAGTTGCACAACGGTATAATCACAAATAGCTATGTAAAAGCTAATTTTTTAATTTATACCTGTGACAACATCAGCTTGTCGTATGGCTTCTTGCTGGCCAAGCGAGTAGACTCTCGGCTGAGTCGGAGTAATGTGCTGGGAAGCCGAAGACTCCGCAGCTTTACCCTTTTCCTCAGCTCGAGCATAGTCCAAAACTCGATTCTCTGATTTCGGTGGACCACTTCGACACACTGCGGCCTTGTGTCCCACCTTCCCGCAGGTGAAACACGTGATAGGGCTCCGCACCGTCGTTGCTCCCGAAACATTTGAGCGGGTTTGCTCTGCCGGTTTGAACTTCCTTTTGTTCTTTCTGAATTCTGACTTAGATTGAGAGACCGGCACATGAAACTCAGGTTTCTTTGCCACGGCTTTTGCTTGTACCCTCTTCATGTCCAACTCTAGGGATCTGGCAGTTTGGACCATCACCTGGAAACCTAACGTCATTGGGCCTGCAAGGAGCAGCCTCAACTCGTCCCGAAGACCTTCATAGAACTTGTTCGTCTTTGTCTCTTCGTCTTCCATCATAGGCCCCGCATAACGACCCAGTTTAGTGAACTCGTGCAAGTACTCATCCACTGAGCTGTCGCCTTGAGTTAACTTCAGAAACTGGTTCTGCAACGCAATGCGTTGGGCAGAAGGAATATACCTTTGAAGAAAAGACTTTGAGAACTCCGCTATCGTGATCTCGGTAATCTCCCTGCCTCCGAACTTGTGCACTTCCTGTTCGGCCCACCAACGCTCTGCCTCTCTGTTAAGGAGGAAGGTGGCTAAAGTGACCATCATAACTTCTTCTGTTGCTGTCGCCCTTAGAATCTTCCTAACCGTTGACAGCCAGTCCTCCGCCTCCGTTGGGGATCCGGTCCCCAAGAAAGTTGGAGGATGGAAGCTTAGAAAGTGTTGCAGCTGTTGATCACGTGCTCGCGCAACAACTACATGCTCTACCGGACGCTCCACCCTTTGCACCGCCGCAGGTTCCACTGCAGGTTCGATCACCGGGGCCGCATCTGTATTAGGCGTAGCAGGCTGTGCAAGCCTTTGCGGTTGAGCATTGATCATCGCGAAGACAGCTTCTGCGATTAATCTGATCATCTCAGCAGGAGGAGTGGTCGTTGGCACTTCAGCCGACCCACTACTTTCAGCGGTGTTACGGGGTTGAGACGGCCCCGCACCACTTCTAGTCGCCTATAATCGTGTAAGACACAATTTAGTGACTGAAAACATAGCGAACAACAATCATGGAACGCTCAGGTTCCGCAAACAAGTATGTTTTCCCATTCCTAAGTGGACATTCTTATTAGTTTTTGTCGTTTTAGGTGAATGCACATCCCGTACACACCACCCCTTAAAAGGAATTCGTCCCGAATTCGCTAAACTACGGATCGACGCCTTAAGTCCGATACCAAATTGTAACACCCTGCCAGTACGAATAATATAACAGTAGGTCCGGCCGGGACCCCACGCCATACTAACCACACTAGCTAGGAGTTAAAAGGTGATAAACAGAAAGGAACTACAACAGAGTATACTAAACACTAGCGGAAGCATAAAGATTTAACATTTCCATTAGAATTGTCCACTATCATAGGAATGAAACCAAGAAAGAGAGTTATAGCCTTAAGGCCTTACATTTAGCAAATGTACCAAAACTCCAAAACATACATCGGCACGCAGGCCGGCAATACATGAGAAAGCTAAAAAGGAGGTTGGCCTTCAAGGGCCAACTCAGCAAAAGGGGCCACCGCCCGCTATTTCCCGCTAGGCTCACCTGCACCTGCATAAGAACATTCCACCAAGCGGTGGCAAACAAGGTAACGGTCAGCACAGCTGACCAAATTATAACGACCCCACCCCTTTCCCGGGGTGGCGGAGATTCTACCCTGCAAGCAAGCCATACCAGCACAAGTACTAACATAAAGAAAGTGCAACTACACAAGGTGAGGTTTCAAGCACATTCAATCTTCTAGGTTGAGCATCAAAAAGGAGGGAACCTAGGTATGCACATGATGTTGGTTGGGTTCACCTGAAGGTTCCCCGCAACCGCCTAAACAACCGCATGAGGCTAACAACATCAATTCCACAAACACTCCACCGTAAGGGCCATCGCCTTATGTGGGAAAAAGAGCTTTTGGTCGGTCTAGGTAAACCACCTTCCACGACCTCTCCCATGATCACACGGCTACATGAGGTAGGGACCTCTTACCGATCTGCATGGAAACGGGTTCGGTTTAGCTTTGCCCGTGCTCTAATCGTTGCGATCTGTCGCATGACGCGGGTACGGCTTCGCCTCGGCCCGTAAGGGTTTAGCACCTTCAAGTGCTACACAATATAAGCTACGCACCTAATCCCTTCACAAGGATCTAGGCTTCGCAAATACTCGAAAAGGGGAGGTATAATACGCTCCGCACCAATTTCGCGGTGAAGGTTTGCCTTCATCCAATCTCAAAGCATGGGGCTTTCGTTAGGATCTCCACAAGACGCCTACACTTAAATCCAGCAATACTATAGATGATTTCACGGAGTCATTCTCCGGCACGCATTCTAGGCTTAACCTAAATGCAACGTCACAATCCAAGCATCACCGATTCGGGCTCACGGCCACGAATAGGCTTCACACAAAATGTCTAAATCCGCACGACTACCGGATTTTCTACATGCAATATGCCGGGGACGGACACAATCGACCCGGAGTTCCGGAGAACTTGAGAGAATCCTACACTTCACCCATTTGGTGAAAGGGATCCCTCATGCAAGCATAGAGAAACGAAGGAGAGGACAAAAGACAAGTCCAAACAACGGGAGAAGAAATCGTTACCCTAGGAGCATTCTTTTTCGCCATGGATCCGAGATTCTAGACGGAGGGAAATGACCGCACCGGGCTGCACTTTCCAGATCTGGAAACGGTTCGCGAAACGGAGCTCCGGAGCTCCGTCAATGGCGGAATCTCCCTTCTTCTTCCTTGGCTCCTCCTTCTTTCTCTAGGGTTTGGAGAGAGAATGACTTAGAGAATATGAGGTTTAACCCCCTCTCATCAGCCCTAAAGGTCTCCCGAAACTAAACCTAGCCGTTGGATCAAATCCCAAAAGATTTGGATGGTCCGATCTTCTTCTCCGCTCAAAATTGCGGAACAGAATAAACAGGGCGCACGATCGCTGGCGCACGATCACTGGTCATGCGCGAAGAGGACAATGGTCGTGCGCATAAGCCGAGACAGAACTCCGATTCTTTGCGGGTTGCGCACGATCGTTGGCGCACGATCACTGGTCGTGCGCGAAGAGGACAATGGTCGTGCGCATTGACCTGATCTGGAATCTTGAGCCTATCCCGAGCGCAACCCTACCATTTCGCCTACCTCGCTGAACCACGATCTTTGGGGTGTTACAAGGGGTATACGAATTTTTAGTTTTTTGTTCTAAGTTTTTCATATATTTATTTTTGAATTTTTGATTTTTTTTTAATTTTTAATATTTTTTTTATTTTTGATAATAAAAGAATGGAAACTAGTTTTAAACCTAACAATTTTTTGTTAACTCTTGGACTTCCCGAGGTATACCGTGAAGGGTTCTCACGGTACTAAGAGGTGTGATGGGATGATATCCCAAACGTCCCTTTCCAAGATTTAAATTTACGATTTTCTATTTTTTTTTGAGTTTTTGTGTTTTACAAGTGCTTAAATAAAAGAAAACATAAGAAAATAAAATTTTTTTGGAAGATTTTCTAAATTATGAACTACATTCTTAAGAACTATTTACACCCCCATACTTAAAGTTAAACATTGTCCACAATGTTTAAAACTAAGTATGAAGTAAAATTAAAAGAAAAGGTAAATAATGTGCAAGACAAAACAAAAAGAAATGCAAGATAAAAGAGAAGGAAGAAGAAGGGGAAAGGGCTTTCCTGATTTTGAAGATTCGGGGGGAAACGACGGTTACCTATAAACATTTTATGAACAAAAACAAAAACAACAAAAATAATGAAAAGATAACTTTGGGGTGCCTCCCAAAAGCGCTTTGTTTATGGTCGCGTAGCTTGACCCAATTGCTGATCATATTATAGGTGGAAGTAATATCGATTCACTCTTCTCATTAGCTAACTCTCCCGGAAGATACAACTTCAGGCGATGCCCGTTAACTTTGAAGGAACCTTTTTTCTGGTGGGAAATTAAAATTGTCTCATAGGACCAAACCTCTTTAACAATAAAGGGTCCGGACCATCGGGATTTTAGCTTTCCCGGAAAAAGGCGAAGGCGAGAATTATAAAGGAGGATGAGATCGCCCGACAAAAAATTTTTAGGAAATTTTATATTTTTATCGTGATAGGTGCTCCAATTCGACCGAAAGGTGGCAAGCCTTGCCATAAACCATTCGATACGGTGTACAACCGATAGCGGTCTTGTACGCAATTCAATAGGCCCATAACGCATCATCGAGCTTAAGTGCCCAATCCTTCCAATTTATAGAAACAACTTTTTCTAAAATCCGCTTTAATTCTTGATTTATGACTTTGACTTGGCCGCTCGTTTGTGGGTGATAAGCAGTGGATAGTTTGTGCGTGACACCATATTTTGCTAAAATTTTTGTGAATTGGCTATTGCAAAAATGGGTGCCCCGATCTCTAACTATAGCGTGCAGCGTACCAAATCAAGAAAATAAATTTTTTAAGAAGTTAACGACGACTCACGCATCATTGGTGGGGAGAGCTTGCTCTTCGGCCCACCTCGACACCTAGTCGACCACAACTAGAATATACTTGTTTGAAAATGAGGGAGGGAGAGGACCAATGAAATAAATACCCCAAAGATAAAAAATTTCGCATTCTAAGAAAATATTTTGGGGCATCTCATCCCGGCGGGAGATGTTCCCCGACCGCTGGCAGCTGTTGCAAGTACTCACAAGGGTGTGAGCATCTTTGAAGAGCGTGGGCCAATAAAAGCCCGCCACCAGCGCCTTCCTTGCGGTTCGGTTCGCTTGATAATGACCACAGGTTGGTCCCGCGTGACCATACCGTAAAATTTTTAGACCTTCCTCACTCGAGACGCATCTTCTTACTACCTGGTCTGGGCAAACATGGAATAAAAATGGGTCCTCCTAAAAATAATTCTTTAAATCAGAAAAAATTTCTTCTTTTGCTGACTCAAGAATTATTTTGGCAGGACCTGGGCTACTAGATAGTTAGCCAAATCCACAAACTAGGGTGTGGAAGATGAATTTATATTTTCGAGTGCGAGGAGGCACTCTTCGGGAAATTTATCATTAATGTCGGCTTCTATTAATGCTTCCGAGGCGGGGTTTTCTAAACGGGAAAGGTGATCGGCCGCCAAGTTTTTGGCCCCCCTTTTGTCCCAGATCTCTAAATCAAACTCCTGCAAGAGGAGGATCCATCGCAAAAGACGAGTCTTGGCGTCCGATTTAATTAGGAGATATCTAAGAGCGAAGTGATCTTTGAAGATGATAACTTTGGAGAGAGTGATGTACGACCTAAACTTATCAAAAGAAAATACGATGGCTAGATGCTCCTTCTCGGTAGTAATGTAGTTCGCTTGTGCCAACGTGAGTGTCTTGCTTGAATAATAAATTGGGTGGAAATACTTACTCACCTGTTGACCTAATACGGCGCCTACCGCAATCTCACTCGCGTCGCACATAATTTCGAAGGGTAGCGACCAATCCGGCGCAACTAGAATCGGAGAATTTATAAGTTTTTCTTTTATAAGTTTAAAGGCCAAATGGCATTCGTCATTAAAAAGGAAGGAAGACTCTTTCTAGAGAACATGGGTTAACGGCTTCGTGATTTTGGAAAATGTTTGGATAAAGCGCCGATAAAACCCCGCATGACCTAGAAAACTTCTAATAGCTTTTACATTCGTTGGAGGGGGGAGTTTTTCAATTACTTCGATCTTGGCCCTATCGACCTCAATCCCTTTGCCCGATATTTTATGGCCAGAACTAATCCTTCTTTGACCATAAAATGGCATTTCTCCCAATTGATAGCTTGTTTCCTCATAAAGTTAGCACGCGCTTGAGATTTTTTAAACAATTTTGAAAAGAATTTCCGAAAACGGAAAAGTTTTCCATAAAGACTTCCATCACTTCCTCTACTAACTCGTCGAATATCGCCAACATACATCTTTGAAATGTAACCGGTGCATTACAAAGACCAAATGGCATCCTTCGATAAGAGAATGTGCCAAAGGGACAAGTGAATGTTATTTTCTCTTGGTCGTCGGGCGAAATAGGGATTTGAAAATATCCCGACAAACCATCGAGAAAACAATAGTAGGAGTGACCTGAAAGGCGCTCCAAAATTTGATCGATAAAAGGTAACGGGAAGTGATCCTTATAGGTGACATCATTTAGTTTTCGATAATCGATGCACATCTGCCAACCCATAACGGTACGGGTTGGGATCAATTCGTTATTTTCATTCGCTACTACCGTTATGCCGCCTTTCTTCGACACGACTTGTACTGGGCTAACCCAAGTACTATCCAGTATTGGGTAGATGATTCCCGCGTCTAGAAGTTTGATAACTTCAGCCTTAATGACTTCTTTCATATTTTGGTTTAGTCATCATTGAGGCTTGACCGCGTTGCGGGAATTATCTTCGAGGAAGACTTTGTGAGTGCAGATGTAAGATTTAATACCCTTGATATATGATATTTTCCACACAATTGCGTGGCAGTGCTTGCTTAAGATTATAGTCAATTCAGAAATTTCTGAATCGCTAAGTTCGGATGAAACGATAACGGGTAGCTTAGACTCTTTTTCTAAAAATAGAAATTTCAGGTGAGGAGGGAGTTGTTTCAATTCAAAAATGGGTGGCTCTTCATAAGAAGTTTTGATTTTTAATTTTTCTAAAAATAATGGTTCGGGTGGTGTGGAGCGAGAGACTTCTTCTTCTAAACAAAATATCTCGGCGAGCTCGGAATCGTGACTCGATTTGGAGACTAAATCGGGAAGTGAATAAAATTCGTTCTCAAGACATTCTTCTAAATAGAAGCACGAATCGTCATTCTCAAAGGTGTTTCACATCGAGGGATTTATACTAAAAGTAACTTCATAGTCTCCAACCCATAGGAGGAGCTTTCTGTTACTTACGTCGATAATTGTGTGGCAGGTGGCAAGGAAGGGGCGGCCGAGTATGAGGGTTACTTTGGCATCCTCTTCGATGTCAAGAATGACAAAGTCCACCTGGAAGATGAACTTGTCAACCTTAATGAGCACATCCTCCATTATCCCTACCAGATATTTTAATGAACGATCCGCTAATTGAATACTCATTCGAGTGGGGCTAGGATTTCCTAGACCTAACTTTTTGAATAACGAAAAAGGCATGAGATTGATGCTTGCTCCAAGATCCGCTAAGGCGTGTTTTACTAACAAATTGGCAAATAGACACGGGATGGAGAACCGTCCCGAGTCATTTGATTTTTGAGGAAATTTGTTGAGTATAACCGTGGAGCATTCTGCGTTTAAGGAAATATGCGGAATATCTTCTAATATCTTCTTATTGGAGAGCAACTTCTTAAGATATTTCGCATACTTCGGCATTTGAGAGATAGCCTCGCAGAAAGGGTACATTAATATGAATTTGTTTTAAAATCTCTATAAAATTTTGTAATTTTTCTCGGCGCACTCACTCCTAAATTTAGACGGATACAAAATATTAGAACTAGAAGCATGCGGAGCTAGCATAGCGGCTAAATTTGAAGATAGAATAGGAGCAGGAGGAGGAGAAGAAGTTACCTTGGGTTCGTCCTGTTTTGAAACCACCTCCTTCCCGCTTCAGAGTGTAATAATATTCGCGCTATCCCTTGAATTTGGCTCTGTATTTCCCAGTAGTGCTCCTTGTTGACGCTCCGAGAACAATTTCGCTAGCTAGCCCACTTGATTCTCTAAATTTTTGATTGATCCGGCGAGGTTCCGGATGATCGTTTCATCTGTAGCAACATATTTTGCAAAGACCTCTTCAAGCGGAGAGAGATTTTGTTATTGCGGTTGAAAACTGGGCGGATTAAAATTTGGAGGGGGAGTTAAGTTAAGAAGTTGATTAGGAGGTTGATTCAAATTTGAAGGACGCTGGGCATTTCCTTGGTTGCTCCATGAGAAATTTGGGTGGTTCCTATAACCCACATTGTAAGTATTGTTGTACGGAGCAGAGTACGGGTTATAGGAAGGCCTAGGTGGATTTCCCATGTAGTCAACCTGCTCTTCAATTAACATATTATTAGCCCAAGGAGGAGTGGCGGAGGAAGTAGACATCTCTGTCACATGCTTTGTTAAGCGCTCAACTTGTAAAGCTAAATTTGCATTTGCGTCTAATTCAAAAATTCCGACTAGCCTGCTAGGATTAGCTCATGGCATATTCCATTGGTACGCATTCATGTCCATTTCCTCAAAAATCTCTTGAGCGGCCTCCGGGGTTTTCCTATTTAATGTACCCTAGTGGCCGCATTAATCATTTGCTTAGTTTGGAAATTCAATCCATTATAAAAGATTTGCACTTGTTGCCAAGTGGGAAGTGCGTGGTGAGGGCATCTACGCAAAAGCTCCTTGAAGCGCTCCCATTTATCATAGAGAGTCTCTGAGTCGATTTGCATAAATGACGCAATATATGTTCGCATTTTGGCGGTCTTTGCATGCGGGAAATATTTAGTGAGACATTTTTCCGTCATATAGGCCCATGTAGTGATGGACTCCTACGAAGTGAGCCCAACCACTGCTTGGACCTAGACTGCAAAGAAAAAGGAAAAATACGTAATCGAATGGCGTCATCGGTGACGCCACTGATTTTAAATGTGTCGCAAATTTTGAGAAAATTTGAAATATTACAATTTGGATCTTCGTCCGGCTGACCATCGAAGGTCACTGAATGCTGCACCATTTGAATGATGCTGGACTTAATCTCAAAGTTATTGTTCGCCGCCACGGGGAAAATAATACTTGACTGTGTGCCTTCCAGATACGGCCGCGCATAATAGTACATGGTCCGTTGCGCGGCCTCATTTGGATTGGGTGCGTTAGGATTAGGAAGATTAAGATTGGGGTCCATATTAGCTGCGTTAGTGTCCCCGATCGACTCTTCGAATAATAATTGAATTTCTTGATCACGAGAATGGTGGCGCCGCAAAAGGGTTCACTCGATCTCTGGATCAAAAGGAATATTCGAAGTGCTACCTCGGGTCATACACTAAAAAGGAAAAAAAGGGAAAGAAGAAAGAGTAAAAGAGAAAAGAGAGAAAAATAAAACTAAAAATAAAGAAAGAGGAAAACTTTATTATTCTTATTATTTTCTTTTAGGAAAATTAAGTTAGTCATGGATTTCCCGAGGTATGCGTTCTCAACGGTACTAGGAGGTGAGATGGGATGATAACCCAAACGTCCCTTTCTAAGATTTAAATTACACCCTAAAGATTTTTTTTTGATTTAGAAAAAAGCAAAATAAAATAACAAGAAACATGATGAAATTAATAGATATCCTCTTTTCAAAATATCTACGCAAAGTCCCCGACAACGGTGCCAAGAACTTGATAAAGAAAATTGATATTTTAATTAAAGCGAAGGGTTAAAGATATTTTCCAAAACTATATGCGATGAAGGCAAGTGTACCTTATCGTCTATAGTATAGGATATTTAGAAATTCCAAGGTCGTATTCCACGGGGCGCATTGATTACTTCTACTTCGAGGAAAATCAATATTATCTTATCTAATAGATTTTTGAATTTTGTTTTACTTAGCTAAAAGAGAAAAATTGCAAACTAAATGAAAGAGTTAAACGATGGTAAAAGAGATTAGTGCTCAATCTAAAGTCACCTTGGAGTAAGAATAATCAAGTGAAAGGGAAAATTAATCTAATTCCGTTTAATTAAAATACTTGACCGTGGAGGTTCCCAAAGCTTGAATATGCCTCCCTTGAGGTTAATTCCCAACTAAGTTTAAGAAAAATCAACCGGACTATCGTCCTATAATTGATTACCTAAAACTTGCTTTATGATGTGAACCCCACTATTGGATTTGACTCTAATCCGGGAGATTTATGTCATCCTCTCTCGAGGGGTGCATGCAACTCTCTTTACCCTTGAGTGATCGATTCATACTTTGAGCCTCTCGTCTAACTAAGTATGAAAACTTAAGCGAAACAATACATCGAAAATATGGCCTCACTAATTAAAAATCAAGAGTAATTCAAGTGTTATAAAAATGGAAAAGGAGAGCTTAGAAAATCATAACTTGATTATCTCATCCTCAGATCATTTCAATCGAGCACTAATAAGAATTAGTTAATCATAGTGGAGGGGAAAGAGAAAGAAAAATAAAATTGCATAAGGGAAAAATTAACTAAGGTAGAAGGAGACAAATAAAAAGAGCCAACTAAATTTTATTGATACCAAAAATGATTACAAGCTTTAAGAGAAGAGATTACAAGCTAGGAAAATTAAGATTACAAGCTTAAACTAGGCTATTGGAAGAATGAAAATTAAAACATTACTTGACATGAAGAGAAAGAGAACATGAAATGAAAAAGCATGAAAGAAACAAGAAAAAACTCACTATCAGCTCTAGCAGCACCTCCCCCTCTCCAAATTTCTGAACCTTGGACTCAAGGAGAACCTCTGAATTTATAGAAAAAAATTCATGTTACACGCCCTCAGTCATGGGCGTGACCAAGGGCGTGCAACCCATGTTCAGCTCAGTTCTGACAGTGGCGTGGGACTTGTGTGATGGCGCAGCGAAAAGTGACATGTCACACCCATGACATTTGGGTCACGAGCGTGACCTTGGACGGCTTCATTTAATGCAGCGTGGGTTCGATTTCGGCGCGGCGGTGTGCAGGGATCAAGCGGGAAAGTCACAGGCGTGACATATAGGTCACATGCGTGACTTAGGTTGACTTCTCGACGGCAGCTCGCGGGAAAGATTCTAAGTTTACACGTCGTTGGTCATGGGCGTGACTTTGTGTCATGGGCTTGACCGAGGGCGTAACTTGCTGTAGACTAGCTCAATCAGTGCGACATCGAATCTAGTTTGATCTTTAGGTTACACGCCCTTGGTCACGGGCATGACCGAGGGTGTGACTTGTAAATTTTACCAATTTCTCCCAAAATTCTGCAAAAAATGAAATTAAGCTAAGTTAGAATCAAAATTACAAAAGAACTACTTATAACCTAAAATTGACATGAAAAAAGAAAAATTCATATTAAATAATTACAAAAATTTTGATTAAAAAGTTATATAAATACTACTTATCAAGTGATGCTGATGGCGACGTTGTCCCGCCATTTGCTCGTGATGCTCGAGACCGTTCGATTGATGGCAATGCGGTCCCGCCACTTGTTCGTGATGACGTTGCTGATGGTGCTGAAGATTTCCGCCACATAGAATTTGAAGACTCTGACGGACGATGCCGCGACAACTTCTGCTCACGCTCGTTCGCCGCTTCATCCAAGTTAATGAAGATACCCGCCGCCGCGACCCTCGCGCACGCCCACGTGCGGCCGCTTAGTTTAATTTAATGTTTACATTAAATTAGTTTCATGGTTTTAATTTTAGTTTTATTCTAATGTTTTAATTTGGGTTAAGTTTAATGAATTTTGTAATTGCTAAACTCCTTATATAGCTGTAAGGAGTAAAATGAAAGGATATTGCTGTTTGGAAAAAAAAGGCCCGTGAGAAAACTCTCTCGTCTCCCTAGGGTTCGCCCCTTCCCCGCCTTGGCATGCAGCGTGACGCAGCCGCCCCCTCTCCCTCCGGCGTGAGACTCGCCGCCGCCCCCTCTCCCTCCGGCGTGAGACTCGCCGCCTCCCCTCCCTCCGGCGTGAGACTCGCCGCCGCCCCTCATCCTGTGCGTGCTGTGCGATTCAGCCGCCTCCCTCCCGTCTGGCGTGCGACTCGCCTCCCCGTCGTCGGTGTGACTCCGGCGACCTCCCCTTGCGTGCTGTGTGACTCAGCCGTCGTTCCTCCCCGACCTGGTGAGGCTCCAGGAACCGCCGCCCATCTGCTGTTCAAACAGGCTACCCGACATCTCCCCTACCGCCCGGCTTCAGAATCGTGTTTGGGACTGCAGCCCCGTGGGTCTCCGGCAACTCCGCCGAATGTTGGTTGTCCGATCGTTGTTTAGTGTTGCTACTTAGGAGCCGTAGTCGAGGGACTGCCAACATCCACATCGAGTGACTTTGGTAACGAGATCTCTACTTTCCCCTCGTGTGTTCCTCTATATAGTCTTGTGTTTTCATTTGGTTTAAAAGGCCGGGTGTTGCCTTCGAATTTTCTAAATTAATTCGCGGGTATAATTGATTCCCATTTGCGTGTTCATTTCAACTTTATTGTGAATTAAAGGGATCGAAAATTCCTATCGGTTGATTTCTTGTTTTTCGTTTTGGGAGCACGGACGACCTCTTTAAGTCGCTGTTTTGGTCGGTCCACTCTTGGATTAGATCTTGTATGTGTTGTGATTTAATTCGTATAAACGTGGCTTGCATATGTGAAGGCGTGAGATTGATCAATACGAGTTTAGAGCGCAACGCTTAGCACGCACCACAACCATCCCGACATGTAGGCCTGCATCAATTTGGTATCATAGCTAGGTTTGGCAAGTTTCTCAACTCGCCGCCGATCTCTTCACTTTGCACCGCCTACGTACGCCCTTTCATTTCAAAATATTTTTACAAAAAAAAAAAGTTTTCAAAAGACAATTAGTATTTTCAATTTCTGTTATTGCCTTCCTTTTGCACATTAGGACCGATCACCCTTACCATACCCCGCCACTCTGAGTATGGCATCTGACGTCGATACCTTCCGCCAGGGGATGAGGCATCAATTGGATGACATACGGGATTTGATAGCCCAGATTGGTGGACACCGATCTACACCCCCTACACACATGACTCCTACGCCACCCTACCGACAGTTTAGACGTCACCCTGATCCTGTGGCTGATGTCGTGCCTAGACTTTCTAGGAGCACTATCCCCGTCTACGACGGATTTGGAGGTCCCCGGATCTTCCTTCATTGGGTTGATGATATAGAACATTATTTCGTGCGTGAACGTGTGCAGGACCACTCCAAGGTCCGTATTGCGAGCATGCAATTGTCGGGCTCGAGCCAGAGCTTCTGGCTCAATGAAGAGAGGCGTTCAGGAGGTTATGCCAGTTGGCCTATCATGAAGAGTCTCCTCACCGACCAGTACGCCCCCGCGTGGTTGTTGGCTGAAGAGGCTTCTCTTCACAGGGACACTAGATCCCCACCTGACCACAGGAGTGACACATTCCCTTCGGTTAGATCCTTTCCCCGTAATGGTAGAGCTGCCCATAGCACACCCGCAGCCACTCTTGGAGTGGAGCAGAAGTTTAGGTCCCCTGTTCCGAGGTCGTTCGGTGTGTTTGATAGGAATGCCATGAGCCCATGTGGTGAGAGTAGTCCTATCAGCTTGGTTAGTCAGATGGTTGCGACATGTGAGCCTAGTGTCGTACCTGATCGTAGTACTATCGAGTGTCCCCTTTCGACTGTGCCCATAGTTACTGTAGAGACTCCCACTGAGTCGCCGAGCCTAGCTGTTGACTCTACTGGTGAGTCTGAGGTTGTGTTTCAGGCTGTACCCGCCACTGAGGGCAATGCTGATTCCTGTGATGATATTAGTGACGATGATGAGTTTGGGTATCCGACTGACCTGGATGAGGATTTCTCCTCTGACGTATCACCCTCTGATATTATTCCGCTCCGCCTCGACTGTATTTCTGACCCTGTTTTGGAATTTTCTGATGATTCGGAGTTTGTGCTCTTGACCGAGCCTACCGCTGCGGGCGATGTCTTTATTGTTGAAGAGTTTAGTGCCTATGCAGATTTTCATAGCCCGATGGTCATGGAGGATGGTCTCCCCTTTGATGTGCCACCCCATAGGATGACCCTACCGATCCTTGACCATATCCCAGTTCTTTCACCTATGGTAGTTGAGGAAATGTCCGATGATCGTGAGATTACCGTTGATGCACCCACTGTGTTGGAGGATTTATCTATTGAGGGAGTTATATTTTTGGATGACGTTTTTAGTGTAGACCCGGATGAGCTTCCGTTGATGCGGTCACCGTTGCATGAAGTCCAACATGATTCTGATTCTCTCCCAGGTTTGATTTTACCAATTCTCCCTCCTGACCCTTTGATTCGACTAGTGGACCCTTTCAGATACGAGTTGGTTATGCCTGGTCTGAGTCATTTTATTAGGCCGTCGTTATTAGCCCCGCTGTTGGACATGACTCATGGGATGCGTCTTAGTGAGTTGCTCCTTTTCATTTTCGATCGTTTCTCCTCACTTCGTAGATCTGACTACGTGATGCCGAGGTTTGACCATTTCTCTGAGTATCCATCTTCGGATATGTCCTTGATCGCGTCCACTTATGAGTCCACGACGACTGTGCCCATAGGCTTAGTTTCCTCACGAAGCACTTGCTCAGCCAGTCCAGTTGCACGTATTATCACTTCACCTAGTTACATGTTAGAGGAAGTTGTGCATGGTTATAAGGCGTCGGTGCCGCGTGACTTGATCCCACTACCATCTACGCACAAATTAAGTCGCGTTGCACAAGTGTTCTCTCAACGCGCTCATGATCTCTCCAAACGCATCCACAAATGGTTAGCCACCCCATATGCTTTAAGTCAACCACATGCTTATTTAATTTGGAGTGAGTCCACCATTTATGTTGTTGATTTGGATTGGGTATGTTGCCTCCCGAAGCGGATACCTCCGGGCACCGTCAAGGATTTGGCCCGTAGGAGAGCCGCCCCCCCTTAAAATCATTAATGAATTGGGAGACATTGCTTTGGATTTTTATTTGCCAACGGATTGGGGTATTCCCCGTGTTTTCAAAATTTCGGAGCTAACACCTTATGTCTCTCCACCATTTGAAATACTCTCATCTCCCTTCACTTCGTCTACTACTTCTTCTCTTATTTCGTCTATTGGGTTGGGTGGTGAGTTTTTTTCCGTGTCTCTCTTTCCTACGGTTCCTACTGTGGTTACATCGTATGATGGTTTGACATCTAATATTTCTACTGTTACTAATGTTTCCCCGAGGTTTCCCGAACCCCATATTGTGCATGACAGGTTTATTATGGAGCGTACATTGTCGGATATGCCTAATGGTGCTGCGTTCTATTGGTTCCCTCTCCCGGGGCACTCATCGGTGATGAGTGATTTTGAGTGGGGGAGGATTGATGGCGACGTTGTCCTGCCATTTGCTCGTGATGCTCGAGACCGTTCGATTGATGGAAATGCGGTCCCGCCACTTGTTCGTGATGACGTTGCTGATGGTGCTGAAGATTTCTGCCACATAGAATTTGAAGACTCTGACGGACGATGCCGCGACAACTTCTGCTCACGCTCGTTCGCCGCCTACGTGCGGCCGCTTAGTTTAATTTAATGTTTACATTAAATTAGTTTCATGGTTTTAATTTTAGTTTTATTCTAATGTTTTAATTTGGGTTAAGTTTAATGAATTTTGTAATTGTTAAACTCCTTATATAGCTGTAAGGAGTAAAATGAAAGGATATTGCTGTTTGAAAAAAAAAGGCCCGTGAGAAAACTCTCTCGTCTCCCTAGGGTTCGCCCCTTCCCCGCCTTGGTGTGCAGCGCGACGCAGCCGCCCCCTCTCCCTCCGGCGTGAGACTCGTCGCCGCCCCTCTCCCTCCGGCGTGAGACTCGCCGCCGCCCCTCCCGTCCGGCGTGCGACTCGCCTCCCCGTCGTCGGTGTGACTCCGACGACCTCCCCTTGCGTGCTGTGTGACTCAGCCGCCGTTCCTCCCCGACCTGGTGAGGCTCCAGGAACCGCCGCCCATCTGCCATTCAAACAGGCTACCCGACATCTCCCCTACCGCCCGGCTTCAGAATCGTGTTTGGGACTGCAGCCCCGTGGGTCTCCGGCAACTCCGCCGAATGTTGGTTGTCCGATCGTTGTTTGGTGTTGCTACTTAGGAGACGTAGTCGAGGGACTGCCAACATCCACATCGAGTGACTTGGGTAACGAGATCTCTACTTTCCCCTCGTGTGTTCCTCTATATAGTCTTGTGTTTTCATTTGGTTTAAACGTCCGGGTGTTGCCTTCGAATTTTCTAAATTAATTCGCGGGTATAATTGATTCCCATTTGCGTGTTCATTTCAACTTTATTGTGAATTAAAGGGATCGAAAATTTCTATCGGTTGATTTCTTGTTTTTCGTTTTGGGAGCACGGACGACCTCTTTAAGTCGCCGTTTTGGTCGGTCCACTCTTGGATTAGATCTTGTATGTGCTGTGATTTAATTCGTATAAACGTGGCTTGCATATGTGAAGGCGTGAGATTGATCAATACGAGTTTAGAGCGCAACGCTTAGCACGCACCACAACCACCCCGACATGTAGGCCTGCATCAGATGCATTGATGCGGCAACGGAAAGTTTCAGTGGGGTTCTTCTCCGGGAGGTTGGGTCATCAACGAAGGTTCATTCTGTCATGAATCTTGTGTGTCCGTTGTGCTAGCCGATTGCATTGAATATTGTTCTCTCTCCCACAAATCGAGTGAGCAGCTTCTCCGCAGCATTTTCTGTAACGGATGTCGGTATACTTCTTCATATATTGATTATTGTAGTTATATATTGTAATATATGTAGTGCGTGGTTCAGATTGTTGTGCATTTCTTATGTCCTCATGTATTTATTTGGTTGTGCCTGGTGTTGAAACCGACAACCGGTCTCCTGAGTTTCGACCCACTGGGGGGTGTAGCCGACGCTTACTTCTCCCTCACTACACTCTCTGACTGGTGGATGAGGAAATCGGAATAGACCCAAGGCTGCAGCGAGGAGGTTGATGAGTCCTAATCATATACACATTTATGGACTCATCCGGGCCGTTATTTAGTCAATTCTCCGCACTTTAGCCTTGTTATAGTTTATATTTGATAATCCATGCTAGGTGCACATCTTGGCCCACTTTGGTGTGATTTTCGTGCTTATTGTCATTAATAGTATTCTTGTGCTGTTAAGTGCCACTTTCAGTGGCTAGATCTGTGGTTGTGCTGGAATAGGAGTAGTGCAGGTGTTCCCGGTGCAATTCTGCACAGGAACACTGCGCACGATCGCCGGTTCTATTGCGCACGACCACTGGTCGTGCGCCACTGCTCGTGCGCACTTAACCCTTTTCACGAGTTCTGTTTGGTGCAGTGCGCACGACCATCAACGACAGTGCGCACGACCACCGGTCGTGCGCCACTGCTCGTGCGCACTTACCATTTAATTTCCGAGTTCTGTTTGCTGTAGTGCGCACGACCATCAACTCCAGTGCGCACGACCACCGGTCGTGCGCCACTGGTCGTGCGAACATTTTATTTTATAATTTCGTATCTTGCAGGTTCCACCCAGGCAGTGCGCACGATCGCAGAATTCCAGTGCGCACGACCACTGGTCGTGCGCCAATGATCGTGCGCAGTATTTAATCCAGCGCCTATTTAAATGCCTGTTGCGATTTTAGGGCGGTCGTTCACTTCGGGAGCGGGATTCCTGTTCCGTACGCCGCCGATTTCCACCGTGGGACGCCTCCACTTCATCTCCTACGCGAGGGGAAGCCTCCTCCATCCATTCCAAGACTTCCTCCATTGTCCGTGAGTGTTCTCCATCGTCCGCAAGCCTCCAAGCAACCATTCTCGCATTCCGCCCGGTGAGAAGAAGAAGGAACCTGAAGTCGAAGACGACGGAGCTACGTAGGGAGATCGTGACAGCTCTCTACGCCGGAAGCATAGTCCGCCTGAGTCCGGAGGTAGCCCGACAACCTACCATTCCGGCCGTGAACGGCCGCTAGTCTTCACCATCGGTTATTTCTTTCCTCTTTCCTCCATTGTACTCTTTGAACCGTGCAATACTCGAATATTGTGATGTTTATTTTGATGGAAATGAATATTTCGTTGTTGTTCTTCATGGTTTGGTGGTGATTCATTCCTCTTTCTCTCACTCACTCGCGCACGCACGCAAGGTTTTTGATCCGCGTTAGCAAGAGCTAACGGCGGTTGTGAAGAGGTGTTTGCGACCCTCACCCTCTCGCACTTGAGTTCACTTCATCCGCCTCACGAAGCACGGCATCGCGGTCGTTGCATCCACCTCACTTTGCGAAGCGGTGTTTTCGACCCGCATCTCTTTTGTTGTTGATAAGATTAGGAAAACCAACCAAAAGCCCCATCTGTGTGTTTGTTGAACGCTTGTGTAACAATAATCACTGCGCGATTCGTTCACCCATCCTGCATTCCTCAAGAGACCGACATCCGGGGAATTTATTCTCCACAATTATTACTTGACAGCGACCGGTGCACTTGCCGAAACGCATCAAGTTTTTGGCGCCGTTGCCGAGGAGTGCAGGCGTGTTTCGTCTTGTGTTGTGACTTTCGTTATACGAGCAGTTGTTTTTTTTTATTTTCTTTGTTTTTCTTTTTGTTTTTGACAGTTCATGCAGAGGCAGGTCGCAGGTGAACTCGCACCTTTTGATCCAGAAATCGAACGAACTGCTCGCGCGCGAAGGCGCGCTGCGGCTGTACAAGCGGCCATGGGTGATCAGGTAGACCCAAATGATGTTGATCCGAGAATGCCCGGCGTGGGGGAACATCAGCCTGGGATTGAGCAGGAGGCGGTCAGGCCTCGACCCCGCACGATGAGGGACTACACCACTCCAACTGCTGGGAGTGTGTATCCGGGGTTCGGGCCAAACATTATGAATAATCAGTTTGAGATCAAGCCAGCGATCTTAAACATCATCCGGAACAACACTCAGTTCTCGGGGTTGGCCAGCGAAGATCCGCATCTGCATCTGGCGGAGTTTTCTGATATTTGCGGAACCTTCCGCTACGCAGGGATTGCTGACGACACGGTCAAGCTTAGACTGTTTCCCTTTTCACTCCACGACAAAGCAAAGGTGTGGCTCCACTCCATTCCGCCCGGGACTGCTGCAACTTGGGATGCCCTCGCATCCAAGTTCCTTGCTAAATTCCAGCCTGTGGATAAGATTGTAAGCTTGCGGCGGGAGATCGCCACATTTCGCCAACTTGACTAAGAGACCCTTGCTGAAGCATGGGAGCGCCTCAACGATCTCCTTTGCCGTTGCCCTGGCCACGAGCTCCAACCATGGAATGTGGTTGAATTGTTCTACTTCGCAATCGAGCCCAACTACAGGGCAATGATCGATGCTGCGGCGGGTGGCACCTTGATGAACCACACTCCTGAAGAATCCCTTCGAATTCTGCGCGACACTGCCTCCCACAGTACATTCTGGACTGCAGGGAGAAATGCTCCAAGAAGCGGCCGAGGTCTTTTCATGGTCGACTCTCTCCCCTCACCATCTGCTACTGCTGCTGTCATTACCTGCGAGGGATGTGGAGGCGGAGGCCACCACGCGTATGAGTGTTCGGGGAACAATGTGGCAGGTGACTTCGCACACTTGAACTTGAACGAATCTGTTAATTATGTAGGAAATCAGCCTAGGGGGGCACCTTTCAATAATGCTTATAATCCGGGAGCGAGAAGTCACCCGAACTTATCGTGGAATCCAAACACACCTGGCCAACGATGGGCACCGGGGCAGCATCAAAACGATGCTTACGCCTCCGGGAGCCAACCGAGGCCACCACACCCGGACTATAATCAAGCACCCCCTACTCAAAAAAAGAGTAGTCTAGAAGAGATGATGGAGAAATTCATGCAAGTAGCTAATTCGAATATGGCAAATCAAACTGCATCCATGCGAAACCTGGAAACGCAGTTGGGCCAATTGGCCCAAGTGCTAACCGAGCGATCGCAGGGGACCCTTCCCAGCAACACGGAGAAGAACCCAATTGATCAAGGGAAGAGTCTTGGGGATGTGGTAGAGGTTGAACCGAGTGAGCTGGTAATTTCTTGTGCCATCAATAAGGTTGAAACAAAAGCTTTATGCGATTCCGGTTCCTCCCGCAACGTCATTGCACTGCAAGATGTTGCGAAATTATAACTTGAGATGAACACGGAGGAAAGGAAATCGCTTATTCTCGCTAACGGCACTATTATCCAATCTGAGGGGGAAGTGAGAAATGTGGAAGTAATAGTTGAGGGGACGACTGTGGTCGCGGACTTTCAGGTGTTGGGCCCCCAGGAAAATCAATCCATTCCTATCTTGGGCGTGCCATTCTTGAAAGAGAGCGGCGCCACCCTTGACTTCGCTACGGGGTGTGTTCTCCTACCTAACAAGGCGCTGCAACCCACTCGCCTCGAAGCTACAGCTGACACATCCACTCCTCCCCCTCTCGTTATTTCTGATGAATTTCTAAGATGTGCAGGAAAGATACATGATCAAGAAACAAGTGAAGGAGGAAAGGAGGAGGAAGAGGTTGACTTCTGGAAAGAGTTCGACTCCGAGAAGGAGGAAGACTGCAGTTCGGGAAACGTTGACTTGGATCTAGTTAGGGATGCTGATTATTTATCTTCTTGTGGTGAATCTTGTAATAGACTATCTAATCGCTCCATCTCCTGGGCCGATCCGGTGGTCACCGCGATACCGGAGGTGACGCCACCCACCACTAAGGCGGAAAATTCTGAAAACTTTCAACGGTGGCAGTCTCCGACTGTCACCAAACTTAAAAAGGAAAAACTTCTGCGCGACACTCGTGCTGCCGCTCTTCGTGGCAAGGTGGCGGAGGTTAGGGGAGCATTGGGTAATACCAGTGCTGGCCCTAAAGCCTTCACCTCCCGCCTACGCGCTACGGGAGAAGCGCACCATAAGAGCGCTTTTAGCTGATTTGTGTTTAGTTGATGTGGTGAACTGCTTCTGAATATTTCTCTTTTAATTCCTGAACTTTATAAACAATGCTAATACAGGTATTTGGTCCAGCTTAAGGACGTTAAATGAAAGCGCTCTTGGGAGACAACCCAGATTTCCTGTTTTCGTATTTCCTTTTTTTTCTAACTTCTTTTAGTTCAGCTTTTGTTTTTGCTTTTGTTGCTTTGAGTTTGTGCTTGCAGGTTTTGTGTTCGATGGTGCGGATGCTGCGGACTAGTCTTGATCGTAAACGCCAATCGTCTGGTATGCTCATTTCTGAGCATTGGGTAACACTTCCTCCCTTCTTCTAGCTTCAAATTTCTAGATATATCGTTTAGCTTAAGTCTGGGGGAGCGGTTGTTGTTATCCACTGTGCACGAGTTGCACCGCATACTAGAAGGTTGTATCTTTATTTTTCCTACTCATTATTTTTGTTTTTCATGCTTCACACACCACTTCACCCACTTGAGTGCGCGCTTATCTTTTTGTGTTGTTCCGTTTAAACTATTTTGGTCGGAATGTGAAATAGATTGTTAACGTAGGAATTATTATTTGGAGTGCGATGTTGACTCATGTAGTGTTCTAGTCACTTCGCATGCTATGGTAGAATGTGAGTAGAACTAGATTTTCTTTATGCATCTAAATTATGTTTAGTATTTCTGCGTAAATTTAGATTTAATATACTCAAGTGGTGAATTTGTATGGAATTGACGATAACCCGGTGTTGTGTGTGTGTGATTGCTAGTCGTGTGTTGCTCGAGTCGGGAGGAAGGTTTATCTTTCTCGTGGGCTAAGAACTTGCCCCAAGCGACTCTCGAAGCATGGGTGAGAGCTACTCGTTGAGTCAAGCATGATGTAGGCCACCCTTTGGCTAGTTTGAGCTTTGTTATTCCATGTCCATTTCATTCACCTTTGCAAGCCTATTTTGTGCCTACCAATCCTTTGTTCAACTCCTCTTCATCCACCAAAGCCTGAAGCCTATCCCACGCCCGCAACCAAATTGTTTTTAACTGCGCTCATAATTCTAAACTTGTGTGGAGTGTGGAATAGTTGTGTTATGATGGGAAAATAACGTTCATCTGCTGATTTTGAACCAACCGGGGGTTACATAAAAGAAGTAAAATATGTAAAAGAAAAAAAAAGAGTATTTTGAAAAAAAATCCGCCCGAGCTAAAATCAGAAAATCTGTTGGTATTTGTGAAGTAGGCCGTGTGCACTCCTGGTTCTCATGATAAGTCTGGGGGTGTGTCACACGAGCATTGTTGTTGGTCTTGCGTGGTGCAGCGTTCCGTTAGCTCACTTGGGTTGCGTAGCCGCCGTGTTTAACTTTGAAATATCATACCGTAACATAAGCCCCGTTTTACTCCTAAAAGCCCTACTGATTTGACTTGCGAGAGTGCTAGCGCCGTGGAGAGAGTGTGACCGGGCAAGCGTATGGTTCACGACGTTGATGGATTTCAGTGGAGTTATTCCTAAGCCCCGATCTTTTGCAACACCCGCCTCAGTGTCTCGTCACTTTCATACCGGGCATGATCGTCAAATTCTTCATAACTCACCAATTGAGTACATCTAAATCTTTAATTACGCTTTAATACTTATGTAAATTAGTTAGCATAGTTAAACTCTCCTTCTACTAGAATCTCTACTCGCATGCGTTGTTACTTCGCACCGTACTCCCTTGTGTAATTCTCTATGTTAATAATCGTTTTCACGCTCCGCCGGATTCGTTTGCTCGGGACGCGCAAGCAGTTAAGCCTGGGGGTGTGATGAGTCCTGATCATATACACATTTATGGACTCATCCGGGCCGTTATTTAGTCAATTCTCCGCACTTTAGCCTTGTTATAGTTTATATTTGATAATCCATGCTAGGTGCACATCTTGGCCCACTTTGGTGTGATTTTCATGCTTATTGTCATTAGTAGTATTCTTGTGCTGTTAAGTGCCACTTTCAGTGGCTAGATCTGTGGTTGTGCTGGAATAGGAGTAGTGCAGGTGTTCCCGGTGCAATTCTGCACAGGAACACTGCGCACGATCGCCGGTTCTATTGCGCACGACCACTGGTCGTGCGCCACTGCTCGTGCGCACTTAACCCTTTTTCACGAGTTCTGTTTGGTGCAGTGCGCACGACCATCAACGACAGTGCGCACGACCACCGGTCGTGCGCCACTGCTCGTGCGCACTTACCATTTAATTTCCGAGTCCTGTTTGCTGTAGTGCGCACGACCATCGACTCCAGTGCGCACGACCACCGGTCGTGCGCCACTGGTCGTGCGAACATTTTATTTTATAATTTCGTATCTTGCAGGTTCCACCCAGGCAGTGCGCACGATCGCAGAATTCCAGTGCGCACGACCACTGGTCGTGCGCCAATGATCATGCGCAGTATTTAATCCAGCGCCTATTTAAATGCCTGTTGCGATTTTAGGGCGGTCGTTCACTTCGGGAGCGGGATTCCTGTTCCGTACGCCGCCGATTTCCACCGTGGGACGCCTCCACTTCATCTCCTACGCGAGGGGAAGCCTCCTCCATCCATTCCAAGACTTCCTCCATTGTCCGTGAGTGTTCTCCATCGTCCGCAAGCCTCCAAGCAACCATTCTCGCATTCCGCCCGGTGAGAAGAAGAAGGAACCTGAAGTCGAAGACGACGGAGCTACGTAGGGAGATCGTGACATCTCTCTACGCCGGAAGCATAGTCCGCCCGAGTCCGGAGGTAGCCCGACAACCTACCATTCCGGCCGTGAACGGCCGCTAGTCTTCACCATCGGTTATTTCTTTCCTCTTTCCTCCATTGTACTCTTTGAACCGTGCAATACTCGAATATTGTGATGTTTATTTTGATGGAAATGAATATTTCGTTTTTGTTCTTCATGGTTTGGTGGTGATTCATTCCTCTTTCTCTCACTCACTCGCGCACGCACGCAAGGTTTTTGATCCGCATTAGCAAGAGCTAACGGCGGTTGTGAAGAGGTGTTTGCGACACTCACCCTCTCGCACTTGAGTTCACTTCATCCGCCTCATGAAGCACGACATCGCGGTCGTTGCATCCACCTCACTTTGCGAAGCGGTGTTTTCGACCCGCATCTCTTTTGTTGTTGATAAGATTAGGAAAACCAACCAAAAGCCCCATCTGTGTGTTTGTTGAACGCTTGTGTAACAATAATCACTGCGCGATTCGTTCACCCATCCTGCATTCCTCAAGAGACCGACATCCGGGGAATTTATTCTCCACAATTATTACTTGACAGCGACCGGTGCACTTGCCGACACGCATCAGAGGTCCCTCCACACACCCGGAAGATCTTAGAGAGCTTCCCCTCCCAAACCAAAGCTCAGCCGGGCACCTTGGAGGGCACTAGCAGCCAACCAAGACTAGCCCATAGGAGAGGACTCTCAAAGAATCCGATCCCCTCCAAGGTGCCCTTAAGGGTCTATTTATAGATTTTTTTGGGCTGGCCTGCAAATAACATGAATCCGCCCTTTAATTTAACTAATCACACCCCAAATTGGTCTGCTTATAGCCTAACTTCGATGTTCTGAAGGGCTATTTGCAGCCCATAAGGGGCATCGTGGTCCTTTCCTCCTCAAAGCCCTGGGGGGCGAATGGTCCATGAGGGCACCACTCGTCGAGCTTCCGCTCGGCTGGGCGAATGCACGCACTCCTGGGCGAGTGGTCCGCGAGGGCGCCACTCGCCGATTTTCTCCCTCTCGCTTGCGGCTCACCCCTACTCACCCGGGGGTCTTCCCACCTATCTCAGCCTGGGCGAATGATCTGGCTGACCCAGATCTCGCTAGTTAGCTTGAGGGACCCACTCCGCGAATACGGGTTGTACACATGGGGGATGGATTCCACATTTTCTCCAAAAAGTGGTTTCAGAGGTTGGTTTTGTAAATGATTGATTTGACACTCAGGGAAAGGTTTGACTGAGGTGGGTGACGACTAGGTCCACTCCCCATCCTTTTAAATATGACCTTTGAATTAATCAGGTCTTCTAGTCATGCCAGAGGATAACCATGACAGGGATGAATGCAAATTTGGACAGTTTTTCAGTGAAGAAGTTCAATGACAGTGGCAAGTTTGACATATGATAGGTTAAAGTCTAGAATACACGGTTCACCAGGGACTTCTATAAGTATTGCATGAGAGGGTCATGATGCTTGTTGATTTGTTACAGGGAGAAGACAATCTGTGGGAACACCAAAATGTGTTTGATGGTTTTCTGTGTCAGTTAAAGGCAGTTGGAGCAGAGATAGAGGAAGATGTGAAGACCCTATCACTTCTTATGTCACACATACAGACTTTCTATCCTTTGTGATGACTCATATATGGGAATGATACAATGGAGCTAGAGGAGGTCATAATCAAAGTGTTATCCAAACAAATGTCAAAGGGCCCTACTCCTGAGAGCGGGCACACCTTGGCAGTCGTTAAGGGTAAGGTGAGGTAGTTCGGCAAGTATTGAGGAAGTATGGTATAGATCTAGGCCGAAGGAGGGTATGTTATGTTGCCATTGCAGACAGTGCGGTCATACGGGAGAGCAAATTCTCTGTGTGCAAAAAAGGCCTTGAGGCCAGGGTACGAATAGAGTAACATTGGGTAGAAAGATGATGTCCTCACCATCATTGAGAGTCTGAGCGACTATGACAGATGGATGTTGGATCTTAGTGCATCGCAAAATACTTGCTTTGATGTATCAATGTTTTTTTTCTATGTAGGTGATGACTCAAAGTGCAAGGTTATAAGGATAGGGACGAATGACATGAGGATGCATGATGGGGTGGTGTGCAAGCTTGACAGGGTACATATAGTGCCCAATCTTTGTAGGGATTTGATAACATTGAGTGGATTGGACTTAGGTAGCTACAGCTTGGTGTCCTGAGGTGGAGTTATGAAGGTGAAGTGAGGGCACACATGCTCAAGAGAGCTGTGTCGCGTGGTAGTCTATGTTGGATGATGGGGACCATGATGCGAGGTCGTGTACCCTTGATTTCTAAAAGTGACATGGTGGATGGTCAAGGTGGTGCAATGGATCACCCTTCCGTGACTCGTGTTCGTCGAGTTAGCTTTTGTGATTTGGGTGCGTCGATATTCTATAGGTGAACCAGAGCAGAGATGGATTCGATTGGAGTAAGTCGGTTGACACCTTGACCTTGAACTGGTGCTTCATGCAGACTGGTGCTTGGTGTAGACATTGCTTCGTGCAAACAGTGCTTCATGCATATGATGCTTTGTGCAGAATTTGGTGTTTGAAACCAAATCAAGGTGGTGATTGTTGATTTTGGTTTCAAATTTCAAACACTCCACCCAGTGAAGCATCGTTAAAAAAAGGAAGGCAATAAATTAACTTAGCTACAGCAACCCATGTGAACTTATGCATGCATCATATGTCTTTAGTATTTTAATTAAAAGGTTGGTTACTTTTTTTGATTAAATTGGCTAACCTTTGACTAGGATGATGATGCGTATTCGGCAAGTGCACCGGTCGCTGTCAAGTAATAAAATTGGGAATAGCTTCCCCGAATATTGTCTCTCAAGGAATGCAGGTTCTGGTGAATGAAACACGTGGTGAATCGATCGTTACACGAGCGAATAAAGTAAAAAACAAGGGCATTGTGATTTGGTTCCCAAGCTAATGCGGAAAAGAGAGATGCGGGTCAAAACTCCGCTTCGCAAGGTGGGATGGATGCAACGGCCGCGATTCCGTGCTTCGGGAGGCTCGTGGACGGAAAGTAACTGTGACGGGTGAGGGTCGCACACACCTCTTCTCCAAGCATCACCACTAGCAATTGCTAGGGCTTCACACACAACGAACTCAGAAATTCACAACAAGGAAAATGTTATTCTCACACCACCGCATCATTGCACATGAACATCATAAATGATCTATGACATTAAGCTAATCAATAGTTCATTACAACAACACAAAGAAAACACAAGCATCAAGTTTAGAGAGGACCAATAGGAAGATGTCACCGCATCTTGGGTTCTCGACCGGAATGAGAGGTTGTCGGGCTCTCTCCGGGCTCGGCCCTCAGATGGTGTGCGGACTCGATGGAGGCTGTCACCGCTCCAATGACCTACAACACTTCTATGGCTTCCCACGATGAGGAATGCTTTAACACTTGGTGGAGAATGCTTTCTAACGCTCCCGAATGGAAGAATGGTGGTGGAAATTGCTGGAAAATGGTCTCCTTGGTGGTGGAGGTGAAGGAGAAGCCTTCAGACCTCAAAAACAGCGGGAAGGACCTGATTTCCCGCTCCCCTCGAGAGCTCTCTTATTGACTGTGGCTTATCCTGCATTTTATAGTAAACAGGCAGAAAAATGGTCATGCACGGTCGAATGCACGACCGTCCGTGAACCGTGCATTATTAAATGATAAATTCTGACTTGAGGGAGACGCTGCGCCGCACGTGCGTTTTACTCACGCACGGGCAAATCCGCCCGTGCGTAAAAACGCACGACTAAACTCAGATTGTCCATTTTCTGCCCAGATACAGACGCACGATCGCTACCGTCCGTGTGTCAAGGAAACGCACGACCGTGCGATATGCACAGACATAGATTTTGGGGGAAAACGGGACAATCTGGCCACCTGCACATAAGACATACCAGCTGGGAATACACCTCCAGCACCAAATAAACACAGAAAAAGGATTGGGGAGCACCATGTGCTTACCCCCAATAACAAGGAGCGCAAATGCACACCGAAACGGGCCTAAGAGTGCACCTAGCAGGAAATAACAAATATTATCGTAAACATGCCTAAAGTGTGGTGCATCGACTAGAAATACGGCCCAGATGAGTCCATAAATGTGTATATAAATGGGACTCATCAGATGACATTGGTGGGGCCAAATATTAATTCCATTGATGTATTTTATCAAGAACAAAGGCTCTTTGCTGAAGGATGGTTACCGAAGAAAACAACATAAAAGGACCACCAAACCTCTTGATCTCGAGGCCAAAGGAGGTTAGGGGCCGTGGACAGCGCCGGCTGGTGCCGACGATTGCCAGAGCTCGCCGTCAGGAGTAGGCCGGCGGATGTTGGTTCTAAGGGAGTGGTGACTGAGAAGAACAAAGGCTAAGGGAGTGACCATCAATGACATCCCTTCAATATGTGGTGGTGGTCAGTTAGGCCTCCGAACACTCTTCGGAGGTGTCCATCCGACCCTAGGCTGAAGAGAGACATCTCATGGGGTGAAGAGATGGTTGGGCTAACCCTAATAGGCCATAGTTAAGAGGGAAATGGGTTGGTCAAACTTCTTCGGCTTAGGTTTGACCCTAAATGGTCAAGGCTTGACCAATGGTGACATGGCAAGGCCCTGAGTGAAGTAAGGTGAAGGGTAGGCCATGATTAAGTCATGGCAAACCCTAATGGTTCTACGCAATCCATAATGGTTCAAATCATTAGATTTGACCTAAGTTGACCTCAGTTGACCTATCTAATGATGTGGTATCATTTCATTGTATGGGAAGGGAATGACATGGATCTTAAGGTCATTCAAGGCATGGCTTAGGCTAGCTAAGATCACACAAAAATTCTAATTCAAGACTACGTTGACCAAGGCACAACTAGATGGCCTAGCCTTATCACCTGAGCTAGTGACTCACCTATGGCGTCATAAGCATCACCTAAGGTTAAAGTATCCTTAGGAGGTTTATCCAAGCTCACAAAGCTACCCTATGTGTACTTGAATTGAACAACTAAACTTTAGGGTACTTGAAAAACTAGGATGTTACAAATCAACCCACCAAAAAGGAAATTTGTCCTCGAAATTAAAACATGAAATAAAAGAGCACCATATAAATGTTAGTTTAGAGTGTTATCTAATCACATAGAGGGGGTTGAATAGGTGCTTTAAGAACTTATTGGGTCTTTTAGAATTTCAGACTTGATCAGCTTGAGAAGACACAATTAGAAAATAATCACCAAGCACATCACACAAAAACACTAGATTTATAGTGGTTCCATTGTCCAGGGGAGTACTCCACTGTCCCTCTGCGCCTATCTAGTAGTATGCTATAATCAGAAAACTCCACCAAAACTCAAATCTCTTGCAAAGATCCTACAACTTAGGCACAAAGGCCCTACAATTCAAGAACTCCAGGCCCTAAAACTTAGATCCTTCAAGGATCCTACCTCAGGTTCCAGGAACCCTACAACTCAGGCACTCCATGTCCTACAACTCAGATGTATAAAAGATCCTACCTCAGGTTTTATCAGAAGCCTACATCTCAGACTCAAAGTGTCCTACAGAAAATGTATTTTCTTTACAAGGTTGAAGAATACTCCACACAGTATTAGATATTTTGGAGAGTTCTTGTGAAGCCTGATGCAGATGGCTTTTGGACTTGAGGAAAAAGCTTCCAGAGAGTTTTATTGATGCACGAAAGCTTCTCCTCTATTCTCTTCTTCTTTCAGGAACACAACTTATCAGTCGATGGTGCTTGACTGGGACTTAGAGAATTGAAAGAATGAGTGTATTGTTCTCAAGAAATTATTCCTTCTTCTCACGGCCATTCTATATTCTGATTCTATTCTCTGTATCTTGTTAGGGCACACACTTTGTCCTTTTATATGACAATGCCTTCTAACGGTCTATTCTGAGCACTCTTTAATGTCAGAAGCCCATTCCTTAACGACATCCACTGATTGGTCCCTCAGACAGCATCATTAAATGCGGACAACATATTTAGAAAAATCTCAGTCTATCTCAATGATATGAGCAACATCTCGACAACAGAACTTGTTGTCTCAGCGATCCATCTGGGTCTTAACTAATTCTGTAAGACTTCTAAAATATTCACCTGAGATAGCTGTCTAAACGATATTAAATATCTCAGCTACATATGCAGTCACGTCAACATGAAGTCTTCTCGTCGATATCTTTGAGATCATCTTATCAACATGAGGTCTTCTCGCCAATATCATCGAGATCATTCTGACTACTACTTCAGCTGCAAACTGTCTCCATGATCTCTGACTTAGACTTCAAGACGATATTGCTCCTTTATGACGATATGTCTTCTTAGCCAGATACTATACTTAAGAACTCCAACAAACATTAGAACGATAGTCATTTCAACGATACCCTTACTTTTTCTGGGGTAAGCCTAGACCCTTCTTGAGTCTTCTCAACGACATCGTCGTGTAATACTTGTTGTTACAATGATATCGTCGTGTTATACTTATTGTAATGATGAAACCTTGACTTAGTTGTTTCTTCTTATTCTTACAACGATATCGTTGTGTGTACTTTGTTGACACAACGATATCATCATATAATTCTTATTGTCGTGACGATTAATGAGTGATTTCTTCTGCTATCTTCTGTGAGTAATCTCAGTTATATCATCGTGCGTATCTTGTTGACACGACGATATTTGCCTTAGTCATGTTTTCTTGATCCTTATACATAATACTTAGCATGTATGATGTTCTAACCTGCTTATGTCACATCAAATGAACATCAAATACAAATTGTACTTATTATTGAATTGGGGACTTCTCCAAATTTAAAACATTTTGGGTAGTGTTACCAACAATAAACAATACAAAAAACATTCAAGCTAAAAAAACTTACCTTCTGGAAATAATCACGGGTACTTCTGCCGCATCACGTCCTCAGGCTCCAAGGTGAACTCATCTTGTCCATTATTGGACCACAGAACCTTTACTAAAGGAACCTTCTAACTCCGAAGCTGACGAGTCTACTGGTCCACAATGTGAACATGCTCCAAAAGAACATACATGTTCGTAACCACTGGATCTGAAGGGGGAAAAAGACAATTGATTAAGACTAAGCAAAGCTCGACGAAGTGATGATACATAAAAATGTCATGTTTCCTAACTCCGGTGGAAACTCTAGTCGATAAGCCACCATTTCTATGCGCTCAATAATAGAATAAGGTCCAACATATCTAGGACTGAGCTTCCGACATCCTCGGACTCTGGAAACTTCGTGCATAGGTCTATTCTTAAGGAACTCCTTATCACCAACTATGAATTCCACCTTCTAATGATATGCATCAAAATACTTAGCTTGGCAGCTTTGTGCCTCAAGCATCCTTTCTCGTGTCAGTCTAACGGTATCATTTGCATCATCAATATACTAAATACCCAAAACCTTTGGATCCTCTATAACGCCCCTGATTTTTGTTAATTATTTACGTGGTCGCTGTGACATAATTTTGGCGTATGGGCATTACGTCAGCTCGTCAAATTTAGTTTTGTGCCTTAGCCCAGTTAAAGTACGTAATTTAGATCAAGCGTGCGAGACTTCACGTCGATTCTGTTGGATCTTGAGGCGCCCTTAGAGGGGGGGGGGGGGGGCTGAATAAGGGTTTTAAAAACTTTAACCTTTAATAGAAAACTTTTGATATTTTATGTTGAAGTAAGTTAAATCAAGAGAAGAGATTGGAATAATGAAATCAGTTTTATTCAACATGAAAAGGCATGATTATCATTAATAAACTTGATTACACAATTTGACTTCAATGACACTAGAAATCAAAGCGAATAATGAAAGACTCTTTTTGTTTTCTATACCGACTCGTATCCCCACGAACCGGTTGGCTTTAGCCGATATCTCCCCAGATACGGCCTCAAGACACTCTAGCCAATCTATCACCAGAAAGGCCTCGAGCACCCCCTAGATTTACTCCCTAGACCTAGTCGCCATGTGGCGAATTCCTCCCTAAGTCCTATCTAGACCTAGTCGCCGTGTTGCGAATTCTCCCTAGCAAGGCCCTAGTCGCCGTATGGCGAGTTCCTCTACCGATTACAAAGATGAAATGAAGGAAAAATACGAAGTACAAATATAAAACTCCCTATGAGGTAATCTGAAGGAGACGCCGAAGAATCGTTGAAGATTGTTGAAGTCCAAGCGTGCATTCTTCACGTTAAGTTAGCGTATTGATCCAAGCCTCCTTTGATTCCTCCTTTTTAAATATGAGCGGGAGATGCGTTGTTCAAGAAATACGGCCCTCACAGTTTCTGAAGTGCTGGAATTGGGCTCTTGACAATCAGTAGTCGGAGACATAGAAATCATCCAATTTATAGACTTTGAGCTAACGCCGGCGTTAAGTGCTAACGCCGGGCATTGACCATGTATAACAACATATTGATGGCTTGGATCTTCAGAAGAGGAAGGAGATTCTGCACTTTAGGAAATGTTTTATTTTAGGCAATACTAACGCCGACGTTAAGGATAACGCGGAGCGTTGGGCAAATCATTCCTAAAGTTTCTCCTGCAATCACAGCTACTTTCTCCTTGCCAAATTCGTCGACCGGATAGCGCCCAACATTAAGACCAACGCCTTGCGTTGAGATTCTTTCTTTAATCAGCTGGCAAGACATTTCGTCGAACGACTTCTCCTTTCGTCGACCTCCATTTCGTCGAACGAAATTTTCGTTGAACGCAGTGGTAGAGCATGTAGATCGTCAAACAAAGTTTTCAATTCATCGAGCACAATTTCGTCGAACGAAATTTTCATCGAACGCAGTGGTAGAGCATGCAGATCGTCGATTGGAGCTTTCAGTTCTTCGAGCACAATTTTGTCGAATGCCGTTTTCGTCTAGTGCTAATGCCCAACGTTAATATTAACGCCTGACGTTAAACAACATTCAATCCTTCAGCTTGTGGTTAGTGCCAGACCATTGTTGCAGCAACCTGGTGTCATAACTGTCCAAACCTGCATGCTAAAAACACAATGGCAACAAGATCAAATACAAGTAGGATTTGTTATTCTTAAATCAAAGGGATGCGGAAAACCATGTTCTAACAATCTCCCCCTTTTGATAATAATAAATCCAATAGAGATAAATCAGATTCATAGATAAATAATTTGTGTTTTTATAAGGATATATGACACGGAGCAATTATAAGATAATGATAAGAATTATAGATCATTTAACATTGTGCCCCCTACAAAGATGCTCCCCCCTTAGTGTATACTCCCATATACTGAATACATGCTCCCCCTTAATCTAGTGAATCCTACTCCATTAATCATTATGATTTATCATTTTATTCTCCCCCTTTGTTATTAGCAAAAGAGGGTGGAGTGAAACAAAACTAGAATAAAGACGACAAAAGTTGGGACATAACTAAGAGAGGAATAAGAGTTTTGTGTAAACATAAAATAAGTCATGATCGAGCTAAGGGAGAGAGTAGCACAGCGGAAACAATATATGATAAGCGTGAAAGAACAACATTCAAAGATTATACCAAAGGAATGTAATCACTTGCTTTATAAGAGTTTTAAGCATAAAAAAGGTAATGATTTCCAAGTAACCAATCTACCCAGACAATATGTCTACACCTTAGCCCCGTACTAAGTGACGGATGGGCATGAGAAGCTGCAAGCATGTCGTAGGTTGGGGTGTTAGTCCCATATTCAAACACTAAACAAAACTCACCCTAGCACTCTTTCCCCCAGTCCCTCGCAAGGCCCCACTGGAACCCTCCCTGGTTAAGGACAAGACATGACTTAGAGGTCAGGTAATCGAATGTCTACAACCCTATGCCCCCGCTATGGTGAGATATGAAGTCATGGATAATAATTATTGGAAACATTTAAGCATTTTAAATCTAATGATAGGTACATAGCCTATGGAATTATATTTTTATTTGAATTTTTTTAAGCACACAACTCACATAGCTATTTTGTAGTTCATTAATAAATCAGAGTTATTTAAGACTTGATATAAGCATGAGAACACATGATATAAGGATACATGATTAGATAGAGAAATGTGGAAAAACAAAAACAAAACAAATAAGAGTAGTATTTTTGTTATAGTTTGACCATTCCAACAATATGTCTAGACTCTTCACATTTGAGTATTTTAACATTGAAAATTTTCATAACTAATAGGCAAGCATGATTTAACATATGCAAGAAGATAATAACTACAATGTAACCAATTCATATTTCAAATAAAGAAAACATTGTAGAAATCATGCATTGCAATCTAGTGCTTTTACTTAAGGTTCTTAAGGAATTATGTAATGTTTGCATTAGGATCCAATTCTCATGAGTAGAAGCTTTATAAAAAACAATGATGTGTGCATAAGGTGTTTTGATAAAAGTATACAAATGAAATAATCAAAACACATAACATATATAATGAAATAGTGACAACAATATTAAGGATGCAATCTTATAATTACTTTCACACATCAAATCTAGAATAAAGTTTCAAGGAACAAAACATATGTACAACTACCAAGGTGCTTCGCCCACACAATGTTCATTAAGACTTATCAGGGAGCGGAGTATTGCTTGGGGGATCACATAAGTCTTTTTATTGATTTTTATTTTTAGTGATCCGGTGTACAAATAGAAATGATAAAAGATAATTGTGTTTGCACAAGACACTTTACAATTCTTTCCAAGGTGCTCAACCTCACAATGCTCATTAAGACTTATTAGGAGGGTGAGTTGTGCTTGGTGGAGTTATCTTTGACTTTTTATTTCAGATTTTTATTTTGGGCCAAAGGTCTCCGAATTCACTTGTTGTTGCAAACATTTATATTATTGAAATAACACTTCTATATTGTGCATGAAATTTATTTTTGAAAGACGATATAGGTAATTTAGACATACAATTTAATATGTTAAAACTATTACACTACACAATCATGCAAGACTTAGAATATGAGCACATGTAGATTACAAAAATAGTGAGTGTATAATTAATTGATTAACATAAAGCATTACTCATACATAGAGGCATGCTAGGCAATCATACACAATTATCTATAGACTATTTCATTGCACATAATCAGATTAAGGTCAAGGCATGAAGATAAAACAATGTTTAGGAAATTTGAAATTAAAATTAGACATTGAAGGCAATCTTTAAGTGTATGACAAACACAAGTTTGACCATTTTGAAACAAAAATATCTAAGATGTTTGCTCTTGTGAAATATTATAGTCAAACCAAATTTTGTAAAGAGATAAATAACAAAAACATATTTTTGATCATTTTGAATTATTTGAATTTTTTTTTGTATTTTGGAAGAAAACAATAAAATTAATAACAAAATAATTTGAAATCAGACATAGTAAACTGAGAAAAATCATTATAAAAATACCAGAAATATACTGATGAAAGCAGAATTTTCATCTGGAGAAAAAGGCTAACTCCTGGTGTTAAGTAGTTAACGCCGAAACAGTAGTCGATTTTTGAGATTTTTTTGAAAAATTTTCCTTTTGGCATAGATAGTATATGAATAGGCCTTCTTAGGGTAGAAATTCCAGAGAGAGTTGATATGTTTTGAAGGCTAATTTGAGCATATTTTGGTGGTTTTAAAATATTTTTATATTTTATATTATATAATATTTTTGATTTTTTTCTTTTCATGAAAGAGTAAATAAGGTGTAGTCATAATGGTACATAAATAGATGACCAGCAGAGAAATTTGCAATTACATAAGAAAAGAGGATAACGCTTGGCATTAAACCCAATGCTGGCGTTGAGTTCGCTTTATATAAAAAACCCTAAATCTGAGTTCTTTTCTTTTCTCATCATTTCAGGCCGTGTCTTCTCCAGGTTTCGCCGCCAGCACTCTCAGATCTAGGTAAAATTGATGTTTTTCTTCTCATATTTTTTGATTAAATCATTTCTCTACCCCTAAATTGAAATCCTTTGAAGTATTGAAGTGTATTATTATGGAATGTGATAGATATTAGGATTTTGAGATCTAGGGTTTGCAAGTTTTTGAGTTGAGAATGAGGTTTTGAGATTCTTCTTAAAGATGAGTCTTTGTTTTACCCTTTTTAGTTAGTTTGATTTTTATTGATGACTTTTCATTTATCCTTTTGTTTTTCAACAATTTTTTGAGTTACAAGTATTACAGATGGTTGGCATTGTGTACTAGCAGTGATAGAATGTTCCAAAGCATGCGCCTGGCGTTAATTCTAACGCCTGGCGTTAAAAAAATCATTTTTGTGCTGATTGTTGTTGTGTTGAAAGTTCATGCAGGCTATGACTTCTTCCAGTATGCATGATGTCCGTGCCAGAATGTCTTCAGCCCGTCCTCCACAAGAGTCTTATCAATCATTTGTGGGGATTGAAAAGGCGACTATTGTTGTAGGCATGGTGTTGTATATAGACCTCCCACGTCATACTCAAATTCAGAATCTCCTAGCAGCATCAGGAGTGTTGTCAGTGATTTTTGATGATTGCTTTTCTACAGATTTTGTTTGAGAGTTTTATAACAATTTGTATGATCCGTCAGAAACGGAGCTTCATGGAGGAGTGATGTCAATGATTCAGTCTGAAGTTATTCAAGTCACACATGATGATCTTCGGAATGAGTTTGGGTTAATAGATAATGATTATCGTTTAGATGTGGTAGAAAAGTATAGAGCTGAGCGGGATTGGTCGCCAGTAAATCTGGTATTGCAAGGGAAGGAGACACAAGATCAAATTTCAGATGTTTCTTCACTTAGGGAGGAAGCATTTTTAATTCAGGCTATTTTACGACATACAATTATGTTGAAGTCTGGAGACACAAAGAAGATCACTGCACAATTGAGCATAGTGACATATCATATTATGCAGGAAATACTTTTTGATGTGGCAGATCTTATACTCCCTCATATTCGTTATACTTTTAAGTTTAAGGATCCAAGACGGTCTCGACTCAACACTCTTCCCTTAGGAGGACTTATACAACGGGTGGTGATGGAGAAGTATGAGTATATAATCAAGAGTAACTACATTAATGATCTTATTCCTGAGCTTTATTCTACTTCAACCCTTCGAGTCCCTTGACCACTAGATATACCATCATCTTCACGGCCACCCCTACGATGAGGTGTTTCACTCCGAGAGACGAATCAGGAGCATCAGGAGTCGTTTGAAGAATTCAAAGAGAATGCGACATGAAGAATGTCACGGATCGAGAAAATGATGCGATACATGATCAGGGCCCTGAAGTTGAAACTGACACCAGCATAAGAAATTGGGAGGTTGCCGTGGAGGATCCGCCACGTCGCTCGACTCGTGGTACTCGAAGGTCAAGGGAACGAGGCAGTTCAACTACTGGAGAATCAGACTCAATTAGTGAAAGTAGACAATTTTAAGGTGGTTTTCAAATCTGTAATAACAGTGTTTAGTATTTGGACAATATTATCTAACGCCTGGCGTTACTGCTTGCGCCCAGTGTTAGTTGTTATCATGCTTTTCTTTTTATTTTTGTTTTTATCTATTCTATGAACTGTTTCTGCGGTGTGTTTTAATATTTATCTTATGATTTTGTATTAGGGTTTCAACAACACTCCTAATTAATTTTTGAGTTTTGAACAATCAATTTATATTATAGGATACTCATGTCTCATGTGATAATAGATTGCTCATTTAAGAGATAGAAACTTGACTTTTAATTTGAAATAATTTGTATGAAAAAGTTCAACTTTCAAATATTAAACAAGAAACTTAAAGTATATCATGAAGTAGATAATTGATATTTTATTTTTAGTTGATTTCTACTTCATGCAAAAGATTGGATACTAATGAATGAGGGATTTAGGTATCCAAAGAGGACCGGGTGTGATGGTTCCTTTGGGTACCCAAATACATCGTGTTTGCTTTTGAGGAGATATGATTGAATGGGCCCTTTTGATTTGAGTTTGTGTTTCATCTTTAACTTTGGGCCGCCATTCAAACATTGGTTTAATATTATTTTTAGTTTTCAAATTTCCATAATCATTTACTTGAATATTTGGATTAAAATGATTTTTGAATTTATAATTTGAAGGAAATTTGTTTGCATTTAATTTTAGGTTGGGAGACACATGATTTTGTAAATAATGGTGATTTTGATTTTGATTTACAAATCCTTTATGTTCCTTACTCCCATTATTAAACTTAGTTAAGATGTTCATATTCATATTCAACTTGTTTTTAGATATAGTTTGATATTGTGAATTTGTATTTACAATTTTCATAAGCAAGTTGATTTTTGATTTTAATTCATCATTCTTGATCTTTAAATTAGGTCTAGCTTTATTATAAGCGATTGTGCTATTTTTAAGAGTGGAAACAATTGAATCAATATGATCTTGATAGTTATTTCTATACAATGCACAATCATTTTCCAAAGATGAATTTTCTAAACATAATCTTTCATTTTGTTCTTTTATAAAAAGAAGTTCCTTTTCAAGTTCCTTGCATTTTTCTTTTAGATAAAATTCTATACAAGGTGTAATGTTTTCAACTAAGGAGCCTTGGGTAGAACTAGATAAATTAGAATTTGATTCTTCATTAATTTTTGCCTTTAAATTTTTATTTTCTAAGCGCAAATGTTTATTAGCATTTTTTAATTTCTTAATTTTGCGCTTTGTAGTTTGAAGCAATTGTAATGTAGAAATAGAAGTACAAAAAATAGGATTTGATTTCCTTACACTGCTTTCGGGAGAGGCACGATTTGAACATATAGTTTCTTTTACATCTTTTTGGCACTCCTCTTTCGAAGACAGTACTTCTTCTCCTCTTTCACTTGATGTGCACTTCGTGGATCCGTCATGAGAGGAGCATTCTTGAAGACTTGTGCAAGCTAGCATATTCTCCGGTTCTTGCGATTGTTCCATACCTATAGAAGGAGAATCATAAGTTCTTTCAAAAAAATTCCAAATCTCATATGCGGTAGGTAAAGTATAAATAAGTTTGAAAATATTTTGGTCTAACGCACAAAATATACTATTCATAGATTTTGCATTTAAAACAATTTCGTTTCTAGTTAGTACGCTAGGTGGATTTTCAATAGTAATATTCCAAAAAATTTCATCTAAGGCCTTAAGAAAATTTTTCATTAATATTTTCCACCCTTTATAATTTTTGCCCACAAATAAAGGTGGTGACAATACTTTTTCATTTATATTAAAATTTTCCCCACTAGTAGAAGCGAGATCATGATCAAGAGACGCCATTTTTCCCGGTTGTTAAGCCGATTTGGAATAACCTGCCAATGATACCACTTGTTGGATCTTGAGGAGCCCTTAGAGGGGGGGGGGGGGTGAATAAGGGTTTTAAAAACTTAAACGATTAATGGAAAACTTTTGATATTTTATGTTGAAGTAAGTTAAATCAAGAGTAAAGAGATTGGAATAATGAAATCAATTTTATTCAACATGAAAAAGGCATGATTATCTTTAATAAACTTGATTACAAAATTTGACTTCAATGACGCTAGAAATCAAAGCGAATAATGAAAGACTCTTTTTGTTTTCTATACCGACTCGTATCCCCACGAACCGGTTGGCTTTAGCCAATCTCTCCCCAGATACGACCTCAAGCCGCTCTAGCCAATCTATGACCAGAAAGGCCTCGAGCACCCCTAGATCTACTCCCTAGACCCAGTCGTCGTGTGGCGAATTCCTCCCTAAGTCCTATCTAGACATAATCGCCGTGTGGCGAATTCTCCCTAGTCCCCGCAAGGCCCTAGTCGTCGTGTGGTGCATTCCTATACCGATTACAAAGTTGAAATAAAGGACAAATACAAAGTACAAATATAAAACTCCCTATGAGGTAATCTGAAGGAGGCGCCCAAGAATCGCTGAAGATCGTTGAAGTCCAAGCATGCATTCTTCGCATTGAGTTAGAGTGTTGATCCAAGCCTCCTTTGATTCCTCCTTTTGAAATATGAGCGGGAGATGTGTTGGTCTGGAAATACGGCCCTCACAAAGTTTTTGAAGTGCTGGAATAGGGCTCTTGGCAATCAGTAGTCGGAGACATCGAAATCATCCAATTTATAGACTTTGAGATAACGCCGGCGTTAAGTGCTAACGCCAGGCGTTGACCATGTATAGCAACATTTTGATGGCTCGGATCTTCAGAAGAGGAAGGAGATTCTGCACTTTAGGAAATGTTTTATTTTATGCAATACTAACGTCGGCGTTAAGGATAACGCAGAGCGTTTGGCAAATCATTCCTAAAGTTCCTCCTGCAATCACGGCTGCTTTATCCTTGCCAAATTCATCGACCGGATAGCGCCCAGCGTTAAGACCAATGCCTGGCATTGAGATTCTTTCTTTAATAAGCTGGCACGACATTTCGTCGAACGGCTTCTCCTTTCGTCGACCTCCATTTCGTCGAAAGGAATTTTCGTCGAACGCAGTGGTAGAACATGCAGATCGTCAAACGAAGTTTTCAGTTCGTTGAGCACAATTTCATCGAACAAAGTTTTCGTCAAACGCAGTGGTAGAGCATGCAGATCATCGATCGGAGCTTTCAGTTTGTCGAGCACAATTTCGTCGAATGTTGTTTTTGTCTAGTGTTAACGCCCAACGTTAAGATTAACGCCTGGCATTAAACATCATTCAATCCTTCAGCTTGTGGCTAGTGCTAGACCATTGTTGCAGCAACCTGGTGTCATAAATGTCCAAACCTGCATGCTAAAAACACAATGGCAACAAGATCAAATACAAGTAGGATTTGTTATTCTCAAATCAAAGGGATGCGGAAAACCATGTTCCAACATTTTCGAGCAATAGAGAAGATTTTGTGTAGTTATTAAGATCATAGCTTCGGGAGGCTTTATCCCGAGTTTGGCTTGTCGGAATTGAATTCTAACTTCGCTGTTGGATTCGTAGCGCCGAATTTTAGTTTAGGTGTGAATTTCGTAGAAGTCCGAGGTGATTTAGTCGCCGTCGTGGTTTAAATAGAATGGGATATTATTTATGTTTTTTTTTGCATTTCATCTTTGCATTAAATTCGTAGGCTGCGTTCGATGAACTGCAGGCTAGCTGCGTTCGACGAACTGGAGGCTAGCTGCGTTCGACGAACCGCAGGCTAGCTGCGTTCGACGAACCGCAGGCTAGCTCCGTTCGACGAACCGCAGGCTAGCTGCGTTCGACGAACCGCAGGCTAGCTGCGTTCGACGAACCGCAGGCTAGCTGCGTTCGACGAACCGCAGGCTAGCTGCGTTCGACGAACCGCAGGCTAGCTGCGTTCGACGAACCGCAGGCTAGCTGCGTTCGACGAACCGCAGGCTAGCTGCGTTCGACGAACCGCAGGCTAGCTGCGTTCGACGAACTGCATGCTAGATGCGTTCGACGAACTGCAGGCTAGATGCGTTCGACGAACTGCAGGCTAGCTGCGTTCGACAAACTGCAGGCTAGCTGAGTTCGACGAACACCAGGCTGAGTTCGATGAACTCCTGGAGGCTTAATATATATACATTAAGCTTAGGTTTTATCTTTTCATCTCCTTCCCCTTTCGGCCGACTAAGAGTTCTATCGGGCAAGAGAGCGAGAGCGGCGTGTCATGGAGCTTCCAGCCGGCAATTTCTAGGGCTGTTGTAGTCGGAATCGCGTTTGGAGAGTAGATTTGGAAAGCTCTCAGCGAGATCATCGTTCTAGTGGTAAGCTTTTCCCGTTTCGTGGAATTTTTGGAGTTCGAGGTAGTGACCTAATTCCTCTTTTCAATCTGAAAGGTTTCAGGATTTTGTGCTCGGGTGAGTTCTTGGTCGATCCATAGCTTTTGGAGCAGAGATCTTCGAGTTTGCAAGGTTTAAGGCAAGTGGCTTTCTCCCCCCTCTCTCTTGTTCCTTGAATCCTTGTTTTTCTTCTCATTTTGAACCCTTGTCGTGCTGAACGGCTTGTGTCTTTGAGGGTTGGAATGAAATTTATTAACCTTGAATTTCCCCGAAATGTTTGTAGTTTTCCCTGGAGAACCTGTAGTTGTCTAGAAATTTTCCTGCAGTTTGAAATTTCTCGATAAATGCTTGTTTAGTCCTCTGTACTTCTTGAGAAATGCTTGTTCAAACCCTCCCAATTTCTCGAGAAATGCATCTTACTTCTCGAGAAATGTCAGTGCTGCTTGGTCCAATCTCCCGAGAAATCCATGAGCTGTCCTTCTAATCTCTCGAGAAATCCATGAGATGTCCTCCCAATTTCTCGAGAAATTATGTGTAGACCCCCCCTATAGTTCTAGAGAAACCTTTGTGTCTGTCCTACCCTCCTCGAGAAATGCTAGGTCCTAGTTCCAAATCCTTGACCTATGCTTTGGACTCCTCCTCCCTCATAAAACCTTTGAATCTTCTAAAGGGTACATGGGTATTGTCAATGTCTGTTTGTGCCCTTGATTATGATTACTTCTCCTCCTTCTTTGAAATCTCGTACCCGTTGCGGTTAATTAACTTATGTCTTCTATTATGAATCGTCTTATGCAGTGTTTACTTCATTTGTGACTTTATCCTTAGGGTATCCTGGTGATTATTCTCTCAGGCTTCGTCTCGTGCCTTAATTAAAAAAATTAACTAATAAGAACCATTGCCTATGTCCTTGCACGGTGGGTCGTGTTTGGGGGGGGGGGGGGGGGGGGGGGGGGGGGGGGCGGGGGGGGGGGGGGGGCAGTGGGGAATTGTTGTAGCCTTGCACGGTGGCAATTTTAATGGTGAACCGCAAGCTTGGCATGTGGTCCCGTGGGTCGTGTTTGGGTGGTTGGGGATAGAAACCCCCACCCATTTTTGGCTTTTGGTGGAAGTAGATAAAGGATCGCCCCCGTTTAACTTGAGCTGATCAGTCTCTTTAAATAAAATTTGCAAGATAAATAAACCATGCTTGTTCCCCTTTATGGTATTTGGTGCACTTGGTGCATTGTTTAGTTCTGTGCTTGGAGCTTTCTTTCCTGTAAGTATTGGGCTTGGATTAGTACCCCTTATGCCTTATTTACTTTACTTCTTATTTTTCTGCCACTTGTAATTCCCTTGCTGAGGCGTTCTTTGTTTATTGAATGCCTCAGGTTCAGAGCCGTAGTGGCTAGAGGTGTAGCCCAGAGTCTTCGGGAGTTTTAGTTGTTGTTTTACCCCACTGCTGCGAGGTAGTTGTTGTTAGTTTCTTCTTGTGTTCAGACATGCTATTGTGGAGCCAACGGGTTAGTGTCAGGTTGTTGACGCCCGTTGTGCCCTTTTGATAATTTATAGCTTACTTGCCAGTTAAATGCCACTACTATTAGATCTTGTGTATCTTGCTCTCTGGGAATGATTTATGTCTAGGTGCATTATAGTTATAAAATGGTTTTTCTTTCATCCTCATTGCACACCTTTTAAATGAAATCCTTATCTTTAAAATCGCCTAAAAGATATTTTCTATACTTATTCTACGCCTAGATATGTGCATATCATTCACTTTATGTCCTGTCATCACGTGCATTTAGGACCTTAAGTGAACTAAATCAAGTACTTTCCTCTACAATTACATATATTTTCTCGGTGGACTAGTTGATCCACGAACTGAGAGACACAGTTCTTACCCCAAACCCTCATAAATGATTTCAAATGATGATCTATCATGTAAACATGTTTTGATTAAATATTTAATAGTTCCCGCCTGAGCATCTGCAGTTGTCTCCTGCATGATGTGGCATCATGAATCGTATTTTCTCTTACTCTGATATTCCTAAATTCAGAGAAAATGCGGGTTGTGATAGTTGGTATCAGAGGAAGGTTGTTCGACAAGTCGATCGCTGATATAGTATATTTGTTTTGGTTTCATTGCATACACACACCGATGTGTCATCAGTACGTCTTGGCCGAAGGATAAGCACTATACTCATAGCATGATAAGAAGTGTACATGGCATATTATGTAGTATGGGATGCATAATATGTGTCTGTATATGGATCCATCATAGGTGGTAACATGTGACAGTTATGTAGTATGGGATGCATAACCATCATCACATGGATGCCCATTAACATGTTTTCATTTTGTTACATGCGATTTTATGTAGTATGGGATGCATAATATTTCATGTGTACGCCGCTCATAACATGCATTAAGGACTTTATTAGAATGCATATCACAATAAACATTACATAGCATTGCATAAGCACACGTGCAAAGCTAAAGACTTATATGATGACACACGTACACTCATGATTTCAAAATGAACAGAAAATTCATGCATTCATGACCCTTGCACATGAGTCAAGAGGGGTGATGTAGTATCATCCCCAAATTTAGCATAGCATCATGAAAATATCCCAGAGAAAGGTAGTGGAAATGGCAAGTATCTGTTCATGTATGTTCTGAACCAAGCTGTGTAGTTCTAGTGTAAGGTTAAGTTTTAATTATAGGTTTATGCGTATTAGCAGAGATGGCGCACAAGCGAGTCGCGACTAGGTCGACTCCTCAGTCGGAGGGTGAGTCATCCGGAGCACAGAGTGAAGCCTTGATTGAGAGTCTACACCAGAGGAATGAGGCTCTGACTAGGCAGATGGTGGCGATGCAATCGCATTTTGAGGCGTTGTTGTCTGCCGGTGCTAGGCAGCAAACCGTAGTGCAGGCCCCCATAGTAGGACATGCAGTACCTACTCCTCCTGCTCCCTTGGTACCCCTAGTAGCAATACCTCCAGAAATGAATTTCATTTTGCACTTTCAAAGGTTGGGACCTCCATCGTATGACGGTCGAGTCGACTTCGTGGCCTTAGACGACTGGCTTATAACCATGGAAGAGATGTTCTTGTATTCAAGAATCACCGTAGATCAGAAGGTGATGGTTGCCGCGTACCAGCTTAAGGGTCTTGCAAAGAGCTGGTGGTTGAGGGAGAAGGAAGACCTTTCCGAAGGATGTTCGTGGGAAACCTTCAAAGGAATGTTGTTAAGAAAGGTTCTGCCGTCGGTGGAGCAAGATCGATTGATGAATGATTTCCTGCATCTGAAGAAGAGGCAGCTCTCGGTGAGTGAGTATGAAATTGAATTTTTCAAGTTGAGCAGGTTTGCTCCGGCCCTGGTAGCCTCAGAAGAAGGAAGAGTGAAGAGATTTCTGGGTGGCCTCTGCAGTGACATCCAACAGTTGGCCAACGCGTACAGGTCAGAGAAGTACGCCGAGGTAGTTGAGGCAGCGCTGAAGGTTGAGGAAATTGATAATGCCAAGAATCGAGGATCAATGATGAAGAAGGGAAAGAGAATGGCTGGAGAAGAAGGAAATTCCAGTGCGCCTGCCTCAGTCTTGAAGAAAGGAGGTGGTGAGGTCTACAGTTTTTGTGGCCGCTCTAGCCATCCATTTGAAAGGTGTTTCAAGAGAAGCAGCAGCGAGTGCTGGAAATCCAGGGTGCTCCGAAGGGTTAAGTGCTCTGCCCGTTGTGCAAGCAGAAGGGGCACGATGTGGCCCAGTGTTGGACCAAGGAGAAAGTCTGCTTCCAGTGCGGACAAAAAGGGCACCTGAGGTTTCAATGCCCGCGAGTTCAACCCCCGTTGCAGCCAGTTTCGCTTCGAGCCTTGCCGCCGCCGCAGCATCAGGATAAAGGAAGAGGAAAGCTGAACGTGATAACCCAGGAGCAAGCGTAGTCTTCGACCCAAGTGATCGCAGGTTAGACCTTAAGCCAGCTGTTAAGTCTTGATTCCTTTTAGTTTCGCTGTATTAGACTAGTTTTTTTGTCGCGCTTATAGGGAGATTTAAGGTAATGAATCGTTGGGCGCGTGTTCTGTTCGATTCGGGTGCTACCCATTCGTTCGTATCAAGGGCTTTCATCGAGCATCACCGTTTGACCCCTGAGCTGGGCAACGATTCGTTCCTCGTGATGTTCCCTTCTGGTGATTTGGTATCCTAGAACCAGTGCGTCCGAAGTTGCCCCGTTCTATTAGGAGATTTCTTGGATGTTGCTGATCTCAAGGTGTTGGACCTAGAAGACTTTGACGTGATTTTGGGTATGGACTGGTTGTCCAGCTATGATGCAGTCATCCGATGCAAGGAAAAGCGTCTGGACTTTGTGATGGACAACGGTCATCCCATGAGCATTTTTGGGTTTTCGTGCCAGTGTTCCCCGATAATTTCTGCGGTATGTGCTCGGAAACTGTTAATTTTTGGTTGTTTGGCTTACCTTGTTTCTGTAGTAGAAACTGTTGATGGTTCACCGTGTATTGAGGGTGTTCCGGTGGTGCGAGAGTTTCCTGATGTGTTTCCTATCATGCTTCCTAGAATCCCGCCTGATAGAGATGTGGAATTCGTTATTGATCTTGAGCCTGGTACTCGTCCTATCGCTAAGGCACCGTACCGTATGGCCCCGCGTGAGTTAGAAGAGTTGCGAACTCAGTTAGATGAGTTGTTGCATTGTTGATTCATTAGGCCAAGTTCTTCACCCTGGGGTGCTCCAGTGTTGTTTGTGAAAAAGAAGGACGGTTCCATGAGGTTGTGCATAGATTATAGAGAGTTAAACAATGTGACCATAAAGAACAGGTATCCATTGCTGAGGATAGATGATCTGTTTGATCAGTTGCGTGGTAGCACGGTGTTTTCGAAGATTGACCTTCGATCAGGCTACCATCAGTTGAGGATCCGTGAGTCGGACGTTCCCCGGACTGCCTTTCGTTCCCGTTATGGCCATTTTGAGTTTCTGGTTATGTCTTTTGGTTTGACGAATGCGCCCTCTGCGTTTATGTACATGATGAACCACGTGTTCAAGGATTTTCTGGATCATTTTGTTGTGGTATTCATCGATGATGTGTTGGTATATTCCAGAAGTGCTGAGGAGCATGCTACACATTTGCGTTTAGTATTGTCTACTCTTAGAGAGCACAAGATGTATGCGAAGCTGAGTAAGTGTGAGTTCTGGATTTCTCAGGTATCCTTTCTGGGTCATGTGGTGAACAAGGATGGAATTACTGTAAACCCCGCTAAGATTTCTGCTGTGTTGGATTGGAAGACGCCTTCAATGCCTAAGGAGATAAGAAGTTTCTCAGTGTTGGCTGGGTACTACAGGAGATTTGTTCAAGGATTCTCAGTGCTGTGGGCACCTTTAACTAAGCTTACCCAGAAGAATGTCGCTTTTTTTAGCGATAAGTGCGAAGAAGCCTTTCAGGAATTAAAGAGGCGTTTGTGCAGTGCTCCTGTGTTGGCCTTGCCGATCGAAGGATTAGAGTGTGTTATTTATGTGGACGCATCTCACATTGGACTAGGGTGTGTTTTGATGCAAGAAGGAAAGGTGATTGCCTATGGGTCTAGACCATTGAAAGTTCATGAAAAGAATTAGCCTACGCATGATATAGAATTTGCGGTAGTGATTTATGCTTTAAAGCTTTGGAGACACCTTCTTTATGGAGTGTCATGCAAGATTTATATGGATCACAAGAGTCTGAAGTATGTCTTCACCCAGAAAGAGCTAAATTTACGCCAGCGTAGATGGTTGGAGTTTGTTGCGGATTATGATGTTGGTATCCTGTATCATCCGGGTAAGGCTAATGTGGTGGCCGATGCCCTGAGCAGAAAGACCGCGCATAACTTCAATCTCTCTGTGCTGTCCTTGGTAGAGGAGTTTATGTTGATGGATATCTCTGTCGGTAGTTGTGACGCGCCTTCGAGTTTAGAGGCTGAAGATCCTTCTTGGATTACCCTTACGAGATTGCATCAGAAGGAAGATCATGACTTGCAGCATCTTCGAAGCAGGACTGGGAAAGGGGAATTACCATATTTTTTGATCGATGATAAAGATACTTTGAAGTACCGAGGTAGGTATTATATCCCCGCGTTGGATGATATTCGGGCAAAGATCTGTAGTGAAGCACATGACTCTAGTGTTTCCTATCATCCTAGTTTCATGAAAATGTACAAAGACCTGAAGCAGATCGTTTGGTGGTCAGGTATGAAGAATGATATAGCCAGATATGTTTCTGAATGTTTAACTTGTCAGCGCGTGAAGGCAGATCATAAGAGGCCTAGAGGTAAGTTGAACCCGTTGGATGTTCCAAGCTGGAAGTGGGAGAGTATTTCAATGGACTTCATTACCGGTTTGCCGAGGTCCCCTGGAGGATATGATTCTGTGTGGGTTATAGTTGACAGATTGACAAAGTGTGCTCACTTTGTGCCTTTTAAAACCGGTTATTCTATGGAGAAGATAGCAGAGCTCTATTTGGATGAAGTCATCAGATTGCATGGTGTGCCCGTGAGCATTGTGTCGGACCGAGATTCTAGGTATATGTCTCATTTCTGGTAGAGTTTGCAGGGAGCTTTGGGCACTGACCTTAGATACTCTACCGCTTACCATCCTCAGACCAATGGTCAGACAGAAAGAGTAAATCAAATTTTGGAAGATATGATAAGGTGCTATATTCTAGATCATGGTGGAGTTTGGGATAAGCGTCTTGGATTGATGGAATTTGCCAATAATAACAATTATCGGGAAAGCCTACAGATGTCCCCCTTTGAGGCTTTGTATGGGAGGCGTTGCCGAACTCCCTTGTTTTGGGCCGAGGTTGGTGAGAGTCCGTTGTTAGGCCCAGAAGCACTGGAAGAGATGAGTGTTGTAGTGACTCATATCTGCGAGAAGCTTCGCATTGCTCAGGAGCGGTATGAGAAGTATGCTAATCGGAGAAGGGTGGATCTTGAGTTTGCCGTCGGAGACTTAGTGTTCTTGAAAGTTTCTCCGATGTCGGGCGTTAAGAGATTTGGAAGGAACCACAAGTTGGATCCCCGGTATGTGGGACCTTTCAAGGTTGTTGAGTGCATCGGAGTGTCAACTTATTAATTGGATTTGCCTGCTTCCTTCCCAAATGTTCACGATGTGTTTCATGTGAGCCAGCTGAGGAAGTGTATGCGTAGTGATCGGCTTGTTCTTGATTCAGTGCCCGTATTGCATCCCAATCTTTCGTATGTTGAAGAGGCTGTCCGAATCTTGGAGACTCAGGAGCGTGTGTTGTGGAGGAAGATGATCCCGATGGTTAAGGTTCTTTGTAAGAATCAGGGTGTCGAAAGTGCAACTTGGGAGCTGGAGTCTGCCATGAGAGAGACTCATCCTAGCCTCTTCTCTTAGATTTCGGGTATATCTTCTATCAGGTAACCTTTGGATTTGATTCTGTATCTTTCCTGATCTTTAAATTTCAAGTTTCGGGATGAAACTTCCTTTTAGGGGGAGTGACCGTAACGCCCCTGATTTTTGTTAATTATTTACGTGGCCGATGTGACATAATTTTGGCGTATGGGCGTTATGTCAGCTCGTCAGGTTTAGTTTTGGGCCTTAGCCTAGTTAAAGTACGTAATTTAGATCAAGCGTGCGAGTCTTCACGTCGTTTCGAGCTATAGAGAAGATTTTGTGTAGTTATTAAGATCTTAGCTTCGGGAGGCTTTATCCCGAGTTTGGCTCGTCGGAATTGAATTCTGACTTCGCTGTTGGATTCGTAGCGCCGAATTTCAGTTTAGGTGCAAATTTCGTAGAAGTCCAAGGTGATTTAGTCACCGTCATGGTTTAAATAGAATGGGAGATTATTTATGTATTTTTTTGCATTTCATCTTTGCATGAAATTCTTAGGCTGCGTTCGACGAACTGCAGGCTAGCCGCGTTCGACGAACTGCAGGCTAGCCGCGTTCGACGAACTGCAGGCTAGCCGCGTTCGACGAACTGCAGGCTAGCCGCGTTCGACGAACTGCAGGCTAGCCGCGTTCGACGAACTGCAGGCTAGCCGCGTTCGACGAAATGCAGGCTAGCCGCGTTCGACAAACTGCAGGCTAAGTTCGACGAACTTCTGGTGGCTTAATATATATACATTAAGCTTAGGTTTTATCTTTTCATCTCCTTCCCCTTTCGGCCGACTAAGAGTTCTATCGGGCGAGAGAGTGAGAGCGGCGTGTCGTGGAGCTTCCGGCCGGCGATTTCTAGGCCTATTGTAGTCGGAATCACGTTTGGAGAGTAGATTTGGAAAGCTCTCGGCGAGATCTTCGTTCTAGTGGTAAGCTTTTCCCATTTCGTGAAATTTTTGGAGTTCGAGGTAGTGACCTAATTCCTCTTTTCGATCCGAAAGGATTCAGGATTTCGTGCTCGGGTGAGTTCTTGGTTGATCCATAGCTTTTGGAGCCGAGATCTTCGAGTTTGCAAGGTTTAAGGCAAGTGGCTTTCTCCTCCCTCTCTCTTGTTCCTTGAATCCTTGTTTTTCTTCTCATTTTGAACCCTTGTCGTGCTGAACGACTTGTGTCTTTGAGGGTTGGTATGATATTTATTAACCTTGAATTTCCCCAAAATGTCTGGAGTTTTCCCTAGAGAACCTGTAGTTGCCTAGAAATTTTCCTGCTGTTTGAAATTTCTCAAGAAATGCTTGTTTAGTCCTCTGTACTTCTCGAGAAATGCTTGTTCAAACCCTCCCAATTTCTCGAGAAATGCATCTTACTTCTCGAGAAATATCAGTGCTGCTTGCTCTAATCTCCCGAGAAATCCATGAGCTGTCCTTCTAATCTCTCGAGAAATCCATGAGATGTCCTCCCAATTTCTCGAGAAATCATGTGTAGACCCCCCTATAGTTCTAGAGAAACCTTTGTGTCTGTCCTACCCTCCTCGAGAAATCCTAGGTCCTTGTTCCAAATCCTTGACCTATGCCTTGGACTCCTCCTCCCTCATGAAACCTTTGAATCTTCTAAAGGGTACATGGGTATTGTCAATGTCTATTTATGCCCTTGATTATGATTACTTCTCCTCCTTCTTTGAAATCTCATACCCGTTGTGGTTAATTAACTTATGTCTTCTCTTATGAATCATCTTATGCAGTGTTTACTTCATTTGTGACCCTATCCTTAGGGTATCCTGGTGATTGTTCTCTCGGGCTTCGTCCCGTGCCTTAATTAAAGAAACTAACTAATAAGAACCATTGCCTATGTCCTTGCACGGTGGGTCGTGTTTTGGGGGGCAGTGGGGAATTGTTGTAGCCTTGCACAGTGGCCATTTTAATGGTGAACCACGGGCTTGGCCTGTGGTCCCATGGGCCGTGTTTGGGTGGTTGGGGATAGAAACCCCCACCCGTTTTTGGCTTTGGGTGGCAGTAGATAAAGGATCGCCCCCATTTAACTTGAGCTGATCAGTCTCTTTAAATAAAATTTGCAAGATTAATGAACCATGCTTGTTCCCCTTTATGGTATTTGGTGCACTTGGTGCATTGTTTAGTTCTGTGCTTGGAGCTTCCTTTCCTGTAAGTATTGGGCTTGGGTTGGTACCCCGTATGCCTTATTTACTTTACTTCTTGTTTTTCTGCCACTTGTAATTCCCTTGCTGAGGCGTTCTTTGTTTATTGAATGCCTCAGGTTCAGAGCCGTAGCGGCTAGAGGTGTAGCCCGGAGTCTTCGGGAGTTTTAGTTGTTGTTTTACCTCGCTGCTGCGAGGTAGTTGTTGTTAGTTTCTTCTTGTGTTCAGACATGCTAGTGTGGAGCCAACGGGTTAGTGTCAGGTTGTTGACGCCCGTTGTGCCCTTTTGATACATTATAGCATACTTGCCAGTTAAATGCCACTACTTTTAGATCTTGTGTATCTTGATCTCTGGGAATGATTTATGTCTAGGTGCATTATAGTTATAAAATGGTTTTTCTTTCATCCTCATTGCACACCTTTTAACTAAAATCCATATCTTTAAAGTCGCCTAAAAGATATTTTCTATACTTATACTACGCCTAGATATGTGCATATCATTCACTTTATGTCATGTCATCGCGTGCATTTAGGACCTTAAGTGAACTAAATCAAGTACTTTCCGCTGCAATTACATATATTTTCTCGGTAAACTAGTTGATCCACGAACTGAGAGACACAGTTCTTACCCCAAACCCTCATAACTGATTTCAAATGATGATCTATCATGTAAACATGTTTTGATTAAATAAGTAATAGGTTCCCGCCTGAGCGTCTGCAGTTGTCTCCTGCATGACGTGATATCATGATGTATTTTCTCTTACTCTGATATTCCTAAATTCGGAGAAAATGCGGGTTGTGACATCCTCATCCTGAACTTAGGAGAGAGGTGTCATACACCGCCTTCCGTATAGAGCTTTGTAAGGAGTCAACCCAATGCTCGTCTGATGAATGTTATTGTATAAAAATTCTACGAGAGGTAGAAGTCTTTCCCAAGGCTCATTGTAGTCCAAGATGCATAATCAAATAAGATTCTCCTTAGTCCAGTTCGTTTTCTTAGTCTGGCCAAAAGTCTAAGGATGAAATGTTGTGCTATATGTTAACTTCATTCCTAAATAAGTTTGAAACCACTTCCAAATCATGCGACGTAAATCACCCATATCGATTGGAGGTAATAGATTTTGGCATGTCATGATATTTGACAACTTGCTCCACATAGGGTTGTGATGGCGACGACGACGGCCTTCAACGTGATGAAGTTGGTTCCGACAACGACGACCCTCAACATGAAGATAGCAGTTACGACGCGCTTACGGATGATGGCGTTTCTCCAACCAAAGATTCACGCCATCGCCGTCGCGTCAACATTGATGGTGATCGGCGCTATAATCTCCACCCTCGGCGCACGTCACGCAATTAATAAATTTAATATTTACGTTATTTATTTATTGCATTTGTTTGAATCATCTTAATATGGAACCTTTTTATTTTTTGCACCTTTTTATTTTGGGCTTATGTTTGTAAAGCCTATAAATAAGGCACGTAATATTGTATTTGCATCATTGAAGAAGAATATTTGAAATCTACCTAAATTTGGAATCTCCTCCTAAATTCTCCCCCTCTCTTTCTCTTGCTCTTGTCCGCCCAACCCTCTCCCTCACCTCTTGAGAATTTCGGCCACCCTAGGCCTCTTTCTCCCTCCTTGGCCGCCCCTCCTCTCCTCCCCTTTTGGTACTCCTCTTTGAGGAATTCTTCAAGGTGCTTGGGTGCTATTCGTGTGGATCTTGGAACCGGCGTGCGGCGGATACGGCGGACAATTCTCCCTCCATACAACGCAACTCCGTTGGATCCGTTGATGAGCGATTTGGGCTAGTGTTGCTTGAGGGTAATCGAAACTCAAGCGGGGTAACGAAAATTCTCTAATCGTGTGTTTCTTTCCTAGATCTTTCTTGCGGTGGAATTTTCGGCGTGATCTTCGACATCATTTGAAACTTCTTGGTATCTTCTTTAAGTATTTGCATTCATCCATTTTTTTATTTTCGAAGCAGTTTGGCGCGCCGCGACTTTTTGTTGGGAGAGATCCACCTTTTCCGAAATTATTATTTTCGGTGGGTCTCTTTTGGTACAATGCATAGCTCGATCAGATCGGGTGGGTCCATTTAGAGGGTGAGAATATTGGCCTATAGCCCTTATTCGAACTCTAGCCGGTTGGCTATCCGTAGTTTCGGTAGGTTGATAAATAAAAACAATATTGCGAGTCCACCGCGAATATTTCTGTGCGATGTTTAGAACTGAAATATTGGAGTGAAATGTGTCATTCGTTGTACGATCGTGCCCGGAGTGTGGCCTACATCAATTTGGTATCAAAGCAAGGTTCATGTCAATTTCTTAATTGGCACCGTCCTAAAAAATTTTAGATCGCCGGCACGCTCAATCGTCACATAAATTCGTGATCAAAATTTAAAAAAAAAATTCGTCGGTCTACGAATAGCGGCCTAAAATTTTCATTTTTGCAGCAAAAAAATTAAAAACAAATTTCTGGAAAATCTCCATATTTTTCTTAGTAAGAAAATCACAATATTTTTATTTACCCTAGTTAGTAGGCGGGAACAAATCTATCTTTTATAAAATTTTCAGGTCTGCTAGTTTGTGTTTAAAGGTTGTATGCATACGCGGTTGGGTTCGGAGTATCCCACGTCCTCTTCCCAAATGACGGACGAGCGGGACTCGGGTCAAGGTCCTCTAGCGGTTGAATAACTCCGTTAGGAGATCTACTATCAGTTGACGGTTATACGGGAGGCGCTTCACAAAATTCGGTTAGCCCAAAGGGGACCTCAAATTAATGCAGCCCCAAACGTTTTTAAGGGAATGCCAACGATATTCCCCTTCCGGATCCTGCACCTCCAAATCCTGCAGTCTGCCAACACGGCAATGGGAATAATAATATTCAAAATAGTAATCCCGAGCAGGATCCCCCACGAGCACCTTACGATTTCGATATCACTAGAGTCATGCGGATCAAAGTACCATCTTATGATGGGTTAGGCGACCCCCAAGTTTTCTTGGATTGGGTTTTGGAAATCGATTGATACTTTCAGTGGCAGAATCTGACTGACGTGGATAAGGTGCGGGTAGCGCGTATAAAATTTATGGGTAGGGCGAAAACATTTTGGTTGAATGAGGATCGACATCTAGGTGCGGTAGATGGTGTACCCCGCGTTGGTTGGATGGCATGAAGGCCATATTGACTAATCAGTACGTTCCAACCTACCATCGAACGCAGATGTTTGATGAGTTGGCTTCCCTTAGACAGGGGACTCGTTCGGTCGCTGAGTACATGGGCCTCCTAAAGGACATGATGGTTAGATGTGATTTTAGGGAGATGCCTGAGGTCACTCTTTCACGCTTTCATAAAGGATTGAACCCTGACATACAAGGAAAGCTGCTCCGCTATGGGCACACGGATTTAAGCACCACATATAACGCCGCCTTGGATATTGAGAAGCACCTTGCTCATAAATTTATGTCTCGTTCCTATCAGAAGGGTAAGTCCATCTTAGGACCTCCTCCTTCGATGGACCAAAAAGATAAAGGCCGATTCCGGTCCGCTGACCCAAATTCAATTGTCATTACTGCTAGGAATTTGCGTAACTCGTCCGGCGAGAGAGTGCCCTTGGGTAGGATTAGCAAGATGAATGCTACCTGTTTTACCTGTGGTATTCTAGGGCATTATGCTAGCGAGTGTCCCACTAAGCCCAAGCCTTTATCCCTGTTAGATACTTCTTCTGAACCCGCCGAGCTCATGTATGAGGCCGGTGATGAGTCCGAGTCGGAAAAAGAGCCTAGCGATATAGATGATGAAGATCATATGATGGTGATGAGACATGTTTTGACCACACCTCGTGTTATGGATGATTGGAATAGGACTAACATTTTCTCTTTGAATTATAAGTGCGGAGAGAAGTGGTGTAAGTTGATTATCGATAGTGGTAGTACTACGAATGGCGTCTCTGAAAAGGCGGTGATCCGAATGAAGTTAACTACTGAACCACACCCGCACCCTATAAGTTTGCTTGGTTAAACAAGTTAACCCTTTCCATCAAGGCTTACACTGACAATATTTGGTGTGACGTCATCCCCATGGATGTCTGTCATGTTCTATTAGGACGTCCATGGCTATATGATCATGATGTCACTCACTACGGGCGAGCCAACACTTATGAGTTCAAGTTTAATGGCAAGACCATTACCTTGAAGCCCTCTCCCCCTAAGGATCTGGCGGTAGTCTCTAAAGACACCATTGTGCCTGTCGAGAAGAAGACTATAAGCTTGATAGGTAAGAAAGAGTTCGCACGCCAGACATTTTCGGATGGTGTCCTCTATGCGTAAGTATGTTTGCAAGAAAAGGATGACGTGTTTACGTTTGAAAGTTAACCATCTGCGCTGCGGAGTCTATTGGAGGAATTTAAGGATGTCTATCCGGATGAGTTACCACCTATGTTGCCTCCCGTGCGCGACATACAACATGCGATAGATTTTATTCCGGGTTCGACGTTACCTAACCTCCCTCGCTATCGACTAAACCCTTCCACCCACCAAGAATTGCAAACACAAATTACTGACTTGTTACAAAAAGGGTTCATCCGCCATAGTAAGAGTCCGTGTGCCGTTCCGGCATTGCTAGCTCCTAAGAAAGATGGCTCTTGGAGGATGTGTGTGGATAGCCGAGCAATTAATAAAATCGCTATTAAATATAAATTTCCCATCCCTCGTTTGGACGACTTTCTTGATATGTTAGCCAGAGCCATGATCTTTTCTAAGTTGGATCTTAGGAGTGGCTACCATCAGATTCGAATTCGAGAGGGTGACGAGTGGAAGACATCGTTTAAATCTAAAGAGGGGCTCTACGAGTGGTTAGTGATGCCGTTTGGATTGTCCAATGCCCCTAGCACATTTTCTAGAATGATGACACATGTCTTCCAACCCTACATGGGGAAATTTATTGTGGTATATTTAGATGATATTCTCATTTTTAGTATGTCTACCCTTGATCATGTATCGCACTTGAGGACTATTCTAGAGATGTTATGGACGAAAAATTTATTTGTCAATCTTAGCAAGTGTACCTTCCATGTTACATCCGTGGAATTCCTAGGTTATATTGTGATTCCGGAGGCTATACATGTGATCCTAAGAAGGTCCAAGCTATCAAAGATTGGCCGAAACCCACCAACTTTCGTGACCTTAGGAGCTTCCACGGTTTAGCTACATTTTATCGCCGATTCATTCGTGACTTTAGCAGCATCATGGCACCGATCACTGAGTGCATGAAAAAGGGTGATTTCACTTGGACAAAATCGGCCACTCAAGCGTTTCAAACAATTAAGGCTAGGATGTCGGAAGCCCCCAATTGCGGTTACCGGATTTTAATAAGGTTTTTGAATTGTCATGTGACGCCTTTGGGATTGGGATAGGTGTTGTGTTGAGTCAGGAGGGTCACCCTGTTGGTTATTTTAGTGAGAAACTTGCGGGCCCAAAGTTGAATTATTCTAATTATGACCGCGAGTTTTACGCCGTTATCTGTAGCCTCCAACATTGGCGGCACTACCTTCTCCCTAAAGAGTTCGTTATCCAGTCCGATCATGAGGCGTTGAGGTTTGTCAACTCCCAAAGTAAGGTCAGCCCTCGACATGCCAAATGGGTCTCCTATCTTCAGGAGTACACCTTCATAATAAAACATCTTAAGGGTAAACTAAATCGTGTGGCGGATGCCCTTAGTCGCGTCTCTTTATTAATGTCTACATTAGAAGTAAAGGTTATCGGGTTTGAGCGCATCAAGGATGAGTACGTCCATTGCCCAGATTTTAAGGATATCTATCTTTCGGCTCAAGGCGACGCACCTACTATCGTTTCCGCGTATTACATCCGTGACGGTTATTTATTTAAGCATGCCAGGCTTTGTATCCCAAGCTCGTCCCTTCGCCTCTTCATCGTTTGGGAACCGCATAGCGGCGGCTTAGGTGGTCATTTTGGGCATGACAAAACCATCTCTTTAGTTGAGGATAAGTTTTATTGGCCGGGTCTTAAGTCCACGACACATAAAATTGTAGGGAGTTGTCGTACATGTCTATTAGCTAAAGGTAGCAAAACGAACGTAGAGCTTTATACCCCTCTTCGGATTCCTGCCGTCCCTTGGGAGGATATTAGTATGGACTTCGTACTTGGTCTTCCGGTCATATTTAGACGCCACGATTCCATTTTAGTGGTCGTTGATCGGTTTTCTAAAATGGCGTACTTTATTGCGAGTAATAAGACCGATGACGCTTCGCATGTAGCTAAATTATTCTTTAAAGTAGTCGTGGGTCATAGGGGCATTCCTAAGACTATAGTCACCGATCGCGATGTGAAATTCACTAGTTATTTTTGGAAAACCCTGTGGCGGCTCATGGGCACTAAGCTCTTGTTTTCCTCGGCCTACCATCCTCAGACGGATGGTCAAATGGAAGTAGTGAATCGTAGTTTGGGTTGTTTACTCCGTTGCTTCGTCAGTGACCACAAAGGTACAAGGGCCCTCATCCTCCCTCATGCTCAGTTGGCTTATAATAATTCTAAAAATAGGTCTACCGGGTTATCACCAAATGAGAACGTGCACGGATATAAGGCACCTGTGCCACTTGACTTGGTTCCGTTACCCCTATCTTATAAGTCAAGTAAATTTGCACAAGACTTTGCCTCTCATATTCATGAAATACATAAGCACGTTAAGGACATACTTGCGACTCAATACACATCTTATCAAGCGCATGCTAACGTACCTAGAAGAGCATCTCATTTGAAAGTAGGTGATTTGGTTATGGGGCGTCTCATCTCTGAACGGTTTCCATTGGGCACCATAAAAAAGGTGGCTAATAGGCGCGCGTGTCCCTTTCGAATCTTAAAAAAATTAGGAGAAAATGCATTTCTTTTGGAGCAGCCCACTGATTGGGGAATCTCCCCTATTTTCAATGTTTCGGATTTAACGCCGTATATTTCTCCACCGCTTGAATTATCTGTCTGCCTGTTTAATTCCACAACAGTTTATTATAATGGGTTGGGGGGTGAGTTTGTGCCTGAATCGTCTTCGTTTGCGGTCCCCACTGGAGGTATGTTGAATGTTGATGACGGAATTTGTTCTCCTTATTTGCCTAATGCTTTTCCAAGGTTCCCCGAACCACTTATGTGCCTGGCAGGATCCTCAGAGATGAAGTGTTCTCATCTCCTAGTGGTGACAGTCGCTGTTACTTGATCCGTTGGTGGGATCGTCCAGCCTCCGATCACTCGTGGCTTCCGGAATTAGAGGTGGCTCTTTTTGATGATGCTCTTCTCCTCCGATTCCTTCAAGGCTACTCATAGGTGATGAGTAATTTCGAGCTGGGGAGGATTGATGGCGACGACGACGGCCTTCAACGTGATGAAGTTGGTTCCGACGATGATGGCCCTCAACATGATGATAGCGGTTACGACGAGATTACGGATAATGGAATTTCTCCAACCAAAGATTCACGCCATCACCGCCGCGTCAACATTGATGGTGATCGGCTCTATAATCTCCGCCCTCGGCGCATGCCACGCAATTAATAAATTTAATATTTACATTATTTATTTATTTATTGCATTTGTTTGAATCATCTTAATATGTAACCTTTTTATTTTTGGCACCTTTTTATTTGGGGCTTATGTTTGTAAAGCCTATAAATAAGGCACGTAATATTGTATTTGCATCATTGAAGAAGAATATTTGAAATCTACCTAAATTTGGAATCTCCACCTAAATTCTCCCCCTCTCTTTCTCTTGCTCTTGGCCGCCCAACCCTCTCCCTCACCTCTCGAGAATTTTGGCCACCCTAGTCCTCTTTCTCCCTCCTTGGCCGCCACTCCTCTCCTCCCCTCTTGGTACTCCTCTTTGAGGAATTCTTAAAGGTGCGTGGGTGCTATTCGTGTGGATCTTGGAACCGGCGTGCGGCAGATACGGCAGACAAGTCTCCCTCCATACAACGCGTCTCCGGTGGATCCTTTGATGAGCGATTTGGGCTAGTGTTGCTTGAGGGTAATCGAAACTCAAGCGGGGTAACGAAAATTCTCTAATCGTGTGTTTCTTTCCTATATCTTTCTTGCGGTGGAATTTTCGGCGTGATCTTCGACATCATTTGAAACTTCGTGGTTTCTTGTTTAAGTTTTTGCATTCATCCATTTTTTTATTTTCAAAGCAGTTTGGCGCGCCGCTACTTTTTGTTAGGAGAGAGACACCTTTTCCGAAATTGTTATTTTCGGTGGGTCTCTTTTGGTACAACTCATAGCTCGATCGGATTGGGTGGGTCCATTTAGCCGGTGAGAATATTGGCCTATAGCCCTTATTCGAACTCTAGCGGGTTGGCTATCCGTCGTGTCGGTAGGTTGATAAATAAAAACAATATTGCGAGTCCACCGCGAATATTTTTGTGCGAAGTTTAGAATTGAAATATTGGAGTGAAACGTGTCATTCGTTGTTACGATCATGTCTGGAGAGTGGCCTACATTACGTTGAACGAGTACATCGACCTGATTACCCGGACGAACATGTATGAAACGAGCTACTTTGTTCAAATAAACAAACACAACCCAAAAAGAATCATTCCTAACTCGAGAGTGAGATAAACCATGCGCAAAATCCATTGAGATGTCCTCAAACTTCTACTCTGAAACCGGAAGTGGCTGCAATAAACCTTCAGGACTCTTTCATTTTTCCTTCACCATCTGACATTCCTGGCAATGAGGCACATAATGGGTGACATCTTTCTTCTTACCAGGCCAGAACATAGACTTCTTCAGATCATCGTTCATTTTGGTAACACTATGATGGACTAACAACTTTGAATTGTGAGCTTCCTTTAATATCTCATCACGAATTCCACTTACACTGGGGAAATACATCTGATGATAAAAATTAAGCAATCCATCTTGAAGACGATAGTTGATAGATAAAATTATGATGCATAAAATTTAAGATGTGATCCACATATAATCCGATAAGACAATTGTGTAAGACCCCCCCCCCCCCCCCCCCCCCCACCTTTTTGATGAAACTCAGGGGAGGCCGAGTCCTTACCGCCCAGAATCGCCGCATTGCAGTGGCACCTTCACTCGAGAAGGTCGCCTCCGCACTCGCCGATTCTGCCGGCTATTCAACACAACATGCCAACCATTTATGAAGAAGCAAGTAAGAGAGATAGGGCGCAGCAAAAATATCCAAGTCCACAACATTAAAAGTAAGCATGTCAACCATGAGAATTTAAAAAATAAGTCCGAAACAATTTCATTATTACATTGCTTAATAATCATAGAGCGGAAGCTGAAATCTAATACAATATATCGGGAACAAACCCGGTATATAATAAAACACTAAATATCCTCAAATACTAAAATTGAAATGATGTAGTCACCATCTTGGAATAGTAGAAGTCTGGTTCTGAATCTCACCGGAGCACGACCTCCAGCTGCAGATGCTCCAAGTCTAGGAAGTGCAGATACATCACGTCCTCCGGCCCAGTGAAACTAGGCCTCCTAGGTCCTGGATCCTGTAGTGGTGTGGTCACAACCGAACGTTAGTATAAAAAGACTTAGTCAAAATCCCCCACCCCTCCTCCCATGACTCCTAAGGACTGGGTGGAAGGAGTGAAGGGGAATGGACATCAAACAAGGTGGAACAAGTAGGTGACAATGGAGCTAGGTATCATAGGTATAAATCAAAAGTTATCTATTCTAGCGGTTCTACTATACAGACTATATAAGGAGTACAAAATCCCAGAAAAGCAATAGTAGTAGAAACAAGGAGCAACGAGCTTTTTAAATGCAAACTAGAGCAAGTAAAATAACAACTAGAGAAACTGCAAAAATAACCTTAACTTATATGCGTACACACAAAGCATTTAAGCTAAGGGTTCTTGCACTAAGGTAAACTCATCGTATAAAAGAGCCCATACTAATTTATACGATGAGGTCTCTGTTTTATGTAAGGATGATATGCTATGATATGCAATACAATGATGCAACTCACCCACCCGACTTTGTATGTACAAACCTTTTGATAGTTCCCTCTGTTCGAGTGTGTCAACTCAGGTACCCAATTGAGGCAAACAGGGCAGTGGATCGAGTTGTCCACTTCTATGCTTGTGTAACACCACCCAACCTAGACCTTACATACGCCCCTAAGAACAAATAGGGTATCCACGTACTATCTGGTAAGCACCACCTTTAGCCCTCTATTCAAGTCTTCACTCAGGTACCCAGTTGAGGAAAACAGGGCATTGGACCGGGCTATCCACTTTTAGGCTAGTATGACACCTCCCAACCTAGACCTTACGTACGCCCCTGAAGAACACACAAGGGTATCTGCACACTACTTGATAAAACAATGCCTCTAAGTGAAACACTAAGCTCTTGGCTCGAAGAGCTCGGTCAGTCCTTTCTTATACTACTGTGTCTACCGCAAGCAGGATCTACCAGTCCTTATCACACCGAGCCCATGGCTCCCAGGATTACACCAATCCTCCACTCAATCTTTCCACCATAATAGGGAGTGATTCTTTCTATGATTAGGTTTCTCTTGTCTACTTGTTAACAATATCCTGCAATTTATGGTTAACTCTAGGCTTCTTGAGGACAACCTTGTGAGGGGCTTGCAGCGGTACTGGGGAGTGTGATGGGCTGACATCCCAAACTCCCTGCTTCCCAGAGCACTTAGCTTTTGTTGGTATCTACCCTTCTTCACAAACCTGCACTTTATTATTACTTCTGCTACTTAGGTGATTTATCCTTACAAAGGAGGGGAAAGGGTAATCACTTGATTACCCCCATCCTTTTCCTTGGTGACCGGGTGCTATCTCACGCGCCTCACCCGCCTCACCCTAGTTCTTAATCTCTCACATTTCAGGGCTCATCCTAAGGTCTACCCATTCCTCATTTCCCTTTTGAAATATTGCTTACTATTTGTTTGATTATCTTCAAGATTTGGACCATAGGTAAATCACTAAGTATCATTAAGTCGACCCATATGATTATTTACTCAAAGTTTGACTTAAAAGAGTCCATAAGGGGGTTCCCATGTTTTGTGAAGTGTCTACCCTAGATGTTCATCAAAATAATATGAGATAATTACTAATGATGTATCATTCCATGAAACTACCAAAACTAGAGAATCATAAATTTTCAACAATTATTTTCACCATAATTAAATTAAATACTATTTAGGGTTTTTCCAAGGTTTGTGAAGGACCTACCCTAAATGTTCATCAAAATAATATGAGATAATTACTACTGAAGTATCATTTCATAAAGCTACCAAATCCAGAGAATCATAAATTATCAACAAATTTTTTCCATATAATTGAATTAAATACAATTTAGAGTTGATAATTTAGATTTTTCCTAAGTGATTAGAACCTAACATTTCATTTATTTGTAAGTGTGATCAAATGCACTTGAATATTAAACTCATGACAAATTTATTCCAAAAATCCCCAAACTAATGGGGTCATGCTAATGAGTCCCCTAACATGCATGGTCAAAAATCAGTGACATGCAAGGTGATTTACACCTTCAATTTCACTAAAAACCCTAAGAGCAAAAAATTTGCAATTTGCACACCATTATCCCTTTGAGCCCTAAGCTTCAAATTGAAGCTCAGAAAAATCTACCCATGCATGTACGCTGAAATTTAACCCAAGCCTCCCTAGACAAAGACAAATCCCCCACCCAAAATTTGGGGTGACTTGGATTATTTAAACACTTACAACACACATTTACATGTAAAGCAAATTTTTCATAAAACTTTAGGAAAAATATGCTACAAAAATTATGAGTTATTAACAACCTAGGTGGGGGCATGACTCAATCATGCCCCCAAATTTCAGAGCTTTTGGGTGTATATAACTCACTAAAACAATGTTTCTAAGTTCCAAACTACATAAAAACACCCAAATTTTCAAATAATAATAATTATAGCTATAGTTAACCAAATGGAATGATTTTGGTGTTTATAGGAAGGTGTGACAACCCTCTATAAGTTTCATATTTTGAAGTTCCCCTGAATCAGGCTCTAGGTAGGGTAAAACTGAGCCCAAAGTGACAGCTCCAATTTATGAACAGTGCGCCAAATCTGGGTTCAATGAACTGGATCCAACCGATCTGGTCCATCGTCACCAATTTCGGATGACCCGGATTACACGCGCAGGCCCCCTTTACGGGGTCAATTTCCGGCCACCTTCGGCCTCATCACGGCTGACCATCACCCCCACTCCATTCGTGAAAGTGGGGGCTACCATTTCCCGCGACACACCGCCGGTGGTGCCATCTCCGGTGACCTTAAGCATGGGAAAAAAACACCCTAATTGTCGGAATTTGGAAGTTGAAATCGAGCTCGTTTGAGCTCGATTCTTTCCTGGAAGTGCTAGAAAACTAGCATAGAGGGAGGGGATGGGGATCCTGTCCTTGGTGGAGCTCTAGCTACGCAGATTTCTCTTGGGTGCCATTAGATGTGTCGTCGGCGAGTCCTAGTTGCCAATCCCATTTCTCCACTGAAATCACTGCTCCAGTAGGGGATTTCGGCTCCTTGAGGGCTTCTGAAGGTGGTGGTGTAGTTCAATTTTGGAATGGGGGGAAAGATAAAGGAGTTACCAGTAATGGCTTCCTCAGTCAGCTCCTTGGCCGTCCAATTGGGCCAGTGCATGCAAGGAGATCCTACCAAAAGCTGGGGAATTAATTCCCCCAGATCAGAGCAGCCGAAAAGGGGAGGGATTGGGTGCCAATTGGCACCCAATTCACCATTTTCTCTTTTTCCCAAGCTTTTTCCCCTTTTTAAAATTAAATTAAATAAATAAATTGGTTTTATTTTGGGTTTTCTGAATTCCCAGGGATTTAAGCCCTAGTGGGCCCCCATGTGGGCTTTGGCTTGGGTTAGTCCATTTGGATTTGGGTTTGAACCCAAATGGGTCAAATTGCCCAATTTGGGGCTTTAGGCTCTAGATTTGATCCAAGCCAAATTCTCCCCCATGTGGTAGACTCAGATTGGTGCCCTAGGGCCTATGGACCCATGGCAAGAGACTTTGGGCCATGGTGGGGCCCCAATTGGGTCAATTTAGCCTTTAAGTGTGATTTTGACCAAAATAGGGGAGGGAGTTGACTTGGTCAAAATTGGCTCAATTGAAGACCACATGATGAGACTTCTGGGTCCCCTAAGTTCCTCTAGATGTCATAGAGCTAAGGGTGAGGTCAATTTCACAATTTGGAATCAATTGGTTAGAGTTTTCCCATTTAGGTCAAAGGGCATTTTGGTCAATTTGGTCAAATTGACCAAAACTGGTGACCATATGATGGGGCTTTTGGGTCAATTGGGTCCCCTTTGGGTTTAGGGTGTTCTCAATAGGTTAGATAGTCAACATGGTCCCCAAAAACCTAGCCCTAGGCCTTATACACAAGGTTACTATTTGGAGACCACTTTGGTCTTGGGGAGTTTAGTTGACCCTAATGACCCCCACTTGGGTCCTATGTAGAATTTTTAGGTCCTTTGGTGAACTCACTCCTAATCCATAGAGTCTGGGTGGTGGGCCTAGGTCAAAGTCCATATTTTTCCTTTTCACACTCAAAAGGGTTCTTCCTAGCCTTGGATGGAGTTTTTGACCTATCATGTCCATGTCATGACCCCTGGTCATGACAAAATACACTCTAGGGCCTATAATGTTGGATCGATTGGCGCCCTTAGAGGGGGGGGGGGTGAATAAGGGAATAAAATTCTTTATAAATTTTTAGATGATTTACTAAATTGTTTAGAGTAAATTAGAATGAAATAACAATTTAACTTAAAGAAAGAAAACAATTGTAATTTGCAATTTTATAACTTACACAAAGTGATAGAAATCAAGTAAACACAAAAAGAGACATGATTGTATTTTATAAAAAGGTGTTTACATAAATTTGATTTCAATATCGCTAGAAATTGGAGGCGTACAAAGTAACACAATTTTTCCTTTTCTATACCGACTTGTATCCCCACAAACCGGTTGGCTGTAGCCTATCTTTCGTCGGATAAGGCCTCAAGCCGCTCTAGCCATTCATTCCCCGGATATGGCCTCGAGCACCCCCTAGATCTAATCACCTAGACCTAGTCGCTAACACAAGGTAAATTCCTCCCTAAGTCCTACCTAGACCTAGTCGCCAACACAAGGCGAATTCTCTAAACGGTTACAAAAAATATATGGAGTGAAAGTAAAGATAATAATAAAAACTCCCTATGAGATCTTCTGAAGTTGGAGATGAAGGATCGCTATAATATGAGCGAGGTTGAAGAGATCTTCCTTCGGATGTAGCGTGACGTAGTCCTCCTCCAGAAATCTCCTTAAGCTTTTTGTGGGAGATCCATCTTCAGCAGCAAAACAACAATGGAGTTTTGGCACAAGTATTCTCTCTGGAAGCTCTCTCAGATCTCTGGAATAAAGGCTTCAATAATTCCCCTGCCCAAAGCAAAAATGAAATCAGGTCTTTAAATAGAAACTGGAGCTAACGCGTGGCGTTAAGGTTAACGCCCAGCATTAGTGAACGTGTACGGCAGTTGCTGAGATCGTGCATAGCGTCGGGAGCGTGGCAGAACCACATTTCGTTGAATGAAACTAATTTCGTCGAACGCGCCTTCGTCGAACGGAATCACATTTCGTCAACTACAACCGTCAGGATCGTGACAAAACCAATTTCGTTAAACGATCCTCATTTCATCGAACGCAATATCGTCATGCAGCAGTTACGTCGAATAGAAGTCCCAGTTCGTCGAACGCAATGAGTCGAGCGCAGTTAACTTCAATTCGTCGAGCGCAGTTCAGTTCTTTGAACATAATAAGTCGAGCGCAGTTAACTTCAATTCGTCGAGCGCAGTTCAGATCATCGAACGCTCTTATTCGTCAAGCGCAGTTCTGTTCGTCGAACGGAAATCCTAGTTCGTCGAACACAGTTTCGTTCAAATTTCGTCGAACGCAGGTTCCTTCAGGTTTCGTCGAGCGCCTTCAGAGTTCGTGGAATGCAGGTTCCTTCAGGTTTCGTCGAGCGCCTTCAGAGTTCCTCGAACGCAGGTTCCTTCAGGTTTCGTCGAGTGCCTTCAGAGTTCGTCGAATGAAGGTTCCTTCAGGTTTTGTCAAGCGCCTTCAGAGTTCATCGAACGCAGGTTCCTTCAGGTTTCGTCGAACGCGCGTTCGTCGAACGGAATCAAAGTTCGTTGAACGCAGGTTCGTCAAGCAAAATTTCATCGAACAGCTAACGCGCAGCGATAAGACCTAACACGAGCGTTTGCACACTTTCTAGATAGTCGTCTCAATCTGTTTTCTACCTTTGGAGTATTGCACCTATAGTTCCTGCACACTCTAAACACGCGACAAGCAAGATCAAATACAATTTGGGATTTGTTATTCTCAAACAAATGGATGTGACACACATGTCCAACAATCACCCCCTTTTGATAACAACAAATCCTCTTAGCGAGAAATCATTAAAGGTGATTATAGAATATGATAAGCGAGATAATAGTGCAACTATAGTATTTGATATGCATGATAATGCACATACTCCCCCTATCTTAATTCTCCCCTTACATAAATGTAATTTATGTTTTACTCCCCCTAAATGATTGATTACATGAATTAGTCTCCTCGTATTCTTCTATATTTCTCCTATATAGATTTTTTCAATTAATCTCCCCCTTTTGGTATTATCAAAAGAAGGTAGGGTGAGGGCAGTAAGAAGGCATTTCATATAAATGATAAAGCATGATCGAGCTTTTGTAATATAGATAATGATAAAAATTTTAAGCATAGTATATATAAGAGATTTCAAATAAAAAGATAAATGTTGTAAGCAAGCGGAAGATTAAAAGAAACATCTTTTTGTAAGCATGAAAAGCATAAGTAAAAATATGAGTTTTAAGTTCAAAATGTAAAAATGTTTTAACCTTTTTGAAATCTCATAGTTTTTCATAAAGATACGAAGCATGAAAATGAACATATCAAAAAGAATATACTACAATGTTGCTAAATTTTAAGTTCAAGAGATACCAAAACATTATAGAGATCATGCTAGGTTATCTAGTGCATTTATTATATAAAGAGTAGTATAGATAAAGCATTAGAATCCAATACTCATGAGAAGAAGTGTTATGAAAGATAATGATGTGCACATAAGTGTATTTTGGCAATGTTAACAATTTATTTAAATCACAAAATACAAGACATATGTAAAGTAAAGTGCACAATAAAACACAAGTAAATTAACTTTCACACACTTTAATGCATACTATTTTATTAAAAGTGGTGTATTAATCAAAGGGTTGCACAAGACACTTTACTATTCTTTCCAAGGTGCTTAACCTCACAATGCTTATGAAGACTTATCGGGAGATTCAAGTAATGCTTGGTGGAGTTATAGTTGTCTACATATATAATTTTTTTGTTTACATTTGTGCGACAACATTCTCCGAATACACTTGTTTTGCAAACCCACAATTTTTAAAACTTAACCACTTTTCAAAATTTCATAAGTGCAATTCAAATGTAGTGTAGGTAATAAACTTATGCAAGTTTTAATTTATTGTACAAATACAATACACAAACATGCATTTTTAGATTTAAACACACATATTGATTACCAAAATAAGTGAGTGAAAGGTATCATTATCAATCATTATACATTTACTCATACTTAGAGGCATGCTAAGCTTAGTTCTACACATATTTTTCAATACAATTGATGCACTTTAACTAGATATATCAAAGCATGATAAACAAAACAATGTTCATAGTAATTTGAAGGAATAAATGTTAACATTATAAATAATTCTAACTAATAGAATTCATTCATGCTTGATATTAGCAATAAAGATCATACAGTTTTTTTGTTGTTTTGAAAAATTTTAATGAAATAAAAACAAAAAAATCACAAAATTATATTTTTGTATTTTTGAATTTTGAATTTTTGTAGTTGATTTTCTTAAATATAAATTAAAACAAAGATAATAAATGTCAGAAATTCAAAAACAAATTAGTAAATATAAACTAACATATTTTTAAGGATTTTTAGAAATTTGAAAAATCAGAAAACTCCAACACCCATGTTAACGCCAGCGTTAGGGCTAACGCTGGAAACAGTACACGATTTTTTGAGAATTTGAAAAATCTGATTTTTGATATTTATTAAGTGTCCTTAGAGTAGTCTTATGCAAAAATTTTGCAATTTTTGGAGATGTCTTGATTGCTCAAATTTGCATAAAACTTTAGCTTTTTTCAAAAAGCTAAAGTTTTACAAAAACATTTAAGCTCAAAAAGATAAATTATGCAAACACAAGAGGACATTTTTTATTAAACAACCCAAAATATGCATGATTTAAGTGATAAGTAAATAAAATGATCATGCAAAGAGTAAAATAAGTATGTCCTAAGATTAATAAAACTACCCCGACTAAATGTCTACACCCTAGCCTCGTGCCAAGTGACGGATGGGCATGAGGAGCTGCACACATGTCGTAGGTTGGGGTGTTAATCCCATATGCACACACTAGAGAACGCTAAACCTAGCACTCTTTCCCCTCAGTGCCTCGCAAGGCCCCACTGGAACCCTCACCGGTTAAGGATAAGACATGACTTAGAGGTTAGGTCTCTAATGCATTCAACCCTACGCCCCCGCTATTGTGAGAAATGAAGTCATAAGTGAATAATCTTTGGACAACCTATGCTTTTAAACTATGGGTTGATTTATAAACTATGGGTTTTGTTTAATGTGATGAGTTATATAATGCCGCATAGTTTTTCTACTTTTATGAGATGACGATATGAGATAACTAGCACAATTGCTAATATTCAATAAGTGATAAAGCTAGTATGATGAGTTTTGGGTTTAATGTCATGCCATAAGATTAATATTAATATTGCATGTATTCTAAAATAGATATTCAAATTATAGATCTATAATAGAGTGATGATTAAGATTGATTTATACTTTCATTACAAAGTTTATTCTAGAGTCTACAAATATGAGAGATACATGCAATCACTAGCAAAGCATATCAATACATCAAATAATGTAAAGAAAACATTATTCATATTTTTATCATAAGATTCATAATTCTTAGATGATAAACATTAATGATTTGAGATATTTCTTGATAAAACATGATTTATGATTATAGAGAATTTTACATATAATATATGATAGATCATCATGATGTATGTGAATTCTATTCCTTCTAAACTTATGACAAAATGATTTGGTGATTTTTTTTGAATAAGCATGTTTGATTTTTAAGTCTAGAAAATGATGATCATGTAATCATATCAAAGACAAAGATCACATATATAATGTTTTAAAATTTATAATTAAATTGCACTCAATAATTGAAACTATTGATCTTTGGTTTTGCAAGATGATATATGATTCTTGATACAATATTCATATATATATTCTAATAATTAATCCATAAACTATGTGGTTGTTGGAATTTTAGTATTTTATTATAAATCATATAGTTATCATGAAATTTGAATAACATTGTAAATGTTATACCTAGCATATAAATTTAAGCATTAAATAAGAAGTGATGCTAGGATGATGAGTTTTAAAGCAATGTTATAATAGAGGATTAATGGAGATAATGTTGCATGTAATATGAGAAGAACTCAAATTATTTTTCTTTATACCAAGAATGAAATGATTAAAATTTTGATTTGAACTTAATGATACAGGATGATTGTAAGGTCTAAATACATGCAAACAATGGTGACACACCTTACATACAATAACAAGGGATATCATGTGATGAAGAATCCAAAGACACAGAAATTGCCGAAATAAGAAAACTAATATAGCTTTTAAACAAAGTTGAGTTTGGGAAATTTTACAGCAGCAAACAAATTTGAACGGGCAAGTTTGGTTCTCCGTTGGATGGAGATTTCTGTGCTCTTTCTGAAAAGATATTAAATGCCAAAATCGGACAAGCGGATCAAAAGAAATGGCTTTTTAAAGTTTTGATCTAAAACTCGCATTTTTGAAAGATTAAACATGCGTTTTATGAATGTTTGTTTTTTATTTTATTTGATAATATTTTTCAATATAAGGACTAACATATGCAGCAAACAAAATAGAAAATAATCAAAAACATTGCGCATTTTAATTTTTATCCTAAGCCCTTTAATAAACCATTTAAATACATTCTTTAAAATAAATTCATTAGTCTTGATAATAATTTCAATAATCAAATTATAATGATAATTCAAGACATTGATGGGTAAGGGATTTAAAAGGATATATAAAACAGTTTTTAAGAAATGAGAGGTAGGTCACTTTTGAAATCATATGACTTTATGTTCAATTTTAATTCAATTGAATTGATAATCATTAGGCTAAGATAAGTAAGTCATATATTATGAAATATAAAGTGACCATAAACATTTTGGATCAAAAAATACAAAACAAACAAAAGAAAAAGAAATAAAGCACATCATGAAGTAGAGTATTGATATTTCATTTTTAATTGTTTCTACTTCATGCAAATGAATGGATATTAATGAATAAGAGATTTAGGTATCCAAAGGAGACCAAGTGGGATGGTTCCTTTGGGTACCCAAATACATCGTGGTGGCTTTTGGGAAGATAATGATGAATGGGCTTTTTCAATTAAAGATGATATGTCATTTTTCTTTATGGGTCTCCATTCATACGTTGGTTGTTTATCACTTAAATCCATATAATGATTATGTGACATCTTTATATGATGATAGTTGTTTATAAAATAATTCATTTTGGGTTTATGTTTATTCAAATTATTTTTCAAAATAGCTTGATGTTGATAATCATCATGAATTTTATTATATGGATTCTTTGAAAGTTTATAAGACTGATTGTCTTTTTTTAGAAGTGATTGTTGAAAGAGTGGGTTACAATAAATTTTAAATGATTGATTCTTATTTTGATGATTTTCATTTTCACTCTTTCTTATAGACATACTCTTATAATATGAAGGATAATATGTTATAGTTTGATTTTCATGAAAAGGAGTTTTTAAATATGTGTCATGATTGAAAATATATTGAGACTTATAATAGTGACTCTTAAGAATTTTGTGAGGGTCATAATTCTTTTTGAAACTAAACTCCTTTTTAGTTGATGTATGAAAATGGTCCTTTTTAGAAATGATTTTGTAAGTTAATTTATTTTTATTCAAAATCTTATGATGAAAGTCATTACTAGAAATTAGAACTTTTTCAACAAAAGATTTTAATTGTCTTAACTTGCAAGTTAAAGAATCATTTTCAATTATCAATTTTTCATTATGCCTTTGAGAAACTAAGAGCCCTTTTTCAATATCCTTGAATTTTTCTTTTAATAGATTGCAATCAAAACAAGAAATAAGAATTTTAACTAAAGAGCATGAAAGAGAATTTAACACATCAATATTTGATTCTACGTTATCGTTGGCTTTTAAAGATTTATTTTCTAAACGTAATTTGGAATTAGCAATTTTTAACTTTAAAATTTTATGTTTAGCAATTTTAAGCATACGAGATGTAGAAATAGAATTTGTTACAAAAAGAGAAGTTTTTGATTTTCTTACATTGCTATGGGATGAGGCAAGATTTGAACCAAGGGTTACTTTGACATCTTCGCATTCCTCTTCCATAGGTGAATTTCCATCTTCTCTTTTGCTTGATGTGTTGCTAACAAATGAGTCCAATATTGTGACGTTGTATTCTTCTTCCTCCAAGCATAAGTCCTCATCAGTTTCTTCTTTTGGGTCCATAAGGAATTTCTCTTGTTCATCATCCGTGGAAGGAAGACAATAAGAATTCTCAAGAAATTTCCAAACTTCATAAGCAGTAGGAAGTGTATTAATAAGTTTGAAAATATTTTGATCTAATGCACAATATATACTATTCATTGATTTGGCATTTAAAAACATTTCATTTTTATTTAAAATACTTGGGGGCATTTTAATTGTAATATTCCATACTTTAATATCCAAAGATTTAAGAAATTTTTCCATAAGAATTTTCCACCCATTATAATTTTTGCCTTCAAATAACGGTGGAGCCAAAGATTTTTCATTTATAAGAAAATTTCCCCCACTAGTAGAGGCGAGATCATGAGACGCCATTATTCCTATTTTTTAAACCGTTTGGAATAACCTAGCTTTGATACCACTTGTTGGATCGATTGGCGCCCTTAGAGGGGGGGGGGGGGGGTGAATAAGGGAATAAAATTCTTTATAAATTTTTAAACGATTTACTAAATTATTTAGAGTAAATTAGAATGAAATAACAATTTAACTTAAAGGAAGAAAACAATTGTAATTTGCAATTTTATAACTTACACCAAATGATAGAAATCAAGTAAACACAAAAAGAGACATGATTATATTATATAAAAGGTGTTTACATAACTTTGATTTCAATATCGCTAGAAATTGGAGGCGTACAAAGTAAAACAATTTTTCCTTTTCTATACCGACTTGTATCCCCACAAACCGATTGGCTGTAGCCTATCCTTCGCCGGATAAGGCCTCAAGCCGCTCTAGCCATTCATTCCCCGGATATGGCCTCGAGCACCCCCTAGATCTAATCACCTAGACCTAGTCGCCAACACAAGGTAAATTCCTCCTTAAGTCCTACCTAGACCTAGTCGCCAACACAAGGCGAATTCTCTAAACGGTTACAAAAAATATATGGAGTGAAAGTAAAGATAATAATAAAAACTGCCAATGAGATCTTCTAAAGTTGGAGATGAAGGATCGCTATAATATGAGCGAGGTCGAAGCGATCATCCGTCGGATGTAGCGTGACGTAGTCCTCCTCCAGAAATCTCCTTAAGCTTTTTGTGGGAGATCCATCTTCGGCAGCATAACAACAATGTAGTTTTGGCACAAGTATTCTCTCTGGAAGCTCTCTCAGATCTCTGGAGTAAAGGTTTCAATAATTCCCCAGCCCACAGCAAAAATGAAATCAGGTCTTTAAATAGAAACTGGAGTTAACACGTGGCGTTAAGGTTAACGCCCAACATTAGTGAACATGTACGGCAGTTGCTAAGATCGTGCATAGCGTCGAGAGCGTGGCAGAACCACATTTCGTCGAACAAAACTAATTTTGTCGAACGCGCCTTCGTCGAACGGAATCCCATTTCATCAACTGCAACCGTCAGAATTGTGGAAAAACCAATTTCGTTGAATGATCTTCATTTCATCGAACGCAATATCGTCGTGCAGTAGTTTCGTCGAACAGAAGTCCCAGTTCGTCGAACGCAATGAGTCGAGCGCAGTTAACTTTAATTTGTCGAGCGCAGTTCAGTTCGTCGAACACAATAAGTCAAGTGCAGTTAACTTCAATTCGTCGAGCGCAGTTCAGTTCGTCGAACGCTCCAATTCGTCAAGCGCAGTTCTGTTCGTCGAACAGAAATCCCAATTCATCGAACATAGTTTCATTCAGATTCGTCGAACGCAGGTTCCTTCAGGTTTCGTCGAGCGCCATCAGAGTTTGTCGAACGCAGGTTCCTTCAGGTTTCGCCGAGCGCCTTCAGAGTTCGTCGAACGCAGGTTCCTTTAGGTTTTGTCGAACGCAGGTTCCTTTAGGTTTTGTCGAGCGCCTTCAGAGTTCATCGAACGCAGGTTCCTTCAAGTTTCATCGAATGCGCGTTCGTCGAACGGAATCAAAGTTCGTCGAACGCAGGTTCATCAAGCAAAATTTACGCGCAACGATAAGACCTAACGCGAGCGTTAGCACACTTTTCAGAGAGCCGTCTCCAATCTATTTTCTACCTGTGGAGTATTGCACCTATAGTTCCTGCACACTCTAAACACACGATAAGCAAGATCAAATACAATTTGGGATTTGTTATTCACAAACAAAGGGATATGACACCCATGTCCAACATAGAAGTCCTAGGGATTTTACAAATCCAAATACACAAAGAAATCATTTCATCCCCAAAATTTACGATTAGGTCTACGGGGATTAAATCTTACGCACTTAATGAAAACTTTAGTCAAAAACATGTGTTTACCTGGAGAGAATAGCTCCGGGTGACGTTGTCGCATAAGGTCCAATGGTTTCCAAGTGTGTTCTTCTTATCCATGGTTGGACCATAAGACCTACACCAGCGGGACCCCCTTGTCCCGCATCCTCTGAGTTGTCATTTCGTTGATGCGCACTGGCTTCATTACCACAGTGCGATCGATTTCCACCGGACCGTCTGGGGTCGTAATTTATTGTTGCGGCTATAACAGTGCTCTCCGCAGCGAGGAGACATGAAACACATTATGCAGCTCTTCCAGCTCTGGTGGTATCTACAGTTTATAGGCCACAGGGCTGATCCGTTCCCAGATCCTAAATTGCCCCATATACCTTGGGCTAAGCTTCTTGTGCCTGCGCACCCACGATACGCCATGAACCAGATGTATCTTCAGGAATATAATGTATCCTACCCAGAATTCTACTCTGCGATGTCGGGCATCATAGTATTTAGCCCGACGACTCTGTGCTTCCAACATGCGTTCTTGAATCATACAGACCTGAGCGTCTGTGTCTCTCATAAAATCTGAGCCAAGCTCCTTTGGGTCCACCTTATGTACCATGACAACGGTGTCCTGCATCGACGACCATACAACGCTTTGTAAGGGGCCATCCCAATACTTGCCTGATGGATGTTATTGTAAGAAAACTCAATGGTCGGTAGCAATTTCTCTCAGGGCTCCCAGCAATCCAATATGCATAACCGTAGCAGGTCCTCAATCGTTCATATTGTTCGCTCTATCTACCCATCAGTCTGAGGGTGAAAGGCAATGGTGAAGGTTAACCACGAACTTAAATAGGCTTGGACTGCTTTCCATTCCCTTGACGTGAATCGTCCATCCCGATCCGATACGATTGGTTTTGGTACTCCGTGGTATCGCACAAACTGTTCAACGAACAGCCACAATAAAACTTTAATAGGAGCTCCCTTTCGCATGGGTATAAACCTAGCGACTTTGGTCAGTCTGTCTATAATTACCCAAACTGAGTCATGACTTGAGCAAGTGTGGGGCAATCCGTGCATGAAATCCAAGTATATGTCCGCGAACATCCATTCAGGTACCGGCATTGGTTGTAGCAGCCCACTTAGGAGTTTGCATTTAGATTTTGTAACACCCTCCCTATTACATAGCATATAGCAGTATGTCCAGCCGGAACCCCACGCCATATGAAATGAACAGAAGAGCGCGTTACTTAATTAGCATTACACAGTTAAGAATATAACTATCTCAGCGCATAGAGTCGCTTAACAGAAGCATTTAATTTAAGATAAAACCAGTTCATACATTGTCCACACTAACTATTAGGAATGAAATACAACAAGTTATTTACAAGGTTTGTTTACAACATGTTTATAACAAAAGTGGCTTCCAAACATCGGCACGAAAGCCGGCCACACATGAAAACAGTAAACAAATCAACTCGGCCTTCGAGGGCCAGCTCAGCACATCACACATAGCAGCAGGGGCTTCAGCCTGCTAATTCCCGCTAGCCTCGCCAGGACCTGTACAAGCAAATCCACCAAGCGGTGGGAAAACAAGTAACCGGTCAGCTTTAGATGACCCAGGCTTATAACGATCCCACCCCATGCTCGGGGCAGCGGTGCTCCTTCCCTGCAGGCAAGCAACAACAGTATATATTTCACAGGTGCGTCTAAGCACCGCATAGAAACATTCATCACACGGTGACATCAAGTCACATGTTAAGTGCGCTCACGACACGCCATCCTCAAGTACTTTTTCAACTTGGATGATCAGATTGAGCTAGGCCGTACACATGAAATTCCGGCACTATCATTATGAGCTAGATGTCAGGATTCACCTATGCCTGGCCCGGGTTCGGTTCAGCTTGTGCCCACGCTCATAAATGTCAGGATTCAACTTAGCCTGACACGAGTTTGGCTTCCCCTTGGCCCGACGAACTATAACCTCACATTGTCATTACCTCAGCCTCAGGGGCGAGGTCCAAACACGATAAGCAATCTCAATGATTACTGTCCCCGACGTTACCTCTTAACGCTGGGTGTTAGCCCTTAACGCTGGGCGTTACTCATTTCCGGGTAATTTCTGGGTAACACCTCCAGAACTCACTACAGCACGTCTCAGTACTTAGAACCTGAAAAATACAACATATGGCGCTAACGCCATCTTTAGCTCTAACGCCTGGCGTTAACGAACAGAACAGCAAGCAACATCACCAATCCAGACCAACCTGTCCAGATGGGCTTCACACAGCATGCCTATGTCTGTACTACCATTCCGGACTCTATATGCAAATTTTGTGGGGATAACAACAACCCACCAAAAGAACCTATCTACTAATTAGTAGAAGTCATCCTAAGCATGAAAATCAAAGGACAAACATGTCCAAAGATGAAGGGAGGAGAATCGTTACCCTTGGTGCTTGTTTCGGTGCCATAGAATCGATAGAAGATCGGCTGGAATCTTTTGAAACAACTTCCTCTCCTCTGAATCGACGATGGCACAAACACAAAAGAATCTCCTTCACTGATTTGCCTTCGGCACAATGTACAGCTAGCCAAAAGAGACCTCCTTCCTTCTGGTCATGACTCCTCTGCCTTTGAAAATAGCTTGGAATCAGAATTTAGAAGGGAAAATGAAGTTGGCTGCCATTTATATTTTTGGCGTTAGCCCCTAAGGCGGTGGCCAAACTTATCCACAGCCGCTTAAGGAAAATCGACGGGAAGCTAACGCTGGCATTAGCTCTAACGACAATCGACATCTCGTTCCGTCGAGACGACGACACGCTTAAGTCCTAGGCTAACGCCTGGAGCTAGCTCTCAGACTTAACAATCCGCTGGGAAAATTCTGGGGTGCTACAAACATTTCTCGAGAAGAACATAAAGAATTTCTTGAGAAGTACCTAACGCCTAGCGTTAACCATAACGCCTAGCGTTAGCACCTTACAGCAACCCTCTTTCTTTTGCTGGGGAAATCTGTGGTGTTACAATCCCCCTCCCCTTAAGGAAAGTTCGTCCCGAACTTCCAATTCTAAGAAAGAAAGCAACAGTACAAAACACATAACTTGTACCTCAACGAAATAGTTCGGGGAACTCATCACGCATGGTTTGCTCACGCTCCCACGAAAGCTCCTCATGCCCGCAGTTGTTCCAGCGGACTTTGACCATTTGGATCATTTTATTCTGTAACTGCTTGACATCAGTGTCTTCGATGCAAATAGGCGTGACCAATGTCTTCAGCTCATCATTGACCGACGCCTGATCCTTCACTAGGACCTGGCTAGGCTCTGGCACAGCTTTCCGCAGCACAAATTTGTGAAACACATAGTGTAGTCCGCTCAACTCTGTCGAAAGAGTGAGCCAATAGGCAGCTTCACCAACACGTTCCAGTATTTCAAACGGTCCAACGTATCTCGGACTCAGCCTTTTCAAGCGACGAATCCTTGACATACCCTTGAATGGTTTGATCTTTAGGTAAACCCAGTCGCCCATGGCAAACTCGACATTTCTGTGTTTGGCGTTGTAGTATTTTGCCTTCCTATCTTGTGCATTCAACAATCTCTCTCGGGTTGTTCGAATAGCCGAATTTGCATCTTCGACTTCCTTCCATTTAAATATCTTCGTCTCGCCTGTCTCCACCCAAGCTAAGTGAGTGTGGAAAGCTCTACCATAGAGGGCCTCGAAGGGCGCCATCTTTATACTTGCCTGATAGCTGTTATTGTAAGCTAATTCGATCATGAACAGATGATCTTCCCACCTCTTAGCGAAATCCAGGACGCACATACAGAGCATATCCTCCAGAGTTCTGTTCGTACGTTTAGTCTGTCCATCTGTTTGATGGTGGAAGGAAGTACTAAACTTCAACTTTGTACCCAACAACTGGTGGATTAGCATCCAATCATTTGACGTAAAGCGCCCGTCTCGGTCACTGACGATGCTACGGGGCACACCGTGCAATCGTACGACGTTATCAATATACAACTTTGCTAACTTTTCCACTGAATCGTCCTTCCGGTTTGGAATAAAGTGGGCTACCTTCGACAAGAGATCCACGATCACCCACACGGCATCATTCTCACTCTGCGATCTCGGCAAACCGTGCACAAAATCCATCGAAATGTCATCAAATTTCCATTCCAGCACAGGCAACGACTTCAGGAACCCTCCAGGTTTCTGACATTCGACCTTCACAAGTGCGCAAGTTTTACACTTTGCCACGTAAAGGGCGATGTCCTTCTTCAAACCTGGCCACCAAAACAACTTTTTCATGTCTTGGTACATTTTCGTGCTCCCTGGGTGAATTGAGTACTTTGTAAAATGGGCTTCGTACATCAATTCCTCCCGCAATTTACCCACATTTGGGACGCACAATCGACCGTAGTCCAACACAAACTCTGTAGCATTCCCAACCTCAGACTCTGCCAAGTAGCGCTGCATGCTCGAATCAAGTTCCAGGGCCTGTCATATTCTGTCCGCGAGGTCGTATTGCACCTCCGTCCAGTTCAAGCACGCACTCACACTAGAACTCCTCTCCACACAGGAGATCTCTAAAGCTTCTAAGACATTGATCAAACGTGAGTCATGCATCTGAACCCAGATGGCCTGCGCAGAAGCTCTCCGGCTCAAAGCATCTACGACGACATTTCCCTTCCTGGGAGTATAGTGTATCTCGAAAGTGTAGTCCCCCAGGAACCCCATCCACCTTCGCTGTCGCATATTGAACTCTTTCTGATTTAACAGATACTTTAGGCTCTTATGGTATATAAAGATATCCACCTTCACACCATACAAGTAGTGCCGCCATAATTTCAGAGCGAAGATCACGGCCGCCAACTCCAGGTCGTGGACCGAGTAATTCTGCTCATGCACTTTCAACTGGCGAGATCCATAAGCTATCACTTGACCGTGCTGAAGAAGTACGCAGCCTAAGCCGCTCCCTGACGCATCGCTGTAAATTTCATAGCCTTCTGTACCACATGGCAAACACAAGATTGGTGTCGTGGTCAGATGACTCTTTAACTCCTCGAAATCTTGTGCACACGCTGGTGACCAAACAAACTTCTGATCTTTCCTTGTCAAAGTTTTGAGAGGAAGAGCAATCCGCGAAAAGTTCTCCACGAAGCACCTATAGTAGCCAGCAAGTCCTAGGAAACTCCTGACTTCTGCTACTGACTTCAAAATGGGCCACTCCTGGATATCAACTATCTTTGCTGGATCCACTGCGATACCCTCACCACTAACAACATGACCAAGGAACGCTACTGAGGCTAACCAAAACTCACACTTGGAGAATTTGGCATACAGCTGACTCCGTTGTAGGGTCTCCAAAACTACGCGTAAATGAATCGCGTGATCTTCTTCAAATTGAGAGTAGACCAGAATATTGTCAATAAAGACGATCATGAACCGGTCAAAGCATTCACGAAAGGCCCTATTCATCAGATCCATGAACACTGATGGCGCATTCATTGGTCAAAACGGCATCACTGTGAACTCGTAGTGCCCGTAGCGGGTACTAAATGCCGTCTTGGGAATGTCGCATTCCCGAATCCGCAACTGGTAGTAGCCAGACTTAAGATCCAGTTTCGAATACACCGTTGATCCGACTAGCTGATCAAACAAGTCATCGATTCGAGGAATCAGATACTTGTTCTTCTCGGTCAGCTTGTTCAATTCACGATAGTCGATAGAGAGACGTAGGCTTCTGTCCTTCTTCTTCACAAAAAGGTCCGGATCACCCCAAGGTGACGTACTTGGGCGTATATAGCCTTGCCCTAGCAACTCCTATAATTGAACATTCAACTCTGCCATCTCCTTAGGTGCAATTCTATAAGGAGAGCGTGACACATGTTTGGCACCTGGCATCAACTCTATTGTGAAGTCAATCTCTTGCTGAGGTGGCACCCTAGGAAGATCTTTCAGAAACACATCAGGATACTCTGCAATTACAGGAACGTCACTCAAACTGGGATGAGGCTTTGCAGCTCCCACTAGCACAAAACACAATTCTGCACCTTGCCGAACTGCCTTGACTACTTGGACAGCAGACATCAACGTCTTGCTCGATCCTCGCAAACCAGCAAACATAGTCGTACGATCGGTATTCTGCCCTAGTGTGACCTCCTTAGAAGTGCAATCAATGTAGGTCTACTGCACCGACAGCCAGTCCATACCAAAGATCACATCGAACTCAGAAAGGGGCAGTATCAATGCTTCCAAATCAAAATCTTGACTTCCAATTCGCACCTTGACAACACAACCTCAATCTGCACGCATCGAGCAGCCATTGGGCAGCATCACATCTAATCATTCCTTTTTTAATGATGAAGGCACCCCAAGCAGTTGTATGAAGGCCTCCGATAGAAAAGAATGTGAAGCTCCCGTATCAAACAACGCTCTTGTCAGAGAGTTAAATATTAAGACAAAGCTTAATACACACAAGGTTAACAAGCAATGCACAAGGTATGAAGTATCAAAAGCAATAAAAGTTGTATACTAATGCATACATGTTACCACATCGCTTTGCTTTATGGCCTCCTGCTGGCCAAGGTTGTACACTCTGGGCTGGGCTGGAGCAGCATGGGATGCAGTTGACTCCACCGCCTTCCCTTTCTCTGTCGCATATGCCGCAGCCGCCTTCTTGCCGCCACGACAGTCTTGGGCTATATGACTTGGCTTACCACAATTAAAACAGATGAGTGGGCCTCGCCCAGTGGCCAAACCCAAAGCAGCAGATTGAGCTGACCCAGAAGGTCGCGCTCTGTTCCTCTACCTGCCTCACCCAGACTTCGCAGAGCTCGGCGCTTTGAACTCTGGATTTAATTACCACCGCTAACTCCTTCCTGCTCTGGGAACGCTTCACATCTTTTTCTAAGGAACGAGCCGTATTGACCAGGGTCATAAACCATGTTTCATTAGGCCCCGACAAAAGGAACCGCAACTCTTCCCGCAGACCTTCATAGAACCGATTGGTCTTCTGAGCTTCATCGGCAAAGGTCGCTCCTGCGTATCGCCCCAACCGCGTAAACTCATGTAGGTAATCATCAATCATACGATCACCTTGAGTTAGACAGTTGAACTGATTCTCCATCTCAATCTGTTGAGCAGGTGGGAGGTACCACACCAAGAACATTCCTGAGAACTCGTCAAACGAGATGTCCGACAGCTGTCTTCCTGCTAGCTAATGCAACTCTATCTCGCCCCACCACAACTGCGCCTCCCCATAGAGTAGGAAGGTTTCCAAAGTAACCTTCTGCCCTTCCTCCGTATCAGTGGCCTTCAAGGTCTTGCGCACCCCCGATATCCAATCCTCAGCTTGCGTCGGGGTTCCTGCCCCCGTGAACGTAGGAGGATGGAAACTCAAAAAGCACTGCATTTGTTGGTTTGGAGCTCTTCTTGCCCTCACCGGCACTGGTCTTTCAACCACTGGTTCAACTGCTACAGCCGGTACTGGAGCCACCCCAAGGGTAGGAGGTTGTCCAGGGACATGCCCTCCAGGTTGTGCAGTGAACATAACAAACACCGCTTCAGCTATCATCCTCACTGTCTCAGCAGAAGGAGGAGTAGGCACCTCAGCTGGTGCACTGCTCGCAGTCGAACGCGGGGGTGGAGACGGCCCCGCTCTACTCCCAACCGCCTATATATGTGCACAAAACACAATTAGCGACTAAGAGATAGCATGGAATAACAAAGGAACTCATAAGTTCCATCACAAGGCTACAATCAAACAGGTAGTTCATTCCTAAAGTGGACAGTTATTGGATATTTACATGTCTTAACGGCGACGCACATACATGCTCACCACCCCTTAAAAGAATTCAACCACAAATTCAGATGGAAAGGGAACGAGACCCGTAGCTGATACCAATTTGTAACACCCTCCCTGTTACATAGCATATAGTAGTAGGTCCGGTCGGGACCCCACGCCATATGAAACGAACGGAAGAGCGCGTTACTTATTTAGCATTACACAGTTAAGAATATAACTATCTCAGCCCACTGAGTCGCATAACGGAAGCTTTTAATTTAAGATAAAACCAGTTCATACATTGTCCACACTAGCAACTAGGAATGAAATACAACAAGTTATTTACAAGGTTTGTTTATAACATGTTTATAACAAAAGTGGCTTCCAAATATCGACTCGGTCTTCGAGGGCCAGCTCAGCACAGCACACACAGCAGCAGGGGCTTCAGCCCGCTAATTCCTGCTAGCCTCTCCAGGACCTGTACAAACAAATCCACCAAGTGGTGGGAAAATAAGTAACCGGTAAGCTTTAGCTGACCCAGGCTTCTAACGACCCCACCCCATGCTCGGGGCAGCGGTGCTCCTTCCCTGCAGGCAAGCAACCGTAGTATATATTTCACAGGCGCATCTAAGCACCGCATAGAAACATTCATCAAACGGTGACATCAAGTCACACGTTAAGTGCACTCACGGCACGTCATCCTCAAGTCCTTTTTCAACTTGGATGATCAGATTGAGATAGGCCGTACACACGAAGTTCCAGCACTATCGTTATGAGCTAGATGTCAGGATTCACCTATGCCTGGCCTGTGTTTGGTTCAGCTTGTCCTCGCACTCATAAATTTCAGGATTCAAATTAGCCTGACACGGGTTTGGCTTCCCCTTGTGCCCGACGAACTATAACCTCACAGGGTCATTACCTCAGCCTCAGGGGCGAGGTCCAAACATGATAAGCAATCTCAATGATTACTATCTCCGGCGTTACCTCATAATGCTGGGTGTTAGCCCATAACGCTGGGCGTTACTCTTAACGCTGGGCGTTAGCTCATTTCTGGGTAATTTCTGGGTAACACCTCCAGAACTCACTACAACACGTCTCAGTACTCAGAACCCGAAAAACACAACATATGGCGCTAACGTCAGCGTTAGCTCTAACGCCTGGCATTAACGAACAGAACAACAAGCAACATTACCAATCTAGACCAACCTGTCCAGATGGGCTTCACACAGCATGCATATGTCTGTACTACCATTCCGGGCACTATATGCAAATTTTGTGGGGATAACAACAACCCACCAGAAGAACCTATATACTAATTAGTAGAAGTATTCCTAAGCATGCAAATCAAAGGACACGCATGTCCAAAGATGAAGGGAGGAGAATCGTTACCCTTGGTGCTTGTTTCGGTGCCATAAAACCGAAAGGAGATTGGCTGGAATATTTGTTAAACAGATTCCTCTCCTCTGAATTGACGATGGCACAAACATAAAAGAATATCCTTCACCGATTTGCCTTTGACACAACGTACGGCTAGCCAAATGATACCTCCTTCCTTCTGGTCACGACTCCTCTGCCTTTGGAAATAGCTTGGAATCAGAATTTAGAAGGGAAAATGAAGTTGGTTGCCTTTTATATTTTTCTTAGCTAACGCGGGCGTTAGCACTTAACGCGGGTGTTAGCCCCTAAGGCGGTGGCCGAACTTATCCACAGCCGCTTAAGGAAAATCAATGGGAAGCTAACGTTGGCGTTAGCTCTAATGCCAATCGACATCCCGTCCCGTCGAGACGACGACACGCTTAAGTCCTAGGCTAACGCATGGCGCTAGCTCTCAGACTTAACAATCCGCTAAGAAAATACTGGGGTGCTACAAACATTTCTCGAGAAGAACATAAAGAATTTCTCGAGAAGGACCTAACGCCTAGCGTTAACCATAATTCCTGGCGTTAGCGCCTTACAGCAACCCTCTTTGTTTTGCTAGGGAAATCTGGGGTGTTACAGATTTCACCAATTGGCAAGTCTTTCAATGAGTTACATACTGTATGATGTCACTCTTCATCCCCGACCAATATACTCTCCTCCTAAGGTCTGTGGTCATCTTAGAAATCCCAGGATTGACGGAGTATTTGGTGTCGTGTGCTTCTGCTAAAATGCCCTCTCGCACTCGTCCACCCATGGGGATGTACAAACGACCTTTATAATGCAGTAAACCATCATTTAGGGTGTAGTCGCCCGCATTGCCGCTTCCTATAGATTCGAAGATTGGTTCCAACTCAGGCTCCATCTTTTGTTCTGCCCGGATGCGGTCCCGGATGTCACTAATTATCTGATGGCAGATAGATATTCTTTATAACCTTGGGGCTCATCCTTCGATACAAGGGTTATATGCATGTTGTCAAGCATTCACATTATCTCCAAGGCCATTATTTGTGGTTCTGCTTCTTTCGCCCGACCACTCGGCTTAGCACATCTGCTACCTTGTTAGCTTTTCCTGGGTGGTAGTGCATGCCATACTGATAGTTGCATAAATATTCCATCCATCGCCTTTGTCGAAGGTTCAGATCCTCTTGGGTATCGACATACTTCAGGTTTTTATGGTTCGTGAAAATGTCGCAGTGAACGCCATAGAGATAGTGCCTCCAGATCTTCAATGCAAATGTCACTGCTCCTAGTTCGAGGTCATGCACTGGATAGTTTTGTTCGTGTTTCTTTAGCTGTTGGGAGGCGTAGGCAATCACATGTCCGTGTTGTATCAGGACGGCACCCATCCCTTGATATGACGCATCCGTGTATAACTGGAAGCCTTCTTTACCAGAGGGTAGTGCAAGGATGGGAGCCGAAATGAGTCTCGCCTTTAAATCCTGAAAGGCTTCCTCGCACTTTGGTGTCCATTCAAACGACGCATCTTTCTTGGATAAAGATGTCAATGGGAGAGCGATTCTGGAGAATCCTTCGACAAACTTCCTATAGTATCCCGCAAGGCCTAAGAAGCTTCGGATATCATAGGTTGTCTTTGGCTGAGGCCAATCTCCCACGACTTCTATCTTCACTGGGTCCACAGCCAAACCTGCCCCACTGATAATGTGCCCTAGAAAAGCCACCTCCTTAAGCCAAAATTGGTATTTACTGAATTTGGCATATAGTTTGTGCTCCCGTAAGTTCTCGAGGGCCATGTCTAGAGGTTGCACGTGGTCTCCCTCTGTCTGAGAGTATATCAGATTGTAGTCTATGAATACTATAATGAAGGTGTTGAGATAGGCTTCAAACACTTTATTCATTAACCTCATGAAAGTGGATGGCGCATTAGTAAGTCTGAATGGCATTACAGTAAATTCGTATAGACCATATCTGCTACAAAACGCGGTCTTCAGAATATCCTCCTCTCGGATTCTCAGTTGATGATATCCTGACCTTAAGTCCAACTTGGAAAACCAATGCGCCCCTTGTAATTGATCGAATAATTCGTCGATTCGTGGAAGGGGATACATTTTTTTTACTGTTAACCGGTTCAGCTCCCTATAGTCGATACACAGCCTCAGGCTTCCATCTTTCTTCTTAACGAACAACACCGGGGCACCCCACGGCGATGAACTCGGCCGCACGAATCCTGCCTCCACCAATTCCTGCAATTGGCTTCGAAACTCGGTGAGTTTTTTCGGGGCCATCCAGTAAGGAGCATTGCATACGGGCTTTGCTCCTGGCACCAATTGGATTTGGAAGTCTGCATCCCTATGTGGGGATAACCCAGGTAATTTGTCTGGAAACACATCTGCGTAGTCCAGAGCCACGGGAACGTCCTTAACCGATCCTTCCTTTTCCGCTACCGTGAAGCATACCTAGTACACTTCATTACCCTGCATATAGGCTTTGGCAGCCTGCACCGAGGATAAGAATGTCCAAGGAATTGATGCAATACCTTCTATGATGATTATGGTGTCCCCGAATCTGATGGAGATCTTCCTCTGCCGGCAATCGATCACGATATGGTTCCACTACAACCAGTTCATCCCCAGAATTAGGTCGTACCAACTAGCTTCAGTACCGTGGCAGCTACTTCAAAGAGTTTTCCTCCGATGAAAGCCTCCATGTAGCAAGCCGCATTCATTGTGTTCTCCAAGCCATCGAGGAGGCAAACTCTCTGATTCATCCCTTCTAAGAATTGTACTTCGTTCAAGTCATTAATAAAGTCTTTTGAGATGAAGGAGTGCGAAGCTCCCGTGTCGAACAAAGTGTATGTCGGCTTGCCGTATATAAAAACAATACCTGCGGTGTGTGTTGTATGGTTTTTAACTACCTAGGTCTTGCTAAGTTGTTGGTTCTAAACTAGCAGGGAAAACTATGAATTTAAACTGAATAAATGTAGACGCACCTGTTATAACTTCATCTAGCCATTGCGGCTGAGCCAAATCTAGGGCATAGATTTGGTTTGCTTGGGGCCTCCGGTCTCTGTCCTGGAATCCTCGGCCTCTACCTCGGCTTCTTCCTCTTCCTTTAATTGGTTGTGCTGGCGGCTGTCTCTACTGAGCTCTCTGGGGGTAGTGGATCCGAATGTGACCTGGCTGATTGCAGTAGTAACATACCACCGAAGGAGGGGAACCACCCAATTGCCTAGGTGGTTCCCGGGCCTACAGTGGTTGTGGGGCCATTACAGCCGGTGGTCTCTGGTCATTTTTGTAATCCTGACGGGGCCATCCCCCGTCTCTCTGCTGCCTATCACGACGATCACTGCACCAATCCTGTCGCCTGTCACTGATCTCCCCATCCTCAGCTGATCTCTTTCCTCTGCTCTGAGACACAAAGTGGTCTGCCTCCAGCTTTTTGGTTGCCTCTACTATCTGGAGTAAGCTGCCTTCTGTCACGAAGTGCAGAGCATGCCTCAAATTGTCTCGCAAACACTTGAAGAACTTCTTCGCGAGTGCTGCCTCACTAAGATTATACGTCCGCATAAACCGGGCTAATTGGGTAAACTCCCGGTGGTACTCCACTACTGGTCTGCTTCCCTGCCTCAATTACATGAATTTCTCCTCTAGCTCATCCCGAGCTGACTGTGGGATAAAGTTCTCCTGGATATCCCCACTGAACTTCTCCCAGGTGATATCATCCAGGGAATCCACCTCATAGGTGTTATCCATCCTCGCCTTCCACCATTGCTTCGCGTGCGATCAGAGTGTTGATACCGCCAGAACCACCATCTCCTCTTCAGGGCATCGGATCCCTTCTAACATCTCATAGATTGTATCTATCCACTCCTCAGTCTGGGTAGCTGACTCTCTCCCAGAGTACCATGGTGGTCTCAACTAGTTGGATACGGGGTTCGGCTCCCTTCTTGCTCCCATATCCTGGAAGGCATGGAGAATGCCCGACAAGGTCTGGCCTAGCTCCGTTCGTTGAAATTGTGTCGGAGCTGGTAGAGGAGGAGGAGGGACATCTTCCTGCACCTGGGGTGCTGGAGTCCAAGTAGGGACATTCACTGGAGGCTGGTTGACAAAGTTAAACGTCAGATCATTTGTCCTAACAATCTCATTATTGTGGACAATCAAGTGTTTTTCCCCTTATGGGCACACCGTTACTTCTGCTGCTAGTTTGTCCTAAAAAAAAGCTTGGTCGGGGTGTGTCCGGGGTTATGGACTTGCTCTTCTTTGGATCAGTTGTGCTCTGATACCAGTTTGTAAGATCCCCCCCCCCTTTTTGACGAAACCCGGGGGAGGCCGAGGCCATACCGCCCAAAATTGCCGCACTGTGGTGGCACCTTCACTCGGGAAGGGTTCCTCCGCACTACGCCGATTCTGCCAGCTATTCAACACAACAGGCCAACCATTTATGAAGAAGCAAGTAGGAGAGATAGGGCGCAGTAAAAATATCCAAGTCCACAACACTAAAAGTAAGCATGTTCATAATGAGAATTTAAAAAATAAGTCTGAAACAATTTCATTATTACAATTCCTGATAATCAAAGAGCGGAAGCAGAAATCTAATACATTATATCATGAACAAACCCGGTATATAATAAAGCACTAAATCTCCTCAAATACTAAAATTGAAATGATGTAGTCACCATCCTGGAGTAGTAGAAGTTTGGGTCTAAATCTCACCGGAGCACGACCTCCAGTCGCAGATGCTCCAAGTATGGGAAGTGCAGCTACATCACGTCCTTCGGCCCGATGAAATTGCGCCTCCTGGGTCCTAGTCTCCTGTAGTGGTGTTGTCACAACTAACTGTTAGTCTAAAAAGACTCAGTCAAAATCCCCCACCCCTCCTCCCGCAACTCCTAAGGACCGGGTGGTAGGAGTGAAGGGGAACGAACATCAAACATGGTGGAACAAGCAGGTGACAATGGAGCTAGGTAGCATAGGTATAGATCAAAATGAATCTATTCTAGCAGTTCTACTATACAAACTATATAAATAGTACAATATCCCAGAAAAGCTATAGTAGTGGAAACAAAGAGCAACGAGCATTTAAAATGCAAACTATAGCAAGAAAAATAACAACTAGAGCAACTGTGAAAATAACCTTAACTTATATGCGTACACACAAAGCACATAAGTTAAGGGTTCTGGCACCAAGGTAAACTCATCGTATAAAAGAGCCCATACTAATTTATACGTTGAGGTCTCTGTTTTATGTAAGGATGTTAAGCTATGATATGCAATGCAATGGTGCAACTCACCAACCCGACTCTGTACGTACAAACCTTTTGATAGTTCCCTTTGTTTGAGTGTGTCAACTCAGGTACCCAGTTGAGGCAAACAGGGCAGTGGACCGGGCTGTCCACTTATAGGCTTGTGTAACACCACCAAACCTAGACCTTACGTATGCCCCTAAGAACATACAAGGTATCTGCATACTATCTGGTAAGAACCACCTCTATCCCTCTATTTGAGTCTTCGCTCAGGTACCCAGTTGAGGCAAACAAGGCAGTGGATCGGTCTATCCACGTATAGGCCAGTATGACACCTCCCAACCTAGTCCTTACGTACGCCCCGGAAGAATACAATATGGTATCCGCATACTACTTGATACAACAACACCTCTAAGTGAAACACCAAGCTCTTGGCTCGGAGAGCTCGACCAGTCCTTTCTTATACTACCGTGTCTACCGTAATCAGGATCTACCAGTCCTTATCACACTGAGCCCATGGATCCCAGGATTATTCCAATCCTCCACTCAATCTTCCAACCCTAATAAGGAGTGGATATTTCTATGATTAGGTTTCTCTTATCTACTTGTTCACAATGCCCTGCAATTTAGGGTTAACTCTGGGCTTCCCGAGGACTACCCTGTGAGGGGATTGCAGCGATACTGGCGAGTGTGATGGGCTGACATCCCAAACTCCCTGCTTCCTAGAGCACTTAGATTTTGATGGTATCTACCCTTCTTCATAACCCCGCACTTTATTATTACTTATGCTACTTAGGTGATTTATCTTTACAAAGGAGGGGAGAGGGTAATCACTTGATTACCCCCAACCTTTTCCATGGTGACCAGGGGCTATTTCACCTGCCTCACCCTAGTTCTTAATAAATATAGTTTCAGGCCTTATCCTAAGGTCTACCCATTCCTCTTTTCCCTTTTGAAATTTTGTTTACTATTTGTTTGATTATCTTCAAGATTTGGACCATAGGTAAATCACTAAGTATCATTAAGTTGACCCATATGATTATTTACTCAAAGTTTGACTTAAAAGTGTCCATGAGGTGGGGGGGGGGTCCCATGTTTTGTTAAGGGTCAACAAAATAATATGAGATAATTACGAATGATGTATCATTCCATGAAACTACCAAAGCCAGAGAATCATAAATTTTCAACAATTATTTTCACCATAATTAAATTAAATACTATTTAGGGTTTTTCCAAGGTTTGTGAAGGACCTACTCTAAATGTTCATCAAAATAATATGAGCTAATTACTACTGAAGTATCAATCTATAAAACTACAAAATCCAGAGAATCATAAATTTTCAACAAATATTTTCACTATAATTAAATTAAATACTATTTAGGGTTTTCTCCAAGGTTTGTGAAGGACCTACCCTAAATGTTCATCAAAATAATATGAGATAATTACTATGGAAGTATCATTCCATAAAACTACCAAATCCAGGGAATCATAAATTTTCAACAATTATTTTCACTATGATTAAATTAAATACTATTTAGTGTTTTTCCAATGTTTGTGAAGGCCCTACCTTAAATGTTCATCAAAATAATATGAGATAATTACTACGGAAGTATCATTCCATAAAACTACCAAATCCGGAGAATCATAAATTTTCAACAATTATTTTCACTATAATTAAATTAAATATTATTTAGGGGTTTTCCAAGGTTTGTGAAGGACCTACCTTAAATGTTCATCAAAATAAAATGAGATAACTACTACTGAAGTATCATTCCATAAATCTACAAAATCCAGAGAATCATAAATTTTCAACAATTATTTTCACTATAATTAAATTAAATACTATTTAGGGTTTTTTCAAAGTTTGTGAAGGACCTACCCTAAATGTTCATCAAAATAATATGAGATAATTACTACTGAAGTGTCATGTCATAAAAATGAAAACTCCAGAAATTTTGATTTGTTTCTAAGTGATTAGAGCCTAACATTTCATTTATTTGTAAGTGTGATCAAATGCACTTAAATATTAAACTCATGACAAATTTATTCCAAAAATCCCCAAACTTAAGGGGTCATGCTAATGAGTCCCCTAACATGCATGGCCAAAAATCAGTGTCATGCAAAGTGATTTACACCTTCAATTTCAATAAAAATCCTAAGAGCCAAAAATTGGCTATTTGCACATCATTATCCCTTTGAGCCATAAGCTTCAAATTGAAGCTCAAAAAAATCTACCCATGCATGTGGGATAAAAATTTAACCCAAGCCTCCCTAGGCTAAGACAAATTCCCCACCCCAAATTTGGGGTGACTTGGGTTATTTAAACACTTAAAACACTCATTTACATGAAAAGCAAATTTTTCATAAAACTTTAGAAAAAATATGCTCCAAAAATTATGAATTTTTGGCAGCACCTAGGTGGGGGCATGACTCAATCATGCCCCCAAATTTTAGAGGTTTTGGGTGTATATAACTCCCTCTAACAATGTTTCTAAGTTCCAAACTACATAAAAACACCCAAATTTTCAAATAATAATAACTATAGCTACAGTTAACCAAATGGAATTATTTTGATCTCTATAGGAAGGTGTGACAACCCTCTATAAATTTCATATTAAGAAGTTCCCCTAAATCGGGCTCTAGGTAGGGTAAAACTGAGCCTAAAGTGACAGCTCCAATTTGTGAACAGTGCACCAAATCTGGGTTCAATGAACCAGATCCAACTTATCTGGTCCATCGTCTCCAAATTCGGACGCCCGGATCGCAGGCGCAGCCCCCCTTTGTGGGGAGATTTTTGGACACCTCCGGCCTCAGCACGGCCGACCATCATCCCCACTCCCTTCGTGAATTTGGGGGCTACCATTTCCCGGCGACACGCCGCCAGTGGTGTCGTCTCCGGCGACCTTTAGCATGGGCAAAAATGCCCTAATTTTCGGAATTTGGAAGATGAAATTGAGCTCGTTTGAGCTCGATTCTTTCCTGGAAGGGCTAGAAAACTAGCACAGAGGGAGGGGAGGGGGATCCTGACCTGGGTGGAGCTCGATTTACGCAAATTTCTCTTGGGTGCCATTGGAGGTGTTGCCAGTGAGTCCTAGTTACCAATCCCATTTCTCCACCGAAATCACTGCTCCAATAGGGGGTTTCAGCTCCTTGAAGGCTTCTGAAGGTGGTGGTGTAGTTCAATTTTGGAATGGGGGGAAAGATAAAGTAGTTGTCATTAAAGGAATCCTCGGCCAGATCCTTGGCCGCCCAATTGGGCCAGTGCATGTAAGGGGATCCTACCCAAAGCTGGGGAATTAATTCCCCCAGCTCAGAGCAGCCAAAAAGGGGAGGAATTGGGTGCCAATTGGCACCCAATCCACCATTTTCTCCTTTTCCCAAGCTTTTCCCCTTTTTAAATTTAAATTAAATAATTAATTTGGTTTTATTAGGGGGTTTCTGAATTCCCAGGGATTTAAGGCCTAGTGGGACCCCATGGGGGACTTTAACTTGGGTTAGTCCATTTGGATTTGGGTTTGAACCCAAATGGGTCAAATTGCCCAATTGGGGGCTTTGGGCTCTAGGATTGATCCAATCCAAATTCTCCCCATGTGGTGGACTCACATTGGTTCCCTAGGGTGTATGGACCCATGGCAAGAGACTTTGGTCCATGGTGGGGCCCCAATTGGGTCAATTTATCCTTTAAGGGTGATTTTGACCAAAATAGGGGAGGGAGTTGACTTGGTCAAAATTGGCTCAATTGAAGACCACATGATGGGGCTTTTGGTTCCACTAAGTTCCTCTTAATGTCATAGAGCTAAGAGTGAGGTCAATTTCACATTTTGGGAATCAATTGGTTAGAATTTTCCCATTTAGGTTAAAAAGACATTTTGGTCAATTTGGTCAAATTGACCAAAATTGGTGACCCTATGATGGGGATTTTGGGTCAATTGGGTCGCCCTTGGGTTTAGGGTGTTCTCAAGAGGTTTGGTAGTCAACATGGTCCCCAAGAACCTAGCCTTAGGCCTTATACACAAGGTTACTATTTGTAGACCACTTTGGTCTTGGGGAGTTTAGTTGACCCTAATGACCACCACTTGGGTCCTATGTAGAATTCTTAGGTCCTTCGGTGAACTCACTCCTACTCCACAGAGTCTGGGTGCTGGGCTTAGGTCAATGTCCCTATTTTGCCTTTTCACACTCAAAAGGGCTCTTCCTAGCCTTGGATGGGGTTTTTGACCTACAATGTCCAAGTCAAGACCCCTGGTCATGACAAAATACACTCTAGGGACTAGAAGTCCTAGGGATGTTAAAAAATGTACCTATCATTTATAGTATAGGATTTAAGAAATCAAGTTTTGTATTATTTCTGGGGTGTTGAGTACTTTCCTACTCAAAAAGAAGAGCTATTATTGTATCATTCAAAAGTTGGGTTTTGTTTCGAAAAACAATGAAGAGTAATTCAACTAAGAATAGAATTTATGATTGAGTGATTAACACATGATCTAGAATCCCTTCGGAATAAAATAGAAATTTATAAAAGATAAATCTGCAAGCACTTAATGAAATAACTTCGACCGTGGAGGTTCCTAAAACATGATAGTACCTCTCTCAAGGAATACAACCAACTAACCCTAGGTTGATTGATTGAGACCCCTCATCCAGTCGAAATCTATATTCTCGCTTTAAGCGGTGAGCCCCACTATTGGATTTGACTCCAATCAGGAAGATTTATGTCGTCCTCTCTCCAGGAGTGCATACAACTTCTTTTTACATGGATCTCTCGATCAACTAGAATACATATCTTAGATTGAAAATCATATTACGGTCATATGAATTCAAAGCAAAGTACATCAAAGATAAATCGAAGATATTTAAAAAGAGAGCTTAATAATATAAAAAAATTCAAAACTCATTTTATTTCATTCCAAAGTTCATCATGACCAAGTGCTAAATGAAGTTTAGCTTCTCATTATGATGATGGGAATACAAGTAGAGGTAGGAGAAGACATGATTCAAAGAAATAAAAGTAAACTACAATACTTGAATTGAAATTGCAAAAATTAAAACATACAACATGTAAAGAAACTAACTAGTATATGAAAATAGTAAAACAGTAAAACGATGCTGAAAATAAACTAAAATTTGTACTACTCCGCTTCTGTAGGTTCCTGTTGAAATTGTTGAAGTGGAAGTTTGGAGGCTTTTGGACCTGGGCGGTCTGGGAGGAGGTCGGGCGGTATGACGTGACCGCACGACCTGGCGGTCTGCATCTGCGGTCTGGCTAGTCTAATCCTGGCTGCGGTCTCCTGGCTTGTTCGCTGGTATGGGTTCAAGGCGGCTGAAGGTGAAGGTCGCGCGGTCTGTCTCTGACCGCGTGGCGGGTTGTTCGTCTTCAGGAGTGCGCGGTCTGTGCGTGACCGCATGGCGTGCTGTCCTCTTCAAGGCTGTGGCGGTCTGGTGTGACCACATAGGTTGATCCAGGTTTTCTCCAGAATGCGGTCTGGTGGCTGACCGTGCTTTCTGGTGGCATTCGCGGACTAAGGGTCTTAGTCGCGCAGTCTTAGTTCGCGGTCTCAGGAGGAGACTGGTATGCGAGCTGGTTGATGTTCGCGGTCTCAGGAGGAGATCGGCATGCGGACAGGTGTTCGCGGTCTGATGGCGAACTAGCTGTGTTCACGGTCTCGGGTGAACACAGGTGGTGAATAGCTTCGGGCGGTCTGGCGAGCTCCTTGTGGAGTCGCGGTCTGCTGTGAGAGTGGCGGTCTCTCATGGTGACATTGAAGTTGGCGGGTTCACCAAAATGAAGCAGAAGTAATGTTGCTGATCACGCGGTATGACCGGTCAGGTCGCGCGGTCTGGGGGGTGGTGATCCTATCTCATAGGGTGGTGACTGGATCAGGTCCCGCGCCTATAAATAGGAGGCCACTGTAGCAGCAAAAAAGACACACCAAGCGTAAGCTAAACTTTCTTCTTTCCTGCGGTCTGAGTTTATGTGACCGGGCGGTCTCCTGATTGAACTTCTCTTGTGCAGCTTCTGCGGATAGTGCGGGCATCAGCGATCACCTCTTCCTCTGAAAGTGTTCGGGCGGTCTGCTGCTTGGAGTTGTGGTGCTGGAGTTCGGGAGAATCAGGAGGTCTGAAGAAGTGGGCGGTTTGATCAATGAGCTGGTGGTGTTCTGTGATCGTCAAGTCGCTACGGTCTGGCAGCTATTGAGATCGCAGGGAGGTCGCGCGGTCTGAGCGGTCTCAAGTTATCTTCAACTTTGTATCTTTCCTTTAGTGTTTGTGCTGGCGAAATCATGTCTCGCCAAGCATGCCTTGCCTTGTAATTGTGAAGATTGCTATCAATAAAGATCTATTGTTTGCCTCCACTTGCTTCTGGTTGTTTGGTTTTTAACTCTAAGTTGTCTAACTCCTGCTCACTTCATAAAGATCCGAAAAATTTCACATGGTATCAGAGCCAGGTTGGAGTGGTTGAGCAGTGAGTGACTTAGAGTTACCATCGCCTTTGTGAAGAAGGAACCAGTGGTAGAGCAATGGAAGCGAGGGGTCTTGGAATTGAGATGCTTACATCGAATAACTTCAAGAAGTGGAAGTCGTGTATGCAGAGCTATCTTCTAGGTGAGGACCTCTGGGAGGTTGTTGGAGGAGATCAGACGCAGGAAGTTGTCCTGGAAGGGGATAATGGAGCTGAGGTGAGAACTTGGAGGAGGACGAATGCGAAGGCAGAATTCTCTCTGAAGAGGGCAATCTCACCTGATCTGTTTGATCACATTCTAGGATGTGGATCGGCTGCGGAGATCTGGAGAGCCCTGGATGGGTTGTTTAACAAGAAGAATGTAGCGAGGCTACAGTTTTTGGAGAATGAGCTGGCAAGGTCGGCTCAAGGTGATCTTTCTATCTCCACTTTCTTTCTGAAGATGAAGAACTTGTGCGCTGAAATCTCAGCATTGGATCCTGATGAGCCTATCTCTGAGGCGAAGCTGAAGAGGCACATCATCCGCGGCTTGCGGAAGGAATATGTTGCCTTTGTGACGTCGGTGCAGGGATGGGCAAATCATCCATCTCTGTTGGAGCTGGAGAACTTACTTGCATCGCAAGAAAGTTTGGCAAGGCAGATGGCGGGGATGTCGGTGGCTGGGGGAGATGGCGAAGTGCTCTTCTCGGGGAAGAAGAAGAAGTGGGATAAGAAGAAGAAGATCGTTGGAGGAGGCTATGGGCCTTCAACTTCTGGGCAGCAGGAAAGGGGGTATGCTCCCAAGGCTGACGGGAAGAAGAAGGGGGAAGGTCCGAAGTGTCTCAAGTGTGGCAAGTATGGCCACATCAAGAATGATTGCAAGATGGTCACCCAAGCTGGGCATACTGCGGAAAAGGAGGGAGCTGAGGCCAGACACTTTGATGGAGGATGGGGAGGAGCCTTCTCGGCTTCGGTTGGAGCCTCGGCTTCTATCAACTATCAAGTAGACTGGATCGTGGACTCGGGGTGTGGTCATCACCTCACCGGAGATGAGTCAAAGCTTTCTTCTGCACAGCCCTATACAGGTAACAATGCAATCATTACTGCTGATAATACTGTGCATCTAGTAGAGAAGGTGGGGGTTGTTTCCTTGGGCAGTGATAGAGGGCCACTTACGTTGAAGAGTGTCTATCATGTGCCCGGAATGAGGAAAAACCTCTTCTCCGTGACCAACGATGTTGACGCTGGGTATCACGTTCTGTTCGGCCCAACAGAAGTGAAGTTTCTACGCAATGTTGAGGTTGTGAAGGCCGAGGTCGTTCATGTCGGGAGACGGGCAAAGGACTTATTCGTTTTATCGACAAGTTCCTACGTTGACAAGATGAAGACGAATGATGGTGCCGTGATATGGCATGAGAGGTTGGGGCACGTAGGGATGGACAAGCTGAAAGCTATGGCGGTGAGAGGTCTGGTCAAGGGCCTGCCAAGTCTATCTTCCTACGAAGAAGGTCATGTTTGCGAGGGATGTCAGTTCGGCAAGTCTCATCGACTACCATTTGACAAGTCGCAGACGAGGAGTAGTGTGCCATTGGAATGCATCCACGGTGACTTGATGGGACCAACTGCTATCCCAAGCCTTGGAGGCAGCAGATATATGCTGGTGTTGATCGATGATTACACCAGATATGTCTGGGTATATTTCCTGAAGGAGAAGGCAGAGGCATTTGCCAAGTTTGTGGAGTTCAAGGAGCTCGTGGAGGGTCGGCTAAGACTGCGGGTGAAGAAGCTGAGGACTGACAACGGAGGGGAGTTCACCTCCAGTGAGTTCTCTACTTTTGCAGGAAGGTAGGCATTCAGAGGGAGCTCACTTGTGCACATACTCCACAGCAGAACGGAGTTGTAGCGTGGAAGATCCGTCATCTGACGGAAACCTGCAAGTGTTAGCTGCATGCCAAGAGTATCCCAAAGTCCTTCTGGGCGGAGGGAATGTCTTGTGCTGCCTACGTCATCAACAGGATGCCTTTGAGTCCCATCAACATGTTAACTCTGCATGAAATGATGTTCAAGGAGAAGCCAAGCGTGGGACACCTTAGGGTGTTTGGTTCCACCTACTACGTGCATGTTCCTGATGCTCTTCGGACGAAGCTAGATGCGAAAGCAAGGATGCTAGTCTTCGTGGGATACGATGACTGGAAGAAAGGATGGAAGTGCATGGACCCAGAGACGCGGAGGTTTGTAGTATCTCGCGATGTCGTGTTCGATGAGGTAACATCTTACAAGGGGTCTTCTGATGTGGAGCTACCAGAGAGCAGGGTGGAGGTGCTAGAGAAAGCTGTAGAAGATCTTCAGGTGGAGCTACCTGTGTCACCAGGTGGTCCATCTCTTTCTAGTTCCGAGACGGGGGCTTCTGGTTCAGGGAGCAGGGGGAGCGATGCTCCTAGTACGTCTGGAAGGGAAGCTAGGGAAGAAGTAGCTGGAGATAAAGCGGTTCAGGGGAAGGAGCTGAGAAGGTCGAAGCGAGCGATCATCGCCCCTGATCGCTATACAGGAGGAAACGCATTGAGCTTCGTCTTATGTTTCTTCGCTGGTCCCTTGGATGAGAGGGAGCCGTCGAGCTTTGAGAAGCCCAGAGGCGTGAAGGAGTGGGACATCGCTATGCAAGAAGAGATGGCAGCTCTCGAGAAGAATGAGACCTGGTCTCTTGTGCCCAAGCCCGAGGGCATCACTCCTGTGACATGCAAGTGGGTCTACAAGCTGAAGAAGAAAGCTGACGGCAGCATCGAGTGGTATAAGGCTCTCCTTGTAGCTCGGGGGTTCTCGCAACAGTACGGTGAAGACTACGAGGAGACTTTCAGTCCGGTCGCAAAAATGACTTCAGTTCGATTTATCATTGCCTTGGTGGCATTCAGTGGATGGGAGATTTGGCAACTCGACGTCAAGAACGCTTTCTTGTACGGCGAGATTGACAAGGACATCTTCATGGTCCAGCCACCAGGTTTTGTGTCTGAAGATTTTCCGGAGCATGTCTTCAAGCTGAAGAAGGCCCTGTATGGGTTGAAGCAAGCGCCGAGGGCGTTGTACGGGAAGATCGCAGAATATCTCCTATTCTGTGGGTTTAGTGCTTCAGACTCAGATTCAAGCTTGTTCGTCAAGAAGAGCGGGGAGCTTCAAGTCATCGTGCTGTTATATGTCGACGATATGATCGTGACGGGGAACTCGAAGGAGGAGGTAGCACAGCTACGGGCCGAGCTGTCTATCAGGTTCGAGATGAAGGACTTAGGTAAGCTTCACCATTTCCTTGGACTCGAGGTGCAGAGGATGGAAGGTGGAGTGCTGGTGACCCAGGCCGGTTATGCGGAGCGGATCGTGGAGCGATTCGGCATGAAGGAAGGGAAGTGCACTTCCACACCTCTGGAGAAGGCTATGAAGCTTCGGAAGGATGAGGGGAGGATTATGTAAGATTCGTTGGTGTTCCGAGCTCTGGTTGGGAGCTTGATCTATCTGACGATCATGAGGATAGATATTGCATATGCAGTTGGCAGAGTGAATCGATATATGGCGGAGCCACGGGTACCTCATCTGCTAGCAGCCAAGAACATTCTGAAGTATGTCAAGTCGACCTCGGACATGGGTCTCCTATACAGGAGGGATGCGGACTTCGAGGTGCACAGGTACATGGATGCTGACTACGGGGGAGATTCGGATGATCAGAAGTCGACGTCTGGATTCGTCTTCATGGCGGGCCCTACATCTATATCATGGTGCAGCAAGAAGCAGGATTCCGTATCAGTCTCCACCACGGAAGCGGAATACAAGGCTTCGGCCTTGGCAGCTCAGGAAGCCATCTGGCTTAGGAGGTTGGTAGGAGACGTCCACAAGGAGGTTCGGGAGCAGACTCTGCTACGCGGTGACAATGAGAGTGCTCTCAAACTGGTAACCAATCCAGTTTGTCATGCGAGGACCAAGCATATCGAGATCGAGCACCACTTCATACGGGAGAAGGTGCTGGAAGGATCTCTTTCGGTCGGGCATGTACGGAGTGCGGACAATGTCGCGGACATCTTTACAAAGGCGCTGGCAAAGGGGCCATTCACACAGCTAAAGATCTTACTGAGGCTAGTTTCAACTTCCCACTTCAAGGGGGAGTGTTGAAATTGTTGAAGTGGAAGTTTGGAGGCTTTTGGACCTGGGCGGTCTGGGAGGAGGTCGGGCGGTCTGACGTGACCGCACGACCTGGCGGTATGCATCTGCGGTCTGGCTGGTCTAAGCCTAGCTGCGGTCTCCTGGCTTGATCGCTGGTATGGGTTCAAGGCGGCTGAAGGTGAAGGTAGCGCGGTCTGTCTCTGACCGCGTGGCGGGCTGTTCGTCTTCAGGAGTGCGCGGTCTGTGCGTGACTGCGTGGCGTGCTATCCTCTTCAAGGCTGTGGCGGTCTGCTGTGACCACATAGGTTGATCCAGGTTTTCTCCAGAATGCGGTGTGGTGGCTGACCGGGCTTTCTGGTGGCATTCGCGGACTAAGGGTCTTAGTCGCATGGTCTCAGTTCGCGGTCTCAGGAGGAGACTGGTATGCGAGCTGGTTTCTGTTCGCGGTCTCAGGAGGAGATCGGCATGCGGACAGGTGTTCGCAGTTTGATGGCGAACTAGCTATGTTCGCGGTCTCGGGCGAACACAGGTGGTGAATAGCTTCGGGCGGTCTAGCGAGCTCCTTGTGGAGTCGCGGTCTGCTGTGAGAGTGGCGGTTTCTCATGGTGACATTGAAGCTGGCGGGTTCACCAAAATGAAGCAGAAGTAATGTTGCTGATTGCGCGGTATGACCGGTCAGGTCGCGCGGTCTGGGGGGTGGTGATCCTATCTCATAGGGTGGTGACTGGATCAGGTCCCGCGCCTATAAATAGGAGGCCACTGTAGCAGCAAAAAAGACACACCAAGCGTAAGCTAAACTTTCTTCTTTCCTGCGGTCTGAGTTTATGTGACCGGGCGGTCTCCTGATTGAACTTCTCTTGTGCAGCTTCTGCGGATAGTGCAGGCAGCAGCGATCCCCTCTTCCTCTGAAAGTGTTCGGGCGGTCTGCGGCTTGGAGTTGTGGTGCTGGAGTTCGGGAGAATCAGGAGGTCTGAAGAAGTGGGCGGTTTGATCAACGAGCTGGTGGTGTTCTGTGATCGTCATGTCGCTGCGGTCTGGCAGCTTTTGAGATCGCAGGGAGGTCGCGCGGTCTGAGCGGTCTCAAGTTATCTTCAACTTTGTATCTTTCCTTTAGTGTTTGTGCTGGCGAAATCATGTCTCGCCAAGCATGCCTTGCCTTGTAATTTTGAAGATTGCTATCAATAAAGATCAGTTGTTTGCCTCCACTTGCTTCTGGTTGTTTGGTTTTTAACTCTAAGTTGTCTAACTCCTGCTCACTTCATAAAGATCCGAAAAATTTCACAGTTCCTGCCTTTTATAGGTGAAAAATGGTGAGTCACGCCCTTGATCACGCTCATGTCCAAGGCCGTGTCTGGGAATAATGCTTTCTTAAAAACCTTGGGAACATTGGGCAAGAAACCACAATAATTGACATAACTCAACATTACATGCCCTCAGACACAGGCATGTAATTGGTCGTGTCTAGCTGGATCTGAAACAGGCACGCGCGTGAGTAAATAGCTGTCGTTTCTGTTATTAATCAGATGTCACACACTCTTATCATGGGTATGACCAAGACCGTGTAACGTTAAAGTGAGTTGGTTGCAGTTTTTGGATCATGCAAGAAGTCATAGTTGTGACACTAAGGCATGCCCTCTGGTCACAGGCGTGGCTGAGGGCGTTTAATTTTAATTGAGTTGGCAAGGAGTTCTATCTTGCGGGTATCATCCTGGCCGTGACTCCAGATACACGCCCTCTAGTCACGGGCATGACCTAAGGCGTGTCAGCGCCGGAAGTTGTTCTAGAATTGCTGGAACGAACATTGCAGTGACAGGGGTCACGCCCCTAGGTCACGGGCGTGACCTAAAGCGTGTAACTTGGATGGTTAACAGAAATGCTTCAAATTTCTTCTAATCGTGGCTATTAGTTCCAAATTGTTATTGGCAACCCAGAAATCCCTGAAAATTAAATTAAGTTGATTTTAGACCATTATTAGTACAAAATGTGGAAGTAGCTAATTATTTAATACATAAAATAATAGTAAAATAAAAATTAATAATGCACTATCAAATACCTCCATATTTAAGCTTTTGTTATTCTAGAGCAAAACCAATTCATAGTTATGAGAAAAATTCATGCGACATTTCAAAAAGATTTGCTCCTAATTATGTATTTTAAATAGTACTTGACTCATATCACCAATAAGTTTTGAAATAAAATTTAGATTCGTAAGAAATAGGTCATGATTCATAAGTTGATATGCGTAGAATAAAAAATATTTTCAAAAATTCTCTAGTTAAATTTTTATAAATAAAATTGTATTGAATTACTTAAGCAAAATAATCTAAAATTAGAATTATAAAAACTTTTAATATCATCAAAAATATTTTAGAAGAACCCAAAATATTAACTAAGCTCTCTCATAAATATCTTGATTATGAAATGATACTGGCTAAAAAGGAGTTAAAGTGGCATAGAAAAAAATTTGTGTATGTTTAGGAAATGATGAATTTTATCTTCTCATTTTAATGGCATATAATCTTTTAAAGACATTTCTTCTCATTTTGTAAAAACTTCCCAAATTGTATATGTTTATGAGTGATAAATTTTATCCTCTTTTCTCCATGACATATATTCTTTTATAATTTATGGGTGCTTATGCTTAGGAATTATGAATTTTATCCTCTCATTCCATGACTTATGATCTTTTATAAAAAATTTATTGCCAATCAAAAGGGTTAAGTAAAAGGTAGTGGGCTAGGGTTAAAGGCTATAAAATTTTCAAGATAAATGTTTTGAGAGCACATAAAATATATTGAGAAATTTTTAGAATCTATGAGTTAAAGTTAATATAAGTAAAATCTAAAGATTTTTAACACAATTTCTACAAAATTAATTCATGATATTTTAAAAAGAGAAGGTAAAACTAAGAATTATTCTAAACAAATCAAAATAATAAAAAATTCATCAAATCAAATTCATCTAAAAATTAAATCTAACCAATTATGAAGAGGCATATAAAATAAAAAAAATACATAAAAAGAAAACTTCTTACAAGCATATAAATAAAAACTCACAATTTTAAAATTGGTTAAGCGCAATTAAAAATAAAGTTGCGAAGAATCTAATATTACAATATTTATATTAGAAAATATGTTAAAAACTAATTCATTTTTTAAAATAAGTTTTTATTTAATAAGATGTTTCATTTTTTTTTTGATTGATTTTCTATATTAATTTTAGGCATACAAAATAGCTATATTTTTTGTAAAATCCTGGACTTCCCAAGGAATACTAAATGACAAGCTCTCAAGGTACTATAAGGTTTTGTGGGATGAAAGCCCAACACAACCCTTTCGTAAGAAATTAGTTTTTTTTTTAATTCTAATTTTTTTATAGTTTCATTTGCCAAGAAAAGAAAATAAGATAAAGAAAAACTGAAAATAAAAATACTTTTTTATTCAAATTTTGGTATTTTTGATTAATTTGTAATTGATTTGCGATTATAAGAGAAAACACCACATACTTAAAATAAACATTGTGCCCAATGTTTTATAAAATAAAAGTGCAAGTAAAAGAGAGAAATCTTCCCTTTAAAAAAGAACAAATCATCACCAAGCCAACCTGAAGAAAATGAACTAGAAAGCAAAATATTTTTTTTGTTTTTTTTTCATTTATGAAATACAAAGATACTAAAAAAGAATACAAGATACAAGTGACCATAAAAATAACTCTAGGCATCATTGTTATCATCCTCCTGTTTTAATAAGCACGCTAGTCAGTAAATTCCCTCTCCAAATGCTCTATGGAGGAAGCATGGCGCTGCTCGAGAGTAGAAAAATGATTGTGGCGTGCATGTACAACTTCTCATTCTAGATCAGATCCAGTCGAGTGTGTAGCCGCCCAAAATGCCGATCAAAATAAGTGGACGGACTGGGTGCTGAGGGAAAATGTTATTCTTTTGGAATGATTAAGATCACACCTAGAGGGGGGGTGAATAGTGTGATAGGTGATTTATGATGTCTTTTCAGAATTAAAGGCACACAACAAACAATCACAGCAAAGAACTCAGAGATTTATAGTGGTTCCCTCTTGATAATGTGTAAAGAGGTTGTCCATTGTCCCGACACCTTTCAAGAGATGTGCTTGATAAGGAAAAACTCCTCGAAAACACAAAACTCATGTAAGTTATGGATGTTGCCAAATCACCTAGAGGAGGGGGGTGAATAGGTATTTTAAAAACTCTTTACCCTCTTTCTTTTGAGTCTATTTCTATGAAGGATCTAGCATAAGGCCTTAAAGATTAAAAGCACATCACAGAAAAAACTCAAAGATTTATAGTGGTTCCTCAAGATATAGTGTCTTGAGTAGTCCATTGTTGCTCTATGGCTATCTAGCAGAGTGCTAGGGTCGGAAAACTCTGCCAAAAATCAGGCCCACAAGCCTTACAATCTCAGGCCCTCAAGCCCTAGAACTCAGGCCCTCAAGCCCTACAGTACTCAGACCCTCAAGCCCTACAACTCAAATCTAAAATAGATCCTACAAACTCAGGCCCACAAGCCCTACAGCTCAGGTCCTCAAGCTCTACAACTCAGATCTGATACTAATCCTACAAACTCAGGCTTGTAAAAGCACTACAGAGAAAGAATAAGGAAAACTTCTCTAGCCGGATGAAGATTGACTTCTTGGACTTGAAGAGAATGCTTTTGATTTTTTCTTGGACAGCACTGATTCCTCTTCAATCCTTTCTTCAATCTATAACCATTCTTATCATACGATGTTGCTTGACTGAAGCTTTGAGAACACTTGATGAAGATCATTTTGTTCTCTGGTTCTTGTTCCTTTTTTTACGTAACCTTATTACTGTTCTATTGATTCTTGCATATTTTCTGCGTTTCATACTTCTGCGAATTAGGGTAGACACTTTTCTCATTTATAAGACTGAGGAGATGATTAACGATCTCCTATGATGCCCTTTAAGTGTCATAGTCCCATTCCTTAATGGCATACACTGATTGGACCATCAGACGACAGCATTAAATGCAGACAGCGCAATTTGAAATGTCTTGATCTGTCTCGACGGCATTTGCAACGTCTCGACAACAGAACTTGCCGTCATGCTGATCCATCTTGGACTTGGACAACTCTTCAAGTCTTCTTTAGAGAATGATATCTCGACAATACAAGATATCTCAGCTGGACTTGCACTTACGACGATATGAAGTCATCTTAAAGATGTCGTCATAAACTTGTAGTCAACTTGCGGTATTCTCAACGATGTCGTTGAAACCATTCTGCCTTATCTACGATATCGTTGAAACCATATTATCTTATCGACGATATCGTCTTGATCATTCTGACGATAGTCGATTCTTCTTCTATAAGTGTCTTCACGAGTTCTCCATTAGCCTTCTCGACGACTAGCCTTCTTTACAACGATGTCGTCGACATTGCCGAATGCTTAGACTTATGTCTTCTTAGACCTTACAATAATATCATCGTGTGATTCTGGTTGACACAATGATTATAGACTTGATTGACTCTTCTTGATCTTATGATGATATCGTTGTGTGTACTTTAATGTCACAATGATATCGTCGAATTGTCCATATTATCTCAACGATAACTGACGTGAACCTTCTATTTATCTCTGAGAGTTATCTTGACGATATATGTGTGCTTATTCGACGATATGTCCAGTCATTCTCGACGATTTTATACTTAGTGAGATTGGAGAAGTATTGGACACATAGTATATACTTTCCAGTATTCTTGGATTCCTCATGAATCTTATCAACGATGTTGCTAGACACTTCAACAATATCGTGGTGTGTATATTATTAACACGACAATATTTGTCTTAGATGCTTTTACTTGAGCCTTATATATTATACTTAGTTAATGTGATTTACTGACCCAGGGGGCGATCCCGAGGCGAGGTCACCCAGGGGGCGACCTCAGGGCGAGGTCGCGCGGAGCGACCTCCCGAGGCGAGGTTGCCTAGGTGGCAACCTCAGGGCAAGGTCGCATAGAGCAACCTCCAAAGGCAAGGTCGCCCAGGGGCGACCTCACGGAGAGGTCGCGCTGAGCGCGACCTCCCTAGGGGGAGACTGCCCGAGAGGTGGGAGACCACCCAGTCTCGATATCCTGGCGAGATAAACCTGGGTCACCGGGAGAGATTGCTCAAGGACTGCGAGAGCAAGTTGATTGCCTTGGTCACCTGCAAAAAAGCTAGCTCAAGGTGATCGCTGATTTCTGGGTAAACATGAGGTTCATATTCCGTGGGAGGAATGAAGGGGTTGGCCTGGTTGAATGGGGCTTGATCAGCATCTGGAGTATCATCCTGTGGAGTTGCTGGAGTATTTTTAGGAGGTATATTATCCCTTGGGGGATCTAGTTGATGTCTCTCTGAATCTTGAGGAGGTGGAGAGGGAGGAGGTGAGAGTGCAACTTGTCCAGGCTTGAGGATCTCCCTCATCCTCCTTGAGAATATTCCAATGTTGATTCTCTTGCCAGGAGGAATGGACACTCTCTTGGACTTGCACACCATTGGATAATGGTGAAAGATCACCTGGCTCATAATCCTCATGTAGGCATTCTCCTTATGAGAATACTTATGTCCTATCAACTTTAGGAGACATCTCCCCCAATTGCTCTTTTTATTGAGTACTAATACTCCCATTATCTGCAGTTGCTGCTTTGGGATGGCATCATGGGCAGAAATTTTACAGAGCAATACATTCCCTACTATGTCTGCAAGAAACCTGCACTCTTCTACCAGGTCAATCTTCTTAAGATTTATGGCCTTATCTTTCCTGAACTTCATGATCTCTAGAGCCTTCTTGCTCTCTTCCCCTATCAATTCATCAGAGTCCTCACCAGTGGGTAGATCAAAAGTTTGAGACAACATTTCCTCTTTTATGCTTATATCATTTTCATAAATTTTCACATGGAGGGAACCATCATTTCCTATGTAAATATTATCTTTTAGCTATGCCAACTCTACATCAGGATCTTGCATCTTGTAGAGATTAATTTTGTTAGTCCAGCTGTATGGAATAGGCCCAGAATGGCTTTGAAGCTTTTGGCAGCGGCATTGAAAGAATCGACATCCTTGTCAAACCCGGAGTTGACCTTTGGGGGTACCATAGATTTTGTAGTACCTGCAAACACAAAATAAAATGAGAGAGAGAAATAAAGAAAGAAAGAGCACGAGAGGACTGGAGAAGGGGAGAGCACGAGAGCAAAGAGAAGAGAATTTTAAAGCGTAAATAATTTGACGCCAATCTTTCTTAAAAGGAGATGACTCGTCACTACTTAGGGTTTTATTCGAAGCATCGTCGAAAAGATTGATAGACAGCGCGCCAAAATGTGTCTAAGTAGCTTCTAGTGCGCGCGCTTGTCATGTTGACGTTGCATCGATTAACACTCGACGTATCTTTAAATTTGACGAGCGACAATTCATTCGACATATCCATCGATATGAAGTCGACATTGCGTCGAATGCTATTTGAATTATCTGCTTTGGATGGCTCTCATAGCTAGCGTCGAATATAATTAGACGGTACGTCAAATTCTATTCGACGTAACTCTATATTAACAATGACATATTGCTCTTGGAGCATGCGTCGAGTATATTTAGATGGTACGTCAAATTCTATTCGACGCAACTCTGAATGAATAGTTCTATTTTCTTTAAAGAGTTCTCGTTGTTTTTCCCAGCAATATTTTTTATTGAAAATAGTATTTATACTATCATTTTTATAAGCTAAAGAAGATAAAATGATGACTCAGAGTAGAGATCACTCCCCTGTTGGATTTGGGTCTTCATTAGACCATAGTTCTTCCTTCTCCTTCCATTATCTCCTAGCGGTACTCCTACCCATTCCAGCAAAACTAGCTCAAACATTAGAAGGAACCAAGGCTACCTTGGGCCTTTTGCTTTTACCATTGTATGGTTCAATGAAGAATAGAAGGGTCTTTCATGATACCCTTTTGGATGATGAGGAATGGGTTTCCCAAACCTATGCTTATTACCTTTGTACTGAAAATGTGCATAGAATGAATCTAAATATAAAAGATCAGCATAGTGTTTTATTATTCTAGTTTTGGCTTTAGCCTTTTGGCAGTTGTTGGTTACTTTTTCTGCATTACTCTTGCTTACATATGTCTTCTTATTGGTTGGTTTTTCTCTGTTAATTGTAGCTAGTTTATTTGGATTATTAATATCTTGATCCTTAGTTATTGCACTCCTCTCACTTGTTTGATAATCACTAGGCCTAATTAATCTAATTGGATTTTTCCAGGCTGGTTTACTACTGACTTCAATGCTTATGCAAGGGTCTGGACCTAGACATAGGTGTTTAAACTTCATGGAGAGATATTGTGTGATATTTTTGAGCTTTTGACTCCTCCCATTGAGAGAGTCCTCAAAGGATTTTGCCTTTGTTAGCTCTTCCTTTAATTGTAGGTTTTCATTTCTTACTTCTATCAATTCTATTTCTTTAACTTAAATTACATCTCTCAATTCATTATTTGTTGAATTTAATTCTTCTTTCTTACACTTTTCTAATTCTTCACAATCTGCTTCTAACTCTTTTTGAATTTTGATAAAATCATTACAGAATTCTTTAAAACGGTTTTTAAAATCATCAAAATTAAAATCAAAAACATCAAACATGGATACTTATTCTTCTTCATCATCATCTGATGCCATCCCCAATGCAATCATGCAAGCTGCTTCTGCTTCTTCATCACTTTCAGATGAAGAGGAGCTTGACTCTGCTTAAGAGTCACTCCAGGTTTCAGCAATGAAACCTTTTGCTTTCTTCTTGTCTTTCCTCCTGAAAGACTTCTTCTTCTGCTCATCTTTGTTGCTGCTCCTGTCCCTTTGTTCCTCTGGGCAGTCTGGGGCTATGTTCCCTGGCTTGTTGCAGTAGTAGCATATTACCTCCTTCTTTGGAGTCTTATCATATCTGGGCTTTGATCTCCTCTCTCTTCTCCTCGAGTCTTTTGTCTTGACCCATTTTCTGAATCTCCTTGCTAGGAGATTGAACATATCATCTTCAGGAGTAGAGAGCTCTCCTTCAGTAGCTTTCAGAGCAAGACTCCTTTGGATAGGATTTGGAGTTGTCTCCTTTGTCACGGTCTCAGCTCTATTTTTAGTAGCATCTCATATGACTTAAGTTTTCCTAGCAAAGCCTAGGTAGAGATTTCTCTATTGCATCTGGACTCTCTGATGGCCCGGATCTTTAAGTCCCAAGAGCTAGGGAAGCACATGAGGATCTTGTCATTTATTTCTATCAAGTATATCTCCTTGTCCAGACTCTTCAGCTCATTAACAATGATGCTGAATCTGTCATACATCTCAGCGACAGATTCTTCAGCTTTCTTTTGAAAGTTCTCATATTGAAATATGAGAAGGGACTTCCTTTCCTTTCTTTCATCAGAACTTCCTTCTACCATTCTGGAAAGAGATTCCCAAATATCTTTGGCTGATTGGCAGTCAGCTACCTTCTGGAAGATGTCATCTGACATGGTGGATACCAGATTCTTCATAGCCTTAGCATCACATACCTTCTGCTTCTACTCTATCTATGTCCACTCAGCCCTGGGTATAGGTTTTTGTGTTGAATCTCCACTAACATCTTTCTTGCATGGGTTTGGAGGACCTGAAATGATAACATCAAAAATGTCCTCATCAACAGAGTTCATATAAATTTTAATTCTGGCCTTCCAGAGTGTAAACTTATTCATATTACACACTGGAGGTCTTGTTGATGCATAATCCTTAGAACTCATTTTCTTTAAAAATTATTTTAATTAATTTTAAAATAAATAAATGAGAGTAGGAGATCTTTTGATCAAGGTGTTAACCTTTTAATGATCAACCTACCTCTGATACCAATTGAAAGTGCATAGTGTGCCTCTGAGAATTCTCTAGAGGGGGTGAATAGAGATTTAAAATATATTTACCCTAACTATGCAAACAATAAAATACTAAGGTATTATGCACTAAACAAAACTAGCACAAAATAAATAAATGTTGTAAATATAAAGCAGAAAAACAATAAGCTATAAAAGGGGACAGCATAGATAATGAACAACACAGAAGACACAAGATTTTTATCGAAGTTCCCCAAAATGTGGGTAGTCCTCTCTTCTTCCTCCCTGGTAGGATTGCACAACCTGTGCCTGAGTCTTTTGCTAAGTCTCTTAGAACCAAAGATCTTTTGATAAGGAGATCTTGAACCACTCAGATCTTTTGCTAAGGAGATCTTGAACCACTCAGATCTTTTGCTAAGGAGATCTTGAACCACTGAATCCTTTGGAAGAGGGATTCTTAAAACTCTATTACAGTAGTAAAATAAAGTAAGAAGAAAGAAGGAAGTAAAAGATAAAGAATTCTGTTCTCAAAATTATTTAAAAGCTTTTCTCAAGTTCAACTTCTGTTTTCTTTCACTGGATCTACTGATGATGAACCCTTGCTTATGATTGTGATGATTTTCAAGGGTTATGTTTCTCAGATCCTTTTCTCTGAAAGCTTCTTGTAATCTGGCTGCTGTGAGATGTAGAAGAAGAAGCGTCCCTATATATTTCCTGTATAGAGAGAGCACTTGATTTCTGTATATGCCTCTTAGGGTTGAAGGAGGAGAAAGAAGAAGCAACCCTGATCAACAGTCAGACCAATCTAATTTTTATTGTCTTTTCTCTTCTGTTTCAATACTTATGACGTACAATTGTATTTTCAAAAGTCGTTCTTCTTTTGGCTTGTCCTGAAAAGGAATTCACCTAATTTCCATTCCTCTTTTTTTCTCGACCCGTCAATCCATTTTGAATAGCTTCCAAAAGTGATTTGTTGTGTCCTGGAATACTTCATTCTATTCTTGGCAACAAACGAGCCGTTGGAGAACTGACTCTAGCATGGTGGTCCTTCTGAAAAAATCCAAAAAGGATAGCTGGAAAAGCTTCCTTTTTCTAACTATATTCGATGCTGCGTCGACTTTATCAACCTTCATGTCGACGCACCTCTGAGTTCTTATCGACGTGGCTTCGTATTTCTTCTTATTTTTGGATGAACTCGGATGTCGACGTTACGTCGATATCTTATCGACGTACCCATCGAGTTGAAGCATTGGACTTGATCTCTTAACTTCTGTGTCGAATTATAGTCGACATTACATCGACTTGTTAGATGGCTTCGACAAGCTCAATCTTCCGCATCGAGTTCCTTTCGACGTTCCGTAGACTTGACTTATACTTCGACAGGCTAAATGATCTTCTTCGACTTTAACTCAGAGTTGCGTCGATATCAAGTCGAAGTGGCGTCGACTTATATTCGACGCAAGTCTTAACTTAACTTAATTTAAGCTTGTCTTGACTTGGTCTTGACACTCTAAGTTTGAGTATCACATCCTAAGATATATAATGATCAGATTACCCTTACTATACAATGTGGGTAATAAACCTAAGAAATAAAATCACTTATAGTTAATTTGCTACGTTAAATCAAACGAGGATTTTCCCAACACCCCTTGATCTGTTCCAGCAATGGTCCTGGACCCCATGCTCAGTGCAGAGGTTTGGAGGGAGACATTCCTCTACTCCACATTCTCTTCAGAGCTAGACAGTTCTAGATTGTGGATGGGCTCACTTTCTTCTGATGAACATTCTTCTTCACTCACCACATTCTCTTCAACATGTGACCTCTTGGGAGACCTTGTTATGACCTTTTCCCACCTCTCCAGTACCTTAATATCCATTCTTCTCATATGATTGATTTTTACGCCAAATTTATGGTTGAAGTTTTCAGGATATGATAGTTGTAGATAAAGAGATAGCATTCTTCCCAGATTGGGCACTTGAATGCTCTCTTGTATTCTATTGAAAATGATTTGAGTCCAATTGGTTTTCTTGCTTAGGATTATCCTGGTCATTATATCAAATATCTATTTGGATATCCTGTCATGAGACCCTACCTTGCAGAGAAGGGTCTTTCCCACTATATCATCCAGTAGCTTCCCTTGTTGATTAAAGTTCTTCCTTTCAAGAGACCCATAAGTCTTCCTGGAATGCTCACACCATGCAATATCCTTATCTAGGTCCTCCTGGGTGACCTCTTCATTCTCCTCCTCATTGGCAAAGGTCAGCTGTGCAGAACCCTGGCCAATCTCTTTGGAGTTACCTTAACTCTTATCCCATTAACTTGACTTTTGATGAACGTTCCTTTAGAGCCACCCTTGGCATTCGAGTAGAATTCTAGAGCTTCCCTCTTCATTATTACTATTGATTCTAAAAGAGAGAACTCCAAGTTGACAGAGTCGAACAGTCTTATAGTGCTTTGAATTTCTTCTGGAGCCTTCTTGAATCCATTCCTTACTACCTCACTTTCTTCCTACAGATATCCTTTCTTCTTTGGTGCCATTTCTTGGTTAATCATGGAAGGGTGAACCAATATCGTCTTGTTCACTCTCCAAAATCAAGGAGCACACGATGGCTTTTTAGGGCAAATGTTGCAAGTGCTTTTCATTCAAGACATTTGGCCCTATTTATAACTTATGGTGTGGGAGTCGAAGTGTCGCTTGTTAAATGTTTAATTAAATCATATTTAATGGTCGTGATCGATTTATTTCAGAATTCTGAATTCTCGAGTAGATACTTAGGTATCGTCATGACTTTACCACGAAGTCGTAGAGTCATTTCGACAATACAAACTGCCATTTCAACGACACACACTATTGTTACGATGCTATCATTTTGTAGACACAACGATATTGTCTTTGTTTGTTCTTTTGCATCATAAGTGTGTAGCATGTTAGCTTCACATTTATATGCTGAAGTAGGTGCATATTAAAGACTGTCACTACTTTATTATCATTTTACAGTTAAGCTAAATGTTTTCAAAGTAGAATTTCAACCACATTTGCTTTTAGCTATCATATGAGCCAGTTCAGTTCCTTTTATTCTTTCTGCATCAGTTGACACCTTTTGCTCCTCTTTTTAGATTCACATTTGTCTGATGGCTTTGTTGTAGTGGAGTGTCCACACTTCTTAAGGATTAGAAGTCTCCTCAACCTCTGGAGCATTGACTTCATTTTGAGACTCCCCCTCAACAGCAACCTCATCTCTGATTGGCAGCATAGTTTCTTGTGTTGAGGGCTCAGCATGAGTCTCCCCCTCAACTATTGCACAATTCTTTATGGCAGACAAGTCTTCATGTATTGTCATCCAACAACCTAAGTCTTTGCATGGTATTTTGGATTTGACATGTTGTTTCACTCTGCTGAAGAATTGAACTCACATTTAGTTCCCTCCTTCCTTTCTCTTCAGAATTGTCAAGTCATTCTTCTTCATTTGATGACTTAGAGCAAATGTGTGTTTTATTCTATTTCTAAACATGTGATTTATTTGAATATTTCTTACTTTAGATTGTGAAGGACTCATACTTGGGTTATTCTACTAGTTGTGAGATCCAATAATTATGTCAGGCATGGTACCTTTGTTTGTGATGAATTTCTTCATATTCCATTTTTATACCTGGATTACTTATTGTCCAATGGACATATAAGCTTTTGGTTGGCTACTTGGACAAACCTGCAAGATATAGATTTAATATCCCTTAGGAACCCAAATGAATTTGGGCCTAGGTTCTTGTTAGCATAGTAAGAAATATCTCTACCTACTGAAGCTTTTGTAGTCAAATCACTGACTGGCTTCTCATACCTTGCTTTAGACACTGTTGGGTGGAACCAACAATCTATAGCAAAGTGCCCAACCTTGCCACATCATCAGCACCCAAATCTATTATACCTCCTTTTCTGAGTCACCTTTTGAGTGGAGGACAGGTGACTAGAAGAGAAGGCTGCTTTACAGCATGCATTACTACTGATCATGTGATTGTGCTTTTTGGAATTGGTTGCACAGTCAATGATCTGTCCTTGGGAATAGGTTCTTGAGGTAAAACCTTTCCCTTCTTTTTGGTTGATGGTGCTTGTGGAGAGACAACTTTTTGAAAGATAGTTCTAGCTTGGAAAGTCTCTCCAACTTCCTTATTATATCCCAGTCCTCCTCTGTCATCATCTTCAGAAGATGAGCAATCATATGGTGCAATCTGTGTCTTTTCAAATGAAGCGGGTACTGGAAATGTGTGAGTAGTGCATACCTGAACAGGATGTGAATCATCATGTCATTCTTCATTTGATGAAGCAACCAACCCATAGAGCTCCTCATCCTCAGAGTCACGGTTTGAGAGAGTGAGTGGTGCTCTTATCCCTTCTCTAGCCACAGAGCCTTCTTCATCCTCAAATTCACTATCTGAGAGAATTTGGGGAGCTCTGTGTTGAAACCGATTTCTCAGTCTCTTGTGAAGCTCAGGCCCTCAACGAGTTGAGGGGCAGCTAGCCCTTACTGATCCCTCGTAAAGAGCTGACTGGAGATTTGGAACTAGACTTAGACCTTGGTCGCAGCGAGGAGGTCCCACCACAAACCCGGATGATCGTTGAGCGCTTCCCCTCCCAAGACAAAGCTGAGACTGGGCACCTTGGAGAGCTAGAGAGCTAAACTGAGATAACCTAGGGAGGAAGAAGCTCAGAATCTGAGATCGGAATCTTCTCCCAAGGTGCCCTTCAAGGTCTATTTATAGTTTTTTGCTCGTGGTCTGCCAATAGCGGAATCCCGCCTTATATTCTTACTATACGCAGCCCAAAATGGTTTGCCAACAGCCTAACTCCACTGTTTGAAGGGGCTAACTGCAGATCACAAGGGGTTTCTAGGTAAAAACACCTCTGGGCGCTTACTGGGCGAGCCACCCACAGGGGCTCCCCTTGTGACCGTGAGAATCTGGCTCGCCCAGAAAACCACTGCGAGCGTACCGCGAGGATCTAGCTCGCGCGCCTTCCTACGAGCGGCCCGTGAGAACCCGGCTCGTCCACCTTCTCGCGAGCGGCCGGCGAGTGCCCGGCTCGCCCACCTTCCTGCGAGCGACCTTTGAGACTCTAGCTCTCCTTCCTTATTACTTCTTTCGCCTGTTGACTTCTCAATCTATGCCCATCTCCTGGAGAATATCGGGGTTGTGCACAATCCCCGCTCTTCGCGAGGCTACCTAGGCTCACAAAGAAACATCCAACCCCTGGTATTCGCTAGCCTCTTGATGACGTGGCGCGAATCTTTTGGTGGGGCACAAGCCTGTAGCTATAAATACCATTCCTCCCAGCTGGTGTTCAAACTTATTCTTCCTCTTGTGATGCTTTTCCCCCTCGCCGTGAGACTCAGTGCGATGTCCAAAAAGGAAGAGATGGTGTCCCGCCTTAGGGCCTCGTAGGTGTCTCAGAATGCCAAGGCTACCGCGCTCGCTTCCTGGGCCTCGCCGCAGCGTGCTTCACCTCAGACCCTCACAAAAATGGCAAAAACCGTCCGGTGCTCGCCCGGCGAAGATGGGTCTTCTCCTCTATCTCCATCCTCCCACGATGAACTCGCCTCGCAGGTACTAATGCCAAACTCGCTAATTTAATGTCTTTCTTACCTGACATTGCTTCTTCACTCGCAGAACACTCCGCTGGGAGAGAATACACTAGAGAAAACAACTACGGAGATTCACACCTCCACCCCTGGGAGGATTGACCCAGCATCCCGGGTCATGGGGACCTCTGATATGCGGGCCCCACCCTCATAGTCAGGTGAGAAGTTCTCCTCGCCTTCCTTTGTAACATATTTCCTTACTCACTATGTTTCCCTTATCCGTTATGTAGTGTCTGCTCTCGCAAATTTGGAGGACCGGATTCCTCCTCCAGCGGACCAGCCGGCCCCGCCGAATCAGACAATCATCAATCCTGGATTCGGTACTCTGGGACAAAGGAACCCCCGAGGGACATTACTTGATGAGCCCGGACTCAATGCCGAAGCCGCGTCCCCCCCCCCCCCCCCCCCCGATCTGGGGAAGGTTGTTACCCCTGCCTTCGTCGAAGCGTTCCAGGGCCGGACGGGCACCACTCGCCAGCAACCCAGTACCCAAATTCCCCCATGAGGTTAGACCATCCCTGCCGAGTGCCATTTCCACCTCCTCCTCGGTGATTTCTCCCTCACAGGTGATCCCTCGACCCCGCCCACCGAGTCGGAGCATGGAGAGGTGGAGATGTCGCCACTCTCCTCGCCGGGTCAGGTCGCAAATTTTCTGGGGGACCCCAGCAATCCAGAGCAAATGAAGAGGCGGGTCACCGAGATATTCCAGAAGCACACATCCCTGCCGCGGGAGCTATACGATCAAAATCGTCTGGATCGGCTCGTGTATGGAGAGATTTGTTGCGATGGAGGATGCGAACGCGCGCATCCTGGCCGAGGTGTGGCTGATCGACCGCAGCGAGGTGACCTCTCCCGGGGTGCACATCGCTCGGATTGAGGATTACTCACGGCTGCTAACTCGTGAGGCCGAATCGGTTCGCGAGTACCACTACCCGTGAGTCCTCCCATGCTCGGGTGTGCGGGATCGCGGACGATGGAAGTGGCTTCGCTACTAAAAAGCTTCTCTTTGTAATTTGTTGTTGGCTTCTTCTTCCCCTCCTCTTTATGGGGGGGGGGGGGGGATTAAACAATTTGTTGATTTGTAATATTATAACTTTCTTGGCTCGCTTGCGAGCCCACCTTTTTTGTTTTCATTACATCCATCGCTATGTCCACCTCATTCGCTCTTTGCAAACTTTTCTCTTAATAACTATATTTGGTTGTCGTACTCTCGTGATTCGCTCTCGCGGCTCGCTCTCGCTCTATTTCTTTATACAGGTCTTGCTCGCCCCATGGCTAGCTAGAGGGATTTTCTTTTGCGTGGCGCCAACTCGCCAGGTGTGGATAAGGGTCCAGGAGGTTTGAAGAATACAGCGCGGATCCGCTATCCGCAGCCCCCGACCCTTCCTATCCATCCCACCATTTTCATTTCTATAAATAGTCTCTGCCTTTATCTTTTCAACCACCGCATTTAATGCTTTCTCTTTGCTCTCTTCTTCTAACCCTCTCGCAGAACCTAGTTTGCGCTCGCTACTTTCGTGATTCACAGCCCTCTAACATCATGGTCGCATATGTGGAGGCAGAGGGGCGGGCCAAGTGCGCCGGAGCCTTCCTTGAGGGCCCTTTCCTCTGTGTCAACCTCACCCCAGAGAAATTTTTTGCCACCGTTGACCAGTATATCCCTCCTGGATTTGTGGCTCGTCTCCCTAGTGATCGAGAAACCATCAGCGACTCGCACCCCGACGAGCTCGCCATCCCCATCGCTCACCTTGAGAATGGGCTGCGACTCGCCCTCTGGTCGGAAGTGCGCCAGGTATGTTTATTCTTTGGCCATAGTATTCCTGGCTCGCTTCACGAAGAGCGCTCTAACCCTTGACGACTCTTCTAGGTACTCAAATACTTTGGCGTTCTGCAGAGCCAGCTGTCGCCGAACGCGATCGTCGTGGTGGTCGCATTCACCAGCTACCTTTGGGCGGAGAGGATCGAGTTTAGTCTGCTCATCTACTGCAAGGTATTTTCTTTCCGCGCATACAAAGATGGGACGGCTCACTTCGCGAGTCAGCACGTCACCATCTGCGAAATGGAGAATAAGGCCCATTACTGGACGCAGAAATATGTCCTAGTGAAGGGCCCCTTCTGCAACATCTCCTACTCTCCCCTTCAGCGAGACGATGCCACCTACCGCCCTCCCGCCTCGCTGGGGGGCGACGATGCCAATCTATACCAGTACCTGCAGGGGAAGAACTTCGAGGTCGTCTTCCTCCGGCAGAGGGTGGACTCGCTGACGTCTGTTCCCCAGGGCGAAGGTATGACCCGCCCTCGCAAACTTTTCTTCTCCCTTTCTTTGTGTTTTGCTAACATTTCTAACATCTTTCCAGGAGAACGCAATCTTCCGCGTAACCCCCCGCACGCGATCCCATAAACCCTCACCACTGGCTCACTCACAAACACGGATGCTGAGGCATGCCGCGATCACCCGAGCTCTTCGTCTGGAAAGAAATGTCCACCCCCACCAAGCCGGCCCGCCTCGCAGGGATTGGTGAAGAAGGCCATGAAAGCCCCCCCCCCCCCCCCCCCCCGCACCTAAGGAGAAGGATGTCGTGGATCTGTCCGAACCAGACAACCCCCTCTCTACTTCGGCGAACCAGAAGCCCGCTGATGAGAGTGGCGAGCCGGGTGGTTCCGCCGATAAGCCCAAGCCGACGAGCCACAAGAATTTTGGGCTCGGCGCAAAGCTCCCAAACACAGTTGGCGAGCCGATTCTCGCGTGGGACCCCGAGCAGAATAAGATCGTCTGCTCCTCCCTCCTCCCATCCTGGGTGGAGAGTGACAAAGTTGGGGGCGAAGCGTTTGCCCTCGCCTTCAGGATCTACGGCCGCGAGGACGCCTCCCTCTTCAGAGCCTTCACGCCAAAAGAGCTCGTATATGAGGCCATGTGAGCCCAGTTCTGGGCGATGGAGCTTACCCACATGGTGGGCCGCTGGTACTTTACCTCGGATAGGGAAATCAAAGAGCTCAATGGCGAGCTCCGGAAATCCGTGGATGAGGTCGCGGAGCTTCACGGAAAGGAGGCCTTGTCTGAGGGCCTCCTCGCCAGCCTTCAAGGCGGCCAGGTAAGTAATGCCTGCAAAGAGTCTTTCCCTGTCTCACTACCCTTTGCCTCTTTCTAACTTCCTTTCTGCAGGATGACAAGTCCGCGAGCAAACTTACAGTGAGGATCACTAACCTAGAGATGGAGAATTCCTTCCTCAAGGCTCAGGTTCGTGAGCTAACCCTGGCGGTGCTCCCCCAACTCCTTTGCGAACTATGGTTCACGGCCAGTCACGAGATGAAAAGGAGGCCGCCCGCAAAAACTCGATGGGTATCGCCGAACTTGTCTTCTACACCCTTAAAGGGGTGGACCTGATCGTTCCTGACGCTATGGAGCTCGCCGCGGAAGACATCGCCCCCGACCTATTCGCGCCGATCTCAGAGGAGGAAGATCGCGAGAGCGAGTGAAGGATTCTTTAGCGGGCAGCTTTGACCCTTTAATTTTTCTAAGTGTAAAATTTTTGTTTTGGTCGGCGAGTTCGCTGTTTACTGTAACACCTTTTGATAAATAATAAAGAAATATTTTATATATCTCTTGAATGTCATTTCCTTTTAATTTCATTACTCGCACTCGCACCTGTATTCATGCTCACGTAGATGTATTTTGCTACGCTTGCACTAATATGCTCGCATCTACATGCCTTTGTTCCCGCATTTCTACGTTTAGTCAGGCTCGCGCTCGCACATTTCTTTTCGGCGATGGTTATAAGGTTAACACCTTGAGCGTACTTTCATCTCATCTCGCCACTATGCGTCGCACACTGTCAATACATCGTTCACGTAGCTTCTTTAGCTTAGAAGCCTCGTTCGGTAAACCTGTTCTACCTCCGCACCTGGGAGAAGTCTGGGCCACTTCGCTCCTCTGGTTCGCCCCATTGATGCCCTTCTGAGCGGGGTCGACATTATCCTGCTTCGCTTGCTCGACCCCGGCGAGCTTCCAGCGCTGCATGTTGACTGCCCTGTCGACGGCCCCCTCTGGCTTGATGATTTTATGCATGCCACCAATATTCTCTAAGTATTTTCGCGAGCTAGGGCCCCACTCGGCAAGCTTTGCGACCACCGTACTCCACCGCCCCGCTTTTACCCTTAGACTTATGTGTTTTTCATCCGTCGCGAGTTTTTGTTTTCACGCGAGCGAGCCCCAGGGCTTGCCTCGCCTAGGCCTTGAGAGATTTTGCGAGCCGAGTCCCTTAGTATGAATAACTTACTTGCTAGCTGGTCCTTGAGACCGACTTACTCCACAGGCTAGTGAGAGCCCGGCAGCGGAATCATCCAGGGCACTCCGACACCAATACGTGTTACCTTGCCATCCTCTCCAGAGATCAACCTGGCCCACCGTCTATGGCAGCCCGGCAGCGGAATCGATCTGGGGCATTCCGGCACCAAAAAACTTGCCACTAGCCAGCTTCTCCAGAGATCAACCTGACCCACCGTCTATAAGAGCCCGACAGCGAAATTGATCTGGGGCATTCCAGCACCAAAGAACTTGCCACTTGCCAGCCTCTCCAGATATCAACCTGACCCACCGTCTATGAGAGCCCGGCAGCGGAATCGATCTAGGGCATTCTAGCACCAAAGAACTTGCCACATGCCAGCCTGTCCAGAGATCAACCTGACCCACCGTGTTGGGCTGCGATCAGCAATTTCCCCGGTGCTGCGGTGCTAGTCGAAGCGCAAGGGCATGTCCCCTGTGGGCCTAATTGGCTGCCACGTGGATCCTGCTCGGGTGACCGACTCAATTAAGGATAGATTACGCCTTCACCAACAGTCCGGGCTTTTGGTCGAGTTGGTTGCGTCGATTCCCCAAAAAGTGGTATCAGAGGAGGTTGATTTTATCACTTCATTTTCTTGCACCTGATACTCAATTGAACTCCCTTTCAATTGGTATCAGAGGAAGTTGATTTTTCACACAGGCTAACACCTGAAATCACAAAGATCACCTTAGTTCTTATTTTTTTTAAAAAGGTTTTTCAAAAATCTAATGGCTCTAGCAGATTTTTCTTTTTCAGATCCACCTTTATGTAATTTAGATAGATTTGATTTATTGGCAAGTTAGAATCAGATTATATATGAATGCCATAGATGAAAATATTTATAAATCTATTTTGACAGGAACTTCATCCTCAATCTCTTCAATAGATGATCAAGAAAAGTTGATCAGTGCTGATGCCATGGCCATGAAAATATTGGCTAAATCAATGTCTGGTGACATTCTTCAAAAAGTGGTTGATTGCACTTCAGCAAGAGGCATCTGGAACTCCCTCTCAAGGATGGTAAATGAACCATCTTCTTCCTCTTCCACTAACATCATTTTTGATGCAGAACCATCAGCTACTCTAACTAAGGAAGAAGAAGAGGAAGAACAAAAAGCCAAAGCTTTCTGCATGATGGCAATATATGGCTTAAACTACAAATTAGAGGCTGAATCTGAAGCAGAAATGGTAACTAAGGTAGTAGAGGTAACTTCAAACTTTATTTCTACCTCTGATCTTTCTAAATCTGTTTTCAAATCATCAGGTACAGATTTAATAAAATCCGAAAATCACCAATCAGATCTTAAGTTAACACATACAGGTTTAATAAATTCTGAAAACAACATTAGAAAAGAGTTAACAAAAATAATTAATTTAACTCCTTTCAAAATTTCTATAGAACAAACTTCTGGTTAAAAAATAAGATATTTAAAGCTGATAAGTTCAAACAGAATTTTAAAGAAAAAGAAATTATGTATGTTCAGCAAAATCAAATTTTTTCAAATTTCTATTTTAATGAAATAAAAAGACCAACATACCCATCTATAAGGCAATTTTTTAAACTGATTAATATTTTTACTCAAATTTTAGTTAAACAGTAGTTTTAATGATTCTTTGGAATTTTTCTATTTTAAAAGCAATGTCAGATAACTTCACTCTCTTACAAATTTTTTCTCCAAAATCAGTTTGAGCATTCTACTCAAGTAGCATAGATCAGAAATGATCAGAGCTCTGAGTGTGAGTCTCTTCTGATTAAGGGGATTCTATAGAAAGAAGCTATCAGACTTTGTCTTTTTGATTTTTAAATTCCTAGAATCTATTAACAACTAGTAATTCACATATTAAAAAAATCCTATTTAAATCAAAACTTAGGAAATCAGAATTGCTTAAATGATTTTTATAAAGTAAGAAATAAATAATCTCTGACCCTTAAGCTTTAAAGACTTTTTATGCTTAGCAATCCTAAACCAATTAGGGGGAGATTGTTAGAACTTAGTCGTAATTTGGATTAGGATCCCAACTCAAATAGGAGAGATTGTTGGAATGATGAGTACTCTTTGTACTCATCTTTTAGTATAAGTTTAATATATTTTTAATATGAAATTATATAGTTTTTATGCTTTTCTTAATTAAATTATTATCTTTTCAATTTTATAAACTAACTTAAACCATTCCTGTGTTTTTCAGGATTTCTGGGCACTTTGAGCAAAAATGTCAAGTACACGCCCAAGGTCACGGGCGTGACCAAGGGCGTGACAGCCTAAGATGTGTTCCAGACCTACTTCCGCCACCCGGGGTCGTTCTGCGAAGAATTCGCCATGTACACGCCCAAGGTCACGGGCGTGACCAAGGGCGTGACCCAATGTCACGGCCGCGACTCGACTCCAGCTCCCAGAACATGCCTGCCACGTCATTTAAAGTTACACGCCCTTGGTCATGGGCGTGACCAGGGGGCGTGACATCCAGGTCACGGGCGTGACTCGCCCCGCGCTCCTTCTCGCCGAAGATTCCCGCTAGAAGCCAGATATTAAAATTACACGGGCCAGGTCACGGGCGTGACCTAGGGCGTGACACATCTAAAACGCTCGCATTTACTCCAGAAGGCTCCCTCTCCATTGTTGCTTTGATCACGCCCCTTACACGCCCTTGGTCACGGGAGTGACCTAGGGCGTGTAACCTCAACTTTTCAGCTATATAAAGCCAGCTCCAGCAGATGTTTAAGGACCAATTTTTAGGACTTAGACTTTTCATTTCATGTCGTTATTTTCATGTTTCTAGTAGTTCTTAGGCTCCTCCTTTATTTCTTATGATTGTATCTATTTCAATTCTTATCTTGTACTTTCAATCAGGTTTGTAACTTTTAATTCTTAGTTGTAATTTCTTTTGCAAATCAATAAAATTAGATTTCTTTTCTCTTATTCTTTTCTCTTTTCCTTGATGTACTCTTTTATTTTCGTTAATTCCTGCATCTCCATGAGTAACTAAAATATTATTAGTACTCGATCGAGATGATCCAAGAAATGATATAAGTCATGAAATAATCTATAGTTGCTATTTCTCTTTTCGAAAATGCTTAAGATTTACACTTGATTTTAAGATAACGAGATTATATTTTTGATATATAATTCTTGTTCTTGTTTTCATTCTTTAGTTTGCCGAGAGGCTCGTAAGACGAATCGATCACTCAAGGATAAAAAAGAGTAGAATGCAATCCTCGAGAGAGGACGACGTTACCCTTCCGGATTGGAGTAAAAGCCAATAGCGGGATTCACTTCGATAAGGCGAGTTTTAGGGGTTTCGATTCTAGAACGAGAGTTTGATTTATCAACCTAAACTCAGTTGAGCGCATCCTCGAGAGAGGTGTGTTCATAATTCGGAAATCTCCACGGTCAAAGTTTTTTTATTAAGAGAATGCGCTTTTTTCTTTGTTCTTATTTTTATCTCCTAGGTGATTCATAAATCGAGTGCTAATCATTCTTTTAATTCTTATTTTAATTTTCCATTAGCAAAACCAACCTCAAGTTTTAATTGATAAAATAATAGAGACTTTCTTGAAGTAAGAGTACTCAACCACCCCGAGTATAATACGACCTTGTTTTAATAACCTATACTACATTCGATACGGTACACTTGCCGTTGTCGTTTGCAAGCATAGTTTCATCCATCAAGTTTTTGGCGCTGTTGCCGGGGACACGGTTGATATTTCGAAAAAAGAAATATTTATTAATTTTATCGTTCTCTTTCTTCTCCCCCTTCTCTTTAAAATTTTTAAAAAAATCTTAAAAAGCGTAATCTAAATTCTCGGAAAGGACGCTTTGGGCTTGAATTCCCATCACAGCCTCTAGTACCTTGCGAGCCCTTCACCGGGTTGACCTTGGGAAGTCCGGGACTAATTTAACCTTCTTTTTGAAAAAAAAAATTATATAATAAAAATATTTTTAAAATTCCATTCATTTGAGTAAACGTTGTTCCCTTTTTATTTTTATTATGAAGGAATCTGAATTGGCCGTTAAGGTTGCCGAGCTTCGAAACCAACTTTATCTCTTACAAGCCGCGCGAGGGCACCAATTTAGTTGTCATTATTGTGGTGCGCCTCATCAAAGTAAGGAATGTTAATTACATCCATATTCTCAAAATAATTATTATGAAAATAATTATCCTCAATATTATGCAAATAATTTTGATAATAATTATGATCATAATTTTTCATCTTTCAATGAAAGTAATTTTTCAAACTTTGATGAAAATAATTTTTCTAATTTTAATGAGAATCATTTTTCGGCATTTAATAATTGTTCTTCTAGCTCCGAAGTAGATTATTCCTCGTGGCAAGCTCACCCGGATAGTTCCCGGAGCAACGAAGATAAATCTTTAGAACCGAATTTTTGTTTTTCTTCTTATACACCGCAATTTTCGTTCTCTAATTTTGGGGAAATTCCGCCAATTCATATAGATACTACCCCCCAAAATTTAGAGGATAATATTTTTTCTAATTTTCAGGAGAATAATTTTTCGGCTTCTAATAATTTTTCTTCTAGCCCCGAAGTAGATTATTCTTGGTGGCAAGGTCACCCGGATAGCTTTCGGAGCGATGAAGATAAATCTTTAGATCCGTATTCTTGTTCTTCTTCTTTTGCGCCGCAATTTTCATAAACTAATTTGGGGGACTGTCCTCTTTTTCAATTTGATACTCCGCCCTAGAATTTAGATAAGAATTTTCTTCCTTCTAGTGCTTTTTCCTTGTCTTTGGAAAATTTAGTTATGGAGGACCATGTGCTTTCATGTAATCCTATAACTTCTTTTACCAAAGATGAAGAAAAAATCTCTTACCAAGAAATTCTTAATGTTTTGGGCACCCCGGATGAACTAGAAGAAGAACAAGTTTCTTCCCCTACTTCACCCGGATCTTCTTTTCTTTTTCATGAATTTTCACAAATCTCTTCTATTTTAATTCAACCAGAAATTCATGAAATTTTAGTGTCCGAAAATCTTATTCCGCTTGGTAATGCACTAGATTTTTCAAATGAAAATTTTATTTTAGAAAAGGAACAGCCAAAGCTTAATTTTATAATTTTGCAAGTGCCTCCTCCTTGCGAAAATTTTTCTGAATCGTTTATTTGTGAATCTTTAGATGCCAATAATTTTCAGGTAGAAGATGAGCCGTTGCTACCCCAAATAATTGACGATCCATATGCCCTCATCTTTATAAATCCAAATCACCTCAGGTATGTATAGGTGATTTGGATTTGCATTTTCAAGATCAAAGACAACCAAAGAATCACAAGATAAACGGAGGAGTAGTTGTGCGACTGACGCCGGCACATTCACCTACGCGTGAATTAGGGGAGTTGCCTGTTCACTTCTCTTTTAATTTTCCTTTTTCCTAACACTAACCGTCTAGCTTAAAGACGGGAAAAAGAAAGCGCTCTTGGGAGGCACCCCTTGCTTATCTTTGATTTTATGTTTTTTTCTTTTAAAAGTTTATTTTCCAAGTTTTCTTCATACTTAGTTTTAAACATTGAGGACAATGTTTAATTTGAAGTATGGGGGTATAGCATTGCTTTCTTTGAATTTCTTTTTATTTGAAAAAAAAACCAAAAAAACTGAAATTAAATTTCTTGGAAAGGACGCTTTGGGCTTGAATTCCCATCACAGCCTCTAGTACCTTGCGTTTCACCGGGTTGACCTTGGGAAGTCCAAGAAGAAAAAATAATAATTAAAATTTGTTGCTGAACTTTTATACTTACTTATTTGCAAAATCCTTAGTAGATTTGCTTTTGTATAGTGTAGTAGGGAATTTTTATACTTCATTAGATTTTGAATTTTGGAATAAAATTGTTGACTCGTGCAGTCTTCCTAGTTAAGCGCACGCATTTGTAGAATTCTATGTCAAATTAACTATTCAGCATAATATTAGATTTATGATTTTCTAACTGCGAGAAAACAATTTTGTTTTACTCTTACCTTGAATCCGGTAGAATTTGAGAATAATTCAAGTGAGTATGTAGAAGCTTACTAGAGAAATATTACACATTTTGAACGGAAGGGTATTCTTTCTCGATGGCTAGAACTTGCCTCTAGCGATTCTCGAAGCATTTGCATAGGTTTGTCATAGTTTTTAGAAGTGATTTAGGCCATCTTTTGATCGTTTGTGCCTGTTTGCCCACCTTTAAAAAAATTTCATTGTTTAAACACTTTGGGCCTTTCCTTATTTCCTTTGCTACCTCCACCTTTCATTTTCACCAAAGCCAAAACATCCAGCCCATGATCACACTAAATATTTGAGGTTTATTAAAATTTTGCAATGGATTCAATTGTGAAAATAAGGAAATTACAACTTCTTATTCGGAGCTATTATGAAAAGAAAAAAAAGGGATATAAAAAAAATATATATGAATAATTATTGGCCAACTGTGAAAGATATATATATATAAAGTATTCATGGCCTCATTTTTGAAAAATATGAGAGTTTTGCTTCATGACAACTCTTATGCGAGGTTTAAATTTTGATAATTTTACTCTCACCTTAGTTTAGTGTGATCCTTAGCCGTCATATTTTATCTCTTTGATTTCCAATCCCAAATCATATACCTAAGCCAAGTTTCACTCCTAATGAAAGCCCTTTTGATCTTTAAGCTATGACATTATACTTGTGTAGTGGAGAGAGTGCGACCGGGCAAGTCTATGGCCATCGTCATTGATGGATTTCTTTGGAGGCTATCCCGAAACTCGATTTTGGGTAATATTGATCTTAGAAAACACACTACCCGCTCCTTGAATAGCATTCCAGAATTTACCGAGCTTTCAACTTAAAAGTAAAAGCAATATGTTAAATCGCATTTTTGAAAATTATAAGCTAATCGTTATGCTGAATAGGTATTTCAACTAGGATCTTTAAACGTAGGCGTAAGACTTCGCATTTTTATTCCTTGAGTTCAAATTTCTTTTTCTAGTATTTAAATTTCTCTACACCTATGAACAGTTGTTTGCTCGGGACTAGCAAACGAGTAAGTATGGGGGTGTTTGATGAGTACTCTTTGTAATCATCTTTTAGTATAAGTTTAATATATTTTTAATATGAAATTATATAGTTTTTATGCTTTTCTTAATTAAATTATTATCTTTTCAATTTTATAAACTAACTTAAACCCTTTCTGTGTTTTTCAGGTTTTCTGGGCACTTTGAGAAAAAATGTCAAGTACACGGCCAAGGTCACAAGCGTGACCAAGGGCGTGACAGCCTAAGATGTGTTCCAGACCTAGTTCCGCCACCCGGGGTCGTTCCGTGAAGAATTCGCCATGTACACGCCCAAGGTCACGGGCGTGACCCAATGTCACGGCCGCGACTCGACTCCAGCTCCCAGAACACGCATGCCACGTCATTTAAAGTTACACGCCCCTAGTCATGGGCGTGACTAGGGGGCGTGACATCCAGGTCACGGGCGTGACTCTCCCCGCGCTCCTTCTCGCCGAAGATTCCCGCCAGAAGCCAGATTTTAAGATTACACGGCCCATGTCACAGGCGTGACCTAGGGCGTGACACGGCTGAAACGCTCGCATTTACTCCAGAAGGCGCCCTCTCCGCTGCTTCTTTGATCACGCCCCTTACACGCCCTTGGTCACGGGCGTGACCAAGGGCGTGTAACCTCAACTTTTCAGCTATATTAAGCCAGCTCCAGCAGTTGTTTAAGGACCAATATTTAGGACTTACTTTTCCTTTCATGTCGTTATTTTCATGTTTCTAGTAGTTCTTATGCTTCTCCTTTATTTCTTATGATTGTAGCTATTTCAAATCTTATCTTGTACTTTCATTCAGGTTTGTAACTTTTAATTCTTATTTGTAATTTCTTTTGCAAATCAATAAAATTAGTTTTCTTTTCTCTTATTCTTTTCTCTTTTCCTTGATGTACTCTTTTATTTTCGTTAATTCCTCCATCTCCATGAGTAACTAAAATATTATTAGTACTCGATCGAGATGATCCAAGGAATGATATAAGTCATGAAATAATCTATAGTTGTTATTTCTCTTTTCGAAAATGCTTAAGATTTACTCTTAATTTTAAGATAACGAGATTATATTTTCGATATATAATTCTTGTTCTTGTTTTCGTTCTTTAGTTTTCCGAGAGGCTCGTAAGACAAATCGATCACTCAAGGATAAAATAGAGTAGAATGCAATCCTCGAGAGAGGACGACGTTACCCTTCCGGATTGGAGTAAAAGCCAATAGCTGGATTCACTTCGATAAGGCGAGTTTTAGGGGTTTCGATTCTAGAATGAGAGTTCGATTGATCAACCTAAACTCAGTTGAGCGCATCCTCGAGAGAGGTGCGTTCATAATTCGGGAATCTCCACGGTCAAAGTTTTTTTGTTAAGAGAATGCGCTTTTATTCTTTGTTCGAATTTTTATCTCCAAGGTGATTCATAGATCGAGTGTTAATCGTTCTTTTAATTCTTATTTTAATTTTCCCTTAGCAAAACCAACCTCAAGTTTTAATTGATAAAATAATAGAGACTTTCTTGAAGTAAGAGTACTCAACCGCCCCGAGTCTAATACGACCTTATTTTAATAACATATACTACATTCGATACGGTACACTTGTCGTTGTCGTTTGCAAGCATAGTTTCGTCCATCATGGAACCTTAGGTTTGATTTGAGTTAGGATCCACCTTTAGTGTCAAAGTTTATATCATAACATATTTCATAACTTAGATTAAATATCATATTAAGAAAGAAGGCTGAAAATAATATATATATAATATAAATAATATACTGAGAAATATATATATATAAATAATAGGCTGAAAATATATATATATATATTAATAGGCTGAAAAGAATTTATATATATATAAATAATATACTAAGAAATATATATACATATATTTAATAGGCAGAAAAATAAGAGAAGAATTAGATTTACACATATTCTCTGCGTTCGACGAACGGCACCCTGCGGTCGATGAAATGGTTCAAAGCTGCGTTCGACAAAATCCAAGCAGCGCTCGACGATCCAGCCATCTCAGTGGTCGAAGAACAGCGGCTCAGCGGTCGATGAAATCATCTCGTCTCAGCGGTCGACGAAAAGTTCCGTTCGACAAACTCAAGGCTGCGTTCGACGAAATCCAAAGATCTCAGCGGTCGACGAACAACAATACAACAGCGGTCGACGAACAGAATTCTCAGGTCGACGAAAGTGAAGCTGAGCTCGATGAAATTGTTAACAGCAATTATATTCCTTCTATCTCAGCTCGACTAATATTCTAAGCAATTTTTTGTTTATCCTATTTATATATTGCTATACATATATTGTTGATCTGACCTTACAGCATGCAAGCATTAATTAATATAGGCGTTGGCAGAAATAATAAATGATGTAGCCATTGCAGCAAGCCAAAGAAGGAAATGTGTCTGCTCAAGGATTTGGGAAATAAAAGAGATATTATCTCTTTCCTATCTTGTCGGCAAGGATTCAAATCAGCCGAAAGCTCTCCAGAATATATACAAAGAAAAGAGCAGAGAAAAGAAGAAGGAAGAAATACAGACAGAGCATATCAATATTTTTGTACAGAGAAAAGAGAAGAAGAAGAAGAAGAGAAAAGGAAGAACAGGAGCAAAAAGAAGCAGATCAAATTTATATTATATCTTCTTTTTGCTAACTCTTCTCTTGCAGATCATCTTCACCCTGATACACCAATCAAGATTATTTTCTCTGGGATCTAAAACTGCAAGAAGAAGAACAGAGGCTTTGCAACCAAGAGGAGAAGCCTCCCCAAGATGTCATCTAATCTAAATCAGACAGGGGGAGCTTTCTTCAACAACATCTTCATCAAGTGTCTTCTCAGGAAAGAGAAGAACAGCATAACCTTTCCGTTTTCTTTTATTTCTCCCATCTTGTAAAGGGTTAAAACTCCCTTCAAAAGTTTACTCCCGGTGACAGGGCACCTTAGCAAAAACCTGCATCTTGGTTAGAGCACCTGATCAAAAGCTCCCTTGGTTTTTAAGCACCTTATCAAAAGCTTATAGGTGAATTGGGCACCTGATCAAACATCCATTGATGTGTGGACACCTTATCAAAATCACCTTGGTGTGAGGGCACCTTATCAACAACCTACAGTGGATTCCTACCAGTGGGTAGAAGAGTAGATGTACCCAGTTGAGGGGAACTACTATATTTCCTTGTATATTTTATTTATCCTATTTATATATTGCTATATATATTGTTGATCTGACCTTACAGCGTGCAAGCATTAATTAATATAGCCGTTGGCAGAAATAATAAATGTTGTAGCCGTTGCAGCAAGCCAAAGAAGGAAATGTGTCTGCACGAGGATCTGGGAAATAAAAGAGATATTATCTCTTTCCTATCTTGTCGGCAAGGATTCAAATCAGCCGAAAGCTCTCCAGAATATATACAAAGAAAAGAGCAGAGAAAAGAAGAAGAAATACAGACAGAACATATCAATATTTATGTACAGAGAAAAGAGAAGAAGAAGAAGAAGAAGAAGAAGAAGAAGAAGAGAAAAGGAAGAACAGGAGCAAAAAGAAGCAGATCAAATTTATATTATATCTTCTTTTTGCTAACTCTTCTCTTGCAGATCATCTTCACCCTGAGACACCAATCAAGATCATTTGCTCAGGGATCTAAAACTACAAGAAGAAGAACAGAGGATTTACAACCAAGAGAATAAGCCTCCACAAGTTGTCATCTAATCTAAATCAGACATGGGGAGATTTCTTCAACAACATCTTCATCAAGTGTCTTCTCAGCAAAGAGAAGAACAACATAACCTTTCTGTTTTCTTTTATTTCTCCCATCTTGTAAAGGGTTAAAACTCCCTTCAAAAGTTTACTCCCGGTGACAGGGCACCTTAGCAAAAACCTGCATCTTGGTTAGAGCACTTGATCAAAAGCTCCCTTGGTTTTTAAGCACCTTATCAAAAGCTTATAGGTGAATTGGGTACCTGATCAAACCTCCATTGGTGTGTGGACACCTTATCAAAATCACCTTGTTGTGAGGGCACCTTATCAACAACCGCCAGTGGATTCCTACCAGTGGGTAGAAGAGTAGATGTACCCAGTTGAGGGGAACAACTATATTTCCTTGTGTCATCTGGATTGCTTGGTTTGCTTGTTTTATTTTCTTATTTGATGTGCTGTGATATTTATGCTCACTAACTGTTTGTGTTTATTACTCAATAAGCAAACATCATATATTTATATATATCACCTACTTTGAAGATAAAACTTAAACAAGAGCCTTTAACATATTAATAAGAACTAATCTCCTTTCATTTGGTATCAGAGGGGGTCGCGTGTTCGAAACCCTGGGTCGTTGCTGGGGGGATTGTTGGGCTGCGGTCAGCAATTGCCCCGGTGTTGTGGTGCTAGTCGAAGCGGAAGGGTGTGTCCCCCGCGAGCCTAACTGGCTGCCACGTGGATCCTGCTCGGGTGAATGGCTCTATTAAGTATAGATTGCGCCTTCACCAATAGTCCGGGATTTTGGTCGAGTTGGTTGCGTCGAGTCCCCAAAACACCGTCTATGAGAGCCCGACAACGGAATCGATCTGGGGCATTCCAGCACCAAAGAACTTGCCACTTGCCAGCCTCTCCAGAGATCAACCTGACCCACCGTCTTTGAGAGCCAGGCAGCGGAATCGATCTGGGGCATTCCAGCACCAAAGAATTTACCACTTGCCAGCCTCTCCAGAGATCAACCTGATCCACCGTCTATTAGAGCCCGACAGCGGAATCGATCTGGGGCATTCCAGCACCAAAGAACTTGCCACTTGCCAGCCTCTACAGAGATCAACCTGACCCACCGTCTATGAGAGCCCGACAGCGAAATCGATCTAGGGCATTCCAGTACCAAAGAACTTGCCACTTGCCAGCCTCTCCAGAGATCAACCTGACCCACCATCTATGAGAGCCCGGCAGCGGAATCGATTTAGGGCATTCCAGCACCAAAGAACTTGCCACTTGCCAGCCTCTCCAAAGATCAACCTGACCCATTGTCTATGAGAGCCCGACAGCGGAATCGATCTGGGGCATTCCAGCACCAATGCTTGTTACCTGCTCAAAAATGACCTCAGAATCTATGCATGGATAATGAAACACACAATAAGTTAATTACAAAAGTTTCAAGGATAGAATCTTTTCAAATCGTCCCCACTCCTGGATCGGCCAAGGGGTATCCCTTCACCATTCTGGAGGTGGTACCCTCCTTACTTGAGTACTTCGCTTACAATGTAAGGTCCCTCCCAGTTGGGCTCTAGCTTACCTACAGCGGCACCTCGCCCTGCCGCATCTACCTTCTTCAGGACCAAGTCCCCTTTATCGAACTGTTTTATTCTGATATGTTGATCAAAGTACCTGGCCATCCACCTCTTGACTTCCTCCTGTCGAACAGTAGCGAGGTCTCGGAGCTCTTCCACCAGGTCCAGGGACAACCTTTGCTCTGCGTCATTTTCCACTCACCATTCTTCATCCCCTTCGCCTTCGGTGATCACCCTGGGGGTTTTTACCTCAAACTCTACCGGGAGGACGACCTCGGACCCATGAGACAGTTGGAAGGGGGTCTCCCATGTGTCCATGTTTGGAGTTGTCCTCAAGGCCCACAGGACCGAGGGCAGCTGCTCTACCCAGTTTCCCTTGAGATTCTCCACTTTCTTCTTGAGCAGGTTGACAATTATCTTGTTCTCTGCCTCCACCTGACCATTACTCCTCGAGTGGTGGACCGACGCGAACCTGAGGTCTATGCCAAGTTGGGTGCAGAAACTAACAAACTCTTCGCTGGCAAATTGTGGTCCGTTGTCCGTCACTATGGACAATGGGAGTCCGTGCCTGCAAATTATCTCCCCCACACAAAATTTCTTACCACTTGGGACGTTACCTTGGCCAGCGCCTTTACTTCTACCCACTTGGAGAAATAATCAATCATTACCAATGGGAACTTCCTTTGGCCACTAGCTTGTGGGAAAGGACCAACTAGGTCCAAACCCCATATAGCGAAGGGCCACTGAGTTGTGATGGTCCGGAGCCTCTGAGCTGGGAGGAGTTGGAGTGGAGCATAGAGCTGACATTTTGAACATTTCTTTGCGAACTCTGCCACATCCTTGCTGAGGGTAGGACAAAAGTTGCCTTGCCTCAACACTCTACCTTCGAAGGTTCTGCTCCCGGAGTGACTTCCACATTCCCCCGAGTGGATTTCTTCTAGGACTCTCGGGACCTCCTCTGATACACAATGGGCCAGGATCCCCGAGAGTGTTTTCCTGTATAGTTCTCCTGCATGTAAGGAATAATAAGCCGGCTTATACCTGAAGCATCGTTTATCCACGTCCCCTTCAGGGAACTTTCCCGACGTCAGGAAGGTGATGAAGGGATCTATCCATGATGCTCGCTGATCCCCCTCCATCAGCTCCCCTTCCTCAATGGATGGCTGGAAGAGTTTCGATACTGTCCCCCTAGCTCGAGGACCAAACCTGGCTTAGAGGCCCACCGGGGTACTCTCCTCCCTTGGCACATGCTTGATGAAGAAAGTGCGAAATTGCCCGATGACCCCCTTGACCTTCTACAGGTAGCGTTGGAGGGTCAGCTCCTTTGCTTCAAATTCTCCCCTGACTTGGTATGCCACCACCATGCAGTCCGTCGAGGCCTCCACGTCTTGCACTCCCAGCACCCGGGCCAGTCGTTGGCCCGCTATTACTGCCTCGTACTCGGCCTGGTGGTTTGTAATTGGAAAATGGATGATCAAGGCTTGCTCAATCTTTGTCCCTTGGGGGCTTATTGGGATGATTCCTCCTCCATAGGAGTGCTTCTTGGACGCACCATCCACCAGCATCTTCCATGCCACCGGGGGAGGTGATTCATGCTCCCCCACTTCGATTGCGTAGTCCACCATGAAGTCTGCCGCCGCTTGTGCTTTGATCGACATCCTAGGCACAAACACGATGTCGAACTCACTCAGCTCCACGGACCATTTTGCTAACCTACCCAAATGCTCCACCCCTTCCATGACTTTGTGAAGCGGGTGGTCGGTCACCACTTTGATTAAGTGCGCTTGGAAGTATGGTTGGAGCTTCCGGGCCGATACCACCAAAGCGAAAGCCAACTTTTCTAAAATGGGGTATCGGAGCTCCGCCTTCCTCAGCACTCGGCTGACGTAGTAGATGGGGAACTTCCTCCTCCCCTCCTCCCGGACCAACACCGAACTTACTACTTCATATCCTACCCCCAAGTATAAGGATAGATCCTCTCCTTGTCTTATCCCCTGGAGTAGAGGAGTCTGGATGAGTTGCTCTTTCAAAGCTTGGAAAGCTTCCTCATATTCCGAGGTCCATTCAAATTTTTTGATTCCCCGTAGCACCTTGAAGAAAGGTGCACACTTCTCACCCGCCTTGGAGAGGAACCTACTTAATCCATCCAATTTTCCCATGAGGTGCTGAACCTCCTTCGAGTTTCTTGGCGACCCCAACTCCATGATTGCTTTAACCTTATCTGGATTGTGTTCAACCCCCGCTAGGGTGAGCAAGTGACCCAGGAACTTTCCCCGGCTAGCCTCGAAGATGCACATTAGGGGGTTGAGCTTCATCTTATACTTCCACAAGGTCCCAAAGGTCTCTTCAAGGTCGTGGAGGTGAGACTTGAGGTCCCGACTCTTTATCATGAGATCATCAACATAGACCTCCAGGTTTCTTCCATTCAGCTCTCGGAAGACCCTGTCCATCATTCATTGGTACGTGGCCCCTGCATTCTTGAGCCCAAAGGGCATCATCTTATAACAATAGCACCCATCCCATGTGATGAAGGAGACATCCTTGATGTCGGGGGGCGGGGGGGGGGGGGGGGGGGGGGGGGGGGGGGGGGGGGGTGCATGCGGATCTGATGATAACCTGAAAAAGCATCTAAAAAGACATTACAGGGAAACCGATGGCTGAGTCAACCAGCACGTCGATTCTAGGCAAGGGGTAGCAATCTTTGGGGCATGATTTATTAAGCAAGGAAAAATCGATACACAACCTCCACTTACCTCCTCCCTTTTTTACCATAACCACATTGGAGATCCAACCTGGATACTGGATCTCTGATACAAAACCTGCCTGTAGGAGCTTACCCAACTCCTCTCAGATGGGCCCCTCCATCTTGTCTGTTATGACCCTCTTCTTTTGACGGATGGGGCGGGTGCCGGGGTTGAGATTGAGGCAATGGAAAGACACATACGCATCGATCTCGGGCATCTCCGTGGCACTCCAAGCAAAAACATCCACATTTTCCTGGACGCAGGCCAGGATTTGCTTCTGCTCCTCCAGGCCGAGCTCTCCGCTGATTCGGACCTTCTCCACCACCCCAGCCCGGGTGGTGACTTCGGGCTCCACGACCTCCTCCATGGCTTCTAGTCGGGACTGCTCTCCCCAATCTTCTTCCTTCTCCTCATCGCAAGTCGGCACTTTGACCTTCTCCTCTCCTTCTCCTCCCAGAACCTTCATCACCTCTTCCACCCCTTCTTATTAGGCCTCCCTTTCTTCCTTCTCCTTCCCCTCTACTTCCTCTCCGAGACCCACCGGCTCCCCCACCTCCTGATCCCATTTTTTGGCTTCCGCTATCCAGGAGATGGTGTTTACTGCCATCACGTGGCACTGTCTTGCCACCTTTGGATCCCCTCTTAACCAAATCTGGACTCCTCTCGAGTTGAACTTGGGACATTGGTAGAAGGTGGAGGGGACGCAGCGGAAAGAACTGATTAGCGGCCGTCCAAAGATGGCATTATAGCTGCTGGGGGCATCCACTATGACGAAGCGGCAATTCCGAGATTGCCCGCCCAGGACCACATGGAGCCCCACTCCCCCCTCTACCTCCTTCCTCTCTCTGGAGAACCCAAACAACGGGCCATCTGAGACCAACACACTCTTGGTGTCCACCTTCATCTCATCGAACGCTTTTTTGAACATGACGTTGACGGAGCTTCCATTGTCAACGAGAATCTGGGACACCGTGAAGTTCTCGATGGTGGTCTAGATGGCCAACGCATCGCAAAAAGGGTCCTCATGACCTGGCATGTCCCTTTGAGAGAAAGTAATTTTTTCTATCAGGTGTGGGGCCGTGGATGTCGAATCCACGCTCCGGCGGTAGATGGTATAGAGGCTCGCCTTGCGGGTTTCCTCCACCCCTACTCCACCATGGATCACTCTGATCCCTCCTCGGGTCCCCACATCGACCTGGTCCTCGCACCTTTCCTCCTCTTCCTCCCGAGGCAGGACCTACTCAATTCCTACCTGCTGCTGCTGCCGCAGGGCCGGCACGCTAGCCCTCTTTGTCTCCAGAAATTCCGGGCAAGTGGCCATTGCGTGACCTTCCTCATCATGGAAGTCACAGTATGGCAACGTCACCTCTCCCCCACTAGGCCTCTGCCGCCCTATTCCCCCTTCTCCTTCCCGCTCCTGCTTCTTCTCCTGCCCCTTCTCTCCTTCCTCTTCCTCCCCTCCCTCGCCTGATCTCCATGGCCTGCTGAGGCGGGGGAGGCACCTGCCTTGGACCTTGCCTCCATCCCAGCTGATGGGGTCTTCCCTGACCCCCATGGAAGTTACCCCCTCCCGGGGCGTAACCTCTCCCTTGACCCTGCATTCCTCCTCCCTGCTGCCTCCATCCCCCCTCTGGGGGCCCGGGGCTCTTCTATCCTCCGCACCTCCTGCTGCCTGACCTCCGGCTCACTGAGTTTCACTAGCCTCCTGCTGAGCTCCGGATTGGCCTCCGCACTTTCGATTTCCTCCGCCACCCTCTCCATCAACTCCTCATAGGAGACGGGGGCCTTTCTCTTTAATCCTTCTTGAAGAAACTCTCCTTCAGCCCGACCTTAAAGGCGAGGTGGAGGGCAAACCCAGGCATCTCCTGGAAGAGAAGCACCTCCTCCTGAAACCGATCCGCATAGCGAGCCAACGACTCCTTGGGCTCCTTACTCACCTTGAAGAGGGACTCAGCGTCCTTCTTCCTATTCTTTGAAGTCAAAAACCGCAACAAGAAGCTTCGACGTAAGTCCTCAAATGCGTAGATTGATCCAACAGGGAGTTGTTGGAATCAGTCCTTGGCCTTCTCTTTCAAGGTGACGACGAAGAGCCGACACTTAAAGGCGTCCATCATCGGCCTGATAGAAATACAGTCCTCGAATGACTATAGGTGTTGGACAGGGTCGTCCCTGTTATGGTAGTAGACCCTGTCCCACTCCCTGAACCCTTCCGGAATGGGTGCAGAAAGCACCAGCTCGCAAAAGGGGCTCCCTACACCTGCTACCCTTTCCTGCTCCACTCGCCTCCCGAGCTCTCTCGCTAGGCTAGAGCTCGCTGGGGCCAGGCTCGCGAGAGCCATACTCGTCGGAACCGTCTTCACATACGTCGTGCCCACCGGAACCGTGCTCTCCTGCGCCGCACTCGCGTTCACCTCACTCACCGGCGTCATACTCGCCTGAACCATGCTCTCCGGTGCCTCGGTCGCCAGAACCTCGCTCGATGGGATGGCGAACAGCACTCGCCCCTCCAGGTCCTGCACTGACCCCCCGGCCACCCCCTTTCCAGTCCTTCCTCCCAGGGCATTCTCGCCAGCCGCTGCCGGAGGATGGAACGCCTGATCCGCCGGGGTTGCAAACTCGCTTCGCAATGCTGCGATTGTAAACCCGAGGGTGTCGAGGACTTCCCTCCTGAAGTCCAAGAACATCCTCGGCGTCATGATGAGTCCCATTTATATATACATTTATGGGCTCATCTGGGCCGTATTTCTAATCTTTGCACTTCACCTTAGGCATGTTTTAGTTCATAATTGTTATTCCTTGCTAATTGCTCTTATAGGCCCCTAATGGTGTGTGTTTGCTTGTTTTAGTGTTGAGGGTAAGCACAGCGTGCTCCTCAGTCTTTTTGTGCTTTATTTCCTGTGCTGGAAGGGTATTCCCAGCTTTGTTGTGGCTAATGCAGGTGGATATTTCATCAGTTTCAGCCTAAGTTCATGTCTGTGCATATCGCACGGTCGTGCGTTATGTTGTCGCACGGTCGGTTGCGGTCGTGCGCCCTTTGCTTAGGAGGAAACTGATGATCTGTCATTAATCATGCGTCTCTGCGCATGGGCAGCGCCCGTGCATGAAGGAATCGCACGCTCTCCCTGTTTGGCCCTGTCTTTCCCCTTTTCTGAATTTACCCGTGCGTTTTGACGCACGGGCGGATTTGCCCATGCGTGAGTAAATCACACGGGCGGTCCAGGTCATTTTCCTGCGCTGTCTTTATAATTAATATCGCACGGTCGACGCACGGTCGTGCGTTCGACCGTGCATGACCATTTTTCTGACTCTTTTCTATAAAAGCGTAGTTCTATGCCCTAGTCCAGAGATCGTACTTTGTTCCGCTTTTTTTGCCGCAAAAGGAGTTCCAGCTCCGTACCCCTTCCACCACTCCATCAGGGCTTGGCCCTAGGCCTCCTCCATCATCCTTAAGCTTCAAGGAGAAGGATCCAGCTCTTCATCCACCATCATTCAAAGAGAAGGAAGCTAGGTTGTGTGCTGAATCGTGACACGAAGAAGACGGGCCATTGGAGGGTAAAGACAGCCTTCTCTACCCCAGACGCAGTCGAGGACCGAGCTTGGACGCGGATTGACAACCCAGCGATTCCAACCGTGAACCTTCAACAAGACTTCAGATTCGGTCGATTCCTTACTTTATCTTTCTTTGTATTTTTTGTTGTAATAGTTAGATCCTTTATTATTTGATGATGAGCGCTATTGACCTTGTTTTATAAAGTTATTTCATGTCTATGTGAATGTATCTTTTTGTTTATATGTGTGTATGAGGTGCGCCGCCATCCATTTTCCATTCCACCGTCACGTTCGTGTACCGCACTAGCAATTGCTAGTGGCATGCTTGTCGACGAGGTGCTTGCGACCCTCATTTTGCTTGCCTTCTCGTTCATCCGCCTTGTGAAGCGTGGCATAGCGGCTCGTGTAATCCATTCGCCTAACGAAGCAGTGCGCTCAAGGCCTGCACAGTTTGATTCCGTTTGCCTACTCGTCCATTCGCCCTTTCGAAGTAGTGCGCTCAAGGCCTACATAGTCTCCATCCCGCCTAGCGAAGCTTTGCATAGCGGCATTGCATAGGAGTAGTTGTAGTATTTTCTCTTTATTTTCCACAATCCAAAACCCCCATTTCCGCATCCATCCAACTTAAAGGACTTCAATCTCAAGTCCTTCCTTGATAGATAGCTCCACCTTACCGTGTTCCTTTGAGATCGATACTTGGTGATTCATTGCCATTTTATATTTCTTGAACGATCGGTATACTGCCGTTTCGTGCCGCAGTCTTGCTACCGCCTATAGCGGTGTGCTAGATTTGCGCATCAAGTTTTTGGCGCCGTTGCCAGGGAACACGGTCGTGTGAGTTTTCTGGAGAGGGAGAATCTGAGATTAAAGCCCTTCCATTTGTGTATTGCATCCTTTATTTTCTTTCAGTTATTTTTATTCCATTTTCTTATTTTACTTAGGTTACTATGTGGGCTTCGTTTAATATTCGTTGCCACTTTTGTGGAGATATATCTCATGCTAGTGATAGATGTCCAAAGGGAGATAGTAACCCTAGCACTCAACGCCCAGTGCATGGAGCACCGAATTCGTCTGGTACTCCATATGGTGTGCGTAAGTCCTACGGCTACTCGTCCGCTCCGCACATTCCCTTTTTGCATTCATCTCCAGTTCAATTTGAGCCGAAGAAAAATGCAAAATAGTGCTTGTTTTGTCGGAGCATGGATCATGCCTTGAAGGATTGTGCTGCTTTCCTTCGCCAAATGGATGAGGATGACGAGCCGGATATCCGGATCGTCCCCACTCCTACTTCTGGCAGCACACCTTCAACATCTGGTTATGTGCCCATTTCACCTTCAAGTTTTAAAGGGAATGATGTCGACACAGTCACCAGATGTGTGGCTGATCTAGACTCTGACATGGCTGAGCCCATCTCCCCTGTGCATATATCACCATGTGTTGATTCGATTCTTTGTGAGGAACCGGTGCTTGATTCTTTATCAAGCCCTATTCCTCCCCCTATTGTGCATTCTATTACATTTATTTCTGATAACATTGTTGAAGATGCGTCGCAAGAGGAGGCAAGCGATCTTTGTGTTGAGCCTATTCCTATGGAGGAGTACAACCTTCTGGGTGAAGAGGATTTTTCCTCAACACCGGTGGAGGAAGTGCAATTCCTGGAGAAGGCCACCATTGATCCCACCGAACCTTGCGGCATTGTCAATAATGCCAACATTATTTTACTTTCCCATCCTAATGGGAGTGAGACCGGGACCACTCCCCCAATTGATTTCCATTTATGTTCTTCTTCTTCTTTATTTCTTGATCCCCTTTCTTCATCTGCGCCTGTGCAGGTTGAGTCTTCACAGGTACTTCAGGAGGACTTGGAGCATTATGCTTAAGTCAATGATGAGAGCATCCTCTCATGTGAGGATGTTGATTCCCCCTCCATAGAGGAAGCCTCATTCATTGCCTTCTCCTCCTGCCACCTCCCTGAAGACGACACCTTGCTGGGAAAGGATTTATTTTGTGGTGAGACGAGTGAGGACCAACTCTCCTCCTCTTCTTACTTCCTATTCCCGCTACCTGTGTTCAGCAGGTATTTTTATTTAGGTAGGGGAGTAACTGTTCTGTCGCCGTTTCGGTATCCGCTACCGACACGCACATTAGAACAGTTACCTGTTCATTTCCTTTTTCATACTCTCATTAGCTAGAACTGTGTTGTTTTTAAATAAGTCGTGCTGGGATGACAATAACCCCAGTAGTTATCTTACTTTTCCTGCATTTTTATTTCTTCTAATCATGTTTAGTTAGCTATAGTTTATTTTAGTTTGTCTTTTTCTTTTGTTTTTGCGGAGTTCACCCCTGCAGGTCCTTCTTCTGGATGGCAGACGCTGCAGCTTTGTCTTGATTCACACGCCAAACTTCTGGTATGCTCACTTGCTGAGCATTTGGTACTCTCTTTCCTTAGCTTTATTCTGAATTTTATAGTCATATTTGGCATTAGATTGTTTAGTTTAAGTCTGGGGGAGAGCAGTTTTGTGTGCCCACTCACGTGCACTTTTGCATAGCAAGCTAGAAGTATTTTATTTTCAGTTTTATTATTTGTTCATTTTCATCGCACGCCACAACACCCACATAAGCGTGTACTTAGCCGTAGGCGCGTTACGAGTTCAACTCGTTTCTATTGTGTGATTGTGAAAATCTTTGTGCTGGCTTAGGATTGTGAGACAGAGTAAAATGTTGACTCCCATAGTGCCCCTAGTCGAGCGCTTGCGTCTCGCGTAAAAAATAAGTGTAGAATTAATTTTTCCTTATGCTTATTATTTTATATTTTTCTATTTGCGTAAATATTGTTTATTCTACTCAGAAGTGTTGAGTCTGGTGTGAATCAAACGGTAGCGTAGGGATGTGTGTAGACGTTTGCTAGATTCGTATTGCTCGAGTCGGGAGGAAGGATTGTCTTTCTCGGTGGCTAAGAACTTGCCCCCAGCGACTCTTGAAGCATTGGCATAGGTTAGTTCAGTGCGTGAGCATGATGTAGGCCATCATTTTGGCAAGGTTGAGCTTTGTGTACCATTCCTATCATTTATTCCTTGCTAGCCCATTTTGTGCCTACCCCGTCCTTTGATTCAGCTCCACCGCTTTCTTACCAAGGCCAAAAAGCCGATCCTAGTCCCATGCCCAAAGCTGATCTTTAGCTGTTTTCACATTTATTTTGGGGGGTGTTGATGTGGTAATGTTAATTTGGAAATGTGGATGTACTTCTTTTGAATTTGTGCTGAAAATAGTTAAAAGAAAAAAAAAATGAAAATAAAAAATGAAAAGAAGAGAAAAAGAAAAGAAAAAAGAAAAAAAAGAAATGAGCCTAATTGAAAATCTTTGTGAGACATATTTTGGGAGTAGGCGGTGCACACACCCATGTTTTCAAGTTCAAGTCTGGGGGTGTGGTGCACCCGCGCGTATTGTGGCAGCTTGGTTAGCTTTGTTGCAGTAACTCAATTGGGTTTCGTGCGTAAGCCTTCATGTTTATCATTGTATATCCTACCGAAACCCAAGCCCTGTCTTATACCTAAAGTCCTACTGATTCGTGCATTGAATCAAACTAGTGCCGTGGAGAGAGTGTGAACGGGCAAGCTTATGGTCACCATCATTGATGGATTTATTTGGAGGTTGTCCCGAGCCCCGATCTTTAGCAATGCTCACCTTAGCGATCAGTTTACTTTCTTCCTATGCGTGACCGGATGATTCACCACGATTCAGATTCTGAGTAATAATAATATATAGATACGCTCTTAGAAAAATGTAAACTTTTATCCATAATTATATATTTCTTCAACTAAATTTTTATGAGCGTGAGCTTGCGACTTCACATGGTACTCCGCCCATGCAATTTCTATGCCAGCATTGTATTTTCTCATCCGCTTTAGGGATTTGGTTACTCGGGACGCGCAAATAGGTAAGTCTTGGGGTGTGATGAGTCCGATTTATATATACATTTATGGGCTCATCTGGGCCGTATTTCTAATCTTTGCACTTCACTTTAGGCATGTTTTAGTTCATAATTGTTATTCCTTGCTAAGTGCACTTATAGGCCCGTAGTGGTGTGTGTTTGCTTGTTTTAGTGTTGAGGGTAAGCACAGCGTGCTCCTCAGTCTTTTTGTGCTTTATTTCCTGTGCTGGAAGGGTATTCCCAGCTTTGTTATGGCTAATGCAGGTGGACATTTCATCAGTTTCAGCCTAAGTTCATGTCTGTGCATATCGCACGGTCGTGCGTTATTTTGGCGCATGGTCGGTTGCGGTCGTGCGCCCTTTGCTAAGGAGGAAACTGATGATCTATCGTTAATCGTGCATCTCTACGCACGAGCAGCGCCCGTGCGTGAAGGAATCACACCCTCTCCATGTTTGGCCCTGTCTTTCCCATTTTCTGAATTTACCCGTGCATTTTGACGCACGGGCGGATTTGCCCGTGTAACACCCCAAAAATCGTAGTCCAGCGAGGTAGGCGGAGTGGTAGCGTCGCGCTCGGAATAGGCTGAAAATTCCATAGCAGGTTCTTCGCGCACGCTCACTGGCCTCCTTCGCGCACGACCAGTGGTCGTGCGCCTGATCGTGCGTTAATTCACAAGGGCTGAAGTTCGGCTGATCGTGTAGCGCACGATCAGGGGATGTTGGACGCGCACGATCACTGACCGTGCGTCGCTGCTCGTGCGCACTGTTTATTCTGCTCCGCGAAAAGTGACGGGGATGACGATCCGGCCATCCAAAAATCTTGGGATTTGATCCAACGGCTGCGATGGTTGGCTGGGGGGTTTTAGGTCTTAGTAGAGGAGTTAAACCCTCATATTTCCAAGTCATTTCTCTCTCTTAGGTTGGAGAAAGGAGGAGGAGGCAAGGAGGAAGGAGAAGGGGAATCCGCCATTGCCAGAGCTTCGGAGCTCCGTTCGCCGATCCGAGACCGGCAACGCTTAAAGGGCGTCGAGGCGCTTCTTCTCCACCGTTTGTTTGCAAGCTTCTCATGGCTAGGAGGAGATCTCAAAAGGTAACGACATTTCTCCTCCCGGTCTTTAGGATGCGTGCAAGGCATCCCTTTAATTTCTGCATTTTGGCACCGGATCCGTCGAGTGAGAAGGGTCCGGGTCGCCTTGGTTCAAAAGGAACCATCGGGTTGATTGAGTCCGTTCCCGACATGATTTGCACTAGAGATCCGCTCCGTTAGCGGATTAGGCATTGTGGGTGAAGTCGGATTTGTGGTCGTTGGCCCGATTCGGTGATGTTGATTTACACGCATTTTAGGGGTTTTGTTAGAAATCCGGAAACGACGAACTCGTCGTTGTGATGCCCTCGTAGCTCCGTGTGGTAACGAACATTGGGTTTAGGGCGGAGAAATAATGTGATGCCTAGTGTTGTGCGAAGGCACGATTGGTCTCTGTGGTCGGCTGGCTATCCCGTGAAGACTGAGATTCACACGTGGAGAGTGTCCCAGCAAGATTAGTCCCTTCGTTTGTTGACTGACGAGAATTTCTGTGCTACGGATGAGTCCGTTGATGGTCGCCAGGCGAGGCAATCAGTGGACGTTGTCCCGAGAGTAAGTCCAGTGCCTTGGGACGTTTTGGTTAGCCAGAATTCTTAGTATCGGTCTTGGTGTGTTGTTGGCGGCCCGAGCGTGTGAGCTGTTAGACAAGCCCGATGGCATGGTGAGCCAGGCTAGGTGGGTCTCAGCGAGAGCTCTTGGCCTTGGGTTATGATGCCCTTGCGGGTAAATGATAAGTACCCTTGTGTTTGTGATGTGATGATGATGTATGATGATGTGATAGATTCATACGCTTTAGGGTGCCTTGGGTGAAACCCGGGTTTGCATTCATTTTGCATTGGTAGGCCCCTTTTTATTATCTGCTCAACATAGAAACCTGGATGTTGTATGTGACACTCATACCTGTTTTTATGCTGTTTCCTTTTATGTACATTTGCATACGAAGTGCTGACTTGCAGGGTGAAGTAGTTCCCCGGGGTCCGCTAGGACGGCCGGGGGGAGGGATGTTGTTACACCATTTTTGGTCAGCCATAGCTGACCCTCGTTTACCGCTCTTTGTGATTTGGTTGCAGGGCAAGAATCGCAGGCTGGACCCAGCGCGCCGGCCAAAAAGGCCTAAAGCCTCATGAAGTGTTTACCTTGTCTTCGTGCACTTCTATTATTACATTTTGTTGTAACCGGCTTGCATGCCGAGGTAGTTTAGGTATAACTACTATCTGTCCCCTTTTGTTGGGACGCCCTTTTGTGTTGAAGGTTTCGTGATTTGGACTGTGGTTTTGTATGGCCTTAAGGCCAGTTGGACTCCTATGTAGTGTGGACAATCTCTGTGTTTTATGTTTGTTTCCGCTGTGTTGTCTGAGTTTTGACAATGGGTAGTTAATATCATCTTTTAATACTGATGTTGTGGCGATTATATGTTGTGGGGTCCCGACTGGACCCATATTATATGATCATTGCAGGGGAGGTGTTACAATTTGGTATCAGAGCTAGGTTTGCGTATTCTTACGAGGTCTAGTGTATTTGGATCGCGTTAGAGATTGTCCACATAGGAGTACTGTGCGGGATCATGAGTATCCCTGCATTTGAGTCTTGCGAATAGAGCTTGATAAGTCTTCTTCCTTGCTTATGCTAGGATGTTGGCGACGATGCGGGGACGTCGAGGAGGCAAGAGGAGCCTTCGGGAAGCAGTGCGACTGCTCCGGGCCTCATGAATGTGGGCATGTCCCTGGCCGATTTCTGTCGCATGCTAGCGGAAGCAATGGTAGCGGCCCAAGCTGGAGCGATGCCACGGGTTCCGACATCGGTGGTGCAAGTTGCGACTCCTGTTACTCCGGCGCCTACGTCGGCTACACCAGATGTCGAAGTGAGGCAAGCAGAGCCAATAGCGGAGAGAGCTATTCCGATGGGTGATCGATTCGTGAAATACTTCTTGAGTTTCCACCCTCCGACATTCAAGGGAGTAGGCACTCCAACGGATGCCGAGGATTGGATTTCGAGGATCCAGGAGCTCTTGAAGACAGCTGAGACCCCAACTGAGAGGCAGTCTCAGTTTGCGAGTTTCATGTTAGAGGGCGATGCGAAGTTGTGGTGGGTGAACCATAACGGTCACAATTTTGTTGGGCGTGTTCCGTCCATGGAGGAGTTAGGGAACGCTTTCCTCAAGCGTTATATTCCGGCCTCGACAAGGTTAGCACTGCAGCGGCAGTTTCTGCATTTGGTGCAGCGGGAGAAGACAGTGGATGAATATCTGCAAGAGTTCACTCGTTTGGGCCGTTATGCGGGAACGACCATGGCAGATGATGAAGAGAGGGATAATCTCTTCTATCAAGGGCTGAGAGAAAATTTAAGGCAACCACTCATAGCCTTGAAGAATGCAGGATTCAATGAATTGGTCGAAGCCGCTCACACACTGGAGAGCGACTTGGAGCGAACCCAACGACGAAAGGGTGTTGCGGCAAAGCAGGGAGAAGGAAAGCCTTCTCTGTCCCAATCTCAGTGGAAGTCTGAGGGAAACCGATACAAGAAGAAACCCCATCACTATAGGACTGGGGAGAGGAGTGGCGCACCCTCGGGAGATTTTTGATTCAAAGGTCCGTTGACTTGTTACCAGTGTGGCAAGGTTGGTCACATTAGTCGGTTTTGTATCGAGGGCGGAGCTGAGCCAGAGCCGAGACAGGAACAATCGGTGCATTCGGGTCCCGGTGTTGCAAAGAAGGGGAAAGCGGCGGAGTCGAGTTCTTCGTGGTTCCCTCCAGTGCAGCCTAGAGCTTATAATCTTGGGCAATAGGAAGAGATACGTCAACCGGATGTGGTGACAGGTATGAACAGTTTAAGTTTTCGTTTGTTATTATAATGTAGGTTGCGGCGTTTTATGTTTATTTTTGCATGTGGTTAGGTTTCGTGCTAGTTTCGGGCTACCCCGCTCAAGTGTTGTTCCACACGGGGGCGTCACACTCTTTTCTTGCGGAAAGTTTTATCCGGAAGATTGGTGCTGAGTCCGTAGAGGCAGAAGTGGAGCTGAGTGTGCGTATGCCGAATGGGTCTTTCATGACTACCATGAGGAAGGGACACATTGTGATGCATTTTGGCGATTATGATTTCGTGTTGGTAGCAGCGATTCTGCCACTAGCCGAATTCGACGTTATCTTAGGGATGGACTGGCTTGCCGCGCAGCGAGCTAGTATCGATTGCCAGTTGAAGGTGGTAACCCTGAGAGGAGAAGGTAGAGCAGAGGTCAAGTTCGAAGGCCTAAGCGGAGTTGCTTGCTCCCTTATTTCCGTCATGCAAATGAGGCGTGCGGTAAACCAAGGAGGTGAGGCGTTTTTGGCTTTGTTGGAGACTCACTCCACAAAGTTGGCCATTGGAGAAGTTCCGGTGGTGGAAGAATTTGAGGACGTTTTCCCCGAGAAGCTTCCGGGAGCACCCCCTCAGCGTGAGATCGATTTTTCGATCGAGTTGGTACCGGGTGCGATGCCGGTGTCGCGTCCTCCGTTTAGGATGGCACCGAAGTAACTGGCCGAGTTAAAGGTTCAGTTGCAATAGTTGTTAGAGCAAGGGTACATTAGGCCCAGCTCTTCTCCGTGGAGCGCGCCGGTATTGTTTGTGAAGAAGAAAGACGAAAGTATGCGGTTGTGTATCGACTACCGTGAACTGAATAAATTAACCGTTAAGAATAAATATCCGATTCCGCGAATCGATGATTTATTCGACCAGTTAGTAGGGTCGGTGGTGTACTCCAAGTTGGATTTGAAGTTGGGGTACTACCAGTTGAAGATTCGAGAAGAGGACATCGCTAAGACAGCGTTTGGGACTCGGTATGGCCATTATGAGTTTTCAGTGATGCCGTTCGGACTGACGAACGCGCCGTCTATCTTCATGGATCTGATGAACCGGGTTTTTCGACAGTTTCTAGATTCGTTCGTGGTGGTGTTTATTGATGACATTTTGGTGTACTCAAAAATAGATGCAGAGCATGAGTCTCACTTGAGGCAAGTATTGCAGACTCTAAGGGAGAATCAGCTTTATGCTAAGTTCTCAAAATGCGAGTTTTGGATCGAGAAGGTGGCTTTCTTGGGTCACGTAACTAGTGGAGATTGGGTGGCAGTAGATCCAGCGAAGATTGAAGCCATTAGGGATTGGCCTGTATTGAGAACCGTGGCGGAAGTCCGGAGCTTCCTTGGACTAGCCGGTTATTACAGAAGATTCATGGAGAACTTTTCGCGGATGGCATTGCCCCTCACCACTCTCACTCGCAAGGACCAAAGGTTCATATGGACTCTGTAGTGTGCCCGTGCATTTGAGAATTTGAAGGAAAGGTTGATGTCTGCTCTAATCCTTAGTCTTCCTAGTGGGACGGAAGGGTTTCAGATTTTCAGCGACGCGTCAGGTTGCGGGTTGGGTTGCGTGCTGGTGCAGCACGGCAAGGTGATAGCGTGGGTCAAGGAAGTTAAAGACTCATGAGAGGAATTATCCCGTCCATGATCTAGAGTTGGCGGCGGTAATTTTTGCGCTAAAATTATGGCGGCACTACGTTTATGGTGCGAAGGTGGAGATCTTCACGGATCACAAAAGCCTGAGGTTTCTCCTGGACCAGAAGGATTTGAATATGCGCCAGCGTAGATGGGTCGAGTTCCTTGGGGACTACGACGTGGAGATTCAGTATACGCCGGGTAAAGCCAAAGTGGTGGCGGATGCCTTGAGTAGGAAGTACTCCGGGCAAGGTAATTGGATGGCGGCGCATGATGAGCGTTTGATACGAGACCTGGAGTCCCTGGATATTTCTTGTGTGGCAAGAGGCGAGTCTGGCGTGGCTCGTTTGAACTGGATGGAAATGCAGTATGACATAACAGATCGAATCTGAGAGGCGACGAGCGCAGATGGAGAGTGCCAACAGTGGGCGTTGGAGGCTCAACAAAGCGAAGGCACGGCTTGGGAGATGGTTGGTGGGATTCTGAAGAGAGACGGAAGGATCTGTATTCCGCGCTTTGGCAAGCTTCGCAAGGAGTTGATGTTTGAAGCTCACTTTACGAAGTACTCCGTTCATCCAGGAAGTACAAAGATGTACGCGGATATGAAGAAATCTTTTTGGTGGCCTGGGATGAAGCGGGATGTAGCCGAGTATGTGAGCCGATGTCAGACTTGTGCCTTGGTGAAGGCTGAGTGCCAAAGGCCCGGTGGGTTCTTGAAGCCTCTCCCTATTCCCGAATGGAAGTTCGATGACATCTCCATGGATTTTGTACATGGGTTGCCTCGATCGCAGCAGGGTAACGATACGATTTGGGGGATAGTGGATCGCCTGACCAAGGTGGCTCACTTCATTCCGAATCAGAAGGGCGATAGCGTGGAGAAGCTCGTGGAGCTCTATGTTCGAAACATTGTGCGGTTACATGGGATTCCGAAAAGCATCGTTAGTGATCGCGATGGGCATTTCACTTCGAAGGACTGGAGGCTAGTACAGAAGAGCTTAGGCACAAAGCTCAAGTTTAGTACCGCGTTCCATCCGCAGACCGATGGTCAGACAGAGCGAATGAACCGTACGATGGAGGACATGTTGAGAATGTGTGCTCTTGACTTTGGTAAAGGTTGGGAAGACCACCTCTTCATGGTGGAGTTTGCCTATAACAATAGCTTCCAGGTGAGTATCAAAATGGCGCCCTATGAAGCTTTGTATGGAAGGAAGTGTCGAACGCCGATGTCTTGGGCGGAGGTGGGAAACACTAAGCTGTTGGGGAAGCAGGTGGTGGAAGATGCTTGCGAGATCGTGCAGACGGTTCAGGAGCGCATGAAGGTTGCTCAGGATCGACAAGCTAAGTATTTCAACGCCCGCCACAGAAATGTGGGGTTTGTAGTGGGCGACATGGTCTACCTGAAGATCAAGCCGTTCAAGGGTGTTTCGCGGGTGCGGCGACTCAAGAAGTTGAGTCCGCGGTATTTGGGTCCGTTCGAGGTCACGGAATGTATAGGCGAAGCAGCCTATCGTTTGGAGTTATCCGCAGAGCTGAGTGGATTACATGACGTCTTCCACGTCTCTGTGTTGAGGAAAGCTCTGGTGGAGCCGAGCGTCGTAGTCGAAGCGGCGACGGTGCCGGTGATGGAGGATTTGGGGACGAGGGTTCGTCCGGTTGGCGTGGAGGATTCAAAAGTCCGGCAGTTGCGCAACAAGGAAGTCAAACTTGTAAAGGTGCGATGGGACAACTGCGAGCGAGACGAATTCTCTTGGGAGCGTGAGCAAGCGATGCGGGAGGATTTCCCGGAACTGTTTGCTCCAGGTATGCTTTATGAATCTCTTGTTTAAATTCTGAAATTTCGAGGACGAAATTCTTTTAAGGGGGGTGGAGTTGTAACACCCCAAAAATCGTAGTCCAGCGAGGTAGGCAGAGTGGTAGCGTCGCGCTCGGAATAGGCTGAAAATTCCATAGCAGGTTCTTCGCGCACGCTCACTGGCCTCCTTCGCGCACGACCAGTGGTCGTGCGCCGGATCGTGCGTTAATTCACAAGGGTTGAAGGTCGGTTGATCGTGTAGCGCACGATCAGGGGATGTTGGCCGCGCACGATCACTGACCGTGCGCCGCTGCTCGTGCGCACTGTTTATTCTGCTCCGCAAAAAGTGACGGGGATGACGATCCGGCCGTCCAAAAATCTTGGGATTTGATCCAACGGCTGCGATGGTTGGCTGGGGGGTTTTAGGTCTTGGTAGAGGAGTTAAACCCTCATATTTCCAAGTCATTTCTCTCTCTTAGGTTGGAGAAAGGAGGAGGAGGCAAGGAGGAAGGAGAAGGGGAATCCGCCATTGCCGGAGCTTCGGAGCTCCGTTCGCCGATCCGAGACCGGCAACGCGTAGAGGGCGTCGAGGCGCTTCTTCTCCACCGTTTGTTTGCAAGCTTATCATGGCTAGGAGGAGATCTCAAAAGGTAACGACATTTCTCCTCCCGGTCTTTATGATGCGTGCATGGCATCCCTTTAATTTTTGCATTTTGGCACCGGATCCGTCGAGTGAGAGGGGTCCGGGTCGCCTTGGTTCAAAAGGAACCATCGGGTTGATTGAGTCCGTCCCCGACATGATTTGCACTAGAGATCCGCTCCGTTAGCGGATTAGGCAATGTGGGTGAAGCCGGATTTGTGGTCGTTGGCCCGATTCGGTGATGTTGATTTATGCGCATTTTAGGGGTTTTGTTAGAAATCCGGAAACGGCGAACTCGTCGTTGTGATGCCCTCGTAGCTCCGTGTGGTAACGAATGTTGGGTTTAGGGCGGAGAAATAATGTGCGGAATATGGGGCTTGTGATGCCTAGTGTTGTACGAAGGCGCGATTGGTCTTTGTGGTCGGCTGGCTATCCCGTGAAGACTGAGATTCACGCGTGGAGAGTGTCCCGGCAAGATTAGTCCCTTCGTTTGTTGACTGACGAGAATGTCTGTGCTACGGATGAGTCCGTTTACGGTCGCCAGGCGAGGCAATCGGTGGACGTTGTCCCGAGAGTAAGTCCAGGGCCTTGGGACGTTTTGGTTAGCCAGAATTCTTAGTATCGGTCTTGGTGTGTTGTTGGAGGCCCGAGCGTGTGAGCTGTTGGACAAGCCCGATGGCATGGTGAGCCAGGCGAGGTGGGTCTCAGTGAGAGCTCTTGGCCTTGGGTTATGATGCCCTTGCGGGGAAATGATAAGTACCCTTGTGTTTGTGATGTGATGATGATGTATGATGATGTGATAGATTCATACGCTTTAGGGTGCCTTGGGTGAAACCCGGGTTTGCATTCATTTTGCATTGGTAGGCCCCTTTTTATTATCTGCTCAACATAGAAACGTGGATGCTGTATGTGACACTCATACCTGTTTTTATGCTGTTTCCTTTTATGTACATTTGCATACGAAGTGCTGACTTGCAGGGTGAAGTAGTTCCCCTGGTTCCGCTAGGACGGCCGGGAGGAGGGATGTTGTTACACCGTTTGTGGTCAGCCATAGCTGACCCTCGTTTACCGCTCTTTGTGATTTGGTTGCAGGGCAAGATTCGCAGGCTGGACCCAGCGCGCCGGCCAAAAAGGCCTATAGCCTCATGAAGTGTTTACCTTGTCTTCGTGCACTTCTATTATTACATTTTGTTGTAACCGGCTTGCATGCCGAGGTAGTTTAGGTAAAACTACTATCTGTCCACTTTTGTTGGGACGCCCTTTTGTGTTGAATGTTTGGTGATTTGGACTGTGGTTTTGTATGGCCTTAAGGCCAGTTGGACTCCTATGTAGTGTGGACAATCTCTGTGTTTTATGTTTGTTTCCGCTGTGTTGTCTGAGTTTTGAGAATGGGTAGTTAATATCATCTTTTAATACTAATGTTGTGGCGATTATATGTTGTGGGGTCCCGGTCGGACCCATATTATATGATCATTGCAGGGGAGTGTTACAGCCCGTGCGTGAGTAAATCGCACGGGCAGTCCAGGTCATCTTCCTGCGTTGTCTGTATAATTAATATCGCATGGTCGACGCACGGTCGTGCGTTCGACCGTGCGTGACCATTTTTCTAACTCTTTTCTATAAAAGAGCAGTTCTCTGCCCTAGTCCGGAGATCGTACTTTGTTTCGCTTTTATCGCCACAAAAGGAGTTCCAGCTCCGTACCCCTTCCACCACTCCATCAGGGCTTGGCCCTAGGCCTCCACCATCATCCTTAAGCTTCAAGGAGAAGGATCCAACTCTTCATCCACCATCATTCAAAGAGAAGGAAGCTAGGTTGTGTGCTGAATCGTGACACGAAGAAGACGGGCCATTGGAGGGTAGTGACAGCCTTCTCTACCCCAGACGCAGTCGAGGACCGAGCTTGGACGCGGATTGACAACCCAGCGATTCCAACCGTGAACCTTCCACAAGACTTCGGATTCGGTCGATTCCTTACTTTCTCTTTCTTTGTATTTTTTGTTGTAATAGTTAGATCCTTTATTATTTGATGATGAGCACTATAGACCTTGTTTTATAAAGTTATTTCATGTCTATGTGAATGTATCTTTTCGTTTATATGTGTGTATGAGGTGCGCCGCCATCCATTTTCCATTCCGCCGTCACGTTCGTGTGCCGCACTAGCAATTGCTAGTGGAGTGCTTGTCAACGAGGTGCTTGCGACCCTCATTCCGCTTGCCTTCTCGTTCATCCGCCTAGTGAAGCGTGGCATAGCGGCCCGTGTAATCCATTTTCCTAACGAAGCAGTGCGCTCAAGGCCTGCACAGTTCGATTCAGTTTGCCTACTCATCCATTCGCCCTTTCGAAGTAGTGCGCTCAAGGCCTACGTAGTCTCCATCCCGCCTAGCGAAGCTTTGCATAGCTGTATTGCATAGGAGTAGTTGTAGTATTTTCTCTTTATTTTCCACAATCCAAAACCCCCATTTCCGCATCCATCCGACTTAAAGGACTTCAATCTCAAGTCCTTCCCCGATACATAGCTCCACCTTACCGTGTTCCTTTCAGATCGATACTTGGGGATTCATTCCCATTTTATATTACTTGAACGATCGGTACACTGCCGTTTCGTACCACAGTCTTGCTACCGCCTATAGTGGTGTGCTAGATTTGCGCATCACGTCACAACCGGGGGTGACCCGCAGAACTCCTCACCCTGCTCTTCATCTCCTACAATGTCCCTTCCTTGGACTTTTCCTGGACTAGCTACACTCCACGCTCACCGCACCAAAATGTTGAAACTGATTTCTTGGTCTCTTGTGAAGCTCAAACTTTCAACGAGTTGAGGGGCAGCTAACCCTTACTGATCCCTCGGAAAGAGCAGACTGGAGATTCAGAACTAGACTTAGACCTTGGTCGTAGCGACGAGGTCCCACCACAAACCCGGAAGATCGTTGAGCGCTTCCCCTCACAAGCCAAAGCTGAGACTGGGCACCTTGGAGAGCTAGAGAGCTAAACCGAGATAACCTAGGGAGAGAAGCTCAGAATCTGAGATCGAAATCTTCTCCCAAGGTGCCCTTCAAGGTATATTTATAGTTTTTTGCTCGTGGTCTGCCAATAGCGGAATCCCGCCTTACATTCTTACTATACACAACCCAAAATATTCTGCCAACAGCCTAACTCCGCTGTTTGAAGGGGCTAACTACAGATCACCAGGGGTTTCTAGGTAAAAACACCTATGGGCCCTTACTGGGCGAGCCACCCACAGGGGCTCCCCTCGCGACCGTGAGAATCCGGCTCGCCCAGAAAACCACTACGAGCGGACCGCGAGGATCTGGCTCGCCCGCCTTCCTACGAGCGGCCCACGAGAACCTGCCTCGCCCTCCTTCTCGCGAGCGGCCGTCGAGTGCCTGGCTCGCCTGCCTTCCTGCGAGCAACCTTTGAGACTCTGGCTCGCCTTCCTTGTTACTTCTTTCGCCTGTTGACTTCTCATTCTATGCCCATCTCCTAGCGAATATCGGGATTGTACACTCTGATTCCTTTCTCATTTGACCATATACATCTTTCTTCATTAGAATAAGAAGTGTTGTAGCTGCTTTCACTTAGAGATCTGAACCTCTTAATATTAGATCTTCTAATTTTCTTCATAAAACTTTAAACTTTTTGAGCTGATGGTTTGACACACCCAAGGGCAGATCTGTTCAAGCTGTTAGGCTTCCTTTGAACAACCTGGCTCTGATACCACTTGTAAGTTATGAATGTTGCCAAATCACCTAGAGTGGGGTGAATAAGTATTTTAAAAACTCTTGGCCCTCTTTCTTTTGAGTCTATTTCTATGCAGGATCTAGCATAAGACAAAGATAAAAAGCACATAACAGAAAACACTCAGATATTTAAAGTGTTTCCACAAGACAGAGTGTCTTGAGTAGTTCATTGTCCCTCTGCGCCTATCTATTAGTGTGCTAGGGTCAGCAAACTCCACCAAAACTCAGGCCCGCAAGTCTTTCAATCTCAGACCCTGAAGCCCTACAACTCAGGCTCTCAAGCCCTATAGTACTTAGGCCCTCAAGCCTTACAACTTAGATCTATTACAGGTCCTACAAACTCAGGCCCTCAATCCCTACAACTCAGGCCCTCAAGCCCTATAACTCAGATCTGATACAGATCCTACAAACTCAGGCTTGTAAAATCCCTACAGAGAAAGAATAAGGAAAACTTCTCTAGCCGGATGAAGATTGGCTTCTCGGACTTGAAGAGAATGCTTTTGATGTTTTCTTGGACAGCACTGATTCCTCTTCAATCATTTCTTCAATCTGGAACCTTTCTTATCAACCGATGTTGCTGGACTGAAACTTGGAGAACACTTGAGGAAGATCATTTTGTTCTCTGGTTCTTGTTACTTCTTTTACGCAACCTTGTTACTGTTCTATTGATTCTTGCGTATTTTCTGCATTTCGTACTTCTGTGAATTAGGGCAGACACTTTTCTCTTTTATAAGATTGAGGATCCGACTAACGGTCTCTTATGATGTCCTTTAAGTGTCAGAGGCCCATTCCTTAATGACACGCAATGATTGGACCATCAGACGGCAGCATTATATGCAGACAACGCAATTTGAAATGACTTGATCTGTCTCGACGACATTTGCAACGTCTCGATGACAGAACTTGTCGTCATGCCGATCCATCTTGTACTTGGACACATCTTCAAGTCTTCTTTAGAGAACGATATCTTGTTGATACAAGATATCTCAACTACACTTGCACATACGACGATATGAAGTCATCTTAATCGTAAACTTGTTGTCGACTTGCGGTCTTCTCGATGATGTCATTGAAACCATTCTTCCTTATCAATGATATCGTTGAAACCATACTGTCTTATCGACGATATCATCTTGATCATTCTAACGATATGTGATTCTTCTTCTATAAGCTGTCTTCATGAGTTCTCCCTTAGCCTTCTCGACGATTAGCCTTCTTTACGACGATGTCGTCGACATTGCCAAATACTTAGACTTAAGTCTTCTTAGACCTTATAGCAATATTGTCTTGTGATTCTGGTTGACACGATGATACTAGACTTGATCGATTCTTCTTGATCTTACGATGATATCGTCGTGTGTACTTTGATGTCACAACGGTTTCGTTGAATTGTCAATATTATCTCAATGATAACAGATATGAACCTTCTGCTTACCTTTGAGTGTTATCTTGACGATATATGCGTGCTTATTCGATGATATGTCCAGTCCTTCTCGACGATTTCAGACTTAGTGAGATTGGAGAAGTACTGGACACAAAGTATATACTTTGCAGTATTCTTGGATTCCTCGTGAGTCTTATCAATGATGTTGCTAGACACTTCAGCAACATCATAGTATGTATATTATTAACACGACAATATTTGCCTTAGATGCTTTTACTTGAGCCTTATATATTATACTTAGTGAATGTGATTTACTGGCATGTTCATGTCACAACAAATGCAATTCAAATACAAATTGTACTTATCATTGGTCTGAGCACTTCTTCAAATTAGGAACATTGCAAGGCACTGTTCCCAACAACTCACACAGAGCTCCTAGCTCAGTCTTTTACAGCAAATGACCTACTCTCAGATCTACAAATAGAACCTACACTCAGATCACTCAGATCTTACACTCAGGTCATAATGAACCTACATTCAGATCACCAAGATCCTACCCTCAGGTCACAATGACCTAACACTCAGATCACCAAGATCCTACCTCAGTTTCTCACAGGAATCTTACACTCGGATCACAAAGATCTTACCTTAGATTCTCACAGGAATCCTACACTCAGATCACAAAGATCTTACACAATGTTTATTGATCTATAGTGGCTTACAATGATAGACTCAGTAGAGAATATGATTTAGATCTGAGTCTTCAGTAGAAGTCTAGCAGTAGGCTTCTTCTGCCTTGACAGATGATAGAATGTAACTTTTAAGTTAGATCTATATCAAGGAGACTAGCAACAACAGAAATCCTTCTTCTTATATTCAGTAAACTTTTTCTTCAGAATCTGGATCAAACAGGACTCTTGAGAGCTTGGAAGGATCCTGCTCTTGCTAGTAAAATGACTTAAAATTCTTTGCTATCAAATTTTTGTATGCTTCAGATCATTAGTATCAACATGTCAAGACCTTCACCTTTTATAATGATGCTTCCACTAAAAAGGAATTAGAGGAGTATATGGAAAGACATAATTGTCTCTGGATTTGAATCTTCAAATTTAATCAGAAAATGGAATAATTCAAATTTGACTCAATTAGGAATATTCCACATATGGTAAGTAAGGATCAGAATGGAATGCATAAATCTGTCTGATATTCTAGTCATGATAATTGATTATACTATTCCACAAGCAATTTTTCAACGAATTTAATCCATTAAGGTCTTTCATAGATGTACCATTGAAATGCACCTTGATTGGCGTGAAAAGATTGGAGAATTAATGTTGTCACGTGCTATTCAAGCACTTAGAATAATTCTAAATGAATTGGAGTCTGTCCCGTCAATATTGAGATTATCCCATCGATCGACATTGGTCCAATCGATCCTTTGTCCAATCGAATTACAGAATAGTTAGTATGTCTCGTCGATTAATTTTGTCGACTTATCTTCCCGTTCTTGTTTTGAGTTCAATCGACAGACCATCCCGTCGATTTTTACTTAAAACTATATTCTGACTTCCACAACCTTCTGAATTAAGTAATTTTCTTTGAACTTTTCAGGTAGAGTCTTCAAGATAGATGTTAGTGTGACCTCATGATGCAGGCCAACGGATCTCGGCTCAATCTACGCTAACGCACCTAACACAACCCAATTAATTGCAAAATATAAATCCAACACAAGCGAAGGGTCGCAAAACCTATTGAGATTGGACAAGGGCTATATGCCAATATCCGCTCACGCGAAAAGGACCTACACGATCCGGGTTATTAAGCTTTCCCTTAGATATTAACCACATGCATTCACAAAGTCCAAACGGAGCTGCTCAGACATAAAAAATTAGCGATTCAAACAAATCAAAATCAGCCCCAAAATAAAATTGACACTAAGGTATACCAAATCTCAAGAAGCAATGGCAAAATCAGGGATTCAACAATCCAATTTTGCAAAGCGTCAAGAGACCTACCCGATGCAATATTATCGAAGAAATTCGGACAAATATCAATACCTTAAATTTCAGATTTATAACGCACAACGATTCAATATTTAGGATGAATATTTCAGTCCACAATTCCACCACAATCTCACATTAACGTAGATGAAACACACAAGAGAGAAGGGGGAGGGGTTACCCAAAACCAGCGAGATAAACGCATGAGAAAAATAGTGGTAGGGTATCACTTCCACGGGAGTCGTCGGAGTCGTGTCGGATGGTGGATTGAAGTCTTCCTTCCCCGAAGTCGCCGGAGAGGAGTCGGCCGATAAATAATGGGCAGTCTTGAAGGGGTGTCCCTGAAGGCGTCGGGTTGGAGAGTGAGGGGCTGGCTGGATTACTAGCCGGACGGAGGAGGTGGTTTGCCCTTGCCGGAGTCTCCGACGTGAGACTCACGCCTAGATGGAAGAAACGGGAGAGGAAGAATTGATTCACAACGGAGAAAGAAAAGAGGGAGGAGAAATGGGAAGGTGGAGAGCAGCGGCACGCATGCAGGGGGAGAAGAAGTTTAGATCGGGAAAAAGAGGGGGGAGGGAGTTCGGCTGCAGCAAGGAGAAGTTAGGTTTTCTTTTTTTTTTAATCCAAATCTGCTTCTTTTCCTCTTACAAATATATAAATAGGACTACACCACTCAATCTCCACCTTTCATCAAGCCAAGATCTAAATGGCTAAATGCAGTCCATCAATAAAACTGAAATTAAAATAGTCCAAAATTAAAATTGCTGAAAATAAAATACTTAATTAAAATATATAATTATAAATGTTGTCCCAAGAGTGGACTAATAATTTATAATCATATATTTTCATGCATAACATGAAGTGGAGATTTGTTTTTGCACGGCGTCGACAGTGGTTGTCGCGAAAACGTTCCAATCCTCAAGCTGGCGGCAGCACCCATCACAATCGTCAAACTCTATGTGGCGGAAATCTTCAACACCATCAACAACGTCATCACGAACAAGAGGTGGGACCGCATCGCCGTCAATCGAACAGTCCCGAGCATCATGTGCAAACGGCGGGAAATCATCGCCATCAATCCTCCCCCACTCAAAATCACTCATCACCGATGAGTGGACCGGAAGGGAAAAGTAGTCGAAGGCAATGCCCACATGTACCAAATCTGGCCCTAGTGTCCCAATGATAGTAGTGCGAGCATCACTCATCAAAGAAAACCTGTCAGGCATAACAACAGCAGCAAAACTTTTGAGAAAACTCGAAAAAGTCTCAGTCCGAAGAAAAATAACTAGAATCTTACCATCCGACGCAAGAACCAAGGAACCCGCGTGGAAGATAGACATGGAAAATCTCTTACTTCCCAACCCAAGAGAACAAATAGTAAGAGAGAGAAACGACAAAGAACGCCACTCAGGTGGAACATAGACATGCAAATAAAAATCTGAAAATTTGAAAAGAGGTGAAACACCCCATGCATCGTGAAAATCTGGAAGAAAAGCATCAAACCCGAAGTTCCTCATAACCATGGATGGGGAGGCGTCCCTAAGTGTTAATTCATTGACGGAGCTCATAGACAACCGCTTAGGGACTGACCAGACTAAATCCAAATCACCAACTCTAGCGGAGGACACTCTCGAATGTGACCGGAAATGCATGCAGCACAACTCAAGGTGGTCAGCTAAAATCATAGACACGTGTAGGCGAAGGTGGTAAGCAGCTGGAGGAAAAATATGCGCAACTGGACCCGATGTGTAAATATGTCGTGAAGAAACTAAGTCCAGGGGCACAGTCGCCACAAAATCATAATCGGTCGCGACCTCCAACAAACCCATAGATGGGCACTCAGAAAAACTGTCAATCAAAGGTAACGCGTAGTCAGATCTATGAAGGGTGATGAAAAGACCGAGCACAAAATCTAACAACTCCACAAAACAAGTATGATGGGACATGGCCAACAGAGGGGCTAGTAACATAGGCAAAACCAACTGGCTAGGACGAGGCATAACAAATTCATGTCCTAAAAATTCCGCAGGGCGAGTCCACGGGTCAGTATGGAGGACTGGCAAAATCGAACCTGACAAAATTTCTAATTCACAATGAGCTTCAGGCAAAGGTGATAACAACAAAGAAATATCCTTCGGGTTCTCAACGTTAAAGTCACCCATAATTAACCTTCCCATGCAAGGTAAATCTCTCAACATAGTAGGAACATCAGCAAACACAGGGTCATCAGACGATTCCTCAACTATCATAGGTGACAGACCTGTAGTAAGGTCGACGACAGGTTGGGTAATCCAATGGAGTGGCACTACCGAGGGAAGATCCACTCCCAAGATATGTGGGACAACCAACGTCTCAACAACGCTAAGCTCTTCCTCAATAAATACATCGCCCTCAGCAGTCGGCTCAATCAAAGGCACTAACTCAGAATCATCAAAAAAGTCAACAACTAGATCAGAACGTTTGGGAGGAGACTTTAATAAGATTGAGGTCGTTGACTGAGCAGGGAACTCGATAGTATGGGGGTCAGACATTCCCCCAGCATCATGTATAAAATTTGTGGGACGACCCTCACTGGCCGGAATACTCTCACCCCTCGGGCTCATGGCATCCCTAGTAGTAGCATCTATCGAGTCTGAAACATAGGGCCTAAACTGCTTATTTTCCCAAAAGGTAGAAGTAGGCACACTTTGGAAAGTCCTACCTGTGTGGGGAAAGGATCTAGCCTGCGGCATATGGTCACTTCAATAGGCAGATACGGGTCTAGTGCCATAATTATACTCGCCCACGGTTGTGGTGCTATACTCACACGCGGGTTTGGAGTTGTACGCACTCACAGACTTTGTGCCAGTAGTACGGAGGTAGGCGGGGTCATATTGAGAAGTGAGAAGGCTACGCATTTGCGGCCAAGCATATTGATAATCACCCACACAGTGCTCTTCGTTTATCCAAAACACCTGGGCTTGACCTATTAAACTCTCTCGGGCGATGACAACCTTTTGGTGGTCATCTTAACCGTGACAATCAACATAATATTCCATTTCCTTAAGCCAATCCTTACAAACTTGTGGATTACCATAACCATCATAAGTGGGTGCATGTTTTCTCGTGTGAAGAAGAGTGCGCGGACGGTTGGTTTTCCTATGGCATGTAGGCAAAGTTGGGGTGTGGTTAGCCACAATTTTAGCATTCAAATAGTCTAATCGGGAAACATACACGTCTTGAGCCATGCTCGGAGTGAGGTGTAGAAGTAGGAGGCCCGCAAAACCAAATTTAGGATGGTGTCAATTCGGAAATCGACGCAACCTCCCTCTGATACCAAATTGATGCAGGCCAACGAATCTCGGCTCAATCTACGCTAACGCACCTAACACAACCCAATTAATTGCAAAATATAAATCCAACACAAGCGAAGGGTCGCAAAACCTTTTGAGATTGGACAAGGGCTATATGCCAATATCCGCTCACGCGAAAAGGACCTACTCGATCCGGATTATTAAGCTTTCCCTTAGATATTAACCGCATGCATTCACAAAGTCCAAATGGAGCTGCTCGGACTAAAAAATTAGCAATTCAAACAAATCGAAATCAGCCCCAAAATAAAATTGACACGAAGGTATACCAAATCTCGAGAAGCAATGGCAGAATCAGGGTTTCAACAATCCAATTTTGCAAAGCGTCAAGAGACCTACCCGATGCAATATTATCGAAGAAATTCAGACAAATATCAATACCTTAAATTTCAGATTTATAACGCACAACGATTCAATATTTAGGATGAATATTTCAGTCCACAATTCCACCACAATTTCACATTAACGTAGATGAAACACACAAGAGAGAAGGGGAGGGGTTACCCAAAACCAGCGAGATGAACGCACGAGAAAAATAGTGGTAGGGTCTCACTTCCACGGGAGTCGTCGGAGTCGTGCCGGATGGTGGATTGAAGTCTTCCTTCCCCGAAGTCGTCGGAGAGGAGCCGACCGAGAAATGATGGGCGGCCTCGTAGGGGCGGCCCTGAAGGCGCCGGGTTGGAGAGTGAGAGGCCGGCTGGATGCCTAGCCGGACGGAGGTGGCGGTTCTCCCTTGCTGGAGTCACTGACGCGAGAGGGAGAAGAGGGGGACGAGTCTCACACCTAGATGGAAGAAACGGGAGAGGAAGAACCGATTCACAATGGAGAAAGAAAAGAGGGAGCAGAAACGGGAAGGGGGAGAGCAGCGGCACGCACGCAGGGGGAGAAGAAGTTTCGATCGGGAAAAAGAGGGGGAGGGAGTTCGGCTGCATCAAGGAGAAGTTAGGTTTTCTTTTTTTTAATCCAAATCTGCTTCTTTTTCCTCTTACAAATATATAAATAGGACTACAACACTCAATCTCCACCTTTCATCAAGCCAGGATCTAAATGGCTAAATGCAGTCCATCAATAAAACTAAAATTAAAATAGTCCAAAATTAAAATTGCTGAAAACAAAATACTTAATTAAAAATATATAATTATAAATGTTGTCCCAAGAGTGGACTAATAATTTATAATCATATATTTTCATGCATAAAATGAAGTGGAGATTTTTTTTTGGCACGGCGTCGATGGTGGTTGTCGCGGCAACGTTCCAATCCTCAAGCTGGCGGCAGCGCCCATCACAATCGTCAAACTCTATGTGGTAGAAATCTTCAACACCATCAACAACGTCATCACGAACAAGAGGCGGGACCGCATCGCCGTCAATCAAACGGTCCCGAGCATCACCAGCAAATGGCGGGAAATCATCGCCATCACCTCAAATAAATACTTGAAGTCATATAACATAAATAAATGTTTGGTCTTAGTGACCCTAAGCAATATTCAGATATTTACTCATAGTACCTGTCTCAAGCATCATCAAGATTTTATCAAACACAATAAGTTTATTATTAAATAAATGTTCTTCTTCAAATCAGGAATCTTGGGTATCAAGTTCCCAACGATCTCCCCTTATTTGAAGAAGTCAGAACCTCACATAATAATAAGCTTTTTTAAATGAAAGATAAAGCAATTAGAGATAAAGTGATCATTCTAATATATAGTAAATACTAGTGTTCATGGGCTTAGGACAAAGTTATAATAATAATAATCATAATGTCAACATACTAAATTCCCAGATTCAATCACCTTAACTATTGGCCTTCCTCTTCTGCCTAGAGAAGTAATTCCTAGGCTTTGAAATATATCTTGGAGGCACTGGACCCTCAGTCTTGTTCTTCCAATGGAGTCTCCTTTTGGTTTCTTAGTCTCCATGCTTTTTCAATTCAGTTGAGTTATAGAATCTCTCCATATGGAGTCCTTTACTGCCAAAATATCTCCAGGTGGAGAGAATTATTTCTTTTGAGATGGGGCTCCATTCTTCCTAGCTAGACATTTGTCTGATTTCTTCTCTCCTTCTTTGCATGTACTTCCAATAGTCTTCTTCACTGCTGGGAGTCTTTCTCTTGTGAGATGGACCTGCTTCCATCCTTGGGGGTTGTTATAGTATTGTTCAGGTGGAGCATAACTTTCTTCATCATCATACTGAATCTCGCAATTTAATCTTGGAAGGTTCATTGTAGCTCTTGCCTCATTAGCTATCCAGACAGTTTGATTTGCCCCTGACTTTCTCAGATTCTCCTCCCCCTTTCTGACTTCTTCAGATAGGGTAGTGCAGCTTTCTGTTTTGTTGGCAGTTATTTTTTGGTGTAGATAGTTGTTTCCTTTTGTGATGTGATTTTTAGTCTCCAGAAGATGAGTATCCAACAACTGAGTTTCTGCAACTATTCTTCCTTGTATGATCCTTCTATTTTCCAGGATGTTATGTTCAGAATCTTCGAATGCATTCCTCAGGTTTGTATTGGTACAATAGTAATTCCTGATGATATCATTTATTCCTTTGTTGCCATCCTACAGTAGTGTGGATATATAAGCAATTCCTCCTGCTGCTTTGTCAAAGAACTGATAAGACTGCATGGTCATTCTTTCTACATTCTTCATTAAGTCTGAGTAATTCTGCTTCATTTTTGCCCTCGGGGTTTAAACAGATTTGTCAACATAAGATTTTATGTGCTTTCTCTGGATCTCAAGTAGAGCTTGAATCTGATTTAGAAAGGGGGTGGAAGATGTTTCAGGCATGTTGTTGGAGGGGATGGGAGTTTGTTATGCAACTGTAGGGGGACTTGGTATGTTTGTGACAAAGTCCAGGTCCTCATAGAGACAGTCTGGTGTGTCTAGTTTTGCTTGCTTGGGTGGCGAAGATTCTTCTGCAACTGCTTTTCCTTTGTAAACTACTTCCCATCCTGTCAGGTTATCTTCTATGTTATCCTGATCAGGGGTCTTAGGAGGAAGGATTTGGACAGAGTCTTTCAATTGAAACTCCCCCTCAAAGTCATCATCATTGTGCGAGACAACTACCTCTGTTTTAGCAATGGAGTAGAATTTCTCAGGTGGTGTTAGTTGTTTTAGATTAGTAGCTCCTGCTTCCTTAGGGCTTATTTGTTCTAATTAATTAATGATTGTATCTATTTGAAGATATGTCTCAAGATCATCTTCAATGCGAGAGTGAATTGTCATAGTTTTCTCACTGGACTCGCCCATTACTTCAGTGAGATCTTGGGCAGATGTGGTTGGTAGTGTGTTGTTATAGAAATCAGTGGTGCTATGGACTCCTCCTCAGGAGAATGGGGAGTTGAGAGAAGAGGTTGGGCTTTCTTTTCCTTTCAGTGTTGATTCCTTGCTTCTTCCAGGGTGAGGAACATGCTGATCCCATCTTTTAATGGTGTTGAGATCAATTTTCTTCAGGTAATGGATTGGTGTACCCAAACTAAGATCCATTTCAGTAGGTATACAGAGAGTGAGGTAGAGAGATAATATCCTCCCAAAATTTGGGCTTTCCAAGCTTTGCACAAGCTTTGCACAATCTTTTCAAACAAAAGTTTGCTCTAGTCAGTCTTCTTGACTAGGATTATTCTTGTCATTAAAGAGAACATGTCCTTGGAGATTCTATCAAAAGAGCCTGGTATGCAGATAAGAGACTTTCCAACAATCTCAATTAACAATTTTCCCTGAGAATTCATCTTCATCCTGTGAAGGGACCCCTTAGTCTCCTCAACATACTCACAAAATTTCAGAGCAGATTCCCTGTCTTCTTCATTCAGTGACTCTTCCACTTCCTTCTCTTCTAGTCGAGGAAGCAAGAGATGACGACCAAGACTGCTTGCAGATATCAGAACTACTTGACTGCCTATGCTATTTTTTATCCTTGTGCCATTGGGATTTATCTTAGCTTTATTTCCTGTGCTGGAAGGGTATTCCCAGCTTTGTTGTGGCTAATGCAGGTGGATATTTCATCAGTTTCAGCCTAAGTTCATGTCTGTGCATATTGCACGGTCGTGCGTTATGTTGTCGCACGGTCGGTTGCGGTCGTGCGCCCTTTGCTGAGGAGGAAACTGATGATCTGTCATTAATCGTGCGTCTCTGCGCATGGGCAGCGCCCGTGCATGAAGGAATCGCACGCTCTCCCTGTTTGGCCCTGTCTTTCCCCTTTTCTGAATTTACCCGTGCGTTTTGACGCACGGGCGGATTTGCCCATGCGTGAGTAAATCGCACGGGCGGTCCAGGTCATTTTCCTGCGCTGTCTTTATAATTAATATCGCACGGTCGACGCACGGTCGTGCGTTCGACCGTGCATGACCATTTTTCTGACTCTTTTCTATAAAAGCGTAGTTCTATGCCCTAGTCCAGAGATCGTACTTTGTTCCGCTTTTTTCGCCGCAAAAGGAGTTCCAGCTCCGTACCCCTTCCACCACTCCATCAGGGCTTGGCCCAAGGCCTCCTCCATCATCCTTAAGCTTCAAGGAGAAGGATCCAGCTCTTCATCCACCATCATTCAAAGAGAAGGAAGCTAGGTTGTGTGTTGAATCGTGACACGAAGAAGACGGGCCATTTGAGGGTAAAGACAGCCTTCTCTACCCCGGACGCAGTCGAGGACCGAGCTTGGACGCGGATTGACAACCCAGCGATTCCAACCGTGAACCTTCAACAAGACTTCAGATTCGGTCGATTCCTTACTTTCTCTTTCTTTGTATTTTTTGTTGTAATAGTAGATCCTTTATTATTTGATGATGAGCACTATAGACCTTGTTTTATAAAGTTATTTCATGTCTATGTGAATGTATCTTTTCGTTTATATGTGTGCATGAGGTGCGCCGCCATCCATTTTCCATTCCGCCGTCACGTTCGTGTACCGCACTAGCAATTGCTAGTGGCGTTCTTGTCGATGAGGTGCTTGCGACCCTCATTCTGCTTGCCTTCTCGTTCATCCGCCTTGTGAAGCGTGGCATAGCGGCCCGTGTAATCCATTCGCCTAACGAAGCAGTGCGCTCAAGGCCTGCACAGTTTGATTCTGTTTGCCAACTCGTCCATTCGCCCTTTCGAAGTAGTGCGCTCAAGGCCTACGTAGTCTCCATCCCGCCTAGCGAAGCTTTGCATAGCGGCATTGCATAGGAGTAGTTGTAGTATTTTCTCTTTATTTTCCACAATCCAAAACCCCCATTTCCTCATCCATCCGACTTAAAGGACTTCAATCTCAAGTCCTTCCTCGATAGATAGCTCCACCTTACCGTGTTCCTTTGAGATCGATACTTGGGGATTCATTCCCATTTTATATTACTTGAACCATCGGTACACTGCCATTTCGTGCCGCAGTCTTGCTACCGCCTATAGCGGTGTGCTAGATTTGCGCATCAACTTTTTGGCGCCGTTGCCAGGGAACATGGTCGTGTGAGTTTTCTGGAGAGGGAGAATCTGAGATTAAAGCCCTTCCATTTGTGTATTGCATCCTTTATTTTCTTTCAGTTATTTTTATTCCATTTTCTTATTTTACTTAGGTTACTATGTGGGCTTCGTTTAATATTCGTTTCCACTTTTGTGGAGATATATCTCATGCTAGTGATAGATGTCCAAAGGGAGATAGTAACCCTAGCACTCAATGCCCAGTGCATGGAGCACCGAATTCGTCTGGTACTCCATATGGTGTGCGTAAGTCCTACGGCTACTCGTCCGCTCCGCACATTCCCTTTTTGCATTCATCTCCGGTTCAATTTGAGCCGAAGAAAAATGCAAAATAGTGCTTGTTTTGTCAGAGCATGGATCATGCCTTGAAGGATTGTGCTGCTTTCCTTCGCCAAATGGATGAGGATGACGAGCCGGATATCCGGATTGTCCCCACTCCTACTTCTGGCAGCACACCTTCAACATCTGGTTATGTGCCCATTTCACCTTCAAGTTTTAAAGGGAATGATGTGGACACAGTCACCAGATGTGTGGCTGATCTAGACTCTGACATGGCTGAGCCCATCTCCCCTGTGCATATATCACCATGTGTTGATTCGATTCTTTGTGAGGAACCGGTGCTTGATTCTTTATCAAGCCCTATTCCTCCCCCTATTGTGCATTCTATTACATTTATTTCTGATAACATTGTTGAAGATGCGTCGCAAGAGGAGGCAAGCGATCTTTGTGTTGAGCCTATTCCTATGGAGGAGTACAACCTTCTGGGTGAAGAGGATTTTTCCTCAACACCGGTGGAGGAAGTGCAATTCCTGGAGAAGGCCACCATTGATCCCACCGAACCTTGCGTCATTGTCAATAATGCCAACATTATTTTACTTTCCCATCCTAATGGGAGTGAGACCGGGACCACTCCCCCAATTGATTTCCATTTATGTTCTTCTTCTTCATTATTTCTTGATCCCCTTTCTTCATCTGCGCCTGTGCAGGTTGAGTCTTCACAGGTACTTCAGGAGGACTTGGAGCATTATGCTTAAGTCAATGATGAGAGCATCCTCTCATGTGAGGAGGTTGATTCCCCCTCCATAGAGGAAGCCTCATTCATTGCCTTCTCCTCCTGCCACCTCCCTGAAGACGACACCTTGCTGGGCAAGGATTTATTTTGTGGTGAGACGAGTGAGGACCAACTCTCCTCCTCTTCTTACTTCCTATTCCCGCTACCTGTGTTCAGCAGGTATTTTTATTTAGGTAGGGGAGTAACTGTTCTGTCGCCGTTTCGGTATCCGCTACCGACACGCATGATGAGTAATTTATTTACTCATCTTTTAGTTAGGTTTATTATGCGTTTTTATATAAAATTATGTTATTTTTAGGAATTGTATCATATAAATCCTTCTATTGTCATTTCATAAGCTAACTTAAGTTTATTTTGTGTTTTCAGGTTCTCTGGGCTGTTTCGAGCAAAAAGTTAAAGTTACACGCCCCAGGTCACGGGCGTGACCATGGGCGTGTAACCGACGAAATACTCCAGACCTGCTTCTGCCACTCCGGGGACGCTCCGTGAAGATTTCGCCAAGTACACGCCCCAGGTCACGGGCGTGACCAAGGGCGTGACCCAATGTCACGGCCACAACCCGCCACATGCATCCGGAGCACGCTGCCACGTCAATTAAATTTACACGCCCTCGGTCACGGGCGTGACCGAGGGCGTGACATCAGGTCACGGGCGTGACTCGGCCCGCGCTTCTTCCTGCCAGAGTTTCCCGCCAGCAGCCAGATTTCAGGATTACACGCCCCAGGTCACGGGCGTGACCTAGGGCGTGACACGGCCGAAACGCTCGCAATTACTCCAGAAGGCGCCCTCTCCGCTGCCGCTTCGATCACGCCCCTTACACGCCCTTGGTCACGGGCGTGACCAAGGGCGTGTAACACCAAAAATTCAGCTATTTAAAGGGAGCTTTTCCAGATGTTTGGAGACGAATTTTGGGAGTTCTAAGTTATTTTCTTGCACTGCTTTCATTATTCTTAAGCTTGTAATCTTCTTCCTTAGCTTGCACTTTCATTTCAGGTTTGTAATCTCTTGTTTCCTAGTTGTAATTTTCCCTTTCGATTAATAAAATAGCACTTTTACTCTTATTCTGCTCTCAATCTTCATTATGCACCTCTTGTATTTCATCAATTCCTCCATCTCCATGAGTAGCTAAATTTCATTAGTACTCGGCCGAGATGATCCAAGGAAAATATAATCCATAATTCAGTTTAGAAATTCTTTTTCTCTTATTTAGATCGCTTAAGATTTATCCTTGAACTTATATTGAATGAGATTATATTATCGATATTTAATCTCATTCTTGTTTTCGTAGTCAATAATCGAGAGGTTTTGAGTTCGAATCGATCACTTTAAGGATAAAGAGATTTGAATGCACTCCTCGAGAGAGGACGACATAAATCTCCTGGATTGGAGTTATATCCAATAGAGGGGTTCACTTCGATAAAGCGAGCTTTAGGGGTTTCAATTCTAGAACGAGAGTTCGATTGATCAACCTAAACTCAGTTTGGCGTATCCTCGAGAGAGGTACGTTCATAAATCAGGAACCTCCACGGTCAAGCATTTCTTTTAAGAGGATTAGAAGTTCTATTTATTTATTTATTTATTTTTCCAAGGTGATTCAAGGTTGAGTACTAACTTTTAATTCATTAAATAAACTATTTCTCATTTTTCGCAACCAACCAACCACAAATCCTATTCGATAAAATAATAGAGATTTTCCGAAGTAAGAGTATTCAACCGCCCCGAGTCTAATACGACCTTGTTTTAATAACCTATACTACATTCGATACGGTACACTTGCCGTTATCGTTTGCAAGCATAGTTTTGCCCATCAACGCACATTAGAACAGTTACCTGTTCATTTCCTTTTTCATACTCTCATTAGCTAGAACTGTGTTGTTTTTAAATAAGTCGGGCTGGGATGACAATAACCCCAGTAGTTATCTTACTTTTCCTGCATTTTTATTTCTTCTAATCATGTTTAGTTAGCTGTAGATTATTTTATTTTGTCTTTTTCTTTTGTTTTTGCGGAGTTCACCCCTGCAGGTCCTTCTTCTGGATGGCAGACACTGCAGCTTTGTCTTGATTCACATGCCAAACTTCTGGTATGCTCACTTGCTGAGCATTGGGTACTCTCTTTCCTTAGCTTTATTCTGAATTTTATAGTCATCTTTGGCATTCGATTGTTTAGTTTAAGTCTGGGGGAGAGCAGTTTTGTGTGCCCACTCACGTGCACTTTTGCATAGCAAGCTAGAAGTATTTTATTTTCAGTTTTATTATTTGTTCATTTTCATCGCACGCCACAACACCCACATAAGCGTGTACTTAGCCGTAGGCGCGTTACGAGTTCAACTCGTTTCTTTTGTGTGATTGTGAAATTCTCTGTGCTGGCTTAGGATTGTGAGACAGAGTAAAATGTTGACTCCCATAGTGCCCCTAGTCGAGCGCTTGCGTCTCGCGTAAAAAATTCGTGTAGAATTAATTTTTCTTTATGCTTATAGTTTTATATTTTTCTATTTGCGTAAATATTGTTTATTCTACTCAGAAGTGTTGAGTCTGGTGTGAATCAAACGGTAGCATAGGGATGTGTGTAGACGTTTGCTAGATTCGTATTACTCGAGTCGGGAGGAAGGATTGTCTTTCTCGGTGGCTAAGAACTTGCCCCCAGCGACTCTTGAAGCATTGGCATAGGTTAGTTCAGTGCGTGAGCATGATGTAGGCCATCATTTTGGCAAGGTTGAGCTTTGTGTACCATTCCTATCATTTATTCCTTGCTTGCCCATTTTGTGCCTACCCCATCCTTTGATTCAGCTCCACCGCTTTCTTACCAAGGCCAAAAAGCCGATCCTAGTCCCATGCCCAAAGCTGATCTTTAGCTGTTTTCACATTTATTTTGGGGGGTGTTGATGTGGTAATGTTAATTTGGAAATGTGGATGTACTTCTTTTGAATTTGTGCTGAAAATAGTTAAAAGAAAAAAAAATGAAAATAAAAAATGAAAAGAAGAGAAAAAGAAAAGAAAAAAGAAAAAAAAGAAATGAGCCTAATTGAAAATCTTTGTGAGACATATTTTGGGAGTAGGCGGTGCACACACCCATGTTTTCAAGTTCAAGTCTGGGGGTGTGGTGCACCCACGCGTATTGTGGCAGCTTGGTTAGCTTTGTTGCAGTAACTCAATTGGGTTTCGTGCGTAAGCCTTCATGTTTATCATTGTATATCCTACCGAAACCCAAGCCCTGTCTTATACCTAAAGTCCTACTGATTCGTGCATTGAATCAAACTAGTGCCGTGGAGAGAGTGTGAACAGGCAAGCTTATGGTCACCATCATTGATGAATTTCTTTGGAGGTTGTCCCGAGCCCCGATCTTTAGCAATGCTCACCTTAGCGATCAGTTTACTTTCTTCCTATGCGTGACCGGATGATTCACCACGATTCAGATTCTGAGTAATAATAATATATAGATATGCTCTTAGAAAAATGTAAACTTTTATCCATAATTATATATTTCTTCTACTAAATTTTTATGAGCATGAGCTTGCGACTTCGCATGGTACTCCGCCCATGCAATTTCTATGCCAGCTTTGTATTTTCTCATCCGCTTTAGGGATTTGTTTACTCGGGACGCGCAAATAGGTAAGTCTGGGGGTGTGATGAGTCTCATTTATATATACATTTATGGGCTCATCTGGGCCGTATTTCTAATCTTTGCACTCCACTTTAGGCATGATTTAGTTCATAATTGTTATTCCTTGCTAAGTGCACTTATAGGCCCGTAGTGGTGTGTGTTTGCTTGTTTTAGTGTTGAGGGTAAGCACAGCGTGCTCCTCAGTCTTTTTGTGCTTTATTTCCTGTGCTGGAAGGGTATTCCCAGCTTTGTTATGGCTAATGCAGGTGGACATTTCATCAGTTTCAGCCTAAGTTCATGTCTGTGCATATCGCACGGTCGTGCGTTATTTTGGCGCACGGTCGGTTGCGGTCGTGCGCCCTTTGCTGAGGAGGAAACTGATGATCTATCGTTAATCGTGCATCTCTACGCACGGGCAGCGCCCGTGCGTGAAGGAATCACACCCTCTCCCTGTTTGGCCCTGTCTTTCCCATTTTCTGAATTTACCCGTGCATTTTGACGCACGGGCGGATTTGCCCGTGTAACACCCCAAAAATCGTAGTCCAGCGAGGTAGGCGGAGTGGTAGCGTCGCGCTCGGAATAGGCTGAAAATTCCATAGCAGGTTCTTCGCGCACGCTCACTGGCCTCCTTCGCGCACGACCAGTGGTCGTGCGCCTGATCGTGCGTTAATTCACAAGGGCTGAAGGTCGGCTGATCGTGTAGCGCACGATCAGGGGATGTTGGACGCGCACGATCACTGACCGTGCGTCGCTGCTCGTGCGCACTGTTTATTCTGCTCCGCGAAAAGTGACGGGGATGATGATCCGGCCGTCCAAAAATCTTGGGATTTGATCCAACGGCTGCGATGGTTGGCTGGGGGGTTTTAGGTCTTAGTAGAGAAGTTAAACCCTCATAATTCCAAGTCATTTCTCTCTCTTAGGTTGGAGAAAGGAGGAGGAGGCAAGGAGGAAGGAGAAGGGGAATCCGCCATTGCCAGAGCTTCGGAGCTCCGTTCGCCGATCAGAGACCGGCAACGCGTAGAGGGCGTCGAGGCGCTTCTTCTCCACCGTTTGTTTGCAAGCTTCTCATGGCTAGGAGGAGATCTCAAAAGGTAACGACATTTCTCCTCCCGGTCTTTAGTATGCGTGCATGGAATCCCTTTAATTTCTGCATTTTGGCACCGGATCCGTCGAGTGAGAAGGGTCCGGGTCGCCTTGGTTCAAAAGGAACCATCGGGTTGATTGAGTCCGTTCCCGACATGATTTGCACTAGAGATCCGCTCCGTTAGCGGATTAGGCATTGTGGGTGAAGCCAGATTTGTGGTCGTTGGCCCGATTTGGTGATGTTGATTTACGCGCATTTTAGGGGTTTTGTTAGAAATCCGGAAACGACGAACTCGTCGTTGTGATGCCCTCGTAGCTCCGTGTGGTAACGAACGTTGGGTTTAGGGCGGAGAAATAATGTGATGCCTAGTGTTGTGCGAAGGCACGATTGGTCTTTGTGGTCGGCTGGATATCCCGTGAAGACTGAGATTCACGCGTGGAGAGTGTCCCAGCAAGATTAGTCCCTTCGTTTGTTGACTGACGAGAATGTCTGTGCTACGGATGAGTCCGTTGACGGTCGCCAGGCGAGGCAATCAGTGGACGTTGTCCCGAGAGTAAGTCCAGGTCCTTGGGACGTTTTGATTAGCCAGAATTCTTAGTATCGGTCTTGGTGTGTTGTTGGCGGCCCGAGCGTGTGAGCTATTAAACAAGCCCGATGGCATGGTGAGCCAGGCGAGGTGGGTCTCAGCGAGAGATCTTGGCCTTGGGTTATGATGCCCTTGCGGGTAAATGATAAGTACCCTTGTGTTTGTGATGTGATGATGATGTATGATGATGTGATAGATTCATACGCTTTAGGGTGCCTTGGGTGAAACCCGGGTTTGCATTCATTTTGCATTGGTAGGCCCCTTTTTATTATCTGCTCAACATAGAAACCTGGATGCTGTATGTGACACTCATACCTATTTTAATGCTGTTTCCTTTTATGTACATTTGCATACGAAGTGCTGACTTGCAGGGTGAAGTAGTTCCCCGGGGTCCGCTAGGACGGCCGGGAGGAGGGATGTTGTTACACCATTTGTGGTCAGCCATAGCTGACCCTCGTTTACCGCTCTTTGTGATTTGGTTGCAGGGCAAGAATCACAGGCTGGACCCAGCGCGCCGGCCAAAAAGGCCTAAAGCCTCATGAAGTGTTTACCTTGTCTTCGTGCACTTCTATTATTACATTTTGTTGTAACTGGCTTGCATGCCGAGGTAGTTTAGGTATAACTACTATCTGTCCCCTTTTGTTGGGACGCCCTTTTGTGTTGAAGGTTTGGTGATTTGGACTGTGGTTTTGTATGGCCTTAAGGCCAGTTGGACTCCTATGTAGTGTGGACAATCTCTGTGTTTTATGTTTGTTTCCGCTGTGTTGTCTGAGTTTTGACAATGGGTAGTTAATATCATCTCTTAATTCTGATGCTGTGGCGATTATATGTTGTGGGGTCCCGGCCGGACCCATATTATATGATCATTGCAGGGGAGGTGTTACAATTTGGTATCAGAGCTAGGTTTGCGTATTCTTACGAGGTCTAGTTTATTTGGATCGCGTTAGAGATTGTCCACATAGGAGTACTGTGCGGGATCATGAGTATCCCTGCGTTTGAGTCTTGCGAATAGAGCTTGATAAGTCTTCTTCCTTGCTTATGCTAGGATGTTGGCGACGATGCGGGGACGTCGAGGAGGCAAGAGGAGCCTTCGGGAAGCAGTGCGACTGCTCCGGGCCTCATGAATGTGGGCATGTCCCTGGCCGATTTCTGTCGCATGCTAGCGGATGCAATGGTAGCGGCCCAAGCTGGAGCGATGCCACGGGTTCCGACACCGGTGGTGCAAGTTGCGACTCCTGTTACTTCGGCGGCTACGTCGGCTACACCAGATGTCGAAGTGAGGCAAGCAGAGCCAATAGCGGAGAGAGCTACTCCGATGGGTGATCGATTCATGAAATACTTCTTGAGTTTCCACCCTCCGACATTCAAGGGAGTAGGCACTCCAACGGATGCCGAGGATTGGATTTCGAGGATCCAGGAGCTCTTGAAGACAGCTGAGACCCCAGCTGAGAGGCAGTCTCAGTTTGCGAGTTTCATGTTAGAGGGCGATGCGAAGTTGTGGTGGGTGAACCATAACGGTCGCCATTTTGTTGGGCGTGTTCCGTCCATGGAGGAGTTCGGGAACGCTTTCCTCAAGCGTTATATTCCGGCCTCGACAAGGTTAGCACTGCAGCGGCAGTTTCTGCATTTGGTGCAGCGGGAGAAGACAGTGGATTAATATCTGCAAGAGTTCACTCGTTTGGGCCGTTATGCGGGAACGACCATGGCAGATGATGAAGAGAGGGATAATCTCTTCTATCAAGGGCTGAGAGAAAATTTAAGGAAACCACTCATAGCCTTGAAGAATGCGGGATTCAATGAATTGGTCGAAGCCGCTCACACACTAGAGAGCGACTTGGAGCGAACCCAACGACGAAAGGGTGTTGCGGCAAAGCAGGGAGAAGGAAAGCCTTCTCTGTCCCAATCTCAGTGGAAGTCTAAGGGAAACCGATACAAGAAGAAACCCCGTCACTATAGGACTGTGGAGAGGAGTGGCGCACCCTCAGGAGATTTTCGATTCAAAGGTCCGTTGACTTGTTACCAGTGTGGCAAGGTGGGTCACATTAGTCGGTTTTGTACCGAGGGCGGAGCTGAGCCAGAGCCGAGACAGGAACAATCGGTGCGTTCGGGTCCCGGTGTTGCAGAGAAGGGGAAAGCGGCGGAGTCGAGTGCTTCGTGGTTCCCTCCAGTGCAGCCTAGAGCCTATAATCTTGGGCAACAGGAAGCGATACGTCAACCCGATGTGGTGACAGGTATGAACAGTTTAAGTTTTCGTTTGTTATTATAATGTAGGTTGCGGCGTTTTATGTTTATTTTTGCACGTGGTTAGGTTTCGTGCTAGTTTCGGGCTACCCCTCTCGAGTGTTGTTCCACACGGGGGCGTCACACTCTTTTCTTGCGGAAAGTTTTATCCGGAAGATTGGTGCTGAGTCCGTAGAGGCAGAAGTGGAGCTGAGTGTGCGTATGCCGAATGGGTCTTTCATGACTACCATGAGGAAGGGACACATTGTGATGCATTTTGGCGATTATGATTTCGTGTTGGTAGCAGCGATTCTGCCACTAGCCGAATTCGACGTTATCTTAGGGATGGACTGGCTTGCCGCGCAGCGAGCTAGTATCGATTGCCAGTTGAAGGTGGTAACCCTGAGAGGAGAAGGTAGAGCAGAGGTCAAGTTCGAAGGGCTAAGCGGAGTTGCTTGGTCCCTGATTATTGCCGTGCAAATGAGGCGTGCGGTAAACCAATGAGGTGAGGCATTTTTGGCTTTGTTGGAGACTCACTCCACAAAGTTGGCCATTGGAGAAGTTCCGGTGGTGGAAGAATTTGAGGACGTTTTCCCCGAGAAGCTTCCGGGAGCACCCCCTCAGCGTGAGATCGATTTTTCGATCGAGTTGGTACCGGGAGCGAGGCCGGTGTCGCGTCCTCCGTTTAGGATGGCACCGAAGGAACTGGCCGAGTTAAAGGTTCAGTTGCAAGAGTTGTTAGAGCAAGGGTACATTAGGCCCAGCTCTTCGTCGTGGAGCGCGCCGGTATTGTTTGTGAAGAAGAAAGACGGAAGTATGCGGTTGTGTATCGACTACCGTGAACTGAATAAATTAACCGTTAAGAATAAATATCCGATTCCGCGAATCGATGATTTATTCGACCAGTTAGTAGGGTCGGTGGTGTACTCCAAGTTGGATTTGAAGTCGGGGTACTACCAGTTGAAGATTCGAGAAGAGGACATCGCTAAGACAGCGTTTGGGACTCAGTATGGCCATTATGAGTTTTCAGTGATGCCGTTCGGACTGACGAATGCGCCGTCTATCTTCATGGATATGATGAACCGGGTTTTTCGACCGTTTCTAGATTCGTTCGTGGTGGTGTTTATTGATGACATTTTGGTGTACTCAAAAATAGAGGCAGAGCATGAGTCTCACTTGAGGCAAGTATTGCAGGCTCTAAGGGAGAATCAGCTTTATGCTAAGTTCTCAAAATGCGAGTTTTGGATCGAGAAGGTGGCTTTCTTGGGTCACGTAATTAGTGGAGATGGGGTGGCAGTAGATCCAGCGAAGATTGAAGCCATTAGGGATTGGCCTGTATTAAGAACCGTGGCGGAAGTCCGGAGCTTCCTTGGACTAGCCGGTTATTATAGAAGATTCATGGAGAACTTTTCGCGGATGGCATTGCCCCTCACCACTCTCACTCGCAAGGACCAAAGGTTCGTATGGACTCTGGAGTGTGCCCGTGCATTTGAGAATTTGAAGGAAAGGTTGATGTCTGCTCCAATCCTTAGTCTTCCTAGTGGGACGGAAGGGTTTCAGATTTTCAGCGACGCGTCAGGTTGCGGGTTGGGTTGCGTGCTGGTGCAGCACGGCAAGGTGATAGCGTATGGGTCAAGGCAGTTAAAGACTCATGAGAGGAATTATCCCGTCCATGATCTAGAGTTGGCGGCGGTAATTTTTGCGCTAAAATTATGGCGGCACTACGTTTATGGTGCGAAGGTGGAGATCTTCACGGATCACAAAAGCCTGAGGTTTCTCCTGGACCAGAAGGATTTGAATATGCGCCAGCGTAGATGGGTCGAGTTCCTTGGGGACTACGACGTGGAGATTCAGTATACGCCGGGTAAAGCCAAAGTGGTGGCGGATGCCTTGAGTAGGAAGTACTCCGGGCAAGGTAATTGGATGGCGGCGCATGATGAGCGTTTGATACGAGACCTGGAGTCCCTGGATATTTCTTGTGTGGCAAGAGGCGAGTCTGGCGTGGCTCGTTTGAACTGGATGGAAATGCAGTATGACATAATGGATCGAATCTGAGAGGCGACGAGCGCAAATGGAGAGTGCCAACAGTGGGCATTGGAGGCTCAACAAAGCGAAGGCACGGCTTGGGAGATGGTTGGTGGGATTCTGAAGAGAGACGGAAGGATCTGTATTCCGCGCTTTGGCAAGCTTCGCGAGGAGTTGAAGTTTGAAGCTCACTTTACGAAGTACTCCGTTCATCCAGGAAGTACAATGATGTACGCGGATATGAAGAAATCTTTTTGGTGGCCTGGGATGAAGCGGGATGTAGCCGAGTATGTGAGCCGATGTCAGACTTGTGCCTTGGTGAAGGCTGAGTGCCAAAGGCCCGGTGGGTTCTTGAAGCCTCTCCCTATTCCCGAATGGAAGTTCGATGACATCTCCATGGATTTTGTACATGGGTTGCCTCGATCGCAGCAGGGTAACGATGCGATTTGGGGGATAGTGGATCGCCTGACCAAGGTGGCTCACTTCATTCCGAATCAGAAGGGCGATAGCGTGGAGAAGCTCGTGGAGCTCTATGTTCGAAACATTGTGCGGTTACATGGGATTCCGAAAAGCATCGTTAGTGATCGCGATGGGCGTTTCACTTCGAAGGACTGGAGGCTAGTACAGAAGAGCTTAGGCACAAAGCTCAAGTTTAGTACCGCGCTCCATCCGCAGACCGATGGTCAGACAGAGCGAACGAACTGTACGATGGAGGACATGTTGAGAATGTGTGCTCTTGACTTTGGTAAAGGTTGGGAAGACCACCTCTTCATGGTGGAGTTTGCCTATAACAATAGCTTCCAGGTGAGTATCAAAATGGCGCCCTATGAAGCTTTGTATGGAAGGAAGTGTCGAACGCCGATGTCTTGGGCGGAGGTGGGAAACACTAAGCTGTTGGGGAAGCAGGTGGTGGAAGATGCTTGCGAGATCGTGCGGACGGTTCAGGAGCGCATGAAGGTTGCTCAGGATCGACAAGCGAAGTATTTCAACGCGCGCCACAGAAATGTGGAGTTTGTAGTGGGCGATATGGTCTACCTGAAGATCAAGCCGTTCAAGGGTGTTTCGCGGGTGCGTCGACTCAAGAAGTTGAGTCCGCGGTATCTGGGTCCGTTTGAGGTCACGGAATGTATAGGCGAAGCAGCCTATCATTTGGCGTTATCCGCAGAGCTGAGTGGATTACATGACGTCTTCCACGTCTCTGTGTTGAGGAAAGCTCTGGTGGAGCCGAGCGTCGTAGTCGAAGCGGCGACGGTGCCGGTGATGGAGGATTTGGGGACGAGGGTTCGTCCGGTTGGCGTGGAGGATTCAAAAGTCCGGCAGTTGCGCAACAAGGAAGTCAAACTTGTAAAGGTGGGATGGGACAACTGCGAGCGAGACGAATTCTCTTGGGAGCGTGAGCAAGCGATGCGTGAGGATTTCCCGGAACTATTTGCTCCAGGTATGCTTTATGAATCTCTTGTTTAAATTCTAAAATTTCGAGGACGAAATTCTTGTAAGGGGGGTGGAGTTGTAACACCCCAAAAATTGTAGTCCAGCGAGGTAGGCGTTGTGGTAGCGTCGCGCTCGGAATTGGCTGAAAATTCCATAGCAGGTTCTTCGCGCACGCTCACTGGCCTCCTTCGCGCACGACCTGTGGTCGTGCGCCTAATCGTGCGTTAATTCACAAGGGTTGAAGGTCGGCTGATCGTGTAGCGCACGATCAGGGGATGTTGGCCGCGCACGATCACTGACCGTGCGCCGCTGCTCGTGCGCACTGTTTATTCTGCTCCGCAAAAAGTGACGGGGATGACGATCTGGCCGTCCAAAAATCTTAGGATTTGATCCAACGGCTGCGATGGTTGGCTGGTGGGTTTTAGGTCTTGGTAGAGGAGTTAAACCCTCATATTTCCAAGTCATTTCTCTCTCTTAGGTTGGAGAAAGGAGGAGGAGGCAAGGAGGAAGGAGAAGGGGAATCCGCCATTGCCGGAGCTTCGCAGCTCCGTTCGCCGATCCGAGACCGGCAACGCGTAGAGGGCGTCGAGGCGCTTCTTCTCCACCATTTGTTTGCAAGCTTATCATGGCTAGGAGGAGATCTCAAAAGGTAACGACATTTCTCCTCCCGGTCTTTATGATGCGTGCATGGCATCCCTTTAATTTCTGCATTTTGGCACCGGATCCGTCGAGTGAGAGGGGTCCGGGTCGCCTTGGTTCAAAAGGAACCATCAGGTTGATTGAGTCCGTCCCCGACATGATTTGCACTAGAGATCCGCTCCGTTAGCGGATTAGGCATTGTGGGTGAAGCCGGATTTGTGGTCGTTGGCCCGATTCGGTGATGTTGATTTACGCGCATTTTAGGGGTTTTGTTAGAAATCCGGAAATGGCAAACTCGTCGTTGTGATGCCCTCGTAGCTCCGTGTGGTAACGAACGTTGGGTTTAGGGCGGATAAATAATGTGCGGAATATGGGGCTTGTGATGCCTAGTGTTGTACGAAGGCGCGATTGGTCTTTGTGGTCGGCTGGCTATCCCGTGAAGACTGAGATTCACGCGTGGAGAGTGTCCCGGCATGATTAGTCCCTTCGTTTGTTGACTGACGAGAATGTCTGTGCTACGGATGAGTCCGTTGACGGTCGCCAGGCGAGGCAATCGGTGGACGTTGTCCCGAGAGTAAGTCCAGGGCCTTGGGACATTTTGGTTAGCCATAATTCTTAGTATCGGTCTTTGTGTGTTGTTGGAGGCCCGAGCGTGTGAGCTGTTAGACAAGCCCGATGGCATGGTGAGCCAGGCAAGGTGGGTCTCAGCGAGAGCTCTTGGCCTTGGGTTATGATGCCCTTGCGGGGAAATGATAAGTACCCTTGTGTTTGTGATGTGATGATGATGTATGATGATGTGATAGATTCATACGCTTTAGGGTGCCTTGGGTGAAACCCGGGTTTGCATTCATTTTGCATTGGTAGGCCCCTTTTTATTATCTGCTCAACATAGAAACGTGGATGCTGTATGTGACACTCATACCTGTTTTTATGCTGTTTCCTTTTATGTACATTTGCATACGAAGTGCTGACTTGCAGGGTGAAGTAGTTCCCCGGGTTCCACTAGGACGGCCGGGAGGAGGGATGTTGTTACACCGTTTGTGGTCAGCCATAGCTGACCCTCATTTACCGCTCTTTGTGATTTGGTTGCAGGGCAAGATTCGCAGGCTGGACCCAGCGCGCCGGCCAAAAAGGCCTAAAGCCTCATGAAGTGTTTACCTTGTCTTCGTGCACTTCTATTATTACATTTTGTTGTAACCGGCTTGCATGCCGAGGTAGTTTAGGTAAAACTACTATCTGTCCACTTTTGTTGGGACGCCCTTTTGTGTTGAATGTTTGGTGATTTGGACTGTGGTTTTGTATGGCCTTAAGGCCAGTTGGACTCCTATGTAGTGTGGACAATCTCTGTGTTTTATGTTTGTTTCCACTGTGTTGTCTGAGTTTTGAGAATGGGTAGTTAATATCATCTTTTAATACTGATGCTGTGGCGATTATATGTTGTGGGGTCCCGGCCGGACCCATATTATATGATCATTGCAGGGGAGGTGTTACAGCCCGTGCGTGAGTAAATCGCACGGGCAGTCCAGGTCATCTTCCTGCGTTGTCTGTATAATTAATATTGCACGGTCGACGCACGGTCGTGCGTTCGACCGTGCGTGACCATTTTTCTAACTCTTTTCTATAAAAGCGCAGTTCTCTGCCCTAGTCCGGAGATCGTACTTTTTTCCGCTTTTATCGCCGCAAAAGGAGTTCCAGCTCCGTACCCCTTCCACCACTCCATCAGGGTTTGGCCCTAGGCCTCCACCATCATCCTTAAGCTTCAAGGAGAAGGATCCAACTCTTCATCCACCATCATTCAAAGAGAAGGAAGCTAGGTTGTGTGCTGAATCGTGACACGAAGAAGACGGGCCATTGGAGGGTAGTGATAGCCTTCTCTACCCCAGACGCAGTCGAGGACCGAGCTTGTCGACGAGGTGCTTGCGACCCTCATTCCGCTTGCCTTCTCGTTCATCCGCCTAGTGAAGCGTGGCATAGCGGCCCGTGTAATCCATTTGCCTAACGAAGCAGTGCGCTCAAGGCCTGCACAGTTCGATTTCGTTTGCCTACTCATCCATTCGCCCTTTTGAAGTAGCGCGCTCAAGGCCTACGTAGTCTCCATCCCGCCTAGCGAAGCTTTGCATAGCGGTATTGCATAGGAGTAGTTGTAGTATTTTCTCTTTATTTTCCACAATCCAAAACCCCCGTTTCCGCATCCATCCGACTTAAAGGACTTTAATCTCAAGTCCTTCCTCGATAGATAGCTCCACCTTACCGTGTTCCTTTCAGATCGATACTTGGGGATTCATTCCCGTTTTATATTACTTGAACGATCGGTACACTGCCGTTTCGTACCGCAGTCTTGCTACCGCCTATAGCGGTGTGCTAGATTGGCGCATCACATCACAATGGGGGGTGACCCGCAGAACTCCTCGCCCTGCTCTTCATCTCCTACCATGTCCCTTCCTTGGACTTTTCCTGGACTAGCTACACTCCACGCTCACCGCACCAAAATGTTGAAACTGATTTCTTGGTCTCTTGTGAAGCTCGAACTTTCAACGAGTTGAGGGGCAGCTAACCCTTACTGATCCCTCGGAAAGAGCAGACTGGAGATTCGAAACTAGACTTAGACCTTGGTCGTAGCGACGAGGTCCCACCACAAACCCGGAAGATCGTTGAGCGCTTCCCCTCACAAGCCAAAGCTGAGACAGGGCACCTTGGAGAGCTAGAGAGCTAAATCGAGATAACCTAGGGAGAGAAGCTCAGAATCTGAGATCGGAATCTTCTCCCAAGGTGCCCTTCAAGGTATATTTATAGTTTTTTGCTCGTGGTCTGCCAATAGCGGAATCCCGCCTTACATTCTTACTATACACGGCCCAAAATGGTCTGCCAACAGCCTAACTCCGCTGTTTGAAGGGGCTAACTGCAGATCACCTGGGGTTTCTAGGTAAAAACACCTCTGGGCCCTTACTGGGCGAGCCACCCACAGGGGCTCCCCTCGCGACCGTGAGAATCCGGCTCGCCCAGAAAACCACTACGAGCGTGCCGCGAGGATCTGGCTCGCCCGCCTTCCTACGAGTGGCCCACGAGAACCTGCCTCGCCCTCCTTCTCGCGAGCGGCCGTCGAGCGCCTGGCTCGCCCTCCTTCCTGCGAGCAACCTTTGAGACTCTGGCTCGCCTTCCTTGTTACTTCTTTCGCCTGTTGACTTCTCAATCTATGCCCATCTCCTGGCGAATATCGGGGTTGTACACTCTGATTCCATTCTCATTTGACCATATACATCTTTCTTCATTAGAATAAGACGTGTTGTAGCTTCTTTCACTTAGAGATCTGAACCTCTTAATATTAGATCTTCTAATTTTCTTCATAAAACTTTAAACTTTTTGAGCTGATGGTTTGACACACCCAAGGGCAGATCTGTTCAAGCTGTTAGGCTTCCTTTGAACAACCTGGCTCTGATACCACTTGTAAGTTATGAATGTTGCCAAATCACCTAGAGTGGGGTGAATAAGTATTTTAAAAACTCTTGGCCCTCTTTCTTTTGAGTCTATTTCTATGCAGGATCTAGCATAAGACAAAGATAAAAAGCACATAACAGAAAACACTCAGATATTTATAGTGTTTCCATAAGACAGAGTGTCTTGAGTAGTTCATTGTCCCTCTGCGCCTATCTATTAGTGTGCTAGGGTCGGAAAACTCCACCAAAACTCAGGCCCGCAAGTCTTACAATCTCAGACCCTCAAGCCCTACAACTCAGGCTCTCAGGCCCTATAGTACTTAGGCCCTCAAGCCTTACAACTTAGATCTATTACAGGTCCTACAAACTCAGGCCCTCAATCCCTACAACTCAGGCCCTCAAGCCCTATAACTCAGATCTGATACAGATCCTACAAACTCAGGCTTGTAAAATCCCTACAGAGAAAGAATAAGGAAAACTTCTCTAGCCGGATGAAGATTGGCTTCTCGGACTTGAAGAGAATGCTTTTGATGTTTTCTTGGACAGCACTGATTCCTCTTCAATCATTTCTTCAATCTGGAACCTTTCTTATCAACCGATGTTGCTGGACTGAAACTTGGAGAACACTTGAGGAAGATCATTTTGTTCTCTGGTTCTTGTTACTTCTTTTACGCAACCTTGTTACTGTTCTATTGATTCTTGCGTATTTTCTGCATTTCGTACTTCTGTGAATTAGGGCAGACACTTTTCTCTTTTATAAGATTGAGGATCCGACTAACGGTCTCCTATGATGTCCTTTAAGTGTCAGAGGCCCATTCCTTAATGACACGCAATGATTGGACCATTAGACGGCGGCATTATTTGCAGACAATGCAATTTGAAATGACTTGATCTGTCTCGACGACATTTGCAACGTCTCGATGACAGAACTTGTCGTCATGCCGATCCATCTTGTACTTGGACACGTCTTCAAGTCTTCTTTAGAGAATGATATCTTGTTGATACAAGATATCTCAACTACACTTGCACATACGACGATATGAAGTCATCTTAATCATAAACTTGTTGTCGACTTGCGGTCTTCTCGATGATGTCATTGAAACCATTCTTCCTTATCAATGATATCGTTGAAACCATACTGTCTTATCGACGATATCATCTTGATCATTCTAACGATATGTGATTCTTCTTCTATAAGTTGTCTTCATGAGTTCTCCCTTAGCCTTCTCGACGATTAGCCTTCTTTACGACGATGTCGTCGACATTGCCAAATACTTAGACTTAAGTCTTCTTAGACCTTATAGCAATATTGTCTTGTGATTCTGGTTCACACGATGATACTAGACTTGATCGATTCTTCTTGATCTTACGATGATATCGTCGTGTGTACTTTGATGTCACAACGGTTTCGTTGAATTGTCAATATTATCTCGATGATAATAGATATGAACCTTCTCTTACCTTTGAGTGTTATCTTGACGATATATGCGTGCTTATTCGATGATATGTCCAGTCCTTCTCGACGATTTTAGACTTAGTGAGATTGGAGAAGTACTGCACAAAGTATATACTTTGCAGTATTCTTGGATTCCTCGTGAGTCTTCTCAATGATGTTGCTAGACACTTCAGCAATATCATAGTGTGTATATTATTAACACGACAATATTTGCCTTAGATGCTTTTACTTGAGCCTTATATATTATACTTAGTGAATGTGATTTACTGGCATGTTCATGTCACAACAAATGCAAGTCAAATACAAATTGTACTTATCATTGGTCTGAGCACTTCTTCAAATTAGGAACATTGCAAGGCACTGTTCCCAACAACTCACACAGAGCTCCTAGCTCAGTCTTTTATAGCAAATGACCTACTCTCAGATCTACAAATAGAACCTACACTCAGATCACTCAGATCTTACACTCAGGTCATAATGAACCTACATTCAGATCACCAAGATCCTACCCTCAGGTCACAATGACCTAACACTCAGATCACCAAGATCCTACCTCAGTTTCTCACAGGAATCTTACACTCGGATCACAAAGATCTTACCTTAGATTCTCACAGGAATCCTACACTCAGATCACAAAGATCTTACACAATGTTTATTGATCTATAGTGGTTTACAATGATATACTCAGTAGAGAATATGATTTAGATCTGAGTCTTCAGTAGAAGTCTAGCAGTAGGCTTCTTCTGCCTTGACAGATGATAGAATGTAACTTGTAAGTTAGATCTATATCAAGGAGACTAGCAACAATAGAAATCCTTCTTCTTATATTCAGTAAACTTTTTCTTCAGAATCTGGATCAAACAGGACTCTTGAGAGCTTGGAAGGATCCTGCTCTTGCTAGTAAAATGACTTAAAATTCTTTGCTATCAAATTTTTGTATGCTTCAGATCATTAGTATCAACATGTCAAGACCTTCACCTTTTATAATGATGCTTCCACTAAAAAGGAATTAGAGGAGTATATGGAAAGACATAATTGTCTCTGGATTTGAATCTTCAAATTTAATCAGAAAAGGGAATAATTCAAATTTGACTCAATTAGGAATATTCCACATATGGTAAGTAAGGATCAGAATGGAATGCATAAATCTGTCTGATATTCTAGTCATGATAATTGATTATAATATTCCACAAGCAATTTTTCAACGAATTTAATCCATTAAGGTCTTTCATAGATGTACCATTGAAATGCACCTTGATTGGCGTGAAAAGATTGGAGAATTAATGTTGTCACGTGCTATTCAAGCACTTAGAATAATTCTAAATGAATTGGAGTCTGTCCCGTCGATATTGAGATTATCCCATCGATCGACATTGGTCCAGTCGATCCTTTGTCCAATCGAATTACAGAATAGTTAGTATGTCTCGTCGATTAATTTTGTCGACTTATCTTCCCGTTCTTGTTTTGAGTTCAATCGACAGACCGTCCCGTCGATTTTTACTTAAAACTATATTCTGACTTCCACAACCTTCTGAATTAAGTAATTTTCTTTGAACTTTTCAGGTAGAGTCTTCAAGATAGATGTTAGTGTGACCTCATGATGCAGGCCAACGGATCTCGGCTCAATCTATGCTAACGCACCTAACACAACCCAATTAATTGCAAAATATAAATCCAACACAAGCGAAGGGTCGCAAAACCTTTTGAGATTGGACAAGGGCTATATGCCAATATCCGCTCACGCGAAAAGAACTTACATGATCCGGGTTATTAAGCTTTACCTAAGATATTAACCACATGCATTCACAAAGTCCAAACGGAGCTGCTCAGACATAAAAAATTAGCGATTCAAACAAATCAAAATCAGCCCCAAAATAAAATTGACACGAAGGTATACCAAATCTCAAGAAGCAATGGCAATATTATCGAAGAAATTCGGACAAATATCAATACCTTAAATTTCAGATTTATAACGCACAACGATTCAATATTTAGGATGAATATTTCAGTCCACAATTCCACCACAATCTCACATTAACGTAGATGAAACACACAAGAGAGAAGGGGGAGGGGTTACCCAAAACCAGTGAGATATGAGAAAAATAGTGGTAGGGTATCACTTCCACGGGAGTCGTCGGAGTCGTGTCGGATGGTGGATTGAAGTCTTCCTTCCCCGAAGTCGCCGAGGAGTCGGCCGATAAATAATGGAGTCTTGAAGGGATGTCCCTGAAGGCGTCGGGTTGGAGAGTGAGGGGCTGGCTGGATTCCTAGCCGGACGGAGGAGGTGGTTTGCCCTTGCCGAAGTCACCGACGTGAGACTCACGCCTAGATGGAAGAAACGGGAGAGGAAGAATTGATTCACAACGGAGAAAGAAAAGAGGGAGGAGAAATGGGAAGGGGGAGAGCAGCGGCACGCATGCCGGGGGAGAAGAAGTTTCGATCGGGAAAAAGAGGGGGGAGGGAGTTCGGCTACAGCAAGGAGAAGTTAGGTTTTCTTTTTTTTAATCCAAATCTGCTTCTTTTCCTCTAACAAATATATAAATAGGACTACACCACTCAATCTCCACCTTTCATCAAGCCAAGATCTAAATGGCTAAATGCAGTCCATCAATAAAACTGAAATTAAAATAGTCCAAAATTAAAATCTGGCCCTAGTGTCCCAGTGATAGTAGTGCGAGCATCACTCATCAAAGAAAACCTGTCAGGCATAACAACAACAGCAAAACTTTCGAGAAAACTCGAAAAAGTCTCAGTCCGAAGAAAAATAACTAGAATCTTACCATCCGACGCAAGAACCAAGGAACCCGCATGGAAGATAGACATGGAAAATCTCTTACTTCCCAACCCAAGAGAACAAATAGTAAGAGAGAGAAACGACAAAGAACGCCACTCAGGTGGAACATAGACATGCAAATAAAAATCTGAAAAATTAAAAAAAGGTGAAACACCCCATGCATCGTGAAAATCCGGAAGAAAAGCATCAAACCCGAAGTTCCTCATAACCATGGATGGGGAGGCGTCCCTAAGTGTTAATTCATTGACGGAGCTCATAGACAACCGCTTGGGGACTGACCAGACTAAATCCAAATCACCAACTCTAGCGGAGGACACTCTCGAATGTGACCGGAAATGCATGCAGCACAACTCAAGGTGGTCAGCTAAAATCATAGACACGTGTAGGCGAAGGTGGTAAGCAGCTGGAGGAAAAATATGCGCAACTGGACCCGATGTGTAAATATGTCCTGAAGAAACTAAGTCCAGGGGTACAGTCGCCACGAAATCATAATCGGTTGCGACCTCCAACAAACCGGTAGATGGGCACTCAGAAAAACTGTCAATCAAAGGTAACGCGTAGTCAGATCTATGAAGGGTGATGAAAAGACCGAGCACAAAATCTAACAACTCCACAAAACAAGTATGATGGGACATGGCCAACGGAGGGGGTAGTAACATAGGCAAAACCAACTGGCTAGGAAGAGGCATAACAAATTCATGTCCTAAAAATTCCGCAGGGCGAGTCCACGGGTCAGTAGGGAGGACTGGCAAAATCGAACCTGACAAAAATTCTAATTCACAATGAGCTTCAGGCAAAGGTGATAACAACAAAGAAATATCCTTCGGGTTCTCAACGTTAAAGTCACCCACAATTAACCTTCCCATGCAAGGTAAATCTCTCAACATAGTAGGAACATCAGCAAACACAGGGTCATCAGACGATTCCTCAACTATCATAGGTGACAGACCTGTAGTAAGGTCGACGACAGGTTGGGTAATCCAATGGAGTGGCACTACCGAGGGAAGATCCACTCCCAAGATACGTGGGACAACTAACGTCTCAACAACGCTAAGCTCTTCCTCAATAAATACATCGCCCTTAGCAGTCGGCTCAATCAAAGGCACTAACTCAGAATCATCAAAAAAGTCAACAACTAGATCAGAACGTTTGGGAGGAGACTTTAATAAGATTGAGGTCGTTGACTGAGCAGGGAACTCGACAGTATGGGGGTCAGACATTCCCCCAGCATCATGTATAAAATTTGTGGGACGACCCTCACTGACCAGAATACTCTCACCCCTCGGGCTCATGGCATCCCTAGTAGTAGCATCTATCGAGTCTGAAACATAGGGCCTAAACTGCTTATTTTCCCAAAAGGTGGAAGTAGGCACACTTTGGAAAGTCCTACCTGTGTGGGGAAAGGATCTAGCCTGCGGTATATGGTCACTTCAATAGGCAGATACCGGTCTAGTGCCATAATTATACTCGCCCACGGTTGTGGTGTTATACTCACACGCGGGTTTGGAGTTGTACGCACTCACAGACTTTGTGCCAGTAGTACGGAGGTAGGCGGGGTCATATTGAGAAGTGAGAAGGCTACGCATTTGCGGCCAAGCATATTGATAATCACCCACACAGTGCTCTTCGTTTATCCAAAACACCTGGGCTCTACCTATTAAACTCTCTCGGGCGATGAAAACCTTTTGGTGGTCATCCCAACCGTGACAATCAACATAATATTCCATTTCCTTAAGCCAATCCTTACAAACTTGTGGATTACCATAACCATCATAAGTGGGTGCATGTTTTCTCGTGTGAAGAAGAGTGCATGGACGGTTGGTTTTCCTATGGCATGTAGGCAAAGTTGGGGTGTGGTTAGCCACAATTTTAGCATTCAAATAGTCTAATCGGGAAACATACACGTCTTGAGCCATGCTCGGAGTGAGGTGTAGAAGTAGGAGGCCCGCAAAACCAAATTTAGGATGGTGTCAATTAGGAAATCGACGCAACCTCCCTCTGATACCAAATTGATGCAGGCCAACGAATCTCGGCTCAATCTACGCTAACGCACCTAACACAACCCAATTAATTGCAAAATATAAATCCAACACAAGCGAAGGGTCGCAAAACCTTTTGAGATTGGACAAGGGCTATATGCCAATATCCGCTCACGCGAAAAGGACCTACACGATCCGGATTATTAAGCTTTCCCTTAGATATTAACCGCATGCATTCACAAAGTCCAAATGGAGCTGCTCGGACTAAAAAATTAGCAATTCAAACAAATCGAAATCAGCCCCAAAATAAAATTGACACGAAGGTATACCAAATCTCGAGAAGCAACGGCAGAATTAGGGTTTCAACAATCCAATTTTGCAAAGCGTCAAGAGACCTACCCGATACAATATTATCAAAGAAATTCAGACAAATATCAATACCTTAAATTTCAGATTTATAACGCACAACGATTCAATATTTAGGATGAATATTTTAGTCCACAATTCCACCACAATCTCACATTAACGTAGATGAAACACACAAGAGAGAAGGTGAGGGGTTACCCAAAACCAGCAAGATGAACGCACGAGAAAAATAGTGGTAGGGTCTCACTTCCACGGGAGTCGTCGGAGTCGTGCCGGATGGTGGATTGAAGTCTTCCTTCCCCGAAGTCGTCGGAGAGGAGCCGGCCGAGAAATGATGGGCGGCCTCATAGGGGCGGCCTTGAAGGCGCCGGGTTGGAGAGTGAGAGGCCGGCTGGATGCCTAGCCAGGCGGAGGAGGCGGTTCTCCCTTGCTGGAGTCACCGACGCGAGTGGGAGAAGAGGGGGACGAGTCTCACGCCTAGATGGAAGAAACGGGAGAGGAAGAACCGATTCACAATGGAGAAAGAAAAGAGGGAGCAGAAACGGGAAGGGGGAGAGCAGCGGCACCCACGCAGGGGGAGAAGAAGTTTCGATCGGGAAAAAGAGGGGGGAGGGAGTTCGGCTGCATCAAGTAGAAGTTAGATTTTCTTTTTTTAATCCAAATCTGCTTCTTTTTCCTCTTACAAATATATAAATAGGACTACAACACTCAATCTCCACCTTTCATCAAGCCAAGATCTAAATGGCTAAATGCAGTCCATCAATAAAACTAAAATTAAAATAGTCCAAAATTAAAATTGCTGAAAAAAAAAATACTTAATTAAAAATATATAATTATAAATGTTGTCCCAAGAGTGGACTAATAATTTATAATCATATATTTTCATGCATAAAATGAAGTGGAGATTTTTTTTTGGCACGGCGTCGATGGTGGTTGTCGCGGCAACGTTCCAATCCTCAAGCTGGCGGCAGCGCCCATCACAATCGTCAAACTCTATGTGGTAGAAATCTTCAACACCATCAACAACGTCATCACGAACAAGAGGCGGGACCGCATCACCGTCAATCAAACGGTCCCGAGCATCACCAGCAAACGGTGGGAAATCATCGCCATCACCTCAAATAAATACTTGAAGTCATATAACATAAATAAATGTTTGGTCTTAGTGACCCTAAACAATATTCAGATATTTACTCATAGTACCTGTCTCAAGCATCATCAAGATTTTATCAAACACAATAAGTTTATTATTAAATAAATGTTCTTCTTCAAATCAGGAATCTTGGGTATCAAGTTCCCAACAATCTCCCCTTATTTGAAGAAGTCAGAACCTCACATAATAATAAGCTTTTATAAATGAAAGATAAAGCAATTAGAGATAAAGTGATCATTCTAATATATAGTAAATACTAGTGTTCATGGGCTTAGGACAAAGTTATAATAATAATAATCATAATGTCAACATACTAAATTCCCAGATTCAATCACCTTAACTATTGGCCTTCCTCTTCTGCCTAGAGAAGTAATTCCTAGGCTTTGAAATATATCTTGGAGGCACTGGACCCTCAGTCTTGTTCTTCCAATGGAGTCTCCTTTTGGTTTCTTAGTCTTCATGCTTTTTCAATTCAGTTGAGTTATAGAATCTCTCCATATGGAGTCCTTTACTGCCAAAATATCTCCAGGTGGAGAGAATTATTTCTTTTGAGATGGGGCTCCATTCTTCCTAGCTAGACATTTGTCTGATTTCTTCTCTCCTTCTTTGCATGTACTTCCAATAGTCTTCTTCACTGCTGGGAGTCTTTCTCTTGTGAGATGGACCTGCTTCCATCCTTGGGGGTTGTTATAGTATTGTTCAGGTGGAGCATAACTTTCTTCATCATCATACTGAATCTCGCAATTTAATCTTGGAAGGTTCATTGTAGCTCTTGCCTCATTAGCTATCCAGACAGTTTGATTTGCCCCTGCCTTTCTCAGATTCTCCTCCCCCTTTATGACTTCTTCAGATAGGGTAGTGCAGCTTTCTGTTTTGTTGGCAGTTATTTTTTGGTGTAGATAGTTGTTTCCTTTTGTGATGTGATTTTTAGTCTCCGGAAGATGAGTATCCAACAACTGAGTTTCTGCAACTATTCTTCCCTGTATGATCCTTCTATTTTCCAGGATGTTATGTTCAGAATCTTCGAATGCATTCCTCAGGTTTGTATTGGTACAATAGTAATTCCTGATGATATCATTTATTCCTTTGTTGCCATCCTACAGTAGTGTGGATATATAATCAATTTCTCCTGCTGCTTTGTCAAAGAACGGATAAGACTGCATGGTCATTCTTTCTACATTCTTCATTAAGTCTGAGTAATTCTGCTTCATTTTTGCCCTCGGGGTTTGAACAGATTTGTCAACATTAGATTTTATGTGCTTTCTCTGGATCTCAAGTAGAGCTTGAATCTGATTTAGAAAGGGGGTGGAAGATGTTTCAGGCATGTTGTTGGAGGGGATGGGAGTTTGTTATGAAACTATAGGGGGACTTGGTTTGTTTGTGACAAAGTCCATGTCCTCATAGAGACAGTCTGGTGTGTCTGGTTTTGCTTGCTTGGGTGGCGAAGATTCTTCTGCAACTGCTTTTCCTTTGTAAACTACTTCCCATCCTGTCATGTTATCTTCTATGTTATCCTGATAAGGGGTCTTAGGAGGAAGGATTTGGACAGAGTCTTTCAATTGAAACTCCCCCTCAAAGTCATCATCATTGTGCGATACAACTACCTCTGTTTCAGCAATGGAGTAGAATTTCTCAGGTGGTGTTAGTTGTTTTGGATTAGTAGCTCTTGCTTCCTTAGGGCTTATTTGTTCTAATTAATTAATGATTGTATCTATTTGAAGATATGTCTCAAGATCATCTTCAATGGTAGAGTGAATTGTCATAGTTTTCTCACTGGACTCGCCCATTACTTCAGTGAGATCTTGGGCAGATGTGGTTGGTAGTGTGTTGTTATAGAAATCAGTGGTACTATGGACTCCTCCTCAGGAGAATGGGGAGTTGAGAGAAGAGGTTGGGCTTTCTTTTCCTTTCAGTGTTGATTCCTTGCTTCTTCCAGGGTGAGGAACATGCTGATCCCATCTTTTAATGGTGTTGAGATCAATTTTCTTCAGGTAATGGATTGGTGTACCCAAACTAAGATCCATTTCAGTAGGTATACAGAGAGTGAGGTAGAGAGATAATATCCTCCCAAAATTTGGGCTTTCCAAGCTTTGCACAAGCTTTGCACAATCTTTTCAAACAAAAGTTTGCTCTAGTCAGTCTTCTTGACTAGGATTATTCTTGTCATTAAAGAGAACATGTCCTTGGAGATTCTATCAAAAGAGCCTGGTATGCAGATAAGAGACTTTCCAACAATCTCAATTAACAATTTTCCCTGAGAATTCATCTTCATCCTGTGAAGGGACCCCTTAGTCTCCTCAACATACTCACAAAATTTTAGAGCAGATTCCCTGTCTTCTTCATTCAGTGACTCTTCCACTTCCTTCTCTTCTAGTCGAGGAAGCAAGAGATGACGACCAAGACTGCTTGCAGATATCAGAACTACTTGACTGCCTATGCTGTTTTTTATCCTTGTGCCATTGGGATTTATCTTAGCATTCTCGTAAAACTCAAGTACTTATCAATTAAAGATGAGACTGGGTTCAGAAAGTAGGAATTCCAGACTTGATGTTGTTATAAGCCATATGATGTTCTGTATTTCTTCACTAGCAGAATCAAAGCTATTGCGAACTAACTCACTTCCGATATTGGCTGAGCTCTTGTGGGAGGGATCAGATTTTGGAGCCATTGGAGAAGATGAAGAGTCTGGGATCGATGAGAGGAAGTGTCGTGGGTGTGTGTTTTATGATTAAGCTATATATGTATATATATCTTTTGCTTAAGCCCGATTTTAACCCTAGATTTAATATATATATACTAGCATCTTCGAACAGACTTCGCCCATTCTCGATGCATCGCAGTGGGCTTTGCCCGTAACCAAGTGGGCTTTGCCCGCAACCAAGTGGGCTTCTCCCGTGCTCGATACTCTCGAGCTGCCTTCGTCCCCATCCAGGCAGGCTTCGCCCGCCCCCGGCAGAAGTATTCTAAAATATATTGATTAATTATTAAAGAAATATAATTAATTATTACAGAAATATAATTAATTTAATTAATTATTAATTATTAAAAATATTAACTCAAACTTTATATCCGACTGCGAGCGGGCAGGGCCTATAAAATCCAAAAGTGTTTAGTAGACCTACTATGTAGGTTATCATTAGACCTACAAAAATGGTGTGACTTTTTGTGGAGATCTAATTGCTGAAATCAGAATAATGGTGTGACTTTTTAAATTTGATGTTGTAACAGGAATATCAAGAAACTCCATCAAAATTACCAATAATTTCTCTTTTTTTGTAGATGGCATATGGAACGAACTGCAAAATTCACATGAATCCGTTACTTCATCAAAATCACATCTTTAGTAATATATTTCTTCTTGGAGATACTGTCTCAAACTTTATATCCCTTCATTCATTTCTCATCTCCAAGGAAACTGCAGTATTTTAATTTTCCAACTTGGTGCATTGTCCTCTTCCTCTTCATATATGCAGACACCCACAAATTTGTGAACTGAAGAGAAGCCCACAACCTTGCTGGTTCACTCTACATATTTTGTGATCAATCATTATAGAAGGTGAATGTTACCACTGTCTAGAACTCTTCCAACAAATACACAAAAAAGTTTATACATTTGGCCCTCTCTATGAGTGTTCTTTTCAACAAATCCTTGCAATTATCCCATTTTACTGCAATTTGACAAAAAGGTAAAATATATAGCGGCGATGTTCATCGGAGGCGGCGACGTTCGTCGGGGGCGGCGACATTTGGCGGGCGGCAACAAACGTGCTCGCAACCATTGTACATTTCTCTTATGGCAGCCATTATTAATCATTTCTTCACCAAATTCCCTCATTATAACTCGATTAATCTACTATTCTCCCTCCCATGATTTTCCTTACTTCAGAGACTCTAAGAACCTACCAATGTTGACTTCACCCAAATAGCCACTCATAGTCTACATCCTACGCTCAATCAGTTGCTTTTGGTGACTCTATAAAAGCTCAGATCACAACACTCATGTTCGTGGCTTTATCTACCATATCTCCATAATTTCTCTTGCAAAATACTAATTCTTTTCTTAGTTTAGTTTTGGCTTCCTATACCAAATATTTGCTTTGAAGTTCTCTTATTTTTGGTTTATTCAAGCTAAAATATTGAGGTAACATAATTTAGCCTCATTGATTGTTATACATTACTCCAATGTAATGTTGCATGTGTTATTAGAACCTAACATAACCTGCAATTAACAAAATTCAGAGATAAAAACAATCATACACCAGGAGCATCTTAAATTTGGTTTTCCGACACTTTGTAAAGGTTACCCTAAAATCAAAGGTTTGTCTTCAAAAGGTAAAAGTATGGAAGAAATTTAAAAACCCATACATCTTTTAGGCTAATGCACCATCATTGAAAACGGTAGGCAGTAATCATATTCAAATTGCAAAGCTAGGCAAGGCCAAATTTCAGAAAAAACATGCTTTCTATCATGGTGAGCTGTTTTGGAAAAAATATCAAACACCTTAAGTGCATGAATTCTTACATGCTTTCTTCAATGCTGGAAGAGTAAACTCATAGCCAGAGAGAAATCAATATGTAGAATCATAGTTGATAAAACAAAATGGATGCCTAGAAAATTTCAAAAACATGTCCATCAAAGCATGCCTAGGCGCCGAAGATTTGGGCCATGGAAACGGTGACATCGCATCCACACACTGGGAAACAATGTCATCTCATTCATGCAGATGATTAGACGATGGAGATGAGGCCGGAGAAAGGAAGCAATGGACGTCCTTCGTCATTGATGGAGATTAGGCCGGAGAAAGGTAGCAACGGGCAACGTAGGGCTTCGTCGAGGTTGCAATAGGGTTCTATGGGTTCGGGGAAGGTGGCGTCAGGTATTTGACAAAGAAGAAGAGGCGGGATGGTTTGGGGTTGGGACGGGAATGAGGATTGTCTTGATGAAGAAGAAGAGGCGCGGTGATCGGAGGGCTTGGAGGGAGGGCCTGCGACTTGGAGTGAGGTCTTCGTCTATGGGGTGGGCGTCAGCGAGAACATTGGGAGAGGAAGAAGGCTTCAAGCGCGAAGCACGTCATCGGCGAGGTCTTCAAGCGAGTGGCTTTTTGAGACTTCGGGTGAGGAGCAGAGCGACGGCGAGGATTTGGGAGAAGATTTTGTCGAGGCTTTGGGTTTGGGGGAAGCGAGGGATGCGGAAGCACGGGAAGGAGTTGGAAGCATGGGAAGAGTTTTGAACAGGGAAGCGTGGAGAGGTGGGGTATATTTGAGAGTATGAGATCCAATGGATGGTAATGTTTTTTGTGGAGATCTAATGGCTGAAATATGAAGAATGGTGTGACTTTTAAAATATGCATATTGATTTATATAATAAAGATATATATATATATTTATTTATATATATACATATATATATATATATATATTAGGTAGCTCAAGAGGCGCGTACCTGATTTGACGTTATTGCATAATTTAAAAGAGTCAATATTTGGGCTTTTGAATAATAATTAAAGAGAGAAATCCTTTTCAAAATCTTTGATTTCAATAGGCACCCAGTCAAGTCGATTTAGACTTTGATCTCATCGAATATTTCTTTAAAGGCATATTTTGATCATGTACACTTAAATAAGACATTAAAACTATCAAATGTGAATGCCAAAAGTTTGACCTTCACATGATATTTGAAATTAATCTAAATTCAACATTCCTAGTTCAATTTTGAATTGAGTAAATTTCCATTCATCAAGGGGCTTTGTGAAAATGTCTGCCACTTGTCTGTCAGTTGGAACAAATTCTAGACAAATGTTTTCTTTTTCAACATACTCCCTGATGAAATGGTACCTAATCTCAATATATTTTGTTCTGTTGTGAGAGACTGGATTCTTTGCTACAGATATAACACTTGAAGAGTCACAATAGAGAGGTGTCTTCTTATTGTGAACATCATAATCTTTCAATTGATGTTGAATCCATAATAGTTGTGCACAACAACTTCCAACTGAGATGTATTATGTTTCTGTAGTAGAAACAACAACATTTGTTTGCTTCTTACTACTCCATGAGATTAATCTTTTGCCTAGAAATTGACATGTCCCAGATGTGCTTTTTTTATCCTCCTTGCAACCTGCAAAGTCTGCATCTAAAAATTCTCTCAAAATCACTGCTTCTAGTGTACCATATACCAAGATTAGGTGTGCCATTTAGATATCTCAAAATCCTTTTAGCAGAGGTGTAATGATATTCTTTGGGGTTCACTTAATATCTGGCACAAACACATGTAGAAAATATGATGTCTGGTCTACTGGCAGTAAGATAGAGTATGGATCCAATAATACATCTATACATGGTCTCATCAAAAGATTTCCCTTTCTCATCCTTGTCTAGAGATACATTTGATCCCATTGGAGTCCTCATTAGGGTTGCACTCTCCATGCCAAATTTCTTAATGAGCTCTTTGGTAAATTTTGTAAGAGAAATAAAGATTCCTTCCTCAGTTTGCTTAACCTAGAGACCTAAAAAGTATTTTAGCTCTCCCATGCTACTCATTTCAAACTTCCATTGCATAAGGTTAGCAAATGTTTTACAGAGGTTGTCATCTGTAGATCCAAAGATGATGTCATCAAATAAGATTTGCACCAGCAAAATTATGCCTTTGATTTCCCTAAGAATAATGTTTTATCTATCTTTCCTCTTGAAAATTAGTTTTCAAGGAGAAAGGTAGATAAGGTCTCATAACAAGCTTGATGAGTCCTGATCATATACACATTTATGGACTCATCCGGGCCGTTATTTAGTCAATTCTCCACACTTTAGCCTTGTTATAGTTTATATTTGATAATCCACGCTAGGTGCACATCTAGGCCCACTTTGGTGTGATTTTCGTGCTTATTGTCATTAGTAGTGTTCATGTGCTGTTAAGTGCCACTTTCAGTGGCTAGATCTGTGGTTGTGCGGGAATATGAGTCGTGCAAGTGTTCCCGGTGCAATTCTGCACAGGAACACTGCGCACGATCACCGGTTCTATTGCGCACGACCACTGGTCGTGCGCCACTGATCGTGTGCACTTAACCCTTTTTCACGAGTTCTGTTTGGTGCAGTGCGCACGACCACCAACGCCAGTGCGCACGACCACCGGTCGTGCGCCACTGCTCGTGCGCACTTATCATTTAATTTCCGAGTTCTGTTTGCTGTAGTGCGCACGACCATCAACTCCAGTGCGCACGACCACCGGTCGTGCGCCACTGGTCGTGCGAACATTTTATTTTATAATTTCGTATCTTGCAGGTTCCACCCAGGCAGTGCGCACGATCGCAGAATTCCAGTGCGCACGACCCCTGGTCATGCGCCAATGACCGTGCGCGCTGTTTAAGTCAGCGCCTATATAATGACCTGATCGCGAATTAGGTCGGGATTACGCATTTGGACTCCGTTCAGTCCGCCGTTTTCGCCATTTCCAGAGGTTTTTCACCCCCTAGGCCTCCTCCATCATCGAAGGGATTGAAAGAAGAGATTCTACACTCATTTTGATCGCTAAGGAAGAAGTTCTTCGCACTAGACGTGACCGGATGGTAAATCGCTGGAGAAGACGGGTCCATTGGGAGTTGTGACAGCCCTCCTCTACCCCGGACGCAGTTGGGACCGAGCTAGGACGCGGATTGACAACCCGGTGCTTCCTACCGTGAATCTACAACGAGACTCCAGATTCGGTCGTATCTCTTGCCTTTTTCTTCTACTTATGTGGTTGTATTTGTTTGTACTCTCTTTATCTTGATGATGAACGCTATGAACTATGTTAGTATTGTTAATTTCATGTCTATGAAATCATTTTGTTCATTTGTGTTAATGAGGTGCGCCCCCGTCGATTTTCCGCTCCACCACCATGTCCGGTGCCGCACTAGCAATTGCTAGTGGTGTGCTTGTCGAAGAGGTGCTTGCGACCCTCAATCCGTAAGCCTTCTCGTCCATCCGCCCTTTCGTTGCAGCGCGCTCAAGGCCTGCCTAGTTTCCATCCCGCCGACCGAAGCATTGCATAGCGGCATTGCATAGGAGTAGGCGTAGTATTTACTTTTGGTTGCAAACCTCAAAGCCCCTTTCGTTCGCATTCCACTTACCGCCGGACTTCGATCTCAAGTCCTTCCTCGATAATAAACTCCACCTTACTGTGTTCCTCAAGAGACCGACACTCGGGGATTTTCCCCATTTTTATTACTTGCGCGACCGGTGCACTTGCCGACACGCATCAAGTTTTTGGCGCCGTTGCCGGGGACCACAGTCGTGTGAGTTTTCTTGAGAGGGAGACGAGAGATAGTTGTTCTTTCTTTGTGTTTAGCCGCATTTCTATTTTTTTGTTTTGCCTTTATTTCGTCTTTCCCTATTTTAAAGTTTTAGGCAAGTTTAAATCTAAGGAGCTTTATTAGTTGTGTGGATTTTCCTTGCAAAGAATTCCTGCTTCATTTTATCTGCTTTAATTATTGAAAATGTCGTCATGGGGTATTTCGCCTAGCTTTAATGATAAGATGGTTTATTATTTAGACCAAATGAATGAGTTGAATGTTGGGCAGTGTAGGAACATTGTTTGCTTATTGTGTCGAGGAGAGGGTCATGAATTGAAGGACTGTCCCAGTCTTTTCAAGCCTGACCGCCGCTCCTCCACTCAGGGCGACATTGTCCCTATCACTCCTTCTTTACCCATGGAGGCAATTGTGCCCTCTATCCCTATTGTTTTGTGCATGGATTCCTCACTCCCTGTGTATGGCTTCACTCCTAGTGATGATGATCACTCATCTATTAGCCAACAAGGAGAGGAATGGGAGCTCCTAGATGCACCTGAGCATGATGAGGAAAGTATTCTTTCCATCGGGGAGGCTTCAGCAGATCTTTTTATGGAGGAACCAAATCTTTGTGTTTTTCCAGTTTCTTTGCACAATTTTTCTACACACATTCTTTATGATCATATCAAAGTAAAGGAGCGGGGTGGTGCTTCGGACTCGGAGGATGCTCCGAGGTGGGTTGAGGAGGATACTCCTTCTGATGAGGAGGTTTGCACTTCCTCATGGGACGAGGAGGTCCAACTCACCACCGAGGCTCTTGAGTTCTTGGGTTCCCCTCGGCATGATACTTACGATGATGATAGTGATCTATCCTTGGATCCTGCTGGGAGTGAGACCGGGATCACTCCCCTGATGATTGATTATTTATGTCATTCTTCTCGTTTATTTCCTGACCCCCTTTCTTCATCTGAGCCTGTGCAGGTTGAGTCTTCACAGGTACATCAGGAGGACTTAGAGCTTTTTGCTCAAGTCAATGATGAGAGTATCCTCTCATGTGAGGAGGTTTATTCCCCCTCCTTTGAGGAAGCTTCACTCATTGCCTTTTCTTCCTGCCACCTTGCTGTTGACGATACCTTGCTAAGCAAGGATGTGTTTTGTGAGATGAGTAAGGACCAGGCCTCCTCCTTTTCTTACATTCTCTACCCTCTACCTGTGGGGAGCAGGTATCTTTATTTAGGTGGCGGGGTGACTGTTCTATCACCATATCGGTACCCGCAACCGAAACGGATATTGGAACAGTTACCTGTGCATTTTCTCTTCCATAGGCCCATTAGCTAGGACCTTTAAGTTTTCAAATAAGTCGTGCTGGGATGACAGTAACCCCAGTAGTTATCTTTCTTTTTCCTGAAATTTTATTTTGTCTAGTTTAGTTAAGTTTTGTTAAGGCTGTGAATACCTCGCTGCTGGTGCTGATTCCTGTTTGTGCGTAAACTGCACGGTGGATGGACATTCTACTAAAATTTTGGCCGCTGGAAAATTCCTAAGGCGCACGATCACGGGTCGTGCGCACTACTTATCGCGCACGACCACTGGTCGTGCGATCGGCCCAGATTTTTATAAAAAGCCCGTCCGCCCGAGCCTTTCACGCACGATCTAGGGCTTTCGTTTTTCGTCGTCCGTGCGCCATCTCCGCTGGGTTGCCGCCGATCGTGCGCCCGCCTTCCTTCCGGTGAGCCCATTTCCTATTCTCCTCTTTCCCCTTGCCCTCCTACCACCATGAGCTCCAGAGATCGCCAAAAGGTCTACCAACGCTCCGGCCGCTCTTCCGCCTCTCCTGCTCAGATCCTCGCTAGGATGGCTACTTTTTCCAAGGATTCGCACACGCGGCGATTCAATTCTCTTAAGGAGAAGCCATTCCTATCACAGCGTCTCGTGGATTGGAACGAGTTGAACTCTATCGGCGACAATGGAGAGTTGGGGGAGGCCGTCCGCCAACGCTATTATTTCGATCATTGGAGTGGGGTGTTCGAGTGCAATGACCTCGGCTACCGGGAGCTTACCTTGGAATTTCTCGCAACGTTTGAGTGGGATGTGTTGCCCTCCGGTCAACGTCCGGGAAAGTGCTCTTTCCGCATTTTGGGCAAGGTCTTCACTCTATCCTTGTCTGAGCTGGCGGTGCATGCTGGATTTTACACTGAAGTCGAGGCTGCGGCGATCCCTTTTCTGGATTTGGATGTCTCCTTCCCTGATGGCGTCACCCCGCGTGCTGCGTGGTGTGCTCTCACGGGTCGTGATGAAGAATATGTTGCCAAGAAAAGCAAATCTACCTGGATCGTCGCGCCTGCTCTCCGTTTCCTGCAGCACGTCCTTAGCCACTCTCTTGTCGCCCGTGCCCTTAGTCAGAACGTGGTGGGGTGGCAAGATCTGATCTCCCTTTATAGTATGGAATTTCGGCAGCCTTTGCATCTTGGCTACATGCTAGCTTTCTTCTTCCACCACGAGGCCACTTACGGTCTCACAGGTGCCATTGGTGGTGCCTACTATATTACCCGCATTGCCAAAAGCCTGGGGGTTTGGAGTCATCTGCCTCCGATGGTGCAGGTGACTGCGCCCTCCTTCATCACTCGGGCCACCATGGTGAGTTTCCATCTATTACGGGTCGTGGGGAAGAAGAGTAGTAGACGCTTTGTGGTCGTGATGTCGGGAGATGCGCCTAGGGAGAGGCAAGGCGACGAGGAGCACGGAGAGCCGGCTGAGCCGCCAAATACTCACCGCGAGGTAGCCCTTCTGCAGCCGCGAAGGCATTCATTTCAGCAGGAGCGGAGAGCCAAGGAGGAGGGCAGTTCTTCTAGAGCGCCGGAGGTGCCAAGTTTCGATCGGCGCCTCTCCGATCTGGAAGCGAACCAGTATTGGCTGACGGATTTCGTTTATCAGCAGCATTGCGGGGAGGGTTAAATATTCCCCCACCTCCGGGTCGGGCCGCATCATCTTCCAGACGGTCGCCGTCCGTTGTTGTTCTAGATAGCGACAGTGACGACGAGTGATCTTTCTCCCTGCATGCGGGCTATTCTAAGCCTTGTTGTCTGTTTTCTCTTGTTGCTTTTTAGGTTTTTTGTTGAGTCGTTCGAACTCCTTCTTTTTTGTTAACTGTAATAATGACATTTTGCTTGTGGATGCTCTTCTGGGCATAGTTTTATGTATCCAGCTTATTCTGTTCCCTTATTTTGTGTGCGAGTGCTTAATATTAATTGCAGGAACAGGTTCCCTCCCATGGGTGATAACCCAGATTTCTTGATTTTTAGTTCTCTCACATGTTGAGTTCAGTTTTTACTATTTTTGTTGTTCTAGTGTGTCACTTTCAGGTGGCCTTTGTTCCGTGTGATGGCGGATGCTGCGGACTAGTCTTGATCGTAAACGCCAATCGTCTGGTATGCTCATTTCTGAGCATTGGGTAACACTTCCTCCCTTCTTTTAGCTTCAAATTTCTAGATATATCGTTTAGCTTAAGTCTGGGGGAGCGGTTGTTGTTATCCACTGTGCACGAGTTGCACCGCATACTAGAAGGTTGTTTCTTATTTATCTCTTCATTATCATTGTTTTTCATGCTTCACACACCACTTCACCCACTTGAGTGCGTATTTATCTTTTTGTCGTTGTTCCGTTTAAACTATTTTGGTCGGAATGTGAAATAGATTGTTAACGTAGGAATTATTATTTGGAGTGCGATGTTGACTCATGTAGTGTTCTAGTCACTTCGCATGCTATGGTAGAATGTGAGTAGAACTAGATTTTCTTTATGCATCTAAATTATGTTTAGTATTTCTGCGTAAATTTAGATTTAATATACTCAAGTGGTGAATTTGTATGGAATTGACGATAACCCGGTGTTGTGTGTGTGCGATTACTAGTCGTGTGTTGCTCGAGTCGGGAGGAAGGTTTATCTTTCTTGTGGGCTAAGAACTTGCCCCAAGCGACTCTCGAAGCATGGGTGAGAGCTACTCGTTGAGTCAAGCATGATGTAGGCCACCCTTTGGCTAGTTTGAGATTTGTTATTCCATGTCCATTTCATTCACCTTTGCAAGCCTATTTTGTGCCTACCAATCCTTTGTTCAGCTCCTCTTCATCCACCAAAGCCTGAAGCCTATCCCACGCCCGCAACCAAATTGTTTTTAACTGCGCTCATAATTCTAAACTTGTGTGGAGTGTGGAATCATTGTGTTATGATGTGAAAATAACGTCCATCTGCTGATTTTGAACCAACCGGGGGTTACATAAAAGAAGTAAAATATGTAAAAGAAAAAAAAAGAGTATTTTGAAAAAAAAATCCTCCCGAGCTAAAAAAACAGAAAATCTGTTGGTATTTGTGAAGTAGGCCGTGTGCACACCTGGTTTTCATGATAAGTCTGGGGGTGTGTCACACGAGCATAGTTGTTGGTCTTGTGTGGTGCAGCATTCCGTTAGCTCACTTGGGTTGCGTAGCCACCGCGTTTAACTTTGAATATCATACCGTAACCTAAGCCCCGTTCTAATCCTATAAGCCCTATTGATTTGACTTGCGAGAGTGCTAGCGCCGTGGAGAGAGTGTGACCGGGCAAGCGTATGGTTCACGACGGTGATGGATTTCAGCGGAGTTATTCCTAAGCCCCGATCTTTTGCAACACCCGCCTCAGTGTCTCGTCACTTTTATACCGGGCATGATCGTCAAATTCTTCATAATTCACCAACTGAGTATAACTAAATCTTTAATTACGCTTTAATACTTATGTAAATTAGTTAGCATAGTTAAACTCTCCTTCTACTAGAATATCTACTCGCATGCGTTGTTACTTCGCACCATACTCCCTTGTGTAATTCTCTATGTTAATCATCGTTTTCACGCTCCGCCGGATTCGTTTGCTCGGGACGCGCAAACAGTTAAGTCTGGGGGTGTGATGAGTCCTGATCATATACACATTTATGGACTCATCCGGGCCGTTATTTAGTCAATTCTCCGCACTTTAGCCTTGTTATAGTTTATATTTGATAATCCACGCTAGGTGCACATCTAGGCCCACTTTGGTGTGATTTTCGTGCTTATTGTCATTAGTAGTGTTCATGTGTTGTTAAGTGCCACTTTCAGTGGCTAGATCTATGGTTGTGCGGGAATAGGAGTCGTGCAAGTGTTCCCGGTGCAATTCTGCACAGGAACACTGCGCACAATCACCGGTTCTATTGCGCACGACCACTGGTCGTGCGCCACTGATCGTGTGCACTTAACCCTTTTTCACGAGTTCTGTTTGGTGCAGTGCGCATGACCACCAACGCCAGTGCGCACGACCACCGGTCGTGCACCACTGCTCGTGCGCACTTATCATTTAATTTCCGAGTTCTGTTTGCTGTTGTGCGCACGACCATCAACTCCAGTGCGCACGACCACCGGTCGTGCGCCACTGGTCGTGCGAACATTTTATTTTATAATTTCGTATCTTGCAGGTTCCACCCAGGCAGTGCGCACGATCGCAGAATTCCAGTGCGCACGACCACTGGTCGTGCGCCAATGACCGTGCGCGATGTTTAAGTCAGCGCCTATATAATGACCTGATCGCGAATTAGGTCGGGATTACGCATTTGGACTCCGTTCAGTCCGCCGTTTTCGCCATTTCCAGAGGTTTTTCACCCCCTAGGCCTCCTCCATCATCGAAGGGCTTGAAAGAAGAGATTCTACACTCATTTTGATCGCTAAGGAAGAAGTTCTTCGCACTAGACGTGACCGGATGGTAAATCGCTAGAGAAGACGGGTCCATTGGGAGTTGTGACAGCCCTCCTCTACCCCGGACGCAGTTGGGACCGAGCTAGGACGCAGATTGACAACCCGGTGCTTCCTACCGTGAATCTACAACGAGACTCCGGATTCAGTCATATCTCTTGCCTTTTTCTTCTACTTATGTGGTTGTATTTGTTTGTACTCTCTTTATCTTGATGATGAACGCTATGAACTATGTTAGTATTGTTAATTTCATGTCTATGAAATCATTTTGTTCATTTGTGTTAATGAGGTGCACCCCCGTCGATTTTCCGCTCCACCACCATGTCCGGTGCCGCACTAGCAATTGCTAGTGGTGTGCTTGTCGAAGAGGTGCTTGCGACCCTCAATCCGTAAGCCTTCTCGTCCATCCGCCCTTTCGTTGCAGCGCGCTCAAGGCCTGCCTAGTTTCCATCCCGCCGACCGAAGCATTACATAGCGGCATTGCATAGGAGTAGGCGTAGTATTTACTTTTGTTTGCAAACCTCAAAGCCCCTTTCGTTCGCATTCCACTTACCGCCGGACTTCGATCTCAAGTCCTTCCTCGATAATAAACTCCACCTTACTGTGTTCCTCAAGAGACCGACACTCGGGGATTTTCCCCATTTTTATTACTTGCGCGACCGGTGCACCAAAGCTCTAGGTGCTTGCTTTAGACCATAGAGTGCTTTCCTAAGAAAATAAACATGATCAGGATGAGTTAAGTTGATAAAACCTGGAGGTTGTTCTACATAAACCTCTTCTTTTAAATCTCCATTGAGAAATGTTGATTTCACATCCATCTGGTAGACTTTAAATCCTTTGTAGGTTGCATAGGCAAGGAAGAGCCTGATTGCTTCTAGCCTTGCCACAGGTGCAAAGGTTTGATCATAAACAATTCTTTCTTCCTGTCTATATCCTTTAGCAACCAATCTAGCTTTGTTCTTGATAATGACCCCTTGCTCATCCAGTTTGTTTCTAAACACCCACTTGGTTCCAATTATATTATGACCATGAGGTTTTGGAATTAGTTTCCAGACCTTGCATCTTTTGAATTGGTTCAGTTCCTCTTGCATAGCCAAAATCTAGAATGGATCTTTATTGGCATCTTCAAACTTCTTTGGTTCTTCTTGTGAGAGGAAGATAAAAAATAGTGCTTCATTCATTGAGCTGCTTCTGGTTTGTACTCCTTGATTGATGTCCCCAATAATCAGATCAGGTGGGTGATTTCTTTGAAACTTGATGGCATTGGCCAGATTTCTGTTTTCTTCTGGAATTTCTTCAACTGGGGGTGCTGCTTCTTGCATTTCAGCTAGTTGATTGTATTCATCTATTGAATTATCAACTTGGTTTTCTACTCCCCCTACATCCATTCACATTGTTTGTGAGGAGGAGAGTTCTTTTTCTCCTTCTGAGATTGAAGTCTTTAGTTCCTTGAGCTTGGAACTAGAGCCTGTCATAGAAATTCTAGAAGGCTCTTCAAGTATCATACTTGATTAATCAAATACTACATTAATAGATTATTCTATAGTTTTGGAATGTATTATGTATATCCTATAAGCTATGTTGTGATGTCTCTATCCAACAAAGATGCCTTCAAAGCATTTTTCAGCAAACTTTGTCAAGTGATGCTTCCCATTGTTTAGGACATATCACTTATTTCCAAAAATCTTGAAGTAGTCCAAGGTTAGCTTCCTGCCTTTCAAGAGTTCATAGGGGCTTTTGTTGTGAATTCTATTGATTAGTGCTCTATTTTGCACATGACAAGTTGTATTGACTGCCTCAGCCCGGAAGTATTATGGTAGTGAGGAGTCACTTAACATAGATCTGCTTGCCTCAATGAGTGTCCTATTCTTCCTCCCAGCTCCTCCATTTTGTTGTGGATTTCTTGAAGAAGAAAGTGAGCTCCCCATCAGATAGTCTTGTGCTGGTGGAGCTTGTTTCAGATTCTTCAACTTCAGATTCTTTATTCTTTTTGGAGCTATCAACCTTGAGGGCTACTGGTTTTTCCTTGTGATTTGGTCTGCTGCTATATTCTTCAACTTTACTGGTATTCAATTGTAGCTCATAGGAGAGAAGTTTCCAAAACAATTTTGGGTTTCCATATTGCTCAGATTTCCTACTTCTCATATGACACAGATTTTAGTTTCTCATTCTTTATGAAGGGATCTCAGGAATTTTTCATTAAGCTCATAATTAGAGAACACCCTTCCATAGGTTCTCAGACCATTCACAATTCTGAAAAAAAATCATAGCACTAGGAAATGGAATCCCTCTTGTCCTATCTGAATACCTCACATTCTTGATTCAGAAGGGATTTCCTGTCATCCCTTACTTCAATTGTTCCTTCCATGTAGACTACAATAGAGTCCCATATTTCTGTGGCAGTTCTACAGTGCACTAGATTCTGAAATGTAGAATCATCATTAGCACTTACCGAAATATTCTTGGCCCTCTTGTCCATGGTGGCAGGTACTATTTCATCCCTACTCATGTCAGCATATTTCTTAGGCACAACAGCAAGTACTACTCCACCTTCAGTGCATGTGGATGGAGTGGTCATTGGATTGAATGGACCATCTTCAATAGTCATGAATATCCTTGGATTAGAATCTTCCATATAAAGTTTCACCCTTTCCTTCTATATAACAAAGTTCTCCTTTCCGCATATGGGCAATTTCTTAGAACTGAGTTCTTTGTAATTTTCTCCAGTCATGGTGTGAATCTAGATCAGTCCTTAGTGTGAACTTAATCATTCCACTAACTATCTCTGATACCAATTGTTATTCTTGTGGAATGATTAAGATCATACCTAGAGGGGGTGAATAGTGTGATAAGTGATTTATGTTGTCTTTTCAGAATTAATGGAACACAACAAACAATCACAACAAAGCACACAGAGAATAATAGTGGTTCCCTCTAGACAATGTGTTAAGAGGTAGTCCAATGTCCCGACACCTTTCAAGCAATGTGCATGATAAGGCAAAACTCCTCCAAAACTCAGAACTCACACATAGTTCCTACCTCAGTCTTTTACATCACAAATCTTACTATCAGATCTAAAAATAGATCCTACACACAGATCACTAAGATCTTACACTCAGGTCAAAATGACCATACACTCAGATCACCAAGATTCTACACCCAGGTCACAATGACCCTACACTCAAATCACCAAGATCTTACCTCATATTCTCACAGGAATCCTACACTCAGATCACAAAGATCTTACCTCAGATTCTCACAGGAATCCTACACTCAGATAACAAAGATCTTACCTCAGATTCTAACAGAAATCCAATAATCAGATCACAAACATCTTACACACTGTTTATAGATTTAGAATGGTTTACAATGATAGACTCAGTAGAGAATAGGATTTAGATCTTGAGTCTTTAGTAGAAGTCTTGTAGTAGGCTTCTTCTCCCATGACAAATGATAGAATGTAACTTGTAAGTTTAGATCTATATCAAGGAGACTAGCGGCAGCAGAAATTCTTCTTATAATATTCAATAAACTCTTTCTTCAGAATCTGGATCAAACAGAACTCTTGAGAGCTTGGAAGGATCCTGCTCTTGATAGTAAAATGGCATAAAATTCTTTGCAATCAAATTTTTGTATGCTTCAGATCATTAGTATCAACAGGTCAAGACCTTCACCTTTTATAATGATGCTTCCACTAAAAAGGAATTAGAGGAATATATGGAAAGACATAATTGTCTCTGGATTTGAATCTTCAAATTTAATCAGAAAAGGGAATAATTCAAATTTGACTCAATTAGGAATATTCCACATATGGTAAGTAAGGATCAGAATGGAATGAATAAATCTGTCTGATATTCTAGTCATGATAATTGATTATACTATTCCATGAGCAATTCTTCAATGAATTTAATCTATTAAGGTCTTCCATAGATGTACCATTGAAATACGCCTTGATTAGCGTGAAAAGATTGGAGAATTATTGTTGTCACGTGCTATTCAAGCACTTAGAATAATTCGAAATGAATTGGAGTCTGTTCCATCGATATTGAGATCAACCCGTCAATAAACATTGGTCCAGTCAATCCTTTGACCAATCAACTTACAAAATAGTTAGTCTGTCTCCTCGATTAATTCTGTCGACTTATCTTCCCGTCAATTTTGTGAGTTCAATCGAGAGACCGTCCCATTGATTTTTACTTAAACTATATTCTGAGCTTCACATCCTTCTGAATTCAGTAATTTTCTTAGAACTTTTTAGGTAGAGTCTTCAAGATAGATGTTAGTCTGACCTTAAATAAATACTTGAAGTCATAAACATAAATAAATTTTTGGTCTTAGTGACCCTAAGCAATATTCCGATATTTACTCATAGTACCTGTGTAACGCCCCTGATTTTCGTTAATTATTTTACGTACCCTCTATGTCATAATTTTGGCGTAAGGGCGTTATGTCAGCTCGTCTGGTAGTGTTTCGAGTTTTAGCTTAGTTAAAGCTTGTGATTTAGGTCAAGCGTGCGAGATTTCGCGTCGTTTCGAGTTAAAGTGAAGATTTTGAGTGGATATCAAGATTTTAGCTTTGGAAGGCTTTATCTGGGGTTTGGCTCGTCGGAATGGAATTCTGACTTCGCCGTTGGATTCGTAGCGCCGTTTTTCAGCTAGGGTGCGAATTTCATAGAAATCCGAGGTGTTTTGGTCGCCCTCGCAGTTTAAGTAAATTGGGGAATTAATTAATTACTAAAATAACAAATTTAGGTTTATATATAAGCCTAAAGCCTTCCCCTTTCCCTATTCATCCTCTTCCTCGATCAAAAGCAGCCGCCGAGGGTTAGGGCGAGAGCGGAGCTTCGTGGAGCCTTCAACCGGCGATTCCTAGGGCTGTAGTGGTCGGAATCGAGTTTGGTTTGAAAATTTGGAAAGCTCTCGGCGAGATCTTCGTTCTAGCGGTAAGCCTTTCTCGTTTCGTGGAGTTTTGGGAGCTTTGGTGGTGACCTAACCCCTCCTTTTGATCCTAAAAGTTTCAGGAATCTGTGCTCGTGTGTTTCCCTAGCCGATCCATAGCTTTCGGAGCGGAGATCTTCGAGTTTGCGAGGTCTAAGGCAAGTGGCTTCCTCCTCCTCTTTGTTTGGTTAAGTCGTGGTTTGTCTTTCTCCTGTTAGATGCTTGATAAACTGTGGGCTCGTGTTTCGAGCGTCTTGTGTGATAGTTAGAAACCCTAAATTTTCTTCCCCGCGTAGAGTCAGGGCATTTCTCCTGGAAGACACCGTCGTTCCCTGAATTTTAGCCGTTGTTTGGCCCTTCTCGAGAAGTCTTTGAGAGTCTCGAGCAGTTGTTTTAGCCAAGTTTTCGAGAAATCCCCTCTACCTCTCGAGAAATGCTTGATTTCTCGAGAAATCCCCTGATCCCTCTCGAGAAATGCTTGATTTCTCGAGAAATCCCCTGATCCCTCTCGAGAAATGCTTGATTTCTCGAGAAATCCCCTGATCCCTCTCGAGAAATCCCTTGTCCTCTCTCGAGAAATCCCTGCCTTCCTCTCGAGAACCCAAAAATCCATTTCTCGAGAAATCCTTTTATCTCTCGAGAAGTTCCCTGTAGTTTTCGAAAAGAAAAGACCCTACTCTTCTCTCGAGAAATTTCCCTTCTCTCGAGAAATTGCTCTTCTCTCGAGAAATTTGCCCTTCTCTCGAGAAATTGCCCTTCTCTCGAGAAACCCTTTTATCTCTCGAGACCACCGCCAGGGGCGCTGCCCCTTGGACCCCGTTAGGGGCTCTGCCCCTAAGACCCCGCCAGGGGCGCGGCCCTTTGGAACCCCGCCAGGTGCGCATGTGATTTCGTTGCGATTCCCACGTTTTAATCTTTTGACCTCTCTAGTGCACCTAGATGATTGCCAGTGTCCCTTCGGTGCTCCTGATCTTGGAACCCTCTTGGTGGTATTCTTTTACTCGTTGTGGTCTGTTAACATTTGAGTTACTCTTATGGTTCTTATTGATCGAGGCGTACTTTGCCTTGACCCTATTTTTTTTTCTTAGGGCCTTCCAGTGATTACCCTTTCGGGCTGCGTCCCGTGTTTAAATAAAATTTAAGTAATAAGGACTACTGTCTTTAGCCCTTCACAGTAGTTGTGTTTGGGGGACAGTGGGGGAACTGTTACAGCCTTGCACGGTAGTCGTGTTTGGGTGGTTGGGTCTAGTGGTACCCCCACCTGCTTTTGGGCTTGGGGTAGCGGAGGTAGTTAACCGCTCCCGTATAATTTGAGCTGATCAGTCTCTTCAATTGATGAAACTAAACAAATGAACGTGTTGTTCCTCTTTTGATATTTAGTGCACTGGATGCTTGTTGGTTCTTTGTTCAGAGCTCTCTTTCGGTAAATTTGGCTTGGGTTGGTACCCCTTATGCCTTGCTTGTTTTTCTGCTAGATTTCTGCCACTTGTAATCCCTTGCTGAGGCGTTCTTTGTTTTATTGAATGCCTCAGGTTCAGAGCCGTAACGGCTAGTGGTGTAGCCTGAAGTTCAGAGTTTTAGTAGCTGTTCACCCCGCTGCTGCGAGGTAGTTGTTTTTTTTAGTTACTTCTTGTGCTCAGACATACTAGTTGGTGCCAATGGGTTAGTGTCATGTTGTTGACGCCCATTGTGCCCCTTTTTATACTTTATAGTTTATTTGCCAGATTATGCCACTACTTTTAGATCTTGAGTATCTTACCCTCTGGGAATGATTTATGCTAGGTGCATTATAGTTATAAAAATGGTTTTTCTTCATCCTCATTGCATTCTTTCTAACTAAAACCCTTAACTTTAAAGTCGTCTAAAGGTATTTTCTACTCTTACAGTATGCCTAGTTATGTGCATATCACTTACGTCATGCTCCGTCGTTTGCATACATGTAGGACTTTAAGTAAACTAAATCAAGTATTTTCCGCTGCAATCATATATACTTTCTCGGTGGACTAGTTGATCCACGAACTGAGAGACACAGTTCTTATCTCAAAACCCCTAATAAATGATTTCAACTGATGACTTATCATATAATCATGTTTGTTTAGTTAAGTAATAGGTTCCCGCCTGAGCGTCTACAGTTGTCTCATGTATGACGTGGCATCATGACGTGTATTTTCTCTTACTCTGATATTCTTAAATTCGGAGAAAATGCGGGTTGTGACAACCTGTCTCAAGCATCATCAAGATTTCATCAAACACAATAAGTTTATTATTATATAAATGTTCTTCTTCAAATCAGGAATCTTGGGTATCAAATTACCAACAGAAAATGTTATGGAAACTGAGGAAATAGTGGAGAGGTTTGAATGTCATCGATATCTGCGTCAAGATCAACGTTTATAGTGTACAACCCTCATATTTACCGAGTCAGTGTGACCCGATACAGGAGAGGTCGTGATAGGGAGAGTGGCCGTTGCGCAGCAGACCGAACCGTCGAAAGTCGTCAAGAAAAAAAAGAGAAGGCCCCGGGGGGCAGACCTCCTTGGACGAGTGGACCTTGTGTCCACTCGCCCAAGGCCCCGGGCGAGTGGACCCTTGGTCCACTCGCCCAAGGACCCGGGCGAGTGGACCCCTGGTCCACTCGCCCAAGGACCCGGGCGAGTGGACCCCTGGTCCACTCGCCCAAGGACCCGGGCGAGTGGACCCCTGGTCCACTCGCCCAAGGACCCGGGCGAGTGGACCATTGGTCCACTCGCCCGAGTGTGGGGGCGAGTGGACCATGGGTCCACTCGCCCCGTGCAGCTGGGCGAGTGGACCAAGGGTCCACTCGCCCGGTGGGTTGAGTGGACCGTAAGGTCCACTCGCCCAGTCAGGGCGGTGGACCTCGGTTCACTCGTTTGACCACAGGCGAGGGGGGAGTGGATATCTCATCCTCCACTCGCCCCTCCCTTTATTTTGATCATTCGGGTTCGTGATTAAGCTGCGGATAGCAGAATTTTGGCTATTCGCAACCCAATTTTGGGAAGTCTATAAATAGACCCCCATGGGCACCTTGGGAAGGGATGTTGGTACCCCCTTCCCTCGCGTGTGTATAGTGAGCAAGAACTACCCCCCCCCCCCCCTGTCAGTGAAGGTTGACAGTGAGGTGGTCCTCAGTGCCCTCCAAGGTGCCCAGGCTCAGCTTTGGCTTGGGAGGGGAAGCTATCGTTGAACATCCGGGTGTGTGGTGGGACCTCTCGTTGAAGCTTAAGGGGTTCGTTTCTAGATTCAAGTATTCTTCAAGGGAAGGTCTTTCGGCTCATAACAACTGGCTAAGGGTTCTAGCTCGGGTCAAGTAAGGGTTAGCTGCATCCCCCTTGCGAATGTCGAGACCAATTCTCTGGTTTCAACCTTATGGTGCGGTGAGCGTGGAAGCAGCTAGTTCGGAAAGCTCTAAGCAAGTCTCATGGCTGGAAGCGATGAACTGGGGGACTCACCCCCTACCAGAAAGTGCGTGAAGAAAAGGGATTTTGAAAAGTTCAAGGAGTCGGTTCTGGAGCTCATGTGGGTCGCACTCCCACCTCGCGGTGAATGCTCGACACCACCCACACCTGTGCTTGCCTTATAATCTCTGATAGAGACGGGGCAAGCACGTTGGCAAGGGAAGGAGCTAGCCATAGAGGAGGGCTCGGGTCACCAAGCAAGAGGGCTCTTCAACGGCTCTCCCGGGACCGGCTACCCCGTGGGGAGATGGAGAGAACGCCTTCGACTCGCCAAGGAAGATGGTTAAGTCCCTTCTGCGTGCTGATCATCTCAGCTCCCATTCCAGATGGGTTCAGCGAGCCTGATATGTCTTACGATGCAAGGAAGGATGACCCAAGTCAGCACCTCTAGTGGTTTGAAGACATGGTCTCAATCAGGCAGATAACATACGCCTCCAAGTGTAGGCTCTTCGCCATCACTTTCAAGGGAGAGGCAAAAGACTGGTTCCACCAGCTCCCATCAGGTACCATCTACAGCCATAAGGACATGCGTCAGAGTTTCTTGTTGAGGTTCTCCACCTCGAAGAAGGGGAGGAAGGGACGAGTGTCCCTGATCTTAATTCGACAAAAGCGCGGGGAGACGCTGGGATGCTACGCAGGACAGTTTCAGAAACAAGTCTTTCACCTACAGGCTGACCAGAGAAGCATGAGGGACCAGGAGAAAGAGAAGGAATAAGAAGATGAATAAAGTAGAGGAGGTGATGAAGTCGATGGCCGAGTTGCATGTGGCCAAGTAGGCGCAGGAAGGCTTGTTGTAATATGTAACCTCCTCGTTATAAGTGAGAAATACTTAGAGGTAGTATCTTAGGTAAGACCCTGACTAGGAAGTGTCGAGTGGTCCTCCACCTCCGGTTGAGCTATGCTCCTGGGAAGTGTTGAAGTACTCAACCTCCATGAAAGCGGGGGTTAGATCTTAAGTTACTCTAGAGGGGGGGTGAATAGAGTATTAAAAATTTTCCTTAGTTTTATAGTGGAATCAAAATAGTGTTATATATATATGTGTAGGCAGAGTGAGATATATATATATATATAAACAGAAAAATAGAATAAATAAAGGCACACAGCACAGCACAAAGAAATTAACATGCACAGAAGACACAAAGAATTTATAGTGGTTCCCCAATAAATCTTGGTAGTCCACTCTTCTACCACCCTTTGGTAGGAGTCCACTAGGAGGGTTGATCAGGTGCCCTAACACCAAGGTGATTTTGATCACGTGTCCACACACCACAAAGCTTTTGATCAGGTGCTCAAAACCAACTGGATTTTTTGATCAGGTGTCTTGCCACCAGGGAGTTACACTTTTGAAGGGAGTATTAACCCTGTACAAGAGTGGTGGGAAAAGGGTTATAGTGTTCTTCTCTGTCAAGATGCTGAGAGAAGACTCTAGTGGACTTATTGTAAAGCTCCCCCTGTCTGATTGAAGTAATTGACAGATGATGGAGAAGCTTTCTCTTGAGGACACAAATCTTCTGTAGCAGATTGATCTGGAAGAACAGGTTCTTCAGATTCCTTGTTGCTCTTGTAGAAGACTTGATCTTGCAGCAGATATCTGAGAGATGGTTCTTGAAGAAGATGTTCTCAGAGAGAGGATGAGTGCTGCTTGAGGAAGAAGAAGAAGACTGAGAATGGTAGACTGAATGTTCTTCTTCTTCTTCTTTTTTCTATCCTTGTTGTTGTCTTTCTATATTCTGCAAGAATACTGAATTTGAATTCTGTCGAGAGAGATAAGACAATAATGTCTGTCTTTGATATTTTCTATTTTTGGAAATAGAATAATCTGTCATTAATTCTTTCTTGGAATAACAACAAAGACAAAATGACTTTGACAGGTCCTTTAATTCCTTAGCCGTGAAATACTCCTTTGCATTAAATGTCAACGTCTATCCTTGTCTTGGAACAAAGGAAATAAGGAATATATTTAAAAATAATAATATTCTTACTTGCCTGTCTTGAATAAATCCAAATGTATTGAATATATCTGTTTGGAGTCGTCGATCTGTGTTCAGAGTGTTGACAAAATAACTGATATAAATAATCTGGACTTGTATTTGTCGAACTGAGCTTTAATATAGAATTTGTCGAGCTCTGGCTGGAATTCGTCGAACACTGCTTGCCATTTGTCGAAAGCTGCTCAGAGAATGTCGAGCGCTGGAACTGGCTGTAATACTTCAGTCTGCTGAGAAGAATTTGTCGAACGATGTTAGACATTCGTCGAACGCCACTTGCCATTTGTCGAACGCTGGGAACTTAAATTTTCCTTAAGTTCTATCCACTCTAAAAGCTTAAAGACTTGACCCTTAAACTATACAAAGGGGTCAACTTGATCCTTAGTTAAAACATAGTGATCCTAGCCCAAATCAGTAATAGGGTTGTTCCAACACTCCAGTTGGCTAGTTTCTGGGAAGGTGTTGAGTTCCTCTGCCTCCAGGTGAATGTAAGCACCTCGGACGTGGATGGGTACTCCGCCACCTGTTGGTAAAATCCCCGACTAGATACCATTCTTCGGGCTCAGTCATGCCGGCAGATGGGAGACTCATAGGGTCAACTCGCAACTAGGTAACTGGATTGGGAGGGCATTGAGTTCCTCTGCCTCCAGGTAAGCAAGGCACCTATGACGCAGAAGGGTACTTCCGCCTCCAATCGGTAAAATCCCTGACTAGAAACCATTCTCCAGGCTCAGTCATGACGGCAGATGGGAGACTCATCAGTTTGACTCACTACTGGGTAATTGGATTGGGAAGGCGTTGAGTTCCTATGCCTCTAGGTAAGCAAGGCACCTAGGACGCGGACGGGTACTTCCACCTCCAATCGGTAAAATCCCCAACTAGAGACCATTCTCCGGGCTCAATCATGCCGGCAGATGGGAGACTCATCGGGTCGACTCGCTACTGTGTAACTAGATTAGGAGGGTGTTGAGTTCCTCTACCTCCAGGTAAGCTAAGCCCCTAGGATGCGGATGGGTACTTCCGCCTCCAATTAGATTGGGAAGGCGTTGAGTTTCACCGCCTCCAGGTAAGCAAGGCACCTAGGACACGGATGGTTACTTCCGCCTCCGATCGGTAAAATCCCCGACTAGAGACCATTCTCTGGGCTCAGTCATGCCGGCTGATGGGAGACTCATCGGGTCGACTGGCTACATGCTAAGTGGCTTGGGAAGGTGTTGAGTTCCTCTGCCTCCAGGTGAAGGTAAGCACCTAGGACGTGGATGGGTACTCCACCCCCAGCTGGTAAGATCCTCGACTAGAGACCATTCATAGGGATCAGTCATGCCGGCATATGGGAGGTTCATCGGGTCGACTCGCTGCAAGTAAGACCTCAGGATGGGTAATCAGTTTGGGAAGGTATTGAGTCCCTCTGCCTCCAAGTGAGGTTAGCACCTAAAACATGGACTGGTTCTCCGCCCCCAGTTAGTCTGGGGATATGTTGAGTTCCCTCCATCTCAGGTTGAGTTCGACTCGACTAGAGATGTTGACGTCCCTCCATCTCAGGTTGAGTTCAACTCGACTAGAGATGTTGAGTTCCCTCCATCTCAGGTTGAGTTCGACTCGACTAGAGATTTTTAGTTCCCTCCATCCTAGGTTGAGTTCGACTCAACTAGAGATGTTGAGTTCCGTCAATCTCAGGTCGAGCTCGACTCGACTAGAGATGTTGAGTTCCGTCCATCTCAGGTCGAGTTTGACTCGACTAGAGATGTTGAGTTCCCTCCATCTCAGGTCAAGTTTGACTCGACTAGAGATGTTGAGGTCCCTCCATCTCAGGTAGAGGTCGACTCGACTAGATATGTTGAGTTCCCTCCATCTCAGGTTGAGCTCGACTCGACTAGAGATGTTGAGTTCCCTCCATCTCAGGTCGAGCTCGACTCGACTAGAGATGTTGAGTTCCCTCTATCTCAGGTCGAGTTTGACTCGACTAGAGATGTTGACGTCCCTCCATCTCAAGTTGAGTTAGACTCGACTAAAGATGTTGAGGTCCCTCCATCTCAGGTCGAGTTCAAATCAACTAGAGATGTTGAGTTCCCTCCATCTCAGGTCGAGCTCGACTCGACTAGAGATGTTGAGTTCCCTCCATCTCAGGTCGAGTTCCACTCCACTAGAGATGTTGAGTTCCCTCCATCTCAGGTCGAGTTCGACTCGACTAGAGATGTTGAGGTCCCTCTATCTCAGGTTGAGTTCGAATCGACTATTGATGTTGAGTTCCCTACATCTCAGGTTGAGTTTGACTCGACTAGAGATGTTGAGTTCCCTCCATCTCAGGTTGAGTTTGACTCGACTCGAGATGTTGAGGTCCCTCCATCTTAGGTTGAGTTCGACTCGACTAGAGATGTTGAGGTCCCTCCATCTCAGGTTGAGTTCGACTCGACTAGAGATGTTGAGTTCCCTCCATCTCAGGTCGAGCTTGACTCGACTAGAGATGCTGAGTTCCCTCCATCTCAGGTCGAGTTCGACTCGACTAGAGATGTTGAGGTCCCTCCATCTCAGGTCGAGTTGGACTCGACTAGAGATGTTGATTTCCCTCCATCTCAGGTCGAGCTCGACTCGACTAGAGATGTTGAGTTCCCTCCATCTCAGGTCGAGTTCGACTCGACTAGAGATGTTGAGGTCCCTCCATCTCAGGTTGAGTTTGACTTGACTAGAGATGTTGAGTTCCCTCCATCTCAGGTCGAGTTCGACTCGACTAGAGATGTTGAGTTCCCTCCATCTCAGGTCAAGTTCGACTTGACTAGAGATTTTGAGGTCCCTCCATCTCAGGTTGAGTTCAACTCGACTAGAGATGTTGAGTTCCCTCCATCTCAGGTTGAGTTCGACTCGACTAGAGATGTTGAGGTCCCTCCATCTCAGGTTGATTTCGACTCGACTAGAGATTTTGAGTTCTCTCCATCTCAGGTTGAGTTCGACTCGACTAGAGATGTTGAGTTCCCTCCATCTCAGGTCGAGTTCGACTCGACTAGAGATGTTGAGTTCCCTCCATCTCAGGTCGAGTTCGGCTTGACTAGAGATGTTGAGTTGCCTCCACCTCAGGTCGAGTTTAGCTCGGCCATAGGTGTTGAGCTTTCTCCACCTCCAACTGAACTCGGTTCACAGGAGGGTTGTTAAGTGGAGAAATGTTCGCCTTCCACCTCGGGTCGAGTTCAGCTCGACTAGGTGTGTTGATTTTTCCTCAACCTCATGTCGAGGATAGCTCGACCATTGGTGTTTAGCTTTCTCCTCCTCCAGTTGAACTCGGTTCACAGGAGGTTCGTTAAGTGGAGAAAGGTTTGCCTTCCGCCTCAAGATGAGTTCCACTGAAAAGCTCGGCAAGAGTAACCCATTGGCAAGGCCCTCCGTGGATTATTCTGAAGCTTCACCTACTCGTCAAATAGGTGGGTTGGACTTTCTTTCTGAGATTGAGACAAGCTCGAAAAGAGTGGGGATTGTGTACAACCCTCATATTTGCCGAGTCGGTGTGACCCGATGCAGGATAGGTCGTGATAGGGAGAGTGGCCATTGCGCAGCAGACCGAACCGTCGAAAGTCTTCAAGACCAAAAAGAGAAGGCCCCAGGGGGCAGACCTCCTTGGATCAGTGGACCTTGGGTCCACTCGCCCAAGGCCCTGGGCGAGTGAACCCTTGGTCCACTCTCCCATGGACCCGGGCAAGTGGACCCCTGGTCCACTCGCCCATGGACCTTGGCGAGTGGACCATTGGTCCACTCACCCGAGTGGGGGGCAAGTGGACCATGGGTCCACTAGCCCAAGGGTATGGGCGAGTGGACTAAGGGTCCACACGCCCGGTGGGTTGAGTGGACCGTAAGGTCCACTCGCCCAGTCGGGGTGGTGGACCTCAGTCCACACGTTTGACCTCTGGCGAGGGGGGGAGTGGACGTCTCGTCCTCCACTCGCCCCTCCCCATGTTTTGATCGTTCGGGTTCGTGATTAAGCTGCGGATAGCAGAATTTTGGCTATCTGCAACCCAATTTTGGGAAGTCTATAAATAGACCCCCATGGGCACCTTGGGAAGGGATGTTAGTACCCCTCCCTCGCATGTGTATAGTGAGCACGCACTACCCCCTCCCCCTGTCAGTGAAGGTTGACGGTGAGGTGGTCCATAGTTCCCTCCAAGGTGCCCAAGCTCAGCATTGTCTTGGGAGGGGAAGCTCTCGTTGAACTTCTGGGTGTGTGGTGGTACCTCCTCGCTGAAGCTTAAGGGGTCCGTTTCTAGATTCATGTGTTCTTCAAGGGCAAGGTCTTTCAGCTCTTAGAAACTGGCCAAGGATTCTAGCTCAGGTCAAGTAAGGGTTAGCTGCATCCCCCTTGCGAACGTCGATACTAGTTCTCTGGTTTCAACATATATGGTCGCCAACAACTGCGGGAGGAACTGCCTCAAACTCCTGTCCATATCGACACATCAATCCAAGGACTCTAAGGTTTTGGAAAATGATGGGTATGGGCTGTTGTACTATGGACATGTGAGGTAAGGCATCCCAAACCACCATACTTTTGGCGAGATATGTAACGAATAGGCCACCTTGAAGTGCACTAAGCCTTCGATTTTCGGCCTGATGCTGAAAAAACAAAGCTACTGCCGAGCCAAGGTTTAGTGTGATCAGTTCGTACAGACTATATAAATATAGTAAGTCCATCTAGGTCACCACTCAATGGATATCGCCATGAGCGGAGAGAGTGAAAGAGAGGAGGTAGTGTAGATAACATAAGGCCGGGGAGATGAGATGACTTCCCTTAGATTTCTTAGGTGAGTAGTGTTGGACATGTGTGTCACATCCCTTTGTTTGAGAATAACAAATCCCAAATTGTATTTGATCTTGCTTGTCGTGTGTTTATAGTGTGCAGGAACTATAGGTGCAATACTCTACAGGTAGAAAGCAGCTGAATTCAAAAATCTCAAATAATGCGCTACCACCAGCGCCCAGGCGCTAGCTCGTTCGACGAACTTGAAGCTCCGTTCGACGAAACTTTTCGTTCGACGAAATTTCCATTGGACGAAAATTTCCGTTCGACAAACTTGAAGCTCCGTTCGACGAAAATTTTAGTTCGACAAAAGTTTGTTCTACCACGCCACCGACGATTTCGCAACTGCTACTTCCAGCGCTAGCGCTACCGCCAGGCGCTATCTCAAGTTCGTGCACAGCGCCACGCCGCCGACGGTTTTGCAACCGCTCCACACGAACGCTACCGCAGGCGCTAGGATCTAACGCAGGCGCTATCTCCAAGTTCTATAAAATGACGGGCTCTCTCTCGTTTTGATTTAGTGCTTCAAAAGAGATTACTTGTGCCATATTTCCAGAGCTGCTACTCTGCCGAAAGTTCATCTCCCACTCAAAGACAAAGAGGATTTCTGGAGAAGGAAGCCACCACGCTGCATCCGAAGAACGATCGCTTCAACCTCGCTTATGCTACATCGATCCTTCATCCTCATCTTCAGAGATCTCATATAAGGAGTTTCATTATTGTTATATTTATTTTCATTCCATATTTTTTTGTAATCGTTTAGTTAATTCGCCTTGTGTTGGCGACTTGGTCTGGGTAGGACTTAGGGGGAAATTCGCCTTGTGTTGGCGACTAGTTCTAGGTGATTAGATCTATGGGGCTCGAGGCCATATCCGTGGAAGGATTGGCTAGAGCGGCTAGAGGCCTTATCCAGGGAAGGATAGGCTAAAGCCAACCGGTTTGTGGGGATACAAGTCGGTATAGAAAAGGAAAAATTGTATTACTTTATACGCCTCCGATTTCAAGCGATATTGAAATCAATTTATGTAAACACATTTTCTATAGAATATAATCATTTCCCTTTTTGTGTTTACTTGATTTCTATCATTTGGCATAATTTATAAAATTGCAAATTACAATTGTTTCTTCCTTTAAGTTAAATTGTTATTTCATTCTAAGTTTCTCTAAACAATTTAGTAAAAATTTACAAGGAATTTTTTTCCCTTATTCACCCCCCCCCCCCCTCTAAGGGCGCCGTAAGATCAAGCAAGTGGTATCAGAGGATAGGTTATTCCAAACGGTTTAAGAACCAGGAATAATGGCATCTTATGATCTCGCTTTTTCCGAGGGTCAGGGAATTAGTAGACCTCCACTCTTTACCGGGTTAGATTATAATTATTGGAAAAATAGGATGTGTTGCTTTCTTATGACCCTAGATATTGAGGTATGGAATATGGTAGAAGAGGAATACTCTTCTCCTACATTTGTAGTTGGAGAGATAACTTTTGATAAAACAAAAGATAAATGGGATTATAGGGATAAACTAAAAAGCAAAAATAACGCCAAGGCCATGAATGCTTTATTTTGTGCGTTAGATAGAAATGAATTTAATAGAATTTCTGCATGTACTACTGCTTATGAAATTTGGAATCATTTGGAAGTTACTCATGAAGGTACATCTCAGGTTAAAGATTCAAAGCTTTTCCAACTTGAGTCGGAATAAGAAAAATTCTGGATGGATGAAAGTGAAGATGTTGATGGCATGTACACACGCTTCACCAAGATCGTCAATGCATCCAAAGCTCTTGGAAAGACCTTCTCCAATGGCGACTTGGTCCGAAAGATCCTTCGTTCCCTTCCTCCAAAATTCAACCCGAAGGTTATGGCCATTTCAGAATCGCACAATCTAAGGACGCTCCAAGTTGAGAGCCTCATTGGGAATCCCAGAACCCATGAGGTAGAACTCAAAATCCAATATGATGAATACAACAAGGAGCCAAAGAATAAGGCATTGGCACTAACATCAAAGAAGGAGTGCCAAGAGAATGAGGATGAAGATGAAGAAAGCCTTTTGGTGAAGAATTTCCGAAAATTCATGCGAAATCTGGAAAGGAGAAACACTTTCCAGAAATTTATCCAAAAGGATGCAAGATGGAAAAAGTCTTCCTCAAAGAACGAAAAGGAGAGCAACGATGAAGAAGAAAGACCTCCACCGGAGTGCTTTCATTGTAGGAAGACCGGGCACATTCGGAGCCAGTGCCCAAAGTTCTTGAAGGAGAAGAAAGAAAAGCGGCACAAAGGGAAGGAGAAGAAGAAAGTGCTAAAAGCTAGAACATGGGATGACTCCTCCTCCTCTTCCGAAGAATCAAGCGGGTCTACATCAAGCGAAGATGAGGAAGCAAACATGTGCCTCATGGGACCTGGAAATGACGGCGTCGACACCAGTGTTCCTAGTGACACTGAGGTAACTCCTCCCACTTATGATGAACTCTTTAATGAATTCCTTGAAACTTGCAAAGCTTTTGATAAAAATATGAAAGATAGTATTTTATTGAATCGTGAAAATTAATCTCTTATTAAAGAAAATCAAAAGCTTTCCAAAAAGATAATTGGTTTAGAAAAGAGAAAGGTTTCTTGCCAAGAGTGTGATCACTCCACTAAATTGGCAAAAGATATTGAAGAGTCACTTTCTAAAGCCCTCTCTCATGCCAAAACTCTTACAAAAGAGAAGGGGTAATTAGAAAGGAAATTAAAAGCCTCTCTTTTGCAAATCAAAAATAATAAAAAAGGTTTTGAAAATAGGTGTGTCATGCTTGTGAAAGAAAATTCTTCACTTAAAGCACAAGTTCATGATCTCACCATGGCCATTAAAAATTTTGGAATAGGCCAAAAATCACTGGAAATGATTTTAGGGAACCAGTTCCATGGTTCTGGAAAATTTGGGCTCGGATATCGAGGTGAGGGCTACCTCCAGGCGCTAGCCACTAACGCTGCGCTAGCACCTCATACCAGAAACCAGATTTTTCTTTTTCAAAATCCTTTTCTTCTGTAAATCCAATTTATTCTAGCAAGAAAATATTCCAGAAAAGGGTCTCAACCCCCTTTATTTCGTGTGCAAACTGTTATAGGTTAGGTCACACATCTAGTTCTTGCAGGAAAATAAAACAAAATGCTTTAAAACAAATCTGGGTACCTAAGGCTTCCACTTATTCTATGGGTGGTACCACTTGGGTATCCGGTTCTTTACTCTCATCTTCTTTCTAGATGTGCAGGAAGGCTAAGGACAATGAAGACGTGTGGTACTTGGATTCAGGATGCTCCAAGCACATGATGGGCAATAAAGTAAAGTTCCTTAGCCTAGAAAAGAAGAAGGGAGGGATCGTGATGTTTGGTGATAACGGAAAAGGAAGGATCATGGGAATTGGTACAGTTGGTAACAAACCCTTTACTATATCTAATGTTCTTTATGTGAAAGGATTAAAACACAATTTAATTTCTATTAGCCAATTATGTGATAAAGGATTAGATGTGTTATTTGAATCTTCCACTAACTTATGCAAAATATCTAATCCTACTACAAAAGATATTTTACTAACAGCACCAAGAATACATAATGTCTATATAGTTTATTTTCATGATCTTTCTAAATCATCTATAAAATGTTTTATTACTAAAAATGATGAATTAGAACTTTGGCATAGAAGACTAGGGCATACTAGCACAAAGCTCATTGTAAAACTTGCCAAAAGTAATTTAATTAGAGGATTGCCTAGGTTAAATGGAACTTTACCTTCACTTTGTTCACCATGTCAAAAAGGTAAATTTTCTAGATCCTCTTTCAAAAGTAAAAAATTTCATTTCTACTACAAGACCCTTGCAAATAATTCATATGGATCTTTTTGGTCCCGTTAGCACTGCAAGTCTTGGTGGTAGATTATATACATATGTTTTAATAGATGATTTTTCAAGATATTGTTGGACATTATTTCTCTCTTCCAAATCTGATGCGTTTTGTGAATTTGCAAAATTATGTACTCGTATTCAAAATGAAAGTGATTTAAAAATTAAATGCATCCGCTCGGATCATGGAGGAGAATTTGAAAATGAAAAATTTACATCCTTTTGTGATATGTTAGGCATTAAACATGAGTTCTCTGCACCACGCACACCACAACAAAATGGTGTTGTAGAATGAAAGAATAGGACACTTCAAGAACTAGCACGCACTATGTTATGTGAATATAAATTACCTAAGTCCTTTTGGGCCAAAGCCGTAAGTACATCGTGTTATGTTTTGAATAGAATCATGCTTCGCCCATCTCTTAATCTCACACCATATGAACTCTATTTTCAAAAGAAGCCTAATGTATCTTATTTTAAAGTTTTTGGTTGTAAATGTTTTATTTTGAATACAAAAGATAGCTTGGGAAAGTTTGATGAAAAATGTGATGAAGGAACTTTTCTTGGGTACTCTTCAACTAGTAAAGCTTATAAAATTTTTAATAAAAGAACTAGTAGAGTTGAAGAGTCAATAAATGTAAAATTTGATGAGTTTGTTCCTTGTGTAGAAAAACTTTCTGTAGGCAATGAGGATGATCTCTTACAACCTTTGGAGCATGGTGATGAGGAACCTTCCAAAGAAGAAGAAGAGGAGGCCAAGGAAGATGAATATGTACCTCCAAGTGCCTTGAAATTCACAGAGGATCATCCACGGGAATTGATAATTGGTGAACCATCCATCGGGGTAAGAACTCGCTCTTCTCTTCATGAATCTTTTTCAAATATTTGTTTTGTTTCCGAAATAGAACCAAAAACCGTTTCTACTGCTTTAAATGATGAATTTTGGTTTTTGGCTATGAATGAAGAGTTAGAACAATTTGAACGAAATAATGTTTGGAAATTAGTTGAAAGACCATCTAATCACCCGGTTGTAGGTGTAAAATGGATTTTTAAAAATAAATTAGATGGTGAGTCAGGAATCTCTAGAAATAAAGCACGATTAGTAGCACAAGGATATTCTCAAATCGAGGGGATAGATTTTGATGAATCTTTTGCACCCGTTACTAGATTAGAGTCTATAAGAATTTTTCTAGCATTTGCAAGCTTTAAAAGAATAAAATTATTTCAAATGGATGTGAAAAGTGCTTTTCTAAACGGGTTTGTAAAAGAAGAAGTTTATGTTGAACAATCCCCCAGTTTTATTAGTGAAAATTTTCCAAATCATGTTTATAAACTAGAGAAAGTGCTTTATGGTTTAAAACAAGCGCCCCGTGCATGGTATGAAATACTTACATCATTCTAATTAAAGCACGGTTATATTATGGGAAGTGCGGATAATACTCTCTTCAGTAAGCACAACAATGATGATATAATTATTTTACAAATATAAATTATTTTTGGATCTACTAATGAAGAGATGTGTAAAGAAGTTATTTTAGTGATGAAAAATGAATATGAAATGAGTCTTGTAGGAGAACTTTTTTATTTCCTTGGTTTTCAAATATCACAAAGAATTGATGGTATCTTTGTATGTCAAACTAAATATGTCCATGATATGCTTAAACATTTTGGATTTGAAAACCTTAAACATGCTTCTATACCAATGAGTGCATCACTAAAATTAGGAAAAGATGAATCAAGAATTTCTATAGATCAAACTTTATATAGAGGTATGATAGGATCTCTACTTTATCTAAGTGCAACTAGACCTGATATTATGTTTATCGTATGCTTATGTGCTCGATTTCAAGACAATACAAAAGAATCTCATTTAAAAGCGGTAAAACAAATTTTTAGATATCTCATTGGGTCATCTAGATTAGGATTATGGTACCCGCACAATAATTCATTCACACTTCACGGCTACTCCGATTCAGACTATGCTGGTTGTTCACTTGATAGAAAAAACACTAGTGGTACTTGTCATTTTCTAGGACCTTCATTAGTTGCATGGTCTAGTAGGAAACAAAATTCGGTTGCACTCTCCACCACGGAGGCCGAATACATTGCATTAGGGAGTTGTTGTGCACAAGCACTATGGATGAGCCAAACTTTAGAGGACTTTGGTTTTCATCTAAAACTTATTGAATTAAAATGTGACAACAAAAGTGCCATTGATCTCACAAATAATCCGGTACACCACTCTTGATCCAAACATATAGATGTGTGTCATCATTTCATAAGGGATCACAGTAAAAAGGAAAACGTAAGGATTAGTTTCATTGGCACGGACTCTCAACTTGCTGATATATTTACTAAACCTCTTCCTGATGCAAGGTTTCAAATGTTAAGGTTGGAATTAGGAGTCTTAGACATCTTAGGATGAATAACATGTAAAACGCTAATGTTTTATGCAATTTGAGCAATCAAGACATCTCTGAATATTACACAATTTCTGCATAAGAATACTCTTAAGACCCCTAATCAATATCAAAAATCAGATTTTTAAAATTCTTAAAAAATTGTGTATTGTTTCCAACGCTAGCACTAGCGCCGGCGCTAGCGTTGGTGTTTGATTTTTCTGATTTTTAAAATTTCCAAAAATCTATAAAAATATGTTACTTCATATGTACTACTTATTTGTTGTGTTTCTGACTTTTGTTATTTTTGTTTTATTCATATTATGAAAAAACAACTATAAAAATTCAAAATTCAAAAATACAAAAATATGTTTGTGTTTATTTCATTAAAAAATTTTCAAAACAACAAAAAAAACTGTATGATCTTTATTGCTAATATCAAGCATGAATGAATTCTATCATTTAGACTTATTTACAATGTTAAAATTTATTCCTTCAAATTACTATGAACATTGTTTTGTTTATCATGCTTTGATATATCTATTTAAAGTGCATCAATTGTATTGAAAAATATGTGTAGAACCAAGCTTAGCATGCCTCTAAGTATGAGTAAATGTATTATGATTGATAATGATACCTTTCACTCACTTATTTTGGTAATCAACATATGTGTTTAAATCTAAAAATGCTTGCTTGTGTATTGTATTTGTACAATGAATTAAAACTTGCATAAGTTTATTGCCTACACTACATTTGAATTGCACTTATGAAATTTAGAAAAGTGGTTAAGTTAAAAATTTGGGTTTGCAAAACAAGTGTATTCGGAGATTGTTGTCTCACAAATGTGAACAAAGAATTATATATGTAGACAAATATAACTCCACCAAGCACTACTTGAACCTCTTGATAAGTCTTCATAAGCATTGTGAGGTTGAGCACCTTGGAAAGAATAGTAAAGTGTCTTGTGCAAACCTTGGTTATTACACCACTTTGTTATAAATTATGTGCATTAAAAATGTGTGAAAGTAATTTACTTGTGTTTTATTGTGCACTTTACTTTACATATGTTTTGTATTTTGTTGATTTAAATCAATTGTTAACATTGCCCAAAATACACTTATGTGCACATCATTCTCTTTCATAACACTTCTTCTTATGAGTATTGGATTCTAATGCTTTATCTATACTACTCTTTATATAAAAAATGTACTAGATAACCTAGCATGATCTCTGCAATGTTTTGGTATCTCTTGAACTTAAAATTAAGTAATATTGTAGTATAATCTCTCTTTGACATGTTCATTTCATGCTTGGTATCTTTATGAAAAACTATGAGATTTCAAAAAGGTTAAAACATCTTTCAATTTTGAACTATAACTCATATTTTTACTTATGCTCTTTCATGCTTACAAAAAGATGTTTCTTATAATCTTCCGCTTGCTTACAATTCTTATCTTTTTATTTGAAATCTCTTATATACTATGCTTAAAATCTTTATCATTATCTATATTAAAAAGCTCGATCATGCTTTATCATTTATAAGAAATGCCTCCTTACTACCCTCACCCCACCTTCTTTTGATAATACCAAAAGGGGGAGATTAATTAAAGAAATCTAAATAGGAGAAATATAGAAGATTAAGGGGAGAATAATTCATGTAATCTATCATTTAGGGGGAGTAAAACATAAATTGCATTTATGTAGGGGGAGCATTAAGATAGGGGGAGTATGCACATTATCATGCTTATCATATACTATAGTTGCACTATCATCTTGCTTATCTTATACTATAAACACTATTGTTGATTTCTTGCTAAGTGGATTTGTTATTATCAAAAGGGGGAGATTATTGGACATGTGTGTCACATCCCTTTGTTTGAGAATAACAAATCCCAAATTGTATTTGATCTTGCTTGTCGTGTGTTTATAGTGTGCAGGAACTATAGGTGCAATACTCCACAGGTAGAAAGTAGCTGAATTCAAAAATCTCAAACAATGCGCTACCGCCAGCGCTAGCGCTACCGCCAGGCGCTAGCTCGTTCGACGAACTTGAAGCTCTGTTCGACGAAACTTTTTGTTCGACGAAATTTCCATTCGACAAAAATTTCCGTTCAACGAACTTAAAGCTCCGTTCGACGAAAATTTTCGTTCGATGAAAATTCCATTCAACGAAAGTTTGTTCTGCCACGCCACCGACGGTTTCGCAACTGCTACAGCCAGCGCTAGCGCTACCGTCAGGCGCTATCTCAAGTTCATGCACAGTGCCACGCCGCCGACGGTTTCGCAACCGCTCCACACGAACGCTACCGCAGGCGCTAGGAACTAACACAGGCGCTATCTCCAAGTTCTATAAAATGATGGGCTCTCTCTCGTTTTGAGTTAGTGCTTCCAGAGAGATTACTTGTGCCATATTTCCAGAGCTGCTACTCTGCCGAAAGTTCATCTCCCACACAAAGCCAAAGAGGATTTCTGGAGAAGGAAGCCACCACGCTGCATTTGAAGAACGATTGCTTCAGCCTCGCTTATGCTACATCGATCCTTCATCCTCATCTTCAGAGATCTCATATAGGGAGTTTCATTATTGTTATGTTTATTTTCATTCCATATTTTTTTGTAATCGTTTAGTTAATTCGCCTTGTGTTGGCGACTAGGTCTGGGTAGGACTTAGGGGGGAATTCGCCTTGTGTTGGCGACTAGTTCTAGGTGATTAGATCTAGGGGGCTCGAGGCCATATCCGTGGAAGGATTGGCTAGAGCGGCTTGAGGCCTTATCCAGGGAAGGATAGGCTAAAGCCAACCGGTTTGTGGGGATACAAGTCGGTATAGAAAAGGAAAAAATTGTATTACTTTATACGCCTCCGATTTCAAGCGATATTGAAATCAATTTATGTAAACACATTTTCTATAGAATATAATCATTTCCCTTTTTATGTTTACATAATTTCTATCATTTGGCATAATTTATAAAATTGCAAATTACAATTGTTTCCTCCTTTAAGTTAAATTGTTATTTCATTCTAAGTTTCTCTAAACAATTTAGTAAAAATTTACAAAGAATTTTATTCCCTTATTCACCCCCCCCCCCCTAAGGGCACCGTAAGATCCAACAAGTAGGGGTTGGGGTCATCACTTATTTTCGCCCAGAATCATTAGAGATTATACCTTGGGAAAATCAAGGGCGAGGGTGGAATAGGCCTCCGTAAGAGTGAAAGCCTCGTCGCAGAAAACCATGATTGAGTTAAACTGGCGCAAAGAGAGGCAGTGCTTCAGTTCGCCCATGCGAAACTCGATGATGTTGTCCAGCTTAGCCTAGTGAAAATCGAAGGAGGAGAAAATTCCACCGTAAGCTCGAAGTAAGCGGGCTCCGAAATGGAGAACAAGGAAGCCCACCCCGGAGTAGAGAGGAAGTCCCGTACCGCACCGGCTAGCCCAAAATTTGTGAGCATGTTTCAGTTAATGATCTGAAACACGCCAAATTCCTTAGAACGGAGGCGATCACTCCGATCCTGGTGGGCAGAAGATGGAAAATGGAACATGACTTCCACATTGAGGTACTCATCGGGGATTGCAGAGGAAGACTCGCCAACATGGTGGTTGCGTCGGGGGGACATGAGGAATATGGAGGAGAAGAAATTCGGCTACTGGATGAGGGAAAAGAAGAGAGGAGGCAAGAGAAGGTGTGGAGAAAAATAGAGGGAGACCTCTGTTTAAATAGTAAAAAATTCAATGGTCACACTGTAAGACCCCAAATCAGAAAATTCAGAATTCTGGAATCCAGAGCTGTCGCCGGCGATAGTGGCTGTCGCCCGGGCGACAGCGCTTTGTTGAGAAGGTTCTGCCGTGAGCTGTCGGACGGCGTTGACTGGTCAATGTCAGTTCGTATCGCTGTCGCCAGGGCGACAGTGGCTATCGCCCGTGCGACAGCTCAAAGTTGGACTTTGTGGCCGAAATCAAGGGCATTGATTGCACTTTGACTTTGGGGGCTGGTTTTAGATTGGGACGCTCAGTGGCAGCTCATAAGGCCGAAATCCTCCTCTTTCATTTTAATTCCTTAAGGGTTCTTAAGAGAGAGAAAGAGGAGCTTGGAGAAGAAGGGGGAATAGTAAACCCTATCTTGGAGCTTGGGTTTGGAGGAGCTACACTCATCCAATCCCTTCAAGGTTGGTGGCTACGTGTAGAGGAGGGCAAGGCGCTCCTTTCCATCTGTGTGGAACGTCAAGCCATGGTCTCAATGCGGCGTTTAAGGGTAACGAACTTTTCTACCATCTTTTGGACATGCCTTAGTCCATTCCCTTGCATCGTTGAGGCCCCTACCAAAAGGGTGAGGTCGTGGCCTCCGACGGGTCGATTCGTGTTATCCCCGTCCAAGTTTGCATACATATAGAGTCCGTGCGTAATACGGACGTAGGCGCGCTGTGTGAAGCCCATCCGTGACGGTTCATCCGGATTGGTGATGACTTGTGGTATTGTGCGTGCTCGGGGAAAACCCCGTGTTGTTATCCTGCTACATAGGACTAGAGAGTGCTACTGCATGCGCAGCAACGCCCGGGGGTGTGCCCCGGGGAGCACCCAAAGTTAAAAGGCAGAAATGGAGTTCTGTCTAGCTGTCGCTGGGCGACAGTGAATGTCGCCTGGGCGACAGCTCCCCAGAATTGGGTTCTGGTGAATTTGGGTTTTCTGAGGCAGTGGGAGTGCTACTTCATGTGCAGAAATGCCTGGGGGTGTGCCCCGGGAAGCAACCACAGCTAGAAGCCAAATTAGGGTTTGTGCACTGTCGCTGGCGACAGTGAATGTCGCCTGGGCGAGAGCTCCCAGACATGGGTCTGGTGATGTTTGTTGTGCCCACCTGTTGAGGGGACCTGAGGTCGGTGTGCCCGACCTGTAAGGGTGTCCTGGTGGATGACTTAGCGGCCCGTGGAGCCGACTAATTGAGAATACCTAGGCTGAGGGGACGCCATACCCGCATTTCGTGTTGTACAACGAGTGTGTGAACAACGGGCATTTGGCGAACCTGCACCCGAACCATTGCAGCACCTGATTAGTAAGCCTCGGATAGCATGTCGGGAGGCAACGGGGAAGAGTCTTCGGACTGCGTAAGTTCACAATTAAAGCACGGAGGACCCTGGTATTCGGGCCGCCGACTTTAGCCTCGAAGGGCAAAACCATCAAAAGTGGATGGTGGTGGAAGGCGGAGTACACCAAAGAGTGCCTGAGTGCACGAGACGTCGAGGCCATTCCCACCTCTGTGTCTTGTTGCATATGTATGAAATGTTGTGGGCTTTGCTAGTCGCACTCTTATATATATATATATATATATATATATATATGCTGTTGAGGCTGTTTTGCAGGGACGTTTAGAACTGCCACCCCCTCGAAGGGGTGGGGTCATTATAATTTGGTCAGCCTTAGCTGACCGTTGCCCTGTTTTTTCCACCGTCTTTGGTGGGCTTGTTGTACAGGAGATGGACCGAGCGGGAACTTGGCGGGCTGAAGCCCCTGCGCTGCTGCGGCCCCTGAAGGCCCTTATGTCCTTTCTTCTGTTTTCATGTATGGCCGGCCTGCGCGCCGATGTTAGTAAACTGTAAGGCCGTTGTGCCTCTTTTGTATGTTGTAAAACATTTTATTCCAAGTTATTAGAAGTGGACATACCCGGGTTCGGGTCTTGTGGTTTATAATTCTGTCTCTCTCTTTTACTTCCGCATAGAATGCTCTGAGTTAGGCTCCGTGGTATAGTGTCGTTGTTATTCAATTAAGTGACGTTCCCGTTTGTTTTGTAGTATATGGCGTGGGGCCCCGGCCGGACCTTCTGCTATATGCTTCTTAACGGATGGGGGTGTTACAAATTGGTATCAGCTTCTAAGGTTCCGTATCCTTCTATGGAATTCGTGGGCGAATTCTTTTAAGGGGTGGTGAGCACGTGTGTGCGCTACCGTTGAGACGTAGAATAAACCCAAAAATGTCCACTTAGGAATAAAATGTAACAACAAACCAACAATAATTGCATGATTTTGGAACCTGAGTGTTCCTTTTGTTGTTAGTTGCGACTGTGTTGTCGCCTAACTGTGTGTTGCACTTGTGCAGGGCACTCGAAGTGCAGCGGGACCGTCGCGTCCCCGTTATGTGCATGAGACTAGTGGGTCTGCTGAGGCCCCTACAGCTCCGTCTGCTGAGTTGGTTCGGCTAGTTACTGAAGCCGTTCTGGCTGCGTTGAATGGCCAGCCTGAAAGGCAAGGCCAACCGCCAGTGCAAGAGGTTGCCTCTGAGCCACTAAGGGTGGAGCAAGTCCCCGTGAGGCGTGCTCCTGAGCAGCAGCTGAAGCACTTTCTGGGATTCCAACCTCCTCCGTTTACCGGGGTTGAATCCCCAGTTGAGGCCGAAGACTGGTTGTCGCATGTGAAGCGAATTCTGACAGCGACACAGTCGGAGGAAGCGCAGAAGGTGACCTTTGCTTCTTACTTGCTAGAAAAGGAAGCTAGGCGGTGGTGGGATGAGGTTGATAGGCGCCAGTTTGCGGGAAGGCGACTGGTTGATGTGACGATGGAAGAGTTCTCGAGAATCTTCCTCGCAAGGTATGTGCCTCAGTCGCAGCAGATCGCGATGGAGAACCAGTTCTTGGCTCTAACACAGGGTGGTAGACTGGTTGATGACTACTTGCATGAGTTCACCCGCCTCGGGCGCTATGCTGGATCTTCTTTCGAGGATGAGGTGAGAAGGGTGAACAGGTTTTATGGTGGTTTGCGTACTGAGTTGCGGCATCTTCTGGCAGGGCCGTTGGCGCAGGGTTTCACGACCCTCGTTGGTTCAGCCCGAGCCCTTGAGCAGGACATGCTCAGGTAGAAGGGCAAGGCGGTTGTGGTCGAGGCAGCGCCGGAGGGCAAAGCGCCGAGTGCGACAAAGTTGCGGAGGTTGAGTCGCTGGAAGAAGGCTTGAGTATCTGGGCCAGCTCCCTCTGCTTCGGGCGTGTCATCTGGACGTGGCCCTCTTATTTGTTTCACTTGTGGCAAGCCTGGCCATTTCTCTCGAGATTGCCGCAGTGGGCTTCCAAGGCTAGAGAAGAAGGCGGGGCAAGCTTATTCTGAGAAGGGGAAGGCAGCTGAGTCCACTGCTTCTCGTATGGCTCCCCCGCAGCCCAGAGTCTATAGTCTCGATCAGCAGGAGGCTATCAAAGCCAAAGACGTCGTGATAGGTACAATTTAAGATACAGTCTTTACTGTTTATATACCTGTTTTAATGTTCATGCTAACATGTTTGGCGGCATAGGCTATGTGAATGTCTTAGGCGTTCCTGCGAGAGCGCCTTTCAATACTGGAGCTTCGCACTCCTTCTTATCGTCGGACTTCGTCCAACGTATTGGTGCGCCGTCGATTGCAACTGCAGATGGACTGGAGGTCCTACTGCCGAATGGATATTCGATGCGTGTGGAGAGGAGTTGCTGCGTAAAGGTTCTAGTTGGTAGTCGGGAGTATGACCTGAAGGCATCGTTACTCCCCCTGGTTAAGTTCGATATTATCTTCGGTATGGACTGGCTGTCGGAACAGCGTGCGTGCATCGATTGCACCACCAAGGAGGTGAGGGTTGGGCAAGGTGCCGATCGTGAGATGGTCTTTGCAGGCATGCGTGGATCAAGCAAGATGGTGATGTCTGCTCTCCAGGTGTCCAAGGTAGTGCATCAGGGAGCAGAGTTATTCTTTGCTCTTGTGGAGGCTTCAGCGCCGAAGCCCAGCCTAGAGGATGTTCCGGTAGTAGCAGAGTTCCCCGATGTGTTCCCGAGCGAGCTCCCCGGTGCTCCCCCGTAGAGGGAGATAGATTTCACGATTGACTTGGTGCCAGGCGCTAAGCCTGTGGCCGCTCGCCGTATCGTATGGCTCCGAAAGAGTTGGCGGAGTTGAGGCTGCAGTTGCAGGAGCTGCTTGAGCAGGGCTACGTGCGTCTGAGTTCCTCACCTTGGAGTGCACCGGTCCTCTTTGTCAAAAAGAAGGACGGTAGCCTGTGGCTTTGCATCGACTATCGGGAGCTGAACAAGCTGACAGAGAAGAACAAGTATCCTCTTCCGAGGATAGATGATTTGTTCGACCAGCTCGTTGGTTCGACAGTATACTCGAAGCTGGACTTGAAGTCCGGCTATTATCAGGTGCGGATCAGGGAGTGCGATATTCCGAAGACTGCCTTCAGTACGAGGTACGGGCAGTATGAGTTCACCGTGATGCCGTTTGGGCTGTCTAATGCGCCTTCGGTGTTTATGGACTTAATGCACCGGACTTTCCGAGAGTACCTCGACCGGTTTGTGGTCGTCTTCCTGGATTACATACTAGTCTACTCTCAGTACGAGGAGGAACACGGTGATCACCTGCGAGTAGTTTTGGAGGTTCTGAGGAGGAACCAGTTATGCCAAGTTCTCGAAGTGCGAGTTCTGGCTTCCTTTCGTGGAATTCTTGGGCCATGTGGTTAGTGGTTCGGGTGTGGCGGTAGATCCGGTGAAGGTTTCGGCCATCAGGGAGTGGCCTGTCCTTTCTTCTGTAGTGGAGGTCCGTAGCTTTCTCGGGCTGGCCGGTTATTACAGGCGCTTCTTGGAGAACTTCTCCCGGATCGCGCTGCCCCTTACGACGCTGACACGGAAGATGCAGGAGTTCATTTGGACGCCCGCATGTGCGCAGGCATTCGAGGAGTTGAAGAGGCGGCTTACGACGACTCCGATCTTATGTTTGCCTTGCGGCACGGAGGGCTACGAGATCTACACCGACGCTTCTGGAAGCGTCCTTGGCTGCGTTCTGCAGCAGCATGGCAAGGTTATAGCATATGGCTCGCGCCATCTGAAGGTGCACGAGCGGAATTATCCGGTCCACGACTTGGAGTTGGCGGCCGTGGTATTTGCCCTGAAGCTATGGCGGTATTATGTGTATGGCTTGAAGATCGATATCTTCACGGACCATAAGAGCCTGAAGTACCTTCTGACGCAGAAAGGGATGAATATGCGGCAGCAGAGGTGGATGGAGTTACTGGGGGACTTCACCTTCGAGATCCACTACACTCCCGGGAAGGGGAATGTTGTTGCGGATTCACTCAGTCGCAGGGCTCCAGTGCAGGCCAACTAGATTCAGATGCATGATGAGCACCTGATACGTGACCTGGAGGCCTTGGGTATTTCTTGCGTAGAGAAGAGGAGCATTGCCGGTGCCTGTTTGAGTTGGACTGAAGTGCAGTACGACCTCGCAGATAGAGTCCGCCAGGCTTTTGAACTCGATCCGAGTTTGAAGCGCTACGCGGAGGATGCTGGTGGTGGGCCGGATGCCCAGTTTCAGGTTTGAGACGGATTGCTGTGGAGAGGCGACCGTTTGTGCGTCCCCAAGGCGGGTGAGCTGCGCGATGAGTTGATGTACGAGGCGCATCGTACCAGGTATTCAGTTCATCCGGGGAGCACGAAGATGTATAAGGACATGAAAGTCCTTTTCTGGTGGCCAGGTATGAAGAGGGACATCGCTCACTATGTGGCCAAGTGCCACACTTGTGCGCTAGTGAAGGCGGAATGTCAGAAGCCCGGTGGCTTTTTGCAGTCATTGCCTGTTCCGGAGTGGAAGTTTGATGACATTTCCATGGATTTCGTGCATGGGCTGCAGAGATCGCAGCGCGGGAACGATGCCATCTGGGTAGTTGTAGACCGGCTGACGAAGGTGGCGCACTTTATCCCCAACTGGAGGGATGACTCGGTGGAGAAATTGGCGAAGTTGTATGTTGATACTATAGTGCGACTGCACGGTGTGCCCCGTAGCATCGTCAGTGATCGTGATGGACGCTTTACTTCGAGCGACTGGAGGCTAGTCAACCGCCTTTTGGGTACGAAGCTGCAGTTTAGCACGGCCTTTCATCCTCAGACGGATGGCCAAACTGAGCGTACCAACAGGACGATGGAATACAAGCTCCGGATGTGCATCCTGGATTTTGGAAAGGGGTGGGAAGATCACCTCTTCCTTGTGGAGTTCGCGTACAACAACAGCTATCAGGCGAGTATTCAGATGGCGCCTTTCGAGGCCCTCTATGGCAGGAAGTGCCGCACTCCCTTAGCTTGGGCGGAAACGGGCGAGACGAAGCTCTTCAAGAGGAAAGACGTCGAAGAGGCGACTTCGACGGTGCGTTTGATCCGGGAGAGGCTTTTGGTTGCGCAGGATAAGCAGGCAAAGTACTATAATGCGAAGCACCGCGACGTCTAGTTCGCCTTTGGCGATTGGGTTTACTTGAAGATCAGGCCATTTAAGGGGGTGTCCAGGATTCGGCGCTTGAAAAAGCTGAGTCCGAGATACCTTGGACCGTTTGAGATCAATGAGCGCGTCGACGAGGCGGCTTATAGGCTTGCGCTATCAGCGGAACTGAGCGGGCTACACGATGTATTCCACATCTCCGTATTGCGGAAGGCAGTGCAAGAGCCTACGCAGGTGGTCGCGGCGGATCAGGTTCCCGTGGATAGTGGGCTTAAGACGGCGGTCAGGCCCGTTAGCATCGAGGATGCTGAGGTGCGTCAATTGCGGAACAGGGCGATCCGTATGGTAAAGGTCCGTTGGGACAACTGCGGTCACGAGGAGCTCTCATGGGAGCGTGAGCAGACCATGATGGAGGAGTTCCCCGAGCTATTTCGGTGACGCTTATCTCTTTTTCCCCTTTGTGTAAAGACTTTTTGATGTATTTATATTTGCGTGTTTTTGCAAATTTCGGGACGAAATTTTTATAAGGAGGGGAGGGTTGTAAGACCCCAAATCAGAAAATTCAGAATTCTGGAATCCAGAGCTGTCGCCGGCGACAGTGGCTGTCGCCCGGGCGATAACGCTTTGTTGAGAAGGTTCTGCTGTGAGCTGTCGGACGGCGTTGACTGGTCAATGTCGGTTCGTATCACTGTCGCCAGGGCGACAGTGGCTGTTGCCCGGGCGACAGCTCAAAGTTGGACTTTGTGGCCTAAATCAAGGGCATTGATTGCACTTTGACTTTGGGGGCTGGTTTTGGATTGGGAGGCTCAGTGGCAGCTCATAAGGCCGAAATCCTCCTCTTTCATTTTAATTCCTTAAGGGTTCTTAAGAGAGAGAGAGAGGAGCTTGGAGAAGAAGGGGGAATAGTAAACCCTAGCTTGGAGCTTGGGTTTGGAGGAGCTACACTCATCCAATCCCTTCAAGGTTGGTGGCTACGCGTAGAGGAGGGCAAGGCGCTCCTTTCCATCCGTGTGGAACGTCAAGCCATGGTCTCAAAGCGGCGTTTAAGGGTAACGAACTTTTCTACCATCTTTTGGACATGCCTTAGTCCATTCCCTTGCATCGTTGAGGCCCCTACCCAAAAGGGTGAGGTCGTGGCCTCCGACGGGTCGATTCGTGTTATCCCGGTCCAAGTTTGCATACATATAGAGTCCGTGCGTAATACAGACGTAGGCGCGTTGTGTGAAGCCCATCCATGACGGTTCGTCCGGATTGGTGATGCCGTGTGGTATTGTGCGTGCTCGGGGAAAACCCCGTGTTGTTATCCTGCTACGTAGGACTAGAGAGTGCTACTGCATGCGCAGCAACGCCCGGGGGTGTGCCCCGGGGAGCACCCGAAGTTAAAAGGCAGAAATGGAGTTCTGTCTAGCTGTCGCTGGGCGACAGTGAATGTCGCCTGGGAGACAGCTCCCCAGAATTGGGTTCTAGTGAATTTGGGTGTTCTGAGGCAGTGGGAGTGCTACTGCATGTGCAGCAATGCCTGGGGGTGTACCCCGGGAAGCAACCACAGCTAGAAGCCAAATTAGGGTTTGTGCACTGTCGCTGGCGACAGTGAATGTCGCCTGGGCGACAGCTCCCAGACATGGGTCTGGTGATGTTTGTTGTGCCCACCTGTTGAGGGGACCTGAGGTCGGCGTGCCCGACCGGTAAGGGTGTCCTGGTGGATGACTTAGCGGCCCGTGGAGCCGGCTAATTGAGAATACTTGGGCTGAGGCGACGCCATACCCGCATTTCGTGTTGTACAATGAGTGTGTGAACAACGGGCATTTGGCGAACCTGCACCCGAACCATTGCAGCACCTGATTAGTAAGCCTCGGATAAAATGTCGGGAGGCAACGGGGAAGAGTCTTCGGACTGCGTAAGTTCACAATTAAAGCACGGAGGACCCTGGTATTCGGGCCGCCGACTTTAGCCTCGAAGGGCAAAACCATCAAGAGTGGATGGTGGTGGAAGGCGGAGTACACCAAAGAGTGCCTGAGTGCACGAGACGTGGAGGCCATTCCCATGTCTGTGTCTTGTTGCATATGTATGAAATGTTGTGGGCTTTGCTAGTCGCACTCTTATATATATATATGCTGTTGAGACTGTTTTGCAGGGACGTTTAGAACTGCCACCCCCTCGAAGGGGTGGGGTCGTTATAATTTGGTCAGCCTTAGCTGACCGTTGCCCTGTTTTTACCACCGTCTTTGGTGGGCTTGTTGTACAGGAGTTGGACCGAGCGGGAACTTGGCGGGCTGAAGCCCCTGCGCTGTTGCGGCCCCTGAAGGCCCTTATGTCCTTTCTTCTGTTTTCATGTATGGCCGGCCTGCGCGCCGATGTTGGTAAACTGTAAGGCCGTTGTGCCTCTTTTGTATGTTGTAAAACATTTTATTCCAAGTTATTAGAAGTGGACATACCCGGGTTCGGGTGTTGTGGTTTATAATTCTGTCTCTCTCTCTTTTACTTCCGCATAGAATGCTCTGAGTTAGGCTCCGTGGTATAGTGTCGTTGTTATTCAATTAAGTGACGTTCCTGTTTGTTTTGTAGTATATGGCGTGGGGCCCCGGCCGGACCTTCTGCTATATGCTTCTTAAATGATGGGGGTGTTACACACACCCTCAGTCACGCCCGTGGCCCTCGCCCGTGACTGAGGGCGTGTAACCAAAAACAAGTGAGATAAAAGCGCACGGGGGAATTCCGAGCAAAGCGCACGGGGGAATTCCGAGCAAAGAATGGTCAAAACTTGTCGTTTGGCAAGTCACACCCTCATTCACGCACGTGATCGGGGATGTGTAACGTGAAAAATTAATTCCCTCAGAGAATCCGAGGTAGACTCGGTCAAAAGGTATCTACGAGAAGTAACGGCCTAGGGTCACACCTGTGACCCTGGGCATGTACTATTTTTTTAAATTATCATTAAAGCCAAGTGGACGATTTGCAGAAGGTCATAGTCATGTGGTAGCTAAGTCAAGGGCATGACTCTAATTGTCACGGGCGAGACAGTCAACGAGAATCTTTGACCAACCGTGCGACATAATGGCGACATATGGACACATCATGGGCATGACAAGTAAATGTCACGGGCGTGACAAGCAAATGTGACGGGCGTGACATGCTTTGTCACAGACATGACAGCCCAAAATGGTTCCTTGAAGTTCACGCTCGTGACCAATACTAGTCACGCTGTGACTTTCACGGAAGACGTGATAAAATCCCCTCGAAACAATACGGTAGCAAAATAAAAGTCCAGGTAAGTCACACCCTCAGTCATGGGCGTGACCGAGGCCGTGTAACAATAAATTTGTTCAGAATTCTTTTTAATCATAAATAAAAATAAAACAATGCAGAAAAATATAATTAAAAAAACAAAAAATGCTGACTTGGTGGGCGAAATGAAAGACGTTGTATGCGCGCCTGTGGCCGATCGTTATCTTGCAAATTGCCTCAGACCTACAAAACCTTAGTAATAAAAATAATAAAACAAGAACATAATTTTTTTTAGTTTTCATTAAATTTTTATGTATTTTAAAAAAAACATGGGAAAGGAAACAAACTTTTTTATATTTTTTCAGATAAGTTTTTTAAATATAGTTCGAAAAAGATTAAAAAACTAAACGAAAAATACTATGAAATTAAGATAAACAATGGGTGTCTCCCAAGAGCGCTTTGGTTACGGTCGGTGAGCTCAACCATGGTGGCGTGCAAGATCACCTTGTTTATAATTTATCATCAAATGATGATAAAAGCTTGGGAAAATGAAAGGTGAGGGAATTTGATGCTTGAAGATTAATATTCTCATACCCCATATGGAGGAGAAGAGTGTATTCACAAACATCAATGATTTCTTGTGTGGCGGCCAAGAAGGGACGACCAAGGATAAGAGGTATCCCGATGCCTTCTTCCATATCAAGAAAAATGAAATTACCTGTAAAGTAGACTCGCCAACATCAACTGGCACATCCTAAATTACCCCCAAAGGAGTCTTTACAGAGCGATCGTCTAGTTGCTATTTGATGTCTGCGGGGGTAGGTTCTCCTAAGTTTAATTTTTGGGCTAGGCTATAGGGAATAATATTAACGATAATGTCAAGATCAGCGGCAGCATTTGGGAAATGATTTGTGCCGATAGTGCATGGAATATTAAAGTTATAATTAATATTATTAGCCCGCTCTACCAAACGAGCGGGATAAGGAGGTCGGGGCTGAAATTCTTGAAGAGGAAGAGATGGTGTGGAAATTGAAATTCCCTCTCCAAGATCCATGTTTGAATCACTCACAAAGGTTACCGCCAAGACATTTATAGTTGTCGACGGTGTTCTTTTAGGATGATCGGTGACCATTTTTAAAAGTTGTCACACTTGATTCTCCAAATTCCTCAAAGACCCTTGCAAGTTGTGGATATCCACATCATTTTTAGAAATATATTTATAAACCATATCATCGAGAGAAGGCGGCTTTTATTATTGTCCAATAATTTAAGAAATTATCGCCCGTGCGTTTGCTTCACGCACGTTTGGACTCAACCGTGCGTGAAGGAAACACACAATCTTCCTGTGATAACCTGTTTTTAAGCGATCTATTTCTACCCGTGTGTTTTGTTCGCGCACGGTCAGTTTTGACCGTGCGTGAGAAAAATCGCACGGGCTCTTCTGCTTTGTTTTCCTGGGACTCCTGTAGGTCAAATATCGCACGGTCCACGCACAGTCGTGCGGTCGACCGTGCGTGACCAAACTTCTACCTGTTTAGTATTTCAATGAAGGAACCTACCTTATTTCGGAGAGATGATTGATAAGTAGTAAATTATACATATTTTCAGTATAGTTCTTAGTATAGTTTTAATTAATATAGTGAATTTTCAATGTTAATTAATGAATAAATTGCTTGCTTTTATTATTTACTTACTAACTTAGCTTTATTTTTGTTTTGCAACTTTTTGGAAATTTTTGTTAGGTCGCGCCCTCGGTCACGCCCGTGACCGAGGGCGTGTAAACTTAAATTTCTAATTTCCAACTCTTGGCCAATTTCAGAGCAAATTTCGACAAATTGATCAAGTCACGCCTGTGTCAAAGAAAGTCACACCCGTGTCAAAGAAGGTCACGCCCGTGTTCCTCAACTCTTCCAGAAGGCCAGCTATTCTGATTTCTCCGTCACGCCCATGGTCACAGTCGTGACACTGTCGGTCACGCCCGTGTGCAGCATTCTCTCCCGGCAAACTCTTCTAGAAGCCGGGTGACCTGACCTCTCCAGCACGCGTAAAGGTCATGCCCTCGGTCACGACCGTGACCGAGGGCGTGTAATTCTAAAATTTCCCTATAAATAGAGGGGCTCGGCTGAAGCTTAGAATCATGATTTAATACATAGCATTGAGTGTTTGTCAGCTATTTTTGTGCATTTCCTTTTTCTTCTTTTAAGTTTTTATGTTTTTTTTAATTTTCTCTCTCATAGTCTAGTTGTAATCTTTATTTTGGAAATGAAATAGTTTATTCTCTCATTTTGTTCTTCTTTTCCTTATGTTAGAGTGTGTGAGTGCATGAGTTTAATTTTTCTTTTCTTTTAATTTAGTTTTAATTATGTTGGTGTCTGTGTGTATGTGTTTTGTTTTCATTTTCTTTTAACTAATTTTCTCTTTATGTTAGTGTGTGTGGGCGTATGCGTTTAGATTTTTATTGCTTTATAATATAGATTTTCCATTTTTTGTAATTTAGTTTTAATTCAAAGCAAAGTGTGTGTGTGTGTGTATAAGATAGATTTTATTGCTTTATAATTTAGTTTTAATTCAAAGTAGAGTGTGTGTATGTATGAGATAGTTTTTATTGCTTTATAATTTAATTTTAATTCAAAGTAGAGTGTGTGAGTGTGTTAACTTAGATTTATTACTTGTCATTTAAATTATTGTAGAGTGTGTGAGTTTTCAATTTAGTGCTCTTTTTAATTGTCTTCCTTTAATTTTTGCTAAACACACTCGTATTCGCTTAATTTATTATCATATACTTTTTAATAACTAAAGCCGTCCCCATTCCAATGAGTGGCTAATTTCCTTTAGCTCACGATGTCAAAGAGCATTGAGACAAATAAATGGTTTCCTAAAATTAAAATATCTCTTTTTTTTCTAAATCAATTAACGAGCTTAAGGTTACCCGAGAAAAATATTGAGTGGAACCATATAATCGATGTGTGGTTCCAATTTCCATTTCCGTACACTAGTTAGCCGAGATACTCATGTGTACAGATGAATCGCTCATGGGTAAAGAGAATTGCGCTCTACCCTCGAGAGAGGAGAGGTAAGTCTCCCGAATTGGAATAAATACCCAATAGCGGGGTTCACAACATAAAGTGAGTATTATGGAGATTCGATTAAAGAATGAGAGTTCGGTCGAATATTCTTAATCTCAGGTGGGTGTACCCTCGAGAGAGGTGTGTTCATACTTATGGAACCTCCACTGCCAAGCTGTTCTAATTAATTGAAAAATCAGATCTTTTACTTCTAAAAAAGCTATTTTCATCTCAAGGTAATTCGACATCGGGAGCTATCTTTATCATCGTTTTCAAAACCCTAGTTATATTTTTATTATCGCTCTCTAAAAATTATAAAATCAACTCCAATTCTCATTTTGATAAGATAATAGTTCGTTCCTTATAAGTAGAAATAATCAACATGATCCGTAGGAAAATACGACCTTGATATTCTCTGAAAATATACTATACTATATGTGATAAGGTATACGTGCCTTCATCGAATATTAGTTCAGACTAATTTCCAAAAGCCTTAAAAAGACTTCTAATAATAAAACCATCAACGATCAAGAACGACCGTTTTTGCGCCACAGCTCCCAGTTTCACCCCTTTCATTGCTCCATCACTGCCCACCTTAAGGAGGAGCTCCGGCCACCATTTCTTTGAAAATCAAGCGCTAGGACGTCCTCCTTGGACTCCTCCATCTTTCGCAATCTCAAAAGCTCTACTTAATGGGATCTCTCGCAACATACTCAGATTTCTCTGGCAAGAGCGTGATCAAAAATGATATATGAAGAAGACGGGTAACGTAGAGGAAGGTGACAACTCCTCTGGACCTTAGACGGTAGTTGAAGACCGAGTACGGACGAGGCTTGACCACCCTATGATTCCGGCTGTGAATCTTCAATGAGACTTCGTGCTTTGGTTGTACGCTTACCCCATTTTTAATGTTATAGTGATTTCTTATTATATGCTTTTGTGTTTGAATGATGTTCATGAACCATGATTTTCCATTAATGTAATTTTATTTTTATGAATGTATGTGTGGCTTATGCGAAGTGAGGAGTTCCCCAATTTCATCATCCATTCCGTCGTCGCGTTGAACTTCCACACTAGCAATTGCTAGTGGCGTGCTTGTTGACGAGGTGCTTACAACCCTCACTTCGCCGGTTGCAATTCATCCATTTGATAGCCTACTCCTCCATCCGCTAGCTAAAGTAGAGCATTCCGGCCTGTAGTAGTTCCATCCACCAAGTGAAGCGGTGCATTCGACCCAATGTTGTTAGTTTAGTTTTGCTCGTTTGTTTTCCAAATCGTCTAAACCCCCCTTTTAACTTAAGAAATCTCTATAATTAGTTTTCTCAACAATAAAATCACTCACCCCAACCAGCGTTCCTTGAGATCGATACTTGGGGATTTGCTCCCCCATTTAATATTACTTATGTGACTGGTACACTTGTCGTAAGTGTATCAAGTTTTTGGCGCCGTTGTCGGGGATCGCAATTGTTGTTGTAATTCTATTGTTGGAAAAATTAGTTGTAAAGATTTCTAGTTTACTTATTTTCTTTATTTCGTTCCCTTTTTTCTTGTTTAAGCTATATAGTACATTACGTATATTGTTGGGTGTAGTATTTTGCACAACAGTGTTTTTTTGTTGAATCTGGTTATCTTCAAGCAATGTGGGTTGCATTTAATATCTGCTGCCCATCGGGAGATAATAGATCTAGTCCCCAAGGCTCAATGTATCAGGCACGGACATCGTATGGTACCTCATACACTGTGCCTAAGTCCAATGGATACTCTTCTGCGCCGCATGTGCCATTTTTGAATTCATCTCCAACCCTATTCGGACCGAAGAAGAATGAAAAAAGTGCTTGTTTGGTCGAAGCACGGATACGCTTTAAAGGATTGTGCCGAGTATCTTCGCCATGTGGATGAGGATGATGAGTCGGATATCCGGATCATCTCTACTCCTAAATCTGGTAGCACACCTTCAACATCTGGTTATGTGTTCGTGTCGCCTTCATGCTTCGATGGGAATGATGTGGACATAGTCATCAGATGCGTGGCTGGTGTGGGCTCAGACATGGCTGAGCCCATCTCCCCTATGGGTATATCACCTTACATGGATTCGATTCTTTGTGAGGAATCAGTGCTTGACTTTTATCATAGCATTATTTTTCCCCTTGTTGTGCATACTACTACATTCATCTCTGATGACATTATTGAGGATGCTTCGCAGGATAAGGCAGGTGATTTGTGTGTTGTGCCTATTCCAATGCAGGAGGATATTATCCAAGGTGACAAGATTTCTACCTCAGCACCGGTGGAGGAAGTCCAAACCATGGAGGAGGCCACAGATGATCCTACTGAGCCCTGCAGCATTGTCGATGATGTCGACAATATCCATTTGCTTTAATCTATTGGGAGTGAGATCGGGACCACTCCCCCAATTTTTGATTATTTATGTCATTCTTCTCCTTTATTTCCTGACCCCCCCCCCCTCTTTTGTCTGAGCTTATGCAGGTTGAGCCTCCCCAGGTACCCCATGAGGTAATGGAGCATTTTGCTCATGTCAATGAAGAATGTATCCTCTTATGTGAGGAGGTTGATCCCTCCTCCATTGAGGAAGCCACCTTCATTGCCTTCTCCTCCTCCCACCTCTCTGTTGACAATGACACTCTGTTGAGCAATGATTATTCTGGTGACATGAGAGAGGACTCCTCCTCCTCTTCTTATGTTCTCTTCCCTCTACCTGTGAGGAGCAGGTATGATTATTTAGGTAGATAAGTAATTGTTTTATCACCGTCTCAGTACCCGTTACTGACATGGATATTAGAACAGTTGTCGTCCACTTCTCCTTCCGTACTTCCATCAGCTAGAACTTTTAAAGTTCTAAATAAGTTGTGCTGGGAGGACATAAAATCTAGTATTTATCTAGAAGTAGGAGTTGTGATTATTTAAAATTTATCAAATGATAGTTCTATTTGTTTCATGTGATTTGTTAGTGCAATTTTTTGTATTATTTTTAAAAAAAGGTTTAGCGCACGGTGTGTGCCTTGTGAAGAGTTTAATCGAGCATCCCTGTTACCTGGCATTTTGCTTTCCATATTGGTCGCCATGGGCGCGTTTCTCTTCGCCACTTAAAAAATGAAAAAAAAAATGGAAAACCAGGGCTGGAATTGCAATCGCACGGTCTAACTGCCCGTGCGCGAGTAAATCGCACGATCGTTCGATTTTTAATTTTATGAAACCTGCTTCTTCCCCGAATCACACACTGGCCCTGATTTATCCCCGACCTGCAATTCGCGATCTCCACCCATGCGCATCTCCTGTGGCAATCTTCCTTCTTCTCCTCCCTCATTTCCTCCTCCATTCTTTATCTCTTCCCTCCTAGATCTCTTGTATGAAGCATCATGGGCATCAAAATGGTTGTGAGCTGGCTTTTTCGAGGTGGGGTCATCCTTTTCAAGGGAGGATAGTGTTAGCGCTAAAGAAATGCTGCAATTTGGGAGTCCAGAGTATCTGGAAAGGTATAATTTGCTGCGTCAGATGAACTTCCTTGATTACCGCTTAGTTTCAGTTTCGGCTCTTGAAACCATTCACCTAGTGCGGCAGTTGAAGATCTACTTGAAGTGGGTTTATAGAGGAACCTATTCTCTATTGTGGAGTTTGGGTACCGTGAACTCACACTTGAGTTCCTCGCCACCTTCCACATCCTTGAGGCCATGGATGAGAGAACCGGAGAGCCCACGTATGTTTCCTTCTTGACGAGTGGTCGTACCTATACTTTTGGTATTGGCACTCTGGCAGTCTACGCTGGGATTTACACCCACGACGAGCTCGTGGAGATGGTCATTCTCGACCATCCATATGAGTTCCTTGAGGGAGTATCTGTTGGGTTTTCTTTACCCCTTCAGAAGGGATGACATATCGAATATGCGCAGCGGAATGAACAAGAACAACCCAAAAAGAGATCAACGGATCTTGCGATTTACATGATTCAAGAGAATAGGAAATCAAAATACATTGTACCTTCGCGGGATTGAGTCAATACTCAACCAAGGTGCTCCAAGATGAAATCCGAATTTCTGCCTTGAGTTCTTCAAGGATCGAAATAGATCGATCCCTCTACAGAAGTCCACACGAACGATGGAGAACCCTAGCTTCTTGTCGCACAAGAACTAGGTCAGAGAAGGAAGCTCTCAACGTCCCCACAGACAGCTAGATCCGATCCAAGGGAGGCGGCGACCACGACGGCGGCGACTAGCGGCGGCGGAAGAACGATCGGCGGACGGGAGAGTGCCCTCGCGCGGAACGGTTCCGGTCGGCAGTTCTCGTCTTGGCGAAAAGATCGAGTCTAAAACGTAAGTATCGAAGACCTAATCGCATGCCTTTATATACGCAAGGTATAGGAAAGGCTATCCGCAGACCAAAAGAAAATCCGTCCAGATTTACAATCGCCGAATTCGACTAATCACATTAGCCGAATTCGACTAATCACATTAACCGAATTCGGTGAAACCATTTCGACGAATTCGTCTATATGAATTCGGCTATATAAATTCGGCGAAACTCTTTCGTCAAACTGACCGGACATTCGGCTAAACCCTTTAGTCGAATCTGCCACTAGCCGAATTCGTCTAAACACTTTAGCCGAATTCGGTTAATGTCATTAGCCGAATTCGTCTAAACCCTTTAGCCTAATTCGGTTAATGCCTTTAGCCGAATTATCTAGTGTAAATCCGTTCGTTTAAACCCTTTAAACGATTTCCCGTTGAGACATTCTCAACTTAATTCCAAGCAGTCACAGGATTGGTCCTCCACTCATATCCAATATGAGTAAGGCCAACACAATCCTTTCTCCAATTTCTCCAAACGCTTTTATGTGCGACCCTATAGGCTCATATTGCGTTGGCAGCAAGACTAACTATCGATTGCTTTGAGATCACCTCAGAAACTCCAACAGTATCTCCCAGCAAGTTCTGGCAGTCCATTATAGGACGGAACCAACCGTGTGGTGCTCGCGCAGCAAAATCTACCCATATTATCTCTCCCGCACTCCGTTACATTCAGTATTTGATTGGGCATAACATCAATGCTCGCGCCATAAGCCTGAACGTAGCAGGTTGGCAGGATCTTCTTTACATATGCAGCATGCGCCGGCATGTGCCCCTGCATCTCGAGTGAGTTCTTGCCAAATATCTTTTGTGCCAGGCCACCTACCTCCCGCTGAAGTCCATTGGAGGTTCGCACTTTATCACTCGGATTGCCAAAGATTTAGGCATCTAGGATTTGCTACCACCGATGACTATCATCTCGAGTGGCTCTTCTATTTTATTGGCCATGATTTCTTCTTTCAAGTTGATTCAGAAGGTGAGGGATGGAGAGACATGGAGTTATTAGATCCGTGAAGTCAGAGTAGGAAATGTTGATCGTGCCGATTGTAAGACCCCCCTAGACACCGAACACGACTGAGGGGAGTCCTATTCCCAGGACAGCTGCCTTGCGGAAGTGCCAACACGGGCTAGCCTTCTCCACAAGACGCCTATCATGTTGGCTATTCTCAAATATCACATGCCAATCCATTAATAAATTAAAGAGAAGACCATAATTCACAAAATCATAAAGTCCACAACAATAGTATAATAAAACAGGAAGCCACATGAGCTCCTGAATATATAAATATCATAGTACAATAAGATGTAAAACTACATCAAATATCTCAACTATCACATCAGTGACAGGTGAAAGCGATGGTAAAGGTTGTGTCATCGTATCAGGCCCCGTCTTCCTGGCCTGGCTATCCTCCTGCACGGTGTGCTGCTACTGATGTTGTGTGTGCTCCTAAAAAGAGGGGTACAACAACCGTTAGTCAATAAAGACTAAGTGGCTACACATCCTCTCCCCCAATGACTCTTAGGCGTCGGGCGAAAGAAGGGAAATTGGGCTACAATATAGTCAGTAATACAAGCAGGTGATATGTAAAAAGTGTACATCATATATAATCCAAGTGTTATTAAAACATGTGTATGAAAACACATATACTCCTCCATTCTTCTAACATGTATACGAAATCACATATATATATCATCAAGGCATATGACATGTATAGAAGAGCACAATTATAGCAGAGCAGTAAAGAACTGTATTGAACTTAACTTATAAAAATGCCCATACAATTTTATAAGTTAATGGTCTTTCACAAAATAAGTAACTCATCATATAAAGGTGCTCATACAAGTTTATATGATGAGGATCTTTATGCAGTGCAATGCAATGCAATGTATGTATAATGACACACCCATGATTTACCCACGCACTCTGATTTCATATGTCGACATAGACTTGTACATCCCGCTTTTTGAGGGTAGCTAACCACTCAGGCACCTCACGTCATGGCCAAACGGAGACAGTGGAATGGGATTCTCCACTAATAGGTGGGTATGCACACTACCATACCTAGGCCTTACGTACGCCTCAACGCTAAGAACACAACATCGGAGACCCTGCGTACTCTTGCTCTCTAAACCAGCTGAGTCTTATGACGCAGAAGGGGTCTTGGGAAGTAAGAACCAAAGGACCAAGTCCAACCAGTTCTAGAGTCTATCCACCAGCTTCTGTCGGTGTGACGACTAGCAAGCCCGTAGACTCGCCACAAGTAATCCTCCAATAAGGATCATTATGCAATCGTGTGAATACTATACACACCCAAGTAATTTCCATGCTCAACCTGTGTTATCAAGTACCCAAGGACTCCTAACCAAGTCCATAGCATAGTTATTATTTACAAGATCAATCGATACTAATTATCATACAAGGACCTACCAACCGGGTCCTTAACATAACACCATGGGATATAACCATACCCTTTAATCCACACCAGCCATCACCGCTACCCATACCGAGTTGTCATAACTCTTATGCAGTGGCATGCGTATGTAAGAGAAATACTCTCCTTGATCCTATAAGACTACTTGTGCATTTAATGTCTTGTTCAAGTTTACTATATACATACGCCCAAACGTGTAAACCATACCAATCCTCATGCTCGATTCACGGATGCTTTGAACACAACTGAATTCATGAGCACTATTTATTCACGCTTAGTCAATACCAATCAACTCATACCCGTTCTCCTAAAGGGCCATCAATCATAATCTCTACTAAGCGGTTATCACAAATCTAAATTCTTTGAAAGATTACCAAGTGATATAAATACGGGTTTATGCATGTTTCCAAAATCCTTGTCTAAATGAGCATCTTAATATTTCATTTCAACATAATAAATTATAATGACACAATTAATTATAAACTCACTTCAAATCCAAATCCTCTGAAACTTCTACCATAGATCATAATTAATGATTGAATCATTCCCACCAATTTTCGACCTCATTGTATTACACAATACGTAGTTATGGAACTTTACATTTATATGATACAATAGTCAAATTCATATCAAATATGTATCCAAAAATTTTGAAACTTAACTGGGGTGATCACAATATCATCAGGCACATTTCTACAAAATTCTGAAACTTAACTGGGGTGATCACAATATCATCAGATAAATATTATGAGAGAAATCAGTAAAACATCAAACCTCTGTACATATTCATCAATGTGTACTAAAACATGATTTCTGGGAGCTACAGACCATCAAAATTAATGTTCCATCCTAATATAGAATGGTATTTTCAAGGGCTATAAATTCGTGTTGAGACCAAGGTCCAGATCTAAGTCTAACCTACCAAAAATCGCGCTTGAACCCATCAGAGCAAATCTGGACAGCAAGTGGTCATGTACATACATCGGGTCATCTTTTATACAACCATTTTCGATTTTAATCATAGGGAGCTACAGAGCTCCCCAGAAAACGCACGACCACTCCTTGGAAAGGTCTTTTTGAGGGCTACAACTTTCGTGTTGAGTGTGAGACCTGAATGTGGTCGGATCATGTCTAAAAATTGGCTTGAAGTCTGTCACATGCAAAAAATTGATTTTTGCCTAAATATTATAAAATTTGTATGGATCTTAAGACAGATGAACAACATATGTTCATTTTCTTCCTCCAGCACACACATAAATTATTTTTCCTTCTCTCCTCCAATACTCCATCAATAGACCACCGTTCTTCACAAAATCAAGTCCTACAACTTTGTATTTAAGAGAGAAATTGATTGAAGATATTTTATCGTCGAACGATGCCCTAGAACAGAAGTTCTAGCGTGGTCTCTTCCTAGCAAACTCCATTAATCTCGCTGAAATTAAGCTCTCTTGAGCCCAATATCTCTCTTATTTCAGATCTATTAATCTTGCACCAAGGGAGAGGGGCGGAAGTCACCTGATTTGCGGCCATGGATCGTGTTTGTCTTCTTGGCGGCATGGTGGCGGTTAGCCAAGATTCAATCCTCCTTCCAAGATTGATCTCTTTCAGGAAAATGGCTGGTCTCAGTTCTTGAGGTGTGGGGAAGAGGAAGAGGAGTGATCAGCTCTTGGATGAGGGAATGAACTTCAAGGTTAAGGGAGGAGAAAGAAAATGGAGGCTGATTTGACTAAAATTAATGGGAAAAATACTTCCCATGCTTTGGATTAGACAATCCACCCATGTGTCACTGTCATATTGACCTAAGCCACCTCCCAGCCATGAAATGAGCAAGGATAAGGTATGGGTATAATAAAAGAGTCATGTCGCATCACATTAGTTAAATGCTCGAGTTCAGGCCAAATATAAGGTACCCTTCTCGACTACAAGGTACCATTCTCGACTACAATGTACCCTTCTCGACTATAAGGTACCCTTCTCGATTACAAGGTACCCTTCTCGACTACAAGGTACCCTTATCTACTACAAGGTACTCTTCTCGACTACAAGGTACCTTTCTCAACTACAAGGTACCCTTCTCGACTACAAGTTACCCTTCTCGACTACAAGGTACCCTTCTCAACTACAAGATACCCTTCTCGACTACAAGGTACCCTTCTCGACTACAAGGTACCCTTCTTGACTACAAGGTACCCTTCTCGACTACAAGGTACCCTTCTTGAATATAAGGTAACCTTCTCGACTACAAGGTACCCTTCTCGACTACAAAGTACCCTTCTCGACTACAAGGTACCCTTCTCTACTATAAGGTATACCCTTCTCGACTACAAGGTACCCTTCTCGACTACAAGGTACCCTTCTCGACTACAAGGTACCCTTCTCGTTTTGTGAGGCCACACATCATTTTGAAGGCTACCGCCCGGCGTTAGCTCTCTTTTACAAGTTTTTTCCCTTATTTCTTATCTTTAGGGAGTAGGAGCACTACACCCACCCTTGTTGATCGTGACTCAAACCTGACCATCTCAGGGTCCTAGTGTCACAACCCACAATTTCTCAATATTTGCATAATATCAGAGTAAGAGAAACTACGTGTCGTGATGCCATGCCGTGCAGGGAACAACTGTAGACGTTCTGGCAGAACCAACCCTTCAGTTATTTCTGTAGAAAAACATATATTTTATGCTTGAAAACTTAATTTAAATTTAGAGCATAAGAAATCGTGTCCCTTGATTTCAGTGGATCAACTAGACCACCAGTAAGAAAAAATATATATGCAGCGGAAAAATACTTAATTCACTTCTTTTCTTCGTACATGAGCATGAGGACCCAACAATGCATGCCAATGATATGTAAGTTTCTAAATTTAGTAAAAGTAAAGAAAGGAGTTTTATAAGCCTTATGTTGGGAATCTTGCCCACATGATTCCTGATTTGAAGAAGTCACCAAGTCAAGACTACTTCACTTTGTATTTGATGGCCTCTCTAGTTTATAAATCTCAGGAAGTTAGTAGAAAAGATTTGTCATAAACAGAAGGAAGATCATCAAAATCAGAAGGAAGATCATCGACCGCTGAGACTCGGCAAGATCGTCGAAATCAGAAGGAAGATCGTTGACCGCTGAGACTCGGCAAGATCGTCGAACGCAGAGATGACGCGGTATCGTCGACTTCATCAAAGTGGCGGTGTCGTCGAGAAAGAATAAACATCGTCGTGAAGAAGCCTTGTAGCTGAAAAGGCTAAGTATGACTGATGGCGTTGAACATCGCCGCAAAGAAAGAATGTCGTCAAAAAGACTGAAGAAGGGAAGCTGAAGACAATCAAATGGTCAAGTATGATCTGTCGACATACTATCACTCATGTCGTCGAGAGAACAACATGATTACGATGACAGTCTACAAGAAGGAAGATCACGACGACAAAGTAAGAGATGGGGTATCGTCGTCTATTCAGAAGAGCAAGAATGTCTCGTATAGTCCAGATACCAGTATGAGAGGCAGAAGCAAGAACAACTGAAGATCTATAAAGGCATAATGGTTCGACAAAGTTCTGTCGTCTAGATATTGTCCATGACGTCGTAACGATGGAAGTATCATCGAGACAGATTCAAATGTTGCGGACGCACTGTCAGCATTTTATGTCGTCGCTTGATTATCTATCAGCAATTAATGTTGTCATCATTCAACGCGTGCTCTTAAGGAATGGAGCGTCTAACACGTAAGAAATATTCTCAGAAGACCGTTAAGAGGCTCGCTGTCTTATAAAAGAGAAAAGTGGTCGCCCTAAAGAAAAAAATAAACAGAAAAGAACTTGCGCATACAGAAAATAGAAACGTACAAGTGATGAGTCCCATTTATATATATATTTTTGGACTCATTTGGGCTGATATTCTAGTCTTTGCACCACATTTTAGGCACATTTTCATTCATATGTATTATTCCATGCTAGGTGCACTATTAAGCTCATTTCGGTGTGCAATTGCATTCCTTGTTGTTGGGGGTAAGCACATGGTGCTCCCCTTCCCTTCTTTTATGTTTTTCTGATGCTGAACGTGTACTCCCAGCTGTTATATCTTGTATGGAGGTGACCTGATCGTTCCATTTTCCCCAGAAGTAATTTCTGTGCATATCGCACGGTCGTGAGTTTCCTTGACGCACGGTCGGTTGCGGTCGTGCGTTTGTGTCTGGGCAGAAAATGGAGTGTCGGAATTTACTCGTACGTTTTGACGCACGGGCGGATTCGCCCGTGCGTGAGTAAAACGCACGGTCGACCCGTGTCTTTGTGATTTCAGAGCATCGGAGTTTACCCGTGCGTTTGAACGCACGGGCGGTATTGGTTGTGCGTGAGCAAATCGCACGGGCGGCGTAGCTTCTTCCCCAAGCCATATTTTATCTGTTAATATCGCACGGTCTGCGCACGATCGTGCGTTCGACCGTGCGTGACCATTTTTCAGCATGTTTGCTATAAAAAGCAGGAATCGAGGCAGTCAACGGGGAGAGCGATTGGAGGCGGACTGGAGCGATTCAGAGAGGGAAATCACTTCCTTCCCGCTGCTCTTGAGGGCTGAAGGCTTCCCCTTCATCTCCACCACCATAGAGGGCATTTCCGGTGATTTCCACCTCCATCCTTCCATCTGGGAGCACTCGGAAGCTTTCTCCACCATTAGCTCAAGCATTCCTCGCCGAGAGATTAGAGAAGCGCTAAAGATCGTAGGAGCTGTGACAGCCTCCTTCGAGCCAAGCTCACCATCTGAGGGACGAGTCCGGAGAGAGCCCGACAACCTCTCATTCCGGCCGTGAACCCAAGACGTGACTTCTTCTTTGTGGTCCTATCTAACCTTTGATGCTTGAACTTCTTTGTTGTTGTTTTATGAATGCTTGTTAAGTCAATCTTAAGGATTATTGCTTGTGTTCATATGCAATGTTATTGTGATGGCATGAATAGCCCTTTTTCCTAGTGATTTCTGAGATTCGTTGTGTGTGAAGCCACTAGCAATTGCTAGTGGTGATCTTTAGAGAAGAGGTGTGTGCGACCCTCAACCGTCATAATTACATTCTGTCCACGCGCCTTCCGAAGAACGGCATCGCGGCCGTTGCATCCATCTCGCCTTGCGAAGCAGAGTTTTGACCCGCATCTCTCTTTATTCTGCAATAGCATAGGATCCCAAACCAAACCTCCCGTTGTTACTTATTAACCCTTTTAACTGATTTCCTGGTTTGAGCAAATCGTACTACCCAACTTGTTGTCCTTTGAGAATGATATTCGGGGAGTTCCTCCCTATTTTATTACTTGAGCGACCGGTGCACTGCCGTCGTATCACATTTCGTGCCTACTAATTAGCAGTGCCGAATTAGCGCATCAACAAGCGGTCCAAGAAAGAAAGAGAAAAAGAAGAAGCAGTCATCTTCATCGACTGCTAAGAAGCCAATCCTCATCAGGCTAAGAGAAGATTGAAGAAGATCCATTACTGAAAGATCAAATCAAAAAGTATCTTCTTCAACCTTAAAGAAGTTGATCCTCAACAGGCTAAAGTTGCCGATCTTAATCCGGCAGAAGTAATAGTTTCTTTACTGTAATCTTTGTGTAGGGCTTGCGGGCCTGATTGTCAAGCTTGAGGGCTTGAGACCTGTGAGGCTTGAGGGCCAGGGCAGAGGCTTGACTTGCGGGTCAGCTGTGTCGGGCTTGCGGGCCTGATTGTCAAGTTTGAGGGCTTGAGACCTGTGAGGCTTGAGGGCCAGGGCAGAGGCTTGACTTGCGGGTCAGCAGTGTAGGGCTTGCGGGCCTGATTGTCAAGCTTGAGGGCTTGAGACCTGTGAAGCTTGAGGGCCAGGGCAGAGGCTTGACTTGCGGGTCAGCTGTGTAGGGCTTGCAGGCCTGATTGTCAATCTTTAGGGTTTGAGACCTGTAAGGCTTGAGGGCCAGGCAGAGGCTTGACTTGCGGGTCAGGTGTGTAGGGCTTGAGGACCTAATTGTCGAGCTTGTGGGCTCAGGGGCAGTAGGGGTTTGATTGCTTAGGCTGTTGGACTTGCGGGTCCGTGTTGTAAGGCTTGAGGGCCTGAAGTTTTTGGCGGAGTTTGCCGATCCTTGCACACTGCTTGGTAGGCGCAGAGGGACAGAGGACTACTCAAGACACCCTGTCTTGAGGAACCTCTATAGATCTTGTGTCCTCTGGTGTGCTTTATCTGTGCGATATTTTCTGTGTTGTGCTTGTATATTCGGAACTCGCCTAAATAAATCAAAAAGTATCCAGATCACCTAACACCCACCTCTAGGTGAACGTTCCATAACTAACAACTGGTATCAGAGCTAGGTTGATCGAAAGAAGACTTAACCTTCTGATCTAGATCGTGGAACGACTCACTATGGCTGGTGGAGATCAGAATAGGGAGATGAGATCCATGAAGCTTCCAATCTTCTCAAAGGAGAACTTCTCAATCTGGAAGGAAAGAGTTAGGCTGTTCATGGAAGCAACTGATCCTAGAATCTATCTGACAGTCCAACAGGATCCATTTATCCCCACAACTGCTTCCACCGAAGATCCAACAAAGAAGGTGGTAAATAAATATGAGGACATGACCAAGGACGAGCTGGCCTTGGCAGGCCTAGATAAGAGGGCACAAAATGTAATTGTAAGTTTCGTAGATGACTCTACCCTCCAAAAATCTGATTCACTGCAAAACGTCCAAGGAGATGTGGGACTCCCTGATCGTATACATGGAGGGTACTGAAGAGTTTAGGGATTATATAAAATCCCTTCTCAATCAAGAGTACGAGGCCTTCAAGCAAGGCAAGAATGAAACAATCTCCAACTGCTATGAGAGATTTTTCAAGTTAGTGAATGGTCTGCAAAACTACGATAGAGCGTTCACAAACTCTGATCTAAATGACAAGTTTCTCAGATCCCTCACAAAAGAATGGGATATCAAGATCTGTGCCATCAGAGAGATGGGCCAGCTGGGTGTCATGGAGCCCAAAAATCTGTATGGAAAGCTGTTGTCTCATGAACTTCAGCTCAACACCAGGAAGGCTGAAGAAGAAAGCTAAAAAGTGAGCTCAAGAGAGAGATATGTGGCTCTCAAGGCTGAGAGCACCAGAAGAGCCAATGGCAAAACCTCTGCCATTCAGAGCAAATCTGAGAGCAGTGAAGAATCAGAAGCCAGCTCCTCCGATTCTGATGACACTGATAGAGAGGTAGCCCTCCTCTCAAAACAGTTCAGGAAGCTGATACAAAGAAGGAGGAGGGACAGTCACAGAAACTCCTCCTCAAGCTCCAGAAGATCTGGCTATCATGACAGATCCAAAGCTCCCATGGATGAAAAGTACAGATCCAACTATTGTAAACACGATTTAAATAACACTGTCTGCTACTCTTGCAGCAAAACAGGTTACATGGCTGTTGACTGCCCTTCTAAGAAGAATGAGTCAAGGAACCATGAAGAAAGAAGAAGCTCAAGGAGCAAGAGGGACTCTGAAAAAGGGTTCGTGGCCAAGAAAACCAGAACTTTGAGTTACTCTGACTCAAGCTCCACTAGGACTGAGGACGAGGCACTTATTGGATTGATGGCCATCAATGAAGGGAACCAGGATGACAACTCTCCCGGAAAGGTAAATCACAGAACTCCTCTATCTGACTCTGATTCTGAATCAGTAGCAGATCTATTGCATGATGATGAGGAGGATGTGTCCGCTGCCAACAACACAGTCTCAAGATCCCAGTATGAAGTTGAATCTGAACTAATAAGGCAATACAAAGTCTTGTGGAAAGCCTTCATAGGCTGCAAGAAACACCTTAATGTCCAGACCAAGGAGTTGGATTCCTTGAAGCCTGTTCAATCTGAGCTCCAGAAGACAGCTGAGAAGCTGTCTGCTATGAGCAAAGAAGTGAACAAATTCAAGGAAGCCATAAGGCTTAAGAATGCTAAATTGGAACAGAAGAACCAGGTCATCAAGGACCTTGAGGAAATGTTTTTGGCTGAAAAGAAACTTGCATCAAGCTTCTCAATGCCCAAGACTATCCTGCCTATCATTGATACCTTCTCTGGTCAGTTCAGAGCTGGTGTTGGTTTTAATCAGGAGACAGTCATGGGCAAAGATCCTGAAGCTAGACCTTCATATAAGAAGGTGCTGGTGTCAAGCCCTTTAGCCCACAAACCTGCAGCCACAGTAATCAAGAGTAAGGGAAAGGTTGTCCCTATAAAGCCTGTTCCCAAGAAGGTGAATCAAAATATGGTGAGACCGATTCCACCCCTAACTCACACACATGAGGTTCACCCAAGATTTGTTAGGCAAGAAGCATGCTCTTCTGCTCATCAGCACTGCCACCCCACTCAGATGGTGAAGCAGAAGAGAAGATACAACAAATATGATTGCTGCTGTTGTGGGAAAGTAGGCCACTTTGCCTTGGACTGTTGGTTCAATCCAATAGGGCCCAATGCAAAGAGAGTGCAGAACCCTCCGAGGTTTAGTGTTCCTTTATACCAACCTAACAGAAACCGAGGACCCAATCTATATTGGGTACCTAAGGGGAAGTAATTTATCTTGCAGGTGGATCCAAATACCAACCAATCTCCAATTTGGTATTTGGACAGTGGCTGCTCCAAGCACATGACTGGAGTCAGAAGGTACTTGAAAGAGTTCACCCCTGTGGAGAATGGACCAACTGTGATTTTTGGTGGTTCAGAATAGGGAGTGACTAGGGGCTATGGCAGCATCTCAAATGTCTTAGTTACCATCACAAGGGTAGCTTATGTGGAGGGATTGAAACACAATCACATAAGCATAAGTCAACTCTGTGACTTAGGCTTTGTTATTACCTTCCACAAGGACAAGTGCCTAATTAAGAAGTCCTTAAATTCTGAGGCCACCTTAACTGGCACTAGGAGTGGGAATATTTATTGTTTAAATTTTCTCAATACAAATTCTTTCATGCCCATATGTCTTGTGGATGATGGTAAAGAGGCCCTCTGTGTTCAATGGAACAAGAGACTTGCACACATCAACTATAAGACAATATGCAAGCTTTTCTCACAAAACCTAGTTAGAAATGGACCTGATATTAAGTGCATCAAAGATGGTCCATGTCAAGCTTGCCAGCTTGGAAAGCAGACTAGGACTAGCTTTAAAAGCATATCTAACAATGAGTCCACAAGGTGCTTATTCCTACTGCACCTGGATTTGTTTGGTCCTATATCAGTTCATAGCTTAGGAGGGAAGGCCTACACTCTTGTAGTAGTTGATGATTATTCAAGGTTCACTTGGGTATTCTTTCTCAAAAAGAAGTCAGTTACCCTATATATCTTGAAAAAATTTGTCAGGCAGATCCAGAATGAAATGAACTGTACTGTGGTCAAACTCAGAAGTGACCATGGGACAAAATTTCAGTCAGGGGCCATGACAGAATTCTGTCAAGAACTAGGTATCTCCCAAGAATTCTCCTCACCCAGAACTCCTCAACAGAATGGGGTTGCTGAAAGGAAGAACAGAACCTTGATAGAGGCTAGTAGGACAATGCTAAGTGACTCCTCTCTACCAGAATACTTCTGGGCAGAGGCTGTCAATACAGCTTGTCATGTGTTAAACGGGGCTTCCATCATCAAAAATCTCAAGAAAACTCCCTATGAGTTAATGAAGGGCAGAAAACCAACCTTATCCTATTTCAGGATCTTTGGTAGCAAATGTTATGTCCTTAATAATGGGAAATCCAAGCTGACTAAGTTTGCTGAGAAAAGCTGTGAGGGTATTTTTGTTGGATACATCTCTCATAGCAAGGCTTATAGAGTGTACAACATCAATAACCAAGCAGTGGAAGAATCTGTTCATGTAGTATTTAATGAAACTAGCCTTATATATAATGGCTGGTCTAGTTCTCTAGTGAATGCAGGTACAATGGAGAGAATAGAGAAACTATCCATTGAAGACAATGCTGGGACCTCACTGAGAGACAAGAATTAGTCAGTAATAGTTGAAATCGAGGAAGAACCTGCAGAAAGTTCAAAAACGGCTGAAGAAATACAACCTGAAGAAGTTGCTGATGTAGAAGTGCCCAGAACACTACCAGTTGCCTTGAGACAAGTAAGAGATCATCCCCAAGAGCAGATAATTGGAAATGTCAATCAAGGGGTGATGACAAGGAGCAGAATTGCAAATGAAGCATTGTACCTGAGTTTTCTCTCTCAAATTGAACCCAAGAAATTTGAGGAAGCAAATCAGGATCCTTTTTGGATTGATGCAATGCAGGAGGAACTGAAACCAGTTTAAGAGATGCAAGGTTTGGAAACTAGTTCCAAGACCCCAAGGACAGAATATCATAGGAACTAAATGGGTCTATAGAAATAAGCTGGATGAAAATGGAATCATCATCAAGAATAAAGCAAGACTAGTGGCAAATGGCTACAAACAAGACGAAGGAATAAATTTTGATCAGACATTTGCTCCAGTAGCCAGACTGGAAGCAATAAGACTGTTTCTAGCATATGCTGCATACCAAGGTTTCAAGGTCTACCAGATGGATGTGAAGTCAGCCTTCCTAAATGGTGACCTCAAAGAGGAGGTATATGTAGAGCAGCCATCAGGTTTTGTAGATTCTACTCACCCTGATTATGTTTATTTTCTTAGAAAAGCTCTTTATGGCTTAAAGCAGGCTCCTAGGGCCTGGTATTAGACCCTATCAAGCTTTCTAATTGAGAACAAGTTCTCAAGGGGAAAGATTGATAAGACATTGTTCCTAAGGGAAGTAAAGGGCAAGATCTTGTTAGTGCAGATCTATGTGGATGACATCATCTTTGGCTCTACAGTTAACAATCTCTGCAAAAAGTTTGCCAACTTGATGCAGAGAAAGTTTGAGATGAGCAGTATGGGTGAGCTCAAATACTTCCTAGGTCTCTAGGTGAAAGAATCTGAAGATGGTATATTCATCTCCCAGACAAAGTTCACTAGGGAGATAGTCAAGAAATTTGGATTGGAGAGTGCTTCTTCAATGAAGACTCCAATGGGAACCAATGTATCTCTGGACAAGGATGAGAAGGGCATACCCTTTGATGAAACCAAGTACAGATGCATGATTGGATCCCTGCTCTATCTAACTGCAAGTAGGCTTGACATAATGTTTGTTACATGTGTCTGTGCTAGATATCAGGTGAACCCTAAGGAATCTCATCATGTCTCTGTCAAGAGAATCTTAAGATACCTAAAGGGTACATCAAATCTTGTCCAATGGTACCCTAGGAACAATGGATGTGAACTAACTGGATATTCAAATGCAGATTATGCAGGGTGCAAGGAAGACAGGAAGAGTACATCAGGGACATGTCTTCCTTGGTGGAAGACTAATCTCTTGGAGTAGTAAGAAGCAGACCAGTGTGGCAATCTCAACAACAGAATCAGAATATATCTCTGCTGGAAGCTGCTGTGCTCAACTGCTATGGATCAAACATCAACTTGAAGACTACAACCTAAAGATGACCAAAACACCCCTGTTTTGTGACTCTTCAAGTGCAATCTCAATTGCTAAGAACCATGTCTCTCATAGCAGGACTAAGCATATTGAGATCAGGTATCACTTCATCAGGTAGCATGTGGAAAATGAAGATATCACCCTTGAGTTTGCCCCAACAGACAAACAAGTGGTTGATATATTTACAAAGCCCCTAGATGAAGCTAAGTTTAATTTCTTCAAATTCCAACTGCGGATGTTAAACTTAGATTGATCTTCTACATCATTTTCTCTAATCTCTCTCTTGATACTTGTTAAGAAAATCTCTCAGGGTTTGGATGAACTATGACCGAGCAAGGGGGAGCCTTGATCTATTGTCTCCTAGAAGAAGAGCTCCAGAAGAGAAGTCGGAAAGGGGGATAAAGGGCATCAAATGTTCAAGACAAGATGCTCAAGACGATGACCTCAAAGATAGGGGAGCAAAGAAGTAGGGGGAGCCATAAAAGACGAGACATCAAATCAAAGGGGAGCTACAAGCTCGATGTACTTAGAAAGTTCAGCAAAAGATAAGTACAATCTTACAATCTTACATGCTCAAAAGTTAAGATTATAATATCTATTTGTCAAATGTAAGTAGTCTTGAATTGATATTCTGACGTCTTCAAATAGGGGGAGATTGTTGGGAATCTTGCCCACATGATTCCTGATTTGAAGAAGTCACCAAGTCAAGACTACTTCACTTTGTATTTGATGGCCTCTCTAGTTTATAAATCTCAGGAAGTTAGTAGAAAATATTTGTCGTAATCAGAAGGAAGATCGTCGAAATCAGAAGAAGATCGTCGACCGCTGAGACTCGGCAAGATCGTCGAAATCAGAAGGAAGATTGATGAATAGTATTTATACGTGTTTTCTGTATAGTTTTTAGTGTATTTTTGCTTAGAATTATAAATAATCTATGTAATTAAATAAATAAATTGTTTGTTTTTGTTATTTTGACTTTTAACTAAGTTTTATTTTAATTTGATACACTTTCTGTCTTTTTGTTAAGACACACCCTCGGACACGCCCGTGTCCAAGGGCGTGTTCACTAATCCCTAACATTTTCATCTCACTGTTCTTTTTCCAGCTCAAACATCAAGTCACGCCCTCGGTCACGCCCGTGACCGAGGCCGTGTACATGGTCACGCCCGTGTTGGATGTCCATCCCAGATTCAAGTCACTAAAGGTTCATTCCTTCCAAAAGAATCAAGTCACGCCCGTGATCGATGCCGTGTACTTGGTCACGCCCGTGACCCATCAATTCCTTCCAGAAGAACAAAAGACACGCCAGGTGTCACGCCCAGTTCAAGCTCCAGCCAACCGACCTTGGTCACGCCCGTAACCGAGGCGGTGTACATGGTCACGCCCTTGTTTGTCCGAGGATTCCACTCAAGCCTTCTATATGCCTGCCTGGATCCAGCTGTTCTGACTATTCGTACCCCAAGCCGTGTCACGCCCTCAGACACGCCCGTGTCCGAGGGCATGTAATTCCAAAATTTTGCCTATAAATAGCCAGATTCTGTTGAGGGTGGGGGTTCAGAATTTTGAGAGCTTTTCTTGAGATTGTGGGCCATCTTTTGCTGTTTTCCTAGTTTTTGTGTTTAAGTAATTTTTGCACTCTTTCTCTCTCTTGTTTTGTAACCTTTTTATTATGGAAATGAAATAGATTTCCTTGTTTTGTAATTTGTCTCTCTCTTTGTTTTGGTGAAAGTGTGTGTGTGTTCTCTTTTATATTTTTCTCTTTTTTTTTGTTATTTTAATTAGATTTCCTTTTTAATTTGGGTGTGTGTGTGTAATTAAAGTGTGTGTGTGTGTATGAGTATAGATTTTGTTTTCTTTAACTTAGATTTCAATTAAAGTAAGTGTGTGTGTGTATGAGTATAGATTTTGTTTTCTTTAACTTAGATTTCATTTCAAGCAAGGGTGTGTGTGTGTAGGTGGATAAATTTTGCGCCTTTTTAGTAATTCAATAGCTTAGCTTTCATTTCTGTCACGCATTTATTTCCCGCCTATCCATTTGGATAGGACTCGTCACGCATTTATTTCCCGCCTATCCATTTGGATAGGACTCGTCACGCATTTATTTCCCACCTATCCATTTGGATAGGACTGGCTCACGCATTTATTTCCCCTCTACCTATTTGGGTAGGGATCGCATTTCTTTAATTTCTGTAATTTACCGCTTTCAATTTTAATTCCGTAGAGTGCGTGAGTTTTCAATTAGTGCGTCTTTTGTTTTTAATATAATTGCTTTTTGCTAATTCCGCTAACCGCTCAATCGCTTAAAATCACCGTAGTTATCATTATCGCTTTATAAAACTCTAAAAAATTCTAAGCAAAACTACTTTCTAAATTAACGTTTTCGTGCTTTCTCGCTTTTTATCGCAATTATCGTTAAACGCACGCCAACCTTAATTTTCGTCATTAGTTTTTCTACAAAGCTATAAAAATCAATTCAAATCTCTTTTCGATAAAATATTAGCGCGTTCCGTAGAAGTAGAAATAATCGATACGACCTTGGAAAAATACGACCTTGATATTTCAAAAGAAATATCCTATACTACTATCGATAAGGTCCACTTGCCTTTATTGATTTTAGTCCGGATAATTATATAAACCCAAAAGCTTTCTCTCAAAAGCAAATTAAAACTCTTTTAAAAAAACACTTAGGAAATTGTTGCAACAAACCTTTGGTTGTTGCAACTAGCTCAAGGTAAAAGAGGTTTTAAAAAAGGAAACTATCATTTACAAAATTGTTGCAACAACATAACATATTCAAAAAGCTTTCAACTTTCATTTCAACATAAGCCTTTCAAACCCATTCTACTTAGCTTTTGGCGACGCGGCCAAAGAGTAATCGTCGATATTTCGAAAGAGGAAAAGGCCGTTACTTCTATCTTTCGATAGGATAACGGGTAATTCCTCGAAGTAGAATTACTCGCAGGACTCTTCGAAAACGTCCGCCTAAGGTTAAAGTCTAAAGAAAGAAAGAGCTTTTCTAAAAAGTTAAATTTCAACGTATCAAGTTTTTGGCGCCATTGCCGGGGATTTGTGTCGTTATTTTGAAATAGGAAACGCTATTAATTTTATCTTATATTTCACCTCTCTATCAATTATATATTTTACTTTCATCTTAAAAACAAAACAAAAAATTATTAATTAAGAAAAAAAAAACCTATCTAAGAAAAAGGAAAATCCAAAATCTTCAAAAAATATATATAAAGATATATCTCTTTTTTACCACCTCTTATAAACACATATTTGCAAAATTTAAAACCTTTTGCAATTATAAACATTTTGCTTATATATTTACAAACATACATATATATGTTCATATAAAACCAAACAAAACAAAACCTTAAAAATTACCCAAAAAAAATATATATAGCGATATTTTCTACTTACGAAAAGAAAATCAAAAAAATATATTTTCCCCCTCTTTCTTTCTTTCCTTCTTTTTCTTCCTTGTAAAAATATTTCCAAAATAAAAACATCAAAAAATCTATAAAAAGAAACAAAAACTCTTTCTTCCAAAAAAAAATTAATTAAAGAATAGTGTATGACCCGAGGAGAATCTTCGGATAATCCAATTTTACCTTTTGATCCTGAAATCGAGCGCACGCTTCTCGAGCGTCACCGATCTTGTAATCAAAATCTACAAATAGATCCCGAAGAATCCGTCGGCGATATACATATAGGCGTGATGGGCGATCCTAATCTAAATGCGGCCCCACAGCGGACCATGGCCTATTATGCTAGGCCAAATTTAGAGGATACAGGATCGAGCGTCACCCGCCCCGCGGTAGCTAATAATAATTTCGAAATCAAATCCAGCATAATTCAAATGGTACAATAGTCGATTCAGTTCGACGGTTTGCCAGATGAGGACCCAAACGAACACCTTTCAATTTTTTTAGAAATTTGCGACACCTTCAAGATTAATGGCGTCAGCAATGACGCCATTCGCTTGCGCTTATTTCCCTTTTCCCTGCGGACAAAGGCTAAATCGTGGTTGACTTCTCTTCCGAGAGGGTCCATAACCACGTGGCTCGAATTGACGGAGAATTTTCTAACTAAATATTTTCCTCCGTCAAAAACCGCTAAATTACGCATTGATATCGAATCCTTCATTCAATTCGATTCTGAGTCTCTCTACGAGACTTGGGAGCATTTTAAAGAATATTTGCATAGGTGTCCTCATCACGCGCTACCAACTTGGCTATAGGTACAAACGTCCTATAACGGCTTGAATTTCTCAACGAGACAGATGATCGACGCAGCCGCCGGGGGAACGTTAAACAACAAAACCCCGGAGGCCGCTCAAGCTCTGATCGAAGAAATGGCCATGAACGCGTACCAATGGAATGTGCCAAGGTCGCGTCCTAATAAATCGGCTGGTCTTTTTGAAGTGGATGCCACTACTTACTTAAACTCGCAGGTAGAGCAGCTAAGTAAGCAAGTGGCGGAGATGACTGCTTCCTCCTCCACTCCCGCTTGGGCTAATAATCCTAATAATAATAATAATTTTAATAATCCTAATAATAATTTTAATACTCATAATAATAATAATCTAAATAATAATAATAATATCGAGGAATCGGTGGAGTACGTTGGCAATCAAGTGCGGGCGCCCTTCAATCCTAATAACAACCCTTATAGTAATAACTATAATCCGGGTTGGAGGAGCCACCCGAACTTCTCCTGGAGTAATCCTAACAACGCGCAATGCCCCCCACCTGCGATCCCGCAAGGATTTCCGCAAGGATATCCCCAAGGATTTCAGCAGGGCTTTCCACCTCCCCCTCGAAAACCTACTTCGCTCGAGGAGATTTTTACAAAATACATAGCGTCCAACGAGGCAACTATCCGGAATATAACCGGATCGCTAAAAAATTTAGAAATGCAGGTTGGACAGCTCGCTAAAAAGATCTCCGAGCGGCGACTTGGAGCATTGCCAGGAAACTCGGAGCAGAACCAGCGTGAAAATGCACACGCCATTACCCTTCGCAGCGGCAGGGAGGTCGACTCCCCATTGCGGGTTGAGCATCAGGTAACTATTTCGCCTCCGACCCTCCACCCTCGTCTTCAATTTTAGTAGATAAGGAAAAAACATTAGCGCCGGGCATTTTGAGCCCGCAAATTCCTTACCCCGCAAAAATTAATAAAGAGAAGGAGGACAAACATTATCAAAAAAATTTACGAATATTAAAACAATTTCAAATTAACGTCCCCTTCTGCGAGGCACTCTCTCAAATGCCGAAATACGTGAAATACCTTAAGGAGCTCCTTTCTAATAAAAAGAAGCTCAAGGGTATTTCGTGTGTTTCATTAAATGCGGAATGCTCGGCGGTCCTACTTAATAAATTGCCGCCAAAACTAAACGACCTGGGAAGGTTTTCCATCCCGTGCCTTTTTGTCAATCTATTAATAAAATACGCCCAAGCGGACCTGGGAGCGAGCATTAATTTAATGCCCTTCTCCCTCTTTAAAAAACTAGATTTGGGTGTTCCCACCCCAACGAAAATGAGCATCCAACTCGCGGATCGCTCGATAAAATATCCTATCGGGGTAGTGGAGGACGTTTTGGTCAAGGTTGACAAGTTTATCTTCCCGGTAGACTTCGTCATCCTCGACATCGAGGAGGACGCCGAGGTACCAATTATCCTCGGTAGCCCTTTCCTCGCGACCTCCCGAGCATTAATTGATGTGAGTAACGGTCGCCTCCTCCTTCGGGTAGGGGACGACGAAGTTACCCTTCATATTAATCCTTCGATGCGAAACTCTTTATCGAACGACGATTCCTGCTTTCACTTAGAATCCGCGTTCGGGGATGAGTGTTCTTCGCTTGCAGAATTACTCGCTTTAACATTAGACGATCTGGATCTGGCGAACCTCGCCCCTTTGGACGAATTACCGCCAGATTCGCCTTTCGAGTCTTTTAATTCTAAAAGTTTAAAAATTACAACTTCTTACGAAGAACCCCCGGTCTTGGAGCTTAAGCCACTCCCCGACCATTTAAAATACGCTTTTCTCGTCGCGGACTTAAAACTCCCGGTTATTATTTCGTCTTCTTTAACCGATTCGGAAACCTCTGAATTAGTTAAAGTTTTGTCCACGCATCGCCATGCAATTTCATGGCAAATTTCAGATATTAGGGGGATAAATCCCTCTTTTTGCACGCACAAAATTTTCTTAGAAGATAATTCACGCAAGACCATCCAGCCTCAGCGACGACTTAACCCGAATATGCGAGATGTCGTTAAGGCTGAAGTAATAAAACTCCTGGATGCGGGGATTATCTACCCTATATCCGACAGCACGTGGGTTAGTCCCATTCATGTCGTGCCAAAAAAGGGCGGTCTAACTGTAGTGGCGAATCAAAACAACGAATTAATTCCAACCCGTACTATTACGGGTTGGCGGGTGTGCATCGATTACCGAAAATTAAATGATGCCACCCGAAAAGACCACTTTCCGTTACCGTTTATCGATCAAATTCTGGAGCGACTTTCGGGTCATCCATATTACTGTTTTCTCGATGGTCTTTTGGGGTTTTTACAAATTCCTATCTCCCCCGAAGACCAGGAGAAAACTACCTTTACGTGCCCCTTCGGTACCTTCGCATACCGAAGGATGCCGTTCGGCCTCTGCAATGCGCCCGCTACATTCCAACGATGTATGATGGCGATCTTTGGAGAGATTGTAGAGGATATTATGGAAGTCTTTATGGATGACTTCTCGGTCTTTGGAAGCTCCTTCCAAAATTGTTTAAAAAAATTTAGATCGAGTCCTCCAACGATGCGAAGACACGAACCTGGTTTTAAACTGGGAGAAGTGTAATTTTATGGTTCGAGAAGGCTTAGTTCTCGGACACAAAATTTCCGCAAGAGGGATGGAGGTCGACAAGGCCAAGGTCGAAATAATCGAAAAACTTCCCGCGCCCTCAAATATAAAATCTATTCGTAGTTTTCTTGGCCACGCGGGTTTTTATAGGCGGTTCATTCAAAAATTTTCTAAAATAACAAAACTGCTAACCCACCTCTTGGAGAAGGAATCTCCATTTATTTTTGATGATGCGTGCGTAGAGGCATTTGAACTTATAAAAGAAAAACTTATCCATTCTCCCATTCTGGTGGCGCCCGATTGGACCCTTCCATTTGATATTATGTGTGACGCGAGCGATATAGCGGTAGGGGCCGTATTAGGCCAACGCGTAAATAAATATTTTCATCATATCTATTACGCATCCCGCACGCTCACGGCCGCACAGGCTAATTACACGACCACGGAAAAGAAACTCCTTGTCGTCGTCTTCGCCATCGATAAGTTTAGGCCCTACGTCACGCTTTCAAAAATTATAGTATTTACCGACCACTCCGCCCTAAAATATTTATTAGATAAAATAGATGCTAAGCCCCGCCTTCTTCGATGGGTCCTCCTATTACAAGAATTTGATTTAGAGATCCGGGATAAGAAGGGGGCCGAAAATTTAGCGGCCGACCACCTCTCTCGTTTAGAGCGCCCGATCACGGAAGCGCTCGTCGAACCGGAAATCGATGATCGATTTCCCGAGGAGCGTCTTTTAACTTTATCAAATTTAAAAACTTCTCCCATCCCTTGGTTCGCGGATTACGCCAACTATTTAGTTGTGCGGGTGCTTCCAAAAGACTTTTCAAAACAGCAAAAGAAGAAATTCTTTTCTGATTTGAAAAACTACTTTTGGGAGGACCCTTTCCTATTTCGCGTTTGCGCAGACCAAGTCGTGCGAAGATGCGTTTCGAGCGAGGAGGGTGCACAAATATAGCGGCACTGCCACGAGGGGCCGGCCGGGGGGCATTTTCAAGCCAACCGGACAGCGCAGAAGGCGCTGGAGGAGGGCTTTTATTGTCCCGCTCTCTTCAAAGACGGTCACACTTTGTGAGCGCATGTGATAGCTGTCAACGGTCGGGTAACATCTCTCGTCGCGACGAGATGCCCCAAAAGTTTTATTTAGAATGCGAGATTTTTGATTTATGGGGCATAGATTTCATTGGCCCCCTACCTCCTTCATATACAAATCGCTACATTTTAGTGGCGGTCGACTACGTATCTAGGTGGGCGGAAGCGCAAGCTCTCCCCACCAACGATGCGAGAGTCGTCGTCAAATTCCTAAAAAAATTATTTTCTCGCTTCGGTACGCCCCGTGCGATAGTTAGTGATAGGGGTACGCACTTTTGCAACGCCCAGTTTGCAAAAACATTAACCAAATATGGCGTTACGCATAAGCTCGCCACCGCCTATCACCCCCAAATGAGCGGACAAGTGGAGGTAGTAAATCGAGAAATTAAGCGAATATTAGAAAAAACCGTTTCCACTAATAGGAAGGATTCGGCAATTAAATTAGATGACGCGTTGTGGGCATATCGTACGGCGTACAAGACCGCAATCGGTTGTACGCCTTATCGATTAGTCTACGGCAAGGCGTGCCATTTGCCCATAGAATTAGAGCACCGCGCTTTTTGGGCGTTAAAGCTTTTAAATCTCGATCATAATTTAACCGCCGAAAAATGGAAATTCCAATTAAACGAACTTGATGAATGGCGTGCGAACGCCTACGAGAGTAATAAATTTTATAAGGAACGCTCTAAATTTTACCACGACCGAAAAATTAAATTTCCAAAATCATTTGCGCCGGGCGATCTCGTCCTCCTATATAATTCACGTCTTCGTCTTTTTCCGGGGAAACTAAAATCCCGTTGGTCCGGCCTCTTTCAAGTGAAAGAGGTTTGGCCATACCGGACCGTCCTTATAACCCACCTGGAAAAAGGCGACTTAAAAGTTAACGGTCACCGACTAAAACTCTACCACGCGGGGGATCAACTGGGAGAGAAGCTAAACTCCATACCCCTCCCCCACCTCTAAAAAGATCGTACCCCACCAACGCGTCAAGCTACGAAACGGTAAACAAAGCGCTCGTGGGAGGCACCCCCATATTTATCTCATTACGCTCTTTTTTTTATTGTTCTTATACACACAAAAAAATGATGAAATAAATTTTAATTTCAAAACAAAAAACTTAAACAAAAATATAATTAATAATAATAATAAATAATAATAATAATAATAAATAATAATAAAACAAAATGAAAAATAATATTAATAACTATGCATATTTTAAATTATCATTCTTTTTCCAAAAAGAAACATAAAACAAAATAAAATAATGCAAAAACTTTAAAACAAAAATCAAAAAGAATTTTGGGAATTTTAAGATAAGACAATAGGAAGTTTCTCAAAGTAGGATTACTCGACAGACCCGAGAGGGGATTTTTGTCAATATTTCGAAATGAGAAAACCCCGTTGCTTTTACCTTTTTATTTCTCTTATTTCTTCCTTGCTTTTTATCTTAAAGCTTTTTCTTTATTTACTTTATTTTATCTTTCTTAAAATTTTGATATATTTTAAAACATGCATATTTCAAAATTAAAACCAAAACAAAAAATATATATATAATATAAATAATAAAATAAAAATGATGCTAAAAATTTATTTTTATCATACCCCAAAAAATATATGATCACATATATACTTTTAACTTCTTTTATACGTATTTTATTCGTGTTTTGTACATTTCGGAAAACTAAAACAAACCAAAAAAACAATTTTGTATATATTCGTGAAGTTCCTTTTTATTTTGTAACTATTCTTGTATATATTTTATCTATTTTGTAATTAAATCTTCACATTTTTGTAAATATTTTCGTTCCTCACACTTAACTTCAACATTGAGGACAATGTTGGCTTTAAGTATGGGGGCGTGTTTTCCCTCTTTTAATTTCTTGTAAATATTTTTATCCCTTTCTTTAAAAAGAAAAAATAAACAAAAAAAAAAATTTACAACATACCAAAAGTTGTTATAACATACCTAAAGTTATTACAACAACTTTTTCCCTCTCTCTTTATTCCTCTTTTCTTTTTGTAAATTTGTTATGTAAATATATATAACTAAAATTAAAACCCCAAAAGAAAAATTATTAATTAACTTAGAAAAAAAACAAAAAAAAAACAAACAACAAAATTTTTTTTTTCATATAAATATTTTATTTTTATTGTTTCTTTTGTATATTAAAAAAATCCTTATATAAAAATCAAAAATATATGATGAAAAATTTCATTAAAATCCCAAAAAAAAAATTCATATTTGTATTTTTACTTTTCTTTCTTTTCTTTTCATTAAGTATTTATGTATTTTGTATAATCAAAATCTTAAAAACTCAAAAAAAAATATTGAAAAACTTATCAAAAAATCCAAAAATAAAATAAAACCCCTACTTAGCTTTTTGTTATCTCCAAGGCTAGGTTAGTTTTATCTTTAAGTGTTTTTCATTATTTTTGATTTACTAAATCATTTTTATTTTTATCATAGTTTGAAAATTTAAATCTAGGAATTTTAGTAGTAAACATCATCTTGTGATTTTAGTTTAAATCGAGAAAAAACCTTTTAGCACTACTTCGAGTTTACCCTAAGAAGTTTCTTTTTGTATTATATCGGCAAACCATCTTTAGATTTAATTATTCTTACTTCGAAACTTGTGAAACTTTAGGAATGTTTTTAATCTACTAAATTTTGCTCTCAAATACTTTTTTATTATTCTAGATTTTCCTTTGAAACCCCCTTGTATTTAGCTTGGCAATAAAAAAAATTAGAAGGAGTTTAAAAGAAATCCTGTGTCAATGGGAATAAAAAGATTCTGTAAATGCAGGCACCCAATATTGTTAAAAGAAATCCTGTGTCAATGGGAATAAAAATTCCGTAAACACGGGCATTGGGTTAAAGTTAAAAGTTTCAATTATCCCTCGTAAACCAAAGTTGGGAGTCAAAGTAAAACCAAACCAAAAGATGGGGTGAGAGGATAAAATTCATCACCCCTAATCCTTGCACTCTTCTTCCTGCCAAGGCTACCCCTTTTTCCCCTACCCTTTAGCCAATAAAATTGTAAGCTAGATTTTAATTTAAAAAGTTTACGAGAGCATAATTAGTAGGTTTTATTTATTCTTGAAAATTTTCTTTAAAAAGTTAAGAGTTTTTATAATTCCTTTCTAAATAAAGGTGCTAATAATTACAATATAAGACGCCATTAAGCAAACTTTTGAAGTCTTATAGCTAAAACTTTTTCGCTCTTTTTAAATCATTTTCATAATTTAAGACTTACCCCTTTAAATCTCCTAAATTTATTTAGATCTTACTTTTGATTAAATAAAACTTTAGTAAATTAGAAATTTTATTAAACGTCTTATAGGTATCGCTTACTTTTGCCCTGGAATAGCAAAAGCTTAAGTATGGGGATGTTTGATGAATAGTATTTATACATTTTTTTCTGTATAGTTTTTAGTGTATTTTTGCTTATAATTATAAATAATCTATGTAATTAAATAAATAAATTGTTTGTTTTTGTTATTTTGACTTTTAACTAAGTTTTATTTTAATTTGATAAACTTTCTGTCTTTTTGTTAAGACACGCCCTCGGACACGCCCGTGTCCAAGGGCGTGTTCACTAATCCCTAACATTTTCATCTCTCTGTTCTTTTTCCAGCTCAAACATCAAGTCACGCCCTCGGTCACGCCCATGACCGAGGCCGTGTACATGGTCACGCCCGTGTTGGATGTTCATCCCAGATTCAAGTCACTAAAGGTTCATTCCTTCTAGAAGAATCAAGTCACGCCCGTGACCGATGCCGTGTACTTGGTCACGCTCGTGACCCATCAATTCCTTCCAGAAGAACAAAAGACACGCCAGGTGTCACGCCCAGTTCAAGCTCCAGCCAACCGACCTAGGTCACGCCCGTGACCGAGGCCATGTACATGGTCACGCCCGTGTTCTTCCGAGGATTCCACTCAAGCCTTCTAGATGCCTGCCTGGATCCAGCTGTTCTGACTATTCGCACCCCAAGTCGTGTCACGCCCTCAGACACGCCCGTGTCCGAGGGCGTCTAATTCCAAAATTTTGCCTATAAATAGCCAGATTCGGCTGAGGGTGGGGGTTCAGAATTTTGAGAGCTTTTCTTGAGATTGTGGGCCATCTTTTGCTGTTTTCCTAGTTTTTGTGTTTAAGTAATTTTTGCACTCTTTCTCTCTCTTGTTTTGTAACCTTTTTATTATGGAAATGAAATAGATTTGCTTGTTTTGTAATTTGTCTCTCTCTTTGTTTTGGTGAAAGTGTGTGTGTGTTCTCTTTTATATTTTTCTCTTTTTTTTTATTTTGTTATTTTAATTAGATTTCCTTTTTAATTTGGGTGTGTGTGTGTATGAGGGTAATTTTAATGTTTTTAGCTTTCTTTTAATTTTAGATGGTTTCATATTAAAGTGTGTGTGTGTATGAGTATAGATTTTGTTTTCTTTAACTTAGATTTCAATTAAAGTAAGTGTGTGTGTGTGTGTATGAGTATAGATTTTGTTTTCTTTAACTTAGATTTCATTTCAAGCAAGGGTGTGTGTGTGTAGGTGGATAAATTTTGCGCCTTTTTAGTAATTCAATAGCTTAGCTTTCATTTCCGTCACGCATTTATTTACCGCCTATCCATTTGGATAGGACTCGTCACGCATTTATTTCCCGCCTATCCATTTGGATAGGACTCGTCACGCATTTATTTCCCGCCTATCCATTTGGATAGGACTCGCTCACGCATTTATTTCCCCTCTACCTATTTGGGTAGGGATCGCATTTCCTTAATTTCTGTAATTTACTGCTTTCATTTTAATTCCGTAGAGTGCGTGAGTTTTCAATTAGTGCGTCTTTTGTTTTTAATATAATTGCTTTTTGCTAATTCCGCTAACCGCTCAATCGCTTAAAATCGCCGTAGTTATCATTATCGCTTTATAAAACTCTAAAAAATTCTAAGCAAAACTACTTTCTAAATTAACATTTTCGTGCTTTCTCGCTTTTTATCGCAATTATCGTTAAACGCACGCCAACCTTAATTTTCGTCATTAGTTTTTCTACAAAGCTATAAAAATCAATTCAAATCTCTTTTCGATAAAATAATAGCGCGTTCCGTAGAAGTAGAAATAATCGATACGACCTTCGAAAAATACGACCTTGATATTTCAAAAGAAATATCCTATACTACTATCGATAAGGTCCACTTGCTTTTATTGATTTTAGTCTGGATAATTATATAAACCCAAAAGCTTTCTCTCAAATGCAAATTAAAACTCTCTTAAAAAAACACTTAGGAAATTGTTGCAACAAACCTTTGGTTGTTGCAACTAGCTCAAGGTAAAAGAGGTTTTAAAAAAGGAAACTATCATTTACAAAATTGTTGCAACAACATAACATATTCAAAAAGCTTTCAACTTTCATTTCAACATAAGCCTTTCAAACCCTTTCTACTTAGCTTTTAGCGACGCGGCCAAAGATTAATCGTCGATATTTTGAAAGAGGAAAAGGCCGTTACTTCTATCTTTCGATAGGATAACGGCTAATTCCTCGAAGTAGAATTACTCGCAGTACTCTTCGAAAACGTCCGCCTAAGGTTAAAGTCTAAAGAAAGAAAGAGCTTTTCTAAAAAGTTAAATTTCAACGTATCAAAGATCGTCGACCGCTGAGACTCGGCAAGATCGTCGAACGCAGAGAAGACGTGGTATCGTCGACTTCATCAAAGTGGCGGTGTCGTCGAGAAAGAATAAACATCGTCGTGAAGAAGCCTTGTCGCTGAAAAGGCTAAGTATGACTGATGGCGATGAACATCGACGCAAAGAAAGAATGTCGTCGAAAAGACTGAAGAAGGGCAGCTGAAGACAAGCAAATGGTCGAGTATGATCTGTAGACATTATATCACTCATGTCGTCAAGAGAACAACATGATTACGACGACAGTCTACAAGAAGGAAGATCACGACGACACAGTAAGAGATGGCGTATCGTCGTCTATTCAGAAGAGCAAGAATGTCTCGTATCGTCGAGATACCAGTATGAGAGGCAGAAGCAAGAACAACTGAAGATTTATCAAGGCGTAATGGTTCGACAAAGTTCTATCATCGAGATATTTTCCATGACATCGTAACGATGGAAGTATCATCGAGACAGATTCAAATGTTGCAGATGCGCTGTCAGCATTTAATGTCGCCGCATAATTATCTATCAGCAATTATTGCTGTCATCATTCAACACGTGTTATTAAGGAATGGAGCGTCTAACACTTAAGGAATATTCTCAGAAGACCGTTAAGAGGTTCGCTGTCTTATAAAAGAGAAAAGAGGTCGCCCTAAAGAAAAAAATAAACAGAAAAGAACTTGCGCATACAGAAAATAGAAATATACAAGCGGCACAAGAAAGAAAGAGAAAAAGAAGAAGCAGTCACCTTCATCGACTGCTAATAAGCCAATCCTCATCAGGCTAAGAGAAGATTGAAGAAGATCCATTGCTGAAAGATCAAATCAAAAAGTATCTTCTTCAACCTTAAAGAAGCCGATCCTCAATAGGCTAAAGTTACCAATCTTAATCCGGCAGAAGTAACAGTCTCTTTACTGTAATCTTTGTGTAGGGCTTGCGGGCCTGATTGTCAAGCTTGAGGGCTTGAGACCTGTGAGGCTTGAGGGCCAGGGAAGAGGCTTGACTTGCGGGTCAGCTGTGTCGGGCTTGCGGGCCTGATTGTCAAGCTTGAGGGCTTGAGACCTATGAGGCTTGAGGGCCAGGGCAGAGGCTTGACTTGTGGGTCAGCTGTGTAGGGCTTGCGGGCCTGATTGTCAAGCTTGAGGGCTTGAGACCTGTGAGGCTTGAGGGCCAGGGCAGAGGCTTGACTTGCGGGTCAGCTGTGTAGGGCTTGCGGGCCTGATTGTCAAGCTTGAGGGCTTGAGACCTATGAGGCTTGAGGGACATGGCAGGGGCTTGACTTGTGGGTCAGGTGTGTAGGGCTTGAGGGCCTGATTGTCGAGCTTGCGGGCTCGGGGGCAGTAGGGGCTTGAGGTCTTAGGCTGTTGGACTTGCGGGTCCATGTTGTAAGGCTTGAGGGCCTGAAGTTTTTGGCGGAGTTTGCTAATCCTTGCACACTGCTGGGTAGGCGCAGAGGGACAGAGGACTACTCAAGACACCCTGTCTTGAGGAACCTCTATAGATCTTGTGTCGCCTGGTATACTTTATCTGTGTTTATCTGTGCGATATTTTCTGTGTTGTGCTTGTATATTTGGAACTCGCCTAAATAAATCAAAAAGTATCCAGATCACCTAACACCCCCCCCCCCCCCCCCTAGGTGAACGTTCCATAACTAACACCTTAAAATAAAATGACATTCAATTGAAAGAGATGTAGTGAGCCTATGCTAGAATGAAGCTTTAATATTTAAAATATCTAGCATGCCTCCTATCAGAAAACATTCCCAGAGAGCAAGCATATAAATGACTAGCAAATATCAGCAGAAAAAAAATGCAGCAAGTAGTCTAACACAAGCTATGGGCGTCAACAAACTGACACGAACTCACAGAAAAAAATACAAGCCTAACTAAGACAACACAGCAGCTACCTCACCTGTTGCAACAACCACTGCCTGGAGTCACCAGCCCAAGATCTATAACTGCTACTACTCCGAGCATGAGGCATTCAAATGAAAAGAACGCCTCAGCAAGAGGATGCGGAAGTGGCAGCTAAAACAAAAAGAAACTTATACACAACATGTATATTTGATCAAGAATGACAATAAGGAGAAACCATACACTGAGTGCGATAAAAATCTATCTCATAGCCATTGATTTGGCAAAGAAGAACATTAATAATAATAATAATAAATAAAAGAGGCTGATCAGCTCAAAAAGAGTGCATCATTAACACCGGGCACAAAGTAGTACTGAGGCGGTGGCTCTCTTTCCAACACAAACCATCAGACTATAATAGAGCCACCGGATGTAATGATTCACAAACAGGCACTGTGGCGGCAGCTCTTTCCACTAACACCCATAGCCCAACAAATCAGAAATAGGCATTTATGTGGTGGCATCTTTCCCATTCACACCAACTAGCCACAAAAATCCAGCAATTTGGAAAAAGAAAGAACAAAAACAATATTATAGTTTCCAAATAGATAAAGACTATATTCTATCATTTAGTCTATGGATAAATGGTGATTAAAATTCCGCTTGCACGAAATGAAATCCGAACTAGCAATCCGAGAAGGCAAGTATACCTATCGAACTGTAGTATAGGAACACAAGTGTCGTATTAAAATCCGAGAACCGTTGATTACTTATACTCAAACGAATTACTATTATTTTATCTTAATAATTTTTTTGGAAGGTTTTGTCTGCTAAGTTGAAATAAAAGCTGGATAAAAGTACGGCTAAACGATGATTAAGAAATAGCACTCGATCTTGACTTACTTCGGCTTAAGTTGATCAAAATTCAAAAGCAAACTTAAAACTTAATAAAGTAAGGGTAGCTTGACCGTGGGGGTTCCAATAGTTTGAACATGCTTCTCTCGAAGATATGCCCAACTGAGTTTAGGAAAATCCGACCGAACTCTCGTCCCGTATTCGAATACCTAAAACTCGCTTTAAGTGGTGAACCCCGCTATTGGGTTTGACTCCAATCCAGGAGATTTACGTCATTCTCTCTCGAGAAATGTGTGTAACTCTCTTTACTCTTAAGTGCTCACTTCAGACTATCGGCCTCTCGGCTAACCAAGAATGAAAGCAAAGGTGGGGATTATATATCGATAATATAGCTCCACTAAATTTTAATTAAGAGTAAATCTAAGGCCCAACACTTTAGAAAGTGAAAGAAGACTAAAGGATCATAACTTGATCAACTCATCCTCAGATCATCAAGATCGAGTACTATGAGGATTTAGTTACTCATGGTGGAGGGGTAGGAGAGAGAAATGATGAAGATTTTAAGAGAACAAAAACATACAATTTTTATTAAACAAAAGTTCAACTGAGATTACATTTGCATGGAAAGCCTACTAAGCATTAGTAATACACTATAAAGGAAATTACAAAGGCATTACAACATTCATATGAAAACTAGAAAAGGAAATGCATTGAAATAAGAGAGAGAAAGAGAATAAAATGACAAGAAAATTACTGAAAATAGAGTAGTAGCACTAGTTCTCTCTCCAAAAACTGAGTTGGGAAAGCTTGGAGGTCATTTCAATTTATAGAAATTTTTCTGCCTCGGTCACGCCCTCAGTCACGCCCGTGACTAGGGGCGTGACATTGTTTAATCAATTATGCGTCTTGGATCAGGTTCGGCGCACGATTCTGACGCGATTTGATGGGTCACGCCCTAGGTCACGCCCGTGACTGAGGGCATGACCATTTCGGTGGTTAGCTCGGGTCATGGGCGATGGCGGCGATCATGGGCGCTGGCGGCTGGCTGACGTGGCAGTCACGGGCGTGACTGGAAGCACGCCCATGTAACAGTGGCGTGACCAATTCGGTGGTCAGCTGGTCGAATCTGAGCTGTTCACGGGCTGGTCACGGGCGTGGCTTGCGTGTCACGGGCGTGACTTGTGTGTCACGGTCGTGTACTTTGGGCGTGTCTGACCAGATCTTCTGAATTATGTTGGCAGCAGCTTAACTGGAAACAGCAACTTACACGCCCTAGGTCACGGGCGTGACCTAGGGCGTGACTTAGGAAATTTTGCATTTTTGACCTGAAAATTCAGAAAACTTAAGTTAGCACTAAAAATAGGAAAATGAACCAAAATTGCATTTAGGTAAACAACAATAAGCAAAAAGTAAGAGTAAATAACCTAAAAAATAACCTAATTAAACTAACTAGATTTAGTATTATCAAATTCCCCCAAGCTTACACTTTGCTTGTCCCCAAGCAAAGAAATATGCTTTAGCTAATAAAATAAAATGACTAATCAAAAAGATTTAATTATGCTAAACACGAGTACCTTGCGAAATTCCAAGTAGGGAGAATAGTGAAAAGGAAACCTAAAATAAGTACTTTATTTAAGCTTAATTTTTATACCCTTTACTAACAAAAATTAATCATCCAAAATTTTAACTAAAAAGTTTTAAAATAAAATTGAGCAAAGTAACAAGTGAGATAGTGAATTGAATTGTTACTAAACCCTAAGAGACAAATTATAATTATATCATTCTAAGAACAAGGATCTAAATTCATACCCAAGACTTAACTATTCTACTTTTCTTCTTTACTTAGCTAAAGCAAATTTAGGAGCATGAATCAAGAGGACTTTATTAGGACCGAAATGTTTGGTTTAGGCATATGATTTGGAATGGGAATCGAAGATAAAAGTGATTGCTATAATCACACTAAACAATAAACATGAGTTTTATAAAATTTCTGATATGAATGATAAGAGGCAATCCTTCATTATAAGCATATAGCATATTTTCTTTCTTTCTCTTTCATAGCCAATTTTTTTTTTTTTTATAAAACTCACACTAACATTTTTTTTTTTGAAATTTTGGCAAAGATAACTAATACAAATATGCTTAAAATATCTCCTTTTTGAGCAAATTCTTTTCTTTGAAGCTCTCCATGCAATAAACCAATCACACTCTTTTAGAAATTTAAATAAAACTCAAAGTGTTAGTGTGATTCAAATAGGTTTAGAAATTTTGGCTTTGGTGAAAAATTTGATAAGTGGAGGTGACAATAAAACATGGGAAAAGGCTCAAAAGAGGCTAACAACGGGTTTCTTTTTAAGGGTTGGCATGAAGGCTCAAACTTAAAACAAAAATGGCCTAAATCATTTCCATTGCTCTCTAAATTTAGTTAAAGCATGAGTTTTGAAGGATTTCAAAAAGTAAGCCCTAGATATTAAATAAAGACTAATGAACTTATCCTGAAAATAAGAATAATAAGCGTCTAGGATTATTCACATTTACTACACAAATCAAAAGTTAACCCTGCAAAATATATCTAAAAATGAAGAGGAAAATAGTGGATGAAGAATTTTTTACGAAAGTAAAGAAGATAAAAGAGAAAACGATAAGGAAAGTACAAGATTTTAGAAAAAACTTTTCAGATTAACATGCTACCTAGAATTAGAACACTACATGAGTCAACAATTTACTTGTGAAACATAATTAAAAGTAGGATTAGAAATTTTGAAATTAACTAAGGCTATATAAAATATTTTGGGAAAAACAAAACATAAAGCAAGGGGTACTATTGATTTTACCAAAATCTAATTTAGACTACTAAAACAAAAGAAAAGAATACATTCTCCCCCAAGCTTACGATAGACATTGTCCTCAATGGAAAAGGAGAGTGAAGGAAGGGGTAACTAAGAAAAGAAATTAAAACTGAAAAACTGAAATAGGCACTTCCCTGGATTTATGGGCTTGAAAGGATGTGTGATGCCGCTCCCCCTTGTTGGCGCTTTGAATCTTCATGAAATATTATCTTGAATTTTTCTTGAAACCAGCAATGTTGAAGCAGGCGATCGCCGAAGTAGAGTGTATCGGAGCCGCCCAGGGCCAAAGAAAAATTAAAACAACAAATTTTAAAAACCTTGGGTTGCCTCCCAAGAGCGCCCTCTGTTTAATGTCGTTTGAGCTCGACTAAAAGAATATAGTTCAAAAGTTAATCCAAATTATTACAGTCCAGACAAAAGAAGTTTTTCACTGTCCATGTCAACATTGTCACCAGAAAAATAAAGTTTTAAACGATGCCCATTAACCTTGAAATCACCCTTATCTGGGTGTGATATCAAAACAGTTCCATACGGATAAGCTTCCTTTACATTAAAAGGACTTGACCATCTAGATTTTAATTTTCCAGGAAATAAACGTAGACGAGAATTATAAAGTAATACTTGGTCGCCTGGTTTAAATGTTTTCGGGTGCCTTAAATTTTTATCGTGAAAGCATTTCGTTCGTTCCTTATATAATTTATTATTTTCATACGCATTGGAGCGCAACTCATCGAGTTCGTTGAGTTGGAATTTTCGAAGATCGGCGGTGGAGTGGGGATCAAAATTTAAAAATTTAAGGGCCCAGAAAGCACGATGTTCTAATTTGACCGGTAAATGGCACGATTTCCCATATACTAACCGATACGGTGTACAACCGATGGCGGTCTTGTACGCTGTTCGGTAAGCCCATAGAGCATCGTCTAATTTATGTGACCAGTCCTTACTTGAGGTGGAAACAGTTTTTTCTAAAATACGTTTGATTTCTCTGTTCACTACCTCGACCTGGCCGTTAGTTTGGGGGTGGTAAGCAGTTGAAAGCTTATGTGTAACGCCATATTTTAAAAGTGTTTTTGCAAATTGTGCGTTACAAAAGTGCGAACCCCTGTCGCTAACGATGGCCCTAGGAGTACCGAATCGAGAAAATAATTTTTTTAAGAAAATAATAACGACTCGGGAGTCATTGGTAGGAAGAGCTTGTGCCTCTGCCCATCGAGACACGTAGTCTACCGCAACTAAAATGTATTTATTACCATGGCTAGAAGGAAGAGGACCTACAAAATCAATTCCCCAAAGGTCGAAAACTTCGCAGTCGAGGAAATAATTTTGCAACATTTCATTTCTGGTCCGTTGGCAGCTATCGCACCGTCTCACAAACGATTGGGCATCTTTAAAAAGGCTAGGCCAATAAAAGCCTGCACTAAGTACTTTGTGAGCGGTCCGATTGGCTTGATAGTGCCCACCAGTCGGTCCTTCGTGTAAGTGTTTGAAAATATTTTGTCCTTCTTCGAAAGAAACACATCTCCTTACTACTTGGTCTGCACAAACAAAAAACAGATACGAGTCCTCCCAAAAATAATTCTTCAGGTCAGAGAAGAATTTCTTCTTTTGCTGATAGGAAAATTCTTTTGGGAGGACTCGAGCTACTAAGTAGTTGGCGAAGTTTGCAAACCAAGGAGAAGGAGTAGTGTTGATTGATAATAACTTCTCGTCGGGAAAATAATCATTAAAAGTTTGTTCATTTAAATCTTCAATAAATGGGTTATCTAATCGTGAAAGATGGTCCGCGGCCAAATTCTCAGCCCCCTTTTTATCTCGGATTTCCAAGTCGAACTCCTGGAGGAGCAAGACCCAGCGAAGTAAGCGTGGTTTGGCATCCGGTTTAGAAAGTAAATATTTGAGGGCCGAGTGGTCCGTAAAAACAATAATTTTTGAAAGCGTAATATAAGGTCGAAATTTGTCGAATGCAAAAATAACTGCTAATAATTCTTTCTCCGTTGTGGTATAGTTCGCTTGCGCGGATGTAAGTGTTTTACTTGCGTAGAAAATAGGGTGGAAGTTTTTAGATATACATTGTCCTAAAACGGCTCCCACCGCAAAGCTACTTGCATCACACATGATTTCGAATGGAAGGTCCCAGATTGGAGCTATCATAATTGGCGCATTTATTAGCTTATTTTTGATTAATTGAAAAGCAGATAAGCATGTATCATCAAAAATAAATGGAGTGTCTTTTTCTAAAAGATGAGTGAGTGGTTTGGTAATTTTCGAAAAATCTTTTATAAACCGCCGGTAAAAACCGGCATGTCCTAGAAAGCTTCTTATGGCCTTAACGTTGGTTGGCGGTGGCAGTTTTTCGATCACTTCTATTTTTGCTTCATCGACCTCAATTCCTCTTGCTGATATCTTATGACCTAAAACCAATCCCTCCCGTACCATGAAATGACATTTTTCCCAGTTCAGGGCGAGATTGGTCTCCTCACACCGTTCTAACACTTTTTCTAAATTTTCTAAACAAAAATCGAAGGAATCACCAGACACGGAAAAGTCATCCATAAATACCTCCATAATACTTTCTACGTACTTGTCGAAAATGGCCAACATACACCGTTGAAATGTTGCCGGCGCATTACATAAGCCAAACGGCATTCTTCGATAGGCGAAGGTGCCGAAAGGACAAGTAAACATCGTTTTCTCCTGGTCCTCGGGCGAGATGGGAATTTGGAAGTAGCCCGAGAGACCATCGAGAAAACAATAAAAGCTATGGCCGGATAATCGTTCTAAGATTTGATCGATGAATGGCAAGGGGAAATGGTCCTTGCGGGTGGCGTCGTTCAATTTGCGATAATCAATACACATACGCCACCCAGTCACCGTCCGTGTTGGGATTAAGTCATTATTATCATTTAACACTACCGTGATACCTCCCTTTTTAGGAACTACTTGAACGGGGCTTACCCATTTGCTATCTGAAATTGGATAGATAATTTCTGCGTCTAATAATTTCACGACCTCACCCTTTACTACTTCTTTCATGTTTGGGTTTAATCGGCGTTGAGGTTGAATAGAATTTTGTGAATTATCTTCCATTAGAATTTTGTGCATGCAGAAAGATGGACTTATGCCCTTAATATCAGAAATCTGCCAAGCAATTGCTTGGCGGTGTTTTTGTAAAACTTTTAGCAATTTGGCATTTTCAGATCCACTTAAATGGGCCGACACTATTACTGGTAACTTAGAGTCTTTTTCTAAAAATTCATATTTTAAATGATTGGGTAGTTCTTTAAGTTCTAAAGTGGGAGGTTCCTCGTATGAAGATTTGAAAGACTTTTCTTTTTCAAAAGTAATTTCTTCAAAAATTTTTGATTTAATTTGAAAATTTGAGGGGGCGGGAGCAATGGCCATTTTCATTTCTTGTAATATTTCAGTGGAGGTGTTTGAAGATGAACAAAAAGAAGAAGAACCATTTTCAGAAATACAAAAAGAAGGGTCTTCACTTAACACATCTAAGAAAAAACACGAATCGTCATTTTCTAGGGTATTTTTCATAGAGGGTGTTATGGAGAAGGTTACTTCATCATCTCCAACTCGGAGGAATAGCTTACCATTACTCACATCAATGATAGCACGGGAGGTGGCAAGGAAGGGGCGGCCAAGGATTAGGGGAACCTCGACATCCTCTTCAATGTCCAAAATGACAAAATCCACCGGGAAGATGAATTTGTCTACTTTTACGAGCACGTCCTCCACAATTCCCAGCGGATATTTTATCGTCCTATCTGCTAGTTGTATACTCATACGTGTGGGGCTAAGGGTGCCCACTCCTAACTTCTTAAACAAGGAGAATGGCATTAAGTTGATGCTTGCTCCTAAGTCGGCCAACGCGTTCTTTACAAATAGATCACCAAAGAGGCACGGGATAGAAAAACTACCCGGATCGTTAGCCTTTTTCGGTAATTTATTTGTTAGGATGGCGGAACACTCAGCATTTAAAGTTACGTGCGATAGATTTTCTAGCTTTTTCTTATTAGTTAGAAGATCCTTCAGGTACTTAGCGTACTTGGGCATTTGTGATATCGCTTCATGGAAGGGCAAATTGATGTGTATTTGCTTAAACATTTCCAGGAAGCGATGATATTGATCATCTAATTTTTCCTTGTTGAGTTGAGATGGATAAGGCGGGGCGGGGTTGCTTTTGAAAATATGAGGTGGAGTGATAAAATATGTTTGAGTGAGTGGTGTTTTTAAAATAGGGGCGGATCTTGCCTCGGGCTCTTCGCTAACTGGACCGGATACTTGCTTTCCACTCCGAAGAGTTACAGCTTTCGCTTGCTCTGGCTCGGTGTTAGCGGGAAGAGTCCCGGGCGGTCGCTCGGATATTATTTTGGCGAGCTGCCTGATTTGGTTTTCTAGATTTTTAACGGATCCGGCTAAGTTCCGGACGGTTGCTTCGTTCGTACTTATATATTTTGAAAACATCTCCTCCAAAGATGGAGTTTTTTGAAAGTTAACAGGGGGTGGAGGTGGTGTAAATTCATTTTGTAGAGGCGGGCGAGTTGTGTTTGCTGGATTACTCCAAGAAAAGTTCGGGTGATTACGCAACGCAGGATTATAATTATTCGGTAATTGAAAACCATGTGCATGAAAATTAGAAGCAGAATAATTATTATAAGCATTTCTATTGCCTACGAAATCAGCTTGTTCGGAGGTGGCTTTTGCGAATTCCCAAACCTGAGGTACGGAAGGAGCATTCATTTCAGATATCTTTTTGCTAAGCATTTCCACTTGTAGTGCCAGCTGGGAGACGTTATCCACTTCGTACATACCTGCAGGTTTGTTTGGGCGGGATCTTGGCACATTCCACTGATAGGTGTTCATGGCCATATCCTCAAATAGTTCAAGAGCGGCTTCCGGGGTTTTGTTATTTAAGGTACCACCGGAAGCGGCGTCTATCATTTGCTTAGTATGTTGATTTAGCCCGTTATAAAACGTCTGCACTTGTAACCATACAGGCAGAGCGTGATGAGGGCAACATCTTAAGAATTCTTTATACCTTTCCTAGGTATCATATAGCGTTTCAGAATCTATTTGGCAAAAAGAAGAAATATCATTTCTAAGCTTAGCAGTTTTCGCAGGTGGAAAATACTTAGTTAGAAATTTTTCAGTTAACTGGGCCCAAGTGGTGATAGAACCTCTAGGTAGAGTTGACAACCACTGCTTAGCCTTTGTTCTTAAAGAAAATGGGAAGACTCTTAGCCTAATTGCATCATCCGTAACACCATTTATTTTGAAGGTGTCACAGATTTCAAGGAAGCTAGCAATATGTGCATTCGGATCTTCATCTTGTAATCCGTCGAACTGCACGTATTGCTCACCATGTGAATTATGCTTGGCTTTAGTTCGAAATTATTATTATTTATGGCAGGGCGGACTATACTAGTTTCCGTCCCTTCCAGGTTAGGCCTTGCATAATGGGACATAGTCCATTCAGGGGCCGCAACCATGTTGGGGACTTCATTTTGGTTAGGTTCGCCCATATTAACAACTGACTCCGAATCCTCAGCCAGTTCTTGGAATGTAGGATCTTGAACTTGCGATTTTCTCCGAAGAGTACGCTCAAGTTCTTGGTCCAAGTCTACAAGTTCTGACGGATTCGCTCGGGTCATAAACTAGAAAGAGAGAAGGGAAAATAAGATTGAGAAATTAGAAAAAGGTCTCTCTTTTTTTTTTTGAATTAATTTTGTTTTTTCAAGAAAGAGGAGAGAAAAAAGAGGTGATAAAAGTAATAGATTCGTTCTTTCAAAATATCAACAAAATGCGAGTCCCCGGCAACGGTGCCAAAAACTTGGTGATTAAAATTCCGCGTGCACGAAATGAAATCCGAACTAGCAATCCGAGAAGGCAAGTATACCTATCGAACTGTAGTATAGGAACACAAGTGTCGTATTAAAATCCTAGAACCGTTGATTACTTATACTCAAACGAATTACTATTATTTTATCTTAATAATTTTTTTGGAAGGTTTTATCTGCTAAGTTGAAATAAAAGCTGGATAAAAGTACGGCTAAACGATGATTAAGAAAAAGCACTCGATCTTGACTTACTTCGGCTTAAGTTGATCAAAATTCAAAAGCAAACTTACAACTTAATAAAGTAAGGGTAGCTTGACCGTGGGGGTTCCTATAGTTTGAACATGCTTCTCTCGAAGATATGCCCAACTGAGTTTAGGAAAATCCGACCGAACTCTCATCCCGTATTCGAATACCTAAAACTCGCTTTAAGTGGTGAACCCCGCTATTGGGTTTGACTCCAATCCAGGAGATTTACGTCATTCTCTCTCGAGAAATGTGTGTAACTCTCTTTACTCTTAAGTGCTCACTTCAGACTATCGGCCTCTCGGCTAGCCAAGAATGAAAGCAAAGGTGGGGATTATATATCGATAATATAGCTCCACTAAATTTTAATTAAGAGTAAATCTAAGGCCCAACACTTTAGAAAGTGAAAGAAGACTAAAGGATCATAACTTGATCAACTCATCCTCAGATCATCAAGATCGAGTACTATGAGGATTTAGTTACTCATGGTGGAGGGGTAGGAGAGAGAAATGATGAAGATTTTAAGAGAACAAAAACATACAATTTTTATTAAACAAAAGTTCAACTGAGATTACATTTGCTTGGAAAGCCTACTAAGCATTAGTAATACACTATAAAAGGAAATTACAAAGGCATTACAACATTCATATGAAAACTAGAAAAGGAAATGAATTGAAATAAGAGAGAGAAAGAGAATAAAATGACATGAAAATTACTGAAAATAGAGTAGTAGCACTAGTTCTCTCTCCAAAAACTGAGTTGGGAAAGCTTGGAGGTCATTTCAATTTATAGAAATTTTTCTGCCTCGGTCACGCCCTCAGTCACGCCCGTGACTAGGGGCGTGACATTGTTTAATCAATTCTGCGGCTTGGATCAGGTTCGGCGCACGATTCTGACGCGATTTGATGGGTCACGCCCTAGGTCACGCCCGTGACTGAGGGCGTGACCATTTCGGTGGTTAGCTCGGGTCATGGGCGCTGGCGGCGATCATGGGCGCTGGCGGCTGGCTGACGTGGCAGTCACGGGCGTGACTGGAAGCACGCCCGTGTAACAGTGGCGTGACCAATTCGGTGGTCAGCTGGTCGAATCTGAGCTGCTCACGGGCTGGTCACGGGTGTGGCTTGCGTGTCACGGGCGTGACTTATGTGTCACGGCCGTGTACTTTGGGCGTGTCTGACCAGATCTTCTGAATTATGTTGGCAGCAACTTACACGCCCTAGGTCACGGGCGTGACCTAGGGCGTGACTTAGGAAATTTTGCATTTTTGACTTGAAAATTCAGAAAACTTAAGTTAGCACTAAAAATAGGAAAATGAACCAAAATTGCATTTAGGTAAACAACAATAAGCAAAAAGTAAGAGTAAATAACCTAAAAAATAACCTAATTAACTAACTAGATTTAGTATTATCAATAACATTAATCTCATAAAAGGAGTACATACTCAGCTTACTGGCACCATACCAGACTCGGCAAATTCACGACGACTTGCCTACACAACAATATCATCAAGTACAACATGACGATATGGACCCAAACCCGACGATATCGTCGAGACCTACCCGACGATAACGTCGAGAGCTTTACGACAATATGAACCTACTCACGAAGATATAGACCATTTCATGATGATACTGCGTACACACGACGATATGAACCTAAACAACGATATCTCGAGTAAACACGGCGATATTGACCCACACCCGACATTATCGTCGTGACTACATGACGATATAGACATGATCATGATGAGACTGCGCCTACACATGATGATATGACTCTAAACGACGATATCATCAAGTAAACACAATGATATTGACCCACACAGACAATTGCATCGTGTAGTCACGATGATATAGACCTAATCACGATGATACTGCCTACACACGATGATATGAACCTAAACGATGATATCATCGAGTAAACATGGCAATATTGACCCACACCTGACAATATCGTCGTGACTACACGATGATATAGGCATGATCATGATGAGGTTGTCTACACGCGACGATATGAACCTAAACGACGATATCGTCGAGTAAACATGGCGATATGACCACAGCTTCCTATTTCAATAGAAAAATACATGACACATGACAACAAACACACCTAAGAACAAAAAAATAAACTCCAGAACAAGAATTTAGACCATTTCAGGGGGAATAGACTTGATACTAAAGTTAGGAATGAAGATAATTGTATAAAAACAAGCAAATTTGGCAAAACTAGACTTTAAGAGGACATAAATCAAGGGCCTTTGACTACAGGTCAGCAAAAATTCATGAGAGTAAACTTCTAAACTCAGCCTTAGGATTTAGGCACAAAATTTATATATCTTAACAAGAATTATTTGTCTAAACCTGAAGGAAATGAAAGTAGAAGGAAAATAAGAAGATCAAGAGAAGATCAAATAGGGGAAGACAAACCACCACTTGCCTAAAATTCCCCAGAGTCCAAACAAAGGCGCGACAAGAAGAACACGAATGCGAAGAGCTCGCCGAGAGCTTTCCGAATCTAAGCTTCGGCGAAGAAAAAGAGCATTGGAGCTCTTGAGATGGCGACCGGAATGATCACAGGGAAAAGTTCTACTCCTCTAACATCTCTCTGGTTGGGGCTTCTTGGAAAATGAGGCAAGCTTTGAAAAAGAAATTAATAGCTGGCCATTTAAGTCATTCTAAGATAGTGGGGTCAGATTTCAAGAAAGACACTAATTATGCAATGAAATTAGAAAAAAAACAAGTGTCTAGGCAAGCCTATTAAATAAACAGAACTTTTAATTGAACTAATTTTCCTAAGGTCAAAAAGGGACAAAAACCTAATTTCTAGCAAAAATGAAATTTGGTCGACTTGACCAAACGGACAAGAAAATGCACTAACAACGGTGCACCATTTACTCCGTGTTAACGTAACCCCCTTACGCCATTAATACGCCGATAAGAAAATTTAAAATAAATTATCAGAAATTCAGTGGCGTTACAGCCACCCCTCCTAAAAGAATGTTTCACCCCGAAACTTTGCAACACAAACTGAAACGAGGCAAAAAGGAGTAAATTAGAATTCAATAGGGAGGAACACTCACCAAAGAGAATCAGACGAACAGATGAGGATAAGATTCTCTCATTAGAGATTCCAGCTCCCAGGTTGCGCTCCTGACATCATGATTTCTCCAGAGAACTTTAACCATAGGAATCGACTTCCTGCGCAAAACTCGATCTTGCGTCTCCAAAATACGAACAGGCTCCTCAACAAATGACAGATTAGGCTGCAACTGGGGCACATAGTCTAGGACATGATGGTCACTAAGCACACACTTTCTCAACTGGCTCACTTGAAACACATCGTGAACAGCAGGGAAAAGCAGGAAATTCCATCCTATAATAAGAAACACTGATGCGCTCAACAATTTGGAAAGTCCCCACGTACATGGGATCCAACTTGTGGTTCCTCCCAAATCTCTTAACACATGGCATCAGAGAAACTTTCAGGAAAATCATGTCCCCAACAACGAACTCCGGATCAACCCTTCGCCGATTAGCATATTTCTCGTAACGCTCCTGAGCTACGTGAAGCTTCTCACAAATGTGTGTAACCGCAACACTCATCTCTTCCAAGGCTTCTGGACCATACAGCGGACTCTGACCAACTACAGCCCAAAACAGGGGAGTCCAACAATGTCTCCCATACAATGCCTCAAAGGGGGTCATCTGCAAACTCTCTTAATAGATGTTATTGTAAGCAAATTCCATGAGTCCAAGACGCTTATCCCAAGCTCCACCATAGTCCAAAATATAACATCTGATCATGTCCTCCAAAATCTGATTGACTCTCTCCGTCTAACCATTTGTCTGCGGATGCTAAGCTCTGCTAAAAATAAGACATATACCTAGAATCCCGATCTGCACAAAACTCAAGGGCACACTGTGCAACCTGATGACTTCATCCAAATAATGTTATGCTATTTTCTCCATCGAATAGCCAATCGTGAAAGGTACAAAATGAGCGCACTTCGATAATCTATCCACAATAAACCATATTGAATCATGCATTTGGGGAGATCTCGGCAAACCGGTAATAAAGTCCATAGAAATACTCTCCCACTTCCAATTTGGAATATCAAAGGGGTTCAACTTACCTCCAGGTCTTTTGTGATCTGCTTTGACACGTTGACAGGTATAACATTCTGATACAAACTTGGCAATGTCATTCTTCATTCCTGACCACCAAATGATCTGCTTCAAATCTCGGTACATCCTTGTAGAACCAGGGTGGTAGGAATCACTAGATCCATGTGCTTCCTTACAAATCCTTATCTGAATATCCCCAATATCAGGAATGCAATATCTACCATGAAACTTCAAAGTACCAGCCTCATCAATTGAGAAATCTGGCAATTCTCCTTTTTCGGTTTTACCTCGGAGGTGCAGCAAATCCAGATCTTCTTTCTGATGTAACCTCGTGAGGGTAATCCATGAAGGTTCTTCAACCTCCAATCTAGACTGCAAGATATTATCACTAACGGATATATTCATCAGCAAAAAAAATTCCTCCACCACAAGCTGCTCAGAAAGGTTGAAGATATGTTCGGTCTTCCTACTCAAGGCATCGGCCACCACATTAGCCTTACCCGGATGATACAGAATCTCAACATCCTAATACGCCACATACTCCATCCATCTACGCTGATGCAAATTCAGCTCCTTCTGGGTGAAGTCGTACTTCAAGCTCTTATGATCCAAATAAATTTTGCAGGATACTCCATAAAAAAGATGTCTCCGCGGCTTTAAAGCATAACTCACCGTTGCAAACTCTAAGGCATGCATATGATAATTCTTTTCATGAATCTTCAATTATCTTGATCCATACGCACTTACCTTCCCTTCTCGCATTAGGACACAACCGAGTCCAACCAAAGATGCATCCACAAACACTGCATACTCAACCCCTTCGGTAGGTAAGGTCAAAACTAGAGCAGAGCACAACTTTCTCTTCAATTCTTGAAAGGCTTCTTCACATTCATCGCTCCAAATGAAGTATGCGCTCTTCTGCGGAAGCTTGGTTAAAGGTGCAGACAAAAATGAAAATCCTTGCACAAACCTTCTATAATGCCCTGCTAACCCTAAGAAGCTCCTTATTTCCTTAGGTGTCGTAGGTCTCTTCCAATCCAAGATAGCATAAATCTTCGCTGGGTCCAAAGCTATTCCATCCTTGATCACCATGTGGCCCAGAAAAGATACTCGAGGAAGCCAAAACTCACACTTACTCAATTTTGCATACAACTTGTGCTCCCTCAAAGCTGACAGCACTAAACTTGGATGCAAAGCATGCTCCTCAGCGCTTTTAGAATATTCTATAACATTGTCGATGAACACGACTACGAAATGGTAAAGGAAGTCGTTGAATACTCTGATCATCATATCCATAAAGGCAGAGGGTGCATTCGTTAATCCATAGGACATCACCAAGAACTCAAAATTTCCATAGCGAGAATGAAAAGCAGTTCGCGGTACATCCGACTCACGGATCCTTAACTAATGGTAGCCCAAACAAAGATCAATCTTCGAGAACACAGAACTACCCCGCAACTAGTCAAATAAATCATTAATAAAAGGCAACGAGTATCTATTCTTGATGGTTACCTTGTTTAACTCTCTATAATCGATGCATAGTCTCATTGAACCATCCTTTTTCTTAACAAATTGAACTGGAGCTCCCCACAGTGAAGAACAAGGCCTAATAAAGCCACATTGCAATAATTCGTCTAATTGGGTGCGTAACTCTTCCAACTCTCTCGGAGACATACGATATGGTGCCTTCACAATCGGGCGAGAACCAGGCTCAAGGTCGATAACAAACTCCACATCTCTCTCAGGAGGGAGACCGGGAGGGCTAGCAGGAAAAATATCATGAAACTCCCGCCCACACCACGGAGATATCCTCTACACGCGGCGAAGCACTAGCAGCTTCTAAGATAGAAACAAGATAGGTGGGACCACCAGACTCTAAAATATTTCAGGCACATACTGCTGATATAACCGAAGAGTCCTGATGCGGAGATCCATACACGCTTCCAGGTTGACCATTGTCTCCCAAGAAATCCAAGCGCTTGACCTTGCATTGGATGACCGCATCATATCTGGACAACCAATCATGCCCAAAATCACATCGAAGTATTCTAAGTCCAGCACCTTCAGATCAGCATAGGCTTTGAATCCTCCTAGAAGAATAGGACAATCTCGGATACCCTTGTTTGACACTACCAAATCACCGGATGGAAACTTAACACAGAGCGGATCGCCGACTTGTTCGATAGCCAAAAGATGGCAGTCTACAAACTTCCTAGCCATGAAAGAATGAGTCGCACCCGAATCGAAGAGAACGCGCGCCCAATGGTTCTTTACCTTAAATTCACCTGAAATCACTTGAGTAGAGCATTGGGCTTCTTCTTGGGTCAATGCATTTAACTTGCCCTTTCCTCGGTCTAGCTGCTGCGGCTTCGGCGGAGACAACGCCTGAAGAAGAACTGGTTGCAATGCAGGCTGGGACTGTGGGCACTTAAACTTCATATGTCATTTCGGCCAAAACCGAAAGCAAGTCTTGCAATTCATCCAACAATGGGCAGCATCATGCCCCTTCCGATCACACAAAGCACAGGTAAGATCATTCATTGGTGCACTCTGAATTGCTATCACTTGGGTCTACTTCTAAGCACCCAATATCCTGAAACATTTCTCAAAGGGGGTGGCTTGCACGACCACAAAAACTGCACACTTCCTTGCTTCCTTTCTTCGGAGCAGGGCCAAATGCCCAAAGAGCTCCACTACCATCCGCATTCCTCTTTTTCTTTTATCATCATGCATTGATTCTTGCAATTATCAATGGCTTCAACCTTCAGAGCTGCTTCTACCACTTCAGTGTAGCTCTCTGATCGATACGCGCTAGCCAAGTGCTGGATGTCATTACAGAGACTACCCAGAAATCTTTTTATTCTTCCTTCCTCTGTAACTACCAAGTCCGGAGCAAAATGACTCAACTTGCTAAATTCAATCTCATACTCACTAACTGTGAGTTGTCTTTGCTTCAAATGAAGGAAGTTATTCATTAACTTATCTTGCTCCACAGACGGCAATAACTTCTTCAGCAGCATTCCTTTAAATAAGTCCTACGAGCATCCCTCGGTGAGACTTTCCTTCTCTCTTATCCACTAACCTTTAGCATGGCCCTTCAACTAGAAAGCCGCAACCATGACCTTCTGCTCCGCAGAAATTCCAATATAAGAAAACATTTCCTCAATGGAAACTATCCAATCATCCAAAGCCATGAAGTCAGCCCTCCTATCATAGGCCGGGGGTCCTAAATGTTGGAAGTGTGAAATGAAGTTCATCTCCAGAGGCAACGGAACTGGAGGTGCTAGGGGAGCAGGATGAACGGGGATAACTGGAACCACAGTAGGCTGCCGCCCTAAAGTGGCAGTCAACAACACATGTACTTGCGCTTGCATCGCGATCATTTGTCAATATAGGGTCTCATTACTCCCTCGCAGCTCTTCTATCATAGCCTCACTATGAGAACTACATCAACACTTAGCTTAATATATGATATAGATTTTTCAGTTTTGAAATTTAGTGAAGGTTTGAGATTTTCTCCAAAACTATGTCCGATAAAGGCAATGGTACCTTATCGTCTATAGTATAAGATATCTAGGAATATCAAGGTCGTATTCCACGGGGCGCGTTGATTACTTCTACTTCGAGGAAGATCACTATTATTTTATCGACGAAAATTTGAGGTTTGATTACTTAGCTAAAAAGAGAAACTAATTTCAAGCTAAATGAGAAGATTAAACATTGCATGAAGGGAAAGGAAAATTAACATTCATAAAAGAGAAAATATTAAGGAGAGAAAGAGAACATGAAAGAGGAAACTTAAATTTATTGAAAACCAAAATGATTACAAGCTTAAAGAGATATTACAAAGCTAGGAAAGTAAAGTTACAAGCTTTAATTAACTAGTGCAAGCAAGAAATAAAAACTAGAACATTAAATGAAAAAGAGAACATGAAAGCTTAAGGAAGAACATGAACATGAACATGAAAGACTCACTATCAGCTCTATCAGCACCTCCCCCACTCCAAAATTCTGAACCCTGGACTCAAGGAGAGCCTCTGAATTTATTGGCGAAAATTTCAAGTTACACGCCCTCGGTCACGGGCGTGACAAAGGGCGTGACTGCACTATTCACATCGGATCCGACAGTGGCGTGGGCTTTCTGGACGGCGCGGTGAAAAGTGGACATTCCACGCCCGTGTAATTTTGGTCACGGGCGTGACTTTGGACGGCTTCATTAAATGCAGCGTGGGCTGGAATTCGGCGCGGCGGCGAAGCAGTGATCACGCGGGCAAGTCACGGCCGTGATATGTGGGTCACGACCGTGACTAGAGTTGACTTCTCGATAGCATCTCCACGTCTCGACGGTAGTCAGCTGGAAGATTCTAATATTACACGCCCCTAGTCACGGGTGTGACATTGGGTCACGGGCGTGACCGAGGGCGTGACTCGTTGTGGACTAGCTCAATTGGCACAGCATAGAGTCTGGACTGATCTTTAGGTTACACGCCCTTGGTCACGGGCGTGACTGAGGGCGTGTACTTGTCAATTTCTCCAAATTGTCCCAAAATTCTGCAAAAATTAGAATTTAAGCTAAATTAGAAACAGAATTTCAAAATAAACACTTATGACCTAGAAATGACATAAAAAAAGGAAAATTCAAATTAAATATTTACAAAATTTTATATTAAAAAGTTATAAAAATACTACTTATCAAATACCCCCATACTTGAGGTTTTGCTATTCCAGAGTAAAAGTGTGAGACATAATTTATAAGACATCCTTAAAAATTTTTAATTTAAAACTAAAATTTCATTTAACCAAAAGTTAAATTAATAGTAAATTCAAGGGGGAGTTAAGTCCTAAATTATGATGATGATTTGAAAAGAGGGAAAAATGTATAGGCAAGAACTTCTCAAGAAAATTAATTAGTTTGACAAAATTGTAGAAATTATAAAACTAAATTAAATTCAAATTATAAGAACTCTACCTTAAAAGAAACTTAAGGAAAAGTAAATTACTAAATATTGCTCTCTCTATAATTTTCAACTAAAACTAGAACAATGATAATTGGCTAAGGGGGATTTCATAAAATTTGGCATAAGAAGAGATATTTTTGAAAGGAGGAAATGGAATTTATCCTCATCATGAAATTTCTTTTTTTTTCTTTTTTTTCTCTTCTAATAAAAACCCAAAATGTATATGCTTAGGAGTAATTAATTTTATCCTCTTACTCCATGCCATATAATCTTTTAAATAATTTTGGGTGCATATGTTTAGGGAATAATGAATTTTATCCTCTTATTCCCATGACATATGATCTTTTAAAATACTTTTTGTATGCCATCAAAGGGGTAGGGTAGAGAAAATAAATCTAGATAGCTTTAAATTATTTTGAGAGCAAATTCTAGTAAAATTAAATTTCCTAAGATCTAAAAAGTTAGAAGAAAATATAATTGAATTTTAAAGAGGTTTAGGAAATTCACTACAAAATGAAGCCATTTAAAAATAAAAAGAGAAGTCTTGCTAAATAAATTCTCTAATCAATTTAAAATCATAAGATGATTCTTAAATCAAGATTACCTCAAATTTAAAATTAACAAACTATGATAAGAAAAAATTTAGCCAATTAAAAACATAAACATGCTTATAAACATTCTCAACTAGATTTCTAAGAAATCACAAAACAACAAATAGGAGAGTTATAAGATTTAAATTTTTTGTATTTTAAGTTTTTTCATATATTTTTTGAATTTTGATATTATCTTTTTTTTTTTTTTTGATAAGAAATAAACAAAAACATATACTAAAAAGCTAACAATTTTTTGTTAATTCTTGGACTTCCCGAGGTATACCCCGTGAAGGGTTCTCACGGTACTAGGAGGTGAGATGGGGTGAGGTCCCAAACGTCCCTTTCCAAGATTTAAATTTTTCTATTTTCTAAATTTTTTTGAGTTTTTGGGTTTTACAAGTGCTAAAATAGAAAAAAATATATTTTTTTTTTTGAAAAATTTCTAATTTAGCAACTATTTACAAAGAACTATTTACACCCACATACTTAAAGTTAAACATTGTCCCCAATGTTTAAAACTAAGTATGAAGTAAAAGAAAATAAAGTGCAAGACAAAACAAAAAAGAAATGCATGATAAAAGAGAAGGAAGAAAGAAAAAGGGCTTCCCTAATTTTTTGAAGTTTGCGCGGGGAAGCGACGATTACCTACAAAATATGTTAAAGACCAAGAGAAAACTATAAAAGGATAACTTTGGGGTGCCTCCCAAAAGCACTTTGTTTAAGGTCGCGTAGCTTGACCCACTTGCCGATCATATTATAGGTTGAAATACAATCGAATCACTCTTTTCATTAGTTAACTCTCCCGGAAGATATAATTTAAGGCGGTGCCCGTTAACTTTGAAGGTACCTTTTTCCGGGTGGGAAATTAAAATTGACCCATAGGAACAAACCTCTTTAACAATAAAGGGTCTGGACCATCGGGATTTTAGTTTTCCCGGAAAAAGGCGAAGGAGGGAATTATAAAGGAGGACGAGATCGCCCGGCGAAAAAGTTTTTGGAAATTTTATATGCTTATCGTGATAAAACTTTGTTCGCTCCTTATATAATTTATTGCTCTCATACGCATTCGCTCACCACTCATCTAATTCGTTCATTTGGAATTTTCTTTGTTCTCCCGCTAGAGTGGAATCGAGGTTTAAAAATTTAAGTGGCCAAAATGCGCGGTGTTCTAATTCGACCGGAAGGTGGCAAGCCTTGCCATAAACCATTCGATACGGTGTACAACTGATAGTGGTCTTGTACGCTGTTCGATAGGCCCATAGCGCGTCATCGAGCTTTATTGCCCAATCCTTCCGATTAATAGAAACTATTTTTTCTAAAATCCGTTTTAATTCTCGATTAACAACTTCGACTTGGCCGCTCGTTTGTGGGTGATATACGGTGGATAATTTGTGCGTGACACCATATTTTGCTAAAAATTTTGTAAATTGACTATTGCAAAAATGGGTGCCCCGATCACTCACAATAGCGCGCGGCGTGCCAAATCGAGAAAATAATTTTTTTAAGAAATTAACGACGACTCGCGCATCATTGGTGGGGAGAGCTTGCGCTTCCGCCCACCTCGATACGTAGTCGACCGCCACTAGAATATATTTATTTGAAAAAGAGGGAGGGAGAGGACCAACAAAATCGATACCCCAAAGGTCGAAAATTTCGCATTCTAAGAAAATGTTTTGGGGCATCTCATCCCGGCGAGAGATGTTCCCCGACCGCTGGCAGCTATCGCAAGCACTCACAAGGGTGTGAGCATCTTTGAAGAGCGTGGGCCAATACGTAGTCGACCACCGGTGGGTCCCTTATGACAATGACGTAAAATTTTAAGGGCTTCCTCACTTGAAACACATCTTCTCACAACCTGGTCTGCGCATACACGGAATAAAAAGGGGTCCTCCCAAAAGTAATTCTTTAAATCAGAAAAGAATTTCTTCTTTTGCTGACTCGAGAATTCTTTTGGCAGGACCCGGGCTACTAAATAGTTAGCCAAATCCGCAAACCAGGGGGTAGAAGATGAATTAATATTTTTGAGAGCTAGGAGGCGCTCTTCGGGAAATTTATCGTTGATGTAGGCCTCTATTAATGCTTCCGAGGAGGGATTTTCTAAACGAGAAAGGTGATCGGCCGCCAAGTTTTTGGCTCCTCTTTTATCCCGGATCACTAAATCAAACTCCTGCAAGATGAGGATCCAGCACAAAAGATGAGGCTTGGCGTCTGATTTACTTAAGAGATACCTAAGCGCGGAGTGATCTGTGAAGACGATAACTTTTGAGAGAGTGATATACGACCTAAACTTATCGAAGGCGAAAACGATTGCTAGAAGTTCCTTCTCGGTCATGGTGTAGTTTGCTTGTGCCGATGTGAGTGTTTTGCTCGCATAATAGATCGGGTGAAAATACTTCCTCACTCGTTGGCCTAAAACAGCACCAACCGCAATATCACTCGCGTCGCACATGATTTCAAAAGGGAGCGACCAATCTGGGGCGACTAGAATCGGGGAGTTTATAAGTTTCTCTTTGATAAGTTGAAAGGCTAAATGACATTCATCGTTAAAAAGAAAATATGATTCTTTCTCGAGAAGATGGGTTAACGGCTTTGTGATTTTGGAAACATTTTGTATAAAGGGCCGATAGAACCCCGCGTGGCCTAGGAAACTCCTAATAGCTTTTACGTTTGTTGGAGGGGGGAGTTTTTCAATTACTTCAATCTTGGCCCTATCGACCTCGATCCCCTTCCCCAAAATTTTATGGCCAAGGACTAGTCCTTCCTTGACCATAAAATGGCATTTCTCCCAATTAAGCGCTAAATTCATTTCCTCACATCACTGCAACACGCGCTCGAGATTTTTTAAACAGTTTTCAAATGAACTTCCGTATACGGAGAAGTCGTCCATAAATACTTCCATCACCTCCTCTACTAACTCATCAAATATTGCAAGCATACATCTTTGGAATGTAGCTAGCGCGTTACAAAGACCGAATGGCATCCTTCGATAAGCGAAGGTGCCAAAGGGACAAGTGAAAGTGGTTTTCTCTTGGTCGTAGTGCGAAATTGGGATTTGGAAGTATCCCGACAAACCATCGAGAAAACAGTAGTAGGAGTGACCCGAAAGGTGCTCTAAAATTTGGTCGATAAATGGTAGAGGGAAGTGATCCTTACGGGTGGAATCATTTAATTTCCGATAGTCGATGCACATCCGCCAACCCGTAACCGTACGGGTTGGGATCAATTCGTTATTTTTGTTCGCGACTACCGTGACACCACCTTTCTTTGGCACGACTTGTACTGGGATAACCCAAGTACTGTCCGATATCGGGTAGATGACTCCTGCGTCCAGAAGTTTTATAACTTCTACCTTAACGACTTCATCGTCTCAAAACATTCTTCTAAATAGAAGTACGAATCGTCATTCTCTAAGGTGTTTCACATCGAGGGATTTATACTAAAAGTAACTTCATCGTCTCCAACCCATAGGAGGAGCTTTCCGTCACTTACATCGATAATTGCGCGGGAGGTGGCAAGGAAGGGGAGGCCGAGTATGAGGGGTACTTCGGCATCCTCTTCGATGTCAAGAATGACAAAATCCACCGGGAAGATGAATTTGTCAACCTTGACGAGCACGTCCTCCACTATTCCTATCGGATATTTTAAAGAACGATCCGCTAATTGGATACTCATTCTAGTGGGCCTTGGATTTCCTAGACCAAGCTTTTTGAACAAAGAAAATGGCATAAGGTTGATGCTTGCTCCAAGATCCGCTAAGGCGTGTTTTACTTATGAATTGCCAAATAGACATGGGATGGAAAACCGTCCCGGGTCATTTGCTTTTTTAGGCAATTTGTTTAGTACAACCGTGGAGCACTCTGCGTTCAAAGAAATATGTGAAATATCTTCTAACTTTTTCTTATTGGAGAGCAACTCCTTAAGATATTTCGCATATTTAGGCATTTGAGAGATAGCCTCGCAGAAAGGTACATTAATATGGATTTGTTTTAAAACATCTAAAAATTTTTTTAAAAAAATTTCAGCGCTTTCATTTTTAAATTTAGATGGATATGGAATATTAGAAGTAGGAGCACGCGGATTTAAAATAGAAGTGTGCGGATCTATCGTAGAGGGCAAATTCAAAGATGAATTAAAAGTAGGAGGAGGAGAGGAACTTGCCTTGGGTTCGTCCTATTTTTGAACCACCTCCTTCCCGCTTCGGAATGTAATCGCGTGCGCGCTCTCCTTTGGATTTTGCTCGGTATTCCCCGGTAGTGCTCCTTGCTGACGCTCAGAAATCATCTTTGCGAGTTGGCCCACTTGATCTTCTAAATTTTTGATCAATCCGGTAAGGTTCCGGATGTTCGTTTCATTTGTAGCAACATATTTTGCAAAAACCTCTTCAAGCGGAGAGAGTTTTTGCTGTTGCGGTGGAAAACCGGGTGGATTAAAATTTTGAGAAATCAAATTTGGAGGCGGAGTTAAGTTAAGAAGTTGATTAGGGGGAGGTTGATTTAAATTCATAGGACGCTGAGCATTTCCTTGGTTGCTCCATGAGAAATTCGGATGATTCCTATAACCCGCATTGTATGTGTTGTTATACGGAGCGGTGTTGGGGTTATAGGAAGGCCGAGGCGGATTTCCCATGTAGTCAACATGTTCTTCAATTAAAACGTTATTAGCCCAAGGAGGAGTGGCGGAGGAAGCAGACATCTCCGCCACTTGCTTTGTTAAGCACTCAACTTGTAAAGCCAAATTTGCGTTTGCGTCTATTTCAAAAATTCCGGCCGGCTTATTAGGCCGCGCTCGGGGCATGTTCCATTGGTACGCATTTGTGGCCATCTCTTCGAAAAGCTCTTGAGCGGCGACCGGGGTTTTGTTATTTAATGTCCCCCCGGCGGCCGCATCAATCATTTGCCTCGTTTGGAGATTTAAGCCATTATAAAATATTTGCACTTGTTGCCAAGTGGCAAGTGCGTGGTGAGGGCATCGGCACAAAAGCTCCTTGAAGCGCTCCCATGTGTCATAGAGAGTCTCCGAGTTGATTTGCATGAACGATGCAATATCCGTGCGCAATTTAGCGGTCTTTGAAGGCGGGAAATATTTATTGAGAAATATTTCCGCCATTTCGGCCCATGTAGTGATGGATCCCCTAGGTAGGGAGCACAGCCACTGCTTGGCCTTAGACCACAAAGAAAAAGGAAAAAGGCGTAGTCGAATGGCGTCATCGGTGACGTCATTGATCTTAAAAGTGTCGCAAATTTCAAGAAAGTAAGAAATATGTGAATTTGGATCCTCGTCTGGTTGACCATCAAAGGTCACCGATTGTTGCACCATTTGTATGATGCTGGACTTGATCTCAAAATTATTGTTCGCCACCGTGGGGCGAATAATAATCGATTGTGTGCCTTCCAAATTCGCCCGCGCATAATAGGACATGGTCTGTTGCGCGTCCTCATCAGGATTTGGCTCGTTAAGATTAGGAGGATTAAGATTATGATCCATATTCGTTGTGTTAATGTCCCCGATCGACTCTTTGAATTCTACTTGATTTCCCTGATCACGAGAATGGCGGTGCCTCAAAAGGGTTCGCTCGATCTCCGGATCAAAAGGAAGAATCGAAGTGCTACCTCGGGTCATACACTAAAAGGAGAAGAAAGGAAGAAAATAAAGAGAAAAAAAATTTTCTTTTTGAAATTTAGAAAAAGCAAAATAAAATAAAAAGAAGCATGATAAAATTAATAGCTATCCTCTTTTCAAAATATCCACGCAAAGTCCCCGGCAACGGCACCAAAAACTTGATATAGATTTTTCGGTTTTGAAATTTACTGAAGGTTTGAGATTTTCTCCAAAACTATATCCGATAAAGGCAAGTGTACCTTATCGTCTATAGTATAGGATATCTAGGAATATCAAGGTCATATTCCACGGGGCGCGTTGATTACTTCTACTTCGAGGAAGATCACTATTATTTTATCGATGAAAATTTGAGGTTTTGATTACTTAGCTAAAAAGAGAAACTAATTTCAAGCTAAATGAGAAGATTAAACATTGCATGAAGGGAAAGGAAAATTAACATTCATAAAAGAGAAAATACTAAGGAGAGAAAGAGAACATGAAAGAGGAAACTTAAATTTATTGAAAACCAAAATGATTACAAGCTTAAAGAGAGATTACAAAGCTAGGAAAGTAAAGTTACAAGCTTTAATTAACTAGTGCAAGCAAGAAATAAAAACTAGAACATTACATGAAAAAGAGAACATGAAAGCTTAAGGAAGAACATGAACATGAACATGAAAGACTCACTATCAGCTCTAGCAGCACCTCCCCCACTCCAAAATTCTGAACCCTGGACTCAAGGAGAGCCTCTGAATTTATAGGCGAAAATTTCAAGTTACACGCCCTCGGTCACGGGTGTGACCTAGGGCATGACTGCACTATTCACATCGGATCCGACAGCGGCGTGGGCTTTCTGGACGGCGCGGCGAAAAGTGGACATTACACGCCCGGGTAATTTTGGTCACGGGCGTGACTTTGGACGACTTCATTAAATGCAGTGTGGGCTGGAATTCGGCGTGGCGGTGAAGAAAAGATCACGCGGGCAAGTCACGGTCGTGACATGTGGGTCACGGGCGTGACTAGGGTTGACTTCTCGACAGCATCTCCACGTCTCGATGACAGCCAGCTGGAAGATTCTAATATTACACGCCCCTAGTCACGGGCGTGACACTGGGTCACGGGCGTGACCGAGGGCGTGACTCGCTGTGGACTAGCTCAATTGGCGTGGCATCGAGTCTGGACTGATCTTTAGGTTACACGCCCTTGGTCACGGGCGTGACTGAGGGCGTGTACTTGTCAATTTCTCCAATTTGTCCCAAAATTCTGCAAAAATTGAAATTAAGCTAAATTAGAAACAGAATTTGAAAATAAACACTTATGACCTAGAAATGACATAAAAAGGGAAAATTCAAATTAAATATTTACAAAATTTTCTATTAAAAAGTTATAAAAATACTACTTATCAATATACCTCAACTAGAATACTAGAATTACTTAACTCAGACCAGATCTGAAATGTGTAGATACTTGCTCTTGCTGATACTTTGCTCTAGAAATTCATGAAATGATGTTATGCTTAGCTTAGGATTATTTGGAAATGTTATGCATAGCTTAGGATGATATACCACCATCCCTTGACTCTTGTGTGTATTATATGAATACATGAATGCTTTGATCTTCGTTTTAAATCATGCGTGTACAAGTGTCATCATGTATATCTTTAACTTAGCACGTGTGCTAATGCTATATTATGGTGTGCTAATGCTATATTATGATGTGCATGATGTGTTATGCATTCTAATGAAATCCTTAGTGCATGTTATTAGCGGTGTACACATGAAATATTATGCATCTCATACTACATAATATCGCATGTAATGAAATTAGCGTCTAGTAACCATCCATAGGATAATGTTAAGCCGCCCATACAACTTAATAGTCATCAACTTGATTTAGAAACAAGGAGATGATCCTACCAAAATTAGGATTCATCGGACTTGCTTTGATTTTCTCAAAAAATAATTGATCCCCAATCCACTTTCTTCCTACAAATGACTCCAGCTTGCAATTTGAACATGTCATTTGAAAGGTAGTCATGAGAACCTACCTTGCACAGAAGAACTTTTCACAAAATGTCTGAGAGAAGTTTCCCTTCATCATTCATATTCTTTCTTCTAACTGAGGTGGTGCCCCTAGGCAGTCCACAGAATAATAATGTTCTGATGTGATCTTCCTCAAACAGACAGTCTTCCTCTTCCACTGTCGGCAACTTCAGGAATTTGGATAAACTAGACGGCTTCACCTTGACTACCATACTCTTGACTATCGATTTGATGACCTTGCCATGATGTCTAAGAGTAACATTCTTGTAAAACTCGAGCACTTATTTATCTAGAACATGGCAGGGGTGTTCGAGAACAAATGACAAACCGGCCTTCTCCAGGCAAAGCACGATGTTTTTGAACTCACCTGTAGCATTGGCGAATCCTGCGTGAACCAGCTCTCCCCCCTACTTGAAGGTATCCATGGCTTTTTCGAGACATTGCGAGCAGCTAGCGACGATAGCGGCGATTGGGAGACGAATCGGCGAAAGGTTCGAGAAATAGAGATGAGAGTTGCGTGTGTGACTCGTTAAACCCTTAAAGTCTTTATATAGTATTAGCTTTTTGAAGTATGAGAAGGTGCGTACCTTAGGTTAATAGAAAAGACTCTTCAGATCTAATTGGTTGAGTTAGAGAAGGAAATGCTGATTCGACGAAATTATTTTAAGAAATATTCAATTCTTTGAAGGCCTTATCGTCACTCGATGAATTGTTGAAATTAAATCTAGTTCGTCGAAGGTAAAGACTTTACCCGATGAATTGTCAAAATCACTCGTGAGATGTACTTATCTTTTCGAATTTTCTCTCCTTGGATAGATTTCCTTGAGCTCTTGTAAGATCCCTTGCTCAGCATACCTAGTTCCATTTTGAAGAAGTTGAACTTGGTCTCATCAAGCGGCTTCGTGAAAATGTTTGCAACTTGCTTATCCGTCGGGACATAACTGAGGTTTATGTCCTTATTCTCCACATGCTCCAGGATGAAGTGGTAGTGTATCTCTATATGCTTTGTCCGGCTCTGAGAGACTGGATTATTTGTAATTGCAATGGCACTTGATGAGTCGCAGAACATTGGAATCTCTTTCATATTTAAGTTGTAGTCTTCAAGCTGATTCCTGGTCCACAGAAGTTGTGCACAGCAACTTCCTGCGGAGATATACTCTAATTCAGCAGTTGAGATAGCCACACAATTCTGTTCCTTGCTACTCCATGAGACAAGCCTCCTTCCAAGTAATTAGCATGTCCCGAAAGTTCTTTTCCTGTCGTCCCTGCTACCTGCAAAATTAGCATCTGAAAATCTTATTAGTTCAAAGTCATTACTTCTTGGGTACCATAAGCCAAGATTTGGTGTACCTGTAAGATATCTCAAAATCCTCTTTGCAGCGGCATAGTGAGATATCTTAGAGTTCACCTGAACTCTAGCACAAACACATGTTGAAAACATTATGTCTGGTCTACTAGCAGTAAGGTAGAGTAAGGATCCAATTATGCTTCTGTACTTGGTTTCATCAAAAGGTTTCCCTTTCTCATCCTTGTCCAGATTCATATTTGAACTCATTGGAGTCCTCATTGAGGTTGCGTTCTCCATTCTGACTTTCCTAATTAACTCTTTGGTGAACTTCGCCTGAGAGATGAAGATTCCATCTTCATATTGTTTCACCTGAAGTCCTAAGACATACTTCAGCTCACCCATACTACTCATTTCAAATTTCCCATGCATTAAGTTCGATAACTTTTTGCAAAGGTTATCATTCGTAGAACCAAAAATAATGTCGTCGACATAGATTGCACTAGCAAAATCTTGCCTTTTACTTCCCTAAGAAATAATGTTTTATCTATTTTTCCTCTTGTGAATTTGTTCTCAAGAAGAAAGCTAGATAGGGTCTCATACCAAACTCGGGGTGCTTGTTTTAGACCGTACAATGCTTTACGTAAAAAGTAAACACAGTTAGGGAGGGAGAAATCAACAAAACATGGGGGTTGTTCTATGTATACTTCTTCCTTCAAATTACCATTGAGGAAGGCTGACTTCACGTCCATTAGATATACCTTGAATCCTTTGTGAGCAGCATACGCTAGAAACAACCTGATCGCTTTGAGTCTTGCCACTGGAGCATAGGTTTGATAGAAGTCGATCCCTTCTTCTTGTCGGTAACCTTGGGCAGCAAGTCTGGCCTTATTCTTGATGATTACACCATCTTCATCCAGTTTGTTTCTGTACACCCATTTCATTCCGATGACATTTTGACCTTTGGGCTTTGGCACTAGCTTCCAGACTTTGCATCTTTTGAATTGGTTGAGCTCCTCTTGCATTGCAATAATCCATGAAGAATCCTCTTTGGCTTCATCAAATTTCTTTGGTTCAACCTGCGATAGGAAACTCAAATGCAAAGCTTCGTTAGCTGTACCTCTTCGTGTTCTTATTCCAACACTGGAATCTTTGATGATTTGATCAACTGGGTGATCTCTTTAGTGTCTGATCACCAGATTCCTTGCATCTTCTATAATACCAGGTTCATCTACTTCTAGTGTGTCTTCTATCTCTTGAGGTTCTTCTTCATCAGGTGTAGTTAGAATGCTTGTTGAATTTTGAAGTGTTAGTGGAGGTCGGGCGGTCTGGTAAACTGCGGAGGTTGGGCAGTCTGGGATGAAGACCACGCGGGTTGTCTTCCCGCAGTGGACTGGCGGTTAGCCAGTGGCAGATGGCTTTGATTTTTCAACCATCTGGGGTCAGCTATCTGGTTGTAATCGGGCGGTTAGCATTCGTGGTTACATCTAGGTGTTAATGCTCTGGCCGGTTCTCTGCTCACGAACTGGCAGGTCTCTGCTAGTTTTGCTGGAGTCTGCGAGTAGTCCGCGTGGCTTGTTATTAAGTCGGCGAACTATTCGACAGGGTTAACTCAACAAGCCACGCGAGTTGTTTGCTACCCGCTGCTGCTGTGGGCGGTTATCCTATCTTGTAGGAGGTGACTTCTCTCCTCACCTCTACTATAAATAGGACCCCCATGATCAAAGGAATAAGACAAGAACTGTTAGTGAGAGCTCGCGAGTTTGAGGTGCGGATAGAATTTTATGTTCACGCGGTTTGAGATTTGCCTTTACAGTGTTCGCAGGTTATGCGACTTGCTTGTGGTTCTGATTTGATCAGAGGAGACCGCAGTGGATAAGTCGGTAGCAGTCAACGGCGGGTAGCAGCAGGAGGTCGCGGTTAGCGATAAGGCAGTTTTCTCTTTGGCTCATTTCAACTTTCAATAAAGGATCAGTCCATGGCGGTTAGGCGGTTTGTCTTTACCAGACTGTTCTGTATTCAGTTCTTCAGCAACTTGTTCGCGGTTAGAAGCAGCCAAGTGACTGAGGTCAGGCGGCCTTGCTTGGGCGAACAGAGTGAGCATTGGAATAATGGGTAGTCTGCGTATTGAGTTGCGGGTTAGTGATTTCACGGTTAGTCGCGCGGTCAGCTTGGCGACTTAGCGGTTTGCGCGGACAACTTTGTTAGCTGGGCGGTTTGGCGGGTTCAGTTTGTAACCGCCAGCTACTTATAGTTTGTTTCTTTCTCTTTATTTGGTGTACTGGTAAATCATGTCTCCCCATGTATACCTCGCAATGTACAGAATATAGTTAATACAAGATTTTTCTTGTTCCTTCATTGTTTCTGGTTTCTGGTGCTTGGTATGGTTGAAGTGTTCCTGCGACCTAGTTCCTATTTTCCGCTTATTAGAAATTTTCAACATAGTATCAGAGGGACAGAGGTTTGAGCAGTGATTCAGCCATAGTTATCTTTCTTGGATTTCTGCAAGCACAGTTATTAGTGGTATAGCAATGGAAGGAGGAATAGCAAGAGGTCTTGGTATTGAGCTCCTGACGCAGACTAACTTTAAAAAGTGGAAGTCTTGCATGGAGAGCTGTCTTTTGGGCGAGGACCTCTGGGAGGTTGTTGGTGGAGAAGAAACTCAAGAAGTGGTTGCTGCTGGTGAAAATGCTCATCTGATAAGAGCTTGGAGGAGAACTAATGCTAAGGCGGTGTTTACTCTCAAGCGGGCTATCTCATCAGAGTTGTTTGATCACATCGTTAGATGTTGATCAGCTGCTAAGATTTGAGCAGCCTTGGATGGCTTGATCGATAAGAAGAATGTAGATCGGCTACAGTTCTTAGAGAATGAGTTGGCTAAGGCCACTCAAGGAGACTTGTCCATATAAACGTTCTTCCTGAAGATGAAGAACCTCTTTGCAGAGATTTTTGCTTTGGACACAGATGAGCCTATCTCAGAAGCTAAGCTGAAGAGGCACATAATCTGCGGCCTGCGTAGGGAGTATGTGTCCTTTGTTACTTATGTTCAAGGCTGGGCCAATCAGCCATCGTTGCTAGAGCTGGAAAACTTGCTTGCTTCACAAGAGAGTTTGGTTATGAAGATGGCGGGGATGTCTGTCTCTGGGAGAGAAAGTGAGGTTCTCTATTCTGGAAAGAAGAAGCATTGGGACAAGAAGAAGAAGACATCTGGAGATGATGGTCCATCTACTTCATATCAGTAGGAGAGGAGTTATGTTCCTAAGCGTGATGGAAAGAAGAAGGAAGGTCCTAGATGCTTCACGTGCAATAAGCTTGGTCACTTCAAGAAGGACTGCAGGGTCAATCTTCAGCCGAGGCATGCTGCAGGAAAGGAGGAGGCTGGTTCCAATATGTTGGGGTCCCAGAATTGCCCCCGGCACTGCGGTGCGATTCGAAGCAGAAAGGTGTGTCCCCCGTGGGTATAACTGACTTCCCCATAGATCCGCCCGAGGATAGCCGACTCTATAAAGGAGCGGTAGGCGCCTTGACCAATAGGCCGGTCTTTTGGTGCAGTTGGTTGCGCTGTATCCCTACAAGTGGTATCAAAGGGGTTCGCGGGTTCGAAACCCCAGGGTCATTTCTGGGGGGTTGTTGGGGTGCCAGAATTGCCCACGGCGCTGCGGTGCTATTCGAAGCGGAAGGGTGTGTCCCCCGTGGGTCTAACTGACTGCCCCGTGGATCCGCCCGAGGATAGTCGACTCTATAAAGGAGCTGTAGACGCCTTGACCAACAGGCCGGTCTTTTGGTGCAGTTGGTTGCGCCGTATCCTTACACAATACTAATGTTATTTGGGGTGATGGAGCTTTTATGACGGGCACTTGTATTCGGGTTATGGCTTCCATCGACTATCAGGATGATTGGATTGTGGACTCGGGTTGTGGTCATCGCCTCACCGGAGACGAGTCGAAGTTATCTTCATTGCAGACATACATAGGTAACGATGTTATCATTACTGCTGATGATACTATACATGCAGTTGAGAAGGAGGGTGTAGTTTCTTTAAATGGAGATAGAGGTTCACTCACATTGAAGAGTGTCTATCATGTTCCGGGGATGAAGAAAAATCTCTTCTCGGTGACCAACTTTGTTGATGCTGGCTATCATGTTCTGTTTGGTCCAACATAAGTGAAGTTTCTTCGGAATGTAACAGTGGTGAAGGCTGAAGTCACTTATGTTGGTAAAAGGGTGAAGTACTTGTTTGTGTTATCTACAAGTTCTTATGTTGATAAGATGAGGACTAATGATAGCGCTGCAATCTGGCATGAAAAACTTGAGCATGTTGGGATGGATAAGCTGAAGGCTATGGTGGGAAGAGTCCTTGTGAGAGGCTGGCCTAGTCTGTCATCTTTAGGTGAAGGTCACATTTGTGCAGGTTGTCAATATGGTAAGGCTCATCGCCTTCCATTCAAAAAATCACAAAGCAGATGCAAGGCATCATTGGAGTGTATTCATGGTGATCTGTTTAGACCTACCGCAACTACCAGTCTTGGAGGCAGCAGCTATATGCTGGTCTTGATTGATGACTTCACTAAGTATACTTAGGTATACTTTATGAAGGAGAAGTCTGAGGCATTCGGGAAGTTTGTGGAGTTCAAGGAGCTAGTGCAAGGTCGGCTTAACTTGCGGATCAAGAAGTTCAGAACTGACAATGGAGGGGAATTTACTTCCAATGCGTTCTTCAACTTCTGCAGGAAGCATGGCATCCGGAGAGAGCTCTCTTGTGCTCACACTCCACAACAGAACTGAGTTGCAGAGCAAAAGATACGTCATCTGATGGACACCTGCAAATGTTGGCTTCATGCCAAGAGCATTCCAAAGTTCTTCTGGGCAGAGAGAATGTCTTGTGCAACTTATGTCATCAATCGGATGCCTTTAAGTCCCATCAACATGAAGACCCCTCATGAGTTGATGTTCAAGATAAAGCCTATGGTGGAACACCTTCGAGTGTTCAGATCTACCTGTTACGTGCATGTTCCTGATGCTCTTAGAACGAAACAAGATCTGAAAGAAAGGAAGCTAGTGTTCGTCGGTTATGATGACCGGAAGAAGGGCTGGAGATGCATGGATTCAGAGACACGGAGAGCTGTTGTCTCAAGGGTGGTATTTGATGAATTGTCATTATACCAGGGTAGCTCTTCTGTTGAGCTACGATACAGCATGTTAGATAGTGACCAGGAGAAGCTGCAAGGGAAGTTATGGTGGAGTTGCATATTTATCCAGGTGCTCAAGTTGCTTCTAGCTCTGGGTCAGGTGCTTCAGGTTCTGGAAGCAGGGGGAGTGATGCTTCAAGTGTGCCCGGGAGAAAAGCTTGTCCAGAAGTTACAGTGGAAGAGGTGGATCAGAGTAAAACTCTGAGGAGGTCCAAGAGGACTATTATTCCACCAACTCGGTATACAGGGGGAAATCAAGTGAGCTTCGCCTCATATTTCTTTGTTGTCCCCTTGGATGAGCGAGAGTCGTCATGCTTTGAAGATGCAACTGGAGTCAAGGAGTGGAAAGATTCCATGAATGAGGAGATGGCTGCCCTCAAGAAGAATGAGACCTTGGACCTTGTACCCAAGGTTGATGGCATTACTCCTGTGACATGCAAGTGGGTTTACAAGTTGAAGAAGAAAGCTGATGGGAGTATCGAGCGGTACAAGGCTCGCCTTGTAGCTCAAGAGTTCTCTCAACAGTACGGAGAACACTATGAAGAGATGTTCAGTCCGGTAGCCAAGATGACTTCTGTACGAGTGGTGATTGCATTGACAACTAGCCAAGGGTGGAAGATTTGGCAACTCGACGTACAGAATGCTTTCTTGTACAGCGAGATTGACAAGGATATCTTCATGGTTCAGCCACCTGGATATGTATTGGAAGTTCATCCAGGACACGTCCGCAAGCTCAAGAAGGCTCTTTACGGGTTGAAGCAAGCGCCTCGGGCGTGGTATGGGAAGATCGCAAAATATCTCCAGTTCTGCGGATATTTTTCTTCAGATTCAGACTCGAGTCTGTTCGTAAAGAAGATCGGGGAGCTGCAAGTCTTGGTGTTATTGTACGTTGATGAGATGATCATCACGGGGAACTCGGAGGCTGAGGTAGCTAAGATTCAGGCTGAATTGGCTATCAGGTTCGAGATGAAGGATCTGTGGGAGATTCACCATTTCCTTGGACTCGAGGTGGAGAGGAAAGAGAGCGGTGTGCTTGTTTTCCAGAAGGGCTATGCGGAATGGATCGTGAAGCAATTCACCATGGAAGGTGGAAAGATCAACTGGAGGTTGGTATAAAACTTTGGCGGGATGAGTGGAGGATTCTTCCTGATCCGTTGGTGTTCCGGGTTCTTGTTGGGAGTCTGATATTCTTGACGATTACTAGGATGGATATTGCTTACTCAGTTGGCAGGGTAAGTCGTTATATGGTGGAACCACGGAAACGTCATTTGGTAGCGGCAGAGAGTATTCTAAAGTACGTGAAGTTGACCTCAAACATGGGTCTCCTTTATGGGAAAGACACGAGCTTCTGTTTGCATGGATTCATGGATGTCGATTATGGGGGAGACTCTGACCATCGAAAGTCGACGTCTGGTTATGTTTTATTATGCGGATCGGCGGCTATTTCATGGTGCAGTAAGAAGAAGGATTCAGTGTCCATCTCTACCACTGAAGCGGAGTACAAGGCTTCAGTCTTGGCAGCTCAGGAAGCCATCTGGCTTAGAAGATTGGTGGAGGACGTCCATAAGGAGGTGTGAGGTCCTACTCTGTTACGTGGTGACAACGAGAGTGCTCTCAAACTGGTTAACAATCCAGTTAGTCACGCATGGACCAAGCACATCGAGATCGAGCATCATTTCATTCTAGAGAAGGTGCTGGAGGGATCTCTTATGGTTGAGCATGTGCGGAGTGAGTACAATGTCGTTGACATCTTCACGAAGCCGCTGGCGAAGGGACCATTTACTCGGCTACGAGGATTGCTTGGGATGACTTCCACTTCCCACTTCAAGGGGGAGTGTTGAATTTTGAAGTGTTAGTGGAGTTCGGGCGGTCTGAGCATCAGACCGGACGGTCTGGTAAACCGCGGAGGTCGGGTGGTCTGGGAGGAAGACCGCGCAGGTTGTCTTCCCGCAGTGGACTGGCGGTTAGCCAGTGGCAGATGGCTTTGATTCTTCAACCATCTGGGGTCAGCTATCTTGTTGTAATTGGGCGGTTAGCATTCGCGGTTACATCTAGGTGTTAATGCTCTGGCCGGTTCTCATCTCGCGGACAGGAAGGTCTCTGCTAGTTTTGCTGGAGTTTGCGAGTAGTCCGCGCGGCTTGTTATTAAGTCGGCGAACTATTTGGCAGGGTTAACTCAGCAAGCCGCGCAAGTTGTTTGTTACCCGCTGCTGTTGTGGGCAGTTATGCTATCGTATAAGGGGTGACTGCACTCCTCACCTCTACTATAAATAGGACCCCCCCCCCCTCCGGATCGAAGGAATAAGACACGAACTGTAAGTGAGAGCTCGTGAGTTTGAGGTGCGGATAAAATTTTCTGTTCGCGCGATTTGAGATTTTCCTTTACTGTGTTCGCAGGTTGTGCGGCTTGCTTGTGGTTCTGATTTGATCAGTGGAGACCGCAGCGGATAAGTCAGTAGCAGTCAGCAGTGGGTAGCAGTAGGAGGTCGCGGTTAGGGACAAGGCAGTTTTCTCTTTGGCTCGTTTCAACTTTCAATAAAGGATCAGTCCGTGGCAGTTAGGAGGTTTGTCTTTGCCGGACTATTATGTATTTAGTTCTTCAGCGGCTTGTTCGCGGTTAGAAGCGGCCAAGTGACTGAGGTCAGGCGGCCTTGCTTGGGTGAACAGAGTGAGCATTGGAATAACGGGTAGTCAGCGTGTTAAGTTGCGGGTTGGTGATTTCACGGTTAGTTGCGCGGTCAGCTTGGCGACTTAGCGGTTTGCGCAGACAACTTTGTTAGCCGGGCTGTTTGGCGAGTTCAGTTTGTAACCGCCAGCTTCTTGTAGTTTGTTTCTTTCTACTTATTTGGTGTACTAGTAAATCATGTCTCGCCATGTATACCTCGCAATGTACAGAAGATAGTTAATATAAGATTTTTCTTGTTCCTTCACTGTTTCTGGTTTCTGGTGCTTGGTATGGTTGAAGTGTTCCTGCGACCTAGTTCCTATTTTCCGCTTATTAGAAATTTTCAACAATGCTCACTGAAACTGTCCTTGGAGCATCTTCTTTTTCTGCTTCTTCCAAGCTTAGCTCTTTCAGTTTCAAACTTGCACCTGCATCTTCAACAAAATTACTAGAAGAGCTGCTCTGAAGCATACTCCTCTCATCAAAAACAGTGTTTATTGATTCTTCTATGACCAGTGTTTTCTTGTTGAAAATCCCATATGCCTTATTATGGCTACTATAACCTACAAAAATACTTTCAAAATATTTTTTACTAAACTTAGTTTTGTAATACTTCCCGTTGTTAAGCATGAAGCATTTACTGCCAAAAATTCTAAAATAAGATATAGTTGGTTTCCTGCCCTTTAGAAGTTCATAAGGTGTCTTATGATGGTTCTTGTTGATTAATGCTCGGTTTTGCAGATGACAAGCAGTGTTGACGGCTTCTGCCCAGAAGTATTCCGGAAGAGAAGAATCATTCAACATTGTCCTGCTTGCCTCTATGAGTGTTCTATTCTTTCTCTCGGCGACTCCATTTTGTTGTGAAGAATCATTCAACATTGCCCTAGACTTGAATTCTGTTCCGTGGTCACTTCTGATTTTGACTACAGAGCAGTTTAGTTCATTCTGAATTTGCCTAACAAAAATAGTGAAAGAATCAAAAGTATCTGACTTGTGTTTCATAATGAATACCCAAGCAAAATGTGAGTAGTCATCAACAATAACCAGCGTATAAGCTTTACCTCCTAAACTCCTAACTGGCATGGGACCAAATAGATCCATATGGAGCAGATATAAGCATCTGGTAGAATCTTTGCCAATTATGCTTTTAAAGTTAGCCCGAGTCTGCTTACCCATTTGGCATGCATGAAAAGGTCTTTCTTTAATGCACTTAACATCAGGTGCATCACGCACTAACCTGTGAGAAAATAACAAATTTATAGTTTTGAAATTAATATGTTCTAGTCTCTTGTGCCACTGGTCACAAAGAGATGCACCATCTTTTGCCAAAAAGCATACTGGTGTAGATGAATCTAAGCAAAGAAAACTTAAGCAGAAGATATTTCTACTCCTAGTGCCTGTTAAAATAGTTTCTGACGTATCAGACGACTTTATCAAGCACTTATCCTTGTATAACTCAACCATATAGCCTTTGTCACAATGTTGACTTATGCTAATGAGATTATGTTGTAATGCCTTAATATAAGCTACGTCTGTGAAAGAGACTATACTGTTTGTAATCATACCGTAGCCTTTTGTAATTCCCCGATCAGATCCACCAAAGATAACCTTTGGACCATCCTTGACTAGGGTGAAGTTCTGCAATTGGCTTCTTATTCCAGTCATGTGCCGCAAACATCCACTGTCCAAATACCATATAGGCATGTTGTTGGCCTTTGGGCATACCTGCAATGAGTAATCAATTGCCCTTAGGAACCCAAAAGGATTTGGGTCCTTGGCTTTTTGTTAGACGACTTCCACTTGGAATGTTAGCATTGCGGGTGGTCGGCCTTGCATTGTTAACAACTGGAATTCTAGCATTCCTTGGATTAAACCAGCAATCCATGGCGAAGTGACCAACCTTGCCACAACACCAACAGTCAAACCTATTGTACCTTCTTTTCCCCTTCTGCTTGACTTTTTGAACGGGAGGTCTAGCAGGGGCTACCGACTTGGAGGTGGAAGCCTCGTGATTGCAGCAAACACAGGGCTCCTTCTTAAGTGGTTTCGTCGCAACAGTTTTAACCTTTGGTGTTTTCTTTGGAGACGTTCCATGCACGAATGAACCATAGTCCTTGAGGACTATCTCTGCGTAAGGTGCTTTGAAAGCAGTCATTCCGAGGTTCCGGGGATGGCTCCATCCTTGGTTGCCCTACTTGACTCAATGTGAGTTGGTCTTGTAAAGTGTCCATACGATGTTTCAAAGTCATAAGTGTTCGTAGGAAACACTACCTTCTTGAAGGAAGGTTGACTCTGATCAGCCTTATCCTTACCCTTAACAACTCTTCTCTTGGCAGCCTTACTTTTCGGTTTGATGACCGATACCACTACCCTTCGCATGAGCAGAAAAACCATCAATGATAGGGAGGATGGTCTTTGGCTTAGAGAAGCTTTCCACTACCTTTCTCTCTACCACTATCTTTTCCTCCAGCTCAGTTATGGATTTCTCCTTTTGCTTTAGCAGCTCAGTAGTGCTTAGAAGTTCGTCCTTCAAGAGTTGGACTTCATCTCTGAGAGAAAGTAATTTTTCAATTTCTTCTATCAAACCTGATTCCACAGTCTTGAGAGACTCAATATCCTTTGTTTGAGATTTGACTACCTTTCGGCACTTATCAAATCCTTTCAATAATGCCTTGTACTAGACTAATATAGCAGAGTCTTCCTCCAAGGAGTAGCCTTCATCTACACTGGAATCCGTCTCAGATTCAGAAAGAGGAGTATGATAATTTACATTCACCTCATATGGGGTGTCGTAGTTTTCCTCGTCGGTCTGAGCCATTTGACCGAAGTAGGCTTCTTCGTCCGAGCTCGACTCGTCGGAGTCATTGTTGCTCAGATTTTTTAACTTTTTAGCCAAAACGCTCTTTTCCTCCTTCCTTTTGAAGGATTTCTAATCTTCTTTTCTTGATCCATCCTTCTTTTTGTATGGGCACTTAGCAATCACATGCCCTGGCTTATTACAACAATAGCAAATGATATCAGTCGAAGAGTGTTTGTTCAGTTTAGATTTATACTTGTCATTGTTGTAACTCTTCTTGTGATGTTCGCCATCACGTCTCGATCTTCTGTGATCTGATGAGGAGGATTGACCTCTCCTCTGCTTTCTCTTGTTCATCAATCTCTTGAATTGCTTGGAGAGTAGGGAGAACTCTCCATCGGACATATCTGAGATTGAGGAGCAAACCACAGACTCATCATCTTCCTTTGATGACTGTGTCCTTACCGGTACCATGACCTTGCTTTTCTTTGACCCTTCGGCCTTCAGAGCTACAAACTTCTCCTTTCCAAAAGTCCTGGTGCCTTCTTCCTCAGCTTTCCGGATGCTGGGCTTCAACTCATTGGAGAGAAGCTTCCCAAAAAGAATTTGTGGCTCTATAGTGGCTAGCTTCCCAAATTCTCTGATTGCAATGGCCTTGGTATCCCATTCTTTCATCAGGGATCTCAAGAACTTGCCATTTAGTTCACCAACGGTGAATTCCCGATCATAGTTCCTATGACCGTTGACGATCTTGAAGAACTTCTCATACGTGGCAGAAATAGAGTCCCTTGGATCCTGCTTGAATGCTTCATATTCTTGATTGAGCAGAGATCTTTGATTATCCCTTACTTATTTCGTACCTTCCATCAAGACGACAAGAGAATCCCACATCTCTTTAGCAGATTTGCAATGGAAGAGATTCAGCAGCATAGAATCATCCACAGCACTGGTAATTATATTCTTAGTCTTCTTTTCCAAGGAGACAAGAGCAATCTCGTCCTTTGTCAAATCAAGCATCTTCTTGGGAACTTGTACAGCAGGGTTGATTGTATATGCCTTCATTGGAACATGAGGACCTTCTTCAACTATCTGAAAGATCCTTGGGTCGGCGGCTTCCATATAAAACTTGTCTCTTTCCTTCCACATGGGGAAGTTCTCCTTAGTGCAAACAGGCAGCTTCATGGAAGAATCCTTGTTCTTATCCATTCCGGACATGGTGTCTTTGAACAACTAGATGGAGGAGTTTGTTCAAGGTGTTAACCTCTTAATGAACAATCTTGCTCTGATACCAATTGAAAGTATATAATTGCTACCTAAATCACCTAGAGGGTTGAATAGGTGAGTTCTATGGCTTTACGCGGAATTAAAAACTGTAAACAAAAGCGAACAAAAAACAAAGCACACACAAACACAAGGATTTTTATAGTGGTTCCCTTATGTAGGTACTCCACTTTCCCGCCTCACCTATCTTGCATGATCGGCTAGACTAGGCTACTTCACTATTCTCGGATTATGAATAATCCTAAAACTCGGAGTAAAACTCCTACAAACTCGGAGAATAGCCTCTCCTACGAACTCGGAGAACAAACTCTCCAACGAACTAGATCCTCTAAACTAGGATCTACAAAAAATCGAAAGATAAAACTTCCTACAAGAATATGTAAAAAGATTATTGCAAGAACTTTGGATTGAAAATCCAATCTCTAAGAATCTCAAAGAGATTCTACTTCTTCAGATCTGAAAAGATGAATCTTCTTCTTCCTTGAAAAGATGAAATCTTGGACTTGAAATGGGAAGAAGAAATCTTTTGACTTGAAAAGAGCTTGATCTGAAAACTTGAAGGAGACAACAAGATCTAAACTGAACTTCAGAGAGATTTAGATCTGAGATCTTGTTGCAACCAAACTTCTGAGAAGAATCATGCGTGAGCTTTGTCGACAGCAGAAATGCCCTTTTCGAAAACGAGAATGGCCGACAGTCGGAAATGGCGATTTGCGATCTCTTAAGATTAGGCACGATTAGTGTTGAACGAAATAACCCTTCAATATTAATATCGATCCTTCTCAAACATCTATAAACAAAACTTATGGAAAAAGCACCATGTGTAATGTACATCGCGGAAGCCCTAAAGGAAAGCTGTCTGCGAATTTGAAAAAGATGCGCTCTATCTTCATTCGTTGAATGAGAAGAATTACCCGACGAATTAATTTCATCACTCGATGAATTCACTTCGTCTGCGTATAAGAATGCGCTGACTTCATTTGTCGAGTAAGAAGAATTACTCAACAAATTCTCACTCGACGAATTCTCACTTGACGAAGTCACTTTAAGAATCGACGATAAAGGCTTATCTTCGGTCTAGACGGGAAGAAACTACAATATTGATTTCTCGTGAAGTAAATGATTACTTGCGAAAATACTTTGTTACCCGGCGAATACACTTAGATTATTCGACAAAAATACATAGAATAATTTTCTTCCATTCCTTAAAACAGCAACAGCCTCTCCTTAGCTTCTCCATAGTGTTTGATAGTGAAGTACACCCCAATAGAGAGATTTCACATGTGTCAACACTATGGTCTACACAATGAGGAATTACATTTCATAGGCCTGTGTTTTATGACCCATTGAAACTTGACATTGGTTTGTACTTAGTAATTAATACCCTGCAAACACATAACTAAAATGTCGCATTAAATACAATATCAATTCATCTTAGTTTAAGGTATACTTCTTCAAATCAAGGTTATTGTGGCTACAATACCCAACAGAAGTTTCTTGGCCATCTCCTCACTCTAGAGGGGTTGGAACCGAATCCTAATAAGGTGAAGGCTATCCTAGAAATGTCACCTCCCAAATCCTCCAAGGAAGTTAAGTAGTTAGGTGGGAGGATGGCAGGCTTGAGTCGTTTTATCTCTTGTTCAGGAGATAAAAGTGCTCCTTTCATCAAGACTCATCATGGAGGAGCTATGTTTGAATGGACGAAAGAGTGTGACGATGCTTTCAACCATCTCAAGAAGCAGCTAACGTCAACTCCTTTGCTCCAAAGCCCAAGAGAAGGAGAAGATCTTTTTTTGTGTCTTGGAGTTGGCTCCTATGATATTAACTCTGTGCTAGTCAGGGAAGAGAAGAATAGGAAATTTTTAGTTTATTATGTGAGTAAGCTCTTGAAGGATGCAGAAACTTGGTATCTGATCCTTGAGAAGTTGGCATTAATGCTCGTGACTTCAGCACGAAGGCTAAGACCTTATTTGCAAGCTCATTCAATTCAGGTTGTCACCGACCTACCATTGAAGAGTGTGTTGGAGAAGCCAGAGCACTCAGATAGATTGGTAAAGTGAGCAATTGAGCACAGCGAATTTGATATATCATACATTCCCAAATTAGTAATCGAAGCACAAGTGCTAGCGAATTTCATGATCGATGCAAAGGAAGCTAACTCAGAGAAAGAAGTTAGAACAACTCTTGCTTGGACAATCTTCGTCGATGGAGCTTCGAGGAGGAATTCATCCGGAGCAGGAGTTGTTTGGATTAACCCAAATGGGGTTAGATTGGACCAAGCTTTGCAATTATATTTTCCAACAACAAACAATCAAGCCGAATATGAAGTCTTGCTTGTCGGTCTTAGATTTGCAAAAGAGCTGGGAATTGAAGATTTTTGAGTCAAGACTGATTCTCTGATAATGGCGTCTCAAATAAATGGAACCTTCGAGACCAGAGATCACATTTTGAAGCAATGTCAGGCTCTAGTAAATGTTGAAATAGGCAAATTCAAGAGTTTCACCATTCAGCATATTCCAAGTGAAGAGAATGCTGAAGCTGATGAGTTGGCCAAGTTTGGACTCTTTTAGGAGGAACCACTTCGGAATTTTTCATCCAACTATTGTAGAAGGAGATATTATGCAGATAGATCAACGCCCATCTTCGATGGATACCTTCATCCTCTATCTCTCAACTGGAGAGTTGCACCTGATGGTAAAATATAAGAAGAGGTTTAAATTAAAAGCAGCTTATTACTATCTTGTTGCAAGAGTGCTTTACCGGAAGACCTTTCTCTCACCCCTAGCATGGTGTGTTTCTGAGGAAGAGATTCTGGTCGTTCTTCAAGAAGTTCATTCAGGAGAGTGTGGCTCACTTAGGAGCTAGAACTTTAGAAAAAAAAGATTCTGAGGCAAGGTTATTGGATCGGTCGGCGCCCTTAGAGGGGGGGTGAATAAGGGTTTTCAAAATCTTAGGAATTTATTTTGAATAACTTTGAAATATTGCAAGATTAATACAATGAGAAATCAAGTAAAACAATAATGAAGAGACATGCTTTATTAATATTAAATAAGTTTTACAAAACTTGATTTCTATGACGCTAGAAATCGAAAGGCGAATTATAAAGCTCTTTTTGTTTTCTATACCGACTCGTATCCCCAAGAACCGGTTGGCTTTAGCCGATCTCTCCCCAGATACGGCCTCAAGCCGCTCTAGCCAATCTATCCCCAGAAAGGCCTCGAGCACCCCCTAGATCTACTCCCTAGACCTAGTCGCCAACACGAGGCAAATTTCAGCCCTAAGTCTACCCCTGACCTAGTCGCCAACACGAGGCGATTTCACTACCGTTTACAATGATAAAAGAGAAATGAAATAACAATAATTAAAAACTCCCTCAAGATGAACTTCTGAACAAGGAGGTGAAGATCCGCTGGAGAATCAGCGTTTGTTGAGGCGGACTTCGTTCGGATTCGACGTGATGGAATCCTCCTTCAGAAATTTGCAGCACTTCGCTAGGACTTCAGAATTCGGCCAAGGAAGGCCTCTGCAACTCGAGCAATCTCTCTCTCTCTCTCTGAGGTGTAAGCAATGGATGATCGAAAACAAGAGGAGAGGGGGTCCTTTTATAGCCCAAGCGCTACCGCCGGCGCTAGCGCTACCGCCGGCGCTAGCCCGGATTAAGAAACAATTTGCGCGGCCGGATCTTCAATCCGAGGAAACATTTTGCTCTATGCCTCATATGCGCCATGATACCGCCGGCGCTATCCGCTACCGCCTGGCGTTAGCCCCTTTCTAAAAACGATGCTGGAAACGCGCTAATCAACGCTATCGCCAGGCGCTATCGCTACCGCCGGCGAAAGAGAGCTCGTTCGAATTTTGGCCTCAATTTTGGGGGCAGTCATCATGTGTACTCCTTGAGTCATGTGGACCTAGTAAACCTGCACACTTGAACACACAAGATCAAATACACATAGGATTTGTTATTCTCAAACCTAGGAGATGCGGAAGACCATGTTCCAACAAACTCCCCCTTTTGATAATAATAAATCCATTAATGATAAAACAAAGCATTAATAAATAAGCATGATGAGGCTATACTTGTGTGTGTGTGAGAGTGATGACTTTAGGATAATAATTGATTTTAGCATTTAGAATTGCTCCCCCTAAATACATGTTCCCCCTATGTGAATGCTCCCCTAATATGTATGCTATCAACTTAATCAATCATGTTGGGTTTGCATTTTGATAGCGGATTATATTTATCATGTTAGTTCTCCCCCTTTTGCATTTTATCATGTTAGTTCTCCCCCTTTGTTATTAACAAAAGTGGGTAGGGAAACAAAGCACCAAAGAATTTGTAAATAGCTGAGAAGGCATGATCGAGCTTTTCAAGTAAATGATAAGGAGGTTTAGAATTGTTTTTCATTGAAATAGATCAGAGTTATAAGCAGTACAAAATTTTCAGAGTTTGTAGCATAAAAGATTTTTATGTTTGAAGTAACCAATAAAAAGTGTTCCAAGTAAATCTATCACATAATGAAAGATAGGAATTTTTAAGAATAAGTGATGATGCAAAGAATACAAGATATTACGTAAGCATGAAAGCGCAAGATAAAAACACGTATATGGTTAATATGCGGAAGACTTATAGCAATATAACAAACATCTAATGATAATCCAAAAAAAATGAGTTAAAGTTCACAAAAGATGATGTTTTTGTAAATCATTTCGTAGTTTTAAATTTGATAATAACCAAGCATGAAAGAATGTTTAACAAAAAAGAAAAATACTACAATGTTACTTTAATTCATAATTCCAAAAGCATACAAAAACATTGTAGACCACATGCTAGGTTATCTAGTGCATTTCATAAAGAGAGAGTAATATAGAATTAGCATTAGGATCCAATACTCATGAGAAGAAGTGTTATGGAAGATAATGATGTGCACAAAAGTGTATTTTTGAGTAGTGTTTACAAGTGTTTTAACAAAAAATACAAGTAATATGTAGAGTAAGACGCACAATAAAACATAAATAGTTTTACTTCCACACACTTTAATGCACAAAAAAAATGTACAACTACCAAGGTGATTTGCACACACAATGCTCATCAAGACTTATCAGGGTGCAAAGTAGTGCTTGGGGGATCACATATTTTTTTGAATTTTGAGACTAGTGATCCGGTGTACTTAAGAGAAAGTGGTTTTTCTTATGTTTGAAAGAAAGATTTGATTTGCACAAGACACTTTATTATTCTTTCCAAGGTGCTCAACCTCACAATGCTCATTAAGACTTATCAGGAGGTTCATGTAGTGCTTGGTGGAGTTATCTTTGTCATTTATTTTATAATTTTGTTTTGTACAAAGTTCTCCGAATACACTTGTTTTGCAAATCAATAGATTTTATGAAAAAATATAACCACTTTTCTTAATTTTTAAGAGTGCAAAAGAAGGAGTGTAGGTAAGATACTTGTGCAAGTTTAATTCATTGTACTAATACATAAACATACACAAGCAATCTTAAATTAAACACATATGTAGACAATGCCAAAAAGTAAGTGAATATCTATCATTATCAAACATAAAACATTTATCATACTTAGAGGCATGCTAAGCTTGATCCTACACAACTTTTAAACTATAATTGATGCACATTTGAATAGATATATCAAAGCATGAAGGAAAACAATGTCCAAAGTAGTTTGAAACAATAAATTGCAACATTGTAGATTTTCTAAATAGTAGAGTAAATCATGCTTGAGTTTTCCAAAAAAACAATCATAGAGTTTTTGTTTTTATAGTTTTAAAGTTTTATATTTTTGTATTTGATTTTAGCAAATAAAAGCGCATTTTTGTAATTTTTGCTTTTGTAATTTGCATAAAGACGAACTTTTAGATAGAGAAAAACCATCATAAAAACATAATTAATTTCTTTTTGTAATTTGGTTTTTGTAGTTTTGTATTTGATTTTTGAAAGATAAACTAAAAACAAAAATAAAAGACAAAACATAATAATTTTGTAATTTGGATTTTATATTTTTGTATTTTGATTTTTCAAAAATAAACTAAAATCGGATGTGCAAAACTAAATAGTACATATAGATCAAGATATTTTTAGAAATATTTCAAAATTTTAAAATTACAAAAATTCGAATCTCGACGCTAGCGCCGGCGCTAGCGCTAGCGCGGGAAATAGTAAGTGAATATTTAGGGTTTTGAAAATTTTGATGATGAAAGTTGATTAGGTGTCCCAATAGTAGTTTCATGCTGAAAGTGCAGATTTTTAGGAGATGTTTTTGATGGTGAAAAGTGAAGAAGTTTGTATTTGTGAGCATGTTTTAACTTGTGAGATCTAGCACACCTAGCTCAAGTCGTAGTAAACGAAATCGTACATCGGGAAGAGGTTTAGTGAATATTTCAGCGAGTTGAGATTCTGTCCCAATGAAACTTACTTTTACATTTTCTTTCTTAATGTGATCCCTAATGAAATGATGACAAACGTCGATGTGTTTGGATCTAGAATGGTGTACAGGATTATATGTGAGGTCTATTGCACTTTTGTTGTCACATTTAAGATCTATGTATTTGAGATGAAATCCAAAGTCCTCTAGTGTTTGGCTCATCCATAACGCTTGTGCACAACAACTACCAAGTGCGATATATTCGGCCTCCGTGGTGGAGAGTGCAACCGAAGATTGTTTTCTACTAGACCAAGCAACTAAAGAGGGTCCTAAAAAGTGACACGTACCGCTAGTGCTTTTTCTATCTAGTGAGCACCCGGCGTAGTCCGAATCGGAATAGCTGTGGAGTGTGAAAGATTCATTATGTGGGTAGCATAATCCTAGTTTAGATGACCCTATTAAATAACGAAAAATACGTTTTACCGCTTTTAAATGAGATTCTTTTGGATCGGCTTGAAAGCGAGCACATAAACATACGGAAAACATTATATCTGGTCTAGATGCACTTAAATAAAGAAGAGAACCTATCATTCCTCTATATAGCGTTTGATCAATAGAAATTACAGATTCATCTTTTCCTAGTTTTAAAGAAGCACTCATAGGAGTAGAGGCTTGTTTAAGATTTTCAAATCCAAATCGTTTAAGCATTTCGTGAACATACTTTGATTGACACAGAAAAATACCATCAGTTCTTTGTGAAATTTGAAAACCAAGAAAATATGATAGTTCTCCTACAAGACTCATTTCAAATTCATTTTTCATTATTACGACTACTTCATTACACAACTCTTCATTAGTGGCTCCAAAAATGATGTCATCAACATATATTTGTAGAATAATTAATTCGTTATTTTTGTGCTTAATGAAGAGTGTGTTGTCTGCACTTCCCATAACATAACCGTGTTCTAACAAAAACGATGTAAGACGATCATACCAGGCACGGGGCGCTTGTTTTAAACCATAAAGCGCTTTTTCTAATTTGTAAACATGATTTGGAAATCTTTCATTTATGAAACCGGGGGGTTGTTCTACATAAACTTCTTCTTTAATAAACCCATTTAAAAAAGCACTTTTAACATCCATTTGAAATAATTTTATTCTTTTAAAACTCGCAAATGCCAAAAATATTCGTATAGATTCTAAGCGAGCTACGGGTGCAAAAGTTTCTTCAAAATCTACCCCCTCGATTTGTGAATAGCCTTGAGCAACTAAGCGTGCTTTATTTCTTACAATCCTAGATTCACCATCTAGCTTATTTTTAAAAATCCATTTTACGCCAATAATTGGATGATTAGATGGTCTTTCTACTAAATTCCAAACTTTATTTCTTTCAAATTGTCCTAACTCTTCATTCATTGCCAGAAACCAAAATTCGTCATTTAAAGCGGTGGAAACGTTTTTAGGTTCAATTTCAGACACAAAGCAAATATTTGAAAATGTTTCATGAAGAGAGGACCGAGTTCTTACCCCAGTAGAAGGTTCCCCAATGATTAGCTCCTTTGGATGATTTTTGGAGAAGTTGAGAATGCTTAGAGGTACATATTCATCTTCTTTTGACTTCTCCTCCTCTTCTTTGGATGGTTCTTCTTCGTCGTGCTCCAAGGATGGCAAAGGTTCATCATCGGTACCTGTAGGGATCTTTTCTGCACATGGAACAAACTCATCAAATCTCACATTAATTGACTCTTCAACCTTGCTTGATCTTTTATTAAATATTCTATATGCTTTACTAGTTGAAGAATAACCAAGAAATATTCCTTCATCGCATTTTTCGTCAAATTTTCCTAAAGAGTCTTTTGTATTAAGAATGAAGCATTTACATCCAAAAACTCTAAAATACGATATGTTAGGTTTCTTTTGATAGTAGAGTTCATATGGTGTGAGAGATAATGATGGGCGAAGCATAACTCTATTCATTACATAGCATGCAGTGCTAACGGCTTCTGCCCAAAAATACTTAGGTAATTTATATTCAGATAGCATTGTGCGTGCAAGTTCTTGTATTGTCCTATTTTTCCATTCTACAACACCGTTTTGTTGAGGTGTGCGTGGAGCAGAGAACTCATGCTTAATACCTAACATGTCACAAAAAGATTTAAAATTTTCATTTTCAAATTCACCTCCATGATCTAAGCGAATGCATTTTATTTTTAAATCTAATTCATTTTGAATGCGAGTACATAATTTTTAAAATTCGCAAAACGCATCAGATTTGGAGGAGAGAAATAAAGTCCAACAATATCTAGAATAGTCATCTATGAGAACATAAGTGTATAATCTACCACCAAGACTCGCAGTGTTAACGGGACCAACAAGATCCATATGAATTAATTGCAGAGGTTTTGATGTAGAAATTTCATTTTTGCTTTTAAAGGATGACTTAGTAAATTTGCCTTTTTGGCATGGAGAGCATAATGAAGATAAATTTCCATTTAACTTAGGCAATCCTCTAATTAATTCTCTTTTTGCTAGTTTTAGGATGAGCTTTGTACTAGCGTGGCCTAAGCGTCTGTGCCATAATTCCAATTCATCATTTTTCATTATAAAACATTTTATAGAAGATTTAGAAAGATCATGAAATGAAACTATGTAAACATTATGAATTCTAGGTGCAGTTAATAACACATCATTTGTTTTATGATTAACAATTTTGCAGAGGTTAGTGGAAGATTCAAAGAGTACGTCTAAACCTTTATCACATAGTTGACTTATAGATATTAGGTTATGTTTTAATCCTTTCACATAAAGCACATTTGATATAAGAAAAGGTGTGTTACCCACTGTACCAACTCCCATGATCCTTCCTTTACCGTTATCGCCAAACGTTACCATTCCTCCTTTCTTCTTTTCTAGGCTAAGGAATTTTGCTTTATTGCCCGTCATGTGTGTGGAGCAGCCTGAGTCCAAATACCACACGTCTTCTGTTTCCTTAGCCTTCCTGCAAATCTAGAAAGAGGATGAGAGTAAAGACCCAGATACCCAAGAGGTACCACCCATAGAGTAAGTGGATTTCTTAGGTACCCAGATTTGTTTTAATGATCGTTGATTTATTATATTCCTGCAAGAGCCAGACGTGTGTCCAAATTTAAGACAATTAGCACACGAAATAAAGGGGGTTGAGACCCTTTTCTGAGTTTCTATGTTGCTCTTGCTGGATGATGTTTGTACATTAGAAAGACCAGAAAAGATTTTAACTTTAGAGCTACCGCCGGCGTTAGTAGCTAGCGCTGGGCGGTAGTGTTCACTTTTATATCCGAGTCCGATTTTTCCAGACCCAAAGCATTGATTACCCAGAAGCATATCCAAGGATTTTTGACCAATCCCGAATTTGGTTATGGCCAAACTGAGATTTTGATTTTGTTTTTTAAGAGAAGTATTTTCTTGAATAATTAGAACACATTTGTTTTCAAATCCTTTTTTGTTCTTTTTAATTTGTAATATAGAAGCTTTCAATCTTCTCTCTAAGTCCCCATTCTCTTTTGCAATAATTTTGTTTTGTGAGAGGGCATTAGAAAGAGATACTTCAAGTTCTTTTAACTTAAATAAGGAGTGTTCACATTCTTGACATGTGACTTTTCTTTTTTCAAGAGAAACTATTTTTTTTGTGAGCTTACGATTTTCTTTTATGATAGATTCATTTTCAAGATTTAAAAAAACAAATTTATCATAAAGTTCTTCAAAAGTAGGAGGAGATACCTCAGTGTCGCTAAGAACACTGGTGTCGTCATCGTCGCTTTTGGCCATCAAACACAAGTTTGCTTCCTCCTCGCTACTTGACTCAGATTCGTTTGACTCTTCAGAAGAAGAGTCATCCCAAGTGGCGGCCTTCAGCACTTTCTTCTTTTCTTTTGTTTTCTTTTGTTCTTTTCGTTCCTTTTGGTATTTGGGGCACTGGCTCCGAATGTGCCCGGTTTTTCTGCAGTGATAGCATTCTGGAGGCGGCCTTTCTTCTTCGTCATCGCTTCCTTTTTTCTTTCCTCGATGAAGATCCCTTTCGTCGAGTGTCCGTTTGGAAGAATTTTCTGAATGTGTTCCTTCTTTCTGGATTCCTGATGAACTTTTTGAAGTTCTTCACCAGGAGTCCTTCTTCATCATCATCGTCCACTTCGGTGCACTCCTTCTTTGATGTTAGTGCCAACGCCTTTTTCTTCGGCTCTTTGTTGTATTCTTCATGTTGAATTTGCAGTTCTACCTCATGGGTTTTGAGAATCCCAATAAGGTTCTTGATCTGGAGCGTTCTTAAGTTGTGCGACTCTGAGATGGCTGTCACCTTCGGGTTGAACCTTGGGTGTAAGGAACGAAGGATTTTCCTCACCAAGTTCCCGTCGGAGTAGGTCTTTCCAAGTGCCTTTGATGCGTTGACAATCTTTGTGAAGCGAGTGTACATGGAGTTGATGTCCTCTTCCGTGTCCATCCTGAATTTCTCGTATTCAGATTCCAGTTGAAACAGCTTTGCATCTTTCACCTGCGATGTACCTTCGTGAGTTACTTCTAATTGATTCCAAATATCATAAGCAGTAGTGCATGCAGAAATTCTATTAAACTCAGTCCTGTTTAAAGCGCAATATAATGCATTCATTGCTTTAGCATTATTTTTACACCTTAGTTTATCGTTGTCATCCCATTTATCTTTAGGTTTTGCTAATGTCGCATCTCCTACTACAGTTGTAGGTGGAAAGTACCGTACTTCTACCATGTTCCATACTTCTACATCCATTGTCATAAGAAAACACATCATTCGATTTTTCCAGTATTTAAAATCTGACCCAGTAAAGAGAGGTGGTCGACTAACCCCTTGACCCTCAGGAAAAGCGAGATCATGAGATGCCATTATTCCTGGTTGTTAAGCCGATTGGAATAACCTAGCTCTGATACCACTTGTTGGGTCGGTCGGCGCCCTTAGAGGGGGGGTGAATAAGGGTTTTCAAAATCTTAGGAATTTATTTTGAATAACTTTGAAATATTGCAAGATTAATACAATGAGAAATCAAGTAAAACAATAATGAAGAGACATGCTTTATTAATATTAAATAAGTTTTACAAAACTTGATTTCTATGATGCTAGAAATCGAAAGGTGAATTATAAAGCTCTTTTTGTTTTCTATACCGACTCGTATCCCCACGAACCGGTTGGCTTTAGCCGATCTCTTCCCAGATACGGCCTCAAGCCGCTCTAGCCAATCTATCCCCAGAAAGGCCTCGAGCACCCCCTAGATCTACTCCCTAGACCTAGTCGCCAACACGAGGCGAATTTCAGCCCTAAGTCTACCCCTGACCTAGTCGCCAACACGAGGCGATTTCACTACCATTTACAATGATAAAAGAGAAATGAAATAACAATAATTAAAAACTCCCTCAAGATGAACTTCTGAACAAGGAGGCGAAGATCCGCTGGAGAATCAGCGTTTGTTGAGGCGGACTTCGTTCGGATTCGGCGTGATGGAATCCTCCTTCAGAAATTTGCAGCGCTTCGCTAGGACTTCAAAATTCGGCCAAGGAAGGCCTCTGCAACTCGAGCAATCTCTCTCTCTCTAAGGTGTAAGCAATGGATGATCGAAAACAAGAGGAGAGGGGGTCCTTTTATAGCCCAAGCGCTACCGTCGGCGCTAGCGCTACCTCCGACGCTAGCCCGGATTAAGAAACAATTTGCGCGGCCGGATCTTCAATCCGAGGAAACATTTTGCTCTATGCCTCATATGCGCCATGATACCGCCGGCGCTATCCGCTACCACCTGGCGTTAGCCCCTTTCTAAAAAAGATGCCGGAAACGCACTAATCAACGCTATCGCCAGGCGCTATCGCTACCGCCGGCGATAGAGAGCTCGTTCAAATTTTGGCCTCAATTTTGGGGGCAGTCATCATGTGTACTCCTTGAGTCATGTGGACCTAGTAAACCTGCACACTTGAACACACAAGATCAAATACACATAGGATTTGTTATTCTCAAACCTAGGAGATGCGGAAGACCATGTTCCAACAAAGGTTACTCCTGGCCTCCAATGAGGAAGGATTCAGAGAAGTTCGCAATGAGGTGTGTTCAATGCCAGAAATTTGCTCCTCTTCAGCATCAACCGGCTTAACAACTCAAGTTGATAGCAACTCCACGCCCATTTGCAGTTTGGGGATGGATTTGATTGGGCCTTTTTCCCTTGGCTAGTGGACAACACAAGTTTATTTTGGTGATCATCGATTACTTCAGCATGTGGATCGATGCAAAAGCATTGGCTAAAACCACTAGTCAAGTTATAAGAAATTTTATATGGGGACAGATAGTATGCATGCATGAAATTCCTATGGAAATAATCACAGATAATGGTCCTCAATTCAACAACTCCGGCCTTATAAACTTTTGTGATCAAATCGGCACCGAGCTGCGGTTTGCTTCTGTACATCATCCTAGAAGTAACAGTCAGGTAGAAGCTGCCAATAAACTAATAATCAATCTCTTTAAGAAGAAAGTGGAGAACCTCATAGGCAATTGGGAAGATCAGTTACCTTCAGTATTATGGTCTTTGAGGACAACTTCAACCTCAGCTACTGGAGAAACTCAATTCAAACTATCTCATGGCTTAGAAGCTCTTATTCTGGTTGAGTTTGAGGTAAGAAGTCCAAGGGTGTTACTATCTCAGCAGAATCAAGATAGCTGGATGGAAGAGTACAATGAAGAGCAACAGTGCAGCCTCGACCTCATTGAAGAGCTGAGAGATACGACAACAATAAGGCAAGAGAAAGTCAAAATAAGAATGACCAAGTATTTTGATAAAAAACATCAGAGTCATTGAATTTGTTGTTGGTGATCTCATCCTTAAGAAGATAGATTCAGCAGCAAGATCTGGCTCAGTTGGAAAGCTCAACTCGAATTAGGCAGGACCATTCATTATAAAAGAAGTACTCAAGAATGGTGCATATCATCTCCAAACTTATGGAGAAGTGCAATTGCATACTTGGAGCGGAGACGATATAAAGCGTTTCTTTTCTTGAAAGCTTGTATTTTTCACTTCTTTCTTTCCTTTCATTTGCAAGCATTATGGTGATGTGGTTGTAACCTCTTGTATTGAATATATTGAAAGGGAAGCATCAAGATGGATTGTTATCAAAGGATAAAATCCTACCAAGCGAGACATCGACGGATCCTACATGATACCCCCTCGACTTGAAGCTTAAGGTATAAATCAACAATGACCATAGGTAGCGAGGAGATTTCGCACCTATGGAGTAGTAGCTCACCAAGCTTGTGCAGAGGAACTTTAGGAGACCGGGTCCTTGCTGACATCTGACATACCTCTGCATCAAGGGAGGTCTAGGTGAATGTCCAGCTCTGTCATGCATTTTAGTACATCATTATAGTCTTGATGATCCCTGGATAAAAGCAATGCTGGTGTATCTAGCCTTCTTGGAAGAGGAAATTTCTTTTGCCAAGGAGTGATCTCGTAAACACTTTGGAATTGTCCCAAAACCCCCTTGGAAGAGAAAATCAAGCTTCTAGCCTTCTTGGTGAACAAGCGATTCAATCACCTCTACTACCTGGCGATCTGGCCGGAGAGGTCCGAGATCACTCCTGAAGAAAGTAAGATGTTTCTAGCGGTCTCTTGGGGTCTCATAAATTTTGCCTTGGATTTTTCTCTAACACTTTTTCTATTCTCAGCGACCATTGCGGTTCCTGAAGTCGATCTCGTGGCACTGGCTAAAGAGGTGCTCACTCAAAGTGAGATGAGGAAGAATAGTGACCATGAAAGGGAGACCGCGAAGCCTGACGGTGAGTCAGAGGCCGGCAGCAAGCCTTTCCCTCTGGCCGGCTTTGGGAAAAGGTAGAAGGATATCAAGGGTAAGCCCCTACTCAATTGGGGGGCTAAAGTCAAGAGCGAGAAGGTGTCTACCGAACTCCCTCTGTGGAGTGGGAGGTTGACATGCCATGCTTTCGCGGTCACCTCTGATCTCTACGAAAAGAGCAATGTCAAGGAAGCATATGACCTTGAGACTGACATGCTTGCTGACACTTGTGCATAGGTGGCCACCAGGAGTATGGTCTTGAACCATCATATGGAGTGGTCTCTTCGGATGGCCTTGAAAGATAATAGTCATCGACATGATGAAATAGATGTAAGACTACTTTACATGCAGTCTCTGGCTTTCCTTTTTCATGACCGCGCGACCTGATTGTCTTCCTTTTGCATCAATTAAAGAAAGTGTCATATCATATGGAGAATCCAGAGTTCCAAAATGTCATGATGCAGCATGTAAAAGAAGCGTTAGAGTCGACAATCACGGATCTTCATGAGCGTGACGTTCTCACCGAAGAGTTTAAGGAGGTTAAGTTTGCCTACCTCTTTTCTGATGTGACAAGGATGAAAGATGAGCAGTCAGTCACAGAAGTCGATGCCGCTGAAGAAGAGGAAGATGTTGAGATTGGCGGACACGTAAACAGAGCAAGTGGGAGCAAATATGTTGAAGGTGATGACACTATCTCTGAGCGGTCTCAAGCTATGGATCCAAGATTCCACACAGAAGCTCAGAGGAATCTTCCGAAGAGACCGACTCTTCATCATTAGATGAGCGGTCTCCGAAGAAATTGAAGAGCTGTTAAAAAGCCTAGAGTTTCTATACTATAATTTTTCTTTTGTTCTTTTCAAAATGTCGACAGACTATTTCCCCCCAAACAAAGTTTTTAACAACTAGAGTTGTTACCTTAGATAGAACCTTCACCTCCAGCTACTTGGAGAAGTAATCGGTCATCACCAATAGGAACTTCCTTTGGCCACTATCTTGGGGAAAAGGGCCCACCAAGTCCAGCCCCCATATTATGAACGACCATTGAGTTATTATGGACCGAAGCCTCTGGGCTGGTAGTAGTTGGAGGGTGGCGTACAACTGGCACTTGGAACACCTCTTCGCAAGCTCTATCGCATCCTTATTGAGGGTAGGCCAAAAGTAGCCTTTCCTCAACATCCTTCCCTCCAGGGTCCTACTCCGAGAGTGGCTGCCACATTCTCCCGAGTGGATCTCTTCCAGGACCTTTAGGGCCTCCTCTTCCGACACGCAATGGGCTAAGATACCCGAGAGAGACTTTCGCTAAAACCCTCCTCCATGCAATGAATAGTATGCCGATTTGTATCGGAATCTCCGCTTATCTATGTCCCCTCCTGGGAACTTCCCAAACGTCAAGAAGGAGATGAAGGGGTCCATCCACGATGCTCGTTGGTCCACCTACATTGAGTCTCCTTCCTTGATGGATGGTCAGAAGAGTTCGGACACTATCCCCCCCCACCCCCCCGGCCCCGCCCGGGGACCGAATTTGTCCATGAGGTACGCCGGGGAGCTCTCCTCCCTCGACCCATGCCGAATTGAGAAGGTGCGGAACTACCCGATGAGTCCCTTGACCTTCTCCAGGTATCGCTGGAGAGTCGGCTCCTTTGCCTCCAACTCTCCCTTGACTTGGCAATCCACCGCCATAGAGTCCATTGTGACCTCTACGTCATGCACCCCCAGCTCCCTAGCTAGGCGGAGCCCTGCGAGCACGGCCTCATGCTCGGCATGTTTGTTGGTAAGTGGGAAATGTATGTTGATTGCTTGCTCGATCTTTGTTCCCTGGGGGCTCACCAGGATCACTCCCCCTCCAAAGGAATGCATCCTTGATGCCCCGTCGACCAACATCTTCCATGTCATTGACTGGGATGGCTCGGGCTCTTCTACCTCAATTGTAGTCAGCCAAGAAATCTGCCACTACTTGCGCCTTTATTGATAGCCTGGGAACAAATGAGATGTCAAACTCGCTTAGCTCCACCGACCATTTGGCCAACCTTCCTGAGTGCTCCACCCCCTCCATGATGTGGCGAAGGGGATGGTCGGTCACCACTTTGATAGAATGTGCTTGAAAGTAAGGTCGGAGCTTCTGGGCTGATGCCACCAGGGCGAAGGCCAGCTTCTCCAGTATGGGATACCTGAGCTCCGCCTTTCTCAGCACCCTACTGACGTAGTAGATTAGGAGTTGCTTTTTTCCCTCCTCCCGGACCAAAATAGAACTCACCGCCTCAGCCACCACCCCCAAGTATAGGGACGGGGCCTCACCCTTCCTTGGTCCGTAGAGTAGCGGGGCCTGGGTTAATTGTTCCTTTAGTGCTTGGAATGCCCCCCGCCCACCCCCGCGCACTCGGGGGTCCTTTCGAACTTCTAGTTCCCTCATAGCACCTTGAAAATGGATGAGCATTTCGCCCCTTCCCTGGAGAGAAACATGCTTAGCCCAGGGCCAGCTTTCTAGTAAGGCATTGGACCTCTTTTGCGCTCCTTGGCGACCCTAGCTCCATGATTTCTTTAACCTTGTCGGGGTTAGGTTCTACCCGACAGGTGTGAGCAAGTGACCCAAGAGCTTTCAACTGTTGTCCCAAAAAACACATTTATGGGGGTTGAGCCTCATTTTGAATTTTTTTAGGGTACTTAAGGTCTCTTCAAGGTCCCAGAGGTGGGACTCGAGGCCCCGGATATTGATCATGAGGTCATCCATGTAACCCTCCAGGTTCCTCCCCTTTTGCTCATGGAAGACCCTGTCCATCATCCATTGGTATGTTACTCCTGCATTCTTCAGCCCAAAGGGCATCATCTTGTAGCAATAGCACTTGTCCCCAGTGATGACTGAGACATCCTTAACGTTGGGGGGCATGCGAATCTGATGATAACCTGAAAAGGTATCTAGAAAACTCATTAGAGAAAAACCGACAGCTGATCCAACCAGCTCGTCGATTCGAGGCAAGGGGTTGCAATCCTTAGGGCATAATTTATTTAATAAAGAGAAATCAACACACTTCTTCCACCTTCCATCTCCCTTCTTTACCATTACTACGTTGGAGACCCATCCTGGATACTGGATCTCTGATACAAATCCTGCTTTGAGGAGCTTGTCCGCCTCCTCCCGAATGGGCTCCACTAGCCTGTCAGTGATGGACCTCTTCTTTTTCTGGATGGGGCGAGTTTCAGGGTCAAGGTTGAGGTGGTGACAAGCCACATCGGCATCGCTCCCCGGCATTTCCATCGCACTCCAAGAGAAGACGTCCACGTTCTCCTAGACGTAGACTAGGACCCTCCATTGATTCTTGGGGTCGAGCTCCCCACTGACCTTCGCTTTCTCGATCGCCCCTGCTAGGGATATGAACTCCAGCTCCACGACCTCCTTCATGGCCTCTAGCCTAGATTGCTCCCCCCCCCCCCCCCAATCACCTTCCTTCCTCCGCCAGCGAGTCGGTCTCTTCTTCCTCCATCCTCTCCTCCCAAACTTCTAGCAGCTCCTCTGCCCCCTCCTCCTAGGCTTGACCCTCTTCTCCCCTTCCCTCTTCTGAATCCTCCGCCTTGGGCCCTTCCATGACTCCTTCCACCACATCTTGCCCCTCCATCTCTATTGGGAAAAGCCCCCATTGATTTAACTTAACAAATTACCTAAAAGTGTTTTTATCTCTTAGAATTGAGTTACTCATTGTATAGTGAGGGTAATCTGGTCATTAGATGTCTTTTGATGTCACACTCAACCTAAGGTGTCAAGACCAGATCAAGAGAAGAAAAATTGGGCAAAGTTAACATTTGTTTCGAATAGAATTCGACGCAACGTCAAGTTACTATCGATGCTACTCTGACTAGAAGTCCAAGTGGTTCACCTTTCTGTCAAAGTAATTCAAGTCGATGATACGTCGAATAGATATCGACGAAGAGGTCATGGACATGTCGAAGTACTTTGAGAAGTTGATAGAGCTTATACTTCAACTCAGCGGAGAAGAAGTATTTGTCGAAGCCATCTAAATACGACGTAACCTCGACTTTATCTCGACACGGATAATGAAGTTCAGAGTCGTTCCCTTCAACTCGATGGTTACGTTGATAAGATATCGACGCAATGACGACTAGCAGAGTTCAAATCAAAGCAAGGTTGAATTCAAAGCTGCTCTGACAAGAACTCGAAGGTGCGTCGATAAGAGAGGAAGTGAACTCAACGCTACATCGAATACAGTCTGAAAAGTAAAACCTTTTCAGCTATCATTTTGGACCCTCTTTCATGGCCCACCTCACTCAAGACCGTTCCCCAATGGCTCCTTAATTGTCTCAAATGGAATGAAGAATTAACAGAGGACAGAGAAAAGATTCCTCTTCTCCCCTTCTTTATTTCTCTTTCTCATTCCCAACTATACAGAGTTTTGAGAATCCCACTTCCAAAGGATTCAGTGGTTCAAGATCTCCTTATCAAAAGATCTGGTGGTTCAATATCTATTTATCAAAAGATCTGGTGGTTCATGTTTTGGGTTTTCTAAATACCATTCATAATGAAAAAAGCATATCAAATATGTGCAGCAGAAGAAATAACAAGAACAACCCAAAGAGTAAGGATCTTGCGGATTTCATGAATCAAGAGATTAGGAAAGCAAAATGTGATATACCTTTGCGGGATTGAGTCAATACTCAACCAATATGCTCCAAGAAGAAATCTGGTAGATGAGCTTCGAGTTCCAAGGACCAAAATGGATCGGCCCCTCTACAGAGATCCACACAAGGAAGGAGAACCCCAATGCCTTGTCGTACAAGGAATGGGTCGGAGAAGAACAGCCCTCTGCGTCCCCACGAACTGCTAGGTCCGTTGAAGGGGAGGCGGTGACGGTCGGTGAAGCCTAGGTCGGCGGACGGTGATGAGGAGTCGGAATGCTTCCATATTTTTGGCCCTTTGAAAAGTTGCGAAATGGGTCGATATATAGAAGACCCAATCTCGTCCCTTTTATACGCAAGGCATAAAAATAGGTTATTCGTAGACCCGGGAAAAATAGAACAATTCCGCTAGGATTTCAATTCGTCGAATGTAATATAATCCGTCTAAACACATTCGAAAAATCATCATAAATTCGTCTAAACAATTTCGACGAATTGGTCGATTCAATTTCGTCGAAACATTTTCAGCGAATTTGCATCTTATTCATCGAAACAATTTTGACGAACTCGATTCGACGAATTGACATATCTCGTTGAAACACTTTCAACGATTTTGTCTCTTATAAATCCATTCGTCGAAACCCTTTCGGCGAATTAACATACCTCGTCGAAACCCTTTCGACGAATTTACTAAGTCCTATAGAATTCATCTAAACCATTTCGACGATTCATCAATAGTACTTATTTCCCATTTGAGACATTCTCAATTCAATTCCGAACAGTCAAAAGATTGGCCCTCCACTCATATCCAATATGAGTAAGGCCAACACAATCCTTTCTCCAACTTCTCCAAACACTTTTATGTGCGACCCTATAGGCGCTCATATTGCGTTGGCAGTAAGACTAACTGCTTGATTGCTTTGAGATCACCTCGGAAACTCCAACATCATGATCTCCTTGTCAAAAGATTAGTGGTTCTAAGAGTCTCCTTACCAAAAGTCTCAGGCACAGTTGGTGCATTCCTACCAGGTGGTAGAAGAGGGGAGTACCCACATTTTGGGGAACCTCTATAAAAATATGTGTGTCTTCTGGATTGTCTATTTTCTGTGATGTCCCTCATTGCTTAGATTACTTTAATGTTTTCCTGCTTTATATTTCAGCATTTATTCTGGATAAGTATTTGTTGGAGCATAACACTTAGGTTTTTTTTATTGTACTTGCACAGTTAGGTTAGAAATAAATTTAAAAATCTCTATTCACCCCTCCCCTTCTAGAGGATTCTCATAGGCACACTGTGCACTTTCAATTGGCATTAGAGGGAGGTTGATAATTAAAAGGTTAACACCTTGATCAAAAAAACCTCCTACACTTATTTTCTCTTTATTACAAACATATTTTATAAAGAAAATGAGTATTAAGGATTATGCTTCCACAAGACCCCCAGTGTGTAACTTGAATAAGTTCACACTCTGGAAGGCCAGAATAAGGCTCTATATGAATTCAATTGATGAAGACATCTATAATGTTCTTCTCACAGGACCTCCATCTCCAGTCAGACAAAAAGGAAGGAGAAACCTCAACAACTGAGGTTGTCCCAAGAAAGGAATGGACAGAGGCTGAGAATAAGGTCAAGGCATGTGATGCCAAGGCCATGAACATTATGGTTTCAACAATGTCAGATGACATTTTCCAGAAGGTTGCTGAATGTCAATCAGCAAAAGAAATCTGGGACTCACTCACCACAATGGTGGAAGGAAGTGCTGATGAAAGAAAGGACAGAAAGTCCCTTCTCATATCCCAGTATGAGAACTTTCAAAAGAAAGCTGAAGAATCTTTTCTGATATGTATGACAGATTCAGCATTATCATTAATGAGCTCAGAGGGTTAGACAGGGAGATATACTTGACTGAAATTAATGATAAATTCCTCATGTGCTTCCCTAGCTCATGGGATTCCAGAATCTGGGCAATTAGAGAGTCTAGGTGTCACAGAGAGATCTCAACAGAAGCTTTGCTATGAAAGCTTAAGTCATATGAGATGCTCCTGAAGAACAAGGCTGAGGCTGAAGAAAGGGAGACTTCTCCAGCTCCTATCCAAAGGATCCTAGCTCTGAAAGATACTGAAGGGGAGCCCTCTACTCCTGAAGATGAAATGTTCAATCTGCTAGCTAGGAGATTCAAGAAATGGGTCAAGATTGAAGACTCAAGGAGAAGAGAAAGATATTCAAGACCCAGGTATGATAAAACTCCAAAGAAGGAGGTTATCTGTTATACCTGCAACAAACCAGGGCACATTGCTCCTGAGTGCCCACGAGAGCAAAGGGAAATAAGCAGCAACAAAGAGGAGAAGAAGAAGAAGTCCTTCAGAGGAAAGGACAAGAAGAAAGCCAAGGGTTTAATTGCTGAAACCAGGAGTGATTTTGAAGCAGAATTAAGCTCCTCATCATCTAAAAGTGATGATGAAGCAGCAGTAGAAGCATCCTGCATGATGGCACTAGGGATGTCATCAGATGACGAAGATGATCAGATATCTATTTTTGATGAATTTGATTTCAGTTCTGATGATTTTAAATCATGTTTTAAATATTTCTGCATTGATCATCTTAGGGTAGAAAAAGAATTAGACATAGCTAGAACTGAATTGGAGAACCTTAAGAAAGACGAAATGCACCTAATAAATCAAAACCTAACAAATGAAATTAATAATAAAGAGTTAGAATTGATTAAACTTAGAGAGGAAAACACAAATCTAAAAAAAGAGCTAGCAAAGGCAAAGGCCTTTGAGGACTCACTCAATGGGAGGAGTCAGAAGCTCAAGGATATCACAGAAAATCTCTCTATGAGATCTAATTACCTAGGGTTAGGAGCATAGCCCTCCACTAGCACAGAAGCACCTAGGAAACCAGCCTGGAAAAATCCAGTATCCTTTGTTAGACCTAGTGAGTACAAATCAAGTAAAAAAAATGTATCATCTAAGGGTAAGGAGATTAGTTACCCAAATAGGATAGATAAACCTAAAAAGGTAAATCTGACTAACAAGGAAAAACCCTAGGCAAGAATCATGTAGAGAAATTAAATAATCTCAACCAAAAGGTTAGAGCAAGACCTAGGTTAATAAAACACTCTGTTGATCTTCTTTATTTAGATACATTTTATACACATTTCAAATATCAGGATAACAATCATAGGTTTAGGAAATCCATTCCTTATCATCCCAAATGGTATCATGAAAGACCCTTCTATTCTTTCATTGAACCCTACAATGGTAAATACAAAGAGCCCAAGGTAACCTGGGTTTCTTCTAATGTTTGAATTACTTGTGCAGGGTTAGGTAGGGTCCCGCTCAGGAGAAAATGGAGTGGGATGAAAGAGGTATGTCTTAATTAAGGAACAAGATTTATTCAAGGGAGTAATTTCTGCCTTGAATCTTTCTTAATGTTTATTTAATTTATATCACCATCTATTTTCAATAAATATAATTGCTGGGAAAAACAGCAAGAATTTTCTAAGGAAATAGATCTGTTCATTCAGACGTGCGTCGAATAGATGTCGACGTACCATCGACTTCTACTCGACTCCAGCGTCAAGAAGCACTCAGAGTGGACAATTCGAATAGAATTCGATGCAGCATCAAGTTCGTATCGACGCATACGTCGACTTATCGAATGCTGATTAAATTTGAAGTTATGTCGATTGGAAATCGACATAACGTCGACAGGACTACATCGACTTAAGATCTGCTAAACAGTCTGGAAGTTACGTCAACTACTAGTCGACGTAGCGCCAATATATCAACGCACGCAGAATTGCTTCTAGAAGCAATCTCGACACAGCTTTGCACGCCAAATAATAAGTTTTATCGACTATGCGTCGACCTAAACCCTAAGTTGCGGTGATTCATCTGCTTTTAAGCTATTACTGCGTCAAAACATTTACGCTTTCGAATTTTCCTCTCCTTGCTCTCTTGTTCTCCAACTCTCCTATGTCTCCCTCTCTCGTTTCTCTTCATGTTTGCAGGTACCATCAATCGAATGGCTCCACCCATGGTTAACTCAGGCTTTGATGTGGATGTTGACTCGTTTAGCGCAGCTACCAAAGCTTCTATGCCATTCTTGTCCTATTCCAAGATGTTGGTTTGACAAAGTTGATATCCACAAGATGTGAGTGTTAAAATTTTAGAGGTCCGGAGTGAAGTAAAAAATGCGGAACACTTCAACACAATCCACAAGCGTGACAATCAATGACAATGGGAAGACAGAATAGTGATCTTGTTATTTACTATATCTTTACAGCTCGAGACATACATGGCGAGACATGATTCATAAGAATCATAGAGGAGAAAAGCACAAGACACAAAAAACAATTCAGACCGCTCGAATAGGCAAGCCGCATGGCTATCCCTGAGACCGCACGAATAGAGCACAAGTCGCTGCTGTCAGACCGCAACCACAGACCGCACAATCCGCTGCTTTATTCAACTGCTGAAAACAAATGTCTGCACTTCTTGATCGCCCAGACCGCACGGTCTCAAGATCACAGAAGAACCCACGAACACTTGGCGAAGAACTGCTTCCAGCTGCAAACCGCAACTCAAGACCGCCCGACCACTTAAGGCCGCCTAATCAACTGAGTCCGATGCACAGTCCAAGAACTCCTAAACACAGTCCGCACAGATAGACTGATGTCGAACTGGTTTATTCAAAGCTGGAAAGAAAGGAGAATGCTGACGGTGACTATTAGTCGCTAACCTGCGAACAAACAAACCGGTCAGACAATTCAAACCACTCGACCTCAAGGTGAGACTTGCACAATCAAGCAAACTTGGGTTCTTACAGTTATTGCGTATGTATGGCTACCCCAGCGTCACTATTTATAGGCAAACGAACGGATGTCGTCACCACCCCAAGGGATACAGTCACCTTCCTTATTGAAGCATGCGGTCTCCAGTATCAGACTGCTCGGTCTCTTTAAGACCTTATTACACTTAAGCAGAACTGTCCAAGAAAGACAACTTGCCAAGAACAACTCGGCAGACTGCCCGGCCTCTTATAAGAATAGACATGAGCATCTGACCTACTAGGAACAGACCGCCAGAAAAAGCTCATGCAACCTGCAGTACGAGACTGCCCGGTCTAAACCAGAATGAGGATACTTGGGAAAAATAAGCAGACCAAACACAGGTCGCCAACACAAGAGATACGCGACCACACCAGCCAGGTCATGGCACCAAACTCACGGATTCTAGAGGTAAACCGCAATATAGGTCACGCGGTCTCTATGGTCTCCAAGAACAGACCGCCTGGGCAGTCCACTTCCACTTCAAAAATTTAACACTCCCCATGAAGTGGAAAGTGGAAGTCAGCCCAAGTAACCTCCTCAACCGTGTACACGGTTCCTTCGACAATGACTTTGTAAATATGTCCACGACATTATCCTTGCTCTGCACATGCTCAACCATAAGAGATCCCTCCAACACCTTCTCCCAAATGAAATGATGTTGAATCTCTATGTGCTTGGTTCGCGCATGACAAACTAGATTGTTCACCAGTTTGAGGGCACTCTCATTGTCACCCCAAAGCAGAGTAGGACCATGCACCTCCCTATGAATGTCCTCCACAAGCCTCCTAAGCCAGATGGCTTCCTGAGCTGCCAAAGACGAAGCTTTGAACTCTGCTTCCATGGTAGAGAAAGACACAGAATCCTTCTTCTTGCTGCACCATGATATAGCTGTAGAGCCCATCATAAAGACGTGTCCAGAAGTCGATATCTGATCATCTGAATCTCCTCCATAATCAGCATCCATGTATACATGCAAGCAAAAGCCCGAGTCCTTCCCATAGAAGAGACCCAAATCATAGGTGGTCTTGACATACTTCAAAATGCTCCTTGCCGCCATCAGATGAGGTTTCCGGGGCTCTGCCTGTTGGATCGGTAGGCGCCCTTAGAGGGGGGGTGAATAAGGGTTTTAAAACTTTTTCTTATATTTTGAATATCTTGAAATAATACGTGATTAAGGTGAGAAATCAAACAAAACAAGTGAAATAAAGAAGAAACATGCTTTATTAATATGAAATATGGTTTTACAAAAATTGATTTCTATAACACTAGAAATCGGTGGCGAATAATAATAAACTCTTTTTGTTTTCTATTCCGACTCGCATCCCCACAAACCGGTGGCCCTAGCATATCCTTCCCCGGATTCGGCCTCAAGCTGTTCTAGCCAATCCAACCCCGGATATGGCCTTGAGCACCCCCTAGACCTAACCTAGATCTAGTCGCTAACACAAGGCAAATTTCTGCCCTAAGTCCTACCCAGACCTAGTCACCAACACGAGGCGAATTCTGTAACGGTTTACAAAGAATATGAAATAATAATAATAATAACTCCCTATTGAAGAACTTCTGAAGTTAGAGATGATGAACCGTTGTAGGATAAGCGTTGTTGAAGAGGGCGTCATTTGGATTCGGCGTGAAGAAGTCCTCCTTCAGAAATTCGCAGAGCTTTGGTGGGAGATCAACTTTCGGACAAATCAGGCTCTGGAATTCTAGCACTCAACCTCTCTCTCTGATAGTTGTCCAAAACGAGAGAAGATGGGTCCTATTTATAGCCTTAGTGCTAGCGCCTGCGCTATCGCTACCACCAGCGATATTCCATATCAGGACATATTCGGCGCAGGAGAATCTTCAATCCGAGGAAACGTTTTTGTCTTGCCTTCTGTGCTCCGCGCTACCGCCTGCGCTATCCGCTACCGCCTGGCGCTAGCTCCTTCTAAATGTACTCCCGGGATTGCGCTAATCATCTCTAGCGCCGGGCGCTAGGTGCTACCGTTGGCGCTAGTGGGCATGTCGGATTTGTTGGCTCAATTTTGGGAGCAACCTTCTTATGTTATCCTTGAGTCATATGAACTTTGTTTCCTGCACACTTAAACACACAAGATCAAATACACATAGGATTTGTTATTCTCAAACCTAAGAGATGCGGAAGACCATGTTCCAACAAACTCCCCCTTTTGATAATAAGAAATCCATTAATGATAAATCAGAGCATTAATATATAAGCATGATGAAACCTACTTGTGTGTGTGTGAGAATAATGACTTAGGATAATTATTGATTTTAGTATTTAGAATTGCTCCCCCTAAATACATGCTCCCCCTAAGTGAATGCTCCCCTAATATGTAAGCTATCCTCTTAATTGATCATGTTAGTTGTCCATTTTGATAGCGGATTATATTTATCATGTTAGTTCTCCCCCTTTTGTTATTAGCAAAAGTGGGTAAGGAAGCAAAAAACACATAAAAGTTTTGATAATAAGATAAAGGCATGATCGAGCTTTGAGAGAGAAGAAAATGATAAGGAGTTTTAGAATAATTTTCATAGAAATAAATCAGAGTTTTTAGCTTTAAAAGGAATAATATAACATTTACCATGAAAGTCTACCATTTGAAAAAAAAATGAGTTGGAAAACTTGAGATAAGCATGAAAAGAACACAAGGTAAACGTAACGTTGCGGAAGATGTTTTTGTAAATCATTGTTTTTAAAAATCTTTAAAGATTATCATGAAGTAACCAAGCATGAAAGAGATGTATGAAAAAAGAAACTACTACAATGTTATTCAAATTCATAAATTCTAAACATACCAAACATTGTAGAAAGCATGCTAGGTTAACTAGTTCATTTAGATATGAAATGTATTATAGAATTAGCATTAGAGTCCAATACTCATGAGAAGAAGTGTTAAGGAAGATAATGATGTGCACATAAGTGTATTTTGAAAAAGTAAACAAATGTTATAATCAAAAATACAAGACAAATGTAGAGTAAAGTGCACAATAAAACACAAATAAGATTACTTCCACACACTTTTTATGCACACACAAAATGTACAACTACCAAGGTGCTTTACACACACAATGCTCATTAAGACTTATAAGGGTGCAAAGTAGTGCTTGGGGGATCACAAAATTTTATTTTTCAATATCATTTTTTGTATCCGGTGTACTTAAGAATAAGTGGTGTAAAATGAAAAAGTTTGCACAAGCCACTTTACTAATCTTTCCAAGGTGCTCAACCTCACAACGCTTATTAAGACTTATCAGGAGGTTCAAGTAGTGCTTGGTGGAGTTATCTTTGTCAATTTATTTCATGATTTTTTTTTGTACAAAGTTCCCTGATTACACTTGCTTTGCAAACCAATTACATTTTGAAAGTACAACCACTTTTCTGTATATTTAATAGTGCAAATAAGTGTAGTGTAGGTAAGATACTTGTGCAAATTTAATTTATTGTACAATTACAATACACTAGCAAGCATCCTTAGATTAAAAACACATGTAGACTTAGCCAAAATGTGAGTGAAGAAATATCATTATCAACCATAAAACATTTACTCATACTTAGAGGCATGCTAAGCTTGGTTTTACACTACTTTTACAATATAATTGATGCACATATTAAGAGATATATCAAAGCATGATAAGAACAATGTTCAAAGTTGTTTGACAAGATAAATTGGAACATTTTAGAAGTTCTAAATGATAGATTAAATCATGCTTGATTTTGACAATAAAGTCCCTACCATTTTTTTTATAATTTTTATGTTTTATAGTTTTGTATTTGATTTTTGCATTTAGAAATAGAATTTAAACAAATGAACAAAGAAAAGGCAAGATAAATATTTTTTATAATTTGGCTTTTGTATTTTTTTTTTTCAAAAATTAATTTGAAACAGAACTGCAAAACTATGTAGTACAAATAATAGAGCATAATTTTAGGTATTTTAAAAAATTTTAAAAATACATAAATATAGAACCAAGCGATACTGCTCGCGCTAACGATAGCACTGGCGGTAGCGCTGCTTTATTTAATTCCTTTTTCACTTGTCATTTCGGCCATTACCTCTCAAGCCCTCCCAAAAACCCTAGAAGATAACGCAGCCCACGCATAGATCTAAGGTAAAACTTCATCTTTTCTTATGATTTTTGTTTTAAACTTTGATTTTGATGTTAAAGATGAAGATATTTGAAGTTATTAAGTGGTTTTAGATGATAGATCTACAATGCTTGATTCTTTTCTTTTTGAAGAGAGGAAAAGGGACAAATCATCATCTTTTTATGATTCCTGTACTAAATTTTTGATTTTGATGTTTGTGATGAAGATTTATGAACTCTTAAAAAAACTTTTGATTTTGATGATGGATCTAGAAGAAAAAAGAGGATCTTCATTATTTTTATAATTTGGTTTTTTATTTTGAATTTTTATGAAGATTTCTAGTTTTGAGTTTAGCTTAGATTATGTGGGTTTATTTGGATCTAGCAATTTAAGAAAGTTAGGATTTGGAAAAAATTTATAGTAGAGAGATCATACCATTTTAGATCAGAGGACTAACACCGACGCTACTGCAGGCGCTAGTGCTAGCGTCGGGCGCTAGTGCTAGCGCTGGCGCTAGTGATGTTTGCTTAAATTTTAATTTTTCTTTTAATGTGGTAGATGGCTTCTGGATCAAAAGGGAAGAAACAAGCAGGACTATATGTGGAGACAGCCATAGTTGGTGTCCCATATCACATGGAGTTTTCCATGCCAAGACACCATCACATCATGCAACTATTCGCAACCTCTGAAGTGTTGAATGTGTTTCTTTCGGAGGGGTTTTCTTCAGAGTTAGTACGAGAGTTCTATATGCACTTGGAAGACCCATCGCAGACTGATCTGGATGGAGGAGTGTGGTCTCAGGTGCAGGGACAAGTGGTGACTATCACTCATGAAAAATTGAGGGTCATGTTTGGATTGACGGATCATCCAGATCGGTTGGAGATAGTTGAGAAGTTTAGGGTAGATAGGGATTGGACTAATGTGAACTTGGTGCTACATAATAGGGCATGCAAGAGTCTGATCACCTCTTTGTCGACACTAATAGTAGACGCCCTAGTATTTCAAGATTTCTTACGCCAGACTATTATGCTGAAGTTAAGTGATACAGCAAAGGTCACATCACAACTTAGCTATGTCTCCTATTTCATTTTGGATGAGGAAAAATTTGACATGGCTGACTTGTTACTCTCCTTGATTTGTTACTCATACAAGTTGCAACAACCTTCCCGCCAGAGATATAACAACTTGCCCCTTGGTGTCATCATACAAAGGGTCATTAAAATGATGTACTCTTCTGTTGAGATTGGTTTTTATCTTATGGATTGATATCCTCCTATCTACAGTACCTCACACTTATGAGCTACATCCCTCCCGGATGAGCCATCAATGTCTACTCGACCACCACTCCAGCGAGGAGCATCAGCCCGAGAGACACGGGATGGTTCATTTAATCGATTTCGAGATGATATGGGAGAACGGATGACATGGGTGGAGGAGGATATATCAGAGGTAAAGAAGGATGTGTTCGGTATGAAAAAGATGTTGAAATTTATGATCAAGGCCTTAAAGTTGAAGTCATCATCACCAGAAAGAAGGGAATGGGATAGCCCTACAGAGGATGCGCCAAGACATTCTGTTTGGTGAACTCGCAGACAACAGTCACCAAGTCCAAGTGTGGAAGAGGTAGATGAGGAAGAGTAGTGGAATAGGAAGGACATGAGGGTAACTAAGTTTTCAGTTTTGTAATAATACAGGAGTTTGAACCTATGTTATTGGTTACTGTCAGCTAGCGTCGGCGCTACCAGCTAGCACTAGCGCTATCTGTTATATTTACTTTTGTTGTTTTTGGATGTTTGGTTATCTTTATCTAGTCCTTCTTTGGTAATTTTTGAAGGTTTTGTTTTACATTTTATTAATAAAATTGAAGTCATTTGAAGTGGAGATGTTTAAGCAAATTTTGAAATCATATGAAGTAGTATATATTTGAAATCATATGACTTGAGATTTTAATATCACATAGAAAATTTTGAATTCAATTTATGTTAAATGGTATATATATATACAATGAGTTTAGTAAGAATAGATTGGTCATTAGAGATAAAGGGTATGACTTTAAAATTTAATAATTTGATTTATTGGTATTTAAGTGATAAAGTCTTGTGTCTATATGATGACCATACCATGATAGCAAAACAAATAAGAAAAGCAAAAACAAATAAATTAAGGCATATGAAAGTGAGGTATTAGATCTTAGATTTACTCTAGAGGGGGTGAATAGAGTATTAAAAGGTTTTAACTTATTTTATAGCAGAATTAAAATAGTGATATATATATGTGTAGCAGAGTAAGTATAAAAGCTAGACAAAGATCACAGCATAGTACAGAAAGAAAAACACAATCACAACAGACACAAGGATCTATTGTAGTTCCCCAATCAATCTGGGTACATCTACTCTTCTACCACCCTTGGTAGGAATCCACTAGGTTTTTTATCAGGTACCCTATCACCACTAGGATTTTTGATCAGGTGCCCAAACACCACTGAGCTTTTGATTAGGTGCTCAAACCAAAACACAGGTTTTTGATCAGGTGCCCTGCCACCAAAGGTTAACTTTTGAAGGGAGTTAAAACCCTGTACAAGATGGGTAAAAAGGATAAACAAAATGGTGTTTATGAAGTTCTTCTCTGTCAACAAGATCTCAGAGAAGACTAGTGGATTGTTGTGTTGTAAAGCTCCCCCTGTCTGATAGAATTTCTTGACAGATAATGGATGGAGCTTTCTCTTGGATGTAAATAATCTTCCTTGATAGCAGATGAATCTGAGAGACAATGTTTCTCAGAATATTGTTGCTCTTGAAGATTAAGAACCAGCAGCTGAAACTGAGAGAATATTTTTTTGTTGTTCTCAGAGAATGAAAAATGTTGTTGTTGATGAAGATCTCTGTATTTCTTTTAGACTTTCTGTATTTCTCTCGATTGTATTCCTTCTCTGTTCTGATCTTATCTATTTGTCCATTGTCTGTTTTCTTCAACCCTTTTCTTAGGTATATGTATCTGACTTGAAATTCAAATCTTTTGGTTTAGGAATAAAATAATTTGAATTAAATCTTTCTTGGGACTGCAATCTGATTCAGCAATAATATGTTAATTCCTTTTCCTTTTCCATGAAAGTATCCTTTTCCAATATGTCAATGGCTACATTCTCGAAAGAAGAAAATAGAAAGGAATATTAAAAGGAAAGATCAAATCTTGACTTATCTGATAATGAATAAGTCCAAAAGAATTGAATAGATCCTTTGTTGATTAGTCGATCTGAGTTCAGAGAAAATAGATAACTGATTCATCAGAGATTGTCAAGTTGAAGAAGAAATTCATCGAACAGAAAGCTTGAGTTCGTCGAGCAGAGAACTGAGTTCGTCGAACTGAACATTTAATTACTTATTCGTCGAACACAAAGCTGAGTTCATCGATCTCAATCTGGAGTTCGTCGAACTGAGATAAAATCTGTTGAACTGGCTGGAAGACAGAATTCGTCGAGCTGAGGAGCAAATTCGTCGAACTAAAACACGACGTTCGTCGAACACCGGAAGGAGTTCATCGAACGCAGAATGATGTTCGTCGAACACAGAAGCTTGGAATTTTCATAAGATCTAGCTAACTCAGACAACCTTGGACCTTGACCCTTAGACTATACAATGGGGTCAACTTGAGTCCTAATAACAGATAGTGATCCTAGCCCAAATCAGTAATAGGGTTGTTCCAACAGCATATCATGACGTAGTAATTTGTATATTTTATTTTGAAAATATTCTACTTCATGCATTTGGAGATACTTAATGACAAGAGATTTAGTTATCCAAAGGGGACCAAGTGTGGTGGTTCCTTTGGGTACCCAAATATAATGTTTAGGTTTGTGAGTAGATATTGATGAATTGGTCCATTCATGTGACGCTAAAGTTTCAATTTTAATTTTGGGCCTCCATTCAAACCTTGGTTTCTTATGCATCACATTTCCATTTTGATAATCTTTATATTGAAGATTATGATTGTAATAATTATTGAGGGTATGTTTTATAGGAAATTTGTGTAATGTTACTTTTAAGTTTGGAGAAACATGATTTTGTAAATGGTTATTTTGACTTTGATTTACAAATACGTTGTGTTTCTTATTTCCATTATTTGGTTTAGTTAAAATATTCATGTTCATATTCATATTCAACATGTTTTTAGATATTTCTTGATATTGTGAATTTTCATTTATAATTTTCATAAGCACGTTGATTTTTTATTTTAATTCATCATTCTTAATCTTTAAATTATGCATAGCTGTATTATAAGCTATTGTGCTATTTTTAAGAGTGGAAATAATATAGTCAATATGATTTTGATAGTTATTTCTAAATTCCTCAAATGTTTCGTCCATCTCCTTGATTTCAATTTTATAATTTTGGCACGTAGCACACTCATTTCTTAATGATGAATTTTCTAAAGATAATTTTTCATTATGTTCTTTTACAAAAATAATTTCTTTTTCAAGTTCCTTAAATTTTTCTTTAATATCATTACAATCAAAATAAGGTTTTGTATTTTTAATTGAACTGACATGGGTAAAGCTAGATAAATCAGAATTTGCTTTTACTTTAACTTTTGCTTTTAAATTTTAATTTTCTAAGCGCAATTTGTAATTCGCATTTTTTAATTTCTTAATTTTGTGCTTTGTAATTTGTAGCAATTGTAAAGTAGAAATAGAATTGCAAACAATAAGTGGATTTGATTTCCTTACAGTGCTTTTGGATGTTGTGAGATTTGAGCATGGATTTTCTTTGTTGTCTTCATCAGTTTGGCATTCCTCTTCAAAAAATGGGATTTCTTCTTTTCCACTTGATGAGCATTCCATTGGTCCATCATGAGAGGAGCTTTCTTGATCATTTGTGCAATCTTGCATGTTCTCCACTTCTTGAATTTGTTTCATACCTGTAGATGGGGAATATTACATTTCTTCAAGAAATTTTCATACTTTGTATGCACTAAAAAAACAATATATTAATTTTGAAATTTCTTGAGATAAAGCATAGAAAATACTATTTAAAGCTTTTGCATTTAGATGATGTTCCTGTTTATTTGATTCATCTGCTGGTCTAACTATTTCTATATCCCATGCATTGATATCTAAATTTTTAATAAATTTTTCCATTAAAAATTTCCACCCTTTATAATTTCTCAGTTAGAATAAAGGTGGTTTAAGAGATTTTTCTTCTTCATAGAAATTTACCCCATTAATAGAAGCGAGATCATGAGACGACATTATTCTCAGTTGTTAAGCAGATTGGAATAAAACCTCTCTATTACCACTTGTTGGATCGGTAGGCGCCCTTAGAGGGGGGTGAATAAGGGTTTTAAAACTTTTTCTTATATTTTGAATATCTTGAAATAATACGTGATTAAGAAGGTGAGAAATCAAACAAAACAAGTGAAATAAAGAAGAGACATGCTTTATAAATATGAAATATGGTTTTACAAAGATTGATTTCTATAACGCTAGAAATCGGTGGCGAATAATAATAAACTCTTTTTGTTTTCTATCCCGGCTCATATCCCCACGAACCGGTGGCCCTAGCTTATCCTTCCCCAGATTCGGCCTTAAGCGACTATAGCCAATCCAACCCCGGATATGGCCTTGAGAACCCCCTAGACCTAACCTAGATCTAATTGCCAACACGAGGCGAATTTCTGCCCTAAGTCTACCCAGACCTAGTCGCCAACACGAGGTAAATTCTCTAACGGTTTATAAAGAATATGAAATGATAATAATAAACACTCCCTCTTGAAGAACTTCTAAAGTTGGATACGATGATCCGCTGTAGGATAAGCATTGTTGAAGTGGACGTCATTTAGATTCGGCTAGAAGAAGTCCTCCTTCAGAAATTCGCAGAGCTTTGGTGGGAGATCAACTTTTGGCTAAATCAGGCTCTGGAATTCTAGCACTCAACCTCTCTCTCTGATGGTTGTCTAAAACGAAAGAAGAGGGGTCCTATTTATAGCCTTAGCACTAGCGCCTGCGCTATTGCTACCGTCGGCGCTATCCCATATTAGTACATATTCGGCGCGGGAGAATCTTCAATCTGAGGAAACATTTTCGTCTTATCTTTTGTGCTCTGCGCTACCGCCTGCACTATCCGCTACCGCCTGGCGCTAGCGCCTTCTAAATGTACTCCCGGGATTGCGCTAATCATCGCTAGCGTCGGGCGCTAGGTGCAACCACCAGCGCTAGTGGGCATGTTGGATTTGTTGGCTCAATTTTGGGGGCAACATTCTTATGTTATCCTTGAGTCCTTTGGACTTTGTTTCCTGCACACTTAAACACACAAGATCAAATACACATAGGATTTGTTATTCTCAAACCTAGGAGATGCGGAAGACCATGTTCCAACACTGTCATATACCGACTCACCCGGCCAACCGCATAAGCTATATTCGGCCTCGTGATCATCAAATATATCAGACACCCGACCAAAGCCCGGAATGCCAAAGGATCAGAAAGAACCTTCCCCTCATCTCGTCGAAGATGAATACCAACCTCCAGTGGAGTAGAGCAGCTCTTCCCTCCTTCCATGCCGAATCGCATCATAATTCGTTCTGTATACCCTTTTTGGGAAACAAGCATTCCGCTCTCTTTCCTCTGCACTTCGAGTCCAAGGAAATGGTGGAGCTCACCTAAGTCCTTCATCTCAAATCTGATAGCTAGCTCAGCTCGAAGCCTAGCTACCTCCAACTCACAATTTCCCGTGATGATCATATCATCAATGTACAGCAGCACCAAGACCTGAAGCTCTCTTGTCTTCTTTACGAATTAGCTTGAATCTGAATCAAAAGAAAGGTATCTGCAGAACTGGAGGTATTCTGCTATCTTGCCATACCACGCCCTAGGCGCCTGCTTCAAGCCGTAAAGAGCCTTCTTGAGCTTGCACGCATATCTTGGGTGCTCTTCGAAAACATAACCAGGTGGCTGATCCATGAAGATATCCTTGTCAATCTCTCTATACAAGAAAGCATTCTTTACGTCGAGTTGTCAAACCTTCCATCCTTGGCAAGCTGTCAATGCGATCACCACCCAGACTGAAGTCATTTTGGCAACGGGGCTGAAGGTTTCTTAATAATCCTCCCCATACTTCTGAGAGAAACCTCGAGCTTTAAGGTGAGCCTTTTACTGCTCAATGCTACCATCAGCCTTCTTCTTCAGCTTGAAAACCCACTTGCAAGTCACCGGAGTAATAACCTCAACCTTAGGCACCAAGTCCCAAGTCTCATTCTTCCTGAGGGCAGCCATCTCTTCATCCATGTCCACTTCCCACTCCTTGACTCCAATGGCATTTTCAAAACAAGATGGCTCTCTCTCATCGAGGGAACCTGCGAAGAAACATGAGACGAAGCTCACCAAGTTTCCCCACGTATACCGATCTGGTGGAATAATAGTCCTTTTGAACCTCCTTAGAGCTTGACTCTGAACCACCTCTTCAGCTACTTGTTCTGAACTAGCTCTCCTTCCAGGCATATTTGGAGCATCGCTCCCCCTGCTTCCAGAACCTGAATCACCTGATCCAGAGCTAGAAGCACTTAGAGCACTTGGAGAAACAGGCAACTCCACCAGAACCTCCTTTGTAGCTTCTCCTGGTCCACCATCTATCCTGCTTCCTTGTAGATCTACAGAAGAGCTACCTTGGCATGACGTCAGCTCATCGAATACCATCCCTTGAGACCACAACTCTCTGTATCTCTGGATCCATGCATCTCCAACCCTTCTTCCGGTCATCATAACTGATGAAAACTAGCTTCCTTGCTTTCGCATCTAGTTTCGTTCTGAGGGCATCAGGAACATGCACGTAGCAGGTAGATCCGAACACTCGAAGGTGTTCCACTGTAGGCTTAATCTTGAACATCAACTCATGATGGTATTCATGTTGATGGGACTGAGAGGCATCCGATTGATGACATAGGTTGCACAAGGCATTCCCTCTGCCCAGAAAGTCTTTGGGATACTCTTGGCATGAAGCCAACATTTGCAACTCACCATCAGATGATAGATCTTCCGCTCTGCAATGCCATTCTATTGTGGAGTGTGAGCACAAGAGAACTCTCTATGTATGTCATGCTTCCTGTAGAAGTTAATGAACGCTTTGGAGGTAAACTCCCCTCCATTGTCAGTTCTTAACTTCTTGATCCGCAAGTTGAGTCGACCCTCCACTAGCTCCTTGAACTCCACAAACCTCGCGAATGCTTCCAACTTGTCCTTCAAAAAATATACCCATGTATATCTAGTGAAGTCATCAATCAGAACTAGCATATACTTGCTGCCTCTAAGACTGACAGTTGCGGTAGGTCCAAACAGATCACCATGAATACACTCCAATGGTGCTTTACATCTGCTTTGTGATTTGTCAAATGGAAGACGTTGAGCCTTACCATATTGATAACTAGCACAAGCATGACCTTCGCGGAAGGATGACAAACTAGGAAAACCTCTCACAAGGCCTCTCCCTATCATAGCTTTCAACTTTTCCATCCCAACATGTCCGAGTCGTTCATGCCAGATAGTTGCGCTATCATTAGTCCTCATCTTATCAACATAAGAACTTGTAGACAGCACAAACAAGTCCCTCACACATCTGTCGACATGAGTGACTTCAGCCACCACTGCTGACATATTTCTAAGAAACTTCCCTTTTGTTGTATCAAAAAGAACGTGATAGCCAGCATCCACAGCATTGGTCACCGAGAAGAGGTTTTTCTTCATCCCCGGAACATGATAGACACTCTTCAATATAAGAGTACCTCTATCATCGTTTAAAGAAACTACACCCTCCTTCTCTACTGCATGTATAGTATCATCAGTCGTAATGATAACATCATTACCTGTATATACCTGCAAAGAAGAGAACTTCAACTCGTCTCCGGTTAGGTGATGACCACAACCCGAGTCCACTATCCAATCATCATGATAGTTGATGGAAGACATAGCCCAAACACACGTGCCCGTCATGAAAGCTCCATCACCCCATCTATCATCTGCATTAGAACCAGCCTCCTCCTTTCCTGCAGCATGCCCAGGCTAAAGATTGACCTTGCAGTCTCTTTTGAAGTGACCAAGCTTGTTGCACCTGTAACATCTGATAACGCAAAATTTAGCTTAAATTATTAACGTAAAAATATTAGTTTTCATATATAAAAATATATATTTTCACCTATTAATATGTCAATTTGTTTTTTAAATACTTTTTATTATAAATTATGCTAATATTATTTTATTGTTATTTTGTAGGCCTGGGAGTGATTTTTGCACGTCCAAAATAAAAAAACCGCTACATCCAAATACATGCGTATGCGTATCTTTGCATGAAAGTCGTCACCTTTCCATACACGTGAACCATTCATCATTCACATGCAAATTATTATTTCATTAATCCCATGCATGCAATATTATTATTATTAGCATTATTATTATTAAAATCATCATTATTATTATTACTATCAATATTATCATTATGATAATTATTACTATTATTATAGTTATTATTACTATTATAATTATTATGCTTTATTATTCATAAATTAAACCATAACAAAACATGTTACACGCCAATTCCTCTCCTCCACACAAAAGGCCGGTCAACATTTCAAATCTAAATATAGCATGCACCCAAAATTTTCTCCTTTCAAATTCGGTCGCCAACTTCTCCTCTTATTTCTCCCATTCACATGTAGCTGCCAACTTCGACTCTTATTTCTCCCATCCACATGTTTTTTATCTCATACAAATAATAGTTGGCCGCACCTTTTAAATTCTCCAATTCACACATGATTTGCCACATGTTTTTCTCTCATTTACTTAGCCGCCCCATTTTCTTCTCCTCCACCCATGAACCATCATTTTCTCCCCACCTCTCATTTGAACTATAAATAAAAACAACCTTATAATATATTATTATTATTAGCATTACTTTATGTTCTAATAAAAATATCCCACTCTTTTTTTCCTCCTTTCACACATCATGAATACACCAAGTCATATTTTAATATAAATGCAAACCATAATTTTTCAAAGACCCCCATTCACATGATTTCACACTCATGCACATGCCACCCACCTTCATCTTCCCCTCCCCCACTTCATCTATAAAAGGAGCATGGCATCAAGGGATGGAGGGGGAACCAAGAAAGGCTTTGAGTACAAAGGAAAGAATGAAGAGAGGAGAGTTTAATTGAGAGATTGTTTCTTATGTTTTTTTCTTAATTAGAAGTATATGTTTGGAATTTAGGTGTTTTAATTATCTTGTTTCTTGTTTCTCATTTGAATGTTGTATTGTTCATTTCCGTATTTATATTAATGTCTTTCTTCCCAATTTTAAGTACATGTTTCTAATTGGGTTTGTATGATTTTAATTCTCATCTTATAATTGTGTTCTCGTATTTATGATAATGTTCATCTCACTTTTTGTTATTGTTTCTTCCCCCATTATGTGTAACTAATCTCCTACTTAGAGCTTAATTAGATAATATTGGGATGAAGATTTAATTATAATCTATCGTCTCTAAATTTTACAAAATATCATTTTGATTTATTTCTGATTAATTTTGGGTGCGAATTTATATTGCCGATATATAAATGTCGTGATCCGATCAGCGTCCTATTAATCGAAAGGTTCAAGGAAACTTTAGATCTCTCAAAAATAAAGGTCCATTTATATTTTCTTTGAAAAAAGGAAATATAGATTCTTTTGGGTTCATGGATTTCTTAAATATTTGAAATTTTGATTTATTTCAAATCTAAGAGATTTTATTTGAAGTATTTTAAAATTAGGCGGTGGTCATCTCTAGCGAGTGATTATCGTATTTTTCAATCCTCTAATCGAAACGGAATTTTTAAGATTTAGAACATATCTCTTGAAATCGGAATCCCAAGAAAACCTAATCAAGTACTAAGATTTTCACTCTCGAATATCTCTCGCTTAAGTAATTTTCAATTTGTAATCTTCAATTTTCCAAAACAACAAATCAAATTTTCCATCGATAGATTAATAGAATTTTGTGTGAGTACGATTACTCGACAGGCCTCGGGCATATATGACATTTTTCGTATATTACATTTTGATAGGTGCACTTGCCTACATCGGGATTTAGTTCGGACGAATTATTTTAAAACAAAAATATCTCTATCAAGTTTTTGGCACCGTTGTCGGGGAACTTCTATTTTGTCGATATTTCGAAAGCGCAAAACTATTATATTTATTATTTATCTCTAAAAATCTTTAAGGGTGTAACTAATTTCTTGGAAAGGGAGATTTGGGTTTCATCTCATCGCATCTCCTAGTACCGCTGCGAACCCCTCACAGGGTAGACCTCAGGAAGTCCAGGACTAACATAATCCACCTACAAAGACAAAAAAAATCACCTTTTTTTTCACTTTCGGTTATTCTCCCTCTTTCCTTTTTTTTTCTCTTTAGTGCATAACCCATAGTAGCTCTTCGAGTAATCCTGATATTCATTTTGATCCAGAGGTCGAGCGCACCCTTCGGCAGTGCCTCCGAACTCGTGATCAGGGTTTACATATAGATCTTGAAGAGTCGATCAGAGACACAACCACAGAAAATATGGGAGAGCCCAATCCAGAAGTTGACCAGCAAAGGACAATGTCCTATTATGCTCGGCCCAACCTGGAGGGTACATAAGTAAGTATTGTTCGACCTACAATTGCAAACAACAATTATGAATTGAAACCTGCCATCATACAGATGGTCCAACAGTACGTGCAGTTTGATGGTCTTTAGGATGAAAATCCAAATTTACATATTTCTAGTTTTCTCGAAATCTGCGACACATTTAAGATTAACAGCGTAACCGATGATGTGATAAAGTTAAGACTTTTTTCTTTTTCCTTACTTACTAAGGCCAAACAATGGCTAAATTCTCTCCCCTGAGGATCTATCCATACTTGGGCCGAACTTTCTAAAAAATTCTTAGCCAATTATTTTCCACCCGCAAAAATGGCTAAATTAAGAAACAATATTTCATCATTCGCTCAAATAGATTCTGAAACCCTTTTACGATACATGGGAACATTTTAAAAATCTTTTACATCGTTGTCCACACCATGCACTTCCCACCTGGCTTTAATTCCAGACTTTTTATAATGGTTTAAATGCAAACACAAGGTAAACCATCGATGCAGCTTCAGGTGGCACTCTAAACCACAAAACCCCGGAAGACGCATTGAAGCTCTTCGAGGATATGGCTATGAACTCCTATTAATCGAGTATTGTTGTTTATTGGGTGTCAACTTATCACCTAGAGGGGGGTGAATCGGTTTTACAAATTATTTTATCCCCTTTTTCGGTTATTGATTTCTGATTAGTAGATCTATAAGTTATAAAGCATAACACAGAGAACATGCAAGAACTTATAGAGGTTCCTCAAGACAGGGTGTCTTGAATAGTCCTCTTTCCCTCTGCGCCTACCTAGCAGTGTGCTAGGCTCGGCAAACGCCACCAAATCTTCAGGCCCTCAAGCTTTACAAAACGAACCTGCAAGTCCTATAGCCTAGACCCGCAAGCCCCTACTGTACCTGAGCCCGCAAGCTCGACACACAGGCCCTCAAGCCCTACACAACACAGACCCGCAAGTCTTGTGCCTACATCCTAGGCCCGCAAACCCTTACTGCACCCAAGCCCTCAAGCTCGACAAATTCGGACCCGCAAGTCCACTGCCCTGGCCCTCAAGCCTCACAGCTCTCCAGCCCTCAAGCTAGACGGTGTCGGACCCGCAAGTCCAGTGCCCTGGCCCTCAAGCCTCACAGCTCTCCAGCCCTCAAGCTAGACGGATAGGCCCGCAAGCCTTACAACCATAAAAGTTTTACAGTAATAAACACTTTTTCTTCTGCCTGATGAAGATCGGCAACTTAGCCTGATGGAGATCGGCTTCTTGAGGTTGAAGAAGATGTTTCTGATTCATATCTTAACAGTGCAGTTCTTCTTCAATCTCTCCTCTTAGCCTGATGAGGAATGGCTTCTTATCAGTCAATGGAGATGACTGATTCTTCTGAGAACACTTGATGCTTGTTCTCTACTTGATCTTCTTCTCCGCAGAATGTACTGTTGTATTGAAGCAACGGCGGGATACTTTTTGTTTTTCTTTTCTTCCAAGATCATCCTTTCTAGGGCATCCTCTTATCTCTTTTATAACACAGCGAGGCTCCCAACGGTCTTCTGAAAAAGTTCCTTAAGTGTCAGACGCCCCATTCCTTAAGATCACGCCCTGATCGGACAATCAGGCGGCGACATTAAATGCTGACAGCGCATCCGCAATATTTGAATTCCGTCTCGACAACATTTCTAGCTTTATGCTGATACTGACAGCGTCTCGGCGATATGGATAATATCTTGACGACAGGACTTTGTCGATGCCTTACACCTTGGTGGATCTTCAAGTATTCTAGCTTCTGCCTCTAACCTTGATATCTCGACGATACGAGATATTCTGGTGTTTCTGCATATGCAATGATATGCTATCTCTGACTGTATCGTCATGATCTTTTTTTTCAGACTGTCATCATAATCACTTTGTGCTTGTGATGACATGAGCGATATCATGTCGACAGACTACGCTTCAGCCACTGGTTGTCTTCAGCTATCCTCCTTCAGTCTTCTCGACTTCCTACCTTATTTACGACGATGTCCAACACCATCAGTCTTACATAGCCTTTTCAGCGACAAGGCTTCTTTGAAGGTGTCGACGATACTGCATCTTCTCAACGACAAGGCTACTTTGATGATGTCGACGATACTGCATCTTCTCGACGACATTCCTTCCTTCGATATCTTCATAACTTCTCTGCGTTCGACGAGCTTCATTCTTCAGTCCCGTCTCTGTGTTCGACAAACTTCATTCTTTGTTCGACGAACATCATTCTTCGTTCGACGAACTTCATTCCTCTGTCCCGTCTCTGCGTTCGACGAGCTTTATTCTGCGTTCGACGAACTGCATTCTGCGTTCGATGAACTGCATTCTGTGTTCGATGAACTCGCCAAGTCACAGCATTTGCTTTGCTCATCATCACAACGATGTGCCTATACTTGTCGACGATATGTCCCTTGCACTTATCATTGAGCTGAGCACTTCTTCAAATCAGGAACATTGCTGGGCACTGTTCCCAACAATCTCCCCCTATTTAAGGAAGCTGTAACTTACCTCAATGATAAATGCCACTCATTAAATGATTTATCATTTCAGACAATAACATCACACATAAAGCAGCAATCATATAAATAGATTAAATGTTCTTCACAAAAGATACCAAGCAAATAAATAGATTAGATGTTCATGAATAAACATTAGCATTCATTTGCCCCAACAAAATAATTAAGATTTTAATTTGGTGCCCCATCAGTGTCTGCTGCTTGCCCCTTTGGTTTTCTACCTTTGCCTCTGATAGTAGTTGATGGGTAGGGGAATCTTCTTAGGAGAGGGAGGAGGACCTTGTGGGAATGCTAGCTTGTGATTCTTCCTCCTTTCCAGCTGCTTCAGATGTTTCTGCCATTCAACTGACTGGTATACCCTCTCATAGTCCTCCTGAGGGTATCCAAACTAGATCCATGATTCAGTTATTATTTCTCTTGAGATGGGACTCCACCTTCCTGACTGTGGATCCAGCTCAATTTCCCTCAATCTCTTTTGTCGATACTGGCTGCTCTGAATTCTCTTTCTTTTCCTGGAGGTTGCTGATTCTCCGAATTATATTCCATACTCAGCTGATTCAGTGCTTGCAGAAGGGTTGGCAGCCTCGTATGCTAATGGGGTTTTTGCATTGTCTGCTTTATTTGATTTGTTATCCACATCGCTTGATGTGAACCGGCGTTTATTATCTAATTCTCCCCCTTTAGGGCTTGTTCAATTACCCTTTCCTCAAGTCCTTCTTTGACTAGATCTAGCTGTTCATGCAGGTGTTCTTCAGTCACATCCAAATTGTTTCTTAATTCAAGCAGATGGGTATCTAAGGTATGAGCATTCTCATTGACCCTATTCAGAATTTGATTTTTTTTTATTTGTAGACTTTGTCTCTATCTGCTCAAAACCATAGTACACATTGTTTGAGAATATTTCTTGCTTTTTCAGGATTGTGTGGGTTTGATGTCCCACTTTGTTTACATCCTCGCTCATCTTCTCTATGGTCGGAGATGCCAGTGTGTAGAAGTGAGCGCACTGGGTGTTGAGGTGGAGTATGTCTTTCTTCACTTTCTGTATCTCGCCCTTCATCTCTTCCCTTAGATTATCCACAGTTTTCACTATGAATTGTTCTAATTGTTTGCCCTGAGCATTTAGTAGAGCTGACATCATGTGGAAAATAGAACCTGACTGAGCCGAAGATGGATCAGCAGCTTGTTCATCTTCCTCTTCTCTTTCTAGTGAAATTTCTTCTGAGATACTTGCAGATGATTCTTCACTAATGTGTCTTGTTTCCTTAGCCTTCCCCTTGATATTTTCTAGTACTGTCACACCAGGGAAAGTAAGCACAATCTTACTTGCTGCTACTAACTCTCGGCAGTCTGAGAGAGTGATGTCTTCCATGGGCTAATTTCCTTGATCTTCTAGGGCAGAGTACCCCAGTTGGGTCTCCCCCTCAACTTGTGCATCACCTTGGGCTGAGCCTCCTGCCGGGAGCTCCCCATCAATCATCTCTGCATCTTGTGCTGAGCTCCTAAGTTGGGACTCCCCCTCAGCGGGAACACTCCCCAAGTTGGGGTTTCTACTTTCTTCAATAACCTCTGTGGGAGCAAGTTCTATTGTTGTTCCTAGACAATCCCTTTGCGTGGAAGTCTCCCCCTCAGTTGTACAAGGGATTTGTGGGGGTGGTGGTATGTCATCAGAGCTGCTGGATGAGTCTTCTTTTTCGAGGTGGTCTGTTGCGGATGCTTATTTCTTTGGAGCAGGCTGGACATTAGATGATGGTTTAGGGATAGACCTATCCCATCGATCTAGCATTTTTTCATCCAATCTCTTGGAGTAGTGTAGAGAAACTCCCATTTTCTTATTCAGTACTTCACCTTGTGTGTTTAGCAGGTAGAGGGACAGTATTCTTCCATAGGAAGGGGACTTCAGGGTGTTCTTCATTCTCTGAAAGAGGAACTCACTCCAGTTGGTCTTCTTAGAGTGAATTATCCAGGCCATGACAATGAGCATGTCTTTTGAGATTCGATCATGGGACCCAGGCTTGCACAACAGAACTTTGCCAACGATGTCGGCCATCAACTTCCCCTTTTGATTGAATTCCGCTCTCTTAATGGACCCGTAGGTCTTTCATGTGTGGCCACACCAGGTGTAGCTTGCAGACACATTCTCCGAGGTCAGCTCTTCTTCTTCCTCCCCCTCTTGGATTCTTGGCAGATTCAGTGCTTTTCTTAGGCTTTTCGCAGATATTTCAACTTTCTTACCTCCCACCGTGGACTTGATCTGGGATTCAGTGTGGTTGATTCTTGCATCGGCGAAGATTTCTGCTAATTCACGGTGGAGAAGAACTGAGGGTTTGCATAGCAGATATTCCAGACCTGATGCCTCCAGCAACCCTATTACTGACCTTATCTCATCCGAGCAGGCATTGAAGCCCCCTCGCTGGAGTTCACAATCGGAGATCACCTCTTCTTTCTTGGGAGCCATTGATTCGGAGTGAGAGTTAAAGCAGTACGTCGGAGATGAAGCGGGGGTTTGTCGACAGAATAGCTTAGGGAAAATGATAGCGTAGTTTTTATCCTCGAGTATTCACTCTATTTATAGTGTCGGTAGGTGAAGAGGCGCGTACCTTTGAAGGAAAGAGCGATTAGACGGCTCCGATGAACCGATCTAATCCCGTGATAAATAGCTAGATTGTATTTTGACGATATGCGTCCTCGCAACTTGATCCTTTGTCGTCGTAACGTCTATTGTGTCATCGTAATATATCGACGATTATAGATTCCAAGACTTATTCATCTAACGTCAGCTTTTTAGGCCCCTTTTAGTAGGGTGACCTGCACTAAGTTTGTTAGTAAATAGATTTTGATGTTCTTCATGTGGGTCAGAACAGCCACCTTGTCCAAGGCCCAGATTTGCTTCTGGTGGGCTCTTGGACTACCTGCAAAAAGAGATTACAAACCCTTAGGTACCCAAGTGAATTTGGGTCCTAGTAAATTGTTAGCATGAACGGGCATGCTGGATTTTACTACTCCAGGGTATGCATAATGATAATGAATAAGGAGATTTGAAGGTTTAGCATTCGTTACCCTTCGAGCAGTTGGATTATACCAACAATCAATTGCAAGGTGCCCGGTCTTTCCACTGCACCAGCATTCAAACCTGTTGTATCTCCTTTTCTGACTGACTGTGTGAGCAGGGGTTCTTTGTGTGTGAACAAATGAATGCGGCAAAGAAGGTGAACTGTGTTGATGGTAGATGTGATGTTTGTTGTCACCATTCATATTTTCCCTTCTAGATTCATTCTTCTTTAAGGATTTCCTTGTTTCTGTAGACCTGCTAACTTCATGCCTCCTTGTGGCCATCCTCCCATGAGGTACCCTTGAGATTTTTGGCATGTTCTTTGCTCCACTTGTGGAGCTCCCGTTCTTGAGATACCCTAGATTGGATTGCCCAGCAATCTTGCTGGAGGGTGAGATTACCTTCCTCAAGCTAGCCTTCATCCCATAGAGTCTGCCTGATCTGTCTTCCTTGAAGCATCCCTACTCCCTTCTTTGAGTGGTGCAACAACCATTTACCAGTGGAGGAGAGGTCTCTGATTTGGATGAGCTTGCCACATGCTTCACTACAAAGGGGAGTTTATTCTCCACCCTTCTGATGTTGTCATTCTTAGATTTTAGGACTTTGGGCTGAATTTTGTCCTTCTTCAGAAGAACCACTTCTCTGGTTAGTGAGCAGCACAGCTCCTTGCTCTCAATCAATGCCTTCAGAGTCTTCCCAAATTTTCTTATCAAGTCAAGGTTGGAACATGCCTTGAAGTCCTTTTTGAGTTGACAAAACCCTACATTCTCTAGGGTTAGTTTTTCTTCTTTCTCTGAGAGATCAAGATTTCTTGCTTGAAGATAGGAGATCTTTGAATCCTGCTCCTTGCACAGCATCTTGAGCATCTTGACATCTTCTAGGAGATCATTGTATGACTTGGACCAGTCATCATTTCTAGATGAGCTTGTCTTCGATTCTGAAACTGAGGTAGATAGAGGAGCCCTTATGCATACCTGTTCAGGTGAGACTTCATCCTGAATTTCTTCCTCTGACTCAGATAGGATAGTCAGCCCAAACTGAGTCTTCTCTTCTGAGTCTGAACAGCTTGAGTCACTGTCACTCAATGTTCTGACTTTCTCCTTAGCTGCTTTTCTTCTTTCTTCTTTTGATCCTTCCATAAGGACCGTTAGATAGTCCCACATTTCTTTTACTGTTATGCAGTGAGCAAGCTTCTGAAAGGTTGAGATGTCAACTGCACCAGCTACAATGTCTTTGGCTTCCTTGTCCAAGTTGACCAGGATGATCTCATCTTCAGTCATTTTCTTGGACACAGTCTTAGGGATATAAGGCCCTTCTTGAACAACTTGGAACATTCTAGGGTCCATGGCCTCCATGTATATTCTTTCTCTAACTTTCCAAAGGGCAAAGTTCTCCTTAGAGAAAATAGCCATTTTTGATTCCATAGCTATGATGAATGAACACCCAAGGGCAGATCTGTTCAAGCTGTTAGGCTTTTCTTTGAACAACCTCCCTCTGATACCACTTGTTGTTTATTGGGTGTCAACTTATCACCTAGAGGGGGGTGAATAGGTTTTACAAATTATTTTATCCCCTTTTTCGGTTCTTGATTTCTAATTAGTAGATCTATAAGTTATAAAGCATAACACAGAGAACACGCAAGAACTTATAGAGGTTCCTTAAGACAGGGTATCTTGAGTAGTCCTCTTTACCTTTGCGCCTACCTAGCAGTGTGCTAGGCTCGGCAAACGCCACCAAATCTTCAGGCCCTCAAGCCTTACAACACGGACCCGCAAGTCCTACAGCCTAGGCCCGCAAGCCCCTACTGCACCCGAGCCCGCAAGCTCGACACTCAGGCCCTCAAGCCCTACACAATACAGACCCGCAAGTCATGTGCCTACAGCCTAGGCCCGCAAGCCCTTACTGCACCCAAGCCCTCAAGCTCGACAAATTCCGACCTGCAAGTCCACTGCCCTGGCCCTCAAGCCTCACAGCTCTCCCTCCCTCAAGCTAGACGGTGTCGGACCCGCAAGTCCACTGCTCTGGCCCTCAAGCCTCACAGCTCTCCAGCCCTCAAGCTAGATGGATAGGCCCGCAAGCCTTACAACCATAAAAGTTTTACAGTAATAAACACTTTTTCTTCTGCCTGATGAAGGTCGGCAACTTAGCCTAATGGAGATCGGTTTCTTGAGGTTGAAGAAGATGTTTCAGATTCAGATCTTGACAGCGCAGTTCTTCTTCAATCTCTCCTCTTAGCCTGATGAGGAACGGCTTCTTATCAGTCGATGGAGATGACTGATTCTTCTAAGAACACCTGATGTTTGTTCTCTACTTGATATTCTTCTTCTCCGCAGAATGTACTATTGTATTGAAGCAACGGCGGGATACTTTTTGTTTTTCTTTTCTTCCAAGATCATCCTTTCTAGGGCATCCTCTTATCTCTTTTATAAGACAGCGAGGCTCCCAACGGTCTTCTGAAAAAGTTCCTTAAGTGTCAGACGCCTCATTCCTTAAGAGCACGCCCTGATTGGACAATCAGGCGGCGGCATTAATTTCTTACAGCGCATCCGCAATATTTGAATTTTGTCTCGACGATATTTCCATCTTTATGCTGATACTGACAGCGTCTCGACGATATTGATAATATCTCGACGACTGGACTTTGTCGATTCCTTAGACCTTGGTGGATCTTAAAGTCTTCTAGCTTCTTCCTCTGACATTGATATCTCGACGATATGAGATATTCTGGTGTTTCTGCATATACAATGATATGCTATCTCTAACTGTGTCGTCGTGATCTTCTTTCTTGCAGACTATCGTCGTAATCACTTTGTGCTTTCGACGACTTGAGCGATATCATGTCAACAGACTATGCTTCAGCCACTGGTTGTCTTCAGCTGTCCTCCTTCAGTCTTCTCGACGTCATGCCTTCTTTACAACGATGTCCAATGCCATCAGTCTTACTTAGCCTTTTCAGCAACAAGGCTTCTTTGAAGGTGTCGACGATACTGCATCTTCTCGACGACAAGGCTACTTTGATGATGTCGACGATACTGCATCTTCTCGACGACATTCTTCCTTTTATATCTTCATGACTTCTCTGCGTTCGACGAGCTTCATTCTTCCGTCCCGTCTCTGCGTTCGACGAACTTCATTCTTCGTTCGACGAACTTCATTCTTCTGTCCCGCCTATGCGTTCGACGAGCTTTATTCTGCGTTCGACGAACTGCATTCTGCGTTCGATGAACTGCATTCTGCGTTCAACGAACTGCATTCTGCGTTCGACGAACTCGCCAAGTCACAGCGTTTTCTTTGCTCATCATCACAATGATGTGCCTGTACTTGTCGACGATATGTTCAGCCTTTTTCGACGATATTATACTTAGGCAGGCTGTTGAAGTATTGGATATTGTCTCATCTATGCAAGCATGAACTAGATATAACATTAAATACAACTTGCACTTATCATTGAGTTGAGCACTTCTTCAAATCAGGAACATTGTTGGGCACTGTTCCCAATAAGTACACCACGGGCGCGTCCAAATAAGTCGGTCGGGTTGTACGAAGTTGATACGGTAGACCAACTTGCCTTACAAATCGAACTCTTAAATAAAAAAGTGTCTGTAATGTCTCCTTCTCCTTCAAATTCTGCTTGGGATGCTAATAACAATAATAATGTTTTTGTGGAAGAACAAGTGGATTATGTCGGGAATCCGCCTCGGCCTTTCCCATATTTGGGGAACAACACATTTGGAAACACCTATAACCCAAATTTAAGAAATCATCCAAATTTCTCCTGGAGCAATCCAGGGAATGCGGTCCACCCTCCAAATGCTTTTCCACCTGTTTTTCCACCACCTGCACCTCGTGTACCCACATTTGAAGAAAAAAATTTCAAAATATGTTTCTAATACTGATGCTACTTTGCGAAATTTAGCCGGGTCTCTCAGGAATCTTGAAAATCAAGTCGAGCAGTTAGCCAAACCAAAAGATTTGCTTTCACAAATGCCCAAATATGCTAAATATTTAAAGGATTTGCTTTCAAACCAAAAGAAATTAGAAGAATTTTCTCGCGTTACGTTGAATGATGAATGCTCTGCAATTTTACTTAACAAATTGCCGAAAAATTGAACAATCCGGGAAGTTTCTCTATCTCGTGCCTCTTCGGAGATTTGTTGGTAAAACATGCTTTGGCGGACCAGGAGCTAGCATCAATTTGATGACTTACTCATTATTTAAAAAACTAGGATTAGGTACGCCAAGACCAACTCGGATGAGTATTCAGCTTGCAGATAGATCTATAAAATATCTTATCGGTATAATCGAAGATGTTTTAGTAAAAGTGGATAAATTTATTTTTCCGGTTGATTTTGTTATTTTAGATATTGAGGAAGATGCAGAGGTTCCCTTTATCCTTGGTCGTCCTTTCCTAGCAACTTCTCGGGCTATAATAGACGTAAGCAACGGAAATCTTCTGCTTAGAGTTGATGATGAGGAAGTCACTATTTTAATTAATTCTTCTTTAAAAAATTCTCTTTCAAATGATAATTTAGTATATTTTCTTGAATCGTTTTCTGAGGAACAAACTAGTATGGATTATCTAACTTCATCTGATGATTCTCTTGAAATTTTAAATACGTTATCAACTGATGTTGCTATTTCAATTCCTCTACTTTTTGAAAATCTTAAAAAAGACAAAAATATTTTATCTACCTCTCATGAAACTCCACCTAAATTAGAATTAAAACAACTTCCTGAGCATTTAAAATATATTTTTCTTGAATCCAATTCTCAACTACCTGTAATCGTTTCTACTTTGCTTTCTGGTCTAGAAAATGAAAAATTAATAAAAGTTTTAAAAGAACACCGTCACGCTATCGCCTGACAAATCTCTGATATAAACGGAATTAGCCCTCAATTTTGCACTCACAAAATTTTTTTGGAAGATAATTCACATCATTCTATTCAATCTCAACACCGACTAAACCCAAATATGAAAGAAGTAGTCAAGGAGGAAATTATTAAATTACTCGACGCAGGAATTATTTATCCAATTTCCGATAGTTCGTGGGTTAGTCTCGTACAAGTCATACCTAAGAAAGGCGGAATTACATTTGTTTTTAATGACAAAAATGAATTAATTCCCACCCGTACAGTAACCGGATGGCGAATGTGTATTGATTTTAGAAAATTGAACGACGCTACCCATAAAGATCATTTTCCACTTTCGTTCATGGATCAAATTTTTGAACGTCTTTCTGGACATGAATTTTATTGTTTTCTCGATGGTCTCTCGAGTTATCTTCAAATAACCATCGCTCCCGAAGACCATGAGAAAACTACTTTCACATGTCCATTTGGCACATTCGCATATCGAAGAATGCCTTTTGGATTATGTAATGCACCAGCTATATTTCAAAGATGTATGCTGGCTATTTTTGAAGAACTTGTAGGTGATACCATGGAAGTTTTCATGGATGACCTTTAAGTTTTCGGCGATAACTTTGATTTTTGTCTAAATAATTTAAAAAGGTTTTAAAAAGATGTGAGGAGACTAACCTTGTCCTAAATTGGGAAAAATGTCATTTTATGGTCAAGGAGGGGTTAGTTCTTGGCCACAAGATTTCAAATAAAGGAATTGAGGTTGATCGTGAAAAACTCCCTCCACCAACTATGGTTAAAGAGATTAGAAGTTTTCTTGGCCATGCCGGCTATTATAGACGCTTTATTAAAGATTTTTCCAAAATTAGGAAACCATTGACTCATCTACTTGAGAAGGATGTTCATTTTATTTTTGATTCTGCTTGTCTTTCTGCTTTTTCTATTCTTAAAGATAAGCTTATCAATTCTCCTATTTTAGTTGCTCCTGATTGGAACTTACCCTTTGAACTTATGTGTGATGCTAGCAATTATGATGTTGGTATTGTATTAGGGCAGCGCATTAATAAACATTTTCATCCAATTTACTATGCAAGCAAAACTTTGAATCCTGTCAAGCGAATTACTACACTACGGAGAAAGAACTTTTGGCAGTTATTTTTGCCTTTGATAAATTTCGTTCTTATTTAACGCTATCTAAAGTAGTAGTCTTCACCGATCACTCTGCACTTCACTACTTGCTCACCAAGCCCGATGCCAAGCCTCGACTAATCAGATGGATTTTGCTCCTCCAAGAGTTCGATTTGGAGATCAAGCATAAAAGGGGTGCGGAGAACATTGATGTTGATCATCTATCCAGATTGGAGAGCCCAGACTCAGGATCTGTTGATGAAGAAAATGATGATACATTTCCTGAAGAGCACCTTCTTTCTTTGGCTATGGTAACTTCTCTCCCTACCCCTTGGTTCGCAAATATTGCTAATTTTCTTATAGGAAAGGTAATTCCAAAGTCCTTTTTAACTCAGCAGAAGAAGAAATTCTTCTCTGAGTTAATATTTTACTTTTGGGAAGACCCTTTCCTCTTCCGAATTTGTGTGGATCAAGTGGTAAGGAGGTGTGTATCCAAAGAAGAAGGTTTCCAAATTCTTAAGCACTTCCATGAAGGACCGACTGGGGGACACTATCAAGCTAGCAGGACGACACAAAAAGTTCTTGGAGCCGGTTTCTATTGGCCATCACTCTTCAAAGATGCACACAGTTTTGTAAGTGCATGCGACGCTTGCCAACGAATGGGTAATTTCTCTGAAAAAAATGAAATGCCTCAAAATTATTTTCTAGAATATGAAATTTTTTATTAATGGGGTATAGATTTTGTGGGACCTTTTTCCTCTTCTCTTGGTAATCGCTATATTTTAGGTGTTGTTGACTATGTTTCTAGGTGGGCGGAATACCAAGCGTTTTCAAAAAATGATGCTAGAGTAGTATTAGGATTTTTAAAAAAATTATTTTCAAGATTTGGCACTCCACGAGCCTTGATTAGTGACCGGGGATCCCACTTTTGTACGCCCAACTTACTAAGTTGCTTGCACGTTATGGCGTTACACACAAGTTATCCACTGCTTATCACCCCCAAGCTAATGGCCGAGTGGAAGTGGTTAATCGTGAGTTAAAAAGAATATTAGAAAAATAGTTTCGGAAAATAGGAAGGATTGGTCGATCAAGCTAGATGACGCTCTTTGGGCCTATCGTACAGCTTATAAGATAGCCATTAGTTGTACTCCTTATTGCTTAGTCTATGGCAAAGTGTGTCATCTACCAGTTGAATTGGAACACCGTGCCTATTGGGCACTTAAATTTTTAAACCTTGATCCGATTTTATCCGCCGATTTACGAAAATTTAACCTTAATGAGCTAAACGAGTGGCGAGCTAACGCATACGAGAGTAATTATCTTTATAAAGAAAAAGTAAAATTATATCATGATCAACGGCTTAAAAACCCCAAGAAGTTTTAAGCCGGGTGATCTTGTTTTATTATATAAAGCGTCTTTTTCCGGGAAAACTCAAATCTCGGTGGTACGGCCCCTTTATTGTTAAAGAGGTTTGGTCATATGGGACGGTACTTCTAACGCACTCGGAAAAAAGAGAATTCAAAGTTAATGGCCACTGACTGAAATTATATTTTCCTGGTGAGGAGTTGGAGCGGGATAAGGTTTCTTTCCTACTTCCTAACATGTAGTTTCTTTTTTGCATGACTAATTGCTTTGGCGGGATTTCTCCTAATAATTCTTGTCTTTCTTTCTTTTGTTTTTGTCTTTTCTTTTCAACATTGAGGACAATGTTGCCCTTTAGTCTGGGGTAATATTGGTTTTCATTTATCTACAAAAAAAAGTAAACTTAGTTTCTTATATTTGCACTTTTTCTGAAAACAAAAAAATAGAAAATCACAAAAATCTAATTTCTTGGAAAGGGAAATTTGGGATGTCATCCCATCACATCTCCTAGTACGGATGAGAGCCCTTCACAGGGTATACCTCGGGAAGTCCGGGAATAAAAAAAGGGTTTATTCTTGTTTTATGGCATTTTACTTTCTTATTATTTTGTTTTAGCTCTCTAAAAAACAAAAAAAATGAAAAAAATCATGTAATAATTTGAGTTAATTTTTTGTTTTATCCTTAGTACCCCATGACTTTGTCTTTTCTTGCTTTTAATCATTTATATACTTGCTTAGTTAGAATAAATTTCTCTAATTTTCATTTTGCCTATGTTTCACAAGTAATATGTTGACTCATGCAGTGTTTATAATTAAGGTAGCATGTTATTTTCGAAAAACTTTCTTAAATATTTGCACTTTTTCATAGCTATCTTTTTATACTTTTCACTTTTATAAAATCTAACATCCCTTATTTTCTTTTCTAAAAATCTTTGTAATGTTGATTAGTGTTGAGTGTAGTAGATGCAAACCAATCTAGACGTTTGTTATTTTCAGTTTCACGAAAAGTTAATTCTCTTTATTTTCTATCTAGAATTTACTTCTCTTGAATTTTTCAACACTTTGCTTTAAATAAATTTGGAAGCATGAATATGATCAAGACATTTTATTGAATAGATTGAGCCTTTGTATTCCAAACCTTAAAAGTTTAATCATTGTTAGCCACCTTGTGCCTTTCCCTTCCTTTTAGTAGCTCCACTTATTTTTCACCAAAGCCAAATAGCCTACCTATGTTGCACACAAATTTATTTTGAGCTTTATATGTTGCTAGTGTGTACTACATTTTGTGAAGAAGGTGGAAGTTTCAATTATCTCATGATGGCTACAAAAGAAGGAAATAAATAGAAAAAAGCAAAACAAAAATGATGAAAAAATATTTGAAAATTTATGAGAAAAAGATTATGAAAAAAAAGCTATTTTTTATCCCAATTCTATATATCAAAAATAATTTGGGGTATCAAAAAATTATTTTTAGCAACATCATTTCATGCAAAGCTCTCCCTTATGTTTAAGTATGTTTGAACCCGTCATTTCTAACTTTTTGATTTCCGCACTTTAAACCCAAGCCAAAATGTTACGCCTAATGAAAGTCCTTTTGATTCATGCTTCCTAGGTTTATTTTTAGTACGGTAGCGAGGAAGTAAATTGGGTAAATTTTTAGGAAGGAGTATGGATTTTTGACTTGAATTGATATGATTATAAAATGTCTCTAAGATTTTAGTTGCAATTCAATGCGCTTTTCATTCGTCATGTAACTCAGTTTTTACTTTTGCTAAAATATGGGTTGATTTATTTTATGCTAGTGGAATTTATAAAATTATTTGCTAAGATTAAGTAATAATTTTCAATTTGTTTTTCATAGTTTCCCTACTTTAATTTCGCATCGTACTCGTGTACGACATAGCCAAATTGTTTGATTAGTTTATTTTATTCTTGCTAGCTCGTATGTGTTTGCTTGCGGACAAGCAAAATACTTAGTCTGGAGGAATTTGATAACGCATAATGTTGAAACCAGGGAACTGGTCTCGACGTTCGAATGGGAGATGCAGCTAACCCTTACTTGACCCGAGCTAGACCCTTGACCAGTTACTAAGAACTGAAGAACCTTACATTGAAGAACACTTAAGTCCATAAACGGACCCCTTAAGCTGCAGCGTGGAGGTCCCACCACATACCCGGAAGCTCATAAGGAACTTCCCCTCCCAAGCCAATGCTGAGCCTCGGCACCTTGGAGGGCAGTAAAGGTCACCTCACCATCCACCTTCAACGACAGGGGGAGGGAGGGGTAGTGCTTGCTCACAACACTCACGCGAGGGAGGGGGTACCAACAACCCTTCCCAAGGTGCCCATAGGGGTCTATTTATAGACTTCCCAAAATCGGGTTGCGGATAGCCAAAATTCTGCTATCCGCAGCCCAACCACGAACCTAGATGATCGAAGCGAGAGGGGGCGAGTGGAGGATGAGAAGTCCACTTTCCCCCTTGTCGGGGGTTGGATGGGTGGACCAAGCTCTGCCACCTGAGCTGGGCGAGTGGACCTTACGGTCCACTCAACCAACCGGGTGAGTGGACCCTTAGTCCACTAGCCCAGCTACATGGGGCGAGTGGACCATAGGTCCACTCGCCCCTACCCTTGGGCGAGTGGACCCATGGTCCACTTGCCCCCCCCCCCACACACACACACTCGGGCGAGTGGACCAATGGTCCACTCGCCCGGGTCCTTGGGCGAGTGGACCAAGGGTCCACTTGCCCGGGGCCTTGGGCCAATGGACCCAAGTTCCACTCGTCCAAGGAGGTCTACCCCCCCCCCCCCCCGGGCCTTCTCTTTCTGGTCTAAATGGCCTCCGACGGTTCGGTCTGTCGCGTCATGGTACCCTTTCTACCATGACCTCATCCGCGTCGGGTCACACTGACTCGGAAAATATGAGGGTTGTACACAATCCCCGCTCTTTTTGAGCTTGCCTTAAGCTCAGAAAGAAAGTCCAATCCACCTATTTGACGAGTAGGTGGGACCTTAGAGGAATCCACAAAGGGCCCTGCCAATGGGATACTCCTGCCGAGTTTATCAGTTGAACCTGACTGGAGGAGAAAGGCGAACCTTTCTCCACTAAACAACCCTCCTGTGAGCCGGGCTCAACTGAAGGTGGAGAAAGCTCAACACCTTAGGTCAAATTAAATTTGATCTTAGGTGGAGAAAAACTCAACACTTCTAGTCAATCCGAGCTCAACCTGAGGTGGAAGGCAAACCTTTCTCCACTTAACAACCCTCCTGTGAGTCGAGCTCAGCTGGAGGTGGAGAAAGCTCAACACCTTAGGTCAAATTGCACTTGACCTGAGGTGGAGAAAAACTCAACATATTCCTAAACCAACTGGGGGCCGAGAACTAGTCCACGTCCTAGGTGCTTACCTTCACCTGGAGGCAGAGGAACTCAACCATCTTATCAAAGCAACTGGGGGAAGAGAACCAGTCCACGTCCTAGGTGCTTACCTTCACCTGGAGGCAGAGGAACTCAACCATCTTATCAAAGCAACTGGGAGCAGAGAACCAGTCCACGTCCTAGTTGCTCAGCTTCACCTAGAGGCAAAGGAACTCAACCATCTTATCAAAGCAACTGGGGGCAGAGAACCAGTCCACGTCCTAGGTGCTTAGCTTACCTGGAGGCGGAGGAATTCAACACCTTTCCAAACCAATTGGGGGCGGAGTACCCATCCACGTCCTAGGGTCTTAGTTTGCCTGGAGGCAGAGGAACCCAGCACCTTCCCAAACCAATTGTGGGTGGAGTATCCGTCCATGTCCAAGGGGCCTAGCTTACCTGGAGGCGGAGGAACTCAACACTTTTTCAAACCAACTGGGGTGGAATACCCATCCACGTCCTATGGGCCTAGCTTACCTGGAAGTGGAGGAGCTCATCGTCTTTCCAAGCCACTTAGTCAAGTAGCGGGTCGACCCAATGAGTCTCCCATCTGCCGACATGACTGAGCCCAGAGAATGGTCTCTAGTATGGGATCTTACTAACCGGGGGCGGAGTACCCATCCACGTCTTAGGTGCTTACCTTCACCTGGAGGTAGAGAAACTCAACACCTTCCCAAGCCACTTAGTCAAGTAGCGAGTCGACCTAATGAGTCTCCCTTCTGCCAGCATGACTGAGCCCGGAGAATGGTCTCTAATCGGGGATCTTACCAACTGGGGGCGGAGTACCCATGCGCGTCCTAGGTGCCTACCTTCACCTGGAGGCAGAGGAACTCAACACCTTCCCAAGCCACTTAGTCAAGTAGCGGGTCAACCCGATGAGTCTCCCATCTGCCAGCATGACTGAGCCCGAAGAATGGTCTCTAGTCGGGGATCTTACTAACTGGGGGCGGAGTACCCATCCATGTCCTAGGTTCTTACCTTCACCTGGAGGCAGAGGAACTTAACACCTTCCCAAGCCACTTAGTGAAGTAGCGAGTCGACCCGATGAGTCTCCCATCTGCTAGCATGACCGAGCCCGGAGAATGGTCTCTAGTCGAGGATCTTACCAACTGGGGGCGGAGTACCCATCCGCGTCCTGGGTGCTTACCTTCACCTGAAGGCAGAGGAACTCAACACCTTCCCAAGCCACTTAGTCAAGTAGCGAGTCGACCCGATGAATCTCCCATCTACCGGCATGACTGAGCCCGGAAAATGGTCTCTAGTCAGGGATCTTACCAACTGGGGGTGGAGTACCCGTCCGCGTCCTAGGTGCGCACCTTCACCTGGAGGCAGAGGAACTCAACACCTTCCCAAGCCACTTAGTCAAGTAGCGAGTCGACTTGATGAGTCTCCCATCTGCCGGCATGACTGAGCCCGGAGAATGGTCTCTAGTCGAGGATCTTACCAATTGGGGGAGAAGTGCCCATCCACGTCCTAGGTGCTTACCTTCACCTGGAGGCAGAGGAACTCAACACCTTCCCAAGCTACTTAGTCAAGTAGCGAGTCGACCCGATGAGTCTCCCATCTGCCGGCATGACTGAGCCTGGAGAATGGTCGCTAGTCGGGGATCTTACCTATGGGTGTTACCTAAAAAAAAGAAACTGATTCCATTCATAGTCAAGGCGATACAAGTTCATTACACTGCGCCTCCTTGCGCTTACATGGCCACATACTCCCCGTCCTTCTCCTCCATCACCTCTCCCATCTCTTCTGCCTTCTCCAGCCACTCGACCGCGTTGACAGTTGTGATGTAGCACTGGAGCGCCTCCCTGGGAACTCCCCTAACTCGGACCTGGACTCCTCTAGTGCAGTATTTCAAACGCTAGTGGTATGAGGACGGCACACACTAGTACGTGCTGATGAGGGGACACCCGAAGATAGCGTTGTAACTACTTGGCGCATCCACGATGACGAACCGGTAGTTTTTGGACGTACTCCCCAAAGTTACGAGGAGTTCGACTCCCCCTTCCACTTCCTTCCTTTCCCCGGAGAACCCGAAGAGAGGTCCGTCTGACGCCAACACCCGTTTCAACTCGACCTTCATCTTATCAAAAGCTTTCTTTAACACCACATTCACCGAGCTCCCGTTGTCAACCAGGATTCGGGAGACCGTGAAGTTTTCGATCGCGGCCTTAATGACGAGTGCGTCGCAGAAGGGATCCTCGTGGGTCGGCATATCTTGGGCCGAGAAGGTGATCTTCTCGCCAGGGGGTGGGGATCGGGAGGTTGAAGAGATGCTCCGGCGGTATATGGTATGGAGGCTCCCCTTTCGAGTGGCCTCTATACCCACTCATCTGTGAATCACCCCGATCCCACCCAGGGCCCCCAGGTCGGTTCTTTCTTCACACGGGTACTCGTCCTCTTTCTTCTTCCCTTCCCCTCTTCCCCTTGGACCCTCCAGGCAGAGCTGCTTTCCCCCTGCTGGGGCATTCCCTCCTTCTCGTATCTCGAGGAACTCTGGGCAGGTTGCGGTTGCGTGACCTTCCTGCTGATGGAAGTCATAATATAGCAGCGCCAGCTTGCCCGTCTCGTTCCCCAGGCGGGTCCTCTTCTTCCCTCCCTTCTTTCGTCCGAACGCCACAGCCTGCAGGGGTTGGGCTTGCAGCGGCCTTGCATCGGGCTGCCATCCTGCCGGGTTGAACTGTCCCTGCCTCCCAAGGTAGCCTCCTCCACCATGGAAGTGGCCTCTTCCTTGGCCATGAGAGGGTCCCCCAGGTGGCCTCCAGGCTGGTCGGGCGGCTGGTGGTTGAGACCTCCAACCTTGCTCCGACCCAGCGGGGGGTCCCTGGTGTCCCTAACTCCTTACTTCCTCTCTCCTTCTTCCTCCCTGCTCCTTCCTCTCCTCTTCCGCGTCCTTGGCCAACCTTGCCATGAACTCCTGATTTGTAACTTCACACTCGATCTCCCGGGCAGCACACTCCATCAGCTCTTAGAAAGACACCGGGGGGTCCCGAGTCAAACTCATCCTGAACAGCCCTTGCTGCAAACCGAGGGTGAAGGCCAGTTGCAGGGTGTGCCCGGGCACCTCGATGACTAGGAGCACTTCTTCCTGGAACCTATCCACGTAACTTCCCAACGTCTCTCCTGACCTTTGCCGAATTAGGAACAGCGCTTATGCCCCCTTCCTCCTCTTCTTAGAAGTGGAGAACCTTAGCAAGAAACTCCGACGCAGGTCCTCGAAGCCGTAGATGGTTCCCACCGGGAGCTGGTGGAACCAGTCCCTCGCCTTTCCCCTGAACGTGACGGCAAAGAGTCTGTATTTGAAGGCATCCAACATTTGTCTGATCGAGGCCATGTCTTCGAACCACTGGAGGTGCTGAATTGGATCATCCTTCCCCGCATAATAAGACATGGCAGGCTCGCTGAACCCATCTGGAATGGGAGCCGAGATGATCAGCTCACAGAAGGGACTTCCGCAACCTCCCTGACGAGTCGAAAGCATTCTCTCCGCTTCCCCACTGGGGTAACCAGTCCCGGGAGGGTTGTTGAAAAGCACTCTCGCCTGGAGACCCGAGCCCTCCCCTGTGGTTGGCTCCTTCCCTTTCCGATGTGCTTGTTCCGCCTCCATTGGATAGGGCGAGGCGAGCGCGGGTGCGTGTGGTGTTGAGCACTCGTCGTGAGGGGGGAGTGCGACCCGCATGATCTCCAGGATTGTCCTCCTGAACTCTTCAAAATCACCCTTCTTCACGTACTCGACAACAGGGGGCGAGTCCCCCATTTCATCGCTTCCAGCCATGGGACTTGTTTAGAGCTTTCTGAACTAGTTGCTTCCACGCTCACCGCACTAGAATGTTGAAACCAGGGAACTGGTCTCGACATTTGAAAGGGAGATGCAGTTAACCCTTGCATGACCCGAGCTAGACCCTTGACCAGTTACTAAGAACCGAAGAACCTTACCTTGAAGAACACTTAAGTCCACAAACGGACTCCTTAATCTGCAGCGTGGAGGTCCCACCATATACCCGGAAGCTCACAAGGAACTTCCCCTCCCAAGCCAATGCTGAGCCTGGGCACCTTGGAGGGCACTAAAGGTCACCTCACCATCCACCTTCAACGACAGGGGGAGGGAGGGGTAGTGCTTTCTCACAACACTCACGCGAGGGAGGGTGGTTACAAACAACCCTTCCCAAGGTGCCCATGGGGGTCTATTTATAGACTTCCCAAAATCGGGCTGCGGATAGCCAGAATTCTGCTATCCGCAGCCCAACCACGAACCTGGATGATCGAAGAGAGAGGGGGCGAGTGGAGGATGAGACATCCACTTTCCCCCTTGCCGAGGGTCAGATGGGTGGACCAAGGTTCGCCACCTGAGCTGGGCGAGTGGACCTTACGCTCCACTCAACCCACCGGGCGAGTGAACCCTTGGTCCACTCGCCCAGCTACACGGGGCGAGTGGATCATAGGTCCACTCGCCCCTACCCTTGGGCGAGTGGACCCATGGTCCACTCGCCCCCCCCCCCCCCCCACTCGGGCGAGTGGACCAATGGTCCACTCGCCCGGGTCCTTGGGCGAGTGGACCAAGGGTCCACTCGCCCGGGGCCTTGGGCGAGTGGACCCAAGGTCCACTCGTCCAAGGAGGTCTACCCCCCCACCACCCCACCCACCCCGGGCCTTCTCTTTCTGGTCTAAACATCCTCCGACGGTTTGGTCTGTCACGTCATGGTCACCCTTTCTACCACGACCTCATCCGCGTCGGGTCACTCCGACTCGGAAAATATAAGGGTTGTACACATAATTTAGCTTAAATTATTAACGTAAAAATATTAGTTTTCATATATAAAAATATGTATTTTCACCTATTAATATGTCAATTTGTTTTTTAATACTTTTTATTATAAATTATGCTAATATTATTTTATTGTTATTTTGTAGGCTTGGGAGTGATTTTTGCACGTCCAAAATAAAAAGCCTGATGCATCCAAATACACGTGTACGCGCATCTTTGCATGTATGTCGTCACTTTTCCATACACATGAACCATTCATCATTCACATGCAAATTATTATTTCATTGCTCCCATGCATGCAATATTATTTTTATTAGCATTATTATTATTATCATCATCATTATTATAATTACTATCAATATTATCATTATGATAATTATTACTATTATTATCATTATTATTACTATTATAATTATTATGCTTTATTATTCATAAATTAAACCATAACAAAACATGTTACACGTCAATTCCTCTCCTCCACACAAAAGGCCGGTCAACAATTCAAATCTAAATATAGCATGCACCCACAATTTTCTCCTTTACAAAATTCGACCGCCAACTTCTCCTCTTATTTCTCCCATTCACATGTAGCCGCCAACTTCTTCTCTTATCTCTCCCATCCACATGTTTTTTATCTCATACAAATAATAGTTGGCTGCACCTTTTAAATTCTCCAATTCACACATGATTTGCCACATGTTTTTCTCTCACTTACATAGTCACCCCTTTTTCTTCTCATCCACCCATGAACCATCATTTCCTCCCCACCTCTCATTTGAACTATAAATAAAAACAACCTTATAATATATTATTATTATTAGCATTACTTTATGTTCTAATAAAAATAGCCCACTCTCTTTTTCCTCATTTCACACATCATGAATACACCAAGTCATATTTTAATATAAATGCAAACCTTAATTTTTCAAAGACCCCATTCACATGATTTCACACTCATGCACATGCCACCTACCTTCATCTTCCGCTCTCCCACTTTATCTATAAAAGGAGCATGGCATCAAGGGATGGAGGGGGAACCAAGAAAGGCTTTGAGTACCAAGGAAAGAATAAAGAGAGGAGAGTTTAATTGAGAGCTTGTTTCTTATGTTTTTTTCTTAATTAGAAGTATATGTTTGGAATTTAGGTGTTTTAATTATCTTGTTTCTATGTTTCTCATCTGGATGTTGTATTGTTCATTTCCGTATTAATATTAATGTCTTTCTTCCCCATTTTAAGTACATGTTTCTAATTGGGTTTGTATGATTTTTATTCTCATCTTATAATTTTGTTCTCGTATTTATGAGAATGTTTATCTCACTTTTTGTTATTATTTCTTCCCCCATTATGTGTAACTAATCTCCTACTTAGTGCTTGATTAGATAATATTGGGATGAAGATTTAATTATAATTTATCGTCTCTAAATTTTACAAAATATCATTTCGATTTATTTCCGATTAATTTTGGGTGTGAATTTATATTGTCGGTATATAAATGTCGTGATCCGATCAGCGTCCTCTTAATCGGAAGGTTCAAGGAAGCTTAAGATCTCTCAGAAATAATGGGCCATTTATATTTTCTTTGAAAAAAGGAAATATAGATTCTATTGGGTTCAGGGATTTCTTAAATATTTGAAATTTTGATTCATTTCAAATCTAAGAGATTTTATTTGAAGTATTTTAAAATTAGGCGGTGGTCATCTCTAGCGAGTGATTATCGTATTTTTCAATCCTCCAATCGAAACGGAATTTTTAAGATTTAGAACGTATCTCTTGAAATCGGAATCCCAAGAAAACCTAATCAAGTACAAAGATTTTCACTCTCGAATATCTCTCGCTTAAGTAATTTTCAATTTGCAATCTTCAATTTTCTAAAACAACAAATCAAATTTTCCATCGATAAATTAATAGACTTTTGTGTGAGTACAATTACTCGACAGGCCTTGGGCATATACGACATTTTTCCTATACTACATTTCGATAGGTACACTTGCCTACATCGGGATTTAGTTCGGACGAATTATTTCAAAATGAAAATATCTCTATCAACATCTCAGTCCTTCCTTCTTCTTCCTTTCAGACTTAGGAGCATAACTCCTCTCTTGCTGATATGAAGTAGATGGACCATCATTACAAGATGACTTCTTCTTCTTGTCCCAACGCTTTTCTTTCCAGAAAAGAGAACCTCATCTTCTCCCCCAGAGACAGACATCCCCGCCATTTGCTTAGCCAAACTCTCTTGCGACGCAAGTAAGTTCTCCAGCTCCAGCAATGATGGCTGATTGGCCCACCCTTGCACAGAAGTAAAAAAAGGCCACATACTCCCTCCACAAGCCATAGATTATGTGCCTCTTCAGCTTCGCTTCTGAGATTGGCTCATCCGGATCCAATGTCGATATCTCTGTGCATAGGTTCTTCATTTTCAAGAAGAATGTTGAAATGGACAAGTCTCCCTGAGTTGCTTTTGCCAACTCATTTTCCAAGAACTGTAGTCGAGCTACATTCTTCTTATTGAACAAGCCATCCAAGGCTGTCCAAATTTCAGCAGCTGGCCTACACCCTATGATGTGGTCAAACAACTCCAGAATGATAGCTCGCTTGAGAGTGAACTCAGCCTTCGCATTTGTTCTCTTCCAAGCCTTCACGAGCTTAGCATTCCCCTCAGCAGGAACAACAGCTTGTCTTGCTTCTCGTACAACTACTTCCCATAAGTCCTCGCCAAGCAGATAGCTCTCCATGCACGACTTCCACTTTTTAAAGTTAGTCTGCGTAAGGAGCTCAATACCAAGACCTCTAGCATATCCTCCTTCCATTGTTATCCCACTGATTGACAACAACTTGCAGAAATCCAAGAAGAAGACAATGCTGATTACAGCTCAGAAACCTCTCTTTGATACCATGTTAAAATTTTAGAGGTCTGGAGTGAAGTAAAAAATGCGGAACACTTCAACACAATCCACAAGCGTGACAATCAATGACAATGGGAAGACAGAATAGTGATCTTATTATTTACTATCTCTTTACAGCTTGAGACATACATGGCGAGACATGATTCATAAGAATCACAGAGGAGAGAAGCACAAGACACAAAAAACAAGCCAGACCGCTCGAATAGGCAAGCTGCACGGCTATCCCTGAGACCGCGCGAACAGAGCACAAGCCGCTGCTGTCAGACCGCAACCACAGACCGCACAACCTGCTGCTTTATTCAACTACTGAAAACAATTGTTCGCACTTCTTGATCGCCCAGACCGCACGGTCTCAAGATCACAGAAGAACCCGCGAACACTTGAGAAAGAACTGCTTCCTACAGCAAACCGTAACTCAAGACCGCCCGACCACTTAAGGCCGCCTGATAAACTGAGTCTTATGCACAGTCCAAGAACTCCTAAACACATCCCGCACAGACAAATGATGAGTCCTGATCATATACACCTTTATGGACTCATCCGGGCCGTTATTCAGTCATTTCACCGAACTTTAGCCCTGTTTTAGGTTATATTTGATAATCCATGCTAGGTGCACTTCTGGGGCCACTTTGGTGTGATTTCGTGCTTTTCGTCATTAGTAGTTTTCATGCGCTGTTAAGTGCCACCTTCAGTGGCTGGATTTGTGGTTGTGCCGGAATAGGAGTCGTGTAGGTGTTTCCGGTGCAATTCTGCACAGGAACACTGCGCACGATCACTTGTTCTATTGCGCACGACCACTGGTCGTGCGCCACTGATCGTGTGCACTTAACCCTTTTTTCATGAGTTCTGTTTGGTGGAATGCGCACGACCATCAACGCCAGTATGCACGACCACCGGTCGTGCGCCACTGTTCGTGCGTTCTTATCATTAAATTTCTGAGTTCTGTTTCGTCTAATGCGCACGACCACCGACGATAGTGCGCACGACCACCGGTCGTGCGCCATGGGTCGTGCGCACATTTTATTTTATAAATTTCGTATCTTGCAGGTTCCACCCAGGCAGTGCGCATGATCGCAGAATTCCAGTGCGCACGACCACTGGTCGTGCGCCAATGATCGTGCGCAGTATTTATTCCAGCGCCTATTTAAACGCCTGTTCCGATTTTAGGGTAGCATCCACTTCTGGGAGCGGAGTTCCTGTTCCGTACGCCTCCGACCACCACCTTGGGACGCCTCCACTTCATCTCCTGTGCAAGGGGAAGCCTCCTCCATCCATTCCAAGACTTCCTCCATTGTCCGTGAGTGTTCTTCACCATCCGCAAGCCTCCAAGCAGCCATTCTCTCATTTCGCCCGGTGAGAAGAAGAAGAAACCTGAAGTCGAAGATGACGGAGCTACGTAGGGAGATTGTGACAACTCTTTACGCCGGAAGCATAGTCCGCCCGAGTCCGGAGGTAGCCTGACAACCTACCATTCCGGCCGTGAACGGCCGCTAGTCTTCACCATCGGTTATTTCTTTCCTCTTTCCTTCATTGTACTCGTTGAGCCGTGTAAACTTGAATATTGTGATGTTGTTTGTTGAAATGAATGTTTCCTTGTTGTTCTTCATGGTTTGCTTGTGATTCACTTCGTTTTCCACTCACTCACTCACGCACGCACGCAAGGTGTTTGTTCCGCGTTAGCAAGAGCTAACAGCGGTTGTGAAGAGGTGTTTGCGACCCTCACCTTCTCGCACTTGAGCACGCTCCATCCACCTCTCGAAGCACGGCATCGCGGCCGTTGCATCCATCTCACCTTGCGAAGCGGTGCTTTCGACCCGCATTTCTTTTACTGTTGTTAAGACTAGGAAAACCAACCAAAAACCCCCTCTTTGTGTTTATTAAACGCTTGTGTAACAATAGTCACTGCGCGATACGTTCACCCAACCTGCATTCCTCAAGAGACCGACATCCGGGGATTCCATTCTCCACAATTATTACTTGACAGCGACCGGTGCACTTGCCGACACGCATCAAGTTTTTGGCGCCGTTGTCGGGGAGTGCAGGCGTGTAACGTCCCGTGTTGAGACTGTCGTTATACGAGCAGTTGTTTTTGATTCTTTTTGTTTGTGATAGTGCATGCAGAGACAGGTCGCAGGAGAACTTGTACCCTTTGATCCTGAGATCGAACGGACCGCTCGCGCACGAAGGCGCGCTGCAGCCGCACAGGCGGCGATGGGTGATCAGGTAGACCCGAATGATGTTGATCCGAGAATGCCCGACGTGGGGCAACATCAGCCTGGAGATGAGCAGGAGGCGGCTAGGCCTCGGCCCCGCACGATGAGGGACTACACCACTCCAACTGCTGGGAGTGTGTATTCGGGGTTCGAACCCAATATTATGAATAATCAGTTTGAGATCAAGCCAGCGATCTTAAACATCATCTGAAACAACGCTCAGTTCTCGGGGTTGGCCAGCGAAGATCCGCATCTGCATCTGGCGGAGTTTTCTGATATTTGCGGAACCTTCCGCTACGCAGGGATTGCTGACGACACGGTCAAGCTTAGACTGTTTCCCTTTTCACTCCACGACAAAGCAAAGGTGTGGCTCCATTCCATTCCGCCAGGGACTGCTGCAACTTGGGATGCTCTCGCATCCAAGTTCCTTGCTAAATTCCATCCTGTGGAAAAGATCGTGAGCTTGCGGTGGGAGATCGCCACATTTCGCCAATTTGACCAAGAGACCCTTGCTGAAGCATGGGAGCGCCTCAACGATCTCCTTCGTCGTTGTCCTGGCCACGAGCTCCAACCATGGAATGTGGTCGAATTGTTCTACTTTGCGATCGAGCCCAACTACAGGGCAATGATCGATGCTGCGGCGGGTGGTACCTTGATGAACCACACTTCTGAGGAAGCCCTTCGAATTCTGCGCGACACTACCTCCCACAGTACATTCTGGACTGCAGGGAGAAATGCTCCAAGAAGCGGCCGAGGTCTCTTCATGGTCGACTCACTCCCCCCTCCAGCCGCGCCTGCTGCTGTCATTACCTGCGAGGGATGTGGAGGCGGAGGCCACCACGCGTATGAATGTTCGGGGAACCACGTGGCAGGTGACTTCGCACACTTGAACTTGAACGAATCTGTTAATTATGTAGGAAATCAGCCTAGGGGGCGCCTTTCAATAATGCTTATAATCCGGGAGCGAGAAGTCACCCGAACTTCTCGTGGAATCCAAACACACCTGGCCAACGATGGGCACCGGGGCAGCATCGAAACGATGCTTACGCCTCCGGGAGCCAACCGAGGCCACCACACTCGGATTATAACCAAGCACCCCCCACCCAAAAAAAGAGTAATCTAGAAGAGATGATGGAGAAATTCATGCAAGTAGCTAATTCGAATATGGTGAATCAAACTGCATCCATGCGAAACTTGGAAACGCAGTTGGGCCAATTGGCCCAAGTGCTAACCGAGCGATCGCAGGGGACCCTTCCCGGCAACACGGAAAAGAACCCAATTGATCAAGGGAAGAGTCTTGGGGATGTGGTAGAGGCTGATCCGAGTGAGCTGGTAATTTCTTGTTCCATCAACAATTTTGAAACGAAAGCTTTGTGTGATTCTGGTTCATCTCGCAACGTCATTGCGTTGCAAGATGTAGCTAAATTACAACTGGAAATGAACACGGAGGAAAGGAAATCCCTTGTGCTTGCCAATGGGACTGTTATTCAATCCGAGGGGGAAGTGAAGAATGTGGAGGTGACAGTTGAGGGGACAATTGTTGTTGCTGATTTTCAGGTTTTGGGCCCGCAGGAAAATCATTCTATTCCTATCTTGGGCGTGCCGTTCTTGAAAGAGAGCGGTGCCACCCTTGATTTTGCTACGGGATGCATTGTCCTAACCAATAAGGTGCAGCAGCCCACTTGCTCCGAAGCCACAGCTGAAACATTCACTCCGCCCCCCCCCCCCCCCCCCCCTTTTAATTTTGATGAATCGTTGAGCTGTGCAGGGCATGAAGAAGTCAAAGAATCAAGTGAAGGGAAAAAGGAGGAGTACCTGTCTAGTGAAGAAGAAGAAGTTGATCTTCGGCGAGAGTTTGGTTCCGAGACGGAAGAAGACAGCAATTCAAAAAACTCTGACGTGAATTTGGTTCGGGACAATGTCCCATTACCCTCTTATTTTGATTCATGTAATAAACTATCTAAGCGCTCCATCTCTTGGGCCGACCCGGTGGTCATCGTGACACCGGAAGTGACGCCACCCACCGCTAAGGTGGAAAAATCTGAGAACTCTCAACGGTGGCAGTCTCCGACTGTCACCAAACTTAAAAAGGAAAAACTTCTGCACGACGCTCGTGCTGCCGCTCTCCGTGGCAAGGTGGCGGAGGTTAGGGGAGCATTGGGTAATACCAGTGCTGGCCCTAAAGCCTTCACCTCCCACCTACGTGCTACGGGAGACGCGCACCATAAGAGCGCTTTCAGCTGATTTGTGTTTTATTTGATGTGGTGAACCGTTTCTGAGTATCTCCTTTTTAATTCCTGCACTTTATAAACAATGCTAATACAGGTATTTGGTCCAGCTTAAGGACATTAAATGAAAGCGCTACTGGGAGACAACCCAGATTTCCTGATTTCGTTTTTCTTTTTTATCTAACTTCTTTTAGTTCAGCTTTTGCATACGCTTTTGTTGTTTTGAGTTTGTGCTTGCAGGTTTTGTGTTCGATGGTGCGGATGCTGCGGACTATTCTTGATCATAAACGCCGATCGTCTGGTATGCTCAATTCTGAGCATTGGGTAACACTTTCTCCCCTCTTTTAGTTTCAAATTTCTAGATATATTGTTTAGCTTAAGTCTGGGGGAGCGGTTGTTGTTATCCACTGTGCACGAGTTGCACTGCATACTAGAAGGTTGCTTTTTATTGATCCTTATCATTATCATTGTTGCATTCTTCACACACCACTTCACCCACTTGAGTGCGCGCTTATCTTTTTGTTGTTGTTCCGTTTAGACTATTGTGGTTGGAATGTGAAATAGGTTGTTAACATAGGAATTATTATTTGGAGTGTGATGTTGACTCATGTAGTGTTCTAGTCACTTCGCATGTTATGGTAGAATTTGAGTAGAACTAGATTTTCTCTATGCATCTAATTTATGTTTAGTATTTCTGCGTAAATTTAGATTTATTATACTCAAGTGGTGAATTTGAATGAAATTGACGATAACCCGGTGTTGTGTGTGTACGAGTGCTAGTCGTATGTTGCTCGAGTCGGGAGGAAGGTTTACCTTTCTCGTGGGCTAAGAACTTGCCCCAAGCGACTCTCGAAGCATGGGTGAGAGCTACTCGTCGAGTTAAACATGATGTAGGCCACCCTTTGGCTAGTCTGAGCCTTGCTATTCCCTGTCCATTTCGTTCACCGTTGCAAGCCAAATTTGTGCCTACCAATCCTTTGTTCAGCTCCTCTTCATCCACCAAAGCCTGAAGCCTATCCTACACCCGCAACCAAATTGTTTTTAACTGCGCTTATAATTCTCAACTTGTGTGGTGTGTGGAATCATTGTGTTATGAAGGGAAAATAAAGTCCATCTGCTGATTTTGAACCAACCGGAGGATACATAAAAGAAGTAAAATATGTTAAAAGAAAAAAAAGAGCGTATTTTGAAATGAGATCCTTCCGAGCTAAATAGAAAATCTGTTGGTATTTGTGAAGTAGGCCGTGTACACACCTGGTTTTCATGATAAGTCTGGGGGTGTGTCACACGAGCATAGTTTGTTGGTCTTGTGGGGTGCAGCGTTCCATTAGCTCACTTGGGTTGCGTAGCCATCGTGTTTAACTTTGAATATCCTACCGTGACCTAAGCCCCATTTTAATCCTAAAAGTCCTACTGATTTGATTTACGAGTTTGCTAGCACCGTGGAGAGAGTGTGACAGGGAAAGCGTATGGTTCACGACGTTGATGGATTTCAGCGGAGTTATTCCTAAGCCCCGATCTTTTGCAACACCCGCCTTAGTGTCTCGTCACGTTCATACTGGGCATGATCGTTCAAATTCTTCATAATTCACCAACTGAGTACAACTAAATCTTTACTTACGCTTTAATACTTCTGTAAATTAGTTAGCATAGTTAGAATCTTCTTCTACTAGAATCTCTACTCGCATGCGTATGTTACTTCGCACCGTACTCCTTTGTGTAATTCTCTATGTTAATTATCGTTTTCACACTCCGCCGGATTCGTTTGCTCGGGACGCGCAAACAGTTAAGTCTGGGGGTGTGATGAGTCCTGATCATATACACCTTTATGGACTCATCCGGGCCGTTATTCAGTCATTTCACCGAACTTTAGCCCTGTTTTAGGTTATATTTAATAATCCATGCTAGGTGCACTTCTGGGGCCACTTTGGTGTGATTTCGTGCTTTTCGTCATTAGTAGTTTTCATGCGCTGTTAAGTGCCACCTTCAGTGGTTGGATTTGTGGTTGTGCCGGAATAGGAGTCGTGTAGGTGTTTCCGGTGCAATTCTGCACAGGAACACTGCGCACGATCACTTGTTCTATTGCGCACGACCACTGGTCGTGCGCCACTGATCGTGTGCACTTAACCCTTTTTTCATGAGTTCTGTTTAGTGGAATGCGCACGACCATCAACGCCAGTGCGCACGACCACCAGTCGTGCACCACTGTTTGTGCGTACTTATCATTAAATTTCTGAGTTCTGTTTCGTCTAATGCGCACGACCACCGACGATAGTGTGCACGACCACTGGTCGTGCGCCACGGGTCGTGCGCACATTTTATTTTATAAATTTCGTATCTTGCAGGTTCCACCCAGGCAGTGCGCACGATCGCAGAATTCCAGTGCACACGACCACTGGTCGTGCGCCAATGATCGTGCGCAGTATTTATTCCAGCGCCTATTTAAACGCCTGTTCCGATTTTAGGGTAGCATCCACTTCCGGGAGCGGAGTTCCTGTTCCGTACGCCGCCGACCACCACCTTGGGATGCCTCCACTTCATCTCCTGCGCAAGGGGAAGCCTCCTCCATCCATTCCAAGACTTCCTCCATTGTCCGTGAGTGTTCTTCACCATCCGCAAGCCTCCAAGCAGCCATTCTCTCATTTCGCCCGGTGAGAAGAAGAAGAAACCTGAAGTCGAAGACGACGGAGCTACGTAGGGAGATTGTGACAACTCTTTACGCCGGAAGCATAGTCCGCCCGAGTCCGGAGGTAACCTGACAACCTACCATTCCGGCCGTGAACGGCCGCTAGTCTTCACCATCGGTTATTTCTTTCCTCTTTCCTTCATTGTACTCGTTGAGCCGTGTAAACATGAATATTGTGATGTTGTTTGTTGAAATGAATGTTTCCTTGTTGTTCTTCATGGTTTGCTTGTGATTCACTCCGTTTTCCACTCACTCACTCACGCACGCACGCAAGGTGTTTGTTCCGCGTTAGCAAGAGCTAACAGCGGTTGTGAAGAGGTGTTTGCGACCCTCACCTTCTCGCACTTGAGCACGCTCCATCCACCTCTCGAAGCACGGCATCGCGGCCGTTGCATCCATCTCACCTTGTGAAGCGGTGCTTTCGACCCGCATTTCTTTTGCTGTTGTTAAGACTAGGAAAACCAACCAAAAACCCCCTCTTTGTGTTTATTAAACGCTTGTGTAACAATAGTCACTGCGCGATACGTTCACCCAACCTGCATTCCTCAAGAGACCGACATCCAGGGATTCCATTCTCCACAATTATTACTTGACAGCGACCGGTGCACTTGCCGACACGCATCAACAAACCGTTGCTGAACTGGTTTATTCAAAGCTGGAAAGAAAGGAGAATGCTGACGGTGACTGCTAGCCACTAACCTGCGAACAAACAAACCAGTCAGACAATTCAAATATGGTGACCTCAAGGTGAGACCGGCACAATCAAGACAACTTGGGTTCTTACAGTTTTTGCATATGTATGGCTACCCCGGCATCCCTATTTATAGGCAACGAACGGATGTCGTCACCACCCCAAGGGATACAGTCACCTTCCTTATTGAAGCATGTGGTCTCCAGTATCAGATCGCTCGGTCTCTGTAAGACCTTATTACACTTAAGCAGAACTGTCCAAGAAAGACAGTTTGCCAAGAACAACCCGGCATACCGTCCGACCTCTTATAAGAACAGACATGAGCATCTGACTGATTAGGAACAGACCGCCAGAGCAAGCTCATGCAACCTGCAGTATGAGACCGCCTGGTCTAAACCAGAACAAGGATACTTGGGCAAAATAAGCAGACCAAACATAGGTTGCCAACACCAGAGACACGCGACAACACCAGCCAGGTTATCACACTAAGATCGCAGATTCCAGAGATAAACCGCAATACAGGTCGCGCGGTCTCTGCGGTCTCCAAGAATAGACCGCCCGGACAGTCCACTTCCACTTCAAAAATTTAACAGTAAGATCCTGGATATCGAGCTAACAGAGTTTAAAGATAGTGTTCAGATAGGAGAGGATGGTTCTCTTAAGGGAAAAGTATCTGACACAGATGTTTTGATAACAGAGGACATATTGAACCAAACATATGATCTTCTTCCTGGAAATGAGTCAGATGAATTGTCAGGGGATGAGACCAAGAGAGCCTTGGAGATTATGCAGTTCAAGAAGGACAAGCTCATCAATCTGAAGAAGATGGACCTTGGGGAAGAATACAGATTCCTTGCAGATATTGTAGGGAATGTGCTGCTATGTAAAATATCAGCACATGATGTTGTTCCAAAGAACAGCTTCAAATAATGAGAGATCTAGTTCTGAAGAAAAGGATCAATTGGGGGAATGCCTTCTAAGGATGATTGGGCATAAGTATGCCCATAAAGAAAATGCTTACATGAGAGTTATGAGCCAAGTACTTCTTCACCACTACCCAGCAGTGTGCAAGTCCAATGGTGTGCCAATCCCACCAGGGAAAAGAATTAACATAGGAATATTCTCCAAGTGGACCAGGCAAATCTTGAAGCCAGGACAAGCTACAGCCTTACCTCCTCCATCTCCTCCTCCTCAAGATCCAGGGAGGTAAATACCAGACCCTCCAAGGGATAACATCCCTCCTCCTCTCTCTCCACCTCCACTGGACACTGTTCCAGATCCCCTTCAGGAGGATATTCCATCTCAACAATAACAACAACAACAACACCAATCCCCATCAGACCCAGAGCCATCTCCCCAAATTCCTCATCAGCTTCAATCCATTTTTGTTCCACCTCCACCACCACTTCTTCATATTTCACCTGAAACCTATCAGGCTCTCTCCCCTATCTAAGAAGAATTCCCTCCATCACCTCCTCCATATACCTCCCATATCCCTACAATCGATCTTGAGCAAATCATCTCAAAGGCAGTTGGCATTCCCTCCTCCACATTTACAGACCTGGTGGCTTCCCAAGCAAAGAAATTTAACAGGAAGTACTCCCAAATGGAGGCTGAACTGTTAAACTCAAAAAGAGCCTTCCAGGGTCTAAAGGATTTTGTGTCTTCCTCTAGGGTCACAAAAGAGTTCTTAACCTCTCTGGCTAGCAAGGTTAAGAATGGGGAGAACATTTTGGAGGAAGAAAGACCTGTCCTAGATTTGAGTGGACAGGATAAAGGTGATGCTAATGAAGCTTTTGCTCCTGAGAAAGACACTATCTTTCATGATGCACAGATCCAGGGGGAGCCTGCAGATCAAAGGGAGTCTGCTCTAGAAAATCAGAATGAGGAAGAAAGAGTAGAAGCAAATCAGGGGGAGCTTCTAGTATTTCAGGGGGAGCTTGCTCCATATGTTCAAAGAAATTTGGATGCTGAAACGACAGTTGTGAGTACAGCAATGGTTCAGGATGAGCCTCAGATTGAAACAGTGCTAGGTCAAGTAGCTAAGATTGCTCAGGAAGCTGCCCAACAGGCTGAAGTGAATGCACTCTCTCAGGGGGAGCTTCCCAAAGACATTACTAATGAAGATGAAGAGGATGAGCCCTTACAGATTGCTCCAAGGAATGTTGCCCCAAAAGTGTTTTGTAGAAAAAGAAGAACTCCTAAGAAGGGGTAATGAAGCTCAGGTATTCTATAACAAAATATTCTTCCTGGGAAACAGTTGTGAAAACCTAAATATTTCTTGACAATTGAATGATATTGCTTGTGTTTTCAGTCTGTTATCTTCTTATATATATTGTCTTGAATGTATTCTTGATTATATAAAAGAAATGAGTAAAATCACTTTATTCAATTTGTGAAATTTTTTAAGATAAATAGGGGGAGATTATTGGGAAAAACCCCTTTGATTTAACTTAACAAATTACCTAAAAGTGATTTTATCTCTTAGGATTGAGTTACCCATTATATAGTGAGGGTAATCTGGTCATTAGATGTCTTATGATGTCACACTCAACCTAGGTTGTTAAGACCAGATCAAGAGAAGCAAAATTGGGCAAAGTTAACATTTACGTCAAATAGAATTCGACGCAACGTCAAGTTACTATCCACGCTACTCTGACTAGAAGTCCAAGTGGTTCATCTTTCTGTCGAAGTAATTCCAGTCGATGTTACGTCGAATAGATATTGACGTAGAGGCCATGGACCTGTCGAAGTACTTTGAGAAGTTGACGCAGCTTCTACTTCAATTCAGCGCAGAAGGAAGTATCTGTCGAAGCCATCTAAAGTCAACGCAATGTCAACTTTATCTCGACGCAGATAATGAAGTTCAGAGTCATGCCCTTCAACTCGACTGTTACGTTGATAAGATATCGACGCAATGTCGACTAGCAGAGTTCAAATCAGAGCAAGGAAGAATTCGAAGTTGCTCCTACGAGAACACAAAGGTGCGTCGATAAGAGAGGAAGTGAACTCGACGCTACGTCGAATACAGTCTGAAAAAGTAAAACCTTTTTAGCTGTCATTTTGGACCCTCTCTCATGGCCCACCTCACTCAAGACCGTTCCCCAATGGCTCCTTAATTGCCTCAAATGGAATGAAGAATTAACAGAGGACAGAGAAAAGTTTCTTGGAAACAAGCTTAATGTTTGGTGAATGGGTCGGGAATTAAAGAAGGAAAGAAAGAGAATTTGTCTTATGCAAAATACCTTATCAGGACTTACCAAAAAGGGAATTAAATTCAAATCTGCAGTGGAACAATAAAAGGCAGGAATAGAAATAGCAAAATAGTGCATTCATCATAATCGGCTATACTGTTCTATTGGGGCTTTCCTCTTCTTCTTCCTCTATCAGGAACCCTAATAGAGAATTGATGGCGCAAATCTCACACACCGCTATAGGCGGTAGCTCGACTGCGACACGAAACGGCAGTGTACCGATCGTTCAAGTAATATAAAACGAGGAGTAATCCCCGAGTATCGAATCTCTCAAGGAACACAGTAAGGTGGAGTTAACGTTCGAGGAAGGACTTGAGATCGAAGTCCTTGATTTGGATGGAATGCGGACACGGGGTGATTGGGCTTTTGAAAAATAAAAGAAAAGCTATCAACTACTCCTATGCAATGCCGCTATGCAAAGCTTCGCTCGGCGGGATGGAAGACTATGTAGGCCTTGAACGCGCTACTTCGTAAGGGCGGTTGGACGAGTAGGCAAGCGGAATCGAACTGTGCAGGCCTTGAGCGCACTGCCTCGTTAGGCGGGATGGAATACGGGCCGCGATGCCACGCTTCGGTAGGCGGATGGACGAGTAGGCTAGCGGAGTGAGGGTCGCAAGCACCTCTTCGACAAGCACGCCACTAGCAATTGCTAGTGCGGCACCGGTCGTGGCGGTGGGATGGAAAATGAAATAAAGCGCACCTCAATGACACAAATGAACAAAATAATTTCATAAACATGAAATAAGCAACATTAGGCATGATTCATAGTGTTCATCATCAAGATAAAGAGAATACATCACACATAACCACAAAAATAGAGGAAAAAGGCAAGAGATACGACCGAATTTGGAGTCTCGTTGTAGATTTACGGTAGGAAGCACCGGGTTGTCAATCTGCGTCCTAGCTCGGTCCCAACTGCGTCCGGGGTAGAAGAGGGCTGTCACACCTCCCAATGGACCCGTCTTCTCCAGCGATTTACAATCCGGCCACGTCTATTGCGGAGAACCTCTTCCTTAACGGTCAAAGTGAGTGTAGGAACCCTTCCTTTAAGCCTTTGGATGATGGAGGAGGCCTAGGGGGTGAAAATCCCCTGAAAACGGCGAAAACGGCGGACTGAACGGAGCAGAGTTGCGTGATCCCGACCTAATTCGCGAACAGGTCAATAAATAGGCGCTGGATTAAACACTGCGCACGATCATTGGCGCACGACCAGTGGTCGTGCGCACTGGAATCCTGCGATCGTGCGCACTGCCTGGACAGAACCTGCACGAGATGGAATCATAAAATAAAATGTTCGCACGACCAGTGGCGCACGACCGGTGGTCGTGCGCACTGGAGTCGGTGGTCGTGCGCAATAGGTGAGACAGAACTCATAAAGTTACTATTAAGTGCGCACGGACAGTGGCGCACGACCGGTGGTCGTGCGCACTGGAGTTGATGGGCGTGCGCACTGCACCAGACAGAACTCGTAAAAAGGGGCTAAGTGAGCACGATCAGTGGCGCACGACCAGTGGTCGTGCGCACTAGAACAAGTGATCGTGCGCAGTGTTCCTGTGCAGAATTGCACCGGAAACACTTGCACACCTCCTATTCCAGCACAAACACAGATCTAGCCACCGAAAGTGGCACTTAACAACATATGAGTACTATGAAAGGAAATAAACACGAAAACACACCAAAGTGGGCCAAAATGTGCACCTAGCATGGGTTATCAATTATAAACTATAATAAGGCTAAAGTACGTGATATTGACTAAATAATGGCCCGGATGAGTCCATGAAGGTGTATATAATCAGGACTCATCACACCCCCAGACTTAACTGTTTGCGCGTCCCGAGCAAACGAATCCGGCGGAAGTTGAAAAAGATAATTAAAATAGCGAATTACGCAGGGGAGTACAGTGCGAAGTAACATACGCATGCGAGTAAGAATTCTAGTAGAAGAAGATTCTAGCTATGCTAACTAATTTACGTAAGTACTAAAGCGTAATCAAAGATTTAATTGTACTCAGTGGGTGAATTATGAAGAATTTGACGATCATGCCCGGTATGAAAGTGACGAGACGCTGAGGCGGGTGTTGCAAAAGATCGGGACTTAGGAATAACTCCGCTGAAATCCATCAACGTCGTGAACCATACGCTTGCCCGGTCACACTCTCTCCACGGCGCTAGCAAACTCGCAAGTCAAATCAGTAGGACTTATAGGATTAAAACGGGGCTTAGGTTACGGAATGATATGCAAAGATAAACATGACGGCTACGCAACCCAAATGAGCCAACGGCACACTGCACCTTACAAAACCAAACACTATGCTCGTGTGACACATCCCCAGACCTATCATGAAAACCAGGTGTGCACACAGCCTACTTTACCAATACCAATAGATTTTTCTCTTTAGCTTGGGAGGATTATTTTCAGGATACTCTTTTTTTTTTTTTATATATTTTTTCTTCTTTCAAGCAACCTCCAGTTGGTTCAAAATCAGCGGATAGACATTATTTTCTCTTCAAAACACAATGACACCACACACCACACAAGTTGGAAATTATGAGCACAGTTAAAACATTTTTTTGGTTGCGGGCGTAGGATAGGCTTCAGGCTTTGGTGGATGAGGAGGAGCTGAACAAAAAAAAATGGTAGGCACAAATTTGGCTTGCAAAGGCGAATGAAAGGGGCATGGAATAACAAAGCTCAAACTAGCCAAATGGTGGCCTACATCATGCTTGACTCAACAAGTAGCTCTCACCCATGCTTCAAGAGTCGCTTGGGGCAAGTTCTTAGCCCACGAGAAAGATAAACCTTCCTCCCGACTCGAGCAACACACGTTTAGCGACCGCACACACACAACACCGGGTTATCATCAATTTCATTCGAATTCACCACTTGAGTACATTAAATCTAAATTTACGCAGAGATACTACACATAAATTAAATGCATAAAGAAAATCTAATTCTACTCAGGTTCTACTATAGCATGCGAAGCGACTAGAACACTACATGAGTCGACACCGCGCTCCAAATAATAATTCCTGTGTTAATAGCCTATTTCACATTCCAACCAAACTAGTTTAAACGGAACAACACAAAAGAAAGCACGTACTCAAGTGGGTGAAGTGGTGTGTGAAGATGAACGATACTAAATAACTGAAATTAAAATACTTCTAGTATGCAAATGAGATGAGCATGTGCAGTGGGTGACAAAGAAACGGCTCTCCCCCAGACTTAATCAAAACCATACAACATAATGATATGACGGTGAAAATCAAAGTTGAAAGCTAGGGAAGAAGTTACCCAATGCTCAGCACGTGAGCATACCAGAAGAATGGCGTTTAAAATCAAGACAATCCGCAGCATCCACCATCTCAAGGAACCAAGGCCACCTGAAAATTAGATACTAGAACAACAAAAATAGTAAAAACTGGATTAAAACAAGTGAGAGCACAACAAATCAAGAAATCTGGGTTATCACCCATGGGGTAAACCTATTCCTGCAATTAATATTGACCACTCGCACACAAAATAAGGGAACAGAAAAAGCTGAATAAATAAAACTATGCCCAGAGGAGCATTCCATAAACAAAATGTTATTATTACAAACATAACAAGAGCAAGAGTTCAAATGTCTTGACAAAAGACCTAAAAAAAAACAACAAGGGAAAAACAGATAACACAGCCAAGAATAGCTCGCATGCGGGGGAAAAGATCACTCGTCGTCGCTATCGCTGTCAATAACCACAACAGGCGGCGACCGGCGGGAAGATGAAGCGGCACGACCCGGAGGTGGAGGAATATTTAGTCCGCCCCGCAGCGCTTGCTGATAGACGAAGTCCGTGAGCCAGTACTGGTTTGCCTCCAGATCGGAGAGGCGTCGATCAAAACTGGGCACTTCCGGTGCTCTTGAAGAACTGCCTTCCTCCTTGGCTCTCCGCCCATGCTGAGATGAATGACTCCGCGGCTGCGGAAGAACTACCTCTCGGTGAGTATTCGGCGGCTCAGCCGGCTCTCCCTGCTCCTCGTCACCCTGCCTCTCCCTAGGCGTATCTCCAGGCATCACAACCACAAAACGTTTGCTATTCTTCTTCCCCACGACCCGCAACAAGTGGAAACTCACCATGGTGGCCCGCGTGATAGAGGAGGGTGCAGTCACCTGCACCATCGGAGGCAGATGACTCCAAACCCCCAAGCTTTTGGCAATGCGGGTGATGTAGTAAGCACCGCCAATGGCACCAGTGAGACCGTAGGTGGCCTCGTGGTGGAAGAAGAAAGCCAACATGTAGCCGAGATGCAAAGGTTGCCGAAATTCCATACTATAGAGGGCGATAAGATCTTGCCACCCCACTACATTCTGACTAAGCGCACGGGCAACAAGAGAATGGCTGAGGACGTGCTGCAGGTAACGGAGAGCAGGTGCGACGATCCATGTGGATTTGCTTTTTCTGGCCACATATTCCTCATCACGACCCGTGAGGGCACACCACGCGGCACGCGGAGTAACCCCACCAGGGAAGGAGACGTCCAAGTCCAGAAACGGGATCGTCGCGGCTTCGGCTTCGGTGTAGAATCCAGCGCACACCGCCAACTCGGATAAAGAGAGAGTGAAAACCTTGCCCAAAATCCGAAAAGAACACTTTCCTGGACGTTGACCGGAGGGCAAAACTTCCCACTCAAATGTAGAAAGAAATTCCAAGGTGAGCTCCCGGTAGCCGAGATCATCGCACCCGAGCACCCCACTCCAATGATCGAAAGAATAACGTTGGAGGACGGCCGCCCCCAACTCCCCATTGTCGCCGATAGAGTTCAATTCGTTCCAATCCACTAGACGTTGCGATAGGAACGGCTTCTCCTTGAGAGAATTGAATCGCCTTGTGTGCGAATCTTTGGGAAAGGTAGCCATCCTAGCAAGGATCTGAGCGGGAGAGGCGGAAGTGCGGCCGGAGCGTTGGTAGACATTTTGGCGATCCCTAGAGCTCATGGCGGAAGGAGGGCAAAGGAGAGCAAAGAAAGGAAGAGGAAGGAAATGGTCTCACCGGAAGGAAGGGAAGGAGGCGCACGATCAGCGGCGAAGGGGAAGAACGGCGCACGGGCGATCGCAAAGAAGAACCCTAGGTCGTGCGTGAAAGGCTCGGGCGGACGGGTTTTTTAAAAAAATCTGGGCCGATCGCACGACCAGTGATCGTGCGCGATAAGTAGTGCGCACGACCAGTGATCGTGCGCAATAGGAATTTTTTCAGCGGCCAAAATTTTTAGTGAAAACGCCAATCACCATGCAGTTTACGCACAAACAAGAGTCAGCACACGCAGCGAGACATTCATAGCCTTAACAAAAACTCAACTAAATCAAACAAAATAAAGTTTCAGGAAAAATAAGGATAACTACTGGGGTTTATGTCATCCCAGCACGACTTATTCGAATATATAAAAGTTCTAGCTAATGGGTTTATGGAAAGAAAAGTGCACAGGTAACTGTTCTAATATGCGCATCGGTAGCGGGTACCGATACGGAGACAGAACAGTCACCCCTCTACCTAAATAATAATACCTGCTAAACACAAGTAGAGGGAAAAGAAAGTAAGAAGAGGAGGAGGCCTGGTCCTCACTCATCTCACCAAAACTATCCTTGCACAGCAAGGTATCGTCCACAGCAGGTCCGCAGGAGGAGAAGGCAATGAGTGAGGCTTCCTCTATGGAGGAAGGATCAACCTCCTCACATGAAAGGATACACTCATCATTGACTTGAGCACAAAGCTCCAAGTCCTCCTGGGGCACCTGTACGGACTCAACCTGCACCGGCTCGAATGAAGAAAGGAGATCAAGAACTAAAGAAGACGAAGGACATAAATAAACATCAATCGGGGGAGTGGTCCCGGTCTCACTCCCATCAGGTTGGGGAAGTAAAATAATGTTAGCATTGTCATCAATGCTACAAGAGTCGGCGGGATCAACGGTGGCCAGGCTTAGGATTTGGACTTCCTCCACCGGTGCTGAGGAAAACTCCTCTTCACCTAGAAGGTTGTCCTCCTCCATAGGAATAGGCACAACACTAAGATCAACCGCCTCCTCTCGTGACACCTCATCGACAATGTCGTCGGAGACGAGCGTAGTATGCACAACGGCGGGAAGAATCGGTTCCACAAGAAGTGGTGGATGCACTGGGAGAATAGATTCAGCAATGTCGGTGCCCAAATCAGCCACACATCTGATGACTGTGTCAACGCCATATCCTTCAAGATGTGAAGGTGGCAAAGACACAAAACCGGATGTTGAAGGTGTGCCGCAAGAGTTAGGAGTTGGGGCGATCCGGATATCCGGTTCGTCATCCTCATCCAATTGGCGACGAAAAGCAGCACAATCCTTCAGGGCATGATCTGTGCTCCGACAAAACTGGCACTGCCTAGCGGGCTTCTTTGGCACAGCGGGGGCTGAAGCCGAAAAGAAGTACGACGGTAAAGGCTCAGCAGAGTAGCCATAAGACTTACGCGCACCATAAGAGGTACCAGACGAAGTCGGTGCTCCATATGCTGGGCGAGAAGAATTATGCCTACTATTCTCCGTAGGGCATTCATCACTAGAGTGGGAGGTAGCTCCGCACCAACGGCAACGGAAATTGAATTGTGCCCACATAATGTGAAGATAAAACGCTTCAAACAAAATGTGCAAAATACTTCTCCTAGCAAAAATTACTAAAGCAACCTGATAAAATCAAGAAAAAGGAATAAAAAGACAGAAATAAAAATAAAAGATGCAATTTACAAATGAAAAGGGCTTCTCTCTCAGATTCTCCCTCTCCAGAAAACTCACACGACTGTGTTCCCCGGCAACGGCGCCAAAAACTTGATGGCGCAAATCTCACACACCGCTATAGGCGGTAGCTCGACTGCGACACGAAACGGCAGTGTACCGATCGTTCAAGTAATATAAAACGAGGAGTAATCCCCGAGTATCGAATCTCTCAAGGAACACAGTAAGGTGGAGTTAACGTTCGAGGAAGGACTTGAGATCGAAGTCCTTGATTTGGATGGAATGCGGACACGGGGTGATTGGGCTTTTGAAAAATAAAAGAAAAGCTATCAACTACTCCTATGCAATGCCGCTATGCAAAGCTTCGCTCGGCGGGATGGAAGACTATGTAGGCCTTGAACGCGCTACTTCGTAAGGGCGGTTGGACGAGTAGGCAAGCGGAATCGAACTGTGCAGGCCTTGAGCGCACTGCCTCGTTAGGCGGGATGGAATACGGGCCGCGATGCCACGCTTCGGTAGGCGGATGGACGAGTAGGCTAGCGGAGTGAGGGTCGCAAGCACCTCTTCGACAAGCACGCCACTAGCAATTGCTAGTGCGGCACCGGTCGTGGCGGTGGGATGGAAAATGAAATAAAGCGCACCTCAATGACACAAATGAACAAAATAATTTCATAAACATGAAATAAGCAACATTAGGCATGATTCATAGTGTTCATCATCAAGATAAAGAGAATACATCACACATAACCACAAAAATAGAGGAAAAAGGCAAGAGATACGACCGAATCTGGAGTCTCGTTGTAGATTTACGGTAGGAAGCACCGGGTTGTCAATCTGCGTCCTAGCTCGGTCCCAACTGCGTCCGGGGTAGAAGAGGGCTGTCACACCTCCCAATGGACCCGTCTTCTCCAGCGATTTACAATCCAGCCACGTCTATTGCGGAGAACCTCTTCCTTAGCGGTCAAAGTGAGTGTAGGAACCCTTCCTTTAAGCCTTTGGATGATGGAGGAGGCCTAGGGGGTGAAAATCCCCTGAAAACGGCGAAAACGGCGGACTGAACGGAGCAGAGTTGCGTGATCCCGACCTAATTCGCGAACAGGTCAATAAATAGGCGCTGGATTAAACACTGCGCACGATCATTGGCGCACGACCAGTGGTCGTGCGCACTGGAATCCTGCGATCGTGCGCACTGCCTGGACAGAACCTGCACGAGATGGAATCATAAAATAAAATGTTCGCACGACCAGTGGCGCACGACCGGTGGTCGTGCGCACTGGAGTCGGTGGTCGTGCGCAATAGGTGAGACAGAACTCATAAAGTTACTATTAAGTGCGCACGGACAGTGGCGCACGACCGGTGGTCGTGCGCACTGGAGTTGATGGGCGTGCGCACTGCACCAGACAGAACTCGTAAAAAGGGGCTAAGTGCGCACGATCAGTGGCGCACGACCAGTGGTCGTGCGCACTAGAACAAGTGATCGTGCGCAGTGTTCCTGTGCAGAATTGCACCGGAAACACTTGCACGCCTCCTATTCCAGCACAAACACAGATCTAGCCACCGAAAGTGGCACTTAACAACATATGAGTACTATGAAAGGAAATAAACACGAAAACACACCAAAGTGGGCCAAAATGTGCACCTAGCATGGGTTATCAATTATAAACTATAATAAGGCTAAAGTGCGTGATATTGACTAAATAATGGCCCGGATGAGTCCATGAAGGTGTATATAATCAGGACTCATCACACCCCCAGACTTAACTGTTTGCGCGTCCCGAGCAAACGAATCCGGCGGAAGTTGAAAAAGATAATTAAAATAGCGAATTACGCAGGGGAGTACAGTGCGAAGTAACATACGCATGCGAGTAGGAATTCTAGTAAAAGAAGATTCTAGCTATGCTAACTAATTTACGTAAGTACTAAAGCGTAATCAAAGATTTAATTGTACTCAGTGGGTGAATTATGAAGAATTTGACGATCATGCCCGGTATGAAAGTGACGAGACGCTGAGGCGGGTGTTGCAAAAGATCGGGACTTAGGAATAACTCCGCTGAAATCCATCAACGTCGTGAACCATACGCTTGCCCGGTCACACTCTCTCCACGGCGCTAGCAAACTCGCAAGTCAAATCAGTAGGACTTATAGGATTAAAACGGGGCTTAGGTTACGGAATGATATGCAAAGATAAACATGACGGCTACGCAACCCAAATGAGCCAACGGCACACTGCACCTTACAAAACCAAACACTATGCTCGTGTGACACATCCACAGACCTATCATGAAAACCAGGTGTGCACACAGCCTACTTTACCAATACCAATAGATTTTTCTCTTTAGCTTGGGAGGATTATTTTCAGGATACTCTTTTTTTTTTTTCTTTTATATATTTTTTCTTCTTTCAAGCAACCTCCAGTTGGTTCAAAATCAGCGGATAGACATTATTTTCTCTTCAAAACACAATGACACCACACACCACACAAGTTGGAAATTATGAGCACAGTTAAAACATTTTTTTGGTTGCGGGCGTAGGATAGGCTTCAGGCTTTGGTGGATGAGGAGGAGCTGAACAAAAAAAAATGGTAGGCACAAATTTGGCTTGCAAAGGCGAATGAAAGGGGCATGGAATAACAAAGCTCAAACTAGCCAAATGGTGGCCTACATCATGCTTGACTCAACAAGTAGCTCTCACCCATGCTTCAAGAGTCGCTTGGGGCAAGTTCTTAGCCCACGAGAAAGATAAACCTTCCTCCCGACTCGAGCAACACACGTTTAGCGACCGCACACACACAACACCGGGTTATCATCAATTTCATTCGAATTCACCACTTGAGTACATTAAATCTAAATTTACGCAGAGATACTACACATAAATTAAATGCATAAAGAAAATCTAATTCTACTCAGGTTCTACTATAGCATGCGAAGCGACTAGAACACTACATGAGTCGACACCGCGCTCCAAATAATAATTCCTGTGTTAATAGCCTATTTCACATTCCAACCAAACTAGTTTAAACGGAACAACACAAAAGAAAGCACGTACTCAAGTGGGTGAAGTGGTGTGTGAAGATGAACGATACTAAATAACTGAAATTAAAATACTTCTAGTATGCAAATGAGATGAGCATGTGCAGTGGGTGACAAAGAAACGGCTCTCCCCCAGACTTAATCAAAACCATACAACATAATGATATGACGGTGAAAATCAAAGTTGAAAGCTAGGGAAGAAGTTACCCAATGCTCAGCACGTGAGCATACCAGAAGAATGGCGTTTAAAATCAAGACAATCCGCAGCATCCACCATCTCAAGGAACCAAGGCCACCTGAAAATTAGATACTAGAACAACAAAAATAGTAAAAACTGGATTAAAACAAGTGAGAGCACAACAAATCAAGAAATCTGGGTTATCACCCATGGGGTAAACCTATTCCTGCAATTAATATTGACCACTCGCACACAAAATAAGGGAACAGAAAAAGCTGAATAAATAAAACTATGCCCAGAGGAGCATTCCATAAACAAAATGTTATTATTACAAACATAACAAGAGCAAGAGTTCAAATGTCTTGACAAAAGACCTAAAAAAAAACAACAAGGGAAAAACAGATAACACAGCCAAGAATAGCTCGCATGCGGGGGAAACGATCACTCGTCGTCGCTATCGCTGTCAATAACCACAACAGGCGGCGACCGGCGGGAAGATGAAGCGGCACGACCCGGAGGTGGAGGAATATTTAGTCCGCCCCGCAGCGCTTGCTGATAGACGAAGTCCGTGAGCCAGTACTGGTTTGCCTCCAGATCGGAGAGGCGTCGATCAAAACTGGGCACTTCCGGTGCTCTTGAAGAACTGCCTTCCTCCTTGGCTCTCCGCCCATGCTGAGATGAATGACTCCGCGGCTGCGGAAGAACTACCTCTCGGTGAGTATTCGGCGGCTCAGCCGGCTCTCCCTGCTCCTCGTCACCCTGCCTCTCCCTAGGCGTATCTCCAGGCATCACAACCACAAAACGTTTGCTATTCTTCTTCCCCACGACCCGCAACAAGTGGAAACTCACCATGGTGGCCCGCGTGATAGAGGAGGGTGCAGTCACCTGCACCATCGGAGGCAGATGACTCCAAACCCCCAAGCTTTTGGCAATGCGGGTGATGTAGTAAGCACCGCCAATGGCACCAGTGAGACCGTAGGTGGCCTCGTGGTGGAAGAAGAAAGCCAACATGTAGCCGAGATGCAAAGGTTGCCGAAATTCCATACTATAGAGGGCGATAAGATCTTGCCACCCCACTACATTCTGACTAAGCGCACGGGCAACAAGAGAATGGCTGAGGACGTGCTGCAGGTAACGGAGAGCAGGTGCGACGATCCATGTGGATTTGCTTTTTCTGGCCACATATTCCTCATCACGACCCGTGAGGGCACACCACGCGGCACGCGGAGTAACCCCACCAGGGAAGGAGACGTCCAAGTCCAGAAACGGGATCGTCGCGGCTTCGGCTTCGGTGTAGAATCCAGCGCACACCGCCAACTCGGATAAAGAGAGAGTGAAAACCTTGCCCAAAATCCGAAAAGAACACTTTCCCGGACGTTGACCGGAGGGCAAAACTTCCCACTCAAATGTAGAAAGAAATTCCAAGGTGAGCTCCCGGTAGCCGAGATCATCGCACCCGAGCACCCCACTCCAATGATCGAAAGAATAACGTTGGAGGACGGCCGCCCCCAACTCCCCATTGTCGCCGATAGAGTTCAATTCGTTCCAATCCACTAGACGTTGCGATAGGAACGGCTTCTCCTTGAGAGAATTGAATCGCCTTGTGTGCGAATCTTTGGGAAAGGTAGCCATCCTAGCAAGGATCTGAGCGGGAGAGGCGGAAGTGCGGCCGGAGCGTTGGTAGACATTTTGGCGATCCCTAGAGCTCATGGCGGAAGGAGGGCAAAGGAGAGCAAAGAAAGGAAGAGGAAGGAAATGGTCTCACCGGAAGGAAGGGAAGGAGGCGCACGATCAGCGGCGAAGGGGAAGAACGGCGCACGGGCGATCGCAAAGAAGAACCCTAGGTCGTGCGTGAAAGGCTCGGGCGGACGGGTTTTTTAAAAAAATCTGGGCCGATCGCACGACCAGTGATCGTGCGCGATAAGTAGTGCGCACGACCAGTGATCGTGCGCAATAGGAATTTTTTCAGCGGCCAAAATTTTTAGTGAAAACGCCAATCACCATGCAGTTTACGCACAAACAAGAGTCAGCACACGCAGCGAGACATTCATAGCCTTAACAAAAACTCAACTAAATCAAACAAAATAAAGTTTCAGGAAAAATAAGGATAACTACTGGGGTTTATGTCATCCCAGCACGACTTATTCGAATATATAAAAGTTCTAGCTAATGGGTTTATGGAAAGAAAAGTGCACAGGTAACTGTTCTAATATGCGCATCGGTAGCGGGTACCGATACGGAGACAGAACAGTCACCCCTCTACCTAAATAATAATACCTGCTAAACACAAGTAGAGGGAAAAGAAAGTAAGAAGAGGAGGAGGCCTGGTCCTCACTCATCTCACCAAAACTATCCTTGCACAGCAAGGTATCGTCCACAGCAGGTCCGCAGGAGGAGAAGGCAATGAGTGAGGCTTCCTCTATGGAGGAAGGATCAACCTCCTCACATGAAAGGATACACTCATCATTGACTTGAGCACAAAGCTCCAAGTCCTCCTGGGGCACCTGTACGGACTCAACCTGCACCGGCTCGAATGAAGAAAGGAGATCAAGAACTAAAGAAGACGAAGGACATAAATAAACATCAATCGGGGGAGTGGTCCCGGTCTCACTCCCATCAGGTTGGGGAAGTAAAATAATGTTAGCATTGTCATCAATGCTACAAGAGTCGGCGGGATCAACGGTGGCCAGGCTTAGGATTTGGACTTCCTCCACCGGTGCTGAGGAAAACTCCTCTTCACCTAGAAGGTTGTCCTCCTCCATAGGAATAGGCACAACACTAAGATCAACCGCCTCCTCTCGTGACACCTCATCGACAATGTCGTCGGAGACGAGCGTAGTATGCACAACGGCGGGAAGAATCGGTTCCACAAGAAGTGGTGGATGCACTGGGAGAATAGATTCAGCAATGTCGGTGCCCAAATCAGCCACACATCTGATGACTGTGTCAACGCCATATCCTTCAAGATGTGAAGGTGGCAAAGACACAAAACCGGATGTTGAAGGTGTGCCGCAAGAGTTAGGAGTTGGGGCGATCCGGATATCCGGTTCGTCATCCTCATCCAATTGGCGACGAAAAGCAGCACAATCCTTCAGGGCATGATCTGTGCTCCGACAAAACTGGCACTGCCTAGCGGGCTTCTTTGGCACAGCGGGGGCTGAAGCCGAAAAGAAGTACGACGGTAAAGGCTCAGCAGAGTAGCCATAAGACTTACGCGCACCATAAGAGGTACCAGACGAAGTCGGTGCTCCATATGCTGGGCGAGAAGAATTATGCCTACTATTCTCCGTAGGGCATTCATCACTAGAGTGGGAGGTAGCTCCGCACCAACGGCAACGGAAATTGAATTGTGCCCACATAATGTGAAGATAAAACGCTTCAAACAAAATGTGCAAAATACTTCTCCTAGCAAAAATTACTAAAGCAACCTGATAAAATCAAGAAAAAGGAATAAAAAGACAGAAATAAAAATAAAAGATGCAATTTACAAATGAAAAGGGCTTCTCTCTCAGATTCTCCCTCTCCAGAAAACTCACACGACTGTGTTCCCCGGCAACGGCGCCAAAAACTTGATGGCGCAAATCTCACACACCGCTATAGGCGGTAGCTCGACTGCGACACGAAACGGCAGTGTACCGATCGTTCAAGTAATATAAAACGAGGAGTAATCCCCGAGTATCGAATCTCTCAAGGAACACAGTAAGGTGGAGTTAACGTTCGAGGAAGGACTTGAGATCGAAGTCCTTGATTTGGATGGAATGCGGACACGGGGTGATTGGGCTTTTGAAAAATAAAAGAAAAGCTATCAACTACTCCTATGCAATGCCGCTATGCAAAGCTTCGCTCGGCGGGATGGAAGACTATGTAGGCCTTGAACGCGCTACTTCGTAAGGGCGGTTGGACGAGTAGGCAAGCGGAATCGAACTGTGCAGGCCTTGAGCGCACTGCCTCGTTAGGCGGGATGGAATACGGGCCGCGATGCCACGCTTCGGTAGGCGGATGGACGAGTAGGCTAGCGGAGTGAGGGTCGCAAGCACCTCTTCGACAAGCACGCCACTAGCAATTGCTAGTGCGGCACCGGTCGTGGCGGTGGGATGGAAAATGAAATAAAGCGCACCTCAATGACACAAATGAACAAAATAATTTCATAAACATGAAATAAGCAACATTAGGCATGATTCATAGTGTTCATCATCAAGATAAAGAGAATACATCACACATAACCACAAAAATAGAGGAAAAAGGCAAGAGATACGACCGAATCTGGAGTCTCGTTGTAGATTTACGGTAGGAAGCACCGGGTTGTCAATCTGCGTCCTAGCTCGGTCCCAACTGCGTCCGGGGTAGAAGAGGGCTGTCACACCTCCCAATGGACCCGTCTTCTCCAGCGATTTACAATCCGGCCACGTCTATTGCGGAGAACCTCTTCCTTAGCGGTCAAAGTGAGTGTAGGAACCCTTCCTTTAAGCCTTTGGATGATGGAGGAGGCCTAGGGGGTGAAAATCCCCTGAAAACGGCGAAAACGGCGGACTGAACGGAGCAGAGTTGCGTGATCCCGACCTAATTCGCGAACAGGTCAATAAATAGGCGCTGGATTAAACACTGCGCACGATCATTGGCGCACGACCAGTGGTCGTGCGCACTGGAATCCTGCGATTGTGCGCACTGCCTGGACAGAACCTGCACGAGATGGAATCATAAAATAAAATGTTCGCACGACCAGTGGCGCACGACCGGTGGTCGTGCGCACTGGAGTCGGTGGTCGTGCGCAATAGGTGAGACAGAACTCATAAAGTTACTATTAAGTGCGCACGGACAGTGGCGCACGACCGGTGGTCGTGCGCACTGGAGTTGATGGGCGTGCGCACTGCACCAGACAGAACTCGTAAAAAGGGGCTAAGTGCGCACGATCAGTGGCGCACGACCAGTGGTCGTGCGCACTAGAACAAGTGATCGTGCGCAGTGTTCCTGTGCAGAATTGCACCGGAAACACTTGCACGCCTCCTATTCCAGCACAAACACAGATCTAGCCACCGAAAGTGGCACTTAACAACATATGAGTACTATGAAAGGAAATAAACACGAAAACACACCAAAGTGGGCCAAAATGTGCACCTAGCATGGGTTATCAATTATAAACTATAATAAGGCTAAAGTGCGTGATATTGACTAAATAATGGCCCGGATGAGTCCATGAAGGTGTATATAATCAGGACTCATCAAGAATATACAGAGAAGAAATACATGCTGCTCTCCCTCTCTCTAAGAACAGAACAAGGCTGATCATCATCACAATCTTATAGCAGCCAAGAGTTCAATCAGAAAGTAGAAACAGAAAGGATCTGACATTCATAAGCTCCTGCAATACAGCAATATCATAAGCAGGAGTTAATCAAGAGCAGATCCAGTGAAAGATTCAAGAAGTTGTTCTTCATACAGTCTTCATAAGAATTCTGAAAATAGAATTCCTCCTCTTCTCCCCTTCTTTCTTTCTCTTTCTCATTCCCAACTGTACTGAGTTTTGATAATCCCTCTTCCAAAGGATTCAGTGGTTCAAGATCTCCTTATCAAAAGATCTGGTGGTTCAAGATCTCCTTATCAAAAGATCTGGTGGTTCATGATCTCCTTGTCAAGAGATCAGTGGTTCTAAGAGTCTCCTTACCAAAAGACTCAGGCAGAGTTGGTGCATTCCTACCAGGTGGTAGAAGAGGGGAGTACCCACATTTTGGGGACCCTCTATAAAAATCTGTGTGTCTTCAGGATTGTCTATTTTCTGTGTTGTCCCTCATAGCTTAGATTACTTTACTGTTTTCCTGTTTATATTTCAGCATTGTTTTATTCTGGATAAGTATTTGTTGGAGCATAACACTTAGGTTTTTTATTGTACTTGCACAGTTAGGTTAGAAATAAATTTAAATCTCTATTCACCCCCCCCCCCACCCTCTAGAGGATTCTCTGAGGCGCACTGTGCACTTTCAATCTCCTGGTCCATCTCCTCCGCCTCTGCTTGGGAAGTGATGGCGTTGACCGCGGTAATGAAGCATTGCCTTGCTACTTTTGGGTCTCCCCTTACCTGAATTTTTACTCCGCCCACGCTATTTTTGAGGCATTGGTGGAATAAGGAGGGGACACACCGGAATGCACTGATGAGGGGCCATCCAAAGATGGCAGTGTAGCTGCTTAGAGCATCAACGATGATGAACTGGACATTGCGGGACTGTCCCCCAAAGATAACGTGGAGCCCTACTCCTCCTTCCACCTCCTTCCTTTCTCCTGAGAACCCAAAAGTGGGCCATCTGAGGCTAACACCCTCCTTGCCTCCACCTTCATCTCGTCGAACGCCTTCTTAAAGATGGCATTAATCGATCTCCTGTTGTCGGCGAGGATCTGAGAGATGGTGAAGTTCTCGATGGCCGCATGGATCACGAGCACATCGCAGAACGGGTCTTCGTGGTCGGGCATATCCTTCTGAGAGAAGGTAATCTTCTCCTCCGTGGGTGGGGTTTGAGAAGTCAAAGTCACGCACCTACGATATATGGTGTGGAGGATTGCCTTTCGGGTTGCCTCAATTCCCACTCCTTCATGGATCACCCCAATCCCTCCTCGGCTCCCCACGTCAGCCCTATCCACACACCTATCCTCCTCCGCTGCCCTGATCACCTCCTTTATCCTTACTGGTGGTTTTTTCTCCCTAGGGACTCCCTCCTGATTTCCAAGAACTCTAGGCAGATGGCCATTCTGTGACCATCCTCCTGGTGGAAGTCACAATACGTCAACGCCATCCCCCCTCCCTCGACCTCTGCCGCACGGTTTCTCCTCCTTGCTCCTGCTCTTACTCTCCTTCCCCCTCCTCGGGCGATCGACATGGCCTGCTGAGGTGGGGGAGGGAGTGGCCTCGGGCCCGACCTCTACCCTGGGTGGTTGGGTCTTCCTTGACCTCCCTGGAAGTTGCACCCTCCTTAGGCGAAACCACTTCTTGGGCCCTACATGCCCCCTCCCTACTACCTCCACCCCAACTCTGGTGCCCTCGACTCTTCTCTTCTCCTAACCTCCTACTGCCTGACCTCTAGATCACTCAACTTCGCCAGCCTTCTTATGAACTCTGGGTTGGCCGCTTCTTCTTTGATTTCCTCCGCTGCCCTCTCCATCAGCTCCTCGAAGGACAGGAGGCCTTCCACTTTAGGTTTATCTTGAAGAACCCCTCCCGCAGCCCCACCATGAAGGCAAGCTAGAGGGTGAACCCTGTAACACCCCGGGTTTTTCTTATAATTATTTTATTTAAAGCTTATGGAATTAATAATAATTATTCTAAAGTGAAATATTAATTCGGGGCATCGAGGCGATGGGGCGTTACCGTCTCGGGAGCGTCGTCGCCATCCGGCGTTTTATTTCTGGGAAGAGGCTTATGCGGGTATATGTGTAAATATATATGGATATATATATATTTATTCGTGTATTTAGGGTCTTGTATAAGTAAATTGGTGCAATCGTGTTTTCATATAGGGAGGTATTTATAGGCGTATATATATACGCAGTTATATATGGGTATGAGTGTATATGAATTTTTACGTATAAAATTTCTTATATATGTATATATACATATAAAAGATATATTTATATATATATAAGTTTATTTATTATATATAATACATATATTTTACTATGTATATATAAATGTATATTTAGCTAACCCCCCCCCCCCCCATTCCATCAGCCTTTCTTTTCTCCTCCCCCGATAACTCCAGCAGCCGAGCGAGGGTTAGGGGCGAGCTAGGGTTCAGCGTCGGAGGAGGCATTTTGGAGGTCGCCGGAGCTTGGCTTCATCGTCGGAGTAGAGGATCGGAGAGCTCTTGTCGGGATCGACGGTGGTTGCGAGGCCTTCCGGCCGTAGGCTTCACTTCGACGGGGGGCGTCGGCGTTCGATTAAGGCAAGAAAACTCTTCCTCCTTCTTCACCTCCATCTCTTTCTTCTCGCTTAATGGATCCTTGGCCCCGATCAATGAGTTCTGCTCAGGATTTTCTCTGGTTTTTTTTGCATCAAAATCTGGACTCATCTATTTGGTTTAAACCGACTAAATCCCGATTAATCTCGTGGCTATTATTGCATATGTCATTCTGGATTCACATGCTTGGTTCGAACCGGCTAGTTCCTGATTTAAGCTGGATTCATGTACTTGGCTTTTACAAAAAAAAATCTGGATTTATATACTTGATTTATGCTAAAATCTGAATTCATTCTTGATTCTCAAACTTGGCATAGGTCGGCTAGCTCTTGAACAAATTCATGGTTAATCTGGACTCTTGGTTAATCTTGATTTGGTGTTTCTCTAAACCTGGACATTTGATTTAGACATTTGCTTTATAAACCTGGAGTTAAGTTGGTTAATTCTTGATCAAACCCAAGGCTAATCTTGCTTATTTCGTTAGCTCTAGTCTTATAAAAAATGGAATTTGGATCCTTCTAAGCTTGATTTAATCGGTTGGTTCATCCATGTGGGGTATATAGTTCTAACGGAAATTTTAAGATCGATGTGCGAGGGCTGCTATATATATAAATCCAGTTGGGATTTTGGCTGCTATATGTAAGTCTATTGTGGATTTTTGGGGGCTGCTGTATATGCATAAAATCTATTTCGTTTTTTTTTGGGCTGCCTTATGCAACTAACATTCTGGAGTTATATATATATATGATATGATCATTCTGATTTGGGGGGCTGCTGTATGCATGTAAATCTTTGGGGCTATATAAATATAAATCTATGAAAGTTGTATATGAATGGCGTATGAATGTTGAATATGAATGCTATATATATATATATATAAATCTATGAATGTTGTATATGAATGGCGTATGAATGTTGAATATGAATGTTATATATATATAAATCTATGAATGTTGTATATGAATGGCGTATGAATGTTGAATATGAATGCTATAGATATCTATAAATCTATGAATGTTATATATGAATGGTGTATGGATGTTGTATATGAATGTTGTATATATATGAATGTTATATCTATTCTGGTTTAGGGGTTATATATGAATGTTATATATGAATGGTGTATGAATGTTGTATACGAATGTTGTATATGTATGAATATAATTCTATTCTAGATTTTGGGGGCTGCCTTTTAGTTTGCATTTGGGGCTTGCTATATATATAATTCGGGTTTGGATTTGTTAGGGGCTGCTCTTGCCCTTGTCCATTATAGGGGGCTGCTGTCATGTTGTTATGTTGGAAGTTCTTTGTAAATTCCCATGGTTTATGATAATAAACACTTGATATATAAAACTCTGCGCCTATACGCTAGGAAATTTTCTTGGTATAAACTTAAGTAAATTACCGATTCGTAAATTTTCTGGGTTTAAGTTTGAGGGCTAGGTATTTACTTAGGTTTATGCAAAGTTAAATTTCCTAGGCTATATGCTAGAGATTTCGTTCTATTGGGAGAGTTTGAGCCTGTCAGCTCTTAGTTTTATACGGGGTTTCTCCTTGGTCTTTATGTTATTGGTTAAATCTTGGACTTATCTGTTTAGTTAAGCATAAGTGGCCTTGCTCGGTCAATCTCCAAATCCTGCATTGTTCTTCTGTTGGCTAAGTTATATTGGTTTGGTGGGTTAAACTTCCCGAAAATTTATGTTGATAACTCTAGATGGGTCGGAGAGCATTAGATCATAAGTTCCCCGGAAAGTTCTTTTCCTAACTCCGGGCGGGTTGGGGAGTTAGGCACTAAATTTCCTGGGAATTTTCCTTGCTAATTCTCGCTGACTTAGCGAGGCTAGCATTTGTCAAGCTTAAAGGTTGTGTAGATGCATTTTTGGATTCGAGCTTTTCACCCGTTCCAATCGTTGACAATTTCATCCTTACAGGAAAGTGATCTTTTGTGGTGTCTTGTCGTGCCCAATTCATTGCACGGTTTCGAGAAGTTCATTGGGAGTCAAGTTTGGACTCACCAAGTGTTTTCAAATGAATCGTTGAGTAGTGTTTATTTCTTTGTGACCCTATCCTTAGGGTGTTCTGGTGCCGATATCTCGGGTTACGTCCCGTGTCTTAATTGAAACTTAATTTGATTATTTAGAACCTTTGTCTTAAGCCTTGCACGGTGGGTAGTTTTGGGTGGCAGTGGATAGAGTACCACCACCCGGAATTGGTTTTTGGGTGGCAGTGGATAAAGGACCACGACCCGATTTTGGGCTGCGGGCGTTAGTGGAAGATACCACCGTCGCAGTACCTTCTTTTGGGGGATGCTTTTCCCTCGAGCTGATCAGTCTCAAGTTCTTAAGCATATATGCTTATATATGTGTATTATGATAGTATATGTATGACCATCACCTCTGAGCCGCAAAGGCGGACACATGGTGGGCTTTGATTGTGTTGACTATTACCTTCTGGTGCAGGCTTTTCTTCTTACCGAGTGCACTCATTTGAGCTGGCTCGGGTTGTTGTAAGATTATAGATGTTTACCTGCTTAGTTTTCCTTTCTGCACTCTCTTATTTCTCTTACTGCTAATCTTGGTTTTCTTGCACCCTCTTGGGCTGAGGCATTCTTTTCTTATGAATGTCTCAGGTTCAGGTTTTTAGCCGCCGCAGGAGTTAGAGCGGCGTCGTTCAGTGTTCCTGTTGAGGCCCTTCCCCTCTTAGGTAAGGGGCAGTTGCTTAGTTGTTGTCTCTCCGTTAGCTGTTTTTCCTTCTTCCCTGCGGGTTCGTGTCAGCTGTTGGCGCTCGTATGGATTTTTGTTTAGATTACTTACTGTTTGCTTTGCTGTTACTTTGAGTACTTTACTTATTTGCTCTCTGGGAAGCCTTTTTGCTAAGATGTAGTAGTTACTTTATTGATATAAAGAATGTCGTTCTTGCATATCATGCTTTTAAATAAAGATCGCATACTTTGAAATTCGTAGAAAAATCCTTTCTTACTATACTAAACCTAGATATGTGCATATCATTTCTGGAAATGTTTATTTTCTTGCTCATGTAGGACAAAAGAAACAAACCTATTTTCCGCTGCCTATGTATAGTTTTCTACTTGTGGACTAGATGATCCACCAGACCGAGGGACGCGGTCTTAAGCTAAAAAATGAAAATTTCTCTTTTAATCCGAACACGGATATGTCTTTTATAAAATTATCGTAAGGAGTGTTTGCCTGAGCGTCTGTAGTCGGCTCCTGCAGGCGTGGCATCACGATGCATATTTTCCCGTTGCTCTGATAATACGTATTATATTCTTGGGAAAATGCGGGTTGTGACAAACCCGGCACCTCCTGGATGAGCAGGGCCTCCTCCTGGAATCGATCTAGGTCGTGGTCCAGCGACTCCCCGGTCCCTGCTTGATCTTGAAGAGCGCCTCGGCATCCTTCTTCCTCTTCTTCGAGTTCGAGAGGCATAGCTAAAAGCTACGACGTGGATCTTTGAACGCGTAGATCGACCCCACTGGCAGCTCTGATGAAAGAAAGGACAAAAAGTCTTGTTGTTTATTGGGTGTCAACTTATCACCTAGAGGGGGGGTGAATAGGTTTTTCAATTTATATTATCCCCTTTTTGGTGTTCTTGAATTCTGGTTAGTAGATCTAAAAGTTATAAAGCATAACACAGAAAACACGCAACGATGTATAGAGGTTCCTCAAGACAGGGTGTCTTGAGTAGTCCTCTTTCCCTCTGCGCCTACCAAGCAGTGTGCTAGGCTCGGCAAACGCCGCCAAAACTTCAGGCCCTCAAGCCTTACAACACGGACCCGCAAGTCCCAACAGCCTAGGCCCGCAAGCCCCTACTGCCCCCGAGACCGCAAGCTCGACACTCAGGACCTCAAGCCCTACACAGCACAGACCCACAAGTCATGTAACTACAGCCTAGGCCCGCAAGCCCCTACTACGCCCGAGCCCTCAAGCTCAACAAATCGCACCCGCAAGTGTACTGCCCTGGCCCTTAAGCCTCACAGCTCTCCAGCCCGCAAGCTAGACGGTGTCGAACCCGCATGTTCACTGCCCTGGCCCTCAAGCCTCACAGCTCTACAGCCCTCAAGCTAGACAAATAGGACCGCAAGCCTTTACAAGAGATTACAGTAGAAATAACTGTTACTTCTGCCAGATGAAGATTGACAACTTTAGCCTGATGAAGATTGGCTTCTTTAGGTTGAAGAAGATGCTTCTTGATCTGGAGATTCAGCACTGGATCTTCTTCATCCTTCACATCTTTTGCCTAGTGTTGATCGGCTACTTTTCATTCGATGATGATGACTGATTCTTCAGAGAGCACTTGATGTTTGCTCTCTACTTGATCTTCTTCTTCTCCGCTGAGAATACTGTTCTATTGAAGTGTAGCGGCGGGATACTTTCTCGTTTCTTTTCTTTTTCTTCGAAGATTGCTTTTCTAGGGCATCACTGTTCTCTTTTATAGGACAGATGAGCCGCATAATGGTAACATGTGATGTCCTTTAATGTCAGATGCCCATTCCATAATAGCACGCGCTGATTGGACAATCAGGCGGCGGCATTAAATGCTGACAGCGCGTCCGCAATATTTGAATCTGTCTCGACGATATTTCCATCATTACGACGTCATGGACAATATCTCGACGAAGGAACTTTGTCGAAGCCTTGAACTTACATACACTTTCAATTCTTCTAGCTTCTTCTTCTGATGCTGGTATCTCGTCGATATGAGACAATCTGCAACTACTGCATATACGATGATATGCTATCTCTGACTGTGTCGTTGGGATCTTCCTTCTTGTAGACTGTCATCGTAATCAGGTTGTTCTCTCGACGACATGAGTGATACTATGTCGACAGATCCTACTTCACAGATTGCTTGTCTTCAGCTGTCCTTCTTTAGTCTTCTCGACGACATTCCTTCATTACAATGATGTTCGACGCCATCAGTCATACTTAGCCTTTTCAGCGACAAGGCTTCTGAACGACGAGATTTGTTCTTCTCGACGACAAAGCTACTTTGTTAATGTCGATGATACTGCATCTTCTCGACGACATTTCTTCCTTGGTTTTCATTCTTCTCTCCGTTCGACGAACATGCCAACACCTCAGTTGTTTCTTCTGTCTCGTCTCAGCGTTTGACGAACTGTCTTCTGCATTCGACTAACGCGCCAGATCTCTTCTATCTACAGCTCCTTTCCCGTCTCAGCGGATCCGCTGAGACAGTGAGCTTGTCCCAGCAGATTTGACCCCTCGTCTCAGCGATCGACGATCTTCCTTCTGAGTTCGACAATCTTGCTGAGTCTCAGCGGTTGCTTTGCTCATCATTACAACGATAAGCGTGCTTTGTCGACGATATCTCCTATTCTTCTCGATGACATATCTTTAACTTCCTGATATCATAAGCAGAGAAGTAATCAAATACAAAGTGAAGTTTTCTTGACTGGTGACTTCTTCAAATCAGGAATCATATGGGCAAGATTCCCAACAATCTCCCCCTATTTGAAGAAGTCAGAATCTCAACTCAAGACAACTTTCACTTGGCAATAAATGTTAAAATCTTAAATAACAGATTTTGACTTATCTTTTGCTTTTCTGAGTACATCAAGCTTATAGCTCCCCCTTGATTTGATGTCTCTTCTTGTGGCTCCCCCTACACCTTTGCTCCCCCTATCTTTGAGGTCTTCTTGAGCATCTAGTCTTTGAAAATGTTGATGCCATTTCTCCCCCTTTCTGACTTCTTTCCTGCAGCTCTCCTTTAAGTAGACACTAGATCAAGCACGCCCTTGCTCAGTTATAGTTCTTCCAACTCCTGGGAGATTTTTTGTGTTTCCTGCATCCTGCATAACCTGCAACTGGTGTCTAGCATAACCTGCATCTGATTTCTAGCATATGCCCATGTATGAGTGTACTGCATTTTGTTAGCTAAGCACACAAGGTGCAGGGCACGTTATCAGTTATGAGCAGGCAATAACTAGATATAGCAGTAATTGCATTTTTATGAATACCATGCCGCAATAACATCACAGGCATATGCCTTATAAGCATTCATATATAAATGTTCTTATACTAGAATTGTTCATATATAAGATTAGTCATATAACTGGACCAATTGTTCTTAGCGTAATATGAGCTTAAGAAATAAATGTCTTTCAATCATTTTTAAACAGGACGTCTTCTTGTGCCTTGCTGGAGTTGGCTTCCTTTGCTTCCTTCTTTTTCTTTCGCCTATAGAAGTTCATTGGCTTCGGAATTTTCTTTGGAGGAGGAGGAGGACCGTGGGGAAAAGCCATCTTATGTCTTGTTCTTTCTTCCAGATTTTTCACGTGACGATTCCATTCGATAGAGGAGTACACTCTCTCATGGTCTTTTTGACCGTGTCCAAATGCTATCCAAGATTCAGTGATGATTTCGTTCGAGCGAGGACTCCACCGGCTAGATTTTGGGTCTTGTTGGACCTCATTTACTCTTTTCTTCCTGTACTTTTCGCAGGAGGTTTTCCTTTTCTTTCTAGTTGTTGCGAATTCACCCGATTCGGTTTCAGAGTCGGAGCTGGTGGAGGGTTCAGTAGGTATGTATTCAGAGGGGGTTACTTGAAGCACTTGCTTTACTTGATTACTTACCCATTTCGCTTGATGCGAGCAAGCAGCTATGCTTCCCTTGATCTCTTCCCGGATTTCTTCTTCAATTCTCCTTTCCCCGTCTTGGATTACTTCTTTTACTGAATCCTTTAGTTCAAATATCTGCTCCAGAATTTCCTGATCTCCGACATCTGTGACATTTCTTACTTCCTGGAGATGAGCGTCTAGGGTTTGCTCCTGGTTGGTGATTCTGTTCAGAATGAGAGTTGTGGACTACGCATGTAGAGCTTGAAGTTGAGAGATGTCATCCTTTATTGACTTCACCTCATCCTTAATCTCATCCTTCATCTCATCCTTCATTTTGTTTATGGCCTTTTCTATGAGGGTTTCTATTTGCTCCCACAGGGCAGTGAGCGTCACAATGGGGGGAATCTCACCGGTTCCATTTTCTGTTGACATTTTTCCTGGGAGGACGAAGGGTTGGAGATGAAGAGGTGGTTTGTTGAAGGAATGTCTTAGGGCAAATGAGAGCGTAATTTCCATCCTAGACATTCACTCTATTTATAGTGGGAGTAGGTGAAGAGGTGCGTACCTTTGACGCCTTTGATTAATGATCAGGCGGCTCCGATGGACCGATCCTACTGCTGAGTTAGAAGGCTCGTCTTTATTTAGCCGATACTGCTTTTGTCGTTGAGGCACGTCCATGGTGTGCATCCCTCCAGCCAGATCCATTTGTCGTCGAGATATCTACTATGTCGTCGACATATCTTGTTGTACTGACGATACAATTTTTCTCTTACAAGTCTTCCTAAGGCATTCTTTCACCCTGCTTGGGAGTTACCCTTTGGTATCAACCCTGCACTAAGATGGTTAGTGAGCAAATTTTGTTGTTCCAACCTATGGGCTAGAACAGCTACCTTGTCCAATGCCCAGATTTATGGTCACTTGGACTATCTGTGAATTGAGATTACAGACCCTTAGGAACCCAAGTAGTTTTGGGTCCTAGCACATTATTATCTTTAAAAGGCATACTGGATTTAAATACTTTCGGATAAGCGCAGTAATAATGAGCAAGACGATTTGAAGGTTTAACATACTTTACCCTTGGAGCCGTTGAATTGTACCAATAGTCAATTGCAAAGTGGCCCGTCTTGTCGCAGCACCAACAGTCAAATTTATTGTATCTTATCCTCTTGCTGTAGGTAGGTGTATAAATCTTCTGTGGACAGTTGGAGGAATACCTGTAAAAGACAGAATTGTATTGGTTAGAAATGTGATTCTTCTCGTTCACGCTTCTTTTAGTGAAGACAGTCCTTTGCAAGGGTTCCTTTATTCTCCTGGACCTATTGAGCTCCTGTTTCTTTGTGACTCCCCTTTTAAGGTGTACCTTGGAAGTAGTAGGTGTCATCTTTCTTCCCCTTGTGGAAGTCCCATCCACATGATACCCAGGGACCGGTTCTCCTATGCCCTTGTTGAAGGGAGAAGTAACCTTCCTCAGGTTAGCCTTTGTCTCACATAGTGGGTCTAATCCATTTTCTTTAAAGCATTTTTGTTCCCCTCTTGGAATGGAGAAGCAACCATTTACCAATGGGGGCGAGATCTTTGGTTTGGAGGAGCTTGTTGCTGAATTTTCTTTTATAGATAATTTGTCCCTCACGATCCTGACCCTTGGTTTGAGGAGACCAGCCTGATCTCTATCCTTCTTTAGAAGAACAACCTCCTTGGTGAGGGAGTAGCACAACTCCCTGCTATCTTCTAAGGCCTTCAGAGTTTTTCCAAACTTGCTTATTAGGTCCAGGTTTGAACTGGCATTGAAATCCTTCTTGAGTTGGCAGAACTCTACATTCTGCAGAGTAAGCTTCTCTGCCTTTTCCAAGAGATCAGAGTTTCTGGCTTGAAGAACTGATATTTCATCAGCTTGCTTTTTGCAGAGTTCCCTACTCCTTCTGAGATCTTCTATAAGATCTTCATAACTCTCTGAGAGGCTTATTTCAGAATCTGAATCAGTGTTCGATAGGGGATCCCTTATGCCACCCTGTTCTGAGATGACTTCATTCTGAACTTCTTCCTCTGATTCAGATAGGACAGCTAGTCCAAAGTGAGACTCTTCTTCTGTATCTGTATTACTTGAGTCGCTATCACTCAAGGTCTTGACCTTCCCCTTCTCTGTGACAGTGCTTTTTACTTTTGGTGATCCTTCCATGAGGATTACCAATGACTCCCACATTTCCTTGGTTGTAGTGTAGTGAGTAATTTGATGGAGGGTGGGAGTATCAACTGCACCTGTTATGATGCTCTTGGCCTTCTTGTCTAAGTTGACTAAGATGATCTCATCTTAAGCCATTTTCTTAGGCAGGGACTTGTGGGCATACGGCCCTTTTTGAACGACTTGAAACATCCTTGGATCTAAGGCTTCCATGAATATTCTAGCTCTTATTCTCCATAGACTATAGTTTTCTCTAGAACAAGTAGCTATTCTTGATTCCATAGCTTATTGTACTTAGACACCCACTGGCAGATCTGTTCAAGTTGTTAAGCTTTATTTGAACAACCTCGCTTTGATACCACTTGTTGTTTATTGGGTGTCAACTTATCACCTAGAGGGGGGTGAATAGGTTTTTCAATTTATATTATCCCCTTTTTGGTGTTCTTGAATTCTGGTTAGTAGATCTAAAAGTTATAAAGCATAACACAGAAAACACACAACGATGTATAGAGGTTCCTCAAGACTGTGTGTCTTGAGTAGTCCTCTTTCCCTCTGCGCCTACCTAGCAGTGTGCTAGGCTCGGCAAACGCCGCCAAAAACTTCAGGCCCTCAAGCCTTACAACACGGACCCGCAAGTCCCAACAGCCTAGGCCCGCAAGCCCCTACTGCCCCCGAGCCCGCAAGCTCGACACTCAGGCCCTCAAGCCCTACACAGCACAGACCCGCAAGTCCTGTACTTACAGCCTAGGCCCGCAAGCCCCTACTGCGCCCGATCCCTCAAGCTCGACAAATCGCACCCGTAAGTGCACTGCCCAGGCCCTCAAGCCTCACAGCTCTCCAGCCCGCAAGCTAGACGGTGTCGGACCCGCAAGTCCACTGCCCTAGCCCTCAAGCCTCACAGCTCTCCAGCCCTCAAGCTAGACAAATAGGCCTGCAAGCCTTTACAAGAGATTACAGTAGAAATAACTGTTACTTCTGCCAGATGAAGATTAGCAACTTTAGCTTGATGAAGATTGGCTTCTTTAGGTTGAAGAAGATGCTTCTTGATCTGAAGATTCAGCGCTGGATCTTCTTCATCCTTCACTTCTTTTGCCTGGTGTTGATCGGCTGCTTTTCAGTCGATGATGATGACTGATTCTTCAGAGAGTACTTGATGCTTGCTCTCTACTTGATCTTCTTCTTCTCCACCGAGAATACTGTTCTATTGAAGTGTAGCGGCGGGATACTTTCTCGTTTCTTTTCTTTTTCTTCGAAGATTGCTTTTCTAGGGCATCACTGTTCTCTTTTATAGGACAGATAGCCGCATAACGGTAACATGTGATGTCCTTTAATGTCAGACGCCCATTCCATAAGAGCACGTGCTGATTGGACAATTAGGCGGCGGCATTAAATGCTGACAGCGCATCCGCAATATTTGAATCTGTCTCGACGATATTTCCATCGTTACGACGTCATGGACAATATCTCGACGACAGAACTTTGTCGAAGCCTTGAACTTAGATACACTTTCAATTCTTCTAGCTTCTTCTTATGATGCTGGTATCTCGTCGATACGAGACAATCTGCAACTACTGCATATACGACGATTTGATATCTCTGACTGTGTCGTCGTGATCTTCCTTCTTGTAGACTGTCATCGTAATCATGTTGTTCTCTCGACGACATGAGTGATACTATGTCGACAGATCATACTTCATCGATTGCTTGTCTTCAGCTGTCCTTCTTTAGTCTTCTCGATGACATTCCTTCTTTACAACGATGTTCGACTCCATGAGTCATACTTAGCCTTTTCAGCGACAAGGCTTCTGAACGACGAGATCTGTTCTTCTCAACGACAAAGCTACTTTGTTAATGTCGACGATACTGCATCTTCTCGATGACATTTCTTCCTTGGTTTTCATTCTTCTCTGCGTTCGACGAACATGCCAACATCTCAGTTGTTTCTTCTGTCTCATCTCATCGTTTGACGAACTATCTTATGCGTTGGACTAACGCACCTGATCTCTTCTATCTGCAGCTCCTTTCTCGTCTCAGCGGATCCGCTGAGATAGTGAGCTCGTCCCAGCATATTTGACCCCTCGTCTCAGCGGTCGACGATCTTCCTTCTGAGTTCGACAATCTTGTCGAGTCTCAGCGGTTGCTTTGCTCATCATTACGATAATAAGCATGCTTTGTCGACGATATCTCCTATTCTTCTCGACGACATATCTTTAACTTCCTGAGATCATAAGCAGAGAAGTAATCAAATACAAAGTGAAGTTTTCTTGACTTGGTGGCTTCTTCAAATCAGGAATCATGTGGGCAAGATTCCCAACAAGTCTCTTCTCATATCCCAATATGAGAACTTTAAGAAAGGCTGATGAAAGCATAGTTGAGATGTATGACTGGTTCAGTTTCATCATAAATAAGCTGAAGGGCCTTGACAAAGAAATTTCTCTGACAGAAATTAATGACAAACTCCTAATGTGCTTCCCAAGCACATGGGACTCAAGAATCTGGTCTATCGGAGATTTTAGGTGTCTCAAAGAAATCTCTACAGATGCTCTGCTAGGCAAGCTCAAGTCCTATGAGCTCTTAATAAAAAGCAGGGCCGAGTCAGAAGCCCCTGAGAGAATCTCAACTCCTAAGGAAAGGACACTTGCTGAAGGAGAGCCCTCCACTTCTGAAGAAGAGATGTTCAATCTCTTGGCCAAAAGATTCAAGAGATGGGTCAAGACAGAGGACTCTAGAAGGAAGGAGAGGAGTTCAAGCAAACCAAGGTATGACAAAACTCCTAAACAGGAAATTATATTCTTCTCATATAGAAAATCTGGGCACTTTGCCATAGAATGTCCTGAAGAGGAAAAGAACAAAAGCAACAAGAAGAAGCAACACAAGAAGAAATCCTTCATGAGGAAGGATAAGAAAGGGGAAAAGGTTTTATTGCTGAAACCTGGAGTGATTCAGAGTCTGAGCCAAGCAACTCCTCATCGGATAGTGATGAAGAGTGTGCAACTGAAGAAGTCTGCTTAATGGCTCTGGAAGACTCTACTGCAGAAAATCAGGTAACTATTTTTGATGATTTGGACATTTCCTCAGAAGACTTTAAAAATTGTCTTCAAGAATTCTGTCAAGATTATATTAACAGCCAAAAAGAACTTAACATAATCAGAATGAACTAGAAGACCTTAGGAAAGACAATCTGCACTCTGTTAACTATGATCTAAGAAATCAGATGCTTAAGAAAGAAAAAATATATACACATTAACTAATAAAAATTCTGATTTAGAGAATGAACTTACAATGGCAAAAGCCTTTGAGGACTCACTCAATGGGAGGAGTCAAAAGCTTAAGGACATCTCACAAAATCTCTCCAAGAGATTTAATCACCTTGATCTAGAATCACTACCATCCACCAGCACATTAATCCCTAGCAAACTTGCCTGGGAAAATCATGTAGCATTCATTAGGTCTAGTGTAAATCAACCTAATAACAACTTAGAATCATGTGAAGAACAAAATAATAACCCTAATAAACTCACTATATTCCATAGGGTAAACATTACTAATTAAACAGGGATTCTAGGTAAACACCACTTAAAGAAGCCAAATAAAAATTATAAAAATCTTAATAAAAAGAATTATATGTCGACTAGAACTCGACGCAGTTTTAAAGATGCGTCGAATGAAACTCGACGGAGTTCGGCATATGCTTCGACATCAACTAAAAGCAAGTATGAGGGTGCGTCGAATTCTATTCGACGCAACCAATATGTTGTATCGAATTATTATCGACTTAACTATACAGACATGTCGAATTACACTCGGCGCAACTCTAAAGATGCATCGATTTCTTCTTGACGCATGCTTCCAACAAGAAATTTTCTAACATCTAGATCTCTCTACTTATATTCCTAGAGGTTTCCGATGTTCTAAAATTGGGCACATAGCCAAACATTGCTGGCATAATAATCCAGCACTTCTTCACCTTAAGGGGTATACTGAAAGACCAAATTATTCTTTCATAACTCCATATGATGATATAAGAAAGAGATCCCAGCGAGTGAGGGTCTATACTAGTGTTTGATTTCATGTGCAGCAAGGAGACAGTCCAACTCTAAACCAATAGTGGTATCTGGACAATGAATGCTCCATGCATATGACTGGAGCAAAAGAATTGCTGGAAAACTACAAGGCCAAGGAAGGGCCTAAGTAATTTTTTGGAATCCCCACTCTGGTCAAACCAAAGGATATGTTTTGCTAAGGATTGGGGAAATCTCCTTCTCTAAGGTAGCTTATGTTGAAGGACTTTAACATAATGTAATTAGTATTATTCATCTATGTGATGGTGAATACAAAGTAGTATTCACTAAGTCTTTATGTCATATAGTTAGTTCTGTAAATAACCAAATTATATTGATTGGTCTTAGAAAAGGTAAGGTCTATATTGTATATTTTGAGTATCCTAAGTCAGAGATCTATTTATTTAACCCTCAGTTAGAAAACAATGAGTTGTGGCATAGGAGACTCAGTCACCTAAATTTTAAGACCATTGCTAAATTATCTAAGCTTAACCTAGTAAAAGCCTTACCAACAGGTAAGTTTAATAAAGACCATCCCTATAGAGCCTACCAACTAGGAAAACAGATCAAATCATCATTCAAACCAATTGGTAAGAATGATTCCACCAGAACCCTATACCAATTGCACATCGACTTGTTGAATCGGTAGGCGCCCTTAGAGGGGGGGTGAATAAGGGTTTTTAAATTTTATATTATATTTTGAAAAGCTTTGAAATAATGCGAGATTAAGACAATGAGAAATCAAGTAAAATTATTGAAATAAAGTAGAGACATGTTTTATTAATATGAAATAAGGTTTTACAAAAGTTGATTTCTATAACGCTAGAAATCGGTGGCGAATAATAATAGACTCTTTTTGTTTGTTATCCTGACTCGCATCCCCACGAATCGGTGGCCCTAGCCTATCCTTCCCGGATTCGTCCTCAAGCCGCTCTAGCCAACCCTTCCCTGGATAGGGCCTCAAGCACCTCCTAGACCAAACCTAGATCTAGTCGCCAACACGAGGTGAATTTCCGCCCTAAGTCCTACCCAAACCTAGTCGCCAACACGAGGCAATTTCTCTAACCGTTTACAAGAAATATGAAATGAAAATAATTAAAAACTCCCTCTTGAAGAACTTCTGAAGTTGGAGACGAAGATCCGCTGTTGAATAAGCATTGTAGAAGCGGACTTCGTTTGGATCCGGCGTGAAGAGATTCTCTTTCAGAAATTCGCAGAACTTTGGTAGGACATCAATTTTCGGCCAAGGCAGCCTCTGGAATTCTAGCACTCAATCTCTCTCTCTCTCTCTGATGTCTCTACGAAATAAGAGAAGAGGGGTCCTATTTATAGCCTCAGCGCTAGCGCCTGCGCTAGTGGTACCGCCGGTGCTATCCCATTTTAGGACATATTCTGCGCGGCAGAATCTTCAATCCGAGGAAACAATTCTCTCTTGCCATCTATGCTCCGCGCTACCGCCTGCGCTATCGGATACTTCCAGGCGCTATCTCTTTCTATATATGTTAATGCCAGCTTGCATCTCAGCGGTTTTCCTTCCCAGCGGTTTCTTCTCAACATCTCAGCGGTTTCATCTCAGCGGTTCTGTCTCAGCGGTTTGGTTTCATCTCAGCGGTTCCTTAGCGTTAGCGGTACCGCCGGCACTAGTATGAGTTTTGGATTTGATGGCTCAAATTTGGTGGCAACCTTCTTATGTAATCCTTGAGTCATATGGACTTTGTTTTCCTGAACACTTAAACACACAAGATCAAATACACATAGGATTTGTTATTCTCAAACCTAGGAGATGCGGAAGACCATGTTCCAACAAACTCCCCCTTTTGATAATAACAAATCCTTTAATGATAAATTAGAGCATTAATATATAAGCATGATGAAACTTACTTGTGTGTGTGTGAAAGTGTTGACTTAATTATCCATTTTAGCATTTAGAATTGCTCCCCCTAAGTGAATGCTCCCCTAATATGTAAGATATCATCTTAATTAAGCATGTTAGTTTTCTATTTTGATAGCAGATTATATTTATCATGTTAGTTCTCCCCCTTTTGTTATTAGCAAAAGTGGGTAAGGAGACACCATTTAAAAGTTGATAATAAGATAAAGGCATGATCCAGCTTGTAGAGAGAAGGAAAAGATAAGGAGTTTTAGAATACTTTTCACGGAAATAGATCAGAGTTTTAGTTTCACAACATTTTCATAAATCAGAGTTTGTAGCATATAATGAATACTAGGTAAATGTAATGTTGCGAAAGACTTTAGAAACATACAATCAAACATCTTTTGTAAGACATGATGATTCATAAAAGATATATGAGTTAAGTTTCATAAAGAAGATGTTTTTGTAAATCATTGTTCAAGTAAAATCTTAAAATTCAATAATAAAGTAACCAAGCATGAAATAATGTTACCAAAAAGAGAGTACTACAATGTTATGTTAATTCACAATTTCAAAACATACTAAACATTGTAGAAAGCATGCTAGGTTATCTAGTACATTTCCTAAATAAAGAGTAGTATAGAATTTGCATTAGGATCCAATACTCATGAGAAGAAGTGTTATGGAAGATAATGATGTGCACATAAGTGTATTTTTTAGTAGAGTAAACAAATGTTTTAATCAAAAATACAAGAAATATGTAAAGTAGGAGCACAATAAAACACAAATAATTTTACTTCCTTAAACTTCAATGCACAAAAATGTACAACTACCAAGGTGCTTTGCACACACAATGCTCATTAAGACTTATCATGGTGCAAAGTAGTGCTTGGGGGATCACATATTTTATTTTAATGTTGAAACTAGTGATCCGGTGTACTTAAGAGTAAGTGGTTTTTATTTTGAAAGAAATAATTGATTTGCACAAGATACTTTATTATTCTTTCCAAGGTGCTCAACCTCACAGCGCTTATTAAGACTTATCAGGAGGTTCAAGTTGTGCTTGGTGGAGTTATCTTTGTCACATTATTTTATGATTTTTGTTTTGTACAAAGTTCTTCGAATACACTTGTTTTGCAGACCAATATAATTTATGAAAACACAACCACTTTTCTTAACTTTTAAAAGTGCAAATAAAGGAGTGTAGGTAAGATACTTATGCAATTTCAATTCATTGTACTAATACACAACATACACAAGCATTCTTAGATTAAACACATATGTAGACAATGCCAAAATAAGTGAGTGAATAAAGATCATTATCAAACATAAAACATTTACTCATACTTAGAGGCATGCTAAGCTTAGTTCTACACAACTTTTACAAGATAATTGATGCACATATTAATAGATATATCAAAGCATGATGAAAACAATGTTCAAAGTAGTTTGAAAAAGATAAATTGCAACATTATAGAAGTTCTAAATAATAGATTAAATCATGCTTGATTTTCACAGGAAAAATCCATACAGTTTTTTTTTATAGTTTTAATGTTTTATATTTTTGCATAAAAAATTGACTTTAACCAAATGACAAAAAAGGCAAAACATATTTTTTGTAATTTGGCTTTTGTATTTTTGTATTTATTTTTTGCATAAAAATAGACTTTAAACAAAAAGGCAAAATATATTTTTTGTAATTTGGCTTTTGTATTTTTGTATTTGATTTTTCAAAAATGAATTATAATCAGAAGTGCAAACATAAATAGTACATATAGATTAATATATTTTTAAGAATTTTTCAAAATTTTAAAATTACAGAAAAATGAATAAGTGCGCTAGCACCGGCGTTAGCGCTAGCGCTGCAAACAGTACGCGATTTTTTATGATTTTGAAATTTTTAATTGTTGATCTTGATTAAGTGTCCCAATAGTAGTTTCATGCTGAAATTTCAGAATTTTAGGAGATGTTTTAGATGGTTAAACATTACAAAATTGCGTTTATGAATGTGTTTTAACTTGAAAGATCTAGGACACCTACTCAAGTCGTAATAATCGAAATCTTGCATCGGGAAGAGGTTTAGTAAATATGTCAGCGAGTTGAGAGCCCGTGCCAATGAAGCTTACTTTTACATGCTCTTTCTTAATGTGATCCCTAATGAAATGATGACGAACATCAATGTGTTCGGATCTAGAGTGGTGTACGGGATTGTATGTGTACAACCCGTATTCAGCGAGTAGAGCCGAAGGTACCTGGAGAGTAGGACGGTGCCTCTCTCGGCGAGTAGAGCCGAAGGTACCTGGCGAGTGAGCCAGTGCCTCTCTCGGCGAGTAGAGTCGGGAGGCCTGGCGAATAGGCCGGTGCCTCTCTCGGCGAGTAGAGCCGAAGGTACCTGGCAAGTAAGCCGGTGCCTCTCTCGGCGAGTAGAGCTGAAGGTGCCTGGCGAGTAAGCCAGTGCCTCTCTCGGCGAGTAGAGTCAGGAGGCCTGGCGAATAGGCTGGTGCCTCTCTCGGCGAGTTGAGTCAGGAGGCCTGGTGAATAGGCCGGTGCCTCCCTCGGCGAGTAGAGTCAGATTCTGGAGAATAAAATCGTCTGGGCACCCATGGTGGTCTGCCTATAGCCCTTCGGGACAGCGGAGTCTGGCTACCTGCAGACCAATTTGGGGTGCGTTTAGCAAAATAGTAACGCGGAGTTACACTATCCGCAGGTCATCCAGACCATTCTACCCCTGGGAAGTCTTTCCCTATAAATAGGACCCATTATGTATCAGATCAGCACAGATCCACCCCCCCCCCCCCCCCCGTGAGAGCCTGTGCTTTCTTCCTTGTGCTATCTGAGACAGGCTCAGCTTCTGATTTTTGGGAGGGGAAATCAAGTGAGATTTTCGGGTTAGTGGCAGGACCTCCTCGCTGTAGCCAGTGGGTCATTCTTAGGGAGCTATCTATCAACCGGTGAGGGTCAGTTCTTAGCTCAGAATACTTAGATCTAGGGGTCCGACGAAGAGAGAAGTAACTCAAGCTACTCCCCAAGTCTCGAACAGGTTGGACCAGTATCCGGGTTCCAACATTTTTAGTGCGGTGAGCGTGGACTGTAGCAAGAGAAGAAATTCTCATCTGAAGATCCCATGACTGAACGTGACGAGCTGGGAACCGACTAGGGGAACTCGCCGCCTTCGGGCGAGTTCATGACCAAGAGTGTCTTCGAGAAGGGGATGAAGGCGATGGAGGATACCATCCGGAGGTTACTCACACCTCGCGCCGAGGTGGGAATATCCCCCCCAGTCGCAGTTGCCTCGCCCACGGAGGCGGGTCCAAGTCAGCGCCTCGGCAAGGAAGCTCTCCTAGGGGAGGAAGACCAGCCGCTTCGCGCGCGAGTGCTCTTTGCCAGCCCGACGGAGACTCGCCAGTCAGAGGGCGAGTACGACCAGGTTTGCCCCCTTCGCCATCTCGCCCCACGCAGTCCATTCTGCGAGTTGGTGCTGTCTTCCCCCATTCCTGCAAGATTCACGGAGCCCGCCATGAGTTTCTACTCCGGAAAAGAAGATCCCGTCAAGCATCTGCAATGGTTTGAAGATATGGTCTCCATCAAGCCGACGACGGATCCCTTCAAATGTCGGTTGTTCGCCATAACCTTCCAGGAAAAGGCCAGAGATTGGTTCCACCAGTTACTCGCGGGAAGCGTCTACGGTTTCGATGACCTGCGCAGAAGTTATTTACTCCGCTTCTCTACTTCCAAGAAGAGGAGGAAGGGTTCAGAAGATCTTTTCCTTGTCAAGCAAAGACCCCAGGAGATGCTCAGGTCGTATTTGGATCGCTTTCAGGAGGAGATCCTCCTGGTCCAAGAGGTTCCCGGACACACCCTGATCTTGGCATTCAAGCTGGGGTTGCAGCCAGGATTTTTCAAAATGGAGATCACTCGCAACCCCCCCCCCCCCCCCCTATCATTCGAAGAGCTTGTCGATCGGGCCGGAAGGCAGATCGCAGGGGAGGCAACCAGCCTGGAGTTCGTGGCCAAGTTAGCTAGACTGGAGGGAGGGGAGAAGGAAGGAGATGGGAGCGGCCAGCACGAGTCCAAGAAGAGAGGAGAGCCGAGAAGGCGAGAAGAGGGAGGGTCCCGGGAGAACAGGGATCAGCGAGATCAGGAGAGGAGGTTCCAGGCTCCGCCTCGCCCGCCGGCCTGGAGGCCTGCTGGGGGAGGCTACCAAGGGAGACCAGGAGGGAGATACTCTCCGGAATGGCGAGACCGTTGTCGCTCACCCGAGCAGAGGCAAGGGAAATGGAGGCAAAACCAAGCGCCGCCCAGAGAAGCTAATGTGATCAGGAGGGGACGAGGACGAGGAAGAGGGGGAAGGCCGCGACAGCCCCGGGGAGAAGAAGAAAGTCCGGCGATGCCCTACTGCGACTTCCATCAGGTAGAGCGTCACATGATGGACACATGCCCTGAGTTCTTGGAGTTGAGGAGGGGAGCTGGAGGAGCCCAGGAAGGGCATGAGAGGTGAGAGGGAGACATGTTGAGAATCAAAGGGGGGGGAGCCCCCGCTCCAAGGAGGTGTGAGGATAGGGGAGATCTGGGAGCCCATGGGGGGATAGGGGTCATCCACGGAGGGGCAGGGTTGGAGGCGACCCGGAAGGGGAGCCTCAACGCCGTATATCGGAAGAGCATGGCCTCTACCTCTCAGATTCCGCCACCGTCGGGAGAGATCACTTTCTCGGAGGAAGATATGTTGGGGAATGAAAACCCTTTCTACGACGTTGTGGTGATCAAGGCCGCGGTAGAGAACTATACGGTCTCTCGCATCTTGGTGGATAACGGGAGCTCGGTCAATGTCGTGTTCAAGAAAGCGTTTGATGTCATGAAGGTGGAAGAAAAAAGGGTTACCTCGACGGAAGGACCGCTCTTTGGGTTCGCGGGAGAAAGAAAAGAAGTAGAGGGAGGTGTGGAGTTGGTGGTGACGTTGGGAGGGACCACCAAGTGCTGCAAGTTTGTCATTGTAGACGCCCCCAGCAGTTACAATGCCATCTTCGGCAGGCCCCTCATCAGTGCCTACAAGTGTGTGCCCTCCTCCTACCATCAATGCCTGAAGTACAACTAGGGAGGCGTGCAGATCCGGATCCGGAGCGACCCCAAGGTGGCAAGGCAGTGTTATCTTAACGCTGTCAACGTGATCACCTGGAAGGAGAAGGCAGAGGCGGTAGACCTGGTGATGGAAGAAGTGGCGAGGCAGGAGACAGTCGAAGAAGCGGAGGAGACGGCAAGGCTGGAGGCAGCTGAGGAAGTGGAGGAGAAGGAGATCCTATCAGAAGGCGGGAGGCCGGGAAAGGTGAAGGTCAGCAGGGAGCTGGAAGAGGAAGACAAGGAGAAGATCATGTCCTGCATCCAGAAGAACGCGGACATCTTTGCGTGGAGCGCAGCCGATATGCCAGGCGTCGACGCAGACGTCGCCTGCCATCATCTCAACTTGGATAAAGGAGTCCACCCCATCCAATAGAAGAAGAGGGCAACCGCCACCACTCCGGCCGAGCCCATCAGGGAGGAGGTCAGGATGCTGCTGGAGGCGGGGTTTGTGTCGGAGATCCAGTACCCAGGCTGGGTCTCTAATGTTGTAATGGTGAAAAAGGGAGAGGGGAAGTGGCGCATGTGTATTGACTTTTCTATCCTTAATAAAGCTTGCCCCAAGGATTGCTATCGCTTGCCTAGAATCGACGAGCTAGTAGACTCGGCCGTCGGATTCCCTGTCATGAGTTTTTTGGACGCTTTTTCGGGTTACCATCAAATCCGCATGCATCCGCCCGACGTAAAGCACGTATCCTTCATCACCAACGACGGGTGCTATTGTTATAAAATGATGCCATTCTGACTTAAGAATGCAGGAGCAACCTACCAACGCAAGATGGATAAGGTGTTCAAAGAGCAGAAGGGGCGAAACTTGGAGGTCTACGTCGACGATCTCATGGTAAAAAGCAAGGGCGTCGAAGAACATCTTCGCGACTTGGAGGAGACCTTCGCCACATTGCGGAAATACAAGATGAGATTGAATACAGCCAAGTGCGTGTTCGGGGCTGGAAAGGGGAAGTTCTTGGGACACCTCTTGACCCCGGCCGGAGTAGAACCGAACCCAGACAAGGTGAAAGCAATTATGGAGATGGAAGCACCCAGGAACGTCAAGGAAGTTCAGCGTCTAACAGGTCGCCTAGCAGGGCTGGGTAGGTTCCTCTCTAGGGCAGGAGAGAAGTGCTCACCTTTCTTCAAAACTCTCCGAGACAATAAGAAGTTTGAATGGTCGGCAGAGTGCCAGGGAGCCTTCGAAAGCCTAAAACTCCAGTTGGCCCAGGTGCCTCTATTGCAAGGGCCTAGGGAGGGAGAGGCCCTCTTCCTATACGTAGGGGTGGGGTCGGAAGCGGTAAGCTCGGTCTTGGTCCGCGAGGAAGGGAAACGTCAACTCACCATTTACTACGTAAGTCAGGTCCTGCGGAAGGCAGAATCGCGGTACCCCATCCTGGAAAAATTGGCGTTTGCCTTGATTGTGTCGGCACGGAGACTCCGACCTTACTTTCAGACCCACCCGATCAAGGTAGTGACCGATCACCCTCTCCGCAGTATCCTGGAGGGAGTAGATCATTCTGGCAGGATGGCAAAATGGTCAGTAGAACTTAGCGAGTTCAACGTCACCTACCTACCCCGACTAGCCATGAAGGCCTAAGCAGTGGCAGACTTCCTGGCTGACTATAACGCAGAAGTAGGCGAGGAGGAGGCACCCTAGCAGGTGGCTTGGGAAGTGTTCATGGATGGAGCGTCGGGGAAGAATTCATGTGGAGGAGGCATCATCCTGATTAGCCCTCAGGGCACCAGAATTGAACAGGCTGTCAGCATTCACTTACCCGTTACCAACAATCAGGCAGAATATGAGGTCGTAATCGCAGGACTACGCCTAGCCCAGGAGTTGGGGATCCACAACATCATAGTCCACTCCGACTCACTGGTAGTCACCTCCCAGATCCGAGGAGAGTTTGAAGCAAGAGAGCCGGTACTGCAGCGCTACCTAGTAAAAGTCAAAGACTTGGTGGGCGCCTTCAAGTCTTTCTCCATACAACACGTGCCAAGAGAGGAGAACGCCCGAGCAGATCGACTGGCCAAATATGGCCCCCTGGTCGGGGGAACGATCACCGAGTTGTTTCGGCCTTCGATCGAGGAAGGAGAGGTGATGGACATCGACCAACCCGCTTTGTGGATGGACCCCCTGATCACCTTCTTAACCATAGGATGCTTGCCTGCGGAGGTTCAGGACAAGAGGCGGTTCAGGTACAAGTCCGCTTACTATTTACTGACTGACGGGGTGCTCTACAGGAAGACTCTATCCGGTCCCTTGGCCAGGTGCCTGTCCGAGGAGGAGGCCTCCCGGGTCTTGGAGGAGATTCACACAGGTGAGTGCGGCAGTCATTCGGGAAGCTGAACTCTGGAGAAGAGAGTACTCCGAGCGGGATACTTTTGGCCCACCATCAGGAAGGACGCGGAGGAGTTCGCGAAGAGATGCTCAAAGTGCCAACTTTACGCTCCGCTCTAGTTACAGCCAGCTCAGCGTCTTCGGTCAATCACCACCCCCTGGCCCTTCGCCATTTGGGGGATGGATCTGGTGGGACCATTCCCCCGAAAAGTGGGCAAAGGAGATATCTCCTGGTGATGATCGATTACTTCTCCAAGTGGATGGAGGTGAAGGCCCTGGCAAAAAACGACCTCCCTGGTGGTGAAGAACTTCATTTGGGGGGAGATCGTGTGCATACAAGGTCTACCCCTCGCCATCGTCACCGACAACGGTCCACAATTCGCAAGCCTTGAGCTCACCGATTTCTGTAGTCAACTTGGCATCGATCTCCGCTTCGCCTCAGTTCATCACCCACGAAACAACGGCCAGGTTGAAGAAGCCAACAAAGTCATCCTCAACCTGCTCAAGAAGAAGGTGGAGAACCTGAAGGGAAATTGGGTGGAACAGCTCCCCTCGGTCCTCTGGGCCTTAAGGACTACCCCCACCACGGCAACCGGTGAAACACCATTCAAGCTATCACACAGCTCGGAAGTTCTCATCCCGATAGAGTTCGAAGTCTGGAGTCCTAGGGTGGTGGCCGCGGAAGAAGGAGACGAGGGGTGGAGACTCGAGAACGAAGACGCACAGTGACTCGCCTTGGATTTGGTGGAAGAACTCCGCGACCAGGCCACGATCCGCCAGGAAGAGATCAAGCGGAGGATGGCAAGACACTTCGACAAGCATGTCCGAGTCAAGCAATTCGACAAAGGAGACCTGGTCCTCAAAAAAGTAGACGCCGCAGGGAGATCTGCCGCAATAGGTAAACTCCACCCCAATTGGGAAGGCCCCTACATTGTCTCCGAAGTACTAAGAACAGGCGGGTATCGTCTACAAAATGTCGAGGGAGAACTCCTAGGAAATACCTGGAGTGGAGACGACTTGAAGCGTTTCTACTCCTAACACTAATGTAATACTTAGTTTATTTTTGTTCTACTTAAGATAATAACGCTTTCCATGGCAAACTCGCAACGCTTCACCACCTAAGCAACATACCCCAGGCAGTGAGTTGAACTCCTCGAGATGTGTTGTTGCCGTAGACCAGGTCACTGCACGAGCTCCTCTCCCGCATACCGGCTACTTGCCCCCTCGAGAGAGTTCTAAGTCCTCGAGATGTGTTGTTGCCGTAGACCAGGTCACTGCACGAGCTCCTCTCCTGCATACCGGCTACTTGCCCGCTCGAAAGAATTCTAAGTCCTCGAGATGTGTTGTTGTCGTAGACCAGGTCACTGCACAAGCTCCTCTCCTGCATACCGGCTACTTGCCCCCTCGAGAGAGTTCTAAGTCCTCGAGATGTGTTGTTGTCGTAGACCAGGTCACTGCACGAGCTCCTCTCCTGCATACCGGCTACTTGCCCCCTCGAAAGAATTCTAAGTCCTCGAGATGTGTTTTTGCCGTAGACTAGGTCACTACACGAGCTCCTCTCCTACATACCGGCTACTTTCCCCCTCGAAAGAATTCTAAGTCCTCGAGATGTGTTGTTGTCGTAGACCAGTTTATTGCACGAGCTCCTCTCCTGCATACCGGCTACTTGCCCCCTCGAAAGAATTCTAAGTCCTCGAGATGTGTTGTTGCCGCAGACCAGGTCACTGCACGAGCTCCTCTCCTGCATACCGGCTACTTGCCCCCTCGAGAGAGTTCTAAGTCATCGAGATGTGTTGTTGTCGTAGACCAGGTCACTGCACGAGCTCCTCTCCTGCATACCGGCTACTTGCCCCCTCGAGAGAGTTCTAAGTCCTCGAGATGTGTTGTTGTCGTAGACCAGGTCACTGCACGAGCTCCTCTCCTGCATACCGGCTACTTGCCCCCTCGAGAGAGTTCTAAGTCCTCGAGATGTGATGTTGTCGTAGACCAGGTCACTGCACGAGCTCCTCTCCTGCATACCGGCTACTTGCCCCCTCGAGAGAGTTCTAAGTCATCGAAATGTGGTGTTGCCATAGACCAGGCCGTAGCACTGGACTCCTCCCCTGCAGGCTTACTACTTACCCTCTCGAGTGGAGATGGTACCCTATAAGGTGCTAAAGCCTAGTTACAGCCTCAGGAGAGGATAGAAAAGGGGGGAGGAGGCGAGGAGAGTGACATCAACGTCCCTCCGAAGCGAGCTCGACGCAGCAGCCATCTTACCGCCTCGCAGGAAGTCCCAGTGTGAGTGAACGAGCACCCAACATGGCGAGTCCTCCATCAACCTCTTCGCGTTAAGGGCCAGGGAGGAAGACCTAGGCGCCAGATCTACAAAAGAACCCTCCTGAGCAAGTCGCAGTCGCGCGCGAGTACTCCCTAAGGGCGAGTAGGAGATACGTGTGCATAAAAACTAATCACAGACATGAGCGACGTAACCACAAGATAAAATAAAGCGAAATGTACATATGCAAGCGCAAGAAGAAAAGGCGAGCACACCCAAAATAAACACGCCGAGAGAAGTTTATTGTTACAAAGCCAAAAGATTTAAACATCCAGACCCTCTTCTTCGGACCCGCTGGAGGAGCCCTCGTCCCGGGCCTCGGTGGGAGCTGGATTCACCGCCTCGCGGTATAACTCTGGAAGAAGGATGGCGAGATCAACCTGGGACCCATCGGCAATAAGCATGAAACGGCGCCGGAGGCGCTCCCGCACGAACACCGCGGTCGCGATCGCCAGCTTCCGGCGCGTCTCGGCGATTTGGGCATGGGTGAATTGGAGGAGAGTTGGCGCGTTCTACGACTCCCCCCCCCCCCCCCCGGCTTTGGTGGCGAAGTTCCTCTATTTCTGACTCAGACTCGGCGAGGCGATTACCGAGATAATCGACCTGACGCTGCGAGGCAGTGAGTTGCTCCTCCAGTTGGGATATCCGCATCACTAGTGCCACCGCGGCCTCCTGAGAAGTGAAACATTAACTAACTCCAAAGTAGGTAAGGGGAACGAAGACGGGCTGGGCTAAATACCTCGGGAGGGGGATCCTCCTTGTCCTGGAGCTCGGTTATTTCCTTTTCTCTCTCGATCATCTTCTCCTTCAACTCTGCATGGGCGGCACCCAGGTCGCGGAGCCGCCTGTTCGATTGAATCCCCCGCCGCGCGGTCTGGTGAATCAGCTCGGCTGTCCGGAGGGCGGAGCGGTAACTAAGGTTAGCCAACTCGCGGATAGGAGCCTCCGCGAGTACCTCGGCGTCATCTCGCCCGTACAGCCCAAAGATCAGGTTGAACGCCTGATCGCCGACCTCTTTCAAATCCTCCCAAGAGGGGAGGAGCGAGCTCACCAGAATCTGATTCGCCTCGTGATCCCATATCATAAGGGGGTCGCCCCGGGGGTCCTTACTCCGCATCCCCAACCCATAATGCGGGTGAGTGGAAGGATCTGTAGGAGGACTCGCCAGAAGGCGAGAGGTGGAACCCCCTGTCCTCCGCTTTTTTGGCCTCAGCTCGCTTGCCGAGGCGGCTTCGGGATCTACCCGCCCCTTGCCCTTGTCCACTGGCGAGGCCGGTTCGCTGTCCACCGTGACCACCACCCCTGCGAGGGACCCCTCCCTGGAAGGCTCACTTGACCGTTGCCGAGAAGCATCATGACGGGGTAGGAGGGGGACGGTGCGCTCTCCTGCATTTAAACACGAGGCAGTTAGTAATCACCCCCACCAGGAATAGATAACCGACATCGCGAGGAGAGTAAGATTTACCCGCTCCTGGGTTAACAAAGGCGAGTTGTTCCACGCCCTGTCGCAGGAAAACGACGTCTAGGACCTTGTCTTTCAGATAACTGTATAGCTCGAGCGCGTCCCCCCTCAGGCGAGGCGGTCGGTACTCCACCTCGGTCTTCTGGATGGGGGCGAAGGGAATATTACCATAGTCGCCTCGCACTAGGACGAATTTGTCAGTCCAATGGTGGACCTTGTTGAAGGTCTCGGCGACCTTGACACACACTGGTGAAGAATAAGGTACCATCGTTGGTCGCCTTCAGGGTCATCACTTTGTGGAAGGTAGGAAGGTCAAACTCTATCTTCTCCCCATGGAGGTAGCAGGCATAAGCAACCAAAACGCTGATCGCGTTAGGGTTGACCTGCGCGGGGATCATCCCGAAATACCGGAGGACTTGACGAACCTCGGGCCACAGGGGGAGCCTCAACCCTACCTTAAAGTGGGCCAAGGGGATGGCGAGCTCCCCACCGTAGAGCGAGTTGAGAAACTCACCCGGCCCTGGCCGCCTCGCGGTATAACCCGGAGGCAAGTACCGCTTCTCGACGTCTGCTAACTCCTCGCCGAGAGTCTGCGAGCTGGGAAAATTGTGCGCCCGGAAGTTGCAGACGCAGAAGGCACGCCCCTCCTCGGATGGTTCTTTCCCCATGACTGGCCGCGAGTAGGAATAAGAAGATTCGGCGGGGAGGGTTCGGAGAACGGTGCCTGGGAGGGATAGGGGAACGTATCCTTCAGCACAAGAGGACCCCCTATTTATAGATTCTGCCCCCCACCCAGCCTATCCACGCGCAGATGGAGCTCCCAGTGAGGCGAGTAGGTTCAAAGTCGCGAATAAATAGCAATGGAATACACGTCCGCATGGAAAAGAAGGAACAACGAACAAAGGGAGCGCGCTAGACGAGCACAAAAAGAACGTATATAAACCTGTCAGAAATTCTCGGGGCGCCAAGCGCGAGTACAAGCAAAGAAACACAAAATGACGCCTGAGGATTACAAGGACCCATAGGTCGCGAGTCAGACTGCTAATCGGGCTCTCAAAAAATCAAAAGAGGGAAATCACCCCTAGGACCTCAACCACGATTCACCGGACCGCGGCCTCGGCGACGCGTACGCTGAGGGTGGCGAGCCTTCCAGGTAATGCTGCGGGCTGCGCGCAGATCTTCGCGAGCCCTCCCCAAGCTCTCTTCGCCCTGACGGAGATGGTCCTCGCCACGCCGGATATGTTCTTCCAGCAGAGAGGCTTCCCCCACGGTGCCGGCCACCTGCGCGAACTGATGGAGGTCATCCTCGGTGGCCTTCTGGCGAGTTTCCATCTCTTACAGCCTTGCCTCCAAGTCGGTCATCCGATCAAGTAAGCCATCCTCACCCTGCAGCTGTTGTTGGAACTCCTCCACTCCGGCGAGGCGGTCCCCCAGATCAACCAGCTGAGCATTCACCTTGGCAGGTGGCATAGCCAGTAATAAGGAGTCATGGGCTCGGAGAACAGCGATCAGGAGGGTCCATGACTCTTCGCCAAATGCCGGAGGGTCGGCGAGGAAATCCCTCATGGGAGTAGACATCACAGACGTCGGTGACTCCGGAAGAGACTCCGAAGATGGCTAATGACTGGAAGATGCGGACCTCTGATTGCCTGAAAACGAGAAAAAGAGCTGAGACGACGAGGCGGAGTAATGAAAGTGAGAGGAGAAGGGGTCGAGTAGAGCGAGTACCGGAAAGAGAAAGGCGAACGTCCACAAGAGCACCACCCTCCCCTTGAAGGCGTGGTGGATCAACCCGCGGCGCGCGAATGGAGTCGGATAACCGAAAGATCACACCCGCTCCCCCAGGCCTAGGGCTGATGGTTATGGACTTCCCTCCAGTGGTAGGGCGAGAAGACGGGGTGACGGTCACCCCCGCGTACACCGGAGCAGTAGAAGACGCAGTCGTCCGGTCTCTGATGAGCACCTCACCCCGGCAAGATGGCAGGAGAAGACGATTGGAAGGTGCTGCAGAGCGAAAAATCTTGGTGAATGGCTCGATTCGAGTAGACGGGATACCAAAATAAAATGGTTTAGCAACCCTACCTGGCGTGTCGGTATGGCGAGTCGGGGAAGAAGACGGGACGCCTGTATGGCTCAGAGGCCGTCCCGTCTCGCTAGCCCCTTGATCGTGACCTCAGCCACGCCCCCACCTTGCCGCGGGATCAGGTCGAGATTGGACTCTTCCTGGATGGGCGAGGCGGCCACCCTTTTTGGCTTAGATCCGTCCCGCGCAGTGGACTCAGGGTCGGTGGAGGACCTCTCGCGGAGATCGGGGTCGATCCTTCTCTTCTTATGCTTCTTCTTCTGCACGGAGCCTAGAGGGCAAGGCGTCTGGAACTCGCCAAGAATGCCTAAAACCTCGGCCGCCTCAGGCTCGTTGTCCGCGACCTCCCGGTTAGCGGCCGCGGTAGAACCACCTCCAGAAGACATCCCAGCTTGTAGTAGATAAGGCATCCCCCCCTCCGCTCAATTTATAGATGAAGAGCTGGTGGACTCGCAGCTCCACCGAATAAGGGGTTGGACTCTTCTTTCCGACCTCTAGCGAGCTCGCAAAGAGCGGGGATTGTGTACAACCCATATTCGGCGAGTAGAGCCAAAGGTACCTGGCTAGTAGGACGGTGCCTCTCTCGGCGAGTAGAGTCGAAGGTACCTGGCGAGTGAGCCAGTGCCTCTCTCGGTGAGTAGAGTCAGGAGGCCTTGCGAATAGGCCGGTGCCTCTCTCGGCGAGTAGAGCCGAAGGTTTCTGGCGATTAAGTCGGTGCCTCTCTCGGCGAGTAGAGCCGAAGGTGCCTGGCAAGTAAGTCAGTGCCTCTCTCAGCGAGTAGAGTCAGGAGGCCTGGCGAATACGCCGGTGCCTCTCTCGGCGAGTAGAGTCAGGAGGCCTGGCGAATAGGCCGGTGCCTCCCTCGGCGAGTAGAGTCGGATTCTGGGGAATAGAATCGTTCAGGCACCCATGGTGGTCTGCCTATAGCCCTTCGGGACAGCGGAGTTTGGCTACCTGTAGACCAATTTGGGGTGCGTTTAGCAAAATAGTAAGGCGGAGTTACGCTATCCGCAGGTCATCCGGACCATTCTACCCCTGGGAAGTCTTTCCCTATAAATAGGACCCATTATGTATCAGATCAGCACAGATCCACCCCCCTGTGAGATCCTGTGCTTTCTTCCTTGTGCTGTCTGAGACAGGCTCAGCTTCTGGTTTTTGGGCGGGGAAATCAAGTGAGATTTCCGGGTTAGTGGCGGGACCTCCTCGCTGCAAACAGTGGGTCATTCTTAGGGAGCTATCTATCAACCGGTGAGGGTCAGTTCTTAGCTCAGAATACTTAGATCTAGGGGTCCGACGAAGAGAGAAGTAACTCAATCTACTCCCCAAGTCTCGAACAGGTTGGACCGGTATCCGGGTTCCAACAGTATGTGAGGTCTATTGCACTTTTGTTGTCACATTTAAGATCAATGTTTTTGAGATGAAATCCAAAATCCTCTAGAGTTTGGCTCATCCATAATGCTTGTGCATAACCACTACCAAGTGTGATATATTCGGCCTCCGTGGTGGAGAGTGCAACCAAAGATTGTTTCTTACTAGACCAAGCAACTAAAGAGGGTCCTAAGAAGTGACAAGTACCGCTAGTGCTTTTTCGGTCTAGTGAACAACCGGCGTAGTCCGAATCGGAATAGCCGTGGAGTGTGAAAGAATCATTGTGTGGGTACCATAAACCTAAATTAGATGACCCTAATAGATAACAGAAAATATGTTTTACCGCTTTTAAATGAGATTCTTTTGGATTGGCTTGAAAGCGAGCACATAAACATACGACAAACATTATATCTGGTCTAGATGCACTTAAGTAAAGAAGAAATCCTATCATTCCTCTATATAACGTTTGATCAATGGAAATTCCAGATTCATCTTTTCCTAGCTTTAACGAAGCACTCATAGGAGTAGAGGCTTGTTAAAGATTTTCAAATCCAAATCGTTTAAGCATATCGTGAACATATTTTGTTTGGCAAATAAGGATACCATCAGTTCGTTGTGAGATTTGAAAACCAAGAAAATATGATAGTTCTCCTACAAGACTCACTTCAAATTCATTTTTCATTACTAAGACTACTTCATTACACAACTCTTCATTAGTGGCTCCAAAAATGATATCATCAACATATATTTGTAAAATAATTAGATTGTTATTATTATGCTTAATGAAGAGTGTGTTGTCGGCACTTCCCATAACATAACCGTGCTTTAACAAAAACGATGTAATTCTATCATACCATGCACGGGGCGCTTGTTTTAAACCATAAAGCGCTTTTTCTAGTTTGTAAACATGATTAGGAAATTTTTCATTTATAAACCGGGGGGTTGTTCTACATAAACTTCTTCTTTTATAAACCCGTTTAAAAAGTCACTTTTAACATCCATTTGTAATAATTTTATTCTTTTAAAACTCGCAAATGCCAAAAATATTCGTATAGATTCTAAGCGAGCAACGGGTGTAAAAGTTTCTTCAAAATCTACCCCCTCGATTTGAGAATAACCTTGAGCAACTAAGCGTGTTTTGTTTCTTATAATCCTAGATTCACCATCTAATTTATTTTTAAAGATCCATTTTACGTCGATAATTGGATGATTATATGGTCTATCTACTAGATTCCAAACTTTATTTCTTTCAAATTGACCTAACTCTTCATTCATAGCCAAAAACCAAAATTCATCATTTAAAGCGGTGGAAACATTTTTAGGTTCGATTTGGAAACAAGGCAAATATTTGAAAACGTTTCATGAAGAGAGGATCGAGTTCTTACTCAGTAGAAGGTTCCCCAATGACTAGCTCTTTTGGATGATTCTTTGAGAAGTTTAAAATGCTTGGAGGTACATATTCATCTTCATTGGACTTCTCCTCCTCTTCTTTGGAAGGTTCCTCTTCGTCGTGCTCCAAAGATGGCAAAGGTTCGTCATTTGTACCTGTAGGAAGCTTTTCTGCACACGGAATAAATTCATCAAATTTAACATTAATAGACTCTTCAACCTTACTCGATCTTTTGTTAAATATTCTATAGGCTTTACTGGTTGAAGAATATCCAAGAAATATTCCTTCATCACATTTTCATCAAATTTTCCTAAAGAATCTTTTGTATTAAGAATAAAACATTTACATCCAAATACTTTAAAATATGATACGTTAGGTTTCTTTTGATAATATAGTTCATACGGTGTGAGATTTAGTGATTGTCGAAGCATGACTCTATTCATTACATAGCATGATGTGCTTACGGCTTCAGCCCAAAAAGACTTAGGTAATTTATATTCAGATAACATGGCGCATGCTAGTTCTTGGATTGTCCTATTTTTCCTTTCTACAGCACCGTTTTGTTGAGGTGTCCGTGTAGCGGAGAACTCATTCTTAATACCTAACATTTCACAAAAAGATTTAAAATTTTCATTTTCAAATTCACCTACATGATCTGAGCGAATGTATTTTATTTTTAAATCTAGTTCATTTTGAATACGAGTACATAATTTTGAGAATTCGCAAAATGCATCAGATTTGGAAGAGAGAAATAAAGTCCAACAATATTTTGAGAAATCATCTATTAGAACGAAAGTGTATATTCTACCACCAAGACTTGCGGTGTTAACCGGGCCAAAGAGATCCATATGAATTAATTGCAATGGTTTTGAAGTAGAAATTTTGTTTTTGCTTTTAAAAGATGATTTTGTGAATTTTCCTTTTTGGCATGGAGAACATAGTGAAGATAAATTTCCATTCAACTTAGGCAATCCTCTAATCAATTTCCTTTTTGCTAGTTTAAAAATGAGTTTTGTACTAGCGTGACCTAAACGTCTATGTCATAGCTCTAATTCATCATTTTTGGTTATGAAACATTTTATAGATGATTTGGAAAGATCATGAATAGAAACTATGTAAACATTGTGAATTCTAGGTGCAGTTACTAACACATCTTTTGTTTTAGGATTAACTATTTTGTAAAGATTAGTGGATGATTCAAATAATACGTCTAATCCTTTATCACATAGTTGACTTATAGATATTAAGTTATGTTTTAATCCTTTTACATAAAGAACATTTGAGATAAGAAAGGATTCGTTACCCACTGTACCTACTCCCATGATCCTTCCTTTACCATTATCACCAAACGTTACGATCCCTCCTTTCTTCTTTTCTAGGCTAAGGAATTTTGCTTTGTTTCCCGTCATGTGTTTGGAGGAGCCTGAGTCCAAGTACCACACGTCCTCCGTTTCCTTAGCCTTCCTGCAAATCTAGAGAGAAGATGAGAGTAAAGATCCAGATACCCAAGAGGTACCACCCATAGAGTAAGTGGATTTCTTAGGTACCCTGATTTGTTTTAACGTTCGTTGTTTTATATTCCTGCAAGAGCTAGACGTGTGTCCAAACTTTAGACAATTTGCACACGAAATAAAGGGGGTTGAGACCCTTTTCTGAATTTCTACATTGCTCTTGCTGGATGATGTTAGAAAAAACATAAGATTTTTTAACTGTTGAGCTACCGCCGGCGTTAGTGGCTAGCGCCGGGCGGTAGGGTTCACTTTTATATCCGACCCCAAATTTTCCAGAACCATAACATTGGTTTCCCAAAATCATATCCAAGGATTTTTGACCAATCCCGAATTTTTTTATGGTTATATTGAGGTCATGATTTTGTTTTTTAAGAAATGTATTTTCTTGTACAATCATAACACATTTATTTTCAAATCCTTTTGTTATTTTCAATTTGTAAAAGAGAGGTTTTTAGTTTTCTCTCTAAGTCCCCCTTTTCTTTTGCAATAGTTTTGTTTTGTGAGAGGGCCTTAGAAAGAGAAACTTCAAGTTCTTTTGTCTTAAATAAAGAGTGCTCACACTCTTGACATGAAACCTTTCTCTTTTCATGGGAAATCAATTTTTTTGTGAGCTTATGATTTTCTTTGATAATAGATTCATTTTCACGATTTAATATAATATTATCTTTTATACTTTGATCATAGGATTTGCAAGTTAGAACAAATTCATCATAGAGTTCTTCGAAAGTAGGAGGAGTTACCTCAGTGTCGCTAAGAACACTGGTGTCGTCATCAGCCATTAAGCATAAGTTTGCTTCCTCCTCGCTACTTGACTCAGACTCGTTTGACTCTTAAGAGGAAGAATCATCACAAGTTGCGGATTTCAGTACTTTCTTTTTCTCTTTTGCTTTGTATTGTTCTTTTTGCTCCTTTTGATACTTTGGGCACTGGCTCCGAATGTGCCCGGTCTTTCTGCAGTGGTAGCACTCCGGTGGTGGTCTTTCTTCTTCATCTTCGCTTTCTTTTTCTTTCCTTGATGAAGAGGAAGATCCCTTTCGGCGAGCATCCTTTTGGAAGTATTTTCGGAATGTGTTCCTTCTTTCCGGATTCCTGATGAACTTCCTGAAGTTCTTCACCAGGAGACCCTCTTCATCTTCATCATCATCTTTGATGCTCTCCTTCTTTGATTTTAGTGCTAGCGCCTTTTTCTTTGGCTCTTTGTTGTATTCATCGTGTTGAATCTGGAGTTCTACCTCATGGGTTTTGAGATTCCCAATAAGGTTCTCGATCTGGAGCATTCTTAAGTTGTGCGACTCCGAGATGGCTGTCACCTTTGAATTGAACCTTGGAGGTAAGGAGCGAAGAATTTTTTCTCACCAAGTCCCCATCTGAGAAGATCTTTCCAAGTGCCTTTGAAGCGTTGACGATCTTGGTGAAGCGAGTGTACATCGAGTTGATGTCCTCTTCGGTATCCATCCTGGATTTTTCATATTCAGATTCCAGTTGGAATAGCTTTGCATCTTTCACCTGCGATGTACCTTCATGAGTAATTTCCAATTGATTCCAAATATCATAAGCAGTTATGCATGCAGAAATTCTATTAAACTCAGTCATATTTAAGGCGCAATATAAACGGTTCATTGCTTTAACATTATTTTTACACCTTAGTTTATCATTATCATCCCATTTATCATTAGGTTTTAGTAATGTCGCCTCTCCCACTACAGTTGTAGGAGGAGAGTACCGAACTTATACCATGTTCCATACTTCTACATCCATGGTCATAAGAAAACACATCATTCAATTTTTCCAGTAGTTAAAATCTGACCCAGTAAAGAGAGGTGGTCGACTAACCCCTTGACCCTCCGGAAAAGCGAGATCATGAGACGCCATTATTCCCGGTTATTAAGCCGATTGGAATAAAACCGCTTTGATACCACTTGTTGGATCGGTAGGCACCCTTAGAGGGGGGTGAATAAGGGTTTTTAAAATTTATTTTATATTTTGAAAAGCTTTGAAATAATGCGAGATTAAGACAACGAGAAATCAAGTAAAATTATTGAAATAAAGTAGAGACATGTTTTATTAATATGAAATAAGGTTTTACAAAAGTTGATTTCTATAACGCTAGAAATCGTTGGCGAATAATAGTAGACTCTTTTTGTTTTCTATCCCGACTCGCATCCCCACGAACCGGTGGCCCTAGCCTATCCTTCCCAGATTCGGCCTCAAGCTGCTCTAGCCAACCCTTCCCCGGATATGGCCTCAAGCACCCCCTAGACCTAACCTAGATCTAGTCGCCAACACGAGGCGAATTTCCATCCTAAGTCCTACCCAGACCCAGTCGCCAACACGAGGCGATTTCTCTAATATGAAATGAAAATAATTAAAAACTGTTGAAATTGTTGAAGTGGAGAATAAGAGAGTCCGGTCGGTCTGAAGGATGGAGACCGCAGAGACCGCGCGGTCTGCGCTGATGCTCTGGCGGTTTGGTTCTGCGATCTCTCCCTGCTTGTTGGTTCTGGCGGACTGCTGGTTCTGCCGGTCTGTTCTTTGTAGTTGCGGCTTGTTCCCGAGTAGGTCTGCTGGTTGGCCTATCTTCCTTGTTGGAAGACCGGGCGGGTTATTCTTTATGATCGTCTATCTGGGCGGTCTGTCCTGGCGATCTGGCGACTTGTCCTAAGTCGGCCAGTTGGTTCCTGGTTTGCTCCTGGTGGTTTAAGGGAGGAGTTCCATTGTGATCGCGCAGCTTGTGCGCGGTCTCGTGTTCGCGTGATCTATGCGCGACCTTGTCTGCTGATCTGCGTCTTGGTCGGGTATTCGTCCAAGAGGTCTGATCGCGCGGTCTGTCTTATGAGACCGTTGGCGATCTAATGGGTGGTGATTATATCTATTCTGTGCGGTGATGACATCCGTCTACTTGCCTATAAATAGAGGTGCAGGGACCGTCATTCCATAATACGAATTGTAAGAACAAGAGCCCGGATTGTTTCTTGCGGTCTCAAGTTTGAAGTCGCGCGATCTCGGAAGAGAGATAACCGTTTGTTGTGTCCGCAGGTTTGCGGTCAGCAGGTTGCGGTCTCCTTCCTTGGTGATTTCCGGTGGCTTGAATAAATAGTTCGTTTGCGGTCTGTCTGCGAACTGGTTTATTGTGTTCTTGTGATGTTCGCAGCGAGCTCAGTGATCAGGCAACCTTCAGCGGTTAGGCTGTCTGAGTTGCGGTCTGGCGACAGCTTCAGTTCTTTGTTCCAATAAGCTCCAGTTCGTGTGGTCTGAGGTGCGGTCTTGCAGTGCTGGTAGTCTGTCCAGTTTCTGTTCGTGCGATCTCAGGTCAAGCCAGGCGAGTTCTGGAGTGGTGCGGCTTGTGCGGTCTGAGCTTGTCTAGCCGCCAGCTTTGCTTTTTGGTGTGTTTTGTTCTTCTCATCTCCGTGATTCTGATGAATCATGTCTCGCCATGTATACCTCGCAATGTAAATGAAGATTGTGTTTCAATAAAGTTTCTTGTGTTGTTGTGTGGCATTGTGGTTGTTTGTCTATAACTCTTGTTGATACAACTCCTGCTTACTCCTAAACGGTCTTTCAAAAATTTTAACATGGTATCAGAGGTAGGTTCCTGGAGTGGATAAGCAGTGATCAACTAGAGTTGCCATCGTCTTTGTGAAGAAGAGACCACATAGATTGCCATGGAAGGTGGACACGCAAGAGGTCTTGGTATTGAACTCCTCACATCGACTAACTTTAAAAAATGGAAGTCATGTATGGAGAGTTACTTGCTTGGCGAGGATCTATGGGAGGTAGTTGGAGGAGAAGACACACAAGAGGTGTTTCTAGCAGGAGATAATATGGTAGAGGTGAGACTTTGGAGGAGGACGAATGCTAAGGCAGAGTTCACTCTCAAGAGGGCTATCTCACCGGAGCTGTTTGATCACATCATCGGATGTAAATCTGCTGCTGAGATTTGGACATCCTTGGATGGGTTGTTCAATAAGAAGAATGTAGCGAGGCTACAATATCTTGAAAATGAGTTGGCGAAAGCCTCTCAAGGTGATCTTTCTATTTCCACCTTCTTTCTCAAAATGAAGAACCTCACAGCAGAGATTTCTGCGTTGGACCCTAATGAGCCTATCTCTGAGGCAAAACTGAAGAGGCATATCATTCGCGGGTTGTGGAAGGAGTATCTTGCCTTTGTGACTTCATTTCAGGGTTGGGCAAATCAACCGTCATTGTTGGAGCTGGAGAACCTTCTTGCTTCGCAAGAAAGTTTAGCAAGACAGATGCAGGGGTTTCTATCTCTGGGGGAGAAAGTGATGTGATGTTCTCTGGGAAGAAGAAGAAGAAAAGGGAGAAGAAGAAGTCGGGTCATGATGGACCCTCCACTTCAAGTCAGCAAGATAGAGGCTATGCCCCTAAGTCTGATGGGAAGAAGAAAGGAGAGGGACCGAGGTGCTTTAGATGCAATAAGACCAGGCACTTCAAGAAAGATTGACGGGTGAATCTTCAGCCGGGACATGCAGTGGAGAAGGAGATGCCAAAGCCTGATGAAGTTGGATGGGGAGGAGCCTTTGTGTCTAATATAACGGGGATGCATGTTAAGGCCTTGGCTTCCATCAACTATGATGAGGACTGGATTGTTGATTCATGGTGTGGGCATCACCTCATCGGGGATGGATCAAAGTTCTCTTCTTTGGCGCCTTACTCAGGTAACAATGCTATCATTACGGCTGATAATTCTATTCATCCAGTAGAACACGAAGGTGTTGTCTCTCTGAGCAGTGATAAGGGTCCACTCACGTTGAGGATTGTTTATCACGTGCCTGGTATGAAGAAAAATCTCTTCTCTGTGACCAATGCGGTCGACGCCGGTTATCACGTTCTGTTTGGCCCAACAGAAGTGAAGTTTCTTAAAATTCAACCGGAGATAAAGGGAGATGTTATTCATGTCGGCAAGAGGGTGAAGGACTTGTTTGTTTTATCGACAAGTACCTATGTTGATAAGATGAGGACCAATGATGGCGCGGCCATCTGGCATGAAAGGTTGGGGCATGTAGGCATGGAAAAATTGAAGGCTATAGCGGTAAGGGGCCTTGTCAATGGCTTGCCTAGCTTGTCCTCCTATGGAGACGGTCATGTCTACGAAGGATGTCAGTTTGGTAAGTCTCATCGACTTCCGTTTGACAAATCGCAAACAAGGTGCAAAGTGTTGTTGGAGTGCATCCACGGTGATTTGATGGGACCGACTGCCACCCCAAGCCTTGGAGGCAACAAATGCATGTTGGTGTTGATTGACGATTACACCAGATATGTCTGGGCGTATTTTTTGAAGGAGAAGTCGAATGCATTTGCAAAATTTGTGGAGTTCAAGGAGCTGGTTGAAGGCCGGCTAGGCCTGCGGGTTAAAAAACTTAGAACTGACAATGGTGGGGAGTTCACCTCTGGTGAGTTCTCAAGTTTTTGCAGGAAGCGTGGCATCAGGAGAGAGCTTACTTGTGCTCATACTCCACAACAGAATGGCGTTGCCGAGAGGAAGATCCGTCATCTGACGGAAACTTGCAAATGCTGGCTTCATGCTAAGAGTATCCCAAAGTCCTTCTGGGCGGAGGGAATGTCTTGTGCAGCTTATGTCATCAACAGGTTGCCTTTAAGTCCTATCAACATGAAGACCCCTCACGAATTGATGTTCAAGGAGAAGCCGAGTGTTGCACACCTTCGGGTGTTCGGGCCAACCTGCTATGTGCATATTGCTGATGCTCTTCGGACAAAGCTAGATGTGAAAGCAAGGAAGCTAGTCTTTGTTGGGTATGATGAGCGGAAGAAGGGATGGAGATGCATGGATCCTGAGACACGGAGGTCAATTGTTTCTCGGGATGTGGTGTTCGATGAAGTGACTTCCTACAAGGGGAGTTCAGGAGTTGAGCTACCAGAGGGCAGGGTTGATGAAGGAGGAAAAGCTGCGGGAAGTCTTCAAGTGGAGTTGCCTGTTTCACCAGGAGCTCCAGCTGTGTCAAGCTCTGAGATGGAAGCTTCAGGTTCTGGGAGCAAGGGGAGCGATGCTCCAAGTTCGTCTGGAAGAGGAGCTTGCACAGAAGAAGCAGCTGAGGAGGTGATTAGTCAGGAGCAACCTCTTAGGAGGTCGAAGAGGACTATTCAACCACCAGATCGATACACAGGAGGGAACATGGTGAACTTTGTTTCATGTTTCTTTGCTGGTCCCCTGGATGAGAGGGAGCCGTCGAGCTTTGAGAAGGCCAGAGGCGTGAAGGAGTCGGACATTACTATGCAAGAAGAGATGGCAGCTCTCGAGAAGAATGAGACCTGGTCTCTTGTGCCCAAGCCCAAGGGCACCACTCCTATGACATGCAAATGGGTCTACAAACTCAAGAAGAAAGCTGACGGCAGTATCGAGCGTTACAAGGCTCGCCTTGTAGCTCGCGGGTTCTCTCAGCAGTACGGAGAAGATTATGAAGAGACGTTCAGTCCAGTGGCAAAGATGACTTCGGTTCGATTTGTTATTGCCTTGGCGGCTTCAAGTGGTTGGGAGATTTGGCAACTCGGCGTGAAGAATGCCTTCTTATATGGCGATATTGACAAGGATATCTTCATGATCCAACCGCAAGGCTTCATCTCGAAGGAGTATCCAGACTACATCTGTAAGTTGAAGAAGGCCCTGTATGGGTTGAAGCAAGTGCCTCGAGCGTGGTATGGGAAGATTGCAGAGTATCTCTTATTCTGCGGATTCTTTGCTTCAGACTCTGATTCTAGCTTGTTCATCAAGAAGGAGGGGTGCTTCGGGTGATCATGCTGTTGTATGTGGATGACATGATTGTCACCGGGAACTCGAAGGAAGCCGTTGCAAGACTCAGGGTTGAGCTTGCTATCAGATTCGAGATGAAGGATCTGGGGGAGCTCCACCATTTCCTTGGACTCGAGGTGCAGAGGCGGGAGAGCGGAGTGCTCATTTCTCAGGCTGGCTATGCGGAGCAGATTGTTCAGCGATTCGGCATGGAGGAAGGGAAGAGCATCTCTATACCTCTGGAGCAACATCATAAGCTTCAGAAGGATGAGGGAAGAGTTTTATCTGAACCGTTGGTATTCCGAGCTCTGGTTGGGAGTTTGATCTACTTGACGATCACAAGGCCAGATATTGCTTATGCAGTTGGCAAGGTGAGTCGGTACATGGCGGAACCACGAAAACCTCATCTTCTGGCGGCAAAAGGCATCTTGAAGTATGTGAAGTCTACCTCTGATTTGGGTCTCCTATATAGGAGAGGGTCAAGCTTGGAGTTGCATGGTTTCATGGATGCTGATTATGGGGGAGATGTGGATGATCGGAGATCAACATCTGGTTATGTCTTTATGACGTGCCCCACAGCTATCTCTTGGTGCAGCAAGAAGCAAGACTCGGTGTCTGTTTCTACCACAGAAGCGGAGTACAAGGCTTCGGCCTTGGCAGCTCAGGAAGCCGTTTGGCTCAGGAGGTTGGTGGAGGACGTTCATCAGGAGGTTCGAGGTCCCATCTTGCTACGCGGGGACAATGAGAGTGCTCTCAAGCTGGTTAACAATCCAGTCTGTCACGCGAGGACCAAACATATAGAGATTGAGCACCATTTCATTCGTGAAAAGGTGTTGGGAGGATCTCTTATGGTCGAGCATGTTCGGAGTGCGGACAATGTCGCAGACATCTTCACAAAGCCGCTGGCAAAGGGACCGTTTACACGGTTAAGGAAGTTGCTCGGGCTAGTTTCCACTTCCCACTTCAAGGGGGAGTGTTGAAATTATTGAAGTAGAGAATAAGAAAGTCCGGTCGATCTGAAGGCTGGAGACCGCGCGGTCTGCGCTGGTGCTCTGGCGGTTTGGTTCTGCGATCTCTCCCTGCTTGTTGGTCCTGGCAGACTGCTGGTTCTGCCGGTCTGTTCTTTGTAGATGCGGCTTGTTCCCGAGTAGGTCTGCTGGTTGGCCTATCTTCCTTGTTGGAAGACCGGGTTGGTTGTTCTTTATGACCGTCTATCCGGGCAGTCTGTCCTGGCGATCTGGAGACTTGTCCTAAGTCGGCCAGTTGGTTCCTGGTTTGCTCCTGGTGGTTTAAGGGAGGAGTTCCATTGTGATCGCGCGGCTTGTGCGCGGTCTCGTGTTCGCACGATCTGTGCGCGACCTTGTCTGCTGATCTGCGTCTTGGTCGGGTATTCGTCTAAGAGGTCTGATCGCGCGGTCTGTCTTATGAGACCGCTGGCGATCTGACGGGTGGTGATTGTATCTCTTCTGTACGGTGACGACATCCGTCTACCCGCCTATAAAAAGAGGTGCAGGGCCCGTCATTCCATAATAAGAATTGTAAGAACAAGAGCCCGGATTGTTTCTTGCGGTCTCAAGTTTGAAGTCGCACGATCTCGGAAGAGAGCTAACCGTTTGTTGTGTTCGCAGGTTTGCGGTCAACAGGTTGCGGTCTCCTTCCTTGGTGATTTCCGGTGGCTTGAATAAATAGTTCGTCTGCGGTCTGTCAGCGAACTGGTTTATTGTGTTCTTGTGCTGTTCGCAGCGAGCTCAGTGATCAGGCGACCTTCATCGGTTAGGCGGTCTGAGTTGCGGTCTGGCGACAGCTTCAGTTCTTTGTTCCAATAAGCTTCAGTTCGTGTGGTCTGAGGTGCGGTCTTGCAGTGCTGGTAGTCTGTCCAGTTTCTGTTCGTGCGATCTCAGGTCAAGTCGGGCGAGTTCTGGAGTGGTGCAGCTTATGCGGTCTGAGCTTGTCTAGCCGCCAGCTTTGCTTTTTGGTGTGTTTTGTTCTTCTCATCTCTGTGATTCTGATGAATCATGTCTCGCCATGTATACCTCGCAATGTAAATGAAGATTGTGTTTCAATAAAGTTTCTTGTGTTGCTGGGTGGCATTGTGGTTGTTTGGCTATAACTCTTGTTGATACAACTCCTGCTTACTCCTAAACGGTCTTTCAAAAATTTTAACAAAAACTCCCTCTTGAAGAACTTCTGAAGTTGGAGACGAAGATCCGCTTTTGAATAAGCGTTGTAGAAGCGGACTTCGTTTGGATCCGGCGTGAAGAGATTCTCCTTCAGAAATTCGCAGAACTTTGGTAGGACATCAACTTTCGGCCAAGGCAGCCTCTGGAATTCTAGCACTCAATCTCTCTCTCTCTCTCTCTCTCTCTCTCTCTCTCTCTCTCTCTGATGTCTCTATGAAATGAGAGAAGAGGGGTCCTATTTATAGCCTCAGCGCTAGCGCCTGCGCTAGTGGTACCGCCGACGCTATCCCATTTTAGGACATATTCTGCGCGGCGGAATCTTCAATCCGAGGAAATAATTCTCTCTTGCCGTCTGTGCTTCGCGCTACCGCCTGCACTATCAGATACCGCCAGGTGGTATCTCCTTCTATATATGTTAAGGCCAGCTTGCATCTCAGCGGTTTCCCTTCCCAGTGGTTTCTTCTCAGCGTCTCAGCGGTTTCGTCTCAGCGGTTCCGTCTCAGCGGTTTGGTTTCGTCTCAGCGGTTCCTTAGCGCTAGCGGTACCGCCGGCGCTAGTAGGAGTTTTGGATTTGATGGCTCAAATTTGGGGGCAACCTTCTTATGTAATCCTTGAGTCATATGGACTTTGTTTTCCTACACACTTAAACACACAATATCAAATACACATAGGATTTGTTATTCTCAAACCTAGGAGATGCGGAAGACCATGTTCCAATAGGACCTATTTGGTCCTATCTCCACTCAGAGCTTAGCATGTAAGTCCTATACTCTAGTCATTGTTGATGAATTTTCTAGATTTAGCTAGGTGTTCTTTCTAAAAGCTAAGTCAAAGACATTCAAGATTCTCTCAAGATTCATTAGACAGATTCAATCTGAATTCAACACTCAGGTTGCTGTGATTAAAAGTTATCATGGTACTGAGTTTGAAAATCAGTAAATGTGTAGATTCTGTGAGGATGAAGGGATAAGACAAAGCTTTTCAGCTCCTAGAACCCCCCCCCCCCCCCAACAAAATGGGGTGGCTGAAAGGAAAAATAGAACTTTAATTGAATCAGGAAGGACATTATTGGTTGAATCCAACTTGCCAAAGTCCTTTTGGACTGAGGCAGTGAATAGAAGTCTCATCCACAAGACAAAGTTGAATACTCCTATGAGTTATTGAAGGGAAAGGCACCTATAGTCACTTACTTTATGATCTTTGGTTGTACTTGCTTTATTCTAAACAATGGGAAGAGTCATCTTGCCAAATTGACAAAAAGGCTGATGATGGAATATTTTTGGGATATTCCTCATCAAGCAAAGCATATAGGTGTTATAATAAAAGCTCTCTCAAAATTGAGGAGTCCGTGCGTATGGTCTTTGATGAAGCTAACATGTTTTATTAGGGGAAGGAAACTTCCACCAGCACTATTTTGCAAGAAGAAGACAAACTTGCAGTTCAAGTTGAAAGACTCAGCATCATGGATCATTAATCAGAGTGTCACGACAAAGGGAAACAGAAAGTTGACAATGATTCAGATGAAGACTCTGTTGCAGATGAAGATGAGCTTACAGCACCTAAACTGCCAGTCACTGAGATCATTCTAGAGAATAAAGATGGTGCTCCCACAGTCAATGAGCAAGTGGAACTTCATGAAGAAGATAATCCCCTAAATAACTCAACAAGGACCAGGATGACCCTAAATGATCATCCTTCAACACAAGTTATAGGATATTTGACAGTGCAAGTCAAGACAAGTATTGGGAAAAACCCTTGTGATTTATCTAAAAATTTACTTAAAGTAATTTCATCATTTAGGTTATATTATCCACATTGTATAGAAAGGGTAAAATGGTCATTAGATGTCCTAGGATGTCACACTCACCTTAGAGTGTTAAGATAAGCACAAATTTAGTTGAGTTAAAACTTGCAACGAATAGAACTCGATGCAACTTTGACTAGATGTCGACGTAACTCTGACAGAAAGTAGAAGTAACTCAATCTGTCTGTCGAAGTATAAGTGAAGTCGACGCAACGTCGAAATGATCTCGACGCAGAATACAGGGCTTGTCAAAGCTATATTAGAAGTCGACGCAACTTCGAAATGAACTAGACGCAGAAGGAAGAGTCTGTCGAAGCCATCTTAGAAGTTGACGCAACTTTGGCTTCAATTCGACGCAGAAGATAAAATTCAAGTCCAAGTCTTCAACTCGACGGATACGTCGATAAGTAATCGATGCAACGTCGACATCTGAGTTCAGCCAGAGCTAAGAAGGAATTCGAAGGAACTTCTATAAGAACTCTGAGGTCCGTCGATATGAAGAAAGATGAAGTCGACGCAGCGTCGAGTACAGATAGAGATAGAAGTATTTTTGCTATCCTTTCTAATACCTTTTCAGAAGGTCTACAAAGTTGAAGACAATTCTCCAACGGCTCGTTTATTGCCAAGAATAGAATGGAGTATTTCAGGATACAACAAAAAACATTCTTGGAAGTTATTCAAATCAGATGGACGGGTCGGGAACAAAAGTAGTAGGTAAAATCAATTGTCCAATGGACATTCCTTCTAAGGACAGTCCAAAAGAAGAAAGAAATTCAAACTCCAATCATAGAGAATAAGTAAAATTCAAACTCCAATCATAGAGAATAAGTATGCTGAGAGGAGAAGAAAATCATAAAAATTGATCATATAATTCCATCTAAAAACAGGGTCCACTGGTTCTTCCACCTTCAATCCTAAGACAGAACTGAAGAAGATCTGGTCTGCACAGCAAAAGAGAACAACAATAGTGCTTCTTCTACTTCCTCATCACATAGCAGCAAGTCCACAAAAGTGTAGAGAATCAGGATCAAGCTAATAACTCTTGCAATCATCACTATCATAAGCAAGGGTTCAGCATATTCAGATCCTGAGATAATCAGAAGCAACAAGCATTCAAATAGAAAGCTTCTGAAGAATTCTTACAGAAGAATTCTATTCCACTCTTTCTTCTCCTTCTACTATTTTCTTTCTTCAACTGTAAAAGAGTTTTAAGACTCCCTCTTTCAAAGGATTCAGTGGTTCTAAGAGTCTCCTTATCAAAAGACTTAGTGGTTCTAAGAGTCTCCTTATCAAAAGACTTAGTGGTTCTGAGAGTCTCCTTATCAAAAGACTCGGGCATAGTTATTGCAATCCTACCAGGGAGGTAGAAGAGTGGACTACCCACATTTTGGGGAACCACTAGAAAAATTGTGTGTCTTCTGGATTGAATTTTAGTGCTGTCCAGTTTACTGCTTGTCTAGTTTATATTTCATGTACTTTCTTTACTCTGAATTGGTATTGTTGACTGCATAATACTTAGTATTTTTATTGTGTGTGCACATTTAGTATAAAAGATTTTAAATCTCTATTCACCCCCCTCCCCCTTAGAGAATACTCAGAGGCACACTGTGCACTTTCAATTGGTATCAGAGCCAGGTTGATCATTAAAAGGTTAACACATTGATCAAAAGATCTCCTCACTCTTATTTTTTTATTAAAAATAAACTAAAACTATTTTCTAAAGAAAATGAGTTCTAAGGACTATGCATCAACAAGACCACTAGTGTGTAACTTGAATAAGTTTGCACTCTGGAAGGCCGGAATAAAGCTTATATGAACTCTATTGATGAAGACATCTTTAATGACATTATTTCAGGCCCCCCAGCACCAGTCAGAAAAGATGCAAGTGGGACAGTAACACATGAAATTGTCCCTAGAGCAGAGTGGACTGAAGCTGAAAAGAAGGCGAAGGCATGTGATGTCAAAGCCATGAATATTCTGGTATTAACTATGTTTGATGACATATTCCAGAAGGTTGTTGACTGCAACTCTGCTAAGGAAATTTGGGAATCTCTTTCCAGATTAGTTGAGGGCATCTCTGATGAAAGAAAGAACAGAAAGTCCCTTCTCATATCCCAATATGAGAACTTTCAGAAAAAGGCTGAGAAAAATGTAGCAGAGATGCATGAAAGATTCAGCACCATCATAAATGAGCTAAAAGGATTATACAAGGAAATTTCTCTGACAAAATTAATGACAAACTCCTCATGTACTTCCCAAGCACATGGGACTCAAGAATCTGGGCTATCAAAGAGTCCAGATGTCACAGAGAAATATCCAGAGATGCTCTGTTAGGCAAGCTCAAGTCCTATGAGCTCCTACTAAAAAGCAGGTCTGAGTTAGAAGCAAACGTGAAACTCTCAACTCCTAAGTAGAGAACAATTGCTCTGAAGGATGCTGAAGAAGAGCCTTCCATCTCTGAGGAAGAGATGTTCAATCTCTTGGCCAGATGATTCAAGAGATGGGTCAAGACAGAAGACTCCAAAAGAAAGGAGAGGAGTTCAAGCAAACCAAGGTGAAAGTGCACAATTAACCTCACTAGAATTCTCTAGAGGGGGGGTGAATAGAGATTTAAAAATTATTTTGTGCAAAGTTAATATATATGTGTATGATCACAGATTAGAGCTTCCCACACACCAACAAGAATTAAGCAAGAAAATAAAGTAAAGGCAAGAAAATAAATCACAGCACAACACAAGAAAATATAGTGGTTCCCCAAACTTTGGGTAGTCCACTCTTCTACCCCCTTGGTAGGAATTCACTATCTTGCACTGAGTCTTTTGATAAGGAGACTCTTAGAACCACCCTGAGTCTTTTGACAAGGAGACTCTTAGAACCAACTGAGTCTTTTGACAAGAAGACTCTTAGAACCAGTACACTGAATTTTTTTGGAGAGAGATTCTAAAAACTCTTTTACAATGTTTAAGTGAGAAAGAAAGAAAGGAGAAGAAATAAAAACAAGAAAGAATCTTCTTCCTAGCAAGAAGATTGGAAGCACAAGAAGTGAATTGAATCTTTCTTCTATAGAGAGAAGAAGATTAGTAGCCTTTCTCTCTTTGTGAGAGCTATCAGACTTTGCAGCAGTGTGACTTCAAAAGCAGAAGAAGAAGAAGTGCTTGAATGTTGCTGCAGAGCTTTTTCTCAATTTCTCTCTTTTCTCTTGGGAGCTTTTCCTCTATTTCAAATGTGTGTGGTAGATCACTCTTCTATATTTTCTGTCGACCTCCTCTTTATTTATAGCTCTGTTAATTCAAAATAATACTATAGGAGGATAATCAATTAGCAGTTAGAGAGAATAGAAAGAAAAAATGTTTCCATAATGTTTATTTCTGTAGAAGGAAAGAATGAATTCTGATTTCAAATAAAATCCAAAATAGAGTTAATCAGATTAGCCAAGAATCAAATAGAAGGAAAGAATGATTCAGAACGGCTATAAAATATTAATATTATTCCATACAAATCAAATTTACTGAAAGAAGGAAAGAGATCTGGCGCATATTTAAGTCTGTCAAATAAATCGGCGTGCGTCGATTGCCATTCGACGCAAGTGTCGAGTACATCCTGTCTGGACGTCGAGAGGTGAATAAGGAAGGTGCGTCGACTAAGGTGCGTCGACTTCACTAGTTGCGTCGACTAGAAATCAGAGTAACGTCGACAACACATACGTCGAAATCTTCCTAGAGTTACTTCGACTTAATCTGAAAGAAACGTCGACTACATTTCGACGTTGCGTCGAATACTATTCGACGCATATTTACTTAGCCTTGTTTTTCATTCTTGGAATTCATATTTGACTCATTTTCAGGGGTTAAGAGAAATCATTTTCCCAACAATCTCCCCCTATTTGTCTTAACCCTTCTTAGAGAGAAATTTTATTAGCATATAATTAACATAGCAAAGCATTTGTAAAGATAATGAAGATTTCACACAATCAGAAGAGAATATATAGACAAACTTCATGTTCAGACCAATCACAAAGTAAAGTATGTGAAACATTGTTTTTAAGTATTATTCAGGAGGAGTAGGAGGAGTTTTTCTTTTTCTCTTGAATACTATTGTGGATTGCTCTTTCCCAGTAGCAGGTGATTCCCTCAGTTCCCCCTGGGTTTCAGCCACTTGCTCCCCCTGAGTCTCAGCTCCCCCTGCCCCTGACTCCTGAGCCCCTTCTTCAGCCATTACAGCATCAGCTTCATTTCCTTTTTCAGTTCCAGCAGCTGGTTCATTTTCTTCTTGATTTATAGCAGTAGTCAATTCTTTCTCACCTTCTTCCTTTTCAGGCTCATTTTCTTCTCTGCTTCCCTCCCCTTGCAGTAGTACCACTTGGTCTTCAGCCTCTCTTGCTATGCTGAGTACCTCAATTGTTTGTTCATCAATATGGAGCTCAGGTACTAACTCATTCCCAATTGTCTTGAGCAGTGCAAGACTGTCAGATTTTGAAGAAGAAGGGGATTTGTGAGAAGGAGATTTAGGATTGGAGGGCTGAATTTCATCTAGATTCTCCCCCTTCTTGACCTTCTTGGCCAAGGAGGTTAAGAAAGACTTAGTCACTCTAGAGGAAGAGAGAGATGACTTTAGATCTTGCACAGAGGCACTGACCCCATATATTTGGGTGTGCATGTGAAGGATGGAGGAATGAATCTGGGAGCAATGCTCATCTAGCATTGCTTGGAATCTTTGAGCTGTGGATTATATGCACTGGGTGATGAGAGCCTCAGTGGATTCAGATGGTTGATGGTGTGAGAGATGATGAGGTGATGGTGGAGGAGGAGGAGAGGGTAGTCTATTATCTGGATGAGGTGTATCTGAATGAGGAGGTGGAGGGATAGAAGAAGGCTGAGCAGGTGATTGAGGAGGTATTGGTGAGGATGATGCTGGGACAGAAGATGTGACTGTTTGAGAAGGAGGAGGAGGAGGAGGAGGATGAGCAGGAGAGATAGGAGGAGATGGAGTATTTTCAGGGATGGAACCAGGCTTGGGAATTTGCCTGGTCCATTTGGAGAAGAGGGCAATGGACATCCTCTTTCCAGGAGGGATAGGAATTCCTTTTGACCTGCAGAGATCAGGGAAGGAATAGAAGAGAACCTGACTCATGATTCTCATATAAGCATTTTCCTTGTGGGAATATTTGGAGGCTATCATTTTGAGAAGACAGCTAGCCCAATCCACCTTCTTCTTCAGCACAAGGGCCCCCATGATGTTCAGCTGCTGTTTGGGCACTGCATCATGGGCTGAAATCTTGCATAGCAGTATCTTCCCTACTATATCTGCTAGCAATCTGTACTCATCTAAAAAGTCTATCTTTTTCAGATGGATTGGTCTGTCTTTTGAGAATTTCATGGTGGAGAGCACATGCTTGATTTCATCAGGTGTGAGGTCAATGGATTCATCACCTAATAGGGGGATAATTAAGACTTATTTAGTCATTCTTCTCAAACTTATTTTCTTCCCCTTTTTCATTTAAATAAGGATGATATTAGGATATACCTGATGGAAGATCAAAGGTGGCCCTAACATGTTCTGCTGAGATTGAGACAGGTGTCTCATATAGTGTTCCCTGGATTTCTCCTTGTTCAGATATCTGAACATGAGTCAACAGCTCTGTGAGCTCTGTTTCCAGTAGCTTGCACCTTGTGGAGATGAGTTTGTCTAATCCAGCTTCTGTGAAGAGAGCAATGATGCTCTTGTAGTTTTCTGCGGCAGCCTGGAAGGACTCAAGGTCAATGTCGAACCCAGAATTTATCTTTGGAGCCATTGTAGATCAGTGGGAAAGAGAGAGAAAGAGACGGCTGGACGGAGGAGCAAGGAGAATGAAAGATGCAGAGGTCGTGAAGGTTTCTAACTGAAGAGTCTATTTACGTCAGGTGAAGCGTCGAAACAGGACTCAATTCGAGGCTTATTAGGTACTACAGTGGATGTGACCGAAAATGATTCAGCCTTGCCGCTCGTTTTTATGAAGTCGACGTTACGTCGAGTGGGATTCGAAGTGAGCGACGATATAGTCTGCTTTGGGATGAAGAGATTTCTAGTCGATGTACGCGTCGATAATAGTCGACGTATGCGTCGATTATGCCTATTGATCTGAGTCGTCGACGGTGCGTCGATTAGAAGTCGACGTGACTTTTGATTTTTCAGAACCACTCTATGTTCTTATTTCTTGTTGTCTCTTCCTAGTCCTAAAGTTTTCTAAGTCAGCCTAGGACAAATTTTCTTTTACAAATAATTTGATTAATTATGCCAACATTGTTTGGCAAGGTGGCCATTTTTGTTGCATATGTAACACTTGAGTATCTTGAGATTATGAAAGTTTGAGTTTAGACAGGGATGGTAGTATTGATTAGAATAAGAATCTTGATTTTGATAGAATCTTTGTTTAGGATGGAAGTTTTGTTTTGGATAGAAACTATGGTTATGGAAAAAATTTTGATTAGGATGAGAATTTTGTTTACTAAGTTTTGGGTAGAAATTTTGGTTAGAATAGAGATGTTGATTAGGATAGAAATCATGATCAGGATGAATGGGTCCTGAATGGGGGTTAGGGTGAAAGGTTTTTGGAGGAAAGGTATTTAAGTTGCTCTGAACTTTTGTGCGTCGATATCCATTCGACGCATGTTGATAGTCGCGTCGATTTGTACTCGGCGCTTCCTCCAGATGGCGTCGATCTGATTTCGACGCATAGAAAGGGTTGCGTTGATTGGAAGTCGACGTACTTTTGTTTAAGCGTCGAGAAGAGATTGATGCATCTGAGAGGTTGCGTTGAGTAGAGGTCGACGCACTATCATGCATGCGTCGATATGAAGTCGACGCAACTGTATCTTCATAAATTTCTATTTTACCTTTTTCTGTTTTTACTCCTTTATGTGTTGTTTCTCTTGGATTAGTTGTCACTTCAGATGAAGTTTCTGAGTTATCAACTGAATAATATGATGTCTCATCAAATCCCTTTATTTCTTTGAAGGATTTTTCTTCCTTATCTTTTGGGTCTTTTTCTTGGTTTGTCAATTTGACAGGTTTAGTGAATTTTACAGGGCTCATCCAAGCAGGTTTGTTGGATGGAATTAGGCTGATTGAGTGATCAGCCCCTAGCCCAAGATGTTTGTGTCTTATTGTTTGTTTTTCAGTGATTTCCTTAAGAGTTTGGCTTCTCATTTTTATTGATTCTTCAAAGGCTTTTGCCTGGGTTACTTTATCCTTAAGGAACTGATTTTCTATTCTAGCCTTTTCTATTTCCTTTTCTATTCTGCTAGCTATTGATTCATAATCTTTAGAGGATTTAATTTATGTGTTTCTCTGGTTTTTAGCTACATTGATTTGTTCTTTTAGATCTTTAATTTCTTTTGTTGCTTTTAGTTGATCTAGATACATTCTCATAAAATCATTTCTAAAGTTATCACTTTGAAAATCTATTTCATCAAACATGCTTACCTCATCCTCATCCTCAGATTCCTCTATGAGAATGAGGTTCTTTTCTTTTTCATCATCAGAAGATATGCTTTCTTCTGATCCTGTTTCACTCCATGATTTATCATCATTCTTTGAGTCTTTAAAGGCCATCAAGCATAGGTCTTCTTGCCTAGATTCTTCATTGTCACTCTTAGAGGATGAACTATCCTCAGAGTTTGTTTCACTCCAGACTTCTGCAATGAAGCCTCTTTCTTTCTTCTTCCCCTTTTTCTTCAGATCTTTCTTTTTCAGATCCTTTTCTGTTTCAGCATTCTCTGGACATTCTGGAGCAATATGTCCAGGTTTCCTGCAAGAATAGCAAATAATTTCTTTAGTGGGGGTTTTGTCATACCTTGGTTTTGACTCCCTCCTTTTTGATCCATCTGTCTTGACCCATTTCTTTAATCTTCTGTCCAAGAAACTGAATAGTTCTTCTTCAGTGACAGGGGTTCCTTCTTCTGTTGCCTTTAGAGCAATGTTCCTGCCTTTTGAGGAAATTGGAGTGTTTTCTCTTCTTTCCTTCTCTTCTCTAGTTTTCAGCAATTGTTCATAGGATCTGAGTTTTCCTAAGAGAGCATCTGTTGAAATCTCTTTTTGTCCTCTTGTGTCTCTTATTGCCCATATTCTTGAGTCCCATGAACTAGGGAGACTCATTAACAATTTGTCATTAATCTCAGTGAGAGAGATTTCTCTGTCCAAGTCTCTTAGTTGATTGATGATCAGACTGAATCTGTCATACATTTCAGAGATGCTTTCTTCAGCCTTCTTTTGGAAGTTCTCATATTGAGAAATCAATAGAGCCTTTTTATCTTTCTTTTCATCAGCACTTCCTTCCACCATCTTTGTGAGAGCATCCCAAATTTCTTTGGATGATTCACAGTCAACAACCTTTTGAAAAATGTCATTTGAGAGAGTTGAGACAAGTATGTTCATGGCCTTTAGATCATATGTTCTTGCCTTCTTTTCATCTTCTGTCCACTCAGATCTTGGAACAAGTGTTTGTGTGACATTGCCATTTGCATCCTTTCTATAAGGCTTTGGGGGACCTGTCATAGTAATATTAAACAAGTCAGCATCAATGGAATTCATATAAATTCTAATTCTTGTTTTCCAAACTGCAAACTTTTCAAGATTGCACATTGGAGGTCTGGTGGAAGCATAATCTTTGATTTGTGCCATATGATAAAATAGTTTTGAAAAATATATATATATGAGAGGTAGGATCTTTTTGATCAAGGAGTTATCCTTTTTAGATCAACCTGGCTCTGATACCAATTGAAAGTGCACAATTAACCTCACTAGAATTCTCTAGAGGGGGGGTTAATAGAGATTTAAAAATTATTTTGTGCAAAATTAATATATATATGTGTATGATCACAGATTAGAGCTTCCCACACACCAAAAAGAATTAAGCAAGAAAATAAAGTAAAGGCAAGAAAATAAATCACAGCACAACACAAGAAAATATAATGGTTCCCTAAACTTTGGGTAGTCCACTCTTCTACCCCCTTGGTAGGAATTCACTATCTTGCACTGAGTCTTTTGATAAGGAGACTCTTAGAACCACCATGAGTCTTTTGACAAGGAGACTCTTAGAACCAACTGAGTCTTTTGACAAGGAGACTCTTAGAACCAGTTAAGGCTGAGCATATTATTCGAAACTCGAAAGTCGCTCGAAAATCGCTCGAATATTGAGCCGAATCGGAATCGGTTACAATTGATTCGACTCAATTTGAGTTGATTCAATTTGACTCGAATCTGATTTCGAGTCGATTTCGAGCCAGCCCTGAATCGCTCGAAATATGATTCGAATCAACTCGAATTGATTAAAAACAATATGTATTTATTAATATATTATTATTTTAAAATTATTAACACTAAATTTTAAACTCAAATACAAATATTGAAGGCTTTAAGTGTTTCATTTGCTAAATTTAAAAGTTTCCCAATTTAATTTCGAGTCAACTAGGAATAAAGAGAAAATTTGCTCAATTTCGAGCCAACTTGATCCGATTTCGAGTCATCTAAATTCAATTTCGAGCCAACTCGATTCGATTTCGAGCCAGCTCGATTCGATTTCGAGCCGGCTCGGAATCGAGTCATTTCGAGCCGAGTCGGCTCGACTCGAAATCGATTTCGATTTCGAGTCGATTTCGAGACGAGTCCGACTCGAAAATTTCGATTTCGAGCCGAGCCCAAATCGCTCGAACTCGACTCGATATCATCCCTAGAACCAGTACACTGAATTTTTTTGGAGAGAGATTCTAAAAACTCTTTTATAATGTTTAAGTGAGAAAGAAAGAAAGGAGAAGAAATAAAAACAAGAAAGAATCTTCTTCCTAGCAAGAAGATTGGAAGCACAAGAAGTGAATTGAATCTTTCTTCTATAGAGAGAAGAAGATTTGCAGCCTTTCTCTCTTTGTGAGAGCTATCAGACTTTGCAGCAGTGTGACTTCAGAAGCAGAAGAAGAAGAAGTGCTTGAATGTTGCTGTAGAGCTTTTTCTCAATTTCTCTCTTTTCTCTTGGGAGCTTTTCCTCTATTTCAAATGTGTGTGGTAGATCACTCTTCTACATTTTCTGCCGACCTCCTCTTTATTTATAGCTCTGTTAATTCAAAATAATACTATAGGAGGATAATCAATTAGCAGTTAGAGAGAATAGAAAGAAAAAATGTTTCCATAATGTTTATTTCTGTAGAAGGAAAGAATGAATTCTGATTTCAAATAATATCCAAAATAGAGTTAATCAGATTAGCCAAGAATCAAATAGAAGGAAAGAATGATTCAGAACGGCTATAAAATATTAACATTATTCCATACAAATTAGATTTACTGAAAGAAGGAAAGAGATCTGGCGCATATTTAAGTCTGTCAAATAAATCGACGTGCGTCGATTGCCATTCGACGCAAGTGTCGAGTACATCCTGTTTGGACGTCGAGAGGTGAATAAGGAAGGTGCATCGACTAAGGTGCGTCGACTTCACTAGTTGCGTCGACTAGAAATCAGAGTAACGTCGACAACACATACGTCGAAATCTTCCTAGAGTTACTTCGACTTAATCTGAAAGAAACGTCGACTACATTTCGACGTTGCGTCGAATACTATTCGACGCATATTTACTTAGCCTTGTTTTTCATTCTTGGAATTCATATTTGACTCATTTTCAGGGGTTAAGAGAAATCATTTTCCCAACACAAGGTTTGATAAAACTCCCAAACAAGAAATAACTTGCTTCTCTTGCAGAAAACCTGGGCACATTGCAATAGAATGACCTGAAGAGAAAAGGGACAAGAGCAACAAGAAGGAGCACAAGAAGAAATATTTTAGGAGGAAAGTTAAGAAGAATGGTAAAGGCTTCATTGCTGGAACCTTGAGTGACTCAGATTCTGAGTCAAGTTCCTCCTCATCTGACAGTGATGAAGATAGTGCAGCTGAAGAAGCCTATTTAATGGCTCTGGAAGATTCTACTGAAGAAAGTTAGGTAACTATATTTGATGACTTTGATTTCTCTTCAAAAGACTTTAAAGAATGTTTTAAAGATTTTTGCCAAGATTATATTAATAGCCAAAAAGAACTGAACACACTTAAAGAAGAACTAGAAGATCTTAGGAAAGACAATCAATATTCAATCAACTATGACTTAAGAAACCAGATGTATAGAAAAGAGGAAGAAATAGATACATTAACTAATGAAAATTCTGATTTAAGGAAAGAAGTTATAAAGGCAAAAGCCTTTGGAGACTCACTCAATGGGAGGAGTCAAAAGCTTAAGGACATCTCACAACATCTCTCCAAGAGATTTTGTTGGGAATATTACCCTCAATGTTCCCTTGATTTGAAGAGGCATCACTCACAATGCTAAGGACATATTGTATTTGATACATTCTATTTTTTTCTTAAGTATAATACAAGGAAATGATATTCCATACACTGGAATAGATTCAAAGATGTGATGTTTAATCAAGCTGAGAAACATGCCCTTAGTTCAGGAGAAATCAAATCCTGAGAGATGAAGAATTGTCTCAGCAGAACCGCTGAGACGAAGGGTCAAATCCGCTGAGACGAGCTCACTGTCTCACCGGATCCGCTGAGACGAGAAAGGAGCTGCAGATAGAAGAGATCTGGCGGTTCGTCGAACGTAGAACACAGTTCGTCGAACGCAGAACTCTAATTGTCTAACGCTGAGACGAGACAGAAGAAACAGTTGAGAATTGGCGTGTTCGTCGAACGCAGAACTCAGTTCGTCGAACGCTCAGATGAGTCAGAAGAAACAGCTGAGACTTGGTGTGTTCGTCGACCGCAGAACACAGTTCGTTGAATGCAGAGACAGAACAGAAGCCAGCGCTGAGACTTGGTGTGTTCATCGAACGAAGGATGAAGTTCGTCGAATGCAGAGTATGGCGAGTTCGTCGAACGCAGAGTATGGCAAGATTGTCGAACGCAGAGTATGGCAAGATCATCCAGCGCAGAGAATGGCGAGTTTGTCGAACGCATAGTATGGAAAGATCGTCGAACGCAGAGTATGGCGAGTTCGTCGAACGCAGAGTTTGGCTAGTTCGTCGAACGAAGTATGGCGAGTTCGTCGAAAGCGGATTGCGAGTTCTGTCCGTGGCGCAAGCTGCAGAATGTCAGTGTGTGGTCCACCAATCTCTCCCATACTTCTCAGAAGGACGGCTGAGAGCCGTTGAAGATCAAGGGTGTATAAAAGAAAGAGTTAGGGCACTTTTGAAGGCGCCGGTAAAGAAAGAACATTCCACTATTACATTGACGCCTGCCACTCTCGTCTTTCTCCTCCTACTCATTGAACAAGAAGAAGAAAACTGAGAGAGAAAGAAAGATCCTCCACAAGAAGGAGCAAGGTGATCTTCCATCCTTCAACAGAAGAGGAAGATCAGGTTGTAGCTTCCATCAACATCTCCAGCTACAAGAAAGCACCAGGTGTGCAGGAACTACAGGGGACTTCTTCTGCCGTCTACTGTAGTAAGCTTCAACAAAACTTTTACTGTAGGGCTTTTTGCCTGAGCTTGTAGGGCAATTTGCCTGAGATTGTAGGGCTTGTTGGCCTGAGTTTGTAGGGCTGAAGGCCTGAGCTAGTAGGGCTGTTTAGCCTGAGTTGTAGGGCATTATTGCCTGAGCTGTAGGAGGAGGATTCCTCTGAGGTAGGACCTGGAAGGGGTCTAAGTTGTAGGAGGTGGATTCCTCTGAGGTAGGGCTGTTTAGGCCTGAGTTTGTAGGACCTGATATGGTATGAGTTGTAGGATCAGTGGCTGATCTGAGGTAGGGCTGCTGTGCCTGAGGTAGGGTTGGGAAAACCTTAGAGATCCTTGTTGGAACATGGTTTTCTGCATCCCTTTGATTTGAGAATGACAAATCCTACTTGTATTTGATCTTGTTGCCATTGTGTTTTTAGCATGCAGGTTTGGACAGTTATGACACCAGGTTGCAAAAACAATGGTCTGGCACTAACAACAAGCTGAAGGATTGAATGTTATTTAACATCGGGCGTTAAGCTTAACGTTGGGCGTTAGCGCTAGACGAAAACTCCATTCGATGAAATGGAGGTTGCCGAAATGGAGGCTGACGAAATGTGTTCGACGAAATAAGAATTCCGTTCGACGAAAAGGAGTTCAACGAAATGTGAAGACCGTTCGACGAAGTTGTCGTCCAACGAAATAGGGTGAAGAAAGAAATTCAACGCCAGGCAATACTATCAACGCTGAGCGTTATGTGGTCGACGAATTTGGCAAGGAGAAAGCAGCAGTGATTGCAGGAGGAACGTTAGGAATGATTTTCCCAACACGCCGTGTTAGCCTTAACGCCAGCGTTGATATTGCCTAAAATAAATCATTACTAAAGTGCAGAATTTCCTTCCTCTTCTGAAGATCCAAGCCATTAATATATTGCTATACATGGTCAACGCCAGGCGTTAGGACGTAACGCCGGCGTTAGCTCAAATTCTATAAATCGGAGGATTTTGTCTTCTCCGATTACTGATTGTCAAGAGCCCTCTTCCAGCACTTCAGAAACCTTGTCAAGGCCGTATTTTCCATACCATCATCTCCCACACATATTCAAGCAAAGAATTCAAGGAGGACCGGATCAACGCTTACACAACGTGAAGAACGCACGCTTCAACTTCAAGAATATTCAGCGTGCCTTCGCCATCTCCAGAATTCTTCTAGGGAGTTTTTACTTGAATTTAATATTTGTCTTTTATTTTTATCTGTGTAATCAATTCGTGAATTCGCCTCGTGTTGGCGACTGGGTCTGGGTAGGACTTAGGGAGAAATTTTCCTCGTGTTGGCGACTAGGTCTAGGGAGTAGATCTAAGGGGTGCTCGAGGCCTTTCTGGGGATAGGAAGGCTAGAGAGGCTTGAGGTCGTATCTGGGGAGAGATCGGCTAAAGCCAACAGGTTCGTGGGGATATGAGTCGGTATTGAAAATAAAAAGAGTTTTCATATTTGTCGCCTCAATCTCTAGCGACATAGAGATTAAATTTTGTAATCAAGTTTATTAATGATAATCATGTCCTTTTTGATTTAATAAAATTGATTTGCTACTCTTTGTTTTATATTCACTATTATTCAAATAAAATATCAAGAGTTTTCTATTAAAGCTTAAAATTTTTAAAATCCTTATTCACCCCCCCCCCCTCTAAGGGCGCTTCAAGATCCAACAATCCTGAGGGATCTGTGTTGTAAGCTATTTTAGCTGAGTTTGGAGGATTTGGCCCTATCTAACACACTGTTAGAAGGGTGAAGGGGGAAAGTGAACTACCCATAGACACACTGTCTTGGGGAACCACTATAAACACTTATGTTTTTTCTGGGTGTGCTTGATTACTTGCTTAGAATAGCTTTAAACATCTAAATCAATCAAGTAAAATCAAAAGACCTATTCACCCCCCCCCCCCTCTAGGTGATTTAGACTACATCCTTTATAAACTCACAAGTGGTATCAGAGGGAGGTTGGTCAAGCAAGACATAGCTGTCTGACCAGATCCTACAAAGGAATAGTCAAATCACAATCCAAACAGGGAAGTGGCCAAGCTTGGTGAGACCCCCTCTCACACACTGTTTGGAAAGCTGCTCTCCTATGAGATGCAACTGTCTGCAAGAAAGGAAGAGGACACCTCAACAAGGGCTCAGGAAAGGGAGAAATCTATAGCTCTCAAAGCTGACAACTCCAAGATAAGCAAGGGCAGGATGGTGTTTCCTCCAAGGAGAAATGCTGAATCTGAAACCAGCACCTCAGATAGCTCTTCCTCTGATGAAGAGTTTGATGGCTTTTTAAGGCAGTTCAAGAAGATGATGAAAAGGAAGAAATGGAAGAATAAGCCCTCCTCATCATATCACAACAAGGAGGACAGCAAGGAGTCAAAGCATCACTCCGGGAATGACAGGTATAGATCCAACTCTAAATTTAATTCCTCTAAAGTTGTTTGATATTGTTGCAGTAAGCCAGGGCATGTCATTGCAGACTGCCCAGTCAAGAGAAAAGAGAAGGATGAGAAGAAGGCTCATCAGCCAAGAGGCAAGAAAGGAGAAAATTCCTTTCTAGCTAAGAAGGAAAGGAGCTAGAGTGAATCAGACTCCAGCTCATCAGAATCTGAAAAGGAAGAAGCCTACATAGGGTTATTTACTACTCAGGAGGACGAGGACTATCCAGCTGCCAGGATAGGAATCAGGGCCCCTCTATCACATTCAGACAGTGATATAGAGGAGGATGAAATCATTCAAGATGACCATGGGCTGATGGCACTAACTGAAGATGAGGACAGCCACAACAATTCAGAACATGAGCAGGTATTAATTCATTCCATATCCTCTTCTAATTATGAGACTGGTCCAGAATCTGTAGCACCTTCATCAGTTGGTGGAAGTGTTTCAGAAGCTGAGGTAGATGTCAATCAATTGATTGACAAGTATGATGCTCTCTTGGAAGCCATGAAGAGGAGCGAGAAGCTTGCCAATAGGCAAACCAAGGAAATTGCTTCCCTTAGAATGACTGAAAATGACTACACTGAAGCTACCTCCCTAGTGGCCTAGATGAGTAGACAGATGAGCCATTTAAAGGGGTTAACAATTGTGCGTAATTGAGCATTATTTCCCTGAAGAACAAGGTCATCAAGGACCTTGAGGAAAAGCTTGTGAAGGAGAAGAGCCTGGTGGCTCAATTTTGCAAGCCCAAATCCGTGCTCCCTATTATTGACACATTCTCCTCTCAGACCAATAGGAGAGGACTAGGATTCAATAAAATGGAAGTAGGAGAAGCGAGTGAAGAAAAGAGCAAGGGTAAGGCTAAGCCTCAAACCACCTTTCAAAAGGTGTTACTTCCTTCCAACAGGTATGACCATGAAAGCATGTATGGTCACTGGAAGAATGGGAGTTCCTAAAGGAAGGAAAATACACCTTCACATAGAGGAAGAAAGGGGATGGGATTGATTGCCATGAAGGCTCCCCATGAGGAAATTCAAATGGTCCAACCTGGACCTTTTGTATTTGGTACCTCAGCCCCCGCATTCAAGAATCAGGGTGCAAGCTCTTCTAAATCTAGTTCAGCAAAGAAAATTCCTGCTGTCAAATCTATTGATAAGGCTTGTTGCTCAGTGTCAGATGCAATCAGATCTTGTATGGCTGCCAAGCCAAAGCAGGCTGATTCCATCAGGACAAAGAGCATCAAGACAGCACATAGATTGACATTCAGTCAAATCATTGCTGAGAGAAATAGGAAGACTGCAGATGTCTCCCCTCCTGAACACAGGCACAGTAATGTTAATTCCTTAGGAAATGTTCAGAAGAGGAGATACAATATTCATGAATGTTGGTGCTGTGGTAAAGTGGGACACTTTGCCATAGATTGTTGGTATAATCCCAATGTATCTAATGCAAAGAAGAGTCTTCCTGCTAGGAGTGCAGCTAGTGTGAGATTTTCTCATCAGACTAACAGGCACCTAGGACCCAAAGTTTTTGGGGCTCCTAAGGATAACTAAACTTCTTCTTGCAGGTTAGTTCAAGTACCAGCCTAAGCCAAATTTGGTACTTGGACAGTGGGTGCTCAAGGCACATGACAGGAACAAGGAGTCTTCTACAGGACTACAAGCCTTTGAAAAATGGACCCAAAGTTATATTTGGGGGATCTGAAAAAGGAATCACCAAGGGATATGGTATGATATCCAATGGCATAGTCTCCATCACAAGGGTAGCTTATGTTGAAGGGTTGCAACACAACCTTGTAAGCATAAGTCAACTGTGTGACCTAGGCTATGTCATTGAATTCCACAATGACAAGTGCTTGATTAAAATGTCTAAGGACTTAGAGACTATTCTCTCAGGCACTAGGAGTGGGAATGTTTATTGCTTAGATTTTATTTGCAGTAATTCCCTTACATCTGTTTGTCTTGTAGCTAATGAGAATGAGTCTCCAGGTGTTCAATGGCACAAGAGACTTGCTCATATTAACTACAAGACAATGTATAGACTTTTCTCTAAAAACCTTGTTAGGAACAGTCCTAATTTAAAATGTATTAAAGATGGTCCTTGTCATGCTTGCCAAATGGGTAAGCAAACAAGGGCCACCTTTAAAAGTATTGGCACCAAAGACACTGAAAGATGTCTTTATCTCTTGCATATGGACTTGTTTGGTCTCATGCCAATTCAGAGCTTAGGTGGTAAGTTGTATACTTTGGTGATTGTTGATGATCACTCAAAATATACATTAGTATTCTTCCTAAAGAAGAAGTCTGATACTCTAAATATCTTTATAACTCATGTCAAAGCAATTCAGAATGACTTGCAATGTGATGTGGTCAGAACTAGAACTGACCATGGCACAGAATTTCAATCTGATGCAATGACAAGGTTTTGATAAGAATATAGTATCACCCAAGAGTTCTCCTCCCCAAGGACTCCGCAACAAAATGGTGTGGCTGAGAGGAGGAATAGGACCTTGATAGGAGCTGGGAGAACACTGCTAAGTGACTCCTCACTCCCAGAATTGTTCTGGGTTGAGACAGTCAACACTGCTTGTCATGTTCTCAATAGAGCTTCCATCAATAAGGTTCATGGAATAACTCCCTATGAGATTCTGAAAGGCAAACAACCTACAATTTCTTATTTTAGAATCTTTGGTTCAAAATGGTACATTTTAAACAATGGAAAATCTCAATTAACAAAGTTTGCAGAGAAATGCAATGTAGGTGTTCTTGTTGGCTATAGATCTCATAGTACAGCTTATAGAGTGTACAACAAGAAAACTAATGTTGTAGATGAGTCTATGCATGTAGTATTTGATGAGGCCAGCCTAATATATAATGGCTGGTCTAGATCTTCTGTCTTGACAGGAAATGAACAAGATTTGGAAAGGATGTCTATACAAGACACACCAAGCAACAGTAAAGCTCATACTGATGCAGCAATTCCAGAAGAAGTAGAGGAGCAGGATGCTGAAGAAGCTGTTGACCCAGTGGGAGAAATTAAGCATGTAGAGGAGAGACTGCCTGTAGCTACAAGATATCTAAGGGATCATCCCTTGGAGCAGATAATTGGGAATATTCAACAAGGTGTGACAACTTGGAGCAGGGCTCACAATGAGGCCTTGTTCCTCAGTTTCCTGTCACAGGTCGAGCCTAAGAAGTTTGAAGAGGCCAACTTGGATCCTTTCTGGATTCAGGCAATGCAGGAAGAACTGTTGTAATTTAAGAGATGCAAAGTATGGAAGTTGGTGTCAAGACCACAGGGACACAACATAATTGGCACCAAATGGATCTTCAGAAACAAGATGGATGAAAATGGGACAATCATCAAGAACAAGGCAAGGCTGGTTGCAAAGGGGTATAAGCAAGAGGAAGGAATCGACTTTGACCAAACCTTTGCCCCAGTTGCAAGGTTGGAGGCCATTAGGCTATTCCTTGCATATGCAGCCCACAAAGGCTTCAAAGTGTACCAGATGGATGTCAAATTAGCATTCCTGAATGGAAATCTGAAAGAGGAAGTTTAAGTAAAGCAGCCATCAGGTTTTGTCCATCTTACTCTCTCATCTCATGTTTATTACTTAGGAAAGCTCTATATGGTCTTAAGCAAGCCCCCAGGGCTTGGTATGAGACATTGTCTAGATTTCTCATCAAGAACAAGTTCTTGAGGGGAAAGATAGATAGCACATTGTTTCTTAGGGAAACAAGGGGTAAGTGTCTCTTAGTCCAAATCTATGTTGATGACATAATATTTGGGTCTACTGATGACAACCTCTACAAGAGATTTGCCAATCTAATGCAGGGGGAGTTTGAGATGAGCAGTATGGGTGAACTTAAATATTTACTTGGGCTCCAAGTGAAACAGTTTGATGATGGAATTTTCATTTCCCAGACTAAGTCCACCAAGGAGCTCATCAAGAAATTTGGGATGGAATCAGCCTCCACCATGAGAACACCCATGGGATCTAATGTATCATTAGACAAGGATTAAAAGGGGAAGGACTTTGATGAATCCATGTACAGGTGTATCATTGGATCCATGTTGTACTTGACTTCTAGTAGGCCAGACATTATGTATTCTACATGTGTTTGTGTTAGGTATCAGGCTTGTCCTAAGGAATCTCACTAAACCTCTGTCAAGAGGATTTTGAGATACCTCAAGGGCAGCTTAAATCTTGGCCTTTGGTACCCTAGGAACAATGACTTTGAACTAATAGGCTATTCAGATGCAGATTTTGCAGGGTGCAAAGAAGACAGGAAAAGCACAAGTGGCACTTGTCAATTCCTAGGGAGGAGGCTGATCTCTTGGAGCAGAAAAAAGAAAACCAGTGTGGCCATATCCACAGCTGAGTCAGAGTACATTGCTCCAGGTAGCTGTTGTGCTCAACTCCTGTGGATCCAACATCAATTGGAGGATTACAACATAAAGGTTAGTCAATCTCCCCTACTGTGTGACTCATCCAGTGCTATTTCTATTGCTAAAAATCCTGTCTCCCATAGCAGGACCAAGCACATAAAAATTAGGTACCATTTTATTAGAGAGCATGTAGAGTGTGAAGATATCAAACTTGAATATGTCCCCACAAACAATCAAGTAGCTGATATCTTCACCAAGCCACTGGATGAGGCCAAGTTCAATTCTTTCAAAATTGAATTAGGAATGTTGAATTTAGAATGAGTTCATTTATGAATCAATGTCCACTATTAAAATGCTTATGTTCTCATCTGTACAATTCCCACAATATGTACTGTTATGATAAATTGAAATTTGAAATGATCAATTTTACAGTAGGCATAGTAAACATGATAGGATAGATAATCTCCCTAAGATATTAAATGTAGAACTGTATAATGTTGTATGATCAGCTGGATCAGAAAAATCTGGATCAGCTGAGCTTCTGGTTACACTTACAATCAAAAGGTCAATACTAATGCTCCAAGTGAGGGGGAGCTAGAAAGGGTTGTTCAAAATGAACAAGAAGAGCTAATAAAGCTAATAGTACTCACATTGAGGGGGAGCAAGTTCTTGCTCAGGTTGAGGGGGAGATGGCCAATGCTGCCTCCCAATCCCTAGAGGGAAAATTAGTTGAAGAAACCAGAAAGGGGGAGATGGCCAATACGTTAGTCAAAGCTTAACATAATCTGTCATGAGGTATCAAAGCATGCTTAAACAATATTAATGCTTAAACAATGTTATTTTCTAAAAGCAATGATATCATGAATGCTAAATAGAGTATGTGTCATGATAGGTTTTTGTTGGTTATGTACCTTAGCATTGGGAATGTTCTGCTTTCTTCAAATAGGGGGAGATTATTGGGAATATTGCCCTCAATGTTCCCTTGATTTGAAGAGGCATCACTCACAATGCTAAGGACATATTGTATTTGATACATTCTATTTTGTCTTAAGTATAATATATGGAAATGATATTCCATACACTGGAATAGATTCAAAGATGTGATGTTTAATCAAGCTGAGAAACATGCCCTTAGTTCAGTAGAAATCAAATCCTGAGAGATGAAGAATTGTCTCAGCAGAACCGCTGAGACGAAGAGTCAAATCCGCTGAGACGAGCTCACTGTCTCAGCGGATCCGCTGAGACGGGAAAGGAGCTGCAGATAGAAGAGATTTGGCGTGTTCGTCAAACGCAGAACACAATTCGTCGAACGCAGAACTCTGTTCGTCAAATGCTGAGACAAGACAGAAGAAACAGCTGAGAATTGGCGTGTTTGTCGAACGCAGAACTCAGTTCGTCGAACGCTGAGACGAAACAGAAGAAACAGCTGAGACTTGGCTTGTTCGTCGACCGCAGAACACAGTTCGTCGAACATAGAGACAGAATAGAAGCCAGCGCTGAGACTTGGTGTGTTCATCGAACGAAGGATGAAGTTCGTCGAACGTAGAGTATGGCGAGTTCGTCGAACGCAGAGTATGGCAAGATCGTCGAACGCAGAGTATGGCAAGATCGTCGAACGCAGAATATGGCAAGTTCGTCGAACGCAGAGTATGGCAAGATCGTCGAACGCAGAGTATGGCGAGTTCGTCGAACGCAGAGTTTGGCGAGTTTGTCGAACGCAGTATGGCGAGTTCGTCGAACGCAGATTGCGAGTTCTGCCTGTGGCGCAAGCTGCAGAATGTCAGTGTGGGGTCCACCAGTCTCTCCCATACTTCTCAGAAGGACGGCTGAGAGCCGTTGAAGATCAAGGGTGTATAAAATAAAGAGTTAGGGCACTTTTGAAGGCGCCGGTAGAGAACGAACATTTCACTATTCCATTGACGACTGCCACTCTCGTCTTTCTCCTCCTGCTCACTGAACAAGAAGAAGAAAACTGAGAGAGAAAGAAAGCTCCTCCACGAGAAGGAGCAAGGTGATCTTCCATCCTTCAACAGAAGAGGAAGATCAGGTTGTAGCTGCCATCAACATCTCCAGCTATAAGAAAGCACCAGGTGTGCAGGAACTACAGGGGACTTCTTCTGCTATATGTTGTAGTAAGCTTCAACAAAACTTTTACTGTAGGGCTTTTTGCCTGAGCTTGTAGGGATATTTGCCTGAGATTGTAGGGCTTGTTGGCCTGAGTTTGTAGGGCTGAAGGCCTGAGCTAGTAGGGTTGTTTAGCCTGAGTTGTAGGGCATTATTTCCTGAGCTGTAGGAGGAGGATTCCTCTGAGGTAGGACCTGGAAGGGGTCTAAGTTGTAGGAGGTGGATTCCTCTGAGGTAGGGTTGTTTAGGCCTGAGTTTGTAGGCCCTGCTGTGGTCTGAGTTGTAGGATCAGTGGTTGATCTGAGGTAGGCCTGCTGTGCCTGAGGTAGGACTGGGAAAACCTGAGAGATCCTGAGGGATCTGTGCTGTAAGCTATTTTAGCTGAGTTTGGAGGAGTTGGCCTTGTCTAACACACTGTTAGAAGGGTGAAGGGGGAAAGTGGACTACCCATAGACACACTGTCTTGGGGAACCACTATAAACACTTGTGTGTTTTCTTGGTGTGCTTGATTACTTGCTTAGAATAACTTTAAACATCTAAATCAATCAAGTAAAAATCAAAAGACCTATTCACCCCCCCCCCCCCCCCCCCTCTAGGTGATTTAGACTACATCCTTAATAAACTCACAGATTTAACCATCTTGATTTAGAACCACTGCCATCCACCAGTACCCTACTCCCCAGCAAACTTGCCTGGAAAAATCATGTAGGATTCATTAGGTCTAGTATAAATCAACCTAATAACAACTCAGAATCATGTGAAGAACAAAACAATAACCCTAATAAACTCACTATATTCAATAGGGTAAACATTATTTATCAAACCGGGATTCTAGGTAAACACCCTTTAGAAAAGCCAAATAAAAATTATAAAAATCTTCTTAAAAGGAATTATGCGTCGACTAGAACTCGGCGCAGTTTTAAAGATGCGTCGAATGAAACTCGACGGAGTTCAGCATATGCGTCGACATCAACTCGAAGCAAGTATGGGGGTGCGTCGAATTCTATTCGACGCAACCAATATTTTGCATCAAATTATTATTATCGACGTAACTATGCAAACACGTCGAATTACACTCGACACAACTCTAAAGATGCATCGATTTCTTCTCGATGCATGCTTCTCTCTACTTATATTCTTAGATGTTTTTGTTGTTCTAAAATTGGACACATAGCCAAACATTGTTGGCATAATAACCCAGCACTTCTTCACCTTAAGGGGTATACTGAAAGACCAACTTATTCTTTCATAACTCCATATGATGATAGAAGAAAGAGACCCCAACAAGTGTGGGTCTATGCTAATGTTTAATTGCATGTGCAAAAGGGAGACTGTTCTACCACAAACCAGCAGTAGTATCTGGACAGTGGATGCTCCATGCATATGACTGGAACAAAGGAGATGCTGGAAAACTTCAAGGCCAAGGAAGGCCTTAAGGTAATTTTTAGGAACTCCCACTCTGGTCGGACCAGAGGATATGGTGTGCTCAGAGTTGGAGAAATCTCCTTCTCTAAGATAGCTTATGTTAAAGGTCTTCAGCATAATTTAATTAGTATCAGTCAGTTGTGTGATGGTGAATACAAAATTGTATTCACCAAGTCCTTATGTCATATAGTTAGCTCTATAACCAATCAGATAGTATTGACTGGTCATAAAAAAGGTAAGGTCTATGTTGTAGATTTTGAGTATATTAAGTCAGAGATCTGCTTATTTAACTCTCAGTTAGAAAATAATGAGTTGTGGCATAGGAGACTCAGTCACCTAAATTTTAAGACCATTACTAAACTGTCTAAGCTTAACCTAGTAAGAGGCTTACCAACAGGTAAGTTTAATAAAGTCCATCCCTGTAAAGCCTACCAACTAGGAAAGCAGATCAAATCATTATTCAATCCAATTAGTAAGAATGATTCCCCCAGAACCCTATACATGTTGCACATTTACCTATTTGGTCCTATCTCCACTCAGAGCTTAGCAGGTAAGTCCTATACACTAGTCATTGTGGATGACTTTTCTAAATTCAGTTGGGTGTTCTTTCTAAAAGCTAAGTCAGACACCTTCAAGATTCATTAGACAGATTCAATCTGAATTCAACACTCAAGTTGTTGTGATCAGAAGTGATCATGGTACTGAGTTTGAAAATCAGTTAATGTGTAGATAATGTGAGGATGAAGGGATAAGACAAAGCTTTTCAGCTCCTAGAACCCCTAACAAAATGGGATGGCTGAAAGGAAAAATAGAACCTTAATTGAATCAGGAATGACATTATTGGTTGATCCAACTTGCCAAAGTCCTTATGGGCTAAGGCAGTGAATACTGTCAACTATGTTCTGAATAGAAGTCTCATCCACAAAACAAAGTTGAAGACCCTCTATGAGTTATTGAAGGGAAAGACACATATAGTCACTTACTTTAAGATCTTTGGATGTACTTGCTTCATTCTAAACAATGGGAAGAGTCATCTTGCCAAATTTGACAAGAAGGCTGATGATGGAATATTTTTGGGATATTCCTTATCAAGCAAGGTCTATAGGTGTTATAATAAAAGCTCTCTCAAAATTGAGGAGTGCATGTGGTCTTTGATGAAACTAACATGTTTTATAAGGGAAAGGAAACTTCCACCAGCACTATTTTGCAGGAAGAAGACCAACTTGCAGATCAAGTTGAAAGGCTCAGCATCATGGATCATTCATCAGAGTGTCAAGAAAAAGGGAAACAGAAAGTTGTCACTGATTCAGATGAAGACTCTGTTGTAGATGAAGATGAGCTTACAACACCTAAAATACCAGCCACTCAGATCATTCTAGTGAATGAAGATGGTGCTCTCAAGTTCAATGAGCAAGTGGAACTTCATGAAGAAGAGAATCCTCTTAATAACCCAACAAGAGCCTGGATGACCCTAAAGGATCATCCTTCAACACAAGTTATAGGAGATTTGGCAGTGGGAGTTAAGACAAAGAATCAGATAACACATGAAACAATATTATAGTTTTTTTCTCTCACAATATGAACCTAATAAATTTGAAGAAGTAGATAGTGACCCTCATTGAATATCTGTGAAGTATCTAGTTGCCAACCTAAATCACCTAGAGGGGGCTGAATAGGTGATAATAGCGTCTTTTGCGGAATTAAAAACTTGATGAAATAGAACGCGCAGAAAGCAAATCACAAACACAGATGACACGAGAAATTTATAGTGGTTCCCCGTTCTTGGGTACTCCACTTGCCGGCCTCGCCAATCACGCACCACAGCTAGACTTGACTACTTCACTATAACTCGGATCAAGAATGATCCTACAATCTCGGAGTCAACACTCCTACAAGCTCGGAGACAAATCTCCTACAAACTCAAAGAAAAACTCTCTTACAACTCGGAGAAAACCTCTCCTACAACTCGGAGACAAACCTCTCCTACAACTCAGAGAAAACTTCTCCTACAATCAAATGTATATAGAGATTGATACAATACTTATCAATACTTAAACAGATCTGAAAACCCTGAGAGATCTTCTTCCTTCTTGAGGCTTGAATAGCTTTGACTTGTTGTCGATGAGGATGAATTGTAAATAACTCAGATCTGACCTTCTTCGATTCGACTTGATCCAATAGATACAGTAGATGAATGGGCAAAGATCAATCGAACCTTTTCTTCCACTGGAGACAATTGATTCAGAACACATGATCGATCTCCAGCAATGGTGATAGGAGGCGGCACTTTGTCTTTCTTCTTAGAACGAAAGATAAAATTTCTCGAGAACAAAGAACTTCTCGAGAAATATCAGCTTTTATTTCGAGAAAATATATAGAAGGAATTACGGGAGATAGAGATAGACTTCTCGAGAGATGGAAGGACTTCTCGAGAACAAATGGCTTCTCAAGAAAAACAACTGTAGAAAAACTTTTCAGGCAGATGAGAAAGATTTTCCGAGAGACAGACATATTTCTCGAGAGAATGTTTTGAATTCTCAAGAAATTCAAGTCTTGCCGAGAAACCCTTAGAAACTTGAAAAAAAGGATAGAAAAGGATTTCTCGAGAAAGGAAATTGAGAAACAAAACAGCGCAAAGTCAATTTGTCGGTCGAGGAAAATTCTTCGAACGGAGCTCGAAAAATCACATCAGTTCGTCGAACGGTGATCGGCGAACGACGATCAACAAAACTTACATCAATTTTCAGTAGAACAGAGATCGACGAAACTGCTTCATTTCGTCGAACGGAGCTCGATGAACGGCGATCGACGAAACTACTTCAACTTCAGAAAAACAGCGGTCGACAAAACTACTTCAGTTCGTCGAACGGAGATCGATGAAAGATGAACTCAGAACTTTGGTAAAAATGTCCATCGAACGTCGCTCGACGAAAACACTTCAATTCGTCTAACGGAGCTCGACGAACTCACCAAATTTCGTCGAACGAAAAAATACTTAGGAAAAAATATTTCTTCTTCACTTGGACAACAGCTGCACCTCCAAACCATGGACTTAAATAGTCTTGAAAATGAAGTGTATCCTAATAGAGAGATCACACATGAGTCAACACCATGTTCCACACAATGAGGAATTACATTGTATGAAACTGTGCTTATTGACCCACTGTGACCTGACATTGGTCTACACTTAGCAATGTGAACCTGCAAGAATAATACTAGAAAGACATATCAAATACACTAGCAATTCAATCTTGGTTCAAGGGTGACTTCCCACAAATCAAGGTTATTGTGGATACAATACCCAACAATCTCCCCCTATTTGTAGGTCAGAACCCTATTTTCCAAGAAGAATTGGATTAATATAAAACATAAACAAAACAAACCATAGAGGAAAAGATATGAAAGCAGAGAGAGCATCAAAACCAATAACCATATATATATATTAGATTGTCTTCATCAAAATCAACAACTATATATGTATTTAAGATTGTCTCATGAATTAATGTTCACACAATCAGATTGAGTAAATGGTTATGATGGAACTCATAATCTTTTCTTCAGGCATTGTCTCTTTTCTTCCGTTCTTGTCTTGCAAAATAAGCATATGGCTTAGGATTTTATTTTGGAGGAGGGGCTGGAGCTGCAGGATTGTTATAACCATAAGTCTTGTAATGTATCCTTCTCTTGGTCATGCTTGTCTCATATCTTTTCCATTCAGATGTGCTGAAATAGTCTGAAACTTTCATACCACCTTCATCCACAAGCTTGAATGAGTCAAGAATAATAATTTTAGAAACTGGACTCCACACCTCTGGAACTTTTCAGCAGCAACAGCCTTTCTAGAGCTTGACCCAGGAACAGTCCTACTAGTAGATGGCCCCTCTCCATACTTCCTCTTCCTTGATCCTGGCACCTTGTACTGAATTTCTGGTAGCTCTGCAGGCCAAGCCTGGGAATAGTCAGCAGGAGGTTCATATGCAGATTGCTCTTCATGTCTAGGTGAAAACTGAGGTTGTAAAGCAAAATCTGGAAAAATCTCATTGTGAATCCACATAGCAGCCTTTGTAGTATGAACATTGACATCTGCAATCTGCTTCTGAACACCAAAATTCAATTGCTCAAATTGATCAGCCCAATTTCTTTGGAGCTAATGAACCTGATAATCCAAATGCTCTGCCATTTTATCCTCCCCCTTTCTGAATTCTACAGATAGGGTTTGGATGACATATTCCTTGAACTGACCAACTTCATCAATAATTGAAAATGTATTTTTCTCAGCCTTCCCTTCAATAGATTCTTGAATTTTTCTTACCTTTAAAGTTTCATCAAAAACTTTACCCATGCACTGAACAGAATTATCAATAGCTTTACCACCTTGAGTGATAAGCTTCTTAAGATTATGAAAGTGAGTTTAGTTCTTATTATAAGTTTAAAGCTCTTGCTTAAGTTCTAGTTTCAAAATAATGGTATATAAATATATAAGTGTTTGCTGAGTAATAAACACAAACAGCTAGAGTGCATAAAATAAAGCATAAACAAGAAGCATTCCAGGTGACACAAAGAAATATAGTAGTTCCCCAAATCTGGGTAGTCTACTCTTCTACCACCCTTGGTAGGAATCCACTAGGAGAGTTGATCAGGTGCCCTTACACCAATGGAGGTTTGATCAGGTGCCCAATTCACCACAGTCAGGTTTTTGCTAAGGTGACCTGTCACCGAGAGTTCACTTTTGAAGGGAGTAATAACCCTGTACAAGAGAGGAGAAAGGGAAAGGGAAAGATATAATGTTCTTCTCTGTATGGGAAGACTCTTGAAGATCCTGATATGGTGTTGAAAGGATCTGATTATGATGTTGAAGAAGACTCCCCCTGTTTGATAGAGCTTGGTGACAGTTCTGGAGGCTCCTTCTCTTGATTGAACAAGCACCTCTTCTTATGCAGTGATGATCCTGAGCAAATGATTATGATTGTTGTCTCAGGATGTGTATGATCTGCAAGAAGATGTTAGGCAAAAAGAGAGGTTTCTTGTAGTGTTATATCTCTGTTGTATATGCCTGTCTATTTCTTATCTATCTCATATTTTCTGCTCTATATATAATCTGGAGAAGGTATTTGAATTCTTGCCCGGGAAAAAAGAAAGAGATAAAGTCTCTTTGGTAGGTTCCTTGGGAGGATAAGTTTTCCGTCTCTTACTCTTCTGAAAACGGCTATAATCTTTATTGCCTGCAACGACTATATCAGAAAAGCATGAAAATATTAATGTTAGTCCAGCTGTATAATAATAATAATAAAAGTATTGCTGATAACATATTTGTCGAGCTCTTCTGGATCGTCGAGCGCCGTTTAGAGAATGCTTAGCCGCTGAGATCTATTCTGACTGGAATTTGTCGACCGCTGTTCTGATAGAGATTTGTCGAACGCTGGCAACAAAACTGTCGAACGCTGGCTTGCTTTCGTTGAGCACTGATCGACATTTGTCGATCGCAGAGAATATATATAAATTTTAATTCCTTCTCTTTATTTCTCTCAGCCAAATATATATATAAATTTCTTAGTATGTTTTATATATATTATTTTTATCAGCTTTCTTATCTTAATGAAATTTGGTCTGAGTGATTAAATGGTTTATGACCAAAAAGATGGATCCTAACTCAAATCAAAAACTAAGGTTCCAACAGGTTATCAGTGTTAGCTTGAACTTCAGCTAATCCTCTGCTCATCTCCTTTTCAACAGCAGAAATCCTTGCATGTACACCTTGAATGGAGCTTTCAAACTTCTCCCTTTGCCTATTCAGCATTATTTCAATCTGTCCAAGAAGGGATTCTGCATCATGCACAGGAGGTGGAGGATGTAAAATGCTGGTCCTCCAGTCTGGAATCTCTTCAAGAATAACAGAACTTTCTTTCCTATGGGCAGAGGATGGTACCATATCCTCTCCCTCACTGGCATGCTCAGATAGAGCATCCTTGTCTTCAACCAAAACTGACTCCTTCTCCCCCTCAATATCTGCTGGGGGAGGAGAGTGCCCTTGCACTGAGTTTGCTCCACCATCATCAGCAAACTCTAGGTCAGCCCCTGATCCAGCCTGATGAACATTGGGACTGTGCTCAGCATGAAGATCTCTTTCAATGTCTGCTAAAGTTTCTTCTATAATCTCTGCTACTATTTTCTTAATTGGAACTTGTTCTTGTTGAAGTGTGGGAAGGGGAGCTGGAGTGACAGTCTGATCATCAGAAAGAGCATGCTCCCCCTGGGAAAATGCACTTACATTGACTGGCTTAGTTATCCTGATGTCCCACCTCTGAATTGTGGAGACATTTAGCTTCTTCAGATGATGAATAACCACACCCTTGGACATGTCAAACACTGTAGGGTTAAATTGATTCAAATATAAAGTAAGTATCCTTGCATAGTTTGGAGCAAGTAGACTTGCTTTAATTTTAGAAAGAAGAAGTGTGGCACAGTCACATTTCTTTCCAGTCACAACAGCAATCATCAAACAGAAAACATCTTCAAAGACATAACCTAAGCTTCATGTTTTGCAGAGAAGGACCTTAGAAATAATGTCTACCAGCAGCTTTCAAACACCATTCATCCTTTGTCTTCTAACTGATGTATCAGCATTATCTAAACCACAAAATGACATTGTTCTGGCCCAATCAGCATCATCTAGATCATCTTCAGATTCTATAACTGGTAGCCTTAGATATTTGGTTAGAGATTTTGTTGAAATCTTGATTTTCAGATTATCCACAAAGGATATTAACATTCTTCCCTCCTTCACTACTTTCACATTGATAAAGAACTCTTCAACCTCTCTGAATAGAATTCGACAAGGATGCTCTAAAATGAAAGATAACCCGGCTGCATCTAGGAGATAGAATAGGTTTTGAAACTCATCTGAAAGATCGCTTAGACCTAACCTTTCAAGCTCACTGTCAACGCCTATCTTAGCTCTGAGACCAGGAGCCATCGAATCGAGTTGAAATCTTGTGTTGACAGGGAGAAATCACGAGAGAAAACTAACCAGTCGTCGAATGTCGTGAGAAGAGAAGATGAACGGTCGAAGGGTTTTCGAGAAGAAAGGGAAAGGGTTTGCGTGAACATTAATTCATTTGAGATTTTGTATTTATAGTTTTGATTTGATTTGATATTTAAATGAATTTTATTTAACTTTTAAATAACAGTTGCGTACCTGCCCTTTCGTATTCCCGAAAATAAGAATTTCTGAACTTCGAAAATAAATTGCATTTCTCGAGAGGTCAAATGATATCTCGAGAAATCAAATAATTCTTCAGACTCAGCTTCGCAAGGTCATTTCTCGAGGGATAACACCATTTCTCGAGAAGTACAATATAATTTTCGAGAAGTACTAAAATTCTGTCATTTAGCCTTTTTACCAGGGTAACATCATTTCTCGAGAGATGACTTCCATTTCTCGAGAAGTCTCAAAAATGACTTAGAATTTGTTTTTCTTCAAAATTTCAGACCTTTGCTTCCTTTAGAGTTTGAACATATTAATATCTACCTTCCTTATTGTCTTCTTCCTGACTTGAAAATTACTCCATGTTGAGCATTCCAAGCTCTGTCTTGAAGAAAGAGAACTTGGTCTCATCCAGCGGCTTCGTGAAAATATCTGCAACTTGCTTATCCGTAGGGACATAGCATAGATTGATGTCCCCATTCTCCACATGCTCCCGGATGAAATGATATCTCAATTCAATATGCTTTGTCCAGCTGTGCGAGACTAGATTATTTGCAATTACTATAGCACTGGAGGCGTCGCAAAACATTGGAATGTCTTTGAACTGCAAGTTATAATCTTCAAGCTGATTCTTTATCCAAAGAAGTTGTGCACAATAACTGTCTGTAGAAATATATTCTGACTCGGCGGTTGAAATTCCAACACAATTCTGCTTCTTGCTACTCCAAGAAATAAGTCTTCTTCCGAGAAATTGGCATGTTTCGGAAGTGCTTTTCCTGTCATCTTTACTACCTGCAAAGTCTGCATCTGAAAAACCTATTAGCTCGCTATCATTACTTCTTGGGTACCATAAGCCAAGATTTGGTGTACCCTTAAGATATCTCAAAATTCGCTTTGCAGCAGTATAGTGAGATTCCTTAGAATTCACCTGATATCTAGCACATACCCATGTAGAGAACATTATATCAGGTCTACTAGCAGTAAGATAGAGCAGAGAGACAATTATGCTTCTGTACTTGGTTTCATCGAAAGGTTTCCCTTTCTCATCCTTGTCCAGAGACATAGTTGAGCTCATTGGAGTCCTCATAGAGGTTGCACTCTCCATTCCAAATTTCTTAACCAACTCCTTGGTGAATTTCGTCTGTGAGATGAAAATTTCATCTTCAGATTACTTCACCTGAAGTCCTAAGAAATATTTCAGCTCAGTCATACTGCCCATTTCAAATTTCCCTTGCATAAGTTTGGAAAAGGTTTTGCAGAGGTTATCATCCGTAGACAAAAATAATGTCATCGACATAGATTTGCACTAGCAAAATCTTGCTTTTTACTTCCCTAAGAAATAATGTCTTATCTATCTTTCCTCTTGTGAACTTGTTCTCAAGAAGAAAGTTAGACAGCGTCTCATACCAAGCTCGAGGAGCTTGTTTCAAACCATATAAAGCTATTTGTAATAGATAAACATAACCAGGATGTTCAAGATTAACAAAACTTGGAGGTTGTTCAACGTATACTTTTTTTTATATTACCGTTGAGAAAAGCTGACTTGACGTCCATTTGGTATACGGTGAATCCTTTGAATGCAGCATAAGCTAGAAACAGCCTGATCGCTTTGAGACTTGCTACAGGAGCATAAGTCTGATCGAAGTTGATCCCTTCTTCTTGTCTGTATCCTTTTGCTATAAGTCTTGCTTTGTTATTGATTATTGTTCTGTCTTCGTCCAATTTATTTCTGTACACCCACTTTGTTCCAATGATATTCTTATCCTTGGGTTTTGGAACAAGTGTCCACACTTTTCATCGCTTGAATTGATTCAACTCTTCTTCCATTGCAATTATCCAATGGGGGTCTTCATTTGCTTCTTGTAACTTCTTTGGTTCAACCTGCGAGAGGAAACTTAAATGCATATTTTTGTTAGTAGTACATCTTCTGGTTCTTATGCCAACTTGAGGATCTCCTATGATCTGATCAACAGGATGGTCCCTCAGGTGTCTGAATTCAAGATTCCTTGCATTATTTGGAACACCAGGAGCTATTTCTTCTACTACTGGAATGTCTTCTTCCACTTGAATTGGCTCTTCACCAAGATGATCTTCCTCTTCAGTTGAGGTTGGGGGAGATATCTTGACGAAGGTTTGAGCATTGTCTTTAACTGGCTCAACCAAGTTTATATCTTGCAGCTTTGAACCTGCAACTTCAACAGAAGCACTGGAAGAGCTGCTATGTTGCAAGCTCGTCTCATCAAATACAACGTTAATAGATTCTTCTACAACCAGAGTTTTCTTATTAAAAACTCTATAAGCTTTGCTATGGCTACTGTAGCCTACGAAAATACCTTCAAATCTCTTTTCACTAAACTTGGATTTGTAATGCTTTCCATTATTAAGTACAAAGCATTTGCTACCAAAGATTCTAAAATAAGAGATGGTTGGTCTCTTGCCTTTTAGTAGTTCATAAGGAGTCTTTTCATGATTTTTATTTATGAGTGCTCTGTTTTGCACGTGGCAAGCTGTGTTGACGGCTTCAGCCCAGAAGTATTCCGGAAGTGAAGAATCACTCAACATTGTTCTGCAAGCCTCAATGAGTGTTCTGTTTCTTCTCTCAGCTACCCCATTTTGTTGTGGAGTTCGAGGAGAGGAAAACTCATGAAATATACCAAGTCTTTCACAGAAATCTGTCATGGCTCCAGATTAAAATTCTGTTCCATGGTCACTTCTGATTTTGACCACCGAACAATCTAATTCGTTCTGAATTTTCTTGACAAATCTAGTGAAAATATCAAAGGTATCTGACTTGTGTTTTAGAAAGAATACTTATGCAAAACGTGAGTAATCATCTACAATAACCAATGTGTAAGACTTTCCTCCTAAACTTCTAATTTTCAAAGGACCAAACAGGTCCATATGAAGTAGGTATAAACACCTGGTAGAGTCTTTGCCAATAATGCTCTTAAAGGTAGCTCTTGTTTGCTTTCCTTTTACACATGCATGACAAGGTCTATCTTTAATGAACTTAACATTTGGCGCATAACGCACTAAGTTTTGAGAAAACAATTTATTTATCGTTTTGAAATTAATATGTGTTAATATCTTGTGACATTGGTCGCAAGGGATGCACTATCTTTTGCTAAAAAGCACATTGGTGTAGAAGATGATAAACAAATAAAATTCAAACAGAAGATATTTCTACAACGAGTGCCTGATAAGATCGTTTCAGAATTTTTTGCCGACTTTATCAAACACTTTTCTTTACAAAAATCAACTTTGTATCCTTTATCACATAGTTGACTTATGCTTATCAGATTATGTTCTAATCCTTCCACATAAGCTACATCTGAAAAGGATATATTACCATTAGTGATCATACCGTAGCCTTTTGTTATTCCTCTGTCGGATCCGCCAAAAATAACTTTTGGACCGTTCACAACTGGAATAAAGTTCTGTAAAAGGCTTCTTGTTTCGGTCATATGCCGAGAACAACCACTGTCCAAATACCAGATAGGATTTATGTTGGCCTTTGGACATACCTGCAAAAACAAATTATTTTGCCTTAGGAGCCCAAACAAATTTGGGTCCTTGTTACCATGTTAGTTGAGCCCCACGAAGAACGTTAACATTGCGAGTGGTCTTTATTGCAATGTTTACTTGTGGTCTCTTGAAATGAGTAGAATTGAACCAACAATCTACGACAAAGTGACCAATCTTGCCGCAGCACCAACAGTCAAACCTGTTGTACCTTCTCTTAGTATTCTCGTGCTTCACTTTTTGAACGTTAGTTTTAGCAGGGGAAATTCATCTAGAAGAGGATGCTTCATGAGTACAGCACACACATGGTTGAACTGTCTCCTTAGGCTTAGGTGCAACAACCTTCACTATTGGTGCTCTCTTAGCACTAGGTCCATGAACAAATGGACCATAACTTCTCAGATTAATTTCCTCATAGGGTGCTTTGAAAGCACTTGCACCAAAGTTTTGGGGACGAGTCCACCCCTTGTAGTCATTGACAGGCCCAGACACAATTGGTCTAGTCAAATGACCATTGGAGCTTTCTAGATCATAGACATTAGTAGGAAAGATAACTTTCTTAAATGCCACTTGATCTTGATGAGCTTTCCCTTTCTCTTTGGTGGTAGCTTTCTTAGCACTCTTATTTGTCTTCTTGGATAGTATGCTTTTACAAGATTTACTAGATTCAGCCACATGACCAAATCCACTTCCACTTGCTTTAGCGGAGAATCAATCGTTGATTGGTAGAACAGTTTTTGGTTGAGAAAACTTTTCAACAAGCCTCTTCTCAGCGGCTAGTTGTTCTTCCAGCTCTTTGACACTTTCCTCTCTCAGGGCAAGGAGCTCATCTGAGCTTTTGATCTTCTCTGTCAGATTTTGGATTTCCTCTCTGAGAGATGTAAGTTGTGCAACTTCTTCTCTAAGATTAGATTCCACTTCCTTGAGAGACAAAATCTCCTTGGCCTGGATTTTGACTACCTTTCGGCATTTGTCAAAGCTTTTAAGCATTTTAGTATATTGGGTCATGAGTTCTGAGTCATCATCTGAGGGGTAATCCTTTTGCTCGGCTGAGGCATAATCTGAATCAGACAAAATAGTGTGAGCATTTACCTTCCCGGTATATGGAGGTTCTTCTTCGTCATCAGTCATTGCCATTAACCCAAAGTAGGCTTCTTCTTCATCACTTGACTTCTCTGAGTCTCTCTCGCTGAGTGTTTTGGACTTTTTGGCGACGAAGCTTCTTTCATTTTTCTTTTTCCCGTGGGTGGATTTCTTTTCTTCTCTCTTTCCACCTTCTTTCTTTTTGTAAAGGCATTCAGCGATCATATGCCCTGGCTTATTGCAGCAATAACAGATAATGTCAGAAGAAACATGTTTGTTCGGTTTAGACTTATACCTGTCATGGTTGCCTGAGACCTTCTTGTGATAATCTCCATCACGACGAGAATGTCTATAGTCAGAAGATGAATGTTTGTTCTTCATAAGACTTCTCTTGCTTAACAGCTTCTTGAACTGACGGGAGATTAGAGAAAATTCCCCATCTGACATTTTTGAGCAGGAGGAGCCTGCATCTGATTCTTCTTCTTCATCAGATTCTTGTGCCCTAATTGGAGATACGGTTCTGCTTTTCCTGGAGCTTTCCGCCTTCAGAGCCAAGGTCCTTTCCTTTCTATAAGTTCGGTTCCCATCTTCTTCTGTTTTGCGGATATTCATCTGCAGCTCATGGGATAATAGCTTCCCAAACAGATTCTGTGGGTCAATATTTGACAGTTTTCCAAACTCCCTAATGGCAATGATCTTGCTATCCCAATCTTTCGTAAAGGATCGCAAGAACTTATCATTTAGTTCACCGTTTGTGAATTCCCGACCATAGTTTCTTATGCCATTTACAATTTTGAAGAATCTTTCATAAGCATCAGCAATGCACTCCTTTTTACTCTGCTTGAAGGCCTCATACTCTTGGTTGAGTAGAGATATTCTATTATCCCTTACCTCTTCGGTACCTTCCATGAGAACAATTAAGGAAGTCCACATCTCTTTAGCAGATTTGTAGTGGATCAAGTTCTGAATCATTGAGTCATCCACTGCACTGGCAATTATGTTCTTTGCCTTTTTATCTAAGGCAACGAGGGGGATTTCATCCTAGGTTAAATCCATCATTTTCTTCGGCACCTGAATAGTGGGGTCAATAGTAGAGGCAGTCATAGGCACATGAGGGCCTTCTTCTACAACTTTAAATATTCTCGGATCTGCGGCTTCCATGTAAAATCTGACTCTTTCTTTCCACATAGGAAAATTTGCCTTTGTGCAGATTGGCAGCTTCAACGAGGAAGATTCCTTGCTTCTTTCCATGATTTGCTAGCAACTAGAATGGATAGATCATGTTCAAGGTGTTAACCTAGAAATGAACAGCGACCCTCTGATACCAATTGAAGTATCTAGTTGCCAACCTAAATCACCTAGAGGGGGGTGAATAGGTGATAACAGCGTCTTTTGCGGAATTAAAAACTTGATGAAATAGAATGCACAGAAAGCAAATCACAAACACAGATGACACAAGAAATTTATAGTGGTTCCCCATTCTTGGGTACTCCACTTGCCGGCCTCGCCAATCTAGAACCACACCTAGACTTCACTACTTCACTATAACTTAGATCAAGAATGATCCTACAATCTCGGAGTCAACACTCATACAATCTCGGAGACAAATCTCCTATAAACTCAGAGAAAAACTCTCTTACAACTAGGAGAAAACCTCTCCTACAACTCGGAGACAAACCTCTCCTACAACTCGGAGAAAACTTCTCCTACAATCAAATGGATATAGAGATTGATACAATACTTATCAATACTTAAACAGATCTGAAAACCCTGAGAGATCTTCTTCCTTCTTGAGGCTTGAATAGCTTTGACTTGTTGTCGATGAGGAAGAATTGTAAATAACTCAAATCTGACCTTCTTCGATTCGACTTGATCCAATAGATACAGTAGATGAAGGAGCAAAGATCAATCGAACCTTTTCTTCCACTGGAGACAATTGATTCAGAACACAAGATCGATCTCCAGCAATGGCGACAGGAGGCGGCACTTTCTCGTTCTTCTTGGAACGATCAGAGAATTAGGGTTAAGATTAGAATGATTGATTATTAATATTTAATCCTTAAACGAGAGACTTATATAGCTAAGGACTTAACGGCATGAATTAAGGTAGGATTAACCTTAAACAAAATCAGAAGATCCGTCACATCAGATAGAAGGAATTAACATCCCGACAAACGGACAGAAAAATACTTAAAGAACGAAAGATAAAATTTCTCGAGAACAAAGAACTTCTCGAGAAATAGCAGCTTCTATTTCGAGAAAATATATAGAAGGAATTACGGGAGATAGAGATAGACTTCTCGAGAGATACGGGATTTCTCGAGAGATGGAAGGACTTCTCGAGAACAAATGGCTTCTCAAGAAAAACAACTTTAGAAAAACTTTTCTGGCAGACGAGAAAGATTTTCCGAGAGACAGACATATTTCTCGAGAGAATATTTCGAATTTTCGAGAAATTCAAGTCTTGCCGAGAAACCTTTAGAAACTTGAAATAATGGATAGAAAAGGATTTCTCGAGAAAGGAAATTGAGAAACAAAACAGCGCAAAGTCAATTTGCCGGCCGAGGAAAATTCTTCGAACGGAGCTCGAAGAAATCACATCAGTTCGTCGAACAGCGATCAATGAAACTTACTTCAATTTTCAGTAGAATAGAGATCGACAAAACTGTTTCAGTTCATAGAACGGAGCTCGATGAACGGTGATCGACGAAACTACTTCAACTTCAGAAAAACAGCGGTCGACGAAACTACTTCAGTTCGTCGAACGGAGATCGACGAAAGATGAACTCAGAACTTTGGTAAAACTGTCCATCGAACGTCGCTTGACGAAAACACTTCAGTTCGTCGAACGGAGCTCGACGAACTCACCAAATTTTGTCGAACGAAAAAATACTTAGGAAAAAATATTTCTTCTTCTCTTGGACGACAGCTGCACCTCCAAACCATGGACTTCAATAGTCTTGAAAATGAAGTGTATCCCAATAGAGAGATCACACATGAGTCACTGCCATGTTCCACACAATGAGGAATTACAATGTATGAAACTGTGCTTATTGACCCACTGTGACCTGACATTGGTCTACACTTAGCAATGTGAACCTGCAAGAATAATACTAGAAAGACATATCAAATACACTAGCAATTTAATCTTGGTTCAAGGGTGACTTTTCACAAATCAAGGTTATTGTGGATACAATACCCAACAATCTGCAATGCAAGAAGAGCTAACTCAATTTGAGAGGAACAAGGTCTGGACATTGGTTGAGAGACCAAGAAATTACCCAGTAATTAGAACCAAATGGGTATTCAAAAACAAGATGGATTCAACTGGAGTCATAGTCAGGAACAAGGCCAGACTTGTGGCTCAAGGATATATGCAAGAGGAGGGGATTGACTTCAACTAGACATTTTCTCCAATAGCAAGGATGGAGGCCATTAGAATGTTTCTGGCTTATGATGTACACATGAAGATTAAAGTCTATCAGATGAATGTGAAGAGTGCATTCCTAAATGGAACCCTTCAGAAAGAAGTATATCTGGAGCAGCCCCTAGGTTTTGTCAATCCATCTTTGCCCTCCTTTGTGTATAGATTAGATAAAGCATTGTATGGCCTCAAGCAAGCTCCAAGATCTTGGTATGAAACCTTATCCACCTTTCTTCTGGAACATTCCTTTGAAAGAGGCAAAGTGGATAAAACACTCTTCACAAGAGCACATAAAAATCGGCTCCTACTAGTACAAATATATGTAGATGATATTATATTTGGGTCAACAGATTAAACACTATGCAAAAGGTTTGCATACCTAATGCAGTCTAGATTTGAAATGAGTAGCATGGGGGAATTATCCTATTTATTAGGCCTCCAAGTTAGGTAAAATGTAGATGGCATTTTCATATCTCAATCCAAGCTCATCAAGAGGTTTGGGATGGAAAATGCCTCTGTCATGAAAACCCCCATGGCTACCAATGTTGTTTTAGATAGAGATGAAAAGGGTAAGTCCTTTGATCAGAAGACTTATAGAGCATCCATTGGCTCTCTTCTCTATCTGACAGCTAGCAGACCAAATATAATGTTTGCTACTTGTATATGTGTTAGGTTTCAGGTTGATCCCAAGGAATCCCACATGAGTTCTGTAAAAAGGATACTCAAATATCTAAATGGTACACCTGAACTTGGCTTGTGGTATCCAGTAGAATATGAATTTGACTTAGTTGGCTATTCAGATGTAGACTATGTTGGGTGTAGGCTGGATAGAAAAAGCACATCAGGAACATGTCAATTCATGGGTGCTAGACTGATCTCATGGTTTGGCAAGAAGCAAACCTCAGTCTCCACTTCTATAGTTGAAGCTGAGTATATAGCTGCAGGAAGTTGCTGCTCACAAATATTGTGGATGCAAAATCAGTTGTTAGATTACAACATTTCTCTTGATAATTCCACAGTATTATGTGATAGCTCTAGTGCTATCTCCATATCTTCCAATCCTGTTCTCCACAGCAGAACTAATCAGATAGAGATAAGGTACCACTTTCTCAGGGACAATGTTGAGAAGGACAAGATCAATCTTCAATACATTTCCACTGATAGTCAAAGGGCTGACATCTTCACTAAGCCACTTGATGAATGTAAGCACAAGTTCTTCATCAATGCACTGGGAATGCTTGATAGAGCTCTCTAGGACACCTTTATTATGCATTCAAACTTTTTTTCATAGAAAGGTATTGCTGGGAAAAATAACAAAAAAATTTAAAAATATATATATAACTGTTCATTCAGAGCTGCGTCGAATACAAATTGACGCGCTGTCGATTTATACTCGACGTTAGATTCGAGAGCTGACTGGGACAGTTCATTCGACTAGCACTCGATGCAATGTCGAATTCCTATCGACACTTATGTTGTCATCATAATTGCTGACTATTTTTGAAGCCATGTTGATTTCTACTCGACATTACGTCGACATCGCACAGGGCGCGTAGAAATGAGCCATTTCATGTTTTGGCACATTGAATACACCTCCTCTCGACGCTGCTTCGAATAAAATTCTAGGTTGCGATGAATCATCTTCTTTTAAGCAACTTAGGCGTCGAATTTATTGTGCTTTCGAATTCTCTCCCTGTCGCTCTCTTCCGTTTCTCTTTTTACTTATCTCTTCCACCTTCTCTTGCAGGTACTCTCAGGTGCTAAATGGCGCCTCTCCAAGATCAACAAGACCTCATTGATTTTGTTAATCTAGCCCTAGAGACACTCTTGTATCACTTCTCATCTCTATATCTGGAATTCTCGGACGACTGTTACAGGAAGATGTGTACTCAACACAAGAGGTTGCGGGACCTTACTGCCCAGATGTGGGATCTTGAAAGGGAACTGAAATCATCCCTACTGCCTGTTGAGGTCTTTATATCCTGTATCCAAGATATAAAGCAGGGGGAGAAGTTTGACAGCAGGCTCAGGCCACCTCCAGATTCGGTATATACGGCGTTTCTTCCAAATCTTCCCTCTCCCTATGTCTCTGAAGGTGAACCGGATATCACCTCCAAGCTCCTTCTAAAATTAAGGCTGAGCATAATATTCGAAACTCAAAAGTCGCTCAAAAATCGCTCGAATATTGAGCCGAATCGGAATCGGTTACAATTGATTCGACTCAATTTGAGTCGATTCAATTTGACTCGAATCTGATTTCGAGTCGATTTCGAGTCAGCCCTAAATCGCTCGAAATATGATTAGAATCAACTCGAATTGATTAAAAATATTATTTATTTATTAATATGTTATTATTTTAAAATTAAAAACACTAAATTTTAAACCTAAATAAAAATATTGAGGGTTTTAATTGTTTCATTTGCTAAATTTAGATGTTTCCCAATTTAATTTCGAGTCAATTACGAATAAAGAGAAAATTTGCTCAATTTCGAGCCAGCTTGATTCGATTTTGAATCAACTCAATTCGATTTTGAGCCAGCTCGATTCGATTTCGAGCCAGCTCGGAATCGAGCCATTTCGAGTTGAGTCGAGTCGACTCGAAATCGATTTCGATTTCGAGCCGATTTCGAGCCGAGTTCGACTCGAAAATTTCGATTTCGAGCCGAGCCAAAATCGCTCGAACTCGACTCAATATCTGACCCTATCTAAAACCATCATCATTCTCTCCCCTAAGAATTCTGCCTTCAATACAGAGGGAGTCATCAAAACAAGGGAGATTGATTTATTTTCATATGATAATGGCTACCTGAAGACTGTGCAAAAGTACAATGAGTGCACTGAGTTATCTATCCCCGAGACACAAGAATTCTAGACCCATTCGGAAGAATCGACAACAGCACCATCTCTGATCAAGATTGCTAATCAGGTTCATGTAGCTACTCCATCCTCTCCACTACAAGCTCAGCTTCCTTCTGATACTACTTCAACACACACCTCAATTGTCCTTAAACCAGCTTTTAGAGGAAGACCTCAATTTAGAGGAAGGGTACCAATTTGGGAGAGATATACAAAAGAACAAAGAAAACAATTCAAGAAAGATAAGTCTTATTACAAAACCTATGAGAAGGTTGAAATTCCAGAAAATACAATGGAAGTATACACTGATCCAGATCTTGATAAAGTCATAGATGAAATCAGAGAAAGGGATATACATGAGTATGGCATCTCAAAGATATCTAGAAGAAAAGAAAAGGTTATTTATTGAAAGGTTAAAGAAAGGAAAGGATGTTATAGAAAAGGAATAACTAAAGAAGGCAATCCAAATCCCAAGCACACTCTTTGTAAGACCCCATTTTTTTTCTTTGAAAAAAACCCGGGTCTTATGCCCAGAACTGCCGCTTTGCGGTGACACCCTCACTCGGGAAGGTCGTCACTACAAAACGTCGATCCTGCCAGCCAGATCGATCACAAAGAAGAAGAGTATATTTGAACATATAGAAAAGCTCAAGTCCACATCAAAGGAAATATATAAAACCATAAATGGTAAATGTCCACAGAGAGTAACTGAAATAAAAAGAGTTACAATAATAAAGGGATCATGCCCTATACATCATGTCCTCACTACAATATCACTCGCGGAAGCTAACTACTAATCACTCACTGATCCTGAATCATGTGCTCCTGTACTAGACTGGCCCGCCTCCGTCTGCACCAGCCTCTGGTGTTGCTGCGTCTCCTCGAACCCCTAAAATGATATGGTCCACCGACCGTTAGTCAAAAATACTAAGCCAATCCCCCACCCCTCCCCCGGTGACCCCTAGGCACCGTGCGGGAAGGATGAAGCGGAGGACAACAAAGGGTATAACAATAGCAGATGACAGGGGTACAGGGAATGTCTACACTACACATGTATATGTATATAATTGAAGCAGTAAAAGAGCATAGTAAGAGCAGGTAAGTAAAGTGCAGTAGGTAAAGACAAGTATATAATATAAAATTAACCATTGATTTATAGGAATGCTCACACAAACCTATAGACCAAGGGGTTGTTTAGCAAGGCCTATCTTATAAGAAGTCCCATAACCGACTTATACGATAGGGGTAGGGGTTGAAATGCAATGATTATGCTATGACATGCAAGGTATGCAGTTTATGCTATGACATGCAAGGTATGCAGTTTATGCTATGTTCATACAAGTGCAACTCACACACTACGACTCTATGCACATAGACCTTTAGTTCCCCCTTTTTGGAGATAGCAAGACTCCCAGGATACTCTCGTAGTGGCAAACAGAAGCAGTGGGTTGGGCCTCTCCCACCTCTAGGTTGGTATTCACACTACCTAACCTAGACCTATTGTACGCCTCAACGCTAAGAACACAACAGCGAGCATCTACGTACTCTTACTGGCTGGACCACCAGACTTTCATGGCTAAGTGCAAATTCCACACTTGCCGAGTCAACGTAAGGATGTCGGTGTGCCAGAGACCCACCACCTTCATGCACATGCAACATGTTCTACTATACCCCAAGCCATAAACTCCCCGGCCTAACCTGTCCGTCATCAAAACCTTCCGAGACACCGGCTCGCCGGACCAACCCGTCCGCACCAACAAGCATTACTGAGTCACAAGCTCACCGGACTAACTAGTCCGCTGCTTCAACCACCGAGTCTACCGCTCGTACAACCAAACTAACTGACCTCCCAAAACTACGGGGTGTGGGTGTGTGCGTTATTAAGCTAATCTTGTACAACATATTACTCCTACAATTTATGGTTAATCTTGGACTTCCCGAGGATTACCCTGTAAGGGGCTCACTACGGTACTAGGAACTATAATAGGATGACACCCCAAAGTTCCCTTTCTCAAGACACTTAGTGTTGTTGGTATCTACCCATAAGATTACCCTTCTTATCTTTACCCTTGGATTACCCTAAGTGTGTTATGACCCTCTAAGGGGAAAGACGATCTTTCGTCTATCCCGAGCATAACTTACCCTTAACTCACCAAGCACACTTTCACCATCTAATCCATTTTGGTGACCTTCAATCTCTTCAACCTGACCATGTACACCAACTACATGTCACTTCCACTTGGTAGGCCCCTAATTACCCAAGTTTCACATTTTTACTATATGCAGACCAAACTAACTATATGAAGCTTATAAGTAGAGGTGCTCCAAATATTCATCCAACTGACTCAAGATATTTACTGGGGGGCTATCATGGCATTATAAGACTAACTCCAGAGATTCATAATTTTCCTCAACATTTTAGCATTTATTTAAATTTCTCCAATATTTGCCAAGTATGAATATGAACATGAAGTGTAAGGTATTCTTATGATATGGCTCTCATAAAATTAATATAAATCTATCATGCCAAGATTTCAATAAGTAGTGAATATCACAATTTTACAGTAAGGAAATGTCCTCTGTTTTTAATATTTATCATCTATCCAAACCTGAAGATTTATGAAGGAACTATCAAGAATACTTATGTCAAAATTAGGAAAAAATTACCAGACCTCTATTGTGTCCATAAAAGCTTAATTACAGAGTTTCACAATTTATGGGAATCATTTCTTTACTGAAATAATTAATCAAAATAATTTCTAATTTGCACATGTTGTGAAGTAGCCTACTGATAATAATCTCCAAAAATTATATAAAAATTCACAGAGCTTCCGAGTGCTCTGAAATGTTTTATCACCAATTTACATGTTTTTCTAGAGAGTTTTGGGCCCTTGATTATATTTCTTAAGATTAGGACAAAATAGGAGCCTTGTAAATGAAGTACTGGTTAAATCATCTAATAAATTTCACAAAAATTACCAGAGGTCCAACATGTGATTATAAAGGCACTACCAAGTTTTCATCATCATCCAAGAACATTTGAGCATGTAAGTATCTCTTAAAAGAAGTTTACCTAAAGGGATTATGTCCTATTTCAAATGGGATAATTGCTCCTAAAATCCTTATAAAATTACCTAGGGCCTAATTACATCCCATGAACTTATCCACCAAGTTCCATGACCATTAAAGAATATTTGACCCCATGTCCTTCACAAGGTTCAAAGAGCAGCCCTAAGGTTAAAACTAGGGTCCTAGGGCATACCCACCTCTACACCACCCCATCTTACTCATGAAGGTGTTTAAGGTGATCCTACACCAGTGGCCAAGGTTTCAACTCATGGTGATGAGTTCTGACCATCATACCCCAAGATAAACACCATGCCCTAACTTTGACCCAATTTGACCTAACTTGGGTTGACATATTACCCAACTAAATCAGTCCCAATTGGACTGAGATTTTTACCAGGGTCATGTGATAACCCTAAGAAGTACTCACCAAAATTTGGAGGGCATTGGAGGTCATTTGACCCAATAATTAATTAATATTTGATTTATGAAATTATTACAAAAACCTTATAAAACTGCTCTCCTAAAATTTCCATTTTTGTATATGATGTGTGTGTAGGTGCAAATAGCCTATGTTTCAATTTTCAAATCAATCCCATAACCCAATCAAAAGTTATTCAATATATGGTGGTTGTCCTACACTAGGGACCAGTCCCACCAAAATGGACCTATAGGGAGCTACAGAACTCCTTCTAGGGTGAAATCAATTTTACAATAAACTAGACTCCAAGGGCTACAACATTGGTGTTGACCACTTTTTCTGTAGAGGGCCCTAAGTATTTTCTATAATTATTTCTAACTACAGCCAGTAATAAGAAAATAATTATTATAAAATACAAGTCTCTGCGTTCGACGAAATCCTATCTGCGTTCGATGAATTTTGTTCTGCGTTCGACGAACGCCGTGCTTCAGTGCGTTCGACGAATTATGTTATGCGATCGACGAACTATGTTCTGCGTTCGACGAATGTCGTGCTTCAGTGCATTTGACGAATTATGATCTGCGTTCGACGAACCAATCCAGTTCGACAAATTAATTTAGTGCAGTGAATCAACTATGTTCGACGAACTCTGTGTTCAGTTCATCGAACTCAACTATCCGTTCGACGAACTCCAGAGGGAGTTCGACACACGAATTCTGTTCGACGAACCCCGGGTTCTGTTCGACGAACGTCGGGTTCCGTTCGACGAACTCAACTAATAGTTCGGTGCCTTAATTTCTGTTCGATGGACGCCGGGTTCCGTTCGACGAACTCAACTATTATTTCGGTGACTTAATTTCCGTTCGACGAACGCCGGGTTGCGTTCGACGAACTCATCTATTCGTTCGATGAATTATTCTTCTACTCGGATCGACGACTTAATTAAACAAGAATATAACCTAAACATGAAATAACATTATAACATATATCATAATCACGTAAATAAAATCTGGGCACAAATCTTGGCGCAATCAGACGGTGACTGACCTTCTTCTTCCTTCAGCCAAGGGCTGAGATGATCTCTTCCTGGGCTTCCTTGCGGGATGATTTCCCGGCCACCTGAGTCGCTTTCCAGCCAGCCAATGCCACCACCACCTCCATTGAGGTAGTGGCCGGCGATAGGGGGTGGGTCGCCGGCCGGAGGTGGTCGGAATCGGGATTTAGAGGAGGGGAAGGAGAGCTCAATCTGAGCCCTTTTGGAAGCAAGATCCGAGCCCAATTGAACTCGGACCAAGCCCCAAATCATGAAGAGATCTAGCACTAATGGAGAGGAGGCGGATCGGAACTGTGTGGAGGGGTGACTCCTTGCGGATTTCCTGTTGGCCATGGATGACCTTGAAGCTTTGGCACCTTTGCAATCTCCTATCCAGATGGGCCGACTCCTTCAAGTGAATGGGGGAAAACCATCCTCCCAATCCTCTGATGGTTTTAAGGAGATCAATAGGGGGAGGGGAAGAGCCTTGGCATTAATTGTCGTAATCACCATTAATGGTGATTTTCGGTTTCTTATGTGAGGAAATGAATTGGTCATCAATTAGGCCGGAAAAGGGCTGAAAACTTCTCCTCTCCTCAAGGGGAGATGAATGGTGCCATAAATTGGGTTTAATTGGCCGTGAATGTCATTCTCCTCCTCTTCCTCTCTCTGCCATTTTTGGGGGAAATGGAGCTTTCTCTCTCCTGGCCAAAATCCTTCAAATTGAATGGCCAACTCAGCAGCATTCAATCCCCATAAGGTGGTGGACCACACCAATTGGGTCTAGCTCAAGTGTGTAGGGTTCAATTTGGGTAAAGTAGGTCATTTTGACCTAAATTTAGGCTAAGGTTGACTTTGGTCAAATTGACCACTTGGGTTGACCACAATGGGTGGGTTGTGACCCATTTGACTCCCTTGTGAGTTAGGAAGGCTAAGGTGAAGTCAATTTGGCAAGGTGAGGGTGAATTGCCCCTTAATGTGGCACTTTGACCAAATTAGGGCTAGAGTTGACTTAGGGTAAATTGGCCAATTTAGAGGTCCCATGATGGGGCTTTTTGGTCCATTAGGTTCCTAATAACCCTAAAAGGGTAGGGGCAAGGTGAATTTTGCATGGTGGAGGACAATTGACCCTAATTAGGCTACTTTGACCAATTTAAGGTTAGGGTTGACTTTGGTCAAATTTGGCCTCTTTGGTTGACCCCAATGGGTCCTAAATGCTCTAAGGGACCCTCCAAAGGGTTAGGTGTGCCATGGTGGGGTCAAAGGGTCAAGGTGAGGCCCTTAAGTCCAACCCCATGCTTGTTAATTGGAAATTAATATTTGCAGACCACTATGGTTTCCTTCTTCTTGCCTAAGTTCACATGGCCTTTTGAGCTTCCTAGGGTTTTGTCATGACCTAGTCATGACAAAACCACTCTATGGGTATAGTTGTTTGGGGTATGTTACACTCTTTGACCCTAAAAGTATGTTGCCAGAAATCCTCAAGCAAAACTTCTTGAGAATACAGGGCAATTTCACAGGAGAGGTTTGGGATGTGATAAGAATGAAGTAGAACAGTCACTCCAAAAGAAAAAGACGATTGTATTCAAGACAGCTCCAACTTCTGGTAATCCACAATCAATATTCATTGTACCAGATCCTGATGCAGAAGAATTAGACTTAGAAGAAATAAACTTGATGTCTGCTGAAGTTATTAGTATGGGGCTAAAGCTAAATAATGTCTATCCTGAAGATGAAGTTGGTCTGTAGAAGCTTTTCAATAGACATGAAAGAATTCAAAAACATCCAGAGAAGGCCATTCCAGCCAAATTCAAGTATGTGGAAAGAAAGTTTAGAAAGGTCTATGAGGCTTTATCTACTTTTCTCAAAAAGAGAAAGTAGATCATTTCCTGGGTAACAAACTCTGATAAACATTCATTTATATCAATCAGATGTTTTTCAGTCTATCATATTTTTCTGTCTATTGTTTCTATGTATAGTTGTTTGTACTTGAGTTTATGTCAAAACATGTTTGAAATCACTCACTTTATTTTGTAAATTTTGTTAAGATAAATAGGGGTGATTGTTGGGAAAAACCCTTGTGATTTATCTAACAAATTACTTAAAGTGATTTCATCAGTTAGGTTATATTACTCATATTATATAGAAAGGGTAAAATGGTCATTAGATGTCCTAGGATGTCACACTCACCTTAGAGTGTCAAGACCATGTCAAGATAAGCACTAATTTAGTTGAGTTAAAACTTGGGTCGAATAGAAATCGATGCAACTTCGACTAGAATTTGACACAACTCTGATTAGAAGTCGAAGCAACTCAGACTGACTATCAAAGTATCAAGTAAAGTCGACGCAACATCGAAATGAACTCGACGTAGAAGGAAGAGCCTGTCAAAGCCATCTTAGAAGTCGACGTAACTTCAACTTCAATTCGACGCAGAAGACGAAGTTCAAATTCAAGTCTTCAACTCGACGGATACATTGATAAGAACTCGAAGCAACGTCGACATCTGAGTTCAGCCAGAGCTAAGAAGGAATTCAAATCAACTTCTATAAGAACTTAGAGGTGCGTCGATATAACGAAAGATGAAGTCGACGCAGGGTCGAGTACAGTCAGAAATGGAAGGTTTTCTGCAATCTTTTCTAGTACCTCTTTTAGAAGGTCTACGAAGCTGAAGATTGTTCTCCAATGGCTCGTTTATTGCTAAGAATCGAATAGAGTATTCCAGAGGTGCAGCAAAGACATTCTTGGAAGTTTATTCAAATTAGATGGATAGGTCGGGAACAAAAATAGAAGGAAACATCAATTGTCCAATGGACATTCCTTTTAATGACAGTCCAGAAGAAGAAACAAATTCAAACTCGAATCATGGAGAATAAGTATGTTGAGAGAAAAAGAAAAACATAAGGGAACTGATTCATAATTGTCTGTCAAATAGGGCTTCTTCTTCTTCCTCCTTCAACCCTAAGACAGAATAGAAGATGATCTCATATGCACAGGAAAAGAGAATAACAACACGGTTGCTCCTTCTTCTACATCACTTAGCAGCAAGTCAACAAAAGAGCAGAGAGAATCAGGATCAAGCTCATAACCCTTGCAATCATCACTATCATAAGCAATGGTTCATCATATTAAGATCCTGAGATAAACAGAAGCAATGACATTTAAAGAGAAAGCTTCTGAAGAATTCTTACAGAAGAATTATATCTCTTCTTTCTTCTCATTCTACTGTTCTCATTCTCCAACTGTAAAAGAGTTTTAAGAATCCCTCTTCCAAAGTGGTCCTAAGAGTCTCCTTATCAAAAGACTCAGCGGTTCTAAGAGTCTCCTTATCAAAAGACTCAGTGGTTCTGAGAGTCTCCTTATCAAAAGACTCAGGCACAATTAGTGCAATCCTACCAGGGAGGTAGAAGAGTGGACTACCCATATTTTGGGGAACCACTGTAAAACTTTTGTGTCTTCTGGATTGATTTTATGTGTTGTCCCAGTTTACTGTTTACTGTTTTATATTTACTGTAATTACTTTATTCTATTTTGGCTTTGTTGATTGCATAATACTTAGTAGTTTTTATTGTGTGTGCATAATTAGGGTACAAAAGAATTAAATATTTATTTACCCCCCTAGAGAATACTCAGAGGCACACTGTGCACTTTTAATTTTTCATGAAAATGATTAGAAGTTCCTTTAATTTACAAAGCAATGAGACTAAAATAATCAAATATTATGTCACACATGATTTCATTCATATTTCATGATCTGGTCTGCGGATAGCACTCAGCGTGCATCTTAAATTAAATCTAACTGCACAAATCAGATCAAACAACAAACTTTATACAAACCACAATGGATCGGACTGCTGCGATCTACTGCGTGAAGATCCAATCATTGTCGAGGTTGTGGACGACTGTGATTTTTTCTTCTTCATCAGATCAACGGTCGGCGTGTCTCGTTGGCGAGACAGCGGTCGCCACTCCTCTCAGGTGACCCTCAGAATGGGGCTCCACTGCCAATCGACTCGCCGGAGGACGACAGCCATTTGGGTGGCAGTTTGGTGGCCGACCACCACCGACGGTCGCCGAAAAGTGGACATTATCGAAAACCTGTGTCGCGACCGCTTAGAGATCGTCTTCTCCGACAACGTTAACCGCCTCAAGGGCCATAGAAAGAACAAGGGAGTTATTTTGACCATAAAGGTGCTCTCCAATCAACCCCAAAGGTCTGGATCACCTCCTTCGTCAGTGTTGGTCCAAAGTATGGGTGGTCGGGATGAGTCATTCCTGTTGACAGAATGCTCATCTCTTTCCTCATAAATGATCTACACACTGAGGGAGTTCAGATATTGATGTCGAATGGAGACTCATAGGCATGGTGGTGGTGCGGTGGTGGAAATCTTTATCTCCTTCTCCAGTCATCGACAGCGGTATCTATTGTGGTTTCTCATTTCATTTAAGTTCACAAAGGAGGTAAGACCCTAAACGAAACTCTAATGGCTAAATAATTAGAGGTCAAGGAATTGAACATCAATGGCATCCATTCAATATGTGGTGGTGGTCGGTTTAGCCTCCAAACACCCTTTGGAGGTGTCCATCTGACCCTAGACTAGAAAGAATCATCTTTTGGGGTGAAGAGATGGTCGATCTAACCCTAATAGGTCAAGGTTAGAGGGAAATGGCTTGTTCAAACTTCGTAGGCACGAGTTTGACACTAAATGGTCAAGGCTTGACCAAATGGTGACATGGCAAGACCATGAGTTACGTGAGGTGGAGTGTAGGACATTATTGAGCATTGGCAAAGTCTAATGGGTCTAGGAAATCTTTAAGGGTTCAAATCATTAGATTTGACCTAAGTTAACCTCAGTTGACCTATCTAATGACGTGACATCATTTCATTGTATGGGATGGGTATGAATGTTGTAATCTTCTGATTTAGAAGTATTTAAAGGATTAGTCTTACTGACAACGTAATACGAGTCTATATGGTCGCACATAAGAACGCACAGAAATTTGAGTGTTTGATCGTGTTGGTTTATAAAATCATGTTCTGAATGGGCAAATATGATATGTCGCACGATAATCTAGGCAGATGGTCTGAAGCACACACCCGTGTGCCAAGGGCGTGTGTGCTCAAAATAGCGGGATAACGGTTGGTAGCACTTTTAGATCAAAAGGCGTGACTTTTGAATGCACGCCCCCACGACACACGCCCATGTGCCAAGGGCGTGTGTGCGGTTTTTCGTTACAAAGTCACGATGAGTCGTGTCTGCATGAACCGACATGACTTTTAAGACATGCCCAAAACACAAGCTCATGTTCCAAGGGCGTGTGCACCCCAAATTTTACATACGGGTTCGTGCATATAAATAGGTCTACTTATCCTGAAGAACAAAGGTCGTTCTCGTGGTTCTTTATACCGTAAATCCATCAAGAACACATCTCTACAAAATCAGAACTAGCATTTCGAAGGAGAGAAAGAGAGATCATCTTCCAGCCCTGAGTTTGTGTGGATACCTCTAGAGATGCGGATATTACTCTATGTTTGGACTCAAACGTCAGTTATTCTTCTCGAAATCTGATTTCTACGCAGATGTAAACTTCTTTTTTGATTTAATGTGTTTCGCATGGATCCTGTCGAGGGTTTCATATATTTCTGCTGCGCATTTGATGTCGTTGAATCCCAACAATGACATGGATCTTAGGGTCAATCAAGGCACGGCTTGAGATATCTTAGATCACACCAAGATCCTAATTCAAGACCATGTTGACCAAGGCACAACTAGGGTGGCCTATCTTTGTCACTTGAGCTAGTGACTCACATAGGGCTTCATGAGCACTACCTAAGGTTAAAGTATGCTTATGAGGTGCTCACAAAGCTAGCCTAGGTGTACTTGAATTGAACATCTAAACTTCTAGGGTCCCTGAAAAAACTTGGGATGTTATAGCACCACAAATCCTTGAAACTAAATCACTAATAACAAACTTGATTCACCTGACTTTTGTAATAGGAAATTTTGTGCTCAACAATTAACTATTAATAAAACGCCACTTATAAATTTTAGGTTCTATCGGAGTTGAGTAATACAAAACATTGAATAGAGAGTAACAAACAGAACTCAAAATTAAAATCAAATGTGTTTTGTATAATGAATAATGATATATTGCAAAGTGTCTATGCTCTCAAATATGAATATGCAATAACATGTGGTTGCAAATTTAAATTTGCTTTTTTTTTGAAGATGTAATAACTGAGATGAGAGGATCTTTGAAGACCTAAATAAGAAATAGACCTTCAATCAAAGAAGTTCTCGACAAAACACATTGAATAATATCTACAATTCTTATGTTCTTTCCATAGTTGTGATTGGCGAAAACCTGCATGAAGAGGAAACCTTAGCAAAGGTTATGTGATTGATGGAGGAAAAATAATCGAAGAGAAAGTAAAAGGAGAGGAGAACTTGAAGTGTTTACCGCTCAATATGGCATAATTACGTTGCATTGTTGGAAGACTCTAGCTGTGTAAGAAACAGGTGGGAGTCAATGAAGAAATATAAAACTCACGATAAATAATCCAGGGATAGTCTATTAAGATAATTTTTCATCCTTTCTTAACTACATTATTTTATATAAAAAAAACCCTGCTTAGTGAGGGAAATCATGCTCATCATGGTTATAAAGAAAGATTGCTTTCCCCTGATCTTTAGAAATTCACTTAGGGCCCGTTCGTTTAGACGGAATTGACGTCTTGGAATTGAAATTCGACGTCGAATTTCAATTACGCCGTTCGTTTTTTAGATAGCTTTAATAATTGGAATTCGAGTTGAATATCATGGAATTGATTTTAACCTAGGCACAAAATCTAGCTGGACATATCGGAATTGGGCGAGTCTGGCACGCTCGATTTATCGCGTTATTCGCCAGGTAGAGCAATTTTTCGCCCGGGCGTGAGTTTTTCGCCCGGACGCGAGTTTTTCGCCTGGGAGCGTGTTTTTCGCCCGGGCGCGCGTTTTTCGTCCGGGCGCGCGTTTTTCGCCCGGGCGCGCAATTTTCGCCCAGGCGCGCGTTTTTCGCCCAGGCGCGCAATTGTCGCCCGGGCGCGTGATTTTCGACCGGGCGCGCGCTTTTCGTCCGTGGCCGCATTTTTCGCCCGAGCGCACATTTTTTGCCCAGGCACGCAATTTTTTGCCCGGGCGTGCATTTTTCGCCCGGGCGCACGTTTTTCGCCCGAACGCGCATTTTTCGGTCGGACGCGCAATTTTCGCCCGGGCGCGCAGTTTTCGCCCGGGCGCGCGTTTTTTGCCGGGGCGCGCATTTTTCGCCCGAGCGCGCAATTATCGACCGGGCGCGCGTTTTTCGCCCGTGGACGCGTTTTTCGCCCGGGCGCATGTTTTTCGCCCGGGCGCGCAATTGTCGCCCGGGAGCGCAATTTTTTGCCCGGGCGTGCATTTTTCGCCCAGGCGCACGTTTTTCGCCCAAACGCGCGTTTTTCGGGCGGACGCGCAATTTACGCCCGGGCGCGCAGTTTTCGCCCGGGCGCGCGTTTTTCGACCGGGAACGCGTTTTTTCGCCCATGGATGCGTTTTTCGCCCGGGCGCACGTTTTTCGCCCGGGCGCGCAATTTTTTGTCCGGGCGCGAGTTTTTCCCCCGGGCGCACGTTTTTCACCCGGGCGCACGTTTTTCGCCCGGGCGCGCAATTTTTTGTTCGGGCGCGCTTTTTTTTGCCCGGGCACGCGTTTTTCCTCCAGGAGCGTGTTTTTCGCCCGGACGCACATTTTTCGCTCGGGCGCACGTTTTTCGCCCGAAGGCGCGTTTTGTCGCCCGGGCATGTAATTTGTCCCCCTGGTGCGAGTTTTTCGCCAGGACGCGCGTTCTTCGCCCGAGCACGTGTTTTTTGTCCGGGCACGTATTTTTTGCCCGAACGCGCAATTTTCTCCCTGGCTCAAGTTTTTCGCGCGACCGCGCGTTTTTCGTCAGGGAGCGCGTTTTTCGCCCCGGCGCGCGTTTCTCACTCGGGGGCGCGTTTTTCGCCTTAGCGCACATTTTGTCGCCCGGGCGCCCAATTTTTCGCCCGGACGCGAGTTTTTCGCCCGGGCGGGCTTTTTGTGCCCGAGCACATTTTTTTAATCCGGGTACGTGTTTTTCGCCCAGGCGTGTGTTTTTTGTCAGGACGCACATTTTTATTACATATGTAAAAATATTAATTTCTTTATAATATTTTTCAATTATTAGATTGAATTTTATTTAACAAATGAACAAAAGAATTGTTCAATTCCACATTATTCAACAATATTGTTTATTAGGCGAACGATGGAATTGGAATTAGACCAATTCCAATTCTGAAAATTGAATCCCAATATCGAATTCCAATATCAAATTCCAATTCCATCCAAACGAACGGGCCCTTAGAGACCCTGAAATAATCTCACGGGTCGAAATTGATGTTCAGTAGGAAGAATAAAATTTGTTTTTATCTTCGCCCAAATAACCATACCAACTGATTTCCCCTTGTTGGGAATTGTATCCACAATTACCTTGATTTGAAGAAGTCCCTTTGAACTAAGTTGAATTGAGTTTGTATTTGATTTGTTTTCCGGTTATATGTATGCAGGATGCTCATTCCTAAGTACAAACCAAGGTCAGGTTTTAGTGAGTCATAAACACAGGCCTACACAATGTAATCCCTCATTGTGTAGACCAAGGTGTTGACTCATATGAAATCTCTCTCTTGGAATGTACTTCACACTCAAGTATTAAAGGAAAAGCTTAAAGTTAAAGGTTGCTGAAATCAAAAGCAGAAGGATTCTGTCAAAGTATTTTTGTTGAATAAGCCTAAGAGTATTCGACGAATTCGTCGAGATGTTAGCAAGTCTCGACGATATCACTGAAACAGATAATCGGTTAGGTTGTATATCATCGTCGACGAATGCCTAAGATTAGTCGACGAATTCATCGAGGAAAATCTTTCATTCGACGAATTCGTCGAGAACAAGCATTATTGTCGACGAAATGTTTAATATCCTCATCTCTCAATCTCCAAGATATCCCTAAGTATTGTCGTCGAATAATTTCTTCCTTTCGACGAATTCGTCGAAACAATGGGTTCTCTCGACGAATGCGGACAGCGCGATTTCCGTCCGTCTGTCTGTTTAGGGCTTTCTTCCACGTGGTGCCTATCCCACATGTCGCGTTTCTAGCCGTTGGAGAAGTTCCTATAAGTATCTATGGGTTACTTCATTCAACCCTAAGTAATGAATGGCAAATCAAGAAGAAGAGATCGCAAGCGTCGTCGGCTCTGTTCGTTCTCGCAAATCCTCTGTTGTTGCCGACAAAGTCTTTGGACGATTCTTCTTGAAGAAAAGAGTTAACTAGATCTCTGATTTCAGATTTCATCAAGTTCCTTTCAGATCTAGTTGTCTCCTAAGTGTTCAGATCAAGTTCTCTCAAGGCAAGATTTCTTCTTCCTTCTTTCAAGATCTAGATTTCTGATTCAGTCAAGGAAGAAGAAGATCTTTCATTTTTAGATCTGATCAAGTCAAGTCTCAAGGAGATTTTAAGAAGATTGTTTCTCAATCTAAAGTTTTGTAAAATTTCTTTACAATATTTTTGTAGGAGAGATTGTTCTCTGAGTTGTAAGAGTTATACTCCGAGTTGTAGGAGCATTTTCTCTGAGCTTGTAGGAAGTTTTTCTTCCGAGTTTGTAGGAGCTTTGTCTCCGAGTTGTAGGAGTGATGACTCCGAGTTGTAGGATTATTCATAATCCGAGAATAGTGAAGTAGCCTAGTCTAGCCGGTCGTGCTAGATAGGTGAGGTGGAAAGTGGACTACCCACATCGGGGAACCACTATAAATCCTTGTGTTGTGATGTGTTTGGGTTTCTTTGTACTTTTATTATTATATTTCTAATCCCACAAAAAGCCATAGAATCCACCTATTCACCCCCCCTCTAGGTGATTTAGGTAGCAATTACATACTTTCAATTGGTATCAGAGGGAGTTGTTCACTAAAGGTTAACACCTTGAACAAGATCTCTAATTTAGTTGCAAGAGACAATTTGTCTGGAATGGAAAGAACCAAGGATTCCTCTGTGAAGTTGCCAGTCTGCTCTAAGGAGAACTTCCCCATGTGGAAGGAAAGGGTGAAGTTCTACATGGAAGCCACCGACCCGAGAATTTTTCAGATAGTTGAGGAAGGTCCCCATGTTCCGATGAAACCTTCTTCACTAAACTCAACCATTCAAATTCCAAAGAAGATGTTGGAGCTCACTAAGGATGAGATTGCTCTCGTCGCCCTGAATATGAAGGCAAAGAACATTATTGTACAACCCGTATTCGCGGAGTGGGTCCCTCAAGCTAACTGGCGAGATCTGAGTCAGCCAGATCATTCGCCCAGGCTGAGACAGGTGGGAAGACCCCCGGGTGAGTAGGGGCGAGCCGCAGGCGAGAGGGAGAAGATCGGCGAGTGGTGCCCTCGCGGACCACTCGCCTGAGAGTGCGTGCATTCGCCCAGCCGAGCGGAAGCCCGGCGGGTGGTGCCCTCATGGATCATTAACCCCCCAGGGCTTTAAGGGGGAAAGGACCACGATGCCCATTATGGGCTGCAAATAGCCCTTCAGAACAGCGGAGTTAGGCTATAAGCAGACCAATTTGGGGTGCGGTTAGTAAAATTAAAGGGCGGATTCATGTTATTTGCAGACCAGCTCAGAAAAATCTATAAATAGACCCTTAAGGGCACCTTGGAGGGGATCCGATTCTTGGAGAATCCTCTCCTCTGGGCTAGTCTTGGTTGGCTGTTAGTGCCCTCCAAGGTGTCCGGCTGAGCTTTGGTTTGGGAGGGGAAGCTCTCTAAGATCTTCCGGGTGTGTGGCGGGACCTCCTCGCTGCAGCCTTGGGTCTATTCCAATTTCCTCATCCACCAGTCAGAGAGTGTAGTGAGGGAGAAGTAAGCGTCGGCTACACCCCCCAGTGGGTCCGAACTCAGGAGACCGGTTGCCGGTTTCAACATTTTTGGTGAGGTGAGCGTGGACCGTAGCCGGTGAAGGAAAATCTCAAGCTAGGTTGGATGACAGGAGATGGGGGAAATGGTTCCGACTCGGGCCACTCGCAGCCACCGGCGACAGGGGAGTGGCTGGAGATGTTCGAAAAGTTCTAGCGAGAAGTCCTGCAGACGGTTCTCGCAGGGAGAGGCGAGTGCGACACGTCGGCAGTCCCCGTGGTTCCGCCCCAGCAGATCGGCGAGAACGCTCCCGGGCAACAACTTGGGAAGGAAGTGCCAGCAGAAGGAAGCGCGCGAGACCTCCCCGGGCGGCAGTTGTTCAGCTGCCCGGCGAGTGCGGAGGTCTGCGAGTTGGCTCCGCGCGAGAGGACCACTCGCCGAGCAGGGGAAGGGAGCCCTTTTTGCGAGATGATCCTCTCGGCCCCAGTGCCGGAGGGATTCCGAGGGCCGGAGATGTCCTATTATACCGGCAAGGATGACCCAGCCGTGCACCTGCAATGGTTTGAGGACATGGTTTCAATCCTGCCCATGTCGGATGCCTTTCAGTGTCGGCTCTTCGCGACCACTTTGAAGGAGAAAGCTAGGGACTGGTTCCACCAGCTCCCCGTGGGTTCCATCTACGCGTTCGACGATCTATGCCGGAGCTTCCGGCTGCGCTTCTCGACGTCAAAGAAGAGAAAGAAGGATGCGGAGGCTCTCTTCAAGATCAGGCAAAGGGAGGGGGAATCACTGGCACACTATGTAGACAGGTTTCAAGAGGAGATACACCTCGTGCAGGAGGTGTCGGGGTTCGCCCTCAAGATGGCATTCATCGTAGGGTTGCGGGATGGATTCTTCAAAATGGACCTGAAGAGAAGGGCTCCTCTCTCCTTTGAGGAGTTGATGGAGCGGGCAGCGGAGGAGATAGAAGAGGAGTCTGCCAACCCAGAATTCTACAAAAGGCTGGCGAAGATAAGCGAGCCAGAGGTGAGGCAGCAAGAAGGAAGAAGGCGAGAAGAACCCAGGGGTCAAGGGTTCGAAAGACCGCCTCGGAATTGGAGGTATCAAGATCCCAACAACAGGTTGGGTTGGAGGCACCAGGAAGGACCAGCGATAGGTCAGGAAGGGGGGTACCAAGGGAGAGAGGCGGGGGGAGCCAATCCGGGGTGGAGGCAAGGCCCCAGACCCCCTCACCCCCCAAGAGAGCAAGCTATGGAGGTAGGCCGAGGAAGAGGAGGTAGAGGAGCCAGAGGAGGAAGGGGAAGAGCAGGAAGGGGGGACAGGGTGGCGTTGCCCTATTGTGACTTTCATCAGGAAGAAGGTCACGTGACGGCCACCTGCCCAGAATTCTTGGAGATGAGAGGGAGAGGTCAGCCACGACAGCGGCAGGCTAGGATCGAGGAAGTGCTCCCAGAGGTGGAGGAGGACTGATGCGATGACAAGGCGAATGTAGGAGCCAGGGGGAATTGGAGTGATTCATGGTGGGGTTGGGATAGAGGCCTCTCGCAAGAAGAGCTTCCAGGCAATGTTTCGGAGGGACGTCACGTCAACTTCCCAGACCCCACCCCCCCCCCCCCCCCCCCCACAGAGAAGCTCACCTTCTCCTCAGAAGATATGCCCGACTATGAGGACCCGTTCTGCGACGCCCTAGTGATCCAAACGGCGATAGAAAACTTCACGGTCTCCCGGATCCTGGTGGACAATGGGAGCTCAGTGAATGTTATCTTCAAGAAGGCTTTCGATGCGATGGAGGTGGAGAAGAAGAGGGTGCGGGCCTCTGATGGGCCGCTGTTTGGTTTCTCAGGAGAAAGGAAGGAGGTTGAGGGAGGTGTAGGCCTCCAGGTGACGTTAGGAGGGGTCCCAAGGAACTGTCGGTTCGTCATCGTTGACGCTCTGAGCAGCTACAACGCCATATTCGGACGCCCCCTCATCAGTGCCTTCCGATGTGTGCCCTCATCATACCACCAGTGCTTGAAGTTCCATAGTGGAGGAGTCCAGGTCCGAATCCGGGGAGATGCAAAGGTGGCAAGGCAGTGCTACGTGACTGCCGTCAACACCATCTCTTGGATGGCGGAGGCTGAGAAGATGGATGAAGAGATTAAGAGGCCGGAGGGGCCAGGGGAAGGAGTGGAGAAGAAGGGAGAATAGGAAGAGGGCAGTGCCCGGGGAAAGGAGACGGAGGTAGCTCAGGAGGAGCAGGTCGAGCCAATGGAGGGGGAAGGTGCTGCAGAGGAGGAGGCCCGGGGAGAAGGGCAAGAAGCGAAGGGCAGATGGGAAGAGCCGGCCAGGCTTGAGGCGGCGGAGGAAGTGGTAGAAATGGAGGTCATCACCCAGGAAGGAAGGGTGGAGAAGGTGCGTGTCAGCGGGGGTCTCGGCCCGGAGGACAGGGTAAGGATGCTGGAGTGCATCCAGAAGAACGTGGACATTTTCGCATGGAGCACGACAGACATGCCAGGCATCGAGGCAGACGTGGCTTGCCATCATCTCAACCTTGAGCCAGGAGTCCGCCCCATCCGACAGAAGAGGAGGACCTTCGCCGACAAGCTCAAAGAACCGATACGCGAGGAGGTGGCCAAGCTCCTCGAAGCAGGTTTTGTATCGGAGATCCAGTACCCAGGCTGGGTCTCCAATGTCGTCATGGTAAAAAAGGGCGATGGTCGCTGGCGTATGTGTATTGACTTTTCTTTGTTAAACAAAGCCTGCCCTAAGGATTGTTATCCCCTGCCTCAGATCGACGCGCTGGTTGACTCAGTCGTCGGTTTTTCTGTGATGAGTTTTTTGGATGCTTTTTCAGGTTATCACCAGATCAGGATGCACCCCCGGATATCAAAGATGTCTCATTCATCACCTGGGAGGGGTGCTACTGCTATAAGACGATGCCCTTTGGGCTGAAAAATGCAGGAGCGACCTACCAGAAAATGATGGACCGGGATTTTAAGGAGCAAAGAGGAAGGAACTTGGAGGTTTACGTGGATGACCTTATGGTGAAGAGCAAGAGCGTGAGCACTCATCTCCAAGACCTCGAGGAAACCTTCGCCACCCTACACAAGTACAAGATGCGCCTGAACCCCCTGAAGTGTGTGTTCGGGGCCAGCAAGGGGAAGTTCCTGGGACACCTTCTCACCCCTTCGGGGGTAGAACCTAACCCGAACAAGGTCAGAGCCATCATGGAGTTGGGATCACCTCGGAATGCCAAGGAGGTTCAGCGCTTGACGGGAAGGCTCGCGGGGTTGAGCAGGTTTCTCTCCCGGGCCGGGGAGAAATGCTCCCCCTTCTTCAAAACGTTACGAGGAAACCAGAAATTCGAGTGGACAAAGGAATGTGAGGAGGCCTTCCAGGCCTTGAAGAGCCAGCTCACCCAGGCTCCGTTGCTCCAGGGTCCCAAGGAGGGGGAGGACCTAGCGTTGTACCTCGGAGTCGGGACTGAGGTCGTAAGCTCCATCCTAGTCTGGGAAGAAGGCAAGAAGCAGCTGCCCATCTACTACGTATGTAGGGTCTTGAGGGAGGCGGAACTCAGGTACCCAATTTTAGAGAAGCTGGCCTTCGCTCTGGTCGTCGCGGCGAGAAAGCTTAGGCCATACTTCCAAGCCCATTCAATTCAAGTGGTGACTGATCACCCCTTCGCCAGATCTTCGAAGGAGTAGAGCACTCGGGGAGGCTCGCGAAGTGGTCAATAGAGCTAAGTGAGTTTAATATCACCTTCGTCCCTCGACTATCCATGAAGGCACAGGCAGTGGCAGATTTCATGGCAGATTATGTGGCCGAGATGGAGGAGGGTCAAGCCCCTCGTCATGTTCCATGGAAGCTGCTGGTTGACGGGTACTCAGGCAAAAATTCTCTTGGAGGGGTGGTGGTACTGGAGAGCCCCCACGGGATGAAGATCGAGCAGATGTTAGTAATACATTTCCCAATCACCAACAACCAGGCAGAGTATGAGGCGGTGATCGCCGGCCTGCGTCTGGCTCAGGAACTGGGAGTCCATGACGTGGAGGTCCTCACCGACTCGATGATAATAGCCTCTCAGATCAATGGAGAGTTCGAGACGAGGGAACCTACACTCATAAGATACTTAGCCAAAGTGAGAAGCCTCATTGGAGCGTTCAAGACCTTCTCCATCAGGCACATCCCTCGGGAGGAGAGCACCCCAGTAGATCGCTTGGCCAAGGCCGGTCCTCGAGCCGGAGGAACCCTGACAGACCTGTTCCGTCCTTCGATCGAGGAGGGGGAACTCATGGAAGTAGAGCAACGGCCCTCTTGGAAAGATCCCTTCGTTATCTTCCTTGCAACGGGGAAATTCCCGGAGGAGGTTCCAGACCAAAGGCGCTTCCGGTACAAGTCCGCCTACTACGTGTTCCATGAGGGGTATTTGTATCGGAAGACCCTCTCGGGCCTCCTGGCCCGATGCGTCTCAGAAGATGAAGTCCCGAGGATCTTGGAAGAAGTCCACTCCGGCGAGTGTGGCAGCCACTCGGGGAGCAGGATGTTGGAGGCAAGGATAGTTAGGCAGGGGTACTTTTGGCCAACCCTAAGTAAAGATGCAGCGGCCTTCTCCAAGAAGTGCCAGAAGTGCCAAATGTTCGCCCCGCTTCAGCTCTTGCCGGCTCAGGGCTAAGGAGTATCACGGCACCTTGGCCATTCGCCATATGGGGGATGGATCTGGTAGGACCCTTCCCCCAGGCCAGTGGGCAGAGAAGATTCCTCTTGGTCATGATCGACTACTTCTCGAAGTGGTTGGAAGTCAAGGCACTGGCTAAGGTCACCTCCCAGGTGGTCCGCAACTTCATATGGGGGGAGATCATCTGTCGGCATGGACTTCCGCAGGCCATAGTCACAGATAATGGCCCGCAATTTGCCAGCGAGGAGTTCATCAGTTTCTGTGGCCAGTTGGGGATAGACCTTAGGTTTGCATCCTTTCACCATCCCAGGAGCAACGGGCAGGTGGAGGCGGCAAACAAGATTATCGTGAACTTGCTCAAAAAGAAGGTGGAAAATCTTAAGGGCAATTGGGTGGAGCAGCTCCCCTCAGTCCTGTGGGCTTTAAGGACTACCCCCAACACTGCTATGAGAGAAACCCCTTTCAAGCTCTCTCACGGCTGCGAGGCCATCATCCCCATAGAGTTCGAAGTCATGACACCACGGGTAAAGTCCGCCACGAACGGAGAGGAAGATTGGAGAGCTGGGAACGAAGAGGAGTTGCGGCTCTCCCACGACCTCATTGAAGAAGCCCGGGATCTAGCAGCCATTCGCCAAGAAGAGGTCAAGCGGCAGATGGCCAAGTACTTCGACAAGCACATCAGGGTCAAGCAATTCGAAAAGGGGGATCTAGTACTCAAGAAGGTCGACGCGGCAGGGAGGTCTGCCGTAGTGGGAAAGCTTAACCCCAACTGGGAAGGTCCCTATGTCGTGGAAGAGGCGCTGAAATCTGGGGGATACCGCCTTCAGAATGTGGAGGGCCAACCCCTCAGTCACACATGGAGTGGTGACGATCTCAAACGCTTATATCCCTAAAAACAATGTAATGCTAATGTTTTTGAAATGAGAATATTCTGTTTAAACTTGTATTTGTGGAAACAATGCTGCAGCTTGTGGGGAAACCTCGAAAGTTCCAGAAGATGGCCCCTAGCAGACCCGCTGTCCAGGCTCTCATCTAGCTGGCAGGTCCGAAGGCTCACTCGGCGGCAGGTTCTAAGTTATTGGAAAGATGGCCCCGAGCAGACCCGCTGTCCAGGCTCTCATCTAGCTGGCAGGTCCGAAGGCTCACTCGGCGGCAGGTTCTAAGTTATTAGAAAGATGGCCCCGAGCAGACCCGCTGTCCAGGCTCTCATCTAGCTGGCAGGTCCGAAGGCTCACTCGGCGGCAGGTTCTAAGTTATTTGAAAGATGGCCCCGAGCAGACCTGCTGCCCAGGCTCTCATCTAGCTGGCAGGTCCGAAGGCTCACTCGGTGGCAGGTTCTAAGTTATTGGAAAGATGGCCCCAAGCAGACCCGCTATCCAGGCTCTCATCTAGCTGGCAGGTCCGAAGGCTCACTCGGCGGCAGGTTCTATGTTGTTGGAAAGATGGCCCCAAGCAGACCCGCTGTCCAGGCTCTCATCTAGCTGGCAGGTCCGAAGGCTCACTCAGCGGCAGGTTCTAAGTTATTGGAAAGATGGCCCCGAGCAGACCCGCTGTACAGGCTCTCATCTAGCTGGCAGGTCCGAAGGCTCAATCGGCGGCAGGTTCTATGTTGTTGGAAAGATGGCCCTGAGCAGACCCGCTGTCCAGGCTCTCATCTAGCTGGCAGGTCCGAAGGCTCACTCGGCGGCAGGTTCTATATTGTTGGAAAGATGGCCCCGAGCAGACCCGCTGTCCAGGCTTTCATCTAGCTGGCAGGTCCGAAGGCTCACTCGGTGGCAGGTCCTAGATTCTCAAAGATCGACCTCGGGAGCACTCGCGAGGGCTGCACACCAGTAAGACAGTTTCTCCCCTCTCCCATGTAACCTATCCAGGCGAGACCACTGACCTAGGTGAATGGTCAGAGGTGGCGAGTGTAGCGAATAGCAGAGTATCGGAAAGAGCAGGGCATCCTAGGTCACCTCCGAGAGTCCGGCGAGTGGCCAGGACAGTTACACTGCGACCTAGCGTCCTAATGAGCCTAGCGAGATACAGTAGCGAATGAGGAAAATTGAGAGCACAAAAATTGTAACCAATATATATATATGACAAGGGGACTCGCCCCAGTTCATGATTACATCCAAAAATGAAGAATAAAAAGAGAGCAAAAAATACAAAGGGCCCATCTCATGGGTCGGCAGATTTCTCGCCAGGGGATCCGTCGTTCTCGCCCGAATCCAGGAGGATGGCGTCATCGCGCGGCTCGCCGTCCTCATCCTCCGGGAAGGGGATCGGGATGTAGAGCTTGGGGACGACTTGTCGAGCGGAGAGGCATTCGGCCTCCTCCTTCAGGTACCCAGCCTGCCGCAGCACCTGCAGCGCATGCTTCACGGCACTTTGAGCGTTCTCCTGCATCAACTGCTCTAACTCATGGTGAGGGTAAAAGTGCCCCCTACTCCCTGAGGCGAGTACCAAAGCATCGGCTTCTCGCGACTGATGGGCCTCGGCTTTAGCCAGACGGACTTCCTCCTCAAGGTTAACCACCCGCGCGCGAAGCATCTCGGCGATCGTAGTGTCCTGAAAAAACAAAGGTGGTGAGAAGAAAGTGCGGCAGTCAGCAACAGTCATTCGCGGGGGGGGAGGGGGAGGATATACCTCTCTAACGGGGCGGCTGGCGAGAAGGGCTTCCGCAGCTTCCAGCTTCACCCTGAGTTCACGCGCCTCGGCAGAAACAACAGCCCTGGTCTCCTCAAACTCCGCCAGACTCTGCGCCAGATTAATGCTCCGGCGCGAAGACATATGCGCGAGTTCAAGCGCCCACAGCATGGACCTAGCAGTCTCATGGGCGAGAACCTGAGTCTTCTCGGCGTCGAAGACCTCGGCATCTTCCCGACCATAGAGGGCATACGCAATGGCGTAAGCCTCACCACTGGCGAGGTCGCTCTCTATCCATGATGGATGGAGGGTAGAGAGCGAGACCCTATTCGAGTTCCTGTCCCACTTCACCAAGGGAGCGCCTGAGGGGTGCACATACTTCTCGCCCTTGGGGAAGTTCCGGTGATCCCTGGGCAATGGCGGCGGCGGCAACGACTGACCCGCATGGAGAACATTCCCGTCCGACGCACCCGATCCCGGGATCTAGGCCGGAGCTTTCGACCCTGGGTTCTGATGAGTCCTGATCATATACACTTTTATGGACTCATCTGGGCCGTTTTTCTAGTCATTTCACCGCACTTTAGCCCTGTTATAGTTCATATTGATCAATCCATGCTAGGTGCACATCTAGGCCCACTTTGGTGTGATTTTCGTGCTTATTATCATTAGTAGTATTCATGTGCTGTCAAGTGCCACTTTCAGTGGCTAGATTTGTGGTTGTGCCTGGAATAGGAGTCGTGCGAGTGTTCCCGGTGCAATTCTGCACAGGAACACTGCGCACGATCACCGGTTCTATTGCGCACGACCACTGGTCGTGCGCCACTGATCGTGTGCACTTGACCCTTTTTATGAGTTCTGTTTGGTGCAGTGCGCACGACCATCAATGCCAGCGCGCACGACCACCGGTCGTGCGCCACTGCTCGTGCGCATTTGCCATTAAATTTCCGAGTTCTGTTTGCTGTAGTGCGCACGACCATCAACTACAGTGCGCACGACCACCGGTCGTGCGCCACTGGTCGTGCGAACATTTTATTTTATAATTTCTGTCTTTGCAGGCTCCGTCCAGGCAGAGCGCACGATCACAGGATTCCAGTGCGCACGACCACTGGTCGTGCGCCAATGACCGTGCGCACTGTTTATTCCAGCGCCTATAAAATCCGCTGCTCGCGATTTAGGTCGAGCCATCGTCTTCTTCCGCCGTTTTCCGCCCGGTTCCGTCCAGATTCGCCCCTCCACCGTCGCCCACCATATGGAGGTGCTCCGGGCTTGCTCTTCACGCCAATCTTGAGCCGGAGTTTCCTCTCGGCCGCCTCCTTCATCCAAGAGCTTCAAAGGTAGACCTAGCCGCCATTACCATCAAGCAAGAGGAAGTTTGCAACCTCTACCGGATCGTGACACGAAGAAGACGGGTCCATTGGAGAGTCGTGACAGCTCTCTCTACCCCGGACGTAGTTGCGGACCGAGCTTGGACGCGGATTGACAACCCGGCGATTCCAACCGTGAATCTACAACGAGCCTTCGGATTCGGTCGATTTCTTGCTCTATTCTTCTCTTATTGATGTCTATGTAGTTAGATCTAACATTATGATGAAGCGTGCTTGATTATTAGCATTTATACTTGATTATGTCTATGTGATTTGAGTATTCTTGCTTATTATTTTGAGGTGTGGATTGTTGGTTGTCGTGTGCCGCACTAGCAATTGCTAGTGGCGTGCTTGTCGAAGAGGTGCTTGCGACCCTCACTCCGCTAGCCTACTCGTCCATCCGCCTACCGAAGCGTGGCATCGCGGCCCGTACTCCATCCCGCCTAACGAAGCAGTGCGCTCAAGGCCTGCATTGTTCGATTCTGCTAGCCTACTCGTCCATCCGCCCTTTCGACGCAGCGCGCTCAAGGCCTGCCTAGTCTCCATCCCGCCAAGCGAAGCATTGCATAGCGGCATTGCATAGGAGTAGTTGATAGCTTTTATTTTATTTTCCAAAAGCCAACCCAACTCCCCCGCATTCCATCCTATTTAAGGACTTCAATATCAAGTCCTTCCTCGAAACCTAACTCCACCTTACTGTGTTCCTTGAGAGATTCGATACTCGAGGATTACTCCTCGTTTTATATTACTTGAACGATCGGTACACTGCCGTTTCGTGTCGCAGTCGAGCTACGGCCTATAGCGGTGTGTGAGATTTGCGCCATCAAGTTTTTGGCGCCGTTGTCGGGGAACACAATCGTGTGAGTTTTCTGGAGAGGTAGAATCTGAGAGAGAAGCCCTTCCATTTGTAAATTGCATCTTTTGTTTTATTTCTGTTCTTTTTATTCCTTCTTCTTGTTTTATATTAGGTTGCTTTAGTAATTTTTGTTAGGTGTAGTATTTTGCACAATAGCACTTTTATTTTGAATCGTATTATCTTCACACTATGTGGGCACATCTTAATTTCCGTTGCCGTTGGTGTGGAGCTACCTCCCACTCTAGTGATGAATGTCCTACGGAGAATAGTAGGCATAATTCTTATAGCCCAGCATATGGAGCACCGACTTCGTCTGGTACTCCATATGGTGCGCGTAAGTCTTATGGCTACTCTGCTGAGCCTTTACAGTCATACTTCTCTTCGGCTCCAGCCCCCGCTGTGCCAAAGAAGCCCGCTAGGCAGTGCCAGTTTTGTCGGAGCACAGATCATGCCCTGAAGGATTGTGCTGCTTTTCGTCGCCAATTGGATGAGGATGATGAGCCGGATATCCGGATCGTCCCGAATCCTAACTCTGGCGGCACACCTTCAACATCCGGTTTTGTGTCTTTGCCACCTTCACATCTTGAAGGGTATGGCGTTGACACAGTCACCAGATGCGTGGCTGATCTGGGCACCGATATTGCTGAGCCCATTCTCCCAGTGCATCCACCACCTCTAGTGGATTCGATTCTTTGTGAGGAATCGGTGCTCGACTTTTATCCGAGCACTATTCCTCTCCCTGTTGTGCATACTACACTCGTCTCTGACGACATTGTTGATGATGTGTTGCAGGAGGAGGCAGTTGATCTTAGTATTGTGCCTATTCCTATGGAGGAGGACAACCTTCTAGGTGAAGAGGAGTTTTCCTCAGCACCGGTGGAGGAAGTCCAAATCCTAAGCCTGGCCACCATTGATCCCGCCGAATCTTGTAGCATTGATGACAATGCTAACATTATTTTACTTCCCCAACCTGATGGGAGTGAGACCGGGATCACTCCCCCGACTGTTGTTTATTTATGTTCTTCGTCTTCTTTATTTCTTGATCCCCTTTCTTCATCCGAGCCTGTGCAGGTTGAGTTTTCACAGGTATCCCAGGAGGACTTGGAGCTTTTTGCTCAAGTCAATGGTGAGAGCATCCTCTCATGCGAGGAGGTTTATTCTCCCTCCGTAGAGGAAGCTCCACTCATTGCCTTCTCCTCCTGCAGACCTGCTGCAGACAATGCCTTGCTGGGCAAGGATAGTTTTGGTAAGATGAGTGAGGACCAGGCCTCCTCCTCTTCTTACTTTCTTTTCCCTCTACCTGTGAGGAGCAGGTATCTATATTTAGGTAGAGGGGTGACTGCTCTGTCTCCGTATCGGTACCCGCTACCGATGCGCATATTAGAACAGTTGCTTGTGCACTTTTCTTTTCATAGGCCTATAAGCTAGAACTGTACAAAATCTGAATAAGTCGTGCTGGGATGACAATAACCCCAGTAGTTATCTTACTTTTCATGCATTTTATTTTATGCAATCCTGTTTAGTTAGCTGTAGTATTGTAGTTTATCTTTTTCTGTTTCTTTTGTATTTGCGGAGCTGACCCCTGCAGGTACTTCTTCTGGATGGCGGATGTTGCAGCTTAGTCGTGGTTTAAACGCCAATCTTCTGGTGTGCTCATTTCTGAGCACTGGGTACTCTCTTTCCCTAGCTTTTTCTGATTATCATGTCATATATTCTGTGGATTGTTTAGTTTAAGTCTGGGGGAGAGCAGTTTTTGCACCCACTCACGTGCACTCATGCATAGCATGCCAGAAGTATTTTAGTTTCAGTTTTATTATTTGTTCATTTTCATTGCACACCACAGCACCCACTTGAGCGCGTACTCATCTGTATGCAAGCTCTGTAGCGAATTTAATTCTTTTGCTTATTTGGGAAAGTCTAGGTGATGGCTTAGGACTATGTAGCAGAGTAAAATGTTGACTCTAGTAGTGCTCCTAGTCGAGTGCTCGGTTGCATAGAAATTCGTGTAGATTAGATTCCTCTTTATACTATGGTTTTATATTTTTCTCTATTAGTGTAAATGTTGTTTACTCTACTCAAATGGTGAATTCGATGGAATCAAACGGTAGCATAGGGATGTGTGTAAACGATCGTTAGATTCGTATTGCTTGAGTCGGGAGAAAGGAGAATCTTTCTCGGTGGCTAGAACTTGCCCCAAGCGATTCTTGAAGCATGGGTATACGGTTAGTCAATTGTGTGAATGTGATATAGGCCATCATTTTGGCCCGGTTGAGCCTTTGTGCCTATCCCTTCCGCTATATCCTCGCTAGCCCAGTTGTGCCTACCCGTTCTTTGATTCAGCCCCACTTTTATTTCACCAAAGCCCAAAAGCCAATCCTAGCCGCACACCCAAAATTTGAGCTTTAGCTGTTTATTATTTTCATGAGTTGGGTTGTTGATGTGGTAGTATGTTTGTGAAGATGTGGATGTGTCCTTTTGTTTATTTGCTGAAAATGGTAAAAAAAAATGAGAAAAAGAAAAGAAGTTAAAAAGAAAGGAAAGAGAAGGAATGTTTAATTGAAAATCTTTATGTATAGATTTATATTTGGGAGTAGGCGGTGCACACACCCATGCGTCTAAGTCCAAGTCTGGGGGTGTTGTGTACCCGCATGTTTGTGTGGTGAATGAGGATAGTTTCCTGCATTAGCTCATTTGGGTTTAGTGCTTTAGCCGTCATTTTTATCTTTGTTTTTCCTCACCTAAACCCAAGCCCCATTTAAAACCTAAAGTCCTATTGATTCACGCATTTGAGCCAAACCAGTGCCGTGGAGAGAATGTGACCGGGCAAGCCTATGGTCACCGACACTGATGGATTTCAGTGGAGTTTTTCCCGCATCCCGATCTTGGGCAATGCTCGTCTCAGCGTTTAGCTTACTTTCTCCGTATGCATGACCGAACGATTCACCGCTGTTCACCATTTTGAGTAGTTGTAATATGCTTTTACTCTTTTAGAAATATATAAACTGTTTTTATAATCAGAAATCTTCTCTACTATTCTTCTTATGCACGTGAGCATGTGACTTCGCATGGTACTCTGTATTGTAGTTTTAAGCCATCTACTGTTCTTTCCTAGTTCGCTTAGAATTTGTTTGCTCGGGACGCGCAAACAGTTAAGTCTGGGGGTGTGATGAGTCCTGATCATATACACTTTTATGGACTCATCTGGGCCGTTTTTCTAGTCATTTCACCGCACTTTAGCCCTGTTATAGTTCATATTGATCAATCCATGCTAGGTGCACATCTAGGCCCACTTTGGTGTGATTTTCGTGCTTATTATCATTAGTAGTATTCATGTGCTGTCAAGTGCCACTTTCAGTGGCTAGATTTGTGGTTGTGCCTGGAATAGGAGTCGTGCGAGTGTTCCCGGTGCAATTCTGCACAGGAACACTGCGCACGATCACCGGTTCTATTGCGAACGACCACTGGTCGTGCGCCACTGATCGTGTTCACTTGACCCTTTTTATGAGTTCTGTTTGGTGCAGTGCGCACGACCATCAATGCCATCGCGCACAACCACCGGTCGTGCGCCACTGCTCGTGCGCATTTGCCATTAAATTTCCGAGTTCTGTTTGCTGTAGTGCGCACGACCATAAACTACAGTGCGCACGACCACCGGTCGTGCGCCACTGGTCGTGCGAACATTTTATTTTATAATTTCTGTCTTGCAGGCTCCGTCCAGGCAGAGCGCACGATCACAGGATTCCAGTGCGCACGACCATTGGTCGTGCGCCAATGACCGTGCGCACTGTTTATTCCAGCGCCTATAAAATCCGTTGCTCGCGATTTAGGTCGAGCCATCGTCTTCTTCCGCCGTTTTCCGCCCGGTTCCGTCCAGATTCGCCCCTCCACCGTCGCCCACCATATGGAGGTGCTCCGGGCTTGCTCTTCACGCCAATCTTGAGCCAGAGTTTCCTCTCGGCCGCCTCCTTCATCCAAGAGCTTCAAAGGTAGACCTAGCCGCCATTACCATCAAGCAAGAGGAAGTTTGCAACCTCTACCGGATCGTGACACGAAGAAGACGGGTCCATTGGAGAGTCGTGACAGCTCTCTCTACCCCGGACGTAGTTGCGGACCGAGCTTGGACGCGGATTGACAACCCGGCGATTCCAACCGTGAATCTACAACGAGCCTTCGGATTCGGTCGATTTCTTGCTCTATTCTTCTCTTATTGATGTCTATGTAGTTAGATCTAACATTATGATGAAGCGTGCTTGATTATTAGCATTTATACTTGATTATGTCTATGTGATTTGAGTATTCTTGCTTATTATTTTGAGGTGTGCCTTGTGGTGTGGATTGTTGGTTGTCGTGTGCCGCACTAGCAATTGCTAGTGGCGTGCTTGTCGAAGAGGTGCTTGCGACCCTCACTTCGCTAGCCTACTCGTCCATCCGCCTACCGAAGCGTGGCATCGCGGCCCGTACTCCATCCCGCCTAACGAAGCAGCGCGCTCAAGGTCTGCATTGTTCGATTCCGCTAGCCTACTCGTCCATCCGCCCTTTCGACGCAGCGCGCTCAAGGCCTGCCTAGTCTCCATCCCGCCAAGCGAAGCATTGCATAGCGGCATTGCATAGGAGTAGTTGATAGGTTTTATTTTATTTTCCAAAAGCCAACCCAACTCCCCCGCATTCCATCCTATTTAAGGACTACAATATCAAGTCCTTCCTCGAAACCTAACTCCACCTTACTGTGTTCCTTGAGAGATTCGATACTCGAGGATTACTCCTCGTTTTATATTACTTGAACGATCGGTACACTGCCGTTTCTCACCCAAAACACCCTTCCCTTTGGCGGAAGGGGGGCATTTCGGCTTCTTGGAAGAAGAGGAAGGAGGCACCCCGGTTTTTCGTTTCCGGCTACTGGGCTTGGAGGTGGAGGGTTCTTCCCGACAGGCATCTGCGGCGGCTTGCGCAAGAGACACGGAAACCCCAGAGGGGCGCGGCGGGTGAAGAGGGAGGTCTCGCACCCCTGTTTTTGAACACGAACGGCTCAGCGAATGGTATGAAGTCAACAAAACCAAGCGAATGAAGAAGGTTTAGAAAAATCACCCTCACCCTGCGGAATGGGCGGAAGCGAGTTGACGTTTCGCCGGAGGTAGACGAGGTCCATCCCGTGCTCCAGGATGTACTGGTGCAGCTTGGCCTCGTGCCCCCCCCCCCCCAAATTCGGGGGCCGGAAGGTTGATTCCTCCTCCTGCACTGGGGCGAGAAGGGTTTTTCCGAGGCTCCCGCTGACGAAGATGAAGCGGCGAACCCAGTCGTGGTTCTTGTTCGGGAGACCCTGGTGTTTGAGTGGGCTCTGACCCGAGAAGAAGGAAATGTCGTGTGAGCAGCGGAAGGTATAGAGCTTGCGAAAGACGGGCAGCGAAAACTCAATCCCCTCCTCTCGCGGGTAGCACGCGTACCCGACTAGCATGGCGATAGAGTTAGGGTTGAGCTGGCCGGGCACGACGCCATAGTATCGGAAAGTATGGCGGAGTTCCGGCCAGATGGGGAGGCGAAATCCCACCTCGAAGTGCTCCAGCGGGATCGCGAGAGCACACGGCGAGATGGAATTTAAGCGATCCTCCGGCCCGGGCTTTCGCGCTTCGAATCCCGGCGGGACGTAGTCCGCGACAGCGGTTAAGTAAGCTTCCTCGGGAGATCACAAGAATCAAAGACATGGTTGATGAATGCACTGGCGCACCTGGCCCTGCCTTCGGTCTCGCCACCCATCTTGCGAATACCGAAGAAGACGGGAATTGCAGAGAAGAGAGAAGTGCGGGTGCTAGAGCAGGGAGAGAGAGGGGGCGGATGGTGAGGTAATCAATACGGTAGTTGAGCGGCCTATTTATAGAGGAAATAGAAAACGCTTGGGCTTTCGAGGCAACGGGTGTGCGGATAGCCATCGCGCCTTCCCGGCGCCTCGAAACCCGGGTCGGTCCCTCTCGCCCATTAATGACGAATGCCCTATAACTACTCATTCGACGGTTACGCAACAAGGTTGGAAAGGCGTTCTGCTGTAAGACATCATTCGGCACACCCAAACGAGTTGCGAGAAATATAAGCGGAAAACGCATTCGCAAAGCATAGAGTAAATTATTACAGACATAAAATAAGTCCAACCTCCACAGCACCATAAACTGAATAAGAAAAAAGAAAATACAAAAAGAGGCGAATGATGACCAGACTAGCGCTCCTTCCAATACCACCGACCATGCCCTCGCGGCCCAGCCTCCGGGGGCATTCGCGGGCGATAGTACACGAGCATGGAGGTGATCTCATGAGACGCCAGCTGAAGCTGGTCCCGGGCTCGCGCGGCATGCCTCCCGGGAGACAGCTCCCCTCCTTCACCTCCCAGACGCTCCACCACTGCAAGGAGGCGCGAATAGTCCTTCCGAAGGTCCTTCAGCTCGCGCGTGACCTCCATCCGCACATCATCCACCTGGCCGGCGATGTTTCGATGAATATGGATAAGCTTCCCCAAGACCTCTGTGAGTCGCTCCTTCAGGGTCGCATGATCTGAGGAGTCGCCAAGAAAGTCAGAGAGGTCCCCGGGAGAGGGGAGAGGGGAGAGGCGAGAGCATCCCGTCTCCCCCCCCCCCCCCCCCTCGTGGTAGGATCCAAAGGGAGAGGCTTCCCGATAGCCTGCGAGATCACAGGCAGGTCAGTCGCGTTAAACAAAGCGAATGCGTTAAATGCGGATGAGGACACTAACCTAGTGTGGGGTCCCCATGACCTGGGGGACGAGACGAATGGGGGTGCGTTTTAAACAATTCGGCGGGAGGTAGGACTTTTCCTTTCCCTGGGCAGAAGGGCTGTAAAGAAGGAGTTGAAGCATTCGCGTGATCATCTGCACGGTCTTGCTTACCGGGTTCCCTTTCAGGGGAGATCCTCTGCTCATCCGCAGGCACGGAGGGGTTCTGTTGAAAAGGGGAACCCGGAGGAACGGTGTCCCGCGGCGGAAGGTCAGGGTTGAGGGCTATAAAAGAAAAAACAGTGGTCAGTAACGCACAGCGTGCAGGATAAGAATTCATAACTTACCAGATTGTTGTGTGGTCTCACCCGGAGGGGGTGGAGGAACAAGATCCAGATTTGGAGGAGGCCTCGCATCTGCGAGAGGTGGCATTCGCCCAGCCGAGCGGAAGCCCGGCCGGTGGTGCCCTCATGGATCATTCGCCCCCTAGGGCTTTAAGGGGGAAAGGACCATGATGCCCCTTATGGGCTGCAAATAGCCCTTCAGAACAGCGGAGTTAGGCTACAAGCAGACCAATTTGGGGCGCGGTTAGTAAAATTAAAGGGCGGATTCATGTTATTTGCAGACCAGCCCAGAAAAATCTATAAATAGACCCTTAAGGGCACCTTGGAGGGGATCCAATTCTTGGAGAATCCTCTCCTCTGGGCTAGTCTTGGTTGGCTGCTAGTGCCCTCCAAGGTGCCCGGCTGAGCTTTGGTTTGGGAGGGGAAGCTCTCTAAGATCTTCCGGGTGTGTGGCGGGACCTCCTCGCTGCAGCCTTGGGTCTATTCCAATTTCCTCATCCACCAGTCAGAGAGTGTAGTGAGGGAGAAGTAAGCGTCGGCTACACCCCCCAGTGGGTCCGAACTCAGGAGACCGGTTGCCGGAACTCAGGAGACTGATTGCCGATTTCAACAATTATTGTCGGTGTAGTGGATGACTCAATACTACAAAATTTGATACACTGCAAGTCTGCCAAGGAGATGTGGGATTCTCTAGTTGTTCTTATGGAAGGAACAGAAGAAGTAAGGGATGATCGACGATCGTTGCTAAACCAAGAATATGAAGCATTCAAACAAGATCCAAGAGACTCCATTTCCGACACTTATGAAAAAAAAATTCAAGATAGTAAACGTTCTAAGAAATTATGACCATGAATTCACTGTTGGTGAGTTGAATGATAAGTTCTTGAGATCCCTGACGAAATAATGGGATACCAAGGCGATTGCAATCAGAGAATTTGGAAAGCTAGTTACCATGGAGCCACAAATATTGTTTGGGAAGCTTCTTTCCCATGAGCTCAAGCTGAGTATCAGAAGAGCTGAAGAAGAAGGATGATCGACCTCTGGAAGGGAGAAGTCTGTGGGACTAAAGGCCAAAGAGTCAAGAAGAGGTAAATCTAGATCATCTGTCAGGACACAGTCGTCAAGAGATTGCTAAATAAAAGGAAGCAAAGGAGAGGTCAATCTTCCTCATCAGATCATAGAAGATCAAGGCGTGATGATGAACATCACAAGAAGAAACACAGCAATGACGGGTATAAAACTAAATCGAATAAACATATTTCGACTGATATTATTTGTTATTGCTGTAATAAGCCAGGACATTTAAGTACGGAATGTCCATACAAGAAGAAAGAAGGATCGAGGAAGGAAGAGAAGAAATCCTTCAAGAGTAAGAGGAAAAGAGCTTCTTAGCAAAGAAGACCAGGACTCTTAGCGACAGCGACTCAGGCGAGTCAAGCTCGAATAATGAAGCCTACTTTGGGCTTATGGCTCATTCAAATTCGGATAACTATGACACTTCTTATGAGGGTAAGGTAAACTCGCACACTCCTCTTTCTGATTCTGAAGCTGGATCTAATGCGAATGAAGGTTATTTTTCAGATGAGGATTCAGAACTAATGACTCAGTATAAAGCCCTTTTGGAGGGATTTGACAAATGCCGCAAGGTAGTCAAATCTCAGTCAAAAGAGATTGCATCTCTCAAGACGGTGGAATCAGATTTGAGGGAGGAAATTGAAAAATTAACTCCTCTCAAAGATAAAATCCAAATCTTGAAAGACGAACTTAAAAGCTCCACTGAGTTATTAAATCTTAAGGAGAAGTTTATAAATGAACTAGAAGATAAATTAATGGTGGAAAGGAAGCTCGTAGAAAGCTTCTCGAAGCCAAAGACTATAATTCCACTCATTGATAAATTTTCTGCTCCTGCGAAGAGTAGTGGTCTTGGTCACGAAACTGAGAAAAGTGAGGCTGCTAAGAGAAGAGCCGTGAAGGGTAAGGGCAAGGCTGAACAAAGTCAACCTTCCTTCAAGAAGGTAGTGTTTCCCACTAACACGTATGACTTTGAGACAATGTATGGTCACTTTACAAGACCAACTCACGTTGAGTCAAGTAAGAGTAACCAAGGTTGGAGCCATCCCCGAAACTTCGGAACGACTGCTTTCAAAGCTCCTTACGAAGAGATAGTCCTCAAGGACTATAGTTCATTCGTACATGGACCGTCAGCTAAGAAAGCTCCAAAGATTAAATCTATTGTTGCTAAGCCTCTTGAAAAGAAGGAGCCATGTGTATGTTGCAATCACGAGGCGTCTACTTCTAAGAAGATAGCCCCTACTAGACCCCCCGTTCAAAAAGTCAAGCAGGAGGGTAAAACAAGGTACAACAGATTCGATTGTTGGTGTTGTGGCAAAGTTGGTCACTTCGCCATAGATTGCTGGTTTAATCCCAAAAATTATAAGACTCCACTAGTTAACAATGCAAGGCCGACCACTCGCAAGGTTAACAATCCAAGTTGAAGTCGTCTAACTAGGAACCTAGGACCCAACTCCGTTTGGGTTCCTAAGGGTAATTAATCTGTGATTGCAGGTATGTCCAAAGGCCAACCAAAACTCTAATCGGGCATTTGGACAGTGGATGTTCGTGGTACATGACCAGAATAAGAAGTTTAGAGCAAGATTGCTAAAAAGCTTAGGAAATCAGTCCTAGCACTGAAATTCTAAGGTGGAGAAAAGATTGAGGGGGAGATGATTCATCGTTTTCAAAGTCTACTCCAAATGAGGTCTCCAATGCAGTTGCTGGGGGGAGAACTCTGTTGATCTTTCATGTTTTTTCTTTCCTATCTGAAGTAGTCAGAAAGGGGGAGAGAAGTCGAAGTTGAGAGAGAAAGTTGAAAGGAAAGAATGTTGAAAAGCTAAGTTTTTAACTCTCCTTGTCTCTTTATGTATTTCCTTTACATTTACTCTCTATGCAATTCAACTTAGTACATAGGTTCTGACTTCTTCAAATAGGGGGAGATTGTTGGGAATTGTATCCACAATTACCTTGATTTGTAGAAGTCCCATTGAACTAAGTTGAATAGAGTTTGTATTTGATTTGTTTTCCAGTTATATGTATGCAGGATGCTCATTGCTAAGTACAAACCAAGGTCAGGTTTCAGTGAGTCATAAACACAGGCTTACGCAATGTAATCTCTCATTGTGTAGACCAAGGTGTTGACTCATATGAAATCTCTCTCTTGGAATGTACTTCACACTCAAGTATTAAAGGAAAAGCTTAAAGTCAAAGGTTGCTGAAATCAGAAGCAGAAGGATTCTGTCCAAGTATTTTCGTCATATAAGCCTAAGAGTATTCGACGAATTCGTCGAGACGTTAGCAGGTCTCAATGATATCACTCAAACAGATAATCGGTTAGGCTGTATATCATCGTCGACGAATGCCTAAGATTAGTCGACGAATTCGTCGAGGAAATGTTTAATATGCTCATCTCTCAATCTCCAAGATATCTCTAAGTATTGTCGTCGAATAATTTCTTCCTTTCGACGAATTCGTCGAAGCAATGGGTTCTCTCGACGAATACCGACAGCGCGATTTCCATCCTTCTGTCTGTTTAGGGCTCTCTTCCATGTGGTGCCTATCCCGCATGTCTTGTTTCTAGCCGTTGGAGAAGTTCCTATATGTATCTATGGGTTATTTCGTTCAACCCTAAGTAACGAATCGCGAATCAAGAAGAAAAGATCTCAAGCGTCGTCGGCTCTGTTCGTTCTCGCAAATCCTCTGTTGTTGCCGACAAAGTCTTTGGACGATTCTTCTTGAAGAAAAGAGTTAACTAGATCTCTGATTTCAGATTTAATCAAGTTCCTTTCAGATCTAGTTGTCTCCTAAGTGTTCAGATCAAGTTCTCTCAAGGCAAGATTTCTTCTCCCTTCTTTCAATATCCAGATTTCTGATTCAGTCAAGGAAGAAGAAGATCTTTCATTTTCAGATCTGATAAAGTCAAGTCTCGAGGAGATTTTAAGAAGATTGTTTCTCAATTTAAAGTTTTGTAAAATTTATTTACAATATTTTTGTAGGAGAGATTGTTCTCCGATTTGTAAGAGTTTTACTCTGAGTTGTAGGAGCGTTGTCTCCGAGCTTGTAGGAAGTTTTTCTTCCTAGTTTGTAGGAGCTTTGTCTCCGAGTTGTAGGAGTGGTGACTCCGAGTTGTAGGATTATTCATAATCCGAGAATAGTGAAGTAGCCTAGTCTAGCCGGTCGTGCTAGATACGTGAGGTGGAAAGTGGACTACCCACATCGGGGAACCACTATAAATCCTTATGTTGTGTTGTGCTTGGGTTTTTGTGTGTTTTTATTCTTATATTTCTAATTCCGCAAAAGCCATAGAATCTACTTATTCACCCCCCTCTAGGTGATTTAGGTAGCAACTAGATACTTTCAATTGGTATCAGAGGTAGGTTGTTCGCTAAAGGTTAACACCTTGAACAAGATCTCTAATCTAGTTGCAAGAGACATTTTCCAATTGGTATCAGAGGTAGGGGGTGTTTTTATCCTTGTTCACTAAAGGTTAACACCTTGTCTGGAATGGAAACTAAATTAGTAGCTAATGAGTGTATATATTTAACATTTTCCAAAATTAAATGCGTACATGAGGAAAGTAGCAGATCTGCGGTCCCGGTCTAGACAACCTCTGCAGTGGCTCCATTTACAACAGTGACGGTCTCACACGCTGCAGTGAGATCCTTCAGTAGAGCTGGATTGTTACAGACATGACAAGTAGCACCTGAATCTAGCCACCACTCTGTACTATCCTTATCTTTCACCACCATGAGAACAAAGTGGGTATGTGCAGTCTGATGAAGCATATTTGCTTTGTTTTCAACCTTGGGTGTGCTAGATTCTCCCTTCTTGGGTTTCCTGCACTCGGAAGCAGAGTGACCCCACTTATTGCAGTTGTAGCACTTACCTTAGAACTTCTTGACCTTTTTGCTGGTGTCAGCAACTGCGGGTGCACTCATCAGAGGTTTAGGCTTCCCAGGCTTAGGCTTGCGCTTAGGATGCGTGATCATGCTAGCAGCAGAGTTCTGCTTGCTAACGATCTCTAAGGCGTGCCTAATCTAGTTCTCGACCTCAATACAGATAAACCGCTTCAGGTCTTTGAGACTGACCTGAGATTTCTTCTGATACATCTCAGTCTTGAAAGAATACCACGTAGAGTGGAGCTTGAAGATAAATGCTCCGGCAACGAACCCATCTGGCAGAGGGATGTTCTCACTGTTCAGCTTTGCCACTAGATTCTCCTAATCTGCAATCTGTGGTAGAATCTCTCTTTCTTCAGAGAAAGTGAATGCCATGAATTTGTCCACCAGGTGCGGCCTGGACATGTTCCCTTCTTCCTTGAACAGATCTTCCAGAGCGACCCAGATCTCCTTTGCAGTATTTAATTTGCCATAAGTCTCTGCCATGGAATTGGAGAGGCAGTTGAGGAGGTAGTAATGACAGAAGTTTTCGTTGCTGATCCACTGAGCCTCATCGTCTCCTCCTTTGAAATCTGGATTGCAGTGTATTGAATATATTCAAATATTTCATATAGAACTGCGTGTTCCGTTTCCAGTGCTGAATTCCGAATTTGAAAATTTTTCTAGTTTGATCATCGGCACAAGAGAGTACAGATTGCTTCCCTTCAACATCTTATCTCTCCGACGTCTGCGATTAGATCTGGAGTTGCCGGAGACACCACCCACGAAAAGCGAGGAAGAAAATCTTCTATCTTACGAACGACGGCTAGCACCCAGCGCTAGAAGATAGTGTCGGTGGTAGCGCGTCTTCTTCTTACTTTGTGTTTTGCGGCGGTAATAGAGAGATCCGGCAACAGAGAGATCCGGCACAAACTGGATGGGGGAAGAGTCGATTCTCCTTCGTTGCCTTTAGCGGCGGCGGCGGCGAGGCGCGATAGTTGCGGCGAAGAGGCGCGACAGTTGCGGCGAAGAGGCGCGACAGTTGCGGCGAAGAGGCGCGACAGTTGCGGCGAAGGCGAGGTCCTTCTTCTTCTTCCTTGATCGGCGATGAGGCGGCGACGCTCCCTTGATCGACGATGAGGCGGCGACGCTCTCTTGACCGACGGCGGCGTGTCCTCCTTGATGTGAGAAGGTTGAACGAGAGAGGGGAAGGAGGCGACCGCGCACGGGAGAGAGGGGGAAGGCGACCGCGCACGAGAGAGGGATTGAGCGGCGGCGTACAGGAGAAAAGGGAGAGGGGGCGAAAATTAGGGCACCGAAATTTTCAACTTCGAGAATGATATGGTGCTTAAAGCATCCTGTGTGACCGTCTAGTTTGGAACTGTCTACACGTTGCCCCCAGCAGGGGTATTTATATGGCGTAACCCTAAATCCCTGACGACCCGTTATGGACCCAATACGATATATAAATATATCCTTACCAATTCTCATGTCCGTTTGAGGGGCTAAGCTGTTTCGGAATCACGTGAAATTGGGTCGGTTGGAATCGTCTCGGCAAGCCAGTCGAGGTCGTGGATTCGTTCGCTCAAGCCGATCCTTGTGGATTTTTTGGGGTACCCATCAAGCACGATTTGTACGGCTGTTGTCGTATGAAAACAGCGAGAGAGAGAGAGCGAGAGAGAGAGAGCGAAAGAGAGAGAGAGAGAGAGAGAGAGAGAGAGAGAGAGAGAGAGTGTGTGAAAGAAGAAGAAATTTTGTTTCAGGAAAACCTCTTGTGTTGGAGCCTCGTAAAATTACAAGTAATAAATCACGTAATAAATTACAACGGTTATATTTTTAGTAAACACTACAAGAGAAGAGGTCTACCGCCACGTTTTTTAAGGCCTTCTGCGGCGTTTATAAAACGTCGTTATTGCTTAAGCGGCAGATCGAAAAATGCCGCCAAAGCGTCGCGGTTGCGAGCGTCGGCATAGCTTATTGCGGCGTTTTTTATAAAAAGCGTCGACGTAGCTCTTAAAGGCTACCGCCACGCTTTTAATAAAGCGTCGTGGTATGTATTGCGGCATTTTTTAGAATAAGCGTCGTCGTATCTCTTAAAGGCTACCGCAACGCTTTTTAAAAGCGTCGTGGTATGCATTGCCACGCTTTAAAATGAAGGATCTTTCGCCACGCTTTTTTCGTAAACGCCGTAAATATAGCATTTTTTTTATTCTTACAATCAGAGAACAAATTTAAACCTCCAACAAATAAATCAAAGCAATTATAATGGTGGCTGAACAAAATAACTCATTCCGCACAACTTCAAGAGCCTCTTCGCAACAACTAAACAAATTAATGATAATCATAAAGAGATAAAATTTAAGAAGAAATTAAAGCAGATAGAGACCCAAATAGAAGATGGAACACTAATTACATACGGCAAATTCACCCAATCACATTTCAAAGAAATTGACGCATACAATAGTCATTATCAAAGAAATTGACCCAAAGGAATCGTCGTACAACGAAACAGGGGAAATCGCCGCACGTCAAAATGTAGGCTGAGAAATCGACGTAAGTCGATTTATGTGCACGAAAAAAACGTTGGAAAAGATTGGACCCATAAATTCGTCGTACGCCGAAATGTATTCGACGCATGAATTTGAGGATTTTAATATTTCAAAGTGTTTAAAACAGTTTGTACAACAAATAAAATTCAATTATTTCCCAAATTCGCAATTTCGATCCGGATCCGGTGCGATGCGCGCACGTTTATGGTTAACAAATAAGAATGAGTGAAATAATTTATATACTCACTTCTTTAAGTTATATTGGGAAGATGCAGTGGCGAAGCCAGAATTGAAGTACAAGGTGGGCAAACTTTGTAATATAAAATATTTAAAATGAATCAACGTATTAAAACCTTAAAAATTTTTAAATTGTAGAGCACAATGTAAAATATTAATGCTAAAAATATAATTGCACTCATAATAACTTTCAAAGTTAAAAATGTACCTAAAAAGGGGTTGCATGCGTCTTTTCCCAACAGGATGCCGCCCAAACCATAAATCTTTTTCTGCAATACTATCAAATCCACAAATGCACAATACTATCAAATCCATAAATGCAAGCAGTAATTGTAAAAAAAACTAGCAGAAATCGCCAAATCGGAGTAGGAGAAGCCGAGAAGCAGAAATCTATTTACCCCGAAAGGCCCGAAGCAGAAATCAAGCGGACTGCGGAGGTCTTCGTTGCTGGAGAAGAACGAGACGATGAAGAATCTGACCTGCAACTGCAGCCGGAAGTCGGCATCGCCGCAGGCCCGCAATGGGATGGCGGGATGCTGGAGATTGGAGAATCTGACCTGCAACTCTGCAAGGCTGCAACTGCAAGCGCCAAGCGGGATGCTGGAGACTGGAGAGTGGAGACAGTGTCGACTAGAGACTGCCGAGAGTCGAGATATGCCCGGCGCCCACCCCCTACTCGCCGAGATTCAGCTCCGAACGCACAACACAGGGCGGCAAGGAGATGCAGACATCAAATGTCAAACCTGGCCTTTTCAGTTTTCACGCAGAGCCGGCAGGGGAGAGTGGAGACCAGGCAGGAGATGCAAATGCAGAGCTGAAACCAGAAGTCAGATTTGCCTATCTTTTTCACACCTCCCCATAAAAATCAGATTTATCTTTTCATACAAGGGTCCCAATTTCATGCTGCCCCAAAAATATTAAATCTTTGCTTTTAATAAGGTGGGCATTTGCCCACCTTATAGGACGGGTAGCTTCGCCCCTGGGAAAATGAGACTAAACTCTCGTCATTTCTTATGAAAGAACTTCCCTCTTGGAGTTCCCTTCATTTTAATTTTGAGTTTTTCTCATTAATGATGCGGAGCCCAAACACCATAACTATTATATGAAACATAATGAAATAAATATTTTTAATTAAAATTGCTAATAGAGTTTGACATGACAAATGCTATTAACGCCACCTAGAAAAGAAAACTAGGTTTGAACATAACAGTGAATGGAGTTCCTTAGGTGAGGTCAAGCGTTCATGAACGGCGATTCATAACCACCGCATTCACGACCACTACCATCGTGCCAGCGTAGCCAAAATGTGAAAAAAAATCAACATAAAAAAATTAGAGCTTGTTAACCGCAGGCCGGTTTCGGTTGTACGAAAGTAAAATATTCTCTTCAAATACTCATTTATCTGCAGACCGGTTTTCGGCTGCTTGGAGCGAATTTCCGAACGTATTTACGAGAGAGAAGGCCGAATCCGCCGCCGACGATATGGTCGCCGGAGCTGACCGTGGATGGAGCCGTATTGGAGCCAGGTGGTTCGAGTGATGACGTTGACTTCGACATGGTGGAGGCTCATGAGGTCGAGAAGGCCAGAAGGGCGAAGGAGGCGCCTGTGGTGGCAAGGCAAGAGAGGCCCTCGTAGATGTGGTCGTCGCTGGGGAGGCGGATTGTTAGGGAGAAGGCGCGACAATAGAGTATGGAACATGGCGCGGAGGTGTCCATCTTAAAATGTAGTGTTGGCACAACTGTATCAGGCCGAGGGCATCACTTTATGCAAGTAACGGAAATGCTATTGCCCAGTATAGTATGTTGGTTTCGGCGGTGGACATCTATGATTATTTTGCAGGGAAGATAGGTGTTATCCAAAGCATATTACAGACATGGGGACGTCCGCCGACAACCTTTGAGGTTTCATCCTTGCCCTCTAGTGAAGATGAAGGGACTCAAGAAGGCCGGAGCTAGTGGACTGAGAGGAGGTGACTGTTCTTTCTAGAAATGGAAGCATTGCAAATACTTATGTTTTTTTGTTGCTTTCACATTAAATTTTGGGCGCTTATATTTGCAGACCTCAAATAGCTATTTGCAGCCCTTTGATATTTGCAATCTCTCAAATAGCTATTTGTAGTCCTTTGATATTTGTAGCCCCTTAACAAAACTGTATATAATTATTTTTCCTCTTTATTAATAATCAAATTTAGAAGATTATAATAGTCATATTATAGCGAAATAAATTTAGATTTCAGCATTGTGATCGTGACAACATGTTCCCAAAATGATAGTGATAACATATTCCCAAAATAATCGCTTCACCCAAAATGACAAAAACCTGGACAAAATACAAAATAATAAACTTTAGTACTCTAACATTGAATTTATTCAAAATTTTAAAATGTTGTGAAAATCTTACAAAATACTAACGCTGTATTTTTTGTGAAGACGGGGCAGCGGCGGGAAGGCGACGACGTCGGGGCAGCGGCGGGAAGGCGACAACGTCGGGGCAGCGGCGGGAAGGCGATGACGTCGGGGCGGCGGCAGCAAGGCGTCGGCGTCGGCAAAACACAGATGTGTCGTCGCAGTTTAGGGCAAGCACGGGAAAAGGATAAGGAATGAAATATAAGGGGCGACAATTAGGGGATTTTAATTTTTAAAATTTAATAGGGATTAAATGATTTAGGGGCTGCAATTTGATGGAATAATATTTTTGTATTCCTATATTAATATACAAAATAATATAATTTTTCCGGTTTTAAAACTTTGCAGAAACAGCATATATATATAAACAGCAATATCAAAATTGCATGAAGGAGGTGAGAAATAAAAGAGAGTAATCTATAGGTTAGAATCAAGCGTGGGTAAGGCGTGTGGTCACTGCCCTAAAGAAGTTGCACCACTCTCCGACAGGGCTTTCAATTGATGCTCACTCCTCCAAGGTACAACACCCGGCTAGATCCTGAAAACTCCGATGTGCGCGGACACCGAAGAAGCACAGAGCACCCGAACTCCCACTTGATGAAGCAAATGTAAAGAGAAGGAAATCGCAAGAACGAGCGAGAGAGAGAGAGAGAGAGAGAGAGAGAGAGAGAGAGAGAGAGAGAGAGAGAGAGAGAGAGAAGAAGCAACCATATTCAGAATTGCAGAAAGAACGTATATAAAACTCAGACCGCAAGGCTCCTCCAAAATAGGATCTCGTAAAACGCCAATAATCAATGCCACAATAAATACGAACGGTTATAATTGGAAGGCTGAAAATCGGAAAGAGAAACGTTGTATTCCCAACGTACGGAATTAATGGCGAAAAGCACGCGTAAGCGGTTTAGAAAACATGCGTAGTAACTGGAAGAGAAAACGCCAAAGAATGAGGTCACATCGAGCTCATATCGACGCAACGTCGGAAAACAAATCCAAGCAACTGAACGTCGAGACAACACGACGATACAACTTATCGTCGAGACTTGCAATCGGCGATACAACTTATCGTCGAGACCAGTCTGCTATTCGACGACAAAACGTGTCGAGACCGCGCGTCACGACGATACAACTTATCGTCGAGACTTGCAATCGACGTTACGACTTGTCGTCGCGTCGATCTGAATCAATTCGTCGAACGCTGAGACCGAAGTTCGTCGACCGCAGAAAGCATTTCGTCGAACGCAGAACCTTGGCAAGTTCGTCGAACTGGAGCATGTCGTTCGTCGAACGCAGGAAGCATTTCGTCGAACGCAGAACCTTGGCAAGTTCGTCGAACTGGAGCATCCCGTTCGTCGAACGCAGGATGGAGTTCGCCGAGTCGACACAAATCCGAATAAAAGGTCTAAAACTATTTTGTACAAAAAATACAATTCAATTCAATTATTCCCCAAATCCCAAATCCAAAATCCGGGTTCGGTGCGGTGCGTGCACGCGCGCGCGTGTGGTTCATAGTTTCTTCTTATGTTCTTTTGAACAAATAAGAAAGAGTGAAAACAAATATATACTCTTTAGCTAGAAGGCAAATGAACATGGTGGGACTAATGGGTTCATCCTTTCATTCATGAAAGATTTCCCTCCAAATAATTTGGGTTCCCTCCAATTTTGGTTTTGGAGCTTTTCATCAAATATGAATAGTCATACACCAAACGCCATAAAGGATCTAATAAAACATTATAAATAAATGTTTTATTTACAAATTTCTAACAATCCCCCAAAAAAGCGAAAAACCAAACGAACTTCATAAGTATGATATTACTAATGATAAATAAAATCAAATACAAATTTGCTTCATCAAGTTGTATCAATTGTAATGGGTATAGGTGGAATGGTTACCTTGAACCTATACTTAGTACTTATTTCCTCTACCGAAGAGTATAATATGTCAGAGGCTTTGAATTATAAACTTTTGACCGGTAAGTTAGATAAGCACACAAAAGATTGGTTGTTCTTTGTTATGGCGGTGGGCGCATTAATGGTCATGCGCAATCCTTGATTTTTCATGAGAGTTATTTTGGGTTCAGCCCGGATCCCAAAGTTGCGGCCTCACAACAACCCCACATAGGTGGTGCCTCAAGAGATATTTCGTAACTAATATCTCGCAAAGATATATGCATTTGGCAGCCATTAAGAACTTTAAAGTTCATCCTAAACTGTTACGTAGAGCACAACATCTTAGGAATGGGGAGAAGGTTTTCTCAACCTTTTAAATTTGTGCTCCCAACTACGCTACATCAACGGCTTCGTTTCTACCACATTGAACCCACTTCATGGGATCTCCAATCACATGGGTTGGGTATCCACCGTTGGCAGCAAATTATGTGGGCTTAAGCCACATTCCCCTCGATGATAACAATATCTCCCTTCGGGATAATCCCTTGGTAAGATTATCAGCCAGATTCAATTCTGACTTTACGTAATTTAGTGATATCACTTCTTTTCTTCTTTGCTTCACGGACTTGTACCTGATTCTCATGAACTTATTCATTTTTGCATTAGTATTATTTGAAGAAGTTAAATCAATCACAGATTTATTATCACAATGCAAAGAAATGACAGGTATAGGTTTTCTAACTAAAGGAATTTCAGTATGTAAATTCTTAAGCCATTCGGCTTCGGCACACGTAGTGTCTAGAGCCATCAGCTCGGATTCCATGGTACTTCTTGAAATCACAGTTTGTTTTGTAGAAGCCCATGAAATGGTGGCTCCTCTAAGGAGGAAAATATAGCCGGTAGTAAGGAATCAGTTATCCAATTGGCATCTGAATATCCTTCCAAAACTTCGGGATAACCCGTATACACTAAGTTATAGTCTAAAGTTCCGCGAAGATATTTAAAGATTCTAGTTAGGGCTATCCAGTGATCATCACTTGGATTGCTAGTATATCTACTAAGCCTGCCTACAACATATGAAATATCGGGCCTAGTGCGATTAGCAATATAAAGCAGTGACCCTATCATTTGTGCATACCTATGTTGGTCAATAGGTTCACCTAAATTCTTACACAACTTAATGCTAGCGTCATAAGGAGTAGAAGCAGGTGCGGAATCAAATAGATTGAATTTATGTAACATTTTCTCAATCGAGTGAGAAAGAGATAATGAAACATTGGAATCTGATTTAGCTAATTTCATTCCCAAAATGACATTAACTTCTCCTAAATCTTTCATATCAATTTTAGATGATAAATTATTTTTAATATTATTAACAAATTTAATTGAGCTTCCAAGGATTAAAATGTCATCTACATAGAGACATAAAATCGCATATTCATTTTCTTCTTGTTTTGCATAAATGCATTTATCATATTCATTAGATATAAATCCAAATGATAATACTACGGAGTCAAATTTTTGGTGCCATTATTTTGGTGCTTGTTTTAGACCATACATAGATTTAATTAGCTTGCATACTTTGGTTTCTTGTCCTTTAACTATAAAACCTTCGGGTTGAGACATATAGACTTCTTCATCTAAGTCTCTATGCAAGAAAGCGATTTTTACGTCAATTTGATGAATAATTAATTTATGGATTGAAGTTAAGGCTACTAGAATGCAAAGGGATGTAATCCTAGCTACGGGAGCATAGGTATCTAAATAATCTATCCCTTGTTTTTGCGCATAGCCTTTAGCAACAATGCGAGCCTTATATTTTTCTATGGAACCGTCAGGATTTAATTTCTTCTTGAAGATCCATCTACAACCTATGGCTTTGGTGCCAGATGGAAGATCAGTTAGAATCCAGGTTTTGTTTTCTAGAATAGAATTATTTTCGGCATTTATGGCTTCTTTCCAAAATGGAGAGTCAGATGAGGTCATAGCTTCCTCATATGAATTTGGATCTCCTTCAACTAGGTAAGTGAAGTAGTCCTCTCCAAATGTTCTTTCGGTTCTAACCCTTTTGCTTCTTTTAGGTTCATCAATTTCTAATGGATCTATAGAAGAGGAAGGTTGAATTGAGCTAGAAGATGGTTGAGATGTGTTGTCTATTTTATATGGGAATTTATCTTCAAAATAAACGGCATCTCTGGCTTCTATTATAGTATTGTTTGATACTTCACTAATTAGAGAGTTGGTGATAAGAAACCTGTTAGCACTACTATCAGAAGCATAACCTATAAAGATGGAGTCTAATGTTTTAGGTCCTATTTTCTTTCTTTTAGGTTCAGGAATGGCTACCTTGGCCAAACACCCCCACACTCGAAGTATTAGGAGGTTAGGTTTCCTTAATTTAAATAATTCAAAAGGAGTTTTGTCATTATGTTTTGAAGGAATTCTATTCAAGATGAAAGAGGAGGTGAGCAACGCTTCACCCCAAAGATTTTTTGGAGCACCGGACTCGGCTAACATGGCATTGACCATGTTCATCAAGGTCCGATTTTTGCATTCAGCTACACCATTTGATTGGGGAGAATATGGAGCAGTCACTTGATGGATAATCCCATGTTCTTGGCAAAACTGGGTTAGTTCATTCGAAGTGTATTCTCCACCTCGGTCAGATCTAAGAATTTTAATCGAGGATCCTAATTGATTTTTTACTTCCGCTTTGAAAATCTTAAAATATGATAAGACTTCATCTTTAGTTTTTAATAAATATATGTAACAATATTTAGTGAAATCATCAATAAAAGTTACAAAATAGTTATTTCCACCTCTAGTAGTTTGGTGGTTCGAGTCACACACATCCGAGTGAATTAACTCTAAAGGTTTTGAAGTTCTTTCCACTGATTTAAAAGATTTTCTAGAAATTTAGATTGTACACATATTTCACATCTAGAGCTTGGCGCAATATTAAATTTCGGAATTAAATTTAAAGACATCATTCTTTTCATTGAATTTGAATTCACATGTCCTAATCTAGCATGCCAAAAATCTGAATTTGAACATGACACAGTAGAAGATGAAATCTGATTTATTTCTAAATCAGCAACATTTAATTTGAATAAACCATCACAGATATATCATTTACCCATAAAAACATCATTAAATATTATTACAACTTTATTTGATTCTAAGACAATTTTATAACCCTTCTTCACTAGCAAGGATCCGCTCACAAGATTCTTCCTAACTCTCGGCACATAAAGCACATCCTGCAAGGCTAGTGTCTTCCCGGATGTCAACCTAAGATCCACTCGCCCACGTCCAAGTATTTGTGCCGAAGAAGCATCTCCTAAGATCACGCTTCCTCCACTGATGTCCTGAAAGGTAGTAAAGCAAGAACGATCAAAACAAGTATGAACATTTGCTCCGGAATCAAGCCACCAATCTGATGAACAAGTGAGAAGAAGATTTGGAGAATAATCTAACCTGAAGATAGGTTGATCTGGTGCTTGGATCATGTTGGCCTGAGGCTTGTCTCCACGAGGCTTGCCAATCACGGGTTGTGTCTTCTTGTAGAAGCAGTTGGTAGACAGATGGTTTGTGCGGCCGCAAATGAAGCCCCATTTCCATTTACCTAGGTTTTGGTTTGAAGGACCAGGCTTGGGGTGATTGGGTTTCTGAAAGCGGGAACCTGGACGGAAAGGTTTCTTATGGATCTTGCCTTTGCCTTTGAAGTGATGGTTGGAGGAAGGGTTGCCATGAGATTCAGTTAGATTAACTTTAGGAGCATGGTCTTTGGGAGCTTTAGAACTCTTAGACTTATGTTCCTCCTCTATGCGGATAGCATTTTGGATCTGAACGTAAGTAAGGTTTGACTGGTCATGCCTTAGTCTAGTGCTAAATCCGGACCAAGAATCAGGAAGTGCGCCAATAAGACATGCCACTAAATAATTTTTGGAAAGGATTGAGCCATCAGCTCGGATCTTGGATAACATCTCATCAAGTTGATGGAGTTGAGGATTTATGGGCTTGGAGGCATCAAGCTTGAATTTGTGGAGGTTAGAAACATTGTAACGTTCTATACCCGCATTGTCTTGGTTATAGCGTGCTTCAAGAGCATACCACAAATCCTTGACTGTACGATATTGATGGAAAATATCGTAGAGGCTGTCAGACAAGGCACTGAGAATTCGGTTGCGACAATGATATTCTATATCTACCGGATCTCTATAAGGGATACGTCTAATGTACGTCCTAGTGGTATTTGCACTGGAGGATGAAGATGATGGTAGAGTTGAAGCGACTGCAGTTGTAGCGTTAGGGTTTTCTGTTTCTACAGCAGGAACATCAAATATCGCAGATAGAAGACCTAAGGTGTTCAACCAATATTCTATTTGTGCTTGCCAACGACGGAAACCATTTCCGTTAAATTTCTCGGGTTTAATCCCGGCAGAATCCTCAGATCTAGTTGCCATTACAGATTTCTGAAATTTATAAAACATACAGTTAATAACAGTGCATGTAAACAATAAAACAGAGATAATCATTTTGATTATTTGATTTTATTTATCTTGTTATTCTTGGACTTCCCAACGAATACCCAATGACGGGTTCTGGAGGTACTAGGCGGTTTGTGGGATGACTAGCCCAACACGGCCCTTTCGCAAGAGATTATGTGATGTGATCTACAACTTCTTTAGATTGATGGAATAATATTTCTGTATTCCTATATTAATATACAAAATAATATATTTTCCCCGATTTTAAAACTTTGCAAAAACAATATATATATATAAACATCAATATCAAAATTGCATGAAGGAGGTGAGAAATAAAAGAGAGTAATCTATAGGTTAGAATCAAGCCTGGGTAAGGCATGTGGTCACTGCCCTAAAGACGTTGCACCACCCTCTGGCAGGGCTTTCAACCGATGCTCACTCCTCCAAGGTACAACACCTGGCTAGATCCTGAAAACTCCGATGTGCGCGGACACCGAAGAAGCACAGAGCACCTGAACACCCACTTGATGAAGAAAATGTAAAGAGAAGGAAATCGCAAGAACGGGCGAGAGAGAGAGAGAGAGCAGAAGCAACCATATTCAGAATTGCAAAAAGAACGTATATAAAACTCAGACCGCAAGGCTCCTCCAAAATAGGATCTCGTAAAACGCCAATAATCAATGCCACAACAAATTGTTGAAATTGTTGAAGTGGAAGTTAGGAGGCTTTTTGGACCTGGGTGGTTTGGGAGGAGGTCGGGCGGCCTGGAGTGTTCGCACGGCCTGGCGGTCTGCCTCTACGGTCTGGCTTGTCTTAGCTTAGCTGCGGTCTCCTGGTATGGCCGCTGGTATCTGGTCCAAGGCGGCTGAAGGTGAAGGTCGCGCGGTCTGTCTCTAACCGCGTGGTGGGCTGATCGTCTTCAGGTGTGCGTGGTCTGTGCGTGACCGCGTGGCGTGCTGTCCTCTTCAAGGCTGTGGCGGTCTGGTGTGACCCCACAGCTTGATCCAGGTTTTCTTCAGAATGCGGTCTGGTGGCTGACCGGGCTTTCTGGTGGTATTCGCGGACTAAGGGACTTAGTCGCGCGGTCTCAGGAGGAGACTGGTATGCGAGCTGGACGTTGTTCGCGGTCTCAGGAGGAGACCGGCATGCGGACAGGAGTTCGCGGTCTGTTGGCGAACTGGCTGTGTTCGCGGTCTCTGGCGAACACAGGTGGTGAGCAGCTTCGTGGCGGTCTGGCGATCTCCTTGTGGAGTCGCGGTCTCATTATGAGAGTGGCGGTCTCTCATGGTTTGGTTGAAGCTGACGAGCTCACCTAAAAATGAAGCAGGAGTACTGTTGCTGATCGCGTGGTGTGACCGGTCAGGTCGCGCGGTCTGGAGGGTGGTGATCCTATCTCATAGGGTGGTAACTGGATCAGGTCTCACGCCTATAAATAGGAGCCACTATAGCAGCAAACAGCGAGACACACCAAGTGTAAGCTGAACTTTCTTCTTTCCTGCGGTCTGAGATTATCTGACCGGGCGGTCTGCTGATTGAACTCTTCTTGTGCAGCTTCTGCGGATAGTGCGGGCAGCAGCGATCACCTCTTCCTCTGAAAGTGTTCGGGCGGTCTGCGGCTTGGAGTTGTGGTGCTGGAGTTCGGGAGAATCAGGAGTTCGAAAGGAAGGGTGCGGACTGATCAGCGGTCTGGTGTTGTTCTGAGGTCGGCAGCGATTTGCGGATTGGCGAGTTGCTGAGGTCGCAAGGGGAGACTGCGCGGTCTCGTGTTATCTTCAACTTTGTAATTTTCTCTTTGGTGTTTGTGCTGGCGAAATCATGTCTCGCCAAGCATGCCTTGCATTGTAATTTGAAGTTGCTATCAATAAAGATCAGTTGTTTGCCTCCACTTGCTTCTGGTTGTTTGGTTTGTAACTCAAAGTTGACTAACTCCTGCTCACTTCATAAAGATTCTAAAAATTTCACATGGTATCAGAGGTAGGTTGGAGTTGTTGAGCAGTGAGTGACTTAGAGTAGCCATCGCCTTTGTGAAGAAGGAACCAGTGGTAGAGTAATGGAAGCGAGGGGTCTTGGAATTGAGATGCTTACATCGACTAACTTCAAGAAGTGGAAGTCGTGTATGCAAAGCTATCTTCTAGGTGAGGACCTCTGGGAGGTATTTGGAGGAGATCAGACGCAGGAAGTTGTCCCGGAAGGGGATAATGGGGCAGAGGTGAGAACTTGGAGGAGGACGAATGCGAAGGCAGAGTTCACTTTGAAGAGGGCAATCTCACCTGACCTGTTTGACCACATCTTGGGGTGTGGATCGGCTGCGGAGATCTGGAGAGCCCTGGATGGGCTGTTTAATAAGAAGAATGTAGCAAGGCTACAGTTCCTGGAGAATGAGCTGGCAAGGTCGGCTCAGGGTGATCTTTCTATCTCCACTTTCTTTCTGAAGATGAAGAACTTGTGCGCTGAAATCTCAGCATTAGATCCTGATGAGCCTATCTCTGAGGCGAAGCTGAAGAGACACATCATCCGCGGCTTGCGGAAGGAATATGTTGCCTTTGTGACGTCGGTGCAAGGATGGGCAAATCAGCCGTCTCTGTCGGAGCTGGAGAACTTGCTTGCATCGCAAGAAAGTTTGGCAAGGCAGATGGCAGGGATGTCAGTGGCTGGGGGAGATGGCGAAGTGCTCTTCTCAGGGAAGAAGAAGTGGGATAAGAAGAAGAAGACCGCTGGAGGAGGCTATGGGCCTTCAACTTCTGGGCAGCAGGAAAGGGGGTATGCTCCCAAGGCTGACGGGAAGAAGAAAGGGGAAGGTCTGAAGTGCTTCAAGTGTGGCAAGTATGGCCAAATCAAGAAGGATTGCAAGATGGTCACCCAAGCTGGGCATACTGCGGAGAAGGAGGAAGCTAAGGCCAGGCACTTTGGAGGAGGTTGGGGAGGAGCCTTTTCTGCTTCTATTGGAGCCTCTGCTCCTATCAACTGTCTGGAGGACTGGATCGTGGACTCGGGGTGTGGTCATCACCTTACCGGAGACGAGACCAAGCTTTCTTCTGCACAGCCATATACAGGTAACAATGCAATCATTACTGCTGATAATATTGTGCATCTAGTAGAGAAGGTAAGGGTTGTTTCCTTGGGCAGTGATAGAGGGCCACTTACTTTGAAAAGTGTCTATCACGTGCCTGGTATGAGGAAAACCCTCTTCTCCGTGACCAACGTTGTAGACGCTGGGTATCACGTTCTGTTCGGCCCAACAGAAGTGAAGTATCTACGCAATTTTGAGGCCATAAAGGCCGAGGTCGTCCATGTCGGGAGACGGGCAAAGGACTTGTTCGTTTTGTCGACAAGTTCCTACGTTGACAAGATGAAGACGAATGATGGTGCCGTTATATGGCATGAGAGGTTGGGGCACGTAGGGATGGACAAGCTGAAAGCTATGGTGGTGAGAGGTCTGGTCAAGGGCCTGCCAAATCTATCTTCCTACGGAGAAGGTCATGTTTGCGCGGGATGTCAGTTCAGCAAGTCTCATCGACTACCGTTTGATAAGTCACAGACGTGGAGTAGTGTGCCGTTGGAGTGCATCCACGGGGACTTAATGGGACCAACTGCTACCCCAAGCCTCGGAGGCAGCAGATATATGCTGGTGTTGATCGATGATTACACCAGATATGTCTGGGTTTATTTTCTGAATGAGAAGGCGGAGGCGTTTGCCAAGTTTGTGGAGTTCAAGGAGCTCGTGGAGGGTCGGCTAAGACTGCGGGTGAAGAAGCTGAGGACTGACAACGGAGGGGAGTTCACCTCTAGTGAGTTCTCTACTTTTTGCAGGAAGGCAGGCATCCGGAGGGAGCTCACTTGTGCACATACTCCACAGCAGAATGGAGTTGTAGAGTGGAAGATCCATCATCTGACGGAGACCTGCAAGTGTTGGCTGCATGCCAAGAGTATCCCAAAGTCCTTCTGGGCGGAGGGAATGTCTTGTGCTGCCTACGTCATCAACAGGATGCCTCTGAGTCCCATCTACATGTTGACTCCACATGAGATGATGTTCAAGGAGAATCCAAGCGTGGCACACCTTAGGGTGTTTGGTTCCACCTACTACGTGCATGTTCCAGATGCTCTTCGGACGAAGCTAGATGCGAAAGCAAGGAAGCTAGTCTTTGTGGGATACAATGAGCGGAAGAAAGGATGGAAGTGCATGGACCCGGAGACGCGGAGGTTTGTGGTATCTCGCGACATCGTGTTCGATGAGGTGACATCCTACAAGGGGCCTTCTGATGTGGAGCTACCAGAAAGCAGGGTGGAGGTGCCAGAGAAAGCTGTGGAGGATCTTCAGGTGGAGCTACCTGTGTCACCAGGTGGTCCATCTCCTTCTAGTTCTGATACTGGGGCTTCTGGTTCAGGGAGCAGGGGGAGCGATGCTCCTAGCACGTCTGGAAGGGGAGCTAGGGAAGAAGCAGCTGGAGATAAAGCGGTTCAGGGGAAGGAGCTGAGAAGGTCGAAGCGAGCGATCGTCTCCCCTGATCGCTATACAGGAGGAAACGCAGTGAGCTTCGTCTCATGTTCCTTCGCTGGTCCCTTGGATGAGAGGGAGTCATCGAGCTTTGAGAAGGTCAGAGGCGTGAAGGAGTGGGACGTTGCGATGCAAGAAGAGATGACAACTCTTGAGAAGAATGAGACCTGGTCTCTTGTGCCCAAGCCCGAGGGCACCACTCCTGTTACATGCAAGTGGGTCTACAAGCTTAAGAAGAAAGCTGAAGGCAGCATCGAGCGGTACAAGGCTCTTCTTGTAGCTCGGGGGTTCTCGCAGCAGTACGGTGAAGACTACGAGGAGACATTCAGTCCGGTGGCAAAAATGACTTCAGTTCGGTTCATCATTGCCTTGGCGGCGTTCAGTGGATGGGAGATTTGGCAGCTCAATGTCAAGAACTCCTTGTACGGCGAGATTGACAAGGACATCTTCATGGTCCAGCCACCAGGCTTTGTGTCTGAAGATTTTTCGGAGCATGTCTGCAAGCTGAAGAAGGCCATGTATGGTTTGAAGCAAGTGCCGAGGGTGTGGTACGGGAAGATCGCAGAATATCTCTTATTATGTGGATTTGGTGCTTCAGACTCAGACTCAAGCTTGTTCGTCAAGAAGAGTGGGGAGCTTCAGGTTATCGTGCTGTTATACGTCGACGATATGATCGTGACGGGGAACTCGAAGGAGGAAGTAGCACAGCTTCGGGCCGAGCTGTCCATCAGGTTTGAGATGAAGGACTTAGGTGAGCTTCATCATTTCCTTGGACTCGAGGTGCAGAGGAAGGAAGGTGGAGTGCTGGTGACCCAGGCCGGATATGCGGAGCGGATCGTGGAGCGATTCGGCATGAAGGAAGGGAAGTGCACTTCCACACCTCTGGAGAAGGCTATGAAGCTTCAGAAGGATGAGGGGAGGATTATGTAAGATCCGTTGGTGTTCCGAGCTCTGGTTGGGAGCTTGATCTATCTGACGATCACGAGGCCGGATATTGCATATGCAGTTGGCAGAGTGAGTCGATATATGGCGGAGCCACGGGTACCTCATCTGCTAGCAGCCAAGAACATTCTGAAGTATGTCAAGGCGACCTCGGACATGGGTCTCCTATACAGGAAGGATGCGGGCCTCGAGGTGCACGGGTACATGGATGCTGATTACGGGGGAGATTCGGATGATCGGAAGTCGACGTCTGGATTCATCTTCATGGCGGGCCCTACAGCTATATCATGGTGCAGCAAGAAGCAGGATTCCGTGTCGGTCTCCACCACGGAAGCGGAATACAAGTCTTCGGCCTTGGCAGCTCAGGAAGCCATCTGGCTTAGGAGGTTGGTGGGAGACTTCCACAAGGAGGTTCGGGAGCCGACTCTGCTACGCGGTGACAACGAGAGTGCTCTCAAACTGGTTACTAATCCAGTTTGTCACGCAAGTACCAAGAATATCGAGATCGAGCACCACTTCATACGGGAGAAGGGGCTGGAGGGATCTCTTTCGGTCGGGCATGTGCGGAGTGCGTACAATGTCGCAGACATCTTCACAAAGGCGTTGGCAAAGGGACCGTTCATACGGCTAAGGAGCCTACTGGGGCTAGTTTCAACTTCCCACTTCAAGGGGGAGTGTTGAAATTGTTGAAGTGGAAGTTAGGAGGCTTTTTGGACCTGGGAGGTCTGGGAGGAGGTCGGGCGGCCTGGAGTGTTCGCATGGCCTGGCGGTCTGCCTCTGCGGTCTGGCTTGTCTTAGCTTAGCTGCGGTCTCCTGGTATGGCCGCTGGTATCTGGTCCAAGGCGGTTGAAGGTGAAGGCTGCGCGGTCTGTCTCTAACCGCGTGGTGGGCTGATCGTCTTCAGGTGTGCGCGATCTGTGCGTGACCGCGTGGCGTGCTGTCCTCTTCAAGGCTGTGGCGGTCTGGTGTGACCGCACAGCTTGATCCAGGTTTTCTTCAGAATGCGGTTTGGTGGCTGACCGGGCTTTCTGGTGGTATTCGCGGACTAAGGGACTTAGTCGCGCGGTCTCAGTTCGCGGTCTCAGGAGGAGACTGGTATGCGAGCTGGACATTGTTCGCGGTCTCAGGAGGAGACTGGCATGCGGACAGGAGTTCGCGGTCTGTTGGCGAACTGGCTGTGTTCGCGGTCTCTGGTGAACACAGGTGGTGAGCAGCTTCGTGGCGGTCTGGCGATCTCCTTGTGGAGTCGCGGTCTCACTATGAGAGTGGCGGTCTCTCATGGTTTGGTTGAAGCTGGCGAGCTCACCTAAAAATGAAGCAGGAGTACTGTTGCTGATCGCGCGGTGTGACCGGTCAGGTCGCGCGGTCTGGAGGTTGGTGATCCTATCTCATAGGGTGGTGACTGGATCAGGTCTCACGCCTATAAATAGGAGCCACTGTAGCAGCAAATAGCGAGACACACCAAGTGTAAGCTGAACTTTCTTCTTTCCTGCGGTCTGAGATTATCTGGCCGGGCGGTCTGCTGATTGAACTCTTCTTGTGCAGCTTCTGCGGATAGTGCGGGCAGCAGCGATCACCTCTTCCTCTGAAAGTGTTCGGGTGGTCTGCGGCTTGGAGTTGTGGTGCTGGAGTTCGGGAGAATCAGGAGTTCGAAAGGAAGGGTGCGGACTGATCAACGGTCTGGTGTTGTTCTGAGGTCGGCAGCGGTTTGCGGATTGGCGAGTTGCTGAGGTCGCAAGGGGAGACCGCGCGGTCTCGTGTTATCTTCAACTTTGTAATTTTCTCTTTGGTGTTTGTGCTGGCGAAATCATGTCTCGCCAAGCATGCCTTGCCTTGTAATTTGAAGTTGCTATCAATAAAGATCAGTTGTTTGCCTCCACTTGCTTCTGGTTGTTTGGTTTGTAACTCTAAGTTGACTAACTACTGCTCACTTCATAAAGATTCTAAAAATTTCACACAAATACGAACGGTTATAATTGGAAGGCTGAAAATCGGGAAGAGAAACGTTGTATTCCCAACGTACGGAATTAATGGCGAAAAGCACGCGTAAGTGGTTTAGAAAACATGCGTAGTAACTGGAAGAGAAAACGCCAAAGAATGAGGTCACGTCGAGCTCATATCGACGCAACGTCAGAAAACAAATCCAAGCAACAGAACGTTGAGACTACACGACGATACAACTTATCCTCGAGACTTGCAATCGACGATACAACTTATCGTCGAGACCAGTCTGCTATTTGACGACAAAACGTGTCGAGACCGCGCGTCACGACGATACGACTTATCGTCGAGACTTGCAATCGACGTTTCGACCTGTAGTCGCGTCGATCTGAATCAATTCGTCGAACGCTGAGACTGAAGTTCGTCGACCGCAGAAAGCATTTCGTCGAACGCAGAACCTTGGCAAGTTCGTCGAACTGGAGCATGTCGTTCGTCGAACGCAGGAAGCATTTCGTCGAACGCAGAACCTTGGCAAGTTCGTCGAACTTGAGCATGCCGTTCGTCGAACGCAGAACCTTGGCAAGTTCGTCGAACTCGAGCATGCCGTTCGTCGAACGCAGGATGGAGTTCGCCGAGTCGACACAAATTCGAATAAAAGGTCTAAAACTATTTTGTACAAAAAATACAATACAATTCAATTATTCCCCAAATCCCAAATCCCAAATCCGGGTCCGGTGCGGTGCGGTGCGCGTGTGGTTCATAGTTTCTCCTTATGTTCTTTTGAACAAATAAGAAAGAGTGAAAACAAATATATACTCTTTAGCTAGAAGGCAAAATGAGCATGGTGGGACTAATGAGTTCATTCTTTCATTCATGAAAGGTTTCCCTCCAAATAATTTGGGTTCCCTCCAATTTTGGTTTTGGAGCTTTTCATCAAATATGAGTAGCCATACAACAACGTCATAAAGGATCTAATAAAACATTATAAATAAATATTTTATTTACAAATTTCTAACACAATTAGCAATAACGGGCTTGCAATTATAAGCGCACTAAATTTTCCATCTATTATCTTTTGTTGATTATTTTCTCTGTTTCAGGATCAGGAGGATTCTCCTACATGCAGGAACCCCTTTGGTGGGTTGGAATGATTACAAGTAAATTAAAACCAATTTTTTATTTTTTTCCCATCGATTATATATCTTTGGTTTGGTCCTGAATTAATTATGGGAAGCAGGTGATTTTGAAGATGAAGAGCAAGCACATTGTTGGGACAATCACAAAGAAGGAGAGTAGGATTTCAAACTGACTTTGACCTATAAATTTGGTTTTTGAATATGGCCTATGAATATGAACTTTGACCTGCATGAACAATTATCCGGCTTGCATATATTCACGACCTGCATAAAGCCAAAAACAGCATGCTTATAACATTGCTCAAAAATTACTATCGATAGAACATGACTTGAAATTTGCACAATTATAAAAGAACAATCATTATTATTTTTAAATCATAATAAAGTCTAATAAAACCTATACTAAAATGTACTAAATATCAAAAAAAAAATTTAAAAAAATTAATTTTTTTTAATGTTTAATAAAACATGTATTAAATTATGTTAAGTAGAAATGAATTAAATTAATGAGTTATACAATGAAACTCTTGAAACCGAATTCTCGGTTTCTTGTGAAGTTCGGGCCCTCAACAAGTTGAGGGGCAGCTAGCCCTTACTAGTCCCTCGGAAGGAGCAGACTGGAGACTCGGAAACAGACTAAGACCTTAGTCACAGCGAGGAGGTCCCACCGCAAACCCGGAAGATCGTTGAGCGCTTCCCCTCCCAAGCCAAGCTGAGACTTGGGCACCTTGGAGAGCTAGAGAGCTAAACCAAAGTTGCCGAGGGAAGAAGAAGCTCAGAGAACTGAGATTGGAATCTTCTCCCAAGGTGCCCTTCAAGGTCTATTTATAGTTTTTTGCTCATAGTCTGTCAATAGCGGAATTCCGCCTTTTGATTTCACTAAACGCACCCCAATTTGGCCTGCTAACAGCCAAACTCCGCTGTTTGGAGGGGCTACTTGCAGACCACCAGGGGCAGAGGGGTAATTTCACTCCCTGTCAAGCTGAGCTGCAGGTGGCGGAAAAACCGCTGAGACAACCCGGTCCCAGCGGATCCGCTGAGACGGGTCAGAAGTGACTGCTGAGACGGCCGATCCTTTCAGCCTAACCGCTGAGACAGATTCAAAGGCGTCGTTCGTCGAGCGCGGGATGAATTTTGTCGAACCCTGAGCCGAGTTCGCCGAATGCGGACGGGAGCTCCCCTTTCCTTGGAGCGATCGACGACTGCCCAACTCGCCCGCCTTCTTGCGAGCTGACCTTGAGGCTTGGGCTCGCAGGGACATGGCTCACGCGCCTTCCTGCGAGTGACCCTTGAAACTCTAGCTCACCCTTTCGTCACCTCTTCCACCTGTTGGATCTGAAACCCTACTCACGGGCGAGCGACCCGTGAAGATCCAGCTCGCTTCTCTCCCGGTGACACCCTCTGAGGCCGAATCTCGCGCTTCCTCCAGCGAGCTCTCCTGCTGAGACTGGGCCGGGAACCGCTGAAAAAGTGCTTGAGCCCGCTGAGACACTCGCTTGTCTCAGCGGGTCCGCTGGGACTGGGCAGAAATAGCTGCTGAGACGGCTGGCCTTCCCAGCCCAGCCGCTGAGACGACTTCGTCGACCTGGAGCATGACGCTCGTCGAACACAGGACAACTTTCATCGAACTCAACTTGAAGTTCGTCGAGCTGGATGGCGAGTTCGTCGGTCGCGACGATCTGGCTCGCCCGCCCTCCTGCGAGCGGACCACGATAATCCGGCTCGCCCGCTTCCTTGCGGTCCTATGGCGAGTGCTTGGCTCGCTCGCCTTCCTGCGAGCGGCCTTCGAGGCTCTGGCTCGCTTTTCCTCTTCCTCCGTCTGCTGACTTCTCGCATCTTCGCCTTCCTTCTGGCAAATATCGGGGTTGTACAGAAACTATGAGAATGAGTAATAGAAAGAAGAGTACGATGAGAGACTAGCATCTTGGAGAATAAATTTGGATTCATGCCAGGGCGGTCTACCATGGAAGCTATACATCTATTGAGAAGACTCATTGACAAAAATAGAGAAAGAAAACAAGATTTGCATATGATATTTATCGATCTTGAGAAGGCTTATGTAATGGTTTCAAGAGAGATCTTATGAATAGTCTTACAAAAGAAATGTGTAAATGTATTATACATTGACATAATCAAATATATGTATATGTTACCGAATGAAAATGGGATCGGGGAAGAGAAGAAGAATCCGACAAGGGGGAGGGCCGGCGGTGGAAGGCGGGATGAAAGGAGGAAGGAGAAAGAGGAATTTAGGGAGCAACCCTAAGAACTTTCATACATATCCAGCATAACTAAACACCCCAACCCCTCCCCCTTATATAGATGAGGGAGGGAAAATAATACAAGGAAAACATTAATTAATATTTCCTAATTAATACTAATTAATATTAATTAATTAATTAATATCAAACTAATTAATTAATATTAATTATTACATGAAATGATTAAGGCGGTTTCCATATGCGATCTCTGGAGGTCCCGACGAAGAATAGCCGCTCTGGTGACCACGGCGGCTTCCATATGCACGTTCCATAATTGCTGACGAGTGTGGTCCCGTGATGTGCCCTTGCATTCCTATCAATATACCACCCTTGAAAATCGACCTTGTCCCTAAGGTCGAGTGTTATGATTTTATCGGGATCTTTAAGAATGTTGACGAGAAAGGAGTTGTGTATTGCTAGTGGCGGTGGCGAGGGCCTTGAGGAGAAAGAACGAAGATGTGTCAAACAAAGAAAAATATGGGTTGAATATTTATGTGTTATAGGGGTGCGGTTAGAGAAAGGGGGACAACAAGAGTGGGTGGGCCTGTGGGGGTGAAAGTGGGTGCTAGATGGGTGTGGCAAGGGGGGCGGCGGCTAAGATAGAAAAAGGTGGGTGGGCTTGTTTTTGGAAGAGGAGAGAGAAAGAGAGGACAAAAAATTTGATGGGGCAAGTCAATGGGAAATAAATAAAAAAAATGAGGAGAGAAGGTGATAGTTAACGAGAGGGAGGCATCTGATGCATGCCGAGAGATTAACAGGAAAAAAAAAGAAATTGGCTTTTGGCGTGTAGTGGGGAAGGTGGCAGATGTCAGGAAAAAGAGGGGGTTGGCCTGTTGTGGAGGACAAGTAACAGAAGTGATAGGAGGCGTGTAGGACAAAGAAGAATAAACAATTTGTGGGACCTGCGTGTGCCAGAATGGTACATCGGTTGTAGGGAGAGATGGGAGTGGTGGTGCGGGTTCCAAGGAAAGAAACTGAAAACACGGGACGTGCGACTCAAGGAGGAGAAGAGCCGTCGAGCGGGCAGGCTGATGGGTGCAGGCGGCAGAAGCGTACTTGACGCATGCGTTAGAGGAAGAAGACGAGCGCTGAGAGGGTCGGGTGTGGTCGCGCGTTGCCGGTACAGAAGATGGCGCGGGCTGGATTTGGCGGAGGAGGGCGCTGGAGGCGTGGCGTGCTGGATTTGCGGCCGGAATCGGCGCGGGCTGGAGCTGGCGGGTGTCGGAATCTGTTGTGAAGCTGGCCGTCGGAGGCAGTGCTGGGGGAGAGGTTGACGGAGGCGGTGTGGGAGGTGCGGCGGTGGTTGCTGCTTGACGCAGGAGGTGCGGCGACGGCGGTGGCTGCTGCTCAACGCTGGAAGGTGGCTGCTCGACGCAGGAGGGAAGCGGCTTGGTTGCAGGCTGGTCGGAGGCGCTTGAATGGAAAGCTGGGTCCGGCTGCTCGACGCTGGGGGCTGGCTGCTCGACACAGGAAGGGAAAAACGGGGACGATGAGTCGGGCTGCTCGGCATTGGGAGGGAAAATTGTGGCAGCCTCTCGTTGTTTTCTGACGAGGGCCCTCTGGCGGCATGCCAGAACATACTCCTCCTGTCGGCGTTTGTTGTCAGCGATGTACTGGACGAGGCAGTCATTCATAGCTTGGACCTCGTTGCGGATGGCAAGGAGCTCGCTGCGGTGGAGGTCGAGCCAGGCGCTGGATCCCGGCGGCGCTAGGGTGGGCGGAGCGGCAAGTCGGACCATTGTTACCGAATGAAAATGGGATCGGGGAAGAGAAGAAGAATCCGGCAAGGGGGAGGGCCGGCGGTGGAAGGCGGGACGAAAGGAGGAAGGAGAAAGAGGAATTTAGGGAGCAACCCTAAGAACTTTCATACATATCCAGCATAACTAAACACCCCAACCCCTCCCCCTTATATAGATGAGGGAGGGAAAACAATACAAGGAAAACATTAATTAATATTTCCTAATTAATACTAATTAATATTAATTAATTAATATCAAACTAATTAATTAATATTAATTATTACATGAAATGATTAAGGCGGTTTCCATATGCGATCTCTGGAGGTCCCGACGAAGAATAGCCGCTCCGGTGACCACGACGGCTTCCATATACACGTTCCATAATTGCTGACGAGTGTGGTCCCGTGACGTGCCCTTGCATTCCTATCAGTATACAAATTCAGTGACAAGGGTGAGGACATCTGGAGGATTAACACATGAATTCCATATCACCATTGGCTTACATCAAGGTTCAGCTTTAAGTCTTTATCTCTTTACCCTTATCTTAGATGAGTTCACCGGACATATCCAACAAGCAATACCTTGGTGTTTATTGTTTGCAGATGATGTCGTTTGGTCGATGAGACATGCGAAGGTGTAAACATGAAACTTGAATCCTGGCGAGACACTTTAGAAAATAGGGTTTTCAGGTTGAGCAGGGCAAAGACGGAGTATATGAAGCTTAAATTTAGCAGTGCAAGAAGAACGAATGACTTTGTTATTAAGTTGGGTGATCAAGATATTTCCTGCAATGAGTGCTTTAAATATCTTGGATCGATAGTTCAAAAAGATGGAAGTGTTGATAAAGATGTGATACATATAATCCAAGCAGGTTGGTTGAAGTGGAGAGACGCGTCAATGATCTTAAGTGATTGTAAAGTACCATTAAAATTTAAAGACAAGTTTTACCGCACTTCAATTAGACCATCAATGCTCTATGGTTCTGAGTGTTGGGCAGTGAATTGTGTACACGAGCAAAAATGAGAGTTGTGGAGATGAGACTGCTTAGGTGGATGTGTGGACACACGAGACTGGATAAAATTAGGAATGAATGTATCAGAGATAAGACAGTAGTGACACCAATTGTAGAGAAGATGCGAGAAACTGGACTAAGATGGTTTGGACACGTACAAAGGAGACCATTAGTAACACCTGTTAGGCGATGTGAGAATTTAGTCACTAGTCATGTTAAACCGGGGAGGGGGCGGACCAATAAAAATTTGGAATGAAACTATAAGGTAAGACATGGCGCGCTTAAGCATTAGTGAGATTAAAGATAGGGCACAATGGCCACGGTATTGTTGTTGTTATTTTTTAAAATTTAAGCAGCCGAGAGCAGACGTGATTTCTCCGCATTTGCGGAGCACAAATGGGTGCCTCGGAATCTCTCATTTCCAAATCGCCGCAGCCGCAAGTAATCATCCTCTCAATTGATCTCCTCTTCCTTCATCGCACAGTATTCTCTTTCGAGAAATTTCAATCTACTGCTCTTTGTTCGCAGCCATTGATCGATGGGATAACCACTGTTTCCGAGAGGGTGGAGGGCACTGACCCTATACTGGAACGGATCAAGACCTTAAAGATCGTGAGCTCTATTTTTAGTCATCAAGGATTTCGGGTTCCATTGATTTTCCGCTCCCATATCCTTATAAACGATGTTCGTCCTGCAGGCGAAGCCTCTGCTGATATCACCGCCACCATCAGAGAGTAGCTTGTCAGATATCCTTATCAGGAAACCCTTGGCTTCCTCCTCCAATTCCACCATTCCAGGTGAGATCTTCCTTTCTTCACTATGCATACTTACGTTTGCCCAGCTCGCCTACTGTTATTTCTTTTCTGCTTTATTCCAAGGTAAATGCTTGAATGCTGTTTGTATTTGAGCTGGACTGTAGAATATCGCATTGTACCATGGTAAGGACTTTTGTTGAGAATACATGCACATGTTAGGAAACTCATGTAGCATTGTGCACTGAATATAAATCTTGGCCCATTCGCTTATAAACAATCTGTTTTAGAGTAGACTTATCTGGAGATATAAAAAAGTAGTCCCATATCTAATGTCAAAGAACCTATATGGGATGGAGCGTTTTAAGACAATAGTCTTACATCAGGACACTCCTGTGCTTCTAAAGAATTTTAGATTGGATGGAAGATGGAGATTGTAAAGTGAGTGCCTTTTAGCAGAAGAGTAGAATAGAACACTTATCTTGAGATAGCAGTGCAATTTCTTGAATAATGGTAAAATGAAATTTAAAAACCTATATCAAACAATAGAGATTTACTTTTCTAGGTCTTAATATCATTATTTTATACAGGAGGATAGAGCTTACGACTCGAAGATAATAACAGAACAAATGAGATTTGCATGACAAATGAACACATGAATTTACACCAATGGAATAATATGGGAAATTTTTTATCAGATGTTCTGAATGAAATTAAATGACGAAAAGGGCCATAGGATATGAGATGTAGGCAATACATAAATTTTTGTTTTAATCAATCAAACTTCTATCCCAATTATTAATCTAATGGTCATGTTACCATCATGGATTTTTTCATCATAATATCTAGAGGGAATGCATATTCAAATAGTAAAGAGAACTTTATTTATCATTATCATTTACAACTTTATCCCAATTATTTTATGTTAATTTTACATATTTTTATTTTTTTATGTCGAGTATTGCCTGACATTTTATGCCTAGACTATGCAATTCATGCTGAACAATTTTCTTCTATGTAACCTTGGATACCTCTTCTCATACTTAATCATTCAACACTAATTCTATTTACTTGTCTAATTGATTCATTTTCTAACATTTATTGAACATGAGTTTATTTTCTATTATCTTAGCTTCGATATAGGTTGCTTCCATTGTTCTTTTAGCATATTCATTCATTAAGTCGTCATTTATATTTTGTTTATCAATCCTAGTATTCTTATTTATGTATCAATGATTTTTTTCTTACCCAAAACTCAAGTACAAGCAACATCATTGATCTAATTGTGATTTTATGGAATTTATCTCTAAGTTTCCATGATATCCTTTTATCACACACATGTATCAACCTAATTGTTATTTTATGAAATTTATCTATAAGTTTCCATGAAATCCTTTTATCGCACACATTACTCTCATGACATCCCTTCATTTTTACTACCCGACCTTAATTTTAGAGATTATTTCCCCATTCTTTTGAATAATCGAACCAAGGTACTACAAGCTATCACATTTAGATATCTGTTATATTTTTATTGATGATTGTTAATACCACTTCATTAGAAATTTGCATTTCATGTACTCAATCTTTCTTTTATTAAATAATTAGATGTCTAAATAATATCTCAAGGATTTTAACGTTTCACTTAACTCAGTAGGTGCCTTATTAATTTATCACTAAGTTTTCATGATATCCTTTTACTGCACAAATTATTCTCATGATGCCTCTTCATTTTTACCACCTGGCCTTAACTTTAGAGATTACATCCCTGTTCTTTTGAATAATCAATCACATTTAGAGATCTGTTGTATTTTTATAAAATAGATTGATGATTGTTAATACCGCTTCATTAGAAATTTGCATATCATGTTTTCGATCTTTATTTTATTAATTCAATAGATGTCTAAATAAAATCTCTACGTTTTAATGTTTCACTTAACTTAGTAAACGTCTTATTAATTAGAACTTTGTCATCTACAAAAAATACCAATCATTTTGCTTTGGATATCCTTTGTAAGTATCTCCATAACATAAAAGGATTTGGAATAAATGTTGACCTTCGACTTAAACTTATTCTGACTGAAAATTCTTTATGGTCACTTCACTAATACTTTGATTTCTATTTCTTGTTTTATCATGCATATGTTTAATAATCTCCACATAGCTCTAGGGAACATTTTTCTTGTAATGTGCACCAATCAAATCTCTTTTTTGTCCTAAAATATTGTTACCAATTTTTTTCTAATCATTTCTCATCCTTAATCTTCAAATTTCTACTGAAAAGACTTGTAGTTGTGAATCAAATCAATACAACTCGAAATCTCAATTTGCATTTTCTTGGGACCTAAAAAGAAATACCTTTTTACATTTTCTTCAAAGCTAATTTCACTTCATTTTTTGGATCAGTCTATAATATATTCCATTATTTTGTTTAATATTTTTTTCCAAAACAAATCCCCCTTTAAAGTTATCATTTAATAATATCTCAAAGTAGCATTCTCATCCTCATTAATATCTTTATCTTTAATTAAGAACTTATTTTCTTCACTTTTAATTCGTTAACTTGATCAAAGTCTCTAGATCTATTGTCTTTTGCATTAACAATTGTATATATCTTATTTTCTTCTTCTAAGTACCAAATATATAATATAAACCATAAAAATATAGTTTTTTACTTGCTCACTGCACTTATAGCAAGAAATCTAACTTTCTTATGAGTTATATAAATCTCAATAGCCTTCGATTTTTACCACGACTTAAAATCATATTGTTTTTCCTTGAAAATGTTTTGTACCTCCTCACTCCACCAATTTTTCTTCTTATCAGTACATGATCTATTTCAAGATTGCTAAAAATATTTACGATAATCTTCTTAATTAATCTAGTTATCTTATCTCATATTAGATTTAGATCCAGTGAAGAATTTTGATTGAATTTAGATTTCACTCATTTAGCAATCAATTTTTAAATATTAACAATTTCTCACAATTCAAATTCTACTACTTAATGTTTGAGAAATTATTTTTTATTGTTTTCTTTGAACTCTTAAAGTACATCTCCATAACTACTACTCTGTTGGTTGGCCAAGTTCTCTATTGAAATTGCCTTATACTCTTTGTAAAACTCGTTCTCTTTCTTTGTAAAAAGGAAAATTTCTATTTGTGATCTTGTGGTTTCATTTTAACCAGTTACTTAATGTACTTGTTTCTTAAAATATATGTTTACTATTGTAAGGTCATTGACTACAATAAAATAAAAAGTACTTCTCCCATTGTGTTTATGCTATCATTTCATACTCACTATGAATCCTCTCGTACCCATGTTATTATACTTGGAAATCAAGTATTTTGTTACTTCAAGTAACTCAAAGATTATCATCTTGTCCAAAAGGATTCATATTCAGATTTATTAATTCGACAAACACAAGTTGTATCAAAGATAATTTATCATTTTTTTTGAAATATAGTTGGGTTATTCAATGTAGATGCATCGAACAACCATTAAGTTAGAACAATCAACAAGTACAAGTTGACCGTTGAATGAATGGTTAACAATTTTGAGCAAGGAGAAGTTACCAATCTCCATTCAAATCTTGGAAGGGGAAAGAGACTATCAATAATGTCGGATATGAGTTAGTACTTTAATCTTTGCAAAATATGAGCTAAGATTATCCAAGTACAACCTTGACACCACCTTAATTCCCATCTCCCTCCTTCCACACCGTTCTCAATGCACCCCCATACCACTATAACTCCGTCGACTCTTTTTCCCAAACCACAAACCCCATCCCACTTGCACCTCTTGTTAACTCTGGTCACCCCATCAAGCTCAATCGTTTCCTCCTAATGGGGACCAACCACATCCCTTAGAGCACATACATCGGGACACATTAAGTGTCAATTTTCATTATCCCCAATTATTGGCTCGTTATCTGGACGATCAGAACTTGCAAATGCGATATGAAGATTTTTTCATATTTTATTCTTTTTTTAAGTTTTGTTTTTAAATATAGAGTAAATGTTGTGATCGGGCAATCTGGCCCTTTGTGAATATATCCTAAGTCTAGATCGCTTAAATACCATTGTATTAGGTCATATGGAGTTATTAAGGATCTTGGAACATAAAATCCCGCAGTCAAGATCAGTGCTGAAGCCAATCCCCTTCTCCACCGCTCGAGTCCCGAAGCTTCGTGTTACGCCTCTCCCGACAAAGTTGAGTCTCCTCTCAGTTCTAGACCTAAGTAACTGCTTCATACCCCCTTACTCTCATTCACAGCTCTAATTGACCCCTAAATTGCCTCTTACTCTCATTCCCAGCCCTAATCGACCTCCTCACAACCTCAACCTCTTATTCCCGGCCCCTACCAACCTCTCCCAAAACTTCATCCTCTTATTCTCCTCTCCAAATGACCCCTTCATTTTTTCCTCACTCCACTACAAGCCCTTCATAGCCCTCACGAGCCAAATTGCAACTCTCCCACTACCCCCACATCCCTATCCCACCGATACCCCAAACTTCCGAAAACCCTCACCCGTCTCAACTACTTGTAAGTTTTTTTTTTACTTTAGTTTCAGTTTTTTTTTACATTGTGCGAGCATACATCTATATTTGGGTAATATCTGCCTTTAGTGTTTACAATATTTTTAGTAGAAGTATAAAATTTATTTGCTCGATATTCAACATATGACTCTTTTAGTATTGTACAGTTAATTCCTGTTTCTCCTATTTGAATTATTTGTAATCACTTGTGTTAATTGCATGAACTTTAAATTTATGTTATTTAATCAATTGAGCTTTAGAATTTTGCATGCTGACTCGTTTAATTGCTTTGTATTAGTGCCAATTTAGTCCTTTTTTAGTTCATCGATAGCGTGTCCGCTTGTTGTTGTAGATAAAGGCTCATGACGTCAGGATTTACTTTATGCATTTTATTTTATTTATGACATTTTTTCTATTTTGTCTATTTATTTTTCAGCATTTTGTTATTATTGTTGTAGAAGTTGTGGTGTATTGATGCAGGGGTATGCTTAAGTGATGGTCGCCCTAATATACAGTTAAATGAAATGCGACGCGACTATCGATGACTAGGATATGCCTACTACTGTGAAGTCATGACCGATGATTTGAAATGTCTCTCCGATGGGAACAAATGACTCTAAATGAAATGTATCTCGGTCAGACTGCTGAACCGGTGGAACCGTCGATGGTGTGAGATGGTCCTCATGGCGCGACTCATCAAGCTGGGGCGGGGATGGAGTGGTAGGGACCAAAGGAGGCTGAGGCTCAGGGATGGGTGTGGAGAAAGAATCCACATACACACACTCCTCGTAGTAAGGAGTCAGATCCTCTACATTGAATACTCGATTAATTCCCATATTTTGAGGGATGTTAATTTCGTAGGCATTCGCACCGATTCTTCGCATGACTATATAGGGACCTATTCGCCGTGCACTTAATTTCTTTGCTGTGCCCAGTGTGAACCTCTCCGATCGTATGCGAATCATCACTTGCTCCTCGACTTCAAAATTGTGTTCCCTCCTGTGGTGATCTACTTGAGTTTTATAATAATCATTACTTAATGTAATTTTATTTCGGATTAACTCATGAAGTGCATGCACATGCTGAATAAAAGACTTCGCAGACTTACTGGATCAGGCCTTTAAGGGAACGTCAACCAAATCAATGAGCTTCTTAGGTTCATAACCTAGCATGATGTGAAATAGACTCCAACCTGTGGTCCTATTTACTGAACTATTATATGCAAACTCAGCTATGGGTAGAACAAAATCCCAGGTAGTAGGACTATCCTTAACTAGACATCGCAAAAGAGTTCCTAGACTACGCTTGACAACCTCAGTTTGTCCATTCGTCTATGGGTGGTAGGCGGTGGAGAATCTCAAGTGTTGGGAATTTGATCCCCAAGATTCCTGATTTGAAGAAGAGCATTAACATAATAATAAACTTAATGTGTTTGATGCATTCTTGATTATACTTGAGACAAGTACCTTTAATCCATGTCTAGTTAAATATATGAAAGTTGCTTAGGGTCACTTAGACCAAGTACTTACTTATGATATATGATCTAAAGTATATGATCTATGACAAACTGACATTTATCTTGAAGACTCTATTTGAAAAGATCAAGGAGATTTACTGAAATAAGAAAGCAGAGAAAAACAGGCTGCTGCCATGTCAAAATTGACGGGACGGTCTGTCGATCGTACCAAAAGTATCGATGAAAAGATAAGTCGACAGGAACTATATCGACTAAACAGACTATCTATTTTGAATTCACTTATTTTCTTCTAAGGAAATGTCGACTAGATGGAGAATCGACTGGATTACCGTCGATCGACGGGATGATCTTCATATCGACTGGACAATCTTCAAATCATCCAGATTTCTTCTAAGTGATTGCAGAGCACATGTTATTATGTTACAGACCGACTTGGAGGTCGCCGGAAGAGTAGCCAGAGGTGGAGAAGACGGAGGGGGAGATACTACGGAGCCTTGACCGCGGCTGCCTAAGCGGGGCGTGCTCGAGAGAGAGCTTCCAAGATCTCTTTAAGGTTGGGAAATAGACTTTATTTCTTGCATACCGATACAAGACCCACTAGGTCCTTTAAATAGGACTTACAATCGACATCAAAAAGGAAATAACACTAAAAGAAATAACGACAAACTTGGACACACGACTAAAAAGGACACGACACAAATCAAGCGTCATATAAGGACGCGACTCTAATGACAAAATAAATGCATATATGGAAAATAATAATAATAATAATAAGATCCATAACATCTCTCCCGGCCTTCAAATTGAGCTTGTCCTCAAGCTCGAGGAAGATCAATAGTGTTTGCGTCAGCCGACACCCTCATCATCATAGTCCTCGACTTCCAGATAGAAAAGTCTTTTGCACCTGTGGCCGCGAGTGTACTGTTCGTCGCAATTGTAACATAAGCCTTGTGCGCGTCGTTTCATCATATCGGCTTGAGATAGTCGACGAACTGGTGGGGCTGGATGATCCTTGGTGCGGTCTTGCGGAATGCTCATGTTGGCGGGTGGATATGCCTCCTGTGCCAGTTGGAGACGGCGGTCACATAGCCTGGCCAGACTCATATCAGTTACTAAGTTTGGAGGACCCTCAAATTCGACATCAAGTCGCAGGCGATCGCCAAGTCCGGCGGTGAAGATGCCCACCTGCATCTCTGGGGAAAGCGTGACGTGTGCCAGTAGAAGTTGAAACTGGTCCAGATAGTCGTCCACGAATCCTGTCTGGCGTAGTGTTGTGAGGGCACCCAGGGGGTTGTTGCGGATGGGAGGGCCGAAGCGCAAGTTGCAAAATCGCTTGAAGTCGTCCCATGTTAGGCCCGACTGATCAGTAAGGAGACGAGTGGACCAAAGCAAGGCTGAGTCGAGAAGGTGGAAGGAGGCCAAAGGGAGCCGTTCATCTGCCGGAGTTTTTTGATGGCCAAAGAATTGTTCGCACCTGGTGAGCCAGCCCAAGGGATCAGTTTTCCCATCGTATGTGGGGAATTCCAACGTGTATAACGTGGCAGAATAGCCGCTTCAGGGCGTAAAAGTGTCTGTGGTGGCTCATGGCGAATGAGCGGCGGTGGTGGAACCTGACTGCTGCTGGCGTGATCCGTGGGTGGAGTAGTAACAACGGGAAGGGAGGCGGTCAGCTCATTAAGTTTGGCGGTGATAGTAGCCATGTCGTCCCGATGCCGTATTTCGGTGTCCCGAAAGCGTGCTTCCATGACGGTCATAACCTTCTGCAGCACGTCCTGGAGAGCCGCCGTAAAATCTTGCGAGTCTCCCATATTGTGGATAGAGTTAGCACGAGATAAGGAACGGGTGACGGGACGGCTAGATTTCTCGGAGTCGGCTGTTTGAGCGGTGCCGCGAGATCCACGTCGTCTCCCAATGATGGAAATAAATATTCCCCGAGAAAAATCACACATGGGACGTCTCCTCTCTTCCTCCTGAAAAGAAAGCCGTTGGTTCTAGATGGGTGTTCTCTGTTAAACAAAATCAGGATGGCAAAGTTGAGCGTTACAAAGCCCGCTTGGTGGCTAGCGGTTACACTCGGACTCAGGGAGTCGACTACCAGGAGACCTTTGTCCCTGTTGCGAAAATGGATACCGTTCGTGTTATCCTATCTTGTGCGGCATGCTTGGGATGGGATCTACATCAACTGGACGTCAAAAATGCCTTCCTGCATGGTGACCTCGATGAAGAAGGGGCAAGAAAGCCTTGTCTGTCGCCTAAGGAAGTCCCTATGCGGGTTGAAGCAGTCCCCCAGGGCTTGGCTTGGCAGGTTTCATAAGGCCTTGGTCAAGTTTGGTTACCAACAAGGACATTCTGATCATACCCTGTTTGTCAGGAAGAATGAGGGGAAGATTGTCGTCCTTATTATTTATGTGGATGACATCGTGATCACCGGGGATGATTCAGATGAAGTCTCGAAGCTGAAAGCCCTCCTGTTTGCAGAGTTAGAAGTAAAGGACCTGGGAAGACTCCGCTATTTTCTGGGAAATGAAGTGACTCGCTCTGATCAGGGTATCTTCATCTCGCAACGCAAGTATGTGTTAGATTTGTTAACTGAGACTGGGATGCTTGGGTGTGCTCCTGCTAACACACCTATGGAGGAAAACCATAGGATCGATGAGGACACTGATGGAGATCGCACGGATGCTGCAAGTTACCAGAGATTGGTGGGCAGGCTGTTATACCTTTCACACACACGTCCTGACATCACATATGCAGTTGGAATCCTGAGCAGGTATATGCATGCCCCCAGAATCAGACATCTGGATGCTGCATACCGTGTCCTTCGTTACATAAAGAAGGCTCAGGGTCGGGGTCTGATGTTTTCAAAGAACAATCATTTAAAGATTGATGTCTTTACCGATGCCGATTGGGCTGGATGCCGTGATGACAAAAAATCTACAATAGGCTATTGCACTTTCGTTGGTGGAAATTTAGTCACATGGCTTAGCAAGAAACAAAATGTGGTAGTTAGATCTAGTGCTGAAGCCAATGTCTTAAGGACTTTGCGAAGGATTATGGCTGCGCACCGTATTGAAAGACCCGGACCTTCAGATTGATACTCCTATCTCCCTATTCTGCGACAATAAGACCGATATCAGTATTGCTCATAATCCGGTCCAGCATGACCGAACAAAGCATGTCGAGGTTGACCGCCATTTCATCAAAGACCACCTAGAAAAAGGAAATTTAGTTACCCCCTTTGTTCAATCCAGAGATCAGCTGTCCGATGTCTTCACCAAGAGTTTGGGGAGCGATGTCTTTACTGATGATATCCATAGACTTGGAATGACAGACATCTATCGTTCGACTTGAAGGAGAGAGTTGAATTCAAGTCCCTTTTATGTTTTTATTTGTATTTTACCCGCATGAGGGTTTTTCTGTCCGCCTCTGTATCTTTGCCCCTTACTCTATATATATGAGTATATGGTTAGTATAATAATTAATTGGATTTTTCTCTTCAACTGGGAGGAAACACAATAACCCAATGCTTGTCTAATTCTAATCAGGTAGCAACAAACTAAGGGAGATATTTTAGTGACTTCTGAGGATGGTTGGGAGAGCATTGCTGGTAGAGCCCTCGAGTTCGACATTGCGGATAACAACACGACAACTTTCAGAGGATACTACTGTGACATCCTGAAAGTTTAATTAGGTCTTGTGACTCTTAAATAATGATTTATTAGTTAATGACTCAAAGTTTTATGAAAATTTCATTTTTATGACAAAAGTAGCTTAATTTGATTAAGAAAAACAATTACAAACATATTTAAGATTTCATTAAGAAAATTTAATAAGATGCTAATTAGTGAAGAGAGCAATTAAATATTACATTTCATCATTTTCACCATTTCATTATGTAAAAGTGGGCTCCACTTTTAGTAAGAAGAGATCCTAGCCGTCTAAGCTTTTCCAAGCTAATGAATGAGCTAAAATAGGGTTTAAAAACCCATCCCAAACCAAATAATAAGCAGCCGGTCCACTCAAAACTCAAACCAAGCCTTTAAGCATCGGCTCACGCGTGTAAGAGGAGCCGGCCCTTATTTCCCATGTAAGTCGAGCGTGAAGAGAAGCCGACTCCTCTTTCCTGCCCGACGCATGCGTGGAAGACTTCCTGTGACTTCTCCACCGCTCATCGACGCATGGAGACTCCTTCCAAGGGTGGTGGCCGACCTTCTTAAGCACCCTTCTCTTCATTAAGCCCCAAACATCTCCTCCATGGATTTTTTTAGCTCCATTCCGGGAGAACTCTATAAACCTAGCTCCAAATCGTGTTCTCCTTGCTTCTTCCTCACCTTCAAGAGCTTCTAAAGGGATTCCAGAAAATGTACAACGAAAGGGAAATCACTAATACTTAAGGATGTGAGTTTCTCTCATGCCCTAGCCTTCCAAGTGCTCTAGAATTTCTTTCCTTTTGAAGTAAATTGATGAAATATCTCTTCAATGATTTAGAAATTAGGAAATAAAGTAATTTTAGGTTACGATCCATAAGTTGTACAAGAAATCCTATTTGCCCTAATTTTCTAGATGTTTTCTAGATGTTAAGAAAGTTGTAAAATCCTCATCAATGTTAAAAGAAAAGGAAATTAATGTTTGTAATGTTCTTAAAATTTGGTATTTTATAAGGATTTACATCCGATTTCAAAATGAAAGAATGATATTTAGAGAAATTATTTCTTTTGAAGTTGCATAGAAGAATGTTAGAAATAATCCTTATGAACTAAAGTTTTGATAAACTGATTAGAGAGCATGATTTAGAAAGCATAACGATGTTTAATCTCCTTTATGTAAAATCATGGTATGATAAACATCTCCTTTATATAAAATCATGGTATGATAACATATGCTAGATAGCAAGCTTAAAGTGTAATAGTAATAATATTAATAATAATAATATGCTTCTTATATATCTTGTGCTAATTCCCTTAATTAAGTTAGATATATTCAATTACTTACTAGTCATTATGAAGCTCAAGCAACATGATTCGTAAGGATTGACAAATAGAAATGAGAGTTCATGAAATTTGCATAAATCATGTACAATAATAGACCCAATGATACTTTTATATTGTTGTATGAAAATGTAAGGGTGTTAAAAACACTTATAAGTCATATTTTATGTGAAAATCCGACAAGAAAAAGACCAACCAGCAATCATTGTTGCTGTTAGGAATATTTCTAAGCCTTATGAGTTTATTAAACCTCATATTTGAGGAAAATGCATAAAGAAAATGATCAACCAGCATTCCTTATTGCTGATTTAAGTTTTCTAAGCCTTGTGAGCTACTAAATGTCTCATTCGGGAGAAAATATGTAAATTAGAAAGTCAACCTGCAGTGTATACACCATTTGGCATTTTATTTTAGCCTCTTGGAGTTCCAAATTACTCAAAGAAATTCTTAGAGATAAACCCAACTATTGAATCATTAAAAATCTCATATAAAGAGAACTTTTCAAATGAAAAAGAAAGGAAAAGAGAAAGTAAACATATCAATAAATTTTCTAGGACCAAACCCTTGAAGGCTTGGTTAATTACCTTGTCATAGTCAGGTGAAGCACCATCATAGTTTATGTCATAATTCGACTAATCAGGAGGGGTCAAACCATCGGGCGGTGAGGTTTTATGCATCACCATAGTTATTTCCATAATTTTTCCACAAGGGGAGGGTAATGTTATCTTACCATAGTGTCAAGAACTATGTGAATAAACAAGAAATTTCATAAACGAGAATTTTAGGAAAGCACAAGATCAATTATGAAGCAAAATTTTAAAGCATTATGGAAAATTTAAGAGAATTTCTTACTGAGATTTGTTTATCTCACCCTTTTATTTTTACATCTAGACGCATAATTCAAATATGAAGTCCATTGTAGCAGAATCATCACATAATTCCGCTACATGTGGCGTTAACCCCTCCATTAGATCAACACCACATCAGCTTCTCAGATGCGCACCTGTAATGCCTTTGTAACGGCTATAATATCTGTAATGCCTGTAACGACTATTTTGGACTGCTATATATATGCTATGTAATAGAAGTAAGCTTCATTATTATCATTATGAATGAAATATTATGTTCCCTGTTTTACTGTTCATCTTCCTCTTAGAATAGAGTTTTGATACAGAGCCTCCGGCAGACCATCGTCGGCCAAGCCCTGTTACATTGGTGCTCTCGTTGATGTCTTCCCTTTCATATGCCGTCGTCAACCATTATCACTAGAGGTAAATCCAAGCAAATGGGTACCCAAGATATGGCGAGAGATCGATCGATGCCAAGAAGTCTACATGGACCAAAACGAGGCCACCCGATCGGAATTACGTTCAGAGTTTCAGATTCTTAATCAGGATCTCCATCAAGATATGGAACGAATATCTGAACAACAACACCGCCAATCCGAGGCTAATCAGGACTTCTACAAAGAATTTCGCGAATTTCGGGATTTGCTCAACAAGTTCATACAAAACCCGGCACCTCGCCTATCGGAAAACCCGACTTCCCCAGTTCGTCCAGATCTCAATACCGCCGGCCCCTCGTCCTCACCTCATAGGGATTCACCGACGCCATTACAAATTGGTTCTTGCAATTCAACGACCATTCCCATGCTCCCGCAGACCAGACCAACACTTACACAGGTTCAACACTGTCTACCTCTTCCGCCGCTACACCAGCCCGATCTTCCTCCGCAGCACCAGCCCGGTCTTCCGCCGCCGCACCAGCCCGACCTTCCGCCACCGCACCAGCCCGGTCTTCCACCGCCGCCGCTACAGCCGGTTATGCTGCCGCAACAAGTAATGCGCCCAGCTCCACCAGCCCGTCATCCGGTCGGTAACATTCTTGATACCCCGTGCTCGTTTATATTCCGTTCTTCCGCGTTATAGTGACATTGATCCTTCTAATTGGTTCTTTACTATCGAAAAACACTTCGAATTTAACAATATATTACCTGTGGATTATCTCCTAGTAGCCTCTATGCAACTCGATCGACCGGCTTCCCGTTGGTATCAGGCGCTTGTATGAGATAATCATAATATTACTTGGCCCGAATTTAAATGTACACTACTACGTCGTTTTGGTCCAACTGATTTTGACGAACCAATAAGACAACTAACAAAATTAACGCAAGTATCCACAGTCGCAGCTTACCAAACGATTTTTGAAGAACTTTATTTCAAAATCCCACATTAACTGATGAATTTCTGAATAAAGCATTTATCTCCGGACTGAAGCCCCACATTCGTAACGCGGTTAGAGCACACCAACCAAATAATTTCACGGATTCTTGTTACATTGCTCGCTTATTTGAAGAACAAGCTTTAGAAGATCAACGGTTCTCTAAGCAAACCACATCTCGTGTATATCATTCTTCGACACTCACACTACCCACACCATCACCACACACTAAACCATATCATCGACGTCTTTCTCCTGCGGAGTTACAAATCCGCCGTGAGAAAGGACTATGCTACACGTGTGACGAACGCTTCACACCGGGCCACAAATGTAAAGGCAAGGCTACCTTGCTCACTTTGGATGATGATGGCGACTCACAATCAGACTTAGAACCCGACCAATCACCTGACGATACTACTATCGACACACCACCCATGGTTGCCACTATCACTTTGAACGCCCTTTTAAATTCGGCTTCCCCAAAATTGCTTCGTTTTCAGTGCTCCATTAATGCAATTTACATTCACATTTTATTAGATTGTGGTAGCACCCACAATTTTATTTGCACTCGTACAACATCACACCTTCGCCTTCCAATAACAGTGATAAAATCTTTTACCGTTCATGTTGGAAATGGCGCTGATTTGTCTTGTTCGGGAATCTGCCGCCAAGTGCCGGTCACAATTCACTCTTTTACTTTCACCATAGATTTACATGTCCTAGACTTTATAGGAGCCGATGTCATACTTGGGTATGACTGGTTAGAAACCTTGGGCAACGCCACCACAAATTACAAGCAGAAATCAATGTCCTTCTCCCATGATAATAAACCAATACACTTACAGGGTATTACTAAGTTTACCCCCTCCAACCTCTCACCAACCAAACTATCAAAATTAACATCTCAAGATGTCATTGATTCTTACGTTTTCAGCTTCATGACCCCACCTGCACATGCCACTGAAGCAGTTTCCTATCCAGCTTCCTCGACTTCTACACCCTCTGTCCAACCTTTATTAGAAGAATTTGCTAATCTTTTTGAAACACCACATGGCTTACCTCCAGCTCACCCATGTGATCATCGTATTTCATTACAAGATCCCTCCAAAATTGCTAAAGTACGCTCGTATCGCTACCCGCACGTACAAAAAAATGAGCTCGAGCGCTTGATCACCAAATTACTACAGTACGGTCTCATCAGACCCAGTCATTCTGCTTTTTCGTCGCCGGTTTTATTAGTTAAAAAAAGATGGAACATGGCGTTGTTGTATCGATTACCGCTCTTTAAATTCGATCACAATTAAGGATTCATTCCCGATGCCGACCATTGATGAACTAATAGATGAATTACACGGTGCACGAATATACACTAAACTGGATTTATACTCCGACTATCATCAAATACGTATGCACGCAGATGACATACATAAAACAACCTTTCGCACATATCACGGTCTATTCGAATTTCTCGTAATGCCATTTGGTTTCACAAATGCACCGCTACGTTTCAATCACTTATGAATCAATTATTTGCGGCTCATTTAAGAAAATTCGTTGTTATTTTCTTCGATGATATTCTTATCTATAGTCCAGATATGTTTTCCCATTTACGTCATTTACGACAGGTTTTCACCATTCTCCAAACAGCCCACCTGATTCTAAAACTATCCAAATGTGTTTTTGCGGTTTCGTCTATCGATTTTCTGGTCATACTATCTCGCTAGCTGGCCTTCAACCTAACGCTGATAAGATAAGCTCTATTCAAACCTGGCCGGTACCCTCCAATCTACGTCAATTACGTGCATTCTTAGGATTCGCCGGGTACTATAGGCATTTTATCCATCATTTCTCGTCTATCTCCGCACCACTAACTGATTTACTTGCAAAAGATAAGTTTCAGTGGACTATAGAATCAACAACAGTTTTTGAGCATCTCAAAACTCTCTTATCTTCTGCCCCTCTCCTAGCCCTACCAGATTTCTCCCTTCCCTTTACTATCGAGACAGATGCATCAGGATTTGGCGTAGGCTCCGTCTTACTCCAACAATCCCGACCCATCACATATTTTAGTAAAAAATTAACCACAAGAGAATGTTCCTTATCTACTTACAATCGTGAACTCTTGGCCATCTCACTTGCGGTTTCTAAATGGCGACAATACTTACTAGGCTCTCCCTTCACAATACGTACAAATCACAAAACACTCCACCACCTCTCCGACCAATTAATCACAACCTCAGAACAACAAAAATTCCTCTATAAAATGATGGGCTATAATTTTACTATCGAATATAAACCAGGACCTCTTAATATTGCCGTCGATTCTTTATCTCGCTGAGACGAGCCTATAGAAGACTCCTCCTCTTTACTCACGTTATGTTCCTATCCCACAAACCCACTACTCTCTGAACTCCAAGACTACTATAAAACCGATAATTTAGCTTCAGAAATACTTGAAATCCTGCGCTCTCAACCTTCGCTTCGCCCAGAGTGGCGCCAACACGGTACAAATCTATTTTATAAAAATAGGCTTTATATCCCAGATTGTCAAATTCGAACTTTATTATTAGCTGAGGCGCATAATTTAAAATCTAGCGGACATTCCGGCTTTTTCGCTACTTATAAACTACTGACAACTTATTTTTATTGGCCTAACATGTCAAAAGAAGTTACTACTTTCGTCCAAACTTGCGATATTTGCCAAAAATGTAAATCCCTTAATTCGGCACCTTTCGGGTTATTACAACCATTACCCATACCATCAAAAATCTGTGCGGACTTAACATTAGACTTTATTACACATTTACCTATGTCTAAATCCTATTCTAACAATCTGGTTAAATTAGACCGATTGTCCAAAGGTGCGTACTTCGCCCTACTACCGTCAACTTACAACGGCCCCATTGTAACTCTCATTTTTTTGGGAGCATTGCGGTAAGATACATGGAATGCCAGAGACAATTGTCTCTGATCGTGACACAATATTCCTTAGTGATTTCTGGCGCGAATTATTTACCCAAAACGACACTGCACTGTCATATAGTTCGGCCTACCATCCTCGGTCAGATGGCCAAACCGAACGAGTTAATCGCTGCCTAAACCAATATTTACGGGTTCTCACCCATGCGGACCCGAAATCTTGGTCCGACATGCTCAGCTGGGCGGAATACCATTATAACACGACATTTCACACTTCAGCGGGCATGACTCCCTTCGAAGCCATGTTTGGGAGGCCGCCTCCATGCTTCATCCCCTGTTTTTCAGGAGACACTTCCAACCAGGCTGTCCAAGCCGACCTCACCGCACGCACCCAATTATTATCCCACTTAAAACAGAATTTACATAAAGCTCAACAAAAGTTCAAATTGCAGGCTGATCGGCGACGCACAGATCTACATCTAGCGGTCGGCGACATGGTATTGTTGAAGCTTCATCCACAACGACAACTCAGTTTGCATCGCCATTCCTGCACAAGATTAAGTCCCCGTTACTACGGACCCTTCAAAATTTTAGAACGAATTGGCGAAACTGCGTACAAACTACAGCTTCCCCCGTCTTCACGCGTACACACAGTATTTCATATTTCTCAATTACGACCTTATCAAGCCAACGCCAACTTCCCAATTACCTCGCTGCCCCGATTTACTTCTACCTCATCTCCTATACACGAACCTCTCTCAATACTTGCAGAACGCACCGTTTTAATTCAAAATAAACCAGTTAAGCAGGTACTTGTGCAATGGAAGGGCCTGGACCCGGCCGATAGCTCATGGGAACGCCTGGATTCGATAGATCCACAGGTATGTACTACAAACCCTCCAGACTCCAATCTATCTAACTCCCGTTTTCTGTGTATTTTAGATTCTACTACTCCAACGCCACCAGCTCCAGCATCATCTTCACGGACCTCTCGGGACCCGGAACACCTCCCTACTGAACCACAATATTCAAGGAAATCGACTCACCATCAACAAGGACTCGCGACGTCGGCACCATCCACAACCTCACCGGATTTTTCGACGCTGCCACAGGGATGGGGTTTTCACCGTCTTCGTTCCTCCACCGCAACGCCATGGAAGGCGTCTCCGCCTCTCAGCTGGCCCGCTCAACACAAACACCCTCGCAGCAAACGCAACGCTAGGGTGTTCAACCCTCGCCAATCAACACTTTTACCGGACAACAGTCGATCCCAGCCGTCCGAGAGGGGGAGAAATGTAACAGAATCATCACATAATTCCGCTACATGTGGCATTAACCCCTCCATTAGATCAACGCCACATCAGCTTCTCAGATGCACACCTGTAATGCCTTTGTAACGGCTATAATATCTGTAATGCCTGTAACGGCTATTTTGGGCTGCTATATATATATCTCTGTAATAGAAGTAAGCTTCATTATTATCATTATGAATGAAATATTATGTTCCCTGTTTTACTGTTCATCTTCCTCCTAGAATAGGGTTTTGATACAGAGCCTCCGGCAGACCATCGCCGGCCAAGCTCTGTTACATCCATTGATCAAAACAATGAAGTTAAAAGAATCGAATGTTCACTTAAGGAGGTTTCACTAGCTTAGCACTTGTTGATGAAGATGATGATAAGGCTCGACAATACTTTATAAATGTTCAAAATGAATTTATGTCATCCTTCTATTTTAATGCCCTAGTTTGCTTGATGATCATGATAAGCACAATGATGTATTTATTTAGACTGCTTTTTATGTGTTCATGAATAATAAATTGTGTTAATGCTTCCTTGATAATCAGACTTAAAATGATCATAAGCCATTAGATGTTACAACTACAACCTTTCTAGATCACATGATCGAGACGACATCTGATGGATCTACATCATACTATCTACTACTTTGGAGAGAACACCAATCCACCAATGATACTTGAATGGCGTCCGGAGAGCTACTACAATTCTTACTGGCTTGCACCTGTCTGTTATTTTGCATCTGTCTATAGTAGATGAAATTCTAGAATATTGTACTATGGTATGCCTGTGGAAGAATGTAAGCTATCTTCTTATTAGATATCATGCTCCTGTTTGTCAATTAAAAATTGGAACTATCTATTTTCAACTTGTTCAAACCCCGACTTTCCATTGTTTGAATACCATTCCTAAAAATGATGTGCGAACTAAGAATATATGTCATTTTTGTTTTAGGTAATCTGAATCCTAATATTCTGTTGGAACTGTTCTCCACATATCGAGAATGGCAGGTAGAAAAGGCCAAGGAAATTAGTCAGAAGCAGGTAATTTTTATTTACATAAAGTATGTGAATCATTCTCTACACTTTAATGTGAAATACCACGTTTATAATCATCACCATACCATTGCTCTCTCTTTGATTGGAGCGTGGAGTGTTAATGGTACTGCCCAATTTCAAAGAATCAAATAAAACTTGTATGATATACCCTCTAGAGTAAATGCGGGTAATATCAAAATAAGTTCCAAATAAAGTGCTGCCTATTAACAATGAAATGTGTTAGAATTAATGCATCTAATCTGAAGTTGATTGATTATAGGTGGAGAGGCGCAATATTAAGTGCACAAGGCTACAATATTTCCTGATGTATGATTATTAATGAGATTAGTACTATCACCCATGCCACTCTTTAAGGGCCATTTTTTGCTATCGACAGTTATAGGACCATTAGTTAGACGACCGTATCCCGCACATGCGGCCGACTCAAATTTTCACATATTTGTGTATTTTTTAGATATATTTTTTAGGGTTAGGTGCAATGACGGGAGATTATGACCATACCTAACCTATGATTATGATGCTATTTATAAGAAGTTTCCTAGGGTTTGAGGGATCTATGGTTGTCTTTAAATAGGAAGCCGCTCAGTCTCTCCTTAGTACGAAACTGAGAACCCTGCAAGGTGTTGAAGGAGACTATTCTTCCCTCCGATGGTGCCAACACCACCAAACACAAAATCACTGCCACTGACGATTGCCACATGCCCAGCCTCTTCCTAGCCCCATAGAGGGCCTCTACTCTTGCTCTAGCCTTGTCATCCCTCCCTAACCCCTTCATTGACCACCACAAGCTCACCCCCTTTCCCCATTCAGGCCCTCTCCCTCTACCCATAGCCCTTCCCAAGTATAAACTTGAGCCCCTCTCCTCCTACGCGTTCCTACCCTATTCAGTAGCCTCTCTTTCCCTTTAGCACCTTCCCGTGAGCTACCAATAGCCGTGTCAGCCTCCTACCACCCAACCTTCACACTGCCGCTAATACGTGTACGACTTGCGAACATGTAACACACACGCTCGGACGACGGGCCTCACTACACGAGAGCTCTCTCAGAGATGCAACGACCTTTATGGAATATCTTGTATTCGTAGTTAATTATGTAATTGTCCTTTTATTTATTTTTGTCCTACAGTGGGTCTCCATCTATGTAAGGTGCCCATTGTGTAAGAGTTAGCCATCTTGGAGTTAGTTGTCTTGTGCTCTCTTAGGAGGGAGAACTCTTAAAGGGAACCCGCCCTTAGGAGTGGGTAACAAGCATGTCTCATTAATTACATCTTTCTTTCATTCTCCCAATTGCAATATTATAAGTGTTTATCTGCGTTCTTGATATGTAGTTACTTGTCCGTATCAACTGATCCGACCTGTTTCCTCTGAAACTTTAAGTGAATCTCTTTCACTGTTCCCAACACCAACCGCCCGATTGATCCCCCTCGCTCTCACGCCCGCGCCAGTCTCATGTCCACTCGATCCCTCTTTCTCCCTTCCCTCCATGGTCCTTACGGCAGATTCGTTGCACCGACGTTTTAATCAGATCGATGTCGTCATGGACAACCTCCTCGCCATGGTGCACGACCTTCACCATCGTCTTTGCACCGCCCCGCCAGAAATTGCCCCGACGTCTTCTCTTATTCCCCCCCCCCCCAGACACACCGCCCCTTCCACTTGCACCCACCACCACTGTCCTTCATGTTGGATCTATAGGCGCCCTTAGAGGGGGGGGGGGGGGGGGGAAGGTGAATAAGAGTTTTGAAATTTTTAGTGCTTAAGTGAAATTATAGTTATATATTGAATGTATTTTACGAAATATTTCTCTCAAGATAATGATATATGCTTTTGTGAAACAGAGTTGTTCAAGGTAAGAGAGATGGAGTCTTTGTTGCTACCGCCAGCGGTAGAAGTTACCGTTTGGCGTTAGTGACAGAGATATCCCTTTTTTTATATTCCAATGATCAGAGATGAGAAGTCAAAACTAGAGTAGAAGAAAGTATTATTGCATTAAAAACGTTTACAAAATTTGATCCCAATGACGCTTGGAATTGAGGCGAACGTAAAAACCATTTTGGTTTTGTATACCGACCCTTCTCCCAAGGACCGGTTGGCTCTAACCTATCTCTCCCAGATGAGGCCTCGAGCTGCCCCTAGATCTAACCCTAGACTTAGTCGCCACACCTATGCGGCGAATTCTCCCTAGTCCTCGCAAGACCTTAGTTGCCAACCACGAGCGAATTTCTCTACCGATAAAAAATAAGAGTTATAATGATAAAACTAAAAATCAAAACTCCCTCATAGGTTGAAATTGAAGATGATGTCGAAGGCACGCCGAAGTAGTCGTTGAAGTCGCGATGCGTACGACCTTCACGTAGAATAAGCATGATCGATCCTTCTTCGAGTTCTTTGCGTTTATGAATGTTGATGGAGTTCTCTTAGCTGCAGGGAGGAGGCTCTCACGAAAGTACATGAGTTGTGGATTTTTCAATCATCAAATAATCGTCAACATATGAGAGGAGGAGGACCGCTCTTTAAATAGACTCGGATCCTAGCGCCAGCGGTAGTGCTACCGCCGAGCAGTAGCCTCTTTAGGCAACATGCTGACACACAGATTGAGTCAAATTTGGCAACCTTCTTGCTCCAATTTTGGCAGCCCCTTCTACCGCGCCGCGGTAGTACTAACGCACCGCGTTAGCAATATATGTTTCCTCGCCGTTGGATCTCCTTTTTCGTTTGCTCCTCAATCAACAGCATGATGGCGGGACTTCTATAAGTTACCACCGGGCGTTAGTCGTTAACGCGCCGCGGTAGAACTTGCTATATCTGAGTCTCACCGACATTCCATTCTCGACGATATTGCCATCTCAACGATGTTTCCAAATATGCCGACGCTACCGCCAACGGTAGCGTTAACACGCCGCAGTAGAACTTGCTATATCTGAGTCCCACCGACATTCCATTCTCAACGATATTGCCGTCCCTACGATGTTTCCAAATATGCCGACGCTACCGCCAGCGGTAGCGTTAACGCGCCGTGTTAGCAACAAAGCATTATCGTCTTTCTTTATCGTACTCATAGGGTCTTGAAAGCTGGAGTTCCTGCACACTATAAACACATAACAAGTATGATCAAATATAATGAGATTTGTTATTCTCAAACCAAGAGATGTGGAAAGCATGTTCCAACAAACTCCCCCTTTTGATAATAACAAATTCTCTTAGAAAGAAATCATTCAAATATAAGATTTGTGTTTATAGTAAGGATAAGCGTGATAGTATGCATATGCTCCCCCTATATAGATGCTCCCCCTACATCAAGGCTTCCTATGTATTTTACTCCCCTTATATATGAATTTTTCAAAGTTATTCTCCCCCTTTTGGTATTATCAAAAGAGGGTGGAGAGAAAATATATCGTTTATGGTTTAATATTGTTATATCGTTTGAATGTGCGTAACAACGATTGATCACTTAGTGATACCACATGAAGAGTGAGTAAACGAAATTTGATTTGTAAGTGTGAGGTATCATTAGTTATGTAAAAAATATCACTTGTTGGGTAAGAAAATATTCATGATCAAGCGTACAAGTAATAAAATAGTGGATAACATGTTTAAAGATTTTATAAATAAATATCTTTATAAGATTTTAAGCATAGTAAATATGTAAGAGTTTTAACCTCGTAAAAAATAGATGTTTTTTTGTTTGTAGGCCAAGATCAAATATCACTTGTTGAGAAAGTAAATATTCAAGATTGAGCACACAAGGCGTAGCGGAAGATAAGTTCAAAAAGAATGTTAACATGATTTACTTTATCAAGACAAGATAGGAAAATACAATGTTCTAATTTCGCAATTTAAATAAACTTGTACATTGTAGAGATCATGCATTGCTATCTAGTGCATCTACTAAAGATTGTAGAGAAAAAATGTAGATTTGCATTAGAATCTAATTCTCATGAGTACAAGTTTTATAAGAGAAAATGACGTGTACAAATAGTGTTTTTGATAAGAGTGTACAAATGATTTAATCAAAATACATGACATGTATAATGAAATAAACACAACATTATCGAAAATGCGTTTTTAGAATTACTTGTACCCACAAAGCTATGTTTATTTTCAATGCACATGAAATATAGTACAATTACCAAGTTGCTCTGCACACACAATGCTTATTAAGATTTATCATGGTGCAAAGTAGTGCTTAAAGGATCACATTTATTATGTTTATTTTGAATTATTTTGTGATCTGGTGTACAAGAAGTAGTGTATTGATGTGTTTGCACAAGACACTTTACAATTCTCTCAAAGGTGCTCAACCGCATAATGCTCATTAAGACTTATCAGGAGGGTGAGTAGTGCTTGATGGAGTTATCTTTGTCAATTATTCATTTGTATTTTAGCTTAATGACAAAGGTCTCCGAATTCATTTTTTTTGCAAACAGAGTTTTTTTGAACATACTTCTTCATATATGGGAACTTGAAAGATTTTAATTGTGGTGTAGGTAGTCTAATCACACATCTCAATTATGTTAAGTTTTTACACTACACAATCATGTAAGAGTAAACTTAAAAAAACACATGTAGGTTATCAAAGATGTGAGTGAGTAAATCATTATCAAGCATAAAATATTACTTATACTTAGAGACATGCTAAACAATTCTACACATGATTTCTATAATCAATTTCATTGCACATTACAAGATAGTTTTCAAGGCAAGACACAAACCAATATTTTAAGTCACTTGAAACTTGAAGTAAACATTGTATTTTAATCTTGAAAAGACAAACCTAATCATCCTTGAAACATTTCAATGAATAACAATCAATTTTTATAATTTTTGATTTTTTATAAACAATATCAAAACAATTGAAAACATTTTTTTTGTGTTTTTAGTTTGTTTTTCAATTTTGGAGTTGATTTTTGATATATAAAATAAACTTATTTTTGTTTGATTCTTTTATTTGTTTTACATATTTTTTTGTTTTTAGTATTTAGAGAATAACAAGAAATAAATAAATATACAGAACTTTTTAAATCAAATAGCAAATAACATTTTATACTACCGCCAGCGGTAACACCTACTGCCGGACGCTAGTAATAGAAGTAGTGTTTTTCCAGAGAAAATGCGTGTTTTTGAGATTTGCTTTTATTTTCGCCTGATTAGGATTGTTCAGTGTAAGGGCTATGTAACAAAAGTACGTGACACATGTTATTGTAAGGATTAGATGAGCAAATAGTTTGAGAAGAGCTTAGACATCATGACCATAAGTTTTATTAACCACAGTTTTTCGATGATGTGACCCTAGCTACAGATTTTACACTACCGCCAGCAGTAGAAACTACCGCTCCGTGGTAATTTGCGTAAATATAAACGCTGCCGGTCATTCCGATTTTATTTCCCCTAGGGTTTCTTGGCTCGTGTCTCCTTCCGCCGGCGTTAGTGAGAGGTAAGTTTTTCCTTTGCCATTTTCCTCTTCTTTTGTGATTTAATGTTGAGATTTTGGTTAGATTGTAAGTTTTGTGGGATGATTTCATGGATATGTGGATGAATGAGTGTATTTTGATGAGTTTTAAGAAAATTAGTTTAGATCTTGGTGTTAATGTTGAATTTTCTTAGTGAATATGTTATGATATGTTAGTTTGTTCATTTTAATGCAATTTTTAACTTGATTTTGAGTTTATTTGAGAAGAATGAAGGAGGAAGACGAATAGGGTTTCCGTCAGCTACCGCCATCGTTAGTTTCTAACGCGCCGCAGTAGTAACAGAGTTATGATTTTGATGTTTTTCTCCTCCTTTGTTTTTTGCGTTTTCAGATTATGGCTTCCTCTAGTTCACGCGCTCGTCGTACTCATGTAAATAAGGATCGAAATCTTTATGCCATGTTTCCCGGTGTGGAGGATGCCACGATCGGTGTGGGAATGGCCATTGGGATAGATATGACTCTTCATTCTCACATATATGCATTATTGGCTGATTCAGGTGTTCTCTCAGTAATTGTGGATGATTGTTTTTTGTCTGTACTTGTTAGAGGGTTTTACAATAAGTTAGAGGAGCCAGATCGGTCTTAACTCCAAGGTGGCGTAAGATCATTTCTCCAGGGCCACAAACTGGTGATTTCACATGAAGATTTACAAGAACAGTTTGACCTGGTGCAACGTGATATGAGACTGGATATAGTGGAGAGGTTTCGTATGCTGAGGAATTGGACTCCTATAAACATAGTTTTGCGTGGTCAGGATGATACTCTAGAACTGATATCCACAGTCTCAACCCTGACACCTGATGCTTTTATCATACAGGAGATCCTTCGACACACAATTATGTACAAGGCAGAGGACACACGAATGATCACGACCCAGCTTAGTCTGGTTACCTATCATATATTGGAAGGAATTCCGTTCGATGTGGCTGATCTTCTCCTATCTATGATGAGATATACATTTAGGCTAAAAGATCTGAGGCGACAGAGACTTAATACCCTTCCATTGGGAGGGATTATTCAAAGGATTCTCTTTAAGAAATATCAGACAATTAATCGAGATTATTACCTTCGTGATTGTCGACCTGCGGTGTTTTCTACTCTTTCAATTCATCCTCCATCACAAGGTAGACCTCCTTCACCACAACGTCCGATCCAACGAGGGGGTTCAGTTCGAGAGACACAGCGTGATCTTTGTGAATTGGTTGAGGAGCAAGGAGCTGAGATGAAGAAGAAGATGAGCGGTTTGTCGAAGATGATGAGGTTTATTATGAATGGTCTCAAGCTTACTCCTACTCCAGTAAAGGAAGCAGATTGTGAAAATCCCGAGGAGGAGCTGCCCCGACGATCAGTTCGCCGGACTAGAAGAGAGAGGGATAGAGGAGAAGCTAACATCAGAGGTAATGAGGATTGAATTTTTATTTTTATTTTTATGTAATAATAAAACAGGTTTTTGGACAAGACTATGATTTTCTGTTGTTATCGCCCAACGGTAGATGCTACCGCTGGCGATAGTGACAAAGATTTTTCTCTGTGTTGCTTTTCATTTACTTTTTTGTTTTATGGTTTGACTAAACTTCTATGCTTATTTATGTAAAGTAGGTTCCTGGTATAATGTTTGGTTAGATTTTGCCACTTCACCTTTTGATATATTCTAACGAATGATGGATTTAGGTATCCAATGAAGACCAAGTGTGGTGGTCCCTTTGGGTACCCAAATGTAGTGATAATTTGTTTGGAGGAATTTTTTGAGATGGTGTAGTAATTTTAGGTCTCCAAACATATCTCGGTTGAGTTTTAATTTTATCTAACACGTTTCCATTGTTAGTAAATTTGGACATTAATTGATTGTTATAGTATTGGTTAAAAAGAAATTTATTCATATTTGTGTTTGATGTGGCTTGGTGTATTGGATAACTTGTTTTATGTTGAACTTGGTTGCGTTGGTGTAAGGAGTAGCTTTTCTTAAAACCGTGTAACTGGTTTGATTTGAGCTTTGATATGGCTAATCCCCGACTGAGTATGTTTCAAGTTAGTGTAATTTCTAATCATTGATGAGAGTGACTCAAGTTGAGATTTTAGCAAATTATTTTTGGTAACAAGATTGTGTCGTGCTTTATTATACGCTATTATGCTATTTTTCAGAATTGTGGCTATTGAGTTAATGCAAGTTTTATAATCACTTCTAAGTTCTTGAAATGTTTCATCCATCTCGTTAATCTCAATTTTATAATTTTTGCACATCGCACAATTATTTTTCAAGGACGAATTTTCTAAAAATAAATTTTCATTGTGTAAGCTCCTTTTCAAATACCTTGAATTTTTCTTCAAATTTATTACAATCAATATATGGTGTAGTAATTTTATTTGAAGAGCATGAGGTGGAACTAGACATGTTAAGATTAACTTCTACATTAGCTTTTGCTTTTAAACTTTTATTTTCTAAACGTAATTTCAAGTTAACATTTCTCAATTTCTTAATTTTTCGTTTTGCAAAATTGAGCAAATGCAATGTAGAAACTGATGTTGTAGCAAAGAGAGAATTTTTGCTCACTATGTTCTCGGATGTGACATGATTTGATTCTAAGGTTCCTTTGACATCTTTTATGCATGATGTACTCCTTGTGTCGCCATCCGAGCATAATCTTGCAGATTTGCATTCCTCTTTCTTCGACAGGTCTTCGTCCAAGCATACATCTTCATAAGTTTCGTCTCTTGGTTTCATAAGACCTTGCTTGGGTTCATCATCTGTAGAAGGAAGACTATAAATATTTTCAAGAAAGTTCCAAATTTCATAAGCGGTAAGAAATAAATAAATGAGTTTAAAAATATTTTGATATATTGCGCAAAATAAATTATTTATTGATTTAGCATTTAAGACCATCTCGTTTCTATTTAAAATACTTTAGGGCTTTTTGGAAGTGATATTCCAAACTTCAATGTCCAAAGATTTTATAAATTTCTCCATTGAGATTTTCCACCCTTTGTAATTTTCACCCATAAATAAAGGTGGTGATAAAATTTTTCATCTATATAAAAATTATCCCACTGGTAGAAGCGAGATCATGAAGCGCCATTATTCCCGGTTGTTAGACCGTTTTGGAATAACCTCCCTCTGCTACCACTTGTTGGATCTGTAGGCCCCTTAGAGGGGGGAGGGGTGAATAAGGGTTTTAAAATTTTTAATGCTTAAGTGAAATTATTGTTATATATTGAATATGTTCTACGAAATATTTCTCTCAAAATAATGATATATGCTTTTGTGAAACAGAGTTGTTCAAGGCAAGAGAGATGAAGTCTTTGTTGCTACCTCCAGTGGTAGAAGTTACCGCTCGACGTTAGTGACAGAGATATCCTTTTTTGTTTATATTCCAATGATTAGAGATAAGATGTCAAAACTAGAGTAGAAGAAAGTATTACTGCATTAAAAACGTTTACAAAACTTGATCTTAATGACGCTTGAAATTGAAGCGAACGTAAAAATCTTTTTGGTTTTCTATACTGACCCTTCTCCCAAGGGCCAGTTGGCTCTAGCCTATCTCTCTCAGATGAGGCCTCGAATCGCCCTCTAGATCTAACCCTAGACCTAGTTGCCACACCCACGCTGCGATTCCCCCTAGTCCTCGCAAGACCCTAGTCGCCAACCACGGGCGAATTTCTCTACCGATAAAAGATAAGAGTTACAATGATAAAACTAAAAATCAAAATTCCCTCATAGGTTGAACTTGATGATGATGTCGAAGGCGCGCCGAAGTCGTTGGAGTCGATGCGTACGACCTTCATGTAGAATAAGCGTGATCGATCCTTCTTCGAGTTCTTTGCCTTTGTGAACGTTGATGGAGTTCTCTTGGCTGCAGTGAGGAGACTCTCACGAAAGTACAGGAGTTGTGGCTTTTTCAATCATCAAATAATCGTCAACATATGAGAGGAGGACCGCTCTTTAAATAGACTCGGATCCTAGCGCCAGCGGTAGTGCTACCGCCGAGCGGTAGCCTCTTTAGGCAACATGATGACACACGGATTGAGTCAAATTTGGTAACCTTCTTGCTCCAATTTTGTCAGCTCCTCCTAACGCACTGTGTTAGCAATATATATTTCCTTGCCGTCGGATCCCCTTCCTCTTTTGCTCCTCAATCAACAGCATGATGGCGGGCCTTCCATAAGTTACCGCCGTGAGTTAGTCGTTAACGCGCCGCAGTAGAACTTGCTATATCTGAGTCCCACCGACATTCCATTCTCGACGATATTGCCGTCCCTATGATGTTTCCAAATATGCCGACGCTACCGCCAGCGGTAGCGTTAACGCGCCGTGTTAGCAACAGAGCATTATCGTCTTTCTTTATCGTCACCTTTCTTTATTGTACTCATAGGGTCTTGAAAGCTTGTCACGACCCGTCTCGACAAGAGTCAGAGCGCACTTCAGGCGGGCCGTGATGCCACAGACATGAGCGAACAGGAAACCATGCCTGCTAAGGCGGAAACAGAAATGCTACAAAAGTTTTGGATTTATTACTTTTGAAAAGAATTTAGTATATTTTATAAGTATGCGGAAGCCACAATGAAAGATTAAAACTCATGCATTTTCATTAAAAACAAAAGTCACACATTATACTGAAATGATGAACATGCAATGAGTCACAATAGTAAAATGCTATAAGTAAAATGATCTGATACAAGAAAAAACACCATAAGAGTTGTCCACAATACCAGAGAAAATGACTGACAATAACTAATACAAGAAAAGTAGATCCAACAGTACTGAAACAAAATATATAGAACCTGCTGACACAGAAATCATAATAGAACCTCCAAGCAAAACTGCAGCTGAACGAAGAAAACTCAGGGAGCAGACGGCGCGGTCACGAACCCTAAGGCAAATCCAAACAGAAGGAAAATGCCTCAGAACAAGAAAATAATAGAAAACAAGCTGTAATTTTAAGTACATGCAGAAATAATTCTAAAGTACCAATTAACTCTTGAAACAGGCTAGTGAAACAGGCAGGTAACTGAAACAAGCAAAAACTATCTAGAAATATTAGCCTACTCCGGAGTATAGCCTAAACAAGTATTTTGCAACGACATAAGCTGTAATCTATGAAATGCGTAGGTGTTTATAGTGGACACACATGGTTCACACTTAAGTTCAAGTGTAAGGCTTACCAGAATAAGAGTATTCCCTGCTTACCGTGACCATGCAATTAAGACGTTGCACCACCTAAACCTTAGTTTCCACGATTGACTTATGACACTCAAGACCTAAGTGATTCATGTCTTTTCCGAGGAGATCCCTATCACAACGCGACATACTCACGAGCGATAATTCTTGCATTATCAGAGACTGATAATAAATTAGATACATGAAAGAAGAACTTAAATTCTTGTTTGCAAGCGAGAGGGAATTTCTCCACTTGCCTTAAGGTGAAGCCACAACTACCAGCAACAGTTATGCAGCGCAAGCAAAGACAAGGCTCTATTGAACCTGTTCAGGGATAATCGCAGACGATATTTGATATTTGACAAGCAGCAAACCACAAGCTAACACAGGCAGTTTAATTCGCGAAAACATAATCAGAAGCGGATTAGCAATTTACCTCCCTCAAGGTGAGGGGAGAAGAAGTTACCACAAGGATCGGGGGCTTGACGGCGCTTGGGTGACGAAAACCCTAAATCGGAAGGGTCCTCAAGATATCCCGCCAACTGGAGCGACGAACGGCGTCGTGGAGCACGATTACCTAGGGATTTAGGTGGAAAGGACGTGCACAAAAATCTGAAATCACAAATTGTTCGTAGATCGGGGCACGAATAATTCATTAGGGTTTATCAAATCCTGAAAATGGGTAGCGGAGGAGGAATCTTACCAAAAGATACCAGATCTGGGCTCAAGTGTCCACGAGGAGGGGTTTCAAGCGAAACCCTAGGAGTCCCCTTGAAATCCGTTGGCCGAAACGAAGAGGGAGAGGGGCTGCTGCAGCCGGCCACTTAAGAGGAAGAGAAGCAGGAGGAGATTCTGCTGTCGGCCCCTTGAAGGAAGAAGAAGAACTAGGGCAGCCAGCTGCCGATCCTTGGAGGAGACGGGTTGTTGCGTCGGCCAGGAGAAGGGAGAAGGAGGCGCCGACCACGGTATGAGAAGGAGCAGGCGGCGGCGCCGGCGGGAGGAGCAGGCGGCGGCGCTGTGCGCAGGAGACCGGAGCGGTATCGGCAGCGACAACAGCTTGCGATGGAATCGCGAGAGGCAGAAACACACAGGAGCGGGAGACGGGAAATGCCCTAGTGCGTGCGACTTTAAATCGGGTGGGGTGCGGTTAGATGAATAAGGAGTTTATTATTATCTTGCTTTTAATCTATTTCCTTTTAATCTCATCACAAAAGCAAGGGTTGTTACATTCTCCCCCACTTAGGAAGTTTCGTCCCGAAACTTCTGAGAATTCTCTTATGGCGAATATTAGGATGACATTCATTCCAACAAGGTTTGCAATTCAAGTCAAGAGAACTAACTGAAAAAGACACTTAAATAGAGAGAGGAACAAAAGCGGAGACATACCAGGATCAGGAGAAAAGGTGTGGATACTGTTGGAGTTACCATTGTGATCTAGAAGTGGTCAAACATGTAATGTCACTGCCAACGCGATATGAGCCTGCAGGGTCGCACATAAGAGCATGTGGAGAAGTTGGAAGATTGACTATGTTGGTAAAGGTTACCAATCACCATATAGAATGGGGGAAGTCCAGCAAATGTTGCTGTCTGAATTCGTCAGGTTTACACGGATAGAATTCGTCGGATTCATCGGGATTCGTCGGATTGTTCCGTGGAATCTCGACGAATTGTTACAGAGATCCTTAACTCGGCAAATGTTGCCGTCTGACATAATTTGTCGGATTCGTCGGGATTCGTCGGATTGTTCCGTGAAATCTCGACGAATTGATACAGAGATCCTTAACTCGGCAAATGTTGCCGTCTGACATGATTCGTCGGATTCGTCGGGATTCGTCGGATTGTTCCGTGGAATCTCGACGAATTGTCACAGAGAGCATTAACTCGGCAAATGTTGCCGTCTGATGTGATTCGTCGGAATTCGTCGGATTGTCCCGTGAAAACTCGACGAATGCTGTTCCGTGGAATCCCGACGAATTGTAACAGAAGCCCCTATTTTGCTGTGTGGTCTGCGGATAGCGATTCTTCTAGAAGCTGTTTATCCTTTGGGTATAAATAGGACTTCTTTTAGGGTTCTCATGACTAACGAATAGAAGCCGACGGAAGGAGTTCCGCTCGAACCCTAGACGGAAGGAGTTCCGTCTGAATCGCCTCCGCCGACCTCCTCTCCGGCGATCGTCGTCGGGTGCTGTTCTTCCTGAAGCGGATCTAGCAATCCGTGGAAGTGCAAGGTGCAGTTGTTCTTCCTTCCGAGTTGTGTGCGACGTGATTTGGTGTTCTCCCGGCTCGTGTGGACTGCTGTAGAGACGTAGACATTATTCTACGTAAGGACTCGCATAGCCGCTGAAGGAATCTTCTTCTTGGAGCATCTAGGTTGGATTTGATCCAATCCCGCAAAGGTAATTTCATACCTAGCATTTTGTTAACTTCTTGATTCAATATTCATGGCCCGATCAAAGTCTTTTGGGTTGTTTCTCTTTTATTCCGCTGCGCCTACATTTGATGTATGGTTCTAGAAAAACCCAACAGTGGTATCAGAGCTAGGTTGCGGTCATGAATGTTGTTTCAGAAGTTAGGTTATTCCAGTACGTGCAAATCTAGGTATTTGGAAGCGTTCTAAATGTCAAGATTTCTTCTTGGAATATCACATTTGATGTGACCCTAAGACCACCGCCAGGGGCGCTGCCCCTTGGACCCCGTTAGGGGCTCTGCCCCTAAGACCCCGCCAGGGGCGCGGCCCCTTGGAACCCCGCCAGGAACGTCTGGGATTTCGTGGTAATTTCTAATTGTTAGAAATTGTTGTCTCCTTAGCAGTAACCGTCCCTCAAGTGGTTTATGAACCCTTGTATTGTTTTGGATTTTGAATCCAACAATGAGAGACGAGCTTGTCTACTGCTTTAAGTCGAGTTGTCTTTGCCTTTGTCCAATGCATGTAAATCTGAAGATTTGGAAGAGTTCTAAATGTCCAGATTTAGCCCTTTCGTCTATCAAAGGTTGATAGTCTTATGTTGTGCACATAAGGGATGCATGTGGATTTTAGAAAGCTTTTTTTTTTCTTTCTGTTGATGTGCACTTTGATCAAATGTTGATCATGGTTAAGTGTTAACCTATTATTTAAAATTAAAATCCCTTCATCAAATATTAAGTGTTCGGATGCCTTCCGATGGATGACACTCTTCCTGCCTCGATTGATGAAGTGTGGGCTTGCCAAAGCAAGGTGCATTAATCTATCTTGGTAAGGGTGCGAGCGGATAAGTGTGATATCCCACTGTCGACATCGGGTCTAGCTTAACTAGGTGACCTCAAAGGTTGAGTGCCTAGAGGCATAGGGTTGACATGCACCATATGATGGATGCGAATAAGGAGTTATTCACCAACCATACAAGAGTTGCATGAGGATGCAATTGACAAGCGTTGTCTACCTAAATAACCGCATTATGAGAGGAACGCCAAAGCGGACTCGTGGTGTTGGTGAAATACGGATCTTGTCCACTAAGAGAGTAGCTCGCATGGACTCTCCGAATTGATAGTGAGGGCTATCAATTTGAATAAAATAGTGGGAGTATTTAATTGAAGTCCAAATTAAAATAAATTGTATTTTGAAATTAAGGTACTTATTAAATTCTGCATCAATTCTTGTAGAATTCCATGGCAAGTGGTTCACATTCCACCTTGTCCCTGAGAGCTATCCTTGAGAAGGACAAGCTTAGTGGGACGAACTATATGGACTGGTATAGGAACCTGAGAATTGTTCTCAGGCAAGAGCGAAAGCTCTACGTCTTGGAAGAAGAAGCCCCCGAGGTGCCGACCGGGAACTCGTCCCGTGTTGATAAGGATGCTTATAAGAAGTATACCGATGACGCCTTAGACGTCGAGTGCCTTATGCTTGCCACCATGAACTCTGAGCTTCAGAAGCAACACGAGAACATGGGGTGCAAGGAGATTGACGAGCACCTAAAGAAAATGTTTCAAGGGCAAGCTCGTTAAGAGAGGTTCGATGTCACGAAGGCCTTATTTCAGTGCAAAATGGGAGCTCGAGACTCAGTTGGTACTCACGTACTCAAGATGATTGGGTATATAGAGAACCTGGAGAGACTGGGTTTTCCTCTGGGTCAAGAGTTGGCCGCAGATCTTATCCTGCAATCGTTGCCAGATAGTTATGAGCAGTTTGTCTTGAACTACAACATGAATGAAATAGACAAGACACTGCCCGAGCTCCTAGGCATGTTGCGAACTGCCGAGATAAACATGAAGAAGGCCAAGCCTGCTAGTCCCATATTGATGGTACATAAAGGCAAGGGTAAGGCCAAGGGCTTCAAGAAGACGAAGGTGGGACCTAAGTCACATCTTGAGCCCAAATCTTCTGCGCTGAAAAAGAAGAGCACCGTGAAGGAAGGGAAATGCCACCACTGTGGCAAGGCTGGTCATTGGAGGAGGAATTGTCCTTCGTACATTGACGGTCTGCGGAAATTGAAGGGAGGTATGACTTCCGCTTCGAATATTTACGTTATAGAGATAAACCTTTCTGCTCCTTCATCTTGGGTATTGGATACCGGATGTGGTTCTCACATTTGTACAAATGTGCAGGAACTGGGAAGGAGGAGATTGCTGAGTAAAGGAGAGGTGGACCTGCGCGTCGGCAATGAAGCAAGAGTTGCTGCTGTAGTCGTAGGGGTTTACCGTCTTTCTTTGCCTAGTGGGCTTGTAATAGAACTTAATAATTGTTATTATGTTCCGGCCATAACTAGAAACATTATATCCCTTTCATGCTTGGACATGATTGAATTTTCTTTTATAATTAAGAACAATTGTTGTTCTATATTTAAGAATGATGTTTGTTATGCTGTAGCTCAATTGTTTAATGGTCTTTATGTTTTGAACCTAGACCATCCGATCTATAATGTAGATAATAATAAAAGACTAAGAACAAATGACTCAAATCCTACATATCTCTGGCATTGTCGTTTGGGCCATATAAACGAGAAGCGCATATCCAAGCTCCATAAAGATGGACTATTGGACTCATTTGATTATGAATCATTTGAGCGATGCGAGTCTTGTTTATTAGACAAGATGACTAAAGCCCCTTTCACTGGTTATACTGAGAGGGCTGAGGATCTTTTGGGTGTTGTACATAGTGATGTATGCGGACCCATGAGTTCTATGGCTAGAGGTGAGTATTTCTACTTCGTTACATTTACTGATGATTTCAGTAGATACGGATATGTGTATCTTATGAAGTGCAAATCCGAAACTTTTGAAAAGTTCAAAGAGTTTAAAAATGAAGTGGAGAACCAATTGGGTAAAAAGGTTAAAGCACTCCGATCTGATCGAGGTGGCGAATACCTGAGTCATGAGTTCCGTGATCATCTGAAAGAGTGTGGTATTGTATCACAGCTCACTCCACCTAGGACACCGCAGCATAATGGTGTGTCTGAGAGGAGAAATCGTACTCTGTTAGACATGGTACGGTCGATGATGAGTCATGCAGACTTGCCTGTTTCCTTTTGGGGTTTTGCTTTAGAGACTGCTGCAATGACACTGAATCGCGCTCCGACGAAAACGGTTCTAAAGACACCATATGAGATATGGACTGGGAAGCGTCCTAGTATGTCATTCATTAAAATTTGGGGCTGTGAGGCATACGTACGACATCAAATGCCTGACAAGCTGGAACCCAAATCAGATAAGTGTTATCTGGTGGGATATCCTAAGGAAACGAAAGGATATTACTTTTACCTACCGTCTGAGGGCAAAGTGTTTGTCGCAAGGACGGGTGTCTTCTTGGAGAAAGAGTTCTTGTCAAGAAAGACGCAAAAGGTAGAACTTGAAGAAGTTCAAGAACCACAAGTAGTGAATGAACCAGAGTTGGATTCTGAGCCAGGACTACAAGATGTTGTAGCTGGAGAACCTGCTCAAGAGACACAAGTCCTACGTAGATCTGGTAGACCAAGATTTGAGCCTGAGAGATATGAATTTCTCGTGTCTCAAATAGGTAATGTGTTGCTTATGGATCATGATGATGAACCAGCGACCTACCAAGAGGCTATGAATGGACCGGACTCCGACAAATGGCTTGATGCTATGAAATCCGAAATGGACTCCATGTATACAAATCAAGTTTGGAACTTGGTGGAACCACCTGAAGGGGTACGACCCATAGGGTGCAAGTGGGTCTTCAAGAAGAAGACCGACATGGATGGGAATGTACAGACATTCAAAGGGCGACTGGTGGCTAAGGGTTTCAAGCAAATTCATGGCGTTGACTATGATGAGACCTTTTCCCCTGTTGCCATGGTAAAGTCCATTAGGATATTGCTTGCTATTGCTGCGTATTATGACTACGAGATCTGGCAGATGGATGTCAAAACGGCTTTCCTAAATGGAAACCTCCTTGAGGAAGTGTACATGACACAACCCGAGGGTTTTGTATCCCCAAATGAAGCCACTAAAATATGCAAGCTGAACAGGTCCATCTATGGATTGAAACAGGCCTCTAGATGTTGGAATCTTCGTTTTGATGAGAAGATCAAAGAGTTTGGTTTTGTCAAGAATGAAGATGAACCGTGTGTTTACAAGCGAATCAGTGGGAGCATTGTTGTCTTCCTGATATTGTATGTAGATGACATACTGTTGATCGGGAATGACATACCTACCCTGAAAGTTGTTAAGAACAACCTAGGGAACTGCTTTTCTATGAAGGACTTGGGTGAAGCGACTTACATACTCGGTATTAAGATCTATAGAGATAGATCGAAGAAGTTGCTGGGTTTGACCCAGAGTACGTACATTGAGAAGGTGTTGAAGCGGTTCAACATGCTTGAGTCCAAGAAAGGATTTTTGCCCATGTCTCATGGTGTAAATCTCTCTAAGGACCAGTGTCCAAAATCTTGCGAAGATAAGGACCGCATGAAGTTGATTCCATATGCTTCGGCAATTGGGTCAATCATGTATGCAATGTTATGTACTCGACCCGATGTCTCTTTTGCTTTGAGCATGACTAGCAGGTATCAGTCTGATCCTGGTGAATGTCACTGGATAGCCGTAAAGAATATCCTGAAGTACTTGAGAAGGACTAATGATGTATTCTTGGTATATGGTGGAGAGGAAGAGCTCGTTGTAAGTGGTTACACGGATGCCAGCTTCCAAACTGATAGAGATGATTCGAAGTCTCAGTCAGGGTTTGTGTTTTGCCTGAATGGAGGAGCTGTGAGATGGAAGAGTTCCAAGCAAGAGACAGTTGCTGATTCTACAACTGAGGCCGAGTATATCGCTGCGGCAAACGCAGCGAAGGAGGCTGTATGGATTAGGAAATTCATCGGCGAGCTAGATGTAGTTCGTAGCATTGTTGGTCCCGTAGTTCTCTATTGTGATAACAATGGTGCAATTGCACAATCTAAGGAACCTAGATCCCATCAGCGCTCCAAGCACATACTTCGGCGGTTCCATCTTATTCGTGAGATTGTCGAACGAGGAGATGTGAACATTTGCAGAGTGCCGACTGAGGAGAATATTGCAGATCCACTGACAAAGCCTCTCGCGCAGAGAAAGCATGATGGTCATACTAGATCAATGGGTATACGATACCTGAATGATCATCTCTAGTGGGAGTCTTGTGGGTTGCATGTAAAATATATATATTCTGTTGGCTGTTTATTATTCATATGATGAATTGTGTACCAATTATTTCCTTTTACAATTAATGGCAAGTTCTTTTATTACGATATACTGTTTCTATATGATAGAATAAAATTCGTGATAAATACCCTTAGAATGTTCGCTTCCATAGGACATCAAGTACGTGACTTGAATGTGAGAGCCTATGATTTCGAAGCTTCATTCTTAAAAGGTCCCTGGTCGAGGTATCATCGTAGAAGCTAAGGGTGATGATGATACATTAAGACTAGCATGTGTGTTGACTGATGACCGGTTCTCACAGGTCATGATATTGTGATATCAAGTCATCACGTGGGTACTTGTTAGTGAACAAGTTGTACTGGACAGACCCAACCTGAGACTACTTTATGGATTGTTACTTAAAAGTGTCACAAGTAGGTCTCATTTGACAATGGTGTTGTGGTCCTTTGACCTGAAGTCACAACATTCATCGAGTGAGGAAGAGCGTGCTTTGATGTCATCTAAAGTCTTCCTTGAAGAAGGTTGATGATAAGGGTGGTCGTTGGGTACGTTACGAATCATTTGGGTGTTTGAGTGTGAGCAGATATGGGATTTGTCCTCCTATATAACAGGAGTTGCATCCATGGGCCCCTTGGTGGAATTGGACTGAGAAATGCATGACCATGCTTGGTAGAGTCAATATGTGATATTGAGCTCACCATTCTCTGGAAGTCCGTTCTAGATCAAGAAACTTGGATTGAGCTATTATGAGGGTGACACGGTCTATGCCTCTAGTTCTTTCCGGATGTAAGGGACAAAGGGACAAAGACAACGCTGGAACATTGGTCATAAAGGCTTATGAGTTATGAACTCTTATTGCTTGGGGAGCAATGATGCATTGCTAGATGCCGCTCATTGTTTGTGAGGTTTTTTGTTTGATACTTTCAAGATCAAGTGGGAGACTGTTGGAGTTACCATTGTGATCTAGAAGTGGTCAAACATGTAATGTCACTGCCAACGCAATATGAGCCTGCAGGGTCGCACATAAGAGCATGTGGAGAAGTTGGAAGATTGACTATGTTGGTAAAGGTTACCAATCACCATATAGAATGGGGGAAGTCCAGCAAATGTTGCTGTCTGAATTCGTCGGGTTTACACAGATAGAATTCGTCGGATTCATCTGGATTCGTCGGATTGTTCCGTGGAATCTCGACGAATTGTTACAGAGATCCTTAACTCGGCAAATGTTGCCGTCTGACATGATTCGTCGGATTCGTCGGGATTCGTCGGATTGTTCCGTGGAATCTCGACGAATTGTTACAGAGATCCTTAACTCGGCAAATGTTGCCGTCTGACATGATTCGTCGGATTCGTCGGGATTCGTCGGATTGTTCCGTGGAATCTCGACGAATTGTCACAGAGAGCATTAACTCGACAAATGTTGCCGTCTGATGTGATTCGTCGGAATTCGTCGGATTGTCCCGTGAAAACTCGACGAATGCTGTTCCGTGGAATCCCGACGAATTGTAACAGAAGCCCCTATTTTGCTGTGTGGTCTGCGGATAGCGATTCTTCTAGAAGCTGTTTATCCTTTGGGTATAAATAGGACTTCTTTTAGGGTTCTCATGACTAACGAATAGAAGCCGACGGAAGGAGTTCCGCTCGAACCCTAGACGGAAGGAGTTCCGTCTGAATCGCCTCCGCCGACCTCCTCTCCGGCGATCGTCGTCGGGTGCTGTTCTTCCTGAAGCGGATCTAGCAATCCGTGGAAGTGCAAGGTGCAGTTGTTCTTCCTTCCGAGTTGCGTGCGACGTGATTTGGTGTTCTCCCGGCTCGTGTGGACTGTTGTAGAGACGTAGACATTATTCTACGTAAGGACTCGCATAGCCGCTGAAGGAATCTTCTTCTTGGAGCATCTAGGTTGGATTTGATCCAATCCCGCAAAGGTAATTTCATACCTAGCATTTTGTTAACTTCTTGATTCAATATTCATGGCCCGATCAAAGTCTTTTGGGTTGTTTCTCTTTTATTCCGCTGCGCCTACATTTGATGTATGGTTCTAGAAAAACCCAACAGATACTTGCTACGCATGTCAGCTTCGAGCTCCCAAGTGAACTCCTCAGACTTGCCATGCATCCAAAGTACCTTCACCATAGGAATGGTCCTCTTTCGAAGCTTGCGCTCTTGATATTCCACTATCTTTGCGGGCTCAATCGGATAAGACAAATTAGCTTTAGGAATCACCGGGATTTCCTCAAGAACACGATTAGGATCATGGATGTATTTCCGGAGCTGACTGACATGGAAAACATCATGAACACCGGACAACGAATCTGGCAACTCCAAACGTAAGCAGATCCTCCAACACGCTCTGAGATGGTGTACGGCCCCACAAACCTCGGGCTGAGCTTATGATGGCGACCAAACCGTTTCACCCCAGGAGTAGGAGAAACCTTCCAGAATACCTGATCACCTACTGCAAACTCCAACGGACGGCGGCGCTGATTAGCATACTTCCTCTGCCTCTCAATGACACGACTGAGCTGAAGACGAGTCTTCTTGGTGGCTTCTTCCATTTCCTGAAGTAACTCAGGGCCCAACACCACCTTCTCACCAACTTCTGACCAATAGAGAGGAGTCTTACAACGACATCCATACAACGCTTCGAAAGGGGCCATCTTGAGGCTCTCCTGATAGCTATTGTTGTAGGCGAACTCAACCAACGGTAGGTGCTCATCCCAAGCTCCCTTGTAGTCCAGAATATAGCACCGAAGCATGTCTTCAAGAATCTGATTAACCCTTTCGGTCTGTCCATCGGTAGTTGGATGATAAACGGTGCTCAGGTTGAGCTCGGTACCCAAAGCTTGCTGAAAACCCTTCCAAAAGTGCGAAACAATCCTCGAGTCACGATCGGAAACAATCCGCAGAGGAATCCCATGAAGTCTAACTATCTCAGAAACATAAATCCGGGCCATCTTCTCGGTGGAGCGACCTTTCTTGTACGGGATGAAATGAGCCACTTTCGTCATGCGGTCCACTATGACCCAAATCGCATCATGCCCTCTCGGAGTACGGGGCAAACCCGTTATGAAGTCCATAGAGACATCTTCCCACTTCCATTCGGGGATAGACAAGGGCTGCAAAAGACCACCAGGACGCTGACGCTGAGCTTTCACCTTCTGGCACGTCAGACATCGAGAGATGAAACGGGCTATATAATTCTTCATATCAGGCCACCAAACGATTTGCTTCAAGTCATGATACATCTTATTATTGCCTGGATGACCAGATGTGCGAGACTCGTGAGCTTCTCGGCAAATACTATCGAGCAATTCGGGAACATCAGGAATGCAGAGGCGGCCTCGGAAACGCAGAACATCGTCAGAGATAGAGAAATCCGGAAGAGTCCCAAGTTCAACCTGTCGGCGGATGCGCTGGAGTGCGGGATCAGATGGCTATAAATCCTTCACCCTCTCTACCCATAACGGAACAGGAACCTCTTGATGACCCTCGGGTGCGATGGATATATCCATCCGATCGAGGTCATCAATCAAGGCTGCTAGGATAGCTGACATGGGTGCACAAGCGGCTACAGAGGCATGCCGGCTCAACGCATCTGCCACTGAATTGGCTTTACCAGGAACATACGTGAGCTGCAAGTCATAATCTGCCACGAACTCGAGCCAACGCCTCTGACGAAGATTGAGGTCCTTCTGAACAAAGATGTACTTTAAACTCTGGTGGTCGGTGAAAAAGTGACACTTCACGCCATAGAGATAATGACGCCAAAGCTTCAAAGCAAACACCACCGCGGCGAACTCCAGATCATGAGTGGGGTAGTTGCGTTCGTGAACCTTCAACTGCCTCGACCCATAAGCAATAACACAATCATCCTGCATCAGGACACAACCCAAACCAACTCCGGAAGCGTCAGTGTAAACTGAAAAGTCTAACCCTTCTAACGGAAGAGCTAAAACGGGCGCTGAACACAGACGTTGCTTCAACTCAGAAAAGGACTGCTCGCACTGATCTGACCACTCGAATCTAGCATGCCTTTGAGTTAGTCGAGTCAGGGGGGCAGCAAGAGAGGAAAAACCCTTGACGAAGAGTCGGTAATAGTCAGCCAAACCAAGGAAACTCCGGATCTCGGTAGGGGTAGAAGGTCGCTTCCAGTTCATAACTGCGGAAATCTTGGCAGGATCAACGGAAAGTCCATCTCCTGAAATGACGTAGCCTAAGAAGGCAACACGATCCAGCCAGAACTCACATTTTGCCAACTTTGCATAAAGCTGATGCTGACGAAGGGTGGAGAGAGTGAGTCTAAGATGCGCTGCATGCTCCTCGAGGGTCTTGGAGTAAATCAGGATATCATCAATGAAGACGATGATGAACTTGTCCAGGTACTCACGGAAGACACGGTTCATCATGTCCATGAATGCAGAAGGGGCGTTAGTCAACCCGAAAGACATCACCAAAAATTCGAAATGACCATACCGAGTCCGGAAGGCCGTCCTGGTGACGTCGGAGTCCTTGATCTTCAGCTGATGGTAACCCGATCTGAGATCTATCTTGGAAAAGACTGTACTGCCCTTAAGCTGATCGAATAAATCATCCACACGCGGAAGGGGGTACTTATTCTTGATGGTCACCTTATTAAGATCTCGGTAGTCGATGCACAATCTCATGGATCCATCCTTCTTTTTCACGAAGAGTACAGGGGCTCCCCAAGGTGACGAGCTAAGGCGAATGTACCCACGCTCAAGCAATTCGTCTAACTGCGATCTGAGTTCTTCTAGCTCACGCGGTGCCATACGGTAAGGAGCTTTAGATATGGGGCGCGTCCCAGGCTCTACATCAATACATAACTCCACATCTCGATCAGGAGGCATCCCAGGCAATTCGGCGGGGAACACGTCAGGAAACTCCGAAGCAACAGAAATAGACTCGAGTTTAGGAGAGATTGCATCCGAGTGCGAAGCATAAACGAAGCAGACAGAACATCCTTGGCTAAGAAGTCGAGTGACACGTACAGCAGAGATTACCTTCAGGTGACTGCGGGTCTGAACATGAACGTTGTAGTCTTTGCCATCAATGCTGAGATTGACCCTCTTTGCCACACAGTCCAGCTTTGCTCGATACGTGACCAACCAATTCATTCCCAGGATTACGTCGAACTATGTCATATCCAGAACTATGAGGTCAGCGACGACTTGCAACTCTCCAAGCAAGTTCGGGCAATTGAGAACGCCTCTGGTTGAGAGATGCAGATGACCGGGTACAGAAATCTCAAAAGGAACCTCAAGTGGCGAAGTATGCCAACTATAAAGGTCCACGATGTGGCGGGCGATAAAAGAGTGCGATGCACCGGAGTCAAATAAGATTTGCATCCACTTATTCTTGACCCTAAAACTTCCTAAAAAGGAAAACATAAAGCATAACAAGTTTGTTCGACTAAGGCAAGTCAGATTTAAGAATGCAGAAAAATTTAAAATTCTACACAAAACGTACCAGAGATGACGTCGGTAGATGCGAGCGCCTCGCCCTGAGTGACGACGTTCTGCACAGCTCTGCCCTGAGCTTCGGGGATAACTTGCAGAGGTTGAGCGGGGATCGAGCTATCCTTTATGGGGCAGTCGAGCATGAGGTGCCCAACCTGCCCACATTTGAAACAGGCCATCTGCTTGCGCCGGCAGTCCTTTGCCAAGTGGCTCGACCTCTTGCAGAAAGCACAAACGGAGGCAGCATAGGCAAGTGTCATCTGAGGTTGCTGCGCAGGAGTAACCATCTTCTGCTTCTTCAGGAGGGAGGGGCAGACTTGGGCGACATGACCCACCTTGTGGCAGAAGGCACACACCTCTTTGGACTTGGGGCCTTGCTGCTGAGCTGGAGCATCCTTGCGCTTGAGGTCGGATGTGGCGGCATTGCTTGTTCCATGCTGGGCTTTCTTGGCAGAACGATCCAACTCAATAGCTTCCACCTGCAAGGCGGCTCCCACGGTCTCCGCGTAGGTGGTGGCGCCATGAGCTACCACAAGCTGGCGGAAGTCATGATGGAGCCCCTTCACGAAACGGCTGATCTTTTTGTCTTCATCCGGCACGAACTCCGGAGCAAGGAGGGAAAGACGGGAGAACTCTCTCGCGTACTCGGTCACTGTCCTACCAGTCTGCTGAAGGGACATGAACTTCTCAGCTAACTTGTCCCGTTCCACGGAAGAGAGGAAGTTCTCCATAAGAGCATCCTTGAACTGTCTCCAAGATAAGGTGGCAGAATCAGGGAGGCTGCGGCGCTGGAGCCACCAAGTATAAGCATCCTCAGACAATTGATAGGCCGCAAGGAGGACCTTCTGGGTCTCAGGAACTCCAGCATACTCAAAATGCTTCTCCATCTGGGAGATCCATTCTGTGATCACGAAGAAGTCTCGATTGCCATCGAAAGACGGCGGATTCAGCCTTTTGAATGCAAGAGTATCTTCCATTGCCACTGGCGGGGCAGTCAGGCTTGATACGAGCGGGGGAACCAAGGTGACGGCAGGCGAGCCGATCCCAGAATCAGTTGCAGGAGGGGTGGCTCCAGGAGGGGCTGTAGTGTTAGTAACTGCCGTCCCTGCACTGCCGGAACCAAGGGCTGGATCAGGAGTTTGACGATCCTCTTCCAGACGGGTGAGACGTTCCAGAATCTGCCTCATCAGCTGGGCAGTGGCATCTCCAGATGTTCCTCCCGCTGAAGAGGTAGCCCGCTTGCGTTGCGATCGCTTCGAAGCCATCTAGAAAGAAACACAAAAGAGTCAAGTAAGAGAAACAGTCAGACTAAGCTTAGAGGATTGAGACTACAGGTTCTAGCATTCTAATACTGTTGAATACGTAAATCATGTAATAGTTACATCATTTTCAGTGGACAACTCTAGGTGGTAGTCATGCAAGTGCAAATGTGACGATAAGACCGCGTGCGATAGAAGAATGATTTGAAAAATTCATGTGTGTACAATCATCATCTGTTGCTCTCAGCTTAACACTCGTGCAATGAGTTATGTCATGCATGTAATGTATTTATGCCTACAATGCATCCTTAAGAATGTTCATGAATGGATACGCATGCCATGTTAAGCGCCCATATCACTTAACATGTCACGCGCATGATGATTCTAATGTCAGCGCACTTGAAAATATTAAACCGCCCATACAATTTAATATTCGCAAGCGGTGTATATCCTAGTGGAAATTCATATGCATATAAATGTTAAGTTTGCCCATACTCCCTTAACATTTGTACGCATACTACTCATGCTTATGAGTGAGTGTGCGTGTTTCAGCCTCGAACAACAGACAACGACAAAGTGAGTGAGGAGATGATGCATGCACGTATATTTACATAATAGATTTCAAAATATATGAAAATTTTAAAATATTTTATCTTTAGATGCTAAACCTGGCTCTGATACCAACTGTCACGACCCGTCTCGACAAGAGTCAGAGCGCACTTCAGGCGGGCCATGATGCCACAGGCATGAGCGAACAGGAAACCATGCCTGCTAAGGCGGAAACAGAAATGCTACAAAAGTTTTGGATTTATTACTTTTGAAAAGAATTTAGTATATTTTATAAGTATGCGGAAGCCACAATGAAAGATTAAAACTCATGCATTTTCATTAAAAACAAAAGTCACACATTATACTGAAATGATGAACATGCAATGAGTCACAATAGTAAAATGCTATAAGTAAAATGATCTGATACAAGCAAAAACACCCTAAGAGTTGTCCACAATACCAGAGAAAATTGCTGACAATAACTAATACAAGAAAAGTAGATCCAACAGCACTGAAACAAAATACATAGAACCTGCTGACACAGAAATCATAATAGAACCTCCAAGCAAAACTGCAGCTGAACGAAGAAAACTCAGGGAGCAGACGGCGCGGTCACGAACCCTAAGGCAAATCCAAACAGAAGGAAAATGCCTCAGAACAAGAAAATAATAGAAAGGAAGCTGTAATTTTAAGTACACAACAACAACAACAACAGAACCCATATAGTCCCTAATCATTGGGGGTATGGGCAGGGGAAGATTGGAAACAGACCTAACCTTTGGCCCTATGCCCAAAGTGGCTTCTCTCAGAGGAGAAAGACCGAACCTTTGACAATAGATGCACAAAGTGGCTGCAATTTTAAGTACATGCAGAAATAATTCTAAAGTACCAATTAACTCTTGAAACCGGCTAGTGAAACAGGCAGGTAACTGAAACAAACAAAAACTATCTAGAAATATTAGCCTACTCCAGAGTATAGCCTAAACAAGTATTTTGCAACGACATAAGCTGTAATCTATGAAATGCGTAAGTGTTTATAGTGGGCACACATGGTTCACAATCAAGTCCAAGTGTAAGGCCTACCAGAATAAGAGTATTCCCTGCTTACCGTGACCATGCAATCAAGACGTTGCACCACCTAAACCCTAGTTTCCACGATTGGCTTATGACACTCAAGACCTAAGTGATTCATGTCTTTTCCGAGGAGATCCCTATCACAACGCGACATACTCACGAGCGATAATTCTTGTATTATCAGAGACTGGTAATAAATTAGATACATGAAAGTTGAAGGGTACTCAAGAGATCCCGCCAACTGGAGCGACGAACGGCGCCGGGGAGCACGAATACCTAGGGATTTAGGTGGAAAGGACGTGTACAAAAATCTGAAATCACAAATTGTTCGTAGATCGGGGCACGAATAATTCATTAGGGTTTATCAAAACCTGAAAATGGGTAGCGGAGGAGGAATCTTACCAAAAGATACCAGATCTGGGCTCAAGTGTCCACGAGGAGGGGTTTCGAGCGAAACCCTAGGACTCCCCTTGAAATCCGTCGGCCGAAACGAAGAGGGAGAGGGGCTGCTGCAGCCGGCCACTTAAGAGGAAGAGAAGCAGGAGGAGATTCTGCTGTCAGCCCCTTAAAGGAAGAAGAAGAACTAGGGCAGCCAGCTGCCGATCCTTGGAGGAGACGGGTTGTTGCCGTTGGCCAGGAGAAGGGAGAAGGAGGCGCCGACCATGGTATGAGAAGGAGCAGGCGGCGGCGGCGGCGCTGTGCGCAGGAGACCGGAGCGGGATCAGCAGCGACAGCAGCTTGCGATGGAATCGCGAGAGGCAGAAACGCACAGGAGCGGGAGACGGGAAATGCCCTAGTGCGTGCGACTTTAAATCGGGTGGGGTGCGGTTAGATGAATAGGGAGTTTATTATTATCTTGCTTTTAATCTATTTCCTATTAATCTCATCACAAAAGCAATGGTTGTTACAAAGCTGGAGTTCCTGCACACTATAAACACATGACAAGTATGATCAAATACAATGAGATTTGTTATTCTCAAATCAAGAGATGTGGAAAACATGTTCCAACACTTCTTCCCATGTGCCTCCTCTACTCACTCGTGCTAGGCTCGTGAATAATCCCACGGATGCCATCCCACCCTCCACTGCTCCAACCACCTCAATCCCTCTGACGTTCTACTCGGACGTTTGCCAAACGACATCACTTCTTCCCCCTGTCCCATATTCCATCCACCGCCCATTGTCTTCTTTCACGCCCGATCGCCACCACCCATTGCACCGACTTCCCACTTTTGTCTACATCCTTTCTGACATCGCTCACCTCAAACATGATCACATTCCATCCCCCTCCGCACTACCCGCCGACAAGACACTCGGCTCTCCCTTCTGACGCTCTACCCAGTCAGCTTTTCGATTCCATAAGGGCACATCCTTCTTCCCCGCTTCTCCACCAAGTTCCACTCTTGCCCTGTCCTACCAGAACCTCGAGCCTCTTAATTCTCATCCACGCTCTACCGTCCATACTTCCTTTCCCTACAAGCTTACTCTACTCAACCGACCCCCTCTCACCAACCTGTCTAAGTTTTATTTTTATTAATTTTTCTTTTTTGTCTTTTCAGCACTTTACCCTTCCATTCCCCTTTTCCCTCTCCAAATGCCCCCCCCCCCCCCCACCACGTAATTAATTCCATTTTGAGAATTTGACACCTTACATCCATGCTCCCCTCATTCATACCATTTTCCCTACTTTCTTGCTGAGCCAGATTCTGCCAAATCACATCCTCTTTCAGTTGAGCCCTCCACAACACACTTCATCACCCACTCCTGCTCGCACATCCTTCAGCATCTCTACGCCCCAGATAAAGAAACCGATTATCACAATCCATTTTGGGATCGGAGACCCTCATCGTGCTGTAATCTCGCGCTTGCTAGGACAGACACATTCAAGATCCTGATGTTTCACATGAACCGCCCACCAGAAACAACTATGGGATCTCGTTGCCACACCTCCATTGTGCTTTAAGGCTCGACCTTAGGGACACAATTAATTTTTAAGACGAGCGTGTTGATACGTATACGCCTTGCGAACATGTCACACAGGTGCTCGGACGACCGACCTCACTATGTGAGAGCTCTCTCAGAGATACAATGATTTTTATGGATTATCTTATATTCATAATTAATAATGTAATTGTCCTTTTATGTATTTTTGTCTAGTGGCGGGTCTCCATCTATATAAGGAGTCCATAATGTAAGTGTCAGACATCTTGGGGCTAGTTTTCTTGGGCTCCATTAGGATAAAGGACTCTTAGAGGGAACTTGCCATCAGAATGGGTAGCGAGCATGTCTCGTTAATTGTTTCCTTCTTTCATTCACCCAATTGCAATATTATAAGTGTTTATCTGCGTTCTTGATACGTAGTTGTTTGTCCGTATCAGACGCCACCTTTCCAGTCTCCACCGAAGCCTTCCGAATCCCCTAACATCTGAACCTAAAAAATCTCATTGCTCCCCCAACATTACCGCACATTCGAACATATCTATCACTCCCAATAATGCCCAAATCCATCCCCCATGTCCACTATGTATCCGACTTGATGAGTCGTGCTACCTACTTTTCATTTTTCTTGCATTGCACAAATATAGCCATTTATTTCTAATGATATTCAACTTTGAGCATTTACATCATTTTTTCAGTAGACGTGCAATTTTATTCACCCTTTATTTTAATTTCTAGTTGTCATCCTCTTGCAATTATTACCTACTAGCCTTAGTTGAATTCTTCGTAATCAATTATGGATGTTTGTGTGATTTCTTGTTTTTAAATTAATTGCACTTCAAATATTTGCTTGTTAAACTCATTTAGCTGCATCTATTTAGTGCTAGGAGAATCATTATTTCATTTTGTATCTATTGTGCGCTGCCCGCATTTCTCATACAATTAGGTCAACATCGAACACTAGTCTTTTCTTGTGTCAGATTTGGTATGAGAGCCCATGATTTAGGGTTTGGTTTATGATACACAGTGGTAGAATCTATATGTTACCCTTGATGAGTCCTAGTTACCCCAAAGCTCAAGGTACCAAATGTAATATAGAGATGTCAAATGCTGAATTTCAAAAACTCTTATTTAAGTAGTTTTCTCGCATCGAAAGGCGTTTAGATGGTATTAACACCCAATTAGGAATTGTGAACAAGAGCTTCAATAGGTTAAAACCTAGGACTTATGGTAAGCCACCCCACTTCAGCGAGACCATGTCTGTCCCTTTCCTGGCCCGTTAGGTGAGACTCATGATTTCAATGATCACCATATAAGACCTTGAAAGGGACAATTGATATGCTCTGATGAGGGTGATTGATAAAACCAACCTGCTTTGATACCAATTGAAAGGAGAGTTTAGTTCTTATATATGTTAAAACTCTTGTTTAAGGTTTTACTTTCAAAATAAATGATATATATAAATATGCGATGTTTGTTGATTGAGTAATAAACACAAACAATTAGTGAGCATAAATATCACAGCACAACAAATAAGAAAATAAAATTAGCAAACCAAGCAATCCAGATGACGCAAGAAAATATAGTAGTTCCCCTCAACTGGGTACATCTACTCTTCTACCCACTGGTAGGAATCCACTGGAGGTTGTTGATAAGGTGCCCTCACACCAAGGTGATTTTGATAAGGTGTCCACACACCAATGGAGGTTTGATCAGGTGCCCAATTCACCCATAAGCTTTTGATCAGGTGCTTATAAACCAAGCTGCAGGTTTTTGCTAAGGTGGCCTGTCACCGGGAGTAAACTTTTGAAGGGAGTTTTAACCTTTTACAAGATGGGAAGGAATAAAAGAAAACAGAAAAGATTATGCTGTTCTTCTCTTTCTAAGAAGACACTTGATGAAGATTATGTTGAAGAAAGCTCCCCCTGTCTGATTCAGTTTGATGACAGTTTGTGGATGTAGCTTCTTCTCTAGATAGTACAAACTCCTTTCTTCTTTATGCAGTAATGATCCTGAGCAAGTGATTGTGATTGGTGTCTCAGGATGAATGTGATCTGCAATAAGTAGTTAGCAAAAAGAAGATAAATAATACAATATATCTGCTTCTTCTTTTTGCTTCTCTGTTCTTCCTGTTTCTTTTCCTGTACAGCAATATTGATATCTTCTGTTCTATCTTCCTCCTTTTCTCTGCTCTTTTCTTTTTATATATTCTGGAGAGCTTTCGGCTGATTTGAATCCTTGCCGACAAGATATGAAAGAGATAATATCTCTTTTATTTCCCAGATCCTCGAGAACATAAGTTGTCGTTTTTGACTTTGCTGTAACGGCTACAACATTTATTATTTCTGCCAACGACTATATTAATTAATGCTTGCACGCTGTAAGGTCAGATCAACAATATATATTTAGCAATATATAAATATGATAAATAAAATATTGCTTAGAATATTAGTCGAGCTGAGATAGAAGGAATATAATTGCTGTTAACAATTTCGTCGAGCTCAGCTTCACTTTCGTCGACCTGAGAATTCTGTTCGTCGACCGTTGTTGTATTGTTGTTCGTCGACCGCTGAGATCTTTGGATTTCGTCGAACGCAGCCTTGAGTTCGTCGAACGGAACTTTTCGTCGACCGCTGAGACAGGATGATTTCGTCGACCGCTGAGCCGCTGTTCTTCGACCGCTGAGATGGCTGGATCGTCGAGCGCTGCTTGGATTTCGTCGAACGCAGAATGCACGCCATTCGTCGACCATAGGGCGCCGTTCGACGTTCGTCGAACGCAGGCAATATATATAATATCTATTCTTCTCTTATTTTTTGCCTATTAAAATATATGTATATATATTTCTTAATATATTATTTATATATATATTATTTTCAGCCTATTAATATATATATATTCAGTATATTATTTATATTATATATATATATATTATTTTCAGCCTTCTTTTTTAATTGGATATTTAATCTAAGTTATGAAATATGTTATGATATAAACTTAGACACTAAAGGTGGATCCTAACTCAAATCAAAACTAAGGTTCCAACAATCTCCCCCTATTTGAGTTGGGATCTTAATCCAAATTAAGACTAGGTTCTAACAATCTCCCCCTATTTGGTTTAGGATTCCTAAGCATAAAAAATCTTTGAAGCTTTAGGGTCAGAGATTATAGAAAATTTATTGTTCTGTTTGAAAACATTTAATCACAAATTATATTATTTTCTTCTTCTTTTAAAATACATTTGGGCAATACTGATTCCTAGATTGCGATTTAAATAGGAATTTAATAAAATGAATTGCTAGCTGTATTTAGATTCTAAGAATTTTAAAATCAAAAATACATTGCCTGATAGCTTCCTTCTATAGAATCCTCTTAATCAGAAGAGACTCACACTTAGTGCTTTGATCATTTCTGATCTATGCAATCTGAGTAGAATGCTAACATGATTTTGGAGAAAATCTGGAAGAATATGAAGTCTATTTGACTTTGTTTTTGAGATATAAAAAATTCAAAAATGTCATAAAACTGCTATTTAATTTAATTATAATTTAAGTAAAAATATTAAACAGTTAAAACAAAATTGCCTTATAATTAGGTATTTTGGCCTTTTTATTTCATTGAAATATAAATTTGAAATTTTAAAGTGGTTTTGCTGAACATAAAAATTTTTCTTCTTAACAGGTTGTTCAAATTTATTAGCTTTAATGAACTTATTTTTTAAACAGATAATGTGTTCTGCAGATGATTTTAAATCTTCTTTAATTTTATCAGAAATTAATTTGTTTATTATTAGCTCTTTACTGATTCTGTTTTCAGAAATTTTTAAACCTGCACAAAGTGATGTGAAAACAAATCTGAAATCAGAGGTAAAATTAGGAATAAAAGATACCTCTACCTCAGTTACCATTTCTGCTTCAGATTCAGCATCTGATTTGTAGTTTGAGCCATATATTGTCATCATGCAGAAAACTTTGGCTTTTTGTTCTTCATTGTCTTCTTCTTCACTTAGAGTTGAAGATGGTTCTGCATCAAAAATGATGTTAGTGGAAGAGGAAGAAGATGATTCATTTACCATCCTAGAGAGGGAGTTCCAAATGCTCTTTGCTGAAGTGAGGTCATTAACTCTTTGATAAATGTCATTTGACATTGATTGAGTTAATATTTCCATGACCTTTGCATCAGCACTGATCAACTTTTCTTGATCATCAGATGAAGAGGTAGAAGATGAAATTCCTGTCAAAACAGATTTATAAATACTTTCATCTATGACATTCATATACAGTTTAATTCTAACTTGCCATAACTCAAATCTATCCAAATTACATAAAGGTGGATCTGAAATAGAAAAATCTGATAGTGCCATTTAGAAAAACTTTTTTTTTAAAAACAAAATAAGAACTAAGTGATCTTTGTGATTTCAGGTGTTAGCCTGTGTGAATAAAATCAACTTCCTCTGATATCAATTCAAAGAGACAATTGATATGCTCTGATGAGGGTGATTGATAAAATCAACCTGCTTTGATACTAATTGAAAGGAGAGTTTAGTTCTTATATACGTTAAAACTCTTGTTTAAGGTTTTACTTTCAAAATAAATGATATATATAAATATATGATGTTTGCTGATTGAGTAATAAACACAAACAGTTAGTGAGCATAAATATCACAGCACAGCAGATAAGAAAATAAAATTAGCAAACCAAGCAATCCAGATGACACAAGGAAATATAGTAGTACCCCTCAACTCGGTACATCTACTCTTCTACCCACTCCTAGGAATCCACTGGAGGTTGTTGATAAGGTACCCTCACACCAAGGTGATTTTGATAAGGTGTCTACACACCAATGGAGGTTTGATCAGGTGTCCAATTCACCTATAAGCTTTTGATCAGATGCTTATAAATCAAGCTGCAGGTTTTTGCTAAGGTGGCCTGTCACCGGGAGTAAACTTTTGAAGGGAGTTTTAACCCTTTACAAGATGGGAAGGAATAAAAGAAAACAGAAAAGATTATGCTGTTCTTCTCTTTCTAAGAAGACACTTGATGAAGATGATGTTGAAGAAAACTCCCCCTGTCTGATTCAGTTTGATGACAGCTTGTGGATGGAGCTTCTTCTCTAGATAGTACAAACTCCTTTCTTCTTTATGCAGTAATGATCCTGAGCAAGTGATTGTGATTGGTGTCTCAGGATGAATGTGATCTGCAAGAAGTAGTTAGCAAAAAGAAGATAAATAATACAATAGATCTGCTTCTTCTTTTTGCTTCTCTGTTCTTCCTGTTTCTTTTCCTGTACAGCAATATTGATATCTTCTGTTCTATCTTCCTCCTTTTCTCTGCTCTTTTCTTTTTATATATTCTGGAGAGCTTTCGGCTGATTTGAATCCTTGCCGACAAGATAGGAAAGAGATAATATCTCTTTTATTTCCCAGATCCTCGAGAACATAAGTTGCCGTTTTTGACTTTGCTGTAACGGCTACAACATTTATTATTTCTGCCAACGGCTATATTAATTAATGCTTGCACGCTGTAAGGTCAGATCAACAATATATATATAGCAATATATAAATAGGATAAATAAAATATTGCTTAGAATATTAGTCGAGCTGAGATAGAAGGAATATAATTGTTGTTAACAATTTCGTCGAGCTCAGTTTCACTTTCGTCGACCTGAGAATTCTGTTCGTCGACCGCTGTTGTATTGTTGTTCGTCGACCGCTGAGATCTTTGGATTTCGTCGAACGCAACCTTGAGTTTGTCGAACGGAACTTTTCGTCGACCGCTGAGACGGGATGATTTCGTCGACCGCTGAGCCGCTGTTCTTCGACCGCTGAGATGGCTGGATCGTCGAGCGCAGCTTGGATTTCGTCGAACGCAGAATGCACGCCATTCGTCGATCGCAGGGCGCCGTTCGACGTTCGTCGAACGCAGACAATATATATAATATTTATTTCTTCTCTTATTTTCTGTCTATTAAAATATATGTATATATATTTCTTAATATATTATTTATATATATTCTTTTCAGCCTATTAATATATATATATTTTCAGTATATTATTTATATTATATATATATTATTTTCAGCGTTCTTTCTTAATAGGATATTTGATCTAAGTTATGAAATATGTTATGATATAAACTTAGACACTAAAGGTGGATACTAACTCAAATCAAAACTAAGGTTCCAACAGACCTACTATTCAGACACGCTCTCTATCCACTGGTGCGCAAGTCGTGTTGTGACAAAAATGAGATGCTCGAACCCAAACATCCGCTCATCCCATCTTGATGTGGTTCAATCTTTAGATGCCAAGTAGAGAATACATAGTGGCCAATACCCTACAAGGAATCTACTCCCTGATGCTGAGAATGAGTCTGATCCAGATCTAGATCTAGTGTCGCAAATTGAGGGAAATAGTGTTGCTACTATCATATATGTTTTCGATAGTGTGCAAATAGAATCTTAGAGTTTGGCATAAAGGAATGTATATTACCCACACCCTATTTGGATGAGGAAGAGAGTTAGATGAGAGATTCGATTATGAGTGCAATATCCTTTATGTCTCTCTACATCATATCTATGAGTTAGTTAATTAGTGTGAGTCTAGGGTCTAGTGGTGATCATATAATGGTTGCCTCACAACCGTCTGACGCACCACTGAGGTCTCGAGAACTTATTCGATTATCTAACTCACTTTCAACGAATTCTTTGATATCCCCCCGTTAAGTCGTCTGACGAGTCACCTTCTCTAGGAGACATTTGACACACCATAAAGTTAGAGTCACATCTTAGTGTCGATGTTTCAGTTAGTCATTTGGATATTTATCATGCAATCGATGAATATTTTTGCACTTTGCTCGATGAGCTATTGATAAGCCACCCCTTCCGAGACATTCAACGCATTGTCGAGTCACAACCCAGTGAGTTCGTCAAGTTTGTTGTTCATTATTATCATCATTTGCATGATCTGTATGACATTTTTGATGTAAGATGATATTAAATAAAGAAATATTTAAAATTTACGCGACCAATCACATGAGAAAACATAAGTTCAAAGAAAGTGATCGGGTGATGATTCACACTCGACCTAGGAGGTTCCCCTCAGGAGCTGCTTTGAATTTGAGTGCTAGATGAATAGGTCCCTACATAGTCCTGAGAGAGATTGAGTCAAACTCTCATGAGCTTGATATCCTTAGGAATATATATATTCATCCTGTATTTGAGTAGATAATTTGACTATAGTTGATGAGCCACCTAGTTATTGAGACCCTAAGCTTGACACCCCACTGCAACCTCAATCACATCCTTACTCCTAGCTTTAACATCCTTTTCAGCTGTAACTTTCACCTTTTGTGAGGTGATCAACATCTATATCAACACGATAAATTCATGAGGATACCACAACTACTCCAATTCACGAGGCCGAGACAACGACAGACGAACCTACATCATTCTACTTGTCACATTGGAGAGGACAACCATTCACCATTGACACTTAGGCGGAGTCCGAGAAGCTACATTGATTCTCACTTGGTTTGCACCGAGAGTATGACAATCCATTCATCAGAGACAATGCTTCCAAGCCAGGGATAATTTATTGGAATGAGTCGCATCACCCTGGGCACACGCATCATGACCTGTTCAAGGTCGTTTCTTGCTATTGACAGATATATGATTGCTAGTTGGACGATCAAAGTCCGCGAAGCCTGTAACAACCCTAAATTAGTAATAGCAATATTAATAATGAGAAATTATTATTTTTAGTATGTATTTTAATCGCACCCCAAGCCCCCTCCCTGATTAAATCACGAGCAGCTCCCCCTATTAAATCCCGCAATCGCTCTGCTAGGTCTCCCGCAAGCCGCTCCCGCTCGGCTAGGGCTCCCGCAGCCCCGATCCCGTCTCCCGCTCGCTCTCCCGCTCCCGCTCCCGCTCCCGTCTCCCGCGCTCAACGTCGTCGCCGCCAGCAGCTCCTGCTCCTCCAGCCGTGGCCGTCGCCTCCGCCTGCTGCTCCTATCGTGGCCGGTGTCTTTGGCCGACGCCCCCTACGCCTCCTCCTGCCCAGGCCCGCAGTCCTCCTTCTCCTCCCCTTCTGCTTCTTCCTCCTCCAAGGAGTCGCCTCCAGCAGTTTCTGCTTCCCTCTGGCAGCCCTAATTCCTCCTCCTCTTCGTCGTCTTGGCTGAGGATTTGCGAGAGGGATGCCTAGGGTTCGCTCGTTTCCCCCTCTACTCGGATTTAGAGCCCGGATATGACTTCCTTTGGGTAAGATTTCTTCCTCCTTCCCCCTCTATTCAGATTTCTCTTGAATCCTTCGCAATTTTCGTGCCCTAAGTTGCAGATATTTGTGATCCAACATTTTTGCCCCCGTTATAACCGTCTAATTTCTAGGTTTTCGTGCTCCCCGGCGCCATTCGTCGCCCTAATTGGCGGGATCTCTCCAAGGCCCTCTCCGATTTAGGGTTTCCGTCACCCAAGCGCCGCCAAGTCTCCGTCTCCGCGTGGAATCTCTTCTCCCCTCACTTTTGAGGGAGGTAAAATCTGCTAAACCCCGTAGTTTATTTTCCGCGTCGTCGAATGCTTGTATTAGCGTAGTAATTTATGCTATGTCGCCTTCGTTGTGCTTGATCAGGTTCAAAATGTGATGTATGATTTTGCTTGCGCCGCGTAGCCGTCGCCGTAAGTTTCAGCCTCATTTAAGGCAAGTAGAGATCCTTCTCTCTTGCAAACATTGAGCTGCAATTCATGTGTTTGTTCTTATAAATATATGTTTCACTTTTGAATCCATGTTTCATCAAATAAATTTAGATCTTAGATCCCTGATTTGACTTGTTAATAAATTGAGGTTTCACGTGTTTGAAATGACATGAAATCGTGAACATGAATGATGTTATTTTTATTAGTCACCTAGATGAATGAATTCCTTCTTTGATGGATAATTCAAGGAATGATAGATTGTTGAGCATGTGTAACAAGCGTCATGACAATAATAGTAATGATCTATGGTTAGCAAGTATATAATCGGTGTTTTTCTATCATATTCGGATCGTACACATGTTTACTTACAAGTTAATCGTGTCTTGAAATGAATCAACCTGAATGAATGCTTGGTATCCTAGAAAATGATATATAGTAATCTTATTACTCGTGAATACTTGAATCCACAAATTTCAAAACTCTCTATCGAGTTCTCTGGGTCATTGAATCTTGTTTCTTATGCTTGTCTGGTTCCAAGACTTAGTTAAATAACGTTCTATAACTTGATTCCTCCCGTTTCACGTTTGAAAATATACTCTTGTATATCTGAATCAGTATCTTGGTTTCATGTCTTGATATGCTAGAATCCGCGAAATTCTACACTAAGTCATTAATAACGTAAGTTAATATTGAAAGGTAGGGTTTAATTGATGAGAGTCCTTGACTTGGGTTACCTCTTGAATCCCTAATAGGAACAAAGGACCGGTCATAGCGAGCATAAATTTTTGAATCTCCTGAATCCGTACTTGAATCTGTCTGAATCATGAATCCTGCGCGTCAAACAAAAACACCTACACTTTCATTTGTTAAAACTTATGTTATTACATGAATCACTTAGGTCCTGAGTGTCATAAGCAAATCCATGAAACTAGGGTTTAGGTGGTGCATCGTCTTGTTTGCATGGTCGCGGTAAGCAGGAAATACTCTTATTATAGTAAGACTTACACTTGGACTTGAGTGTGAACCATGCACACCCACTATAAACACCTACGTATTTCATCGATTACAGCTTATGTCGTTGCAAAATAAATGTTTAGGCTATACTTCAGAGTAGTCTAATAATTTTAGATATTTCTGTTTGTCTCACTTGCTTGTCTGTCTTGTTAGTTCTACTTCATGAAAAGCGGTACACAAATATTCTATTACTCCTGCTCGTGTTTTTTTATTTAGCTTTACTCCTGTTGATTTTCAATGTTCTGAGGCTTTTCCTTCTGTTTGGATTTGCCTTAGTGTTCGTGTCTGCGCCGCCTGCTCTCTGAGGCCGATCTGCGTCAAGTTTCAGGTTTTGTGTTTATGTTTTATTTCTTTTACTGTCGGACATTTCTGTTATGTAGTAGTTACGATCAACCATTTTCTTTTGTTTCATGGACAACTGCTAGGCTAAATATTATAAGTACTAGAATTTGACATGTTTTGCATGTTCATTCATTTGCGATGTTCACTGCATAAATTTCTGTTCCAGAACTTGTATCTTGAGCTTTTACTAAAATGCATGTGCACATGTTTCAAATTATCATGTTTTAAAGCTTCCGCAACAAAACAACCTGTTTTTACTCAAAAGTAACTCTTTTAAAACTATTTGTAGTATTTTTGTTTCCGCCTTAGCAGGCATGGATTTCTTTTCGCCCATGCCTGTGGCATCACGGCCCGCCCCGAAGCGCACTCTGACTCTTGTCGAGACGGGTCGTGACAAAGCCAATTGATTCAATTTTCATATTTTATGTTTTTTTTTTATTTCTTTAGATACATTATTTTGGGTTAGGTATGGTGACAGTTGATTACCGTCGTTCATCTTATCTAACTTATGATTAAGATTTTCTCAGGGTTTGAGGGATCGGTGGTTGTCTGAAAATAGGAAGCCGCTCAATCTCTCCTCGGTGCGCAACCAAGGACCCCACACTGTGTTGACGCCCTTTTATGGCGGGACACTACCAACCGTTCTCCCTGCTGCCTTCGACAACTTCCATGATCCTAGCTGCCGCTACTCTAGCCAGTATTCCCTTCCCCCTGCCGCTTGTTCCAACACCATTTTCCTCTCCCCAACTTGGTTGAGTGCCCCTGCCACCTGCCCAGCTCCATAAGTCCTCACCAGCCTCATCGACACAACCACAAACACCCTCCCTTCCTTTCTTCCCCAATTAGACCCTCTCCCTCAGCTCACAACCCCTTCCCTAGTCCAAACCCAAGCCCCTCTCCTCCTCCCACCCCTTCCTAGCACTATTTGATAGCCACTTTTGCTCTTTATCCTCTTCCTGTGAGCCACCAACAACCCCAACGGCTTCCCCCGATCCCTACAACCTCTACACCGCCCCCACCTCTCCACCAAAGTCCGCCAGTTCCCTAAACCTCAAAATCGTAGAAATCACATTGAATTCCCTATGAAATCGCACATTAGATCAGATACGCCGCATTATATGAATATATCTATTTATTTCTACTGTTATTCAATTTTGAACATTTGCATGATCCTTTAAATATTCAATTTTATTCTCCATGTACTTTATTTTCTAGCACTTTCATCCGCTTGCAGTTATTACCTGCTAGTCTAAGTTGAATTCCTTATAATCAATTGCGGATGTTTGGTTAATTGCGTGTTGATTATTGTTTATTTACTACTTTAGTTTAGCGAGTAAACTTAGGAGAAATATGTAACACCCCTACTTAATTTAACATCAATTCAAAAGCTCGACCGACACTTGTGATATGAAGTAATTTAAACAACAATAATAAAATTGGTACATAATAGGAAATGTCGGAGTATACAACGGAAAAAATTAAATACTGGAGTTAAGGTTAAAGAAGTACCTCAAATTTTGATTCACAGAGTCAATAGAATTAAAAAATGCAAGAGCCTGAATAACTGAAAATCTTAAATGAGTTTGTCACAATTTTAGTTCATATATATTTGATTCATCAAATTAAAATAAAAGACAATCTAAATATGGAAATCCTCGGAAGTTTATCCCAAGAGAATCTCCTCACTTAAGCTCCCTAAAAAGACATGTTCGAAAACAGCCAAACTGGTAAGTAAAAAAACGCTTCCTCTCAGTGTCACTGAATAACTTAAAGAAAATATATGCATGCATGCTTGAAAATAATATTGTAAACTTAGAGGAGTGGTCTTGATAATTTTAAAACGTAGAGGGGATATCCCCATAATTTTGTAAAGTCCTAGGGTAATGTTTCGTAATTATTCCTATTGGATGATACTAATTCGGGTTCATCAATGAAGATATTCATAAAACAATGGGGTGTATACATAGGTCTTATAGAGCTCCACTAATGCAGGGTTGGGAAGGAATTGATGTAACCAGCCTTTCCCTACAGTTTGAGAGAGGTTGTTTAGTGACTCGAAATTGGAACCTCCAGAGCACATTCAAGGTCCGTCCAGCCATCCTCTTTAAAAGTCTTCGGACTTCATAAAGCTCACTCTAATGCATTTTGATAGGATGATATTCTACTCCATTTGACCATGTCTGATGCTTCCCGACGAGTATTCCTACTATCTATCCAGAGAACATTAAGATTTTTAGGTTATTTTTGTATTGTATTGTATTGTTAGGTTAGGTTTCTGAAGAAGAATTCATCACCTTATTCATGAAATGATGCAGGAGGAGATAGAGAACAAGATTGATACAGCAGATGCTCTGGCTGGAAAGCTTCTCCAGCGTTTCAATTATTCAGTTTCATCTATGAGAACAACAGCTCGCAGCCTTGCTGAAGGTAGACTTCATTTTTCAATCATCAGTAAAGAAAATATATGAATTGAGTTTGGATTATGTTTGACTCAGTTGGTTGACTATCGTTACCAACAGAACAAATCAAGTTTGTTTGATCATAAAATGAATCCATTGAATGAATAATGATTTACGATTTTCATATGATAATGTCATTTAAGATTCATAAAATTTACGAGATATTTCCTGATTTTTAAGTAGTCAAAATTTTAAATAATAAGGATGGGTAAATGAACTTTTATGTGTATGTGCATGGATGAATTTTCTCCACCTTGAAGGATAGTAAACATTCTCCATACAAATAGGCTTTGATGTTATCAAAGATCTACATCCATTCTCCTTACATCCTTTGAATTAATTTCATGCATGATTCAAGAATTTTAAATGTCATCTGATCATCAATTAGATTCATTACAATTTTGTCTTGGATAATTTTGATTTGTGAAACATATGAGTAAAATCAAACAGTGAAATGCATTGTTGTAATCATCCTTGACTTTTTCACATTATTGACGAATGGTTAAACCATCATGAATATTAATGAAAATCGATCTACATATGTTACAAATTATAATTGATGATATGACCCTGAGTTGGAAGATCATCAGAAGCGGTAGTGGAAGAAAGTCTTGAGTTCAAAGATCATCAATAGCGGTAGTGGAAGAAAGTCATTCCTCCTAGGTGGATAAATGCTGCCCGCTCTCTGTCTCCCCCTCGCAATCTTCCCCTCTCCCCTCTCCCTCTCTCCCTCTCTCTTTATGTATACAAGGTTAATTACCGGGATATATCCCGTGATTTGCATAATTACACGGACCTTCTGATGCAATAAATGTTGCTCGCCCTCTCTCTCCCCCTCTCTATCTTCCCCTCTCCCCTCTTCCTCTCTCCCTCTCTCCCTCTCTCTTTATGTATACAAGGTTAATTACCGGGATATATCCCGTGATTTGCATAATTACACGGACCTTCTGATGCAGTGGCAGGTCGACTCGAGGTGGGCAGATGAAATGCTATCCTAAATGCAAAGTATTATGTTGTGAATGCAAGAGGAGGTCCGCATGAAATTAGCAATAATAATTAATTATTTTAAAGCTAACAGAGGCGCAATCTATCACAATCTTTAATTTAAAAAAAAAACAAGCTTCGTTCGAATGCGACTGAGGCACAAATAATTTTAAGCGAGTGCGGAATAAGCACTGCAAATCATGCGTAGTCCAGTACTAAGCAAATAACAATGAACATCCATTGCAGATATAGTGCCAAGTATACAATAATAAAGTAATAACTCAAAACGACAACTTACATGTGCAGGCGGTGGTAAATACGGCCGGTGTGCGGGCATTCAAGGTCGCTGCGTAGTTGGGTGGTGCCGGGAGAGGGTGATCTGGACATGCTTGGCACGGGTAGGGTTGCTTGGAAGGTCCCGGGGGTGAGGGTGTTGGCTGGTTTATGGTGGGATCCACGACAGAGAGGGAGGGAGGGACGTATGCAGCGGGAGAATGTTGAAGCTGGGCGGCTATATGGGTAGAGGAAGGAGATGTGGGGCTGGTTGTGTACGGAGGTGATTGGGAGGACTTAGTGAGAGGGGCACGAGAAGGAATCGACTGGTTGGTACAGGAAATGAGGGACGGAAGGCTTGGTTCGACAGAATGCGATTAAACGTTTGGAAAGGGGGGCGGGACAGGGTAATGGGATCTTGAACGACAAGAAGCAGCGAGTTAGCGGGGATGGAAGGGAGGGGTATACGATGGTTGGTTGTAGGGGAGGAGGAGGTGGAGGAGGGTACCTTGGAGTCACACCAAGGAGGAGGGGAGTGGGATATGTCCGGCTTTGCACTAGAGGTTGATCGACGGCTGCCAACAGAGCAACTAAACCTTCGATGCCCAAACCGTGAAACACATGCCTATTTATACTTATACAACATAGGGCACCCGAATCCGACGACTCATATCGTCCGGTCCGATCGGGTGTCAAATACAACTCAAAATAATTAAAATAATACATCAAACTGACTCGTACGATCATCCGGGCGCAACCATGGACTCGGATCACCCGAACGGGTAGCGGTTCACCGCCTCTTGCGGGAATAGACCTGTGTCGGGCGTGGCGCGCCATCAATTTCCCCCCGGCTTGAAAGCACATCTCCCGTGAGTGAAGATGGTCGTACTCGCTGTGTAGCCGCGGGGCGAGTCTCTCGAGCTCCTCTGAAGAAATCCATGCAGCATCGTGTAGCGTGTGACTGCTCCAACGAACAAGATAACACATAATATCTCGCCCGCCCGCAGTGTAGAAGTCATGACCGATGATCTGAAGTATGTCGTCGGTAGAAGTAAATGGCTCTGCCTGTAATGTATCTCCGCCTGACTGCTGGATCGGTGGGACCATCGATGGTGCAATGTGGTCCTTATGTAGCGACTCAGGTGAAAACAGGGAGGGACTGGTAGGGCTAAAAGGAGGCGAAGGCTCTGATGTGGGTGTGGAAAAAGGGTCCACATACACGCGCTCCTCATAGGAGTCAGATCTTCTACATTGAATACTCGACTAATGCCCATACCATAAGGGATGTCAATTTCATATGTGTTCGTACTGATCCGTCGCACGACTATATAGGGGCCCATTCGGCGCGCGCTTAACTACTTTGCTGGTCCCTGCGGGACCCTCTCAGGTCAAATGCGAATCATCACTTGTTCTCCCGCCTCAAAGATTTGTTCTCGCCTCTGCTGGTCTGCTCGATCTTTATAATAATCATTACCAGATGCAATTTTCTTATGGACCGTCTCATGCATCACATGCAAATGATAAACAAACGACTCAACAAACTTGTGCAAATGAAGCACGACAAATGAAGCACGACATACTCGACACTCTCTCTAAAGGGAAAGCCTAACAATGACTTGGATACCTCTAACATGGGGAGGCCGATCAAGAGGCTTCTTGGGTGGTCGATAGAAAGGTTTGGCGTGAACGACCCCATCACCTGTAGGAACGTCGTAGATGGAGACAAAGGAGCACGACGCATGGGTGTGATGGGTACCTCGCAAATGATAAAGCCCGTCAGGTGGCTCACCAGGAGGTGTATACGAAAATTCATCGCTCACGTGATGCCACAAACCGTCCATACTAGAATGAATGCCTTCTGGGAGGGGATACTCGTCAAATGAGCCTTTCGTGGACTTAATTCCGAGGGGGTCAACAATGTCAGGATGACCCTCCAAGAGGAAAACATCAATAACGGTAGTGTCCATGGGAACAAGTAGGACACCCACAACAAAGCCAATGTTAGCCCCATGTATCTCACAAGGGAGTGGTGGCTCATCAGGAGGTTTGTCAGGGGGTTCTTTAAAGCATCCATCAATATGGTCATGATCCTCCCGATGAGTACTATCGAAAGGTGTGGTGTTTCCAAAAACGGGCGAGGCAACCACTAGAGGTCGATGCTAGGCCCTCTGCTCGCAGTCGTGATGCGACTCGAGACAACGCTAAGGAAAGAGTGGGAAGAGCCCATACTCAAGTGTGGGCCAATCAGTATAATGTCGAGAACTGGATCTCCAACTGAAGGGGACACTAGGCCTAAGTGAGAAGCGGAGGATGGATATACCATCACAGTGTCGATGGGCCGCTCGTCCTCACTCTCGTGACCATGCTCACTAGTCATAGTAGTATCACTCCCCACCTGTATCAAACAGTCATGATCGGACTCGACTCCAAAATCAAGTGGGAATTGAGTCTCATCTGGACAAGATGAATCAAAATCAGGTGTCGGGCCTCTCAATTTAGTGGGAGCACTACTATACACATCGATGACTTGACCTAAATCCCTAGGCTTTTTCCTATTGATTCTTCCTAAGGCAGATCTCATGTGATCAAAATGAGCATCTAAGCGATCAAATTGATCGTGAACTAATTGCTGAAATTCAGCCTAAGGTATCTCTATTTGCGGAACACTAGGAGGGTCTTTCCATGTGATGTGATTCTGGCGATGGTGACTTCTATAGGGCTCCTGAGAGTCATCTAGACGGTCACTCCTAACATAATTAGATCGTTCTCGTGTGTGGGCGTGAGCCCTACGAATGTGTGGTGGTGGTCGCGCATATACAGACTCAGATTCCTCAAATAGAGGAGATGTGTAGCGATGATGCACTGAACGATACTCAACTCTACCATCATAAAGTCGTGTCGAAGGATCAACATGATCCACATGAGCACAAGGATAAGGACGATGGTAATCATCATAGTGATCGTCTCTAGCTTTGCGGGATCGCGTCGAGGGGTCAACACGGTCTCGTGAAGTGGTGTGCTGCGATCGAGAATAATCATCGTAGTAACGCAAGGATTTCTCATTAGGGATTCTATGGGATCGGGTGTCGATGGACTCGGGATCCCCAAATAGAGGAGAGGAATGACAGTGATAACTAGTCATAGATGAATCTAAAGACTCTATATGACCTACCACCACTTTTATAAATGTGGCCCAAACCATGGGCTCCGATACCAATTTGATGCAGTGGCAGGTCGACTCGAGGTGGACAGACGAAATGTGATCCTAAATGCAAAGTATTATGTTGTGAATTCAAGAGAAGGTCCGCATGAAATTAGCAAAAATAATTAATTATTTTAAGCTAACAGAGGCACAGCCAATCACAATATTTAATTTAAAAGAAACAAGGTCCGTTCGAAAGCCACTTCCCGAGACCGTGTTGAGAGCACTGATAGAAAGAAGATTACAAGGAAAGTTTGGAACATATTAGACATCATCTAGAGTGAGATGAGAAGTTATAGTAACAACTCCTGATCCACATACAAGGGCGAGAGAGCCATCGTCGACAATAACAGGAGGGGTATTGTTATTCCTCCGAAGATAGGTCAAAATAGTGCAATTGTTGGTCAAAAACCCACTTACCCTTAACAGCAACACTTCCCCTACCTGTTGAAGTAACTGCAGTAGAACTCCTAGAAGCGGAGATGAGTGCCTCAATGTCAGCATGAGAGAGCCACCGTCCTATGTCAGACATAGAAGGGCCGATGCTCTGAGAAGTTTGGTCTAGATCATGAGCGTGAACATGAGGTTATGTTCGTAGATGAGGATGCTTAGTAAAACATCTTTCAATGAGGTGACCTATTTTTGTCACAATGAGTATAATATAGGGCGACGATCACTATGCCCCCTTAACGATCTCCACGCCCATGGCCACCACCACAACCAGTGGCATGAGTAGAATTATCTGAGGAGATAGGTGTAATAGAGGTGGTCCGATTGAGAAGATGAGCCAAAGTGGTCACCCAAGTAGTAGTGGCTTCCAACATTGGGTGCTGTCTTCCAAGATATGTTGTCGAGTCAGCTCTTAGGAGTCAGGGAGACGCTGAAGGAAGCAGACAATCAATAACACCTCAAAATGTTTCTGTTGTATGGCAATGCCAAACGAGAATGACTGATGTTGAAGTAATTCAGTTCCCCAAAACCGGGCCTCTTGATATGCTATTCCGGGAGACATCGTAGGACATGCAAACATATATGAATATATGGAATAAATCCGAGAGGTTTTGGCACCTTTGAAATAGAGTGCCCCCAGATGATCCCAAGCAACTTTGACTATCTCATCATGACGTATTTAAAGACAAGAATTAGATAAACTATTCGCTAGCCAGGTGTGAACTAAGGCATCATCCACATCCCAATCATTGTTTGTAGGATCAATAAGAGAAGGCGGGAAATCAGTGAGATGCTGATGTTTCCTTTGCGATCTTACCAGGAAGGCGAAGGAAACATTTCAATCAACATAATTTGGGTCGGTGAGTTTGGAGAGTGGCTCCCCAATGGATGATGAGAGGGAGGTGTTTGAGATGGAGAAGGTTGTGTGGGTGTGGGTTATGCCATGATGATACAAAAAAAATTGAGTGCGATCATCACAAAAAAAGTTAAACCAATCATCAAACAATAGGAGGGAGACAATCACAATATCTGACGAATGGTAATCCGAAGAATTAATCATCTTGGAGAAATAATAAAGCAGGTCCATCTGCTTGAATAAGCCTCCGGAACAAGAACTCAGACCGATTAATCCATGTCTGGAGGATCTATGGGAAACCCTCGAGACCTCTCGTTCTTGCTGTAGGTTCTTACAGTAATGAACTATTAAAATCAAACAATAGAAATGGAAGCAGACCAGTCACTGAAACAGTAAGCCGAGCATGCAAATAGGATGGATGAAGAAAATGGGTCTGTGGCCTCGCTAATCGTATAAGATTTACAAGAAATATGGAACATATAAGAAATACAATAGAGACTAAGAGCCCACATATGATGTGGCACTAAAAATAGAAATTACGGAATAGTAAACTTATCTTAATATCTCACACATACACACACACACATATATATATATGGTTAATTACGGGGACCTCCCATGGGTGTTTATATAATTAAAGTGATCTCCCATCATTTTTTTGAAATTAATTGGGTGACCAAAATATTTCCCGCAGTGAGTGCTTTAAATATTTGGGATCGATAATTCAAAAAGATGGAGGTGTAGATAAAGATGTGATGCATAGAATCCAAGCAGGTTGGTTGAAGTGGAGAGGTGCGTCTGAGATCTTATGTGATCGTAAAGTACCATTAAAACTTAAAGGCAAGTTTTATCGTACTGCAATTAGACCAGCAATACTCTACGGTTCTGAGTGTTGGGCAGTGAATGGTGCACATGAGCAAAAAATGGGAGTTGCGGATATGAGAATGATTAGGTGGATGTGTGGTTACACGAGACTGGATAAAATTAGGAATGAATGTATCAGGGATAAGACAGGAGCGGCGCCAATTGTAGAGAAGATGCGAGAAGCTCGTTTAAGATGGTTCAGACATGTACATAGGAGACCATTAGAGGCACCTACTCGGCGTGTAAGAGTTTATTCACTAGGCATGTTAAATGGGGGAGGGGTAGACCAAAAAAGACTTGGATTGAAACTATAAGGAAATACATGATGGATGTACTTGGGCATTAGTGAGACTATGATTAAAGATAGGGGCAATGACGGCAGAGGATCCATATAGCCGACCCCACTATGGTGGGATAATGGCTTGAGTGTTGTTGTTGTATAAATACTTCCTATTAAGTTTTCCACGTTTACAAGACCTCCCCTCCCGTTAGAATTTTGAATTGAAGGTGATAAAATAAGCTAAAATATTTCCTGATTTTCCAAATTTACCCTTTGTAATAACTCAAATTTGTAAAGGATGAGACAGTCAAATGGGAAACTTGAAAATCAAGTTCATATAAGGGCTAACCTTAAAAAAAATTAGCTGATTTTATCACTTTCCATCCAAAATTCTAACGGGAGCAAAATACAAGAAATATTTTTGTAATTTCGAAATATAACATAGGTCTTTGTAATTATGCAAACTCCCAGGAGACCTCCCCTCTAAGTAAATAATTGTGTACATATATATATATATATGTGCATTTACCGAGACCTCCCCTCTAAGTTTGCAAAATTAGAGATTGCACCCCTCTTATTATTGAAATTACAAAAACCTCAAAACATAACATTTACCTCCCCTGAAGTACACATTTCATAACATTCATGCACAAAAATACCGCCTTCGGAGAACATTTTCAGGGGGGATATTTTGTGCATGGATGTTATGAAATATGAATTTCAGGGGAGGTAAATGTTATGTTTTATAACATTCAGGGGAGGTTTTTGTAATTTCAATAATAAGAGGGGTGCAATTTGTAATTATGCTATCTTCTATGAGAAGTTTTGGTAATTATTCCTCTCTCTCTTTCTATATACATACATTTATACTTAATGTTGTACGAAATGAGAATATAAATTATTCTTCTTGAAAAATTAAATTAGAACACATGTACAAGATGCTCCTTATATAGAGAAAAGGAGAAGGAACTAAGAATGAATCCAAGATGTGGGACTAAAGGAGCTTAAGAGAGGAATGAGCCATTATACACAGGCCTTCTCTAATACTTCCCCGCAAGCTGGAACATACAAGTCGTAGGCGCCAAGCTTGAAAAGAAACTGTCGATATAGTGAGCGAGCAAGACCTTAGTGAGAATATCTGAAACTTGATCAGAAACCGACACATATCGCATAATCAATCTTCAAAGTTGAACCTTTTCTCAGACAAAATGACAGTTGACTTCGATGTGTTTTGTGCGCTCATGAAACACAGGATTTTCAGCTATATGGATAGCAGCTTGGCTATCGCAGAAGAGAACGACAGGTGATGGAAGTTTGACTCCTAAATCAGTAAGGAGATTTTCTAGCCATGTGAGTTCTGAAACAGCGGCTGTCACGGAACGATACTATGCTTCAGCAGAGGAGCGAGCAACCACAGTCCGTTTCTTGCTTCGCCAGGTAATCAAATTTCTACCAAAATATGCGCAGTACCCACTTGTGGATCGACGATCATCGAAAGACCCAGCATAATCACATCACAGTATGCAATGAGAGACAGAGAAGTGGAAGACTTGTATACTAGTCCTTGACCTGGAGCAGTCTTAAAATATCTAAGAATACGTTCGATTGCCTGAAGATGGGAAGTCCGCGGAGCATGCATGAAGCGTCTGACCACACCGGCCGCAAATGATATATCGAGTCGTGTGACAGTTAGATAAGTTTGCCAACATGGAGACGATAATACTCCGGATTAGGGAGAAGTTAATCAGAGTCCGAACCATGAGCACATGGCTGGTGATTGGCATCCATAGGTGTATCCACAGGCTTACACCCAGAGTAGCCGACATCATGAAGTAAATCTAGGCAATATTTCCGCTGAGACAGGACAAGACCATCAGGTTGTCGGGCTACCTCAATCCTCAAGAAGTATCAGAGCCGACCCAAATATTTAGTTTGGAAGTGAGAGGCAAGGTGTTTCTTGATTTGAGTAATGCCAGGAAGATCATCACCTGTGACAAGAATATCATCGACATAGACTAGATGAATTACTGTACCTGATGGACGTCAGCGAACAAATAGGGAGAAGTCTGCCGAGCTCCGGGTGAAGCCGCAATCAAGAACCACCCGGCTAAACTTATCAATCGTGCCCGTGGAAATTGTTTGAGGCCAAAAAGAGATTTCTTCAGATGGCAGACTACTGACTTCCTCGTGGTTGCATAACCAGGAGGTTGTTGCACGTATACAGTCTCCATAAGATCGTCATTAAGGAAGACGTTCTTAATGTCAAGTTGATGCAGCGGCTAGTGTTGATGGACGGCAAGAGAAGTTAAGACCCTGACGGTGTTGAGTTTCGCAATTGGAGAAAATGTCTCCTCATAATGAAGACTGTGTTGCTGAGTAAAGCCTCTGACAACAAGACGGTCCTTGAGACGACCAATCGTCCCATCAGGATGATTGTTCACGGTCAAAACCCACTTACAACTTACCACAGACCGATTAGGAGGACTATGAACGAGGTCCCAAGTATGGTTGGCTCAAAGCGCATCCATTTTCTCATTCATTGCCGCCCGCCACCCCGGATGTTGAAGGGCCTCTTGCACAGAAGAAGGGGGTGGAAATAGAAGACAAAGAATTCACAAACCTGTGTTGGTCAGAGGAGAGACGATGCAGGGAGACATAATTAGAAAGTGGATCAGCAGTAGAGGATGGTGACGAATCAGCAGCGCGCGAACCATCAACAGTAGACGGGAGCGGGTTCTGTATTCTGGATCGAGGACGAAGACGAGTGTAGAATCAAAGTGGGGCCGATGTGTGTGGTCGTGTCGGAAGTAGAGGAAGATGAAAGTGGGTAGGAACAAAGGGAGGTGGTAGAGTCGGGATCGGCATAGATAGTGTGGAGGAAAGATGGAAAGGTTGGTTCTAAAACATGTCACATCAACAGACATAACGAGCTTCCGAGTTGAAGGTGAGTAACAGACATACCCCTTTTGGGTGCGCGAATACCCAACAATCATATATTGTGTAGCACGAGGAGCCAACTTGTCCAGGGGGGGGGGGGGGTCCCAGGTGGTGGACAAAACAGACAACCAAATACTCGGGGAGTCAAGGAGAAGGGACGTTCCCATGAAAATAAGATAGCGAAAGGCATGGCGAAGTTGAGAATAAATGAGGGCATGCGGTTGATGAGATAACAGACAATAGAGACAGCAAAGTGTCAATAGGCGGTGGGGACGTGCATCTGGAACATGAGAGAATGGGCAATCTCGAGAAGATGACGGTTCTTCCGCTCAGCAACACCATTTTGTTGCGGTGTGTAAGCACAAGAGGTTTGGTGAAGAATACCCAATAGGGTACAAGTTTCCTGAAATGCATGCCCAATTTATTCGTGCATATTTTTAGTGCGAGGATTTTTGATAGAGCGGGAAAATTGAATTTTGGCTTTAGCTGCAAAGGAGCGGAATAGAGTCAGAAGCTCGGAGCGATCGCGCATCGGGTACAACCATGTCATGTGTGAGTGATCATTAATAAACGTAAGAGAATAACGATATCCAGATACACTATCTGTTTTATAAGGACCCAAAATATCAAAATGCACTAAATCAAAAGGAGCAGAGTTCCGAGTACAACGAGAAGGGAAAACAGAGTGATGTTGTTTCCCATAAATACATGATTCACAATCAAACCTAGACAAAGAAAAAATTGGAAGAGCCTTCTGGAGGATGGGAAGAGGAGCATGAGCAATGTTGGAACCGAGAATCGACCCAACGAGAAGTTCACACCCCAAAAGAGGGGGCAACTTGTACTTAATTGACCCGCGGAAGAACTTGACCGAAAACTCAAAACTGAGCACCGACTCTTGGCTGCAGCGCGGAGGACCCACCACACACCTGGAAGATCTTAGAGCGCTTCCCCTCCCAAGCCAAAGCTGAAGTTGGGCACCTTGGAGAGCCTTGGAAGCCAACCATAGTTGTCAAGAGGAGGATAAAAATACAATCCCCTCCAAAGGTGCCCTTCATGATCTATATATAATTTTCTTAACTGGGTCTGCCAATAACGTAATTCCGCCTTTCGGTTTTGTTAAGCGCACTCCAAAATGGTTTGCCAACAGCCAAACTCCGCTGTTTGAGATGGCTATAAGCAGACATGCCTGAATAAATATAAAAACATATTGCACCAAGATCCCGGGGGCTGGCGAATCCGACGCTCGCCTTCTCCCTTGCGGCCTACCTAGGCGAGCAGGAGACTACTCGCCGTCTGCTCGCCGTAAGGCGGCGAGCCTCTGCTCGTCGCTAGGCGGAGAGCCCTGCTCGCCTCGCCCTCGCGGCCCGCTCGTCGCAAGGTGGCGAGCCCCCGCTTGCTTTGCCTATATCCGAGCCAACTAACCCCCCCTTCGGTGAACACGGGGTTGTACAACCAAGATGCCGACACCAATCAACAGTGCCGATAGAAGAGAGAACAGTTGGGGGAAGATACAGAGTGTAAAACCCATTTGAGAGTCTCCCTCTACCAATGATAATCCGCTTCTGCCGATCCTGCACCACAAAAAAACAAGAGGAGAATGTGATTAAGCAGTCATGATCTTGAGTAAGGCGGCTGACAGAAAGTAGATTATAGCAAGATCCAGGAACATGAAGAACAAAGTGAAGAGAGAGAGGTGGGTGGGTGGGGGGGGGGGGAGCGGCACATTGGCTGAGCCAGAACCTGGAGTGGTGTCGTCATTCGCCACCGTAGTGAACTTAGGACATGGAGAGTCCAAATACTGAGAAGACATTGTCGGAGTAATGTGATTGGTGACACCCGAGTCCACAATCCAAGAGGGACTATGTGACAAACATGAGGTACCTTCGTTGGAGACAGATGCAACAAAGCTGGAAGGACGAGATCATTGCACGAAGATTCTGCAGTTCCTCATGTAAGGTCCATCAACAGTAGGGGAGGCATGCGACAAAGAAGAAGCTGGCAGTGGGAAGCCATGTTTTTGAAAGCAGGTAGCCTCATTGTGATTGTTGGGCCGGCCATAATGAGTACACAGGCGAGGGGGTTGTCCCCTAGACCGATGGAGACCATCACGCCCACCACCCCGAGAGACAGAACGACCTCCACGAGCTGGGGAGGGTGGAGGTTTGTTGTCAGAGCCATGGTGGAGGAGAACCGGAGGAGAGGACACCTGGAGGGCACCTTCAACAACATGGAATAAACATCAGACAGTTATGAAATAGTATGAGAGGAAAGGATACGCGCCCGAACACTGTGAAGGTATGGGGGAACACGACCATCATCAAAGTAATACCGACAACTTCTTTCTCAGCTCGTTGAGCGGCAAGATCCGGCGTTGGGAGCTGGTGCTGAATCTAGGCTTCGACAAGAGTCTTGGATTGGGCAACAAAGGATGTGAGGTCACCATCTGCACCCGGGTCAGTATTCTGAAGAGTCATGAAAATGTTAAATAAGTGCTGGAGGTTATCTTTCCCAGAATAGAGGGAGTGAAGTTCATCCCACATAGCTTTCGCGGCAGTGTGATACATAGCCATCCGATATGGTTCACTATCCATGAAGTTCAAGATCCAAGATTGAACTCTGCCATCGTCTCGAAGCCACTGCTCGGTGGGCTTGTCCCGAGTGAGATGATGCAGAAGCCCCTTGGTTTGAAGAACTCGGCGCATCGAGTGCACCCATTCCACAAAATTCTTCTTCCCGGTGAGGGAGATAGTAGTGATCCGGAGTTCATCCCGAGCATCAGGGAGAGGAGCTGGAGCAAGAGTCGGAAGTGTCGAGGTAGTAGGTGCAACATTTGTGTCCATCAGGGGCGAGTCAAAAGCGTGATGAGACTGCAAGAACTCAAATTGAGGAGGGGTTGGGCGATTCCAAGAACGAGTCCGCCGCGATAGAGAAGAGCGCGAGAACAGGAGGTGAGCCGCGGTCTGAGTTATTGGACTTAGGAGCGGTCTCGAACGCAGGAGACGGTTGAGTGTTGCGGACTTACGATGCAAGAAGTGAGCTTGGCGGGTTGAGGAGGCTCAGCGGACTCTCAGGAGGTGCGGCCAGAGGGAGAATCCACTAGGAAAAGACCCTGCGTGATTCCAATGGTAACGACAGGGGATTGGTGAGCTCAGTGTGAAAAAGAATAGGAGAGGGCGGTCTTGGCAGGCTCAGGTAGCACATGCTCCACGGTCTTGGTTACAGACATGTGTACGCAAATGGAATAGAGAATCGACGAGCTCAGTGTCAAATGGAATAGGAGAGCGCAGTCTTGACGGGCTCAGGAGACATGTATCCTCCAGCTGCCTGATAACGAGGCATCGTCTCCCCCATCTTCTTCTCCCACTAGCCCCATCGATCCCCTCCCCTTCCCCAGTCATTACCTTCCTCCATCACTCATCCCAAAAAGCTACAAAACCATCAAACCCCATCTGTTCCGCCCTCCACCCACCGCCACTAGGAACCATATCTAGTCGTTGGAAACCTTGTGGAAAATTCCCTTTTCACAAAAATTCTCGAATCCTTCAAACCCTTAAAATTTCATACTAATTCCCCCTGCATGTTGTACACTAGCATCTATGCTTCGCTCTTACTACCACTCAAGCGCATCTACTAATTCTTTATTGCACATCGATTTTATATCTAGTTTCGTATTCCTTTGCATTGCAAAGACTTATATTTCTTTGTGCAGTTTTGCTCATCTAAATAAAAATATTTGTATTGTTCTATGCGTATTTAATATTCTGGCACTTTCATTAACGTGCGATTATTACGTGTTAGCTTTTATATTTAATGAATTGGATTCATTGCATAAGTCTTTAAAATATTATTATTTGATTAATTATGCATAAAGTTTCATTGTATGTCATTCATATAGGTACTGCAGTATTGTTAGATTGTCTATTTATTATCATTTGTTGCATGTCTACCTTACTCCATATAACATGGCGATCTTCTCGTGTTGCCTTATTTTGCATCATATTATATATGATTAATTACATTGGCCTCCCCTCCCTCTTTTGAAATTACCAAAATCATCCTTCTGAGTTTAACAACTTAACAAACACAGGAGGCAAACATAGGAAGATGATATTGCTTAGGCCTCGTTTGATGCGGCGGTGGGGCTTCTGCGGAAATCATCCGCGCCGCTAGACCGCAACCGCGGTTCCGTTGCGCGGATGATTTCTGCGAAAATCCCGTGGTTTTGTGCGGCGGGACGAAAACCGCGGCAGGGTGGTTTCGTCCGCGCGACCGGCGCAGATCCTCTCCCGCCAAACGGAGCCTTAAACTTCTGATTGTTAATACAGATATACTGATAAACACTGAGAGGGGTGCACTTTTAATTTATGATAACTACGATGAGTGTAAATTTATGTTTGCTTAATTTGTTGGGGGGAGATGCCATTGTTTGTTTATATACAATACATGGATTTAATTGTTAGTTTTTATGTTTTAAATAACTGAATCTAAACCAAAGGGTAAATTTGGAAAATCTTTAAAAACTTTGGCTGATGTCATCATTTGTCATCCAAAACCCTAACAAAGGGAGATTCTGTTTACGAGATTTTTAGTAATTTCAAGAGATCACTCTGATTAACCAATATTATATATATATATCAGAATATACTAAAAACCACAAAAAATTGAGCCCGTTCTCCTAGAATACATGTCGAAGTTAGGCAAATAATATATGCATTTTATAGCCAAGAGATCTACAACTTTCATGTTGAACATTTTTTCAAAATATGCACGGTTTGGCCGGAATATGACCCGAAAGGTTGTTGGGTCGAAATAAATATAATAATAATAAATTTCAAAATTCGAGCCAGAAATCTTTTGGGCCAGTCTAGCCAAGCCGTGCATATTTTGAAAAAATGTTCAACATGAAAGTTGTAGATCTCATTCTTGGCTATAAAATGCATATATTATTTGCCTAATTCCGAGTATTCTGGGAGAACAAGCTCAAGCTTTTTAAAGCTTGAGCTTATATATTCCAAACTTAAGGAAAAGTTTTTGTAATGCAATGAAAATTTAAGGGGAGTTTTTTATAATTTCGAAATTAAGAGGGATGCTCTCAGTAATTCTGCTAATTTACAGGGGAGAATTGGGTAAATATTAGATAGGAACTTGTTCAACGAAGAATGATCAATTCGAACACAACATATTCAAAAGTCTCTCTTCATAATATTTATAGCATTACTATGATAATATTACATTGCAACATATGCAGTTCATCAATTGAAGATTGAGGTTGGGGAGCTCAAAGGCAGGCTTACAGAGGTGATTAGCAACTGTGATACATTATGCAAGAGACTTGCAGCGGAAGGACCGGAATCAGTTTGCGCATCAGTTGTATCTTTTTCCACAGGAGGGGCCGTGTCAACTGACCGGATTTCATGGTCTAAAGAATCTTGACATTAAATATTCACATTCCTTGTATAATTCTCTCTCTCTCTCTCTCTCTCTCTCTCTCTCTCTCTCTTCCTCCCTCCCTCCCTCTGATGCAAATATTCAATCGAACCTCTTCGATGAGGTTTGAGCGATATATGGATGCAAATTTATTTGAAAGGCTAATGCATTAACAGTTATATTCAACATTTGGTGACACCACAATCAGTTGGATTCTTTGATAGAGGGCAATATTACTACTAATAGCAAACTATTCATTATTCAAATGGCTATTTACAAATCTTTTTGTTATCAACAAATCATATATCAAAGCTTTTTGTTATTAACTTTTATTCTTCCAAGAACAAATTCTTCTTTGGGTGAATGAGCTCTTTGGACGGTGGTGGCGGTGAAATTTTTTTTATTCCCATCGCAACTGCTAATTTAGAGCGTTTGATTTTACAGTGGTAAGAAAAGGGCTTCAGCTAAAAAGATGTTTTCAGGATTTTTTTTACAGATCAGCAAACCTTCCAATTTTTTAGAGAAATGAACATTCCACATTTTCATTATTCTGTTCTAATAGGCCCACATTTCCTTTCTACTCATACTACTTTTTATATCATTTTTTTTTCTGGCAACTCTAATCTCATTTCTCACAACTTTTTGAATCGCCACAATTGTCCCAAACAGAGACTTAATCTTGGTATTTGAGGCGACGCAGATGGAAAATACCTTTTTGACGATAGTTTCAACGAAATAGTTGATCAAATTCTTTTGACAATGAACTAATAAGCTCTCAGTTAAATACAGATTGAATATGAAAGTCATTCTGGGATAAAATGTATTCAACTGAAGCACCACTCTGCTCAAGACTACTTAAAAACAAGATCTTATTGGGGAAGAACATATAAGGGTTTGAAGCAGGCATGCTTAAAATGATTACATTTAAGAAATTGAGATGCTACACTAACCGTCATGATCAACTAATAATCATGCTTTAAAATGATTATTGGTAGTTTTGACTCCAGTAAATTTCATTTCATTTTAAATTATTTAACATGATAAATGAGCTCTTGCAGAGAGCACGATTTTCCTCGAGTAAACCAGTTTTTTTTTTGCTTTAAGCTACTATCATAGTTGCCACTTTTCTGAGCTCACTTGCCGCATTTTGGAGTTGAGGCAAGGATCAATGACCGTTTCATCATTCTTCTCGGAGTTTGAGCGCCTTTATCAAGAGCTGGACTACTTTGCGCATTTCACTCTTGCGTGTACTGCTGATGCCGTTCAGTTAAAGCAAAAGGAGGATCGCTTCCGTCTCCATGTCTTCTTGATGGGCTTGAACATGGAGTTTGATATGGTGCGGACACATGTCCTCCACCGCTCTCCTCTTCCCTCTCTTCGGGAGGCATTCAGTATGGTTCTGGGTGATGAAGACCGCCGCAAGTCCCTCAGTATTATGGCTCCTTCTGATCGCTCTGCCCTGACTAGTGTTGGTCGAGGTCTTATTCCCACTCCTGGATCTTCTGTGCCCACATGTGATTACTGTGGTCGAAGGGGATACTCTCGGGAGGTATGTTTCAAACTTCATCCGCATCTGGCACCTCCCGGACGTGGTCGTGGTCATGGATCTGGCCGCGGGGGCCAAAGACACGGTGGCTACCGTTCTCATGATGCTGCTTACACTACAGATGTCTATGATGAGCCCCAGTATTCCGTCTCTGCCTCTCTTACAACTCAGGAATTGGATGCCTTTCGCCTCTCTTACAACTCAGGAATTGGATGCCTTTCGTCGTCTGCTTCACTCTCAGTCTGATCCTGTCACCGGAGGTTCTACTTCCCTTGCCACCATGGCTATGCCCAGTGCTCATGCAGTCACCTCCTCACATTTTGAATGGGTGCTCGACTCCGGTGCTACGCACCACATGACTGGGTCTTCCTCAGGTTTTCTCTCTTATACTCCTTTGTCAGGTAAGGACAAAGTTATTTCTGCTAACGGGTCTTTGTCCTCAATTGCGGGCAAAGGCAATATCTCATGTTCTCCGTCTATTTCTCTTTCCTCGGTTTTGCATGTTCCCTCCTTTCCACGCAATTTACTCTCCATCAGCAATATTACTAAATCTCTCGACTGCTCAGTAACTTTTTACCTGATTCTTGTGTCTTTCAGGAACTGAGTACAAAGCGGAACATTGGCAGTGGTAGGAACCGTGACAGCTTGTACTACCTGGGCATCCAGCTTCCCTCTCAGGCTCTTTCCAGTTCCACTGTTACAGCTGATGATGTTCGCCGCTGGCATCTGCGTCTTGGACATCTGTCCTCTGTTTATCTGCAAAAATTATTTCCCGCTTTTTTACCTTTTCTTCAAAACTTTGCTTGCGATATTTGTGATATGTCTAAACATGTGCGACATACTTCTTCACATCTTTCTTCCCCTAGTAGTATCCCGTTTGATGTTATTCATTCTGATGTTTGGGGGCTGTCCCCCATTTTATCTTTATCTGGTTTTCGATAGTTTGTCACTTTTATTGATTGTTTCTCTCGCACTACTTGAGTTTATCTGTTGAAAAAGAAAAATGAAGTTTTTCTTTGTTTTCAAGCATTTTGTAAAATGGTCAAATCCCAATTTGATGCCTCTATTCGTGTTCTTAGAAGTGATAATGGGGGGGGGGGGGGGGGGGGGGGGGTGAGTACGACGATCGTGGTGCCTTTGGTTCTTAACTCACCACTCACGAACATCCACCAAAAAACGTGTTCACATCTCTACTCAAAACGGAGTGGCCGAACTTAAAATTGGCACCTCCTTAAGGTTGCTCGCTGTCTCCTAGCCACTATGCATCTTCCTAAATCCTATTGGGATGATGCGGTTCTTACAGCTGCTCACCTTATCAATCGTCTTCCCTCTTGTGCTCTTTCCTTTACTACTCCTCTAGCTAGTCTATCCACCTCCGGCGTGGTTCATACTTCCCATTTGGCACCCCGTGTCTTTGGGTGTGTCTGTTTTGTACATGTTCACCAACCCCATCGCGACAAACTTGACCCTCGGGCTCAACGTTGTGTCTTCCTTGGCTATTCTTCTACGACCAAAGGATATCACTGTTATCATCCCTTTCCCGACGTATGTTCTGTACCATGGATATCACCTTCCGGGAGGGGGAATCCTATTTTCTGCCTTCGACTCACCTTTTTCGTCAGGGGGAGAGTAGTGGAGATACGGATGTTACTTCTGCTCCTCTTCCTTCTATTCCCTCCATTCCTCTTCAGCTTCCCATTCCGGTACCCATAGCCCCTATCCCGGTGCCGGACTCCTCTACTATGATTTCTCCTTTTCCCCATGTATACCACCGCCGTTCAGGTACACAAGCCACTACAATTCAACCTCTACTAGTGCTAACTTCATACTCAGATTCTGATGATGCTGATCTGCATATCCCTCTTGCATTGCTGAAGAAAGGTAAAGCTGTTTGTACTCAACATCCTATTTCTAATCATGTGGCTTACCATCATCTCACCCCGCCTCATCAGGCTTTTGTTTCGTCTCTTTCCCTTGTTGTTATTCCTAAGACATGGCAGGAAGCTTCGGGGATACCTTCCTGGACACAAGCTATGCAAGATGAGATGTCTGCCTTGGACAAAAATCACACATGGGATGTTTCTTCACTACCCCCAGGAAAGAAAGCTATTGGTTCTCGGCAGGTCTTCTCGGTTAAGCAGGACCAAGATGGCAAGATGGAACGGTACAAAGCACGTCTGGTCGCTCAAGGATACACTCAGACTCAGGAAGTTGATTACCAGGAGACCTTTGCTCCAGTAGCAAAGATGGACTCCATTCGGGTGTTGTTATCGTGTGTTGCATGCCTGGATTGGGACCTCCATCAACTAGACGTGAAGAATGCGTTCCTCCACGGTGAGCTTGACGAAGAGGTATACATGAAGTTCCCTCTTGGTTTTGTGAAGAAAGGAGCTGAAGGGATTGCCCGCCGCCTAAGAAATCTTTATATGGCTTGAAGCAATCACCTAGGGCCTGGTTCGGGAGATTTCTCACGGCTATGCTCAAGTTTGGGTACAAGCAAGCTCAATCTGACCATACCATGTTTATCCGGAGACATGAACAGAAGATTGTGGTTCTCATTATCTATGTGGATGACATCGTGATTATTGGAAATGACAGAGCAGATTGCCAATCTTAAAACCCTCCTGTCTGCTGAATTTGAAGTAAAAGACTTGAGAAGATTACGATACTTCCTGGGTATCGAGTTGGTTAGATCTGAGCAGGGTATCTTCATATCCCAACGAAAGTATATATTGGTTCTCCTAAAGGAAACTGGCATGCTAGGTTGTGTTCATGCGAACACCCCTATGGAGGAAAATCACAGGATTGAAGAAGATGGTGACGGTGATAACACTGATGTATCACATTATCAACGATTGGTTGGGAAACTGATATATTTATCCCACACATGCCCAGATATTATGTTTGCGGCCGGTATCCTTAGCAGATATATGCATTCTCCCAGGATCAGACATCAAGAAGTTGGGTATCGCGTGCTACGATATTTGAAGAAAGCCCCTGGTCGTGGTCTTCTATTCTCCAAGAACAACCACTTGAAGATTGAAGTTTTTACTGATGCTGACTGAGCTGGATGTCGTGATCACAGAAAATCCAGCACAGGATACTATTCCTTTGTTGGTGGAAACTTGGTGACGTGGCATAGCAAGAAGCAGAATGTGGTGGCTAGATCAAGTGCGGAGGCAGAATATCGTGCTGTCTCATGGCCTATGTGAGGGTCTTTGGTTGCGTACTGTGTTACAAGATCTGAGTTTCTCTGAGACAACCCATTTCTCCTTGTTCTGTGACAACAAGAAAGCTATCAGTATCGCTCATAACCCAGTCCAACATTACAGGACAAAGCATGTTGAGGTTGATCGACACTTCATCAAAGATCACTTGGATACAAAGACAGTTGTCACACCTTTTGTTCATTCCAAAGATCAGCTGGTCGATGTGTTTACCAAAAGCTTAGGGTGTGATGTGTTCATCGATGATATTCAAAAGCTTGGGATGACCGACATCTTCCGTCTGACTTGAGGGGGAGAGTTGTAATATATATTTAGTGCATTCCAAGTCGTGTTTTTGGTTCTAATCCCGATTGGGGTAGTTCCGTCTTTTTCCTTTTTAGGTCTTCCCTCACTAAAGTCTATGTATGAGTGAGGGCTCTCTAATTAATTTATTAAAGGCTGAATTCCTCTCCACTAAGGCATGGTGTCCAATTTTGGATGCTACATCCTCAAACATAAGAGATTATTGCCTACCATCAGACCTATTTCTTCGTCCACGGTATCAAATATGATATTTTAATACATTTATTTCCCGCACACATGATCATTTTTTTATTGAAAAATGATCATATTTCTCGCAAAAAAATTGCATTTCATATCTCAGACACAACAGCTACTTCTGATGGGTGGACGCGACTCCAGACATGGCCTAACTCAAATATTTCTGTTTGGGTTATTGAAACCCTAACTAAGGCCTAGATCCTAACAAATACATATCTTTGGGGTTCTTGAAACCCTAAACAAGCAATCAGGCATATGATTATAACCTGGTATTTTGCTAGGGTCTCCAATGAACCTAGTAATACTGACTAAACTACACGAGAAGCCCCAAACCCTAAAGTAAAGGAAAGCTCGTCCTATTGCCAACGTTCATGAAATTTTTATCCTCAACAAAAAAGAGCGAAATTGGATAGAAACATACATAAATGGAAATGACCACTCACAATGATACCTACCATGAAGCATGCAGAACTAGTCCAGGGACAAGCTGCTGCTCCTTATGCTGCGTTGCTGGTCTGCTAAGCCCTTGGCCAGCCGAGTCGAAGGCGGAATTATGTCTCCAGGTCTCCCGGTAACAGAAAAACTCATGATTTTAGGCTTGAACCACCTTCTCAAAGCAAGCTCATTTATTCTTATTTTCCCATATGATTCATCGCCTTGGTATGGTAGCCCCAACCGCCTCAGCAACGAACCAACTGCCTGACCAACCCTTCAATTCAGAAAATTATCTATTTAGGTTTAAATACAGATTTTAGATTAAAATCAAAATTCATGATAATGGTATGAGGTTAATTTTTGATTGAAGGGAAAAGAATGCAAAATTGTTCATAGTTTGTGTATACAGTTTGTTTACATTTTTCATCAATTGGGACATTGAAGTACAAGTCGCAGCATATTGTTGAGGGGTTTGATAACATATTATTTAACTTAAATTAGTAAAGAAAAAAAATATTAAATTTTAACTACAAATATATAAATGTTCTCATGTAATATATTAATTTGCTCATTAAATAGTTTTTATTTATAAATCGGATCTATAATTTTTATGTTCACTAATTTATGTTTTATTAATTTTTGTAGGATTAATGTTGCAACCGAAGTTGGAGAATGACGTTTTGCGGAAGTTGTCGCATGGGCCATGTACAACCCCGTATTCATCGAGTGGGCCCCAAGGTCCCAGAAGGTCAGGGGGCATGCAAGGTAGGTCAAGAGGAACATTCACCCAGAGCACTGGGGGGGTCACTCGCCCAGGTCAGGAGAGGCAGGCAAGCTTCGGGGCGAGTGCAAGCTTCATCCGCAAAGCATTCACCCGCTTAGGAGTGCGGATACGCGGGAGGTCAGGCGAGTGAGGGGGGAACACCACTCGCCCAGAGAGCCAAGGGTCAGGCGAGTGGTGCCCATACGGACCAACCGCCCAATGGAACCTAGAGAATCCAGTACGCGAGAAGTTTGACGAGTGGTGCCTTCACGAACCACTCGTCTAGAAGGATTTAATGGTGAAATTACCTAGATACCCTTTGTGGGCTGCCAATAGCCTTTCGGAACATCGGAGTTTGGCTGTTAGCAGACCAGTTTGGGGTGGGATTAGTAAAACTAAAAGACGGATTTACACTATTTGAAGACCAGACTAGAAAATCTATAAATAGACCCTTAAGGGCGCCTTGGAGGAGATCCGATCTTTTGGGCTCTCCCCTCCTCTGGTTAATTTTGGTTGGCTCGTAGTGCCCTCCACGGTTCCCAGTTGAGCATTGGTTTGGGAGGGGAAGCTCTCTAAGATCTTCTGGGTGTGTGGCGGGACCTCCTCGCTACAACTTTGGGTCTATTCATTTTTCTTCGTCAATAGTCAAGTGTGCCGGTGAGAGAGAAGTAGGTGTAAGCTACATCCCCTGTGGGACGGAACTCTTCTAGAGACCGGTTGACGGTTTCAACATTTTTGGTGCGGTGAGCGTAGACCGTAGCCTATACAGGAAAATCTCATGCTGAGCTCCATGGCTGGAGGTGAGGAAGATAGATCTGACCCAGGCCACTCGCAACCACTTGCGAGTGGGGTGACGATGAGAATGTTTGAGGACTTCAAGCGAGAGGTCCTGCAGACCTTGCATCTTACATTCGCCGCCAGAAGTGAGTTCAAGCCACCCGCAGTCCCGGTGATCGCGCCCCAGTTGATAGGCGAGAACGCACCAGGCCAGCGACCCGGGAAGGAAGCGACGGCGGAAGGGAGTGTGAAAGTGAGGTTAGATCTTAAAGTCATTCTAGAGGGGGGGTGAATAGAGTATTAAAAAGTTTTTCACTTATTTTTATAGCGGAATTAAAATAGTGATATATATATATATGTGTGTACTGAGTGAGTTATAAAAACAAACACAAAGAGATCACACAGCACAGTACAGAAAAATAAACAAGAACACAGAGCACAAGGATTTTATAGTAGTTCCCCAATCAACCTGGGTACATTTACTCTTCTACCACCCTTGGTAGGATTCCACTAGGTTTTTGATCAGGTGCCCTATCACCAATGAGGTTTTGATAAGGTGCCCAAAACACCAACTGAGCTTTTGATCTGGTGCTCTAACCAAACTACAGGTTTTTGTTCAGGTGCCCTGCCACCAAGGGGTTAACTTTTGAAGGGAGTTAGAACCTTTTACAAGAATGTGATAAAGAGGGTTAAGATGTTCTTCTCTGTCAATAATCTGAGAGAAGACTAGTGGAATGTGTTGATGTAAAGCTCCCCCTGTCTGATTGAAATGGTTGACAGTTGAGGATGAAGCTTTCTCTTGAAAGTAGATCTTCCTTGATAGCTGATGAATCTGAGAGATCGGGATTTCTCAGATTATTTGTTGCTCTTGAAGATCTAAAACTTGCAGCAGAAAAACTGAGATAAGAATGTTGATGTTGTTCTCAGAGAATAAGATTGCTGCTTGAGGAAGATGAAGATGATCTGTGAAGCTTTTTCTTTCTTCCTTCTGTATTTTTCTCGACAGCTTTCTTCTTCTCTTTCTATCTTGCTGTTCTGTTCTGTAATAATGTCCTGTAAATCTTCTTCCTTATTTCTTTTGATAATATATCTCTTATTTGAAATTCAAATCCTCTGAATAAGGAATAAAATAATCTAGAGGATTATTTCTTGAAACTGCAAGCAAGACTTTAATTCCTTTTCCTTTTTAATTAATGTATCCTTTTCCGCCAAACGGCTATTTTCCCGGGAAGAGAATGGAAAGGAATAAAATAAAAAGGAAAGATAATATCCTTGACTTATCTGGAATAAATAGAGCCGTTGCTGATAATCTGAGTTCAGAGAATAGAATAAAAATAATCTGTCTGAAATACTGAACTGAACACAAATTTCGTCGATCTGAACAAATTCGTCGAACACAATCTAGAGTTCGTCGATCTCAAACATAAACTGCTTAAATCTGCCTGGAAGAACTGAGTTCGTCGATCTGAGCATCTTGTTACTTATTCTTCGAGCGCAGAGCTGAGTTCGTCGAACGCTGAGACTGGGAGGTTCGTCGAACGCTGAGACTTGGTCAACCGCTGAGACTGAAGTTCATCAACCGCTGAGACTGAAGTTCGTCGACCGCTGAGAGCATTTCGTCGAACGCAGAGAGGAGTTCGTCGAACGCAGAATGAAGTTCGTCGAACGCAGAAAACTTATCTTTCCCTTAGTTCCAACAGCCTAAAACCTTGACCCTTTAGACTATACATTGGGGTCAACTTAGTCTTAATAAACAGATAGTGATCCTAGCCAAAATCAGTAATAGGGTTGTTCCAATAATCTACCCCTATTTGGGTTAGGACACTATTTGACAAAATTGAATAATAAAACAAACAACAAAACAACAGAGCATATATATCTGATAGATTTTTAATATTTCAGCAGATATAAAATATGATATTCTGAGTTTTGAAATTTTACATTTAAAACAGAAATGATAAAAACAAATAAATAGAACCTTTTCTTTTCTGAATTCTGACATTGCCTTCAGCTTTCTGAATTTGATTATCTGAGCTGTATCTGCTATATCAAACAATAGTTCTGAATCTGCATTTTTTAGCTTTCTGAATTTGTTGATCTGAATTGAATCTGCTCTAACAAAAATTATTTCTTAATCTGCTTTGCTACCAATCTATATTTGAATATACTATATCTGAATCTGAAACAAAGCTAAAACTGCAAACTGCTGTGAGCTTTATCAAGAACTGAAAACATGCTTCTTCATCAACTGATTGATTTTTCTTTTTCATACAACATCTTCCCTTGAAACTTGAGCATCTTCATAAAGCATCTCCCCCTATCAAAAAGGAAAGCATCTCCCCCTGACAAAAAGGAGTTTCTTCAAAACATCTCCCCCTGCCATAAAGGAGCTTCTTCATGAAACATCTCCCCCTGCCTAGTTTCAGGAAGGCCTGAAGCTAGGCCCCTAGAAGAAGGGACAGATGAGAAGGTAGAGAAGGATGCAATCTTTTTGAAGAAATATTGCTATTGTTCCTGCAAAATAAAATAGAGATCAAGTGCAAAGGAACTGGAAAGAAGAAGCAATTTCTGTAGGCATACAGTTAAAATGAAATAAGAGATTTGATTATAAGGAAAGATTCAAAAAAAAGGCTTCATCAAAACTGCGTTATATTTTTCGTCGATCTCAGTTCGTCGATCTAGATGACTTCGTCGATCTCCGTTCGACGAACGACTAGATTTCGTCGATCTCAGTTCGACGAAGAGATGGGATAAGTAGAAAATTTAATTTTTAATTGATTGAATCTCCATCTATCATTCCTAGCTGATTTATAAATAAGATGTATTTCTTTTCATCCAATGGCTTGGTGAAAATATCAGCTCTTTGCAAATCAGTAGAAATGAATTGTAGGCAAATTTTATTTTTATCCACATTATCTCTGATAAAGTGGTGCCTAATTTCTATATGTTTAGTCCTACTATGGAGAACTGGATTTTGTGCTATAGATATTGCACTAGTATTATCACAAAATATAATTGAATTATTTAAATTGATACCATAATCTAGAAGTTGATTTTGTATCCACAGTATCTGTGAGCAGCAACTGCCTGCAACTATGTATTCAGCTTCAGTTGTTGATGTAGACACAGATGTTTGTTTCTTACAAAACCAAGACACAAGCATATCACCAAAAAACTGGCAAGTTCCTGATGTGCTTTTCCTGTCTACTCTGCATCCAGCATAATCAGAATCTGAGAATCCAGTTAATTCAAATTCTGAAGTTGTTGGATACCAGAGTCCTAGATTTGGACAACCCTTTATATATCTCAAAATTCTTTTTAGTAAAATTAGGTGAGATTCTTTGGGGTTAACTTGGAACCTAGCACAAATACAGGTAGCAAACATTATATCAGGCCTACTTGCTGTTAAATAAAGTAATGAGCCAACAATTGCTCTATACTTTTTGATCAACAGGTTTCCATGATTCATCATTGTCAACAACATCATTTGAGGGCATGAGTGTTTTCATGATGGAAGCATCAGACATACCAAATCTTTTCACTAATTTCTTAGCATACTTAGATTGTGATATGAATATGCCATTTGGAGTTTGCTTCACTTGAAGACCAAGGAAGTATGATAACTTACCCATAATACTCATTTCAAATTTAGATTGCATTAGGTTAGAAAATCTTTTGCATAGATTTGAATCAGTAGAGCCAAATATGATATCATCTACATATATTTGAACAAGTAAAGTTTGATTTTTATGTATCCTGAAAAATAAGATTTTATCAACTATGCCTCTACAGAAATTGTTCTCCAAAAGAAAATTAGCTAAGGTCTCATACCATGCTCTGGGAGCTTGTTTGAGACAATAGAGAGCTTTATTAAGCTTAAATACATAAGAAGAGTGAGTTGGAGAGATGAAACCTGGTGGTTGTTCCACATAGATTTCTTCTTTGATATCTCCATTCAAGAATACACTTTTCACATCCATCTGGTATATTTTGAATTTCTTGAATGCAACAAAGGCCAGAAAAATCTTGATAGCTTCAAGTCTTGCAACAGGAGCAAAGGTCTGATCATAGTCAATTCCTTCTTCCTGTGAATATCCTTGGGCTACCAATCTTGCTTTGTTCCTGACTATGTTGCCTTGATCATCTAGCTTGTTCCTGAAGACCCACTTGGTGCCAATGACTGGATGGCCTTTTGGTCTTGGAACCAAATCCCATACCTTATTCCTTTCAAATTGATTGAGCTCCTCTTGCATTGCAAGAATCCAATTTGGATCTTGTTCTGCATCTTTTATGGATTGAGGTTCAATCTGGGATCAGAAACAAGTGTGCATCTGATTTTGGTGTAGTTGATGCCTTGTTTGAACACCTGCTGAAATATCTCCAATGATTTGAGATATTGGATGATCTCTAACTGTGATGTGATCAACAGTTGGAGTTGGTTCAACAATAGTTTCCACTTGAGGGATATGATCAGTTGTCACTTGATTTGTATTGTCAGCAAGATCTGAATTATCTTCTTCTTCACTGTCTTCAAGAGTTTGAATTGATGGAAGTAGAGAATCTTTATTCTGTAGATCCAATCCATTAAGCTCTTCACATAGAGCTGATACCTGCACAGTATTTTTGGTAGAGGTGATCATCAAAAGATACATGCATGGACTCTTCTATCTTAAGAGTAGATTTGTTGTAAACTCTGTATGCTTTACTAGAAAGAGAATATCCAAGGAATATGCCTTCAGCAGCTTTTGCTTCAAACTTCCTTAGATACTTCTTGTCATTGTTATGCACATAGCATTTACAGCCAAATATCTTAAAATAGTTAACCTTAGGCTTTTTATTCTTGAGTAATTCATAGGGAGTTTTACCCTTAAGCTTATGTATCAGGCTTCTGTTCAACACATAATTTGCCGTGTTCACTGCCTCTGCCCAAAAAGAGATTGGCAAGTGAGCATCAGCAAGCAATGTAGTTGCTGATTTAGTAGGTGTTCTATTTTTCTTTTCAGCTACCACATTTTGTTGAGGAGTTCTAGGAGCAGAGAAACATTGTTTGATCCCTTCTTTTCCACAGAATTCTCTCATCAGAAGAGATTCAAACTCAGTGCCATGATCACTTCTGATCAATGCAACTAGAGTAGAGTACTCAATCTTGATGGACCTGAGAAAGTCTGTCAGAACACTGAAGGTGTCAGACTTGTTCCTAAGAAAGAACACCCAAGTGAATCTTGAGAAGTCATCTACAATAACTAGAGAGTAATGCTTCCCTCCTAGACTTTGTATTGCAGTGGGTCCAAAGAGATCCAAATGTAGTAAGTACAAAATCCTAGGTGAATCACTCTTGGATAAAGATTTAAAACTACTCTTGGTCTGCTTACCTAATTGACAAGCCCTGCAGAGTCCTTCCTTCTTGTATGAACCAAAAGGCAGTTCTCTAACAAGATTGCCCTTAGAAAGCTTAGATATAGTTCCAAGGTTAATGTGTCCAAGCCTTTTATGTCATAATTCATTTGTTTTACTTATAGAATTAAATAAACAAATATCAAAATTGGCAGAGTCAAAATTGACTAAATAAATGTTTCCATGTCTGATACCAGATAATACAGTAATGTTTTTATTATTGGTAATAAGACATAAAGAATGGTTAAAGGTTACCTGATAACCTACATCACATAACTGGCTTATGCTGATGAAGTTGTGCTTCAGACCCTTGACATAAGCTACTTCTTTGAAGGTGACTGCTCCAACTTTGATCTGACCATAACCTTTAGTTTGTCCACAGTTGGAGTCTCCAAAGATCACTTTGGGTCCAAGCTTTGCCTTGTAGTTGCTCAGGTTGGCTTTGTTTCCTGTCATGTGCTTTGAACATCCACTATCCAAATACCATTGTTCTTTTATTTTTGGATAACTCTGTACCTGAAAAAAAAAACTAGTTGTTTTTGACCCAGACTATCTTGAGTCCTTTTGTTTTTCCACAAAATTCTGAAATGAAAGACATCTCAGGCTGATCCTTATAACCTTGTGGATGATATCTCCTTGGAGGAATTATCCACTCAGTGAAAAGATTCTTAGTATGTGAAGAATAAAAATTCTTTAGATTTTCTGCATTGTTTTCGTTCGACGAATTCAGGTGAGTTCGTCGATCGCCGTTCGACGAAGTGAAGTGCTTTCGTCGAGCGCCATTCGAATAATAACTATACTGAATATCTGTCTTCAGAGTTCGTTGATCTCCGTTCGACGAAAGGAATTGATTTCGTCGAGCTCCGTTCGACGAATTCTGCTAAATTCCTTTATTCTTAACAACCTTGCTTGAAATATTTTTATCTACTTCTACTGCCTTTTTTCCCTTGACAGAAATGAATTTTACTGGTGTAGAAAGAATTTTTTTCTTAATCAGATGTGGCTCACTTGATGATGCACCCAAGCCCAGTTTGCCACTAAGTCTGGCATTCACTGTGCTTGTGATGTCCATCAGTTTGATACTTCTCCCATTGAGGGATTCTTCAAACTTCTTAGCTTCAGACAACTTGTTCTCAATGAGAACAATGTGTTCTCTGGAGGCAGCCAAATCTTTCTTAAGATTGACATTTTCTTCACTTAGTTGGTTCATTTCAGCCAACTTGCCTCTGAGAGAGATTATCTCTTTCTCAGATTTAATTAAATCTAGACAAAGAGTTTTGAATTCATCTTTGAATTCATTTGAATTGAAATCAAAGTTAGATATTACCTGATCACTGTCAGTTTCAGATTCTGATTCTTCTGAGTTATTTCCTGAGGCATTGATAGCCATCATGCAGAAACTTCTTTCTTCTTCATCATCTTCATCATCAGAAGAGCTGGATGAAGATGCAAGTTCTAACTCACTGCTTGAGTCATAGATAGCCATCAAACATTGATCTTTGTCATTTGATTCATTTTCATCTTCAGATGAGCTGGATGAAGACTCTGACTCTTCTGCAGAACCTTCAACCATGTTGTTGAGGGACATCCAGATTTCCTTGGCTGAAGTGCATTCCACAACTTTTTGAAAAATATCAACTGACATTGTTTGTGTCAATATGTTCATTGCTTTGACATCTGCACTTCTCTGCTTCTTCTGAGCATCTGTCCACTTAGGAGGTGGAACAACATTATTATTAGGAGGTCCTGTCAAAATAACATTGAAAATATCTTCATCAGTAGAATTCATGTATAATCTGATTCTTGCCTTCCATAGTGCAAACTTATTTAGATTGCACATAGGAGGTCTTGTGCTTGAATATTCTTTGTTATGTGCCAGAGATTTTTAGGCAAAGAAAACTCTAAAATAAATTTAAGATCTAATTGATCTTTTGATTCCGGTGTTAGCCTGTATACAATCAACCAACCTCTGATACCAATTGAAAGTGAGGTTAGATCTTAAAGTCACTCTAGGGGGGGGGGGGGGGTGAATAGAGTATTAAAAAGTTTTTCACTTATTTTTATAGCGGAAATAAAATAGTGATATATATATGTGTGTGTGTACTGAGTGAGTTATAAAAACAAACGCAAAGAGATCACACAGCACAGTACAGAAAAATAAACAAGAACACAGAGGACACAAGGATTTTATAGTAGTAACCCAATCAACCTGGGTACATCTACTCTTCTACCACCCTTGGTAGGATTCCACTAGGTTTTTGATCAGGTGCCCTATCACCAATGGGGTTTTGATCAGGTGCCCAAAACACCAACTAAGCTTTTGATCAGACGCTCTAACCAAACTACATGTTTTTGTTCAGGTGCCCTGCCACCAAGGGGTTAACTTTTGAAGGGAGTTAGAACCCTGTACAAGAATGAGATAAAGAGGGTTAAGATGTTCTTCTCTGTCAATAATCTGAGAGAAGACTAGTGGAATGTGTTGATGTAAAGCTCCCCCTGTCTGATTGAAATGGTTGACAGTTGAGGATGAAGCTTTCTCTTGAAAGTAGATCTTCCTTGATAGTTGATGAATCTGAGAGATCAGGATTTCTCAGATTATTTGTTGCTCTTGAAGATCTAAAACTTACAGCAGAAAAACTGAGATAAGAATGTTGATGTTGTTCTCAGAGAATAAGATTGCTACTTGAGGAAGATGAAGATGATCTGTGAAGCTTTTTCTTTCTTCCTTCTGTATTTTTCTCGACAACTTTCTTCTTCTCTTTCTATCTTGCTGTTCTGTTCTGTAATAATGTCCTGTAAATCTTCTTCCTTATTTCTCTTGATAATATATCTCTGATTTGAAATTCAAATCCTCTGAATAGGGAATAAAATAATATGGAGGATTATTTCTTGGAACTGCAAGCAAGACTTTAATTCCTTTTCCTTTTTAATTAATGAATCCTTTTCCGCCAAAGGACTATTTTCTCGGGAAGAGAATGGAAAGGAATAAAATAAAAAGGAAAGATAATATCCTTGACTTATCTGGAATAAATAGAGCCGTTGCTGATAATCTGAGTTTAGAGAATAGAATAAAAATAATCTGTCTGAAATACTGAACTGAACACAAATTTCGTCGATCTGAACAAATTCGTCGAACATAATCTGGAGTTCGTCGATCTCAAACATAAACTGCTTAAATCTGCCTGGAAGAACTGAGTTCGTCGATCTGAGCATCTTGTTACTTATTCTTCGAGCGCAGAGCTGAGTTCGTCGAACGCTGAGACTGGGAGGTTCGTCGAACGCTGAGACTTGGTCAACCGCTGAGACTGAAGTTCATAAACCGCTGAGACTGAAGTTCGTCGACCGCTGAGAGCATTTCGTCGAACGCAGAGAGGAGTTCGTCGAACGCAAAATGAAGTTCGTCGAACGCAGAAAACATATCTTTCCCTTAGTTCCAACAGCCTAAAACCTTGACCCTTTAGACTATACATTGGGGTCAACTTAGTCCAAATAAACAGATAGTGATCCTAGCCCAAATCAGTAATAGGGTTGTTCCAACAGAGTGAGCGAGATCTCCCCGGGCGGCAGCTCTTCCCCAGCCCGACGAGTGCTGAAGTGTGTGAGCTGACACCGCGAGACCATACCACTCGCCGAATGGGGGAGGGGAGCCCCTTTTGTGAGTTGATCATCTCTGCCCCGGTTCCGGAGGGGGTCAGGGAACCAGATATGTCTTACTATATAGACAAAGATGAACCGGTACAGCATGTTCAGTGGTTCGAGGACGCCGTCTCCATTAGGCAAATGTCGGACGCTTTCAAGTGACGATTCTTCGCCATTACCTTGAAGGAGAAAGCTCGAGACTGGTTTCACCAACTGCCCTCGAGCTCGATCTACTGCATTGAGGATCTGCGACGGTGCTTCCTTCTGAGGTTCTCGACGTCCAAGAAGAGGGAGAAGGGAGCAAAGTTCTTGTTCGCAGTTAAGCAGGGTGTGTAAGAGACGTTGAGGAGTTACGTGGACTGGTTCCACGATGAAATACACTTGGTCAATGAAGTGCCAAGGCACACCCTGATGCTAGCCTTCATCTTGAGGCTCCGCGAGGGGTTCTTCGGGATAGAATTGAAGAGAGTGCCCCCACTTTCCTTTGAAGAGCTCATTGAGAGGGCGGAGAAGAAGATTGAAGGGGAGGAGGCGAACCCAACGTTTGCCAGAAAGCTGGCAAGGTTGGGCGGTGGAGAAGCGAAGGAGCAGGGAGGAGGAAGGCAGCAGGAGGTGAGGAGGAGAGAGGAACCCAGAGGTCAGGGGTTCCAGGGAAAGCAGCAAGGCCGGGGGTACCAGGAGACTAACAACCGACTGACCTGGAGACCCCATGAAGGACCAGGGCAGGGTCAAGGAAGAGGATATCAAAGAGGGGGAAATTTCCATGGGGGCAAGGGCGGTTCAACCCTCCGGGGTGGAGACAGGGTCCGAGACCGCCTCCTCCCCCTCAGCAACAAACCATGGCAGTAGGCCGAGGAAGAGATAGAGGAAGAGGAAATGGAAGAGGAGGGAGAGGAGGAGGCAGGGTGGCGTTGCCCTACCGTGACTTCCACCAGGAGGAAGGTCACGCGACGGCCACCTGCCCGGAATTTTTGGAGATGGGGAGAATGAGGGGTCCGGCACATCAGCATCAACCGCCGGTGAGGATCGAAGAAGTGCTACCCGGAGAAGGGGAGGATAGGTGTGAGGACCGAGTTGACGTAGGCGCTCGAGGGGGGATCAGAGAGATCCTGAGTGATCCACGGCGGGGTCGGGATTGAGGCCACTCGCAAGAAGAGCCTCCAAACGATGTTCAGGAGGAGCGTCACGTCAACCTCCCAGAACCCGCCCCCTTTGGAAAAAATCACCTTCTTGTCAGAAGATATGACGTACTATGAGGATCCGTTCTGCGACGCCTTTGCGATCAAGACAGCCATCGAGAACTTCATGGTTTCCCGAATCTTGGTCGACAATGGGAGTTCCGTGAATGTGATCTTCAAAAAGGCTTTCGATGCGATGCAGGTGGAAGCGAAGAGAGTGCTGGCCTCGGACGGGCCGTTGTTTGGTTTTTCGGGGGAGAGGAAGGAGGTCGAAGGAGGAGTCGGGCTCCAGGTGATGTTGGGAGGGGTCCCAAGGAACTGCCGGTTCGTCATAGTCGACGCTCCGAGTAGTTATAACGCCATTTTCGGACGCCCTCTCATCAACACCTTCTGATGCGTTCCCTCTTCCTTCCATCAGTGCCTTAAGTTCCATAGCGGAGGAGTTCAGGTCCGAATCCGAGGGGATACTAAGGTGGCGAGGCAGTGCTATGTGACTGTCGTCAACACCATCTCCTGGATGGAGGAGGCCGAGGAGGTGGACAGGGAGATGAGGGAGCCGGTGGGGCCAGGAGAAGCGATGGAGGGGAAAAGTGGAGTGGAAGAGGAGGTCCGTGTCCTGGAGGAAGAGACGGAGGCGATGCAGGAGGAGCATGCTGAGCTGATGGAGGTAAAAGTTGCAATGGAGGAGGAGACCCTAGCCGAAGAGGGAAAGGTAGGGGTGAGTGGGAAGAGCCGTCCCGGCTGGAGGCGGCAGAGGAAGCAGTTGAGATGGAGGTCATCATCCGGGAAGGAAAGGTGGAGAAGGTGCGGGTTAGCGGAGGCCTTAGCCCAGAGAATAGGGAGAAGATGCTGGAGTGCATCCAGAGGAGCGTGGACATCTTCGCTTGGAGCGCGGCAGACATTCCGGGCATCGACGCGGACGTGGCCTGCCACCGACTCAACCTTGATCCAGGAACCCATCCTTTCCGTCAAAAGAGAAGGATTATTGCCGACAAGCTGGAGGAGCCAATCCCGGAAGAAGTGAAGAAGCTCCTCAAAGCAAGTTTTGTATCGGAGATCCAGTATCCAGGCTGGGTCTCCAATGTCGTCATGGTAAAAAAGGGTGATGGCCGCTGGAGGATGTCTATCGATTTTTCTCTTTTAAATAAAGCATGCCCTAAGGATTGTTACCCTCTGCCTCGAATCGACGCGCCGGTTCATTCAGTCGTCAGTTTTTCTGTAATGAGTTTTTTAGATGCTTTTTCAGGTTATCACCAGATCAGGATGCACCCACCGGACATCAAAGATGTCTCCTTCATCACAAGGGAGGGGTGCTACTGCTATAAGATGATGCCTTTTGGGCTAAAGAACGCAGGGCTGACATATCAAAGGATGATGGACCGAGTCTTTCGGGAGCAGAGGGGAAGGAACTTGGAGGTATACGTAGACGACCTCATGGTAAAGAGCAAAGACATGAGCACTCACCTCCAGGACCTCGAGGAAACCTTCGCCATTCTGCGCAAGTTTAAGATGAGGTTGAACCCCTTGAAGTGTGTCTTCGGGACCAGCAAGGGAAAGTTTCTGGGTCACCTCCTTACCCCGGCGGGGGTGGAGCCTAATCCAGATAAGGTAAAGGCTATAATGGAGCTGGAATCGCCATAAAATGCCAAAGAGGTCCAACGCTTAACGGGAAAGCTCGTGGGGTTGAGTAGGTTTCTCTCCTGGGCAGGTGAGAAATGCTCGCCCTTCTTCAAAGTGTTGCGAGGCAAACAAAAGTTCGAGTGGTCAAAAGAATGCGAGCAGGCTTTTCAAGCCTTAAAAAGTCAGCTCACCAAGGCTCCGCTTCTTAAAGGGCTTAAGGAGGGGGAAGACTTAGCCTTGTACCTCGGAGTTGGGGCAGAAGCCGTGAGCTCCGTCTTGGTCCAGGAGGAGGGCAAGAAGCAACTGCCCATCTACTACGTGAGTAGGGTACTGAAGAAGTCGGAGCTTCGGTATCTGATTCTGGAAAAGCTGGCGTTCGCCTTGGTTGTCTCGGCCAGGAAGCTCAGGCCGTACTTCCAAGCCCATTCGATCAAAGTAGTGACCGACCACCCCCTCCGCAAAATCTTCGAGGGGGTAAATCATTCAGGGAGGCTCGCAAAGTGGTCAGTAGAGCTAAACGAGTTTGACATCGCTTTTGTCCCTCGGCTATCGATGAAGGCCTAGGTCATGGCGGACTTTCTGGCGGACTATGTGGTTGAAATGGAAAAGGAGCAAACCCCTCGTCACGTCCCCTGGAAGCTGCTAGTGGATGGGGCCTCGGGAAGAAACTCTCTGGGAGGAGGCGTGGTATTGGAAAGCCCCCATGGGGTAAAGATAGAGCAAGCCGTAGTGATACATTTCCCCGTCACCAACAACCAGACAGAGTACGAAGCAGTGATCGCTGGCTTGCGTCTGGCACAGGAGCTAGGGGTTCACGATGTAGAGGTCCTCACAGATTCAATGGTGATAGCATTACAGGTCAAGGGCGAGTTCGAGGCAAGAGAGCCCACACTCGTGAGGTACTTAACCATAGTGAGGGGCCTCATCGGGATATTTAGAACCTTTTCCATCATGCACGTACCAAGGGAAGAAAGTACCCCAGCGGATCGGTTGGCTAAGTCTGGTCCTCGGGCCGGAGGGACCCTGACGGATCTATTCCGCCCGTCGATCGAAGAGGGAGAGCTGATGGATATAGAGCGGAGACCCTTGTGGAAGGATCCTTTTGTGACCTTCCTAGCAACATGCAAGTTTCCGGAGGAGGTCCCAAATCAAAGACGCTTCAGGCACAAGTCGGCCTACTATATGTTGCACGAGGGGGACCTGTATCGAAAGACCCTCTCGGGACTCTTGACGCGATGTGCATCTGAAGAGGAAGACCCGAGGTTCCTGAAGGAGGTTCACCCTGATGAGTGTGGCAGTCACTCGGGAAGCAGGACGTTGGAGTCTAGGATAATGAGACAAGGGTACTTCTGGCCGACCCTGAGCAAAGATGCAACGGAATTCTCCAAAAAATGTTAGAAGTCCCAACTGTTCGCCCTGCTTCAGCTTTTGCCGGCTCTAGAGGCTAAGAATCATCACGACACCGTAGCCCTTTGCGATTTGGGGGATGGACCTGGTAGGACCTTTCCCCCAGGCAAGTGGTCAGAGGAGGTTCCTCCTGATCATGATCGACTACTTCTCAAAGTGGTTGGAGGTCAGGGCGTTGGCCAAGGTGACCTCCCAGGTAATTCACAATTTTGTATGAGGAGAGATCATCTGCCGACACGGGCTCCCTCAAGTCATAGTCACAGATAATGGGCCACAGTTTGCTAGTGAATAATTCATTAGCTTCTGTAGCCAACTGGGAATAGACCTCAGATTCGTGTCCGTTCATCATCCCAGGAGCAACGGACAGGTGGAGGAGGCAAACAAGGTCATAGTAAACTTGCTGAAAAAGAAAGTAGAAAATTTGAAAGAGAATTGGGTGGAGCAGATCCCCTCGGTCCTATGGGCCCTAAGGACTACACACAACACCGCCACAGGTGAGACCCCCTTCAAGCTCTCTCACGGTTGTGAGGCCGTCCTTCCCGTGGAATTCGAGGTCAAGACGCCACGGGTAAGGGCCTCCGAAGGAGGCAACGAAGAATGGAGAGTGGAGAATGAGGAAGAACTACGACTCTCTTTAGATCTGATTGAAGAGGTCTGAGATCTTGTCGCCTTTTGACAAGAGCAAGTCAAGCGCCGGATGGCAAGGTACTTTGACAAACACATCATGATCAAGCAATTCGAGAAGGAGGACCTTGTATTAAAAAAGGTCGACGCGGCCGGAAGGTCAGCCGCGGTGGGGAAGCTCAATCACAATTGGGAGGGCCCCTATATCGTTGAAGAAGCCCTAGAATCGGGGGATATCTCCCTCAAAATGTGGAAGGCGAGCCCATCGGCCACACATGGAGTGGCGATGACCTGAAACGTTTCTACCCTTGAAGTTCATGCAAAAAAAAATCTTTACTTTCAAGCTTTGTTTTTCCTTATGAATGGTGTGTCAACTTGTAAGATGATCGTGCTGGAAAGATGGTTGGCCCCGAGCAGAACCGCTAACCAGACTCTCACCTAGCTGACAGGGCCGTAGGCTCACTCGGTGGCAAGATGAAAAGTTTCAAAATGTGGTTGGCCCCGAGCAGACCCGCTGACAATGCTCTCACCTAGTTGGCAGGGTCGTAGGCTCACTCGGTGGCAGGATGAAAAAATTTCAAAATATGGTTGGCCCCGAGCAGACCCGGTGACCAGGCTCTCATCGAGCTGGCAGGGCTGTAGGCTCACTCGGTAGCAGGATGAGAAGGTTTCAAAATGTGGTTAGCCCCGAGCAGACCCGCTGACCAGGCGCTCACCTAGCAGACAAGGACGTAGGCTCACTCGGTGGCAGGATGAAAGAGCTTCAAAATATGGTTGGCCCCGAGCAGACCCACTGACCAGACTCTCACCTAGCTGGCAGGGTCGTAGGCTCACTCGGTGGCAGGATGAAAGAATTTCAAAATATGGTTGGCCCCGAGCAGACCCGGTGACCAGGCTCTCATCTAGCTGGCAGGGCTGTAGGCTCACTCGGTAGCAGGATGAGAAGGTTTCAAAATGTGGTTAGCCCCGAGCAGACCCGCTGACCAGGCTCTCACCTAGCTGACAGGGTCGTAGGCTCACTCAGTGGCAGGATGAAAGAGTTTCAAAATGTGGTTGGCCCCGAGCAGACCCGCTGACCTGGCTCTCACCTAGCTGGCAGGGCCGTAGGCTCACTCGGTGGCAGGATGAAAGAGTATCAAAATGTGGTTGGCCCCGAGCAGACCCGCTCACCAGGCTCTCACCCAGCTGGCAGGGCTGTAGGCTCACTCGGTGGCAGGATGAGAAAGTTTCAAAATGTTGTTGGCCCCGAGCAAACCCGCTGACCAGGCTCTCATCTAGCTGGCAGGGTCGTAGGCTCACTCGGTGGCGATTCAGGGTGAAGCGTGATGGGAAAGGCAAATCCGAGAAAGGAATGATCGGCACAAGAGAGTCCGTCTCTTAGTCGGAGGTATGCGAGTGAGGTCCACCGAGGGGGGCACTCGCCCGGCGAATGAACCCGAGGAGCCAACCTATCTAAAGGTGTGGGAATCATTCGGAATAGGCGCGCTCTCGGCAAGGTCACGCTTCCGACGGAACCGTCGCGGTAGCCACCTAAATCCTAGAGGGGTATGGGCGCGTGCGGATGGGTTATGATTTTCCAAAAAGTATGCACCGTTGAGGCGAGAACGGCTCGATCACAACTGTACAACCCTGTATTCGCCGGGTGGGCCCCCGAGGCCCAAGATATTTTTAGGCCTAATATTTCCAAAGGGCGCGACCCCGGGAGGAGGAGGGGTGAGCATTTGGAGGGAGTCGAGTCTGAGGAGCGCATCCCAGGACTGTTCCCTTGTGAGGGCGAGCCGGGGAGGGCCGGGAGGCCTCCGGCTCGCCCAGAGCCTTGTGGGGGCGAGCCGGGGAGGCCGGGAGGCCTCCGGCTCGCCCAGCTCCAAGCCGGGTAGGCGGTCTGCGTTTAGCGCCCAAGAGTAGCGGGATTTGGCTATTCGCAGTCCAGTTTTGGTTATTCGCAGTCCAAGAGCAGCGGGATTTGGCTATCTGCAGCCCAGTTCAATGGTATTTTGGTAATCTGGCAGACCAGGTTTCTGGCTATTCGCAGCCCAACTTCAGAAATCCTATAAATAGGACCAAGGGGGCACCATTTGAAGGGATCTCATTCTAGGCTAGCTCTCTCCCTCTCTCTCTCCCTCCCCAAGTCTCTCTAGGGGGTGAGGAGAGCCTCCAGTGGTGCCCAAGCTTAGTAGTGGCTTGGGAGGGGAAGTTCCAAGGGAACTTCCGGGTATGTGGCGGGACCTCCCCACTAAGCCCTTGGTCCAGTTCCTAGTTCCAACACCTTCATCCTAGAGCTCTCCCTTGGGAGGAGTAAGGATTGGTCGCCCCTCGGCTAGCTGAGGGCCCCGAACTCCACAGAGACTAAGTCTTGTTCGCAAGTCTCGGTTTCAACACATGGTGCGGTGAGCGTGGAGTGTGACCAATTCAAGAAAGCCTCAAGCTGAGCTCCATGGACGGAGGTGGAGGAAGTTCCGACCCCGGTCACTCGCAACCTCCGGTGGCTGGAGTGATGTTGGAGATGTTTGAGAATTTCAGGCAAGAGATCCTGCAGACCTTGTAGCTAACTTTCGCCACGATAGGCGAAGGCATGAGAGGAGGTGGTCCGGAGGTCTCGCCCCAGCAAGTAGGTGAGAGCCCTCCAGGCCAGCGGCCCAGGAAGGAGGTACCAGTGGGGGGGAGTGGGGAGGCATTCGGCCCCCACTCGCTCAGTCCCCTAGGAAGGGGCGAGTGGGGAGGTCCCAGACCCCCACTCGTCCAGCCCCAAGGGGGCGAGTGGGGAGGTCCCAGACCCCCACTCGCCCAGCCCCAAGGGGGCGAGTGGGGAGGTGTGAAACCCCATCTCGCCCAGCCCCAAAGGGGGGCGAGCATCGGAGGTCCTTTTTGTGAGCTGATCCTCTCAGCCCCGATTCCGGAGGGGTTCAAGGGGGCGGAGATGTCTCACTACTTCGGCAAGGATGATCCCGTCTTGCATCTGCAGTGGTTTGAGGACATGGTCTCCATCAGGCCCGTGACAGACTCTTTCAAGTGTCGACTCTTCGCGAAAACTTTGAAGGAGAAGGCTAGAGATTGGTTCCACCAGCTCCCTGCGGGATCCATCTATGCCTTCGAAGACTTACGCCGAGTCTTCCTGCTATGCTTCTCGACGTCAAGGAAGAGGAAGAAAGATGTTGAAGCCCTTTTCCAAATCAAGCAAGAGCCAGGGGAGTCGCTGGCTCACTATCTGGAACGGTTCAGGGAGGAGGTTCTCCTCGTCCAAGAAGTGCCCGGGTACACCCTCAAGCTTGCCTTCACGTTGGGGATGCGCAAAACTGCCGATCGTGGGTGGTATCGTGGGCAGTTGTTGTAACCTCCGAGCTGTCGCCTGGGCGACATCGCTGTCGGAATTCCGACAGCTCAAAACTGCCTTTCGTCGTGCTGCCGTGGAGGGAAGTAGCTGTAACTTCTCTGCTGTCGCCTGGGCGACAGTGGCTGTCGGAAATTTCCGACAGTGAAATTTTCCCACATTCAAATTTAGCTCTAGCAGAAATGTGAACATCTCATACCTGTTATCTGCACACCATTAATAAAAAATAGAATCAAATACAAACGGGACTTTGTTATTATCAAACCGGGTGAGCATTTGGAGGGAGTCGAGTCTGAGGGGCACATCCCAGGACTGTTCCCTTGTGAGGGCGAGCCGGGGAGGGCCGGGAGGCCTCCGGCTCGCCCAGAGCCTTGTGGGGGCGAGCCGGGGAGGCCGGGAGGCCTCCGGCTCGCCCAGCTCCAAGCCGGGTAGGCGGTCTGCGTTTAGCGCCCAAGAGTAGCGGGATTTGGCTATTCGCAGTCCAGTTTTGGTTATTCGCAGTCCAAGAGCAGCGGGATTTGGCTATCTGCAGCCCAGTTCAAAGGTATTTTGGTAATCTGGCAGACCAGGTTTCTGGCTATTCGCAGCCCAACTTCAGAAATCCTATAAATAGGACCAATGGGGCACCATTTGAAGAGATCTCATTCTAGGCTAGCTCTCTCCCTCTCTCTCTCCCTCCCCAAGTCTCTCTAGGGGTGAGGAGAGCCTCCAGTGGTGCCCAAGCTTAGTAGTGGCTTGGGAGGGGAAGTTCCAAGGGAACTTCCGGGTATGTGGCGGGACCTCCCCACTAAGCCCTTAGTCCAGTTCCTAGTTCCAACACCTTCATCCTAGAGCTCTCCCTTGGGAGGAGTAAGGATTGGTCGCCCCTCGGCTAGCTGAGGGCCCCGAACTCCACAGAGACTAAGTCTTGTTCGCAAGTCTCGGTTTCAACAACAACCTAGTGCCAAGTATCGACAGGGCGTGAGTGCTCGAAATACGTGCGAAGGCGCAAACAATGCGCGAGTGAGCGAAATATGTGCGAAGGCGTGAACATGGCGCGAATGCGCGAGCTATATGCGAGTGGCAATAAGTAAGCGAAAATAAAGAGAAATAGACTTGGTCAACAAATATATTTTCATTTCATTACAAAAGCTCACTTACAATTCAGGGGTCTCGCCCCTGGCATGAATTACAAAAAAAACAAAAAAAATAAGGGAAAACGAAAGATCCTCAGCCGAGGCCACCAGAGTTCTCGCTGGAAGACCTGCTGCTCTCGCCTGGAGAATGGAGGGGGCCACTCTCATACTGAAGGCCAGCTTCGCCCTCCGGCACGTCCAGCGGGATGAAGAGCCCGGGCAGAATGCTGCGAGCGGTGAGCCTCTCGCCTTCTTAATTCAAAAGCCCAGCATGCCTCAGCACCTCCAGCGCGTACTTCGCTGCCCCTTGAGAGTTCTCCTGCATCAACACCTCGATCTCATAGTTGGTGTAGTGATGCCGATTGCTCTCCACCCCGGGAGGTGGGGGACAACGGCTTCTCGCAGCTGTTGGTTCTCGGCCTGCAGCTCCTTGACCTAGTCCTCGAGGGTGGCCACTCGCACACACAAAATATCAGTGTTGGTTGTGTCCTGCAAGAAAATAAAGTGATAGTGTCAGGGCAAGAAAGCAAGGAGATGCGAAAGCTTAAGCCTCTGTGAAGGGTCGTACTTACAACTCAGACTGGGCGGCTGGCGAGAAGGGATTCGATGGTCTCCAACTGCTGCTTCAAGGTCACAACCTCCGAAGAGGCGAGAGCGCGCGTTATCTCGACCTCGACGATGTTCTGCGCGAGGGTGATGCTGTGACGCGAGGACATATGCGCAAGCTCGAGGGAGCGCAGCTGAGCCCGCGCGGCCTCGTGCGCGAGCGTCCAGGTGGATTCAACGTCATAGACCGTGGCGCCCTCTCGGCTGTAGAGCGCGAAAGAGAGGCCGTGGGCCTCGCCGCTGGTGGTTTCCTGCTCCGTCCAGGATGGTAGGAGGATGGAAATGGAGGCCCGGTTGGCTTTTCGATCCCACTGAAGTAGAGGCTCGCCTACTTCATCACGTACTTCTCGCCCAGGGCAAAGTTTCGATGCCCTCTCGGCGATGGTCTCGCAGAGGACCCCGCCGACGCGCTGGAGGTCCCGACCGCCGTACCCGCCGCGACCGGGGCACTCTCCCCAGGAGTCTCGGCGGCGACCGTCTTTCCCTTGGCAGTTGTTGGGGGCTTGGAGCACTTGGAAGGAGAACCAGGAGCCGCGTTAGGCTTCCGCTTTTGGCCGCTGGGCTTCGAGGAGCCCGGATCTTTGCGGTAGGCTTCGGCGGCGGACCGCACGAGAGCTAGGACGGTATCAGGAGTTCCCTAATTCACATTCGGCGGATGTATGGGGAGATCCCGCACCCCTGCATCAGGTGGATTAAGTTAGAAAAAACAGATATAAAGGTAAGCGGGAGCTAGGGTTGAAGCAGTTCGTCTTACCCTCTCCCGACAGGACTGGCGCGAGCGAGTTGACGAGCTTCCGCAGATGAACGACGTCCATGTCGTGCCCTTGGATGAACTGGTGGAGCTTGGCCTCGTAGTCTCCCAACGACGGAGGCTTGTAGGTCGACTCATCCTCCTGCACTGGCTCGAGAAGGGTGTTGTCGAAGCTCCCGGTGACAAAGATGAACCGCCGAACCAAGTCGTGGTTCTTGTTGGCGGTACCGGTAACCTTGAGCGGGCTCTGGCCGGAGAAGAAGGCTACCCCGCATTTTGCCCGAAAATTAAACAGCTTGCGGAAGATGGGGAGGGAGAATTTGATCCCCTCCTCACGCAGGTAGCAGGAGAAGGCTACCAACATGGCGATGGAGTTGGGGTTCAGCTGCGAGGGAACAACGCCGAAATAGCGAAAGGTCTGGCGCAGCTCTAGCCAGAGAGGGAGGCGGAGCCCAACCTCGAAATGCTCCAGGGGGATGACGAGTGTGTCCGGCGAGAACTGGTTGATGCGGTCGCGGTTTCCAGGGCGGCGCGCAATGAACCCTGGCGGGACGTAGTCAGCGATCACAATTGTGAACTCATCTTCCGACAAGTCACAAGTAGCGAAATCATGATTGGCGAATGCTTGAGCGCACTCGCCCCTGCCATCAGGTTCGGCTACCATCGCGCAGGAGTTGTAGGGTCACTCGAGAAATCTGGAGAGAAGCGCGAGTGCAAGTGCGAAAGCGAGGAAGAGAAGAAGAAAGCTGGAATGAAAGTGATAAATGTGGTGGGTAGACCTGACTATTTATAGAAAAATAAAGAAATCAAGAAGCTTCCTAGGCGTGGGGGTGCGGGTAGTGACCGCGCTACCCCGACGCCTCGGGATTCGAGCCAGCCCCACCTTCGTCCCACTCGCCGGTAGGTGGCGAGGGTCGCGCACAGTGTGGATTATGTCTTAATAATTTTTACGATTTCTTAGAAATTTACTTTCATATATGGACGGTTTTCAAACTCCTTTTTACTAAACCTTTTTACTTAAACGCTACGCACAACTAGTGACACAACCCAAATAAAGTATGTGTTATTCCAGTGGTTTTCTAGGCCAAGAAATAAGAGAATGGCGTCACAGGGTCAACGTGACAATGAAGCTGAGAAGGATAAAGGGAAGACTGTAGTGAGTATTTTATTTTTTTGAAATTAAGTTTATTCAAGTATTTTCATATTCCTGTTTTATTTTAAGATAAACTGCATGTGCATATGAGTTTAAACTCAATGATATATCGCTATACGTTAAATGGGGGCGAGGGAAAATGAAAGCAATACAACTTTCTGAGGGGAATTTTATATTAAAACATTTGTTTTCAATTTTATTAATAAAAGAATAATAAAAACTCTGCATAAGGAAATGTGAGGGTTTCAAATCCTTAAGTGGATTTACAAGTAGGGGTGAGCCTATACTTTTGCCCTTAAGTGGGTGGGGCCCAATTCAAATTTGCATACCCAAACATTTCCTATTTTATGTAACTAAATTAAAGGGGCAATCAAGAATTAGCATTGAAAGGGAAGGGTACGAATATTATAGTTTATTGAAATGCATATTGTTATTTTCCCCTTGCTTGCATGTATAACTGTTTCACGAATTACTTTTCTCACCTAGTCATATTTTTATGACTAACCCATTGTGGACAATACTTTTAGCTTCTCCCAGTGCACCCCGAAGGGTTCCCCTCACCGAAGAAGAGAAACGAAAACATGCTGAAGATCTGGCCAAGGTATGGTTAAAGATCTTTATCGGAATTGAAGAAGCACAAGAACGTCATCGAGCCACTTGTATCGATTATTCCTGTGAATATTGTAATGAGTATGGCTAATACTCATTTAATTTGTAAAACCTTGTGTATAAATAAATCAGATGAATAAAATCTGGTGTTTATGTTCTTTGTACTGTGGATCTGTGTGTGATTCATTAACTGCGACCTTTTTATTGGAAACTAAGTCCGATTCTCAAATCAATTGGGAAGCCTGGAATAAGGGTCTTCACAACTTGGTATCAGAGGGAACGATTTTCAATAATTTGCGTCGTAGGCAGTACAAAGTCATAACACAATGTAAATACAACATAATTAATGTAAACTCCCGTATAAGAACCCATACAAGTGTACTCCAGCCGACGACGTCAAGAAATTCAAGAAGAGCCCAAAGTCCATCAGAGAACAAGATCCGAGGAAAGTGATAATGGGCATCCTCACCGCCCTTCTGAACTTGTATTAGCTATCGCAGAAGTATTAAAGCTAGTATTCTCAACACTAGCTGCTTTAGGACCAAAAATTCCACCAGTTGACCCTATGCCTAGGCCAAATCTGATGAATTCACTGTTGAGATTATTAATTTCGTATTATTATATTAGTCTATTTGTATGTACGTGGGTTTAGTCCATCGTGAGTCGGGTTGTAAGTGTCAATGTTTTTCCTATATATTATGCCCTATATGGATGAATACAATCAATCAAGTATTTTTCCCTCCTTTCTACTTGGTATCAGAGCCGAAAACCTAATCCCGTCACCTAAAACTCCCGTGCGTGCGCATCCCGTCTTCTTTCTGCTGCTTCGTTCGATCTCTACGCAGATTCGATCGACAGATCGACTCGATCTGAGCAGCTCCACGATTCCTGTCCCGCTAATGCGGCTGTCCGGCGGAGACGACGCCGTCGTCGGTTGCTAAGGAGAGCGATGTCGCCGTCCAGTGAAGCCGCTGCTCCTATCGTACCTAGTTCCTCCTCCAGCTGTCGCCACAGGCCCTAAGTGAGGTCGTTCTCCTTCTCAGACGCTCCCTGTCGCTGTGTCATCGGCGTCTGCTGCTCCCTACCGCTGCTGTCCGTCGATTCCTGCTGCATGTCGCCGCTTCTTGCTGCTTGTTGCGTTTTTTTTTTCTGTTGTTCCCTGACCGCAGGAGTCTTGCTTTGGGGCTGCTCTCTCCTCTTCGATCTCTCTTCCCGATCGACACCCGTAGGATGAGGATTTGTCTGATTTGAGATCGTTGTCTCTCCGATGGGTGATCCATCTGACCACTCCGCTGCTTCCCCAGGGGGTGTTCTCTCCGGTACCTCTGTCGATACTCCTCAGAGTCATGTCCAGTCTGGCTCCGGTGTTCTCTCTGGTACCTCTGCCGATACTCTTCGAAGTCATGGCCATTCTGGCTCGTTGAAGATTACCACTGTTACCTTGGATGGCACAAACTATCTGGAATGGTCCAGGGCAGCCCAACATGCTATTCGCAGTCACCAGCTATACAGACATCTTGATGGTACCAGTATTGAGCCACCACGTACCGATTCCTCATGGAGAAAATGGGATGTGGACAATTCCTTGGTTGTCTCGTGGTTACTTGACTCGATTTCCCCTCATGTGTATCGCAGTTATATATTGTTGGACTCCGCATATGATATTTGGACCCGGGCTCGTGATACCTACTCTCAGGCCGGCAACTCGATGCAAGTGTATGAGCTCACTCGCCGTGTTCTGGAGATGAAGCAGGGTACTATAGCTATTTTTGCCTACTATTCTGTGTTTAAGCGTCTATCTCAGGAGCTGGATTTCTTCAACGCCTTTACTGCTGCTTGTACTGCTGATGCGCAGGCCCTTCAGAAAGAGAGATCGATTCCGGGTTCACGTCTTCCTTATGGGCCTCAACCTTGAGTTTGACGTTGTTCGCTTGCATGCCCTTCATCGCGAGCCTCTTCCCTCTCTTCGGGAGGCCTTCAGCATGCTCCTCAGTGATGAGAATCGTCGTCACACCCTTGGTCCCGCTACTGATCACTCTGCGCTCGCTGAGGATTCTCGCGGTTCTCCTACTCTTTGCAACCATTGTGGGAAGAAGGGTCATACCAAAGACTCTTGCTTTCGTCTCCACCCGCACCTTTCCCCTGCTGGTCGGGGTTCTAGTGCCCGTGGTAGAGGTGGGTACCGTGGTGGTGGCCATCAATCTGGTGATCGCACTCAATATTCTGCGCACTCTACTGAGGTTGTGGAGGACATCTCTGGCGGCTTGTCGACTGTCGAGTTAGAGGCTTTCCTCCGTATGTTGCGCTGCCAGACCGACTCTACTACTGCTGGATCTCATGCTGATGTTGCTACTTCAGGTCTGTCCAGTGCTCATGCTGTGTCTTCTTCACCTTCCGAGTGGATTATCGACTCGGGTGCAACAGATCATATGACTGGTTTTGCCTCAGGTTTTACCTTCTATACCCCTCTTTCTGGTCGTGATAAGGTTATTGCTGCTAATGGCTCTCTCTGCCATTGCTGGTAAAGGGACTGCTGTTCTCCCAATCTATCATTGTCGTCGGTTTTGCATGTCCTGTCTTTTCCTCGCAATCTGCTTTCCATTAGTCACTTGACTGCCTCGTTAAACTGCTCTGTAATATTTTTTCCGGATGCTTGTGTGTTTTAGGATCTGGATACGAGGCGAACGCTTGGCAGTGGTAGGAACGTTGGCGGACTGTACTTGCTGAACCAGACCTCTCCCAGTGCTCTCTTATCCACCAGATCTCCGACTCTCCATGACATCCGGCGCTGGCACCATCGTCTTGGCCACCCTTCTGCTTTATATCTTACTAAAATGTTTCCTATTTTTCGTCATTTAATTCAATCGTTCTCTTGTGATGCATGTGAACAATCTAAACATGTTCGTCGGAATATTAGTCATCTGTCTGTTCCTAGTTTATTTTCATTTGATGTTATTCATTCTGGTGTATGGGGTCCTTCCCCGGTAGTATCTTTATCTGGCTACAAATGGTTTGTTATGTTTATCGATTGTCACTCTCGCACTACGTGGTTTTATCTCCTCAAAAAGAAAAGTGACGTGCTTCCTTCTTTTCAGTCCTTTCATAAAATGGTGGCCCAAAAGTTTGGCGGTACAATTCGTATGTTTCGTAGTGATAATGGTGGGGAACATGATGACCGTCGTGCGTTTGGCGCATATCTTGCCGATAATGGCATTATATATCAAACTACCTGTGTCCACACTTCCACTCAAAATGGGGTAGCCGAACGAAAAAATAGGCACTTGCTGGAGGTGGCTCGGTGCTTACTCCTTGTTATGCACCTTCCCAAATCCTACTAGGGTGATGCCGTTCTCACGGCTGCTCATCTCATCAACCGTCTTCCGTCTCGCACCCTCTCCTATGATGCGCCTCTCTCCTGTCTTGCCAAGAATCACATCGTCCATACCTCTCATCTTTCCCCTCGTATCTTTGGCTCTGTCTGTTTTGACCACGTTCATACCCCGCATCGGGATAAATTGGATGCACGTTCCCTCCGATGTGTTTTTGTTGGGTACTCTCCCACTACCAAAGGGTATCGGTGTTATCACCCTCCGACTCGTCGCTACTATTGCACTGTTGATGTTACATTTCGTGAGGGGGAGTCGCACTTTGGTCCCCGTCAGGGGGAGACGAGTAGTAACAGTGACGAGACCATCGCCTCTCCTCTTCCAATTGTTGCCACTCCTCATCTTTCTCCTTCCCATAGTCCGTCTACTGCTCCTGTTCCTTCCATCTCCGCTCCTCCTACATTATACACATACTCCCGTCGTCCCAGGACTGTTGAGCAAGTGTAGACTGTGGATGTTCCGCCAGTGCCGGTGACTGTTTCCGCTCCAGATTCAGAGGATGAACTCCATGTTCCTCTTGCTCGTCTTTTTGGTAAAAAGGGTGGCACCAAACACCCTATTGCCAACTACATTTGTTATCCTCACCTCTCTCAGGACTATAAAGTATTAATCTCAACCCTTTCATCTATTATGATTCCTAAGACATTGCAGGAGGCTGTTCAGATACCTGAGTGGAAACAGACAATGGAGGAGGAACTGTGTGCCTTGGAAAAAAATGAAACATGGCGGCTTGCTAGTCTTCCTCCTGGGAAGCGAACGGTTGGGTCCCGGTGGATCTTCACGGTTAAACAGAATCAAGATGGGGTGGTGGAGCGGTACAAAGCTCGCTTGGTGGCTCAAGGGTATACCCAGGCTCAAGGCATTGACTACCAAGAGACTTTTGCCCCTGTTGCTAAGATGAACTCAATTTGTGTGCTTCTCTCTTGTGCTTCCAGTCGTGGATGGGAGCTACAACAACTTGATGTCAAGAATGCATTCTTACATGGTGATCTGGAAGAAGAGGTTTACATGAATATTCCCCCAGGCTTCGTTACTGAAGGATCCAGTGAGAAGGTCTGTCGTCTGCAGAAATCCTTGTATGGCCTAAAACAGTCTCCGAGAGCGTGGTTTGGACGTTTTAACAAGACCATGCTTCAACTGGGCTACACTCAAGGACATGCTGATCATACTCTCTTTATCAAGAGGAGTGCAGGTTTCTATTCTTATTGTATATGTGGATGATATCATCATTACTTGTGATGACCTGGAGGAGATTATTCACTTGAAGAAACAACTGAGTGAGGAATTTGAAGTCAAGGATCTGGGGAGGCTGAAATACTTCTTGGGAATTGAAGTAGTGAGGTCTCAACGAGGGATCTTCATCTCTCAGAGGAAGTATACCCTTGATCTTCTGGATGAGACTGGGATGCTAGGGTGTGCTCCCGTGGATACTTCAATTGAAGCTAATCATAAGATTGATGCAGATATTAGTGGGGAGAAAGTTGATGCTTCGAAATACCAACGTTTGGTTGACAGGCTCATATATTTATCTCATAGTCGCCCTGATATTACATACGTTGTAGGGGTCCTAAGCAGATTTATGCACTCACCCTCTGTTCGACATCAGCAGGCTGCAGTCAGAGTATTACGATACCTCAAGAAGACACTTGGACGAGGGATTTTGTTCAAAGCTAACCAAGCATTGGAGATTGAGGTGTTTAATGATGCTGATTGGGCCGGTAGTCAAGATGATAGAAAGTCTACCACCGGATATTGCTCGTTTGTAGGAGGGAACCTGGTTTCATGGAAGAGCAAGAAGCAAAATGCTGTTGCTCGCTCAAGTGCTGAAGCAGAATATAGGGCTATGGAACAAGGAGTGTGTGCGGGATTGTGGTTGAAGACTATTCTTCAAGATATGGGCCTCCAGGTGAACAAACTAGTTACTGTCTACTGCGACAACAAGGCTTCCATCAGTATCGCGCACAATCCTGTACAACATGACAGAACAAAACATGTTGAAGTTGACAGACATTTCATTAAAGATCATCTTGACAAGGGGAACATTTGTACTCCTTTTGTAAGCTCATATGATCAATTAGCCAATGTTTTCACCAAGGGATTAAGCAGTGACAACTTCCAGAACAATACTGACAAGTTGGGAATGATCAATATATATTCCCAACTTGAGGGGGAGAGTTGAGATTATTAATTTCGTATTATTATATTAGTCTATTTGTATGTACGAGGGTTTAGTCCCACATCGTGAGTCAGGTTGTAAGTGTCAATGTTTTCCCTATATATTATGCCCTATATGGATGAATACAATCAATCAAGTATTTTTCCCTCCTTTCTACTTCCACCTCCTGATATTCTTCCAATTGCACCTGCACCACAACACCGTCAAATGGACTTTGACTTAAAGCAATTCATGGAATTAAAACACCAACCTTTATCAGAGGCTTGTCTCCCTTAAAGACTGAAGATTGGATTCTCCGCTTAGAAACAATTTTTCAAGTGATGCGCTGTCCGGAGGATCGAAAAGTTGAGTTAGCCTCATTTTTATTGAAAGGCGCAGCAAAGCGATGGTCGGATAATATAGTCGCTAAGAAGTATGTCGGGCATGACTTCGTGACGTGGACCAACTTTCTTCAGAATTTTACAAACTGGTTTGTGCCACGATTTGAGAAAAGAGTATTGCATGACCAATTCCTACGACTCGTTCAAGGGACAAAGTCAGTTTTGCAATATGAGGCTGAATTCTCCAAATTGGCATATTATGCCGATTCTCTTGTAACCTCGGAAGAAGATCGTTGCCGAAAATTTCAACAAGGACTGCAAGATGATATTCGAAATTTACTAGTCCCTCTAGATATCTTAGAGTACGGTAAATTGGTTGAAAGAGCGCGACTAGTGGAGATTTATCAAGAAAAATCTCAGAAGCGTCGAGATAGCGGAAAAAGGAAAATGCCAGAAACCTCAAGTCAGGAGGAAACTCAAAGCAAAGATGCTCAAACAGTTCAAATTGGCCCATCTACCAGCACTGCATCCCAAGTAACCACGACGAAGTGTGCAAAATGTGGTCGTAGGCATCATGGAGAGTGTTTAGTTGGAGTTTGTTATTATTGCCGTCAGCCAGGACATACAAAGAGAAATTGTCCAAAACTCCTAAATAAGGAAATCAACTCTCAAGGACCACCACTTTTTCCTCCACCTCAAGTATACCTAATGCAAGCTGAGTCGTTAGCATCAGCGCCTACTCCTACACCGCTCCCTGCTCCAGCTCCTCCTACAGAAGTTCCTGAAGAACGAATGATACAACCGCGAGCGTTCAATTTAGAACCATATCACAAGAAATAAATGTAATAAATAACTAGTTGTTATTCTTAAACATATATGTATATTACTAACCGTTTACTTTCGTTTAAAGTTATCAACTTTCAATCTATGAGTTTTTCGAGGACGAAAATTCTTTTAAGGAGGAAAGAATTGTGACGATCCACATTTCGCGCAACAAAATATATTTTAAATTTTTCCCCGGTGATGAGAATGCAAGGCAATGCGAATTTTACGTAATGATTTTTTGCGTATTTCCTTTATTTATTAATACATTTTTAGCCATTTATGTTGGGGATGCTATTATGTGATAGCTTATTTTTTTATTTTTTTATCTGTCACAAATAATTTATTCATAAATAGTGGGCTGCTGGTATTATCTTGTGGGTTGTTGGTATCATTTTGTGGGCTGATGTGGTGTTAGCATGTGTGAATGCCATGTGGAGGAAGTTGGCTTGGCTGAATTGGCTTGTGGTTTGACACTTGGTCGGTTTGTGTTGTTGGCAGGAGATTTTTGTTAGCCTATGCACTTGACATTGGGCTTCCTGATGGAGGTGAGTGGTGAGCTTAAGAAACCAACATCTGGAATAGACTTGACCCCTTGCTGCCGCTGGCCGCTTACTGTGCTGTTTAAAAAGAGCCCGAGCCCCTGCACTATTTCCGCATTCCGTCTCCTGTCCCGTGCGCTCTTCCTCTCATCTGTTACTCTCGACGATTGCCGCCACTTCTTCTTCTCCTTCTTTCTATGCTTTTCCTCTTCCCTGGCTACTTCTCTTGGTAGCTACTGCTGCCTGCAGAGCTTCTCTGTCGCTGGTTTGCTGCCTGTGAGCTGCTGCTGTTGGTTTAGGGTTTGCTGCCTTGTGCTCTCAGCTGCCAGTTTTGGAGCTGCTGCTGCTACCTCTTGTGCTGCTGCTCCTTGTGCCGCTGTTTTAAGGTTGCCTGACCACTGGTTTTGAGTTTCTGCCACTGCTACTGCACGTCTCCTCTGCCTCCTACCTCTTTCAGTGCTTTCATTGGAGAGTTAGGAAAGATCTCGCCATACTTCAGCGATCCGAGAAGGATCGGTTGCGCAGCGAGTTTCTTCCTCCCTCTCCCACTGTAAGAATGTCTCTTTCCCCTTAATTTCTGTCACCTTGCTGATTTTGGAAATTGAACTGGATTTGTGGGCTGGTTGTGCTATTTTATGAGCATTTATGCTGATTTTGGGGACTGGATTAAGTAAGATCGTACTTTATTATATTTTTGCGCTTTTATATTATTGGCGGCACTATTGGAGGCTGAAATTTCATTGGCAGCCTGGCTTGGGGGCTGATTTTTGTGCCTGTCAGTCTTAGTTGAAAGCTGATTTAGTGTGGATTATGTCTTAATAATTTTTACGATTTCTTAAAAATTTACTTTCATATTTGGACGGTTTTCAAACTCCTTTTTACTAAACCTTTTTTACTTCTACGCTACGCATAATTAGTGACACAACTCAAATAAAGTATGTGTTATTCCAGTGGTTTCCTAGGCCAAGAAATAAGAGGATGGCGTCACACGGTCAACGTGGCAATGAAGCTGAGAAGGATAAAGGGAAGGCTGTAGTGAGTATTTTATTTTTTGAAATTATGTTTATTCAAGTATTTTCATATTCCTATTTTATTTTAAGATAAACTGCCTGTGCATATGAGTTTAAACTCAATGATATATCACTATACAGTAAATGGGGGCGAGGGAAAATGAAAGCAATACAACTTTCTGAGGGGAATTTTATATTAAAACACTTGTTTTCAATTTCATTAAGAAAAGAATAATAAAAACTCTGCATAAGGAAATGTGAGGGTTTCAAATCCTTAAGTGTATTTACCAGTAGGGGTGAACCTATACTTTTGCCCTTAAGTGGGTGGGGCCCAATTCAAGTTTGCATACCCAAGCATTTTCTATTTTATGTAACTAAATTTAAGGGGCAGATCAAGAATTAGCATTGAAAGGGAAGGGTACGAATATTATAGTTTATTGAAATGCATATTGTTATTTTCCCCTTGCTTGCATGTATAACTGATTCACGAAATACTATTCTCACCTAGTCATGTTTTTATGACTAACCCATTGTGGACAATATTTTTAGGAAAAAGGAGCTTCTCCCAGTGCACCCCGAAGGGTTCCCCTCGCCGAAGAAGAGAAACGAAAACGTGCTGAAGATCTGGCCAAGGTATGGTTAAAGATCTTTATCGGAATTGAAAAAGCACAAAAATGTCATCGAGCCACTTGTACCGATTATTCCTGTGAATATTGTAATGAGTATGGCTAATACTCGTTTAATTTGTAAAACCTTGTGTATAAATAAATCAAATGAATAAAATCTGGTGTTTATGTTCTTTGTACTGTGGATCTGTGTGTGATTCATTAACTGCGACCTTTTTATTGGAAACTAAGTCCGATTCTCGAATCAATTGGGAAGCCCGGAATAAGGGTCTTCACATGCTATGTCTCCTTCAAATACTGCTTGGGAGGCTAATAATAATAACAATTTTTTCTTGGAAGAACAAGTGGATTATGTTGCGAATCCACCTCGACCGTCCGCAAATTTGGGTAACAACACGTTTGAAACACTTATAACCCAAATTTGAGGAATCACCCGAATTTCCCTTGGAGCAATCCGGGGAATGCGGTCCGCCCTCCAAATGCTTTTCCACCTGGTTTTCTACCCCCTGCACCTCATGCACCATCTTTTGAAGAAAACTTTTCTAAATATGTTGCTAATACTGACGCTACTTTGCGAAATTTAACCGGTTCTCTACGAAATGTTGAAAATCAGATCGGGTAGCTTGCCAAGTTTTTAAATGAACGCCAACCTAGAACCTTACCAGGAAACACGGAGGCAAACCCGCGCGACACGGATAACGCTATCACTCTTAGAAGCGGCAAAAAAGTATGTGCACCCACACCCGAAAAAGAAAACAAAGATTTTGAAAATCCTTCTTCTCCCCCTCCTCCTCCTCCTTCCTCCTTTGTTTCTAAAACATCTCTTCCATATCCTTCTGTCCTAAAAAATCAAAATGATGAAAATTATAACAAGTTTTTAGAAGTTTTCAAGCAAATCCAAATCAACTTACCATTTTGTGAAGTTATTTCGCAAATGCCAAAATATGCTAAGTATCTAAAAGATTTGCTCTCTAATAAGAAAAAGCTAGAAGAATTTTCTCGTGTTACGCTGAATGCCGAATGCTCGGCTATTTTACTTAACAAGTTACCGAAAAAATTAAACGATCCAGGAACTTTCTCTATCTCGTACCTCTTCGGTGATTTGTTAGTAAAACATGCATTGGCGGAGCTAGGAGCGAACATTAATCTAATGCCTTACTCATTATTCAAAAAGCTAAGATTAGGTACGCCAAGTCCGACTTGGATGAGTATTCAGCTTGCTGATCGTTCTATAAAATATCTTATGGGTATTATTGAAGACGTTTTGGTTAAAGTTGATTTCGTTATTTTAGATATCGAGGAAGACGCCGAGATTCCCCTTATCCTTGGTCGTCCTTTCTTAGCCATCTCTCGGGTTATTATCGATGTTAGTAACGGAAAACTTTTGCTTAGAGTTGATGACGAGGAAGTCACTATTATGATTAATTCTTCTTTAAAAAACTCTCTTTCTAACGATGATGCGATTTATTATCTAGAAACTTTACCGAAGAACATTCAAGTATGAATTTCATCACCCCCTCTGAGGATACTCTTGAAATTCTAAATACTTTATCAATTGATGATGCTATTCCAAACTCTCCATGTTTTGAAAATTTTGAGAAAGAGAAAAATATTTTATCTATCTCTTATGAAAATCTTTCGAAACTAGAATTAAAACAACTACCCGAACATTTGAAGTATGTTTTTCTAGAATCTAATTCTCAACTTCCCGTAATTGTTTCTGCTTCTCTTTCTGTTTTTCAAAGTGATAAATTAATCGAAGTTTTAAGAGATCACCGCCACGCCATCACTTGGCAAATATCCGATATTCGCGGAATTAGTACACAATTTTGTACTCATAAAATCTTTTTGGAAGATAATTCGCGTCGTTCTATTTGTAACAACCCTACTTAAAATTTTATAATCATATATATATATATATATATATATATATATATTTGATTAGGCTTCTAGCCGCACCCCAACCCCTCCTCTGTTAAATCCCGAGCAGCCCCCCCCCCCGATTTAATCCCGATTCCGCTCGGCTAGGGCTCCCGCAGCCCCGTCTCCCGCACGCCTCTCCGTCTCCCGTTCGGTGCTCCAGCGTGCACTTTTCGCCTCCCTGCTCATCGGCGTCTCCTCCTCCAGACGTGGCCGCCGCCTCTTGCGCCTCCTTCCTGTTAGAAGCCTTCCTCCTGCGCCTCCTCCTGCAGTGGCCGTCGATGCTCCCTCCTGCAAGCCGCCGGCAACTCTTCCTCTTCCCCTTCCAAGGTCGGCAACAACCTCTTCAAGGGACGTCACCAGTTTCTGCTCCCCTCTAGCGGCCGGCAACCGCTCTCCCTCGTCGTTTTGGCCATTGATTTCGGGAGGAAAAATCTAGAGTTTTCTTCCCTCTCCTCCTCGAGCCCGGATCTGAGTTCCTTGGGTAAAAACTCCTCTCTTACTTCCTTATTTCAGAATTTTGCCTTGATTATTTGGGATTTTTGCTCTCCAATTAGCATTTTCAGATTTTTGTGCTTCCTAATCGCCAAATCCTTAGGCTTTCGTGCTCCCTGGCGCCATTCGTCGCACCAATTGGCGGGATCTCTTGGAGACCCTTCCGAATTAGGGTTTCCCTAGCCTAAAGCGCCGCCAAATCTCCGGTTTCCGCGTTGTAATTCCTTCTCCCCTCACTTTTGAGGGAGGTAATTCGCTAACCCTCTATTGTTGCGTTGTGCTATTAGCAAATATTTGTGCAAGCGTAGAGAACTTTGCTAAGTCGAATATTATAAATATTGATCTTGAACAGGTTCAATAGAGCTTTTGCTTGCGCCGCTTAGCCGCCGCCATCAGATTCGACCTCATTTAAGGCAAGTAGAGATCTCTCTCTTGCAAACATTGATCTTAGACTACCTTGCTTGTTTTTATGAATTTATGAATTCATTCTTGAATACATGTTTCGTCAAATAAATTTAGATCTTGAATGCCTAAATTGACTGGTTAATAGATTGGGGTATCACGTGTTTAAAATAACACGAGTTGTGAATGTGAATGATGGTTATTTGGATATTCACGTAGATGAATTTTGTCTCATTCGATGGATAATTAGAAGACTAGTAGGTTTTCGAGCACGATTATTAATTAATTTGAAAGATAATTATTAAGATTCCCTTGCTAGCGATTGAATGATTGGTGTTTGATGTCTTGTTCGTATCGACCACATATGTTACTTGGAAGATATTTGTGTCAAAACAATGGTTTATTGAAATGAGTACTGGTTATCTCAGAATCGATGCATGTCAAACTTGCTCCTGCGCATTTTGCTTGAATAATCTTCTTGTTAATAAATCCTTAGCCTCTCGGACTCGCAAGATTCAAAACTCTCTATTTTGGGTGTCATCAGCTCCTCTTGCTCCTGAGGTATACTTGAACACAAGACTTGGTTAAATAACGTTCTATAACTTGATTCCTCCCGTTTCACGTTTGTAAAATCTGCTCTTGTATATCTGAATCAGTATTTGGTTATATATCTTGATATGCTAGAATCACTCAATCATGAATTATATCATTAATGACACAAGTAAACAATTGAACAGTAGGGTTCTAACTGATGCAAACTCCTCGACTTGGGTTCCCTCTTAAATCCCTAACGGGAACAAAGGACCGGTCATAGCTAGCATGAACTCCCTGGCTCAAGGGTGAGGGCTCGCAAGAGCCACCCCTTAGAGTTCACGGGCAGTAATCCTGAATCTCTGGCAAGTCTTGAATTTGAACTTCAATCCGTCTGAATCATGAATCATGTGCGTCAAACAAGAATACATACACTTTCACTATTACAACTTATGTTATTACATGATCATCTATGCATGCTATACTTCGGAGTAGCCTAATAATTCTAGTTATTTCTGCTTGTCTCACTTGATTGCCTGCCTTATTAGCTTTGCTTCATGAAAAACGGTACATATATATTCTGTTTCCCCTGCTCGTATTTTATTTTGCTTTGCTCTTGTGTATTTCAATGTTTTGAGGCTTTTCCTTCTTGTTTTGGAATTTGCCTTAGCGTTCGTGCCTGTGCCGCCTGCTTCCTGAGCCGTCTGCGTCAAGCTTCAGGTTTTGTGTTTATGTTTCATTTCTTTTACTGTTGGATATTTTTGTTATGTAATAATTACGATCAGCCATTTTCTCCTATTTCATGGACAATTATTAGGCTAAATCATATATGTACTAGAATTTGACATGATTTGCATGTTCATTTCTCTGAATTGCCATTGCATTTCGATTTGTATCAGAACTTGTATCATAAGTTGTTTTTGGAAAATGCATGTGCACCTGTTTCAAACTATCATATTTTAAAGCTTCCGCAATAAATCAATCTATTTTACTTAAAAGTAACTATTTTAAAACTATTTGTAGTACTTCTGCTTCCGCCTTAGAAGACATGGATTTCTTTTCACCCATGCCTGTGGCATCACGGCCTGCCCCGAAGCGCACTCTGACTTTTATTGAGACGTGTCGTGACACTATTCAACCTCAACGCCGGTTTAATCCGAATATGAAAGAAGTAATTAAGGCGGAGGTTATTAAGTTACTCGACGCTGAAATTATTTATCCAATATCCGATAATTCGTGGGTTAGTCCCGTTCAGGTGGTACCTAAAAAAAGGAGGAATCATGGTTGTTTTTAACGATAATAATGAACCCTACTCGCACCGTAACGGGTTGGCGCATGTGTATCGATTATAGAAAATTAAATGACACCACTTGGAAAGATCACTTTCCTCTTCCGTTTATGGATCAAATCTTAGAACGTCTTTCCGGACATGATTTTTATTGCTTTCTCGATGGTCTTTTGGGTTATTTTCAAATACCCATCACTCCCGAAGACCAAGAGAAAACTATTTTCACATGTCCTTTCAGAACTTTCGCTTATAGTAGAATGCAAATACGATCAAGAAGGAAATTGCGCGGATTAACGGAAAACGGATACAATCCGGAGCAAGCACCAGCCAACTCTAGGAAGCTGGTTCCTCCAAGGAGCCTTCTCTCAAATGAGAACCAAAGACAATAGATCCAAAGATACCCTAACTCCCAAAACCACCTCCTTATATAGGGAGGGGGGCTCACATCAAACCTAATACAATAATAATAAAATAAGAGGGCGCGTGCGTGTAACAATATATCCCGTCAGAAAAGCGACTTTGACCCCAAGGTTGGAGCGCCGCCCGTCGGTCAGTAGTGATATGCTCGCGGCTGGGATGCCGTCGAGGTGCCCGGGGCGCCGTCCGGTAGTCCATCCGAGAGCAGCAGGGTGACAAAGTCGGCGGCGGAGAGCGCTGCCACATCGTCGCTGATGAGGACTCGACATTCCTTCACCGAGCACTCATGACCAGGAGAGTAGGGGTGCTTGCAGCGGAAGCACAGACCATTGCTCCGTAAGTCATTGTACTCCTGGTTGCCAGGTGGTGGGTAGGGACAGGCCGGTTGTTGCGAGAACCCATCATTGGTGGCCGGGGTAGAGGAGGTGGCAGAGGTGTAGGTTTAGGATGGGTCGAGAAATATGGGTGGGAAGGATGTCGAGAGGGAGGTGATGGGGAAGGAATGTCGCCGGACGTCGCGAGGAATTCCGCCTCCACCAGGGGGGAAAGGTCAATGGCTTGGTGAACCCTTAACGGTTGTAGAGTGCGGAGACGGGAGCGGAAGTGGGGTTGCAAGCCGTTCATGAAGAAACCTAAGTAATGCTCTGGGGGAAGACCGGGGACATGGGTGACTAATTTCACGAAGGCATCAATGTACGAGTCAATGGAGCCGGTGTGACGGACCCCGCAAAGTCGCTCGATCATGGGGCCGGAGTAGCGGGCGTCATATCGCAGAATGAGGGCCTTAGAGAGAGCTGGCTAGGTGACGTCGGGAGAGGTCTGGCGGAGCCAACGGACCAAATGGAGGGCCGACCCTTCCATGCCGATAAGTGCGGTGGAGACCCGTTGTGTCGGAGCCGTCTGGTGAATGTCGAAGAACTGTTCGGTGAGGGCAATCCACCCGAGGGGGTCAGACCCGTTGAAGGTGGGCATGTCAGGTCCACGATACGGTGGAGTAGGCACTTCCACCACTGCGGAAGTATCGGGAAGCACGGCGCTGGGGGATCCCACAACAGAGGCGGTAGAGGGCCCGGAGTGCTGGGTGGGCTGCAATTTCTGGAGAATGGTCAGAATCGAGGTGAACTGCTCGGTTTGTACCTCGAGACGAGAGTTGATGGTGGAGAGAGAGTGTTCGAGGGCTTCCACGCGGGATTCCATCTGGCTCTTTGGCATATGAGGACGATTGCGCCGAGCTGGAGGTTGGCAAGAGAGTGCTGAAGTCGGGGAAGGGCCGCTAGCAGCGGACGATTGCTGCAGAAGAGCAGGCAGCGGCGGAAGGAACTGGATTGGCGGAGGAATGACGCTGGCGCTGTGGATGGTTGCGAGCGGAGCGGTGGATAGGGCGGATCCGGATGCTGGTTGGTCGAACGGATTCATAACCATTGATCTGGGCGCTAGTAGGATCGGTCGATTCGATCGATTAGTGTGGCAGATTGATCGGTGCGGCTGATCGAGAAGGGTCGCGGACGCTATCGAACAATTCGATAGACCGGAGCGGCAGACCAGAGCGGCAAAACGAGTGGTGGCGCTGGATGCGGACGATGCGGGTTCACACGAGCCTGGACGACGGGGGACGAAGCACCGGCGGCAAGTGCAGCGGGCGGTGAGGCAGGATCGGACCAAATAATACGATCAAGAAGGAAATTGCGTGGATTAAAGGAAAACAGATACAATCCGGAGCAAGCTCCGGCCAACTCTAGGAGGCTGGTTCCTCCAAGGAGCCTTCACTCAAATGAGAGCCAAAGACAATAGATCCAAAGATACCCTAACTCCCAAAATCACCTCCTTATATAGTGGTGGGGGGGGGGGGGGGGGGGGGGGCTCACATCAAACCTAATACAATAATAATAAAATAAGAGTGCGCGTAACAAATGTCTTTCGGTTTATGTAACACGCCGGCTACATTTCAAAAATGTATGTTAGCTATTTTTGATGAACTCGTAGGGCAACGTAATGGAAGATTTTATGGACGACTTTTCGGTCTTTGGTGACAATTTTGATTTTTGCTTAAACAACTTAAAAAAAGTTTCTAAAAGTTGTGAAGAGACTAACCTTGTCCTAAACTGGGAAAAATGTCATTTTATGGTTAAGGAAGGGTTAGTTCTAGGTCACAAGGTTTCTAGCAAAGGAATCGAAGTTGATCGCGCTAAAATTGAAATAATCGAAAATCTTCCTCCCTCTTCCACGGTTAAAGCGATTAGAAGTTTTCTCGGTCATGCTGACTTTTATCGTCGTTTTATTAAAGACTTTTCTAAAATCACTTAGCCGTTGACTCGTCTACTCGAAAAAGATGTTCAATTTCTTTTTGATTCTGATTGTCTTTCTGCATTTTCTATTATTAAGGACAAGCTTATTCATTTGCCTATTTTAGTTGCTCCTGATTGGAGTCTGTCTTTTGAACTTATGTGTGATGCTAGTAATTATGTTGTTGAGGTTGTTTTAGGACAGCGTATTAATAAACATTTTCATCCTATTTATTATGCTAGTAAGACTTTAAACTCTGCTCAAGCGAATTATTGCACTACAGAGAAGGAACTTTTAGCTATAATTTTTTGCTTTCGATAAATTTCGTTCGAATTTAATTTTATCTAAAGTAGTAGTATTTACCGATCATTCCGCGCTTCGTTATTTACTCGCCAAGCACGATGCCAAACCACGATTAATCAGGTGGATTTTGCTCCTTTAAGAGTTCGATATGGAGATCAAGGAAAAAAAGGGTGCGGAGAACCTAGCTGCTGATCACCTATCCAGACTGGAAAGCCCGGATGCTGTTGAAGAGATTGACGATGCATTTCCGGAAGAGCACCTTCTTTCTTTGGCTAAGGTAAATTCTCTCCCTACCCCTTGGTTCGCAATTTTTGCTAATTATCTTGTAGGAAAGGTAATCCCAAAGTCCTTTTTAGCTCAACAGAAGAAGAAATTCTTCTCTGATCTGAAATTTTATTTTTGGGAGGACCCTTTCATCTTCCGAATTTGTGCGGACCAAGTGGTAAGGAGGTGTGTCTCCCAAGAAGAAGGTCTGCAAATTTTGAAGCACTGTCATGAAGGACCAACCGGAGGCCATTATCAAGCAAGCCAGACTGCAAGGAAAGTTCTAAAGGTGGGCTTCTATTGGCCAACTCTCTTGAAAGTTGCGCACCAATTTGTAAGTTCTTGCGATGCTTGCCAACGAACAGGTAATATCTCTGCCAAATCTGAAATGCCTCAACATTATTTTCTTGAATGCGAAATATTCGATTTATGGGGAATTGATTTTGTCGGTCCTCTTTCTCTTTCTTTCGGAAATCATTTTATTTTGGTCGCTGTCGATTATGTTTCTAGGTGGGCGGAAGCCGAAGCTTTTCCAAAAAATGATGCTAGAGTCGTCTTAGGATTTTTAAAGAAATTGTTTTCTCGATTTGGTACTCCACGGGCTTTAATTAGCGATCGGGGATCTCATTTCTGTATGCTCAACTTAATGAATTACTTGCACGTTACGGCGTCACACATAAGTTATCCACCGCTTATCACCCCCAAGCTAATGGCCAAGTTGAAGTAGTGAATAGGGAACTTAAAAGAATTTTGGAAAAAAACGTTTCTGCGAATAGAAAAGATTGGTCTATTAAGATAGATGATGCGCTTTGGGCTTATCGCACAACGTACAAAACCGTCATTGGTTGTACGTCATATCGCCTAGTTTATGGCAAACTATGTCATCTGTCGGTTGAGTTAGAGCATCGTGCCTACTGGGCACTAAAATTTTTGAACTTAGATCCTACGTTATCTGCTGAGTTAAGACGGTTTCAGCTAAACGAGTTAGATGAGTGGAGAGTGAACGCGTATGAGAGTAATTTTCTATATAAAGAAAAAAGTAAAATTATATCACGATCAACGTCTTAAACACCCAAAAAATTTTAAGCCGGGTGATCTTGTTCTTTTGTATAATTCACGAATGAGACTTTTTCCGGGCAAACTAAAATCTCGGTGGTCCGGCCCCTTCGTTGTTAAGGAGGTTTGGTCATACGGGACAGTGATTTTATCACACCCGGAAAAAGACGAGTTTAAGGTTAATGGCCACCGCATGAAGTTGTACTATCCCGGCGAGGAGTTGGAGCGCGACAAAGTTTCTTTTCATCTTCCTAATGTTTAATTTGCTTTTCTATTTTTGTTCATTTTAGCATATTTAATTAGTCTCTTTTCCTTCTTTTCCTTTTATTTTTCTTCTTACACATCGAGGGCAATGTTTCCTTCAAGTTTGGGGGACATGTTGGTCTCTTTGCTTTTTTTTTTGAAAAAAAAACAAAAAAAGATAATATCCAAAATTCAAAAAAAAAAACCCTAAAAAAATCGTTAGTAATTTGAGTTAAATTGTGCTTAGTCTTTAGTACCCCACGACTTAGTGTTTTCTTTTTTTTAGTCATTTGTGTACTTGCTTAACTAGACAGATTTTTCTAATTTTCACTTTGGCTATGTTTTACGAGTAATATGTTGACTCGTGCAGTGTTTCTAATTAGATGTAGCATGTATTTATGAAAAATCTATTGAAAATGTACACTTTTTCATGATTTTATTTTTATGTTTTTCACTTATATAAATTATATCATCCCTTGTTTTCTTCTTTTTAAAAAAATCTTTGTAATGTTGACTTATGTTAAGTGTAGTAAATGCGAACCAACCTAGACGTTTATTATTTTCATTTTCATGAAAAGTTAAGTTTCTTTATTTTCTACCTAGTACTTGCACCTTTTGAATCTTTCAAAGGTTTGTTCTAGATAGACTTAGGAGCATAAAAATGACTGAGGCCATCTCTTGAATCGTTTGAGCTTTTGCATTCCGAACCATAAGATTTTAACCGTTGCTAGCCACCTTGAGCTTTTCCCCACTCTTTATGTTGCCCCACTTATTGTTCACCAAAGCTATCTAGCCTACCTATGTTGCACATTCAAAATTTTGAGTTTTATATGATACTAGTGTGTGCTTTCTTTTTGTGAAAATGGGGGAGTTTTATATCATTATCACTGTTGCAAAAAAAATTGATGAGAAAAATGGAAAAATTGAAATGATATTGAAGAATGTATTTCTTAGCTCTAACTTTTTATTTCAAAATTATTTGGGGTGCCATGCGGGTTTATCTTGCTAGCATTCATGTTTTTGCAAAACTCTTATTTATGTTTTAAGTGTGCATTAACTCTTCACGTTTATCTTTTGATATCCGCACCTTAAACCCTAGCCTAAAAAGTTATGCCTAATGAAGTCGTTTTGATTCATGATCCTAGGTATATTTTTAGCAAGATAGCGAAAAAGTAGATTGGGTAAGCCTTTAGGTAGGAGTTTGGACATTTGATTTAGATTGAGGTGGTTATAAAATGCCTCTTATATTTCAGTAGCAACTCAATGCCTTTTTCATTCGTCTCATTACTTGGTTTTTAGTCTTGCTAAAACTTAGGATGATTTATATCTTTATGTTAGTGAAATCTATGAAAATTCATGTCATGGTTAAATAAGATTTTTCAGTTTATTTTTCATAGTTTCCATACTTCTAATTTCGCATCGTACTCGTGTTCGGCATAGCCAAATTGTTTGATTAGTCTATTTTATTTTTGCCAATTCGTATGTGTTTGCTTGGGGACAAGCAAAATACTTAGCCTGAGGGAATTTGATAACGCATTATATAACTTAAATTAGTAAAGCAAAAATATTAAATTTTAACTACAAATATATATATATTCTCATATAATATATTAATTTGCTCGTTAAATAGTTTTTATTTATAAATCGGATCTTTAATTTTTATGTTCACTAATTTATGTTTTATTTATTTTTGTAGGATTAATGTTGCTGCCGAAGTTGGAGAATGACGTTTTACGTAAGTTGTCGCATGGGCCAAGCACGTCAATTCAAGTGGCCATCCCCGTCTCGCCATCCATGCAAAGTTGTTGCCACATCATCTCCTCATGCATGCCAATCCACGTGAAACCTGTGCATATTTTCACCCCCATGCAAACCCACATTATTCCCATACAAGCCACGTGAAACCCATTCATTTATGCCACATCATCTCCCCCATTTCCATCCAAGCCATCACTCACTATTTTCATAAAGCCATCCTCATTTAATCTACGGCCCACCTTCTTTCATAATATGACACTCATGTGAATTCTAAAATGTCCCCCACCATGAATCCATACGGCCACCTCACTCCCAATGCATGAATAATACTGCTGCCACATTCATCTTCCCTTCTAAAACCGAGAATTCACATTCATTCCCCCTGGAGCCACCATGTTTCTCTCTCATCTTGATTCATCCCCTAGTATTTACTCTCTTGGATGGTTCTAGACTCTCTACTGTATCTATAAAAAGGCCATGGATTCAAGGAGGAGGTCGAGAGGTTATTTTGAGAGAGATTTTGAGAGAAGTTTTGGAGAGAAATTTTGTAGTTTTACTTCCTTGCTTTCATCTTGTACTTTCTTTTTATTAATGAAGATGTTTTCTTCTATTTTTATTATTGTCTTTCCCTTTATCATGCGTAACTAATTCGCTACTTAGTGCTTGATTAGGAAGTATTGAGATGAGGATTAAATCATAATCCTTTATTTCTAATCTTAAAATTTACGTTTCGATTTATTTCCGATTAATATATGGTTGCGAGTTTATATTGCCGGTGTAACGACCCAAAACATGAAGCGCCCAAAATTGATAAGTGAAAAGAAATAAATCAATTTATCGTGCATGTCATGCAATTGTATCGATGGAACGACTAGTGTTAACGAACGATTTACTAGACGACAATATAACATAAAAAGGTTATTGGCAATAATACATTTAATGTTGCTATAGTAAGACAATTTGATGAAATTTGGTGTGCTAATAGCAAACCTTGGTGTGCGTATAGTAAAACGTTTGAATTACTTAGATTTAATGAGATGAAAATACCAAAATAAACTTGTTCAAATATTGGGTGTGCCAATAGAGAAATGGATGAGACTTGAGAGAAATTTGATGTAATTGAATATAAATAAAACAACTTTAAATTTTTAATTAAAATGATTAAGAAAATGAGATTAGTGTTGAAGTTCAAATTAGGATATGTGGTTGACGTGTATATACATATATGTGGTTGAATTATATACATGGCTGTGATAATAAAGTAAAGATATATATGGCAGGAAGAAAGGGATGTAGATAAAGATTTGGGATAAGCTGAAAGCTATATTTTATACAATAAGTGTTGACCGGTCCTTCTGCATAAATATAAGATTAAATAAAAGTGGGTGAATTAAAGGCTTAGAATTTTAACACATGGATTCTATATAAGCGGTGCTAGGTAGCTGTCAAAGTGGTTAAAGTATGAATTAATTTCACCTACTGCACCACCCGCCTCTCCCCCTCATTCTTTCATCCACGACAGTTTTCCTCTGTTTTGTTTTTCCCCTAGAGCCCGGCGTTTTCCTCCTTCCAGGCGGTACAGCAGCATTCCTCTTCTCTTCCCTCTTCGATCTTGATTTAATGAGTGCTCAGAAGAATACCTTCTTCTTCCTTCTACTCCGCTGTGAGATCTTCTTCTCTTTTTATTTTAATGTATGAAAGATGAAAATGGTTGGCAATAGACATGGCGTGAAAAATGAAATTAAGGGCTTTCCTTTCTACCTCTTCTTCTTCGTTTCTGGATTTCCGTAGAGGGCTTGAAATTAGAAATAGGTTAATCTTCCGCTTAGTCTCACCTTTTTACTGAAACTGGGACTAGATTTTTACACCTGGAATGTTATTTCTCTATTCTCTACTTTTTGAAGAAGCTATGTGAGGATATCTATCAACTTGCCTTTATGGGTATTTAATTCAGTGACTTATGATTATTATTCAGTTAATATCGATTTGTTTGGAAGTTTAAATTGGAACAAATTTATGATTTAGTTGAAATAACATTTTTAGAATCGATTTATTCATGGTGGATAATTGGCTGGAAATTGCTAGGAGATTTATGGGGATTGAGTGTTAGATGAAATTGGATATATGGTCATTTACGAGATTTCCTACTAGATTTCTTTTAGCGCAAATTTCTAGAATTTTGATTTCGTTTAATAACAGATATCATGAACGAAAAGATAATGGCAAATGCGAACCATGACGAGAATTCAACGAACGAAGAAAATAAAGTGAGTACTTATTTCTTTAATTATTCCTAGCTTTGAATATTTTGAATATATATATAATTGATTTTCATACTGAAAATATTTTAGTGACTGCGCATTGACATGAAATTGAAATTGTTTGCAGCTATGAATCACGGATAAATATGAGACTTTCTAGAACCTATTGAATCGGAAATAAAAAAAAAACTAAGTGATGATCTTAAAAATGTTTGAATAAAACCAACGATACCTGATACGAAGATTAAATATGAATATTGACTATGAATACGTGAATAAGAACAGAACGAAAAGAAAATAAGCATCGATGCATCGGAAATGATAAGGGTTAACCCAGTAGCCGTAGTGGGGGTGTGAATACGCTACGGCGGAATGTGCTTTTGATATTGATTGAGGCCGTTGAAGGCCGGAGGCCGTTGAAGGCCAAGAGGTCGTTGAAGACCAAGAAGGAATCTACAGCAACCCTTATGATTTCCTAATTTAATAAAGTGAAAGATAAACGAGGAATCTGATTTAGAAACTGATTATGAGGACATCTGATGATTGACGATGGAAAATGAATTGACTGAACTACAATTGAAAGAATCTGAAATTGATGAACAGATTTCGAATAAAAGAAATGAAACGACCGTGAACGAATAAAGACTGAATGTGAATAGAAATTTACGAAGAAACGAAATGAATACAAGAATGTGAAAAGTAAACGTATCGTTATTGATATGTCATTACCTAATTAATGCATTTATCTACTGCAAATTGAATTCGATGATGACAAGTGAATAAAACTTCTGATAATTGAAAGTGACTCATAAGAAATATGAACTGAAATGAGTAAGAAGAAATATAAGAATGAACGAATATGAACGTGAATGAATAAGACTAGAACATTCGATGAAATGAACTTGAAAGAACATAAGAATATAAAGAACTGTATGCATATTGATATTGATATTTCTTGTTTGCATGTACAGCAGTTAAAGAAGTATGTTATTCACTTAGTCATATTCATTATGACTAAGCCCGTTGACTTCATTTTTTAGGAAGATGCACGTTTCCTGAAGACTCTTAAGAAATCAAGTGGTTCAGAGAGGAAAAGAAAAATAAAGAACAGGCTAAGGTATGAAGTTTTTATTATGTGTTTTATTTTGTATTCACTATACTTACTTCTAGAACATCCTGGCATAAATAAAATGAAAATAAGTTTTGATACAGATGTTATGTGGGGTCTGAATAGGGGCCTCACAGCCGGTATATACACTTTGTGATCCGATTGACGTCCTAGTAGCCGAACGACTCGAAGAAATTCTATTTGAAACATTTTAAAATTAGACGGTAGTTGTTTTTAGCAAGTGGCTACCTTACTTTTCAATCCTCCAATCGAAATAAAATTTTAAAAGTTAGAACATATCTTTTATAATTGGATTCCCAAGAACCCCTAATCAAGTGCTAAGATTTTTAAGCCTGATTTTTCTCCTAAGTAGTCTTTATTTGCAAACTTTTATTTTTCTAAATCCAACCTTTTTATTCGATAAATTAATAGGAATTTTGCGTGAGTACAATTACTCGACAGGCCCCGGGCATATACGACATATTTCTATACTATATTTCGATAGGTATACCTGCCTACATCGGGATATTAGTTGAAAGAATTATTTTAAAACAAAAAATCTCCATCAGGGGTTAAGGAAAAAACTGTACCATGAGTTCTCTATTGGGAGTGAGATATAATTATAAATGAAAGACATGATAAAAAACACGCACAATCTGTCTCCTCCGTATTGATAATGCGGGAGTATGATGACCGTGGGGGTGTTCGGGTCATACCTCAATAATCGTGGTATTATTAATCAAACTACATATGTGGAAACCGTCGGTCAAAATGGCGCAGCTGAATGAAAAAACAAAATACGTACATGAGATTGCTCGTTGCCTTCTCACCACCATGCACCTCTTGAAGTCTTACTGGGGCGAAGTCGTGCCGATTGTTGTGCATCATATCAATCACCTACTGTCTAGAATTCTTGGCTATGCTACTACAATAACTCATCTCTCCGCCCATTGCATGGTTCATACTTCACATCTTACTCGTATCTTTGGGTGTGTTTGTTTTGTTCACATCTATCAACCTTATATGGACAAACTTGATCTCCGGGCTAAAAATGCGCCTTTATTGGTTACTCCACCACGAAGGGATACCGATGTTAGCACCCCCTAGGCGTCGTGTTTTTTGTATCATGGAAGTTACCTTCCGTGAGGGGGTGTCCTACTTTCCTTATCCGACTCATACAATTCGTCAGGGGGAGACATTTGATACATCTGATGTTGGCATGGTGGGAGAAGACCTTCATGTGGGTGACATTCCCCTACCTATTACTCCCGTCACTCTTGTTTTATCTCCCATCCAAGACATACCACAGAATCAGGTTACTCCTCGGTCTCTGATCTCTCCACATCTCATAGTCTATCATCGCATGCATACATGGGCATCTAAAGTACATGTGATTTGGTGGGAAGTCAGAAGTAGTGTACGTTTGTTGGAGGTAACTTGGTGACTTGAAGGAGCAAGACGAAAATTGTGGTTGCCAGATCTAGTATGGAGGCTGAGTATCGGGCCATGTCCCAAGGCCTATGTGAAGGATTGTGGTTGACATCTATTCGACGGGACCTAAGGATCATTGAACCCAAGGCTTTCTTATTGTATTACGATAATAAGGTTTCCATCAACATAGCTCACAACTCTGTTTAATATGATAGGACCAAGCATGTGGAAGTTGATAAACATTTTATTAGAGATCATCTTGACAAAGGGAATGTCGTTACTCTTTTTATTTATTCTAAGGACCAGCCGACAAACATATTTACCAAAGATCTAGGCTGTGATGAGTTTATTGACGATATTCTTAAATTGTGAATGATAGATATTTTTCGTCCAACCTGAAAGGAAGAGTTGGAATAAATATCAAAGTCACGAATTATTAGTGTTAATATTAATATCCAATGTAAGGCATTTCTGTAACTTTCAGTTTGCCTAATCAATTTATATGTATAAGTAGGAGTTATGTGATTAAGATATTGGATTTTACTTCTCCACTGCACATACAAGACCTAACTTGGCATATACAGTCAGAGTTTTTAGCTAGTTTATACATGATCTAAGGACCAAACATCTGCAAGCCATAGAGAGGATTCATCGGTACTTCAAGAACACTCCAGGGAGAGAATTATTGTTTAAAAGGGGTGAAGGATTGTTTGGATACATACAAATATAGATTATGAAGGATTTTTGGTGGACAAGAGGTCCACCTCTGGCTACTGTACCATCTCGGAAGGCAACCTTGTCACATGAAAGAGTAACAAATAGAATATGGTGGCCAAATCAAGTGTTGAGGATAAGTTCAGGGCTATGACATATGGTATATGTGAACTACTATGGGTGAAGATTCTATTGGACGGTCTAGAAATCAAGTATGAAGTTCCCATGAAGCATTTCTGTGACAGCGAAACTGCAATCAACATTGCATATAATCCAGTTCAACATGATAAAACAAAACACATCGAAATTGATCGTCACTCTATTAAGGAGAAACTGGATAATGGGCTGATATCAACTTCCCACGTTTCTTAAGAATTATAGATTGCTAATGTTCTGACAAAAGGGCTATCCACAGAGAAATTTCATGAATTTACTCGCAAGCTGAGAATGATGGATATCCATTCACTACCTTGAGGGAGAGTATTGTAAATATTATTCCTTGTATGAGTTATTACACACACACATACACACACACATATATATATATATATATGAGAGAGAGAGAGATTAGAGGTCTTCGTACACTTTCAATACTTAAATTATAAATAAAGATGTTGAGAAAAGAGAAGAAATAAAATATTATTTTTGTATTTTCCATTAATTTTCTCATGTACAATTACACCATATATATAGGGAGACAGACTATAAACAAACTCTCAATACACAATGTGGGACTAATAAACACAGAAGACTATATGGGCCTTAACATGCCCAAATACAGAAACAAAAGATAACGACTATTTTATGGGCATTGATTCTTCATCCTTCAACACTCCCCCGCAAGCTGGAGCGTACAAGTCGTAAGCACCAAATTTGGAAAGGAATTGACTATATAGAGGACGATGTAAGACCTTTGTCATGATTCCTGACACTTATTCTACAACAGGCACATGTCGTAAAATAAATTTCCGAGTTTGAAGCTTTTCTCGGACAAAATGACAATCTACTTCGATGTGTTTCGTACACTCATGAAACACGGGATTCTCGGCGATGTGGATAGCAACTTGATTATCACATAAAAGTACTGATGGAGAAGGAAGTTTGACGCCCAAATCAGAAAGAAGACTCTCTAGCTATGTAACTTCAGAAACATTAGAAGTCATTGAGCGATACTCAGCCTCGGCAGAGGAACATGCAACAATAATTTGCTTTTTTGCTTCACCAGGTGACCAGATGCCCACCAAAATATGCGCAGAATCCACTCGTAAAGCGCGATCATCAAGAGAGCTGGCATAATCAGCGTCAGAGTAAACAATGCGAGATAGAGAAGAGGAAGGTTGATACACAAGCCCTTGTTCAAGGGCATTCTTCAAATACCTAAGAATACGTTCCACGACTTGGAGATGAGATTTCAAGGGGCATGCATAAAACGGCTGACAACTCCGACAACAAAGGATATATATGGTCGTGTGACAATGAGATAAATAAGTTTGCCAACCAAACGACGATAGTACTCCGGATTAGGAAGAAGCAAATCATTGTCGAAGGCATGAGCCCAATAATTTGTGATTGACATCCATAGGTGTGTCAACGGGCTTACATTCCGAATAGCCTGCATCGCGAAAAAAGTCGAGGAAGTATTTTTGTTGAGATAAGACGAGGCCATCAGGACGAAGAGCAACCTCGATACCCAAGAAGTATCAGAGAGGACCCAAATCTTTAGTCTGAAATTGTGAGGCCAAATGTTTTTTGACCAAAGTGATGTCAGGGATGTCATCCCTTGTTAGAAAAATGTCATCAACATAGACAAGAAGTACCACTGTGCCTGTTGGATGACGAAGAATAAACAAGGAGAAGTCAGCAGAGTTCTGAGTAAAGCCAATATAACGAACACAGCTGAATTTGACAAACCATACCCGTGGGAACTGCTTGAGGCCGTAAAGAGATTTCTTGAGGTGACACACAAAAGACTCCCTCGTGGTTTCATAACTAGGAGGTTGTTGCATGTAAACAGTTTCCATAAGAAATGCATTCTTTATGTCGAGTTGGTGCAATGTACAATGTCGATTGACCGTTAGAGAGATTACTACTCGGACGGTATTGAGCTTGGCAACAGGAGAGAACGTCTATTCATAATTAAGGTCATTGTGCTGAGTGAATCCACGAGCAACAAGACGAGCTTTGAGACGCTCAATTGTCCCATCAGAGTGATGTTTGATGGTAAAAACCCATTTACAGCCAACTGGAGAATGTCCAGGAGGAAGGAGAAAAAGGTCTCATGTTTGATTGACCCATAGAGCTGTCATTTCCTCATCCATTACCGCCTGCCACCCCGGATACTGAAGAGTCTCCTACACAGAAGACGGGGTGGAAACAGAGGGCAAAGACGTCACAAACCTGCGAAGGGGAGAAAAGAGGAGGTGCAAAGATACATAATTAAAGAGATGGTGAGCAGTAGAAGAGACGCATCTTGGGAGGGAGCTGTATGCGGATCAACAGTACAAGGAGCAGCTTCAGTAGACGACAACGGTCGCAGGGCATCAGACCGAGGACGACGACAAGTGTACACTTGTAGAGGAGGAGAGGGGAGCACGGAAGGAGGTGTAGGGAGTAAGGGAGGAGAGGTGTGAGTGGGAGCGACCGGACGCGGGAGAGCATTGAGAGATATAGCAGGAGGAGGTGCGGAGTAGAACGGTTGATCCTCAAAGAAGGTAACATCCTCAGAAGTGATTGTTCCCAGTAGTAGGAGAATGACACAACCCTTTTATGTACGAGAGTACCCAACGAGGATATACTAGGTAGCACAAGGAGCCAACTTATCCACAGGAGGCCCGAGATGATGGACAAAACAAGCACATCCAAAGACCCGAGGAGGAAGGGAGAAAGGACGTGTGGAAGGATACACAGAAGACGGGGTGGAAACAGAGGACAAAGACGTCACAAACCTGCGAATGGGAGAAAAGAGGAGGTGCAAAGATACATAATTAAAGAGATGGTGAGCAGTAGAAGAGACGCATCTTGGGAGGGAGCTGTATGCGGATCAACAGTACAAGGAGCAGCATCAGTAGACAACAACGGTCGCAGGGCATCAGACCGAGGACGACGACAAGTGTACACTTGTAGAGGAGGAGAGGGGAGCACGGAAGGAGGTGTAGGGAGTAAGGGAGGAGAGGTGTGAGTGGGAGCGACCGGACGCGGGAGAGCATTGAGAGATATAGCAGGAGGAGGTGCGGAGTAGAACGGTTGATCCTCAAAGAAGGTAACATCCTCAGAAGTGATTGTTTTCCCAGTAGTAGGAGAATGACACAACCCTTTTATGTACGAGAGTACCCAACGAGGATATACTAGGTAGCACAAGGAGCCAACTTATCCACAGGAGGCCCGAGATGATGGACAAAACAAACACATCCAAAGACCCGAGGAGGAAGGGAGAAAGGACGTGTGGAAGGATACAAAATGGAGAAGGGAGTAGCAAAGTCGAGGACGGTCAACGACATGCGATTAATTAAATAGCACGCGGTGAAGACAACAAAGTGTCAATACTGTTTTGGAACGTGCATTTGGAACATAAGGGAGCGAGCAACCCCTAGAAGGTGGCGATTCTTCCGCTCGACAACACCATTTTGTTGAGGTGAATAGGCACGGGATGTCTGATGGAGAATGCTGAGGAAGTTACAGGCGTCTTGAAAGTCGCAATTGGTATACTCACGAACATTATCAGTACGAAGAATTTTAATGGTGCTCGAGAATTGAGTATGAGTTTCAGCGATGAAGGAGCGGAAGCACTGCAACAACTCAGAGCGATCACGCAGTAAGTATAACCAGGTGACGCGAGAATGATCATCAATAAAAGTCAGAAAGTACCGATAGCTAGAAAAAACTAGCAGATTTATACGGACCCCAAATATCCGAGTGAACAAGTCAAAGGGAGTAGAGCTCCAAGAACAACTAGGGGAAGGTAGATCGACATTGCTTGCCGTAAATGCAAGTTTCACATTGAAACTCAGTAAACGGAAAATCAGGAAGAGTTTTTCAGAGGATAGTAAGAGGCGCATGGCCAAGTCGACGATACCAATCAACGGAAGTAACCGAGGATAACACGAAAGCGGGAATGTCCAAAGTGTAAAGCCCATTTGACAATCGACCGGTACCAATGACACACCGCGCCCGTCGATCTGCACCACAAAAGAAGACGAGATAAAAGTAATTGAACAGTCATGCTCTTGAGTAAGGCGTCTGACAAAGAGAAGATTAAAGGCAGAGTCAGGGACATGAAGAACAAAGCGTAGAGAAAGGGATGGAGTCACAACAACATCGCCGCATCCAGAAACAGGGGTGGTAGCGCCATTCACAACTGTGATTAAGTTGGGAGTAGGAGCATCTATGTAGAGAGAGGGCTTTTGTGGAGAAATGTGATTGGTGGCTTCGGAGTCCATAATCCAAGAGGAGCCAAGAGGGAAAGAAGCGAGGCAGGCATGGAAGGAAGAGGCCACGAGGCCAGTTGGGTGGTGAAGCAACTCCTGTGGTTGCCTAGTTCATCCCGCAAGATATCGAGTTCAGCGAGGGAACCATTGGAGGAAGCTCGAGCTGCAAAGAGGGGAAGGAAAGCTGGAGTTCCCATCGAGAGCAGCGGGAACCAGACTCAAGTAGTTGCAAGCAGAAGGAGCAGAGGCAGTTGTGGTGAATACAGGATCAACGAGCACACGAGCAGCAGAGATGGGATCTGGTTCAAGCGGCAAGTACAGGAACAACGTGCGAGAACGGGATTTCATACGCGAGAATAGAGGGGCAGCCGGGCGCGGACACGACGATAGCGGTCACAGACGATCCTTGGAAGCGAGCTCATGTAGGCTGCCAGACGGGCTCAGGTATGAACTCGGGATGCGAGCTCAAGTTGCGGACTGTGGTGCGCAGGCTCAATGAGAGCAGTCGCATAGAGCAGGCGACAAGAGAAATAACGAGCAAGGTGAGCAGAGGTTGCTTGGAAGAGAGCGGGCTCAAGTAGCGGCGAGCACGGGCTCAAGCAGCGCCGAGCAAAGGGCGATTGGAAGCGAGCGGGCACAAGGAGCGGGTGCGAGCAAAGCTATAACAATCACGATCTGGCCCAGTCAAAGCACGAGTACGAGAACGGAGGCTCAATCGCGGTGAGAGATGCTACGAGCTCAAGGAAGAAAGACCGCTGGAACAAGCGGTCACCACAGGGCGCAGGCAAGAAAGAAAGAGTGGCGGACACCGAGCGTCTCAAGATGCGGGTGCCGGAGGCCGCAGGGCAGAGAGAAGCGGGCTCACAGGTCACGTGAACAGGAGCAGCGCAGACAGGGTAACGACGGTCTCGCAAGTTGCGCGAGCAGGAGCAGGTTGCGCGAACATAATCATAGGTGGGTCCCAGCGGAGAGGTCTATAAAGCAGCAGGGAGGAAGGTATTTGGAAACACAGAGATGGAGAGCAGAGACCTGACGCAGAGGTGTAGTCTCAAATAAGAGGCCGCGGGAGGTGCGGCTGCAAAGAAGAGACCGCGAGAATGGCGGGCTGATCTGCGAAGGGAGCAAGAACTCAACCGAAAAAACTGCAGGATTCGAATGCCTCTGATACCATGAGAAAAGAGAAGAAATAAAATATTATTTCAATATTTTCCATTAATTTTCTATGTACAACTACATATATATAGGGAGATAGACTATAAGCAAACTCTCAAGACACAATGAGGGACTAATAAACAAAGAAGACTATATGAGTCTTAACATGGCTAAATACAGAAACAAAGGATAACGACTATTTTATGGATTTTGATTCTTCATTCTTCAACAGATGTAAATTAGAAAATAAGTTTTTTACCTTCCAGCAATATAAACTGTTCTTTCTCCTTTGGGAGATCCAATGACTGTCTTTCCCCTGGACAATAGTATAGTTATACAAGGTAATCTAGCACCTGAACAATGGGCGAAAAAAATAAGTGAAACAAATTAAAGCGTTTTAAATACTTTAATTGTATGATAAATAGGCCACTAAATTTCTTTGGCTGATGATTCAAAATGTCACCGCAAGTTTGTCTTTACAGACATCTATCTCCTAACTCAAAAAACCATTCAAAAAACATAATTTCCCATTATACAAATCCTTTGCGAAGGAACTTTAGCCAAATGGATAGATAATTACCAGCAGCTAGCCGGTGCTTCAAACCTTTCAACATTGTCAAAATATACACCTAGCAAATTGTGCACATTATGTTAGAGGTAGGATAGAAGATAAGCTACTGTATTAGAACCTATCATCCATACATGGGAACCTAAATATAAGATTAGTAGTAAACAGATTAATAAGCAAGCACTAGTAAAATGTTGAGGGTCATTGAAATGCCCACAAACTGTCTTTCTTAGTAGGTATGGCATTCAAGTAGGATTGCAAATTTTCAAAATACACACCTAGCAAAGTGTGCACATTAAGTTAGAGGTAGGATAGAAGTTAAGCTACTGTCTTAGAATTTCTCATCAATACAACATAGAAAATTCACTACTGGCAACCTAAATATAAGATTAGTAGTAAACAGATTAATAAACAAGCACTAGTAAAATGTTGAGGGTCATTGAAACGTCCACAAACTGTAATTTTCTTAGTAGGTATGGCATTCAAGTAGGATTGCACACTCATGATGGAGAGAAAGTAATAGCAATCAACAAATGCGAGTAGCTTGAATAATGGACAACCCATATGTAGGCATTTTATGAGAAAAAGGGGATGCCAGTTAGGGTGATGTATTCCATGGTCGGTCAGCAGAGCATTATACTTGAATAAAATCTGAAATTATATTGGAGCAATATGCTTGAACAAAAAACTGAAAGTATCTGCTAATTAGGATAATAGCCACTTTCAACCAGAGCACAAGTAAAAAATATTGAATAATTGAACAAATGACAAGATCCAGCAATCATCCAGTTGCTGTTCGGCAAGAATCTGCGTAGAAAAAATGCCCGAACAGCCTCAAATGCTCAAAAACTGCAGCAAGAAAAAAAAGCTATTCTAAAATTTATTCATGAAAATAGCTTAGGGACTGATCTAAGAACCTGCCTAAACACGTCAAACATCAACAAGGCTCATATAAGCTTCAAGGCATCATTCCTTACATTCATGCCTATGTAAATAAATTACCATTCGCTGATTTTTATTATAAAGATCAAGCATAAAATCTGAGACAGCAACTTGACCTCAAAAATCCTTCAAAAAAGAAGTAAAAACATAATCTATATTAGACTCTCGACTCTCTCTCAAGGAATGTGTTACGGATGTGCACGCCGAAGAGACACGTGGCGGGTCTACACTCGTAGGAAGGCGACGGACACCAGCCCACCAATCGTGGAAGAGACCGCCGAGGAGCGTGCTTCAATTATTTCAATTTCGATGTTATTTTGAGTTTTACTATTTGCAGACCGCTTTTGTTATTCGCACTCCGCTACAATAAGGGGTGTTGTATGCTTGTATTTCTTTTTCATGCTTGGATGAATGGAATTTAGGGTTGCTCCTTAAGATTTTCTCCTCTACCCTAATCCCTCTCGTCTCCCTCACCACCGCCGACCCTTCCCCTGCCGGATTCCTCTCCGGGTTCGTAACAAATTGGTCCGACCTGCCTCACCGCCCGCTGCCTTAGCAGCCGGTGCTCGCTGCCCTTGTTTCCGCGCCAGATTTTTTTCCCCTGCCGGTGCTCGTTGCTTCTGGATCGGGTCTTCCGCCAGCGTCGACCGTGCCCTGTGCCGCTCCCGACTCCGCTTGTGTCTAGCGGCCGCTCCGCCCAGATCAACCGACGTTTGGGTGTCCAGCGCCAAATCTGCCGTCATTCGCGTGTCCAGCGCCGGATCGGCCTTCGCCCGCTCGTCCAGCTCCCAGTTCCGCCCAGCAACGCCACATCTCCGCCGATCCAGTCCAGATTCACCTCCTCCAGTCGCCTTTCGCCAGATCCAGTCCTATGGACCCCAACACCCGCTCCTTCGGTGACCCCGATTCTGATTCCTCCTCCGACGCCCTCAGCCGCTGCGTTGAGGCTCAGGATCAGCACATCGCCTCCATGCATGCCTCGCTCCTCTCCCTCCACTCCAAGATCGATTCTCTCCAGACGCCGACCACCCCCTACGACTCCGACTTGACCGCGGACGGGGGCTCCCTCCTCGGCGCCATACCGGTGAGACCACCCGAGCCGCAACACCACCCAGCTTCCGGCAGGTACGCTCTCTCCCTCGACATTCCGTCCTTCGTCGGTATCGACCCGATGGGTTGGATCGCTAAGGCAGAGCAATACTTCGACCTCAACCTCACTCCGGAATAGGACAAAGTGTCTACCGTTCTTATTGGTCTGGATGGCTCTGCACTCCATTGGGCCCGGTGGCTCCGCCAGTCGAACGATTCCCTCTCCTGGCCCGAGCTCAAGCAGGAGATGATTCGGCGGTATGACACTCGCTACTCCGGTTCCTCCGCTAATGAGCGCCTCTGCGGCGTCCGCCAGACGGCCGGACTTGACGACTATATCGACGAGTTCGTCGCCCTGGTCACCCACGTCCCCGGGCTGCCGCCATATCATTACCTGGGCTTCTTCATGCAGGGTCTGCTACCCCACATCCGCTCCCGTCTCCGCAGGCACCACCCCCGGACGGTCTTCGACGCCCTGGAGCGTCTGGTAGAGGCCAACCTCGCCCACCGGCTGCCTGCACCTGCGTCCGGCCACCACCAGGGACGACCACCATGGAGACCACCGGCCCCGGCGCCACCTCCGCGGCCGACACCTGGGGGGAACCGACCCGGCCAACCGCCTCCCCCAGCGTATCTCCAACTGGGAATACGATGACCTCTGAAGCAAGGGCATGTGTTTCCGATGTTGATGCGCAAAACTATGCCTGCAAACGACAACGGCAAGTGTACCGTATCGAATGTAGTATAGGTTATAAAAACCAAGGTCGTATTAGACTCGGGGCGGTTGAGTACTCTTACTTCAAGAAAATCTCTATTATTCTATCAACAATACTTTGTGTTGGTTTTGGAGAAGGAAAATTAAAATAAGATTAAACGATAAGTAAAAAGACTAGCACTCAATCTTTGAATCACCTCGGAGATAAAAATAAGAAGAAAGAATAGAATCGCATTCTCTTACTAAAATAACTTTGACCGTGGGGATTCCTGAATTATGAACGTACTTTGGGTCGAGGATACGCCCAACTAAGATTAGGAAATATCAACCGAATTCTCATTCTATAGTCGATAACCTAATACTCGCTTTACGAGGTGAATCCCGCTATTGGCTTTTACTCCAATCCGGAAGGGTAACGTCGTCCTCTCTCGAGGATTACATTCTACTCTTCTTTATCCTTGAGTAATCGATTCGTCTTACGAGCCTCTTAGCTAACTAAAGAACGAAAACAAGAACAAGAATTATATATCGAAAATATAATCTCGTTATCTTAAAATCAAGGATAAATCTTAAATTTTTTAGAAAAGAGAGAGCAATTCTAAATTACTTCAAAAACTTTATTATTCCTTGGATCATCTCGATCGAGTACTAATAATATTTTAGTTACTCATGGAGATGGAGGAATCAAAAGACATAAAAGAGTACATAATAAAATAAGAGGAGAATAAGAAACTAAGAGAACTAATTTTATTGATTTGCAAATGAAAATTACAAACTAAGGAATTGAGATTACGAACTATTTAATTTAGATTACAATTGCAAGAATAAAAAAAAGTACAAGAACTACAAAACATGAAAATAAAACATGAAAAGAAGAGTCTAAGTCCTAAAAATTCGTCCCTGATCATCTGGAGAAGATTCCTTTAAATAGCTGAAAATTTGGTGTTACACGCCCTTGGTCACGCCCGTGACCAAGGGGCGTGTAATGAGCGTGATTGAAGCAGCAGCAGATAGGGCGCCTTCTGGAGTAATTGTGTGCGTTACGTGCATGTCACTGGGCGTGACCCTGGGGCGTGCAATCTTTAAAATAGGATGATGGCGGGAGGCTTCGGCGGGAGGCTTCGGCGGGATGAGTCACGCCCGTGTACTGGATGACACGTCCCCTGGTCACGCCCGTGACCTGGGGCGTGTAACTTTAATTGACGTGGCAGACTGTCTAGATGCTGGTGGCGGGTCGCGGCCGTGTTACTGGGTTAAGCCCTTGGGTCACGCCCGTGACCTGGGGGCGTGTACTTGGCGAATCTCTACGGAATGACCCCGGGGTGGCGGAAACAGGTCTGGAACACCTCGTAGGTTACACGCCCCATTTGTCTGACCTGCCTCCCCGCCTGCTCGCGTGCCGCCGAGTTCGTCCACATCCGTCTCGTCCAAGCTCTTCCGCGGGATCGACCTTCATCTATCGCCGATTCGATTCACCTGCTCCAGTTCGCTCGCGTCGCAACCTAACGCAGCAGGTTCCGTCGCTCCCAGTAGTGTCTTCCCGGGTCATCCCGTCGCTCGCGTCGCAACCCCCTTCAGCGGATTCCGTCGGAGCTCCATCCGCTCGCCGCTTTTCGCCCCTCTCCAGCTTCCGGCTCACCGAAGCCTTCCAGCAACCTCCTTCGACCACTCCACTGTTCCGCTCGAAGCTTTCGCTTGTCTACAACAACACAGTTCTGCTCAACACCTCTCCTGCTTGCCTTCTACAACGCCTACAACAACTATTGGCGCACCATCGACAGCACTTGTGCACTCGCGCAATGACGGACGCCCGCCTCGACGCCGTCGAGCGTCCCCTCGACGACCAAGCCAGTACTCTCGCCTCGATTCAAGCGATTCTGCAACGCTTGGAGGCCCTTGATGCCCGATTGGACATCCTCTCTTCCACACCATCGACCGCGGAGGATCCCTCCTCTTTTACCGGCCCGCACGCATCCCCGTTGGCCCTCCCTTCACTCTCGTGCTGGCTTCAGCACACGCCCCACGCACTCTCGAAGTTCCTCACTTCAACGACACCGACCACCTGAGATGGATCGCGAAGGAGGAGCAATTTTTTTATATTCATGACACCCATGAGGAACAGAAAGTGCCCCCGATGACCTTCGCCATAGAAGGCTCTGCCCTCCACTGGGTTCGTTGGCTACGCCAGTCGACCCCCCTCCTGTCCTGGGCCAATCTGTCTACATAGCTGGTAAACCGCTATGACCGCCGACAATGCGGTGGAGATCTTATGTGGCCTTCGTCATACCTCTTCAGTGGAGCAGTACATCGACGAGTTCATCGAGCTCGTCAACCACGTTCCCGGACTTCCCCCAGATCATTACCTCGGCTTCCTTCTTCAGGGCCTCCAGCTCCACATTCGCTCTCACTTGCGCACCATCACCAGCGTGATCTCTCCGAGGCGATGGAGGGTGCTCGGTTGGTGGAAGCTGATTTCTCGATGCGTATGGGGGACCGACCCCGACTACCTCCAGCGGCCCCTCCGCCTCCAGCTCACACCACATTCATTCCTACTCCAAACCGTCTTCCAGCAGGCGAACCGCAGCAGCCGGCCGCCCCACCCAGGCCCGCCTTTCCACCTAGACCGCCACAACCGCACGCTGTCGGTCGCCATTTCCACACAGGAGTACAATGATCTGCGCGGGAGGGGTTTGTGCTTCCGCTGTAAGGAACCCTATTCCCGGCACACGTCTGCCCCCTGAGGCAGCTACGGGTCCTCATAGGTGTGGAGGATGAGGACGTCACTGCTGCCGATTTTGACGCCCTGCTACTGGACGACGATCCTTCTAAGGAGCCGACGCCACTTGGGCTGCAGTGCTTGAAGCTTTCATGTTCTACTGGGGGTATTTCCGGGCCCCACACGATGAAGCTCCAGGGACGGTTATATGGAACACCGGGGGTGTTCATGATTGATAGTGGCGCCAGCCACAACTTCATCTCCCACGACTTCGTGACGCGCCTACAATTGCCTGTCGATCCGATGCGGAGCTTTGTAGTCCACCTTGGTGATGACTGTCGATCGCCGACTCGAGGCCGCTACCACGACCTCTCTCTATAGTTGGGCGAGTATGCGGTTTCACAGATTTCCACGTTTTTCCCTTGGGCGGGGTCGATGCCATTCTGGGCATCACTTGGTTGCAGTCCTTGGGCGACATCCATCACAATTGGACTTCCATGCGCATGACCTTTCAGTGGGCCAATCGACCATGCAGACTTCAGGGTGAGGCATCCCTCCAGTGGATCGCCATCTCTTCTCACGCGGCCCAGCGTACTGACTCGGGGGATTTCTGTGCCCTCCTATGGCAGATCATGACATCAGGAACTAAGCACCTACCCTCGCCGTGGGCTTCTCCTCCGCCCCAGCTGGCTCGCCTCTTGGAGGCGTTTGCTTCAATATTCGAGCCGCTACCAGGCCTCCCACCGCAGCGCACCAAGGCACAAAAGGGTTTTGGAGCCTAGGCGCATGCGCGTGCTTGACGAAGGCAAGACACAACCACATTCATTTTAAAAAATAAGCATCAAACATCAGTTCATCTTCTTGATCAGATTTTTCATCTATTCTACTCATTAATTATTCATTACTATCATTTATATCTCTTAAAAAATAAAATTAATGTGGTCACACGTGCATCATATCTAAGTCTTAACACTCGAGTATGTTTCACATATACTAAGTCATGCAAAAATTATTGAGTTCTTACATTATTTCTTTCTTTTTTTTGGAAAAAAAAAGTTTGCAACAGAAATCGCACCCAGACACGGCTTTTATGGTCCAAAGGCGCAAATAAGGCGCAAGCCTCTGAGTCTGGATCCTTAGGCGCGCCTTTAACAACATAGGTTGATGGCACTCGTATTGGCGGTTCAGCATTGATGACCGTATCTTTTGGGGCGACACTTCATCGTCCGCATGGATCATCACAGCCTTCGGTACCTCCTCAGTCAGAAGATGACCACACCATCACAACAGTTTTGGGTGGCAAAGCTATTGGGCTACGACTTCACAGTGGAATTTCTCTCCGGCAAGTCCAACTTAGCCGCCGACGCCTTATCCCGCCAAACGACGTCCGCAGAGTTGGCGGCAATATCGCGCCCGGTTTGGCAGGAGGCAGAGACGTTGCAAAGCGAGGTGGAATCCGATCCGCCCTTGAGAGCCATCATGGAGCGCTCACGAACGGACACCGATGCCCTTCCCCCGTACACCCTCCTTGGAGATCGCCTATTCTATAAGGGTCGGCTGGTCATTTCTTCCTCTTGAGCCAGCATTCCGCGGCTCCTCACCGAGTTTCATACCACACCGGCGGCGGGCCATTCTGGAGCGTTTCATACTTACCGCCGCCTCGCAGCGGCACTGTATTGGAAGGGAATTGTTACGGGATTTTGGGAGAAAATCTGAGTACCTCACATAGAGGTCTCACTCTTTATTTATACTAAGCATGGAGGAATATAAAGTGGTGGTACACGGTGTGGGACTAATAAGTCTAATACGTCTCATAACACTCCCCCTCAAGTTGGATCATGGGAACTTCCCAGACTCAACTTGTTACATATATAGTTCATTCGAGTCCCCGTAACCCCTTTCGTAAGAATGTCTGCAACCTGATCTCCAGTCTTCACGTGCTTTAGCGAGACAAGACCTTCTTCATACTTTTCTCTAACAAAGTGGCAGTCGACCTCTATGTGCTTTGTGCGTTCATGAAACACAGGATTCATGGCAATCTGGATTGCAGCTTGATTGTCACACCATAGAGGAGTGGGATCTTGAACGGGATACCCAATTTCACTGAGAATCTGCCTCACCCACATGATCTCAGCAACAGTGTGGGACATAGCCCGATATTCTGCCTCAACACTAGATCTGGCAACTGTGGTTTGTTTCTTGCTCTTCCAGGAGATAAGGTTGCCGCCCATAAAGACAGTGAATCCCGTGGTTGATTTTCGGGTGGCTAAGCTTCCTGCCCAGTCAGAGTCACTGTATGCCTCTAGATCGGAATGGCCTCGACTTTTGTATGATATTCCCAAACCAGGATCCTTCTTCACGTATCTGACAATCCGGAGAACAGACTCCCACTGGGACATAGTTGGAGCCGCCATGAACTGACTGACCTTACCAACTGCACAAGCGATGTCTGGGCGAGTCATGCTGAGGTAGTTTAATTTTCCAACAATTCTACGGTACTTTTCTGGTGATTCAAAAGGTTTGCTTTCGGCATGAAGACTCTTTTTCCCTGGTTCCAGCGGAGAATCCATATGACCACAGTTAGCCATCCCAAGGTCAGATAGAAGATCAAGAGCATATTTTCGTTGGCAAATAAAGATAGAGTGATCATCATGAATCACCTCAATCCCAAAGAAATACCGCAATGGGCCCAGATCTTTTGTTTGGAAATTAGAGTGTAAGAATGCTTTGATATTTGATATTCCTGCTGAGTTGCTGCCTGTGATGACAATATCATCAACATATACCAGTAGCAGAATAGTACCAGCCGAGGAGTTCTGATAAAAGAGGGACGAGTCTTTAGTACTCTTGGTAAGCCCGAACTGGGTAACAACAGCTCTGAACCGAGCAAACCAAGCCCGAGGGGATTGTTTCAATCCATATAAGGACGCTAGGAGGCGGCACACCTTGTTACTCTCCCCCTCAGCAACGAACCCAGGAGGTTGTTCCATATAAACTTCCTCATCCAGGAGCCCGTGGAGAAAAGCATTCTTAATGTCCAATTGGTGTAAGGCCCACTGGCGGAAGGCGGCAAGAGAAAGAAGTATTCAAAGTGAGGACATCTTCGCAACAGGAGCGAATGTTTCATCATAATCCACGCCATAAGTCTGAGCATAACCTTTGGCAACCAGGCGGGCTTTTAGGCGGTCTAGAGAACCATCTGCATTCACTTTGACAGAATATATCCATTTGCATCCAATTGCCTTCTTGCCGGGAGGTAAGGGGACCAGGTCCCATGTATTGTTTTGTTGGAGAGCAGTCAATTCGTCATGCATGGCTGCCGCCCAGCCAGGATGAGCTTTGGCCTCCGCCACGGTCGACGGTAGATGATATTGATCAAGAGTCGAGGTCAGCGCTCTATGAGAAGCAGACAAGCCCTGGTAAGAGTGAACATATAGCGGTTGCCCCCGACTGGTCCGAACTCCTTTCCGGACTGCAATAGGAACCTCTGGGCTAGATGGCGGAATGGTAGTAGATACACTAGCAGGTTCTTCCGGAGGAACAGCCGTCGCATCATCAGTGACAGAGGCAGGCTGAGGTGGTGGCACCACTGAACTATCAGAAGAGCGAAGGGAGTAAACTTGCCCCCACAAGGGGGATAACAGATCAGTCGGTGAAATGATAGCAGGTTCATGCCTAGGGACCAATAGAGCATCCAGAGAGGGATCAGGATGAGAGGATCTGGGAGAGGGATAAAGGTCGGACTCCCGGAAGACGACATCTGAAGAAAGGATGTATCGGTGGAGATCAGGAGAGTAACACCGATATCCTTTAGTGGTCCGAGAGTAGCCAAGGAAGATACATTTCAAGGCACGAGGATCAAGTTTGGAGACAGAGGGACGAGCATCCCGAACATAGCAGACACACCCAAATACCTTCAAAGGGAGGAGGGGACCGTGATGGCCAGGATGGAGAATGTTGTAGGGTGTCGCCCCCTGAAGGATGTGAGTAGGAAGATGATTAATAAGGTGTGCAGCAGTAAGTACGACATCCCCCCAGAAGTGTTTGGGTACGTGTTTGTGGTGGAGGATTGCCCGGGTGACTTCAAGGAGATGTCGATTCTTGCGTTCGGCAACACCATTTTGTTCAGGGGTATCCGGGCAACTGGTTTGGTGGATTATGCCTTTGTTAGAAAAAAAGGTAGACATGGACTAGGAATAGGTATTCTCGGCCATTATCAGTACGAAGACACTTAACACGTACAGAAAATTGAGTAAATATTTCATTCCATAAGTGTTGAAAAATAGAAGGTAGCTCAGAACGATTTTTCATTAAATAGACCCAAGTCATACGAGAAAAATCATCAATAAAAGTAACATAATACTTGTGCCCTAACAACGTAGGAACAGGACATGGTCCCCAAAAGTCTGAATGAAGTAAATCAAAAGGTGCAGAAGCACGAACATTAAGACGAGGACTATAGCTAACTCTGTGGAGTTTAGCAAACAGACAAGACTCACAACTAAGAGTGGAAACTTTCTCAAGCTCCGGATACAGACGACGCATGACCTGCATAGATGGATGACCATGACGATAATGAAGATCCAGGAATTTGGTGGAGGCCGCGGTACAGGCAAGGTGGGAAACTTCGTCCAGGACATAGACGCCACCACGCAGCTTCCCTCTACCAATAATACGGCTCGTCGACTGTTCCTGAAAAATGCAACCAGAAGAGGTGAATATAGCAATACAATTCAAATCATTTGTAAGCTTACTAATGGACAATAGATTGTAAGCAGACTGAGGGACATGCGCCACTGAGGAGAGTGTCATGTCCGGTGTCACATTGCAGCTACCAAACCCAACAATAGGGACCGTGGAGCCATCAACCACAGTAATTGAAGCTCCGCTATGAGGTTTGAATGAGTGTAAGATACCTGAGGAACTAGTCAGGTGATCAGAAGCACCAGAATCAGCCATCCACTGGACCGGCCTCTGGGAGGTACAAACAGGCTGGATGTTTTGAGCCACAGCCGCACTATGAGGTGGTGAGTCAATCTGGAGAGTCTGCAGGCGCCGGTACTCATCCTCGGATATTTCAACAGTTCTCGATCCCGGAGGTACAGAAGTAGAGTCAGCCAGGTGTGCCGACCGAGGTGGAGGAGGTTTGGAGGCCCAGTCTAGCTTCCCATGAATCAGCCAACAAGTATCCTTTGTATGTCCCCGACGCCCGCAATGGGCACAATGCCTTGTGTCAGTGTCACGACCACGGCCAGAATGACCCCCCCGACTACTTCCCCTTCCTCCTCCACGTGAAGCAAGAGCCATCGACTCGCCGGAGGATGTATGTAGAGCGGATGACGAAGTACCGATGGAGCCAGCCTTAGTAAGCCGATGGTACACACTAGCAGTCTGAAGCGTAGTAGGACTCGCTAGCATTTCAGTCTTCATTGTGGAGAAGTGTGGATCCAATCCATTCAAAAGCCAAATGAGCACCAGGTGTTCACGTTGAGCCTGATGGCCTTCCCTAGTAGAAGGAATCTCCCAAAGGTCTAAAATCTCATCAGCCAGAACCTTCCATTCGGCAAAGTACTCGTTAACAGGACGAGCTCCCTGTCGCAGGTCAACTATCTTGGGGAAGAGTTCACCAAGTCGAGAGAGGTTGTTCGCTTGAGAGAACATCATGTGAAGCGTGTCCCATAGTTCTTTGGTGCTGTCGCAGTTTTTGCACATTTGCTGGACAGATGGATCCATTGAACTTAAGAGAAGAGCAAAGATACGGCAATCATCACTATACCAGTCATCATATTCGGTACTCCCCACATCATGAGTTGGGAGACGAGTAAGGTGGTGAGTACGTCGGATGCCTGCAAGAGACATAGTAACCCCCTTCTTCCATAATTGAAAATTGGAGGAGGTAAGGATAGTAGTTGCAATCCTCGCGTTGGGAGGAAAGGTATTGGTAGAGTCCCCTGTAGGGGCAATGGTAGGAGGAGCAGCGGGAGTAGTCGGAGGAGGATTAGCAGAGGAGCCCATGGCGAATCGGCTGCTTCAGGAGGTAGCCGGCAGCTATTCTAGCGGCGCAGAGGAGAAAGGGCAGCAGGACGGCACCGTCGGGACGCGAAGCATGGTACCGGAGTCGTTGATCGGCAGAAGTCGTCGATCGATTCAGGAGTCGTCGATCGATTCAGCAGGAGTCGTCGATCGATCGGCAGGAGTCGTCGATCGGCAGTAGGAGTCGTCAATCAATCGGCAGGAACGGGACATTAGGTATTGCTCGGCGGCATTACGCGTCGTCGAGGTCGATGGCAGGCGGGAACATGACGAGCCCCGCCTCCGTCGATGTTGCTGGAGATGCGCAAAAGAAGGAAAGGAGCGGGCGCGTGCGAGAGCGTGCGAGAGCGGGCGAGGGAGACGAAGCGGGGACGGAGCGGGCGAGAGAATCGAACGGAAAAAAAACCTAACCGTGCTCTGATACCATGTTACGGGATTTTGGGAGAAAATCTGAGTACCTCACATAGAGGTCTCACCCTTTATTTATACTAAGCATGGAGGAATATAAAGTGGTGATACACGGTGTGGGACTAATAAGTCTAATACGTCTCATAACAGGAATGATGCGTCATGTGGAGGAGTTCGTGGCAGCACGCCTCGTCTGCCAGTGATCGAAATACGAGGCCGCCTTTCCGGGAGGCCTTCTACAACCTTTACCCATTCCCGACCTCATATGGGAGGACATGGCGATGAACTTCATTATACGCCTTCCTCGATCCTCGGGGAATGACTGCATCCTGGTGGTGGTGGACCGTTTGTCCAAATACAGTCACTTTATTCTTTTACGCCACCCATTTACAGCTCCAAAGGTGGCCGAGGCGTTCATCTCCGGCATAGTCCGCCTTCACGGCTTCCCACGTTCCATCGTCAGCGATCGCGATTCGGTCTTCATGAGTTCTTTCTGGCAGGAGTTTTTCAAACTCCAGGGCACACAACTACGGATGAGTTATGCATACCACCCTCAGACGGATGAACAGTCCGAGGTTCTGAACCGCTATTTAGAGACATATTTGCGTTGTTTCACCTCCGACCGCCCCCGGGACTGGAGCAAATGGTTGGGTTGGACCGAGTTCTCCTACAACACCTCCTTCCATTATTCTGCCGGCATGACCCCTTTCCAGGCCGTCTACGGCCGCCCACCGCCCACCGTGTTCAGCATCTTCCGAGTGAATGCCTGGTTGGGGCAGTGCGCACTCAACTCATGGACCGTGATGAGATTCTCAGGATCTTGAAGACCCACCTACACCGCCTCAGTAGAAGATGATCCACCACGCGAACAAGCGCCGAAGGGATATCCAGTTTCGAGTGGGTGACACGGTATTTGTCAAGCTTCAACCCTACCGCCAGACGTCTGTGGCGACCTGCTCTCATCCCAAGCTATCTGCTCGTTTTTTTGGCCCATTCGAGGTGATCGGCCGCATCGGAGATGTGGCCTAACGCCTCTGCCTTCTCGCCCATAGTTGTATCCACCCAGTCTTTCATGTCTCTCAGCTCAAGAGAGTGGTAGGGGACCACACGGTCGAGGAGACCCTTCCTCCGGACATGGCTTCTGACGACTCCAACGTTTTTCTTCCGGAGGCGATCTTGGACCGCAAACCCATCACCGTGGAGGGTAGAATCCGGGAACAGGTCTTGGTCGCATGGCGACAACGGCCTCACTCTGACGCGACGTGGTTGGATCGCGACGACTTTCGCAGCCAGTTTTTGGATTATTGCCTTAAGGACAAGGCAAATTTTCCAGATGAGGGTATTGTTACGAGCACAGAAGACGACAACCTAGCGGAAGGATCCTCGTAAACATAGCGCGTATATTTTCGAAGGAGTAGGCCTGCGGATAGCACTACGACAGCGTACCATGACACCGGCGATTTATGTTATCTTTATTTACTGTCTATTTTCGTATGTGGTTCTAAATGCCAGGAGAGGTTATATAACTCCCGACTCTTTTGCTGTAAGGGTATCTTTTATCTTGGAAGTGAAAAGTTTGGAGCCTAGGGCTGGCCAAGTGGGAACTTCCCCTTGGAATTCATCTTCCCCCCTATTCGTAACCGTTACAATATCATCCGCATAGGCCAAATGAGATATAAGAATACCTTTACTAGCATATTGTATTATTGCATCTTCTGGGTCAATTGAAAGAAGCTATTTAATTTGCGAGATAAAAACTCAGCGGCCAACATAAAGATAGTTGGGGCCAAAGGATCAAGTTGGCCAACAGGCAACTAACCTTTTTTTCCCAATAGTCTAAAGGGCTTAGATGTGAGGATGGCTTAGACGTGAGGATAGGTTATGACTGAATGAAATTGATTTCTTGAGTCCATTGATTTCATTTAGTCCTTTGATCGAAATTGTGTACGTGAATCTCTTCAATTTGTGCATGAAGAGCACCCCCACTTCCCCTCTCCAAGTTGTGTATGCAGAATTCATCTATGTAGCATGGGGACGGAAACGGGATACGGGATACGATACGAAACGGATACGGGAAACGTGATTTTTAAAAAAATACGGATACGGGAAACGTTTTTAATTTTTTTTAAATTATTTTAATATAAGTATTAATTAATATAAATAAAAACAATTAACAAACTAAGCTACCATCCTAGTCACTACATTCAATACAGAATAATTGGCGCACAATCATGTTGTTTAGGCACAATGAGAAAGATTAGGCTAGGAAAAGGTATTGGATATCACAGGAAGAGAAAATACGAAGAATAGCTCATGCAATCTATTCCTTGAGGTATCCAAAAACACACATTATTCATAGTGCCTACAAGTACACATTTTAGTTTGATTTATTTATTATCAATACAGATTACTCAAGAGTCAAGATTGGGCATATATTGCAAAAATGTGATACTAAATTTTTATAAAAGCGAAATGCGTCCATTTTCTTGCTTGACGTAACCACCAGGTCCATTAGTTGGGGGAAATACATGTTCATTCTTTTATCTCTGAAGAAACATACATTATAGCAAATTGCTCCATCAAAATTCAGAGGTTCTGTAGCCTACTATAACTAGGCATCAGCTGAATGTCCATAAAAGGCCTTTACAGAGAGTTGTCCTAATGGTGGTAAGAGTTGAAAGGACCTTTCATGAATTTCCTAAATTTGGAACTAGCTCTTTTATTTGCCAGACCAAAGACATGTGATTGTATTTTGCCAATCACAGATAAATGCTCTAAGACACATATCTCCCAAGTCCCAACACGAAGATGTTAGAGGCACGTGTCTTTCAACTGTTTTCTACACAGTAAGAAATATTAACTTGAATGACAAATCCAACTCACCTCAACTGTATGGATTAGTAGCTTCCTTGCATCTAAAATGATTGGGCTTTCTTTAAAGGAAACTCGTGGTACAACTCCTAATGATGCCGCTTCCTGCAATGTACAAGGAAACAATGATTCTGGTGACAAATGTTAGCTCTTTGACAACAACAACAACAACCATAACCAACTCTTTGCCCTACATATTAACTCACAACAATTCAAAGGATCAAAGAGGAGGGAGACAAAACAAAAGGTTTGATACCTCAAGCACAGAAAAAGAGCGTGTATCATATTCTCCAAATCCATGCAAGTACGATGAAATATTTGGCCATCTTGATGCACTAAAGTTAATTCCCAAGTTCTCAATGAAGCTATTTCTTAATAAAGAGTCGCGAGGAAACTGCAGGCACCCTAAAACTTGAGAAAACACTTCAATTGTCGGTATCTCGCCTGACGAAATTGTTTCACGATATACCATTATTGCTCGTGATGTCCTGCAATAAGAAAAGAAGAAAACTGATCATAATGAGAATTTGATCTATGCAATGCTAGCAACAAATTGTCAAACAGCAGTACAAAAAAAACTAAACCATAAATTGCTGTAGAATGTAGTGTAAACCTTTTCCACAAAAAGATGGAATTATAGCCAACAATCATAAATAAGGAAATGAAGAATACAATGGACCGAGCTGGTTTCTAATGTAAAACATGTAATGAAACCAAACCAAATTGACAGTTCAATAGCTATTGCAATAATGTGAAGTCGCGTACAGCTTCAAATGACTGCAATAAAACAACAATTTACTAAGTGTATCCTAACTTGGAGCAAATAAAATGGCAATGAAAACTTAACCGGAACTGTTAGATGCATGAAATAAGGTAACGGAGCTGGGGATGAAGATGTGTAGACAACGGATCTTATAATCATTGTTTTAGAAAAGTCACAAACCCTTGACAACACAACAACAACTAGTTAGATAAGGCTAATTAATGATGATTCATACCCGTGAGTCTTTGACAAAAACTGAAGACATAAGAACAAAAACAGGCCCAAAGAAAGGACTAATTAAGCCTTTTTGAGAATGATTTCATCTTGTCAAGGCAATAGAATTAATTCATTACAGTTTAGTCAGTGGGCACTGGGAACAAGCAGATGTAGTTAGCTATAAGATAGCTAAACACTTTTTCAGAAAGATGGATCATGGTTCTATCTGAGAGAGCAGCGATAATTTTGAAACGCTGAAAATATGGAATGTCTGGCAGATGCGTGGCAAATTTCATTGCCCTAGAATAGTATTCTGTGCCGAAAAGCTTCTGTAGGTAGCTTAGTGTGTTCGGGCATTAGGGTCCAAGAATGCCGCAACCCCAAAAAAGGCATTTTGGGACCAAAACGCTACGCTGGACCAGTCAAACATTGGCACGTTCTCACTGTTTTGTTCCTACCAAAGTTTCTTCTTCTTTTTGAAGTAAATATGTGGTATTTTATAGGAAGAACGGCAGTGGTACATGGGTAGGGAGATGAACTCTGTTAAACACAAAACATAAGATCAGGTGATCTTACGAACAAACATAAGAAATACAAACACAAACAAACAAGTACATATAGACAAACCGACATAGACAACAAGGGAAAAAGAATTAGGGTGACTTGTGCACCAACCTAATCCTTAGCAAATTGAGCTTATCACCAATATAAATCTGTTTTGAGTTGACTTAGCCTAAAGGTGTTGTTGTAGTTGATGTTGAACTCACTAGTGGCTCAGAATTTAGCGCTGACATCAGCTAACATATTACCTCACGATATATGTGATCAACGTTGAAAGTAAAATCCTTGAGCAAATTGAGGATAGACCAGCCAATGTTGTGAATCTACCATGTGGTGAAATTCTCATTGTACACAGCAATGCATATGATGTATGAGTCAATCATTATTAACACATTCCTGATGTCTAATCTTTTGCATAGGAGCCCATCTATTAATGCACAAGCCTCATCTTTCAGGACATAATCTTACCATATTTATATGCAAAATCTACGACTAAGATTTCATTGATGATTCTAATACATCCACTATCTCCAGTACTTTGACTAGTTGATGAACCATCTGTGTGCAGAATATAACCAAAAAGAACAGTATTACTCAGGGTAACGCCAATGATTCTGACCCTAGGATGAATATGCTGAACCTGAGTCAACCAGTCAATTGCAAGTCATCTTCACTAATAAGTTAAAGATGTTGCCAATCTTTGGTGAAAATCATAAGGTCAATGACCATCAAATTACAAATTCTTTCACTCCGTTCGTTAGGTCAGAATTGGGGCATTGGAATCGGAATTCAATTGACAATTCCAATTCCAGCGTTCGGTGGCCATAAAATGAGCTCGGAATTGAAATTCATTTGAATTCCCATGGGCTTTCACATAAGAGAGATTAGCCTTCCCCATTTCCGACATAATTAGGTCGGAATTCCCCTTTCTTTCTCTCGCTCGCAGCCGCTCCCGCTCTTGATACACGCGACGGACTAGCGGTCTTTTTCTGGACCGACGACGACGTAGATCACCACCTCCTCCAGCATACTCCGGCGATCCACCTCCTCCTCCAGCATACTACGGCGATCCTCCTCCATCCAGAGTTCCAGCCGATGTTTAGGTCTTCCCAGTCCTCCTCTATCCAGAGATCCAGCTGCTACTTTCTTCTTCCCGATCCTCCTCCATCCAGAGCGCCAGCATACTCCGGCGATCCTCCGGTATGGTTCCTTCTTCCCGATTTTCATCCCTATAGATGATTAAACTTGTTCCAAAAGTTAGCATGTTCAAATTTTTATCTTTTTTGGGTTGATTTCAGTTATTACGGTAGGTATGTGGGTATGTGCGTGTAGATGTGTAATATTGTAGGCTTGATGTGTAATATTGTAGGCTTGATTTCAGTTAATATTGTAGGCTTGATTTAAGTTAATATTGTTGCTTGATTTCAATTATGTATACTTGACTTCTGTTAATTATGTAGGCTTGATTTCAGTTAATTATGCAGGCTTGAATGTAGGCTTTATTTTTTAGGCTTGATTTCAATGTAGGCCTTTGTATATGTGGGTATGTGTGTAGTATGTGTATGTGTGCGTATGCGTTTATTTTTGTGTATGATGTTTGTGTGTGTAGTATGTGTGTAGGTTTGTAAATGTGTGTGTGTAGTATGTCGTAATGTTTTAGTTTATCAAGCAATTACATGTTTATACTTTTTAAAAAGTTATGAGTCTAATCTAAACTAAACTTGTAGGCACACCCGACAGTAAAACATTATCGCAACAAAGTGATCGTGAATTGGGAGGACTTAGCTATGATATATGGGTCTGATAGAGCTACTAGAGCTCAAGCTGCGCTACTGGAGCTCATGCTGCAACTGCATCTGAGGAAATGAACGAGATCCACATTGATAATTCAGTGGACGATAATGTGGCCAAGGAGGTCGAGCCACGGATCAGTAAGAAGAAGAAAACAGTTGCGGTTGATATAATTGCGAATGTTATTTCTGTCATTGCGAGGAATATGGAGCATGAGAGCACTCTGAGTTCTCAGTCGACGCCATTGATCTCAAGGACAGACAGGATATATGCGGCCATTGCAGCTATTACAGATCTAACTGAGCATGAGATCATACAAGCCATCGATATGCTGAGTGTTGACGAGACAAAGAGCGACGTGTTCATGGCTTTGGCGGTGCCAATCAGGAAGACCTGGCTCTGCATACATTTACTCGATTGATTTTATCATGACTTATGTTAGGGGTGGGCTTTATGTTATGGACGGACTTTGTTTATGTTGTGAAATTTTATTTTTATGTTGTGGACATATCTGTTTTTTCTGATATTTCAATTTTGTCAATGTTTTAAATTTCAATTTCGTCCATTGTACAAACGAACAACGGAATTACTAATTCCAATTCTTGTGATAGAATTTCTGCATTCAGCTGAACAACGGAATTGGAATTGACTTCAATTCTAATTCTTGCAAGAATTGGAATTGGTCCAATTCCATTTCCTGCATCCCAATTCCTGCCTAACGAACGGACCCTCAGGGCATTTCTTTTGCTCTTCAAACTTTCTTCTGCAGTGCTCAACCCAGATATGCCAATTTATAACTATAGGTATTGATGAATACAGGACTTGAACTAGCTTGTTGCTGCATTTGCGCCTTCTATCCTTGGACTACCTCTTCAATTTCATAAATGATCTTATGCTATACTTGTAAGATTCGACATCCTAGGCAGAGTGACATTATAGGGCCATTCATGGCTTGGATCATTCTCAATCATTGAGTCCACACAAATCTTCATTTTGAAATTGCCATATGGAGAGTCCTTTCATATAACCATGTTATCAGTGTCATTGGATTCAAGGTTGCAAAGAGGGATATCATTAAGAAATTGGTTAAGGCCAGACATCCAACCAATGTGACTATAGACCTCATTCAACTTGATAGCGATATGCCAAGTTTCTGGATCCATGGTAACCAAAGGGCTACCCAAGCCCAATTATCAAGCTAGAAAGAGCAAGCACCTCTCCCAACTAAGCATTGAGTTTTTTTGAATGAACATGTTAATGTACTTAAATGTTCACCTTGCAAGACTCTGTGACATTATTCAGACCAATAGTCTAGATCATTGGATGAGATTGTATTTACTAATAAAGGAGAGTATTGTTTATCCTTGCTTAAACAGTTCCACACATCATTATATCTAAGTCATTATTGATCTATCCAAGTTTTTGCAGTCCAACCCCTCAAGTTTGTTTTGGTTTGGCCATTTGATCATAGGAGATCCGGATGTGCTTGTGGTTGTTATCTTCCACCATCCATATAAACTTAGTGAATAGTGTCTCAATGCTTTTAAGGTAATTCTTATATATGCTTTGCTGGAACAAGAGATACCTCAATCAAGATCCCATGCACCGTGGAACACCTTCTCAAATCTATGGTTGACCTGCAATCACTAAATCCCTAATCACTTGTATCACTAAAGTTCTGATCACCACCAGGCGACCTCACCACCTTGGTTACAATATCCGACAAGCTCACTCTACAAGCATCGAACATCCCCAAGTGTATAGAGCTCAGATGTGGAGTTCTCCTAGATATTGTCTTAGTAAACATATCAGCCAATTGGTTAACAGTGAAAACAAACATGGTAGTAATGTATCTATAAGTTTTGTATTGGAGGTCTACCAATAGATGGCATGGGGAAAAAGCACTACACCTAGGAATGACCAACACAAAAACTTTGTTATAAATAACCCTTTTCCTTATTGGTATCGGGACAAAAAATAATGGTTGGGAAAACAAAAATCCATCTCATTCGTACTTTTGGTACTAGGATAATCATCAAAGACAGTTGAAGTGACTAATTGCCGGAAATTGTAAGCGTTGAGTACAAAGAAATTTTTGGAGTGACCATTTCTATCTAGTACTAATACAATTGGTGTTAGGAAAAAATCTCTTATGGGAAGGCTGGATGACAGTCAATCTCTATATGTTTAGTTCTTTCATGAATCAAAGTATTGGATGCGATATGATAATAACTTGATTGTCACAATAGAGTGGGACAACTTCATGTACAACACTCTCATTTGCCCTAAGAGGGATTTATGTCTCACAACATGAATCATAAGTTTCCTCCTTGGCTATATAGGGCTTAGTGGGTCTCTCCACTATAACTAGCTAGTTTTGAATTTGATGCTCCTCAGTTACTACATGGTATCAGAGCAGATCCCAGTCCACATGGCTATCCACTTGAGGAGGCGTGATGGCGTCCCGCCCCCCACAGGACCCATCACCATTCCTCACCGAGGGGCCTGTTGACGTTGACCATGTATCACTGGACTTTATCTCGGTGGGGCCCACCATTATGTGGTCTAGGTATGGTTGAGATTTGTTAATGATTGGTTGATAAAATTAGTACCACATCTTGAATCATGGGTCCTCACGAAGATCGACAGGGAGAGGCGCGGTGCCCTCACGAAAATTCAGAGCTCGGGCAGGACTTCCCCGGGCAGCTGCCTGATAGAAATCCTGTCGGGCGGCGAACTCGACACCCTGAGGCCGCAGAGGCGCAGTGGGCTCGGGGTCCGCGCGATCAGTAACCTGACCGCAGGCTGGTTGGAAAGCCACTGGTGTAGTGAACTAAACGGCTTGAGGGGCTAGCCGTTGGGAGATCACTTCTAAAGCTTTCCCCATGGCTTCCATTTGTTGGGCGGTCTCACGCTGAGCTCGGGCGAACTCTTGACGGGTCTGCTCGATCGCCCGCTCGAAGCGTGTTTCCAGATCTTCCGAGGTCGCGCGACCCGTATCTAGATGACCTACACCGATCTGACTCCGCAACTCCCGATCTACCATCTCAGACCGCCGCACTTCACCAACAAATCCCGATCTGAAGGTCGCGTGTTCGTTCTGTTGATGCAAAAATTGCACCTCCACAATTTGCACTTAAACTCGGGGGAAAACTTGGGACCGTTGGTTACTTGGGGTCGGAGTATGTCAGGTAGGAAGTGATGAAGGGACTCTGACTGGGAGACGGCTCTAATTGAAAAAGATAAAAGACTAGAGATTACAGGAAGCTAGAAGTAGACCGGGCAAAAGAAAAAGGAGCAAGCTGAAAATAAGACCGCATGTTTCTGTAATTTGCTCAAAACTCAATCCCCCGTCCTGCTCTAGGGGAGCCCTACCCCCCCCCCCCCCCCCCCCCCCCCCCCTATTTATAAGCTCAGAGACTGCCCAAACGGGTAGTTCCTAGAATTACGGGCTGCCCGGGATTTCAGATAACTGAGCTGAGGTGAGAAGATACCTGCCTTGCTGTGGCTGGAAGAGTAAAGAAATTCGGACCGCGCGATCTCGAAGAGGAGACCGATAACCAAACCTGTGAAGCCCATTCCCTTATGCAAGATATCTGAACTGGGCGGTCTCAGAAGCTAAGACCGTGCGATCTCCCATAAAAAACTTAAGTTGCGATCTTTCGGGCGAACAGGATGAATATATGATTTTCCTTTTCTCCTCAGCAGAAGGTAATAATTTATACTCTTATGCATTAAATTCAAACTTATCATGATTAACTACTTGTTTAGCCCATTCCCTTACGCAGGACCCACACACGACGTGGACTCGCTGAAAAATAGTCAACCAACATCACCTATACACAACATGCGAAAGAGAACGAAAGATGTGGAGCAAATCATCAAACGGGCAACCGGGGATAATCCATCGGGGATAATCCGCGCAAAGGGCGGTCCCACACGACACGGTCTCACGCAACACAACCCGCCGAGATTAGAACACCAACATCATTCGTGTCCCAACACACGAACAATCGAAAGAAAACATGAGGAGACGCATACCACATAATCCTGGAGGCCGTGTGGAACGAAGGCGAAAGGTTGGGAAAGATCATCCGAGTCGCCTTCGTCCCAATCACTCCCCCTCACGTGGAAAGTACGTGCATATACGCATAACAACAACATGAAGCAAATACAATAATAAAAACACAGACAATGGATTGAAAACACACAAAACTTCAACTTTGGCGAGAGATCAGCACACCCCGGAAGGCGTAGCAACGACTGGAAGCGTCGTAGGGGCCGCTGGAGCAGAGTGGATCGATACAGGCAGCCGACAGGAGCTCAGCAAAGAGCTTAAATGAGAGCGGCAGAGCTAGGCACAAAGATCCAGCGAGAGACATCTTCACGTCTAACCTGAGAGGCAGACATGCTCGATCGACGAGAACAACATCATGTTCGATCGACGGAAACAACAGGAAGACGCAGGCAGACGCGCCAGGGTTCGACGAGGCAGCAACGGAAAATGATGAGAAATGCATAGTCGGCAGAGAGAAGTGTCGAGCTTACCAGCAGTAACAGCACGTCGTCGTCGATCAGGAGTGGGAGTCGAGAGGTAAAGAAGACACGGGCTTCACGGGAGATGTCGTTGACGGGATCTGTGGAAGAAAAGCCCTAAGCCTCACGGGATTAGGAGCAGCTCCAATCGATGGTCTCAGAAGTCGATCCTATCGACGGATCAGGAGCCGCTCCCATCGATGGTCTTAGAAGTCGATCCTATCTATTTTGCGTAGGGAACAAAATAGATCAGGGAGGAATCAATGGCTCTGATACCATGTTGGAAATAAGAAAGGAAAGACTTAAATTTTATATTCATCCTCATAAGGGGCATATAAAACATTACAAGGAGACACATAACACTGATAGCCGATGTGGGACTAAACCCTGGATCTAATACATAGATACTAATAACCCGACATATTACTATAACACTCATAAACTCAAACAATAAACAACACAAAGATAAATTGTTTTGTTGGCGCCCATTCTTCATAAACTATTGGCAGTGATGAATGTGCTAACAACATCACAATATAATTGTTAAAGCCCAAGATTTAAATCCCCAAAAGGGGCTCCTTGTAAATTTTCTCTTTCTTGCATTTAGTCACACATCTCGTGTAAATTCTTCTTCCTCCTCTACTCTATATAAAGTAGGGAGCTCCAATGTAATATTTAGATTCTTTGGAATAATATTTATTTATATTTCAAACTCTCACATGGTATAAGAGCAAGGTGAAATCACTTGCTGCTCTGCTCTCATGTAAATACTCATGGCCTAGCACGAACCTTTTTGGCCTCGCGTGAACACTCCAAGCCACACATGAAAGCTCCTGCTATCAGTTCCCTCGCCAGTCTCATGAACTCGCCTCTCTCGTGAACTCATCCCAGGTAGATCACGTCGATCCTTCCAGAGCAGAGCTCGCCGATCTCATTTTAGTGCGTCCCCGACCATACCACCCAATCTCGTCGATCCATCCCGTGAAGAGATCGCCGATCCATCCTGTGAAGCGCTCGTCGATCCATCCCTGGAAAAGCTCGTCGATCCATCCCTGGAAGCGCTCTAAATTTAGAATGTGATATTTATAGGCTCGGTGTTCGAGCAGTGATCTCGCGAGTACTAATCCTGCAACTACGTTATTTCGGCGAGTTCCCCTCAGAGTGTGTCTGCGACTGTCCACAACCTATTAAATCTTGCTTGAATTGGACTATGACGACTCCACTGCTTCCTCCTACTACCGCTACGATTGTTCCTACACCCACAATTATTTCCAGTGTGTCTGGAAATCTCAGGACGGCGTCTAAATTAACTAGACCAAATTATCTTGATTAGAGTGTCTCTTTCACCTTTCTTTTGCGCTCTCAGCGCAAACGATATCATCCCACTAACACTCCTCCTGACCTCGTGACTTCCACTTTGCTGATTGGGATGCCAGTGATGCTCTTTTTCACACTTGGCTTGCAAATAGTCTTTCTAGTGCATGTTTGTCCATCATTTGTCATGATGACACTGTGAAGGCAGCATAGGATCATCTTGCTGCCCTTTACTACAAGGGTGTTAAAATCTCTCGCATCTACACCCTCTATTTTGATCTCTCCGCTCGGCCAACACTCTCTCGATGCTGCGTATTAGGAAGTTCAATCTCTCGGCGCAAAATTTCTCCAGCATCGACCCTTCTCTGTTGACCTTGTCACTCAGCAGAAACATTTTTTAGGAACTCCTTGTGACCTGTTATCTTCTCCATCTTCTAGATTCCTACAAGATGATATGGCAGCAGATCTTGGGAGAACCTGACACTCCCAATTGGATGTCACTGCAGCTCGCATACCTGTTCTTACCAACCTTCTATAACAACCTTCGATTGTGTCCCCTTCACCCTCTGACAATTATGCTCATGCGGCCAGTCTTGGAGCTCACTGTAGTCGTAGGGGGTGCACTGGGGTCATGTGGGACCTCACCCTCTTGCTCGCATTGTGGACGGCTTGGTCATCTTATTAACATATGCTTTGTGAAACATTCTTACCTTCATCCTCAGGCTCATGTCAGTACTACTGTGTCTGGATCTTCTGCATCCTCATCCACTCCGCCGCCAGAGTCCGGTCGATGGTTCTCTTTGGCAGATATTGAGGCTCTCATCAATGCCTAAACCAATCCGCCTTCGTTGTCACTTCTTCAGGTACAGTACATGTTGCTACACAGGCTAAGTGGTTGATCGATTCCGGTGCCACCAACCATATGACTGGGAACTCTCTTGTCTTCTCTCACCTTAAAAAGCATAACCGGTTACCACCGGTCTTTGTGGTTAATGGATCTATTACTCCTATTTGTGGATATGGAGTTGTAACTACCGCTTCTCTTCTCCAGTTGGACGACACTCTATTCATCCCAAATTTTTCTTGCAATATATTGTTTGTCAGTGCTCTTTTACGGCAATTGCAATGTTGTATCTCATTTTATCCTACTGCATGCTATTTTCAGGACCTTCAATCGAAGAGGACGATTTCTACAGGGACTAAATGCGGCGCACTCTAATACCTCGACGATATTCTCACTTTCACTCCATTTGCCACTCCACGTCTCTGCTCTAGTGGCATCATCGTCTTGACCATCCTCCGCTACGTCTCCTCCACTAGCTTTTGTCAACATTAAAGTCAGACTCTACTTCAGAATGCGATACTTGCCAATACGGCAAGCATCATCTTACTGCTTTCCCTGCTAAACTTTGTAAGATTTTTGTTCGCCCTTTTGACCTTGTTTATGTGGACATCTGCAGTCCTAGTCCTACTAAGTCTGTTGGTGGAGGAAATTTATACTTTGTAACTTTTATTGATGATTTCTCTCGATGCACTTCGGTGTATCTTTTGAAGGAACACACAGAACTTATTTATTGTTTTCTCTAAATTGTATAATAAAATCGGACACAATTTAATCTATCTCTTAAAATTATTCGAACCGATAATGCGAAAGAATACATGAGCAAGAAGTTCTCATCATTCTGCACCTCCAATGGTATTATTCATCAAACCGGTTGTGTGCATAAGTCCTACGGAAAGGAAAAATCGCCATTGTTTCTCGAACACACTTGTGTCAGATGAATGTTCCACACACCTATTGGGGTCATGTGATTCTCATTTCTTGTTATTTCATTAACTGTCTACTTTCTTCTGCATTTCAGGGTAAGACACTTTTCTCTTCTCTATCTGGACAGTACACATTTTCCCTTACCCCCCATGTGTTTGGTTATACTGTTTTTATCCACACTCTCGCATCTAGAGCTGTCACTTAAACCCAAAAACCGTATACCGAACCGGAACCGAACAGAACTACAAAGAACCAGACTGAACCGTTCGCGAATTATTTGGGTTCCTGTTTGAATTTTGGAACCGTGAACAATGGTCCGAGTCCGGTTCTTTCATTTTATCATCTGGACCAGAACCGAAACCAGAACCGCAACATACAGGCCTCGAGCGGTTTCGAGATTTTTAGACCCGATCCAAACCGGACCAAAGCAGAACCAAACCGCAACCCGTTTATTATTATTTTTATAATATATTTTAATTATTAATATTAATATAATATTACTATTTTTTATAATCTATCTATAATATTTATACTTACTAATTACTATATATATATAAAAAATACTTCCCCTTGGTGTAACGCTGTCGGCCCGCACAAACTTGATGAATCTACTTTAGAGGTAATTTTCAATCAACTAAAATTGAATTTAACGTTAGATAAGAATAAGATTTGATTATTATTCTATTGTAAATATAACTAACATTTGTTTAATTTAAACTACTCAATGATGGACCCTGCCAACATACAGAAATGATATTTGGTGGTTGTTATTTAATTTTGTTAATGACTATATTCTCTATTTTGTTGATGCATGTGCTTGCCATTCTTCAAGTACTTCCGTAAGGTGATTCTTTTTCTATTCAGTGCGTCAAATCAGATATTATTGCATGCATATTTGTATTAATTCAATTTTTACATATTTGGACTTAAGAAACTATGAAATTATAACTCCAATCATTTAAATTACAATTTTCTTTTCGAATATGTATTTTTAAGGAGATAATAATCTTTGTGATTGTGTCTAATGACTCAAATTATTGAGTTATAAAATAATTAAAACTATGACACATAGAACCGATTAGAACCGGACCGAACCGCATAGAATCGGACTGAACCGTTAGTGGTCGGTTTGGTTTTCATTCTTATTGAACCAGAACCGGAAACGTTGACACGACAGTTCCAAAAATTATGCTGGAACCGAAACCGGAACCGGTCAAACCAAATAAGGTTTTGGTTCTAATTTGAAGAATCGTTACCTTAGTGGTTCGGTTCACGAATAAGTAGAACCGGAACCGTGACAACTCTACCTGCATCTGGTCGAGATAAACTCTCCGCTCGCACCACCAAATGTATCTTTGTGGGGTATTCTCCAACTCAAAAGGGATATCGTTGTTTTAACCCTATCTCCAAACGTCAATATGTCTCTGTTGATATTATCTTCTTTGAGTCTACCCCTTATTTCTCCAAGTAGGAAGGGACTCTAACTCTCGCGATCCCTCCTCCTCTTTCTACCACCTCTCTCCTCCCACCTCCGTTTCATCATTCCCTATCATGCATGCTACATAACCAGATATCCCACAACTAACACTAACTCTTGCACGTGTACCTCCTATTTCACTTTTTTACTTATCATTATTGTTGCCGCCCAGCTTCCCTACCTGTCTTTGCTCCTTCCACTCCAGCATCCCTGTTATCAGCTCCCAGGCCAGCTCTCTCCTCTTTGGAAGATTCCCTCACCTCAGCAGGCTCAGACATAGATGTTCATATTGCTCCGCGGAAGGGGGTAAGGAGGAGTACAAAACATCATCTTACCATTGTTATATAGTATGCCAATCTCAATCCTTCATGCAGCAAGTTTACCTGGGCACTCTCTACCACCACTGTACCTATTACCTTATCATGAAGCTCTTTGTATATTTTACTGGAAAGCGGCTATGAATGACGAAATCTTTGTCTTGACATCACGGGGTGTATGGGCTCTTATCATACCGCGTCTGGAGGCGACATTGCTAGCTGCCGTTGGTCTTTGTTATCAAGTTTCTCCTGGATGGCATTGTAGATCGATACAATGCTCGTTTGGTTGCCAAGGGGTTCACCCAGACATATAGTGTTGATTTCTTTGACACATTCTCTTTGGTTACTCGTATCAATACTATCTGGTACTCTTCTCCGTTGCTGTCAACATGAATCGACAAATGTCTCAACTTGATGTCAAAAATGTCTTCATCTATGGTGACTTACACGAAGAATTCTATATGTTGCAACCTCCGGTTATGTTGCTCCGGGGGAGTCTCGGGTGTGTAAGCTTCGGAAGGCCATTTAAAGTCTTAAGCAAAACCCCCGAGCGTGGTTTGACAAATTCAGTCAGACCGTCTTTACCATTGGTTTGACTAATTTGACAAATTCAGTCAGACCGTCTTTACCATTGGTTTGACTAATTCTTGCTGCCTGCATAGACGACTTCTTATCGGAGATAACTCCTCTAGAATAAAGAAAACAAAGAAACATTTTCAGGAACATTTTGTTATAAAAGATATGAGTGCTCTCAAATACTTCTTGGGAATTAAAACTGAGAGACACAATAACACCATAGTTTTCTCTCAAAGTAAGTATGCCCTAGATCTACTCAATGAAACCGGTCTCCTTGACACAAAACCTGCTTGGAATCCTATTTCTATGGGCACTGACAAACTTTGGGATGAGACATCCCCCTTCTATAAGATATTACTCAGCACAGGCTTCTGATCGGTAAACTCATTTATCTTACAGTAATCAGACCTAGCATCTACTATGTTGTTGGAAGGGTTAGTCAATACATGCAGCTCCCAGAGAGTGACATATGGAAATTACCTTAAAAATATTAGAATACATTAAATAACCTCCGATAAAAGTATTATGTTTCAAAGAAACAATCATTTACGCATTGAAGCATATTCTGATGCAAGCTATGCAAATGATGAAGGGGATTTCAAATTCACTTCTAGATTCTGCACATATGTCGGAGGAAATCTGATCACTTGAAAAAATAAGAAACAAGCAATTGTGTTCAGATCAAGTACAAAGTTGAATACAGAAGTATGACTCATACTGCTTGTGAGTTAAAGTATTTAAAGATACTTCTAAAAGACTTGGGAGAAATCTACGATTATCCTCTATCAATGTTTTGTGATAATAAAATTGTCATCTACATATCTAAATATTCATTGTTTCATAAAAGAACAAAACATATTGAAGTTGATTGTCACTTCACAATTAGATGAAGTTATCAAAAAGCAAATATACACTCAGTTTGTTTCTTCAGATAAAGTGTTGACCGACATCTTCACTAAACCAATTTTTCATCTTCTTCAAATATTTGTATCAAGCTGAGAATGATCAATATATATGCTCTATCTTGAGGGAGAGTGTTAACTCCTAAGATTTAAAGCACAAAAAGGAGTTTATCATATATTTTCTTTCTTGTATTTAGTCTCACACCTCCAACGTAAATTCTTCCTCCTCTACTGTATATAGGAGCTCCCATGTTATATTTAGATTCTTTAGAATAATATTTATTTTTATTTTAAATCTCACAATTCTCAAAGTAAAATTAAATTAGTTAAAGTTAGTGATGCATAGAGCTCTAAGGTGGAATAAGAAAACAAATGTGAAGCTACTAAAAGATGTTAGACCAACCAAACAGTGAACAACTTCTTTAACTATCTGTATAGCTAATCACATCCAAAGGTAGAAAATTTAGTGTGCACCTGTATCATAGACAGAAGTTTGACAAGCATGGTGTGTCAGAGCCCATCGAAGAAGACCCATCTTGATGGCCCATTAGAGACGTATTCTTGTGTGTGTGTCTATATATATATATATATATTGTTGGAACCAGGATACCGGTCCAACTATGTTTGAGACTTGGGGAGTAGCTTGAGTTACTTCTCTCTTCGTCAAATCCCTAGGTCTAAGTATTTCGAGCTGAGAACTGGCCCTCACGGTTGGTAGATGGTTGCCTGAAAATGGACTCACTGGCTGCAGCGATGAGGTCCCGCCACTAACCCGGAAATCTCACTCGATTTTCCCTCCCAAAAACCAAAGGCTGAGCCTGTCTCAGACAGCACAAGGAAGAAAGCACAGGCTCTCAAAGGGGGGTGAATCTGTGCTGGTCTAAGACATAATGGGTCCTATTTATAGGGAAAAACTTCACAGGGGAAAAATGGTCTAGATGGCCTGCAGATCGCGTCCTCCGCCTTAACCAAATTGCTAGATGCAGACCCAAATGTCGGCGAACAACTCTTCGCGCCTTTTCGAAGATACTAACCGCAGCCCTTGCTGGTCTGCGAATAGCGAAGGGGGACTGATGAGTCGGGTTGACCCGTACTCGCCTCGCTCCCTCCTTGGGCGAGTGCGGCTGAGGCAACTGAGACGTGTCTTACTCGCCTCGCCCTAGGCGAGGAGGAGCTTCGTCACCGAGACGGGCTGTTTAAGTCGTCGAGAGGAATCACGCCTATGCGCGGTGATGTCGATAAGAGACCATGGCAGGGAGGGGCGTACTCGCTGCACCTGCCTTGGGCGGGTAGGACAGTCATTGGTCTACTCGCCAGCTTGATTATCACAGTGAAGATGCATGGCTTCAAGAACATGAAAGCCCATTTCTCCCAAGATAGAATTAACCCAGATGAGTTCACAGGTAGTGACAGCAATGACACGATACTCTGCTTCAATGGAGGAACGAGCAACGACATTTTGTTTTTTTACTTCTCCAGGAGATGAGGTTGCCACCATCAAAGATAGACTAACCACTCGTTGATCTTCTGTCTAGTGAAGAACCTGCCCAATCGGCATCACAGTATCCATGGACCTTAAGGTGGCCATGGTCATGAAATAGAATACCTTTGCCGGGTTTCTTTTTTAAGTATTTGAGGATTCGAAGAACAGCTTGATGATGATGAACTTTAGGACTGTGCATGAATTGACTGACCAGGCTAACGACAAAGGAGATATCAGGTCGGGTGATTGTCAGATAAATCAACTTTCCCACAATACGTTAAAATTCTAACTTCCTATCAAGATCTGGAGAAGTCTCCTTGAGAATGTCATAATTAGGATCCACTGGACTATCCACAGGTTTGACTCCCAAATATCCAACTTCACTGAGAAGGTCTAAGACATATTTGCGCTGAGAGATCATAATCTTCCCGGCGGATTGAGCAATCTCAATTTCGAGAAAGTATCGAAGGAGGCTCAAATCCTTGATTTCAAAGGCAGACGCCAATTTCCTTTTCACTTGAATAATGTGGCAATCATCATTTCCAGTAATTATGATATCGTCCACATAAACTATGAGAATAGTGGTACATTCCCCTTTTCTGTAGACAAAGACTGAGTGGTCAGAGGTGCAACGAGTGAAGTCTAACTCCAAGAGTGTGTTACTTAGCTTGGCAAACCAGGCACGAGGTGACTGTTTGAGATCATACAAGGCTTTCTTGAGGCGACACTCATATCCTTTAGGAACATCCATGCCAGGCGGAGGCGTCATATAGATTTCTTCCTCCAATTCACCGTGACGGAAGGCATTTTTTACGTCGAGTTGGTGCAGAGTCCAGGACTTATGAGCTGCGATTGACAACAAGATTCTAACAGAGTTTAGTTTAGCAGCAGGAGCAAATGTCTCTTGGAAATCAACTCCCTCAATCTGAGTAAAGCCTTTCGCCACCAGTCTCGCTTTATATCTATCAAGAGTTCCATCCTGTAGAAATATAGTAGTATATATCCATTTGCATCCAACGGGGTGACGCCCGTGAGGAATAGGAACAATTTCCCAAATCTTTTGACGTTAGAGGGCATCCATCTCCTCCGTAGCTTTCAGTCAATGGGGGTTCAAGCTAGCTTCTAAAAAACTGTTAGGAATAGAAATAGAAGAAACAGAAGCAAGATAAGCGTTCAAGGAGTGAGAGATAGAGTGATACCCAACATACTTATCAATAGGGTATCTGGTGTGACCACTATGAATTTGAAGAGCTGGAGTGGTCTCCTGAGTGGTGTTGGTTCTTGGATCTGGCGGAGTGGTGGTGGGTGGTGGAGCATGAGTGTGACATTCTTGCCCGATATTTTTGTTTAGTCTTCTTTTGTAGACTTGAAGATCCTTCCTCCTTCTGTACACCCGGAGGGCATTGGTGGGTCCTTCCTTCCTGACCGGAATATCCATATGGTCAGGAGCAATCACATCAACAAGCACAGGTAAGGGAGGGATCGCATCACTCTCCTCTTTACTCATTTCCTGAATAGTAACAGTTTTGCCATCATCAGAGTAATAAGGTGTGTTTTCGAAGAAGCTGACATCTTTTGATATAAATTTTCTTCGGAGAGTAGGAGAATAACACTTATACCTTTTTTGATTTGCAGCATATCCCACAAAGATACATTTTGTCGCTTGAGGATCAAGTTTATCCCTATGAGGGCCCACAAAGTGGACAAAGGCAACGCATCCAAATAATTTAGGAGGAAGATTGAATAGAGGCATATCTGGGCAAAAAAGTTGTAGATGATACTTTCCCTCCAAAGTGTCAGTGGTCATCCAATTAATTAGGTAAACAGATGTGAGAACACCATCATCCCATAGCCCCTTAGGGACGTGCATCTCTTGCAATAGGCAACGAGTAGTCTCCATGATATGCCAATTTTTTCTCTCGGCGATCCCATTCTGCTGAGGGTCCCCGAACAGAAAGTTTGGAAAGTAATGTCATGGTCTCCCAAGAATCTTTGAAGATCACTGCTAGTATATTTACCTTCATTATCACTTCTAAGGATTTTAATTTTAGTTTCAAACTGGGTCAGCACATGATGATAAAATAACTGAAAAAATTTTGAAACCTAATTTTTCCTTTTCATAAGATACACCCAAATAAAGCGAGAGTGATCATCAATAAAAGAGACAAAATATTGAAATCCATTCACAGAGCAAACAGGAGATGTCCAGACATCAGAATGTATCAAATCAAAACATTTTACACTTCGACTCTGGCTAGGAGCATATATGGTTCTACAGTGCTTAGCTAATTCACAAGACTGACAATTAAGAGTAGTTTTTTTAACAACAACAAAATGCGGAAAGATAGCCTTTAGGGTCTTCAAACTAGCATGACCAAATCTCATGTGCCACAGCATCAACTGATCATGATTGGTGGGCAACTGTGAACCAAAAGCTTAACGGTTGTCCGTGACATACACACCACCTGAATCATGTCCTCCACCAATCGTCTTCCCACTCGCCAGATCCTGGAACACACAATGAGAAGAGAAAAAGGTAATAGAACAGTTGAGTTGTTTGGTTAAACTGCTCACAGATAACAGATTTGTGGGAAATGATGGAACAATAACCACAGATTTGAGAGAAACAGAGGGAGAGAGATGAGTAACCCCTTTACCAGTCATAGAAGTCGAAGATCCATCAGCGAGTTTCACACTGCCGGATGCAGGAGAAATAGAAGAAACCCCCAAAGAAGACCCAGTCATATGATCGGAAGCCCCCAGTCAATGATCCAAGGAGGATAGGGACCTTTTGAGCACACAGAAGTAGTGTGCACATGGGCAGCAGTGCCCGCCAAATTACCAGAAAAAAGGTCTTCCAGAAACAGTTCTTCCAACAGTATTGGCATTCAGAGCCTTGAGTTCCCTCGTCAAATTCTCATTTTCTGCCAGGAGATATCCTATATTCTCCAAGTTGTTATACATAGCTGTTTGAGGTCTCACATATTTCCCATCAGAACCACGGGTCCACCCCAAAGGAACCAAGTGAGGATGAAGATCCCATCATTTCTCTTTCCCATGACCTTTCTTTCCACAGTGAGGACACTTCATTCGACTCTTATCATCTTGTCTCATATTTCTTGATTGCCACCTCTTCTGCTTATCGACGAAGGCAGATTTCTCATGGCCAATATGAACATCTGAACGAGTGGAGTTTATGCGGCTTGTCTCCCCTCGAATATAGTGAGCCACTGTTTCCAGATCAGGCACAAAATCTCTTCTCAGCATCAGAACACTCTGAAATTCGAGTTCAGGAGGAAGACCAGAAAGCATTTCAAACACCCTCTGTTGCATAAGTTCCATCTTGTAATCTTCTACAGTCTGAATAGCAGAATATTGATCAAGTTTTGCCCACTTATGGGTCAGTTTCCTATAATATTCCTCGAAATCACTCATCCCTGCCATGTGAATCTGCTCTGTCTGGAGTTGATATATTCTAGCCAAGTCCTTTTTTGAGTAATTTCGCTCAACTAACTCCCACATTTCTTTTGCAGTTTGACAGAACAGGAAGTGACTTGCAATCATGGGTTTCATAGAATTGACAAGCCAATTTATCACAGTAAGATTCTCACCTGCACATTCCTCATATAGAGGATCAGCCTTGTTTGGGCCGGCTTGGATCCGGTGATAAACCCAAGTCTTCGACGACTCCCAATGAATATCTGCATAGATTGAGCACATAAGAAGTAGTTTCTCCCATTGAACTTGATGTGAGTGACCCCTTGATTGAAGTCCATGTTAGAGCTCCCTCCACTGTAGCGTTTGGATTGGTTAATGGCCCCTTCAGAGGCACTTGCACTTTTCAAGTTTTCCTCCATACGGGCACACAAGCCGGCTGGACCTTTGGGGACCCAAAGGAGACAACAGCAGCAAGAGGAAGCAAAAGGAAGCCAACAGCAGTAGTGGCTGGAAGCAGACTGGCGGCGGCAGGAAGAAAACTGGCAGTAGATAGGCAGCAGCTGGAAGCGGCGGTAGGGACCGAAGCTTCAGGACGACACCACGACAGCAGATAGGTAGCGGCTGGAAGCGGCGGCAGGGACGAAGCTTCAGGACGGCACCACGGCACCACGGCAGCAGAAAGCAGCGGGAAGCAGCGGCAGCAACAGGAAGCAGCGGCAGAGACGACGCGCAGATCTGCTGGAGAGGGAGACGGCGGCGACTGGAGAGAAAGACGGCAGAGGGACACGCAGATCTTCAGATCGACGGCAGCGGGAGACGGCAGCACACGGCAGGGCTGAAGACGAACACGAGCCGACAATCGACGGCCCAACACGACGATGAGAACGCACGCAGGCGGAGAAGATAGGAGGAACGCGCGTCGAGCCTTCAGGTCGATGAGAAGAAACTCCCCTCTGATACCATGTTGAGAGCGAGAGAGCAAACCTTAGGGTTTTTCTTCCTTGATTTCAATTTTTCAAGACCGGAGCCTTTTAAGCAATTAGTCACTTTCTTGGATACACTCATCACCCGGTGAGAGAGTATTAGTTTGTATTTTAACAACGGAAAGGTCAGCCACCGTGCTTCCGTCGCGCCAGGTCAACCGCCTTGCAACGGCTTACCGACCTCCACAGTTGGAACCACCCCCGGCTTCGCTGCACCTCCGCCACATTTTCCTAGGCTGATGGCCCACCCCAGGATCTCAAATCAAGAATACCACGATCTGCATACCAAGGGTCTGTGTTTCCGATGCAAACAACCCTAATCTCCGACCCACGAATGCCCGTTGAAGGACCTTCGGATCCTCATTGCCGAGGAGGAACCCGAGGTTACTCTTGCCGATTTTGAGGCCCTTGAGATGAAGAACTTGTGTGCTGAAATCTCAGCACTGGATCCTGATGAGCCTATCTCTGAGGCGAAGCTGAAGAGGCACATCATCCGCGGCTTGCGGAAGGAATATGTTGCCTTTGTAACGTCGGTACAGGGATGGGAACACGCCTGCCGAGGACCCCCAGTTGCCACCTTCCACCGATTGGATCTTCCTCTATTCTCCGTTGGCTGGTTCTCGGGCCCTCAAACGATGAAGCTTCGGGGGACGCTTCAGGGGCTCCCTGTGGTTGTGATGATTGATAGTGGAGTGTGCCACAACTTTATATCTCCCAGCGTTTGGTGGATTGTTTGGCATTGCCTGTGTAGACCGCAAACCACTTCTCGGTGTGCTTAGGGGATGGTCGGCGTAGGGAAACTGATGGCCTTTGCTCGGCTCTCACTCTCACTGCTGGCAACTCCCCTTTTCAGGCGGACTTCTACGCTTTCTGTCTGGGAGGGGTGGACATCATTCTTGGGGTAGCGTGGCTCAGCACCCTTGGTGATGTCAGCGTGAATTGGGACCGCATGTTCATGCGCTTCCTCCGAGAGGGGTGCCTTGCTTGCTCGAAGGCGATTCGACTTTACTTCGCCAATCTGTCTCCTTACGGACCCTTCAGAAATCCACCGATGTGGATTGGGTGGCTTCCTTATGGACGTGGTGGAGCAGGAGGTCCCCCGTTCCCCGACCTCCCCAGCACTGCAGGTTATTTTGGACCTTTTTCCGGACGTCTTCGCTGACACGTCGCACCTTCCCCCACCCAGGCCGACCAATCACCACATCTCCTTGCAAGGGGGTGTTTCCTCCATATCAGTTTGACCGTACCGGTATGGGCATGCGCACAAGGATGAGATCGAGACACTGGTCAACGATATGCTAGCCACAGGCATAATTCACCCCAACGCTAGTCCCTTTTCTATCCCCGTCCTCCAGGTCCGCAAGAAGGATGGCAGTGGGCGCTTCTGCGTGGACTACCAGGAACTCAATAAGGTCACAATTCCGGACAAATATCCTATTACGGTCATTCAGGAGTTACTGGACGAGTTACGCGGGGCCGTCTATTTCTCGAAATTGGACCTTCGCGCGGGTTACCATCAGATTCGGATCAGGGAGGAGTATTCCCGAAGATGGCTTTCCGCACGCACGACGACCACTATGAGTTTTTGGTCATGCCCTTCGGCTTGATGAATGTTCCCGCCACTTTTCAGGCCACCATGAACGATCTATTCCGACCGGCCTTGCGTGTAACATCCCCCAAACAACTAGACCCCGAAAGTGGTTTTGTCATGACTAGGTCATGAAAAAACCCTAGGAAACTTGAAGTGACCACTTGGCCTTAGGCTTGAAGGGGAAGAGCACCTTGGTCTGCAAATAGCAATTTCCAGTTACCAAGCTTAGGGTTGGAATTTAGGGACTCACCTTGACCCCTTGACCCCACCATGGCACACCTAACCCTTTGGAGGGTCCCTTAGAGCACCAAGGACCCATTGGGGTCAACTAAAGAGGCCAAGTTGACCAAAGTCAACATTAATCCTAATTTGGTCAAAGTAGCCTAATTAGGGTCAATTTGGCCTCCACCTTGCCAAATTGACCTTGCTCCTACCCTTATAAGGACATTGGGGACCCAATGGACCAAAAAGCCCCATCATAGGGCAACAAATTTGGCCAATTTGACTCAAGTCAACTCTAGCCCTGTTTGGTCAAATTGCCCTATTGTAGGTCAATTGGCCTCCACCTTGCCAAATTGACCCTACCTAGACCTTCCTAACGCTTAGGGGAGGCCAATGGGTCACTAGCGACCCATTGGGGCCAACCCAAATGGTCAAATTGACCAAAGTCAACTTCACCCTAAATTTAGGTCAAAATGACCTTTGACCTAATCAAGCCAATCCACTTGGGCTAGACCCAAGTGAGGTGGTCCACTAGCTAAAGGGGTTGGGCGTTACTGAAATTGCCATTCAATTTCAAGAAATTCGGCCAGGAGAGAGAAACCATCATTTTCTCCAAAAAATGGTGGAGAGAAAGAGAGGATTAATGACATTCATGGCCAAGGGAGGCCAATTGATCTCCTAATTGATGGGGATTCATCTCCTCTGGCTGTTACAAGAAGTTTAGGAGGTTTTCCAGCCCTCAAAGGGGCTGAATTCAGTGGGTTTCACTATGGACGAAATTGGGCTTAATGGCCATTAATGGTGGAATCAATGAGAGACCCTCCCTCTCCCCAAATTGAGTCTTTTAAAAGCTTCAGAGGACTGAGAGGATCATTTTTCCTCACTTACCTGAAGAAATCGAGACACTTGGTGTAGGAGTTCATATGCCATCAAGAGGCAAGAGCTCGGTCATGGCCAATCGGAAAACGACAAGGGTTTTCCCCTCTCAACAAGTCCTCCCCTCTTCCTCTCCTTCAGTAGTAGATCTATAGCTATTTAGGTGGAGAAATTGGGCTCAATTGAGCCCGATCTAGTGAGAAGAATTTCTAAAATTCCACGAAAAAAATGAGTCTCGGGTTCGTCAGAAACCGCCCCTCCGGCGGCAGTGCTGCCGGCCGGCGATAACCACCACCTCAACGGAGGTGGTGGTGGCGGTGGCCAGCCAGGGAGGTGGCCGGATGGCCGGGAAATTGGGTTTGAAGAATCTCCAGGACGGGCTGATCTCATCCATTGGCTGGAGGAAGAAGAAAGCCAGGATCCGTCGGATCTGCTTCAAGATGTGTGCCGGGTCCTTTTCTTTATCAAATACGAATTTATGTGATATATTATACAGCACATGTTGGGTTTGAGTGGTCAACCCTCATCCAAAAGTGATGAAACATTGGCCACTGACTTAAAATCACATAAAACACCTCCACCAATGATTTGGGGTGATTTGGGGTGGATGTGTCCTAGGACCCCAGTTCAAACCTTAGGGTTGTATTTTGAACCCATTAAAGGAAATAGGGTCATATGGCCTTGGATTGACTTGAAATTTGGTAGAGAGGTTCATAGGGTGGTATTAAACCCTAGGTAATTTATTTGGAATTTTTAGACATATTTAAGTCTCTCTGAATTATTTAAGAGTCATTTAGGGCACTTCCTTACTAGAAGGAATTACATGCTCATATAATTTAGGATGATTATGAAACTTTGTCAGTGAGTTTATATTGATGATATTATTCTCTGATAATTTTACTAAGAATTTTGCAGTGTTATATATAGTACTTCATTCATAACCCCCGATATTGGCCCTAGTTGTATGAAAATAAATTATGGGATTAATACTCACTTGAAAGTCATGAAACATTGTCAGAGGACTTTTTAGGGCAAGTATATGATCTGTTAATTTTAGTATAATTTTTGGAGTAGTATATGTATGGTCTCCTTCACAAAGTGCCCTTAGACTAATTTGTTTAAATAATGGAATTATATGGTCAAATGGATTTAGAAAATTATGGGACTCCATCAGTGAACTTTTCTGACCATCTTAGACACCAGCTAATTTTCTTGTAATTTTTGAATGAGAATTTCTAGTACTTTCTTTGTAAATTCTTGAATTTGATTAATTAGTTAATATTTTAATTGGAGGTCAAAACCTTTCTGGAAACTAGTGAAATTTATATATAGCTGTTATTTTACTGTTATATAGTTGTACAAATTTTAGTAAGGTCATATCTTATCAGAAAACCACACATGATCTTCAAAGTCATAGGTTCCCTGATTTTGGAGAAATTATAATAATTACCAAATATAGTAGGAAAATTATGAATTTCTGGAGTTGGATATATAATGTCATAACACACCCCCAATAAAAATCTTGAGTCATTTGGATGATTATTTGGAGTACCTCCTCACATGCACCTCATATAGCTTATTTGGTCTGCGTATAGTAAATTTGTATTTGTGGTATAAAACTAAATCCAGAAGGTCATAATTTTCCTTATTTATTTGGCATTTACTATAATTTCTCCAAAGTTGGCCAAGTATGAAATTGAACATGAAGTGTAAGGTCTTCTTTGGATGATTATTTGGAGTACCTCCTCCCATGCACCTCATATAGCTCATTTGGTCTGCGTATAGTAAATCTGTAGAGTTAAGATAATCGGTAGACCATTTGGTGGGAATAAGTGATAGTTGATGTACCTAGTCTGGATGAAGAGATGTGTGGTCACCAATAGGAATCTATGTGTTGAGTGTGCCCGGTGGTTAAAGGAAAGAGTGTGCTTGGGATTGTCGAAAGATCGTCAATCCCTTGGAGTGGAATAAAACACACTTAGGGTTAATAAGTGTAATGGTGAGAGGGGTATGCTTAGGGGTAGTTATCAATAGTAGTAAGTGCCTTGGAAAGGGAGCTTTGGGGTATCATCCCATCATAGCTCCTAGTACCGTTGCGAGCCCCTCACAGGGTAGTCCTCGGGATGTCCATGGTTAACCCAAAGCCGTAAGAATAATTTGTTATGCAAGATTAACTCAATAATACGCTCACCCACACCCCATTGCTACGGGTGGTTAGCTGGTTTGGCTTTACGAGCGGTAGGCTCGGTGGTTACAGGAACGGACGGGTTGGTCCGGCGATCCGGTGGCTCGGAAGGTTATGGTGACGGGCAGGTTAGCTCGGGGAGCTTATGGCTCGAAAGTATATAGTCATCACATTTGCATGTGCATAAAGGTGGTGGGTCTTCGGTATTGATGGTCGTTCACACTGGCGTCGATACGCTGACTCGGTAAGTGTGGATTTGCACTTAGCCAAGAAAGTCTGGTAGTCAAGCAAGTAAAAGTACGCAGGCGCTCCATGGTTTTGCGTTGAGGCGTACGATAGGTCTAGGTTAAGTAGTGTGAATACCAACCTAGAGGTGGGCGAGGCCCAACCCACCGCTTCCGTTTGCCACTACGGGGGTATCCTGGGAGTTTTGCTAGCTCAAAAAAGGGGAACTAAAGGTCTGTGCGCATAAAGTCGAAGTGTGTGAGTTGCACTTGTGTTATCATAACATTGCTTAACATAACTCTGCATGTCATAGCATAAGCATTGCATTTCCACTCCTACCCCCTATCGTGTAAATTGGTTATAGGACTTTTTATACGATAGGCCTTGCTAAACGACCCCTTGGTCTATAGGTTTGTATGGGCATTCATATAAATCAACGGTTACTTTTCTATTTTATACTTGTCTTTACTTACTTACTTTACTTGTTCCTTACCCTGTTTTATTTACTGCTTCAATTATATATATACACCTGTGTAGTGGTAGTTATTCTTGTAGCTAAGACATGTCACCTGCTTTATTTTATACTCTTTGCTGTCCTCCGCTTCATCCCTCCCGCACGGTGCCTAGGAGCCACTGGGGGATGGGTGGTGGGAAACGAGCCTTAGTCTTTTTGACTAACGGTCGGTGGACCATATCATTTTAGTGGACCGAGGAGACGCCACGCCACCAGAGGCCGGCGCAGATGGAGGTGAGTCAGTCTAGCACGGGAGCGCTAGTCACAAGATCCGTGAGTGTCTTCAGTAGATTTGCTTCCGCGAGTGATCTCGTAGTGAGGACATGATGTGCTGGGCATGAACCCTTCTTATTATTACTCTGTTATGTCAGTTATTATCTTGTGGACTATTATTATGATCTATATATAGCATGTGATGTGAACTTGAGCTTCTATATGTTCAAATATACTTTTCTTCTTCTATGATCGATATGGCCGGCAGGATCGACGTTTTGTAGTGGCGACCTTCCCGAGTGTTGGTGTCACCAAAAACGGCAGTTCTGGGCATAAGAGCCGGTTTTGTAGCGAAAAAAATGGGGTCTTACACTGCGCAGGCATATCTTGATTTTCTTCGATGACATCCTGGTTTACAGATCATCTTGCCAGGACCATCTGGATCATATTCGGGCGACTCTCGCTACTCTCCGGGAGCACTCCTTTCAGGTGAACCCCAAGAAGTGCATTTTCGGTTAGACCGAAATTAGTTACTTGGGGCACGCCATCTCCGCACACGGCGTGGTTATGGACCCGTACAAGGTTCGGCCAGTCCTTCAGTGGCCCGCACCTCGATCACTATGTGATGTTCGTGGGTCTTACGGGGTACTATCGCCGGTTCATCAAAGACTATGACATGATTGCCAAACCACTCTCCAGCATGTTTAAGAAGGGAGATATAGTCAGCTTTCAGTGGACGCCGACAACGGTCATGGCCTTCCAGACCCTGCAGCGGGCTCTGAGAACCGCCCCCGTGTTAGCTATGCCCAACTTATCGCAACCGTTCATGGTTGAGTGCGACGCGTCTGGCTCGGGTGTCGATGCGGTATTGATGTAAGTGGGACAGCCCATCGCCTACTTCAGCCGTATGTTCGAGCCACCGTGTGGCCCAGCTCCGCTTACGAGTCTGAGTTGATAGCCTTGGTTCTTGCAGTCCAGCACCGGCGCCCCTACTTGCTGGGCTACCATTTCGCAGTCCAGACTGTTCACCATAGCCTGCGCTACCTCCTCCATCAGAAGATTGCGACTCCAGCTCAGCAAGTTTGGGTAGCCAAACTTTTGGGCTGCGACTTTTCGATCGAGTTTCGAGCCGGGTCTTCCAACCGGGCGGTCGACGCTCTCTCTTGACAGCCGCTGACTGTCATTTCCAGACAAGTTTGGGAGGATGCTTCGCTTCTTCAGCGCGTGGCGACTGACCCCGTCCTACTGCCGCTAGTGGAGGCCTTACGGGCGGACGCCACTGCCCGCCCGCCTTATCGCCTTACAGGCGAGCGTCTCTACTACCGTGACCACTTGGTACCTCAGCCTCATCCCAGCTGATTCCACTCCTACTGGCCGAGTTCCACGCAACCTCAGAAGGGGGTCACACCGGCGCCTTCAGGATGTATCGTCGCCTTGCAGCATCGCTCTACTGGCCAGGGATGTTTGGACAGGTCAAGGCGTTCGTTGCCACCTGTCTGTCGTGCGCACGCGCCAAGTACGAGGCCACGTTCCCTGGCGGCCTCCTCAGCCGCTCCATATTCTGATCTAGATCTCGGAGGACATTTCCATGGACTGCATCTCCAGGCTTCCCCGCTCCAAGACATGGGACTGCCACTTAGTGGTTGTGGATCGCCTATCCAAATATGCGCACTTTATTTCCCACAGCCATCCATTCACAGTCCCAGGGGTGGCCGCAGTGTTCATTGACGGGGTGGTCCGTCTATATGGGTTTCCTCGCTCCATCGTGAGCGACCGCGACCCCCTTTTCTTGAGCTCGTTCTGGCAGGCGTTGTTCAAGATGCAGGGCGCACAGCTTCGGATGAGTACGATATACCACCCACAGACGGACGGAAGGACGGACAGTCCGAGTTCATGAATCGTTGTTTGGAGACCTATCTGAGGTGCTTCGTGTGTCACCATTCGCGCGCATAGGTGGAATGGCTTTCTTGGGCCGAGTACTCTTTCAATACGTCCTTCCATTCCAGCTCCAACACGACACCGTTCGAGGCAGTCTACGGTAGACCTCCGCCCTCCATCATGCGTGTTGTTCCCAACGAATGCCGGTGGCCGACCTCCTCCGCGACCGAGATTCCATACTCCTTCAGCTTCACCAACACCTCCAGCGCGCCCAAGATAGGATGGTGGCCTCGGCCAACCGCCATCGCCGAGACATCCAGTTCACAGAGGGTGACGCGGTGTTTGTCAAGCTTCGACCGCACCGCCAGGTTACAGTGACCCTGCGGGCCCACTCCAAGTTGATGGCCAAGTTTTACGGCCCTTTTGAGATTCTCGCCCTGGTCGGCACTCAGGCGTACCGCCTCCGCCTCCCTCCGGGGAGCCGCATTCACCGAGTGTTTCATGTCTCGCAGCTCAAGCGAGTGATAGGAGACCACCCAGTCGAGGCGTAGCTTCCTTCACCTGGACCTAGCGTCACACCATCGGTGTTCCTTCCCCAGTACATCTCAGACACGCGCACGGTCCTCCGCGCGGAGCGGCTAGTCGAGCATGTCTTAGTGATTTGGCAGGATCGCCCACCATCGGAGGCTACATGGGTGGATCGATCGGACTTGCGCCACCAGTTTCTAGACTTTTTCCTTGAGGACAAGGCAAATTTCCCAACGGGCAGTATTATTACGGACACCGACGAGGTGGAAGAAGGCGAAGGACGTCCGCCAGTGTGGCGAGTGTATCGACGTCGCGAGCATTGTGCCAGTAACAAGTCAACTTAGCCGAACGCATTGGGTTTCATTTCGTATCTCATTTATGTACTGAAGCACGACACCTATATAAGTCGATAGCTAGTGTATTTTAGAATGAAAACTTGGGACTTCTCTCTTCTATCTCTCCTAAATTTTCCTTTCCCTCTCCCTCTATTTTCCCTCTCCTAACAGTACAACTCCTCACTTAATACACTACAGAAACTACCATCGAGCTCTGCGACTGTAACTCCTCGCCTCGAAGGAACTCTCGCTATGCCACCTCTCGCATGATTTCTCTCGAGCGACATTCTCGCTGCATTACTCCTTTAGCGCTACTCTTCTCGCATGAATCCTCTCGCATAATACTCCATGTCGGAACATCTTGCTCGATTGTGACATTCTCGTTGCTCCTGATATCCATCGAAACTTCTCGCCAGCACCTTGCGCTCTCGTGCTCGTTAATCCTCTCACTTTCATTCTTGCAGCTCTTCGCCTGACCACAACATCTCTCGCAACAGCACCTCCTGCCTTCTCCTCGGACACTAAAGTAACAATGACATCTTAGAGCAGGCGTATCTAAGGTGGCTCCTTCTCATCATGAATTCAAGACTAATTTTTGTCTCTCAAATATCTCTTTCATTGGGGCAGCAAACTACTTGCTCTGGTCTAATGATGTCGAATAATGTGTTGTATGATATATTACAATAGAGGATCGTTACTTTGCCAGATTTAGCAAAAAATAACCAGATAAGAATTACCTTAAAGTTAAAATATATCAATTTATTAATTGCAGTGCATTGCATGATCATATTATCAAGTTAACTGGCCAATCTAACTTCAATTGAATGATAAACAGGATGTAAGCATATCCTCACCACAAAGATGGCAATACATGGCAACAGATCGCAAGAGCTGTGTAAATACACATCTTAGTATCTAAAATATAAGCCTCTAAAATGAATTTATTTCCACCGGAGTCGTAAAAATGAGTAGGGAGTCGTAAAAATGAGTAGGTTAACATACTTCAAACATGGCGTCAACTTTTTCACATTTCCCACAAGCTGATATCAAAGTGGTGTACAATTTACAATCAGGCTTCAGCCTAGACTCCTTCATTAACAGCATCACTTTGAAAGCTCCTTAAAAAATGTGTACAGCAAGTATTTGAGAATTCAGAAGGGCCGTGGATCATAATTAAATTTAGTCAATCAAGCTATAGATGAATGACTTACCATCAAAATCCTGTGAATTTGCACAGACAGACAAAAGCATATTAAACATGCTCAGCGTCGGCTTATTGATCAATTTACAAAAGCGAAATGCCTCTTTGACAGCTTTGTGGCTCTTACAAGCATTAAGAAATCTTGTGTGATGGACCTAAAAATGAGTCGGACAAGTAATCTTAAGACACATTGAAGATAAGGACTAAAATTTCAACAGCAACAAAAAAAATGGGGGTGAAAAAACAGATCATACCTTGTCCATATCCAAAATTCCCTTCCTTTCCATACTATCCAGCAAATCCAAACAATCTTTCAATCTGGTGTGAAGCAGATCAAGTGATTCAGAGAGATAATGTCACAGGACCCAACTAAAATTTACAAAGTGTTCACTTACAAAGGTTCTTTATTGAACTTATCTCACAGTAGTAAAAATATTGAGCATGATCTATCACATGTAAAACAAAATTTAAAAAAAATAAACTAAAACCAGGCTCACGCTGTACCTTGCATCCCTTAAAAAGCATTCATAGGATCTTAAGCAAGTTTCTAAATTGCTTGAATCTTTTAAAAGACCTCCATTTGGCTGAAAACTAGACAAGTGTTTGTTCTCTTTTCTCCACAAGAGACTTCTATCAATCACCTGTATGGAGCTTTGCCCTTTATTTAGTCCCTTCTCATTAACACCGAATGATTTCTTTAAGCACATAACACGGGTCTGTCTTTCTGTACAATCTGATTTTGCTGTAATATATTATCAAACAAAGTAATCAGCTCAACAGTAAAACTTGCCAGAACTATAGTGAGCAGAGGCAGTGCAAACATTTTGAATTTGCAATGATAGAAGCATATTATGTATATGCATGTGAGGACTTTAACCTGCACCTTTATTGTCAAGGACTTCTGCCCTCTTCATGGATTGCTTTAAATCATGATAACCACCATCGCTCCGAAGAACAAGGTTGAGAGGTTTCTCATTCAAGCTATTAAAGCATGATATAGACCTAAACTCAAGTTGTTCTTCACTACAATCATAAGCCTCTTTGGTAGATCTATAGTAATCTTCATTGTAGTTTGAATCTAGAAGCTCCCTTTCATCAGTCATATGTTGCTGTGTTCGGTAATACTGGCTTTGACTGAAGTTTCTCTGTTTGCTCTTTACTGGGATCGTAAGACAATTAGATATCCGAATAACCTTCAAAGGGTGCACATTGCTAACTGAAAGAGTCTCTTCTTTTTTTCCAATGAAGTCTGAATTGTCAAAAACAAGTTTCTCCAATGATTCAATTTCACCAAGTAAGAGATCATTTGCCCCGTCAACTTTGCTTTTGTCCAACATTCTTGCAGTTGGGAACAGAGCAAGAGGTTCATCAACTAAATGCAATTCATTATTTGACACATCTTCAGTTAGCACGGATGTATGGTTACATAGTTTGCCATCATTACTGATGGAACTGTCATCATTAGTTGAATAACTTTCTTCAAGAGTTCTACTGTTTATATTCATTTTATCAAAAAAAGAAGGCACTGTACAAAGGGTTTCACTTGCTAAAACATGCATCCCAATGCATTCCTTCTGGGGAATTTCAGTGTCTTCAGACAACTTACAACTTGTTAAACCAACAGAGAATTCTTGTTCTGAGGCCTAAGGATATAAATAAGAAAGAAGATTACTAATATTCATAAACTACAATTAGCAGTTGGGAATTTGGGATCAATTATAAACTACGAAAACTAATAATCCATCAAAAAACATAGAAGAATATAGCAAAAGCACATAATTTGGAGTAAAAGGAAGCTACCAACCACCACCAAGAAAAAGCCCAAAAATGTATTGATTGACAAGGACCGTGGTGAAAAACTTCAAGAAGACAGGTTCCAAAATATAATGGAATATACATTATATAATGTGATTACAAAAGAATAAATATTTAATTGATCTTACACGAAGACGATTGTTATGTGCCAACTCGGAGCGGTGGCTGAAGGATGACCGGAGGTGGAGATGATGTCGGTGAGAGATACAACGAAGTCGTAACCGTGGCTGCCTAAGCGGGGCTTGCTTGTTAGAGGAGAGAGCTTCCAAGAATCTCATGCAAGGGGACAAGGAATTAGAACTTCTTTTCATGCATACCTTCCTTCAACATGCATATGCCTTTATATAGGCTTACAAGAGGACATAAATCATAAAAACGGCATACTTGGACTAATTATGACTGACGCGACATAAAGACGTAATAAAGACATAAACATGATATAACCTATGCTAGACTCGATAAAGACATGACATTCATAACTAAAGATGCAACACAGTAATTGGGCACGCAGTCCATAACATCTCTCCCGGCCTTCAAATCATGCTTGTCCTCAAGCTCGAATGAGGCTTGCGTTGCTTGATTGTCTGGCTCCTTGATTTCCCTCCAGAACAACTCCCGGTATCGCGTTGTTGTCGCGTAGGCTACATCAAGCTACCAGGACGTCAAAGCGCTCCCCGGTGGCAGAAAAGGTGGCGAGGAGTGAGTGGGACGAGGGTGTTTGATGGCTGCGGACAGTCGAAGGTGGAGGTGGCTCGGGCAGAAGGAGAGCTGCATCGATTATGAACGGGGGCGCCGACTTGGGGACGGTCGGCAAAAGAAATGGATTTGTAGGTTCCGGAAGGGCAGGTGGTCGTGCAAGAGGCGGCGAGGAAGCCGGAGAGGCCGACAAGGCAGTGGCCAACAAGAGAGGTGGTGAGGTGACATCTACGGGTATTGGTGGCGGCAGGAAAGTAAACTGCGGTGCGAGGACCACTAGCGGAGGGGGTGGCGTGACATGAACAGTGGAGAGCGGCAAAGCTTCTGCAGTCCGCGGTGGGGACTGCGGCCGCTCTAGTGGAATCTGCGGCGGGGAAGGTGGAAACTTCGGCGGGAAGGCGGCTATCAAATCAGCAAGCTTGTGAAGGAGTGTGGTCATGTCGTCCCGACGACGAGCGTCGGCGTCCATACGACGTGCTTTGGCGTCTCGAAGGTGTGCGTCCCAGGAGGTCATCATTTCCTCTATCGAACAGAGGGCGGCCTCATCTGTCGTACTTAGCTTCACGTCCATCAATTATTTAATGGATTAAAGTTGCTAAATCAATTAATTAATTGAGTAAGCAATTACATAAATGAATTAATTGACTAAGACATTAATCAATTAAATAGACCCCCCATAGGTCAGCTATTTTGGTGGCTCGAGAAAGAAAGAAGCGTGCGGAGCAGAAGGGGAAGGCGCGGACACGCGGGGCTCGAGATGGAACAGCTACGTGGGGATCAAAAAGGTGTGTATGGGCTCGATATGGGAGAGGCGGGCGGAGGAAGGACTGTGTGCAGGTGGAGGCGTGTGTGCAGGCGGAGACAGGTTGCGTCGATCTCGTTGAAGGGGAACGAAGCAACTGGTGAGTGTGCCGGCGAATGTGTTGCATCGATCGTTGATAAATCTCGCTCAAGGAGAAGGCATGTCGGTGGTTGAGAGCTTGGGCGTGGGCTTTCGGTTGGAAGGCCACTGGTGATGCATCGTCGAAGCAGATGGATGAGGTCTATGAAGCGACTGCTCCTGCGCTTGTGTTGCCGAAGCAGAGAGACGAGTCGTTCGGGTGCGGTAGACAACGAGGAAGAAGCGAGGAGATGGAAGAAACGGCGATCGAAGAGGTGGTGGAGAGGATGGACTGCTCTGATACCAAGTTGTTATATGCCAACTCGGAGCGGTGGTCGGAGGATGACCGGAGGCGGAGATGACCACAGTGAGAGATACAATGGAGTCGTAATCGTGGTTGCCTAAGAGGGGCTTGCTCGTTAAAGGAGAGAGCTTCCAAGAATCTCACACAAGGGGACAGGGGATTAGAACTTCTTTTCTTGCACACCTTCCTTCAACATGCATATGCCTTTATATAGGCTTACAAGAGGACATAAATTATGAAAATGACATATTTGGACTAATTATGACTGACGCGACATAAAGACGTAATAAAGACATAAACATAATATAGCCTACTCGATAAAGACACGACATTCATAACTAAAGATGCAACACAGTAATTGAGCACGCAGCCCATAACGACCTTCTGAACACACGTCCTCCACTGCATATATAACCTAAGGGCATTATCGTAGCATGTATGTCTCACTCCCCTATATAATGGAGTGGAAGTGCAGGCAGGAGATGCATACCGCAAGCGTCCTCTGCACGATCGTCGTTTCCCCCACGCATCTAGGCTCATTCTCCTCCAGCCGCATTTCCTCCAGCGCCTCCTCCGCATTCCGGCGGCCTTGCAGCGCCTCCTTCAGCATTTCTTCGGCTCGCGCAGCTTCCTGATAAATCCCCCTCACTCCCCGACGACCACAGACGCCTACGTCCCCTTCCAGCAGTTGGTGCACCTCCTCTGCCGCATCAAGCACCACAACCAGCAGCTTCCCGCCCAGCACCTGTTGTTACAGCGGCCCTCGACGTATTTCCTGCGCCTCCTCTTCGTCCCATTCGTTCCTTCCCTCTCTTCCACACCTTCGGTACAGGACCTGGACGCGCTACATGACTCTCCGAGCCGACGAGAACTTCAACCTCTACCGAATCCATGTGTTTTGATAGGCTCAAAGATCGGATTGAAATTCTCAATCTCCTTTTTTGAGAGCTTACGCCCATGATGGTCAACCGCCCACCGGCACCTCCGGAACCACTACTGCATCCCCCATCGGCCCGGCCCGGACCACATGGGATTTCTCCACTCAGCTGCAGAAATCCACCGGGATCATCTCCGTCGGATCGAGATTCCTGTGTTTGACGGCACTGACCCCCTCTGTTGAATCATCCACGTCGAATAGTTCTTCAATCTCCATTCCACCCCGCCAACCAGAAGGATCCCCTAGCCACTATTTATATGGACGGCTCAGAGTTCCATTGGGTGCGTTGGATGCGCCAACAGATCCCTGGCCTCTCGTGGCCAACATTGAAGGAGGAACTCCGCCACTATGAAACTCGTTAGACGGGTAATGTCTATTAGTGCCTCAATTTCGTTCATCAATCCTCCACCGTGGCCACCTATATCGCGGAATTCATCGAGGTGGCCATGCAAGTACCCGGCCTATCCCCAGACCATTACATGGGTACGTTCTTGAGGGTATGCAACCCCACTTACGGGCACGCCTTCGGATGCACAACCCGACTACTCTCTCCCGCACCATGGAGCAAACTTATTGCCCGATGAGGAACTCTACACAACCCAGCCGTCCTAGTCCTGACCACCCCACTAGTCATTACCACCGCCACAATCTTCGTCGCCTCTCCCTCGCTTGGATCGTCTGACTCTACCTGGGTCCCCGTTGCTTGGCCCGCCGCCACCATTTCTACCAGTACAGTTGGTTCTACCGGTTCTGCCTCCAATGGCACCCTGGCAACCCCAGTGCTTCTCTCACCAGCAGCACCTCGAGCTTCGCCGCAAGGGCCTTTGCTTTCGCTACAAGCAATCGTATTCTCCCACCCTAATCTACCCTCTTAAGGACTTGTGCTTGTTGCTCGGAGCTGAAGATGACGGTCCTAACTTCGGTGACTTGAATCCTCTGAAGCTCGCGGATGATCCCTATGGACCTCGACCATGAAGACAAGATTAATTATTGGCTGGGGGTATTGATTCGAAGACGACCTCCTGGACACACGTTCTCCTCTGTATATGTAGGCTAAGGGCGTTACTTAATTTGTATGTTTCACTCCCCTATATAAGGGAGTAGTAGTGAGTCTTATTGGATTATCTTAGATCATTTATTTAGTCTTGGGCTCTCCATGGAGATAAGGATCCTAGAGAGAACCAGCCATCAAGAGATTGGATCGAGTTTGTCTCGCTAGTTGTATCTTTATTTTGCTATCAATCATACAATTTCGCGTTCGACGATAACGTGCATCTATCATGATCATAAATGTTTGTATTAGAGTTGCATGATGACTATTAGGAAATGGACTAAATCTAAATCTCTACTCATAAATGCATCCAAATAAAACCTTTACAGAAAATTGTCCATGAGTCCATAAATCTTGCGCTCTCCCCCTCAATTAGGGAGAAGATATTCATCATGCCCATCTAGTCAATTCTAGTCTTAAAATTGGGTAGAGTATTCCCTTTGTCAGAAAATCTGCTAGATGTTTTAGTTGGCATATAGGTCATATAGATTATCCAAACTTCAATTTTTAATAAAATGTGGATCTACGGTTACCAATAAACTCCGAAAATGTTATGGTCCCACTGTTGCCCCCGCCTCATGTGGAGAGTTGAACCGGAGCTGCTTTATTTATTTCTTTATCTTGGCATTAATGCAGTAATTAAATAACATTCCTTGTGATGTGTCTCCCCTCTTTATATAAGAAGACCTTAATGTAGTGAGGAGGGCATCTCATATGTTAGTCTATGGAGTCAGCTTTGTGCGAGGCAAGAGAATTAGCCTTCGACTATATCTCAGTGAGAGCATATCTCTCAATTAGTGTATTCATCTTCATGTTTTCTCTGTTTACTTCTGTTAGCGAAATCCATGTAATAGGCCCATGTACAGGCCCATTTAGATCTTCTTCTCTTTAGTCCCACACCTTGTATAGGTTTTTCTGTCTCACTCTCTCTCTTATATATATGTATTCTTCTCTTGTATTTATACACAAGAAATATATATAAGTTTTGGGGACTTTGAACATGGTATCAGAGCTAGGTTCAAAATTGCGGTCTCCCATTTTTTGATCGCCCCTTCCCCGTGACGAGCTCTCGCGGTCTCACTTTCTGAGACCGCTTCCCCCTTGCTGCCAGCTCCGCCTCTTCCCGCTTCCTCTCCTCTTTGGCTCTCTTATAGCCTTCTCCTCCCTGACACGTGGGACCCGCCCCTCCCAAGCCCCTCTTCCGAGCTTCTCCTCGCAGCATTTCTCAAAGCTTCTCTTGCGGTCTCCAACCGCCGAACTCTCGTGCTTCTCCTGCGGTCTCTTGCTGCGATCTCCAACTGCGGACTCCGCCTGATCGCATCTCCCTGACACCGGTCTCCATCCACCGATCCCTCTCTGATCTCGCAATCGATCTCCAACCGCGATCTCCCGCCGCGAACTCCCAATCGATCTCCATCAGGAGCGATCGTCATTCCAGACCGCCGCTCTGCACGCTACCCGCTGCTCTTGCGGTCTCCCCAGACCGCCGCTCCTCTACCCGCTGCTCTTGCGGTCTCCCCAGACCGACGCGAACTCCCAATCGATCTCCATCAGGAGCGATCGCCGTTCCAGACCGCCGCTCTGCCCGCTACCCGCTGCTCTTGCGGTCTCCCCAGACCGCCGCTCCTCTGCCCGCTCCAGTCCGCTGAGGACTCTTCTCTCACGCGGTTTGCGCAGTCCTAGTCGCATCGCCCTCCAATTTCTAGCGGCTTCATCTAACCGCTGCTCTGCCCGCTGCCGCTCTACACCGCTGAGGTCTCTTCTTCTCGCGCGGTTTGCCGAGTCCGCTACTCCTCAGACCGCCACTCATCCCGCTGCGGTCTCCTATCTACCAAAACCGCCCGGTCTCCCTGCTCACGGTTTCCTCCTTGCTGCTTCAGTCGACCTCATGGGTTCCTCGGTAAACTCCTCTGAATTGCCTGCTGCTCGTATAGCTCCTTCTCCCGAACTCCGCGATGAGCTGCGGATCACCACTATTTCCCTGTTTGGTAAGAAAAACTGTGCCTTGGGTGCACTCTGTTCGCCGGGTCCTTCAGGCCAAAGGACTCTTGCTTCATCTCACGCAGGCCCCTCCCTCCCCTTCTACCGATGATTGGCTGCGGAACGACGGTCGAGTTCATACATGGCTTCTCAACTCCATGGATGGCGAACCCTACCAAATGGCCATGTATCACGAGACGGCCAAGGGCATGTGAGATGAGCTTCATTCCTTGTATTCGGGCAAGGACAGCCTTCAGCACCTTTATGACATTATTACTGATCTCCAGGCCCTGGATACGGGCGGGGCTGCGGACATGACCTCCTTTGTTGCTCGGGCTAAGGGTCTTACTGAAGCATGGATTCAGCATCAGCCATCCGCCACTGATCTCGCGACTCAACGGACTCAGAAGGAAGCCGTATGTATTACAATGATGATGGCCCGTGTTCCTCCACATCTGCACAGTGTTCGAGCTCAGATACTCTCCTCCACTACCACCCCCTCCCTTCATGATGTTTGCTCTATGTTACTCAGGGTAACTCCTCCATCTGAGACTCCCACAGCTTTTTCTCCAGTTCTTCTTCAGCAACCTCTCCTGCCCACTCCTCCTGCTCGTGGCCCTTCCACTAGGGGAGGACGCCACCCGTCTCGGGGACGAGGACGTGGTGGTCTCTCTTCTTTGAAGTGTACTTACTGCTCTCGAGAGGGTCATCTAGAAGTTTCATGCTACCGTAAACATGGTCTACCTCCGTATCTGGCCGCCTCCGCTACTCCAGCTCCTTCTGCTGCCCCTGACACTTCCAACCTTGGTGCACCTACTCGCCAGGAATATGAAGACCTTCGCACTCAGTTCCAGCAGCTCCAAGGCAGTATTTATAGGCCATCTGGCTCGGTTACCTCTTTCTCTACTCAAGGTATAACCTGTCTTTCTTACAACTCTCACTGGATCGTTGACTCTGGAGCAACTCATCATATAACATCTCAGAAACTGCCTCGGTATTCGACAACCTCTCACCCGCCATCTATTATTGTTGCTAATGGGGACACTACCCCGGTCTCTGGTGCTGCTGATCTCCACATCACTCCTACCTTGCTACTCTCCTCAGTCCTTCATGTTCCAGGCTCCCCGTTTAACTTGCTTTCTGTTAGCCAGTTAACACGGGATCTTGACTGTTGCATAACTTTCTCTCCTTCATCTTTTGTTTTGCAGGATCGCCGTACACGGAGTACCATTGGTAGCGGTCGGCTGACGAATGAGCTATATCTCTTGGATCTTCTACCTAGCGGTCGGCCTGCAATGCTCTACGGTTCTGAGTGTTGGGCAGTGAATGGTGTACACGAGCAAAAAATGGGAGTCGCGGAGATGAGAATGCTTAGGTGGATGTGTGGTCACACGAGACTGGATAAAATTAGGAATGAATGTATCAGGGATAAGATAGGAGTGGCGCCAATTGTAGAGAAGATGCGAGAAGCTCGTTTAAGATGGTTTGGACATGTACATAGGAGACCATTAGAGGCACCTGTTAGGCGTTGTGAGAGTTTAGTCACTAGACATGTTAAACGGGGGAGGGGTAGACCAAAAAAGACTTGGAATGAAACTATAAAGAAAGACATGATGTACTTAGGCATTAATGAGACTATGCTTAAAGATAGGGCGCAATGGCGACAGAGGATCCATATAGCCGACCCCACTATGGTGGGATAAAGGCTTGAGTGTTGTTGTTGTTGTAGTATACTATTTTGATGAATTTGGGGGGTTTGGGTAATTGAATTGAATTTGAAATTTTAGTCGAATTCACCTAAATTTTCCGAAGCTTAGACAGCTCCTAATAAGTCGAAGTTGTCTTAGGAATCAAATCGTAACTATTTAACGATGCAACCCTAAGTAGATGATTTCATTGATACTGCAGAGGATGGCGTCCGGCGATAGACGTGGTGAGAATCCTGGGAACGACAAAGTTAAAGGAAAAACAGTGGTGAGTTTTTACCTCTTTGATACGCGTATTTGAATTATTTTGAATTACTTACATGTGAAATTACTTTACTCTGAGCATACTCTTTTGCATGTGCACTACACATCGATTACATTGAATAAATTTGAATCTTTGACATCAGTGATACTTATAATTTGCTAAGATGTTAAACATGGAATAGCGAGCAAAATAGAACCTGAGGGAAAAATTATATAAATATCACTTATTGAATAAGAATTAAATATAAGAAGAATAAGAAACTGATTGTGCGTCGACACATAGAAATGTTAAAGGTTAACCTCGTGGGAGGGGCGAAAATCCTACAAAATTATGATAATTTCAAGGAGGGACGTGTGTTCGATTACCCTGAATTGGAATCAATAGAATTGTATAATCTATGGGCAAGAGAGTTTGTTGTGTGTTTGATCGTCCTAGATTAGACATTGACGGGCCAAGATGACTGACGGATTCGACAATTACCCTTAGCAATTCAGAAGAACAAGATAAGATAAGAAAAACTCTAAACTGAACACAGATAAGAACAAGAATAAAAAGGAATATTTAACTTATTACATGTTCCTCACTTTATTTACTGGTACTTGTATACATATACTGTTATTGTACTATTTACTCTTGTTACTGCACATATATATGCATATTGTTACTAATCTTTCGTGTTTGCCTGTGCAACAATTGAAGAGGTAAAAGACTCACTTAGTTCTATAAACTAACGGTTTGTTGATTTATATCTTTAGGATCCGACAGCCAGTATGTCAAACCCTGGTAGAAGGTTGGTTGTTGCAGACGGGAAAAAGTTGAGGGAGGAAGCATAAGGATTACGGGTATAGCTAGCAGTATTAGATTTTTGTTATAGTATAGTCTGTATATTGTAAAATATAGTGTGTTGTATCCAGTTTCTCTTTCGTATATGTTTATATGTACTCTGATAAAACATGATGCATCATATGCTGAAATGAATAAAAAAATTGTATTATGCTTTCTCCTAATACTTAGTTGCAATGTGGTATAATTACTTTGTTATAACATTGTGAAAAACTGCTCAGAATAATATAATCAAATTGTGGCATAAGTTTATCTCATAGTCCCTACTGATTGTGGACTCGGGGACCACCAATCACATTACTTCGGCAATGCCTTCTTAGTACTTGGACTCTGTGTCCTAAGTTCATTACGGTGGCGAATAGCGACACCACTCCAGTTTATGGCTCTGGCGATGTGTCGCTAACCACCCCTCTCTCTCTCTTCGCTTCGTTCTTCATGTTCCTGGATCTTGCTTTAATCTACTTTTTGTCAGCAGGCTTACTCAAGATCATGACTGCTTAATCACTTTCTCTTCTTCTTCTTTTGATGTGCAGCATCGGCAGACGCAGACAATAATTGGTAGAGGGAGACTTTCAAATGGGTTTTACACTCTGGATCTCCCCCAACCGTTCTCTCTTCCGTCAGCTCTGTTGATTGGCACTGGTGTCTTGGTCATGCTCCTATTCCCATCTTCCAGAAGGCTCTTCCAGATTTTTCTTTGTCTAGTTTTGATTGCGAACCATGTATTTATGGGAAACAAGACGGTTCTGTTTTCCCTTCTCATTGTACTCGGAGCTCTGTTCCTTTTGATTTAATGCGTTCTGACAACTGGCTCCTTATAAAAGAGCTATGTATCTGGATATCATTATTTTCTTACGTTATTGATGATCGATTCACGCATGACATGGTTGTACTTGATGCGCGATCACTCTAAGCTTCTGGCTCAATTCCGCTCCTTTGCAACTGAAACCAAAACGCAATTTTCCCGCTATATCCTCATTATGGTTCTTGTAGAAATAACTAATATACAAGCAAATACAAATATTCAACGTAGTGCAAATACAAATGGAGAAGGTAAAGAATCAAATTTGAATTATTTTTCACCTAAATATTTGATTGTGGATAATTGAATGAAATTTTTCGTTGTTGAGGAAAATGCTGACTGTTGCGGAACGCTTAGGGCTCTTGGTAGACCGGTCCACTTGAACCACCTTAGCTCGTGAGCGAACTAAGCGCGCAAACAGTCAATTTGAGATTTGTCGAGTACGCTGAGACTTTTTAACGTGGAAAACCCGGAAAGGGTAAAAAACCACGTGGTCGGAGCTGTGCCGACCAAATTCCACTATCTTCTGGGAGGTTACAACTTGGAAACTAGAACTTGAGCGCGACAGGCCGCTGTTCGTTACAATATTTGGAGAGAGAGAGAACGAGCTCCGAGGGTGACAGGCCACCTCTCGGAAAAACTAAGTCTTTTTCCCTTCTGAGAATGCTAGTGGCCTTTCGGAAGTGAGACGGCTAGTCGCCTTTTTCTTCTGAGAATGCTAGTCGCCTTTCGGAAGTGAGAAGTCTAGTCGCCTTTTTCTTCTGAGAATGCTAGTCGCCTTTCGGAAGTGAGACGGCTAGTCGCCTTTCGGAAGTGAGAAGGCTAGTCGCCTTTTTCTTCTGAGAATGCTAGTCGCCTTTCGGAAGTGAGAAGGCTAGTCGCCTTTTTCTTCTGAGTGTGCTAGTCGCCTTTCGGAAGTGAGAAGGGGTCGCCTTTTTCTTCTGAGTGTGCTAGTCGCCTTTCGGAAGTGAGAAGGCTAGTCGTCTTTCGGGATGATGAAGATCTTCAAGTCCACGAAGGAGATCTTCAAGCGCCGAAGGAGAATTCCGCAAAAGTCTGCAAGGAGCTCTCCCGGGTCCAGAAGTCCCCGTCCTTTCAAATGAAGCCCTGGGGCTCCTTTTATAGCTTTAACCGGGGGCGGTCCGGTAATTTTGTCGTTGGCAGTTTCCATAAATGCTTGGTGGACGAATCATATTTTCCGATTTGGGGCACATGGATCGCCAATTTTCGTAAATGACCACCTTGCCCCTCGGGCAGCTTGGGCGGCTCGGGCAGTTCGGGCAGTTCTGTTGGAGGCGAAAAAGGCGACTGACCGTTCCTGAAAAGTGAGAAGCGTGAAAGACAAAAAGTGAGCACGCCGGAAAGACAAAAAGTGAGCACGCCGAAAAGACAAAAAGTGAGACAGTCGGAAAGACAAAAAGTGAGACAGTCGGAAAGACAAAAAGTGAGACAGTCAGAAAGACAAAAAGTGAGAATGCTTTGAGCGCGCTCATAAGCGTTCTGAGCGTGCAATAAACATGGAAGCGCTTTGAACGCGCTAGGAGGCGTTCTGAGCGCGCGCGAGCGCGGGGGCGTTCTGAGCGCGCAATAAACATGGAAGCGCTTTGAACGCGCTAGGAGGCGTTCTGAGCGCGCGCGAGCGCGGAGGCGTTCTGAGCGCGCTCAGAAGCGTTCTGAGCGCGCAACGAACATGGAAGCGCTTTGAACGCGCTTGGAGACGTTCTGAGCGCGCGTAAGCGCGGGGGCGTTCTGAGCGCGCTCAGAAGCGTTCTGAGCGCGCGACGAACATGGAAGCGCTTTGAACGCGCTTGGAGGCGTTCTGAGCGCGCGTGAGCGCGGAGGCGTTCTGAGCGCGCTCAGAAGCGTTCTGAGCGCGCGATGGACATGGAGGTGCTTTGAACGCGCTTGGAGGCGTTCTGAGCACGCGTAAGTGCGGGGGCGTTCTGAGCGAACGGTGGAGCGGGGAGTTGTCCCCCGAATAGAAATTGGGATCCGACGCACCTGACGAGGGGGCGCGACTATGGCAGGGCCCCTTGCGAGCCCCCCTACGGAAAAAGGCGAGGGGAGGGGGCCGAACCGCACCCTATGGGCGGTGCGGCTGAATCGCACCCCGGGGGGGTGCGGCTTGGCCGCACCCCGAAGGGGTTGCGGCTGGGCCGCACCCCTTGAGGGGTGCGGCTGGGCCGCACCCCCAAGGGGGGTGCGGCTTGGCCGCACCCGCCAAGGGGTGCGGCTGGACCGCACCCCCAAGGGGTGTGCGGCTTGGCCGCACCCCTTGCGGGTGCGGCTTGGCCGCACCCCTTGCGGGTGCGGCTTGGCCGCACCCCTTGAGGGGTGTGGCTGGGCCGCACCCCTTGTGGGGTGCGGCTCCGCGCGAGCCACACCCGAGGGTGTGCGGCGGGGCCGTTCCCCCGCGACGGGGGGCGCTGTCCGTGCGCTACCGTGCGTGCGGTAGCGCGCGCGCTTGCGATTTGTTCTCCGCGCGCTCTGTTCCTGGCGGTTGGCGGCGGGAATGACGGGCTCGGTTTCTTCGATTCGAGCGGTTGCTTGTTGACCGTTGACCCCATCTCTCTTCAATGGAGTTTTCTCTAGACGCACCCCAAGGCCTTTATGGATGGTATAACATAAGCCCCCAAACCTTCGGAGTCCGAGTTTCGACGCGGAGGAGTTCGGAGGTTTTTGATTTTTCTGCGGCAATTCCGACCCTCGTCATATTCGAGCGACGCGTTGTACCATGTCAGAGGTAAGCTGTTGCGACTTGCGCAACGATGAGCCTGTTGTCGTGCGTGCTTTCCGAAAGTCGTTGCTTGGCTCTTGTTGTGGGAGAAATTTATATCTCGCTTTGTTCGGTTGCGAGCTGGTCGCCCTGTGATTGTGTTGGAGATTGTGACGAGCTTGCCGTTCAGCGTTGAAGCCTGTGTAGCTCGGTGGCTTTTTTCACAAGATAACGGGTGAGTCTGCGTGGGTCTGAGCCCGCGACTTTTACATGATAGGAAGTCAGTTCGCGTGAGTCTGAGCTCGCGGCTTTTTATAATAGAAAATTAGTTTGCGCGAGTCTGTGCTCGCGGATTTTTTATAACAAGATAGGTGTACGAGCCTGGGCTCGCGGCTTATAATAAGATAGGTGCACGAGTCTGGGCTTGTGGCTTTTACATAAGGAACTATTTCGCACAAGTCTGTGCTTGCGGCTTTTGCACGAGTCGGGCTCGCGGCTTGGCTGGTGAATAGCGGGTGTATTCAAACCGTGTGCGAATGTAGGAGGGGCAAACATTTACGACGTCGGGACCTTACTGTGGTGGAGAGGGGCGAACCTTCAATCGACGGCAATGAGAAATTATTGTGAGCGCGCTGCCCGGAGGCGGTTGCCGTTCATTAGCGCACTGCCCGGAGGCAGGTGCTGTTCATTAGCGCACTGCCCGGAGGCAGGTGCCGTTCATTAGCGCACTGCCCGGAGGCAGGTGCTGTTCATTAGCGCACTGCCCGGAGGCAGGTGCTGTTCATTAGCGCACTGGCCGGAGGCAGGTGCTGTTCATTAGCGCACTGCCCGGAGGCAGGTGCTGTTCATTAGCGCACTGCCCGGAGGCAGGTGCTGTTCATTAGCGCACTGCCCGGAGGCAGGTGCTGTTCATTAGCGCACTGCCCGGAGGCAGGTGCTGTTCATTAGCGCACTGCCCGGAGGCAGGTGCTGTTCATTAGCGCACTGCCCGGAGGCAGGTGCTGTTCATTAGCGCACTGCCCGGAGGCAGGTGCTGTTCATTAGCGCACTGCTCGGAGGCAGGTGCTGTTCATTAGCGCACTGCCCGGAGGCAGGTGCTGTTCATTAGCGCACTGCCCGAAGGCAGGTGCTGTTCATTAGCGCACTGCCCGGAGGCAGGTGCTATTCATTAGCGAGTGGACGTCTTTACGTAGTTTCGATGACGCAAAATATGACATGTGTGAAATGATTAACTTTAAAAACGATTAGTAGTGGAAATTTGCACAAAGTTTTCAAAGTTGATAGAAACAGAGTTGACAGAATATTTCAGCGGCGCTGGTAGGGCCCCGCTGATGGGTATGAAGCTTTCTCCTGGGATGACTGCCTTAAGGGTTGCTCCCGGTCCTTCCTGGCGGGCCGCTAGCTGATCTCCTGCTAGCCGAATAGTCGCCTAGTCTCGTAGGAATTTCCCCAGTAGGCCTCGTTTGACGAGTTGCTCGATTTCATCCTTAAGCTTGGAGCAATTTTCCGTGTCATGTCCTTGTCCACGATGGAATTCACAATATTTTGTCTGGTCCCCTGAGTTTTTAGCGAGGGGTCTGGGCTTGCGGAGCGTCTGGTTGTCTTTGATTGCGTACAGTACGTTAGTCCTGGTAGTGTTCAGGGGAGTGTAGTCCTGATGTTGGCGAGATCCTCGATCTCGGCTGGGGTTGTCGTGATGCTTGCTGTTCTTATTGGGAACTGCCTGTGGCAGTGACTCCTCTTTCTTCCTCTTCGAGCTCCCCTCGAACTACCGGCGGTGCGCTTCAATTGCCTCATCTGCTGCTATCTGGGCCTCGACTCGCTGAACGAGGTCAGGATAGCTTGGTACAGTTTCTCTCATTAGAGCTGAGTAGAAGCCACTTGGTCGGAGTCCTCCAAGGAAAACTCCTCGCAAAAGCTCGGGGTCAACTCCCGGGATCTGTCGCGCCTCAGAGGTTAAGCGTCGGAAAAAATCCTTCAGAGTTTCTCCGTCGTTCTGGCGGATTCCCGAGAGATGGGAAGGATCTCGGACAATCCTACGATTGGCGATGAACTGGTCCACGAACTGCTGCGTCATTTCTGCGAAGTTGTTGATGGCCCCATCTCGCAGGGAGTAGAACCAAGTGCGCGCTTGTCCTTTCAAAGTTGCCGGGAACACTTGACAGAGGAGTTGGTCGGGGGCGCTGTAAATCCTCATGATGGTGGTGAAGTGATCGACGTGCTCCAGCGGGTCGTCCGTCCCGTCGAACGTTTCGATGTTGGGAAGCTTGAAACCGTTTGGAATTGGATGGTCCAGGACTTGAGGTGATAGTGGGGAGCCGTGGCGCGCGGGATGGCGGGCGAGAGCTGCGCATCGCCCTGCTTGGGCATACTCCTCCTCTATCATGTTGCGTATTTCTTCTCGCGTAGCTCTTTCCACTGCTTGCTCAGGGGCAGCTCTTCCGCGGTGGTGGTGGTGGTCAGCTTCTGGGCCTCCAGCTGGTGGGCCAAGGTGAGCGGTACTTGCCGCATTGGAGAATCCTTCTGAAGCTTCATCTTCTTGGACAGCCTCCCCGTTCGGGGCATGATTCAGAGCCGGGGGCGGCGGTGCATTCAAAGCTGGCGGTTGGATCGGAACTTGAGGAGCCCCAAGATTCCTCACGAGGGCCAACATCTCAGCTTGATGATCTTCGATCTGCTGCATGCGCACCTCCAAACCTGCTGCAGGTGCAGGCAGCGCCTCCTCCGCGGGAGGTGCATTGATAAGTGAGTGGGAGGGAGCTGGGTCGACGCGTCCTTCCGGCATCGATCCTTCAGTAACGCGAGCACTCTTTCTTGCCATAGCAGTTTGCTCTCGAAGAGTTTTTCGGGAAAGGTTCCCACAGACGGCGCCAAACTGTTGCGGAACGCTTATGGCTCTTGGTAGACCGGTCCACTTGAACCACCTTAGCTCGTGAGCGAACTAAGCGCGCAAACAGTCAATTTGAGATTTGTCGAGTACGCTGAGACTTTTTAACGTGGAAAACCCGGAAAGGGTAAAAAACCATGTGGTCGGAGCTGTGCCGACCAAATTCCACTATCTTCTGGGGGGTTACAACTTGGAAACTAGAACTTGAGCGCGACAGGCCGCTGCTCGTTACAATATTTGGAGAGAGAGAGAACGAGCTCCGAGGGTGACAGGCCACCTCTCGGAAAAACTAAGTCTTTTTCCCTTCTGAGAATGCTAGTCGCCTTTCGGAAGTGAGACGGCTAGTTGCCTTTTTCTTCTGAGAATGCTAGTCGCCTTTCGGAAGTGAGAAGGCTAGTCGCCTTTTTCTTCTGAGAATGCTAGTCGCCTTTTGGAAGTGAGACGGCTAGTCGCCTTTTCCTTCTGAGAATGCTAGTCGCCTTTCGGAAGTGAGAAGGCTAGTAGCCTTTTTCTTCTGAGAATGCTAGTCGCCTTTCGGAAGTGAGAAGGCTAGTCGCCTTTTTCTTCTGAGTGTGCTAGTCGCCTTTCGAAAGTGAGAAGGCTAGTCGCCTTTTTCTTCTGAGTGTGCTAGTCGCCTTTCGGAAGTAAGAAGGCTAGTCGCCTTTCGGGATGATGAAGATCTTCAAGTCCACGAAGGAGATCTTTAAGCGCCGAAGGAGAATTCCGCAAAAGTCTGCAAGGAGCTCTCCCGGGTCCAGAAGTCCCCGTCCTTTCAAATGAAGCCCTGGGGCTCCTTTTATAGCTTTAACCGGGGGCAGTCCGGTAATTTTGTCGTTGGCAGTTTCCATAAATGCTTGGTGGATGAATCATATTTTCCGATTTGGGGCACACGGATCGCCATTTTTCGTAAATGACCACCTTGCCCCTCGGGCAGCTTGGGCGGCTCGGGCAGTTCGGGCAGTTTTGTTGGAGGCGAAAAAGGCGACTGACCGTTCCTGAAAAGTGAGAAGCCTGAAAGACAAAAAGTGAGCACGCCGGAAAGACAAAAAGTGAGCACGCCGGAAAGACAAAAAGTGAGACAGTCGGAAAGACAAAAAGTGAGACAGTCGGAAAGACAAAAAGTGAGACAGTTGGAAAGACAAAAAGTGAGAATGCTTTGAGCGCGCTCAGAAGCGTTCTGAGCGCGCAATAAACATGGAAGCGCTTTGAACGCGCTAGGAGGCGTTCTGAGCGCGCGCGAGCGCGGGGGCGTTCTGAGCGCGCAATAAACATGGAAGCGCTTTGAACGCGCTAGGAGGCGTTCTGAGCGCGCGCGAGCGCGGGGGCGTTCTGAGCGCGCTCAGAAGCGTTCTGAGCGCGCAACGAACATGGAAGCGCTTTGAACGCGCTTGGAGGCGTTCTGAGCGCGCGTAAGCGCGGGGGCGTTCTGAGCGCGCTCAGAAGCGTTCTGAGCGCGCGACGAACATGGAAGCGCTTTGAACGCGCTTGGAGGCGTTCTGAGCGCGCGTGAGCGCGGAGGCGTTCTGAGCGCGCTCAGAAGCGTTCTGAGCGCGCGATGGACATGGAGGTGCTTTGAACGCGCTTGGAGGCGTTCTGAGCACGCGTAAGTGCGTGGGCGTTCTGAGCGAACGGTGGAGCGGGGAGTTGTCCCCCGAATAGAAATTGGGATCCGACGCACCTGACGAGGGGGCGCGACTATGGCAGGGCCCCTCGCGAGCCCCCCTACGGAAAAAGGCGAGGGGAGGGGGCCGGACCGCACCCTATGGGCGGTGCGGCTGAATCGCACCCCGGGGGGGTGCGGCTTGGCCGCACCCCGAGGGGGGTGCGGCTTGGCCGCACCCGCCAAGGGGTGCGGCTGGACCGCACCCCGAGGGGGGTGCGGCTTGGCCGCACCCCTTGCGGGTGCGGCTTGGCCGCACCCCTTGCAGGTGCGGCTTGGCCGCACCCCTCAAGGGGGTGCGGCTGGGCCGCACCCCTTGTGGGGTGCGGCTCCGCGCGAGCCGCACCCGAGGGTGTGCGGCGGGGCCGTTCCCCCGCGACGGGGGCGCTGCCCGTGCGCTACCGTGCGTGCGGTAGCGCGCGCGCTTGCGGTTTGTTCTCCGCGCGCTCTGTTCCTGGCGGTTGGCGGCGGGAATGACGGGCTCGGTTTCTTCGATTCGAGCGGTTGCGTGTTGACCGTTGACCCCATCTCTCTTCAATGGAGTTTTCTCTAGACGCACCCCAATGCCTTTATGGATGGTATAACACTGACCATATTGTTTTGGGGGAGATTATGCGAATCACAATCATAACCTAATAATTTTTTGTTCTAGATATCAATTAGGATTGTACAGGAAATAGACAAAGGAAAATTGCATTTAATCAAATCTCCTAAGTAAATTTCTCAGTAGTTTCATTTGAGCCAAACACCTAATATAACAATGTGTAGTAATTGAAACAATGTATAGTAATTGCTTTTGAATTCCCTATAGTTCAATCGAACCAAAAATACCATTACAATGCTCACATCATTATCAATTTCATTGTCACAGCCTCCTCCCCTGTTACGATTTGGATGCACCAGTTCAATTGCCGCAAAGACTGCAACCGTCGCAGCGATGACAAGAACGGAGTTCTCGTAGAGAGAGTCGAGGAAGATGAGGCAGCGTGGCACTAGCTTCTTGCGTTCCGTGCGGCAACGAATGCCCGGGGGTCTCATCTGAATTCCGCATCCAAGGAATTCTCTACGGGATAGGCTCTGGAGGTGAAAACTGGGAGAGAAGACGGAGGGGATTAGGGCATTGTTTTTTGTGCAGAAGCTCAAATCCATGGATAGCGATGACATTGGATAGGGAGAGGGAGAAGGGCGGAGCGGATGACTGGGTGGTAGAGTTCGTGGCGGGGAAGTGAGGAGGATAAACCACCCAGTCTGATCAAAGTGGGGCCCGCCCATTGGCCGGATTAGAAATGTAAGGGCAAGGATGTAGTAGTAAGTTGATCAAATTGTGTCGGATAGTTCAAAAGGGTATATTATAGGAGAAAATTTTGGGTACGTGTAACGAGACCCCCATTTGTGCATGTGAATAAATAGTATATGTGAATAAGTAGTATATGTGAATAAATAGTGTTTTATGTATGCGAATAAATTGTGTTTTAGGGGTCCCAAGACCCTCCTTCATTCTCCCCTTTCGCCAAAAAATTTCACAGCAAATCCGACGACGAAATATGCCTCATTTGACAGCTGGAACTAGAAATTGTGCAGAGCTGATATGTTAGAGTACGTAGAAGACGAGTTGTGCGAACCCCATTTGTGTACTCGCGACAGGTGCAGCAGCTCCTCGCCGAATCGCTACCAGAAGCCTGAAGTTTCTCTGAATCACCATCATTCTATGTCGGCGGTACAAGATAGCAGTTCACACATTTTGGAGTATGTCGACCAACGAAATGCTCTCCGAGATTGCTAACGAGACCATGAATACTGTAAGAAGCTTACTACTGTAACATCTCACAAACAACTAGACCCCTAGGAGGGTTTTTGTCATGACTAGGTCATGACAAAGCACTAGGAAGACCAAAAGGACCATAAGAATCGAGCTAATAGATAAAGTCACCTTGGTCTGCAAATAGTAAATTCCAGTTACCTAACCTAGGGTTGGAGTTCTATGTATCAAGTTGATCACCTAACCCTACCATGACACCCCTAACCCTTTAGGGAGCCCCTTGGGTCACAATGGACCCATTGGGGTCAACCCAATTGGTCAATTTGACCAAAGTCAACCACAGCCCTAAATAAGTCAAACCACCCTATTTAGGGTCAATTAGGGTTCGATTGGACCAATTGAATTTCCCCAAGTTCCCCTAATCACTAAGGGAGTCCAATGGGTCAACATTGACCCATTGGGCCTAAATAATTTCACCAATTTGACCAAAGTCAACACTTGGTCAATATTGCCCAAATTGGGTTAATTAAGCTCAAAGCTCAATCCCTTTGGGCTAAGCCCAATTTCAATGGCCCAAATGATTAGTCACCATTGAAATTACATGAAATACCATCCAATTTCTAGAGGGGGTGACTAGGAGAGAGAAATTGGGAGTTTTCCCCAATTTGAAGAGAGAGAAAGTGGTCATTCAAGGTGAATTCATGGCATTCAAGGCAAATTGACCCTTCATTCTCTCCCAATTGATGAGGATTTATTCCCTCTATCAGTTATGAGGAGTTTTCTGATGATTTCATGCCAAGGGGAGGTGAATTTCATGGGCGTTTCACATGGCCAAAATTTACAACTAATGGACATTAATGGCATTCAACTTTGTAACCCCCTTCTCCCTCAATTGAGCCCTTTATCACCTTAAGAGATTTGAGGGAAGTGAAACCACCATCTTTCCAAGAGGATTTCGTGCTCCCTAGTAGGAGATTGTCATTGTAACATCCCCCAGACAGCTAGACCCCCCCCCCCCCCCCCCCCCCCCCCAGGTGACTCTGTTTTGTCAAAGTCATGACAAGGCCTTGGTAGTGTAGAAATCCCTTTATCTTAGGCAAGTTAGGGTTGAAAGTGCCTTGGACTGCTAGCAAATAGCAATTTCCAATTACCAAGCTTAGAGTTGGACTTTAGGGCCTCAACTTGATCAATTGACCCCACCATAGTATCCCTAATCCTTTAGGGGCCCCCTTAGGGCACCAAGGGCACATTGGGGTCAACCAAAGAGGTCAAATTGACCAAAGTCAACCATAACCCTAAATTGGTCAAAGTAGCCTAATTAGAGTCAATTAACCCTCACCATGCCAAATTGACCACTCATCTAGGTCTAGAATACCATAAGGGACCTAGTAGACCTAAAAGCCCCATCATGGGACCCCCAGTGTGCAAATTGACCAAAATGCCCTTTTTAGGTCAAAATGACAATTCTTCACTAAGTGCCCTAATTGACCATCACCATATTAAATTGACCTTACCCATAGTGTTATCATATCATAGGGGACCCAGTGGACCAAAAAGCCCCATGACTGGGTCAACCCTAGGGCTCAATTTGACCAAAGTCAACTTAGCCTGTTTTGGTCAAATCAACTTAAATTGGGTCAACCAAGGCTCATGTGACCAAATTGACCCCACCAGTAGTTTCTAAACCTATTTTGGAATCCATTGGACCCAGAAGCCCCATCCTAGGGTCACCCAATTGCTCAATTTGACTAAAATTCAAACTTGCCCAAATTAGGTCAAATCTCTTAAACCTAGCCCAATCCCTTTGGGCTAAGCCCAAATTGACCACTTGACCAGCCTAGTAGGCTGATATTAAACATGAGAGAGAGGGAAAAATTGGCCATGATGAGTAGGAGAGAGAAAAACCCAATTTTGGAGGAGAGAGAAGGTGGTGTTCATGGTCATTAAGAGGATACACCCCTTGGAATCCCCATTGATGTCCCCTTTCATCTCCCCTGATGAATGTGGAGGGAATTCCAAGAGTTTTCTGGAGGAATTGAAGGCAGGGGGGAAGCATAAGGGTGGCCGGCCATGGGGGAGAGGAGGGGTCACTTGGTGATCTCTTGATGGAGCCCTCCTCCCATTAAATTGAGGCCTCCATTAGCTTCAGAAGCTCTCAAGGAGTTGAAACCCCCACTTTCCCGACCCCTTTCAGTGCTCAGAGGAGGAGATTCCATGGCACCCAAAGCTCCAAGGAGGAACAATGGCGGCCGGCAAACGGAGCCACGAATCACACCAAATAAGGTCCGATCCCCCTCCTCCTTATTCGTGCATAGATCTAGGATCAAAATATTGTAGAAATCGGGCTCGAATCGAGCCCGATCGGGAGAAAAATTTTCCCCGTTTTTTCCATTAAAATCCCCTCACGGGATCGCAGGAATACGCCCCTCCGGCGGCCGTGTCGCCGCCCGGCGATAGCCCCCACCTCAACGGAGGTGGTGGCGGTGGTGGCTGGCCGGGGAGGTGGCCGGATGGCCGGCAAAATGGCTGGGAAGTATGCCCAGGCGCGGTTCATCCTGTCCGTCGGCTGGAGGTTGAAGACAACCTCCTAGCCGTCGGATGAGCCTTTAAGATCTGTGCTAGATCTCTTTTTTTTATACTATTTAATTCTTTTTCTTGTATAAAATCGGCAGAAGTTAGTTTTAATTTTTAAAAATAGTTAGACCCCTCTACAGAAAATGTGCCAAACATGAAAGTTGTAGGCCTTGACCCCTAGGATCATACAAAATTGAGTTCACACCATTTGGAGCCCTGGCTGGACCTCAGCACTCATTCTAGTGCAAAGTTTGACTGAACTTTGAAAAGGTGCCCACACCAAACCACTAGTCCAAATGACTTGAAATTTGGACTGGTAGTGAGTCATACCTAGGGTTATAACATATCCAAAAATGAGAATTTGTGGAGAACTTTTTCCTAAAGTTTTTGTAGAAATTTAATAATCCTTGCATAAATTATTTGGAGGGTCAAATGACCTCCAATCACCACCAAATTTTGGTGGGGTGTTATTAGGGTCATGATAAACCCCTGGTTAAAATCTCAACTCATTTGGAGTTCTTTTGGTTAGGTAATCATTAGGCCAAAGATTTGTCCATTAAGGGGAAATTTGTGAATAAGGGCTATTTGGAATTTTTCATGGTCAAACCACCTCCTATTGGAGTGGGACTTTGGCCACTGCCCTAATATCACCCAAATCACCTCTAAGAGAGTTTTGGTGTCATGGGGAGTTGGTTTGCCCTAGGTCATGGAGTTGGAGCACTTTGGGGTGCATTTAGCCAAGTAGTGATCCATTGGCCAAATGGGTCCATAGAGACTTGAGTCTTCTTAGGAAGGTCAGTGGAGTCAATTTGAGACCCCATGAGGAAGATTTGTGAGCATTAGAGTTGATTTGCTCAAGGTCATAGGGTTGATCCCTATGGAGTGGAATTTGGGGTTGTGAAGGACATAGGAGAGTTTATCCTTGGAGAGGGGTGTGTTGGACTCCTCTGAGTTCTATAAATGTTGTGACACCCTCACAAGAGGTTTGGGTGGATTTGGAGAGGTTTTGACCCTAACCCTAGGTTAAACCCTAAAGGGGTGCAATTAGAGGCCAATGAAGGAAGAGGGGTCAAACCTTAATGGTTTGACTTGAAATTTTGGGGAGATGATCTTGATGACCTGAGAATGTTTCTGTGAGAATTTGGTGGGGTTTGGAGTTGCCAAACCTAGGTAATAAATCCTAGGGTAGATTTGTAAATATTTAGGTTTTTGGGTTTTAGAAAGAAATAATACTTAGTGATTACCCATCCTCTGTCACCAACTTAGTTTTGATGTTATAAATCTCTGGAGATTCTACTAGAACCATTAGAAGACTTTTTGGAGGTCTAAATTGTAATTATTCACTTTATTGGCAATTTTTGGGATGATGGATTGTAGAGTGTTAGATAACTGTAATTGCATGAAACCTTGCTGGATGTCATTTCATACCAATATGTACCCACAGTATTTTTCTCATAATTTATGGATTGATATTTTTGGTACCTCTAGTTCAATTTGGAATTAATTACAAATATATCCTTTGTGGAAATTACAGATGTAACCTTTATTGAATGTGGTTAAACTTTGTAGGGATGAATATTTTAGTGTGAATCACCTCTGTATAAATTTTCATAAGGTTTGGAGTTCATATGAGGGTACCTCCTTTGGAATATATTGGAAATAAATGGGTTTTGGAATGTTCAAAAATAGTAAATCTTGCTGGAATCTCCTACAAATTCATACCTACTGATTGTTAGGTACCCTTGATTTATGTAAAAAGTTGGGTAGGCATTGGAAGTCAGAAAAGTGTACTTGTAGTTCAAACCCTAGGAAATTGTGTTTTGGAAAAATGTCTTAAATATTAATAACAATGGGAAAATTATGAAACTATGGAATTGATCTTAAATAAGTGACATGGACCCACAGTAAAAACATTGGGTCATGGAGTTGATTATTTAATGTACCTCCCTTCATGAGCATCAAAGCGTTGAGGATGGTCTGCGTTTAGCAATTTGGCAATTTTGGGGTTATGGGTCAAATTGGGATATTTTGATTAGAGATGTGAGAGTTTAATGGTGATCATATGACTATGTGAGGATACCTGGAGTTAATTAAGGTTTGATGAGTTCTAGGGTGATGGGGTGCCACCCTTGGGGTAGGTCGTTCTGGGGATTGACGAGAGATCGTCTTTTGCCTATTAGGTCCTGAAAGCACTTAGGTTTAATTCAGGTAAAAGTATTAAGGGGGTTTCCTTATGGGTAGTAACTAATAACATTAAGTGTCTTGGGAATGGGAACTCTGGGGTGTCATCCCATAGTAGTTCCTAGTACCGTAGCGAGCCCCTCACAGGGTAACCCTCGGGAAGTACAAGACTAACCCTGACTCATAAGAGTAAGGCATTGTACAAGATTAATTAATAACACACTCGCTGTGGTTTCGGGAGTTTAGTTGGTTCGGGGAGCTTATGGCTCGGAAGGTTACTGATGGCGGGCAGGTTAGCCCGGAGAGCTTATGGCTCGGAAGGTTATTGATGGTGGGCAGGTTAGCCCGGGGAGCTTATAGCTCGGAAGGTTATTGATGGCGGGCAGGTTAGCCCGGGGAGCTTATGGCTCAGAGATAGGAAGTAGAACATGTTGCATGTGCACTGAAGGTGGTGGGTCTTCGGTATTGGACGGTCGTTCACACCGACGTCAATACGTTGACTCGGCAAGTGCGGTTTTACACTTAGCCTTGATAGTCTGGCGGTCCAGTCAGCAAGAGTACGCAGACGCTCCGCGGGTTTGTGGAGGCGTACGATAGGTCTAGGTTGGGTAGTGTGAATACCAACCTAGAGGTGGGCGAGGCCCAACCCACCGCTTCCGTTTGCTACTACGGGAGTATCCTGGGAGTCTAGCTCGCTCCAAAAAGGGGGAACTAAAGGTCTATGCGCATAGAGTCGTAGTGGGTGAGTTGCACTGTATGAACATAGCATAACAACATACTTTATATGTCATAGCATAAACATTACATTCAACCTACCCCTAACGTATAAATCGGTTATGGGACTTCTTATACGGTAGGCCCTGCTAAACGACCCCTTGGTCTATAGGTTTGTATGGGCATTCCTATAAATCAATGGTTACTTTTATATTACTTCACTTGCCATTATGTATACTGCTTACTGTTCTTTACATGCACTTTACTCTAGCTTACTCGTACTAGCTTTCATCATTTACTCTACAATATCTTGTTACCGTACTTACTTTAGGATAGTTGTCACCTGCTTGTTTCCACTCTGCCTTTGGTCCTCCTTTTCACTCCTCCCCGCTCGGTGCCTAGGAGCCACGGGTTTAGGGGCGGGGGATTGTTGACTTAGTCTTTTATACTAACGGTCGGTAGACCATATCATTTTAGGAGTTCGAGGAGACGTAGCAACACCAGAGGCCGGAGCAGACGAAGGCGGGCCAGTCTAGTACATGAGCACAGGATTCAAGACCAGTGAGTGATTAGGAGACAGCTTCCGCGAGTGATTTTGTAGTGAGGAAATGATGTATAGGGCAAGAGCCCCTTTTTATTATTGAAGCCCTTGTATCTCTTTTATTCAGTTAATATATGTGGACATTCTTTATTCATGTTGATTCTGTGGACTTGTCTCCTCTTTTATGTACTTTTCTTCGTGATCGATTTGGCCGGCAGGATCGGCGTTTTGTAGTGGCGACCTTCCCGAGTGAAGGTGTCACCGCAAAACGGCGGTTCTGGGCCTAAGACCCGGTGATTTTTGCAAAAAAAAGGGGTTACAGTCATGACCCCCAAAGCATCCATGGCGGACCGGCGATCGGCACGGCTACAAGCCCCCAATCAGGTCCTCCTCTCCTCTCATTTATTTCTTAGTGGGCAGATCTCATCATTTTGACCGCTAGATTTGGGGCCAATTGGTCTTGGATCGGCGCGGCTGAAATCTTGTGTTCAAGCTTTTCTTCTCTTGTTCAAATCCCCGATTCCGGCCGCCTCCGGCCGGCCAGCCACCGTACATCGTCGGCCGCCACCTCAACGGAGGTGGTGGTGGCATTGGTGGACTCATCTGGGCCGATTTTCTAGTCTATGCACTTCACTTTAGACATGTTTTCACTCATATTTGATACTCCTTGCTAAGTGCACCTCTAGGCCCATTTTTGGTGTTGTTTCTTGCTTTTCATCTCTAGTAGTTTTCATGCATCGTTAAGTGCCACTTTTAGTGGCAGGATTCGTGGTTATGCTGGAACAGGAGTCGTGCAGGTATTCCCGGTACAAATCTGTACAGGAACACTGCGCACGATCACTGGTTCTATCGCGCACGACCACTGGTCGTGCGCCACTGATCGTGCGCACTTAACGCCCATTTTATGAGTTCTGTTTGGCTTATCGCACGACCACTTACGATAGTGCGCACGACCACTGGTCGTGCGCCACTGGTCGTGCGAACATTGTATTTTATAATTTTCTTGCCTTGCAGGCTCCGTCCAGACAGGCGCACGATCGCAGGATTCTAGTGCGCACGACCACTGGTCGTGCGCCAATGACCGTGCACACTGTTTATTCCAGCGCCTATAAATACTCCTGCTCGCGAATTAGGTCAGGATCCTCGCCGTTTTTCTCGCCCAGCTCCGCCGTTCCGCCCATTTCCGCAGGTATTCGCCCCCTAGTCCTCCTCCATCATCCAAGGGCTTCAAGGAGGAGATTCTACACTCATCTTCATCGCCAAGGAAGGAGTTCCTCGCATCGGACGTGGCCGGATTGTAAAACGCTGGAGAAGACGGGTCCATTGGGAGGTGTGACAGCCCTCCTCTACCCCGAACGCAGTTGGGACCGAGCTAGGACGTGGATTGACAACCCGACGATTCCTACCGTGAATCTACAACGAGACTCCGGATTCGGTCGTATCTCTTGCCTCTTTCTTCTACTTGTGTGGTTATATTTGTTTGTAATCTCTATATTTAGACGATGACACTATGAATCTTGTTTATTAATGTTTATTTCATGTTTATGGAATCATATTATTCATATGTGTGAATGAGGAGTGCCCCATTCCATCCTCCATCCCGCCGTCACGTTCGTGTGCCGCACTAGCAATTGCTAGTGGCGTGCTTGTCGAAGAGGTGCCGACGACCCTCATTCCGTTAGCCTACTCGTCCATCCGCCCTTGCGACGCAGCGCGTTCAAGGCCTGCCTAGTCTCCATTCCGCCAAGCCAAGCATTGCATAGCGGCATTGCATAGGAGTAGTTGTAGTTGTTTTCTTTTATTTTCCAAAAACCAAATCCCCCATTTCCGCATCCATCCGCTCGAAAGGACTTCAATCTCAAGTCCTTCCTCGATAATAAACTCCACCTTACTGTGTTCCTTTGAGATCGATACTTGGGGATTCATTCCCATTTTATATTACTTGAACGATCGGTACACTGTCGTTTCGTGCCGCAGTCGAGCTACCGCCTATAGCGGTGTGTGAGATTTGCGCCATCAAGTTTTTGGCGCCGTTGCCGGGGAACACAGTCGTGTGAGTTTTTTGGAGAGGGAGAACCTGAGAGAGAAGCCCTTCCATTTGTAAATTGCATTTCTTTGTTTTATTTCTTTTTATTCCTTTTTCCTGTTTTAATTAGGTTGCTTTAGTAATTTTTGTTAGGTGTAGTATTTTGCCCAATAGCATTTTTATTTTGAATCGTATTATCTTCGCACTATGTGGGCACATCTTAATATCCATTGTCGTTAGTGTGGAGCTACCTCCCACTCTAGTGATGAATGCCCCACGGAGAATAGTAGGCATAATTCTTATAGCCCAGTATATGGAGCACCGACTTCGTCTGGCACTCCATATGGTGCGTGTAAGTCTTATGGCTACTCTGCTGAGCCTTTACCGTCATACTTCTTTTCGACTTCAGCCCCTGCTGTGCCAAAGAAGCCCGCAAGGCAGTGCCGGTTTTGTCGGAGCACTGATCATGTCTTGAAGGACTGTGCCGAGTATTTTCGCCAATTGGACGAGGATGATGAGCCGGATATCCGGATCGTCCCAACTCCTAACTCTGGCGGCACACCTTCAACATCCGGTTATGTGTCTTTGTCACCTTCACATCTTGAAGGGTATGGCATGAACACGGTCACCGGATGTGCGGCTGATCTATGCACCGACATTGCTGAGCCTATTCTCCATGTGCATCCACCACCTCTAGTGGATTCGATTCTTTGTGAGGAATCGGTGCTCGACTTTTATCCGAGCACCACTCCTCTCCCTATTGTGCATACTATACTCGTCTCTGACGACATTGTTGAGGATGTGTCGCAGGATGAGGCTGGCGATTTATGTGTCATGCCTGTTCCTATGGAGGAGGACAACCTTCCAGGTGAAGAGGAGTTTTCCTCAGCACAGGTGAAGGAAGTCCAAATCTCTAGCTTGGCCACTGTTGATCCCGCCGAATCTTGTAGCATTGATGACAATGCAAACATTATTTTACTTCCCGAACCTGATGGGAGTGAGATCGGGACCACTCCCCCGATTTTTGATTATTTATGTTCTTCGTCTTGTTTATTTCTCGATCCCCCCTCTTCACCCGAGCCTGTGCAGGTTGAGTCTTCAAAGGTACCCCAGGAGGATTTGGTGCATATTGCCCAAGTCAATGATGAGAGCATCCTCTTATGTGAGGAGGTTGATTCCCCCTCCGTAGAGGAAGCTCCACTCATTGCCTTTTCCTCCTGCCACCTCCCTGTTGACGACACCTTGCTAGGCAAGGATGTGTTTGGTGAGTTGAGTGAGGATATCTCCTCCTCTTCTTGCTTTCTGTTTCCTCTACCTGCGTTATGTAGGTATTATTATTTGGGTAGAGGAGTGACTGTTCTTTCTCCGTATAGGTACCCGCTACCGACACGGATATTGGGCCAGTTACCTGTCCACTTCTCCTTCCATACTCCCATTAGCTAGATATTATAAAGTTTTGAATAAGTCGTGCTGGGATGACAATAACCCCAGTAGTTATCTTTCTTTTCTGCATTTTATTTCATCTAATCATGCTTAGTTAGTAGTATTTTTTTTAGTATTCTATTTTATTTTGTTTCTGCGGAGCTGACCCCTGCAGGTATCTTTTCTGGATGGCGGATGCTGCGGCTCATTTTAGCTTACACGCCAATCTTCTGGTGTGCTCATTTCTGAGCACTGGGTACTCTCTTTCCCTAGCTTTTTCTGATTTTCATGTTATATATTTTGTGGATTGTTTAGTTTAAGTCTGGGGGAGAGTAGTTCTGTGTGCCCACGCACGTGCACTATTGCATTGCATGCTAGAAGTATTTCTATTTCATTTATTTAGTATTTTTCATCTTCATTGCACACCACAGCACCCACTTGAGCGCGTACTCATCTGTTTGCCTGCTCTGTTGTGAATTTAATTCTCCTGCTTATTTGGGAAAGTCTAGGTGATGGCTTAGGACTATGTAGCAGAGTAAAATGTTGACTCCAGTAGTGCTCCTAGTCGAGTGCTCGGTTGCATAGAAATTTGTGTAGATTAGACTTCTCTTTAAACTTATGGTTTTATTTTTTTTTCTATTAGTGTAAATGTTGTTTACTCTACTCAAATGGTGAATCCGGTGGAATCAAACGGTAGCATAGGGATGTGTGTAAACGATCGCTAGACTCGTATTGCTTGAGTCGGGAGAAAGGAGAATCTTTCTCGGTGGCTAGAACTTGCCCCAAGCGATTCTTGAAGCATTGGCATAGGATAGTTCCAGTGCGTGAGAATGACATAGGCCATTATTTTGGCCCGGTTGAACTTTTTATTTCATGCCTATCGTCTACCCTTGCTAGCCCCTTTGTGCCTACCCTTTTCTTGATTCAGCTCCACTTATATCTCACCAAAGCCTAAAAGCCTAACCTAGTCGCACACCCAAATCTGAGCTTTAGTTGTAGTTTTATTTACATTTTGGGGGGTGTTGACTGTGGTGTTTATTAGGTGAATCTGTGGATATATACTCATTTGAAAATTTTGCTGAAAGAAAAAAAAAGACAAGAAAAAGAAAGATAGAAAGAAAAATGAGAAAAAAAAGAGAAGAAGAAAAAAATGATGAGTTTTATTGAAAATCGTCTAAAAATTATGTATTGGGAGTAGGCGGTGCACACACCTATGTTGCAAAAGTCCAAGTCTGGGGGTGTGGTGCACTTGCAATCGATTTTGGTGCGCGGGTAGTTGTTTTTAAAGCTCATTTGGGTTATGTGTTATAAGCCATTTGGTTTACCTTTGTTTACCTCACCGTAACCCAAGCCCCATCTCTAACCTAAAGTCCTACCGACTCACGCTATGAACCAATCTAGTGTCGTGGAGAGAATGTGACCGGGCGAGCCTATGGTCACCGACACCGATGGATTTCGGTGGAGTTTGTCCGGCACCCCAATCTTGAGCAATGCTCATCTCAGCGCTTAGTTTACTTTCTCCGTATGCATGACCGAATGATTCACCGTTATACACCATAATGAGTAGTTGTAATATGCTTTTACTCTTTTAGAAATATATAAACTGTTTGTGTATAATGAGAAATCTTCTCTACTATTTTTCTTATGCACGTGAGCATGCGACTTCGCATGGTACTCTGTATTGTAATTTTAAGCCATCAACTTTTCTTTCCCCGTTAGCTTAGAATTTGTTTGCTCGGGACGCGCAAACAGGTAAGTCTGGGGGTGTGATGAGTCCCAAATATATACGCATTTATGGACTCATCTGGGCCGATTTTCTAGTCTATGCACTTCACTTTAGACATGTTTTCACTCATATTTGATACTCCTTGCTAAGTGCACCTCTAAGCCCGTTTTTGGTGTTGTTTCTTGCTTTTCATCTCTAGTAGTTTTCATGCATCGTTAAGTGCCACTTTCAGTGGCAGGATTCGTAGTTATGCTGGAACAGGAGTCGTGCAGGTGTTCCCGGTACAAATCTGTACAGGAACACTGCGCACGATCACTGGTTCTATCGCGCACGGCCACTGGTCGTGCGCCACTGATCGTGCGCACTTAACGCCCATTTTATGAGTTCTGTTTGGCTTATCACACGACCACTTACGATAGTGCGCACGACCACTGGTCGTGCGCTACTGGTCGTGCGAACATTGTATTTATAATTTTCTTGCCTTGCAGGCTCCGTCCAGACAGGCACACGATCGCAGGATTCTAGTGCGCACGACCACTGTTCGTGCGCCAATGACCGTGCGCACGACCACTGGTCGTGCGCCAATGACCGTGCGCACTATTTATTCCAGCGCCTATAAATACTCCTGCTCGCGAATTAGGTCAGGATCCTCGCCGTTTTTCTCGCCCAGCTCCGCCGTTCCGCCCATTTCCGCAGGTATTCACCCCCTAGGCCTCCTCCATCATCCAAGGGCTTCAAGGAGGAGATTCTACACTCATCTTCATCGCCAAGGAAGGAGTTCCTCGCATCGGACGTGGCCGGATTGTAAAACACTGGAGAAGACGGGTCCATTGGGAGGTGTGACAGCCCTCCTCTACCCTAGACGCAGTTGGGACCGAGCTAGGACGTGGATTGACAACCCGACGATTCCTACCGTGAATCTACAACGAGACTCCGGATTCGGTCGTATCTCTTGCCTCTTTCTTCTACTTGTGTGGTTGTATTTGTTTGTAATCTCTATATTTAGATGATGACACTATGAATCTTGTTTATTAATGTTTATTTCATGTTTATGGAATCATATTATTCATATGCGTGAATGAGGAGTGCCCCATTCCATCCTCCATCCCGCGGTCACGTTCGTGTGCCGCACTAGCAATTGCTAGTGGCGTGCTTGTCGAAGAGGTGCCGACGACCCTCATTCCGTTAGCCTACTCGTCCATCCGCCCTTGCGACACAGCGCGTTCAAGGCCTGCCTAGTCTCCATTCCGCCAAGCGAAGCATTGCATAGCGGCATTGCATAGGAGTAGTTGTAGTTGTTTTCTTTTATTTTCCAAAAACCAAATCCCCCATTTCTGCATCCATCCGCTCGAAAGGACTTCAATCTCAAGTCCTTCCTCGATAATAAACTCCGCCATACTGTGTTCCTTTGAGATCGATACTTGGGGATTCATTCCCATTTTATATTACTTGAACGATCGGTACACTGCCGTTTCGTGCCGCAGTCGAGCTACCGCCTATAGCGGTGTGTGAGATTTGCGCCATCAGGCTGCACCCCCCTATGGGGGGTGCGGCTTGGCCGACCTGGCCGCACCCCACGTGAGTGGGGGGCGGGCTATCCGCACCCCACTTGGTGGGGTGCAGACGCACCTCGGTAGCGGGGCGCGGCTCCGTGCCCTCCCGGCGCCGTTTACGGTGCGACGCGCTTGCGCGACGGATCCTCCACTTCTGCGATCATGGGCTTGACTGCTGGCCCCACCTCTCTTTAGTGGGGTTTTCTCTATACACACCCAAGGCCTTTATGGATATGTAACAGAAACGAAACTTTATATCTGGCCTTAAACCCAATATATGTCGCGCAGTCATAGCACATCACCCGGACTCCCTTTATGATACATTTAAAATGGCTCGCCTTTTCGAGGACCAATTTTTGGATGAACCACGAATTAATAAACAATGGCCCGCACACCCCAGCCACACAGGACAAAACGCTAATGTACATCAAACCGACTGACTGGCAGTCAAGCATTTGTCTCATGTAGAACTTCAAGTCTGTCGAGAACGCAGACAATGTTTTACATATGACAAGCGCTACACACCAGGCCACACATGCAAAAATAAATCCACCTTATACTTTCTTGAAGGTGAAGAGGAAGAGGACCTGGACGACCAAACCTTGGAAGTCACAAGCGAGCAAAATCCTGAAGATTTTGTGAACCCCGAGATAAGTATGAATGCACTATTGGGTATTTTTCCTAGTAAATCACTTAGAGTACAAGGCAAAATAGGTCTGTCTACGGTTCACATCTTCTTAGATAATGGTAGCACCCATAGTTTTATCACTAAACGATCCGCCATTTGTCTTAAACTAGCAATTGTTTCTATTCCTCCCTTTAAGATACATGTAGGAAATGATAGTAAAATGTTTTGCAAAGAGTTGCCCACAAGTCCCTTTGACAATACATGGTATAAAATTTACTCTAGACTTGTTCATTACGAACTTACATAGAGCAGATATAATCCCCGGCTTCAATTGGTGGGAAATGTTGGATCCCATCAGCACGGATTATGCAGCCCGAGAAATGTCTTTCACATATCAAGGGTCCCCACGTGTTATCATGGGGATCACTACCTTAAATTCTGGCTCCGTATTGTCGTCCCAGATTCATTAACTAGTAGTACACGATTAAATTGAATCTATGCTTCTATGCTTGTAATCAGCACCATTGGATATCACATACACCTTGGACACTAGAACAACCCCATCTATGGTAGACATTCCAATTCAAGACATCCCAGCTGAGTACTAATTCCTATTCACAATACCTCAGAAAATCCCACCACAACGGACCTTGGATCATAAAATTCAATTAACCAATCTCATATTGCCAAAGTAAAACCATATCATTACCCCCATGTACATAAAAACGAAACTGAATGACTCATCACATAAATACTAAGCCAGGGAATTATTTGACCTAGCAATTCCGTCTTTAGTTCTCCGGTTTTACTAATTAAGAAAAGGGATGACATCTGGCGCTTTTGCGTGGACTACCACATTTTGAACGCCCTCACAGTTAAGGACAGTTTTCCCATGCCAACCATTGACGAACTTCTGGATGAATTACACGGCTCAACGATATTTTCTAAATTAGACCTACATTCAGGTTACCATAAAGTTCGGATGAACCCATCAGACGTGCACAAACGGCTTTCCGGACACACAATGTATTATAAGAAATCCTGATAATACTGTTTGGCCTTACAAATGCACCAACAACATTTCAAGCCTTAATGAACAACTTATTTCAACCATTTCTGCGTCATTTTGTTGTAATTTTTCCTGACGATATCCTGATTTACAGTTCTATAACCACCTAACATACCTACCATTTACGCCAGGTTTTTTAGATACCGCAACTACATAAATTCACCTTAAGCCGTCCATATGTATTTTTGCGGTCACAACCATTGAATTCTTAGGACATCTGATAACACCAGCGGGCGTACAACCAAACCCGGGAAAATTAGAAGCCATAACTGCTTGGCCGACCCCCACAAACCAAAAACAACTATGCGCTTTTCTTGGTCTAGTCGGATAATACCGAAGATTTATCCGACAATACGCCATAATAACAGCTCCCTTGACAGACTTACTTACCAAACATGGGTTCAACTGTGTTGTTTATGGAACAATCACTTAAATGGGTGGGTGGGGGGGGGGGGGGTGGGGGTGGGGGAGGGGAGAATAGGTGATATGATTGTTTTGAAATTAAAGCACAAAAGCAATTAAAGAAAATCATAACACAAATCACAGCCACAGAACACAACACATAGAGACACCACATTTATAGTGGTTCCTCAAGATAATGTTTCTTGAGTACTCCACTGTCCATCTGCGCTGATATAAATTTTTACGGTTTTGAAATTTTAGTGAAGGGTTGAGATTTTCTCCAAAACTATATCTGATAAAGGCAAGTGTACCTTATCGTCTATAGTATAGGATATTAAGAAATACCAAGGTCGTATTCCACGGGGCGCGTTGAATACTTCTACTTTGAGGAAAGTCACTATTATCTTATCTAATGATATTTTGGGGTTTTGGTTCTTAGCTAAAAAAGAGAAATTGCAAGCTAAATTAAGGGTTTAGATGATGATAAAAGAGGCTAGTACTCAATCAAAAGTCACCTTGGAGTGAGAAAAGACAAGTAAAAAGAAATTAAATCTAATTCCGTTTAAATTGAACTACTTGACCGTGGAGGTTCCCGAAGCTCGAACATGCCTCTCTCGAGGTTAATGCCCAACTAAGATTAGGAAAAATCAACCGGACTCTCGTCCTATAATCGATTACCTAAAACTTGCTTTACGAGGTGAACCCCACTATTGGATTTGACTCCAATCCGGGAGATTTACGTCATCCTCTCTCGAGGGGTGCGTGCAACTCTCTTTACCCTTGAGTGATCGATTCATACTTTGAGCCTCTCGGCTAACTAAATATGAAAACTTAAGCGAAAACCATATATCGAAAGTATGGCCTCACTAATTAAAAATCAAGGATAATTCAAGTGTTTATAAAAACGGAAAAAGAAAACTTTAGAAAATCATAACTTGTCTAACTCATCCTCGGATCATTTTGATCGAGTACTAATGAGGATTAGTTAATCATGGTGGAGGGGGAAGAGGAAAAAAAATAAAAATGCATATTAAGAAACTTTAGCTAAGGAGGAGACAAAATAAAGAGAACAAACTATTTTTTATTTAAATGAAAAACTATTACAAGACTTAAGAAAGGAAATTGCAAGCTAGGAAAAACAAGATTACAAGCTTAAACTAGACTATTGCACTAAAGGAAAGCTAATACATTGCATTAGAAAAGGAAGAGAGCATGAAAATAAAGAGACATGAACATGAACATGAAAAAGGAAAACTACTCAAGATTGGCTCCAGCAGCACCTTCCCCACTCCAAAATTCTGAACTTTGAACTCAAGGAGAGCCTCTGAATTTATAGGCAAAAATTTCATGTTACACGCCCTCGGTCACGGGCGTGACCTAGGGCGTGTAATCTCTGCAGCATCGGATCCGGTCGCGGCGTGGGCTTGGCGTGACGGCGGGAGAAAATCGCACATGTCACGGGCGTGACAATTGGGTCACGGGCGTGACTCAGGAAGGCTTCATTTAATGCGGCATGGGCTAGCCAGACGCCGCGGCGGCGTGCTTGGATCACGCGGGAAGGTCACGGGCGTGACTTTGGGTCACGGGCGTGACTCAAGTTGACTTCTCAACGGCAGCTTCTCGTCTCGACGGCGGCTCCACGTGGCAGATGCTGAAATTACACGCCCCCGGTCACGGGCGTGACTTTGGGTCACGGGCGTGACCTGGGGCGTGACTGGGTGTGGACTAGCTCAACAGCACGGCTGCGACTCTGGACTGATCTTCAGGTTACACGCCCTTGGTCACGGGCGTGACCGAGGGCGTGACATGTGATTTTTCCCGATTTGTCCCAGAAATCTGCAAATATTAAAATTAGGCTAAGTTAGAATCAAAATTACAAAAAGAACTACTTATAACCTAAAATTGACATAAAAAGGAAAATTCAAATTAAATAATTACAAAATTTTCTATTAAAAACTTATATAAAAACTACTTTATCAAATACCCCCATACTTGAGGTTTTGCTATTCCAGAGCAAAAGTGTGAGACATAATTTATAAGACATCCTTAAAAAATTTTTTAATTTAAAACTAAAATTTCATTTAACCAAAAGTTAAGTTAAGAGTAAATTCAAGGGGGAGTTAAGTCCTAAATTATGATGATGATTTGAAAAGAGGGAAAAAATGTTTAGGCAATAACTTCTCAAGAAAATTAAGTAGTTTGACAAAATTGTAGAAATTATAAAACTAAATTAAATTAAAATTATAAGAACTCTATCTTAAAAGAATCTTAAGGAAAAGTAAATTACTAAATATTGCTCTCTCCATAATTTTCAACTAAAACTAGAACAATGATAATTGGCTAAGGGTGATTTCATAGAATTTGGCATAAGAAGAGAAATTTTTGAATGGAGGAAATGGAATTTATCATGAAATTTCCCTTTTTTTTTTCTTTTCTCTTTTTTTTCTCTTCTAATAAAAACCCAAAATGTATATGGTTTAGGAGTAATGAATTTTATCCTCTTACTCCATGCCATATAATCTTTTCAAATATTTTGGGTGCATATGTTTTAGGGAATAATGAATTTTATCCTCTTATTCCCATGACATATGATCTTTTAATACACATTTTTTTTTTATGCCATCAAAGGGGGTAGGGTAGGGGAAAAATAAATCTAGCTAGTTTTAAATCATATTGAGAGCAAATTCTAGTAAAATTAAAATTCCTAAGATCTAAGAAGTTAGAAGAAAGTATAATTGAAATCTAAAGAGGTTTAGGAAATTTACTACAAAATGAAGCCATTTAAAAATAAAAAGAGAAGTCATGCTAACAAAATTCTCTAATCAATTTAAAATCATAAGATGATTCTTAAATCAAGATTACCTCAAATTTAAAATTAACAAACTATGATAAGCAAAATTTTAGCCAATTAAAAACTTAAACATGCTTATAAACATTCTCAACTAGATTTCTAAGAAATCACAAAAACAACAAGGAGGGAAATAAGAATTTTTTGAATTTTTGATATTATCTTTTTTTTGAATTTTTCTCATTAAAAACTATTTACAAAGAAAGGAAACTAGATTTAAAACTTAACAAATTTTTTTGCAAGTCTTGGACTTCCCAAGGGCTACCCGGTGAAGGGTTCGCAAGGTACTAGGAGGTGTGATGGGATAAAATCCCAAACGTCCCTTTCCAAGATTTAAATTTTTCTGTTTTCTATTTTTTTTTTTTTTTGAGTTTTGGGTTTTACAAGTGCTAAAATAGAAGAAAAACATAAGAAAATATATATATATATTTTTTTTTTGAAAATTTTCTAATTTAACAACTATTTACAAGAATTTACAAAGGGCTATTCACACCCCCATACTTAAAGTTAAACATTGTCCCCAATGTTTAAAAATAAGTATGAAGTAGGAAAAGATAATAAAAAAAAAATGCAAAAACGAAAGAAGAGAAGGAAAAAGGGCTTCCCTGATTTTTTTGAAGCTTTTGTGGGGAAGCCGCGATTACCTGCAAAAGTTGTTAAAGCAGAAAAGAAGAGACAAGAGAAAATAACAAAAGATAACTTTGGGGTGCCTCCCAAAAGCGCTTTGTTTAAGGTCGCGTAGCTTGACCCACTTGCCGATTATGTTATATGATGAAGAAAAATCGCATCACTCTTGTCATTAGGTACGTCTCCCGGAAGATACAATTTAAGGCGGTGCCCGTTAACTTTGAAGGAGCCTTTTTCCGGGTGGGAAATTAGGATTGTCCCATAGGACCAAACCTCTTTAACAATAAAGGGTCCGGACCATCGGGATTTTAATTTTCCCGGAAAAAGGCGAAGGCGAGAATTATAAAGGAGGACGAGATCGCCCGGCGAAAAAGTTTTCGGAAATTTTATATGTTTATCGTGATAAAACTTTGTTCGCTCCTTATATAATTTATTGCTCTCATACGCATTCGCTCGCCATTCATCTAACTCGTTTATTTGAAACTTCCTTTGTTCACCCGCTAAAGTGGAATCGAGATTTAAAAATTTAAGCGCCCAAAATGTGCGGTGTTCTAATTCGACCGGAAGGTGGCAAGCCTTGCCATAGACCATTCGATATGGTGTACAACCGATAGCGGTCTTGTACGCCGTACGATAGGCCCAAAGCGCGTCATCGAGCTTTATTGCCCAATCCTTCCGATTAATAGAAACCGTTTTCTCTAAAATTCGCTTTAATTCTCGATTAACCACTTCGACTTGGCCGCTCGTTTGTGGGTGATATGCAGTGGATAGTTTGTGCGTGACACCATATTTTGCTAAAGTTTTTGTGAATTGAGTATTGCAAAAATGGGTGCCCCGATCACGCACAATAGCGCGCGGAGTGCCAAATCGAGAAAATAATTTTTTTAAAAAGTTAACGACGACTCGCGCATCGTTGGTGGGGAGAGCTTGCGCTTCCGCCCACCTTGACACGTAGTCGACCGCCACTAGAATATACTTATTTGAAAATGAAGGAGGGAGAGGACCAACGAAATCAATGCCCCAAAGATCGAAAATCTCGCATTCTAAGAAAATATTTTGGGGCATCTCATCCCGGCGAGAGATGTTGCCCGACCGCTGGCAGCTGTCGCAAGTACTCACAAGGGTGTGAGCATCTTTGAAGAGCGTGGGCCAATAAAAGCCTGCCTCCAGCGCCTTCCTCGCGGTTCGGTTCGAATGATAATGACCACCGGATGGTCCCTCGTGACAATGTCGTAAAATTTTAAGACCCTCCTTACTCGAGACGCATCGTCTCACCACTTGGTCTGCGCATACACGGAATAAAAAGGGATCCTCCCAAAAGTAATTCTTTAAATCAGAAAAGAATTTCTTCTTTTTCTGACTCGAGAATTCTTTTGGCAAGACCCGGGCTACTAAATAGTTAGCCAGATCTGCAAACCAGGGGGTAGACGACGTATTAATATCTTCGAGAGCGAGGAGGCGCTCTTCGGGAAATTTATCATCGATGTCAGATTCTATCAAAACTTCCGAGGCGGGGTTTTCTAAACGGGAGAGATGATCGGCCGCCAAGTTTTCGGCTCCTCTTTTGTCCCGGATCTCTAAGTCAAACTCCTGCAAGAGGAGGATCCATCGCAAAAGACGAGGCTTGGCGTCCGATTTGCTTAAAAGATACCTAAGTGCGGAGTGATCCGTGAAGACAATAACTTTTGAGAGGGTGATATATGACCTAAACTTATCGAAGGCAAAAACGATCGCTAGAAGCTCCTTTTCGGTTGTGGTGTAATTCGCTTGTGCCGACGTGAGTGTTTTGCTCGCATAATAAATAGGGTGGAAATACTTACTCACCCGTTGGCCTAAAACGGCACCAACCGCAATGTCACTCGCGTCGCACATGATTTCAAAAGGAAGCGACCAATCCGGCGCGACTAGAATCGGGGAGTTTATAAGTTTCTCTTTGATGAGTTTAAAAGCCAAATGGCATTCATCGCTAAAAATAAACGAGGATTCTTTTTCAAGAAGGTGGGTTAACGGCTTTGTGATTTTTGAAAAATTCTGTATAAAGCGCCGATAAAACCCCGCGTGGCCTAGGAAACTACGAATAGCTTTTACGTTTGTTGGAGGGGGAAGTTTTTCAATCACTTCGATCTTGGCCTTATCGACCTCGATCCCCATGCCCGAAATTTTATGACCAAGGACTAGCCCTTCCTTGACCATAAAATGGCATTTCTCCCAATTAAGTGCTAAATTCGTTTCCTCGCATCGCTGCAACACGCGCTCAAGATTTTTTAAACAATTTTTAAATGAATTTCCGAACACGGAAAAGTCGTCCATAAACACTTCCATCACCTCCTCTACTAACTCGTCAAATATTGCCAGCATACATCTTTGGAATGTAGCTGGCGCATTACAAAGACCAAATGGCATCCTTCGATAAGCGAAGGTGCCAAAGGGACAAGTGAAAGTGGTTTTCTCTTGGTCCTCGGGCGAAATCGGTATTTGAAAATATCCCGACAAACCATCGAGAAAACAGTAGTAGGAGTGACCTGAAAGGCGCTCTAAAATTTGATCGATGAATGGTAGGGGGAAGTGATCCTTACGGGTGGCATCATTTAGTTTTCGGTAATCGATGCACATCCGCCAACCCGTAACAGTACGGGTTGGGATCAACTCATTATTCTCATTAGCTACTACCGTAATGCCACCTTTCTTTGGTACGACTTGTACTGGGCTAACCCAAGTACTATCCGATATCGGGTAGATAATTCCCGCGTCCAATAGTTTGATCACTTTGGCCTTAACGACTTCTTTCATGTTAGGGTTTAGCCGTCGTTGAGGCTGGACCGAATTTCGGGAATTATCTTCGAGGAAGATTTTATGAGTGCAGAAGGAAGGGTTTATACCCTTTATATCCGAAATTTGCCACGCAATTGCGTGGCGGTGCTTTCTTAAGACAATAGCCAACTCGGAAATTTCCGAGTTGCTAAGTTCGGATGAAACGATGACGGGTAGCTTCGACTCTTTTTCTAAAAATAAATACTTAAGGTGAGGGGGAAGTTGCTTTAGTTCCAAAACGGGTGGCTCTTCATAAGATGTTTTGATTTTTAATTTTTCTAAAAATAATGGTTCGGGTGGTGTGAAACGAGTGACTTCTTCTTCTTCCAGACAAAAGAGCTCGGCGAACTCGGACTCGTGACTCGAGGTGGAGACTAACTCGGGAGGGGAATCGAATTCCCAACACTCTTCCAGGTAAAAACATGAATCGTCGTTTTCTAATGTGTTCCGCATCGAGGAATTTATGCCGAAAGAAACTTCATCATCTCCAACCCGAAGGAGGAGCTTTCCGTTACTTACGTCAATAATGGCGCGGGAGGTGGCAAGGAAGGGGCGGCCGAGTATGAGGGGTACTTCGGCATCCTCTTCGATGTCAAGAATGACAAAGTCCACCGGGAAGATGAACTTGTCGACCTTGACGAGCACGTCCTCCACTATTCCTACCGGATATTTTAAAGAGCGATCCGCTAATTGAATACTCATTCGAGTGGGGCTTGGATTTCCTAGACCTAGTTTCTTAAATAATGAAAAAGGCATGAGATTGATACTTGCTCCCAGATCCGCTAAAGCGTGTTTTACTAACGAATTGCCAAATAAACACGGGATGGAAAACCGTCCCGGGTCATTCACTTTTGTAGGCAATTTGTTGAGTACAACCGCGGAGCATTCTGCGTTCAAAGAAATATGCGAAATATCTTCTAATTTTTTCTTATTGGAGAGCAACTCCTTAAGATATTTCGCATATTTAGGCATTTGAGAGATAGCCTCGCAGAAGGGTACATTAATGTGGATTTGCTTTAAAATATCTAAAAACTTTTTATAATTCTTTTCGGCGCTCTCGCTTTTAAACTTAGATGGATACGGAACATTAGAAGTAGAAGCGCGCGGAGCTAACGTAGTAGGTAAAATTGAAGATAAAATAGGAGGAAGAGGAGGAGAGGAAGTTACCATGGGTTCGTCCTGCTTAGAAGCCACCTCCTTCCCGCTTCGGAGTGTAATCGCGTTTGCGCTCTCCCTTGGGTTGGGCTCCGTGTTTCCCGGAAGGGCTCCTTGCGGTCGCTCGGAGATTATCTTTGCTAGCTGGCCCACTTGGTTCTCTAAATTTTTGATCGATCCGGTGAGGTTCCGGATGTTCGCTTCAGTTGTAGCAACATATTTTGCAAAAACCTCTTCAAGCGGAGAGGGTTTTTGCTGTTGCGGTGGAAAACCGGGTGGATTAAAATTTTGAGGGGGAGTTAAATTGAGAAGTTGATTTGGAGGTTGATTTAAATTTAAGGGACGCTGAGCATTTCCTTGATTGCTCCATGAGAAGTTCGGATGATTCCTATAACCCGCGTTGTAGGTGTTATTATACAGAGCGGTGTTCGGGTTATAGGAAGGCCGAGGTGGATTTCCCATGTAATCAACTTGCTCTTCAAGTAAAATATTATTAGCCCAAGGAGGAGTGGCGGAGGAAGCAGACATCTCCGCCACTTGCTTTGTTAAGCGCTCAACTTGTAAAGCCAAATTTGCGTTAGCGTCTATTTCAAAAATTCCGGCCGGCTTATTAGGCCGCGCTCGGGGCATGTTCCATTGATACGCATTTGTGGCCATCTCTTCGAAAAGCTCTTGAGCGGCGATCGGGGTTTTGTTATTTAATGTCCCCCCGGCGGCCGCATCAATCATTTGCCTCGTTTGGAGATTTAAGCCATTATAAAATATTTGCACTTGTTGCCAAGTGGCAAGTGCGTGGTGAGGGCATCGACGCAAAAGCTCCTTGAAGCGCTCCCATGTATCATAGAGAGTCTCCGAGTCGATTTGCATGAACGATGCAATATCCGTGCGTAATTTAGCGGTCTTTGAAGGCGGGAAATATTTATCAAGAAATTTTTCCGCCATTTCGGCCCATGTAGTGATGGATCCCCTTGGTAGGGAGCCCAGCCACTGCTTGGCCTTAGACCGCAGAGAGAAAGGAAAAAGACGTAATCGAATGGCATCATCGGTGACGCCATTGATCTTAAAAGTGTCGCAAATTTCAAGAAAGTAAGAGATATGTGAATTTGGATCCTCGTCCGGTTGACCATCAAAGGTCACCGATTGTTGCACCATTTGTATGATGCTGGACTTGATCTCAAAATTATTGTTCGCCACCGCGGGGCGAACAATACTCGATTGTGTGCCTTCCAAATTCGGCCGCGCATAATAGGACATGGTCCGTTGCGCGTCCTCATTAGGGTTTGGCTCGTTAAGATTAGGAGGATTAAGATTATGATCCATATTTGCTGCGTTAGTGTCCCCGATTGACTCTTCAGATTCAACTTGATTTCCTTGATCACGAGAACGGCGGTGCCTCAAAAGGGTTCGCTCGATTTCCGGATCAAAAGGAAGAATCGAAGTGCTACCACGGGTCATACACTAAAAAGAGAAGGAAAGAAGAAGAAAAAAAAAAGAGAGAATATTTTTTTGTTCTTTTTTAGGCGGATTAAGTTAGTCTTGGACTTCCCAAGATCTACCCGGTGAAGGGTTTGCAAGGTACTAGAGGCTGTGATGGGAATTCAAGCCCAAAGCGTCCTTTCCAAGAATTTTAATTTCACCCTTAAGATTTTCAAAAATAGAAAAACTAAAATAAAAACAACATGATAAAATTAATAGCTATCCTTGTTTCAAAATATCTACGCAAAATTCCCCGGCAACGGCGCCAAAAACTTGATATAAATTTTTACGGTTTTGAAATTTTAGTGAAGGGTTGAGATTTTCTCCAAAACTATATCTGATAAAGGCAAGTGTACCTTATCGTCTATAGTATAGGATATTAAGAAATACCAAGGTCGTATTCCACGGGGCGCGTTGAATACTTCTACTTTGAGGAAAGTCACTATTATCTTATCTAATGATATTTTGGGGTTTTGGTTCTTAGCTAAAAAAGAGAAATTGCAAGCTAAATTAAGGGTTTAGATGATGATAAAAGAGGCTAGTACTCAATCAAAAGTCACCTTGGAGTGAGAAAAGACAAGTAAAAAGAAATTAAATCTAATTCCGTTTAAATTGAACTACTTGACCGTGGAGGTTCCCGAAGCTCGAACATGCCTCTCTCGAGGTTAATGCCCAACTAAGATTAGGAAAAATCAACCGGACTCTCGTCCTATAATCGATTACCTAAAACTTGCTTTACGAGGTGAACCCCACTATTGGATTTGACTCCAATCCGGGAGATTTACGTCATCCTCTCTCGAGGGGTGCGTGCAACTCTCTTTACCCTTTAGTGATCGATTCATACTTTGAGCCTCTCGGCTAACTAAATATGAAAACTTAAGCGAAAACCATATATCGAAAGTATGGCCTCACTAATTAAAAATCAAGGATAATTCAAGTGTTTATAAAAACGGAAAAAGAAAACTTTAGAAAATCATAACTTGTCTAACTCATCCTCGGATCATTTTGATCGAGTACTAATGAGGATTAGTTAATCATGGTGGAGGGGGAAGAGGAAAAAAAATAAAAATGCATATTAAGAAACTTTAGCTAAGGAGGAGACAAAATAAAGAGAACAAACTATTTTTTATTTAAATGAAAAACTATTACAAGACTTAAGAAAGGAAATTGCAAGCTAGGAAAAACAAGATTACAAGCTTAAACTAGACTATTGCACTAAAGGAAAGCTAATACATTGCATTAGAAAAGGAAGAGAGCATGAAAATAAAGAGACATGAACATGAACATGAAAAAGGAAAACTACTCAAGATTGGCTCCAGCAGCACCTTCCCCACTCCAAAATTCTGAACTTTGAACTCAAGGAGAGCCTCTGAATTTATAGGCAAAAATTTCATGTTACACGCCCTCGGTCACGGGCGTGACCTAGGGCGTGTAATCTCTGCAGCATCGGATCCGGTCGCGGCGTGGGCTTGGCGTGACGGCGGGAGAAAATCGCACATGTCACGGGCGTGACAATTGGGTCACGGGCGTGACTCAGGAAGGCTTCATTTAATGCGGCATGGGCTAGCCAGACGCCGCGGCGGCGTGCTTGGATCACGCGGGAAGGTCACGGGCGTGACTTTGGGTCACGGGCGTGACTCAAGTTGACTTCTCAACGGCAGCTTCTCGTCTCGACGGCGGCTCCACGTGGCAGATGCTGAAATTACACGCCCCCGGTCACGGGCGTGACTTTGGGTCACGGGCGTGACCTGGGGCGTGACTGGGTGTGGACTAGCTCAACAGCACGGCTGCGACTCTGGACTGATCTTCAGGTTACACGCCCTTGGTCACGGGCGTGACCGAGGGCGTGACATGTGATTTTTCCCGATTTGTCCCAGAAATCTGCAAATATTAAAATTAGGCTAAGTTAGAATCAAAATTACAAAAAGAACTACTTATAACCTAAAATTGACATAAAAAGGAAAATTCAAATTAAATAATTACAAAATTTTCTATTAAAAACTTATATAAAAACTACTTTATCATGCGCCTATCTAGCAATGTGCTAGAGTCATCAAACTCCACCAAAAACTCTGATCTTCTCTAGAGATCTTACACCTCAGGCACAGCAGGTCCTATAACTGAGATCCTTCTTGTAACACCTCCCCTGTAATGACTATATAATATAGGTCCGGCCGGGACGCCACATCATATAACCACCACAGTTTCAGTATTAAAAGATGATATAACTACCCAACTCAAAACTCAAATAACACAGCGGAAACAAAACTAAGAAACACAGAGATCGTCCAAAACTACACAGGAGTAAAACCGGCCTTAAGGCCTTACAAAACCAGTGTCCAAATCATCAAACATTCACCACAATCATGAAATCCCCCAAAATGGAAAAACTACTCTCCTAAGCTACCTCGGCCTGCAAGCCGGAAACAAGAAAAGACAAGTAAAGGAATGTAGGAAAGCAAAATAAACACTTCATGAGGCTTTAGGCCTTTTTGGCCTGCGAGATGGTTCCGACCTGCGATCCTTGGCTTGCATCCAAATCACAAAGAGCGGTAAACGAGGGTCAGCTATGGCTGACCACAAATGGTGTAACAACACCCCTCCTCCCGACCGTCCTAGCGGACCCCGGGGAACTACATCACCCTGCAAGTCAGCACTTCGTATGCACATGTATATAAAGAAAAGCAACATAAACAACGGGCATGAGTGTCACAACCATCATCCACGTTTCTATGTTGAGCAAGTAATAAAAGGGGCCTACAAATGCAATATGAATGCAACCCGGGTTTCACCCAAGGCACCCTACATCGTATGAATCTAACACATCATCATACATCAACAACACAACCACGAGGTACTCGACATTTCCCCCAAAGGGCATCGTAGCCCAAGGTCAAGAACTCACACTGTGACCCACCGCGCCTGGCCCACCATGCCATCGGGCTTGTCAAATAGCTTACATGTTCTTGCCGCCAACATTGCGCACATCACAACCACGGGATACTCAACACTTCCCCCAAAGGGCATCGTAGCCCAAGGCCAAGAGCTCACGCTGTGATTCACCACGCGTGGCCCACCCTGCCATCAGGCTTGTCAGACAACTCACTTGCTCTTGCCGCCAACACCGAAGGGACTTGTCTTGCCGGGACCCTCTCCACACATGAATTCCGGCATTCACGGGATAGCCAGCCGACCACAAAGACCAAATCACACCTTCGCACATCACTGGGCATCGCACGACTCATAACACGCATAATATTCTCCCCGCCCAAAACCCAACATTTGTTAACATACAAACCTACAAGGGCATCACGACGATGAATTCGCCGTATTCCGATTTCTAGCAAAACCCCTAAAATGCGCGTCAATCAACATCACCAAATCGGACCAACGGTCGCGAATCCGGCTTCAACCACAATGCCTAATCCACTAACGGAGCGGATTTCTAGTGCAAATCATGTCGGGGATGTTGAAATTGTTGAAGTGGAAGTTAGAGTGCTTTTGGACCTGGGCGATCTGGGAGGAGGTCGGGCGGTCTGGCGTGATCACACGGCCTGGCGGTCTGCCTCTGCGGTCTCCTGGCTTGATCGCTGGTATGGGTCCAAGGCGGCTGAAGGTGAAGGCCGCGCGGTCTGTCTCTAACCGCGTGGTGGGTTGATCGTCTTCAGGTGTGCGCGGTCTGTGCGTGACCGCGTGGTGGGTTGTCTTCCTCAAGGCTGTGGTGGTCTGGTGTGACCGCACAGTTTGTTCCAGGTTTTCCAGAATGCGGTCTGGTAGCTGACCAGGCTTTCTGGTGGTATTCGCGGATTAAGGGACTTATTCGCGCGGTCTCAGTTCGCGGTCTCACGAGGAGACTGGTATGCGAGTTGGACGCTGTTCGCAGTCTCAGGAGGAGACCGGCATGCGGATAGGAGTTCGCGGGTTGTTGGCGAATTGGCTGTGTTCGCGGTCTCAGGCGAACACAGGGGGGTAAACAACTTCGGGCGGTCTGGCGATCTCCCTTGGAGTCGCGATTTGCTGCGAGAGTGGCGGTCTCTCATGGTTGTTGATTGAAGCTGGCGAGTTCACCTAAAATGAAGCAGGAGTTCTATTGCTGATCGCGCGGTATGACCGGTCAGGTCGCGTGGTCTGGAGGGTGGTGATCCTATCTCATAGGGTGGTGACTGGATCAGGTCTCACGCCTATAAATAGGACCCATCGGCAACAATAATCGAGACACACCAAGTGTAGGCCGAGTTCTCTTCTTTCCTGCGGTCTCTGTTTGTGTGACCGGGCGGTCTGCTGATTGAACTCTTCTTGTGCAGCTTCTGCGGATAGTGCGGGCAGCAGCGATCACCTCTTCCTCTGAAAGTGTTCGGGCGGTCTGCGGCTTGGAGTTGTGTTGCTGAAGTTCGGGAGAATCAGGAGTTCGGAAGGAGGGGTGCGGTCTGATCAGCATTCTGGTGTTGTTCTGAGATCGGCAGCGGGTTGCAGTCTGGCAGGTTGCTGAGGTCGTAGGGAGACCGCGCGGTCTCAAGTTATCTTCAACTTGTATTTTTTCCTTTGGTGTTTGTGCTGGCGAAATCATGTCTCGCCAAGCATGCCTTGCCTTGTAATTTGAAGTTGCTATCAATAAAGATCACTTGTTTGCCTCCATTTGCTTCTGGTTGTTTGGCTTGTGAACTCTAAGTTGACTAACTCCTGCTCGCTTCATAAAGATTCGAAAAATTTCACATGGTATCAGAGCCAGGTTGGAGTGGTTGAGCAGTGAGTGACTTAGAGTAGCCATCGCCTTTGTGAAGAAGGAACCAGTGGTAGGGCAATGGAAGCGAGGGGTCTTGGAATTGAGATGCTTACATCAACTAACTTCAAGAAGTGGAAGTCGTGTATGCAAAGCTATCTTCTAGGTGAGGACCTCTGGGAAGTAGTTGGAGGAGATCAGACGCAGGAAGTTGTCCCGGAAGGAGATAATGGGGCTGAGGTGAGAACTTGGAGGAGGACGAATGCGAAGACAGAGTTCACTCTGAAGAGGGCAATCTCACCTGACCTGTTTGACCACATCTTGGGGTGTGGATCGGATGCGGAGATCTGGAGAGCCCTGGATGGGCTGTTTAACAAGAAGAATGTAGCAATGCTACAGTTCTTGGAGAATGAGCTGGCAAGGCTAGCTCAGGGTGATCTTTCTATCTCCACTTTCTTTCTGAAGATGAAGAACTTGTGCGCTGAAATCTCAGCATTGGATCCTGATGAGCCTATCTCTGAGGCGAAGCTGAAGAGGCACATCATCCGCGGCTTGAGGAAGGAATATGTTGCCTTTGTGATGTCGGTGCAGGGATGGGCAAATCAGCCGTCTCTGTTGGAGCTGGAGAACTTGCTTGCATCGCAAGAAAGTTTGGCAAGGCAGATGGCAGGGTGTTGGTGGCTGGGGGAGATGGCGAAGTGCTCTTCTCGGGGAAGAATAAGAAGTGGGATAAGAAGAAGAAGACTGCTGGAGGAGGCTATGGGCCTTCAACTTCTGGGAAGCAGGAAAGGGGGTATGCTCCCAAGGCTGACGGGAAAAAGAAGGGTGAAGGTCCGAAGTGCTTCAAGTGTTGCAAGTATGGCCACATCAGGAAGGATTGTAGGGTGGTCACCCAAGCTGGGCATTCCGCGGAGAAGGAGGAAGCTGAGGCCAGGCACTTTGAAGGAGGTTGGGGAGGAGCCTTCTCAGCTTCTGTTGGAGCTTCGACTCCTATCAACTATCTGGAAGACTGGATCGTGGACTCGGGGTGTGGTCATCACCTCACCGGAGACGAGACCAAGCTTTCTTCTGCACAGCCCTATACAGGTAACAATGCAATCATTACTACTGATAATACTGTGCATCCAGTAGAGAAGGTGGGGGTTGTTTCCTTGGGCAGTGATAGAGGGCCACTTACTTTGAAGAGTGTCTATCACGTGCCTGGTATGAGGAAAAACCTCTTCTCCGTGACCAACGCTGTAGACGCTGGGTATCACGTTCTGTTCGGCCCAACAGAAGTGAAGTTTCTACGCAATTTTGAGGCCGTAAAGGCCGAGGTTGTCCATGTCGGGAGACGAGCAAAGGACTTGTTCGTTTTATCGACAAGTTCCTACGTCGACAAGATGAAGATGAATGATGGTGCTATTATATGGCTTGAGAGGTTGGGGCACGTCGGGATGGACAAGCTGAAAGCTATGGCGGTGAGAGGTCTGGTCAAGGGCCTGCCAAGTCTATCTTCCTACGGTGAAGGTCATGTTTGCGCAGGATGTCAGTTCGGCAAGTCTCATCGACTACCGTTTAATAAGTCGCAGACAAGGAGTAGTGTGCCGTTGGAGTGCATCCACGATGACTTGATGGGACCAACTGCTACCCCAAGCCTCGGAGGCAGCAGATATATGCTGGTGTTAATCGATGATTACACCAGATATGTCTGGGTATATTTCCTGAAGGAGAAGGCGGAGGCATTTGCCAAGTTTGTGGAGTTCAAGGAGCTCGTGGAGGGTCGGCTAGAACTGCGGGTGAAGAAGCTGAGGACTGACAACGGAGGGGAGTTCACCTCCAGTGAGTTCTCTACTTTTTGCAGGAAGGCAGACATCCGGAGAGAGCTCACTTGTGCACATACTCCACAGCAGAACGGAGTTGCAGAGCGGAAGATCCGTCATCTGACGGAGACCTGCAAGTGTTGGCTGCATGCCAAGAGTATCCCAAAGTCCTTCTGGGCGGAGGGAATGTCTTGTGCTGCCTACGTCATCAATAGGATGCCTTTGAGTCCCATCAACATGTTGACTCTGCATGAGATGATGTTCAAGGAGAAGCCAAGCGTGACACACCTTAGGGTGTTTGGTTCCACCTTCTACGTGCATGTTCCAGATGCTCTTCGGATGAAGCTAGATGCTAAAGCAAGGAAGCTAGTCTTCGTGGGATACGATGAGCGGAAGAAAGGATGGAAGTGTATGGACCCGGAGACGCGGAGGTTTGTGGTATCTGTTGGTTATTGTAGCCACAATTACCTTGATTTGAAGAAGTGTTCCTTTGAACTAAGTTGAATTGAGTTGTATTTGATGTTGTTATCTAGTTATGTGTTTGCAGGTTCTAAATTGCTAAGTGCACACCAAAGTCAGGTTGCAATGGATCACCAAACACAGTTCTAGACAGTGTAATCCCTCATTGTGTAGAACAAAGTGTTGGTCCATGTATAATCTCTCTATTGGGGTGTACTTCATATGCTCATAACTGAAGGTTTTCAAGTTTGAGGAGTGGAGCAGGTTTTCAGGAGAAAAGAAATTTCTGCTAAGTCTATTCGTCGAATGTTCTCATGAACTCCTGACGAATATCGACGAACGCAGACAGAAGTCAAAAAGGCAGGCTTGTGAAAGAAAATGCGCGGCTAAGTCAATTCGTCGTATGTTCTCGAGAACTCCCGACGAATTTCGACGAATGAAAACAGAAGACAATTTTCAAGCTTTGATCAGTATTTTTCAATGGCTAAGTCAATTCGTCGAATGTTCTCGAGAACTCCCGACGAATTCCGACGAATGAAAACAGAAGACAGTTTTCAAGCCTTGATCAGTATTTTTCAATGGCTAAGTCAATTCGTCGAATGTTCACGTGAAGTCTCGACGAATGACGGACAGACGGATTTCAAATTTATGTTTCGTTTTTGAAATTTAGGGTTGGCTGCCATGTCCAGTACACGTGGCGACCTCTCCTTGTTTGTCGCCCGAGTCGTTGGAAGTTTCCCTATAAATAATCCTTTATTTTTAGGGCAAACCAAGAAGAAGAAAAAGATATCTCCCGATTGTGAAAAAGGAAGCCAGCCGTTTCTTCTTTCTCGTGCTGAACAAGTTTTCTGAGATCTAACTTCTGCGCCGCTCAAGATTCGTTCTCCAGTGTTGCTAGAGATTTCTCAGATAAGAAGGCCTTTGATCAATTTGCTGCTCTCTCTATTGAAGATCTTTTCAAATTAATCAAAGGGCCTACTCAGATCACGTTTGCCGATTCTTTACTCTTCCTAATCCTTGAAGATCCAAGCTTTCACTCTAAAGGAAGAAGAAGATTCAGTATCTCCAGATCTGAAGTTAATTTCTATTGAGATTCAAGAGAAGTTTCGTTTTAAACTTTATTTAATTCCTGTAGGAGTTTTTACTCCGAGTTATTTTGTAGGAGTTGTTTACTACGAGTTGTAGGAGTTGTTTACTCTGAGGTTGTAGGAGAGGTTGTTCTCCGAGTTTGTAGGAGCCGTTGTCTCCGAGTGTAGGATTTGTTGATAAATCCGAGTTTTGGTGAAGTTGCCGACACTAGCCCGAAGTGCTAGATAGGCGGAGCGGGAGAGAGGAGTACCCACCCTTGGGGAACCTCTATAAATCTTGTGTCTCTGTGCTGTGAATTTTTCTGTTGTGTTTGTGCAAAATTTTTTATTCCGCAATCGCTGTAGAGATCAACTATTCACCCCCTCTAGGTGATTTAGGTAGACAACAATTTCTTTCAATTGGTATCAGAGGGAGGTTATCTTTAAGAGGTTAACACCTAGATTAAAGATCCTTCAGCGTTGTCAAGATCTCTATCTCTGGACAGAGGCATGGAAAGGTTTTCCTCCAAGCTCCCAGTTTGCACTAAGGAGAATTTCCCCATGTGGAAAGAAAGAGTTATCTTCTACATGGAAGCAAATGATCCCCGAATCTCCCAGATAGTTAAGGAAGGTCCCCATATTCCCATGGTTGCTTCTACCATTGATGCCACCAAACAAGTGCCAAAGAAAGTGATGGACATGACAAAGGATGAAATTGCACTTGTCACTCTAGACAAAAAGGCAAAGAACATTATTGTAGGTGCAGTTGATGATTCAATGCTACAAAATCTGATTCACTGCAAGTCTGCAAAAGAGATATGGGATTCCATAGTGGTCCTTATGGAAGGAACAGAAGAAGTGAAGGATGATCGAAGATCATTGCTAAATCAAGAATATGAAGCCTTCAAGCAACAAGGCAAAGACACAATTTCTGACACCTATGAGAAATTCTTCAAGATTGTAAATGGTTTGAGAAACTATGGAAGGGAATTCACCATAGGTGAACTAAACGATAAATTCCTTAGATCCCTGTCTAAGGAATGGGACCCCAAAGTGATAGCTATCAGAGAATATGGTAAGTTGGCCACTACGGAGCCACAGATTCTGTATGGGAAGCTGCTCTCCCATGAGCTAAAGCTGAGTATTAGAAAAGCTGAAGAAGAAGGATGCTCCACTTCTGGAAGGAAGAACTCTGTGGCACTGAAGGCCAAAGAGTCAAGAAGAGGTAAAGCTAGATCATTTGAAAGGACACAACCGTCAGATGAAGACGATGAGTCCGTGGATTGCTCATCAAGCTCAGACATGTCCGATGGAGAGTTCTCTTCACTCTCCAAGAAATTCAAGAAATTGCTCAGAAAAAGGAGCCAAAGAAGATCAAGGCGTGATGATGAACATCACAAGAAAGAACACAGCAACGACAGGTATAAAACCAAACCGAATAAACATGTTTTGACTGATATTGTCTGTTATTGTTGTAATAAGCCAGGACATATAAGTATGGAATGTCCATACAAAAAGAAGAAAGAGAAGAAATCCTTCAAGGGGAAAAGGAAAGAAGAAAAGAGCTTCTTAGCAAAGAAGACTAAGACTCTTAGTGACAGTGACTCAGGGAAGTCAAGCTCAGATGAAGAAGCCTATTTTGGGCTTATGGCACATTCAGATGAGGAAGGAAGTGTCTCCTCATACAAAGGGAAGGTAAACTCGCACACTCCTCTTTCTGCATCTAAAACTGACTCCAATGCAAATGAAGGCTATTCTTCAGAGGTAGATTCAGATTTAATGACTCAGTACAAAGCCATTTTGGAAGGATTTGACAAATGCCGCAAGGTAGTCAAATCTCAAGCAAAAGAGATTAAATCTCTCAAGATGATGGAATCAGATTTGAGGGAGGAAATTGAAAAATTAACTCCTCTCAAAGATGAAGTCCAAATCTTGAAAGATGAACTTCAAAGCTCTACTGAATTGTTAAACCTTAAGGAGAAGTTTATAAATGAATTAGAAGAAAAGTTAGTGGTGGAAAGGAAGATAGTTGAAAGCTTCTCCAAACCAAAAACTATTCTTCCAATCATTGAAAGATTTTTTGCTCCTGCGAAGGTTAGTGGCCTTGGTCATAAGGCTGAAAGTAGTAAGGCTGCTGAGAAAAGAGCTGTTAAAAGTAAGGGCAGGGTTGACCAAAATCAAACCCGTCCCCGATGCTTCGAAACAACTGCTTTCAAGGCACCTTATGAAAAAGTAATCACCAAGGATTATGGTTCATTTGTACATGGATCAGTTATTAAGAAAGCACCAAAGATTAAATCAATTGTTGCTAAATCTCATGAAGAGAAGAAGGAGTCATGTGTGTGTTGGAACCACGAGGCTTCTACTTCTAAGAATATTGCTCCTGCTAAACTCCCCATTCAAAAGTTAAAACAGGAGAACAAGAGAAGATACAATCGATTTGATTATTGGTGTTGTGGCAAGATTGGTCACTTCGCCATAGATTGCTAGTTTAACCCCAGGAACGTCAAGACTCCACGGGTTAACAATGTAAGAATGACCCCTTGCAATGTTAACACTCCGAGTGGTGTTGATCTAACCAGAAACCTAGGACCCAAATCCTTTTGGGTTCCTAAGGGAAATTAATCTGTGTTTGCAGGTATGTCCAAAGGCCAACCAAAACTCTAATCAGGCATTTGGACAAGTGGATGTTCATGGTACATGACCAGAACATAGAAGAAATATAGTAAGATTGTTGAAAAGCTTAGGAAATCAGTCCAGGCACTGAAATTCTATGGGGGAGATAAGTCTAAGGGGGAGAAAAGATTGAGGGGGAGCTGATTCTACATATACTCCCAAATGTGTACTCCTATGCAGTTGCTGAGGGTGAGCTTTGAGCTCTCATGCTTTTTCTTCCCTATCTGAAGTAGTCAGAAAGGGGGAGTGTGCGAGTTTACCTCGACGTCAAGAACGCTTTCTTGTACGACGAGATTGACAAGGACATCTTCATGGTCTAGCCACCAGGCTTTGTGTCTGAAGATTTTCCGGAGCATGTCTGCAAGCTGAAGAAGGCCCTATATGGGTTGAAGCAAGCGCCGAGAGCGTGGTATGGGAAGATCGCAGAATATCTCCTATTCTGTGGATTTGGTGCTTCAGACTCAGACTCAAGCTTGTTCGTCAAGAAGAGCGGGGAGCTATAAGTCATCGTGATGCTATACGTTGACGATATGATCGTGACGGGGAACTCGAAGGAGGAGGTAGCACAGCTTCGGGCCGAGCTGTCCATCAGGTTTGAGATGAAGGATTTAGGTGAGCTTCACCATTTCCTTGGACTCGAGGTGCAGAGGAAGGAAGGTGGAGTGCTGGTGACCCAGGCCAGATATGCGGAGCGAATCGTGGAGCGATTCGGCATGAAGGAAGGGAAGTGCACTTCCACACCTCTGGAGAAGGCCACAAAACTTCGCAAGGATGAGGGGAGGATTCTGCAAGATCCGTTGGTGTTCCGAGCTCTGGTTGGGAGCTTGATTTATCTGACAATCACGAGGCCGGATATTGCATATGCAGTTGGCAGAGTGAGTCGATATATGGCGGAGCCACGGGTACCTCATCTGCTAGCGGCCAAGAACATTCAGAAGTATGTCAAGGCGACCTCGGACATGGGTCTCCTATACAGGAGAGATGCGGGCTTCGAGGTGCACGGGTACGTGGATGCTGATTACAGGGGAGATTCGGATGATCGGAAGTCGACGTCTGGATTCGTCTTCATGGCGGGCCTTACAGCTATATCATGGTGCAGCAAGAAGCAGGATTCCGTGTCGGTCTCCACCACGGAAGAGGAATACAAGGCTTCGGCCTTGGCAGCTCAGGAAGCCATCTGGCTTAGGAGGTTGGTGGGAGACGTCCACAAGGAGGTTCGGGAGCCGACTCTGCTACGCGGTGACAACGAGAGTGCTCTCAAACTGGTTACCAATCCAGTTTGTCACGCGAGGACCAAGCATATTGAGATCGAGCATCACTTCATACAAGAGAAGGTGCTGGAGGGATCTCTTTCGATCGAGCATGTGAGGAGTGCGGACAATGTCGCGGACTTCTTCACAAAGGCGCTGGCGAAGGGGCCGTTCACACAGCTAAGGAGCCTACTGGGGCTAGTTTTAACTTCCCACTTCAAGGGGGAGTGTTGAAATTGTTGAAGTGGAAGTTAGAGGACTTTTGGACCTGGGCGGTCTGGGAGGAGGTCGGGCGGTCTGGCGTGATCGCACGGCCTGACGGTCTGCCTCTGCGGTCTGGCTTGTCTAAGCCTAGCTGCGGTCTCCTAGCTTGATAGTTGGTATGGGTACAAGGCTGCTGAAGGTGAAGGCCGTGCGGTCTGTCTCTAACCGCGTGGTGGGTTGATCGTCTTCAGGTGTGCGCGGTCTGTGCGTGACCGCGTGGCGAGTTGCCTTCCTCAAGGCTGTGGTGGTCTGGTGTGACCGCACAGTTTGTTCCAGGTTTTCCAGAATGCGGTCTGGTAGCTAACCGGGCTTTCTGGTGGTATTCGCGGACTAAGGGACTTAGTCGCGCGGTCTCAGTTCGCGGTCTCAGGAGGAGACTGGTATGCGAGTTGGACGCTGTTCGCAGTCTCAGGAGGAGATCGGCATGCGGATAGGAGTTCGCGGGTTGTTGGCGAACTGGCTGTGTTCGCTGTCTCAGGCGAACACAGGGGGGTGAACAGCTTCGGGCGGTCTGGCGATCTCCCTTGGAGTCGCGATCTGCTGTGAGAGTGGCGGTCTCTCATGGTTGTTGATTGAAGCTGGCGAGTTCACCTAAAATGAAGAAGGAGTTCTATTGCTGATCGCGCGGTGCGACCGGTCAGGTCGCGCGGTCTGGAGGGTGGTGATCCTATCTCATAGGGTGGTGACTGGATCGGGTCTCACGTCTATAAATAGGAACCATAGGCAGCAATAATCGAGACAAACCAAGTGTAAGCCGAGTTCTCGTCTTTCCTGCGGTCTCTGTTTGTGTGACCGAGCGGTCTGCTGATTGAACTCTTCTTGTGCAGCTTCTGCGGATAGTGCGGGCAGCAGCGATCACCTCTTCCTCTGAAAGTGTTCGGGCGGTCTGCGGCTTGGAGTTATGTTGCTGGAGTTCGGGAGAATCAGGAGTTCAGAAGGAGGGGTGCAGTCTGATGAGCGTTCTAGTGTTGTTCTGAGATCGACAGCGGGTTGCGGTCTGGCAGGTTGCTGAGGTCGTAGGGAGACCGCGCGGTCTCAAGTTATCTTCAACTTGTATTTTTTCCTTTGGTGTTTGTGCTGGCGAAATCATGTCTCGCCAAGCATGCCTTGCCTTGTAATTTGAAGTTGATATCAATTAAGATCACTTGTTTGCCTCCATTTGCTTCTGGTTGTTTGGCTTGTGAACTCTAAGTTGACAAGGTTCCTCTAAGTTGACAAGGTTCCTCTAAGTCCTGCTCGCTTCATAAAGATTCGAAAAATTTCACAGGGGACGGACTCAATCAACCCGAAGGTTCCTCTTGAACCAAGGCGACCAAGATCCCTCTCACTTGATGGATCCGGTGCCAAAATGCAGCAAGATAGAGAGAAAAAGGGATGCCATGCACGCATCCTAAAGACCGGGAGGTGAAATGTCATTACCTTTTGAGATTTCTTCCTAGCCATGGGAAACTTGAGAAAGAATGGAGGAGAAGAAGCGCCTCAACGTCCCCTACGCGCTGCCGGTCTAGGATCGGCGAACGGAGCTCCGAAGCTCCAACAATGGCGGGATCTAAGCTCTCTTCCTCCTCCAAAACCCTTCTCTCTCTCAACCCTCAAAACCCACGATGGAAAGAAAATGAAGAGGGAAGACCCTCTCAGCCCTACTTAGGGTTCTCCCACGAACCCCTCACAGCCGTCCGATCAAGATTTAAACCAAACGGACGCCCAGATTTCGCTGTTTACGGATCTGTTTCCATCAGTTTGCGAACGCACGGTCGAACGCACTACCGTGCGTAAAAACGCACGAACAAATTTGGAACACCATTTTCCCAGCCGAAGAGCACGCACGAGCAGATCGATCGTGCGTCAAGAAAAACGCACGATCGTGCGTTAAGAAAAATCTGCCATTACGGCAGTTTTCAGCGAAGAAGACCTAACGCGCGGCGTTAACTCTAAGATCAGCAAAACTGGGGTGTTACAACTCCACCCCCTTAAAAGAATTTCGTCCTCGAAATTTCAAAACTGAAACAAAAAACTGCGATGCATACCTGATGCAAAAGGTTCCGGGAAGTCCTCCAGCATCTCTTGCTCACGCTCCCAAGAGAATTCGTCTCGCCCGCAATTGTCCCATCGCACCTTTACAAGGCTGACTTCCTTGTTACGCAACTGCCGGACTTCCGAGTCCTCCATGCAGATCGGACAAACCTTCGTCCTCAGATCCTCCATCACCGGCACTGCCTCTGCTTCAACCACGACGCTTGGCTCTACCAAAGCTTTCCTCAGCACAGAGACATGGAAAACATCATGCAATCCACTCAGCTCAGCGGACAGAGCCAAACGATAGGCTGCTTCGCCTATACGCTCCGTAACCTCGAACAGACCCAAATATCTCGGACTCAACTTCTTGAGTCGTCGCTCACGCGAAACGCCCTTGAACGGCTTGACCTTCAAGTAGACCATGCCGGCCACTACAAACTCCAAATTTCTATGGCGCGCGTTAAAATACTTCGCTTGCCTATCCTGAGCAACCTTCATGCGCTACTGAATCGTCCGCACGATCTCGCAAGCATCCGCCACCACTTGCTTTCCCAAAAGCTTTGTGTGTCCCGCCTCTGCCCAAGACATCGACGTTCGACACCTCCTTCCATACAATGCTTCATATGGCGCCATCTTGATACTCGCCTGGAAGCTATTATTATAAGCAAACTCCACCATGACAAGTTGGTCTTCCCAACTCCTACCAAAGTCAAGAGCACACATCCGCAACATATCTTCCATTGTACAGTTCGTTCGCTCCGTCTGACCATCGGTCTGCGGATGGAACGCGGTACTAAACTTGAGTTTGGTGCCTAAACTTTTCTGCACTAACCTCCAGTCCTTCGACGTGAACCGCCCATCACGATCACTAACAATGCTCTTAGGAATCCCGTGCAACCGCACAATATTTCGAACATAAAGCCCCACGAGCTTCTCCACGCCATCGCCCTTCTGATTCGGAATGAAGTGAGCCACCTTGGTCAGGCGATCCACTATCACCCAAATCGCATCGTTACCCTGCTGCGATCGAGGCAAACCATGCACAAAATCCATGGAGATATCGTCGAATTTCCATTCGGGGATAGGAAGAGGCTTCAAGAACCCGCCGGGCCTTTGGCACTCAGCCTTCACTAAAGCACAAGTCTGACACCGGCTTACATACTCAGCTACATCCCGCTTCATCCCAGGCCACCAAAAGTATTTCTTCATATCCGAGTACATCTTTGTACTACCTGGATGAATGGAGTACTTTGTAAAGTGAGCCTCAAACATCAACTCCTCGCGGAGCTTGCCAAAACGCGGAACACAAACCCTTCCGTCTCTTTTCAAAATCCCACCGACCATCTCCAAAGCACTGTCTTCGCTTTGCTGAGCTTCCAACACCAACTGTTGGCACTCTTCGTCAGTCGCCTCTCGGATTCGATCTATAATATCACACTGCATTTCAATCCAATTCAACCGAGCCACGCGAGACTCACCTCTAGCCACACAAGCAATGTCAAGAGACTCCAAGTCTCGCACCAAACGCTCGTCATGCGCCTCAATCCAATTACCTTGCCCGGAGTACTTCCTACTGAAGGCATCCACCACCACGTTGGCTTTACCTGGCGTATACTGAATCTCCACGTCATAGTCCCCAAGGAACTCGACCCACCTATTGATAAGATAAATTCGCGCTGCGCAAAATTAAAATATTATCCACGTATAATTCGATAAGGCAAGTGTACCTATCGCTTTATAGTATAGGATTTAGAAAATCAAGTGTCGTATTTTTCCGGGCTTGTTGAGTACTTCTACTCACAAAGAAGAGCTATTATTTTATCGATTGAAAGTTGGGTTTGTTTTGGAAAAACAATTTGGAGAAAATTAACTACGAAGAAAGATTATGATTAAAAGGGTTAGCACCTGGTCTTGAATCCCTTTGGAATAAAATATAATTTTATAAAATATGAAACCGCAAACTCTTATTGAAATATCCTCGACCGTGGAGGTTCCCAAAATATGGTAGAGCCTCTCTCGAGAGAACTACCACCTAACCTTAGGTTGATCGATTAAGACCCCTCGGCCAGTCGAAACCCCCTAAGCTTGCTTTAAGCGGTGAACCCCACTATTGGGTTTGACTCCAATCCGAAAGATTTGTGTCACCCTCTCTCGAGGAATGCATACAACTCTTTTTATCTTTGAGTGATCTCCTCGTTCGCATGGATCTCTCGATCACTAGCAAACGAATCATAGATTGAAAGTCATATTCCGGACATATGAAATCAAAACAAAACAATTCAAAGATAAATCGAAGATAAACAAACGAGAGTTTGCTAATTAGAAAGATTCAAAACATATTTTATTTTATTCCAAAGTTCATCATGACCAAGTGCTAAAGGAAATTTAGCTACTCATCATAGTGATGGGAATACAAGTAGAAGAGGAAAAAGACATGATTAAGAAAACAACAATATTTGAATTAAAATAGCAATAATAAAAACTTACAACTTTAGGAAAAAGTAGCTAGAACATAAAAACAGTAAACTAAAGCTGAAATTAAGCTCCAAAATTGCACACCCCGACTTCTGGAGATTGCTGCCTTTTATAGATTAAAAAACGGGGAGTCACGCCCTTGGTCACGCCCGTGACCAAGGGCGTGTAAGCTGCGTAATTACTGTCATGAAAGCCCGGGACGTTGGGGAAGAGGAACCGCCAAAAATCAATTGCACGGCGGGTCACGGCCTCGGTCACGCCCGTGACAAAGGGCGTGTCTTGAACGGGTCTGGAAACGACGGGAAACGCCGCGATTTGGAGTTAATCTGGCGGTTGCAGAAAAGTCACGGCCTCTGTCACGCCCGTGACCGAGGGCGTGTAATCTAGAAACGGCGGGAGTTGATTGCTGGCTGAAATGAATGCAATCCGGGCGAGTCACGCCCGTGACTTTAAGGTCACGCCCTTAGTCACGCCCGTGACAGAGGGCGTGTAATTTTAATCTGACGTGGCGGCTGACTTCTTTCTACTAGAATGCGCGGGGCTGGATCACGGCCGTGACAAAATGTCACGCCCTAGGTCACGCCCGTGACCGAGGGCGTGTACTTTGCGATTTCGGCAGAAATACTCCAAATATTCTTCTGATTAGTCATATGAGCTTGAAAATGCTATTGGCAGCCCAAATTTCCTGAAAATACAAAAATAAGATAAATTAGTGATAAATTAACTAAAACTAAATTAATTATAAATAAAATATTATGTGAAAATAACTATAAATATAGCATCATCAAATACCCCCATACTTATTCGTTTGCTAGTCCCGAGCAAACAACTTTCCATAGGAGTAGAAAAATTTAAATACAAGAAAAGAATTTTGAACCTAAAGAGTAAAAATGCGAAGTCTTGCGCCTAAGCGTGTAGAAATTCTAGTAGAAAAACCTATTCAGCATAAAGATTAGCTTATAATTTTCAAAAATGCGTTATAACATATTGTTACTACTTTTAAATTGAAAATCCGGTAAATCCTAAAATGATATTTAAGGAGCGAGTAGCGTGTTTACTAAGATCAATATTACACAAAATCAAAGTTCGCGATAGCCTCCAAAGAAATCCATCAATGACGATGGCCATAGGCTTGCCCTTTCACACTCTCGCCACGGCACTAGTTTAACTCATAAGCACGAATCAATAGGACTTAATTAGGTTGAAATGTGGCTTAGGTTCAAGGTGCGGATATCAAAAGATAAACGTGAAGGGTTAAGGCACACTTAAAACAAAAAGAAGAGCTTTGCAAAAACTTGTATGCTAAATAATTTTTACACCCCAAATAATTTTGAAATATAAAGGTAGGGGTCAAAAATGCACTCTGCAAAAATTTTTTTCTCAATATTTTTTTTTCATTTTTTTTCATTTTTTTCCTCTTTTGCAGCAAAATGATAGCAAAATTAAAATCACCATTTTCACAAATAAGAAACACAAGCTAGCAACAAATAAAGCTCTAAATTTCAAGCGTGCACCATAGGCAGGCTATTTGGCTTTGGTGAAAATGAGTGGGGCTTACAAAAGAAACGGTAAAAAGCACAAAATGGCTAGCAACGGTTAAAATTTTATGGCATGGAATGCAAAGGCTCAAACGAATCAAGAGATGGCCTAAATCATTTTCATGCTCATGATTCTAACTTATGCAAATGTCTTGAGAGTCGCTAGAGGCAAGTTCTAGACATCGAGAAAGAATACCCTTCCGTTCAAATTGGGTACTATTTCTCCAGTAAACTTCTACATACTCACTTAAAGCATTTTTGGATTCTACCGATTTCAAATTAAAAGTAAGAAAAAAAATATTCTACGCAGTTAGAAAATCATAAATCTAATTTTATGCTGAATAGTTAATTCGACATGAGATCCTACTAACGCGTGCGCGTAACTAGAACACTGCACGAGTCAACAATTTTACTCCAAAATTCAAAATCTAATAAAGTATATAAAATTTTCTACAACACTATGTAAAAGTAAATCTACTAAGAATTTTGCAAACAAGTAAATATAGAAATATTAAGAAAACTATATAGTTTTTTTTTTAGATTTTTTTTAAAATTTTTTTTTTTTTGATAAAAATTTTGGGTGTTGCTTTGCAATAAAACCGACGTGAAATACCCTCCCCCATACTTAAAATAAAACAGTGTCCCCAATGTTTTAGAAAGAAGTGCGAGTAAAGGAGAGAAAACTTCCCTGATGAAGAGCAAATCAATACCCAAGCCATCCTGAAGAAAAACAGGAAGTAAAACTCTTTTTTTTATATTTTGAATATTTTGACAGGAATAAAAGAGAAATAAAACAAAAATAAAGGTGCGGGACAGAAAATAAAAGATACAGACGACCAAAAAAAAAAAAAAAAAAAACTAAGCATCATCGTCGTCGTCCTCCTGCTGATAATAAGCACGCAGATCAGCAAATTCCCGCTGCAGATGCTCCATAGAAGAAGTATGGCGCTGCTCGAGGGTATCAAAACGTGTGTCAAAATGAGTGCGCATGGACAGCTGCTCTGTCTGAATCTGATCCAAACGAGTGTGGATCCGCCCAAACTGCTGATCGAAATAAGTGGATGAGTCGGGCGCAGGGGGAAAATGCTGCTGTGGCGGCTGTGGAAACTGCGGAGTTGGAGCAACGCCACCCGAATCAGCTTCGAAATCAAGATCGATCGGGTCGCCACCCACTTCGCCAGGAATGGCCTCGTACTCGCGGCCACGTCGACGCATCAAACCAAGGGCTCGGAGGTTTTGGAATGTGATAGGCGCAGGCGTTTGGAGTGGAGACATGGGAGGAAGTGCATCCCAGAGCTCCAAACGCTTGGCCAAATAAGTAACAAATGAACCGCCATGAAGCGCACTAAGCCTCCGATTTTCGGCCTGATGCCGAAAAAACATCGCTAGCGCCGAACCAAGATTGAGGGGGACTCGTTCGTGCATGCTATATAAATATAACAGGTCCGCGCGGGTCACCACTCCATGGCTATCGCCGCGAGCGGAAAGTGTGAAAGTGAGGAGGTAGTGGAGATAGCGTAAGGCGGGGGAGAGGAGATGACTACCCTTGGATTTTTTAGGCGAATATGGATTGGGGTCGTTACTGATTTCCGCCCAAAATCCGGGAAGGTTATACTCACGAGGGAAATCAAGGGGGAGAGCGGTGTAGGCCTCCGTAAGAGTGAAGGCCTCGTCGCAGAAGCCCATGAGAACGTTGAACTGACGCAAAGGAAGAGTTTGTGAAAGCCCGCCCATTCGGAATTCAAGCACGTTGTCGGCCCCGGCCCAGTGGAAATCAAACGAAGAGAAAAACTCCACCGTCAGCTCGTAGTACGCCGGCTCCGAAATGGAGAAGAAAGGAGCCCACCCCGGAGTAGTGAGTAGATCTCGCACCGCGTTCGCCTGCCCGAGGGTGGTGAGAACGTTCCAATCGATGACGCGGAAAACTCCAAATTCTTTCCCACGGAGGCGGGTACTTCGGTCTTGATGAGTGGGATGGGAAAAATTGAGCATAGCCTCCGCATCAAAAGTTTCATCGGGTAGTGAAGAGGAGGATCCGCCAATGGCGTGATTGCGGCGGCGGCCGGCCATTTGGAAGGAAGAAATGAAGTAATCGGCCAAAGAGAAAAGAAGGGAGAGATGGTGGACAAGGTGTGGAGAAAAGAGAGGGGAAAGTGGCCTTTAAATAGGTGAAAATTTAGGTGTCACGCCCTAGGTCACGCCCGTGACCTAGGGCGTGTAAGAGGCGACACGTGATATCTGGCGTGAGGGAGGAATCCTATGCTTGACCGGTCAAAAAGTGGAATTTTGTCAAGTCACGCCCTCGGTCACGCCCGTGACCAAGGGCGTGTAACTGGCGAAATCAAAGAGAGCAGGGAATCCAATGCTCGCCGGTCAAAAATCGGTTCCCGAGGTGTCAGCGCTCAGGGTCACGCCCGTGACCATGGGCGTGACTTGACTGTCACGGGCGTGACAGTCAAAGAGAATCTTTGACCTGGTGCGGTGGAGGTGATGCGCCAGCGGGATGAGTCACGGCCGTGACCTTCAAATGTCACGGGCGTGACTCGAGTTGTCACGGGCGTGACATCCCAAACTTAGCCCGTGTGTGCCGGCTCAGGCCAAAATGTCCTTCCGTTGATGTCACGCCCGTGACCATGGTTGGTCACGCCCGTGACTTTTACGGAAGACGGATTGGAGTGCAACTTGTCGAGAGATTCGCCAGGAAAACGAATCGTAATGTGCCACGCCCTGGTCACGGCCGTGACTGAGGCCGTGACTGAGACTTTTTTTTCAGAAACATTTTTGTTTTATTTTTTTTTATATTTTTTTGATTTGAAAAGAAAAGAAAACAAAAACAAAATCAAGGTAATAAAATAAAAAGAGAAATACTTAAAAAGAAAGTACCGACTTGGAGAGCGGATTTTCAAGCGTATTTGCGAGTGACCGTTATCACGCAAATCTCCTCCAAACCTGTAAAAACCTCAAAATAGAATAATAACATTTTTTTTATTTGTTTTTTCCATTTTTATATGTTGTAATTTTTTTAATTTTTTTTTAAAACAAGAATAAAAATACTTAGAATTTTTTAAACGGAAGAAAAATAAAATAAGATAAAAACATGGGTTGCCTCCCAAGAGCGCTTTGGTTACGGTCGTTGAGCTCGACCATGGTGGCACGCCGATTTAGGTGTTCGGAAGGTGAATTTCCTCCCGGTGCTCATGAAAATTATCGCCGGTGAAAAATAATTTCAACCAGTGCCCATTCACTTTAAATTCACCTTTTTCAGGATGTGTTATTGAAACGGTCCCGTAGGGCCAAACCTCTTTGACGATAAAGGGGCCGGACCAACGGGACTTAAGTTTTCCCGGAAAAAGTCGTAAGCGCGAGTTATAGAGGAGAACTTGGTCTCCCGGTCGAAAAGTTTTAGGATTCCTAAGTTTCTTATCATGATAAAATTTAGTGCGCTCCTTGTATAATTTATTACTTTCATAAGCAAGGGAGCGCCATTCATCGAGCTCGTTAAGTTGGAACTTGCGGAGCTCGGAAGCAATATTGCTATCTAGATTAAGAAATTTAAGCGCCCAAAAGGCGCGATGCTCAAGTTCGACCGGTAAATGACATGCTTTCCCATAGACCAATCGATACGGCGTACAACCGATAGCGGTCTTGTACGCAGTCCGATAGGCCCATAAAGCATCATCGAGTTTATGCGACCAATCTTTCCTATTGGTGGAAACCGTTTTTTCTAAAATTCGTTTTAATTCACGGTTAACCACTTCTACTTGGCCACTTGTTTGAGGGTGATATGGGGTGGCCATCCTATGTGTAACGCCATATTTAGATAAAACTTTAGTGAATTGGGCGTTACAAAAATGAGTTCCCCTATCGCTAATTATCGCCCGCGGTGCTCCAAATCGCGAAAAGAGTTTTTTGAGAAATTGGGTTACGACTCGGGCATCATTGGTGGGAAGGGCTTGCGCTTCCGCCCACCTAGACACGTAATCGACCGCTACCAAAATATATCGATTTCCAAAAGAAACTGGTAGCGGGCCGACAAAATCGATCCCCCATAAATCAAAAACCTCAATTTCTAAAATAGATTTTAAGGGCATTTCATCAAGACGGGAGATATTACCTGAGCGTTGGCATTGTTCACAACGACTTACATGTGCGTGAGCGTCTTTGAAGATGCTCGGCCAATAGAAGCCCGCTTCAAGTACCTTCCGTGCCGTCCGATTTGCTTTATAATGCCCGCCGGCGGGTCCCTCGTGGCAATGCTTTAAAATTTGAGCGCTCTCCTCATGAGATACACACCTCCGCACCACTTGGTCCGCACAAACTCGAAAAAGGAACGGATCCTCCCAAAAATAAATTTTCAAATCGGAAAAGAATTTCTTCTTTTCTTGATAGGAAAAATCTTTTGGGAGAAATCTCGCAACAAGGTAGTTTGCGAAATCGGCGAACCAAGGGGTGGGGAGATCTGTTACCTTATGAATAACGAGGAGGCGTTCCTCAGGAAAAGTATCATTAATTTCTTCCTCTATGAGCTCCTCCGAATTGGGATTCTCCAACCGAGAAAGATGATCCGCCGCCAAATTTTCCGCTCCCCGTTTGTCCGGGATCTCCAAATCAAATTCTTGTAAAAGTAAGATCCACCTAATCAACCTTGGCTTGGCATCAGTTTTTGTTAGCAAATAACGTAAAGCCGAGTGATCAGTAAAAACAATTACTTTAGATAAAGTAAGATAAGAGCGAAATTTATCAAAAGCAAAAATCACGGCTAAAAGCTCTTTCTCGGTTGTTGTGTAATTCTCTTGTGCGTCTGTAAGTGTCTTGCTCGCATAATAAATAGGATGAAAATTTTTATTTATGCGTTGTCCTAGGACTGCACCAACGGCAAAACTACTAGCATCGCACATAATCTCAAAAGGAAGATCCCAATTGGGAGCTATCATAATAGGAGCGTTTATTAATTTTTCTTTAATAATAGAAAAAGAATGCAAACAATTTTCATCAAAAATAAACGGTGCATCTTTTTCTAATAAGTGAGTGAGGGGCTTGGTTATTTTAGAAAAGTCTTTTATAAACCGGCGATAGAAACCGGCATGCCCAAGAAAACTACGTACGGCCTTAACATTTGAAGGGGGAGGTAATTTTTCTATAGTTTCAATTTTAGCTTTATCTACCTCTATACCCTTACTAGAAATTTTGTGGCCTAAAACTAAACCTTCCCGTACCATAAAATGACACTTCTCCCAATTTAACACTAAATTTGTCTCCTCACATCTTTGGAGAACGCGGGAAAGGTTAGTCAAACATAAATCAAATGAATCTCCGAAAACGGAGAAATCATCCATAAAAACTTCCATAATATCCTCCACTAGCTCGTCAAAAATTGCTAGCATACATCTTTGGAATGTAGCCGGCGCATTGCATAACCCAAATGGCATCCTACGATAGGCGAAGGTGCCAAACGGACAAGTGAAGGTTGTTTTCTCTTGGTCCTCGGGCGCAATTGGGATTTGAAAATACCCCGAGAGACCGTCAAGAAAACAATAAAACGAGTGTCAGGATAATCGTTCAAGGATTTGGTCGATGAACGGTAAAGGAAAATGATCCTTACGGGTCGCATCATTTAATTTGCGATAATCAATACAAACCCGCCATCCGGTAACGGTTCTAGTTGGGATTAATTCATTTTTTTTCGTTTGGCACTACCGTTAATCCTCCTTTCTTTGGCACCACTTGGACCGGACTAACCCAAGAGCTATCCGAAATTGGATAGATGATGCCCGCATCTAATAATTTAATTACCTCCGCCTTAACCACCTCCTTCATATTAGGATTGAGGCGGCGTTGAGGTTGAATAGATTTACGTGAAGTTTCTTCTAATAAAATTTTATGCGTACAAAAGGAGGGATTAATCCCTTTTAAATCCGTAATTTTCCACGCAATTGCGCGGCGATGAAGTTTTAAAACATTTAATAATTTTAATTTTTCTTCATCGGACAGAAACGCCGACACGATTACGGGAAGCTTAGAATCCTCCGCTAGAAATAAATATTCTAAATGATTAGGCAATTGTTTTAATTCTACTACGGGAGGTTCCTCATAAGAAGTTTTTAATCGATCACTACTTAATTCTAAAATTTCAAAAATAGGTTCGTGAGTGATCGTGCCGTCAATAATTTCATGAGAAATAAGTTCGAGATTTTCAAATTCTTCATCATAGAAAGATGACGGTGAAATATATTCAGAAAATAAAATTGAGTCTTCATCAGGTGAAGCCTCCAAGAAAAAACAAGAGTCGTCATTTGAGAGCGTATTTTTCATAGAAGAATTTATAGTAAAGGTAACTTCCTCATCTCCGACTCTAAGGAGAAGTTTACCGTTACTAACATCAATTATTGCGCGCGAGGTGGCAAGAAAAGGGCGACCGAGAATGAGTGGTACCTCGGCGTCCTCATCTATGTCAAGGATGACAAAATCTACTGGAAAGATAAATTTATCAACCTTGACAAGCACATCCTCGATAATACCCATTGGGTATTTTATGGAACGATCCGCCAATTGGATGCTCATTCTCGTGGGATTAGGTTCTCCTAAACCCAATTTTTGGAAAAGAGAATAAGACATCAAATTTATAGAGGCGCCTAGATCGGCCAACGCATGTTTTACTAAGAAATCGCCAAATAAACATGGAATTGAGAAACTACCCGGATCGGTTAATTTCTTAGGCAATTTATTAAGTAAAACTGCTGAGCATTCCTCGTTCAATTGAACGGTAGAAATATCCTCAAGTTTCTTTTTATTAGACAAAAGATCTTTGAGGTATTTAGCATACTTCGGCATTTGCGCGATAGCTTCGCAAAATGGTAGATTAATTTGAATTTGTTTAAACATATCTAAAAATTTACCGTAATGCTCATCATTTCGATCCTTTTTTAATTTAGACGGATAGGGAAGTGGTGGTTGAAATTCCTTAATTTTATTTTGCGTTGAAACTTGAGGAGGAGGAAAAGATGAAGAAATTGTTACCTCTGGTTCAACCAATTGTGAAGGGGTAGTTACCTCCTTCCCGCTTCGTAGCGTGATAGCCTTTGCTTGCTCCTTTGGGTTGGGCTCCGTATTGCCTGGAAGTGCTCCCTGCTGGCGATCGGAGAGCATCTTCACGATTTGCCCAATTTGATTCTCCAAATTGCGAACAGATCCGGTAAGATTCCGAATATTTGCATCGTTATTTGCTGCATATTTGGTGAAAACCTCCTCAAGGGAGGGAGATTTTGGAGCTTGTGGTGGAGGAAAACCAGGTGGAATTGTGTTTGGGGGTTGTGCCGCATTCCCTGGATTACTCCAAGAGAAATTTGGGTGGTTACGGAAACCCGGGTGATATGTGTTACCATAATGAGTGTTACCCGAATTAAAGTTTGGCCGATTCGGATTACCCATGTAATCCACATGTTCGGCAATGGTGGAGGGGGATCCCCAGGTAGGTGTAGAAGAGGAAGCAGTCATCTCTTCTATTTTTCTATTTAAAAGCTCAACCTGGACAGATAAATTTGAAATTGCATCAACTTCATACAGCCCGACTGGTTTATTTGAGCGCGACCGAGGTGTACTCCATTGATACGTATTCATGGCCATACTCTCTAAAAGCTCTTGCGCTCCTGCCGGTGTTTTGTTATTCAAGGTACCACCGGCGGCGGCATCAATCATTTGACGCGTTTGAGAATTTAGGCCGTTATAGAATGTCTGAATTTGCAACCAATCGGGGATTGCATGATGGGGGCATCGGCGCAAATATTCCTTAAATCGCTCCCAAGTATCATAAAGTGTTTCCGTTTCAACTTGGGAGAAAGAAATGATATCCTTACGCAATTGAGCCGATTTAGCGGGCGGAAAATATTTCGTGAGAAATTGTTCCGTCATTTGGGCCCATGTGGTGATAGATCCTCTTGGAAGAGAACTGAGCCACTGCTTAGCTTTATTGCGCAAGGAGAAAGGAAAAAGCCGAAGCCTTATTGCGTCATCGGATACCTCGTTAATTTTGAAAGTATCGCATATTTCTAGAAAACTAAAAATATGCGCGTTGGGATCCTCATCTTGAAGCCCATCAAATTGTACATATTGTTGTACCATTTGAATGATGCACGGCTTTAATTCAAAATTATTGTTCGCTATAGCAGGTCGAACAATACTAGAAGTGGTATCCTCTAGATTAGGCCGGGCATAATAGGACATTGTCCGTTGCGCGACCTCATCCGGATTTGGATCACCCATATTAGAAGAGGTAGAAAAGGAGGGGGAAGAAAAAGAAGATGAAGAAGGAAGAGTATTCGGAAAGGAAGTGTCACCTACGGATTCCTCAATCGGATCTTGAGAACTTGGTCGTTGGAATCTTAAGCGTCGCCGAATGGTTTGCTCGATTTCCGGATCCAATTCAAGAAGATCGGACGGATTCCTTCGGGTCATACACCAAACAGAAAAAACGTAGAAAAGAGAGAAGAAGAAAAAAAAAATGATAAAATTAATAGAACTAAGCTTTCAAAATATCAACAATTAGTCCCCGGCAACGGCGCCAAAAACTTGATAAGATAAATTCGCGCTGCGCAAAATTAAAATATTATCCACGTATAATTCGATAAGGCAAGTGTACCTATCGCTTTATAGTATAGGATTTAGAAAATCAAGTGTCGTATTTTTCCGGGCTTGTTGAGTACTTCTACTCACAAAGAAGAGCTATTATTTTATCGATCGAAAGTTGGGTTTGTTTTGGAAAAACAATTTGGAGAAAATTAACTACGAAGAAAGATTATGATTAAAAGGGTTAGCACCTGGTCTTGAATCCCTTTGGAATAAAATATAATTTTATAAAATATGAAACCGCAAACTCTTATTGAAATATCCTCGACCGTGGAGGTTCCCAAAATATGGTAGAGCCTCTCTCGAGAGAACTACCACCTAACCTTAGGTTGATCGATTAAGACCCCTCGGCCAGTCGAAACCCCCTAAGCTTGCTTTAAGCGGTGAACCCCACTATTGGGTTTGACTCCAATCCGAAAGATTTGTGTCACCCTCTCTCGAGGAATGCATACAACTCTTTTTATCTTTGAGTGATCTCCTCGTTCGCATGGATCTCTCGATCACTAGCAAACGAATCATAGATTGAAAGTCATATTCCGGACATATGAAATCAAAACAAAACAATTCAAAGATAAATCGAAGATAAACAAACGAGAGTTTGCTAATTAGAAAGATTCAAAACATATTTTATTTTATTCCAAAGTTCATCATGACCAAGTGCTAAAGGAAATTTAGCTACTCATCATAGTGATGGGAATACAAGTAGAAGAGGAAAAAGACATGATTAAGAAAACAACAATATTTGAATTAAAATAGCAATAATAAAAACTTACAACTTTAGGAAAAAGTAGCTAGAACATAAAAACAGTAAACTAAAGCTGAAATTAAGCTCCAAAATTGCACACCCCGACTTCTGGAGATTGCTGCCTTTTATAGATTAAAAAACGGGGGGTCACGCCCTTGGTCACGCCCGTGACCAAGGGCGTGTAAGCTGCGTAATTACTGTCATGAAAGCCCGGGACGTTGGGGAAGAGGAACCGCCAAAAATCAATTGCACGGCGGGTCACGGCCTCGGTCACGCCCGTGACAAAGGGCGTGTCTTGAACGGGCCTGGAAACGGCGGGAAACGCCGCGATCTGGAGTTAATCTGGCGGTTGCAGAAAAGTCACGGCCTCTGTCACGCCCGTGACCGAGGGCGTGTAATCTAGAAACGGCGGGAGTTGATTGCTGGCTGAAATGAATGCAATCCGGGCGAGTCACGCCCGTGACTTTAAGGTCACGCCCTTAGTCACGCCCGTGACAGAGGGCGTGTAATTTTAATCTGACGTGGCGGCTGACTTCTTTCTACTGGAATGCGCGGGGCTGGATCACGGCCGTGACAAAATGTCACGCCCTAGGTCACGCCCGTGACCGAGGGCGTGTACTTTGCGATTTCGGCAGAAATACTCCAAATATTCTTCTGATTAGTCATATGAGCTTGAAAATGCTATTGGCAGCCCAAATTTCCTGAAAATACAAAAATAAGATAAATTAGTGATAAATTAACTAAAACTAAATTAATTATAAATAAAATATTATGTGAAAATAACTATAAATATAGCATCATCACCTATGCTGCCGCATATTCAGATCCTTTTGGTCTAGGAGATACCTCAGGCTCTTATGATCCGTGAAGATCTCCACCTTTGCACCATATACGTAGTGCCGTCACAATTTTAACGCAAAGATTGTACTACCCCGTATTCGACGAGTGTTTTTCCGAGACCCAGGGGTCCTTTAGAACATTGTGTGGTAGCATAGTCCCAGGCAGGAAGAGTAGGGGCAAAGGGGGCGAGCGGTGGAGGCGGAGGCCGCCTCCCGCTCGCTCAGCTCATGTAAAGGGGGGGGGGGGGAGAGTGGAGGGGCGAGCCCTCCCTCTCGCCCCGCCCCCAGCGTAGGGGGGAGAGAGGTTGAGGGGCGAGCCCTCCCTCTCGCCCCGCCCCCAGTAAAGGGGGGGGGGGGGGGGAGAGGTGGAGGGGCGAGCCCTCCCTCTCGCCCCGCCCCCAGCGTAGGGGGCGAGAGGTGGAGGGGCGAGCCCTCCCTCTCGCCCCCGCCCCCAGCAGAGGGGGGCGAGAGATGGAGGGGCGAGCCCTCCCTCCCGCCCCCTCCCCCAGCAGTGGGGGGCGATAGGTGGTGGGGCGAGCCCTCCCTCTCTCCCCCGCCCCCAACGGAGGGGGGGGGGGGGGGAGGTGGAGGGGCGAGCCCTCCCTCTCACCCCCGCCCCCAGTAGAGGGGGGGCGAGAGGTGGAGGGGAGAGCCCTCCCTCTCGCCCCCGCCCCCAGGGGAGGGGGACGAGAGGTGGAGGGGCGATCCCTCCCTCTCGCTCCCGCCCCCAGCGTAGGGGGGCGAGAGGTGGAGGGGCGAGCCCTCCCTCTCGCCCCCGCCCCCAGCGGAGGGGGGCGAGAGGTGGAGGGGCGAGCCCTCCCTCTCGCCCCCGCCCCCAGCGGAGGGGGGCGAGAGGTGGAGGGGCGAGCCCTCACTCTCGCCCCTGCCCCCAGCGTGGGGGGGGGGGGGGGGGGGGCGAGAGGTGGAGGGGCGAGCCCTCCCTCTCTCCCCCGCCCCGGCAGTTAGGGGGTGAGACCAGTAGGAGGGCCTACCCCTGGGTCTCGCCCTCCCCAGCAGTGGGCGAGGGGAGGAGGCCTTCGGCCCCCCCTCGCCCCCTCCCCAGTAGTAAGGGGGCGAGACCAGCAGGGGGGCCGACCCCTGGGTCTCGCCCTCCCTAGCATGGGTGCGAAGGGAGGAGGCCTTCGGCCCCCCTCGCCCCCGCCCCGGTAGGGGGGCGAGACCAGTAGGGGCCGGCCCCTGGGTCTCGCCCGCCCCAGTTAGGGGGCTCACCCAGCCCCCGCGGGAGGTCCTCCCTCTCGCCCAGTTCCGGGGGGAGGGATCGGTCTGCGTTTAACGCCTCAGAACAGCGGGATTTGACTATCCGCAACCATTTTCGAGGGTATTTTGGTAATTTCAGGGACCTGTTTTTGGCTATTTGCAGCCCAAGTCCAGAAATCCTATAAATAGGACATGGGGGAACCATTTGGAGGCAAGCTTGTTCTAGGCTAGTTCTCTCTCTCCCTCTCCCTCCCCAAATCTCTCTCTAAGTGGAGTGAGGAGAGCCTCCAGTGGTGCCCAAGCCCGTCGTTGGCTTGGGAGGGGAAGCGCTCTAAAGATCTTCCGGGTATATGGTGGGACCTCCTCGCCGTGCCCTTAGTCCAGTTCATAGTTCCAACACCTTCAACCTAGAGCTCTCCCTTGGGGGGAGTAAGGGTTGGCCACCCCTCAACTTGTTGGTGGCCCCGAACTCCACAGAGATCGAGAAATCGATTTCAACATTATGGTGCGGTGAGCGTGGAGTGTAACTAACTCAAGAAACTCTCGAGATGAGCTCCATGGATGGAGGTGGAGGAAGATCCGACCCAGGTCACTCGCAGCCCCCGGTGGCTGGGGTGACGTTGGAGATGTTCGAAGATTTCAAGCAAGAGGTCTTACAGACCTTCCAGGTTGCTTTCACCATGATAGTCAGAGGCAGAAGAAGAGATGGTACGGAGGTCCCGCCCCAGCAGGTGGACGAGGGAACTCTCGACCAACAGTCCAGGAAAGAGGTACCGGTGGGGGGGGGGGGAGTGGGGAGGTGCCATACCCCCACTTGCCCACCCCCAAGGGGGCGAGCTCAGGAGGGAGGCACCCTCCTAGCTCGCCCCCCCAAGGGAGAGAGCTCAGGAGGGAGGAGCCCTCCCAGCTCGCCCCGCCCCTCCAAGGGGGCGAGCTCAGGAGGGAGGTGACCTCCCAGCTCGCCCCGCCCTTCCAAGGGGGTGAGCTCAGGAGGGAGGTACCCTCCCAGCTCGCCCCTCCCCTTCTAACCCAACCCCAAAGGGGGGGCGAACGAGGAGGCATCCGGCCCCCACTCGCCCCACTCCAAAAGGAGTCGAGTGAATGTTGGTGGGAGAGACCACCCCGGGTGGCGGCTACCTAATAGCCCGGCGAGCACAGAGGTCAATAATTCGACTCCGCGAGAGCAAGGAAGGAAGGGCTTTCAAAGGAAAAGAGCCAGCCGCTCGAGGTGGAGGCAGGGATTGAACATACCCTCTCCACCACCTCAGCAAACCATGACAATTGGTTGGGGGAGAAGGAGGAGAGCCAGGAAAGCAGAAAGAAGAGGAAAAAGAAGAGATATGGTTGAGTTACCTTACTGCGACTTCCACAATGAGGAGGGTCACGCGACGTCCGCCTACCCTGAGTTATTGGAAATGAAGGATGCGAGGGGTCCATGGCAACAACAGCCACTACCAGAAGAAGTCGAGGAAGACCGGGCCTGGGAATGGGAGACTCAGTTCGGTTTCCATGCTTAGTTTTCTTTTCAATCCCTAAGTTCATGTAATGTGATGTTTCGTTTCCATGCCTAGTTTCCTCACATGTATTAGGATGATTAATATAATGAAAGTTTTTCAAAAAATACTTAGCCCCGATGCTGGCCCGCTGACCAGGCTCCCACCTTGCTGGCAGGGTCGGGAACCGCTCGGGGGCTGGAAGTTCTCAAGGTTAGCCACGATGCCGGCCCGCTGACTAGGCTCCCACCTAGCTGACAGGGCCGGGAACCGCTCGAGGCATGAAGGAAAAATACTCCACCTCTAGTTGAGCCCGACTCCTAGAGTGTGTCGACCTTGTATCCACCTCTAGTTGAGCCTGGCTCCTAGAGTGTGTCGACCTTGTATCCACCTCTAGTTGAGCCTGGCTCCTAGAGTGTGTCGACCTTGTATCCACCTCTAGTTGAGCCCGGCTCCTAGAGTGTGTCGACCTTGTATCCACCTCTAGTTGAGCCCGGCTCCTAGATTGTGTCGACCTTGTATCCACCTCTAGTTGAGCCTGGCTCCTAGAGTGTGTCGACCTTGTATCCACCTCTATTTGAGCCTGGCTCCTAGAGTGTGTCGACCTTGTATCCACCTCTAGTTGAGCCCGGCTCCTAGAGTGTGTCGACCTTGTATCCACCTCTAGTTGAGCCTGGCTCCTAGAGTATGTCGACCTTGTATCCACCTCTAGTTGAGCCCGGCTCCTAAAGTGTGTCGACCTTGTAACCACCTCTTGTTGAGCCCGGCTCCTAGATTGTGTCGACCTTGTATCCACCTCTAGTTGAGCCTGGCTCCTAGAGTGTGTTGACCTTGTATCCACCTCTAGTTGAGCCTGGCTCCTAGAGTGTGTCGACCTTGTATCCACCTCTAGTTGAGCCCGTCTCCTAGAGTGTGTCGACCTTGTATCCACCTCTAGTTGAGCCTGGCTCCTAGAGTGTGTCGACCTTGTATCCACCTCTAGTTGAGCCCGGCTCCTAGAGTGTGTCGACCTTGTATCCACCTCTAGTTGAGCCCGGCTCCTAGAGTGTGTCGACCTTGTATCCACCTCTAGTTGAGCCCAGCTCCTAGAGTGTGTTGACCTTGTATCCACCTATAGTTGATCTTGGCTTCTAGAAGGTGTCGACCTCAGCCCCGATGCTGGCCCGCTGACCAGGCTCCCACCAAGCTGGCAGGGCCGGGAACCGCTCGGTGGTCGGAAGTTCTTTATGCTGGAATGCCCCGGATGATTCCGCTAGCCGGGCTCTCGCTAGCCGGCAGGGTTGGAAGACCTCTCGAGGAGGTTGTGTGTTTTTCTCCCGAGGAGGTCTCGCTAGCCGGCGGGGTTGGAAGACCTCTCAGGGAGGTTATATGTTTTTCTCCCGAGGTGGTCTCGCTAGCCGGCGGGGATGGAAGAACTCTCGGGGAGGTTGTATGTTTTTCTCCCGAGGTGGTTCCGCTAGCTGGGCTCTCGCTAGCCGGCGGGGTTGGAAGACCTCTCGGGGAGGTTGTATGTTTTTCTTCTAAAGTGGTCTCGCTAGCCGGGCTCTCGCTAGCCGGCGGGGTTGGAAGACCTCTCAGGGAGGTTGTATGTTTTTCTCCCGAGGTGGTCTCGCTAGCCGGCTGGGTTGGAAGACCTCTTGGGGAGGTTATGTGTTTTTCTCCTGAGGTGGTCTCGCTAGCCGACGGGGTTGGAAGACCTCTCGGGGAGGATATATGTTTTTTCCCAAGGTGGTATCGCTAGCCGGCAGGGTTGGAGGACCTCTCGAGGAGGCTAAGTGTTTTTTCCCCAGGGGAGGTTTCGCCTATGACGCGATTTTCAGCACCACTCACCGAATATGCGGGGTTGGACTTTTCTTTCTGAGCTTGTACCTCGCTCGGAAAGAGCGGGGATTGTGTACAACCCCGTATTCGCCGAGTGTTTCTCCGAGACCCAGGGGTCCTTTAGAACATTGTGTGGTAGCATAGTCCCAAGCAGGAAGAGTAGGGGAAAAGGGGGCGAGCGGTGGAGGCGGAGGCCGCCTCCCGCTCGCCCAGCTCATGTAAAGGGTGGGGGAGAGGTGGAGGGGCGAGCCCTCCCTCTCGTCCCCGCCCCCAGCATAGGGGGGGGGGGGGAGGTGGAGGGGCAAGCCCTCCCTCTCGCCCCCGCCCCCAGTAAAGGGGGGGGGGGGGTGGTGGAGGGGCGAGCCCTCCCTCTCGCCCCCGCCCCCAGCATAGGGGGGCGAGAGGTAGAGGGGCGAGTCCTCCCCCTCGCCCCCGCCCCCAGCAAAGGGGGACGAGAGGTCGAGGGGCGAGCCCTCCCTCTCTCCCCCGCCCCCAGCAGAGGGGGCGAGAGGTGGAGGGGCGAGCCCTCCCTCTCGCCCCCGCCCCCAGCGGAGGGGGGAGAGGTGGAGGGGCGAGCCCTCCCTCTCTCCCCCGTCCCCAGCAGAGGGGGCGAGAGGTGGAGGGGCGAGCCCTCCCTCTCGCCCCCGCCCCCAGCGGAGGGGGCGAGCCCTCCCTCTCGCCCCCGCCCCCAGTGTAGGGGGGCGAGAGGTGGAGGGGCGAGCCCTCCCTCTCGCCCCCGCCCCCAGCGGAGGGGGGCGAGAGGTGGAGGGGCGAGCCCTCCCACTCGCCCCCGCCCCCAGTGGAGGGGGGCGAGAGGTGGAGGGGCGAGTCCTCCCTCTCGCCCCCGCCCCCGCCCCCGCCCCAACAGTTAGGGGGCGAGACCAATAGGGGGGCCGACCCCCGGGTTCGTCCGCCCCAGCATGGGGCGAGGGGAGGAGGCCTTTGGCCCCCCCCTCGCCCCCGCCCCCGTCCTAGCAGTAAGGGGGAGAGACCAGTAGGGGGGCCTACCCCTGGGTCCCGCCCGCCCCAGCAGGGGGTGAGGGGAGGAGGCCTTCGGCCCCCCCTCGCCCCCGCCCCGGTAGGGGGGCGAGACCAGTGGGGGCCGACCCCTGGGTTTCGCCCGCCCCAGTTAGGGGGCTCGCCCAGCCCCCGCGGGAGGTCATCCCTCTCGCCCAGTTCCGGGGGTAGGGATTGGTCTGCGTTTAGCGCCTCAGAACAGCGGGATTTGGCTATCCGCAGCCATTTCCGAGGGTATTTTGGTAATTTCAGGGACCAGTTTTTGGTTATTTGCAGCCCAAGTCCAGAAATCCTATAAATAGGACAAGGGGCACCATTTGGAGGCAAGCTTGTTCTAGGCTAGTTCTCTCTCTCCCTCTCCCTCCCCAAATCTCTCTCTCTATGTGGAGTGAGGAGAGCCTCCAGTGGTGCCCAAGCCCGGCGTTGGCTTGGGCGGGAAGCGCTCTAAAGATCTTCCGGGTATGTGGTGGGACCTCCTCGCCGAGCCCTTAGTCCAGTTCATAGTTCCAACACCTTCAACCTAGAGCTCTCCCTTGGGGGGAGTAAGGGTTGGCCACCCCTCAACTTGTTGGGGGCCCCGAACTCCACAGAGATCGAGAAATCGGTTTCAACAAAGATAACCGCCGCCAACTCCAGATCATGGATGGGGTAATTACTCTCATGAGTCTTTAACTGCCTTGACCCATAAGCTTTCGCATTGCCATGCTGCACCAGCACGCAACCCAAACCGCAACCTGATGCGTCACTAAAAATCTGGAATCCTTCCGTCCCACTAGGAAGACTAAGGATTGGAGCAGACATCAACCTTTCCTTCAAATTCTCAAACGCACGGGCACACTCCGGCGTCCATATGAACTTTTGGTCCTTGCGAGTAAGAGTGGTGAGGGGTAATGCCACCCGCGAGAAGTTCTCCACAAACCTTCTGTAATAACCAACTAGTCCAAGGAAACTCCGGACTTCCGCCACGGTTCTCAAAATAGGCCAATCTCTAATAGCTTTAATCTTCGCCGGATCTACCGCCACTCCATCTCCACTGATCATGTGACCCAAAAATGCCACCTTCTCGATCCAAAACTCGCACTTCGAGAACTTAGCATAAAGCTGGTTCTCCCTTAGAGTCTGCAATACTAGCCTCAAGTGAGACTGATGCTCCGCTTCTGATTTCGAATATACCAAGATATCATATATGAACACCACCACAAACGAATCCAAAAACGGTCGAAAAACCTTGTTCATCAAATCCATGAACACAGATGGCGCGTTCGTTAGTCCAAACGACATCACCGAAAACTCATAGTGGCCATACCGAGTCCCAAACACTGTCTTGGCAATGTCCTCTTCTCGAATCATCAGCTGGTAGTACCCCGAGTTCAAGTCCAACTTGGAGTACACCACCGACCCCACTAATTGGTCAAACAAATCATCGATTCGGGGAATCGGATATTTATTCTTGATGGTCAACTTATTTAGCTCACGGTAGTCAATACAAAACCGCATACTTCCGTCCTTTTTCTTTACGAACAATACTGGCGCGCTCCACGACGAAGAGCTGGGCCTAATGTACCCTTGCTCTAACAATTCTTGCAACTGAACCTTAAGCTCGGCTAGTTCCTTCGGTGCCATGCTAAACGGAGGACGCGACACAGGCCTCGCACATGGTACCAATTCTATCGAAAAAATCGATTTCACGCTGAGGAGGTGCTCCCGGAAGCTCCTCAGGGAATACATCCTCAAACTCTTCCACCACCGGAACATCTCCAATAGCCAACCTTGTGGAGTGAGTTTCCAACAAAGCTATAAACGCCTCGCCTCCATGGTTTACCGCACGCCTCACTTGCATGGCGGAAATCAGGGAGCCATCCACTCCGCTTAGGCCTTCAAACTTGACCTCTGCTTTACCCTCGCTTCTCAGGGTTACCACCTTCAACTGGCAGTCGATACTAGCTCGCTGCTCTATAAGCCAGTCCATCCCTAAGATAACGTCAAATTCTACCAGTGGCAGAATCGCTGCTACCAACTCGAAATCGCAATCGCAAATTTGCAACACAATGCGTCCTTTCCTCACGATGGTCATTCAAGACCCATTCGACATGCGCACGCTCAGCTCCACCTCTGCCTCGACGGACCCAGTGCCAATCCTCCGGATAAAGCTTTCTGCGAGAAATGAGTGTGATGCTCCCGTGTCGAACAACACTCGAGAGGGGTAGCCCGAAACTAGCACGAAACCTAACCACATGCATAACAAACATAAAAGGCCGCAAACTACATTACCGTAACAAATGAAAACTTAAACTTTTCGTACCTGTCACCACATCGGGTTGACGAATCGCTTCATGTTGCTCATGATTATACGCTCTAGGCTGCACCAGAGGGAATCACGAAGCACTAGACTCTGCCGCCTTCCCTTTCTCCACAACGCTAGGGCCGGAACGCACCGATTGTTCATGCCTCGGCTCTGGCTCAGCTCCACCCTTGGTACAAAACTGACTTATGTGACCCACCTTGCTACACTTGAAATAAGTAAACGGACCTTTGGAGCGAAAATCTCCCAAAGGTGCGCCACTTCTCTCCCCAGGCCCACTAGAACGGGGCTTTTTCTTCCATCGGTTGCCCTCAGACTTCCATTTAGGCTGAGACTGAGAAGGCTTTCCTTCTCCCTGCTTTGCCGCAAAACCCTTTCGCCGCTGGGTTCGCTCCAGGTCGCTTTCTAATGTGTGAGCGGCTTCGACCAACTCATTAAATCCTGCATTCTTTAAGGCTATCAACGGCTGCCTTAAATTCTCTCTTAGGCCTTTAGAAGAGATTGTCCCTCTCTTCATCGTCTGCCATAGTCGTTCCCGCATAACGACCCAACCGAGTGAACTCCTGCAGATACTCGTCCACTGTCTTCTACCGCTGAACCAAATGCAAGAACTGTCGCTGCAGTGCTAACCTCATCGACGACGGAATATAATGCTTGAGGAACGCATTCCCAAACTCCTCCATGGACGGTACGCGCCCAAGGAAATGGCGACCACTATGATTCACCCACCACAGCTTCGCGTCACCCACTAACATGAAGCTCGCGAAGTGAGACTGCCTCTCCGCTGGGGTCTCTGCTGCCTTCAAAAGTTCCTGGATACTCGAAAGCCAATCTTCGACATCCGTTGGAGTGCCAACTCCCTTGAATGTCGGAGGATGGAAACTCAAGAAGTACTTCATAAATCGATCGCCCATCCCATAAGCTCTCTCTGCTAAAGGCTCTGCTTGCCTCACTCCAACCTCCGGTGTATCTGGTGTAGCAGCCGGAGTAACAGGAGTCGTAACCTGCACCACCGGATACGGAACCAGTGGCATCGCTGCAGCTTGAGCCGCTACCATTGCTTCCGCTAGCATGCGACATAAATCAGCCGGGGATATGCCCATATTCATGAGGCCCGGAGCAGTAGCACTGCTTCCCGAAGGCTCCTCTTGCCTTCTCGATGTCCCCGCATCGCCGCCAACATCCTAGCATAAGCAAGGAAATAACCTCATCAAGTTCTATTCGCAAGACTCGAACGCAGGGATACTCATGATCCCGCACAACACTCCTATGTGGACAACCTCTTTACGCGATCCGTATACACTAGACCTCACAAGAATACCAACCTAGCTCTGATACCAAATTGTAACACCTCCCCTATAATGACTATATAATATAGGTCCGGCCGGGACCCCACAACATATAACCACCACAGTTTCAGTATTAAAAGATGATATAACTACCCAACTCAAAACTCAAATAACACAGCGGAAACAAAACTAAGAAACACAGAGATTGTCCACAACTACACAGGAGTAAAACCGGCCTTAAGGCCCTACAAAACCAGTGTCCAAATCATCAAACATTCACCACAATCATGAAATCCCCCAAAAGGAAAAAACTAGCTCTACTAAGCTACCTCGGCATGCAAGCCGGATACAAGAAAAGACAATACAGGAATGTAGGAAAGCAGAATTAGCACTTCACGAGGCATTAGGCCTTTTTAGCCTGCGAGCTGGTTTCGGCCTGCGAGCTGGTTTCGGCCTGCGATCCTTGGCCTGCATCCAAATCACAAAGAGCGGTAAACGAGGGTCAGCTATGGCTGACCACAAATGGTGTAACAACACCCCTCCTCCCAGCCGTCCTAGCGGACCCCGGGGAACTACATCACCCTGCAAGTCAGCACTTCGTATGCACATGTATATAAAGAAAAGCAACATAAACAATAGGCATGCGTGCCACAACCATCACCCACGTTTCTATGTTGAGCAAGTAATAAAAGGGGTCTATAAATGCAATATGAATGCAACCCGGGTTTCACCCAAGGCACCCTACAACGTATGAATCTAACACATCATCATACATCAACAACACAACCACAGGGTACTCGACATTTTCCCCAAAGGGCATCGTAGCCCAAGGTCAATAACTCACGCTGTGACCCACCACGCCTGGCCCACCATGCCATCGGGCTTGTCAAACAGCTCACATGTTCTTGCCGCCAACATTGCGCACAACACAACCACGGGGTACTCAACACTTCCCCCAAAGGGCATCGTAGCCCAAAGCCAATAGCTCACGCTGTGACCCACCGCGCCTGGCCCACCCTGCCATCGGGCTTGTCAGACAGCTCACTTGCTCTTGCCGCCAACACCGAAGGGACTTGTCTTGCCGGGACACTCTCCACACATGAATTTCGGCATTCATGGGATAGCCAGCCGACCACAAAGACCAAATCACACCTTCACACATCACTGGGCATCACACGCCTCATAACACGCACAATATTCTCCCCGCCCAAAACCCAACATTCCTTAACATACGAACCTACAAGGGCATCACGATGACGAATTCGCCGTATTCGGATTTCTAGCAAAACCCCTAAAATGCGCTTCAATCAACATTATCGAATCGGACCAACGGTCGCGAATCCGGCTTCAACCACAATGCCTAATCCACTAACGGAGTGGATTTCTAGTACAAATCATGTCGGGGACGGACTCAATCAACCCGAAGGTTCCTCTTGAACCAAGGCGACCCGGATCCCTCTCACTTGACGGATCCGGTGCCAAAATGCAGCAAGATAGAGAGAAAAAGGGATGCCATGCATGCATCCTAAAGACCAGGAGGAGAAATGTCGTTACCTTTTGAGATTTCCTCCTAGCCATGGGAAACTTGAGAAAGAATGGAGGAGAAGAAGCGCCTCGACGTCCCCAACGCGCTGTCGGTCTCGGATCGGCGAATGGAGCTCCGAAGCTCCAACAATGGCGGGATCTAAGCTCTCTTCCTCCTCCAAACCCCTTTTCTCTCTCGACCTTCAAAACCCACGATGGAAAGAAAATGAAGAGGGAAGACCCTCTCAACCCTACTTAGGGTTCTCCCACGAGCCCCTCACAGCCGTCCGATCAAGATCTAAACCAAACAGAAGCCCAGATTTCACTGTTTACGGATCTGTTTCCGTCAGTTTGCGAACGCACGGTCGAACGCACGACCGTGCGTAAAAACGCACGAACAAATTCGGAACACCATTTTCCCAGCCGAAGAGCACGCACGGGCGGATCGATCGTGCGTTAAGAAAAATCTGCCATTACGGCAGTTTTCAGCGAAGAAGACTGAGAGGACCCAGCGCAACCAACTGCACCAAAAGCCCGGACTGTTTGTGAAGGATCAACTTGATCTTTATATCAACGGAAAGGCGCTATGGGTCAGGTGAAGGAACGCTGGACCCAACAATCCCCCCCCCACCCAGCGTCCAGCTCGACCCACAAGCTCAGAGGTGCTCCACATGGCTCAGAGGTGGCGCACCACATGGCTCAGAGGTGGCTAGACACATAGCTGCGGCCGCCTGACCCGCCGGGACCCACACAGGTAGAGAGAATTTTAGGAATTATCAGCGCCCCCCCGGTCTCGAACCCGCAACCTGCTTTGATACCAATTGAGAGGACTCAGCGCAACCAACTGCACCAAATGCCCGGACTATTGGTGAAGGCGCAACTTGATCTTTATATCAACGGAAAGGTGCTATGGGTCAAGTGAAGGAACGCTGGACCCAACAAAGACCTAACGCGCGGCGTTAACTCTCAGATCAGCAAAACTGGGGTGTTACACTTCTAGGATCCTACCTCGGGTTCCTGGAACCCTACAACTCAGGCACTCACGGACCTACAACTCAGATCTGCAATAGATTCTACCTCAGATTCTCACAGATCCCTACATCTCAGACTCAAAGAGTCCTACAGAAAAAGTGTTATGTGTACAATAAAGAAGAACACTTCACAAAAAAGGGAATAAAGATATCCTAAAGTTTCTTCTGAGGCCAGATGTAGATAACCTCTGGATCTGAAGAGAAGGCCTTGAAGATCTATTCACTGATGCACAGAAGGTTCTCTTAGATCCTCTTCTTCAATCTGGAACAAGCTTATCAGTCGATGATGCCTGACTGAACCTTGGAGAACTGAGAGCAGTGTTCTCAAAAATGTTCCTTCTTCTGAAAGCCATTTCAATGTTCAAATTTGATTGGGTCTCTTTCTCTTTCTGTATATTCTCAATGAATTGGGGCAAACAAATTATCGTTTTATATGGCAGGAATATCTAACGGTCTATTACAAGGTCTCATAAATGTCAGAAGCCCATTACTAAATAGCATCCACTGATTGGGCCCTTGGACGGTGGCATTAAATGCAGACAACGCATTTCAAAAAATCTCGGTCTATCTCGACGATATGAACATCATCTCGATGACAGTACTTGTCGTCTCAGCAATCCAACTTAGACAACTCTTCAAGCCTTTTGAGATCTTCCCCTCGATTAGAAATCTCGACGATATGAAAATTTCTCTAGGACAGAACTTCCTGTCTCAGCGACTTGTTCAGTTACGACGAAATAAGGTCTTCTCATAGATATCGCCGTGATCCTTTCGACGATATGGAACTTCTCAACTACATTCTCTGTCTCCGTGATATCTAACAGCCTTCACGATGACAAAGTTCCTTCACGACGATATTTGTACTTATTCCACGATAAGTATATATCGTTTCAACAATATGTCTGTACATTCTCAATGATATGTCGAATCCTTTCTCAACAATATGTCTAGTCCTTTTAAACAATTTTGGACTTAGAGATATATGAGAAATATTGTACACACTGTCTATACAATGCATACATACATAAGATATAACATCAAATACATAGAGCTTTTATCATTGACCTTATCACTTCTTCAAATCAGGTACATTGCTGGGCACTATTCCCAATAATCTCCCTTTATTTGAAGAAGTCATAACTTGCCTCAATGATAAATGCCAGATAATAGGTTAGATCAATGTTAAAGATAATTAACACAGAAGAATTCAACCACCAACATAGTATAAATAAAAGATGATGTCTTAAACAAGATTTAAAAAGTTATTTGCCCTAGTCATTTTTAAGACAATCATCCTTATATATTTGCTTCTTCTAGCTCCTGCTTGTACTGCCCTTTCCTATCCTCCTCTGTCTTTCATAAAAGCTGATTGGCTTAGGGATCTTCTTAGGAGAAGGAGGAGGGCCATGGGGAAAAGCCAATTTGTGATTCCTTCTCTTCTCCTCCTATCTCAAATGAAGTTGCCAATTAGCAGAATAATATACTCTTTCTGATCCATCCTTAGGATAGCCAAATTCAATCCAGGCTTCTGAGATAAGAGTGCTGGAAGTTGGGCTCCATCTACTGAATTGGGGGTCTTGCTCAACTTCCCTTTGCCTTCTTGATATGTACTGTCTGTTCTCTGATCTTTTCCTCTTCCTGGATGTTGATGACTCTCCAACTTCAACAACATCACCCTCTAAGGCAGTGCTTTCTGAGGGTTCTTCAATAACAAACACGGAGGGAGGCTTTTGCATGGCTTTCTGAACTTGATTGACTATCCACAAGGCTTGATGGGTGTTGGAATTTATCACAGTCTTCTCCCCCTTTAGGACTTCTTCAACAATATGATCATCCAGGGCCACTTGCACCATGTTGATCCTTTCATGCAGATTCTGTTCAGCTTCATATATATTGTTTCTTATCTGAAGCAAATGAACATCTAGCACTTGAGAGTTAATGTCCATTCTGCCAACAATATGCTCTCTGTCTTCACCCATGAAATTTGTGACATCTTGAAATGCATCATGTAGATTTTGTGAGGTGGCTATTTGATTTTGGATAACCTGGAGGGCGGATTGATGTGATACATGCATCTGTTCAGAAATTATCTCCATAGATGGAGCTGTCAGGTGTAGAAAATGAGTTTGTTGAGTTCTGAGATAATGAATGTCATCTTTTACAACCTGCAGCTCATCTTTCAGCTCCTTTCTCAATCCATCATCTGCTTTTAGAACAAAAGCTTCCATCTTTTTCCTATGCACATCCAGAAGTGCTGATAACAAGTGAAACATGGATCCTGACTAAGCATTAGAGGGCCCAACATTAGTATCTTCAGGGGCAGGGGAGCTCCTAGAAACACTATCAGGATCACTGTCAGCAAACTGAAGGCTAGGAGAGTCTGTTTGCATTTTCTCTCCATCTTGCACAACTACTTTTCCTTTGAACAACACCAGATCAAGCTCAGTCTTTGAACCCGCACCTTCATCCTTTTCAGGCTCATTGCCCATGTTCTTTTCAACTTCTCTTTTAGAGCCTTCCTCAGCTCCTCCTTCAATAGAGGTTCTAACCTCTTCAGCGGTAAAACTTTCACCTTGCTCATCCAGGGCAGAGCACCCCAGATGGGTCTCCCCCTCAACAACTTCAGCTTGTTGGGCTGAGCTCCCTGGTAGGGACTCTCCCTCAACTGGATCTGCCACCTAGTCAGGGCTCCTTGATAAGGACTCCCCCCCAACAAGCACTTCTCCTACCAGACTTCTTTTCCTTTTATACACATTTGGGATGTCACCCAGAGGTGCTCTTATTTCCACAAGAACCTCTATGAGAGCATGTTAAATAATAGAATCTGAGGCCATCCACACATGACAGCCCTCCCCCTCTATCAGAGTAGGGTTTGGGACAGATGGGGCTACCTAATCCTTAGAACTACTGGAAGAACTATCCACCCTCAACATCACCAGCCTGAACATCCTTCTTCTTTCCCTTTAGAGCTGCTTGACTGTCTTTATGGGATTTTGAAATCACCCTATCCTATCTCTCCAACATCTTGGAGTCCAGCTTTTTGGAGTAATGAAAAGGTATTCCCATTTTCTTCTTCAGAACATCCCCAAGAGAATTTAGAAGGAAGAGAGACAAAATTCTTCCAAAACTAGAGGTCTTCAGGTTCCCCTTGATCCTGCGAAATAACAGATCTCTCCAGCCATTCTTCTTGGAGAGGATGCTCCTACACATTATCTCAAACATCTTCTTTGAGAGCCTGTCGTGAGAACCTGTCTTGCAGAGCATCACCTTCCCTACTATATCAGCTAGGAGCTTTCCCTTCTGATTAAATTTTGCCCTCTTAATTGACTCATAGGTCTTGTCACTGTGACCACACCAGGTATAACCTACAGTGTAGTCTTCTCCAGTCAAGTCTTCCTCTTGTTCTCCTTCCTCCAGCCTTGGCAGTTGTAAAGCCTTCCTCAGGCTCTTGGCTGACACTTTCACTTTCCTTCCAGCCACCACTGACTTTAGAGAGATCTCAGAATGATTTAACCTTGCACCTTCATAAAATTCGAGCAGCTCTCTATGCATTAGAATGCACAGCTCACTGAGCAAATACTCCAACCTGGCCGCTTCGAGAAACCCTATAACAGACCTGATTTCTTCAGAGCAGGAATTGAATCCTCCTCATAGAAGCTCGCAACCAGAGATTACTGAACCATCTACCTTTTCCTTTTTTTTCCTTGGAGCCATTGAATCAGGTTGGCGGGAACAAGAGAATGTCGGGAACGGAATGGAAGATTGTCGCAGAGATGACTTAGGGAAAACGACAGTGTAATTTTGCCCTAAGTAATCATCCTAATTATACTAAAGACAGATGAAGGGCACATACCTGTTTGTACTGTTGATTTGCTTAATTAAACATCATACGTCTTAGATTGAAGGATCCAATATTGTGTTCAACAGCTGGGTTGCGTTTCGCCGATACGCATTTCGTCGTCGAAACTTGTCGCTGCCAAGCATTCTTCCAAATGAGTCTTCATGTCGTTGAGATTCTTATAGTGTCGTCGAGACATCTAACGATGTCGTTGAGACATCTATCTGTGTCGTTGAGACAACTCACAAATATTTTTCAGACTTAGTTAATTTCCATCACTTCTTGAGAGGTACCTGCAGTACTCATCATATGTGTTATCATTGACTATAAGTAGATGATATCAAATTGAAATTGTGTTAGAATTTACTCTAAGTTCAACATCCCTAATTGGAACTTGAAGAAGTTAAACTTTGCTTCATCTAGGGGCTTTGTGAATATATCAACCACTTGTTTGTCTATAGGGACAAACTCAAGGTTGATATCTTCATTCTCCACATGCTCCCTAATAAAGTGATACCTGATCTCAATATGCTTAGTCCTGCTATGTGAGATAGAGTTCTTAGCAATTGAAATAACACTAGATGAGTCACAAAACAAAGGGGTTTTGGTCATCTTCAGATTGTAGTCTAGAAGATGATGATGAATCCACAGTAATTGAGCACAACAACTCCCTGCAGATATGTATTCTGATTCTGCAATAGAGATTGCCACACTTGTCTGCTTCTTCCTGCTCCAAGAAATAAGTCTACCTCCAAGAAATTGGCAAGTCCCTAAAGTGCTCTTCCTATCTTCCTTGCACCCTGCATAATCTGTATTTGAATAACCAGTTAGCTCACAATCATTGTTCCTAGGGTACTATATGCCAATATTGGGTGTACCCTTTAGGTATCTTAAGATCCTCTTGATAGAGGAGTGATGAGATTCCTTGGGGTTCACCTGATATCTAGTACAAACACATGTGTCAAACATTATGTCAGGCCTAATGGCAGTTAGGTAGAGCAAAGATCCAATCAAGCATCTGTACTTGGTTTCATCAAAGGGTATTCCCTTTTCATCCTTGTGCAGAAACACATTAGATCCCATGGGAGTATTCATGGAAGAAGTGATGCACGAATCTTACACACCGCTATAGGCAGGAGTGAGACTGCGGCACGAAACGACAGTGTACCGATCACTCAAGTAATATAAAATGGGAGTGACTCCCAAGTATCACTCAAGACCGCGAACACAGCCAGTTTGCCATCAACCCGCGAACTCCTGTCTGCATGCCGGTCTCCTTTGAGACCGCGAACAACGACCAGCTCGCATACCAGCCTCCTCCTGTGACCGCGAACTGAGACCGCGCGACTAAGACTCTTAGTCCGCGAATACCACTAGAAAGCCCGGTCAGCCACTAGACCGCATTCTAGAGAAAACCTGGATCAAGCTGTGCGGTCACACCAGACTGCCACAACCTTGAGGAAGAACAACCCGCCACGCGGTCACGCACAGACTGTGCACACCTGAAGATGAACAACCCGCCACGCGGTTAGAGACAGACCGCGCGGCCTTCACCTTCAGCCGCCTTGGACCAGATACCAGCGATCAATCCAGGAGACCGCAACTAGGCTTAGACGCGCCAGACCGCAGAGGCAGACCGCCAAGTAGTGCGGTCACGCCAGACCACCCGACCTCCTCCCAGACCGCCCAGGTCCAAAAGCTCTCTAACTTACACATCAACAATTTCAACACCTTCCCTCAGGCCAGCGGACATAGAAGGTTTCTCCTGGTTATGATCGACTATTTCTCAAAATGGTTGGAGGTAAGGCGCTTGCCAAGGTCACCTCCCAGGTAATCCGCAACTTTGTATGGGGGGAGATCATCTGCCGACATGGACTTCCGCAAGCCATAGTGACCGATAATGGACCACAATTCGCCAGCGAGGAGTTCATCCGCTTCTACAGCCAGTTGGGGATAGACCTCAGGTTCGCATCCGTCCATCACCCCAGGAGCAACGGGCAGGTGGAGGCTGCTAACAAAATTATAGTAAACCTACTAAAAAAGAAGGTAGAAAATTTGAAGGGGAATTGGGTGGAGCAACTCCCCTCGGTTCTCTGGGAGCTAAGGACTACCCCCAACACCGCCATAGGGGAGACCCCATTCAAACTCTCTCACGGTTCTGAGGCCGTCATCCCAGTAGAGCTTGAAGTCGAGATGCCAAGGGTAAAGGCCGCCTCAAACAGTGGTGAAGGGTGGAGAGCTGGGAACGAGGAAGAGCTAAGGCTCTCCTTGGACCTGGTCGAAGAGGTCCGAGACCTCGCCACCATTCGACAAGAAGAAATTAAGCGGCGGATGGCCAAATACTTTGACAAGCATGTCCGGATCAAGCAGTTCGATAAGGGTGACCTCGTGTTAAAAAAGGTCGACGCGACCGGGAGGTCAGCCGCGGTAGGAAAACTTAATCCCAACTGGGAAGGTCCTTACATTGTAGAAGAAGCTTTAAAATCAGGGGGATATCACCTCCGGAATGTGGAGGGTGAGCCCATTGGTCATACGTGGAGCGGCGATGATTTAAAGCGTTTTTATCCCTAAGGTCATGTAATAGTAATGATGCCTATCTCTAAGCTTGATTCTTCTTATACATGTGCATGATGTAATGGTTTGGGTGATGGTTCCAAAAACTCTGGAGATTAGCCCCGAGCAGACCCGCTGACCAGGCTCTCACCTAGCTGGTAGGGCCGAAGGCTCACTTGGTGGCAGTTTCCATGTTTCAAAGGTTGGCCCCGAGCAGACCCGCTGACCAGGCTCTCACCTAGTTGGCAGGGCCGAAGGCTCACTCGGTGGCAGGTTCCATGTTTCAGAGGTTGGCCCCGAGCAGACCCACTGACCAGGCTCACCTAGCTGGCAGGGCCGAAGGCTCACTCGGTGGCAGGTTCCATGTTCCAGAGGTTGGCCCCGAGTAGACCCGCTGACCAGGCTCTCACCTAGCTGGCAGGGCCGAAGGCTCACTCGGTGGCAGGTTCCATGTTCCAGTGGTTGGCCCCGAGCAGACCCGCTGACCAGGCTCTCACCAAGCTGGCAGGGCCGAAGGCTCACTCGGTGGCAGGTTCCATGTTCCAGAGGTTGGCCCCGAGCAGACCCGCTGACCAGGCTCTCACCTAGCTGGCAGGGCCGAAGCCTCACTCGGTGGCAGGTTCCATGTTTCAAAGATGGCTCTGAGCAGACCCGCTGTACAGGCTCTCATCTAGCTGGCAGGTCCGAAGGCTCACTCGGCGGCAGGTTCTAAGTCTTTTGGGAAGATGGCCCCGAGCAGACCCGCTGTCCAGGCTCTCATCTAGCTTGCAGGTCCGAAGGCTTACTCGGCGGCAGGTTCTAAGTCTTTTGGGAAGATGGCCCCGAGCAGACCTGCTGTCCAGGCTCTCATCTAGCTGGCAGGTCCGAAGGCTCACTCGGCGGCAGGTTCTAAGTCTTTTGGGAAGATGTCCCTGAGCAGATCCGCTGTCCAGGCTGTCATCTAGCTGGCAGGTCCGAAGGCTCACTCGACGGCAGGTTCTAAGTCTTTTGGGAAGATGGCCCCGAGTAGACCCGCTGTCCAGACTCTCATCTAGCTGGCAGGTCCGAAGGCTCACTCGGCGGCAGGTTCTAAGTCTTTTGGGAAGATGGCCCCGAGCAGACCCGCTGTCCAGGCTCTCATCTAGCTGGCAGGTCTGAAGGCTCACTCGGCGGCAGGTTCTAAGTCTTTTGGGAAGATGGCCCCGAGCAGACCCGTTGTCCAGGCTCTCATCTAGCTGGCAGGTCCGAAGGCTCACTCGGCGGCAGGTTCTAAGTCTTTTGGGAAGACGGCCCCGAGCAGACCCGCTGTCCAGGCTCTCATCTAGCTGGCAGGTCCGAAGGCTCACTCGGCGGCAGGTTCTAAGTCTTCTAGGAAGATGGCCCTGAGCAGACCCGCTGTCCAGACTCTCATCTAGCTGGCAGGTCTGAAGGCTCACTCGGCGGCAGGTTCTAAGTCTTTTGGGAAGATGGCCCTGTGAAATTTTTTGAATCTTTATGAAGTGAGCAGGAGTTAGACAACTTAGAGTTAAAAACCAAACAACCAGAAGCAGGTGGAGGCAAACAACTGATCTTTATTGATAGCAACTTCAAAATACAAGGCAAGGCATGCTCGGCGAGACATGATTCCGCCAGCACAAACACCAAAGAGAAAATTACAAAGTTGAAGATAACACGAGACCGCGCGGTCTCCCTTGCGACCTCTGCAACCCGCCAGACCGCAACCCGCTGCCGACCTCAGAACAACACCAACCCGCTGGTCAGACCGCACCCTTCCTTTCCGAACTCCTGATTCTCCCGAACTCCAGCACCACAACTCCAAGTCGCAGACCTCCCGAACACTTTCAGAGGAAGAGGTGATCGCTGCTGCCCGCACTATCCGCAGAAGCTGCACAAGAGAAGTTCAATCAGCAGACCGCCCGGTCAGACAAATAGAAACCACAGGAAAAAGTACGAACTCAGCTTACACTTGGTGTGTTACTATTTGCTGCTACAGTGGCTCCTATTTATAGGCGTGGGACCTGATCCAGTCACCACCATATGAGATAGGATCACCACCCTCCAGACCGCGCGAACTGACCGGTCATACCGCGCGATCAGCAGCAATAATCCTGCTTCAAATTTTGGTGAACTCGCCAGCTTCAACATCGACCATGAGAGACCGCCACTCTCACAGCAGATCGCGACTCCAAGGGAGATCGCCAGACCGCCTGAAGCTGTTCACCCCCCCTGTGTTCGCCCGAGACTGCGAACACAGCCAGTTCGCCATCACCCCGCGAACTCCTGTCCGCATGCCAGTCTCCTCCTGAGACCGCGAACAGTGACCAGCTCGCATACCAGTCTCCTCCTGAGACCGCGAACTGAGACCGCGCGACTAAGTCCCTTAGTCCGCGAATACACCAGAAAGCTCGGTCAGCCACCAGATCGTATTCTGAAAAGAACCTGGATCAAGCTGTGCGGTCACACCAGACCGCCACAGCCTTGAAGAGGACAGCATGCCATGCGGTCACGCACAGGCCGCGCATACCTGAAGACGAACAGCCCGCCACGCGGTCAGAGACAGACCGCGCGACCTTCACCTTCAGTCGCCTTGAACCCATACCAGCGATCATGCCAGGAGACCGCAGCTAGGCTTACACCAGCCAGACCGCAGAGACAGACCGCCAGGCCGTGCGGTCACGTCAGACCGCCCGACCTCCTCCCAGACCGCCTAGGTCCAAAAAACCCCTAACTTCCACTTCAACAATTTCAACACCCCCCCTTGAAGTGGGAAGTTGAAACTAGCCCCAGTAAGCTCCTTAGCCGTGTGAACGACCCCTTTGCCAGCGCCTTTGTGAAGATGTCCGCGACATTGTCCGCACTCCGCACATGCCCGACCGAAAGAGATCCCTCCAGCACCTTCTCCCGTATGAAGTGGTGCTCGATCTCGATATGCTTGGTCCTTGCGTGACAAACTGGATTGGTAACCAGTTTGAGAGCACTCTTATTGTCACCGCATAGTAGAGTCGGCTCCCGAACCTCCTTGTGGACGTCTCCCACCAACCTCCTAAGCCAGATGGCTTCCTGAGCTGCCAAGGACGAAGCCTTGTATTCCGCTTCCGTGGTGGAGACCGACACGGAATCCTGCTTCTTGCTGCACCATGATATAGCTGTAGGGCCCGCCATGAAGACGAACCCAGACGTCGTCTTCCGATCATCCGAATCTCCCCCGTAGTCAGCATCCATGTACCCGTACACCTCGAAGTCTGCATCCCTCCTGTATTGGAGACCCATATCCAAGGTCGCCTTGACATACTTCAGAATGTTCTTGGCTGCTAGCAGATGAGGTACCCGTGGCTCCGCCATATATCGAATCACTCTGCCAACTGCATATGTAATATCCGGCCTCGTGATCGTCAGATAGATCAAGCTCCCAACCAGAGCTCGGAACACCAACGGATCTTGCATAATCCTTCCCTCATCCTTCCGAAGCTTCATAGCCTTCTCCAGAGGTGTGGAACTGCACTTCCCATCTTTCATGCCGAATCGCCCCACGATCCGCTCCGCATAACCGGCCTGGGTCACCAGCACTCCACCTTCCTTCCTCTGCACCTCGAGTCCAAGGAAATGGTGAAGCTCACCTAAGTCCTTCATCTCGAACCTGATAGACAGCTCGGCCCGAAGCTGTGCTACTTCCTCCTTCGAGTTCCCCGCCACGATCATATCGTCGATGTATAGCAGCACGATGACTTGAAGCTCCCCGCTCTTCTTGACGAACAAGCTTGAGTCTGAGTCTGAAGCATCAAACCCGCAGAATAGGAGATATTCTGCAATCTTCCCGTACCACGCCCTCGACGCTTGCTTCAACCCATACAGGGCCTTCTTCAGCTTGCAGACATGCTCCGGAAAATCTTCAGACACAAAGCCTGGTGGCTGGACCATGAAGATGTCCTTGTCAATCTCGTCGTACAAGAAAGCGTTCTTGACGTCGAGCTGCCAAATCTCCCATCCACTGAATGCCGCCAACGCGATGTTAAATCGAACTGAAGTCATTTTTGCCACCGGACTGAAAGTCTCCTCGTAGTCTTCACCGTACTATTGCGAGAACCCCCGTGCCACAAGGCGAGCCTTGTACCGCTCGATGCTGCCGCCAGCTTTCTTCTTGAGCTTGTAGACCCACTTGCATGTCACAGGAGTGATGCCATCGGGCTTGGGCACAAGAGACCAGGTCTCATTCTTCTCGAGAGCTGCCATCTCTTCTTGCATAGCGATGTCCCACACCTTCACGCCTCTGGCCTTCTCAAAGCTCGATGGTTCCCTCTCATCCAAGGGACCAGCGAAGAAACATGAGACGAAGCTCACTGTGTTTCCTCCTGTATAGCGATCAGGGGCGACGATCGCTCGCTTCGACCTCCTCAGCTCCTTCCCCTGAACCGCATTATCTCCAGCTGCTTCTTCCCTATTTCCCCTTAGATGTGCTAGGAGCATCGCTCCCCCTGCTCCCTGAACCAGAAGCCCCCGTCTCGGAACTAGAAGGAGATGGGCCACCTGGTGACACAGGTAGCTCCACCTGAAGATCCTCTACAGCTTTCTCTGGCACTTCCAACCTGCTCTCTGGTAGCTCCACATCAGAATACCCCTTGTAAGATGTCACCTCATCGAACACGACATCGTGAGATACCACAAACCTCCGCGTCTCCGGGTCCATGCACTTCCATCCTTTCTTCCGCTCATCGTATCCCACGAAGACTAGCTTCCTTGCTTTCGCATCTAGCTTCGTCCGAAGAGCATCTGGAACATGCACGTAGCAGGTGGAACCAAACACCCTAAGGTGTGCCATGCTTGGCTTCTCCTTGAACATCATCTCATGTGGAGTCAACATGTTGATGGGACTCAGAGGCATCCTGTTGATGACATAGGCAGCACAAGACATTCCCTCCGCCCAGAAGGACTTTGGGATATTCTTGGCATGCAGCCAACACTTGCAGGTCTCCGTCAGATGACGGATCTTCCGCTCTGCAACTCCGTTCTGCTGTCAAGTATGTTCACAAGTGAGCTCCCTCCGAATGCCTGCCTTCCTGCAAAAAGTAGAGAACTCACTGGAGGTGAACTCCCCTCCGTTGTCAGTCCTCAGCTTCGTCACCCGCAGTCTTAGCCGACCCTCCACGAGCTCCTTGAACTCCACGAACTTGGCTAACGCCTCCGCCTTCTCCTTCAAGAAATATACCCAGACATATCTGGTGTAATCATCGATCAACACCAGCATATATCTGCTGCCTCCGAGGCTTGGGGTAGCAGTTGGTCCCATTAAGTCACCGTGGATCCACTCCAACGGCACACTGCTCCTCGTCTGTGACTTGTCAAACGGTAGTCGATCAGACTTGCCGAACTGACATCCCGCGCAAACATGACCTTCTCCGTAGGAAGATAGACTTGGCAGGCCCTTGACCAGACCTCTCACCGCCATAGCTTTCAGCTTGTCCATCCCTACGTGCCCCAACCTCTCATGCCATATAACGGCACCATCATTCGTCTTCATCTTGTCAACGTAGGAACTTGTCGACAAAACGAACAAGTCCTTTGCCCGTCTCCCGATATGGACGACCTCGGCCTTTACGACCTCAAAATTGCGTAGAAACTTCACTTCTGTTGGGCCGAACAGAACGTGATACCCAGCGTCTACAACATTGGTCACGGAGAAGAGGTTTTTCCTCATACCAGGCACGTGATAGACGCTCTTCAAAGTAAGTGGCCCTCTATCACTGCCCAAGGAAATAACCCCCACCTTCTCTACTGGATGCACAGTATTATCAGCAGTAATGATTGCATTGTTACCTGTATAGGGCTGTGCAGAAGAAAGCTTGGTCTCGTCTCCAGTGAGGTGATGACCGCACCCCGAGTCCACGATCCAGTCTTCCAGATAGTTGATAGGAGCAGAAGCTCCAACAGAAGCCGAGAAGGCTCCCCCCAACCTCCTTCAAAGTGCCTGGCCTCAGCTCCCTCCTTTTCCGCAGTATGCCCAGCTTGGGTGACCATCTTGCAATCTTTCTTGATGTGGCCATACTTGCCACACTTGAAGCACTTCGGACCTTCCCCCTTCTTCTTCCCGTCAGCCTTTGGAGCATACCCCCTTTCCGGCTGCCCAGAAGTTGAAGGCCCATAGCCTCCTCCAGCGGTCTTCTTCTTCTTATCCTACTTCTTCTTCTTCCCCGAGAAGAGCACTTCGCCATCTCCCCCAGCCACCGACATCCCCGCCATCTGCCTTGCCAAACTTTCTTGCGATGCAAGCAAGTTCTCCAGCTCCAACAAAGACGGCTGATTTGCCCATCCCTGCACCGACGTCACAAAGACAACATATTCCTTCCGCAAGCCGCGGATGATGTGCCTCTTCAGCTTCGCCTCAGAGATAGGCTCATCAGGATCCAATGCTGAAATTTCAGCGCACAAGTTCTTCATCTTCAGAAAGAAGGTGGAGATAGAAAGATCACCCTGAGCCGACCTTGCCAGCTCATTCTCCAAAAACTGTAGCCTCGCTACATTCTTCTTGTTAAGCCCATCCAGGGCTCTCCAGATCTCCGCAGCTGATCCGCATCCCAGAATGTGATCAAATAGATCAGGTGAGATTGCCCTCTTCAGAGTGAACTCTGCCTTCGCATTCGTCCTCCTCCAAGTTCTCACCTCAGCCCCATTATCCCCTTCTGGGACAACTTCCTGCGTCTGATCTCCTCCAACTACCTCCCAGAGGTCCTCACCTAGAAGATAGCTCTGCATACACGACTTCCACTTCTTGAAGTTAGTCGATGTAAGCATCTCAATTCCAAGACCCCTCGCTTCCATTGCTCTATCACTGGTTCTTTCTTCACAATGGCGATGGTAACTCTAAGTCACTCACTGCTCAACCACTCCAACCTCCCTCTGATACCATGTGAAATTTTTCGAATATTTATGAAGTGAGCAGGAGTTAGACAACTTAGAGTTAAAAACCAAACAACCAGAAGCAGGTGGAGGCAAACAACTGATCTTTATTGATAGCAACTTCAAATTACAAGGCAAGGCATGCTCGGCGAGACATGATTCCGCCAGCACAAACACCAAAGAGAAAATTACAAAGTTGAAGATAACACGAGACCGCGCGGTCTCCCTTACGACCTCTGCAACCCGCCAGACCGCAACCCACTGCCGACCTCAGAACAACACCAACCCGCTGGTCAGACCGCACCCTTCCTTTCTGAACTCCTGATTCTCCCGAACTCCAGAACCACAAATCCAAGCCGCAGACCGCCCGAACACTTTCAGAGGAAGAGGTGATCGCTGCTGCTCGCACTATCCGCAGAAGCTGCACAAGAGAAGTTCAATCAGCAGACCGCCCGATCAGACAAATAGAGACCGCAGGAAAAAGTACGAACTCAGCTTACACTTGGTGTGTTACTATTTGCTGCTACAGTGGCTCCTATTTATAGGCATGGGACCTGATCCAGTCACCACCCTATGAGATAGGATCACCACCCTCCAGACCGCGCGACCTGACCGGTCATACCGCGCGATCAGCAACAATACTCCTGCTTCAAATTTTGGTGAACTCGCCAGCTTCAGCATCGACCATGAGAGACCGCCACTCTCACAGCAGATCGCGACTCCAAGGGAGATCGCCAGACCGCCCGAAGCTGTTCACCCCCCCTGTGTTCGCCCGAGACTGCGAACACAGCCAGTTCGCCATCAACCCGCGAACTCCTGTCCGCATGCCGGTCTCCTCCTAAGATCGCGAACAGCGACCAGCTCGCATACCAGTCTCCTCCTGAGACCGCGAACTGAGACCGCGCGACTAAGTCCCTTAGTCCGTGAATACACCAGAAAGCTCGGTCAGCCACCAGACCGCATTCTGAAAAGAACCTGGATCAAGTTGCGCGGTCACACCAGACCGCCACAGCCTTGAAGAGGACAGCATGCCATGCGGTCACGCATAGGCCGTGCATACCTGAAGACGAACAGCCCGCCACGCGGTCAGAGACAGACCGCGCGACCTTCACCTTCAGTCGCCTTGAACCCATACCAGCGATCATGCCAGGAGACCGCAGCTAGGCTTAGACCAGCTAGACCGCAGAGACAGACCGCCAGGCCGTGTGGTCACGTCAGACCGCCGACCTCCTCCCAGACCGCCCAGGTCAAAAAAACCCTTAACTTCCAATTCAACAATTTCAACAGGCCCCGAGCAGACCCGCTGTCCAGGCTCTCATCTAGCTGGCAGGTCCGAAGGCTCACTCGGCGGCAGGTTCTAAGTATTTTGGGAAGATGGCCCCGAGCAGACCCGCTGCCCAGGCTCTCATCTAGCTGGCAGGTCCGAAGGCTCACTCGGCGGCAGGTTCTAAGTCTTTTGAAGGATGGCCCCGAGCAGACCCGCTGTCCAGGCTCTCATCTAGCTGGCAGGCCCGATGGTCCACTCAGAGACAGGCCCTAAGTCCTCAGGGGTTGACCTCAAGAGCACTCACAGGGGCTACGCACCAGTAAGCTGGCCCCTCCTCTCCCCTTTATACCTACCCCCGCGAGACCCCAGGCCCAGGCGAATGGTCGGAAGCGGTGAGTGGAATGATCGACGGAAGGTCGGTAAGGGCGAGACACCTTAGGTCTCTTTAGAATGACCGACGAATGGCTAGGGCGGCCGCGCAACAACCTGGCGTCCCAATGAGCCTAGCGAAATGCAGTAGCAAATGCGGAAGATTGAGGTAGCACAAAAAAATGTAATTAATAAATATGTCAATGGGGCTCACCCCAGGTCATGTTCTTGCCCAAAAATGAAAACAAAAAGATGAGAAAAACGAAGGACCCATCTCATGGGTCGTCAGGCTTCTCGCCTGGTTATTTGTCGCTGTCGCCCGAGTCCAGATGGATGGTCTCCCCTGGTGGTTGGTCACCCTCATCCTCCGGGAACGGGATCGGGATGAAGAGTTCGGGAATGACGTCCCGGGCAGTAAGGCACTCGGCCTCCTCCTTCAAGTACCCGGCTTCGCGCAGCACCCGCAGCTTCTGCTTCACGGCGCCTTGGGCGCTCTCCTGCATCAACTCCTCAAACTCGTGGTGGGGGTAAAAGTGCCCCCTGCCCCCCGAGGCGAGTGCTGAAGCAGCGTCTTCTCGCGAACGTTGGGCCTCAGCCTTAGCCAGGCGGACTTCCTCCTCGAGGCCAACCACCCGCGCGCGAAGCATCTCGGCGCTTGTAGTATCCTGAAAAAATAAATTGAGTAATGAGAAGAAAGTGCGGCAAACAACTACAGATATCCGCGGGAGGAAGTTTACCTCTCGGACGGGGCGCCTGGCGAGAAGTGCTTCTGCAGCCTCCAGTTTCACTTTGAGCCCCTGCACCTCAGCTGAAGCGAGAGCCCTGGTCTCTTCAACCTCAGCCAGACTCCGCGCCAGATTGATGCTCCAGTGCGAAGACATGTGCGCGAGCTCGAGGGCCCGCAGTATGGCTCGAGCGGTCTCGTGGGTGAGTACCTGTGTCTTCTTGGCATCAAAGACCTCAGCATCTTCACGACCGTAGAGGGCATACAAAATGGCATAAGCCTCACCACTGACAACATCACTCTCTACCCAGGACGGATGGAGGGTGGAGAGTGAGACCCGATTGGAATTCCTGTCCCACTTCACCAGGGGAGCACCTGTAGGGTCCACATACTTCTCGCCATTGGCGAATTTCTGGTGATCCCTAGGCAGCGGCGGCGGCGGCAAGGCCGATCCCGCCTGGACAACAGTCCCGACCGGCACACCTGACCCCAAGGTTCGGGTCGGCGCTTCCGCCCCAGGGGCCTCACCCAGGGTCCCCTTTCCTTTCGCAGGAGGAGGATATCTTGGCTTCTTGGGGGAGGAGGAAGGAGGCGCCCCGGGTTTTCGCTTCTGGCCTCTAGGCTTGGAGGAGGAGGGTTCCTCACGATAGGCATCCGCGGCAGCTTGCGCGAAGGGCACGAAAACCCCTGGAGGGCGTGGCGGGTGAAGAGGGAGATCCCGCATGCCTACATATGTACACACGAAAAGTCGAGCGAATGAAATGAAGCAATCAAGGCTAAGAGAATGGGGACGACTTAGAAAGCTTACCCTCACCCTGCGGGATGGGTGGGAGCGAGTTGACGTTCCTCCGGAGGTAGATAAGGTCCATCCTATGCTCTAGGATGAACTGATGCAGTTTGGCCTCGTGCCCCCCTAGAGTCGGGGGCCAGAAGGTCGACTCCTCCTCCCGCACTGGGGCGAGAAGGGTGTTGCCCAAGTTCCCACTAACGAAGATAAAGCGGCGAACCCAATCATGGTTCTTGTTCGGGAGACCCACCTGCTTGAGCGGATTCTAGCCCGAAAAGAAGGATACGACGTGGGAGGAGCGAAATGTGAAGAGCTTGCGAAACACGGGTAGCGAGAATTCTATCCCTTCTTCTCGCAAGTAGCATACATACGCGACCAGCATGGCTATTGAGTTCGGATTGAGCTGGCCGGGCACGACCCCGAAATACTGGAACGTCTGACCGAGTTCCGGCCAGATGGGGAGGCGAAACCCCACTTCGAAGTGCTCCAACGGGATCGTAAGGGCACTCGACGATATGGTGTTAAGGCGGTCGTCTGGACAAGCTTTCGCGCGGAAAACCCCGGCGGAACATAGTCCGCCACAGCGGTTAGGTAGGCTTCCTTAGAGAGGTCGCAGGAGTCGAATTCGTGCTGGACGAATGCGCTGGCACATTTCGCCCTACCATCGGTCTCGCCACCCATCTTGCAAATGCTGAGAAAGTCTGGAGTTACGAAGAAGAGAGAAGCGCAAGCGCGAGCGCAAGGAGAGATAGTGGATGGCGAGGTAATCAATACGGTAGCTGGAGCAGCCCATTTATAGAAAAACTAGGAAACATTTGGGCTTTCGAGGTAGCGGGTGTGCGGATAGTAATCGCGCCTTCCCGGCGCCTCGAAGCACGGGCCGGACCCTCTCGCCCGTTAAAGGGTGAAGGCCCTATGCCTTCCTGCTCGACATCTATGCGATGATACCGAATGTTTTGCAAAATATCATTCGACATGATCAGGCAATCCGCGAGAAATATGAACGAAAGTAAAAGCATTCACAAAGTACTGACTGCAAATTATTACAGGTCCAAATAAGTCCAATACTCCCAGTACTCCGAACGGAAGGGAGACAAATAAAAGAGGCGAGTACTGATTAGACTAATTCTCCGCCCAGTACCATCGACCCTGCCCCCGCGACCCAGCCTCCGGGGGCATTCGCGGACGATAGTAGGCTAACATAGCGGTTATCTCATGAGAAGCCAACTGAAGTTGGTCCCGGGCTCGCGCAGCATGTCTCCCGGGAGACAGCTCTCCACCCTCAACTCCCAGACGCTCCATTCCCACAAGGAGACGCGAGTAGTCCATCCGAAGGGCCTTCAGCTTGCGCGTAGCCTCCATCCGCACACCATCCACCTGGCCGGCAACGTCCTGCTGCATGTAGATAAGCTTCCCCAAGACCTCCGTCAGTCACGCCTTCAGGGTTGCGCCATCCGAAGGGTCACCGAGGAAATCAGAAAGTTCCCCTGGGGAGGGAGGAGGCGAGATCATCCCTTCCTCCCTCTCGTAATAGGACTCCAATGGGGAGGCTCCTCGGTGGCCTGCGAAATTGGAGGCCGGTTAGACCCACTTAAAGCAAGCGACTGTGCTAAAAGGAGGGTGAGGACGCTAACCTGGTACGGTTTCCCTATGGCCGGATGGACGCGGCGAATAAGGGTGAGCATCGAGCAAGCTGGCAGAAGGATGAAGGCGTTTCCCTTTTCCAGGGTGAAAGGGCTTCAGAGAAGGAGTCAGAGCATTCACCTGACCATCGGCGGGGGGGGGGGGGGGGGGGGGGGGGGCTGACCGGGTTCCCTCTCAGGGGAGACCCTTCGCTCATACGCGGGAACAAAGGTGTTCAGTGGAGCAGGAGAACTGAGGGGAACGGAGTCCCATGGAGGAAGAACGGGACTAAGGGCTGCGAAAAAACCGTAGTCAGGAATGAACCATGTGGAGGACGAATCGCGTGGATTCACAACTTACCAGATTGCTGTGGGATCTCGCCCGGAGGAGGTGGAGGAGCCAGATCAAGATTTGGAGGAGGCCTCGTATCTGCGAGAGACGGTACCACGGTACTCTTCGAGACGGCCTCGTGGCCGTCCTCAGATACCGAAACCCCCTGCGAATGGTCAGAACAGTCGCGGGATGAGGGATCTGAGAACTAACTGGAAGATGGGAGGAATCCTCATACCTGCATTCTGAGGTCAGGGGGTGTGTTCGCCGAGGACCTTGAGGTGGACTCGCCGTCCTGACGACTCCGCCGAATCGCCTTGGCTTGTCGCGAGACATAAGGGACACTCGGGTCCCGCTTGGAAGTAAGCCAGTAAGCGAAGCTGGCAGTCTTGGGAGCTGTTTTAGCTTGAGCCGCAGCTAGGCGCTCTATCATCTCCTGCGAGAGGGGTCTTGCAGATGGTTTTTGGAAAGACATTGGAATCGGCGAAAGGTTAGGGAGGAGAAGAAGTTCCAAAAAGAGAAATGCAAGCGTTCCAGGAAAATCTGATGTGAAGAAGTATATATAGAGCGACAGTGGGACCCACGGAATCTTCTTGAACCAGGTCAGCAAGCACTCATCGAATACAAGGTTGGACTGTTCTTTCTGAGCGTAGAAATCGCTCGCAAAGAGCGGGGATTGTGTACAACCTGTATTCACGGAGTGGGTCCCTCAAGCCAGCAGGCGAGACCCAGGTCAGCCAGACCATTCGCCCAGGCTGAGGTAATTGGAGGGACCTCCGGGCGAGTAAGGGCAAACAACAGGCGAGGAGACTGGCGAGTGGCGCCCTCGCAGACCACTCGCCAAGGAGTACGAGCATTCGCCCGGCCGAGCGAGAGTTCGGCGAGTGGTGCCCTCGCGGACCACTCGCCCCCAGAGGCCTTAAGGGGGAAATGGCCTGGATACCCCTGGTGGGCTGCCATTAGCCCTTCGGAACAACGAAGTTAGGCTGTTAGCAGACCAGTTTGGAGTGCGGTTAGTAAAATCAAAAGGCGGATTCATGCTATCTGCAGGCCAGATCAGAGAAATCTATAAATAGACCGTTAAGGGCACCTTGGAGGGGGATCGAGTTTTGAGAGAGTCCTCTCCTCCAGGCAGGTTTTGGTTGGCTACTAGTGCCCTCCAAGGTGCCCGGCTGAGCTTTTGTTTGGGAGGGGAAGCTCTCTAAGATCTTCTGGGTGTGTGGCGGGACCTCCTCGCTACGGCCTTGGGTCTGTTCTAGTTTTCTCATCCACCGTCAGGAGAGTTTTGTGAGAGAGAAGTAAGCGTCGGCTACACCCCCCAGTGGGTCCGAACTCAAGGAGACCGGTTTCCGGTTTCAACACTGTGCACTTTCAATTGGTATCAGAGGGAGGTTGATCTAAAAAGGTTAACTCCTTGATCAAAAAGATCCTACCTCTTATATATATATATTTCTAAAAACTATTTTTCACATGGCACAAATTAAAGATTATGCTTCCACCAGACCACCAATGTGCAATCTTGAAAAGTTTGCACTTTGGAAAACAAGAATTAGGATCTATATGAATTCTATTGATGAAGAATTATTTAATGTTATGTCCTCCCAAGCCTTATAGAAGAGACTCAAGTGGTGAAGTGGCTCAAACACATGTCCCAAGGGCAGAGTGGACAGTTGAAGAAAAGAAGGCAGGAACATGTGATGCAAAAGCTGTGAACATTCTTGTCTCAACCCTCTCAGATGAAATCTTTCAAAGGTTGTTGACAGTGAATCAGCCAAAGAAATCTGGGAGGCTCTTACCAAGATGGCAGAAGGAAGTGCTGATGAAAGGAAAGATAGAAAGGCTCTATTGATCTCCCAATATGAGAACTTTCAAAAGAAGCATGAAGAAAGCATATCTGAGATGTATGATAGATTCAGTCTGATCATCAATCAATTAAGGAGCCTGGATAGAGAGATCTCTCTCACAGAGATCAATGACAAACTATTAATGAGTCTCCCAAGTTCATGGGACTCAAGAATATGGGCAATAAGAGATACAAGAGGACAAAAGGTAATCTCAACAGATGCCCTTTTAGGAAAACTCAAATCCTATGAGCAACTGCTGAAAACCAGAGAAGAGAAGGAAAGAAGAGGAAGCACTCCAACCTCCTCAAATGATAGAAACATTGCTTTGAAAGCAACAGAAGAAGAGACCCCTGTCACTGAAGAAGAATTATTCAGCCTCCTGGCCAGAAGGTTCAAGAAATGGGTCAGGACAGATGCGTCTAGAAGGAAAGAATCAAAACCAAGGTATGATAAAACTCCTACTAAAGAAATTATTTGTTATTCCTGCAGAAAAACTGGACACATTGCACCAGAATGTCCAGAAAATACTGAGAAAAAGAAAGATCTGAAAAAGAAAGATCTCAAGAAAAAGGGGAAGAAGAAAGAAAGAGGCTTCATTGCAGAAGCTTGGAGTGAAACAGATTCTGAGGACATCACCTCATCCAAAAATGACAATGAAGAGTCTAAGCAAGAAGACATATGCTTAATGGCTCTTGAAAGCTCAAAGGAAGAACATGGTGCTAAATCATGGAGTGAGACAGAGTTAGAAGGGAGCATCTCTTCTGAAGATGATAAAGAAAATAGCCCTATTCTCATAGAGGAATCTGAGGATAAGGATGAGGTAAGCATTTTTGATGACATAGATTTTCGGTGTGATGATTTAAAAAATGATTTTAAAGGATTATGCTTAGATCAACTAAAAGCTAAACAAGAAATTAAGAATCTAAAAGAACAAATTAGTGTCATTAAAAACCAGAGAAATATAGAGGATACTTGTTCTAAAAATTATGAGTTAAGGGCTAACATCCGAGAAAAAGAAATAGAGAGGGCTAAAATAGAAAACCAGTTCCTTAAGAATAAAGTATCCCAAGCAAAAGCTTTTGAAGAATCAATAAAAATGAGAAGCCAAACACTTAAAGAAATCACAGAAAAACAAACAATAAGACATAAAAATCTTGGGCTAGGAGCTGATCCCTCAGCTAGTCTAATTCCATCCAACAAACCTGCTTGGATGAGCCCTGTTAAATTCACTAAACGCACTAAATCAATAAACCAAGAAGAAGACTCACAAAATAAGGAAGAAGACTTCCTCAGTAAGATAAACCATTTTGATGAAACATCATACTATACAGATGAAGACTCTCAAACTACTTCTAAGAAGGCAACTAAGCCAAAAGAAACAACTCATAAAGAAATAAAATCAAAAAAAGGGAAAAATAAAATGTGTGAAAACACAATTGCGTCAACTTCATATCGACGCATGAATGATAGTGCGTCGAATTCTATTCGACGCAATCTCTCGGATGCTTCGACCTCAACTCGACGCTTGAATAAAAGTACGTCGACTTCCAATCGACGCAACTTCTTACATGCGACGACTTTAGATCAACACAATCTGGAGAAAGCGCCAAATATAAATCGACGCAACTATCAACATACGTCGAATAGATATCGACGTATAAAAACCCAGAACAACATAATTACAGGACATGTCTATTCTCCAAAAACTTTCCATCTTAACCCCCATTCAGGACCCATTCATCCTGATCATAATTTCTATCCTAATCAAAACTTCTATCCTAACCAACATTTCTATCCTAATCAAAATTTCTATCCTAATCAACACCACTATCCCTCTCTAAACTTAAATTTCCATAATCTAAAGATAGTCAGATGTTATATCTGCAATAAAATTGGCCACATTGCCAAACAATGTTGGCACAGTCAATCTAATTATTTATAAAAATTAGTCCAAGACTGACTTAGAAAACATTAGGAGCAGGAAGAAATAATCTCTCAAGAGAAACCAAGAAGTTTCAGGCAAAATGAAAGTCGCGTAGACTTATTAATCAACGCACCGTCGATAACCGATAATTATAAATAAAATTGACGCATGCGTCGACTTCGATCGATGCATACGTCGATAGGAAACCCTAACATCTTAACTCAGACTGTATCAACGCTTACGTCAAATTCCACTCGACGTAACGTCGACTTCATGAAAAAGAGCGGCAACATTAAAATATTTTTCGATCACATCTACTGTAGTACCGAATAAGCCTCGAATTGTGTCTCGTTTCGACGTTTCACCTGACTTAAATAGACTCTTCAGTTAGAAATCCTCTCGCACTCTGCATCTTTCATCCTTCTTACCTCTCAGTCCAGCCATCTCTTCCTCTCTTTCACTAACCTAAAATGGCTCCCAAAATAAATTCTGGTTTCGACATTGACCTTGAATCCTTCCAGGCCGCCGCCGAAAATTATAAGAGCATCATAGCTCTATTCACTGAAGCTGGCCTAGATAAGCTCATCTCCATAAGATGCAAGCTCCTAGAGACAGAACTCACAGAGCTAATGGCTCATGTTCAGATATCTGAACAAGGAGAAATCACTGGAACAATATATGAGACACCTGTCTCAATCTCTGCTGAACACATTAGGAACACCTTTGATCTTTCATCAGGTACATTCCAATATTATTCTTGTTCAAATCAAATAGGGAAATCAAATTATTTCCTAAAGAGTAACTAAATAGATCTCCTTTATCATTCCCTTATCAGGTGATGAACCTGTGGAACTCACCCCTGATGAAATCAAGAATTTATTAATCACAATGAAGTTCTCCAAAGATAGACCAATCCACCTAAAGAAAATAGACTTCTCTGATGAATACAGACTATTGGCAGACATAGTAGGAAAGATACTACTATGTAAGATCTCTGCCCATGATGTAGTGCCCAGGCAGCAACTAAATCTCATGGGGGCCCTTGTGCTGAAGAAGAAAGTAGACTGGGGCAGCTGCTTACTCAAAATGATAGGCTACAAATATTCTCACAAAGAGAATGCCTACATGAGGATTATGAGTGAAGTCCTCTTCAACTCCTTCCCTGACCTATGCAGGTCAAAAGGAATTCCCATCCCTCCTGGCAAAAGGATGTCCATTGCTCTCTTCTCAAAATGGACCAGGCAAATCCCCAAGCCTGGTGCCATTCCTGAAAGGACTCCATCTTCTCCCAACTCTCCTGCTCATCCATCTTCACCTCCTCCTCCTCCTCATACAGACATCTCTTCTATACCACCATCATCCACACCTTCACAAATACCAACTCAATCACCTGCTCAACCCTCCTCTATTCCTCCACCTCCTCCATCAAATACACCTCATCAAAATGATACAGTCTCCTCTCCACCTTCAACACATACACCTCCACCATTATCTCCTCCTCCTCCATTGTCTCCTCCTCCTCCAACACAACATGAACCATCTCCATCCACTGAAAACCTCATCACCCTGTGTATCCAGTCAGCAGCCCAAAAATTTCAGGACATGCTGGATGGACACTGCTCTCAAATTCACTCCTCCATCATGCACATGCAAACCCAAATAGATGGGGTCAATGCCTCTGTGCAAAGTCTGAAATCCTCTATCTCTTCATCTAGGGTCACCAAGTTTTTCTTAACCTCCTTGGCTAAGAAGGTCAAGAAGGGGGAGAAGTTAGATGAAGAACAGCTCTCCGACCATAAAACTGAGCTACATACTGAAGAGCAGATATCAAATGTACTGATTATAGCAAGAGAAGCTGCACAACAAGTGGATCTATTGCAAGGGGAGGCAAGTAGAGTAGAGAATGAAGCTGAAGAGGAAGCTGAAGCTCAGGGGGAGCGAGATGCTGTTATACATGAAACTGGAGATGAGAAAGAAACTGAAGAAGAAGTAGAAGGCTCAAAGAAAGTTCCATCCCAAGGGGAGCAACCTGCTGTGACTCAGGGGGAGCTGAGTGAACTACCTGCTATTGAGAAGGAGCAACCCATCTCTCCAAAAATAGTAGTATTCACTAGGAAAAGAAAAACTCCTCCTACCCCTCCTGAATGATGTCTTGAACAATATTGATACAATCTATATTTTTTATCTTTCCATGCTTAAATACTTATTATGAAGTCTGTTTATATGATTTCTCCCTTCTTCTGACTACTTAACATATTTCTTCTCTATAAATGCTTTGCTGTGTTGATTAAAAGCTGATACAATTTCTCTCTAAATAGGGTTAAGACAAAAAGGGAGAGATTGTTGGGGAAATGATTTATCTTAACCCCTAGAATTGAGTAGAATATAAATTCTAAGAATGAAAAATTAGGCTAAGTAAATATGCGTCGAATAGTATTCGACGCAACGTCGAAATGTAGTCGACGTTTCTCCCAGAATGAGTCAAAGTAACTCTAAGAAGAATTCGACGTAATCTTTGTCGACGTAACTCTGACTTCTAGTCGACGCATTTAATAAAGTCGACACACCTTAGTCGACGCACCTTCCTTATTCTTCTCTCAACGTCCAACCATGATGAAATCGACGCTTACGTCGAATAGTAATCGACGCACGTCGATTTCTATGTCAAATTCAAAATTCACGCCAGATCTCTTTCCTTCTTTCTGAAGATCTGAATTTTATGGAATGATTTTATTCTTTTATAGCCGTTCTGAATCTGTCTTTCCTTCTAATTGATTCTTGGCTAATTTGATTAATGTTTATTTGGATATTATTTGAAATCAGAATAAACTCTTTCCTTCTACAGATAAAATTAGTATGGAAATTTTTCTCTCTTACTAATTCTCTGATTGCTTATTGATTATTCTCCTTTAGCAATATCTTTTTAAACAGAGCTATAAATAAGAAGGAAGTCGACAGAGAATTAGAACAAGTGATCCACCATATACATTTGAAAAAGAGGAAGAGCTCCCAAGTGAAAAGAGAGAAAAGCTGAGAAAAGAGATAGTGTGCTGCAGCAAAGAAAAAGCCTTCATCTTCTCCTCCTTCTGAAGCCATTCTGCTGCAAATTCTGAAAGCTCTCACAAAAGAGAGAAAAGCTTACAATCTCCTTCTCACTATAGAAGAGAGATTACATTCACTATTCTTGTGCTTCTAATCTTCTTGTTAGGAAGAAGACTCTTTCTTATTTAAATTACTTCTTCTACTTCTTCTTCTTATCTTCATTTCATTTTCAAACAGTGTAAAAGAGTTTTTAGAATCTCTCTTAAAAAAATTCAGTTGTACTGGTTCTAAGAGTCTCCTTGTCAAAAGACTCAGGCTGGTTCTAAGAGTCTCCTTATCAAAAGACTCAGTGCAAGATAGTGAATTCCTACCAAGGGGGTAGAAGAGTGGACTACCCAAAGTTTGGGGAACCACTATATTTCTGTGTTGTGCTGTGATTTTCTTCTTGCTATTTTCCTTCTTTACTTGCTTAATTCTTGTTGGTGTGTGGGAAGCTTAAATTTGTGATTATTACACATATATATATATTTGCACAAAGTATTTTTAAATCTCTATTCACCCCCCTCTAGAGAATTCTAGTGAGGATAACTGTGCACTTACATATATATATATATATACAAGCAGTTATGAACGAGGGACCATATGTAGGGGCGTAGACACTCAGTGGGTGCGGCGACACTCAGCGGGGGTGGAGACACTCAACAGGGGAGGCGACACTCAGTGGGGGAGGTGACACTTAGCTGGGGCGGCAACACTCGGTGGGTGCGTCCACACTCGATGGGTGTGGTAACACTCAGCGGGTGTGACAACACTAGGCGGGTAGCAAAACTCGATGGGGTCCGCAATACTCAGCGGGGGAGGCAACACTAAGCGAGGGTAGCGACACTCGGTGGGAAAATAACCCAACATTTATTTTAAAACCATTGAGCAAAATGTATTAAATGAATAAGGGTACAAAAAGTGAAAATTAGATCCTCCAACATGGTTTATATTCGTGATCCCTGATGAGCAAAACTATGCTTGCAAATGATAACGGCAAGTGTACCGTATCGAATGTAGTATAGGCTATAAAAACCATGGTCATATGAAAATCCGGGCGTGTTGATTATTTTTACTCAAGACAATCTCTATTGTTATATCGAATAAAACTTTTGATTCGGTTGCAATAAGAAAAGGAACTCGACTAAAAGATTATAGCTAATAAAAAAGAGAGAAGGACAACTAGAAGAAGGGATGAATAAAAACAACAAATTTTATTAATTCATGAAAAAGAGATTACAACTATTGGAAGAGGACTTACAAATGCAAAAAAAAGTAAAGCTAGTTTACTCAAACAAAGAAGGAATAACGCAGAAAATGGAGGCCTGGACTCCAAAACAAGGTATCAAATAATCTGGAGGAGCTGCCCTTTTATAGCTGAAAAATTCTGGTTACACGCCCTCGGTCACGCCCATGACCAAGGGCGTGTAAGGCGCGCGGTCATCTGGTTGCGAAAAGGACACAATCTGGCATTAATGAAGGCGATTCGGGCGCGTCATGCCCTAGGTCACGCCTGTGACCTAGGGCGTGTAATCTTCAAACGTGCTGCTGGCGGGAATCTTCGGCGGGAAGGAGCGGGAAGTGGCGCGGGATGAGTCACGCCCGTGACATGTTGTCACGCCCTTGGTCACGCCCGTGACCGAGGGCGTGTAATTTTAATTGACGTGGCAGCGTGCTCCGGATGCTTGTGGCGGGTCGTGGCCGTGACATTGGGTCACGCCCGTGACCTGGAGCGTGTACTTGGCGAACTTTTCACGGAACATCCCCGGAGTGGCAGAAACATGTCTGGAACACCGCGCAGGTTACACGCCCATGGTCACGCCCGTGACCTGGGGCGTGTAAATGAAATTTCTGCTCCAAATGTCCAGAAAGCCTGTAAACATGAAATAAACACAAGTTAGCTTTTGAAATTAAAATATGAAAGATTTATATGATATAATTTAGATAAAAGACATAATTTAATATTAAAATAAAAATAAAACTATACTAAAAGATGAGTAAATAAATTACTCATCAAACACCCCCATACTTACTCGTTTGCTAGTCCCAAGCAAACAACTTTTCATAGGAGTGGAAAAATTTAAATACTAGAAAAGAAATTTGAACTCAAGGAATAAAAATGCGAAGTCTTACGCCTACGTGTAGAGATCCTAGTTGAAAGATCTATTCAGCATAATGATTAGCTTATAATTTTCAGTAGTGCGAATTAACAAATTGCTTTTACTTTTAAATTGAAGGTTCGGCAAATTCTAGAATGTTATTCAGGGAGCGGGTAGCGTGTTTTCTAAGATCAATATTACCCAAAATTGAGTTTCGGGATAGCCTCCAAAGAAATCCATCAATGACGATGGCCATAGGCTTGCCCGGTCGCACTCTCTCCACTACACAAGTATAATGTTATAGCTTAAAGATCAAAAGGGCTTTCATTAGGAGTGAAACTTGGCTTAGGTATATGATTTGGATTTGGAAATCAAAAGATAGAATATGACGGCTAAGGATCACACTAAACCAAGGTGAGAGTTACCCAAAATTGTCCAAAATTCAAACCTTGCGTAAGAGTTGTTATGAAGCAAAACTCTCAAAAAAAATAAACAAGAGGCCATAAATACTTTTTTTATATATATATATATATTTTTCACAATTGGCCAATAAATGTTTTTCATATATATTTTTTATATCCCCTTTTTTTCATAATAGCTCCGAATAAGAAGTTGTAATTTCCTTATTTTCACAATTGAACCCATTGTAGAATTTTAATAAATCTCAAATATTTAGTGTGATCATGGGCTGGATGTTTTGGCTTTGGTGAAAATGAAAGGTGGAGGTAGCAAGGGAAATAAGGTAAGGCCCAAAGTGTTTAAGCAATGAAAATTTTAAAAAGGTGGGCAAACAGGCACAAACGATCAAAAGGTGGCATAAATCACTTCTAAAAACTATGACAAACCTATGTAAATGCTTCGAGAATCGCTAGAGGCAAGTTTTAGACATCGAGAAAGGACACCCTTCTGTTCAAAAATGTGTTATATTTCTCTAGTAAGCTTCTACATACTCACTTGAATTTATTCGCAGATTCTACCGGTTTCAAGGTAAAAGTAAAACAAGAATTGTTTTTTCGCAGTTAGAAAAATATAAATCTAATTTTATGCTGAATAGTTAATTTGACATAGAATTTGTTGGATCAGTCGGCGCCCTTAGAGGGGGGGGGGGGGGGGTGATTAAGGGTTTTCAAAAATTTAAGATTATATTTAGAAAACTTTGAATTATTACAAGATTAAAGTAATATTTTTGAATAGCGATCTAAATTGATTTATGATGAAAAGGAGGATAATAAACGATTTAGATGAATGAAGAACAAAATCAATTTTATTACAAAAATAGAGACATGATTACTATTAATAAGATTGATTACAAAAATGGATTTCTATGACGCTAGAAATTGAGGCGAATAATTATAGTTCTTTTTGTTTTCTATACCGACTCGTATCCCCACGAACCGGTTGGCTTTAGCCGATCTCTCCCCAGATACGGCCTCAAGCCGCTCTAGCCAATCTATCCCCAGAAAGGCCTCGAGCACCCCCTAGATCTACACCCTAGACCTAGTCGCCAACACAAGGCGAATTACCCCCTAAGTCTACCCCAGACCTAGTCGCCAACACGAGGCGAATTAACGAACCGTTTACAAGGAAAAAGAGAACTAAACTGAAATTACAACAATAATAAAAACTCACTCTAAGAACTTCTGAAGTAGGAGATGTTGGACCGCTGTAGTATAAGCGTTGTTGAGGTGGTCGCCTGTCGGATGAAGCGTGAAGAAGTCCTCCTTCAGAAATTCCTTCTCTAAGCTTTTGGTGGGAGTATCTCTCTGATCTCTCCTCTCTCTGATGTGGCACGAAGCTCTGGAGTTTGGGATTGTCCAAGGATGAAGAATTCAGAGCCAAAGCATTCATTTTATAGCCTCAGCGCTACCGCCGACGCTAGCGCTACCGCCAGCGCTAGCCCGGATTAAGAAACAATTTGCGCGGGAGGATCTCCTATCCGCGGCAACCTGGGTTCTATGCCTCATGTGCGCCACGATACCACCGGCGTTATCTGCTACCGCCTGGCGTTAGCCCTTTCAAAAATCGATGCCGGAAACGCGCTAATCAACGCTATCGCCGGGCGCTATCGCTACCGCCGGCGATAGTGAGCTTGTTCGAATTTTGACCTCAATTTTAGGGGCAGTCAACATGTGTACTCCTTGAGTCATGTGGACCTAGTAAACCTACACACTTGAACACACAAGATCAAATACACATAGGATTTGTTATTCTCAAACCTAGGAGATGCGGAAGACCATGTTCCAACAAACTCCCCCTTTTGATAATAACAAATCCATTAATGATAAAACAAAGCATTAATAGATAATCATGATGAAACTATACTTGTGTGTGTGTGAGAGTGATGACTTAGGATAATACTCGATTCTAGCATTTAGAATTGCTCCCCCTAAATACATGCTCCCCCTATGTGAATGCTCCCCTAATATATATGCTATCAACTTAATCAATCATGTTGGGTTTTTATTTTGATAGCGGATTATATTTATCATGTTAGTTCTCCCCCTTTTGCATTTTATCATGTTAGTTCTCCCCCTTTGTTATTAGCAAAAGTGGGTAGGGAAACAAAGCATTAAAAATGTGTAAATAAAAGAGAAGGCATGATCGAGCTTTTTAAGTAAATGATAAGGAGTTTTAGATTTGTTTTTCATTTAAATAGATCAGAATTATGACTTATTTTATCCCTTTTGTTTGTAGTTATCCCCCTTTTATAAATCAGAGTTTTAGCAAAAAAAAATAATGATTTCCCCTTTAAATAAGAGTTTTAAGCATAAAACAAATAGTGATTTACAAGTAATCAATCTACCCAGACAATACGTCTACACCCTAGCCCCGTACTAAGTGACGGATGGGCATGAGGAGCTGCACACATGCCGTAGGTTGGGGTGTTAGTCTCATATGCAAACACTAGACAAAACTTAACCTAGCACTCTTTCCCCCCAGTGCCTCGCAAGGCCCCACTGGAACCCTCCCCGGTTAAGGACAAGACATGACTAGATAAGGTTATCTAATGTCTACAACCCTATGCCCCCGCTATGGTGAGAAATAAAGTCAAGGATAATAATTATTAGAAATATTAAGCATTTAAATCTAATGGGAAATTTTATATGGGTTTATATTTTTATTTGAAAATTAAAATACTCTTAGCAATATTGAAATTCATGAATGAATTAGAGTTTGAGCATTGCGGAAGATTTCGAAAAAGAAACATCATAATATTAAATAAGAGTTTAAGTTCAAAAAAGGAGATGTTTTTGAGTTTCAAAATAAACTTTATAAAGATAAGAGTTGAAGCATTTTCGAATAACGAAACAACATCCTTATAGCAATTCGAGAAGAAAATACTTGTGCAATTTTAATCCATTGTACTAATACAAAACATACACAAGCATTCTTAAGTTAAACCATATGTAGACAATGCCAAAAAGTGAGTGAATATCTATCATTATCAAACATAAAACATTTCTCATACTTAGAGGCATGCTAAGCTTGATCCTACACAACCTTTAACATATAATTGATGCACATTTTCATAGATGTATCAAAGCATGGTGAAAACAATGTTCAAAGTAGTTTGAAAAGATAAATTGTAACATTATAGAAGTTCTAAATAATATATTACATCATGTTTGATTTTTACAATAAAGTCCATACAGTATTTTTGATATTTTTGAAAAATAATCTTTATTTAAAGTTTGAACTTATAAAATTGATCTTGGACTTCCCGAGGACTACCTTGTGAGAGGTTAGCCCGGTACTAGGTGATATGATGGGATGATAGCCCAAATCACCCTTTCGCAAGATACATAGAAAAGTTAAGTTCGGAAGAATAATTTTGATACTTGTTTTTATTTTGTTTTATATTTTTGTAGTTGATTTTTACAAATAAAAGCATATTTTTGTAATTTTTGCTTTTGTAATTTTTATGTTTGATTTTTGCATAAAAATGAACTTTAAATAAACAACACAAGCAAACAAAAATTTTGTAATTTGATATTTTTTTTTGTAGTTTTGTATTTGATTTTTGAAAGATAAACTTTAACCATAAGACAAAAATAAAAGGCAAAACATAAATTTTTGTAATTTGGATTTTATATTTTTGTATTTTGATTTTTCAAAAATAAACTACAATCAGATGTGCAAAAATGAATAGTACACATAGATTAATATATTTTTAAGAATTTTTCAAAATTTTAAAATTACAGAAAACTGGACCTCGACGCTAGCGCCGGCGCTAGCGATAGCGCGGGAAACAGTAAGTGATTTTTTAGGGTTTTGAAAATTTTGATGCTAAGAATCTAATAACGGGATTTAATTTGAAATATCTTATAGCAAATTTAGAGTTTGATTTAAATGGATAATATAAGATATTTAGAAGTAATGAATATAAGAATAAAAGATGGGTCATCACAATAAAATATGATTTGGAATTTTGATCAATTTGATTTTATAAACATATTGATCTTGTAAGAGATAGGATCATATTTTCAAAATTGTATAGGATGACCATGGCATGATAGTTCAAAAGAAACAAGAAAAATAAGAACAATGAAAGCATATCATGAAGTAGAACTTTGTATATTTCATTTTGAAAGGATTCTACTTCATGCAATTGATGATACCTAATGAATAAGAGATTTAGGTATCCAAAGAGGACCGGGAGTGACGGTTCCTCTGGGTACCCAAATGCATCGTGTTTGTTTTTGGGGAGATATGTTTGAACGGGCCCTTTCGTTTGACATTAATGTGTCATTCTTAAGTATGGGTTTCCATTCGTACCATGAACAAATGTAATTTTTGTTTTTCAAATTTCCATAATCATTACTCTTGAATTTATTATATAATGGAAATTTGTTTTCATTTGAATTTAAGTTGGGAAAAGAATGTGATGAATGGATCCTTGCATTTAAGTTTTCATTTTTGCTTTTTGGTCTCCATTCAAGACTTGGTTTAATATTGTTCTTATTTATCAAATTTCCATGATGATTTTCTTTCCTTTGAAGATTATAATTGAAATTATCATTTATAGGAAATTTGTGTAATTTCAAGTTTAAGTTGGGAGAAACATGATTTTGTAAATAATGATGATTTGGTTTTTGATATGAAAAAACATTTTGTTTCTTATTCCCATTATTAGGTTTAGTTTAGATATTTGTATTCAACTTGCTTTTAGATATTGCTTGATATTCTAAATTTGTATGTTTTGAATTTGTATTTATAATTTTCATAAGCAAGTTGATTTTTGATTTTAATTCATCATTCTTTATCTTTAGATTATGCCTAGCTTTATTATAAGCTGTTGTGCTATTTTTAAGAGTGGAGACAATAGAGTCAATATGATTTTGATACTCATTTCTAAACTCATCAAATATTTCATCCATCTCTTTAATTTCAATTTTATAGTCGTTGCACCTAGCACAATCATTTATCAAAGATGATTTTTCTAAACATAATTTTTCATTTTGTTCTTTTATAAAAGTAATTTCTTTTTCAAGTTCCTTAAGTTTTTCCTTAAAATTATTACAATCAAAATAAGATTTTGTATTTTCAATTGAAGTGACATGAGTAAAGCTAGATAAATCAGATTTTGATACTTTAACTTTTGCTTTTAAATTTTTATTTTCTAAGCGCAATTTGCAATTTGCATTTTTTAATTTCTTAATTTTGCGCTTTGTAATTTGTAGCAATTGTAATGAAGAAATAAAGTTGCAAACGATATGATGATTTGATTTCCTTACAGTGCTTTCGGGAGAGGCATGACTTGACCATATCGTTTCATTGACATTCTTTTGGCACTCCTCTTCCAAAGATATTATTTCTTCTTCTCTTTCACATGGTGTGCACTTCATGGATCCGTCATGAGAGGGGCATTCTTGAAGACTTGTGCAAGCTTGCATACTCTCCGGTTCTTGCGATTGTTCTATACCTGTAGATGGAGAATCATACATTTCTTCAAGAAAATGCCATACTTTATAAGCACTTGAAAAGCAATATATTAATTTGAAAATTTCATTAGATAGACCGCAAAATAAATAATGTTTAGCTTTTGCATTTAATTGAAGTTCTTTTTTATTTGATTCGTTTGCAGGTCTTGCTATTGCTAAATTCCAAACTTCGATGTCTAAAGTTTTAATAAATTTTTCAATTAAGATTTTCCATCCTTTATAATTTGTCCCTTCAAATAAAGGTGGTGCAAGTGATTTTTCCTCTTCACAAAAATCTCCCCCACTGGTAGAAGCGAGATCATGAGACGCCATTATTCCCGGTTGTTAAGCCGATTTGGAATAACCTGGCTCTGATACCACTTGTTGGATCGGTCGGCACCCTTAGAGGGGGGGGGGTGAATAAGGGTTTTCAAAAATTTAAGATTATATTTAGAAAACTTTGAATTATTACAAGATTAAAGTAATATTTTTGAATAGCGATCTAAATTGATTTATGATGAAAAGGAGGATAATAAACAATTTAGATGAATGAAGAACAAAATCAATTTTATTACAAAAATAGAGACATGATTACTATTAATAAGATTGATTACAAAAATGGATTTCTATGACGCTAGAAATTGAGGCGAATAATTATAGTTCTTTTTGTTTTCTATACCGACTCGTATCCCCACGAACCGGTTGGCTTTAGCCGATCTCTCCCCAGATACGGCCTCAAGCCGCTCTAGCCAATCTATCCCCAGAAAGGCCTCGAGCACCCCCTAGATCTACACCCTAGACCTAGTCGCCAACACAAGGCGAATTACCCCCTAAGTCTACCCCAGACCTAGTCGCCAACACGAGGCGAATTAACGAACCGTTTACAAGGAAAAAGAGAACTAAACTGAAATTACAACAATAATAAAAACTCCCTCTAAGAACTTCTGAAGTAGGAGACGTTGGACCGCTGTAGTATAAGCGTTGTTGAGGTGGTCGCCTGTCGGATGAAGCGTGAAGAAGTCCTCCTTCAGAAATTCCTTCTCTAAGCTTTTGGTGGGAGTATCTCTCTGATCTCTCCTCTCTCTGATGTGGCACGAAGCTCTGGAGTTTGGGATTGTCCAAGGATGAAGAATTCGGAGCCAAAGCATTCATTTTATAGCCTCAGCGCTACCGCCGGCGCTAGCCCGGATTAAGAAACAATTTGCGCGGGAGGATCTCCTATCCGCGGCAACCTGGCATCTATGCCTCATGTGCGTCACGATACCGCCAGCGCTATCTGCTACCGCCTGGCGTTAGCCCTTTCTAAAAACGATGCCGGAAACGCGCTAATCAACGCTATCGCCGGGCGCTATCGCTACCGCCGGCGATAGTGAGCTTGTTTGAATTTTGACCTCAATTTTGGGGGCAGTCAACATGTGTACTCCTTGAGTCATGTGGACCTAGTAAACCTATACACTTAAACACACAAGATCAAATACACATAGGATTTGTTATTCTTAAACCTAGGAGATGCGGAAGACCATGTTCCAACAGAATTCTACAAACGCGTGCGTTTGACTAGGAACACTGCATGAGTCAACAATTTTATTCCAAAATTCAAAATCTAATGAAGTATAAAAATTCTCTACTACACTAAACAAAAGCAAATCTACTAAGGATTTTGCAAATGAGTAAGTATAAAAATTCATCATAAATCTAATACTTTTTTTTTCTTAGACTTCCCAAGATCTACCCGGTGAAGGGTTTGCAAGGTACTAGAGGCTATGATGGGAATTCAAGCCCAAAACGTCTTTTCCAAGAAATTTTATTTAGATAGAAAATATATAAATATTTTTTTTTCAAATAAATAGAAATTCAAAGAAGGCAATGCTACACCCCCATACTTAGAATTAAACATTGTCCCTAATGTTTAAAACTAGGTAAGAAGATAAAAAAACAGGAATTACACTTTTTATTTTTATTTTTATTTTAGAAAATGAAATAAATTGAACAACAAAAAGAAAAATAAAGAAGTGACCAAAGTTTGACGAGGGCTTCCCTGACCGTTGGCACCGATCACAATTACTCACAAAATTATGAGCATCTTTGAATAAGGTGGGCCAATAGAAGCCCGCCTCTAGCGCCTTTCTTGCGGTTCGGTTTGCTTGGTAGTGTCCGCCGACTGGTCCTTCGTGGCAGTGCCGCAATATTTGGACGCCTTCCTCGCCCGAATTGCACCTTCTTACCACTTGGTCTGCACAGACACGAAATAAAAAGGGGTCCTCCCAAAAATAAATTTTCAAATCTGAAAAGAATTTCTTCTTTTGCTGACTCGAAAATTTTTTTGGTAGGACCCGGGCCACTAAATAGTTGGCCAAATCCGCATACCAAGGGGTGGAAGAAGTCATTACCTTTTCGATGGCGAGGAGGCGCTCTTCAGGGAATTTATCATCTATCTCGGCCTCCACTAGTGCTCCTGCTGCCTGGTTCTCCAGTCTTGAGAGGTGGTCGGCCGCCAAATTCTCGGCTCCTTTCTTGTCTCGGATCTCCAAATCGAATTCTTGCAAGAGTAGGATCCATCTCAATAGTCGGGGCTTGGCATTCCCTTTATCTAGCAAGTACCGGAGTGCGGAGTGATCTGTAAAAACAATAATTTTTGATAGCGTTATGTACGAACGAAATTTATCAAAAGCAAAAACGATCGCTAGAAGTTCTTTTTCCGTCGTAGTGTAATTAGCTTGGGCGGATGTAAGCGTTTTGCTTGCGTAATAAATTGGGTGAAAGTATTTATTCACCCTTTGGCCCAAGACTGCACCTACGGCAAAATCGCTTGCATCGCACATGATTTCGAACGGAAGAGACCAATCTGGTGAAATTAAAATAGGCGATTTGATAAGTTCGTTTTTAATTTTTATGAACGCCTTAGAACATTCTTCATCAAAGGTAAACGTGGTTTCTTTTTCTAAAAGATGCGTTAACGGTTTTGTAATTTTTGAAAAATCTTTAATAAACCGTCTATAGAAACCCGCATGTCCTAAAAAACTCCTAATAGATTTAATATTAGTAGGCGGAGGGAGTTTTTCTATAACTTCGATCTTGGCCCTATCGACCTCGATCCCTTTACAAGAAACCTTATGTCCGAGGACTAATCCCTCTCGGACCATAAAATGGCACTTCTCCCAGTTGAGTGCCAGATTCGTGTCTTCGCAGCGTTGAAGAACACGATCAAGATTTTTTAGACAATTTTTAAAGGAATATCCATAGACTGAAAAATCGTCCATGAAAACTTCCATGACGTCCTCAACTAATTCATTAAAAATTGCCAGCATACATCTTTGAAATGTAGCTGGCGCGTTGCAAAGCCCAAATGGCATTCTTCGATATGCGAAGGTGCCGAACGGACAGGTGAAGGTGGTTTTCTCTTGGTCTTCGGGTGCAATTGGGATTTGGAAATATCCCGAAAGACCATCAAGAAAACAATAGTGCGAGTGACCGTATAAACGTTCTAAAATTTGGTCAATGAAGGGCAACGGAAAATGATCCTTGCGGGTAGCATCATTTAATTTCCTATAATCGATGCATACCCACCAACCCGTAACAGTACAGGTTGGGATTAACTCGTTATTTTCATTTTCTACTACTGTGATTCCGCCCTTCTTAGGCACGACTTGCACCGGGCTAACCCAAGTGCTATCAGAAATTGGGTAAATAATCCCTGCGTCTAATAATTTTATAATTTCGGCCTTAACGACATCCTTCATATTAGGATTTAAGCGTCGTTGAGGCTGAATAGTGGCGCGAGAATTATTTTCAAGATTTATTTTATGCGTGCAGAATGAGGGATTTATACCTTTTATATCAGAAATTTGCCACGCAATAGCGTGACGGTGGTTATTTAAAATTTTAAGTAATTCGGAAATTTCCGAATCGTTAAGCGCAGAAGAAATAATTACGGGTAATTTTGAATTTCCTTCTAAAAATACATATTTTAGATGATCCGATAATTGTTTTAGTTCTAAACTCGGTGGCTCCTCGTAAGATGTTTTTATTTTAGAAATATTTGATTTTACTTCTTCAAATTTAGGTGGCCGAGTTATTTCTTCTAAACAAAATAAATTTGCAATTTCTGGATTTTCAGAAAATGACGAAATTATTTCAGAAAACGATGTTATTTCTTCTTCAAAATTTGTATCTAAGATAAAGCAAGAGTCGTCGTTCGGAAGCGCATTTCTCATTGATTGATTTATATTAAAAGTAACTTCTTCCTCCCCTACTCGTAGGAGAAGGTTTCCATTACTTACGTCAATTATGGCCCGAGCGGTGGCTAGGAAGGGCCGGCCGAGTATGAGTGGTACTTCGGCGTCCTCTTCGATATCGAGGATGACAAAGTCTACTGGGAAGATAAACTTGTCCACCTTCACTAGCACATCATCGATGGTCCCGATCTGATACTTTACGGACCGATCCGCTAGTTGGATGCTTATGTTGGTTGGGCTTGGGGTGCCTAAACCAAGCTTCTTAAATAAAGAGAACGACATAAGATTTATGCTCGCCCCTAGATCGGCCAAGGCGTGTTTAATTAAATAATTGCCGAACAAACACGGGATGGAAAACCGCCCCGGATCATTTAATTTTTCCGGCAATTTATTTAGAACAACCGCCGAACATTCTGCGTTAAGAGAAACACGCGAAATATCTTCAAGTTTCTTTTTATTTGATAATAAATCCTTGAGATATTTTGCGTATTTAGGCATTTGGAAGGGCGCCTCGCAAAATGGTACATTGATTTGAATTTGTTTTAAAATATTTATAAATTTTTTATACTGCTCCTCGTTGCGCTCATTTTGAAATTTTGAAGGATACAGAATTGAAGGCGTTTGGATAATGCGCGGAGCTAAATCGGAAGAATTTAAAAATGGGGGTGGAGTTGAAACGTTTACCTCAGGCTCGGCCAAATTTGAACTTTTTACCTCCTTTCCGCTGCGGAGGGTAATTGCGTTGGCGCTCTCCCTTGGATTAGGCTCAGTATTGCCCGGCAGAGCTCCATGCTGGCGTTCGGAGAACATCTTGGCGAGCTGTCCAATTTGATTTTCTAAGCTTTTTATAGATCCGGAAAGGTTCCGGATATTGGCATCAGTAGAGGCGGTATATTTGGTGAAGGCCTCTTCAAGTGAAGAGGTCTTTGGTGGTTGTGGTGGAGCGAATCCAGGAGGATTTGCTAGTGGTGGGCGCTGAGCATTATTAGGGTTGCTCCAAGAAAAATTAGGATGATTCCTTAAACCCGGATTATAACTATTATTAAACGGAAGATTATTATTCGGGTTGTAAGGAGGGCGATAAGAGTTCCCCATATAATCAACTTGCTCGTGAATGAAATTATTGTTCAAATTATTGAAATTATTATAATTATTGGACCCATTTGTGGCGGAGGGAGCAGTCATCTCCGTCACAAAATGTTTTGTGAGCATTTCTACTTGTTGCACTAAGTTAGGGATGACCTCGACTTCAAAAAGTCCGGTCGGCTTATTAGGGCGCGACCGTGGGGCATTCCACTGATAGGCATTCATGGCCATCTCCTCAAAAAGCTCTTGAGCAGCTTCGGGGGTTTTATTATTAAGGGTCCCCCCCGCGGCCGCATCAATCATTTGCCTCGTTTGGAGATTCAAACCATTGTAGAAAGTCTGAATTTGTTGCCACAAAGGAAGGGCATGATGAGGACATCTCCGCAATAATTCCTTGAAGCGCTCCCATGTGTCGTAGAGAGACTCCAATTCGATTTGCATGAACGAGAGAATGTCCGTACGTAATTTAGCGGATTTTGCCGGAGGAAAATATTTCGTTAAAAATTTCTCCGTCATTTCGACCCATATAGTGATTGAGCCACTAGGAAGAGTGGCCAACCACTGCTTGGCCTTATTCCGCAAAGAAAAAGGAAATAAACGCAAACGAATGGCGTCATCGGTGACGCCATTAATTTTAAATGTATCGCAAATTTCCAAAAAATTAAACAAATGCAGATTAGGATCTTCATCCGGTAACCCGTCAAAAATGACGGATTGCTGGACATACTAAATGATACTCATTTTAATTTCAAAATTATTATTTGCCACAGTCGGGCGAATAATGCTGGATTGTGTACCCTCCCAACTCAGTCTCGCATAATAGAACATGGTCTGTAGCAGAGCCTCATTATGGATGGGATCACCCATTATTTCCTCGTTTGTTTCTCCGACCGATTCTTCGCGAATTATAGGGAGATCACTAAATCGGAGACGCCGCCGCAAGGTGCGCTCGATTTCCGGATCAAAACTAAATTCAAAATTAGCTGAAGAGTTGTGTCGGGTCATAAACCAAGAAGAAAAGATAAGAGAGAAAGAGGTGAGAGAGAAGAACAAAGCAAAAAATTAGATAAATATATTTTATATATATATTTTTTTATTAGGTGATTTAAAATTAGTCCTGGACTTCCCAAGATCTACCCGGTGAAGGGCTTGCAAGGTACTAGAGGCTATGATGAGAATTCAAGCCCAAAGCATCCTTTCCAGGAATTTAGTTACACCTTGAATGATAGAGAAAAGAAAAAAAATAAGAGAAGAAAGGAAGCGATAAAGCCAATAGATATTCTCTTTCGAAATATCAACTCAGATCCCCGACAACGACGCCAAAAACTTGATGAGCAAAACTATGCTTGCAAACGATAACGGCAAGTGTACCGTATCGAATGTAGTATAGGCTATAAAAACCAAGGTCGTATGAAAATCTGGGCGTGTTGATTATTTTTACTCAAGGCAATCTCTATTGTTCTATCGAATAAAACTTTTGATTCGGTTGCAATAAGAAAAGGAACTCGACTAAAAGATTATAGCTAATAAAAAAGAGAGAAGGACAACTAGAAGAAGGGATGAATAAAAACAACAAATTTTATTAATTCATGAAAAAGAGATTACAACTATTGGAAGAGGACTTACAAATGCAAAAAAAAGTAAAGCTAGATTACTCAAACAAAGGAGGAATAACGCAGAAAATGGAGGCTTGGACTCCAAAACAAGGTATCAAATAATCTGGAGGAGCTGCCCTTTTATAGCTGAAAAATTCTGGTTACACGTCCTCGGTCACGCCCGTGACCAAGGGCGTGTAAGGCGCGCGGTCATCTGGTTGCGGAAAGGACACAATCTGGCATTAATGCAGGCGATTCGGGCGCGTCACGCCCTAGGTCACGCCCGTGACCTAGGGCGTGTAATCTTCAAACGTGCTGCTGGCGGGAATCTTCAGCGGGAAGGAGCGGGAAGTGGCGCGGGACGAGTCACGCCCGTGACATGTTGTCACGCCCGTGACCGAGGGCGTGTAATTTTAATTGACGTGGCAGCGTGCTCCGGATGCTTGTGGCGGGTCGTGGTCGTGACATTGGGTCACGCCCTTGGTCACGCCCGTGACCTGGGGCGTGTACTTGGCGAACTTTTCACGGAACATCCTCGGAGTGGCAGAAATAGGTCTGGAACACCGCGCAGGTTACACGCCCATGGTCACGCCCGTGACCTGGGGCGTGTAAATGAAATTTCTGCTCCAAATGTCCAGAAAACCTGTAAACATGAAATAAACATAAGTTAGCTTTTGAAATTAAAATATGAAAGATTTATATGATATAATTTAGATAAAAGACATAATTTAATATTAAAATAAAAATAAAACTATACTAAAAGATGAGTAAATAAATTACTCATCAATCCCAATCATTGCACTACACATGATTCACAACATATCAAAGTATGAATAATGTAAAAACTTAAAAGAACAAATCACCGAGATATTGTAAAGGAAATATAAAAGCTTCTTTATATAACTTCTATACCAATCTATATGATGTGCAGTTTCAAATGATGTCAAAAGCTTCTTACAATGGGAAGCATAGAATCAACATTCGGAAGATATTAGAAAGCCTATTAGATAAGTTGAGTTCTATCTTAGAACAGAAAAACTTATTTATCTTAAGTAAATTTTGTAGATTTGTTCATTCAGTTGTATCTAACATTCCTAGAGTATTTATAAAATACTTATGTTTTACCTCATCTAGAGGTTTAGTGAAGATATCAGCTCTTTTCTTTTCAGTGAGGATAAATTCTAAAGTAATTTTCCCTTTCTCCACATTATCTCTAGTAAAGTCATGTCTGTCATATCTCAATATGCTTTATCCTACTATAAAGTACATGATTAGAGGTAATTGAGATAGCACTTGAGCTGTCATAGTAGATTATTGACATAGTGAAAGAATATTCATAATCTAACAATTGATTTTGCATCTATAGGACTTGTGAATAGTAACTCCTAGTTGAGATATATATTCATCCTCAATTGTACATATAGATACTGTTGGATTTGTAGGCTCCCTTAGAAAGGGGTGGGGGGTGAATAAGGGGTTTAAATATTTTTAATATATTTTATATGACTTGAAAATTTAAGAGATCAAAATAGTGAAAAACCAAACAACTTAAGTGAAATAAAATAAAGACATGATTTTGTTAACTTGAAATAGTAGAATACAAAACTCTATTTCTTATGACGCTAGAAATCGTAGGCGAAAAAGAAAGATCTCCTTTTGTTTTCTATCCCGACTCGTATCCCCACAAACCGGTTGCTTTAGCATATCCTCCCACGGATTCAGCCTCAAGCCACTCTAGCCAATCCTCCCCTGGATACGGCCTCGATAGCCCCCTAGACCTACTCTAGATCTAGCCACCAACACGAGGCAAATTCCTCCCTAAGTCCTATCCAGACCTAGTCACCAATACGAGGTGAATTAACAAAATGATTTCAAGATATATGAATTGAGATAAGCAACAACAATATGAAAAACTCCCTCTCAGAAACTTCTGAAGTCGGAGACGAAAGATCGTTGTACAATAAGCATGGTTGAAGCGATCGTCGGCCGGATGCCGCATGAAGAAGTCCTCCTTCAGAAATTGTCAGAACTTTTGGTGCGAGATCAACTCTCGACAGAATAAGGCTCTTGAATTTAGGCACTAGAACTCTCTCAAGCATGTGTGTCTAAAACGAGAGAAGAGAGCTCATTTTATAGGAATGTGAGCTACCGCCTGCACTATCCCTACCGCCGGTGCTATCTCAGATTAGGCAATATTCTGCGTGTGAGAATCTTTCATTTTAAGGAAAGTTGGTCGTCATTCCTCTTATGCATCAAGTTATGGCCTGCGTTATCCCTACCGACGGCACTATTTCAGTTTAGGCATTATTTTGCGTGTGAGAATCTTTCATTTCAAGGCAAGCTCCGTCATTCCACTGGTGCATCAAGCTACCACCGACGCTATCTGCTACTGCTGGTGCTAGTGGCCATGTTGGAGTTTTGGCTTCAAACTTGGGCGCAACCTTCTTATGTTATCCTTAAGTTATATGACATTGTTTCCTGCACAGTTAAACAGACATGATCAAATACACATAGGATTCGTTATTCTCAAGCCTAAGAGATGCGGAAGACCATGTTCCAACAAACTCCCCCTTTTGATAATAACAAATCCATTAATGATAAATCAGAGCATTAATACATAAAGCATGACGAATCATATTTGTGTGTGTGTGAGAGATGACTTAGGATAATTTGTGTTTTGGTATTTAGAAGTGCTCCCCCTAAATGCATGCTCCCCCTATATGAATGTTCCCCTTATAAGTAGGCTATCATCTTAAGAATTAATCATGTTAGTTCTCCACCCATTTGATAGCGGTTATTATTTATCATATTAGTTCTCCCCCTTTTGTTATTAGCAAAATCGGGTTAAGGAAGCCAATGACATAGAAAGATGCTTTTTGATAAAAAGTTAAGGCATGATCAACTTTTAGAAGAAATGTAATGATAAGGAGTTTTTAGCATAAAAATTTTCACATAAATAGATTAGAGTTTTTAGCATAAAATAGAAAGTATTCATGTTAGGACAACTAATATAAACTTTACCAAGCAAGTCTACTACTTGTTGAAGAAAAAAAGAATTTTGAGATTCAAAATAAAAATAAGACTTGAAATAAGCATGAAAGCGCAAGGTAAATTGCTGGAACAACCCTATTACTGATTTGGGCTAGGATCACTATCTATTGACTAGGATCAAGTTGACCCCAATGTATAGTCAATGGGTCAAGAGTTTAGGCTATTAAAACTCAAGAAATCATTCCAGTTCTGCGTTCGACGAACTCCATACTGCGTTCGACAAACTGCTCTCTGCGTTCAACAAACAGCATGCTCTCTGCGTTCGACGAACGGCTTGCATTCAACGTTAGACGAACGACATGCTCTCTACGTTCGACGAATGGCTTGCATTCTGCGTTCGATGAACGACATGCTCTCTGCATTCGACGAATGGCTTGCTTCTATCTCAGCGTCTCAGCGCCTCAGCTCAGCGGTCGACGAACAGATGTTTTCAGAGGTCGACGAATAGATGGTTTCAGTGGTCGACGAACATACCCCGACTCAGTGGTGGACAAAATTTGTTTAGCTCAGCGGTCAACGAAATTATCCAGGCTCAGGGGTCGACAAATCCTTCCATTCGATGAACTCCAGTCTGCGTTCGACGAATCTTTATCAGATGTTCAGATCGACGAACTCAACTCTGAGATCGACAAAATTTTTCTGAGGTCGACGAAAATCTTTGAGGTCGACGAACTCAGCTCTGAGATCGACGAAATTTCTCTGAGTTCGACGAAAATCCTTGAGATCAACGAAATTTCTAATTTCAGTTCAGAATTTCAGAAGATTATATTATTCATTCTCTGAACTCAGATCGACTTCAGCAACGGCTCTTTTATACCAGATAAGTAAGGATAATATATTTCCTTTCATTATTTCAAGTTTATAGCCGTTGACATATTCTTGGAAAAGGACATATCCATGGAAAAGGAAAAAGGTAAACGGCGCAGCAGATTTGTAGTTTCAAAATATCTCTTCAGAATATCATATTCCTTAATATAAGGGATTTGCATTTAATATCTGTCAGAGATTTTTCAAAAGAGAAAAGGGAAGAAGATATACAGTATCAATATACACAACTTTCATGACAAGCATACAGAACATATCATATGTTGCTGTACAGAAAGAAAAAGAAATAAAAAGGAGACAGGAAGAAACAGAAGAACAAAAAAGCACACAGATCTTCTTCTTCCTTTAGCAACATTCATTTTTTCTGAGAACATCTTCAACAATACTCTCTCAGTCTTTTTTGCAAGTTTAGATCTTCAAAAGAGCAACAACAAACTGAAGAACTTGTTCTCTCAGTTTAATCAGCTACACAGGAAGATCATTCACTCAAAAGAAAGCTTCCAGCCAATCAACTGTCAAACACTCTCATATCAGACAGAGGAAGCCTTTTCTGTACATCAACATCCACTAGAGTCTTTTCTCAGCATATTGACAGAGAAGAATAATCTAAACCCCTCTTTATCCCATTATGTAAAGGGTTAAAACTCCTTTCAAAAGATTACCTATTGGTGGTAAGACACCTGATCAAAAAATCCAGCATGGTTTTTAGGCACCTTATCAAAAGCTCATTGGTGTTAGGCACCTGATCAAAAATCCTAGTGGATTCCTACCAAGGGTGGTAGAAGAGTAGACGTACCCATGTTTATTGGGGAACTACTATAGCTCATTGTGTCCTCTGTGAATGCTTTACTTTTTCTGTGTTTGTGCTGTGCTGATTTGTTTTTTATTTAGTTTATATAAATCACTCTATACATATATATATATATCACTATTTTAATTCCGCTATAAAACTAAGGGAAAAGAATTAATACTCTATTCACACCCCTCTAGAGTTAATTTAAGATCTAACCTCCACTTTCAATTGGTATCAAAGCATATCAATTGACTTTCAAATGGTATCAGAGGTGGTTGATTCTTTACAGGCTAACACCTGAATCACAAAGATCAATTAGATCTTAAATTCTTTCAGAGTTTTTATTTTATTTATTTTTGTTTAAAAACTCATGGCAAAAAAACAAAGAGTATTCAAGCACAAGACCTCCTATGTGCAATCTCAATAAGTTTGCACTATGGAAAATAAGGATTAGGTTATATATGAACTCTATTGATGAAGAAATCTTCAATGTGATCTTGACAGGGCCTCCAGCTCCCACAGCAACAACTAGTGCTGACTCCACAACTAATAATAATATTGTTCCACCACCAGAGTGGTCTGAAGCCCAAAAGAAGCAAAGGAGTGCTGATGCAAAAGCCATGAACATTCTGGCTCAAACAATGTCTGATGACATCTTTCAGAAAGTAGTGGAATGCACCTCAGCAAAAGAGATATGGACTTCTCTCAATAATATGGTTGAAGGGTCTGCTGATGAAAGAAAAGATAGAAGATCCCATCTCATTTCCCAATATGAGAATTTCAAAAAGGGAGATTCTAAAATAGTTGTTGATATGTACAATAGGCTCAGTCTCATCATCAATGAGCTGAAATCTTTGGACAAAGTGATTTCTATCACTGAGATCAATGACAAGATCCTAATGTGCTTTCCCAGCACATGGGACTCTAGGATCTGGCCAATCAAGGAAGCCAGAAGCCTTAATGATATCTCAACTGAGAGCTTGTTAGGCAAACTCAAATCCTATGAGCAGCTTGTCAAATCCAGAGAAGCCGAACAATCCATTTCATCTCCAGCATCAAAGAAGGAAAAAACATTGCCTTCAAAGCTACAGAAGAAGAAGGAGAGACTCTTGATAATGAGAAGTTCATGAGCCTTTTAGCCAAAAGGTTCTACAAGATGGCTAGAAAGGACTTCAGAAAGAAGGACTCCAGATCAGGGGAAAAGCCAAGGTATGACAAAGCTCCATCTAAAGAAGTTATGTGCTTTGGTTGCAGGAAACCAGGACACATTGTACCTGATTGTCCAGAGAATCAAAACAAGAAGGACAAGAAAGAAAAGAGAAAATAAAAAGAAGAAAGAAGACATTCCAGCAAGTCTTCCTCCCACAAACACAAAAAGAAGGGAAGAGGATTTGTAGCAGAAACTTGGAGTGAAACTGAATCAGAATCATCATCAAGCTCATCTAAAGATGAAGAAGAATAAAAAAAAATGACCAATGCTTGATGGCCATTTATGACTCAAGCAGTGAGTCAACAAGTGCATCTTCATCTAGCTCTTTTGATGATGAAGATGATGAAGAAGAGAAGAACTTCTGCATGATGGCTATCAATGCCTCAGCAAACAACTCAGATGAAGAAGAATCAGAAGCAGACAATGATACTGATCAGGTAATATCCAATTTTGATTTTAATTCAGTTGAATTCAAAGATGAATTCAAAGTTCTTTGCTTAGACTTAATAAAATCTGAGAAGAAAATAATCACTCTCAGAAATAAGCTAGCTGAAATGAATAAATTAAGTGAAGATAATGCTAATCTTAAGAAAGATTTGGCTGCCTCTAGAGAACAAATCATTCTCATTGAGAATAAACTATCTGAGGCCAAGAAATTTGAAGAATCCCTAAATGGGAGAAGCATCAAACTGATGGACATTACAAGCACAGTGAATGCCAGATTAAATGGCAAACTAGGCTTGGGTGCTTTATCAAGTGAGCCACATCTCATTAAGAAAAACATACTGTCTACACCTATAAAATTCATTTCTGCTAAGAGCAAAGAGGTTGTAGATGCAAATAAAAACATTTCAAGCAAGGCTGTAAAGAATAAGGAAATTCAGCAGAATTCGTCGAACAGAGCTCGACAAAATCAGACGAATTCGTCGAACGGAGATCGACGAACTCTGAAGACAAATTTCCTGTATAGTCATTATTCGAACGATGCTCGACGAAAGCACATCCATTCGTCCAACGGCGATCGACAAACTCAGCCTAGTTCGTCGAACAGAAGATATGCAGCAAATCTGAACAACTCTTATTCTTCACATACTTACAATCCTTTCACTGAATGGATAATTCCTCCAAGGAGATATCATCCAAAAGGTTATAAGGATCAGCCTGAAATGTCTTTTATTTCAGATTTTTTGTGGAAATACAAAAAGACCCAAGGTAGTCTGGGTCAAGAACAAATAGTTTGTTTTACAGTTTTTGCAGGTACACAACTATCCAAGAATAAAGGAACAATGGTATTTGGATAGTGGATGCTCAAAGCATATGACAGGAAACAAGGCCAATCTGAACAACTACAAGGCAAAGCTTGGACCAAAAGTGATATTTGGAGACTCCAACTGTGGACAAACAAAATGATATGGAAAAGTCAAGGTTGGAGAAGTCACCTTCAAAGAGGTAGCTTATGTCAAGGGACTGAAGCACAACCTCATCAGCATAAGCCAATTATGTGATGAAGGGTATCAGGTAACTTTTAATAAATCAAAATGCCTTATTAAGTCTTCTGATAATATTACTGTTTTATCAGGTATTAGGCAAGGAAATATCTATTTAGTAAATTTCAACTCATCAAAATCAGAAATCTGCTTATTTAATCAATTATGCAAACCTAGTGAACTTTTGCATAAGAGATTAGGACATGTAAATCTTAGGACTATTGCTAAATTATCTAAGGACAATCTTGTTAGAGGATTACCATCTGGTTCATATAAGAAAGAAGTTCTTGGCAGGGCATGTCAACTAGGCAAGCAAACTAAAAATAGTTTTAAATCATTATCTAAAAGTGATTCACCTAGAATCTTATACTTGCTACATTTAGACCTTTTTGGACCAATAGCAATAAAGAGTTTAGGGGGGAAGTCATACACTCTAGTTATTGTAGATGACTTCTCTAGATTCATTTGGGTGTTCTTTTTGAGAGAAAAGTCAGATAACTTTAAAGTTCTTACAGACTTTCTTAAGAGCATTCAGATTGAGTACTCTACTCATAATGCATTGATCAGAAGTGATCATGACACTAAGTTTGAGTCTCTTCTCATGCAAAAATTCTGTGAGAAGGAAGGTATCAGGCATTGCTTCTCAGCTCCTAGAACTCCTCAACAAAATGGGGTAGTTGAAAGGAAAAATAGAACCCTAATTGAATCAGCAACAACATTACATGCATATGCTAATTTGCCCCTATCGTTTTGGACAGAGGCTGCTAGCACATCAAATTATGTGTTGAATAAGAGTTTGATACATAAACTTAAGGGTAAGACTCCCTATGAGTTACTTAAAGGGAAGAAACCTAAAGTTAACTATTTTAGAGCATTTGGTTGTAAATGTTTTATTCACAATAATGACAAAAAATACCTTAGGAAATTTGAACCAAAATCTGAAGAAGGAATTTTCTTAGGCTATTAATTAATCAGCAAAGCATATATGATATTTAACAAATCCTCTCTTAAAATTGAAGAATCTATGCATGTTTCTTTTGATGAAACTAACATACTTTACAAGGAGAAGATTTCTTTTACCAAAGAAAATTTGCAAGTACCTACACTCTGTGAGCAGCTAGATCAATTAGCTCTACAGAAGGAAGGATCTATAAATCCTGTACAACAGGAAAGTGAAGAAAGTGATGAAGAAATCAGTGAAACTGTGACTGAAAAAGAAGCATTAAGTAATATTCCACAAGAGGAATTAACTACAAATAATGCTGATCCCATTATGCCTGTTGATTATGTCAATATTAAAGATCACCCCAGATCTCAAATAATTGGTGACATATCAACTGGTGTCCAAACAAGGCATCAAGCTAATCAGAATATGATGCACACTTGTTTTCTCTCTCAGATTGAACCTCAATCCCTACAAGATGCAGAACAAGATCCCAACTGGATCATTGTTATGCAAGAGGAGCTCAATCAGTTTGAGACAAACAAAGTTTGGGAATTGGTTCCTAGACCAAAGAATCATCCAGTCATTGGAACTAAATGGGTCTACAGAATAAGCTAGATGCAGATGGCAATATTGTGAGAAACAAAGCTTGACTAGTAGCTCAAGGATACTCACAGGAAGAAGGAATAGATTATGATCAGACTTTTGCACCAGTTGCAAGGTTAGAAGCAATCAGGATCTTCCTTGCATTTGCTGCATACAAGAAGTTCAAGGTTTATCAAATGGATGTAAAGAGTGTATTCTTGAATGGAGAAATCAAAGAAGAAGTCTATGTGGAACAACCACCAGGTTTCATCTCTCCAACTCACTCCTCTTTTGTATTTAAGCTTAATAAAGCTCTCTATGGTCTTAAACAAGCTCCCAGAGCATGGTATGAGACCTTAGATAGTTTTCTTTTAGAGAATAAATTCTGTAGAGGCATAGTAGATAAAACTTTATTTTTCAGAATACATAAAAATCAAACCCGACTAGTTCAAATATATGTAGATGACATTATCTTTGGATCTACTGATTCAAATCTATGCAAAAGATTCTCTAATCTAATGCAATATAAATTTGAAATGAGTAGTATAGGTGAATTATCATACTTCCTTGGTCTTCAAGTGAAGCAAACTCCCAATGGAATCTTCATATCCCAATCTAAGTATGCTAAGGAATTAGTGAAAAGATTTGGTATGTCTGATTCTTCCACCATGAAAACACCCATGCCCTCTAATGCTGTTGTTGATAATGATGAATCAGGGAAACTTGTTGATCAGAAAGTATATAGAGCAATTGTTGGCTCATTACTTTATTTAACAGCAAGTAGGCCTGATATAATGTTTGTTACTTGTATTTATGCTAGGTTTCAAGATAACCCCAAAGAATCTCACCTAATTTTACTAAAAAGAATTTCGAGATATATAAAGGGTTGCCCTAATCTAGGACTTTGGTATCCAACAGCATCTGAATTTGAATTAACTGGATTCTCAGATTCAGATTATGCTCGATGCAGCGTAGATAGGAAAAGCACATCAGGAACTTGCCAGTTTCTTGGTGATAGGCTTGTGTCTTGGTTTTGTAAGAAATAAACATCTGTGTCTACATCAACAACCGAAGACATAGCTGCAGACAGTTGCTGCTCACAGATATTGTGGATATAAAATCAGCTCCTAGACTATGGTGTCAACTTAAATAATTCAATTATATTTTGTGACAATACTAGTGCAATATCTATAGCACAAAATCCAATTCTCCATAGTTGGACTAAACACATAGAAATTAGGCACCACTTTATCAGAGATAATGTGGATAAAAATAAAATTTGCCTACAATTCATCTCTACTGATTTGCAAAGAGCTGACATTTTCACCAAGCCCTTGGTTGAAAAGAAACACATTTTCTTTATAAATCAGCTAGGAATGATAGATGGAGATTCAATTTGATAAAAAATTAAGTTTTCTACTTATCCCATCTCTTCATCGAACCGAGATCGATGAAAACTCATTTTTCGTCGAACCCAGTTTTGATGAAGCTTTTATTTCTGATCTGTCATCATAATCAATTTTTTTTATATAAATGCCTACAGAATTGCTTCTCTTTTTAGTTCCCCTTGCACATGATCTCTATTTCATTTTGTAGGAACAATAACAATGACAATCTTGATTCCTTCCCTACCTCCATCAAAAGTCCCTTCTTTTAGGGGCCTAGCTCCAGGTCTTCCTGAAACTAGGCAGGGGGAGATGTATTGAAGAAGCTCTCTTGTTGTCAGGGAGAGATGCTTTCCTTTTTGACAGGGGGAGTTATTTTTCTGAAGATGCTCAAGCTTTAAGATTCAAATGCTGATGAAGAAGCATGCTTTCAGTTCTATGAACTAGGCCAGGGAAGAAAGCTGAAGAACCTCCAGTCTCAGGGGGAGATACTCTCATGGGGAGATGCTTTCAGAAAGGGCAAGATGACCTATGAACAATCTCAACTGGTACCAGCTAATCAAAATTATAAAGCTTTTCAGATCAACAATTCAGAAAGCTGAAATATAGCAGAAATCAGTTCAGACAATATCAGATTTCAGAATTCAGAAAGCAGAATTCAGAGAAAGAAAAGGTTCTGATTGTGTGTTTTTATCAGTTTTTATTTTCATTGAAATGTTTCAAAACTCAGAGTATTATTTATTTTATATCTGATGAAATATTGAAAATATATCAGATATATATATGCTCTGTTGTTTTTGTTTGTTTTCAATTATTTTTGTCAAATAGTGTCCTAACCCAAATAGGGGGAGATTGTTGGAACAACCCTATTACTGATTTGTGCTAGGATCACTATCTGTTGACTAGGATCAAGTTGACCCCAATGTATAGTCAATAGGTCAAGAGTTTAGGCTGTTAGAACTCAAGAAATAATTCAAGTTCTGCATTTGACGAACTCCATACTGCGTTCGACGAACTGCTCTCTGCATTTGACGAACGACATGCTCTCTGCATTCGACGAACGGCTTGCATTCTGCGTTCGACGAACGACATGCTCTCTGAGTTCGACGAACGACTTGCATTCTGCGTTCAACGAACGACATGCTCTCTGCGTTCGACGAACGACTTGCTTCTATCTCAGCGTCTTAGCGCCTCAGCTCAGCGGTCGACGAACAGCTGGTTTCAGCGGTCGACGAACAGACCCTCGCTCAGCGGTCGATGAAATTTGTTCAGTTCAGCGGTCGACGAAATTATCCAGGCTCAGCGGTCGACGAATCCTTCCATTCGACGAACTCCAGTCCGCATTTGACGAATCTTTATCAAATGTTCAGATCGACGAACTCAGCTATGAGATCAACGAAATTTCTCTGAGGTCGACGAAAATCCTTGAGATCGACGAACTCAGCTCTGAGATCGATGAAATTTCTCTGAGGTCGACTAAAATCCTTGAGATCGACGAAATTTCTTATTTCAGTTCAGAATTTCAGAAGATTATATTATTTATTCTCTGAACTCAGATCGACTTCATCAACGACTCTTTTATACCAGATAAGTAAGGATAATATATTTCCTTTCATTATTTCAAGTTTATAGCCGTTGACATATTCTTGGAAAAGGACATATCCATGGAAAAGGAAAAGGTAAACGACGCGGCATATTTGTAGTTTCAAAATATCTCTTCAGAATATCATATTCCTTAATATAAGGGATTTGCATTTAATATCTGTAATAGATTTTTCAAAAGAGAAAAGGGAAGAAGATATACAGTATCAATATACACAGCTTTCACGACAAGCATACAGAACATATCACATATTGCTGTACAGAAAGAAAAAGAAAGAAAAAGGAGACAGGAAGAAACAGAAGAACAAAAAAGCACACTGATCTTCTTCTTCCTTTAGCAGCATTCATTTTTTCTGAGAACATCTTCAAACAAAACTCTCCCAGTCTTTGCTGCAAGTTTAGATCTTCAAAAGAGCAACAACAAACTGAAGAACTTGTTCTCTCAGTTTAATCAGCTACACAGGAAGATCATTCACTAAAAAGAAAGCTTCCAGCTAATCAACTGTCAAACACTCTCATATCAGATAGAGGAAGCCTTTTCTACATCAACATCCACTAGAGTCTTCTCTCAGCATATTGACAGAGAAGAACAATATAAACCCCTCTTTATCCCATTCTGTAAAGGGTTAAAACTCCCTTCAAAAGTTTACCTATTGGTGGCAAGACACCTGATCAAAAAATCCAGCTTGGTTTTTGGGCACCTTATCAAAAGCTCATTGGTGTTAGGGCACCTGATCAAAAATCCTAGTGGATTCATACCAAGGGTGGTAGAAGAGTAGACATACCCAGGTTTATTGGGGAACTACTATAGCTCCTTGTATCCTCTGTGATTGCTTTACTTTTTCTGTGTTTTTGTTGTGCTGATTTGTTTTTTATTTAGTTTATATAAATCACTCTATACACATATGTATATCACTATTTTAATTCCGCTATAAAACTAAAGGAAAAGAATTAATACTCTATTCACCCCCCCCCCCCCCCCTCTAGAGTTAATTTAAGATCTAACCTCCACTTTCAATTGGTATCAAAGCATATCAATTGACTTTCATAAATGTTATAAGGTAATATCGCGGAAGACTTATAGAAATATAAGAAACACATTTTTGTAAGCACGATGATGCATAAGAAGAAATATGAGATAAATTTCAAGAATAAGAAGACGTTTTTGTAAATCATTTTTCTTTGAAAATCTTTAAGGTTTTACAAATTAACCAAGCATGAAAGAAAGATATCAAAGAGAGACTACTACAATGTTATTTTAATTCACAAATTCAAGACATATCAAACATTGTAGAGAGCATGCTAGGTTATCTAGCACATATATATATATAAAGTAGCATAGAATTAGCATTAAGATCCAATACTCATGAGAAGAAGTGTTATGGAAGATAATGATGTGCACATAAGTGTATTTTGAAGAAAGTAAACAAATGATTTAATCAAGAAATACAAGACATATGTAGAGTAAAGTGCACAATAAAACAAAAATAATTTTACTTCCACACACTTCAATGCACCAAGAAAATTTGTACAACTACCAAGGTGCTCTGCACACACAATGCTTATTAAGACTTATCAGGATGCAAAGTAGCGCTTGGGTGATCACACATTTTTATTTTTCAATATCGATAATTTTTTGTGATCCGGTGTACTTAAGAATAAGTGGTGTAGAAAAACTAAGGTTTGCACAAGACACTTTACTATTCTTTCCAAGGTGCTCAACCTCATAATACTTATTAAGTCTGATCAGGAGGTTCAAGTAGTGTTTGGTGGAGTTATCTTTGTCAATTTATTTCATGCTTTTTTGTTTTGTACAAAATTCTTCGAATACACTTGTTTTGCAAACCAACATAATTTTGAAAGCACAACCACTTTTCTTAATTTTTAATAGTGCAAATGATTGTAATGTTGGTAAGATACTTGTGCAAATTTAATTCATTGTACAATTACAATACACAAGCAAGCATTCTTAGATTAAAAGCACATGTAGACTTACAAAATTAAGTCAGTGAAGAAATATCATTATCAATCATAAAATATTTACAAATACTTAGAGGCATGCTAAGCTTGGTTCTACACAAACTTTTTTAATACAATTGATGCACATTTTAATATATTTTATATGACTTGAAAATTTAAGAGATCAAAATAGTGAAAAACCAAACAACTTAAGTGAAATAAAATAAAGACATGATTTTGTTAACTTGAAATAGTAGAATACAAAACTCTATTTCTTAGGATGCTAGAAATCGTAGGCGAAAAAGAAAGATCTCCTTTTGTTTTCTATCCCGACTCGTCCCACGAACCGGTTGCTTTAGCCTATCCTCCCATGGATTTTTTCTCATGCCGCTCTAGCCAATCCTCCCCTGGATACGGCCTCGAGAACCCCCTAGACCTACTCTAGATCTAGCCACCAACACGAGGCAAATTCCTCCCTAAGTCCTATCCAGACCTAGTCACCAATACGAGGTGAATTAACAAAATGATTTCATGATATATGAATTGAGATAAGCAACAACAATATGAAAAACTCCCTCTCAGAAACTTCTGAAGCCGAAGACGAAAGATCGCTGTAGAATAAGCATGGTTGAAGCGATCGTCGACCGGATGCCGCATGAAGAAGTCCTCCTTCAGAAATTGTTAGAACTTAGGCACTAGAACTCTCTCAAGGATGTGTGTCTAAAACGAGAGAAGAGAGCTCATTTTTATAGGAGTGTTAGCTACCGCCAATGCTATCCATACCGCCGGCACTATCTCAGATTAGGCAATATTCTGCGTGTGAGAATCTTTCATTTCAAGGCAAGTTGGTCGTCATTCCTCTTATCCATCAAGCTATGGCCTGCGTTATCCCTACCGACGGCACTATCTCGGTTTAGGCATTATTCTGCTTATTAGAATCTTTCATTTCAAGGCAAGCTCCGTCATTCCACTTGTGCATCAAGCTACCACCGACGCTATCCGCTCTTGCCGGTGCTAGTGGACATGTTGGAGTTTTGGCTTCAAACTTGGGCGCAACCTTCTTATGTTATCCTTAAGTTATATGGCATTGTTTCCTGCACACTTAAATAGACTTGATCAAATACACATAGGATTCATTATTCTTAAACCTAGGAGATGCGGAAGACCATGTTCCAACAAACTCCCCCTTTTGATAATAACAAATCCATTAATGATAAATCAGAGCATTAATACATAAAGCATGACCAATCATATTTGTGTGTGTGTGAGAGATGACTTAGGATAATTTGTGTTTTTGGTATTTAGAAGTGCTCCCCCTAAATGCAAGCACCCCCTATATGAATGTTCCCCTTATAAGTAGGCTATCATCTTAAGAATTAATCATGTTAGTTCTCCACCCATATGATAGCGGTTATTATTTATCATATTAGTTCTCCCCCTTTTGTTATTAGCAAAATCGGTTTAAGGAAGCCAGAGACATAGAAAGATGCTTTTTGATAAAAAGTTATGGCATGATCGAGCTTTTAGAAGAAATGTAATGATAAGGGGTTTTTAGCATAAATTTTTTCACATAAATAGATCAGAGTTTTTAGCATAAAATAGAAAGTATGCATGTTATGACAACTAATATAAACTTTACCAAACAAGTCTACTACTTCTTGAAGAAAAAAATTTTTGAGATTCAAAATAAAAATAAGACTTGAAATAAGCATGAAAGTGCAAGGTAAAAGTTATAAGGTAATATTGCGGGAGACTTATAGAAATATAAGAAACACCTTTTTGTAAGCACGTTGATGTATAATAAGAAATATGAGTTAAATTTCAAGAATAAAAAGATGTTTTTGTAAATCATTTTTCTTTAAAAATCTTTAAGGTTTTACAAATTAACCAAGCATGAAAGACAGATATCAAAGAGAGACTACTACAATGTTATTTTAAATCACAAATTCAAGACATATCAAATATTGTAGAGAGCATGCTAGGTTATCTAACGCATTTATATATAAAAAGTAGTATAGAATTAGCATTAGGATCCAATACTCATGAGAAGAAGTGTTATGGAAGATAATGATGTGCACATAAGTGTATTTTGAAGAAAGTAAACAAATGATTTAATCAAGAAATACAAGACATATGTAGAGTAAAGTGAACAATAAAACACAAATAATTTTACTTCCACACACTTCAATGCACAAAGAAAATTTGTACAACTACCAAGGTGCTCTGCACACACAATGCTTATTAAGACTTATCAAGGTGCAAAGTAGTGCTTGGGTGATCACACATTTTTATTTTTCAATATCGATAATTTTTTCTGATCTGGTGTACTTAAGAATAAGTGGTGTAGAAAAACTAAGGTTTGCACAAGACACTTTACTATTCTTTCCAAGGTGCTCAACCTCACAATACTTATTATGACTGATCAGGAGGTTCAAGTAGTGTTTGACGGAGTTATCTTTGTCAATTTATTTCATGTTTTTTTTGTTTTGTACAAAGTTCTCTGAATACACTTGTTTTGCATACCAACATAATTTTGAAAGCACAACCACTTTTCTTAATTTTTAATAGTGCAAATTAATGTAATGTTGGCAAGATACTTGTGCAAATTTAATTCATTGTACAATTACAATACACAAGCAAACATTCTTAGATTAAAAGCACATGTAGACTTGCCAAAATAAGTCAGTGAAGAAATATCATTATCAATCATAAAATATTTACTCATACTTAGAGACAAGCTAAGCTTGGTTCTACACAAACTTTTTTAATACAATTGATGCACATATATTTAGATCTATCATAGCATGATAAGAGGCAAAACAATGTTCAAAGTAGTTTGAAAGGATGAATGTCAACATTGTAGAAAGTTCTAAATGGTAGATTTCATCATGCGTGATAATAACAAGAAATTCCATACAGTTTTTTTGATATATTTTAAAAAAAAATTAAAAGAAAAGATTAAAAGTTGAACTTTTATAATTGATCTTGGACTTCCCGAGGTCTAACTTATGAGGGGTTCACATGGGTACTAGGAGATGTGATGGGGTGACATCCCAAATCTCCCTTTCGCAAGATACATGTAAATAGAAAAAGTTAAGTTCAAAAATAGTTTTTTTGTTTTATAATTTTGTAGTTGATTTTCTGCATATCAGGGTAGAAATCAAACAAATAAGCGAAGAAGAAGGAATAAAATAATTTTCTTTGCAATTTGGAGTTTGTAATTTTTTTATTTTAGTTTTTCAAAAATCAACCAATGGCAGAAATTCAAAAATAAGTAGTTCATATAAAAGAACATATTTTTAGTGATTTTGTAAAATTTTAAAAATACAGAAAATCAGAGAGTCGAGCTAGAGCCGGCGCTAGTGCTAGCGCGACATACAGTGAGCAAAATTTTGGGATTTTCAAAATTTTATTTTTTGATCTTGATTAAGTGTCCAAAGATTAGTTTCATGCAGAAATTTTAGAAAGTTTGGAGATGTCTAGATAGAATAAAAATGCATGAAACAATTGTGTTTTTGTATGTGACTTAATCCGAGAGGTCTAGGGCTCTTATCATTACATGACATGATGTGCTTACGGCATCATCCCAAATAGACTTAGATAATTTATCCTTAGATAGCATAGTACATGCTATTTCTTGAATTGTCCTATTCTTTCTTTCTACAACACCATTTTGTTGAGGTGTGCAAGGAGCAGAGAACTCATGCTTAATACCTGACATTTCACAAAAAGAATTAAATTTTTCATTTTCAATTTCTCCTCCATGATCTGAGAGAATGCATTTTATTTTAAAATCTAGTTCATTTTGAATACGGGTACATAATTTTGAAAATTCACAGAACGCATCAGTTTTTAAGAGAGAAATAAAGTCCAACAATATCTAAAAAAATCATCTATTTGAACATACGTATATATTCTACCACCAAGACTTGTGGTGGTAATAGGGCCAAAGAGACCCATATGAAGTAATTGCAAAGGTCTTGTGGTATAAATTCATTTTTACTTTTAAAAGAGGATTTTGTAAATTTTCCTTTTTGGCATGGAGAACAAAGTGAAGATAAATTTCCATTTAATCTAGGCAATTCTCTTATCAATTCCTTTTTTCCTAGTTTTAAAATGAGTTTTGTACTAGCGTGACCTAAACATCTATGTCATAGTTCCAACTCATCATTTTTTGTTATAAAACATTTTATAGATGATTTGGAAAGATCATGAAAGGAAACTATATATAAGTTGTGAGTTCTAGGTGCAGTTAGTAAAACATCTATTGTGTTAGCATTAAATATTTTGTAAAAGATTTTTAGATGACTCAAATAAAACATCTAATCCTTTATCACATAATTAACTAATAGAAATTAAGTTATGTTTTAGACCATTTACATAAAGAACATTAGAAATAGTAAAGGATTTGTTACCCACTGTACCGACTCCCATGATCCTTCCTTTACCGTTATCTCCAAAATTAATGATCCCTCCCTTCTTATTTTCTAGGATAAGGACTTTGCTTTGTTGCCCTTCATGCGCTTAGAGCAGCCCAAGTCCAAGTACCATATGTCATCCTTATCCTTAGCCTGCCTGCAAATCTAGAAAGAAGATGAGAGTAAAGATCCGGATACCCAAGAGGTCCCACCCATAGAATAAGTGGATGCCTTAGGTACCCAGATTTGCTTTGAAGATCCTTGTTTTAAATTCTTGCAAGAGCTAGATGTGTTACCAAACCTATGACAATATGCACACGATATAAAGGGGGTTGAGACCCTTTTCTGGAATTTACATTGCTTTTATTGGAAAAAGTTTGTTTTTTGGAATAAACAGGAGATTCTTTATATGAGGGGTTACCGCTGGCGTTAGTGGCTAGCGTCGGGCGGTAGCTATCACTTTGATATCTGAGTCCAAATTTTCCAGAACCATAACACTAGTTTCCCAAAATCCTATCCAGAGATTTTTGACCGATTCCAAATTTTTTGATGGCCATATTGAGGTCATGAGTTTGTTTTTTAAGAGATGAGTTTTCTTTTACAAGCATGACATATTTATTTTCAAAACCTTTTTTATTATTTTCAATTTGTAAGAGAGAGGTTTTTAGTTTTCTCTCTAATTCCCCCTTTTCTCTTGTAAGAGTTATGATTTGAGAGAGGGCCTTAGAAAGAGAAACTTCAAGATCTTTTGCCTTACATAAGGAGTGTTCGCACTCTTGGCTTGAAACCTTTCTCTTTTCAAAAGAAATTAATTTTTTAGTAAGCTTATGATTTTCTTTGATAAGAGATTCATTTTCAAGGTTTAAAATAATACTATATTTTATACTTTTATCATAGGCTTTACATGTTTGAACAAATTCATCATAAAGTTCTTCGAAGGTGGGAGGAGTTACCTTATTGTCACTAAGAACACTGTGTTGTCATCGTTGCCTTTTTCCATGAAGCATATGTTTTCTTCCTTCTCGTCGCTTAACTCAGACCCGCTTGATTCTCTATAGGAAGAATCATCCAATGTCGTGGCTTTCAACACATTCTTTTTCTCCTTCCCTTTGTATCATTTTTCCTTTTGCTCCTTTTGATACTTCGGGCACTAGCTTCGAATGTGCCTGGTCTTCCTGCAGTGAAAGCACTCCGGAGGTGGTCTGTCTTCTTCATTGTCACTTTCCTTTTCTCTCTTTGAAGAAGAGGAAGACCCTTTTCGTTGTGCATCCTTCTTAAAGTATTTTCGGAAGGTGTTCCTTCTTTCCGGATCTCTAATCAATTTTCTGAAGTTCTTTACTAGGAGACCTTCTTCATCTTCATCATCATCTATGTTGCTCTCCTTGTTTGACTTCAGTGCCAGTGCCTTCTTCTTTGTCTCCTTGTTGTATTCGTCAAGTTGAATCTGAAGTTCTACCTCATGGGTTTTGAGAGTCCCAATGAGATTCTCAATTTGGAGCATTCTCAAGTTGTGTGACTCTGAGATGGCCGTCACTTTTGGATTGAACCTCGGAGGTAGAGAGTGAAGAATCTTTCTGACCAAGTCGCCATCGGAGAAGGTCGTTCCAAGAGCTTTTGAAGCGTTGCTGATCTTGGTGAATTGAGTGCACATTGAGTTGATGTCTTCTTCAGCATCCATCCTAAACTTTTCATATTCCGACTCTAGTTGGAATAGCTTTGCATCTTTCACCTGCGATGTACCTTCATGAGTAACTTCCAATTGGTTCCAAATATCATAAGCAGTTACACATGCATAAATTCTCTTAAATTTAGTTCTATTTAATGCACAATATAAAGCATTCATTGCCTTAGCTTTATTTTTGCACTTGAGTTTATCGTTATAATCCCCCTTAGGTTTTTCTACAGTAGCCTCTCCTACTACAATTATAGGAGGAGAGTACTGAACCTCTAACAGGTTCCTTACTTCTACATCCATGGTCATAAGAAAACACATCATCCAAGATTTCCAGTAGTTGAGATCTGTCCGAGTAAAAAGAGCAGGTCTACTAACAGCCTGACCCTCTGGAAAAGGGAGATCATAAGACACCATTTATTCCTAGTTGTTAGACCATTTGGAATAACCTTGCTCTGATACCACTTCTTGGATCTATAGGCGCCCTTAGAGGGCGGGGGGTGAATAAGGGTTTTAAAATCTTTTATTATATTTTATATGACTTGAAAATTTAAGAGATCAAAATAGTGAAAAACCAAACAACACCAAGTGAAATAAACTAAAGACATGATTTTATTAACTTGAAATAGTAGAATACAAAACTTGATTTCTTATGACGCTAGAAATCGTAGGCGAAAAAGAAAGATCTCCTTTTGTTTTCTATCCCGACTCGTATCCCCACGAACCGGTGGCTTTAGCCTATCCTCCTACAGATTCGGCCTCATGCTGCTCTAGCCAATCCTCCCCCGAATACGGCCTCGAGCACCCCATAGACCTACTCTAGATCTAGTCGCCAACGCATGGTGAATTCCTCCCTAAGTCCTACCCAGACCAAGTCACCAATATGAGGCGAATTTATTAAATGATTACAAGATATATGAATTGAGATAAGCAACAACAATATGAAAAACTCCCTCTAAGAAACTTCTGAAGTCAGAGATGAAAGATCGTTGTAGAATATGCGTGGTTGAAGCGATCGTCGGTCGGATTCCACGTGAAGAAGTCCTCCTTCAAAAATTGTCAGAACTTTTGGTGGGAGATAAACACTCGACAGAATAAGGCTCATGAATTTAGGCATTAGAACTCTCTCAAGTATGTGTGTCTAAAACGAGAGAAGAGGGCTCCTTTTATAGGATTGTGAGCTACCGCCTGCTCTATCCCTACCATTGGCGCTATCTCAGATTAGGCAATATTATGCATGTGAAAATCATTCATTTCAAGGCAAGCAGGCTGTCATTCCTCTTGTCATCGAGCTACCGCCTGTGCTATCCCTACTGCTAGTGCTATCTCGATTTAGGCATTATTATGCATGTGAGAATTTTTCATTTCAAGGCAAGCTCCGTCATTCCTCTTGTGCATCAAGCTACCGCAGACGCTATCCTCTACTGCCGGCGTAGTGGCCATGTTGGAGTTTTGGCTTCAAACTTGGGTGGTACCTTCTTATGTTATCCTTAAGTCATATGGCATTGTTTCCTGCACACTTAAACGCACATGATTAAATACATATATAATTTGTTATTCTCGAACCTAGGAGATGCGGAAGACCATGTTCCAACAGATACTGTGGTTTACTTTTTGCTAAACCATGATATGAACCTAGCACCCTAAAATTGACAAGTTCCTAAGGCGCTCTTTCTATCTAGTCTGCATCCAACATAATTTGCATCTGAGTATCTTGTTAGCTCAAATCCAGATTCAACTGGGTACCATTGACCAAACTCAAGAGTGTAGCACACTATTTTTCCCAACAATAAGAAAATAAGGAAATTTGTTGCAGATCGTTAATGCGAGCGGTAGGTGTTGTCGCTAGCATTAGGTATATCGTCTAGATGAGCTATATCATCTAGACAGATCTTGTCATCTAGATAGATTATGTCATCCAAACTCTAATGTCAAGCGGTAGGTGTTACCGTTGACAGTATCTATATAGTCTAGACGAGTTGTGTCCTCTAGAAAGATCGTGTCGCCAAGACAGATCATGTCATCTAGATGCTACGCCAAGTGGTAGTACTATCGCTGGCGGTAGGTCTTCTTAATGACATTGGCTATTTTGGATAAGATCAGATCGACCACCTCTAGGGCTAACGCGATGCGATAGTGCTACCGTCGGATGGTAGCTGATGGAAATAGATTCGTAAAATCTGCATCGTGGCCATCCAATCCTTTATGAAAAGTGATTAAACATTCCAAATCAGTTCGTCCTGTAATACTAAAAGGATTGGCAGCAAGTCTTCCTCCTTATCTTATCATTTGAGAGCTTTTGATTAGACTTGGAGTGGAAGAGAAAGAAGAAGGAGAGCTAGTTCTTCCATTGTTGGAGCTCCGAAGCTCCATTTTGCAAGTTGATTTCAGATCCATGGAGAGCAGACCAATGCAGTTCTTTACATCCGATTAGATTTCTTCATCATGGCGCCAAAGCAATCGTCAAGGGTAATGATCATTTTCTACGGTTTTAGGACGTGCTTGTTGTATTTTATGTTGATATATTTACATGGAAGTGTCTCCTTTGCTAATTAGCGAATTGTGTGACCTCCACCAGGTCGATTGTGTTTGTCCCCAACAATTATTGCATATAGAGATCCGATTGGTTTGCGGATTTAAACATGTTGTGTGAAACTCATCTGTGACCATTGGTTTGGATTGGTGATGCTTGATTTGCATGCCGGAGAAGACTCCGAGTAATGCATGATCGCATTGCGAGAGGTTGTACTAAGGGAGCTCTTGAAGCACTTAGTGGAAACCCCATTGCTGTGGTGGTAGAATGCAAACCCTCTCCACCTATTTCCATAGTGTAGTGTGTTGGAGCATGCGTTTCGCACTCCTCCGGTTTGATAATAACAAAGTCCCGTTTGTATTTGATTCTATTTTTTATTAATGGTGTGCAGATAACAGGTATGAGATGTTCACATTTCTGCTGGAGCTAAATTTGAATATGGGAAATTTCACTGTCGGAAAATTCCGACAGCCGCTGTCGCCCAGGCGACAGCAGAGAAGTTACAACTACTTCCCTCCACGGCAGCACGACGAAAGGCAGTTTTGAGCTGTCGGAATTCCGACAGCGATGTCACCCAGGCGACAGATCGGAGGTTACAACAACTGCCCACGACACCACCCACGACCGACAGTTTTGCGCTGTCAGAAATCTGACATCGATGTCGCCCAGACGACAGCTCGACGGTTACAGCAACTGCCCGCACGACGCCACTCCAGCGGCAGTTTAACGCTGTCGGAAAATTCCGACAGTCAATGTCGCCCATGCGACAGCGATTTTCTATAAATTGACTCCTTGTGTTCGTGCATTCCAAGCTTTGAGAATTCCAAGTCCCTTCCTGAGTGCATACGAACCAGAGAGCTCCAGAACCTCTTCAACTCGCATTTGTGCAAAGAAGGATTGAAGATTGAAGACGAGATCGGGCGCGCTTCTTCATCAACGATCATCTCGAGGCTTCAACCATCCTTTTAGAGATCTGAAATTCTAGGGAGTTATCATTTTCATATTGTATTTTCATTTACACACATTTCATTTTGTATTGGTAGAGAAATCGTCGTCTTGCGTGCGGCGTCTAAGTCCTTGCGCGGCTTAGGGGAAAATCGCTTCCTTGTGCGGAGTGTCCAAGTCCTTGCGTGGCTTGGTGGGAAATCGTGGCCTTGTGTGCTACGTCTAGAGCTTGGGAAGATCTAGAGGATAGGCTTGAGATTGGTCTTGGGAGAAACAAGTGATAGCCTTCCGATCCTTGGGAGAAGGATTGGTAAACCAAAAATTATTATATTTTTTATTATTATAATTGTGCCTTGATCTTAAGCATTGTTAAGATCAATTTTTATTGTACACAAATTTCATGATAAATATAATTATGCTCTTTTCACTAATTGCAAATTTGTTTGCTTAAATCTTTATCATAGAAATTTGTGTTTGGTTTAATACAAAAATTGCATTGGTTTAAAATTATTTATAAGTAATTTTTTAGTAAAGTGAAATTTGTCTAAAAATTATTAAGTAAAAATTATATTTTTAAACACACCCTTATTCACCCCCCCTCTAAGGGCGTCACACGATCCAACAAGTGGTATCAGAGGGAGGTTACTCCAAAACGGTTTTACCACCGGGAGTAATGGCACACAACGATCATGCGTTCGTTGAGGGGCAAGGGATAAGTAGACCACCACTTTTTACAGGCACAGACTATAATTATTGGAAAACACGTATGCGTTGTTTTCTAATTGCGCTAGATATAGAAGTCTGGAATATGGTAGAATCTAGTTACACTTCTCCAACATTTGTTGTAGGAGATGTAACCATGGATAAGCCCAAAGACAAGTGGTATGACAACGATAAATTAAAATGTAAGAACAATGCAAAAGCCATGAATGCTTTATTTTGCGCACTAGATCGCACTGAATTTAATAGAGTTTGTGCTTGTGGTACTGCATTTGAAATTTGGAATTTATTAGAAATCACTCATGAAGGTACTTCACAGGTAAAGGATTCAAAGCTATTTCAACTGGAGTCTGAATTTGAAAGGTTCAAAATGGAGGTAGATGAAGAGATTGATACGATGTACACACGATTCAAAAAAATCGTGAACGACTCAAAGGTGCTAGGAAAGGTGTTCTCAAATGGAGATTTGGTAAGGAAAATCTTAAGATCACTTCCCCCGAAGTTCAATCCTAAAGTGACTGCAATTTCCGAGTCACATGATCTTAAGACCTTACAATTGGAGAGCCTCATTGGGAACCTGAAAACTCATGAAGTTGAATTGAAAATTCAACAACAAGAGTATATGGAGCCAAGGAAGAAGGGATTGGCTCTAAGATCTAAGAAGGAAGAAACTAGTGATTCTGAGGAGGATGAAGAAGATGAGGAAAGTTTATTTGTTAAAAAATTTAGATAATTTATGAAAAATCCGGAGAGGAGGAATACGTTTAAGAAGTATTTTAAGAAGGAGACTTTTAGGAAGAAAAAAGGAAAGGAAGGCGATGAGGAGGAAGAGAGACCGCCACCGGAGTGATATCACTGCAAGAAGTTAGGACACATCCGAAGCAAGTGTCCAAAGTACTTGAAAGAACTTAAAGAAAAGAAGCACAAAGGGTCGAAGAAGGTGTTGAAGGCGGAAACATGGGATGATACTACTTCTGAGGATGCAAGCAGTTCAGACTCAAGTAAAGAAGAGGAGGCCAACATGTGCTTAATGGGAAAGAGCGTCATATCTGATGACGAATGCAATGTCCAAAGCGACACTGAGGTAACTCCTCCAACCTATGATGAACTATTTTCTGAATTTTTAAAGACTTGCAAATTTTTTGAAAAAAGTTTAAAAGATAATGATCTTCTTAAATCTGAAAATGAAATTTTACTTAAAGAAAACAAAAAATTGTTAAATGAAATTAAGACTATTGGAAAAAGGGATATTTCTTGCCAAGAGTGTGATCACTTTTTGGGAAGAATTAAAGAACTTGAAGAATCTCTTTCCAAATCTCATTCTACAATAAAAGTTCTTACTAAAAAGAATGAGATTTTAGAGAGAGATCTGAAATCTTCAATTTCCAAAGTCCATGAGGGAAAGAAATCTTTTGAACGTAGATGCGTAAATCTAGTATCCGAGAATACAGAAATGAGAAACCAGATTCATGACTTAACACTAGCCATGAAAAAATTTGGAATGGGCCGAAGATCACTGGATATGATCTTAGGATACCAACGCCATGGATCTGGAAGGTTTGGACTCGGATACACATCTGGAAGCTGTCGCCCGGCGACATCCACTGTCACCGGCGACAGTGAAAAGTCCAGAAAATTTACTTTAAAAAATTCTAAAATTAATGAATTGTCAAATTTTGCATCCTCATCCAGTAAAAGTCCAGAAAAGTTATACTATTCTAAATACATTACATGTGCCAAATGCAATAGATTTGGTCACACTACGGACTCTTGCTGGAAGGAAGGAAAAAGTAAAATTAAACAAATCTGGGTGCCTAAGGCTTCTACCTATACTATGGGTGGAACCACTTGGGTAACCAGATCTTTACTCACCTCTTCTTTCTAGGTGTGTTGGCAGGCTAAGGACAAAGAAGACGCGTGGTACTTGGACTCGGGTTGTTCAAAACACATGACGGGCAATAAAGAGAAGTTCCTTAGCCTAGAGATGAAGAAAGGAGGAGTTGTTACTTTTGGAGACAATGGAAAAGGAAAAATCATCGGCATCGGAGTTGTGGGTAACGAAAATTTTTCAATTTCAAATGTTTTATTTGTAGAAGGATTAAAGCATAATTTGATTTCTATTAGTCAATTATGTGATAAGGGTTTAAATATTTTATTTGAATCTTCTACAAATTTGTGCAAAATTATTAATTCCAAAACAAATGAAATTGTTTTTACCGCACCTAGATGTCATAATGTATATATGATTAAATTTCTAGATTTTTCAAATTCAACTTTGAAATGCTTATTATCAAAAAATGATGAATTAGATTTATGGCATATGCGACTTGGACATACTAGTGCCAAGTTAATTACAAAACTTTCAAAAGATAAATTAATTAAAGGTTTACCTTTGTTAAATGGAAATTTATCTTCTTCACTATGTGTGCCTTGCCAAAAAGGAAAATTTTCAAAATCATCTTTCAAAATTAAAAACATTATTTCTACCACTAGGCCACTTCAATTAATACATATGGATTTATTTGGGCCAATTGAAATTTCTAGCTTAGGAGGTAGAAAATACACATTTGCATTGATTGATGATTATTCTCGTTTTTGTTGGACTTTATTTCTTACCTCAAAATCCGATGCATTTTTAGAATTTTCAAAATTATGTTTGCGTATTCAAAATGAATTTGAGTTAAAAATTAAACGCATACGATCGGATCATGGAGGAAAATTTGAAAATGAAAAGTTTATTTCTTTTTGTACAGAGTTAGGAATTAAACATGAATTTTCCGCTCCACGCACACCACAACAAAATGGTGTAGTGGAGAGGAATAATAGAACTCTTCAAGAGTTAGCCCGTACGATGTTATCTGAATTTAAATTACCAAAATCTTTTTGTGCTAAAGCGGTTAGTATGGCATGTTATGTAATTAATAGAGTAATGCTTCGCCCTATTTTAAAATTAACTCCTTATGAATTAATTTTTAATAAACAACCAAATGTTTCTTATTTCAAAGTTTTTGGTTTTAAATGTTTTCTTTTGAATTCTAAAGATTCCTTAGAAAAATTTGATGAAAAAGTGATGAAGGTATTTTTATTGGCTATTCATGTTAGGTTTGATGAGTTTGCTTCATGTGTAGAAAAGAAAATTACAGGAAAAGAAGATGAACTCCTTCCCAGGGTGGAGAATGATGATGAAGAACTTGGAGAAAATGAAGAAGAAAAAGAAGAAGAAAGAGAAGGAGAAAGAGGAGAAGAAGATAGAGAAGAAGAAGAAAGAGAAGGATATGTGCCTCCAAGTGAATTGAGATTCTCAAAGGATCATCCAAAGGAGCTTATCATTGGAGATCCGCAAAAAGGGGTTAGTTCTCGTTCATCGCTACATGTTTTATTTTCAAACCTTTGTTTTGTTTCTGAAATAGAACCAAAAGATGTTTCCACCGCTTTAAATGATGAATTTTGGTTTTTAGCTATGAATGAAGAACTTAATCAATTTGAACATAATAAGGTTTGGAATCTTGTAGAACGACCCAAAAATTGTCCTGTAGTTGGTGTTAAGTGGATTTGCCCAGGCGACAGCAGAGAAGTTACAACTACTTCCCTCCATGGCAGCACGACGAAAGGCAGTTTTGAGCTGTCGGAATTCCGACAGCGATGTCGCCCAGGAGACAGCTCGGAGGTTACAACAACTGCCCACGACACCACCCACGGCCGGCAGTTTTGCGCTGTCGGAAATCCGACATCGATGTCGCCCAGGCAACAGCTCGACGGTTACAGCAACTGCCCGCACGACGCCACTCCAGCGGTAGTTTAACGCTGTCGGAAAATTCCGACAGTCAATGTCGCCCAGGCGACAGCAATTTTCTATAAATTGACTCCTTGTGTTCGTGCATTCCAAGCTTTGAGAATTCCAAGTCCCTTCCTGAGTGCATACGAACCAGAGAGCTCCAGAACCTCTTCAACTCCCATTTGTGCAAAGAAGGATTGAAGATTGAAGACGAGATCAGGCGCGCTTCTTCATCAACGATCATCTCGAGGCTTCAACCATCCTTTCAGAGATCTGAAATTCTAGGGAGTTGTCATTTTCATATTGTATTTTCATTTACACACATTTCATTTTGTATTGGTAGAGAAATCGTCGTCTTGCGTGCGGCATCTAAGTCCTTGCGCGGCTTAGGGGAAAATCGCTTCCTTGTGCGGAGCGTCCAAGTCCCTGCGTGGCTTGGTGGGAAATCATGGCCTTGTGTGCTACGTCTAGATCTTGGGAAGATCTAGAGGATAGGCTTGGGCTTGGTCTTGGGAGAGACAAGTGATAGCCTTCCGATCCTTGGGAGAAGGATTGGTAAACCAAAAATTATTATATTTTTTATTATTATAATTGTGCCTTGATCTTAAGCATTGTTAAGATCAATTTTTATTGTACACAAATTTCATGATAAATATAATTATGCTCTTTTCACTAATTGCAAATTTGTTTGCTTAAATCTTTATCTTAGAAATTTGTGTTTGGTTTAATACAAAAATTGCATTGGTTTAAAATTATTTATAAGTAATTTTTTAGTAAAGTAAAATTTGTCTAAAAATTATTAAGTAAAAATTATATTTTTAAACACACCCTTATTCACCCCCCCCCCCCCCTCTAAGGGCGTCACACGATCCAACATAGTGTACTATGATGGTTGTGATTGTAAAGCCTATGTCCTCTCGAGTGGATTAGGTGCATAGCGTGTTTAGATGAAATGAGAATGGGCTGAGGTAAAGTTGTACCCACATCGTATTTATCTAGATATGGTGATTTGAACAACAGGAAATAGTTGAACCGAACCCGCACCATGTTATTCATCTCAAGGGCTTGAGAAAAGCATCATGGTCAATGCTGACGGGCTTGACTACTAAAATGTTCAATGAGATCCGAGCTGGCGAGAATTAGATTGGTGGAACTGCTCGTGCGAAAGTTCACCTAAACATGCCTTGAGAGCATGAAAATGTGTGGTCATGCGTACCATTATTTGAGATTGATGTTTGTTAGCCTCAAGCTTAGGCGGTTGAAGGAACCTTCAGGTAAACGAATCAACATCATGTGCATATCTAGGTTCACTAACTTTGATGCTCAACCTAGGCATTGGTCATGGCGGGGGTATTGGTCGGGGCAGGGACATTGGTCGTGGGCGGCGACATTGGTCGGGGCGGGGACATTGGTCGGGGCGGCGACATTGGTCGGGGAGGCGACATTGGTCGGGGCGGGGACATTGGTCATGGGCAGCGACATTAGTTGTGGGGGGATACATTATCATGGGGGGGGGGGAGACATTGGTCGGGGCGGGGGGGCATTGGTTGTAGGGGGCATTGGTCGGGGCAGGGGGCAGGGCATTGGTCGTGGGCAGGGACATTGGTCGGGGGCGGGGACATTGATCGGGGAGGCAACATTGGTCGGGGAGGTGACATTGGTCGGGGCGGGGACATTGGTCGGGGCGGGGACATTGGTCGTGGGCGGCATCTTTGATCGGGGCGACGACTTTGGTCGGGGCAGCGACTTTTGTCGGGGCGGCGACATTGGTCGTGGGGGGCGACATTGGTTGGGGGCAGCAACTTTGACCTTGGGCGGAGACAATATTCGGTGCATGGGGGACCCCGTGCGGGAGTGGCGACATTTGGCGGGCAACATCATTCAGTGGGCAACACTATTCAGCGGGTGACATTATTCGGCGTGCAACAATATTCGGTATGCAACCACATTCAGCGGACGACATCATTCGGCGACGGCATCATTCGGCGGGCAGCATTATTCGGAGGGCGACATCATTCAGCATGCAACAAATAAGAGAATGACATTAGAGTGATCCCCATGTAATCATATTAAAATAATGTTTAATTTCAAGTTATTATCTCAACGATGAGATCATTCTTGTCACTATACTCTTAATCGCATGCTTTGTTCTTCAAAAATAATATTTAGAAAGAGTTATAATTCTTGAAGAGAGTTCACTGCTTTGAAGCCATTGAATATGTAACTACTTAAATAAAAATTTGATTTGGACCCTTATCATTTAATCAATTTCTTTCCATCAGATAGGTGTATATTTAGACTTTATTTCAGAAAATCAAAATTAATTTTATCTTAAAGGAAAAAATCTTCAGGACGACCAATTAACCTCTAAAATCCTAGGAACCATCACAACCAACTTGAATTAGCACAAAAAATTTTCAATTTAAACAATACCAATCCAAAGCTATGATTTAACATAGAAAGTTAAATTAAAACTCAATAAAATGTTCAAATATGATTAAGTTCAGAATACACAAACTCCAAAGCCTTGATAGTTAAGTACCTTTCAATTATCCTAAATCAAGAAGAACCATCATAGAAATATTATTAAACAATCCAAGATGCAAGGAAATTCCCAAATGGATGCCGCACCACATTGAGAAGACAAAACCTATGTTCAAAGCATTACTGGAGCTATATTAGGATCTACTGAAAAATAAAAAAAATCAAACCCGAAGAACAAAGTTCAGCCTTTTTTTCATTAGAAAACTCTAGAGATTTCTGAAGTAGTGAGTAGACTATTACTAATGAAATGGCGTTTTGATAACTTTTTTTGGGCTATGAGTTGATCTGATTCTTGAATCCATTTGGGACAAAAGGAGAAATAGAAGCAAGTAGAAATCAAACCACTTTTTTCTCTTTTGCTTGAATGGCGGTTCCAGAATGAGTGATTTCATTAAATGGCGGTTCCTACCTACTATGAGTTGAGTAAATTGAGGTTCCTACCAAGAGAAATAGAACCTGCTTGATTTCATCAATAATATATTCTCTTTTGCTTGAATTTCATCAATCAATAAGAAAAAGAGATTGAGGTAGATGGACCAGAGAAATATAAGCAGGTAGAAATAAGGGTCTTAAATTTATAACAAAAAAAATCACTAATTTTCAATCTCTAGTTGTTTAATCACACAAATTCAAACATGCTCTCTTCACTTTCTCTCCCTTCTCCAACAATTTAAAAGACTAATTTTCTATCTCTTCTGCCATAAGAAGAAAAGTAAAGACGCATCATCATGTCTTCTTCATCAACATTTTTTCTCTCGACCACCTTTCGCCCGCTCTTCCTTCTGAGAAGATCTGCTATGTCTACTGCAACTTCTGTGACAAATGATAATTATGTGCTAATTATAAAGGAATATGTTGATAAACTAATGAATTCAGTTTATTAAAACTGAAGCCAACAAAGGTAGAAGTTCGAAATAGCCGGCAAAAATAAAGGCAGAAGTTAACGATCCACTGGGGTGTTCAAATTTTAGAACCACACAAATGATCTTATTGACCATTTAACTAAAAATTTAAACATAAATAGTTGGATCCATGAGAGTTTGCTAAATAAAAAGGAGTTTCGCCGAGAGATGTGAGTTTCCTTCTTCTGAAGAGAGTGATGATAGCCACCGGAGAGGAGCTTTGGTGAAGCGTAGATAGAGGGGAAGAAGTTGGACCAAGTTTTGGAGGATACGGAGCCCAAATTCTAGAGGAGCCCAAAATCCATTTTGAACAACTCTTCTGCATTAAAAAAAGTAGAGGTAGATGGCCAACTCTAGCCCAAAAATTCACCTCTCATAGCAGACTTTTGAGAGCAGAGAGGGCAAAAAGAGATAAAGGTAAATAGACTAATGGAAGTAAAAGCATGTAGAAATCAGAGGCACACCTTCAATGATCTAGAGGAAGAATCGGCGTCGAGCAAGATGAGTTCTGGGAGCAAGCTGAGTTCTGGTAGTTGCGATGTAATAGACATCGAGGAGGGGGTAAAGGAGGAGAATATTCTTGTATTTTAGTATTTCTTGTTTAGTCCCACATTGCCTATTGTGGTTTCCTCCCTCCTCTCATCTCCTATATGTAAGACCCATTGGTCTCCTTTTGTGATTAAGTGAATATATACAAAGCACCTACTTTTCTCATTTGTAACATGGTATCAGAGCCAGGTTCCTAAATTTTTCCGCTCGCATATCTGCTCGCTCTGCCCTCTCTGCCCGCTCTGCTCGATCTGTCCGCTCTGCCCGCTGCCCGCTCTGCCCGCTGCCCGTTCTCCACAGAAATATGTCCGCTTCAGCCCTCTCCACAAGCGATCTGCCGAGACCGCTCTGTCACCAAGCTGCCCAGACCGTTCTGTCCGCCTGCGATCTCCAGCTCCATCCGCCAAGCTGCCCTGTTTGCCGGTGATCTCCTAATCCGCCAGCGCCCTTGCCGATCTGCCAGCGAGACCGCCCCCTGCCCTCGCAACCTGCTCCGCCCGTGCCCGCGCGATCTGCCAGAGCCCTTGCCCGCGCGACCTGCTCCGCCCCTACCCGCGTAATCTGCCGCGCGACCGTCTGCCTCGATCTGCTTTCTGCCCTCCTTCTGCTCTGCCTGTCCGCGAAGCAGCCCGCTGCGATCAGCCTTTGATGAGTCCCGATTATATACACATATATGGACTCATCTAGGCCGTGTTTCTAGTCTTTCCGCTGCACTTTAGCCTTGTTTTAGCTCATAATTATCATTCCATGCTAGGTGCACTTCTTAGCCTATTTTGGTGTATTTTTATGTTTATTCTCCTATGTTAGCCTTATCGTACTGTTGAGTGCCACTTTCAGTGGCCTGATTAGCATTTCTGTGGGAACAGGAGTCGTGCAGGTATTCCCGGTACAATTCTGTACAGGAACACTGCACACGATCACTGGTTCTATTGCGCACTACCACTGGTCGTGCGCCACTGATCGTGCGCACTCAACCCCAAAAATATGAGTTCTGTCTTCCTTATCGCACGACCACTTACGATTGCGCGCACGACCACTGGTCGTGCGCCACTGGTCGTGCGAACATTGTATTTTATAATTTTCTTATCTTGCAGGCTCCGTCCAGGCAGGCGCATGATCACAGGATGCTAGTGCGCACGACCACTGGTCGTGCGCCAATGACCGTGCGCACTGTTTATTCTAGCGCCTATATATTGACCTGCTCGCGAATTAGGTCGGATCGCTCGATTCCAACTCCGCCAGTCCGCCGTTTTCGCCCCTCTCGCTGGTTCTCCGCCCCCTAGGCCTCCTCCATCATCCTTGAGCTCCAAGGAGAGGTTTCTAGCCCAAAGATCGCCAACATCAAGCAAGGAGATCGTGTATCGGAGGAGACCAGATCGTGACACGAAGAAGACGGGTCCATTGGGAGGTAGTGACAACCTTCTCTACCCCGGACGTAGTTGAATACCGAGCTTGGACGCGGATTGACAACCCGACGATTCCAACCGTGAATCTTCGGCAAGGCTTCGGATGTGGTCGATTCTTTCACTCTATTCTTCTTCCTTATGTCGTTGATTGTATAAGCTAGTTTCCTCTATATTATTGATGATGTGTGCTATGAACAATTTTGCTTAATGTTAATTTCATTTATTTGGAATCATTTAGTTCATATGTGCTTATTGAGGTGCGCCCCATCTAATTTCCATTCCACCATCGTGTTCGGTGCCGCACTAGCAATTGCTAGTGGCGTGCTTGTCGAAGAGGTGCTCGCGACCCTCATTCCGTTAGCCTACTCGTCCATCCGCCTACCGAAGCGTGGCATCGCGGCCCGTATTCCATTCGCCTAACGAAGCAGCGTGCTCAAGGCCTGTATAGTTCGATTCCGCTAGCCTACTCGCCCATCCGCCCAACGAAGTAGTGCGTTCAAGGCCTACGTAGATTCCATCCCGCCAAGCGAAGCATTGCATAGCGACATTGCATAGGACTAGTTTAAGTTGTTTTATTTTATTTTCCACAAACCAAATCCCCCATTTCCGCATCCATCCGCTCGAAAGGACTTCAATCTCAAGTCCTTCCTCGATAATAAACTCCACCTTACTGTGTTCCTTTGAGATCGATACTTGGGGATTCATTCCCAATTAATATTACTTGAACGATCGGTACACTGCCGTTTCGCGCCGCAGTCGAGCTAACGCCTATAGCGGTGTGCGAGATTTGCGCCATCAAGTTTTTGGCGCCGTTGTCGGGGAACACAGTCGTGTGAGTTTTCTGGAGAGGGAGAACCTGAGAGAGAAACCCTTACATTTGTAAATTGCATTTCTTTGTTTTATTTCTTTTTATTCCATTTTCCTGTTTTAATTAGGTTGCTTTAGTAATTATTGTTAGGTGTGGTATTTCGCACAATAGTGTTTTTCTTGTTGAATCGTTTTATCTTCGCACTATATGGGCACATCTCAATATCCGTTGCCGTTGGTGTAGAGATACCTCCCACTCTAGTGATGAATGCCCTACGGAGAATAGTAGGCATAATTCTTATAGCCCAGCATATGGAGCACCGACTTCGTCTGGTACTCCATATGGTGCGCGTAAGTCTTATGGCTACTCTGCTGAGCCTTTACCGTCACACTTCTTTTCGGCTTCAGCCCCCGCTGTGCCAAAGAAGCCCGCAAGGCAGTGCCGGTTTTGTCGGAGCACTGATCATGTCTTGAAGGACTGTGCCGAGTATCTTCGCCAATTGGACGAGGATGACGAGCCGGATATCCGGATCGTCCCAACTCCTAACTCTGGCGGCACACCTTCAACATCCGGTTATGTGTCTTTGTCACCTTCACATCTTGAAGGGTATGGCATGGACACGGTCACCGGATGTGCGGCTGATCTATCCACCGACATTGCTGAGCCTATTCTTCCGGTGCATCCACCACCCCTAGTGGATTCGATTCTTTGTGAGGAATCGGTGCTTGACATTTATCCAAGCACTATTCCTCCCCCTGTTGTGCATGCTACATTCGTTTCTGACGAAATTGTTGAGGACGTGTCGCAGGATGAGGCTGGCGATCTATGTGTTATGCCTGCTCCTATGGAGGAGGACAATCTTCTAGGTGAAGAGGAGCTTTCCTCAACACCGGTGGAGGAAGTCCAAATCTTGGGCATGACCACTGTTGATCCCGCCGAACCTTGTAGCATTGATGACAATGCAAACATTATTTTACTTACCCAACCTGATGGGAGTGAGACTGGGATCACTCCCCCGATTGATGTTTATTTATATTCTTCGTCTTCTTTATTTCTTGATCCCCTTCCTTCATCTGAGTCTGTGCAGGTTGAATCTTCACAGGTACTTTAGGAGGACTTGGAGCATTTTGCTCAAGTCAATGATGAGAGCATCCTCTCATGTGAGGAGGTTTATTCCCCCTCCGTAGAGGAAGCTCCACTCATTGCCTTCGCCTCCTGCTGCCTCCCTGTTGACGACTCCTTGCTAGGCAAGGATATTTTTGGTGAGTTGAGTGAGGATCTCCTCCTCTTCTTACTTTCTTTTCCCTCTACCTGTGTCAAGCAGGTATTATTATTTAGGTAGAGGGGTGACTGCCTTATCTCCGTATCGGTACCATCTACCGAAACAGATAATGGAGCAGTTACCTGTGCACTTTTCTTTTCATAGACCCATTAGCTAGAACTGTTTTAAATTTGAATAAGTCGTGCTGGGAGGACAATAACCCCAGTAGTTATCTTACTTTTTCCTGCATTTCTTATTTCATCTTGTTTAGTTTAGTTAGCTGTATTTTATTTTATTTTTGTACATTTTCTTTTGTTTTTGCGGAGCTGACCCCTGCAGGTGTTCTTCTGGATGGATGATGCAGCTAGGTCTAGATTTAAACGCCAATCTTCTGGTATGCTCACTTGCTGAGCATTGGGTACTCTCTTTCCCTAGCTTTATTCTGAATTCTATAGTCATATTTTGCATTAGATTGTTTAGTTTATGTTTAGGGGAGAGTAGTTTTGTTTACCCGCTCACGTGCACTATTGCACTGCATGTTAGAAGTATTTCTATTTCATTTATTTAGTATTGCTCATTGCACACCACAACACCCACATGAGCGCGCACTTATCCGTTAGCACGTAGTGAGTCGAATTTGTCTCTTCGTGTGATTTGAAAAATCATTGTGCTGGCTTAGGATTATGAGGCGGAGTAAAATGTTGACTCCTGTAGTGCTCCTAGTCGAGTGCTCATGTCTCGTTTAGAAATTCGTGTAGATTCAATTTCTTTTTATGCTTTTAGTTTATATTTTTTCTATTAGCGTAAATATTGTTTACTCTACTCAAAATTGGTGAATCCGATGTGAATCAAACGGTAGCATAGGAATGTGTGTAGACGTTCGTTGGCCTCATATTGCCCGAGTCGGGAGGAAGGATTATCTTTCTCGGTGGCTAGAACTTGCCCCAAGCGGTTCTTGAAGCATGGGTATACGGTTAGTCAATTGCGTGAATGTGATATAGGCCATCATTTTGGCCCGGTTGAGCTTTGTGCCTATTCCTATCGCTATATCCTCGTTAGCCCATTTGTGCCTACCCCATTCTTTTGGTTCAGCTCCACTATTGTTCACCAAAGCCTAAACTCCAATCCTAGTCGCACACCCAAAATGCAAGCATTTTGTTTAAATTTTAAATTGGTGGTGTTGATTGTGGAAGTACAATGTGAAAATGTGGATGTGCATCTTTGAACATTTGCTGAAATTGCTAAAGAAAGAAAAAGAAAAGAAGAAAAAGATTTGAAAAGAAAAAGAAGAATGAAAAGTTTAATTGAAAAAAATCTGTTTGAGATTTATATTTGGGAGTAGGCGGTGCACACACCCATGCGTCTAAGTCTAAGTCTGGGGGTGTGGTGCATCCGTGTGTTTTATGGCTACTTGGATAGTGTTATGCATTTGCTCATTTGGGTTTTTGTGTTCTAAGCCTTCATATTTATATTTGTTTACCCACCTAAACCCAAGCCTCATCTAAAACCTTAAGTCCTATTGATTCACGCATTTGAGTCAAACCAGTGTCGTGGAGAGAGTGCGAACGTGCAAGCTTATGGTCACCGACATTGATGGATTTCAATGGAGGTTGTCTCGAGCCCCGATCTTTGGCAATGCTCGCCTCAGCGTTCAGTTTACTTTCTTCCTATGTACGACCTTTTGATTCACTGTGATTCACTTTTTGAGTAAACGTAATATATAAATACGCTCCTAGAAAATTATAAACTAATATGTATAATTAGAAATTTTGTCTACTGTATTTCTACGCACACGAGCATGCGACTTCGCATGGTACTCCGCTTGATAATTTCTTCGCCAACTTATGTTTTTTCTGTCCGTGAGAGATGGTTTGCTCGGGACGCGCAAATAGTTAAGTCTGGGGGTGTGATGAGTCCCGATTATATACACATATATGGACTAATCTAGGTCGTGTTTCTAGTCTTTCCGCTGCACTTTAGCCTTGTTTTAGCTCATAATTATCATTCCATACTAGGTGCACTTCTTGGCCTATTTTGGTGTATTTTTATGTTTATTCTCCTATGTTAGCCTTATCGTACTGTTGAATGCCACTTTCAGTGGCCTGATTAGCATTTCTGTAGGAACAGGAGTCGTGCAGGTATTCCCGGTACAATTCTGTACAGGAACACTGCGCACGATCACTGGTTCTATTGCGCACTACCACTGGTTGTGCGCCACTGATCGTGCGCACTCAACCCCAAAAATCTGAGTTCTGTCTTCCTTATCGGACGACCACTTACGATAGCGCGCACGACCACTAGTCGTGCGCCACTGGTCGTGCGAACATTATATTTTATAATTTTCTTAACTTGCAGGCTCCGTCCAGGCAGGCGCACGATCACAGGATGCTAGTGCGCACGACCACTGGTCGTGCGCAAATGACCGTGCGTACTGTTTATTCCAACGCCTATATATTGACCTGCTCGCGAATTAGGTCGGATCGCTCGATTCCAACTCCGCCAGTCCGCCGTTTTCGCCCCTCTCGCTGGTTCTCCGCCCCCTAGGCCTCCTCCATCATCCTTGAGCTCCAAGGAGAGGTTTCTAGCCCAAAGATCGCCAACATCAAGCAAGGAGATCGTGTATCGGAGGAGACCAGATCGTGACACGAAGAAGACGGGTCCATTGGGAGGTAGTGACAGCCTTCTCTACCCCGGACGCAGTTGAAGACCGAGCTTGGACGCGGATTGACAACCCGACGATTCCAACCGTGAATCTTCGGCAAGGCTTCGGATGTGGTCGATTCCTTCACTCTATTCTTCTTCCTTATGTCGTTGATTGTATAAGCTAGTTTCCTCTATATTATTGATGATGTGTGCTATGAACAATTTTGCTTAATGTCAATTTCATTTATTTGGAATCATTTAGTTCATATGTGCTTATTGAGGTGCGCCCCCATCTAATTTCCATTCCACCATCGTGTTCGGTGCCGCACTAGCAATTGCTAGTGGCGTGCTTGTCGAAGAGGTGCTCGCGACCCTCATTCCGTTAGCCTACTCGTCCATCCGCCTACCGAAGCGTGGCATCGCGGCCCGTATTCCATTCGCCTAACGAAGCAGCGCGCTTAAGGCCTGTATAGTTCGATTCCGCTAGCCTACTCGCCCATCCGCCCGACGAAGTAGTGCGTTCAAGGCCTACGTAGATTCCATCCCGCCAAGCGAAGCATTGCATAGCGGCATTGCATAGGAGTAGTTTAAGTTGTTTTATTTTATTTTCCACAAACCAAATCCCCCATTTCCGCATCCATCCGCTCGAAAGGACTTCAATCTCAAGTCCTTCCTCGATAATAAACTCCACCTTACTGTGTTCCTTTGAGATCGATACTTGGGGATTCATTCCCATTTTATATTACTTGAACGATCGGTACACTGCCGTTTCGCGCCGCAGTCGAGCTACCGCCTATAGCGGTGTGCGAGATTTGCGCCATCAGCCTTCTGCCCGGCGCGGTATGCCCTTTTGTGACCTCCCGCTTTCTTCCCGCCGCGATCTACCCTCCTACCAAGACCGCGCCATACGCGACCTGCTCCTGCCAAGACCGCTAGTCCACCTCCCGCAGCTTCCTGTCGCCAGCCCCTGTCAGTCCGCCTGCCTCCATGGCCACTCCTCTGATCTCCCCACCACTGAAAGCCACGTCCTTCCAACTCGCCGGAGCCGACGACTGGCCTAACTGGGCCCTGACTGTTGAAGCCGCTCTCTGCTCCCGTGATCTTTGGGATCACATCATCGGTGCTCCTCCCGCCACTACAAGCTCTGTCCCCACCAAGGCTGCCGCTCCTCCCAGCTCAGACAAAACTACTGAAGCCGTTACCCCTACAGATGCCACCACTCTTTGGCGACGTCGCGATCAAGCCATCCGGGCTTACCTCTTGGAGTCCGTTGCTCGTCCGCTCCTCACCTCCATCGGTCGCCTCCCTTCTGCCCATGCCATGTGGGAATATCTCTGAGACCGCTTTGTCCCCCGTGGTGGTGCTCGGCGTCACCGTCTCATCTGCGACTCACAATCTGCCCGTCAGGAAGTGCGATCTGTTCAGGACTTCTTCACCATGATGAGTGCCTACTGGAACGAACTGGACTCAATGATCCCTCTACCCTGCAGCTGTCCTCGCTCTCTGGAATTCTAGCGCCATCTCTCCGAGGGGCATCTCCACCAGTTCCTCGCTGCCCTGCGTCCCGAGTTCTCTCTACTTGCAGCTCAGCTCCTTCACCGGGTCCCCCTTCCCACCCGGGATGACGCTCTGATTGCTCTTCTCGATGAAGAGACCCATCTCCGACCTCCTATAATCATCACAACTGCTCCCAGGCCCGACACTGCCCTTGCGTTGCATCCTCGCAGCAATCCTATCACCTGTCACTACTGTAAGAAGGTGGGTCATATGAAGTATGACTGCCCTACTCGGCCCCCTCGACCTGCTCAGCACAAACCTCCTGACCCTCACCGTGATGACCGTGGTAGGGGACGCGGTCGTGACCCTGCATCTCACCCTACTGCTGTTGTTGCCACCGATCGTCTACAATGACTCGAGGAGTTATTACTCCAGTCCCCGATGTTCCACTCGGCCTCTTCTGCCAGCTTTCCTGCAGAACACAGTCTCTTAGCTGCTGCCCCTGGTACTACTATTGCTCGGGTTACTTCAACTGCACCTTGGTATTTCGACTCTGGGCCTCCTGCCATCTCACCTCCGATTCCAACACCTTGACCAACTGCACTTCCACCCCCACTACCCTCCAAGTCACTACTGCTGATGGCGGCTCTGTCCCTATTCTTCGATCTGGCTCAATCACCCCAACCTCTGCTCCTTCTAGTCGACTTACGCTCTCAAACGTCCACCATGCTCCTCGGCTCCACATGAACCTCATTTCTATTAGCTCTCTTTGTGATCTCGGACTAACTGTTTCATTCTCTTCTTCTGATTGTGTTGTGCAGGATTCACAGACAGCTCAGAGGATTGGACAGGGCCGTAGGACTGGTGGCCTGTATCAGATGGAGTATCTCCACGTTCCCCCCTCATCATCTTCATCAGCTTCTGCCCTTTCTGTTATCTCTGATGCCGACTTGTGGCACAGACGTTTAGGACATTTGTCTACTGATCGACTTCGAAGTGTTATCCGCTCTGGAGCTTTGGTTCGTGTCTCCTTATCGCCCCTTTCTATATGTACTGGATGTCGTTTGTCAAAGTACCTTGCTCTACCATTTTCAAGCAGTACTTCTCAAACCACAGCTCCTTTTGACTTAGTTCACTCTGATATTTGGGGACCTGCCCCAATTGCTTCACATTCTGGATATTTGTACTATGTTAGTTTTATTGATGATTTCTCTCGTTGTGTTTGGGTTTATCTCCTTCGCAATCGCTCTGACATACCTGATGTGTACCGCACATTCACAGCAATGCTTCACAGTCAGTTTAAGCGTCGGATTAAGATTTTTCGATCCGACTGTGCTCAGGAGTTTCTCTCCTCCACCATGCGCGACATCCTCCAATCTCATGGCACCATCCATCAACAATCTTGCCCGCACACCCGTGAGCAAAATGGGGTCGCTGAACGAAAACATCGTCACATCATCGAAACTGCTCGTGCACTCCTCATCTCCGCATCCACTCCCCATTCTTTCTGGGCCGAAGCTGTCCTCACCGCTGTTCACCTCATCAACATCACTCCCTCCTCGGCCATATCTGGAGTAACTCCATATGAACGTCTATACTGCCGTCCACCAATCTATGCCCCTCTCCATACATTTGGGTGCACCTGTTTTGTTCTCCTTCCCGCCCCTGAACGCAATAAACTCTCTGCTCGCTCGTCCCGTTGTGTTCACCTAGGACTTAGCCCTCACCACAAGGGCTATCAGTGCTACGATCCGGTGACTCGTCGCATTCGCATCTCTCGACATGTCTCCTTCGTTGAACATGAGATGTTTTTCTCCTCCACACCATCAACTCCTCCTGCCCAACCCTCCGTTTCTCCACCAATTTCTCTTCCGCTACTCCCTCCTATTCCAACTCATCCCAGGACTCCCATCATCCATCCTATATTGTTACCAGCCCATCCTTCGGCCGAAGATCCTCCCTCAACCTCGACTCCTCCTCCGCTGCCCACAGTCCCTCCTCCCGCTCCTGCTCCCTCAGATATGGCTACGTCTGACACTCCGTCCGCCTCTGCACCCGTGGATCCTGCTATTCCCCGACGCAACCCTGCTTGCAATCGCAACCCGCCTGCTCGCTATGACCAAAGCCCTGACATGTCTACCTCTTCTGCTCTCACCACCGCTACCTCCTATTCCCCGGCTTTTCAAGCCTTCCTCACGGCTCTCCACTCCCACCGGGAGCCCCAGTCATACCGAGAGGCAGTTGGAAAACCCGAATGGCAGCAGGCTATGGCAGTTGAACTTCAGGCCGTCCGCAGAACTCACACCTGGGACCTAGTCCCCTGTCCTCCCGGCATCACCCCTGTCAGCTGCAAATGGATATTCAAAATTAAGACTCGCCCGGACGGCTCCATTGAGCGACACAAAGCCCGCTTGGTTGCTCGCGGGTTTTCTCAGGAACATGGGATAGACTACGATGAAACCTTTGCACCGGTTGCTAGAATGACCACCGTTCGCACCTTACTTGCAGTTACTGCTGCCCGCAACTGGCCCCTACATCAAATGGATGTCACCAATGCCTTTCTGCATGGCGATCTCACAGAAGCAGTGTACATGGCCCCTCCTCCGGGTATCTCCGTTCCCCCTGGCCATGTCTGCCACCTCTGTCGGGCCCTCTATGGTCTTAAACAGGCTCCTCGTGCCTGGTTTGAACGGTTTCGTACTGCTGTTCTAAAGGCTGGCTTTATTGAACGACAAACTGATCATGCCCTGTTTACTCACACCTCCGCTCAGGGATGCGCCATACTACTCTTGTATGTAGACGATATGATTATCACTGGCGATGACCATGCCACCATTGCTTCTCTTCAACAACATCTCCGCAGTCAGTTCGAAATGAAAGACATGGGCCCCCTTCGATACTTCCTTGGGTTAGAAATTTCCCGCTCAAAACGCGACATCCTGGTCTCTCAGCAAAAATACATCTCTGATATTCTCTCAGTTGCCGCTCTCACTGACGACCGCACTGTTGACACCCCCATAGAGCTCAATCTGAAACTCCTCCCAACAGACGGCGAACCGCTTTAGGATGTCTCCCACTATCGGCGCCTTATCGGGATGCTGGTCTACCTCACTATGACTAGGCCTAACATTGCTTACACTGTTAGCTTTGTCATTCAGTTTGTTCAAGCTCCTCGCTCAGCTCACTACGTCGCGGTCCTCCGGATTCTCCGCTATCTTCGCACCTCCGTCAACCGCTCGCTATTTCTCTCTGCAACTTCTCCACTCACCCTCCGAGCATTTTTGGATGCTGATTGGGCGGGGGATGTTATGACTTGTCGCTCCACTACCAGTTTTTGCATTTTCCTAGGCGACTCTCTGATCTCCTAGCGTAGTAAGAAACAAGAATCCATTGCACGCTCCAGCACGGAGGCTGAGTATCATGCCATGGCTTCCACCACTGCTGAAATCATCTGGCTCCGCCGTCTTCTACACGATCTTGGTGTACAGATAACAGGACCCACTCCTCTATTTTGTGACAATGGAAGTGCCATTCAAATTGTCTCCAATCCGGTGTTCCATGAACGGACAAAGCACATTGAGATTGATTGTCACTTCACTCGCCAGGAATTCCTCGCCAACACTATTTCTCTACCCTTCATTGCATCTGAAGAACAGATTGCGGACTTCCTCACCAAGTCTCTCACAGCTGCAAGATTCAGATATCTCATTAGCAAACTCTCGGTTCATGATCCACCTTGAGTTTGAGAGGGCGTGTTAAATATATATTCTTGTACTTTAGTATTTCTTGTTTAGTCCCACATTGCCTATTGTGGTTTCCTCCCTCCTCTCATCTCCTATATGTAAGACCAATTGGTCTCCTTTTGTGATTAAGTGAATATATACAAAGCACCTGCTTTTCTCATTTGTAACAAGGGTAAAGGAGGAGAATCGCCGACGTTGACGAAGAAGGAATCGTGATCAGGAGGAATTGAGACCCAGCTACCATCCCGGAGAGCGGTCTGAAGCCCATCGGAGTTGGTGGATCTCATAACAGAGATAATCTGCGGATCCGTGTGCTCCCCGAATCCATTAACGGTCTGATTGAATCTCTGCAGCATCGGGCGTGGAGGGTAGTGATTCAGTCGGAAGAAGGAATCAGATTTCTCGTCGTTTATATATTTGCTGAACACATTCCTCTGCTCCATTCCAAGCCCATCTGCCATTAAATCCAGCACTCCCGTCGCCAGCTTTTTCATGGCGGACACATACTCCTTCAAAGCAGAGCTGCGTGCGATCAGTTAATTAATTAATCATTTTTCTTCTGCGTTTAATTCTTCATTGGAGATTACAATTAATTTACCAAAATGAGCTCTGCAACGACTCTTTCAGGAAGGGGAGTAACATGGGTGAATTCGCGGTGACCTCGACATGAAGATATTCCAGCCAGCCGACATCGCCATTGAGGCCAATCTTCCTGTTTCAGTAGCTGAAGGGGTTTGAGAGTACGGCCTTCTCCTTCTCGAGCTCCAGCAGCGTGAAGAACTCGACGGCGACGGCCTCCAACTTCGAAATCAGGGACTTGGAGACGCCGTGGTTGGTGACTTTGAAGAAGCTGAATTCCTTGCATGCTGACAGGATGTCGCCGACGACGGTGGGCATGGAGAGGTCGACGGTGGGCGTGTCGGAGAAGGAGGGGAGGGCTTGGAAGGTTTGAGGAGGAATATGTCGTCCAGGGAAGGAGCGGATAGATGAGGAGATGTATAGGAGGAGAGGCACTGCCGAGGGATATGACATGTAGTACGCGTTTCTTGTAAAACTGTGGAAGTGGCATGTAGAAAGGTATGAAGGAGCAGGTACACTTAATTTGAAATAAAAAAAGTGTGATTTGACATAAAGAAAGGTATGGAGGGGAGAATTCGGCTGGCGGGAAAAGGTTGAGCTATGAAACCAAATGAACAAAAAATCAGAGAATTTAAAAAGAAGAGATTTTTTTAGGGCATTTTGGAGATGAGAATGTTACACCAAGTTGCTTTAGGTTTCCCTTATATAATAAAAATACTACTTGTATGACTTGCTTATAGGAGTGCGGTACCACCGCCCTGGAGTCCGCTAGAATGGCCGCGGGGTGGGGTCGTTACACCATTTGTCGTCATCCTAAAGTATGGCATCATTTACCGCTTGTTTGTGTATGGTTCAGGTACCGGTGAGCCAAGCATGAAATAATAGCAATGATCCCAAAGATGGGATGACCCTCAAAGGCCAAAGGATTTTGTAGTTTTCATGTATTGCCAGCCTACATGTCGAAGTATGTAGACCATATAGCTTACTACACACTTTTATTGAAAAGTATGTAAGACCTTAAGGCCAAGACTACTGTTGTGAGTATATTCCTATAGTTTTAATGCTGACATTATTCTGAATTAAATATATTACTTCTGTTAGTTTTGTACTCTATTGTGAGTAGTTCTATGTTTGCTGATTTTTATTAAGTAACACTTTGCTTATGCGCTCGATATGGCGTGTGTTCCCGACCGGACATGTTTATATTGTTTGTTACATTCATGGTGTTACAAATTTGGTATCAGCGTATGGGTAGATCCGTTGTCTTCTGAATTTGTGGTCGAATTCTTTTAAGAGGTAGAGAGCACGTGGTATGCGTCACCTTAAATCGTCTAAATAACCAATGAATGCCTACTTATGAATGAAACTACAACACACCAAACAAGTTAATTGTTGTTTGCGGAACCTGAGTGTTCCTTGTTTGACGTTTTATGATGATTTTAGTCACAAAATTGTGTGTGGTACAATTCTAGGAGACTAGGAGTGGTGCGGGGTGATGATTAAAATTGGATTTTGGTTTTTAGTATTTAAAGTTTTTGCTTAATTTATCCAAACTAACCTTTGATAGAGGCAAGTATACCTTATCGTGTATAGTACGGGATATTTTGTTTTAGAAAATATTGAGGTCGCATATTTCCATGGATCGTGTTGATGATTCTTACTTATAAGGAGCGAACTATTATTTTATCGAAAAAAGTTATTAATTTGGTTTTTAATAATTAGATAGTGATAATATACGTATAACTAGAGTTTTAAACGATGAAGAAGATAGCGCCCGATGTCGAGTTACCTTGAGAGAAAAATAGCTTTCTTAGAAGTAAAAGATATGATTTTTCAAAACATTAGAATGGCTTGGCCGTGGAGGTTCCACAAGTATGAACGCACCTCTCCATAGGGTACGCCCACCTGAGATTAAGAATATTTGACCGAACTCTCGTTCTTTAATCGAATCTCTTTAATACTCGCTTTATATTGTGAACCCCACTATTGGATATTTCTTCCAATTCAGGAGACTTACCTCATCCTCTCTCGAGGGTTGAGCGCATTTCTATGCACCCATGAGCGATCAATCAATACGCATGAGACTCTCGGCTAACTAGTGTACCGAAATGGAAATGAGAATCATACATCGATTATATGGTTCCACTTAACATTTTTCTAGGGTAAACCTTAAGCTCGTTAATTGATTTTAGAAAGAGAAAATTTATTTTTAGAAAAACCATTTATTTGTCCCAATGCTCTTCAAAATCGTGTGCCAATGGAAATTAGCCACTCATCGGAATGGGGATGGCATTAGTAATAAGAAATTACATGTTAATATTTTAAGCGGATATAAGCGTGTTTAACAAAGAAAATTAAAAGACTTATAAAATGCAGAAATAGTATCCATCCCAACCATCTTAATCAAGTGCAAAAAAGTTCTTAGCCTCTCATCTGGGATGGGGGTGGTAATAAGAACTTGAAATATGAAATAGAAAGTAATTAGAAATATTATAATATATTACATACACACTAGAAATAACAATTACAAAATAACTTGAACACTGGAATTTTATAACTTCAAAGAGTGTTACACATTCAGAACCCAAAATAGGGTTTGGAAATATCACTCAAGAACTACTTTATAGGGAAAATTTTATAAGAAAACAAACTATTTTATTCTTAAAATAAAAGTTACAACTAGACTAGGAAAGAGAAAATAATGACTTAAAAAGGAAAAATACAGAAAATAACTTACATAAACTCAAAACTACTCCAGAAAAATACTAAACACTTACAAATTCTGGATGAAAATCTTCAGCCGAGCCCCTCTATTTATAGGGAAAATTTTAAGATTACACGCCCTCGGTCACGCCCGTGACAGAGGGCGTGACTTTTGCACATGTGATTGAGGTCGCTTCAGCCGCCTTCTAGAAGAGTTTGAACGAGAAAATGGCTGCACATGGGCGTGACTTGAGGTGTCACGGGCATGACTTGAAGTGTCACGAGCATGACTTTGGGCGGCAGATGTCAGTAGTTTGTGGGTCTTTGACTTTGGGGTGTGACCTGCTGGCAGATTGAGGGAACACGGGCGTGACCTTGAGTGTCACGGGCATGACTTCCTTGTTTCGTCGAGACGTTGAGATGAAAACCATTGAGAAGGTTGGAATTTGGTACTTAAGCTGACACGCCCTTGGTCACGGGCGTGACTCAAGGTCACGGGCGTGACCTTGGGCATAATTTGATCAATCCGTCAAGATTTCTCCTAAATCCACTAAGAACTGGAAATTGGCATTTTAAGATTACACGCCCTTGGTCACGGGCGTGACCAAGGGCGTGACCTAACAAAAAATAACAAAATGCTGAAAAACAGAAATAAAGCTAAGTTAGTAAAGAAATAGTAAAAACAAGCAATTTATTCATTAATTTACATAAAATATTTACAATATTACTTAAAATTATACTGAAGACTATAGTAAAAATATGTATACTTTACTATTTATCAAATACCCCCATACTTAAGCTTTCTTTATTACAGAGCGAAAGTAAGAGAGATCCATACGGGATTAAAGACTTAAGTCCTAAATTATGCAAATGATTTAAGTAGGGAGAAATGTCTTAGCCAAAAGACTTCTTGATTAACCAAATAGCAAGCAAAATTGCAATCATTAGTAAATGAGATTAGATCAGAATTATAAGAACCTTTGTTGTAAAGAAATGTTAAGAAAATGATACAAGTTACTAATTATGCTCTCGAAAGATTTTTTTTATAATTAAGTCTATGTAAAATAAATTGGCTAAGGGAAAAGGGGGTAAAACGCTTTGGCAGAAAGAAGAGCACTTGAATTAGGGGTGATGAATTTTATCCTCTCACCCCTCCTTTTTAGTTTTCTTTGGTGCCCACCGTGGTTTACGATGAGAAACTATTTTCTTTTATTTTTATTAACCCAATGCTTATGTTTACGGAATGAAATCTTATTCTCACTAACATAAGATCTTTTAATTTTTTATTGGGTGCCTATGTATACGGAATGAAATCTTATTCCCATTGACATAAGATCTTTTTCTTCTTCTATTTTTCATGTCATGCTAAATAGGTGCATACAAGGGGTTTTCAAGAGAAATTATCCAAAAGACATAAAGTAGAGATAATTGAGGTCTAAGGTTGTTTTGCTAATATAATAACCATGCCTCTATTTTAGATAAATTAGAAGTAGTGCTTGAAAACAAAGCCTCAATTTAAATTTGAAATACAAGATATTCTTTAAAACTTAACACGGAATGTTTAAATTTGTCAATCTTAGATAAACAAACGATTAATAAACTAGTGATTATGAAAATCCACGAATAGATGTTCTCGAAAATAAATGATTTAAGAATAAAAGTAAAGTAGGGTTTTATTATATTTTTGGTGTTATGTTTTTTTGTTGTTATTTTTTTTTCTATTACTAAATTTTTTTTTTAAGTTTTGGTGTTTTGCAATTTTGTTGTTTTTGTATATTAGATTTTTGCATGGTTGAAATACAGATGTTTTTGGAAATTTTGATGTTTTGTATATTTTTGGAGATTTTTGTGAGAAGTTTATATTTAAATGAAATAAGAAAGATAAAAGGCAGAAGTAATTTTTTGGAGGTTTTCAAGTTTATATTTACAAGAAGTAAGAAAGATAAAATGCAGAAGTAAGCAAGATGAAATTTTGCGACTACGAAATAAAGTTGTTTTTGGTATTTTGTAAAAAAAATTTGGAGTTTTTGTTTGTTTTTTTATTTTTTTTCTTCAAGTTTTTCATTGCGAAATAAACTATTTTGTAGAAAATTTTGTTTTGTTTGTTTTAATGAAAATGGTAAAACACCCCCATACTTAAAACCCAACATTATCCCCAATATTATAACTTAAGTAGGAAGAAACTAGCAAAAGGAAATGAAAATGTAGTTTATACAAAAAGGAAGAAGGGGGAGCAAAAAGGCTTCCCTGAATTAAAGCTGGCGAGGTCGCAATGAACCCTGCAAAAACAATAAGTAAAACAAATAAAGCATAATAGAATATTCAGATAGATATGGGGTGCCTCTCATTAGCGCTTTGTTTACCGTCACGTAGCTTGACTAATCTGGCGTGGGGAGATTATAAGTTGGGGAGGGTTAAGGACTCGTTATTGTTGTCCACTGGATCGCCAGCAAGATAAAGTTTTAAACGGTGCCTGTTGACTTTAAATAAACCTTTTTCCAGGTGAGAGATAAGAACCGTCCCATATGGCCAAACCTCTTTAACTTGAAAGAGGCCAGACCAGTGAGATTTTAACTTACCTGGAAAAAGCTTAAGGTGTGAGATATAAAGAAGGACAAGATCATCCGGCACAAAAGTTTTTGGAAATTTTATTTTTCGATCATGGTAGAACTTAGAGCGCTCCTTATAAAATTTATTACTCTCATAAGCATTCGCACGCCATTCATCGAGTTAATTTATGTAAAATTTTCTACTCTCGGAAGCTAAGTTTGAATCGAAGTTTAAAAATTTTAGAGCCCAAAAGGCGTGGTGCTCTAACTCTACCAGTAAATGGCATGCGTTGTCGTAGACTAATCGATATGGCATACACCGATGGCGGTCTTGTATGTCATACAATATGCCCACAGTGCGTCGTCGAGTTTTATGGACCAATCTTTCCTATTTAATGAAACAGTTTTATTCCAAAATGCGTTTAATCTCGCTATTCACTACCTCGACTTGGCCGCTTGTTTGGGGTTCATAGGAGGTGTTGCAGAAGTGCGTACCCCTATCACTTATTATTGTGTGGGGCGTGCCAAAGCGAGAAAATGTTTTTAAAGAAAATTGACGACGACATTCGCATCGTTGGTGGGGAGAGCTTGCGCTTCCGCCCACCTAGATACGTAGTCGACCACCACTAAAATGTAGCGATTATTAAAAGAAGAAGGTAGGGGGCCTACAAAATCAATGGCCCATAAATCGAAGATTTCACACTCAAGAAAAAGGTTTTGGGGCATCTCGTCTCGATGAGAGATGTTCCTCGATCGTTGACAGCTATAGCATTTACTCACATAAGCATGATCATCTTTAAAGAGAGTGGGTGAATAAAAATTCGCCTCTAACGCTTTCTTCGCGGTCCAGTTGGCTTGATAATGCCCCCCGGCCGGCCCCTCATGGCAGTGTCACAAAATTTGTGCACCCTCCTCACTTGAAACACATCTCCACACCACTTGGTCCGCGCAGACGCGAAAGAGAAAGGGGTCCTCCCAAAAGTAGTTTTTCAAATCAGAAAAAAAATTCTTCTTTTGCTGGGTCGAAAAAACTTTTGGGAGGACCCGCGCAACTAGATAGTTGGCATAGTCTGCGAACCAAGGGGTGGAAGAAGTTTGTATATTATTTACAGTTAAGAGGCACTCCTCAGGAAATCTATCGTCTATTTCGGGTTCGACGTGCGCTTTCGCGACGGGGTGTTCTAAACTCGAGAGGTGGTCGTATGCCAAATTTTCAGCCCCTTTCTTATCCCGAATCTCTAAGTCAAATTCCTGTAAATGGAGGATCTATCGAAGTAAGCGGTGTTTGGCATCTACTTTGGCCAAAAGATATTTGAGGGTAGAGTAATCGGTGAAAATTATTACTTTCGAAAGTGTGATATAGGGCCTGAACTTATCGAAGGAAAATACGACTGCGAGAAGTTCCTTTTTCATTGTAGTATAGTTAGCTTGTGCAGGTGTGAGCGTGCGACAAGCGTAGTAGATGGGACGAAAATATTTATTAACGTGTTGGCCTAGTACGTCTCCTACAGCGATATCGCTCGCATCGCACATTATTTCAAATGGAAGGGACCAATTTGGCGCCACCAGAATGGGAGAATTGATAAGTTATTTTTTTTATAAAATTGAATGCCTTTATGCATTCGCTATCAAAAATGAATGGAGAATCCTTCTCCAAGAGGTGGGTTAGCAGTTTTGTTATTTTTGAAAAATCTTAAATAATCCGCTGGTAGAAACCCGCGTGGCCTAGAAAACTTTGAATACATTTTACGTTTGAGGGTGCAGGAAGTTGTTCATGTTGGATCGGTAGGCGCCCTTAGAGGGGGGGGGGGAGTGAATAAGGGTTTTAAAAACTTTTGATACCTTTTGAATATTTTAGAAAAAGCTTTGATTATTAAACTAAAGAAGATCAAGACATATTAAGTGAAGTAAAAGTAAAGACATGATTTTATTAACTTGCTAAGCATGATTACAAAACTTGATCTCTTATCGAAGCTAGAAATCAAAGCTAATAGAAAAAGACTCCTTTTTGTTTTCTATCCCGACTCGCTTCCCCACGAACCGGTGGCCCTAGCCTATCCTCCCCGGATTCGGCCTCAAGCCGCTCTAGCCAACCCTTCCCCTGATGTGGCCTCGAGCACCCCCTAGACCTAGCCTAGATCTAGTTGCCAACACGAGGGGAGTTTCCCCCTAAGTCCTACCCAGACCTAGTCGCCAACACGAGGCAATTTCACTAACCGTTTACAAGAAAAATATGAATGAAAATAAATAAAAACTCCCTTCTGAAGTCGGAGGCGAAGATCCACTATAGAATAAGCGTTGTAGAGGGGGACTTCGTTTGGATCCGGCGTGATCAGATTCTCCTTCAGAAGTTTGCAGAACTTTGGTAGGACTTCAACTTTCGGCCAAGATAGCCTCTGTAATTCTGGCACTCTACCTCTCTCTGATATCTCTCTGATGTGTGTATGAAACGAGAGTAGAGGAGTCCTTTTTATAGCCTTAGCGCTAGCGCCTGCGCTAGCGCTACCGCTGGCGCTATCCCAAATTAGGACATATTTTGCGCGGCAGAATCTTCAATTCGAGGAAATAATTCTCCCTTGCCTTCTGTGTGCGTCGCTACCGCCTGCGCTATCGGCTACCGCCAGGCGCTATCTCCTTCCATATGTGCTCCCGGAATTGCGCTATCATCGCTAGCTCCAGGCGCTAAGTGCTACCGCCGGCGCTAAGTGCTACCGCCGACGCTAGTGGGAGTCTTGGAATTGCTGGCTCAAAATTGGGGGCAACCATCCTTGAGTCATGTGGACTTTGATTTCCTGCACACTTAAACACACAAGATCAAATACACATAGGATTTTTTATTCTCAAACCTAGGAGATGCGGAAGACCATGTTCCAACAAACTCCCCCTTTTGATAATAACAAATCCATTAATGATAAATCAGAGCATTAATAAATAAGCATGATGAAACTATATTTGTGTGTGTGTGAAAGTGATGACTTAGGATAATTATTGATTTTAGCATTTAGAATTGCTCCCCTAAATACATGCTCCCCCTAAGTGAATGCTCTCCTAATATGTAAGATGTCATCTTAATTAAGCATTATAGTTTGATAGTATATTAATATTTATCATGTTAGTTCTCCCCCTTTTGTTATTAGCAAAAGCGGGTAAGGAGACACCACTAAAAAGTTGATAAGAAGATAAAAGCATGATCGATCTTGTAGAGAAGGAAATGATAGGGAGTTTTAGAATACTTTTCATTTAAATAGATCAGAGTTTGAGTATTACAACATTTTCATAAATCAGAGTTTGTAGCATAAACAAAATGTAATGATTTCCAAGTAACTAAACTACCAAGACAATATGTCTACACCCTAGCCCCGTACTAAGTGACGGATGGGCATGAGGAGCTGCATATATGCCTTAGGTTGGGGTGTTAGTCCCATATGCAAGCATTAGACACAACTCAACCTAGCACTCTTTCCCCCTAGTGCCTCGCAAGGCCCCACTGGAACCCTCCCCGGTTAAGGACAAGACATGACTAGAGATAAAGGTTATCTAATGACTACAACCCTACGCCCCTGCTATGGTGAGAAATGAAGTCATGGATAATAATTATTGGAAACATATAAGGGTTTTAAATCGAATGACATAGCTTATGGATTTATATTTTTATTTGAATTTATGAAAACACTCACATAACTATTTTGAAGTTCATTAATAAATCAGAGTTTTTAGCGTAATAATATTTTTATAGAAATAGATCAGAGTTTTATAGCAAAAAAAATTCATGTTTAGAGTAACCAATATAAAATCTACCAAGCAAGTCTATCATTTGTTTGAAAGAAAGGAATTTTGGTATTTAAGACTTTGATATAAGCATGAGAGCGCAAGGTAGAAATATATGGTGATGATGCGGAAGACTTATAGAAATACAAGAAACATCTTATTGTAATGATGATCCATAAAAAGATATATGAGTTAAATTTCATAAAGAAGATGTTTTTGTAAATCATTGTTCAAGTTAAATCTTCAATAATGTAACCAAGCATGAAATAATGTTATCAAAAAAAATTACTACAATGTTATTTTAATTCATAATTTCAAATCATACCAAACATTGTAGATAACATGCTAGGTTATCTAGTGCATTATATAAATAAAGAGTAGTATAGAATTTGCATTAGGATCCAATACTTATGAGAAGAAGTGTTATGGAAGATAATAATGTGCACAAAAGTGTATTTTGAATAGAGTAAACAAATGTTTTAATCAAAAATACAAGAAATATGTAAAGTAAGAGCACAATAAAAACACAAATAATTTTACTTCCACACACTTTAATGCACAAACAAAAAGTACAACTACCAAGATGCTTTGCACACACAATGCTCATTAAGACTTATCAGGGTGCAAAGTAGTGCTTGGGGGATCACATATTTTATTTTATTTTAATATTGAAACTAGTGATCCAGTGTACTTAAGAGTAAGTGGTTTTTATTTTGAAAGAAAGATATGGTTTGCACAAGAAACTTTACTATTCTTTCCAAGGTGCTCAACCTCACAATGCTTATTAAGACTTATCAGGAGGTTCAAGTAGTGCTTGGTGGAGTTATCTTTGTCACATTATTTTATGATTTTTGTTTTGTACAAAGTTCTCCGAATACACTTGTTTTGCAAACCAATATAATTTATGAGAAAGATAACCACTTTTCTTAATTTTTAAAAGTGCAAATAAAGGAGTGTAGGTAAGATACTTGTGCTATTTTAATTCATTGTACTATTACAAAAACATACACAAGCATTCTTAGATTAAACACATAAGTAGACAATGCCAAAATAAGTGAGTGAATAGCGATCATTATCAAACATAAAACATTTACTCATACTTAGAGGCATGCTAAACTTAGTTCTACACAACTTTTTCACAATAATTGATGCACATATTAATAGATATATCAAAGCATGATGAAAATAATGTTCAAAGAGTTTGAAAAGGTAAATTGCAACATTATAGAAGTTCTAAAGAATAGATTAAATCATGCTTGATTTTCAATGAAGTCCATACAATATTTTTGATATTTTTGAAGAATAATTTTTATTTAAAGTTTGAACTTATAAAATTGATCTTGGACTTCCCGAGGACTACCTTGTGAGAGGTTCGCCCGGTACTAGGTGATATGATGGGATGATAGCCCAAATCACCCTTTCGCAAGATACAAGTAAAAAGTTAAGTTCAAAAATAACAATTTTTGATATTTTATTTTGTTTTATATTTTTGTATTTGATTTTTGCTTATAGAAATAGAATTTAAACAAATGACAAAAACACAAAGGCAAAACATATAATTTTTTTTTGTAATTTGGCTTTGGTATTTTTGTATTTGATTTTTCAAAAATGTAATAAAAGCAAAAATGCAGAAATGAATAGTACACATAGATTAATATATTTTTAGGGATTTTTCAAAATTTTAAAAATACAGAAAAACACATATGTACGCTAGCGCTGGCGTTAGCGCTAGCGCGGGAAACAGTACACGATTTTTTAAGATTTTGAAAATTTTAATTGTTGATCTTGATTAAGTGTCCCAATAGTAGTTTTATGCAGAAATCTTAGATTTTTAGAAGATGTTTTTGATGGTTAAAACATGCAAAAATTGTGTTTTGTGAATGTGTTTTAACACGAAAGATCTAGGACACCTAACTCAAGTCGTAATAATCGAAATCTTACATCGGGAAGAGGTTTAGTAAATATGTCAGCGAGTTGAGAGTCCGTGCCAATGAAACTTACTTTTACATGCTCTTTCTTAATGCGATCCCTAATGAAATGATGACGAACATCGATGTGCTTGGATCTAGAATGGTGTACGGGATTATATGTGAGGTCTATTGCACTTTTGTTGTCACATTTAAGATCAATGTTTTTAAGATGAAATCCAAAATCCTCCAGTGTTTGACTCATCCATAATGCTTGTGCACAACAACTACCCAGTGCGATATATTCGGCCTCCGTGGTGGAGAGTGCAACCGAAGATTTTTTCCTACTAGACCAAGCTACTAAAAAGGGTCTTAGAAAGTGACAAGTACCGCTAGTGCTTTTTCGATCTAGTGAACACCCGGCGTAGTCCGAATCATAGTAGCCGTGGAGTGTGAATGAATCATTGTGTGGGTACCATAAACCTAATTTAGATGACCCTAATAGATAACGAAAAATACATTTTACCGCTTTTAAATGAGATTCTTTTGGATTGGCTTGAAAGCGAGCACATAAACATACGACAAACATTATATCTGGTCTAGATGCACTTAAGTAAAGAAGAGATCCTATCATTCCTCTATATAACGTTTGATCAATTGAAATTCCAGATTCATCTTTTCCTAGTTTTAAAGAAGCACTCATAGGAGTAGAAGCTTGTTTAAGATTTTCAAATTCAAATCGCTTAAGCATATCGTGAACATATTTTGTTTGGCAAATAAAGATACCATCAGTTCGTTGTGAGATTTGAAAACCAAGAAAATATGATAGTTCTCCTACAAGACTCATTTCAAATTCATTTTTCATTACTAAGACTACTTCATTACACAACTCTTCATTAGTGGCTCCAAAAATGATATCATCAACATATATTTGTAGAATAATTAGATCATTATTATTATGCTTAATGAAGAGTGCGTTGTCGGCACTTCCCATAACATACCTGTGTTTTAACAAAAATGATGTAAGTCAATCATACCATGCACGGGGCGCTTGTTTTAAACCATAAAGCGCTTTTTCTAATTTGTAAACATGATTAGGGAAATTTTCATTTATGAAACTGGGGGGTTGTTCTACATAAACTTCTTCTTTTATAAACCCGTTTAAAAAGGCACTTTTAACATCCATTTGAAATAATTTTATTCTTTTAAAACTCGCAAATGCCAAAAATATTCGAATAGATTCTAAGCACGCAACGGGTGCAACAGTTTCTTCAAAATCTACCCCCTCAATTTGAGAATAACCTGAGCGACTAAGCGTGCTTTATTTCTTATAATTCTAGAATCACCATCTAATTTATTTTTAAAGATCCATTTTACTCCGATAATTGGATGATTAGATGGTCTATCTACTAGATTCCAAACTTTATTTCTTTCAAATTGTCCTAACTCTTCATTCATTGCCAAAAACCAAAATTCATCATTTAAAGCGGCGGAAACATTTTTAGGTTCGATTTCTAAAACAAAGCAAATATTTGAAAATGTTTCATGAAGAGAGGATCGAGTTCTTACCCCAGTAGAAGGTTCCCCAATGACTAGCTCTTTTGGATGATTTTTTGAGAAGTTCAAAACGCTTGGAGGTGCATATTCAACTTCATTGGACTTCTCCTCCTCTTCTTTGGATGGTTACTCTTCGTCATGTTCCAAAGATGGCAAAGGTTCATCATTTGTACCTGTAGAAGGCTTCTCTGCACATGGAATAAACACATCAAATTTAACATTAATAGACTCTTCAACCTTACTCGATCTTTTATTAAATATTCTATAGACTTTACTGGTTGAAGAATATCCAAGGAATATTCCTTCATCACATTTCTCATCAAATTTTCCTAAAGAATCTTTTGTATTAAAAATAAAACATTTACATCCAAATACTTTAAAATATGATATGTTAGGTTTCTTTCGAAAATATAGTTCATATGGTGTGAGATTTAGTGATGGGCGAAGCATAACTCTATTCATTACATAGCATGATGTGCTTACAGCTTCGGCCCAAAATGACTTAGGTAATTTATATTCAGATAACATGGTGCGTGCTAGTTCTTGGATTGTCCTATTTTTCCATTCTACAACACCGTTTTGTTGAGGTGTGCGTGGAGCAGAGAACTCATACTTAATACCTAACATTTCACAAAAAGATTTAAAGTTTTCATTTTCAAATTCACCTCCATGATCTGAGCAAATGCATTTTATTTTTAAATCTAGTTGATTTTGAATACGAGTACATAATTTTGAGAATTCGCAAAATGCATCAGATTTGGAAGAAAGAAATAAAGTCCAGCAATATATCGAGAAATCATCTATTAGAACGAAAGTGTATATTTTACCACCAAGACTTGCGGTGTTAACGGGACCAAAGAGATCCATATGAATTAACTGTAGTGGTTTTGAAGTAGAAATTTCGTTTTTGCTTTTAAAAGATGATTTTGTAAATTTTCCTTTTTGGCATGGTGAACATAGTGAAGATAAATTTCCATTCAACTTGGGCAATCCTCTAATCAATTCCCTTTTTGCTAGTTTTAAAATGAGCTTTGTATTAGCGTGACCTAAACGTCTATGCCATAGTTCTAATTCATCATTTTTGGTTATAAAACATTTTATAGAAGATTTGGAAAGATCATGAAATGAAACTATGTAGACATTGTGAATTCTAGGTGCAGTTAGTAACACATCTTTTGTTTTAGGATTAACTATTTTGCAAAGATTAGTGGATGATTCAAATAATACGTCTAATCCTTTATCACATAGTTGACTTATAGATATTAAGTTATGTTTTAATCCTTTTACATACGAAATAAAGGGAGTTGAGACCCCTTTCTGAATTTCTACGTTGCTCTTGTTGGATGATATTTGAATATTAGAAAGAAAAGAAGATTTTTTAACACATGAGCTACCGCCGGCGTTAGTGGCTAGCGCTGGGCGGTAGGGTTCACTTTTATATCCGAACCCAAATTTTGCAGAACCATAACATTGGTTTCCCAAAATCATATCCAGGGATTTTTGACCAATCCCGAATTTTTTAATGGCAATATTGAGATCATGATTTTGTTTTTTAAGAAAAGTATTTTCTTGTACAATCATAACAAGTTTATTTTCAAATCCCTTTTTGTTATTTTGAATTTGTAAAAGAGAGGTTTTTAGTTTTCTCTCTAAGTCCTTTTCTTTTGCAATAGTTTTGTTTTGTGAGAGGGCCTTAGAAAGAGAAACTTCAAGTTCTTTTGCCAAAAACAAAGAGTGCTCACACTCTTGACATGAAACCTTTCTCTTTTGAAGGGAAATCACCTTTTTTGTGAGTTTATGATTTTCTTTGATAATAGATTCATTTTCACAATTTAATATAATATTATCTTTTATACTTTGATCATAGGATTTGCAAGTTAAAACAAATTCATCATAGAGTTCTTCGAAAGTAGGAGGAATTACCTCAGTGTCGCTAAGACCACTGGTGTCATCATCGTTGCTCTTTTCCATTAAGCATAAGTTTGCTTCCTCCTCGCTACTTGACTCAGACTCGTTTGACTATTCAGAGGAAGAATCATCCCAAGTTGCGGCTTTTAGTACTTTCTTCTTCTCTTTTGCTTTTTGTTGTTCTTTTTACTCCTTTTGATACTTTTGGCACTGGCTCTGAATGTGCCCGGTCTTTCTGCAGTGGTAGCACTCTGGTGGTGGTCTTTCTTCTTCATCTTCGCTTCCTTTTTCTTTCCTTGATGAAGTGGAAGATCCCTTTCGTCGAGTATCCTTTTGGAAGTATTTGCGGAATTTGTTCCTTCTTTCCGGATTCCTGATGAACATCCTGAAGTTCTTCACTAGGAGACCTTCTTCATCTTCATCATCATCTTTGATGCTCTCCTTCTTTGACTTTAGTGCTAGCGCCTTTTTCTTTGGCACTTTGTTGTATTCATCGTGTTGAATCTGGAGTTCTACCTCATGGGTTTTGAGATTCCCAATAAGGTTCTCGATCTGAAGTGTTCTTAAGTTGTGCGACTCCGAGATGGCTGTCACCTTTGGATTGAACCTTGGCGGTAAGGAACGAAGAATTTTCCTCACCAAGTCCTCGTCTGAGTAGGTCTTTCCAAGTGCCTTTGAAGCGTTGACGATCTTGGTGAAGCGGGTGTACATCGAGTTAATGTCCTCTTCGGTATCCATCCTAAATTTTTCATATTCAGATTCCAGTTGGAATAGCTTTGCATCTTTCACCTGCGATGTACCTTCATGAGTTACTTCCAATTGATTCCAAATATCATAAGCAGTTGTGCATGCAGAAATTCTATTAAATTTTGTCCTATTTAAAGCGCAATATAAGGCGTTCATTGCTTTAGCATTATTTTTACACCTTAGTTTATCATTATCGTCCCATTTATCTTTTGGTTTTGCTAATGTTGCCTCTCCCACTACAGTTGTAGGAGGAGAGTACCGAACTTATACCATGTTCCATACTTCTACATCCATGGTCATAAGAAAACACATCATTCGATTTTTCTAGTAGTTAAAATCTGACCCAGTAAAGAGAGGTGGTCGACTAACCCCTTGACCCTCAGGAAAAACGAGATCATGAGACGCCATTATTCCCAGTTGTTAAGCCGATTGGAACAACCTAGCTCTGATACCACTTGTTGGATCGGTACGCGCCCTTAGAGGGGGGCGGGGGGGGGGGTGAATAAGGGTTTTAAAAACTTTTGATACCTTTTGAATATTTTAGAAAAAGCTTTGATTATTAAACTAAAGAAGATCAAGACATATTAAGTGAAGTAAAAGTAAAGACATGATTTTATTAACTTGAGAAGCATGATTACAAAACTTGATCTCTTATCGAAGCTAGAAATCAAAGTTAATAGAAAAAGACTCCTTTTTGTTTTCTATCCCGACTCGCTTCCCCACGAACCGGTGGCCCTAGCCTATCCTCCCCGGATTCGGCCTCAAGCTGCTCTAGCCAACCCTTCCCCGGATGTGGCCTCGAACACCCCTAGACCTAGCCTAGATCTAGTCGCCAAAACGAGGCGAGTTTCCCCCTAAGTCTTACCCAGACCTAGTCGCCAACACGAGGCGATTTCACTAACCCTTTACAAGAAAAATATGAAATGAAAATAAATAAAAACTCCCTTCTGAAGTAAGAGGCGAAGATCCGCTGTAGAATAAGCATTGTAGAGGCGGACTTCGTTTGGATCTGGCGTGATCAGATTCTCCTTCAGAAGTTTGCAGAACTTTGGTAGGACTTCAACTTTCGGCCAAGATAGCCTCTGGAATTCTGCCACTCTACCTCTCTCTGATATCTCTCTGATGTGTGTATGAAACGAGAGGAGAGGAGTCCTTTTTATAGCCTTAGCACTAGCGCCTGCGCTAGCGCTACCGCTGGCGCTATCCCAAATTAGGACATATTTTGCGCGGCAGAATCTTCAATTCGAGGAAACAATTCTCCCTTGCCTTCCGTGTGCGTCGCTACCGCCTGCGCTATCGGCTACCGCCAGGCGCTATCTCCTTCTATATGTGCTCCCGAAATTGCGCTATCATCGCTAGCGCCAGGCGCTAAGTGCTACCGCCGGCGCTAGTGGGAGTCTTGGAATTGCTGGCTCAAAATTGGGGGCAACCATCCTTGAGTCATGTGGACTTTGATTTCCTGCACACTTAAACACACAAGATCAAATACACATAGGATTTGTTATTACACAAACCTAGGAGATGCGGAAGACCATGTTCCAACAGTTCAATTATTGTGACTTTGGCCTTATCGTCCTCTACCCCTTGGAAGAAATCTTATGGCTGAGGACTAAACCTTTTTGGACCATGAATTTGCATTTCTCCCAGTTTAAAACTAAATTCGTCTCTTCACACCGCTGGAGGACTCAATCTAAATTTTTCAAATAGTTTTTAAAAGAGTTTCCGAAAATGGAGAAGTCATCCATAAAGACTTCCATGTATCTACCATGAGCTTGCCAAATATCAGCAGCATACATTTTTTGGAATGTAGCTGGCGCGTTGTAGAGGCCAAATGACATCCTTCGATATGCGAAGGTGTCGAATTGGCAAGTAAAAGTTGTTTTCTCCTGGTATTCGGGGGAAATAGGGATTTGGAAATACCCCGAGAGACCATCAAGAAAACAATAAAAAGGATGACCGGAGAGACGCTCCAAGATTTGATCGATGAATGGTAGCTGGGAGTGGTCTTTTCTGGTGGCATCATTTAATTTTCAGTAGTCGGTGCACACCCTCCAACACGTAACAGTACGAGTTGGGATCAATTTGTTTTTCTGGTTTTGCCACGACCATTATACCACCCTTTTTGGGGAAGACTTGTATGAAACTTATGCATGTACTATCAGAAATAGGATAGATAATTCCCGCGTCGAGGAGTTTTATAATCTTAGCTTTAACGAAATCCCGCATGTTTGGGTTAAGTCATCGTTGAGGCTGAATGGTTTTGCGGGGGTTATCTTCTAGAAAAAATTTATCGGTACAGAACGAGGGGTTTATTCCCCTGATATCTGAAATATGTCATGCAAATGCACGACGATGTATGTTTAAAACTTCTACTAATTCGGAAGTCTCTGAATAACTTAAGGTAGAAGAGATAATAACAAGAAGTTTTAAATCTTTTTCGAGGAAAACATATTTTAGATTATCAGGGAGTTGTTTCAGTTCGAGGATTGGCTGTTCTTCGTATGATGGTTTAATTTTTAAAGCTCTGAATTGAAGGGTTCGAATGGTGAATCTGTCGGCATTACATCGAGACAAAATAGATTCGCCTAATCCGAAATATCTCTTGCTAAGAAGAGAAATTCAGAAAGCGAAGAACATTCCTCTTCAAATGCGGGTTCCAGGTTAAAACTAGAATCATCGTTCGATAGGGAGTTCTGCATTATGGGATTAATATGCAAAGTAACTTTGTCGTCTCCGACCCGAAGGAGGAGGAGGTCTACTTACATCAATTAATGCGACGGAGGTTGTGAGAAAAGGGCGACCGAGTATAATAGGTACATCAACATCCTCCTCTATGTTCAGGATGACGAAGTCTACCGGGAAGATAAACTTGTCAACCTTGACCAGAATATCCTCCACCACCCCTATCGGGTACTTTATCGAGCGATCCACGAGTTGGATGCTCATCTTTATCGGGCAAGGAACGCCCAAATAGAGTTTTTTTAAAAGAGAGAATGGCATCAAATTGATGCTGGTTCCCAAGTCTGCTAGAGCATACTTTACTAACAAATTGCCAAAAAGGCACAGGATAGAGAACCATCCTTGATCGTTTAGTTTTGGCGGCAATTTGTTAAGGAGAACTGTAATGCCCCAGGTTTTCTCTTATAATTAATCTAAGCGGGTATGTGAGGGATGATAGTGGTAAAATGTTTGGTATTGTTGTTGCAAAGTTTTGGTGCGAAACTTTTTTTTAGGAGGAGTGATTGTAACACACCAGGTTTTCTTATAGTCTTCTAAGCGGGGGTTCGAAATGATAATGTGTTAAATGTTAATTTATCATGACGTAGTGTTGTTGCGAGGGGGCGTTGCCGTTTCAGAAACACCGTCGTCGTCCAGCGAGTTAATGATTGGTGGAGTCATATATGCAGATATATGTATATATATGCATGTATAGAGGTTTGTATGCGTATATTTATATGCATCCTATAAGTCAGGTGAACAAAATGTTATACAAAAGTTTCATAAAAAATTATTTATATACATAGTATATACTTATAGTAATGGATTTATGCATATAAAGTGGAGAGGGATTGTTCTCTTGTGGGCATAATTTCATTTGTTGAAGGTGTATCGGGAGGCCTTTTCTTTTTCTCTCCCTCCCTGTCCCGCGAAGCCAGCGAGTTGTCGAGGGTTAGGGCTTGCGTCGGTCGGTCTCGAGCTGCGCCGGAGCCGTCAGGAAGAAGGATTGTGGTCGCCGGGGCTTGTCTACGTCGTCGGGGCTAAGGATCCGGGCGGCTCCTCCCATGCTCATCGCGATCCGGCGGGTCGCCATTGTTTGAGGCAAGGAAACTCTTCTCTTTCCCCCTCTTCCTCCTTCTTTCCCTTCCATTTTGGGTTAAAGCTCCAGGAAAGGTATTCATAGCATATTCTTTTTCCCTTTAGCAGCTGCTGGAATTTTTATTAAGAAGGTTTTCTTTTGTTTCCTTTAGTCGTGGTTGGGTATGCTCCAGGAATTTCCTATCTAGGAAATTGTATTAATAACTTTTCCTATGGAGGCTATTGGGTATGTCCAGGAAATTTATATGGAGGAAATGTTTTTATTTCATTCCCTATAGAGATTGTTTGGGTATGCTCCTTATGGTGGTTGGTTGGGTTAAAGCTCCGAGGAATTTTTCATATTTATCCTCTCATTTTGGGCTATAATGGATGTTGGTGGTGGTTGGTGTACACTTCCTGAAATTTTTATATACCTAAATCCTTGCTTAAATGTTGGGGCTGCCTCTTTTACTGGCTAATTTGGGGGCTGCTTCCTGTCTTTGTTAAATTGGGGCTGCTTATTATACTTGCTAATTGGTGGCTGCTTCCTGTCTTTGTTAAATCGGGGCTGCTATTATATGCTTAATTTGTGGGCTGCTCCTAGTAAATTTTGGGGCTCCTGTTATGACTTTAATTTGGGGGCTGTTTCTGTTTAGTTTAATTTGAGGGGGCTGCTGTTATATGCTTGTTGGGGGCTGCCTTATAGCATTTTGGTTGGGGGTTGCGTTATAAAATTTATTATGTTTCCTTGGTGCTGCCTTATTATTTGTCTAATTGGAGGGGGGCTGCTGTTATAAAACCTGATTGAGGGGATGTTTCTTATATATTAGTCTAATTTGGGGGCTGCTGTTATATATATATTGTTAATTGGGGCTGCCTGGTTTATATTCTGTTTAGGGGGATGCTTCTCAAGATTTGTTAATGGGGGCTACTGGTTATATATCCTCTAATTGGGGCTGCCTTATTTATGATCCTACCTATTAGGATTATGTTGTGGTGTTCCTCTTGGTTGTTGGCAAGGTTCTTTATAATTTCTTTGGGGTTGCCTCTTCTGTTGCTCGAAATCTCTTTTATGATAGCTGCTATGTGGCTGGGTGAGTTCTCTTGGGCTTCCCTGAGGAAATCTCCTCCTTGATTTAACATGGCAGCTATCATCTTATTTTATTTCCCCTTGGTTCTAGTCGGCAGCTGGTATACTCATTAATATTAGCATGGTAGCTATTGATTTATTTTATTCCCCTTGTTCCATCCTAAATTAAACTCTCGATTATGAAATACTGAATCTATATGTTAGGATTTTGTTTGGGTATATGCGGAGTTAAATTTTTGTTTTTGGGAATTTCCTCTGCTAGTTCTCGGTGACTCAGCGAGGCTAGCAGTTGATCGGGAAGAGTATGTGTATGGGATTCTTTGGCTTCCTTTCAGCATTTTTTTTTGAACTTAAATCCCCTTTTTCCCTGTGGGTAAGGTTGCAGTTTTCCTTTCTTTTGTTAGTTGTAGCCCTTTTCTTTTGGTTTGTCGGCTCTCTTCCTGCGGGTCGTGGCACTAGGCTCTCTTGTTGGTTGTGTCCTTCAAGTAGTAGTAGTCCCCTTGGCTTGATTTTGCTGGGTGATTGGAAGTCCTTCATTTCAGTCCTTTCTTCTTCCTTGTCTGCCTAACCTGTTGATTTTAGGTTAGTGGCTGTTGTGTTTTCCCTTTTGGGGTCTTGATTGGTGTTCTGGGTTCTTGATTCCTGTTGTCATCCCCTTGGAATCTGGATAGCTTCTATAACTGTTTAGTTATGCTACCAGGTAGTCTGATAAGACTTCCCTAGGTTTAGAAAAGTTTGCTCGCCCTAAGATCGTGCAATTTCTTCTTCTTTTATGGAGTTCCCGTCGACTTTAAAATGAAGTATTCTAGTCAACATTGATATAAGTCCTCCTCGTTGACTTGAAATAAGTCTTTTCCCGCCGGCTCTTGTTGAGTTTCCTGTCGATTTCATCGCTTATTCTGAATTGTTTCCTCATATATCTATATGTTCTTCCGCCGGGTGTTCCCTGGTATCTTAAGCGTTGTTATCAAACCTTTTAAGTCCCTTTGGCTGAGACTTCTGATAAAGCTATGCTCTATTCTTGAGTTGCCCTGTATTTGGTTAGTGTTCATTTGTGGTGTCTTGTCGTGCCTTATTCATCGTACTGTTACGAGAAGTTCTTTGGGATTCAAGTTTGGACTCACCAAGTGTTTTCTTTGACCTTTGGGTGTTGTTCTGGTGTTTGGCCTTTGTGTTAAGTTTACCTTCGTCTTGATCCGACACCAAGCCTTGCATGGTGTCGTCTTGCTAGAATCTTCGACCTTGTTGTAAGTTAAGTGTTGATCTACTGATTAACTGCTGAATCCAGTGCTTACTGATCCTCTTGTCTTGAGTTGTGGTTACAACTACCTGAAATCCTGTTTTCCCGTCTGGCACCCCTCTGTTTGCTATATTGGATTTATGAGCTAAGTATGCTATGTTGTCTAACTCTCTGGGATAGTTTTGGTGAGTGGTTCTTGATCTCTATGATCTTCGTGTCTAATGTTCTGAGTGTTCTCTGAGGAACTGCACTGTGGTTTATTTATATACTTATATATGTATATACATATACTGATATATATGATTATGCACCCCTGCTCCTGGTGCTATGTGTGAGTCTGTTGAGTGTGTAAGCTAAAAGTCACTGCCACAGTATCTCTTTTGGGCTGTTGGTTTGGGTGGATTGGAAGCCACCGCCGCAGCACTCCTATATGGTTTTTGGGCTGCGGGCGTTCGTGGAAGATACCACCGTCGCAGTTCCTTCTTTTGGGGGACGCTCTTCCCTCGAGCTGATCAGTCTCAAGTGCTTGTAAATTTACAGGCTTATATATGTGTATTATGATATTATATGTATAACCACCACCTCTGAGCCGCAATGGCGGACATGTGGTTGGCTTTGATTGCTTTGGGTATTACCTTCTGGTGCAGGCTTTTCCACTTACCGAGTGCACTCGTTTGAGCTGGCTCGAGTTGTTGTAAGATTATTGATGTTTATCTGCTTAGTTCTCCTTTCTGCAATCTTTTATTTCTGATTGCTGCTAATCTTGGTTTTCTTGCACCCTTTGGGCTGAGGCATTCTTTTCTTATGAATGTCTCAGGTTCAGGTCTTTAGCTGTCGCAGGAGTTAGAGCGGTGTCATGCAGTTTTCCTGTCGAGGCCCTTCCTCTCTTCTAGGTAAGGGCAGTTCTTTAGTTGTTGCCCTCTTTTGGATGTTTCCCTTCTTTTCTATGGGCTCGTGTCAGTTGTTGACGCCCATAGCTCTAGTTTTCTTGTGCTAGTTTGCTTGCTAGTTGTTTTGCTGTTACTTTCAGGTTGTTTACCTACTTGCTCTCTGGGAAGCTTTATGCTAGGATGCATTAGTTACTTTATTGGTATAAAAATATCATTCTTGCATATCATAATTTTAAATAAATGTCACATACCTTGAATATCGTAGAAAATCTTTTCGTACTATACTAAACATAGATATGTGCATATCATTTCTGGGATGTTGACCTTCATGCTCATGTAGGCTAAAATGAACCTATTTTCGACTGCGTATGTATAGTTTTCTACTTGTGGGCTAGATGATCCACCGGACCGAGGGACACAGTCTTAAGAAAAAATATAAAATTCTCTTTTTAATCAAAGTACATTTATGTCTTTTATAAAATAATCGTAAGGAGTGTTTGCCTGAGCGTCGGTAGTTGTCCCCTGCTTGACGTGGCATCATAGCGCGTATTTTTCCTTTGCTCTGATAGTATTTATTAAATTCGTGGGAAAATGCGGGTTGTGACAAGAATCGCTGAGCATTCTGTGTTAAGGGAAACGCGCGAAACAACCTCGAGTTTCTTCTTATTAGAAAGTGACTTTTTAATGTATTTCGCGTATTTCGGCATTTGGGAGAGTGCCTCGCAGAAAAAAATGTTTATTTGAATTTGTTTTAAAATTTGTAAGAATTTTTTATATTGCTCGTCCTTCCATTCATTATTTATTTTTGAAGGGTAAGGAAGAGGCGAGCTACAAACATTCGACACAGTCAGAATACTTGGTGATTTATCTATCGAAGGAGAGGGTATAGGGGTCGGTGTCAAAAAAGGTACCTTAGGCTCAACCCATTTTGGGGAGGTTACCTCCTTGCCGCTGCGAAGGTTTATGGCATTGGCATTTTCTCTAGGGTTCGGCTCCTTGTTCCCTGGTAGAGCTCCATATGGCCACTCATAGACCATCTGCGCCAACTGTCCAACTTGATTTTCCATTTTTTTAATTGATCCGGTAACATTCCAGATATTTGACTCGATGGAAGCGACGTATTTAGCAAAAAACAACTTCGAGCAGAGAAGGTTTTGGAGGAGGAGGCTAAAATCCGTGCGGAAATCCTTACGGATTCACATTTGGGGGCCTCTAAGCGTTGTTTGGATTGCTCCAGGAGAAGTTTGGGTGGTTCCTCGAACCCGGATTATAATTATTACTATAAGGGTTATTGTTATGGTTGAAAGGGGGCTAGCCGGGTTGCCTAGGTAATCTAAAAATTCTTCAACAAAATTATTATTTGGAGTGCAAGATGGAGTGCAGGAGGAGGAAGCAGTCATTTCTGCCACTTGCTTACTTAACCTCTCGACTTGAGAGGCTAAGTGAAAAGCTGCATCCACTTCATATATCCAAGGCGGTTTGTTAGGGCACGATCTAGGCACATTCCATTGATATGCATTCATGGCCATTTCTTCGAATAGAGCTTGAGCAGCCTCTGTGGTTTTGTTGTTTAACGTTCCCCCGACAGTTGCGTCGATCAGCTGTTGTGTTGATAAATTTAAGCCATTATAGAACGTCTGGACCTGCATCCAGGACGACTGCGCATGATGAGGACATCTATGCAAAAAATCTTTAAAATGCTCCCAAGTCTCGTAGAGAGACTCATAATTGAATTGAATGAAAGATGCGAGATCTGTGCATAATTTAGCGGTTTTAGACGGGGGAAAATATTTTGTTAAGAATTTTTCCGTCAATCCGACCCACGTAGTTATGGATCCTCTGGGAAGAGAACTTAACCACGCCTTTGCCTTTGTCCACAACGAAAATGGAAATAAGCATAAATGAATAGCGTCATCAGTAACGCCATTAATTATAAAAGTGTTGCAAATTTCCAAAAAACTTGAAAGGTGTCAATTCGGATCCTCACCCGGCAAACCGTCAAATTGGACTGACTGTTAGATTTTATTTCAAAATTATTATTGGCCACTGTTAGGCGTGTAATACTCGATCCCGTATCTTCCAAATTCGGTCGGGCATAATATGTCATGGTCTGTGGCGGGGCCGCATCTGGATTTGGATCGGTCATAGCTTCAGCGTTAGTATCTCTGATAGGCTCTTCGGGAATTTCGAGTAAGTTTTGATTACGAGATCGGAGGCGCTCACGAAGGGTGCACTCGATTTCGGGATCAAAAGGAGTGTTCGAATCGTCCGAAGAGCTTGCTCGGGTCATATACTAATATTAAAAAGATTTGTTGGTTTTGGCTTTTCCTATATATTTTGTTGTTGTTGTTTTTAAAATATATGTGATAAAATTAATAGTGATTCCTTTTTCGAAATAACCACACGAAGTCCCCGACAATAGCGCCAAAAACTTGATGATTAAAATTGGATTTTGGTTTTTAGTATTTAAAGTTTTTGCTTAATTTATCCAAACTAATCTTTGATAAAGGCAAGTATATCTTATCGCGTATAATACAAGATATTTTGTTTTAGAAAATATCGAGGTCATTTATTTCCATGGATCGTGTTGATTATTCTTACTTATAAGGAGCGAACTATTATTTTATCAGAAAAGGTTTTTAATTTGGTTTTTAATAATTAGATAGTTATAATATACGTATACCTAGAGTTTTAAACGATGAACAAGATAGCGCCCGATGTCGAGTTACCATGATAGAAAATTAGCTTTCTTAGAAGTAAAAGATATGATTTTTCAAAACATTAGAACGGCTTGGTCGTGGAGGTTCCATAAGTATGAACGCACCTATCTTGAGGGTACGCCCACCTGAGATTAAGAATATTCTACCGAACTCTCGTTCTTTAATCGAATCTCTTTAATACTCGCTTTATATTGTGAACCCCGCTATTGGATATTTCTTCCAATTCGGCAGACTTACCTCATACTCTCTTGAGGGTTGAGCGCATTTCTCTGTACCCGTGAGCAATCAATCCATACGCATGAGCCTCTCGGCTAACTAGTGTACGGAAATGGAAATGAGAATCATATATCGATTATATGGTTCCACTCAACATTTTTCTAGGGTAAACCCTAAGCTCGTTAATTGATTTTAGAAAGAGATATTTTATTTTTAGAAAACCATTTATTTGTCCCAATGCTCTTCAAAATCATGTGCTAATGGAAATTATCCACTCATCGGAATGGGGATGACATTAGTAATAAGAAAATACATGTTAATATTTTAAGCGAATATAAGCGTGTTTAACAAAGAAAATTAAAAGACTTATAAAATGCAGAAATAGTATCCGTCCCAACCATCTTAATCAAGCGCTAAAAAGTTCTTAGCCTCTCATTCGGGATGGGGGTGGTAATAAGAAATTGAAATATGAAATAGAAAGTAATCAGAATTACTATAATATATTATAAACCCATTAGAAATAACTGTTATAGAATAACATGAACACTGAAATTTTATAACTTCAAAGAGTGTTACACACTCAGAACCCATAATAGGGTTTGGAAATATAACTCAAGAACAACTTGTAAACACTATTTAGAACTATGTGGACATAAGAAAACAAACTTGTTTATTCCTAAAATAAAAATTACAACTAGGCTAGGAAAGAGAAAATAACGACTTAAAAAGGAAAAATATACAAAATAACTTACATACACTCAAAACTACTCCAAACAAACACTAAACACTCACAAATTCTAGATGAAAAGCTTCAGCCGAGCCCCTCTATTTATAGGGAAAATTTTAAGATTACACGCCCTCGGTCACGCCCGTGACCGAGGGCGTGACTTTTGCGCGTGCGATTGAGGTCACTTCAGCCGCCTTCTAGAAGAGTTTGACCGATAAAATGGCTGCACACGGGCGTGACTTGAGGTGTCACAGGCGTGAATTGAAGTGTGACGGGCGTGACTTTGGGCAGCATACGTCAGGTGCATGTGGGTCTTTGACTATAGGGCGTGACCTGCTGGAACATTGGGGGAACAGGGGTGTGACCTTGAGTGAGACAGGCATGACTTCCTTGTTCCATCGAGATGTTTATACGAAAACCACTGAGAAGGTTGGAATTTGGTACTTAAGCTGGCACGCCCTTGGTCACGGGCGTGACTCAAGGTCACAGGTGTGACCTTGGGCGTGATATGATCAATCTGTCGAGATTTCACCTAAAAACCGCTGAGAGCTGGAAATTGGCATTTTAAGATTACACGCCCTTGGTCATGGGCGTGACCGAGGGTGTGACCTAACAAAAAATAACAAAATGCTGAAAAATAGAAATAAAGCTAATTAGTAAAGAAATTGTAATAATAAGCAATTTATTCATTAATTTACATAAAATTTTTACAATATTACTTACAATTATACTAAAGACTATAGTAAAAATATGTATATTTTACTATTTATCACGGGCAGTCCCAACCCCGTCACTCTGCTGAGAGTAGTGCATCTGCTGAGATGCTTACACCTCCTCCTTCTACTAAAATGATACGGTTGATTGTTGAAGCCATGTTTTCTATGTTCAATGCATAACCAGGAGGGCATGTACAACCTCTTACCCTTGGGGTGGCCCCGTAGACGGTTGGTGTAGTTGAGCCGGTTGCTGTAAGATGGGAGTCTGAAGAGCCAGTAGTGGAGAAATGTGTGCGAACCAATAGTTGAAGCACTTTCTAGGCTTCCATCCTCCATCATTCTCAGAGACATAATCGCAAACTGAAGCTGAAGATTGGCTCTCTAGAATGAAGAGAACCCTGACAGCTATGAAGATAGAAGAAGCAAATAAAGTTACCTTAACAACTTTCCTTCTTAGCGAGGAAGCAAGCTTTTGGTGGGAAGATGTTGAATTACATAAGTTTGTAGGAAAAGACATTATGGATATCTCATGGAGAGAATTCGACAAGATTTTCCAATAGAGATACGTCCCTTCTGCCAAGCGTATCACGTTGCTAAACAAATTCTTGAATTTGACTCAAGGCGATCGTTTGGCAGATGATAACTTTCATGAGATTAATAGGCTTAGCCGCTATGCTGGAGAGATGTTTGAAGACGAGGACAAGAAAATGAACAAGTTATATGAAGATCTACGAGACGACCTGAGACTGCTCCTAGTAGGCCCGATGACATTAGGTTTTCCCACCTTGGTGAATACTGCCAGATCTCTTGAGTTGGATATGGAAAGGGTCCAAAGCAGGAAGAACCTATCTACAAAGAAACTAGATTTCAAGGAGCCGAGATCTGCAAAGTCTGGGTACCGTAGGTTCAAGAAGAAATCTAGATTTTTGAAGCCAACGCCCTCCATTGTGTCTAGAGTGACTACAATGAGAGGTTTGCTCACTTGCTACACTTACGACAAGGTGGGACACTTTGCTCAAGATTGTCGAAGTGGTCTTCCGAAGATGGACAAAAAGGTGAGTGCTTCTTATGTGGAGAAAGGGAAAATAGCGGAGTCGTCTGCATCACAATATACTCTAACTCAATCGAGACTGTTCTCTCTTGGTCAACAAGAAGCCATTTTTCAGAGTGATGTTGTGATAGGTATGATTTTGTATTTAACATGCATTGCTTATTGCACTGTCTATCTTGTGTATGATTGTTTGTTTAATTTGTGTGTAATTAGGCTTCGTCCTAATACAGAACTATCCGGCGAGAGCTCTCTTTGATACTGGAGCATCTCACTCCTTTCTGTCTGAGGACTTTGTAATGCGTATACGAGTGCCTTCTTTCATATTGAGAGATAGATTAGATGTAGTGCTGCGAAATGGGTGTAGAATGAGTGAAGATAGGAGTTGTTGTGTTAAGGTGTGGATAGAAATTCACGATTTTGACTTGGAAGCGACAATGTTGTTGATATCTAAATTCCATGTCATCTTTGGCATGGACTGACTCTTGAAGTAGTGTGCACGCATCGATTGCAATATGAAGGAAGTCACACTGGGGCAAAACATGAAATGCGAGACTACATTTTTTGGTATGTGAGGATCGAGCAAGATGCTAATGTACGCTCTCCAAGTGGTCAAGGCAGTTCGGAAAGGCACAAAGTTATTCTTCACGTTGTTGGAGGCTTCTGAGCCAAAGCCCAGTTTGAATGATGTTCCTGTTATATCAGAGTATGTGGATTTGTTCCCTAAAGATCTCCCTGGAGCTCCACCTCAACGGGAGATTGACATCTCTATTGAGTTATTATCGGGTGCCAAACTTGTGGTACACTCACCATACCGAATAGTGCCAAGGAAATGGAGGAACTGAAAGTTCAGTTGCAAGAGCTACTAGAGCAAGGCTATGTACATCTATGTTCATCTCCTTGGAGTGCACCGATCCTCTTTGTGAAAAGAAAGATGAAAGCTTACGTCTATTTATTGACTATCATGAATTGAGTAAGCTGTCAGAGAAGGACAAATATCCTATTCCGAGAATTGATAATTTGTTCGATCAGTTAGTTGGATCGACGGTGTATTCGAAGTTGGATTTGAAGTCTGACTACTACAGTTAAGAATTAGGGAATGTTATATTCCCAAAGTGGCGTTCAGTACATGTTACGGTCACTATGAGTTCTTAGTGATGCCATTCGGCCTAATGAATGCTCCATCAGTATTCATGGACTTGCTGAATAGAATGTTCAGAGAGTATTTGGACCAGTTTGAAATTATCTTCATCGATGATATACTAGTGTACTCTCAGTCGGAGGAAGAGCATGTTAATCATCTGTGATCAGTATTGAGCACCCTGAGGAGGAGTCAGTTGTATGCCAAGTTTTTTAAATGTGAGTTTTGGCTCCCATCAGTGTCATTCCTAGGTCTTGTGATTAGGCGAGAGGGTGTTGCAGTGGATCCAATGAAGATAGTTGCTATATGAGAGTGGCTTGTATTGAAGATTGTGGCAGAAGTCCGATGATTCTTCGGACTTGCGGCTACTATCGGCACTTCACTAAGAACTTTTTGAGGATAGTTTAACCTCTCACTATGTTGACTAGGAAGGAGCAGAAGTTCATTTGGTCATCGGAGTGTGCACGAGCTTTTGAGGAGATAAAGAGTCATCTGACCACAACGTAAATTTTGTGTTCAACATGTGATACAGAAGGCTATGAAGTCTACAGTGACGCCTTAGGGAGTGGCTTAGGTTGAATTCTTCAGTTTGGAATAGTTATTGCTTATGGCCGTGATTTTCACTCTTAAGCTATGGCAACACTACATATATGGCATGAAGATCGACATCTTTGCAGACCATAAGAGCCTAAAGTATCTGATAGATCATAAGGAGTTGAATATGCGATAGAGGAGGTGGATGGAGTTCCTTGGGACTACACCTTTGTGATTCATTATATTCATGGGAAGGTAAATGTTGTTGCAGATGCGTTAAGTCGGAGGGCTTCTGCGCAAGCAAACTAGATTCAAATGCATAATGAGCGACAAATTAGTGACTTGGAGTCCCTTTCGATTACGTGTGTTGATAGGTGGAAAACTGGTAGTGCATGCTTAGATTGGAATGAGGTGCAATACAACCTTGCAGATCGTATCCGTCAGTCCTTGGAGCTTGATGAAAGCATGAAATGTTATGTGACGGACACCGTGGATGGGTCAAATGCGGATTTTTCCTTCGATGAGGGTCTTTTGTCAAAAGACAGCTGACTGTGCGCGTCCCAAATTTCGAGAAATTATGGGAGGAATTGATGTACAAGGCTCATTTTACCAAGTACTCAATCCACCTGGGGAGCACAAAGATGTGTTTGGACATGAAGAAACTTTTCTGGTGGCCGTGTATGAAGAAAGACATAGTCCTCTATGTGGAGAAGTGTCACACTTACACACTTATGCAAGTAGAAAGTCAAATACCTGGTGGATTTTTGAAGTCTTTGCCAATTCTAGAATGGAAGTTTGATGATATATTGATGGATTTTGTGCATGGATTGCCGAGATCACAGCATAGGAACGACGCCATCTGTGTGGTCGTAGACCATTTGACTAAAGTATCTCACTTCATTTTGAATCAGAAAGATGATTCTGCAGAAAAGTAGGCAAAACTTTATGTCAATAACATAATACAATTGCACGGTGTGCCACGTAGCATCGTAAGTGGCCGAGATGGGCATTTCACATCAAAATATTGGAGGCTAATCCATAAAGTATTAGGTACCAAGCTGAAGTTTAGCACGACCTTCCATCCATAAATGGATGGGCAGACCGAAAGGACCAATAGAACTATGGAGTATATGCTCTAAATATGCACCCTGGATTTTGGAAAGAGGTGGGAGGACCATCTTACATGATCGAGTTCGCCTACAACAACAACTGCCAAGCAAGTATACAAATGACACCCTTCAAGGCCCTTTATGGAAGAAAATGTCGTACTCCCAAGGCTTGGGTAGAAATAGGCGACACAAAGTTGCTGAAACAAAAGGACGTGGATGATGCAAATTCGGCGATTCGAACGATCTGTGAGTGATTATTGATTTCTCAGGATAGGCAGGCAAAATATTACAACACAAAGCACTAAAATATCGAGTTCGTTGTTGGCGACTGAGTTTACTTGAAGATCAAACCATTCAAGGGTGTATCGAGGATTTGATGCTTGAAAAATTTAAGTCCGAGAGACCATGAACTGTTTGAGATCTTAGAGCATGTTGGTGAAGCTACCTACCGGCTTGCTCTTTCGACAGAGTTAAGTAGTTTGCACGATGTATTTCACATTTTGGTGTTGAGGAAGGCATTGCAAGAGCATACTTATGTTGTTGCTGATGTTCAAGTGCATGTTGATGGTGGGATAATGAAAAATGTCAAGCCTATTAACATCGAAGACACCGAAGTCAAGCAGTTGTGGAATAAAATGATCAGGATGGTAAAAGTTCACTGGGAAAATTACGGCCGTGAGGAGCTTTCATGGGAGTGATAACATACCATGCTTAAGGAGTTCCCCAAGTTGTTCCTTGGGGGTATAAGTTATTGTTTTGTATCTCTTATGTTTTTCTTAGTTTTGGAATATCGGGATGAAATTTCTTTAAGGGGAGGCGAATTGTAGCACCACAGTTTTCCCAACACTAGGAAAATAAGGAAATCTATAGCAGATCTCTAACGCAAGCATTAGGTGCTACTGCCGACATTAGGTATATCGCCTAGATGAGCTGTATCGTCTAGACAGATTGTGTTGTCTAGATAGATCATGTTGTCCAGACTGTAATACCGAGCGGTAGGTGTTACCAGTGGTGGTATCTATATCATCTAGACGAGCTGTGTCGTCTAGACGAGATGTGTCGTCGAGACATATCATGTCGTCTAGACGATAAGACCAAGTTGTAGTACTACCACTGGTGATAGGTCTTTTTGAAGACACTGGTAGTTCTGGATAAGATCAGATTGACCACCTTTGGGGCTAATGCAGCGCAGTAGTGCTATCGCCGGGCGATAGCTGGCGGAAATAGATTTGTAAAATCTGCATCGTGGTTGTTCGATCCTTTATGAAAAGTGATCAAACATTCCAAATCAGTCCATCTTGTAATACTAAAAGGACTGACAACAAGTCTTACTCCTTATCTTATCATTTGAGAGCTTTTGATTAGACTTGGAGTGGAAGAGAAAGAAGAAGAAGGAGAGCTTGCTCTGCCATTGTTGGAGCTCCAAATCTCCATTTTGCAAGCTGATTTCAGATCCACGGAGAGCAGTCCAGTGCGGTTCTTTCCATTCGATTGGATTTCTTCTTCATGGAACCAAAGCGATCGTCAAGGGTAACGATCCTTCTCTGTCTTATTTTATGTTGATATATTTCTATGGAAGTGTCTCCTTTGCAAATTACCGAAGTGTGTGACCTCCACCAGGTCGATTTTGTCCGTCCCCAACATTTATTGCATATATAGATCTGATTGGTTTGTGGATTTAGGCATGCTATGTGAAGCCCATCTACGACCATTGGTATAGATTGGTGATGCTTGATTTGTGTGTTGGAGAATACTCCAAGAAACGAATGATCACATTGCGAGATGTTGAACTAAGGGAGCTCTTGAAGCACTTAGTAGAAACCCCATTGTTGTGGTGGTAGAATGCAAACCATCTCCACCAATTTTCGTAGTGGAGTGCACTGCAATAGTTGCGATCATGAAGCCTATGCCATGTCGAGTAGATTAGGTGTGTAACGTGTTTTGATGAAATTAGAATGGGTTGAGGTGAAGTTGTTCCCGCATCATGTTTGTCTAGACATGATTATTTGAACAATGTGCAATAGTTGAACCAAACCTGCACCATGTTGTTCAACTCGAGGGATTGAGAAAAGCTTTGCTGTTAGCATGGGAAAGAGTCAATACTGACGTGCTTGACAAGTAAAATGTTCAAATGGGATCCAAGCTGGCGAGAATTTGATTGGTGGAACTGCTCGTGCGAGAGTTCACCTATGCATGCCTAGAGAGAATGAAAACGTGTGGTTGTGCATAACAATGTTTGTGATTGATGTTTATTAGCCTCATTCTTAAGCGGTTGAAGGAACCTTCGCGAAAACCAATCAACATCACGTGCATATTTAGGTTCACTTACTTTAATGTTCAACCTAGATGAATTGATTGTGCTTGGAACTTCTCTCTGTTTAGACTAGTCACACTTTCTTTTTATATATATACTGCTTGTACGACTTGCTTGCAGGAGTGCGGTACTACCACCCTAGCGTTAGCTAGAATGGTCGGGGGTGGGGTCGTTACGTTGTTTGGGGTCAGTGTAACGCCCCTGACTTTCTGGTAATTATTTAATTCAGTAATGACGTGTTTATGACGTTAGGGCATTACTTTTAAAATCAAGTTGACGGCACGTCGCTGTTAGTGCATTTTCGCGTCCGTTAGGTCTAGCCGACCTTATTTTGGGATTTGTGTCAAAAGTAGAAAATTTTACGTTGGAAAATTAAGTTGTGTAATTTTAGACTTGCTCGTCAAGTTTCGTTGCGATCCGAGCCATTTTGGGCTTCGGCGCATTTTTGAAATTTTGTACAATTTATGTTCGCCGTAAACTTTAAAAGCTTATATCTCAAGAATGGCCCATCGGATTTTGGTTTTGACTTCGTCGTTGGATTCGTAGCGTCGGCATTCGCCTTTGGTGCAATTTTCGTCGGTTTCGGCATTCGTTTAGTTTTTGGCAATAATATATTATTATTACATTTACTATTATTAATATTATTATATATATAAATATCCCCTCCTCTTTTTCCTTCATTCTGGCCGAGCAGAGAGCGTGTGAATGATGAAGTCATTCTGTTCGTGAAGCTTCCGATCGCCGCCGACGGAGCTCCGGTGCACGAAATCTTCGCCGGAGCATAGATCTGGAAATCTCTCGCCATGCTCTTCGCTTGTGTGGTAAGCTTTGCCCATTTCATGGCTTTTTCGCGCTAGGGTTTTTGGCCCTAACCCCCGTTTGGTCGCTTTTTCTGTAGATTTTTCCTTGTCGTGCCTTCTTTTGGACGATCTACGACGTGAAGAATTTCGGAGGTCAGATCCGGGTAAACCGAGGCAAGTGGTGGTTTGTTTTTCTCTTTCCCCTTGGCTTGTTTCTCCAATTCCTTCTCTTTCTTAGAATCTTTATTTGGGAAATTTAGTGTTGAATGGTTTTCTTTACCACAATGGTTGTTAGTTGAGATCTGTTCTGGAAGTTTCAGGATCTGTCTGAGTATTAGTTGAGGTTGTTAGTTGAAATGTTCTTTCTTATAATCTTGATTTGTTCCAAGAACTGTCTAGTTGAAATGTTCTGCCCTTTATTTCTGGAAGTTTAATCTTATGTCAAAATCGACGGGACAAGACACCTTCCCGTCGATCGACGGGAAGCAGCTGAGTAAGATGTTTCCCGAAATCTTAAGTCAAAATTGATGGGATAATAGACCATCCCGTTGATCAACGGGAAGCAGCTGAGTAAGATGTTCCCTCAGTATTTAAGTCGAAATCGACGGGGCTTCCCATCGATCGACGGGACCACCCGTCGATCGACGAGAGCACCCACCGATTTTCCTCCCTTAGTGCAGCTTTTTGATTCCTTTAATGATTGTTTCTCTCCCTTTAAGGTATGAGCATCTAGTTGTCTTCCTCTTTGTTCTCTGGAGTGGGTTCCTTGTTTAGGTAGTGTTTCCCCGTGAGGAGTATTGCTTCTTCCTCACTATTTTTGGTAATCTAGCTGAATGTAAGGTTTTGTTAGTGGTTATGAGCTGTAAGTAGTAGTTTTCTCCTTGATGACCCTTTTTCCTAAAATCTAGTCTAGTTTAGTCATGCCATTCTCGAGTTATAAGTAGTCGATTTTGGGGTTGTTGGTGTTGGTGGATTATAAACACCGCCATAGTACCATGCACTTAAATTGGATATATTACGGGAGTTTACCCGAGTTGGTTTTTTGTTTTACTACTGGTGTGCTGGCGGAGGTATCTCCCACCGCAGTTGCTGGATATTTTCCAGTATTGGTGTGTCGGGCTATGAGACCACCTTACCCTTGGGCCCTTGTGGAGTTTGTTCTGTGGGTGTGGTGGCGGAGGTTTCCCCCCCACAGTCACCAGACTCTAACCGGTGTTGGTGTTTGCTGAACACTCTACTATAAGAACTTTTATAGCATTGTTTATACTTTCGTATTATAAATATGTAGATATGCGTTTGGCTTTCCACCATTCATGGTGTTGACAGGTATACGTGTATTTTTACGTAAGTGTTTTCACTATTATTTATCCTGCATATTGTACTTTACTTTTAGTATAGTTGGTCTTGGTTTGGTACCCCTGTTGGTTGTGGCTTACTTTGATTTGTTTCCTTCCGCCCTTGTACCTTGTTGTTGAGGTGTTCTCTCTGGTGAATGCCTTAGGTTTAGAGAAGTAGCGGTCTGTGGATCTAGAGCTGGTGTTTCAGTGTTGTAGTAGCGACTGTGACTATTTCTCCTCACCCTTGTGAGGTAGATGTTCGTTGTTTTGTTTTGTTTTAGTTCAGACATACTATTGAGATCTGTGGGTAGGTGTCAGGTTGTTGAAGGTCACTTTGCTAGCATATAATTGTTTTCTTGCTCTTTTGGAGTAGTTAATTTGCTCTCTGGGAGGTTTTATGCTAGGATTGCATGTTAAGAATTTTAAATATAAAAAATGGGTTTATATCAAAAATTCATAACTTCTTTTCAAAACGAATCTCGCTCTATTTTTAAAGGTTATAAAATGGTCTTTTCATACTTATACTAAACCTAGAGGTCTGCATAACATGTTATATCATTGGATTGTTATGTTCATATAAGATAATAAGTAAATAAAACCCAGTATTTTCCGCTGCATATTTCTACTTACAATGTTATTCGTGGATTAATTGATCCACTGAACCGAGGGACATGGTTAATAAACTTAACTAAAATCATGTTTCAAAATTATAATTCATGATTTTTTTCATGATAGGTAATAGGAGTAGGATTTGCCTGAGCGCCTATAGTTGTCCCCTGCACAACATGGCATCACGGTGCGTATCTTCTCTTACTCTGACGTATTATTTAATATAGAGAAAATACAGGCTGTCACAGTTGGTATCAGAGCCAGGTTGTTCGACAAGTTGGTCGAGCGACTAATTCTAATATGGTTTAGTTTCTTGGCTTCATTGCATACACACACTGATGTGTCATTAGTGCGTCTTGGCAGAAGCATGAACACTACACTCATAAGCATGATAAGAAGTATACATGGCATATTATATAGTATGAGATGCATAACATGTGATCGTATATGGATCCATATAGGAGGCAACATATGACGATTATGTAGTATGGGATGCATAACAATCATCACATGGATGCGCATTATATTTTTACTTTAGTTGCATGAGATTTTATGTAGTATGAGATGCAGAATATTTCTTATATACGCCTCTCATAACATGCATTAAGGCCTTTATTAGAATGCATAACACAACATACATTACATAGCATTGCATAAGCACACGTGCCAAGCTAAAGATTTACATGATGAAACTCGTACACAGATGATTTTAAAACAAAGGTATAAGAAGTTCATGCATTCATAGAATAAGCACAAGATTCTATGGGTATGACGGAGTATCATCCAAAGTTTTATGCATAGCATCATTTATAAATCCCACAGTAAGTTAGCAGCAAAAGCAAGTGTCTATTTGTGTATGGTCTGAACTAAGTTGTGTAGTCCTAGTGTTAAGCTAGGGTGTTAATGAGTTGTTTGTTTGTGTTTTCATTTAGAAATGAAGCCAAAGAGTCCTGCGACGAGGGCAACTCCCCAGTCCGAGGGCGAGTCACCAGGTGCACAGAGTTAAGCTGTGATTGAAGGACTGCGGCAGAGCAACGAAGCTTTATCGAGGAAGTTGATTGAGATGCAATCTCAGATTCAGTCGTTGTTTACTACCGCTGCAGGGCAGCAGGCCGTGTTGCAAGACCCTGTTGTGGGTCAAGCTGTACTCATTCCCCCTTCCCCTCTGGTGCCCCAGTGTTGCTGCCGCCAGAGATGAATTTCATCTCGTTCTTTCAGTGACTAGGACCTCCCACCTATGACGGGAGAGCCGATTTCATGGTATTAGACGATCGGATTATCGCTATTGAGGAAATGTTTCCCTATTCTGGGATTTCTGCTGACCAAAAGGTGATGGTTGCCGCGTACCAGCTGATGGGTCTTACGAAGATCTGGTGGATAAGAGAGAAGGAGAACCTGACAGGTGGATGTTCATGGGAATCCTTCAAGAAGATGTTGTTGAAGAAATTTCTGCCGTTGGTCGAGCAAGACTGCCTGATGAACAACTTTCTGCATCTTAAGTAGAGGCAACTCACTGTTAGTGAGTATGAAGTCGAATTTGCCAAGTTAAGCCGATTTTCTCCAGATCTAGTCACCTCTGAAGCAAGAAGAGTGAAGAGATTCCTGGGAGGACTTCACAGCGATATTCAGCAATTAGCATGCGCTTATAGATCAAGAAACTATGTAGAGGCCGTTGAAGCCGCTCTTAAAGTTGAGGCGATTAATAATGCCAAGAATCGAGGTACTGCGTTGAGGAAAGAAAAGAGGAAAGGTGTTGATGAAGGAAGTTCCAGGGCATCTGGCCCTGCTTCAAAGAAGGGTGGTGGAGAAGCGTGCAGTTTCTGTTGGCGCCCTGGCCACTCCTATGAAAAGTTTTCAAGAGGATCAGAACTCAGAAGCAGCAGTGGGTGCTCGACATTCAGGGCGCACCCAAGGGAGAACTGGTGTGCACTATCTGTGAAAAGAAGGGTCATGATTCGAGCAGGTGCTGGTTGAAAGACTGGGTCTGCTATCAATGTGGTCAGAAAGGACACGTGAAGCCTGTGTGTCCAAAGAACCAGCTCCCGTTGCAGCCTGCTCCGCTTGGAGACTTGCCGCCGCCACCACAAAATCGGGATAACGGAAGGGGAAAGCTAAACGTGATGACGAGAGAGGAAGCTCAGACATCCACTCAAGTGATATCAGGTTATATTCTAATTTAACTCTTAGTTTTCAGCTTTTGCCCTAGTTGCTTTCGCTCGTTTAGTTACGTATCCGCTTTTATAGGAGAGTTCAAGGTAAAAAACCATATGTCGTGCATTCTTTTTGATTTCGGTGTTACCCACTCATTCGTGGCTAGGACATTTGTAGAGCGTCATCGGTTGAATCTCGATCAAGTTGGTGATTATTTTTGTGTTAAGTTTCCCTCCGGTGACACGGTGGTGTCGAACCAGGGTATCCAGAGATGTCCTATCCTCTTAGGAGATTTCTTAGCATTCGATGATTTGAAGATGCTGGACCTAGAAGTCTTTGATGTTATTTTGGGCATGGACTGGTTGTCCGGTTATGATGTTGTGATCCAGTACAAAGTTAAGCGCTTGGACTTCAAGATGGACAACGGACACCCCATGTGTGTATATGGCTTCCCACGCCAGGATTCCCCGATTATTTCCACGGTATGTGCTTGGAAACTTTTAGATTCCTGTTGTTTTTCTTACCTCATTTCTATTATAGAAACTGCTAGTGGTTCGCCGCGTGTCGAGGATATTGATGTGGTGTGGGAGTTTCCGGATGTTTCCCCTGTTAGTCTTCCTGGTATTCCACCTGAGAGAGATGTGGAGTTCCTTATCGATCTTGAGCCTGGTACTCGCCCTATTGCTAAGTAACCGTAACATATGGCCCCGCGTGAGCTAGAGGTGTTGCGCACTCAGCTCAATGAGCTGCTGCAATGTGGGTTTATTAGGCCATGCTCTTCGCCTTGGGGTGCTCCATTCTTATTTGTAAAGAAAAAGGTTGGCTTTATGAGGCTGTGGATTGATTATTGAGAATTGAACAAGGTAACCATCAAGAACAGGTATCCATTGCCGAGGATAGATGATTTTTTTATCAGTTGCGTGGTAGCACAGTTTTCAAAGATTGATCTTCATTTAGGCTACCACCAGTTAAGGATCCCTGAGTCAGATGTTCTACGGACAACTTTTCGATCCTGGCATGGGCATTTTAAGTTTTTGGTGATGTCCTTTGGACTGACGAATGCACCCTCTGCCTTCATGGATATGATGAACCGAGTGTTCAAAAATTTCTGTGATCATTTCGTAGTCGTGTTTATAGACGACGTTCTCATGTATTCTCGGAGCACTGAGGAGCATTCTCAGCACTTGCGGCTGGTTTTGACTACCTTAAGGGAGCATAAGTTGTATATGAAGTTGAGCAAGTGTGAGTTCTGGCTTCCTCGGCTGTCCTTTCTGGGTCATCTAGTGAGTAAGGATGGAATTTCTGTGGATCCAGAGATGATTTCTCCGGTTATGAATTGTAAGAGACCTACTACACGCAAGGAGATCATAAATTTTCTGAGGTTGACAGGTTATTATAAGAGGTTTGTGGAAGGATTTTCAGTATTGTCAGCTCTGATGACCAAGCTCACGCAGAAGAACACAACTTTTGTGTGCAGCGATGAGTGCGAAGGAGCCTTTCAAGAATTAAAGAGGAGATTGTGCACTGCACCAGTTTAAACCTTGCCCACTGAAGGAGAGGAGTATGTTGTTTATGTAGATGCATCGCACGTCGGACTCGGATGTGTCTTGATGCAGGGAGGTAAAGTGATTGCGTACGGGTCGAGGCAGCTGAAGGTTCATGAGAAAAATTATCCTATGCATGATCTGGAATTTGCGGCTGTGATCTACGCCCTGAAGCTTTGGAGACCTTTACTTTATGGCGCATTGTGCAAGATTTAAACAGACCATAAGAGATTGAAGTACGTCTTCACACAGAAGGAGCTGTATTTGCGTCAGCGTAGGTGGTTGCAGTACGTTGCGGATTATGACGTAGAAATCCAGTATCACCCGTGCAAGGCTAACGTGGTAGCTGATGCGTTGAGCAGGAAGACCACGCAGATCTTCAACCTTACCGTGCAGTCTTTGGTTGAGGAATTCCTTTTGATGGACATTTCTGTAGGCAGTAGTGTCGGGCCCTCTTGCTTGGAGGCGGAAAAGCCTTCGTAGATCACCCTCACAAGGTTACATCAGAAATAAGACCCAGATCTTTAGCATCTCTGAGGAAGGGCAGAGAAGGGAGAATTGCCTGATTTCTCTTTAGACGAAGACGGTACCCTGACGTACCGAGGTAGATATTATATCCCCGCGGTGGGTAATATTCGGACAAGGATTTGCGATGAAGCACATGGTTCTACTGTGGCCTACCACCCTGGTTCTATGAAAATGTATAGAGATTTGAAACAGATCATCTGGTGGTATGGAATGAAGAATGACATATCTAAATTTTTGTCCGAGGGCTTCACCTGCAAGCGTGTCAAAGCAGATCACAAAAGGTCTGGTGGCAAGTTGACGCCTTTGGACATATCGAGTTGGAAGTGGGAGAGTATATCAATGGACTTTATTATTGGTTTTTCAAGATCTCCCTGAGGGCATGACTCAGTGTGGGTCATAGTTGATAGATTGACGAAGTGTGCGCACTTCGTACCTTTCAAGATCGGATATTCTATGAAGAAGAAAGCAGAGTTGTATTTGGATGAGGTCATCCATTTGCACGGAGTGCCAATGAGTATCGTGTCAGATCGAGACTCAAGGTTTATGTCACGATTCTAACAGAGCTTGCAGGGAGACTTGGGCACCGACCTTAGGTTTTCGACCACATACCATCCACAGACCAATGGTCAAATGGAGTGAGTTAATCAGATCGTGGAAGATTTGATCAGATGTTACATATTGGAGCATGGTGGAGCTTGGGACGAGCATCTCAGACTTATGGAGTTTGCGTACAATTATAGCTTTCAAAAAAGTTTGCAGATGGCCCCGTTAGAGGCTTGTATGAGAGGCATTGTAGGACTCCCTTGTTTTGGGCCGAGGTTGGTGAGAGGCCATTGCTAGGTCCGGAAGCCCTTGAAGAGATGAGTATTGTTGTATATCATATTCGGGAAAAGCTCCATGTAGCTCAGGAGCGTTATGAGAAGTACGCAAATCAGCAAAGGGTTGAGCTGGAATTCGCAGTTGGGGACTTGGTTTTTCTAAAAGTTTCTCTGATGCCTGGTGTTACAAGATTTGAAAGGAACCAAAAATTGGATCCCCGGTATGTGGGACCCTTATGGATTGTTGAGCGCTTCAGAGTGTCAGCATATAGGCTGGATTTACCTGCTAACTTCCATGGCGTCTATGGTGTATTTCATATGAGCCGGTTGCGAAAGTGTGTTCTTAGTGATCATCACGTCCTTGACTCGCTGCCCCAGTTGCAGCCTAACCTTTCATATGTTGAAGAACCTGTTCGTATTCTGGAGACTCAGGATCGAGTGTTGCGGAGAAAGACAATCCCCATGGTCAAAGTTCTTTGGCAGAATTAAGACGTCGGGAGCACGACGTGGGAGTTGGAGTCAGCGATGAGGGAATCTCATCCGCATCTTTTCTCCTAGTTTTCTGGTAAGTCTTTCACTTATTAGCCTTTGACTATTCCTGCTGTTTTAGTTTTGAGTTCTGTGTTAAGTTTCGGGACGAAACTTCTTTTTAGGAGGGGTGACTATAACGCCCCTGACTTTCCGGTAATTATTTAATTCAGTAATGACGTGTTTATGACGTCAGGGCGTTACTTTTAACATCAAGTTGACGGCGCGTCGTCGCCAGTGCATTTTCGCATCTGTTAGGTCTAGCCGACCAGATTTTGGGACTTGTGTCAAAAGTATAAAATTTTACGTTGGAAAATTAAGTTGTGTAATTTTAAACTTGCTCGCCAAGTTTCGTTGCGATACGAGCCATTTTGGAGCCTCAGTGCATTTTCAAAGTTTTGTACAATTTATGTTCGCCGTAAACTTTTAAAGCTTATTTCTCGAGAATGGCCCGTCAGATTTTGGTTTTGACTTCGTCGTTGGATTCGTAGCATCGGCATTCACTTTTGGTGCGATTTTTGTCGGTTTCGGCGTTCGTTTAGTTTTTGGCAATAATATACTATTATTACATTTAATATTATTAATATTACTATATATATAAATATCCTCTCCTCCTCTTTTTCCTTCATTCTGGCCGAGCAGAGAGCATGTGAATGGCGGAGTCGTTCTATTCGTGAAGCTTTTGATCGTCACGACGGAGCTCCGGTGCACGAAATCTTCACTGGATCATAGATCTGGAAAGCTCTCGCCATGCTCTTCGCATGTGTGGTAAGCTTGCCCGTTTCGTGGCTTTTTCGCGCTAGGGTTTTTTGCCCTAACCCCCGTTTGGTCGCATTTTCTATAGATTTCTCCTTGTCGTGCCTTCTTTTGGACCGATCTACGACGTGAAGCATTTCGAAGGTCGGATCTGGGTAAACCGAGGCAAGTGGTGGTTTGTTTTTCACTTTCCCCTTGGCTTGTTTCTCCAATTCCTTCTCTTTCTTATAATCTATATTTGTGAAATTTAGTGCTGAATGGTTTTCTTTACCACAATGGTTGTTAGTTGAGATCTGTTCTGGAAGTTTTAGGATCTGTCTGAGTATAAGTTGAGGTGGATAATTGAAATGTTCTTTCTTATAATCTTGATTTGTTCCAGGAACTGTCTAGTTGAAATGTTTTTCCCTTTATTTCAGGAAGTTTAATCTTAAGTAAAAATCGACGGGACAAGAGACCGTCCCGTCGTTCGACGGGAAGCAGCTGAGTATGATGTTTCCTGAAATCTAAAGTCAAATTGATGAGACAAGAGACCGTCCCGTCGATCGACGAAAAGTTGCTGAGTAAGATGTTCCCCTAGTCTTTAAGTCGAAATCGATGGGGCTTCCCGTCGATCAACGAGAGCACCCGCCGATTTTCCTCCCTTAGTGCAGTTTTTGGTTCCTTTAATGCTTGTTTCTCTCCCTTTAAGGTATGAGCATCTAGTTGTCTTCCTCTTTGTTCTCTGGAGGGGTTCCTTGTTCAGGTACTGTTTCTCCGTGAGGAGTATTGCTTCTACCTCACTGTTTTTAGTAATATGGATGAATGTAAGGTTTTGTTAGTGGTTATGAGTTGCAAGTAGCAGTTTTCTCCTTGATGACCCTTTTTCCTGAAATCTATTCTAGTTTAGTCGTGTCATTCTCTAGTTATAGGTAGTCGATTTTGGGGCTGTCGATGTTGGTGGATTATAACCACCGCCACAGTGCTCTGCACTTAAATTGGATATATTACGGGAGTTTACCCGAGTTGGTTGTTTGTTTTACTGCTGGTGTGTTGGCGGAGGTATCTCCCACCGTAGTTACTGGATAATTTTTAGTATGTGTGTGTCAGGTTATGACACCACCTTACCCTTAGGCCCTTGTGGAGTTTGTTTTGTGGGTGTGCTGGCGGAGGTCCCCCCCCCCCCCCCCCCCCCCCACAATCATCGGATTCTTACCGGTGTTGGTGTTTGCTGAACATTTAACTATAAGAACATTTATAGCATTGTTTATACTTTCATATTATAAATATGTAGATATGCCTTTGGCTTTCCACCGTTCGTGGTGTTGTCAGGTATACGTGAATTTTCACATAAGTGTTTCCACTATTGACCATGGCTTACTTTGTTTTGTTTCATGCCACCCTTTTACCTTGATTGCTGAGGCGTTCTCTCTGTTGAATGCCTCAAGTTCAGAGCAGTAGTGGTCTGTAGAGCTATAGCTGGTGTTTCAGTGTTCCAGTAGCGGTTGTGACTGTTTCTCCTTACCCTTATGAGGTAGATGTTCATTGTTTTGTTTTGCTTAAGTTCAGACATACTATTGAGATCTGGGGGGTTGGTGTCAGGTTGTTGACACCCATAGAGTTTGTTGATTTTGGACACTTTGCTAGCTGCTAGTTGTTTTCTTGCTCTTTTGGAGTAGTTTGCTTGCTCTCTGGGAGGTTTTATGCTAGGATTGCATGTTAGGTATTTTAAGTATAAAAAATGGTTTATATCAGAAATTCACAACTTCTTTTTAAAACGAATCTCACTCTGTTTTTAAAGGTTATAAAATAGTATTTTCATACTTGTACTAAACCTAGAGGTCTGCATAACATGTTATATCACTGGATTGTTATGTTCATATAAGGTAATAAGTAAATAAAACCTAGTATTTTCTGCTGCGTATTTCTACTTACACCGTTATTCGTGGATTATTTGATCCACTGAACCAAGGGACACGGATAATAAACTTAACTGAAATCATGTTTCAAAATTATAATTCATGGTTTTTTCATGATAAGTAATAGGAGTAGGAATTGCCTGAGCGCCTGCATTTGTCCCCTACACGGCGTGGCATCACGACACGTATCTTCTCTTGCTCTGATGTATTATTTAATATGGAGAAAATGCGGGTTGTGACAGTCAGCCTAAAGCTGACCCTTATTTACCACTTGTTTGTGGATGGTTCAAGTACCGGCGAGCCAAGCAGGAAATAGAGGGTAAGGATCCCAAAGATGGGATGGCCCTCGAAGGCCAAAGGATTTTGATTTTTCACGTATTGTCGGCCTGCGTGCTGAAGTTTGTAAACCATATAGCTTACTACACACTTTTATTGAAAAGTATGTAAGGCATTATGGCCAAGAGTACTATTGTGAGTACATTCCTATATTTTTAATGTGGACATTCTTCTGAATTAAATAGATTGTTTCCGTTGGATTCGTACTTTATTGTGAGTAGTTCTATGTTTACTGATTGTGCTCGACATGGTGTGGGGTCCCAGCCAGACCTACTATTATATTGTTTGTTACATTCAGAGTGTTGCAAAGAGTGCCCTTTATATATCTCAATATCCTTTTTAGAGATGTCATATAAGATTCCTTTACCTGCAAATCAGAGTTTGTGGAGGTACTATTCAATTCACATAGCATGTTAGTTTCATTAAATATTGCATGCATTATTTCTTCAATTTTAAAGGTTCTTTTATTATAACATCTATAAGCCTTGCTAGACGTGGAGTATCCAATGAAGATTCCATCATCTGCTTTCTTGTCAAATTTGGCCAGATGATTTTTTTCCATTGTTATGTGTATACCAAGTACTTCCAAATATCTTAAAATATGGTATATTTGGAGTTTTACCCTTCAATAACTCATAAGGAGCCTTACCCTCAGTTTTATGAATGAGGCTTCTGTTGAGAACATATTTAGCTGTGTGAACTACCTCTGCTCAGAATGACGTAGGCAAGTTAGCCTCAACTAATAATGTTCTACCTGATTCAATCAGGGTTCTATTCTTTCTCTCAACAACTCCATTTTGTTGTGCAATTCTAGGAGATGAGAAGCTATGCTTGATCCCTTCATTCTCATATAATTCAAACATCCTATGACACTCAAACTCAGTGCCATGATCATTTCTGATCATTACAACTAAAGTATTCAGTTCATTTTGGATTTATTTGATGAAGCTTAAGAGAATCTTGAAGGTGACAGACTTAGTTCTCAGATAGAACACCCAAGTGAATCTAGAAGAGTCATCCACAATAACTAATGAGTATGGCTTACCTTCTAAGCTCTGGACATTAATGGGTCCAAATTTGTTGGAGTTTTCGAGGTGATATCAAAGCAATCAAGCAGTTAGTCTTACTGCCAACACAATATGAGCCTATAGGGTCGCACATAAAAGCGTTTGGAGAAGTTGGAGAATGGATTTTGTTGTCCTTACTCATATTGGATATGAGTGGAGGACCAATCCTATGACTGGTCAGAATATAATTGAGAATGTCTCAATGAGAAATAAGTGCTCTTGATGAATTATTGATATGGTTTTGACGAATTCTATAGGACTTAATGGTTCGTTTGGCTTGGCTTATTTGCTCCGGTGAGTTTGGACAAAATCGTCATTGTCATAGAATGTATGTTTGGTATGACAAATGTTACTATCATTACCAAGAAAAGAAACTAGTTATAAGCATAAAATGTTTGGTATGACAATGACGTTTTTGTCCAAACTCACCGGAGCAAATAAGCCGAACCAAACGAAGCCATTAGCGAAATTATCGAAAGTGTTTCGACGAATGGATTTATACTCGCTGAAAGTGTTTCAACGAAATGTGTCAATTCGTCCAATCGAGTTCATCGAAATTGTTTCGATTAATAAGATACAAATTTGGTGAAAGTGTTTCGACGAAATTATATTGACAAAATCATCGAGAGTTGATGAGTCCCATTTATATACACTTTTATGGACTCATCCGAGCTAGTTTTCACTCTTGTGTACGTCCTTTTCGATCTATTATTGCTTGTGTTTTTCTTATAATAACTTTTGCGTTATGTGCACTATTTAGGCCCATTTTGGTGTGCCATTGCGCGCTATGTTTGTTGGGGGTAAGCACATGGTGCTCCCCAACCCTTTTTCTGTATTTGGATTGAGCTGGAAGGGTATTCCCAGCTATGCGATTGCTGTTTGGTGCTATGCAGGTGGGTAGATCATCCATTATGCCCAAATTTCATGTCTGCATGAATCGCACGGTCGTGCATTTCCTTGACGCATGATCGTATTGACCATGCACGTTCATCGCACGGTCGTGCGTTTCTAAAATGCACGGTCGTGCATGAACAAAATTCTGCAACTTTTCTATTTAAGCTGTGATTTTTAGATTTTCAGCAACCTCGAACTGTTATGCGATTTCTTCTGCCGGAAGGGGCGACTACTCCGTTTTCTTCCACACTTCCTCCCCCTTTTGCCTGAGGCCACCTGGCATCATCCAAGCGCTTCAAGGAGAGGATTCTACACTCATCTTCATCGCCAAGTAAGGAGTTCTTCGCATCGGACGTGGCTGAATTATAGTTTACTGGAGAAGACGGGTCCATTAGAAGGAAGTGACAGCCCTCCTCTACCCCAGACGATAGTTGGGACCGAGCTAGGATGCGGATTGACACCCCGACGATTCCTACCGTGAATCTACAACAAGCCTCCGTATTCGGTTATATCTCTTGCATTTTTCTCCTCTTGGACTATTGTTGTTAGTGTAATCTTCTTTATGTTGATGATGTTGCACTCTATATTTGTTGAACTTCTTGTTATATTTTATGAAATGTTTTCATGCTTTATGAGTGCTTGAGGTGTGCTTTCGTGGTGATTGTGGTGTGAGTGTTTGGTGTTGCCGCACTAGCAATTGCTAGTGGCGTGCTTGTTGATGAGGTGCTTGTGACCCTCATTCCGCCTGTGCGACCCATTCTATTCGCAAGCTCTCCGTCCATCCGCCTAGCGAAGCATGGCATAGCGGCCCGTGTAATCCATTCGCCTCACGAAGCAGTGCGCTCAAGGCCTGCACAGTTTGATTACACACTTATTCACCTCATCCACTTGCCTACCGTCCATCCACCTTGCGAAATAGTGCTCTCAAGGCCTGCCTAGTTTCCATCTCGCCAAGCGAAGCATTGCATAGCGGCATTGCATAGGAGTAGTTGTAGTTATTTTATTTTATTTACAAAACCAAAATCCTTTTCGTTCGCATTCCATCTGCCACAAGGACTTTGATCTCAAGTTCTCCTCGATTTGTTAATGATGAGTCCAGATCATATACACATTTATGGACTCATCCGGGCCGATTTTCTAGTCTTCGCACGTCACTTTAGACATGTTTTCATTCCTATTTAACACTCCATGCTAAGTGCACTTCTAGGCCCGTTTTGGTGCTATTTCTCGTTCATCTTCGTTACTAGTTGTCATGCAGTGTTAAGTGCCACCTTCAGTGGCTAGACTGGTGTCGTATGCTGGAACAGGAGTCGTGCAGGTGTTCCCGGTACAATTCTATACAGTAACACTGCGCACGATCACTGGCTCCATCGCGCATGACCACTGGTCGTGCGCCTCTGCTCGTGCGCACTTAACGCCCATTTTTTGAGTTCTGTTTGGCTTATCGCACGACCACTTACGATAGTGCGCACGACCGCTGGTCGTGCGAACATGTATTTTATAAATTTCTTTCATTTCAGGCTCCGCCCAGGCAGCGCGCATGATCGCAGAACTCCAGTGCGCACGACCACTGGTCGTGCGCCAATGACCGTGCGCAGTAATCATTCCAGTGACTATATATATGCCCGTTCCGTTTTTAGGGTATTATTCAGCCGCCGGGAACGCGAGTGGCAGTCCGTACGCCGGCGATTTCCATTCCTGGACACCTCCACTTCATCTCCTACGCAAGGGGAAGTCCTCTCCAACCATTCCGAGCATTTCTCCATTGTCCGGGAGCATTCTCCACCATCCGCAAGCCCTCAAGCCGCTGTTTTCCATTCTAGTCCGGTGAGAAGAAGAAGAATCCTGAGGTAGAAGACGACGGGACCACGTAGAGAGATCGTGACAGTTTCTCTACACCGGAAGCACAGTCCGCCGGAGTCCGGAGGTAGCTTGACAACCTACCATTCCGCCCGTGAACGGCCGCTAGTCTTCACCCATTGGTTATCTCTTTCCTCTCGCCTTCGTTGTAATCTTTGAATCTTTGAGACATTGAACATCATGATGCTTGGTTTAAATGAAATGAATGTTTCTTCTTTTTTCTTCATTACTTGTTTGTGAATCGCTTCGCCTCCACTCATCCACTCACTCACTCACGCACTCAAGGTGCTCGATCCGCGTTAGCAAGAGCTAACGGCGTTTGTGAAGAGGTGTTTGCGACCCTCACCTTCTCGCACTAGAGCACGCTCCATCCGCCTCACGAAGCACGACATCGCGGCCGTTGCATCCATCTCGCCTTGCGAAGCGGTGTTTTCGACCCGCATTTCTTTCACTGTTGTTAAGAGTAGGAAAACCCAACCAAAACCCCCTTTGTGTGTTTGTTTACGCTCGTGTAACAATAGTCACACAACGTGATTCGTACACCCAACCTGCATTCCTCAAGAGACCGACACTCGGGGATTTTATTCCCAAACTTTATTACTTGAACGATCGGTGCACTAGACGAAATTATCGCATCAAGTTTTTGGCGCCATTGCCGGGGAATGCAGGCCTGTAATGTCTTGTGTTGTGACTTTCGTTATACGAGCAGTTGTTTTTGATTTTCTTTGTCTTTCTTTTTGTTTTTGATAGTGCATGCAGAGACAGGCCGCAGGGGAACTCGTACCCTTTGATCCTGAGATCTAACGGACCGCTCGCGCACGTAGGCGCGCAGCAGCCGCACAGGCGGCAATGGGTGACCACATAGATCCAAATGATGCTGATCCGGGAGTACCCGGCGTGGGGCAACATCAGCCTGGAGATGAGCAGGAGGCGGCGAGGCCTCGGCCCCGCATGATGCGAGACTACACCACTCCTACTGCTTGGAGTGTGTATCCTGGGTTTGGGCCCAATATAATGAACAACCAGTTCGAGATTAAACCAGCAATCTTGAACATTATCCGGAACAACGCTCAGTTCTCTGGGATGGCCAGCGAGGATCCGCATCTGCATCTGGCGGAGTTTTCTGATATTTGCGGAACCTTCCGCTACGCTGGGATTGATGACGACACGGTCAAGCTTAGACTGTTTCCCTTATCACTCCGCGACAAAGCCAAGGTGTGGCTCCACTCCATTCCACCCGGGACTGCTGCGACCTGGGATGCTCTTGCTTCCAAGTTCTTGGCCAAGTTCCATCCCGTTGATAAAATCGTGAGCTTGCGGCGGGATATCGCCACCTTTCGCCAACTTGACCAAGAGACTCTTGCTGAGGCGTGGGAGCGTCTTAACGATCTTCTCTGCCGTTGTCCAAGCCATGAGCTCCAATCGTGGAATGTGGTTGAGACGTTTTACTTTGCGATCGAGCCCAACTACAGGGCAATGATCGATGCTGCTGCGGGTGGTACTTTGATGAACCACACTCCATAGGAGGCCCTTCGGATTCTGCGCGACACCGCCTCCCACAGTACATTCTGGACTGCCGGGAGAAATGCTCCAAAAAGCGGCCGTCGTCTCTTTATGGTCGACTCACTTCCTCCTACACCTGCGCCTGCTGCTGTCATTACGTGCGAAGGATGTGGAGGCGGCGGCCACCACGCGTATGAATGTTCAGGTAACAACGTATCAGGTGACTTCGCGCACTTAACCTTGAATGAATCTGTTAATTTTGTAGGAAATCAGTCTAAGGGGGCACCTTTTAATAATGCTTATCATCCGGGAGCGAGAAGTCACCCGAACTTCTCGTGGAACCCAAACGCGCCTGACCAATGATGGGCACCGGGGCAGCATCAAAATAATGCTTACGCCTCCGGAAGCCAACTGAGGCCACCACACCCGGATTATAACCAAGGCCCCCCAGCCCAAAAAAAGAGTAATCTGAAGGAAATGATGGAAAAGTTCATGCAAGCGGCTACCTCAAATATGGTGAACCAAACCGCATCCATGCGGAACTTGGAAACGCAGCTGGGCCAATTGGCCCAAGTTCTAACCGAGCGGTCGCATGGGACCCTTCCTAGCAACACTGAAAAGAACCCAATAGATCAAGGGAAGAGTCTCAGCGATGTGGTAGAGGCTGATCCAAGTGAGTTAGTGATTTCTTGTTCCATCAATAATATTGAAACGAAAGCTTTGTGCGATTCCGGCTCCTCCCGCAACGTCATTGTGTTGCAAGATGTTGCTAAATTGCAACTTGAGATGAACACGGAGGATCGAAAATCCCTTGTGCTTGCTAATGGTACTGTTATACAATCTGAGGGGGAAGTGAAAAATGTAGAAGTGACAGTTGAGGGGACGATCGTGGTTGCTGATTTTCAGGTGTTGGGACCCCAGGAAAATCACTCTATCCCTATCTTGGGCATGCCGTTCTTGAAAGAGAGCGGTGCCACCCTTGATTTCGCTGCGGGGTGTGTCTTCCTACCCAATAAGGTGCCGCAACCCACTTGCCCCAAAGCTATAACTGAAACATCCACTTCTCCCCCTCTCTTTATTTTTGATGAATCTCTGAGTTGTGCAGGAAATGATGAAGATAAAGAACCAATTGAAGGAGAAAAAGGGGGGAACCAGTCCAGTGAGGAAGAAGAAGTAGATCTTCGGAGAGAATTTGATTCCGATACGGAGGAAGATTGCATTTCGAAAAATACTGACTTGAATTTAGTCCGGGACGCTGTCCCATTATCTTCTTGTTCTAATTCTTGTAATAAACAATTTAAGCGCTCCATCTCTTGGGCCAATCCGGTTGTCACCGCGACGCCGGAAGTGACGCCACCCACCACCAAGGTGGAAAAATCTGAAAATTTTCAACGTTGGCAGTCCCCGACTGTCACTAAACTTAAATAGGAGAAACTTCCGCACGACGCTCGCGCTGCCGCTCTCCGTAGCAAGAGGGCGGAGGTTAGGGGAACACTGGGTGACACCAGTGTTGGCCCTAAAGCCTTCACCTCCCGCCTACGAGCTACGGGAGACGCGCACCATAAGAGCGCCTACAGCTGATTTGTGTTGTCTGAATTTGTGAAACTGCTTCTGTGAACTTCTCTTTTAATTTCTGCACTATTTAAACAATGATAATACAGGTATTTGGTCCAGCTTAAGGACATTAAACAAAAGCGCTGCTGGGAGACAACCCAGATTCCCTGATTTTATTTTTATCTAACATGTTTAGTTCAGTTTTTATATTTGTTTTTGCTGTTTTTAGTTTTGTGCTTGCAGGTGTGTTGTGTTCTTTGGTGCGGATGCTGCGGACCGCTCTTGATCTTAATCGCCAATCGTCTGGTATGCTCAATTCTGAGCATTGGGTAACATTTCTCCTCCCTAGCTTTTCAGTTTTTGTGATATAATGTTTAGATTAAGTCTGGGGGAGAGCACGTGTTATTCACTATGCGCACGAGTTGCACCGCATGCTAGACGTTTATTTTTAATTTCTTGTCATTATCATCATTATACCATGCTACACACCAGTGCACCCACATGAGCGCGCGCTTACCTATTTGTCTTAGTTCCGAATAAACTATTTTGGTTAGGAATGTGAATTTGGATGTTAGCTTAGGAATTACTATTTGGAGTGCAATGTTGACTCGAGCAGTGTTCTAGTCGCATACGCATGCTACAATAGAATTTGAGTAAAACTAGATTATTTCTATGCATTTAATTTATGACTAGTATTTTTGCGTAGTTTTAGATTTATTATACTCAAGTGGTGAATGCGATTGAAATTGGTGATAGCCCAGTGTTGTGTGTATACGAGCACTAGTTATGTGTTGCTCGAGTCGGGAGGAAGGTTTACCTTTCTCGTGGGCTAAGAACTTGCCCCAAGCGACTCTTGAAGCATGGGTGCGGGCGATTCGTTGAGATAAATGTGATATAGGCCACCTTTTGGCTAGTTTGAGCCTTAGCTTTCCATATCCTATTCGCTCACCTTTGCTACCCAACACTTGTGCCTACCACTCCCTTTGTTCAGCTCCTCCTCCATTCACCAAGGCCTGAAGCTTATCCCACTGTCGCAACCAAGTTTATGTTATATGCACTCATGTTCTAGATTTGGTGTGATGTTTGGAATCGTTGTGATGTGAAGGGGAAATAAACTCTATTTGCTGATTTTTAACCAACCGGAGGATGAGAAAAAGAATAAGAAAAATTTGATAGTGAAATAAAAATCTGAAAAAAAAAGTGTATTGTAATGGTTATCCTTCCGAGCGTATTAGAAAATCTGTTGGTATTTGTGGAGTAGGCTGCGTGCACACCTAGTTTTCATAATAAGTCTAGGGGTGTGTCACACGAGCTTTGTTTTTGTTTTTGCTTGGTGCAGCGTCCCGTCGACTCAAGTTGGTTGCGTAGGCTTCGTTTTTACCCTTGATTATCATACGGCAACCTAAGCCCCATCTTAATCCTAAAAGTCCTATTGATTTATCTCGCGAGTTTGCTAGCGCCGTGGAGAGAGTGTGACCGGGCAAGCGTATGGTTCCCGACGTTGATGGATTTCAGCGGAGTTATTCCTGAACCCCGATCTTGTGCAACACCCTCCTTAGTGGCTTGTTACTTTCACACCGGGCATGATCGTTCAAATTCTTCACAATTCACCAACTGAGTATTGATGAATCTTTATTTACGCTTTAGTACTTTCGTAAATTATTTAGCATAGTTAGAATCTCTTTTTACTAAATTTCTATTTGCATACCTTTGTTACTTTGCATTGTACTCCTTTGTGTAATTTTCTTTGTTAACTACCATTTTCACATTCCGCCGGATTCGTTTGCTCGGGACGCGCAAACAGGTAAGTCTGGGGGTGTGATGAGTCCAGATCATATACACATTTATGGACTCATCCGGGCCGATTTTCTAGTCTTCGCACGTCACTTTAGACATGTTTTCATTCCTATTTAACACTCCATGCTAAGTGCACTTCTAGGCCCGTTTTGGTGTTATTTCTCGTTCATCTTCGTTACTAGTTGTCATGCAGTGTTAAGTGCCACCTTCAGTGGCTAGACTGGTGTCGTATGCTGGAACAGGAGTCGTGCAGGTGTTCCCGGTACAATTCTGTACAGGAACACTGCGCACGATCACTGACTCCATCGCGCACGACCAATGGTCGTGCGCCTCTGCTCGTGCGCACTTAACGCCCATTTTTTGAGTTCTGTTTGGCTTATCGCACGACCACTTACGATAGTGCGCACGACTGCTGGTCGTGCGCCATTGGTCGTGCGAACATGTATTTTATAAATTTCTTTCATTTCAGGCTCCGCCCAGGCAGCGCACACGATCGCAGAACTCCAGTGCGCATGACCACTGGTCGTGCGCCAATGACCGTGCGCAGTAATCATTCCAGCATCTATATATATGCCTGTTCCGTTCTTAGGGTATTATTCAGCCGCCGGGAGCGCGAGTGGCAGTCCGTACGTCGGCGATTTCCATTCCTGGACACCTCGACTTCATCTCCTACGCAAGGGGAAGTCCTCTCCAACCATTCCGAGCATTTCTCCATTGTACGGGAGCATTCTCCACCATCCGCAAGCCCTCAAGCCGCTGTTTTCCATTCTAGTCCGGTGAGAAGAAGAAGAATCCTGAGGTAGAAGACGACGGGACCACGTAGAGAGATCGTGACAGTTTCTCTACACCGGAAGCACAGTCCGCCCGAGTCCGGAGGTAGCTTGACAACCTACCATTCCGGCCGTGAACGGCCGCTAGTCTTCACCCATTGGTTATCTCTTTCCTCTCGCCTTCGTTGTAATCTTTGAATCTTTGAGACATTGAACATCATGATGCTTGGTTTAAATGAAATGAATGTTTCTTCTTTTTTCTTCATTACTTGTTTGTGAATCGCTTCGCCTCCACTCATCCACTCACTCACTCACGCACTCAAGGTGCTCGATCCGCGTTAGCAAGAGCTAACGGCGTTTGTGAAGAGGTGTTTGCGACCCTCACCTTCTCGCACTAGAGCACGCTCCATCCGCCTCACGAAGCACGACATCGCGGCCGTTGCATCCATCTCGCCTTGCGAAGCGGTGTTTTCGACCCGCATTTCTTTCACTGTTGTTAAGAGTAGGAAAACCCAACCAAAACCCCCTTTGTGTGTTTGTTTACGCTCGTGTAACAATAGTCACACAACGTGATTCGTACACCCAACCTGCATTCCTCAAGAGACCGACACTCGGGGATTTTATTCCCAAACTTTATTACTTGAACGATCGGTGCACTTGCCGAAATTATCGCATCAGTTAACTCCACCTTACTGTGTTCCTTGAAAGATTCGATACTTGGGGATTTACTTCCTCATACTATTACTTGACAACGACCGGTTCACTGTAGTTCATACCGCGTTTTGCTCCCGCCTATAAGCGGTGTAGGAATTTGCACATCAATTTTTTGGTGTCGTTGCCGGGGAACATAGTCGTGTGAGTTTTCTGGAGAGGGAGAACCTGCGAGAGAAGTTCCACCATTTGTAAATTGCATCCTTTATTTTATTTCAGTCTTGTTATTCCATTTTCTTGTTTTATATAGGTTGCTTTAGTAAATTATCGTTGGGTGTAGTATTTTGCACAATAGTGTTTTTCTTATCTTCACGCAATATGGGCTTCATTTAACATTCATTGTCATTGGTGTAGAGATATCTCTCATGCTAGTGATAGATGTCCAAAGGGAGATAATAGACCTAGTAATCAAGGCCAGTATATGGAGCACCGACTTCGTCTAGTACTCCATATGGTGCGCGTAAGTACTATGGCTATTCTTCCGAGCCTTTACTGGCATACTTCTTTGCGGCTTCAACACCTGTTGTGCCGAAGAAGACAGCAAGGCGGTGCTTGTTTTGTCAGAGCATAGATCATTCCTTGAAGGATTGTGCTGCTTATCTTCGCCAATTGGACAAGGATGACAAGCCGGATATCCGGATCGTCCCGACTCCTAACTATGATAGCACACCTTCTACCTCCGATTACGTTGTTGTGTCACCTTCAAGTTTTGAAGGGAATGATGCAGAAACGCTCATCAGAGTTGTGGCAGATGTATATTCCGACATAGCTGAGCCTATCTCCCCAGTTCACATATCACCTTGCGTGGATTCGATTCTTTATGAGGAATCGGTGTTTGAATTTTATCCAAGCACTATTCCTCCCCCTATTGTGCATACTACTACATTTGTCTCTGACGACATTATTGAGGATGTTTCGCAGGATAAGGCAGGTGATTTATGTTAAAATTTTTGAAAGACCGTTTAGGAGTAAGCAGGAGTTGTATCAACAAAAGTTATAGACAAACAACCACAATGCCAAAACAGCAACACAAGAAATATTTATTAAAATAGAACTGCTTTACACTTCGAGGTATACATGGCGAGACATGATTCATAAGAATCACGGAGATGAGAAGAACAAAAAACACACCAAAACTAAAACTGGCGGTCTGCCAAAGCAGAGACCGCGCCGACTGCAAAAAGGCTCAGGCCGCCCGGCTTGCTCTGCTGTACTCCCAGACCGCTTGCACAGTCAGATCGCAGAAACAACTTGAGACCGCGCGAACAGAAGCAGACAAGCTGCACTGCCAGACCGCAATCCCAGACCGCACGAACTGAAGCTTATTGGAACAAAGAACTGAAGCTGTCGCCAGACCGCAACTCAGACCGCCTAACCGCTGAAGGTCGCGTGATCACTGAGCCCGCTGCGAACATCACAAGAACACAATAAACCAGTTCGCTGACAAACCGCAGACGAACTGTTTATTCAAGCCACCGGAAATCACCAAGGAAGGAGACCGCAACCTGCTGACCGCAAACCTGCGAACACACAACAGGTTAGCTCACTTCTGAGACCGCGCGACTACAAACTTGAGGCCGCAAGAAAACAATCCGGGATCTTGTTCTTACAGTTCTTGTTAGGAATGACGGGCCCTGCACCCCTATTTATAGGCGGATAGACGGATGTCGTCACCGCACAAACTGGGATACAATAACCGCCCATCAGATCGCGAGCGGTCTTATAAAACAGACCGCGCGGACACAGCACTTGGACAAGATCCAGCCCAAGTCCGAAAGACAGCAGCAGTCCGCGCACAAGCCGCGCAGACACAGCGACCACCCTTCCTGAGATCGCCAAGCAGGGACAAACATCTGGCCGACTTGAACCAAGTCGCCAGAACAGCCCAAACAAGCCGCCCGGTCACTGCGGTCAACAAAAAACAGGTCGCCCAGAACAAGACCGGAAGAGCTCGCAACAGGTCGCCAGAACCAACGACCAAACCAAGAAGCAAACTGGACGATCATAGCAGATCGCCAGAATAGCAGGGAGAGATCGCAGAACCAAACCGCCAGAGACCCAGCGCAGGCCGCGCGGTCTCTGCGGTCTCCAGCCTTCAGACCGGCCAGACTCCCTTCCAATTCACTTCAACAATTTCAACACTCCCCCTTGAAGTGGGAAGTGGAAACTAGCCCGAGAAACTCCCTTAACCGTGTAAACGGTCCCTTCTCCAGCGGCTTTGTGAAGATGTCTGCGACATTGTCCGCACTCCGAACATGCTCGACCATAAGAGATCCTCCCAACACCTTTTCACGAATGAAATGGTGCTCAATCTCTATATGTTTGGTCCTCGCATGACAGACTGGATTGTTAACCAGCTTGAGAGTACTCTCACTGTCCCCGCGTAGCAAGGTGGGACCTCGAACCTCCTGATAAACGTCCTCCACCAACCTCCTGAGCCAAACGGCTTCCTGAGCTGCCAAGGTCGAAGCCTTGTACTCCGCTTCCGTGGTAGATACATACACCGAGTCTTGCTTCTTGATGCACTAAGAGATAGCTGTGGGGCCTGTCATAAAGACATAACCAGACGTTGATCTCCGATCATCCACGTCTCCCCCATAATCAGCATCCATGAAACCATGCAACTCCAAGCTTGACCCTCTCCTATATAGGAGACCCAAATCAGAGGTCGACTTCACATACTTCAAGATGCCTTTTGCCGCCAGAAGATGAAGCTTCCGTGGTTCCGCCATATATCGACTCACCTTGCCTACTGCATAAGCAATATCTGGCCTTGTGATCGTTAAGTAGATCAAGCTCCCAACCAGAGCTCAGAAAACCAACGGTTCAGATAGAACTCTTCCCTCATCCTTCCGAAGTTTATGATGTTGCTCCAGAGGTATAGAGCTGCTCTTCCCTTCCTCCATGCCGAATCGCTGAACAATCCGCTCCGCATAGCCAGCCTGAGAAATGAGCACTCCGCTCTCCCACCTCTGAACCTCGAGTCCAAGGAAATGGTGAAGTTCCCCCAGATCCTTCATCTCGAATCTGATAGCAAGCTCAGCCTGAGTCTTGCAACAGCTTCCTTCGAGTTCCCGGTGACAATCATGTCATCCACATACAGCAGCACAATCACCCGAAGGACCCCCTCTTTGTTGATGAACAAGCTAGAATCAGAGTCTGAAGCAAAGAATCCGCAGAATAAAAGATACTCTGCAATCTTCCTGTACCACGCCCGAGGTGCTTGCTTCAACCCATACAGGGGCTTCTTCAACTTACAAACGTAGTCTGGATACTCCTTCGAGATGAAGCCCTGCGGTTGGATCATGCAGATATCCTTGTCAATTTCGCCGTATAAGAACGCATTCTTCACGTCGAGTTTCCAAATCTCCCAACCACTCGAATCCGCCAAGGCAATAACAAATCGAACCGAAGTCATCTTTGCCACTGGACTAAACGTCTCATCATAATCTTCTCTATACTGCTGTGAGAACCCGCGAGCTACAAGGCGAGCCTTGTAACGTTCGATACTACCGTCAGCTTTCTTCTTCAGCTTGAAGACCCACTTGCAAGTGACAGGAGTGGTGCCCTTGGGCTTAGGCACCAGAGACCAAGTCTCGTTCTTCTCGAGAGCTGACATCTCTTCTTGCATCGCAACGTCCCACTCCTTCACGCCTCTGGCCTTTTCAACGCATGACGGCTCCCTTTCATCCAAGGGACCAACAAAGAAACATGAAACAAAGTTTACCATGTTTCCTCCTGTGTATCGATCTGGTGGTTGAATAGTCCTCTTCGATCTCCTAAGAGGTTGCCCATGACTAACCACCTCCTCAGCTGCTTCTTCAGAACTAGCTCCTCTTCCGGGCGAATTTGGAGCATCGCTCCCCCTGCTTCCAGAACCTGAAGCTTCCGTCCCTGAGCTAGACACAGCTGGAGCTCCTGGTGAAACAGGCAACTCCACTTGAAGATCTTCAGTAGCCTTCCCTCTTGTATCAACCCTGCTTTCCGGTAATTCAACTCCTGAACTCCCCTTGTAGGAAGTCACTTCATCGAACACCACATCCCGAGAAACAATCGATCTCCGTGTTTCAGGATCCATGCACCTCCACCCTTTCTTTCGCTCATCATACCCGACAAAGACAAGCTTCCTCGCTTTCGCATCTAGCTTTGTCCGAAGAGCATCAGGGATGTGCACATAGCAGGTTGATCCAAACACCTGAAGGTGTGCAACACTCGGCTTCTCCTTGAACATTAGTTCGTGAGGGGTCTTCAGGTTGATAGGACTCAGAGGCAATCTGTTGATGACATAAGCTGCACAAGACATTCCCTCCGCCCAGAAGGACTTTGGGATATTCTTGGCATGAAGCCAGCATTTGCAAGTTTCCGTCAAATGACAAATCTTCCTCTCGGCAACGCCATTCTGTTGTGGAGTATGGGCACAAGTGAGCTCTCTCCTGATGCCATGCTTCCTGCAAAAACTTGAGAACTCACCAGAGGTGAACTCCCCACCATTGTCAGTTCTAAGTTTTTTAACCCGCAGGCCAAGCCGGCCTTCAACCAGCTCCTTGAAATCCACAAATTTTGCAAATGCTTCTGACTTCTCCGTCAAAAAATACACCCAGACATATCTTGTGTAATCGTCAATCAACACCAACATGTATCTGTTGCCTCCAAGGCTTGGGGTGGCAGTCGGTCCCATCAAATCACTGTGGATGCACTCCAACGGCACTTTGCACCTTGTTTGCGATTTGTCAAATGGAAGTCGATGAGACTTACCAAACTGACATCCTTCGCAGACATGACCGTCTCCATAGGAGGACAAGCTAGGCAAGCCATTGACAAGGCCCCTTACCGCCATAGCCTTCAATTTGTCCATGCCTACATGCCCCAACTTTTCATGCCAGATGGCCGCGCCATCATTGGTCCTCATCTTATCAACATAGGTACTTGTCGATAAAATGAACAAGTCCTTCACCCGCTTGCCGACGTGAATAACATCTCCTTTTATCTCCGGTTGAGTTTTAAGAAACTTCACTTCTGTTGGGCCAAACAGAACGTGATAACCGGCATCGACCGCATTGGTCACAGAGAAGAGATTCTTCTTCATACCAGACACGTGATAAACACTCCTCAACGTGAGTGGACCCTTATCACTGCTCAGAGAGACAACACCTTCGTGTTCTACTGGATGAATAGAATTATCAGCCGTAATGATAGCATCGTTACCTGAGTAAGGCGCCAAAGAAGAGAACTTTGATCCATCCCCAGTGAGGTGATGCCCACACCCTGAATCAACAATCCAGTCCTCATCATAGTTGATGGAAGCCAAGGCCTTAACGGGCATCGCCGTTATATTAGACACAAAGGCTCCTCCCCATCCAACTTCATCAGACTTTGGCATCTCCTTCTCCACTGCATGTCCCGGTTGAAGATTCACCCGACAATCTTTCTTGAAGTGCCCGGTCTTATTGCATCTAAAGCACCTCGGTCCCTCTCCTTTCTTCTTCCCATCAGACTTAGAGGCATAGCCTCTATCTTGCTGACCTGAAGTGGAGGGTCCATCATGACCCCGCTTCTTCTTCTTCCTAGAGAACATCACATCACTTTCTCCCCCGGAGATAGAAACCCCCGCCATCTGTCTTGCTAAACTTTCTTGCGAAGCAAGAAGGTTCTCCAGCTCCAACAACGACGGTTGATTTGCCCAACCGTGAACTGAAGTCACAAAGGCAAGATACTCCTTCCGCAACCCGCAGATGATATGCCTCTTCAGTTTTGCCTCAGAGATAGGCTCATCAGGGTCCAACGCAGAAATCTCTGCTGTGAGGTTCTTCATCTTGAGAAAGAAGGTAGAGATAGAAAGATCACTTGAGAGGCCTTCGCCAACTCATTTTCAAGAAAATGTAGCATCGCTACATTCTTCTTATTGAACAACCCATCCAAGGATGTCCAAATCTCAGCAGCAGATTTACATCTGATGATGTGATCAAACAGCTCCTGTGAGATAGCCCTCTTGAGAGTGAACTCTGCCTTAGCATTCGTCCTCCTCCAAAGTCTCACCTATGCCATGTTATCTCCTGCTAGAAACACCTCATGTGTGTCTTCTCCTCCAACTACCTCCCATAGATCCTCGCCAAACAAGTAACTCTCCATACACGACTTCCACTTTTTAAAGTTAGTCGATGTGAGGAGTTCAATACCAAGACGTCTTGCGTATCCACCTTCCATGGCAATCTATGTGGTCTCTTCTTCACAAAGACAATGGCAACTATAGTTGATCACTGCTTATCCACTCCAGAAACCTGGCTCTGATACCATGTTAAAATTTTTGAAAGACTGTTTAGGAGTAAGCAGGAGTTGTATCAACAAAAGTTATAGCCAAACAACCACAATGCCAAAACAGCAACACAAGAAATCTTTATTGAAACAGAACTGCTTTACACTTCGAGGTATACATGGCGAGACATGATTCATAAGAATCACGGAGATGAGAAGAACAAAAAACACACCAAAACTGAAACTGGCGGTCTGCCAAAGCAGAGACCGCGCCGACTACAAAAAGGCTCAGGCCGCCCGGCTTGCTCTGCTGTACTCCCAGACCGCTTGCACAGTCAGACCGCAGAAACAACTTGAGATCGCGTGAACAGAAGCATACAAGCTGCACTGCCAGACCGCAATCCCAGACCGCACGAACTGAAGCTTATTGGAACAAAGAACTGAAGCTGTCGCCAGACCGCAACTCAGACCGCCTAACCGCTGAAGGTCGCCTGATCACTGAGCCCGCTGCGAACAGCACAAGAACACAATAAACCAGTTCGCTGACAAACCTCAGACGAACTGTTTATTCAAGCCACCGGAAATCACCAAGGAAGGAGACCGCAACCTGCTGACCGCAAACCTGCGAACACAACAACCGGTTAGCTCACTTCCGAGACCGCGCGACTACAAACTTGAGGCCGCAAGAAAACAATCCGGGCTCTTGTTCTTACAGTTCTTGTTAGGAATGACGGGCCCTGCACCCCTATTTATAGGCGGATAGACGGATGTCATCACCGCACAAACCGGGATACAATAACCGCCCATCAGATCGCGAGCGGTCTTATAAAACAGACCGCGCGGACACAGCACTTGGACAAGATCCAGCCCAAGTCCGAAAGACAGCAGCAGTCCGCGCACAAGCCGCACGGATGCAGCGACCACCCTTCCTGAGATCGCCAAGCAGGGACAAACATCTAGCCGACTTGAACCAAGTCGCCAGAACAGCCCAAACAAGCCGCCCGGTCACTGCGGTCAGCCAAGAATAGGTCGCCCAGAACAAGACCGGAAGAGCTCGCAACAGGTCGCCAGAACCAACGACCAAACCAAGAAGCAAACTGGCCGATCATAGCAGATCGCCAGAATAGCAGGGAGAGATCGCAGAACCAAACCGCCAGAGACCCAGCGCAGGCCGCGTGGTCTCTGCGGTCTCCATCCTTCAGACCGGCCGGACTCCCTTCCACTTCACTTCAACAATTTCAACAATTTATGTGTTATGCCTATTCCTATGGAGGAGGATATTTTCCAAGATGACGAGGATTCAAACTCAGCACCGATGGAGGAAGTCCAAATCATGGAGGAGGCCACAGATGATCCCACTGATCCCTGCAGTATTGTCGACAATTCCGACAGTATCCTTTCTCTTCAACCTACTGGGAGTGAGACCGGGACCACTCCCCTGATTTTTGATTATTTAAGTCATTCTTCTCTTTTGTTTCTTGAACCCCCTTCTTCATTGTCTGAGCCTGTGCAGTTTGATTCTTCAAAGGGACCCAGGAGGATTCGGAGCATCTTACTCATGCCAATGAGGAGAGCATTCGCTTATGTGAGGAGGTTGACCCCCCCCCCCCTCCATGGTGGAAGCTTCACTCATTGCCCTCTCCTCCTGCACCCATCCTGAAGAAGACGATACCTTGCTAGGCAAGGACATATATTTTGGTGAGAATAATGAGGAGGACTCCTCCTCCACTTCTTACTTTCTTCTTCCTCTACCTGTGAAGAGCAGGTATTATTATTTAGGTAGAGGGGTAACTGTTTTATCGCGGTATCGGTACTCGTTCCCGACACAGATATTAGAACAGTTACCTGTTCACTTTTCTTTTCATAGACCCATTATCTAGAACTCTTAAAGTTCTGAATAAGTCGTGCTGGGAAGACAATAACCCCAGTATTTATCTTACTTTGCCTGCATTTCTATTTCATCTAGTTTAGTTTAGTTAGTTGTATTTCATTTTAGTTTGTATATTTTCTTTTGTTTTGATAGTGCTCACCCCTGTAGGTCATTTTTAGATGGGATGTTGCAGCTTTGTCTTGGTTTACATGCCAATCTTCTGGTATGCTCATTTCTGAGCATTGGGTACTCTCTTCCCCTAGCTCTTTTCTTAATTTCATAGCTATATATTGTGTGTATGGTCTAGTTTAAGTCTGGGGTAGAGTAGTTCTGTGTGCCCACTAACGTGCACTTTTACATAGCATGCTAGAAGTACTTTTATTTTAGTTTATTGAAAATTGTCGTTCATTCTCTTTGCGCACCACATCACCCACTTGAGCGTGTACTCATTTGTATGCGTGCTCTGAGTTGAATTTAATTCTTCTACTTATTTGGGAAAGTGTAGGTGCTGGCTTAGGACTATGTAGCGGAGTAAAATGTTTACTCCAGTAGCGCGCCTAGTCAAGTGCTCAGTTGCATAGAAATTTGTGTAGATTAAACTTGTTTTTATACTTATGGTTTTATATTTTTTTCTATTAGTGTAAATGTTGTTTACTCTACTCAAACGGTAAATCCGGTGTGAATCAAACGGTAGCATAGTTATGTGTGTAAACGATCGCTAGACTCGTATTGCTTGAGTCGGGAGAAAGGAGAATCTTTCTCGGTGGCTAGAACTTTCCCCAAGCGATTCTTGAAGCATTAGCATAGGATAGTTCTAGTGCGTGAGAATGACGTAGGCCATTATTTTGGCCCGGTTGAACTTTTTATTTCATGCCTATTGTCTATCCTTGCTATCCCCTTTGTGCCTACCCTTTCATTGATTCAGCTCCGCATATATCTCACCAAAGCCTAAAAGCCTAACCTAGTCGAACACCCAAATCTGAGCTTTTGTTATAGTTTTATTTACATTTATTTTGGGGGGTGTTGATTGTAGTGTTTATTATGTGAATTTGTGGATATGTTCATTTGAAAAATTTGCTGAAAGAAAAAGACAAGAAAAAGAAAGATAGAAAAAATGAATAAAAAGGAGAAAAAGAAAAATGAGTTTTATTGAAAATCGTTTAGAAAAATTATGTATTGGGAGTAGGCGGTGCACACACCTATGTTGCAAAAGTCCAAGTATGGGGGTGTGGTGCACTTGTTTATTTATAGTCGCGCGGGTAGCTATACCTTATGCTCATGTTAGGTTAGGTGTGCTTAGCCTCCTTATTTATCTTTGTTTACCTCACTGTAACCCAAGCCCCATCTCTAACCTAAAGTCCTACTGACTCACGCCTTGAACCAATCTAGTGTCGTGGAGAGAATATGACTGGGCGAGCTTATGGTCACCGACACCGATGGATTCAGTGGAGTTTGTCATGCACCTCAATCTTGAGCAATGCTCATCTCAGCGCTTAGTTTACTTTCTCCGTAGGCATGACCGGATGATTCACCGTGGTTCACCATTTTGAGTAGTTGTAATATGCTTTTACTCTTTTAGAAATCTATAAACTATTTGTATACATCCTTTTCGAACTACTCTATTATTTTTCTTCCACTCTTTTAGAACAACTCTATTATTTTTCTGCTGCACGTGAGCATGCGACTTCGCATGGTACTCTGTATTGTAATTTTAAGCCAGCTACTTTTCTTCCCCCGCTTGCTTAGAATTTGTTTGCTCGTGACGCGCAAACAGGTAAGTCTGGGGGTGTGATGAGTCCCATTTATATACACTTTTATGGACTCATCCGGGCTAGTTTTCACTCTTGTGCACATCCTTTTCGAGCTATTATTGCTTGTATTTCTCTTATAATCACTTACGTGCTATGTGCACTATTTAGGCCCATTTTGGTTTGCAATTGCGTGCTATGTTTGTTGGGGGTAAGCACATGGTTCTCACCAACCCTTTTTCTGTATTTGGATTGAGCTGGAAGGGTATTCCTGGCTGTGCGTTTTCTGTTTGGTGTTGTGCAGGTGGGTAGATCATCCATTATGCCCAGATTTCATGTCTACATGAATCGCACGGTCGTGCGTTTCCTTGACGCACGATCGTGTCGACCGTGCGCGTTCATCCATGGCCCAAAATAGCGTTCTGGATTTGGTCGTGCATTTTGTTCATGCACGGTTGGTTTGCCCGTGCGTGACTAAAATCGCAAGAGCTCCTCTTTTGTCTAAATATTATTATTATTATTTATTTTGTTCACGCATGGTCGTGCATTTCTAAAATGCACGGTCGTGCATGAACAAAATTCTGCAACTCAAGGCCTGTACAGTTTGATTCCGCACTTATTCACCTCATCCGCTTGCCTACCGGCCATCCGCCATGCGAAGCAGTGTGCTCAAGGCCTGCCTAGTTTCCATCTCGCCAAGCGAAGTATTGCATAGCAGCATTGCATAGGTGTAGTTGTAGTTATATTATTTTATTTACAAAACCAAAATCCTTTTCATCCGCATTCCATCTGCCACAAGGACTTCGATCTCAAGTCCTCCTCGTTTTGTTAACTCCACCTTACTGTGTTCCTTGAGAGATTTGATACTTGGGGTTTTACTTCCTCATATTATTACTTGACAACGACCGGTTCACTGCCATTCATACTGCATTTTGCTCCCGCCTATAAGCAGTGTAGGAATTCATGCGTCAATAGTGTTTTGACAAAAGTTGTGTCAATTCATCGAAAGAGTTTAGATAAAATATACTACATTCGACGAATGTATAAATCCTGATGAAATTGTTCTGTTTACTCTGGTCTGCGGATAACATGTTTTATGCCTTGCGCATAAAAGGGGAAGCGATTAGGTCTTCTACAGATCTATCATTTTCGTGACTCGGAAGCATTCCGATAGGCCTCTTCCCGTCCGCCGACCTTGACCGCCGCCGACCGTCGTCGTCTCCCCTTCAACGGACCTAGCAGTTCGTGGGGACGCAGAGGACTATTCTTCTCTGACTCATCCCTTGTACGACAAGGCATTGGGGTTGTCCTTCACTTGTGTGGATCTCAATAGAGGGGCCGATCCTTTTTGGTGCTTGGAACTCAAAGTTCATCTATTAGATTTCTTCTTGGAGCACCTTGGTTGAGTATTGACTCAATCCCCTAAAGCTATATCACATTTTGCTTTCCTAATCTCTAGATTCATGAAATCCGCAAGATCCTTACTCTTTGGGTTGTTCTTGTTGTTTCTTCCGCTGCGCATATACTATATGTTGTCCATATATGATGTATTGAAAACCCAACAGTCGTATCAGAGCCAGGTTTGCGGTCAAGTGCGTGAAAAATCAGGAAATTTAGAAGCGTTCTAAATGCCCAGATTTCTTCTTGGAACATCAATTTTGAGGTGTTTTTGTGTGGTTTTTGGTGGTGGGATTTCAAAAATTGGTCGGGGCTCAGCCCCGCACCACACACGCGCTCTGCCTCTTGACCCCGCTCGCTGATCGGTCAACGAGACCACCGCCAGGGGCGAGGCCCCTTGGAACCCCGCCAGCAACGCCTGTGATTGCGTTGCGTTTTTCCTGTTTCAGAGATTGTTTCTCCTTTGCGTTTTTCCTGATTCATATGTCTAATGCATATAAATCTGGAGATTTAGAAGTGTTCTAAATGCTCATATTTAGCCCCTTTTGTCAAATTGTTGATGATTTTATTTTGTGCACATCTGGGATGTATTTGGAATGTGAATGTTGTAATTTTAATTTTGTGAATGTGCACTATGATTAAATTTTAATCATGATTAAAAGTTAATCGCTCATTATAAAATCCCTTATCCAATATTAAGTATACAGATGCCTTCTGATGGATGAACCTCTTCCTACCTCGATCGATGAAGTGTGGGCTTTCCAAAGCAAGGTGCATTAATCTATATTGGTAAGGGTGCGAGCGGATAATTGTGATATCCCATTGTCGACATCCTAGAGGAGTCATTCTTATTTGCTCTTTTAAATGAAGCCCTAGTTTTCTTTCCCAATTGGCAAGCTCTACATGGTACTTCCTTAACATATCTACCTTGTGGCAGACCTCTAACAAGGTTATCCTTGTAGAGTTTGGACACTATTTTTAGATTTAAATGTCCTAATCTTGTTTTCCATAATTCTGCATTGCTTATATTAGAATTAAATAAGCAAATTTCATTTTGATTTGAAGAAAAATCAAATATATAGACATTTCCTTTCTTATTGCCAGTAAGGGCTATATTATATGTTATTGATGAAATTATTTGACATTAAGTGTGATTGAACATATGCTTGTATTCCTTATCACACAATTGACTTATGCTGATTAGGTTGTGCTTCAACCCTTAAACATGAGCAAATTTGTCAAATGTAATTGACTCAACCCTGATCATCCCATAACCTTGAGTCACCAAACATTACCTTTGGTCCTTGCTTAATCCTATAGTTTTCCAACAATTGCTTGTCTCCAGTCATATGTCTGTTGAAGCCACTATCTAAATACCATAACTAGTTTGTGACTGGACAGTTCCATTACTTCAATAGAATTAAAAGTTTGGTGGAACCCGAGTTACCTTGGGTCCAGTTCTTCCATTACAGGGGGTGAAAATGGAGTAAGAAGGTCTATCATTGTACCCCTGAGGATGGGACGTTGTTGGTTTATTATACCAACAATCTTTCATATAATGTCCTATCTTATTGCAGTTGAAACATTCAAATTTATTATACATATTTCTATTAATAAAATGATTAGAATAGAAAGGAGGGCTGATAAAGAATTTCTCCATTCTGTGATTCTGCATTGAATCAGCCATACATCGACTACTAATTGACACAAAATAGGTATATCTCGACGTAGGTCGAGATGAATTTGACTTATAATGATTTTTATTAAGATTAATAGGCTGACTATTTTTTTGTGGGAGCTTTTCCTAGGAATCCTCTTTGTTCTACAAGAATTGAATTTACCCTCTCATGATTTATTTGTGCATTATTCTCCTAATAATTGACTTTCCATCCATCAACTTTTGAAGTAGAAGTTATATTAGCCATCAAACTTGCTGGTTATTTTCCTTTAGCACTAATGAATTTCACTATATTCTTCAAGGCTAGTATGCTAGGAGAGTCAGTCTTATGAGGAGAGTCAGTCTTATGAGGAGAGTCAGCACCTACACCCAAGTTTTTGAATCTAACAGAATGTTTTCTGAGATGGTCTTTAATTGCTGACTTCTCCCATTCAAGCTATCCTAAAAAAGCTTAGCTTTATTGAGTTCAGCTCTTATATTTTCATTCTCTGATTTCAGAGAATCAAGTTCTTTTCTCAGCTTATCATTAACAATTCTCAACTCATAGTTTACTATATAAGAGTTTTCTTCTTATAATATGTTAGTAAGATGAGCTATTTCTTCTCTTAGGGTTTTTACTTGGTCATCTGCAACCAATTGGTCTTGGCAAAAACCTTTAAATGCTATTTTAATTTCTGTAGATGAATAATCAAAGTTTTCAAAATTGGCATCTCATTTTCTTCTTCAGCAATATCATCTTTTTCTTCAGTGATCACTAGAGTCATCATGCAGATTTCTTCTGCTTTGCTCTCATCTTCATCAAAGCATGAAGTGTTGTCTTCATTATCACTCAAAGTTTCTGCAATGAATCATTTGCCCTTCTTTTTATTCCTTTTTCTTAGGATCATAACTCTTCTTGTGATCGTTGTCCTTCTTCTAGACTTTGTCCTTGATTTTATCAGGATTCTCTGGTGCAATATGTCCAGGTTTTTTGCATGTAAAAATATTATTTCATTAGAAGGAGTTTTATCATACCTTGGCTTGGAGTTATTCCTTTCCTTATGAAGTCTTCACCCTTGATCCATTTCTTAAATATTTTGGATAGAAGACTCATTAGCTCACCATCCATAGACTGGATTTCTTCATCAATATCCTTGAGTGCTATTGACTTCTCTATGGAGGTAGAGGTAGTTTTCTCCTTAGCTTCTCCTTCTACTCTAGTTTTGAGGAGAAGTTCATAGGATTTAAGCTTGCTAAGGAGAGTATCTGTGGTTATCTCATTTTGACATCTGGCCTCACTTATTGCCTAGATCCTTACACCCCAAGAGCTTGGGAAGCACATCGAGAGTTCATCATTTATCTTTGTGAGAGATATCACTTTTCTAAGACTTCTTATCTTACTGATAATCAGACTAAATCTTTGGTACATGTCATCCACTGACTCTTCAGGTCCCTTTTTAAAATTTTCATATTGAGAGATCAAGGATGATCTCCCGTCCTTCCTTTCATTTGAGCTTCCTTCAACCATCTCTGTCAATGTGTCCCAAATTTCTTTTGCTGATTGATAATCATTCACTTTTTGTAAATATGTCATCTGACATAGTTGACACTAGGATGTTCATTGCTTTGATATAACATGCCCTTTCCTTCTTTTGATCTTCTATCAAATCATCTGTTGCTACATTCACTATTTCCCATCTTCATCAGTCATGGTAAGACTGACTGGACCTGTAATAATAGATTCAAAAATATCTTCATCAATTGAATTCATATATAGCTTTATCCTAGATTTCCATAGTGTAAAATTTTCCAAATTTCAAATAGGAGGTCTGGTGGATGCATAGTCTCTAATCTCTGTAGAGCTCATGATTAAAAATAGAAATTACATAAGTATTTCTTAATACGATGGGATCTTGATAAAGGTGTTAATCTTTTTATGATCAGTTGGGAATAGTGCCCACAATGTTCTTGATTTGAATAAGCCGTCACAATATAGATGAACACATCTGTATTTGATGCTTGTGCTTTCTTGTCAAGATAATTTCAGGTACTTGATAGTTCAGGTCTAACATAGGGCTAGACTTAGTGTCATAGACATAGTTTTGCCAATGCAATCCCTCATTGTGCAAAACATCATGTCGACCTATGATCTAGACTACATTATACTTGACACTAACTCGTATTCATTAAGTATAAAGGTCTATCAAGTGAGCTGAAGCAAAGGAGTTATGTTGAGAAGATCAGAATTTGACTAAGGCAAATATTATTTTGGTAAGCTTCAATATCATCGAGTGAAGGTCTCGATATCATCTAGAAAACACTAAGCTCCAAGATGATATCGTCTTGTAAACTCACAACATCACTCTATTTGTCATATCTAAGAAGAAGAAGAATATCTAAATATCATCTTGGTAGAATACTTTCCAAGATGATATCGTCTTAAGAAGGTTAATATATCTTCATATCGTCTTAGAAGTATACTACATATAGTTTGAAGAGCTTATATGAAGGAACAAATTGACTAAGTCAGTTATCGTCGGGCCGCTCAAAATTTCGTCGAGCAACCAAGATGACATTTCATGAATAACAAGATGATTAGTTTAGAAGAGTTCAAATATCACCTTGAAGATCATGAAGTTATATCATGTCGAATAGTGTAGAAGAATCGACTAGAAGGTTGAAGGAATGAAATATAGTCTTGAAGAAGAGACAACAAGATGATTCGTGCAAACAATTCATCCAGAAGAATATATTATGAAATATCATCTTGAAGACTATATAAAAGGTATCAAGACGAATCATGCAGAAGAATTGAAGTAAAGCTTTACACAGTGTAGATTCATCCGGAAGAAGTAAAAGCATGATTTTGGCATGAAAGGCGTGAATTCAAATTAAAGCATGATTTTGGCATCACATAATTTATTGTCGTCGTAGATTGAGCCAATGAATCACATCTGCTAAGGAAAGAGATATCTAATATAATGATGGTAATATAATCGACCATTAGACTTTCTTGTATTATAAAAGGGAATGCAACGCTGATGCAAACCCTAATCGCTAATCTCCTAATCGACAAATCTAAAAGAAAAGCATTTCCGCCGCTAAAAGTACTGTTCCATTGAAAAGCTTAAGGAAAGAGTAGACCTGCAGAAAGAAAATCAATAATCTTCTCCAAGAAGAAAGGTCGATCAAAGTTGTTGATTCAGATCAAGGATCATTCAGCTAAATGAAGTGTCTTCATCTGTGTAGAACATCTTTCACTGATTCATCGATGACATATGCAGGAAGACTTAAGTCAAAGCCAATCTTCATCAAGGCTTCAAGAAGACTCTGAAGCATTCAAGCTTGCTTATTTTGAGTCTACAGAAAGCTAGATAGGCGAAGGTGGATAATGGAGTACCCAGTGACATATTGTCTTGGAGAACAACTATAAATAACATGTGTACGTGTTGTGATTGACGACATAGGATTTTTGCATTTACATTTACTATTCCGCAAAGTCTATAAAATAGCTGACATCACCTATTCACCCCCCCCCCCCCTCTAGGTGAAGACACCACTGGACATTCAAGTGGTATCAGAGGTAAGTTATTCATAGAAAGCTTAACATCTTGAACAAATCTTCCCTAGGGAGTGTCAAGTACTCACCATGACTTCTAGGGAGAACTCCAAAGAGCTCAGATCCATGAAGCTGCCAATCTGCAGAAAGGAGAACTTTGTTATCTCGAAGGTGAGGGTCAAGATTTTCATGGAAGCCTCTGACCCAAAGATCTTCATTACTATTAAAGAAGGTCCTATTGTGCCACCCAAAGCCTTCTATTGATCCAACCAAGCAAGTTCCATTGAAGTACAATGAGATGGACAAGGATGAGATCATCTTGGCCACTATAGATGAAAGAGCCAAGAACACCTTGGTAAGTGCCATAAATGATTCAACCTTCCAAAATTTGGTGCAATGCAGGAATTCCAAGGAGATGTGGGACTCCCAGATAGTCTACTTGGAGGGAACCGAAGAAGGTTGCGATTACAGATAATCTCTGCTGAATCCGGAATATAAAGACTTCAAGCAGGATAAGAAGGACTCCATCTTTGAATGCTGTGAGAATTTCTTCAAAATAGTAAATGGTTTGAGAACATATGGGAGAGTGTTCTACAATTATGACTTGAACGACAAGTTTCTCAAATCACTAAACAAAGAATGAGACATCATGATTTGAGTCAAAAGAGAAATGAGCAACTTGACCAATATGTAGCCCCAAAATCTATTTGGAAAGTTACTGTGCCATGAGCTACAACTGAACACCAGAAAAGCCAAAGAGGACAACAAAAGGTCACTTAACAGGGAGAAATCTATAGCTCTCAAGGTTGAGAGCTCAAGAAGAAGCAGAGAAGAATCTCCTATTCATCATTGAAGACCTGCTGAATTAGACTCTGAACACAACACTTCTGGGTTAGAATGGTCAGATGGAGATATGGCCCCAATCTCCAAGAAGTTCAAGAAGCTGCTCAACAAGAGGAGGGAGTGGAAGAACATACCTTCCACCTCCTTCGGATCAAGACGGTCAAAGTACCACAATGACCAACCAAATATAAACTCCAAGGAGGAAAGGTATAACTATAAACACAACAAATAGCTTTTTACTAAAGTTGTGTGTTATGGTTGCAGTAAGACAGGGAACATCATAGCTGAATGTCCCTCAAGAAGGAAAGAGAATGAGAAGGAGGAGGATAGGAAGTCACTTAGAGGCAAGAAGAAGGAGAGGAGGTTCATTGCCAAGAAATCCAAAACTATGAGTAACATCAAAAACAACTCATTAGAATCTGAAGAAGAAGCATATATTGGCCTAATCACATTGACTGATGATTGGGAAAAGGACGAATATACTGCTGAAAAAATAGGGATAAGGGTACCCCCACAAAGTTTGAAGAAGAAGATTGCTATGGGCTTGTGTCCATATCTGATGATGAAGAGCAGGATTGTCACAACCCGCATTTTCTCCAAATTTAGGAATATCAAAGTAAGAGAAAATATGCATCATGATGCCACGTCATGCAGGAGACAACTGCAGACGCTCAGGCAAAAACCTATTACTTATTTAATCAAAACATGTTCACATGATAGATCATCATTTGAAATCATTTATGAGGGTTTGGGGTAAGAACTGTGTCTCTCAGTTCGTGGATCAACTAGTCTACCGAGAAAATATACGTAATTGCAGCGGAAAATACTTGATTTAGTTCACTTAAGGTCCTAAATGTATGTGATAACAGGACATAAAGTAACTGATATGCGCATATCTAGGCATAGTATAAGTATAGAAAATGTCTTTTAGGCGACTTTAAAGGTAAGGATTTCAGTTAAAAGGAAAGAAATGAGGATGAAAGAAAATCCATTTTATAACTATAATGCACTTAGACATAAATCATTCCCAAAGAGCAAGATACACAAGATCTAAAAAGTAGTAGCATTTAACTGGCAAGTAAGCTATAAAGTATCAAAAGGGGCACAACGGGCGTCAACAACATGACACTAACCCGTTGGCTCCAAACTAGCATGTCTGAACACAAGAAGAAACTAACCACAACTACCTCGCAGCAGCGGGGTAAAACAGCAACTAAAACTCCCGAAGACTCCTGGCTACACCACTAGCAGCTAAGGCTCTGAACCTGAGGCATTCAATAAAACAAAGAATGCCTAAGCAAGGGAATTACAAGTGGCAGAAAAACAAGAAGTAAAGTAAATAAGGCATAAGGGGTACCAACCCAAGCCAGATTTACCGAAAGAGAAGCTCCAAATAAAGAACTAAGCAAAGCACCAAGTGCACCAAATACCATAAAGAGTAACAAGCATAATTCATTTATCTTGTTAAATTTAATTAAAGAGACTGATCAGCTCAAATTAAACGGGGGCGGTCCTTTATCCACTGCCACCCAAAGCCAAAAATGGGTGGGGGTTTCTATCCCCAACCACCCAAACACATCCCAGGGGACCACATGCCAAGCCTGCAGTTCACCACTAAAATGGCCACCGTGCAAGGCTACAACACTCCCCACTGCCCCCAAAACACGACCCACCGTGCAAGGACAAAGGCAATGGTCTTATTAATTAATTCCTTTAATTATGGCATGGGACGAAGCCCGAGAAAAACACTCACCAGGATACCCTAAGGATAGGGTCACAAAAGGAGTAAACAGTGCATAAGACGATGCATAAGAGAAGACATAAGTTATCTAACCGCAACGGGTATGAAGTTTCAAAGAGGAGAAGTAATCGGAGGCACAACTCAAACACTAAGAAACAAAAGGGCAATACTCGAGGAATCTAAAGCTAAGAACCTAAAGCTCTCGAGAAATCAAAGACTAAGAACAAAAGGTTCTCGAGAGATCAAGAGCTAAGATCAAACATTTCTCGAGAGGTCGAGGGCTAAGGTCAAAGGGTTCTCGAGAGATCAAAGGCAAAGAATAGGTTTCTCGAGAATCCCCAAAGAAGGAAACAATGATCTTTCGAGAAATCCCAGATGGGAGAAGCAATCTCTCGAGAGATCCCTAAGCAGGAAATAGTAACTTTTCAAGAAATCAAAGCAGGAGAAGCCATCTCTCGAGAAATCCCCAAGCAGGAAAAAGTGATTTCTCAAGAAATCAAGGTAGGGTCGTGCTGATTTTCCGAGAGATTAAAGGCAGGCATAACAGTTTCTCGAGAAACCAAAGGATCAGGATACAACACGTCTCGAGAAAACAGAAGGGTTAAGACACTAGACTTCTCGAGAAAAATCAAGGCATGGACGGCAATTTCTTAGGAACAATTATCTGTAGAAAGGAACTTTAGGTAGAGAAACTTCAGCTACTAGGGGGATCAAGGTTAGAGCTATCATACAATACACTCGATACACGTGCCAAACATCACAGTAAGAACCCATAAACCAGGAAAACAGTGATTCAACCCAAAAGGGAGAGGGGGAAGAAAGCCACTTGCCTTAAACCTTGCTAAACTCGAAGACCTCCGCTCCAATAGAACGAAGATCCCGCCGAGAGCTTTCCAAATCTACTTTCCAAATGTGATTCCGACCACTACAGCCCTCAAATCGCCGACCGGAAGCTCCATGACACGCCGCTCTCGCTCTTTCGCCCGACAGAACTCTAGGTCGGCTGAAAGGGGAAGGAGATGAAAAGATAAAACCTAAGCTTAATGTATATATATTAAGCCTCTAGGAGTTCGTCGAACTCAGCCAGCAGTTCGTCGGACGCAGCTACTCTGTCGTTCGTCGAACGCAGAGCCTCTGCCGTTCGTCGAACGCAGCTCCTCTGTCGTTCGTTGAACGCATCCCCTCTTCCATTCGCTGAATGCAGAGCCGCTGACGTTCATCGAATGCAGAGCCGCTGACGTTGATCGAACGCAGCTCCTCTGCCGTTCGTCGAACGTAGAGCCGCTACCATTCATCGAACGCAGCCCCTCTGCCGTTCATCGAATGCAGCCCCTCTATTGTTCGTTGAACGCAGCCCCTCTGTCGTTTGTCAAACGCAGCTCCTCTTCAGATCGTCGAACACAGAGCCAGGGAATTATAATGAATGCAATAATTACATAAATAATTTCCCATAACTCGAAACGACGCGAAATCTCACACGCTCGATCCAAATTACACACTTTAACTAGGCTAAGGCCCAAAACTAAACCAGATGAGCTGACGTAATGCCCAAATGGCAAAATTACGCCACAGCGGGCACGTAAATAATTAACAAAAAATTAGGGGTGTTACAGCCACTCCCCCTAAAAGATGTTTCATCCCGAAACTTGAAATCCAAAGATCAAGAAAGATACATAATCAAATTCAAAAGTTACCTGACAGAAGATTTACTCGAAATCTAAGAGAAGAGGATAGGATTAGTCTCCTCATGGCAGACTCTAGCTCCCAGGTTGCGCTTTTGACACCTTGATTCTTCCAAAGAACCTTAACCATCGGGATCGTCTTCCTCCGCAACACATGCTCCTGAGTCTCCAAGATTAGGAAAGGCTCTTCAACATACGAAAGATTGGGCTGCAATACGGGCACTGAATCAAGAACAAGCCGATCACTATGCAGACACTTCCTCAGTTGGCTCACATGAAACACATCGTGAACATTTGGGAAGGAAGCAGGCAAATCCAATCTATAAGCTGACGCTCTGATGCGCTCAATAATCTAGAAAGGTCCCACATACCGGGGGTCCAACTTGTGGTTCCTTCCAAATCTCTTAACGCCCAGCATCGGAGAAACTTTTAAGAACACTAAGTCTCTGACGGCAAACTCAAGATCCGTCCTTCTCCGATTGGCATACTTCTCATACCGCTCCTGAGCGATACGAAGCTTCTCGCGGACATGAGTCACGGCAATGCTCATATGTTCCAAAGCTTCTGGGCCTAACAACGGACTCTCACCAACCTAGGCCCAAAACAAGGGAGTTCGGCAATGCCTCCCATACAGAGCCTCAAAGGGGGCCATTTGCAAACTCTCCTGATAACTATTATTGTAGGCAAATTCCATCAATCCAAGACGCTTATCCCAAGCTCCACCATGATCTAGAATATAGCACCTTATCATATCCTCCAAAATTTGATTCACTCTCTCTGTCTGACCATTGGTCTAAGAATGGTAAGCGGCAGAGTATCTAAGGTCAGTACCCAAAGCTCCGTGCAAACTCCTCCAAAAGCGAGACATATACCTTGAATCTCGGTCTGATACAATGCTCACAGGCACACCATGCAATCTGATGACTTCATTCAAATAAAGTTCTGCTATTTTATCCATAGAGTAGTCGGTCTTAAAAGGCACAAAGTGAGCACACTTTGTCAATCTGTCAACTATAACCCACACAGAATCATGTCCTCCGGTAGACCTCGGCAAACCGGTAATGAAGTCCATTGAAATACTCTCCCACTTCCATCTTGGAACATCCAACGGGTTCAACTTACCTCCAGGCCTCTTATGATCCGCCTTCACGCGCTGACAAGTTAAACATTCAGAAACATATCTGGCAATATCATTCTTCATACCTGACCACCAAACGATCTGCTTCAGGTCTTTGTACATTTTTGTGGATCCAGGATGATAGGAAACACTAGAGTCATGCGCTTCACTACAGATCTTTGCCTGAATATCATCCAACGCGGGGATACAATACCTACCTCGGTACTTCAAAGTATCTTTATTATCGATCAAAATATCTGGTAATTCTCCCTTCTCGGTCCTATTCCGGAGATGCTGCAAGTCAGGATTTTCCTTCTGGTGCAATCTCGTAAGGGTAATCCAAGAAGGCTCTTCAACTTCATGAATCGAAGGTGCGGTACTACTACCGACTGAGATATCCATCAACATAAACTCCTCTACCAAGGACTGCACGGAAAGATTGAAGATTTGTGCGGTCTTTCTACTCAGGGCATCAGCCACTACATTAGCCTTACTCGGATGATAGAGGATGTCAACCTCATAATCTGCAACAAACTCCAACCACCTGCGCTGGCGCAAATTCAGCTCTTTCTGGGTAAAGACATACTTCAGACTCTTGTGATCCGTATAAATCTTGCATGACACTCCATATAATAGATGTCTCCAAAGCTTTAAAGCATAAATCACTGCAGCAAATTCTAAGTCTTGCGTAGGGTAATTCTTTTCATGAACTTTTAATTGTCTAGACCCGTAGGCAATCACCTTTCCTTCTTGCATCAAAACACACCCTAGTCCAATGTGAGATGCGTCCACATAAACAACATAATCTATTCCTTCGATCGGCAAGGCCAACACAGGAGCACTGCACAAACGCCTCTTTAATTCCTGGAAGGCTTCTTCGCACTTATCGCTCCAAACAAAAGTGGTATTCTTCTGGGTAAGCTTAGTTAAAGGTGCTGACAGCACTGAGAATCCTTGAACAAATCTCCTGTAGTACCCATCCAACCCTAAGAAACTCCTTATTTCCTTAGGCGTTGAAGGCGTCTTCCAATCCAACACAACAGAAATCATAGCGGGGTCTACAGTAATTCCATCCTTGTTCACCACATGACCCAGAAAGGATACCTGAGGAAGCCAGAACTCGCACTTACTCAGCTTCGCATACAACTTGTGCTCTCTAAGAGTAGACAATATTAAGCGCAAATGTGTAGCATGCTCCTCGACACTTCTGGAATATACCAACACATCATCGATGAATACCACAACAAAATGATCTAGAAAATCCTTGAACACGCGCTTCATCATGTCCATAAACGTAGAGGGTGCATTCGTCAAACCAAAAGACATAACCAGAAACTCAAAATGACCATAATGGGAACGAAAGGCAGTCCGGGGAACATCTGAATCACGGATCCTCAACTGATGGTAGCCTGATCGAAGGACAATCTTCGAAAACACTGTGCTACCACGCAACTGATCAAACAGATCATCTATCCTCGGCAATAGGTACCTGTTCTTGATGGTCACTTTGTTTAATTCTCTATAATCTATGCACAACCTCATAGAACCGTCCTTATTTTTCACGAACAAAACTGGAGCACCCCAGGGCGAAGAACTTGGCCTAATAAATCCACACTGCAACAGCTCATCTAACTGAGTTCGCAACTCTTCTAACTCGCGTGGGGCCATACAGTACGGTGCCTTAGCGATAGGATGAGTACCAGGCTCAAGATCAATAACGAACTCCACATCTCTAACAGGCGGAAGTCCAGGAAGACTGACAGGAAAGACATCAGGAAACTCTCGCACCATCGGAACACCCTCAATACACAACGATCCTGTAACAGTTTCTACTACAGAAATAAGGTAAGCCAAACAACCGGAAAGTTATAGTTTCTGAGCGCATACCACAGAAATTATCGGGGAACTCTAGCACGGAGACACAAAAATGCTCATGGGATGACCGTTGTCCATCACAAATCTAGATGCTTTTCCTTGCATCGGATGACCGCATCATAACTGGATAACCAATCCATACCCAATATCACATCAAAGTCTTCTAGGTCCAACACCTTAAGATCAGCAACAACCAAGAAATCTCCTAAGAGAATGGGGCAACTTCGGACGCACTGGTTCGAGGATACCAAATCACCAGAAGGGAACTTAACGAGGAACGAATCACTGCCATGCTGAGGGGTCAAACGGTGACGCTCAACGAAAGCCCTTGCTACGAACAAATGGGTAGCACCCGAATCGAATAGAACACGCGCCCAACGATTCTTTACCTTAAATCTCCCTATAAGCGCGAAAAAGAAACTAGTCTAATACAAAGAAACTAAAAGGAATCAAGACTAAACAACTGGCATAAGGTCTAACCTGCGATCACTTGGGTCAATGACTACGCTTGCTCCTGGGTTAACACGTTCAGCTTTCCTCTTCCTTTATCCTAATGCTGCGGCGGCGGCAAGGCTCTAAGCGGAACTGGCTACAACGGGGGTTGAACGAGCGGGCATTGAAACATCAAGTGCCCCTTCTGTCGGCACTGGAAACAGACATTATCTTTGGTCCAACACTGGGCCACATCATGCCCCTTCCGCTTGCACAACGGGCAGAGCACCTCTCCCTTTGGAGCACCCTGAATTTCCAGCACTCACTGCTGCTTTTGAACTCCTTTCCTCTTGAAACACCTCTCAAATGGATGGCCAGAGCAGCCATAGAAACTGCAGACCTCACCACCTCCTTTCTTCAAGACTAAGGCAGGCGCACCAGAATTTTCTTCTTCTCCATCCTTTTCTCTTTCCCTTCTTCATCATTGATCCTCGATTCTTGGCATTATCAATTACCTCAACCATCAGCGCTGCCTCTACTACCTCGGCGTACTTCTCCGACCTGTATGCACTGTCCAACTGCTGGATATCACTGCGAAGACCACCCAAAAATCTCTTTACTCTTCCTTCTTCTGAGGCTACCAGGGCCGGAGCAAACCTGTTCAACTTGCAAAATTCAATATAATACTCGCTCACCGAGAGCTGTCTTTACTTCAGATGTAGGAAATAATTCATCAACCGGTCTTGCTCTACCGACGGCAGAAACTTTCTTAACAACATTCCTTTGAAGGTTTCCCACGAACATCCTTCGGAAAGGTCTTTCTTCTCCCTCAACCACCAACTCTTTGCGAGACCCATAAGCTGGTACGCGGAAACCATCACCTTCTGATCCACAGTGATTCCTGAATACGAGAACATCTCTTCCATGGCTATAAGCCAATCGTCCAAGGGCACGAAATCAGCTCGTCCGTCATACGATGGAGCACCCAACCTTTGAAAGTGCAAAATGAAATTCATTTCCAGAGGTATCGCAACAGGGGGTACCAAGGGAGCAGGAGGAGTAGGTACTGTCTGTCCTACTATGGGGGCCTGCACCGCGGGTTGCTGCCTAGCACCGGCAGATGGTGATTAAAATTCTGCTTGCACGAAATAAAATCCGAACTAGCAATCCGAGAAGGCAAGTATACCTATCGAACTGTAGTATAGGAACACAAGTGTCGTATTAAAATCCGAGAACCGTTGATTACTTATACTCAAACGAATTACTATTATTTTATCTTAATAATTTTTTGGATGGTTTTGTCTGCTAAGTTGAAATAAAAGCTGGATAAAAGTACGGCTAAACGATGATTAAGAAATAGCACTCGATCTTGACTTACTTCGGCCTAAATTGATCAAAATTCAAAAGCAAACTTAAAACTTAATAAAGTAAGGGCAGCTTGACCGTGGGGGTTCCCATAGTTTGAACATGCTTCTCTCGAAGATATGCCCAACTGAGTTTAGGAAAATCCGACCGAACTCTCGTCCCGTATTCGAATACCTAAAACTCGCTTTAAGTGGTGAACCCCGCTATTGGGTTTGACTCCAATCCAGGAGATTTACGTCATTCTCTCTCGAGAAATGTGTGTAACTCTCTTTACTCTTAAGTGCTCACTTCAGACTATCTGCCTCTCGGCTAGCCAAGAATGAAAGCAAAGGTGGAGATTATATATCGATAATATAGCTCCACTAAATTTTAATTAAGAGTAAATCTAAGGCCCAACACTTTAGAAAGTGAAAGAAGACTAAAGGATCATAACTTGATCAACTCATCCTCAGATCATCAAGATCGAGTACTATGAGGATTTAGTTACTCATGGTGGAGGGGTAGGAGAGAGAAATGATGAAGATTTTAAGAGAACAAAAACATACCATTTTTATTAAACAAAAGTTCAACTGAGATTACAATTGCATGGAAAGCCTACTAAGCATTAGTAATACACTATAAAAGAAAATTACAAAGGCATTACAACATTCATATGAAAACTAGAAAAGGAAATGCATTGAAATAAGAGAGAGAGAGAGAGAAAGAGAATAAAATGACATGAAAAACACTGAAAATAGAGTAGTAGCACTAGTTCTCTCTCCAAAAACTGAATGGGGAAAGCTTGGAGGTCATTTCAATTTATAGAAATTTTTCTGCCTCGGTCACGCCCTCAGTCACGCCCGTGACTAGGGGCGTGACATTGTTTAATCAATTCTGCGGCTTGGATCAGGTTCGGCGCACGATTCTGATGCGATTTGATGGGTCACGCCCTAGGTCACGCCCGTGACTGAGGGCGTGACCATTTCGGTGGTTAGTCGGGTCATGGGCGCTGGCGGCGATCATGGGCGCTGGCGGCTGGCTGACGTGGCAGTCACGGGCGTGACTGGAAGCACGCCCGTGTAAAAGTGGCGTGACCAATTCGGTGGTCAGCTGGTCGAATCTGAGCTGTTCACGGGCTGGTCACGGGCGTGGCTTGCGTGTCACGGGCGTGACTTGTGTGTCACGGCCGTGTACTTTGGGCGTGTCTGACCAGATCTTCTGAATTATGTTGGCAGCAGCTTAACTGGAAACAGCAACTTACACGCCCTAGGTCACGGGCGTGGCTTGCGTGTCACGGGCGTGACTTGTGTAATTTTGCATTTTTGACCTGAAAATTCAGAAAACTTAAGTTAGCACTAAAAATAGGAAAATGAACCAAAATTGCATTTAGGTAAACAACAATAAGCAAAAAGTAAGAGTAAATATCCTAAAGATAACCTAATTAAACTAACTAGATTTAGTATTATCAAATTCCCCCAAGCTTACACTTTGCTTGTCCCCAAGCAAAGAAATATGCTTTAGCTAATAAAATAAAATGACTAATCAAAAAGATTTAATTATGCTAAACACGAGTACCTTGCGAAATTCCAAGTATGGAGAATAGTGAAAAGGAAACCTAAAATAAGTACTTTATTTAAGCTTAATTTTTATACCCTTTACTAACAAAAATTAATCATCCAAAATTTTAACTAAAAAATTTTAAAATAAAATTGAGCAAAGTAACAAGTGAGATAGTGCATTGAATTGTTACTAAACCCTAAGAGACAAATTATAATTATATCATTCTAAGAACAAGGATCTAAATTCATACCCAAGACTTAACTATTCTACTTTTCTTCTTTACTTAGCTAAAGCAAATTTAGGAGCATGAATCAAGAGGACTTTATTAGGACCGAAATGTTTGGTTTAGGCATATGATTTGGAATGGGAATCGAAGATAAAAGTGATTGCTATAATCACACTAAGCCATAAACATGAGTTTTATAAAATTTCCGATATGAATGATAAGAGGCAATCCTTCATTATAAGCATATAGCATATTTTCTTTCTTTCTCTTTCATAGCCATTTTTTTTTCTTTTTTCTTTTGAAATTTTGGCAAAGATAACTAATACAAATATGCTTAAAATATCTCCTTTTTGAGCAAATTCTTTTCTTTGAAGCTCTCCATGCAATAAACCAATCACACTCTTTTAGAAATTTAAATAAAACTCAAAGTGTCAGTGTGATTCAAATAGGTTTGGAAATTTTGGCTTTGGTGAAAAATTTGATAAGTGGAGGTGACAATAAAACATGGGAAAAGGCTCAAAAGAGGCTAACAAAGGGTTTCTTTTTAAGGGTTGGCATGAAGGCTCAAACTTAAAACAAAAAAATGGCCTAAATCATTTTCATTGCTTTCTAAATTTAGTTAAAGCATGAGTTTTGAAGGATTTCAAAAAGTAAGCCCTAGATATTAAATAAAGACTAATGAACTTATCCTGAAAATAAGAATAATAAGCGTCTAGGATTATTCACATTTACTACACAAATCAAAAGTTAACCCTGCAAAGTATATCTAAAAATGAAGAGGAAAATAGTGGATGAAGAATTTTTTTCGAAAGTAAAGAAGATAAAAGAGAAAACGATAAGGAAAGTACAAGATTTTAGAAAAAACTTTTCAGATTAACATGCTACCTAGAATTAGAACACTACATGAGTCAACAATTTACTTGTGAAACATAATTAAAAGTAGGATTAGAAATTTTTAAATTAACTAAGGCTATATAAAATATTTTGGGAAAAACAAAACATAAAGCAAGGGGTACTATTGATTTTACCAAAATCTAATTTAGACTACTAAAAGAAAAGAAGACATTCTCCCCCAAGCTTGCGATAGACATTGTCCTCAATGGAAAAGGAGAGTGAAGGAAGGGGTAATTAAGAAAAGAAATTAAAACTGAAAAACTGAAACAGGCACTTCCCTGGATTTATGGGCTTGAAAGGATGTGTGATGCCGCTCCCCCTTGCTAGCGCTTTGAATCTTCATGAAATATCATCTTGAATTTTTCTTGAAACCAGCAATGTTGAAGCAGGCGATCGCCGAAGTTGAGAGTATCAGAGCCATCCAGGGCCAAAGAAAAATTAAAACAACAAATTTTACAAACCTTGGGTTGCCTCCTAAGAGCGCCCTCTGTTTAATGTCGTTTGAGCTCGACTAAAAGAATATAGTTCAAAAGTTAATCCAAATTATTACAGTCCAGACAAAAGGAGTTTTTCACTGTCCATGTCAACATTGTCACCAGAAAAATAAAGTTTTAGACGATGCCCATTAACCTTGAAATCACCCTTATCTGGGTGTGATATCAAAACAGTTCCATACGGATAAGCTTCCTTTACAGTAAAAGGACCTGACCATCTAGATTTTAATTTTCCAGGAAATAAACGTAGACGAGAATTATAAAGTAATACTTTGTCGCCTGGTTTAAATGTTTTCGGGTGCCTTAAATTTTTATCGTGAAAGCATTTCGTTCGTTCCTTATATAATTTATTATTTTCATACGCATTGGAGCGCCACTCATCGAGTTCATTGAGTTGGAATTTTCGAAGATCGGCGGTGGAGTGTGGATCAAAATTTAAAAATTTAAGGGCCCAGAAAGCACGATGTTCTAATTCGACCGGTAAATGGCACGATTTCCCATATACTAACCGATACGGTGTACAACCGATGGCGGTCTTGTACGCTGTTCGGTAAGCCCATAGAGCATCGTCTAATTTATGTGACCAGTCCTTACGTGAGGTGGAAACAGTTTTTTCTAAAATACATTTGATTTCTCTATTCACTACCTCGACCTGGCCGTTAGTTTGGGGGTGGTAAGCAGTTGAAAGCTTATGTGTAACGCCATATTTTAAAAGTGTTTTTGCAAATTGTGCGTTACAAAAGTGCGAACCCCTGTCGCTAACGATGGCCCTAGGAGTACCGAATCGAGAAAATAATTTTTTTAAGAAAATAATAACGACTCGGGAGTCATTAGTAGGAAGAGCTTGGGCCTCTGCCCATCGAGACACGTAGTCTACCGCAACTAAAATGTATTTATTACCATGGCTAGAAGGAAGAGGACCTACAAAATCAATTCCCCAAAGGTCGAAAACTTCGCACTCGAGGAAATAATTTTGCAACATTTCATTTTTATTTGAGATATTTCCGGTCCGTTGGCAGCTATCGCACCGTCTCACAAATGATTGGGCATCTTTAAAAAGGCTAGGCCAATAAAAGCCTGCACTAAGTACTTTGTGAGCGGTCCGATTGGCTTGATAGTGCCCACCAGTCGGTCCTTCGTGTAAGTGTTTGAAAATATTTTGTCCTTCTTCGAAAGAAACACATCCCCTTATTACTTGGTCTGCACAAACTCGAAACAGATACGGGTCCTCCCAAAATAATTCTTCAGGTCAGAGAAGAATTTCTTCTTTTGCTGATAGGAAAATTCTTTTGGGAGGACTCGAGCTACTAAGTAGTTGGCGAAGTTTGCAAACCAAGGAGAAGGAGTAGTGTTGATTGATAATAACTTCTCGTCGGGAAAATAATCATTAAAAGTTTGTTCATTTAAATCTTCAATAAATGGGTTATCTAATCGTGAAAGATGGTCCGCGGCCAAATTCTCAGCCCCCTTTTTATCTCGGATTTCCAAGTCGAACTCCTGGAGGAGTAAGACCCAGCGAAGTAAGCGTGGTTTGGCATCCAGTTTAGAAAGTAAATATTTGAGGGCCGAGTGGTCCGTAAAAACAATAATTTTTGAAAGCGTAATATAAGGTCGAAATTTGTCGAATGCAAAAATAACTGCTAATAATTCTTTCTCCGTTGTGGTATAGTTCGCTTGCGCGGATGTAAGTGTTTTACTTGCGTAGAAAATAGGGTGGAAGTTTTTAGATATACGTTGTCCTAAAACGGCTCCCACCGCAAAGCTACTTGCATCGCACATGATTTCGAATGGAAGGTCCCAGATTGGAGCTATCATAATTGGCGCATTTATTAGCTTATTTTTGATTAATTGAAAAGCAGATAAGCATGTATCATCAAAAATAAATGGAGTGTCTTTTTCTAAAAGATGAGTGAGTGGTTTGGTAATTTTTGAAAAATCTTTTATAAACCGCCGGTAAAAACCGGCATGTCCTAGAAAGCTTCTTATGGCCTTAATGTTGGTTGGCGGTGGCAGTTTTTCGATCACTTCTATTTTTGCTTCATCGACCTCAATTCCTGTTGCTGATATCTTATGACCTAAAACCAATCCCTCCCGTACCATGAAACGACATTTTTCCCAGTTCAGGGCGAGATTGGTCTCCTCACACCGTTCTAACACTTTTTCTAAATTTTCTAAACAAAAATCGAAGGAATCACCAAACACGGAAAAGTCGTCCATAAATACCTCCATAATACTTTCTACGTACTTGTCGAAAATGGACAACATACACCGTTGAAATGTTGCCGGCGCATTACATAAGCCAAACGGCATTCTTCGATAGGCGAAGGTGCCGAAAGGACAAGTAAACGTCGTTTTCTCCTGGTCCTCGGGCGAGATGGGAATTTGGAAGTAGCCCGAGAGACCATCGAGAAAACAATAAAAGCTATGGCCGGATAATCGTTCTAAGATTTGATCGATGAATGGCAAGGGGAAATGGTCCTTGCGGGTGGCGTCGTTCAATTTGCGATAATCAATACACATACGCCACCCAGTCACCGTCCGTGTTGGGATTAAGTCATTATTATCATTTAACACTACCGTGATACCTCCCTTTTTAGGAACTACTTGAACGGGGCTTACCCATTTGCTATCTGAAATTGGATAGATAATTCCTGCGTCTAATAATTTCACGACCTCACCCTTTACTACTTCTTTCATGTTTGGGTTTAATCGGCGTTGAGGTTGAATAGAATTTTGTGAATTATCTTCCATTAGAATTTTGTGCATGCAGAAAGATGGACTTATGCCCTTAATATCAGAAATCTGCCAAGCAATTGCTTGGCGGTGTTTTTGTAAAACTTTTAGCAATTTGGCATTTTCAGATCCACTTAAATGGGCCGACACTATTACTGGTAACTTAGAGTCTTTTTCTAAAAATTCATATTTTAAATGATTGGGTAGTTCTTTAAGTTCTAAAGTGGGAGGTTCCTCGTATGAAGATTTGAAAGATTTTTCTTTTTCAAAAGTAATTTCTTCAAAAATTTTTGATTTAATTTGAAAATTTGAGGGGGCGGGAGCAATGGCCATTTTCATTTCTTGTAATATTTCAGTGGAGGTGTTTGAAGATGAACAAAAAGAAGAAGAACCATTTTCAGAAATATAAAAAGAAGGGTCTTCACTTAACACATCTAAGAAAAAACACGAATCGTCATTTTCTAGGGTATTTTTCATAGAGGGTGTTATGGAGAAGGTTACTTCATCATCTCCAACTCGGAGGAATAGCTTACCATTACTCACATCAATGATAGCACGAGAGGTGGCAAGGAAGGGGCGGCTAAGGATTAGGGGAACCTCGACATCCTCTTCAATGTCCAAAATGACAAAATCCACCGGGAAGATGAATTTGTCTACTTTTACGAGCACGTCCTCCACAATTCCCAGCGGATATTTTATCGTCCTATCTGCTAGTTGTATACTCATACGTGTGGGGCTAAGGGTGCACACTCCTAACTTTTTAAACAAGGAGAATGACATTAAGTTGATGCTTGCTCCTAAGTCGGCCAACGCGTTCTTTACAAATAGATCACCAAAGAGGCACGGGATAGAAAAACTACCCGGATCGTGCCTTTTTCGGTAATTTATTTGTTAGGACGGCGGAACACTCAGCATTTAAAGTTACGTTCGATAGATTTTCTAGCTTTTTCTTATTAGTTAGAAGATCCTTCAGGTACTTAGCGTACTTGGGCATTTGTGATATCGCTTCATGGAAGGGCAAATTGATGTGTATTTGCTTAAATATTTCCAGGAAGCGATGATATTGATCATCTAATTTTTCCTTGTTGAGTTGAGATGGATAAGGCGGGGCGGGGTTGTTTTTGAAAATATGAGGTGGAGTGATAAAATCTGTTTGAGTGAGTGGTGTTTTTAAAATAGGGGCGGACCTTGCCTCGGGCTCTTCGCTAACCGGACCGGATACTTGCTTTCCACTCCGAAGAGTTACAGCTTTCGCTTGCTCTTTCGGGTTGGGCTCGGTGTTAGCGGGAAGAGTCCCGGGCGGTCGCTCGGATATTATTTTGGCGAGCTGCCCGATTTGGTTTTCTAGATTTTTAACGGATCCGGCTAAGTTCCGGACGGTTGCTTCGTTCGTACTTATATATTTTGAAAACATCTCCTCCAAAGATGGAGGTTTTTGAAAGTTAACAGGGGGTGGAGGTGGTGTAAATTCATTTTGTAGAGGCGGGCGAGTTGTGTTTGCAGGATTACTCTAAGAAAAGTTCGGGTGATTACGCAGCGCAGGATTATAATTATTCGGTAACTGAAAACCAGGTGCATGAAAATTAGAAGCAGAATAATTATTATAAGCATTTCTATTGCCTACGAAATCAGCTTGTTCGGAGGTGGCTTTTGCGAATTCCCAAACCTGAGGTGCGGAAGGAGCATTCATTTCAGATATCTTTTTGTTAAGCATTTCCACTTGTAGTGCCAGCTGGGAGACGTTATCCACTTCGTACATACCTGCAGGTTTGTTTGGGCGGGATCTTGGCACATTCCACTGATAGGTGTTCATGGCCATATCCTCAAATAGTTCAAGAGCGGCTTCCAGGGTTTTGTTATTTAAGGTACCACCGGAAGCGGCGTCTATCATTTGCTTAGTATGTTGATTTAGCCCGTTATAAAACGTCTGCACTTGTAACCATACAGGCAGAGCGTGATGAGGGCAACATCTTAAGAATTCTTTATACCTTTCCCAGGTATCATATAGCGTTTCAGAATCTATTTGGCAAAAAGAAGAAATATCATTTCTAAGCTTAGCAGTTTTCGCAGGTGGAAAATACTTAGTTAGAAATTTTTCAGTTAACTGGGCCCAAGTGGTGATAGAACCTCTAGGTAGAGTTGATAACCACTGCTTAGCCTTTGTTCTTAAAGAAAATGGGAAGAGTCTTAGCCTAATTGCATCATCCGTAACACCATTTATTTTGAAGGTGTCACAGATTTCAAGGAAGCTAGCAATATGTGCATTCGGATCTTCATCTTGTAATCCGTCGAACTGCACGTATTGCTGCACCATGTGAATTATGCTTGGCTTTAGTTCGAAATTATTATTATTTATGGCAGGGCGGACTATACTAGTTTCCGTCCCTTCCAGGTTAGGCCTTGCATAATGGGACATCGTCCATTCAGGGGCCGCAACCATGTTGGGGACTTCATTTTGGTTAGGTTCGCCCATATTAACAACCGACTCCGAATCCTCAGCCAGTTCTTGGAATGTAGGATCTTGAACTTGCGATTTTCTCCGAAGAGTACGCTCAAGTTCTTGGTCCAAGTCTACAAGTTCTGACGGATTCGCTCGGGTCATAAACTAGAAAGAGAGAAGGGAAAATAAGATTGAGAAATTCGAAAAAGGTCTCTCTTTTTTTTTTTGAATTAATTTTGTTTTTCAAGAAAGAGGAGAGAAAAAGAGGTGATAAAAGTAATAGATTCGTTCTTTCAAAATATCAACAAAATGCGAGTCCCCGACAACGGCGCCAAAAACTTGGTGATTAAAATTCCGCTTGCACGAAATAAAATCCGAACTAGCAATCCGAGAAGGCAAGTGTACCTATCGAACTGTAGTATAGGAACACAAGTGTCGTATTAAAATCCGAGAACCGTTGATTACTTATACTCAAACGAATTACTATTATTTTATCTTAATAATTTTTTGGATGGTTTTGTCTGCTAAGTTGAAATAAAAGCTGGATAAAAGTACGGCTAAACGATGATTAAGAAATAGCACTCGATCTTGACTTACTTCGGCCTAAATTGATCAAAATTCAAAAGCAAACTTAAAACTTAATAAAGTAAGGGCAGCTTGACCGTGGGGGTTCCCATAGTTTGAACATGCTTCTCTCGAAGATATGCCCAACTGAGTTTAGGAAAATCCGACCGAACTCTCGTCCCGTATTCGAATACCTAAAACTCGCTTTAAGTGGTGAACCCCGCTATTGGGTTTGACTCCAATCCAGGAGATTTACGTCATTCTCTCTCGAGAAATGTGTGTAACTCTCTTTACTCTTAAGTGCTCACTTCAGACTATCGGCCTCTCGGCTAGCCAAGAATGAAAGCAAAGGTGGGGATTATATATCGATAATATAGCTCCACTAAATTTTAATTAAGAGTAAATCTAAGGCCCAACACTTTAGAAAGTGAAAGAAGACTAAAGGATCATAACTTGATCAACTCATCCTCAGATCATCAAGATCGAGTACTATGAGGATTTAGTTACTCATGGTGGAGGGGTAGGAGAGAGAAATGATGAAGATTTTAAGAGAACAAAAACATACCATTTTTATTAAACAAAAGTTCAACTGAGATTACAATTGCATGGAAAGCCTACTAAGCATTAGTAATACACTATAAAAGAAAATTACAAAGGCATTACAACATTCATATGAAAACTAGAAAAGGAAATGCATTGAAATAAGAGAGAGAGAGAGAGAGAGAAAGAGAATAAAATGACATGAAAAACACTGAAAATAGAGTAGTAGCACTAGTTCTCTCTCCAAAAACTGAATGGGGAAAGCTTGGAGGTCATTTCAATTTATAGAAATTTTTCTGCCTCGGTCACGCCCTCAGTCACGCCCGTGACTAGGGGCGTGACATTGTTTAATCAATTCTGCGGCTTGGATCAGGTTCGGCGCACGATTCTGACGCGATTTGATGGGTCACGCCCTAGGTCACGCCCGTGACTGAGGGCGTGACCATTTCGGTGGTTAGTCGGGTCATGGGCGCTGGCGGCGATCATGGGCGCTGGCGGCTGGCTGATGTGGCAGTCACGGGCGTGACTGGAAGCACGCCCGTGTAAAAGTGGCGTGACCAATTCGGTGGTCAGCTGGTCGAATCTGAGCTGTTCACGGGCTGGTCACGGGCGTGGCTTGCGTGTCACGGGCTGACTTGTGTGTCACGGCCGTGTACTTTGGGCGTGTCTGACCAGATCTTCTGAATTATGTTGGCAGCAGCTTAACTGGAAACAGCAACTTACACGCCCTAGGTCACGGGCGTGGCTTGCGTGTCACGGGCGTGACTTGTGTAATTTTGCATTTTTGACCTGAAAATTCAGAAAACTTAAGTTAGCACTAAAAATAGGAAAATGAACCAAAATTGCATTTAGGTAAACAACAATAAGCAAAAAGTAAGAGTAAATATCCTAAAGATAACCTAATTAAACTAACTAGATTTAGTATTATCAGCAGACAACAACGCCTCAACTGGCGACTGCATCGCAACCATCTGCCTAGCCAGAGCTTCATTGCTCTGGAGCAGACTCTCGATCAAAGCTTCACACTGCGCTCTGGATGACTCGCCCTCCAACTGGGGAGTCGACCTAGTCGCGACTCGCTTGTGCGCCATCTCTGCTAATACGCATAAACCTATAATTAAAACTTAACCTTACACTAGAACTACACTCCTTGTTTCAGAACATACATGTACAGATATTTGCCATTGCTACCACCTTGCTCTGGGATTTTCAGGATGATATGCTTAATTCGGGAACGATACTACATCGTCCCTATTGACTCATGTGTAAAGGGCATGAATGCATGAATTTTCTGTTCATTTGAAATCATGGGTGTACGTGTGTCATCATATAAGTCTTTAACATCGCACGTGTGCTTATGCAATGCTATGTAATGTATGTTGTGCTATGCATTCTAATAAAGGCCTTAATGCATGTTATGAGCGGCGTACACATGAAATATTATGCATCCCATACTACATAATATTGCATGTAATGAAAAAGAAAAAATGTGCTAATGGGCATCCATGTGATGATGGTTATGCATCCCATACTACATAACCGTCACATATTTCCTCCTATGGTGGATCCATTTACAGACACATATTATGCATCCCATACTACATAATATGCCCCGTATACTTCTTATCATGCTATGAGTGTAGTTTTCATGCTTCGGCTAAGACGTATTGATGACACATCGGTGTGTGTATGCAATGAAACCAAAACAACTAGTATATCAGAATTTGTTGCCTGACCTACTTGTCGAACAACCTCCCTCTGATACCAACTGTCATAACCCACATTTTCTCCAAATTTAGGAATATCAGAGTAAGAGAAAATACGCGTCATGATGCAACGTCATGCAGGAGACAACTGCAGACGCTCAGGCGGAAACCTATTACTTATTTAATCAAAACATGTTCACATGATAGATCATCATTTGAAATCATTTATGAGGGTTTGGGGTAAGAACTGTGTCTCTCAGTTCTTGGATCAACTAGTCCACCGAGAAAATATACGTAATTGCAGCGGAAAATACTTGATTTAGTTCACTTAAGGTCCTAAATGCACATGATAACATGACATAAAGTAACTGATATGCACATATCTAGGCGTAGTATAAGTATAGAAAATGTCTTTTTGGCGACTTTAAAGGTAAGGATTTCAGTTAAAAGGAATGCAATGAGGATGAAAGAAAAGCCATTTTATAACTATAATGCACCTAGACATAAATCATTCCCAAAGAGCAAGATACACAAGATCTAAAAAGTAATAGCATTTAACTGGCAAGTAAGCTATAAAGTATCAAAAGGGGCACAACGGGTGTCAACAACCTGACACTAACCCGTTGGCTCCAAACTAGCATGTCTGAACACAAGAAGAAACTAACCACAACTACCTCGCAGCAGTGTGGTAAAACAACAACTAAAACTCCGGAAGACTCCGGGCTACACCACTAGCAGCTAAGGCTCTGAACCTGAGGCATTCAATAAAACAAAAAATGCCTCAGCAAGGGAATTACAAGTGGCAGAAAAACAAGAAGTAAAGTAAATAAGGCATTAGGGGTACCAACCCAAGCCAGATTTACCGAAAGAGAAGCTCCAAACAAAGAACTAAGCAAAGCACCAAGTGCACCAAATACCATAAAGAGGAACACGCATAGTTCATTTATCTTGTTAAATTTAATTAAAGAGACTGATCAGCTCAAATTAAACGGGGGCGGTCCTTTATCCACTGCCACCCAAAGCCAAAAACGGGTGGAGGTTTCTATCCCCAACCACCCAAACATGGCCCAGGGGACCACAGGACAAGCCTGCGGTTCACCACTAAAATGGCCACCATCCAAGGCTACAACACTCCCCACTGCCCCCCCCCCCCCCCCCCTCCCCCAAAAAAAAACACGACCCACCGTGCAAGGACAAAGGCAATGGTCTTATTAATTAATTCCTTTAATTATGGCATGGGACGAAGCCCAAGAAAAACACTCACCAGGATACCCTAAGGATAGGGTCACAAAAGGAGTAAACACTGCATAAGACGATGCATAATAGAAGACATAAGTTATCTAACCGCAACGGGTATGATGTTTCAAAGAGGAGAAGTAATCGGAGGCATGGCTCAAGCACTAAGAAACAAAAGGGCAATACTCGAGTAATCTAAAGCTAAGAACCTAAAGTTCTCGAGAAATCAAAGACTAAGAACACAAGGTTCTCGAGAGATCAAGAGCTAAGATCAAACATTTCTCGAGAGGTCAAGGGCTAAGGTCAAAGGGTTCTCGAGAGATCAAAGGCAAAGAATAGGTTTCTCGAGAATTCCCAAAGCAGGAAACAATGATCTTTCGAGAAATCCCAAACGGGAGAAGCAATCTCTCGCGAGATCCCCAAGCAGGAAACATCAACTTTTCGAGAAATCAAAGCAGGAGAAGCCATCTCTCGAGAAATCCCCAAGCAGGAAAAAGTGATTTCTCGAGAAATCAAGGTAGGGTCATGCTGATTTTCCGAGAGATTAAAGGCAGGCATAACAGTTTCTCGAGAAACCAAAGGATCAGGACACAACACGTCTCGAGAAAACAGAAGGGTTAAGACACTGGACTTCTCTAGAAACCAAAAACACTTCTCGAGTAATCGAAGATCAGGACACTACCCTTCTCGAGAAAAATCAAGGCATGGACGACAATTTCCAAGGAACACTCATCTACAAAAAGGAACTTTAGGTAGAGAAACTTCAGCTACTAGGGGGATCAAGGTTAGACCTATCATACAATACACTCAAGACACGTGCCAAACAACACAGTAAGAACCCATAAACCAGGAAAACAGTGATTCAACCAAAAAGGGAGAGGGAGAAGAAAGCCACTTGCCTTAAACCTTGCTAAACTCGAAGACCTCCGCTCCAAAAGCTATGGATCGGCCAAGAACTCACCCAAGCAAAAAACCCTGAAACTTTTCGGATCGAAAAGAGGAGTTAGGTCACTACCATAACTCCAAAAATTCCACAAGACGGGAAAAGCTTACCACTAGAACGAAGATCCCGCTGAGAGCTTTCCAAATATACTCTCCAAATGCGATTCTGACTACTACAGCCCTCGAATCGCCGGCCGGAAGCTCCACGACACGCCGCTCTCGCTCTCTTGCCCGACAGAACTCTAGGTCGGTCGAAAGGGCAAGGAGATGAAAAGATAAAACCTAAGCTTAATATATATATATTAAGCCTCCAGGAGTTCGTCGAACTTAGCCAGTAGTTCATCGAATGCAGCTCTTCTGCCGTTCGTCGAACGCAGAGCCGCTGCCATTCATCAAACGCACTTCCTCTGTCGTTCGTCGAACGCAGCCCCTCTGTCGTTCGTCGAACGCAGAGCTGCTGCCATTCGTCGAACGCAGAGCCGCTGCCGTTCATCGAATGCAGCTCCTCTGATATTCGTCGAACGCAGAGACGCTGCCGTTCATTGAACACAGACCCTTTGCCGTTCATCGAACGCAGCCCCTCTGCCATTCATTGAACGCAGCCGCTCTGCCGTTCATAAAATGTAGCTCCTCTTTAGATCGCCGAACACAGAGCCAGGGAATTATAATTAATGCAATAATTACATAAATAATTTCCCATAACTCAAAACGACGCGAAATCTCACACGCTCGATCCAAATTACACACTTTAACTAGGCTAAGGCCCAAAACTAAACCTGACGAGCTGACGTAATGCCCAAATGCCAAAATTACGCCACAGCGGCCACGTAAATAATTAACAAAAATCAGGGGCGTTACAAGGATGACTCACATCTTACTCAGGTACGCATCTCTTCTACATTTTCATTACCTGAGTCAAGTATGAAGGCGAAGAGTGCATCAAATGCAAACTCATCATCTGATGATGGTATTTTTGATGGAGAATCAGATGATTGCTCAACATGTAATAACGAGAATCATTCTGATCTATTAAATCAGTTTGGTACTCTCTTGAGTGCTCTCAAGAAGAGTAGAAAGTTGGTCAAATCTTAGGATGGGGAGATAGGTATCCTCAAGCCATTCAGATCTCAATTAGATGAGAAGACCAAGGAGATCACTAGGATTTCCTATGAGCTTATGGTACTTGAAAAGAAGTATGAAGCTCAGAGTAGAGAAGTCAAGTCTTTGAAGGTCAAGCTCCTTACTGAAAGGAACCTTGTGGCAAGTTTATCAAAGCCAAAGACTGTGCTCCCAATTATAGATAGTTTATCTTCTCCCTATAGAGGAGGGCTTGGATATAATAAGGAGAAGGTGGAAATCTCCAAAGATAAAACCATATTTCAAAAATTCATATTCCCTTCCAATGCATATGATAATGATCTAATCAACGGATATCTCTTCAATGATTGCTCCACTAGTGGAATAAAACCACATATCTCAGGAAGGAGAGAAGACATTGGACAGAGTGACTTCAAGACACCTCATAAGGAGATCTAGAGGAAAGATCACATTACATTTGAATTTGGCTTGACAACACCAACAAGCAAACGAAAGGAAAATGCACTACGACAAAAGCCGATTCCAAAGATGAAGCATGTGACTGTGCAACCAATCTTCTACCATGCTCACAGTCACAAGTGTTGGACTCAGTTTTCCGCATTCCTTTAGTTTGAGAATAATAAATCCTACTTGTATTTGATGTAGTTTGTCATTGTGTTTTTAGTATGTGTTGAAGCCATGCGGTCTCAAAGAGTTGAAGCCGAGCGGTCTCGTGCCAGCGGTCTGTGCGGTCTCCCAGAATCAGACTGCAACTTCTCCTCAGATGTGCGAGATTGCACCGTATGAAGATCAGCTGTCTCTAGCTCCATCAGATAACAGTCTAATAACCGCGGTCTGTGTGGTCTCCCAGCATCAGACCGCGCCTTCTCCTCAGAAGTGCGAGATCGAGTTGTATGAAGATCAGCGGTCCCCAGCTCAATCAAATAACAGTTGGATAACTGCGGTATGTGCAGTCTCCTTGAATCAGACCATCGTCTCTCCTCAGGAATACCAGATCGCTTCATGTGAAGAGAAGTGGTCTGGTACCCCGCTGTGAAATTTTTCGAATCTTTATGAAGCGAGCAGGAGTTAGTCAACTTAGAGTTTACAAGCCAAACAACCAGAAGCAAACGGAGGCAAACAACTGATCTTTATTGATAGCAACTTCAAATTACAAGGCAAGGCATGCTTGCCGAGACATGATTTCGCCAGCACAAACACCAAAAAGAAAAGTAACAGAATTTAAGATAACTTGAGACCGCGCGGTCTCCCTTGCGACCTCAGCAACTCGCCAAACCGCAACCCGCTGCCAATCTCAGAACAACACCAGATCGCCGATTAGACCGCACCCTTCCTTCCGAACTCCTGATTCTCCCGAACTCCAGCACCACAACTCCAAGCCGCAGACCGCCCGAACACTTTCAGAGGAAGAGGTGATCGGTGCTGCCTGCACTATCCGCAGAAGCTGCACAAGAAGAGTTCAATCAGCAGACCGCCCGGTCAGATAAATAGAGACCGCAGGAAAGAAGAGAACTCGGCTTACACTTGGTGTGTCGCTACTTGCTGCTACAGTGGCTACTATTTATAGGCGTGGGACCTGATCCAGTCACCACCCTATGAGATAGGATCACCACCCTCCAGACCGCGCGACTTGACCAGTCATACCGCGCGATCAGCAACAGAACTCCTGCTTCATTTTGGTGAACTCGCCAGCTTCAACATCAACCATGAGAGACCTCCACTCTCACAGCAGATCGCGACTCCAAGGGAGATCGCCAGACCGCCCGAAGCAGTTCACCCCCTGTGTTCGCCCTAGACCGCGAACACAGCCAGTTCGCCATCAGACCGCGAACTCCTGTCCGCATGCCGGTCTCCTCCTGAGACCGCGAACAGCGTCCAGCTCGCATACCAGTCTCCTCCTGAGAACGCGAACTGAGACCGCGTGACTAAGACCCTTAGTCCGCGAATATCACCAGAAAGCCCGGTCAGCTACCAGACCGCATTTTGGAAAACCTGGAACAACCTGTGCGGTCACACCAGACCGCCACAGCCATGAAGAGAACAGCACATCACGCGGTCACGCACAGACCACGCATACCTGAAGACGAACAGCCCCCCACGCGGTCAGAGATAGACCGCGCGACCTTCACCTTCAGCCGCCTTGAACCCATACCAGCGATCAAGCCAGGAGACCGCAGCTAGGCTTAGACCAGCCAGACCGCAGATGCAGACCGCCAGGCCGTGCGGTCACGGTCAGACCGCCCGACCTCCTCCCAGACCGCCCAGGTCCAAAAGCCCTCTAACTTCCACTTCAACAATTTCAACACTCCCCCTTGAAGTGGGAAGTTGAAACTAGCCCCAGTAGGCTCCTTAGCCGTATGAACGGTCCCTTTGCCAACGCCTTTGTGAAGATGTCTGCGATATTGTACGCACTCCGCACATGCCCGACCGAGAGAGATCCCTCCAGCACCTTCTCCCGTATGAAGTGGTGCTCGATCTCGATATTCTTGGTACTTGCGTGACAAACTGGATTAGTAACCAGTTTGAGAGCACTCTCGTTGTCACCGCGTAGCATAGTCGGCTCCCGAACCTCCTTGTGGACGTCTCTCACCAACCTCCTAAGCCAGATGGCTTCCTGAGCTGCCAAGGCCGAAGCCTTGTATTCCGCTTCCGTGGTGGAGACCGACACGAAATCCTGCTTCTTGCTGCACCATGATATAGTTGTAGGGCCCGCCATGAAGATGAATCCAGACGTCGACTTCCGATCATCCGAATCTCCCCCATAATCAGCATCCATGTACCCGTGCACCTCGAGGCCCGCATCCCTCCTGTATAAGAGACCCATGTCCGAGGTCGCCTTGACATACTTCAGAATGTTCTTCCTCCTCCAAGTTCTCACCTCAGCCCCATTATCCCCTTCCGGGACAACTTCCTGCGTCTGATCTCCTCCAACTACCTCCCAGAGGTCCTCACCTAGAAGATAGCTCTGCATACACGACTTCCACTTCTTGAAGTTAGTCGATGTAAGCATCTCAATTCCAAGACCCCTCGCTTCCATTGCTCTACCACTGGTTCCTTCTTCACAAAGGCGATGGCTACTCTAAGTCACTCACTGCTCAACCACTCCAACCTGCCTCTGATACCATGTGAAATTTTTCGAATCTTTATGAAGCGAGCAGGAGTTAGTCAACTTAGAGTTCACAAGCCAAACAACCAGAAGCAAATGGCGGCAAACAACTGATCTTTATTGATAGCAACTTCAAATTACAAGGCAAGGCATGCTTGGCGAGACATGATTTCTCCAGCACAAACACCAAAAAGAAAAGTAACAGAATTTAAGATAACTTGAGACCGCGCGGTCTCCCTTGCGACCTCAGCAACTCGCCAAACCGCAACTCGCTGCCGATCTCAGAACAACACCAGATCGCCGATCAGACCGCACCCTTCCTTCTGAACTCCTGATTCTCCCGAACTCCAGCACCACAACTCCAAGCCGCAGACCGCCCGAACACTTTCAGAGGAAGAGGTGATCGCTGCTGCCTGCACTATCCGCAGAAGCTGCACAAGAAGAGTTCAATCAGCAGACCGCCCTGTTAGACAAATAGAGACCGCAGGAAAGAAGAGAACTCGGCTTACACTTGGTGTGTCACTACTTGTTGCTACAGTGGCTCCTATTTATAGGCGTGGGACCTGATCCAGTCACCACCCTATGAGATAGGATCACCACCCTCCAAACAGCGCGTCTTGACCGGTCACACTGCGCGATCAGCAACAGAACTCCTGCTTCATTTTGGTGAACTCGCCAGCTTCAACATCAACCATGAGAGACCGCCACTCTCACAGCAGATCGCGACTCCAAGGGAGATCGCCAGACTGCCCGAAGCAGTTCACCCCCTGTGTTCGCCCGAGATCGCGAACACAGCTAGTTCGCCATCAGACCGCGAACTCCTGTCCGCTTGCCGGTCTCCTCCTGAGACCGCGAACAGCGTCCAGCTCGCATACCAGTCTCCTCCTGAGACCGCGAAGTGAGACCGCGCGACTAAGACCCTTAGTCCGCGAAAATCACCAGAAAGCCCGGTCAGCTACCAGACCGCATTCTGGAAAACCTGGAACAACCTGTGCGGTCACACCAGACTGCCACAACCTTGAAGAGGATAGCACGCCACGCGGTCACGCACAGACCGCGCATACCTGAAGACGAACAGCCCGCCATGCGGTCAGAGACAGACCGCGCGGCCTTCACCTTCAGCCGCCTTGAACCCATACCAGCGATCAAGCCAGGAGACCGCAGCTAGGCTTAGACCAGCCAGACCGTAGATGCAGACCGCCAGGCCGTGCGGTCACGGTCAGACCGCCCGACCTCCTCCCAGACCGCCCAGGTCCAAAAGCCCTCTAACTTCCACTTCAACAATTTCAACACCCCCGACATCTCCTTTACGGGGGAGTGTTCGCCAGAGTAATCTCACGATCTGTTGGCCTTCTCTGCCACACGACCTTCCTCCTGTCGTGTGACCGCCCATCTTCTCTCCAGACCGCGGAGGTCGCTGCGGTCTCGTTCTCCCTGACCACCTGACCGCCCAGCTCTCTTTGTGTATTGTATTGGTATTTAGTCCCACATTGTGTATTTGGTTTTTCCTCTTTCCATCCTAGTCTATATAAATGAGGCAATACTCTTGTAATACTTAGATTTTTGGAAATAAAAAATTCTGTTATTTTCAAGTTCTCACATGGTATCAAAGCGAGCAACGATCCTTATGTTGTGAGCTCTCTCTCTTCGGTTGGTCTCTCTTCCTCCAGACCGCGTGATCTCCCTTGTTTTTCGGCTTTCTAGCCGTGAGACCGCGCGATCTGCCTTTCCTCCTGCCGATCTCTTCTCATGGGTACCCCTTCTGAGAATGTTCTCACCTCCACTCATATGGGTACTCCAGCCTCTACCTCTACTATCTCTATCTCTACTTCTGGCAATCTTGGCACCTCCTCCAAGCTCACTGTCTCTAATTATCCTGATTGGAGCGTCTCCTTCACCTTCCTCTTACGCTCTCAACGCAAACGCCATCATCTCACCGATGATCCTCATCTCAAAGAGTCTGCTACCTTTGATGATTGGGATGCTAGCGATACTTTAGTCCGCACCTGGCTTGCTAACAGTCTATCTGATGAGTGTCTTCCTATCATTCATCATGATGAGACCGTCAAAGCAGCTTGGAACCATCTTGCTGCCCTTTACTCCAAAGGTTCCAAAACCTCCCACATCTACACCTTGTATGCTGATCTCTTTGCCCGCCCAACCATGGATCCCACCACAGCATATCAAGAGGTTCGGGCCCTTGGGGATGAACTCCTTCAACATCGTCCCTTCTCTGTTGATCTTGTAGAGCAGCATAAACACTTCTAGGAGCTCCTAGTTGTATGTTACCTTCTCCGTATTCCTGATTCCTATGATATGATTCGACAACAAATTCTTGGGGAAGCTGACTCTCCAACCCTTGATGCCACCGCTGCTTGGGTTTATGTCGTTACCTCCCTTCTCCAACGACCCTTATTATCCTCTCCTCCTCCTCCTCCAGAGAGCTTTGCTCACCGGGCTGAATGTGGTCACACCGGTGGCCGTGGCGGATCTATTGGTGGCCGCGGACCTCCTCGGTACATCTGTTCTCATTGTGATCGGCAGGGTCACACTATTGACCGCTGCTATCTCAAGCATCCTCATCTTCGCCCTGCGGCTGCGACTTCTCATCCTGGTACTACACAACCATCTGCTTCTGTTACTACCTCCTCAGGTAGCGTGCACGTGTTTACTGAAGGTAAGTGTCTTATTAATTCTGGAGCAACAAATCATATGACATGAACCCTCACTTTTTCTCACAGTTACTAGAACACAAGAATTTGCCCCCAGTTCTAACAGCAGATGGGTCTCCCTCACATGTGTGTGGGACTGGCATAGTTCAAGTCACTCCGACGATCTCTCTTTAGAATACTCTTTATGTGCCTACATTTTATTGCAACTTACTATCATTCAAGGCTCTATCTCAATAGTTACAATGTTCTATTATATTTACTCCGACAAACTGTTATTTTCAGGATCTGTACACGAAGAAGACAGTTGTTACTGGGACTGAGAGTGGAGGCTTCTACTTCCTTGACGTTCTTGCTGCTCATTCTTCTTCCACAGCCTCTGATTCTCTCCATCAATGGAACCTCCATCTTGGTCACCCTCCACCTCGGCTGCTGTATCAACTTCTACCTCACCTCACCAACGATACCTCTCTTCTCAACTGCGAAGCTTGTCAACTAGGATAGCACAATCGGGCTTCCTTTCCTGCCAAGCATGGTCATAGCTCGAGTCGTTCCTTTGATCTAGTTCACTCCGATGTATGGGGTCCTTCTCCTACCAAGACTGTGGGTGGGAGTAGTTTGTATTTTGTTACTTTTATTGATGACTTTTCTCGATGTACTTGGGTGTATCTTTTAAAAGAACGCTCTGAATTGTTTACTGTTTTCTCAACCTTCTATAATGAAATTTCCACTCAATTTGGAGTGTCTATCAAAGCTATTCGCACTGATAATGCTAAAGAATATATCTCTCATCTTTTTTCTGAGTTTTGCATGAATCATGACATTATACATCAAACTAGTTGTCCTTATACTTCTCAACAAAACGGGATAGCGGAACGTAAGAATCGTCATCTCCTTGACATGACTCGCACCTTACTCTTCCAGATGAATATGGCAAAAAACTATTGGGGTCATGCCATCCTCGTCTCCTGCTATCTCATTAACCGCATTCCCTCCACTCTTCTCCAAGGCTCCACACCTTTTTCTCTTCTATATCCTACCTTGAAACCTTTCCCATTACCTCTCAAAGTCTTTGGTTTGTACTGCGTTTGTCCACACTCTTTCACCAGGTCGGGAGAAACTCTCCCCTAGGGAAGTTAAATGTATCTTTGTTGGTTACTCTCCCACTCAAAAAGGTTATCAATGTTATGATCCTCTTCTTCGCAAACAATATGTTTCCGCTGATGTCACCTTCTTTGAAAATATACCATATTTTTCTCACTCTTCCACCTCTATGCCTCCTACAACCCATCCAACACCTCCTCTCATTCACTCCCCACCAACAACACCTCCTCTCCCAACTCCACCACCTCCTCCTTTCACTCCAATGTCTACAGAGTCTCCTACCGTTTGTCCTCCCACTCCGGGGCCTCCTCTCCCAACTCTTGGGCCAGCACTATCTTCTTCCGATGATGACTCTCCTGCTAATACAGTCACTACTGCAAACCTCCCTATTTCCCTTCGAAAGGGAGTTCGCTCATGTACTCAACATTCTATTCATGATGTTGTGACCTATGCTCAACTCACTCCCTCTACTAGGGCGTTTGCTATTGCGATTTCAGATACTGTCATTCCAGCTAATTATCAGGATGATCTTGCTATCACACAGTGGAAGGCCACCATGGATGAAGAAATAACCACTCTTCAAGACCGTTGCATGTGGACCCTTGTTCCTCCACCTCTTGGGGTAGATATTGTTGGATGTAGATGGGTCTTTGTGATCAAATACCATGTCGATGGCTATGTCGACCGATACAAGGCTCGCTTGGTTGCCAAAGGTTTTACTCAGACATATGGCGTTGACTTCTTTGACACCTTCACCCATGTTGCTCGTCTAATAACCATCAGGGTCCTCTTCTCAGTGGCCGTCAACAAAGGGTGGCAACTCTCTCAATTGGATGTCAAGAATGCCTTTCTTTATGTTTATCTTCAAGAGGTAGTTTTTATGGAGCAACCTCCAGGGTATGTTGCTCCGGGGGATACTCATGTATGTAAGCTAAAGAAGGCTATCTATGGTCTAAAGGAAAGTCCTCGTGCCTTGTTTGAAAAGTTTAACGAATTAATCAAGGTAATTGGATTTGTCCGCAGCTCTGCAGATCACTCTCTCTTCATTTGCAAGACCTCTCATGGAATGGTAGTTCTGGCTGTTTACGTTGATGACATCCTTCTCACTGGTAATGATATTGAAGGTATCACCCTTACAATGAAACATCTCCTTCAACACTTTGTAACCAAAGACATGGGGACACCTAAGTATTTTTTGGGTATTGAGATCTCAAGAAAGCATAGTTCTGTTGTCCTCTCATAATGTAAGTATGTTATTGACCTTCTGAAGGAAAAAGGACTTCTTGGTGCTAAACCTACTAAGTATCCAATGGCAATAGGAGTCAACAAACTCTGGAGTGACAACTCTCCACCTCTACCTGATAGCATTAGATACTGTCGTCTTGTAGGCAAGCTCATCTACCTAACTATAACAAGACCTGATATTTGTTATGTCGTTGGGAAGGTCAGCCAATTCATGCAAGCCCCAAGGTAATGGCATCTTTAGGCTACTCTAAAGATATTGGAATACGTTAAGGGATCTCCAGGAAAGGGACTTTTGTTCACAAGAAACAACCATCTTAAGATAGAATCCTACTCAGATGCTAGCTACGTTGATGAAAAAGGAGACAGAAAATCCACGTCTGGGTTCTGTACATTTGTGGGAGGAAATCTTGTGAGCTGGAAGAGAAAGAAACAAGCAGTAGTATCCAGATCAAGTGCTGAGGCCGAGTACAGGAGCATGGCCCAAACTACATGTGAGTTGAAGTGGTTACGAACTCTCCTTCTAGATTTTGTAGAAGTTTACAGCCATCCCTTGCCAATGTTCTGTGACAATAAAGCTGCAATCTATATATCTCGAAACCCAGTCTTTCATAAGAGAACCAAACACATTGAAGTGGACTGTCATTTTATCAGGGAAGAAATCTTGAAGAAACAAATCTGCACTCCCTTCGTAACTTCAGATAAAGAGCTGGCTGATATCTTCACCAAACCCATATCTTCATCCTTCTCTGATGTGTGCAACAAGCTAGGCATGATTGATATATATGCTCCAGCTTGCGGGGGAGTGTTGAAGCCATACGGTCTCAAAGAATTGAAGCCGAGCGGTCTCGTGCCAGCGGTCTGTGCGGTCTCCCAGAATCAGACAGTGACTTCTCCTCAGATGTGCGAGATCGCACTGTATGAAGATCAGCGGTCTCCATCTTCATCAGATAACGGTCTGATTACCGCAGTCTGTGCGGTCTCCCGACATCAGACCGCGCCTTCTCCTCAGAAGTGCGATATCGAGTTATATGAAGATCAGCGGTCCCCAACTCAATCAAATAATAGTTGGATAACCGCGGTCTGTGCTGTCTCATTGAATCAGACCGCCGTCTCTCCTCAGGAATACCAGATCGCTTCATGTGAAGAGAAACGGTCTGGTACCCCTGGCATCTCCTTTACGGAGGAGTGTTCGCCAGAGCGGTCTCACGATCTGTTGGCCTTCTCTGTCACACGACCTTCCTCCTGTCGTGTGACCGCCCGTCTTCTCTCCAGACCGCGGAGGTCGTTGTGGTCTCGTTCTCCCTGACCTCCTGACCACCCAGCTGTCTTTGTGTATTGTATTTATATTTAGTCCCACATTGTGTATTTGGTTTTTCCTCTTTCCCTCCTAGTCTATATAAAGGAGGCAATACTCTTGTAATACTTAGATTTTTGGAAATAAAAAATTCTGTAATTTTCAAGTTCTCACAGTATGCATGATTGAACAAAGATGACACTTGGATGCTATATGTTGGTCTGGACTAGCTTAAGTGCTGAAAAGAAATGATGTGGTCTAACGCCAGTCATTAGAGCCAATGCCGGTGTTGACCCTCGATATTACAAGTATGAAAATGCTATGGAGGGAAGCAGTCTCGATTGCAGGTGTATTTTGGGAATGATTGGGCCTAACACCAGCGTTAGCCTTAATGCCAGTGTAAGGGTTGTCTAAAATGAGATGTTTCTAAACATGCAATATCTCCTTCTTGGATTGTGGATTCGAGCAATCAAAACAATTCTAAACTGAGTCAACTCCTGGCGTCACTAATGCCAACATTAACTCCCACTCCTATAAATTGGTGGCATTCATTCTATTCAACTTTAAAGAACTCAAGGAGCCATATTCCATCACTTTGAATTCTCCATGAGGCCGTATTTCCAGACCACAAAGGATTTCCCATTCATTTTCAAGAGAAGGAATCAAAGGAGGCTTGGATTAACACTAACTCAACGCGAAGAACGCATGTGTTGGAAATTGCATTCACAATTACCTTGATTTGTGAGAAGTCACCCTTAAACTAAGATTGAATTGATTTTGTATTTGATATGCTTTTCTAGTATTGTCTTGCAGATTATCATGGCTAAGTGTAAGCCAATGTCAGGTCACAATGGGTCTGCAAACACAGTTTCATAAAATGTAATCCCTCATTATATGAAACATGGTGATGACTCATGTGTGATCTCACTATTGGGGTACACTTCTTTTTCAAGACTATTGAAGACTTTGGAGTGCGGCTGCTGCATGTGTTCAAGAGAAGAAAAGAAATTTTTGTGAAAAAATTTTTTCCTAAGGATATGTCTCGAGAGATCAGACATGTCTCGAGAGATCGTGTTTGTCTCGAGAGATCTTAAGTCTGAAATTTCTGTAATGTCTCGAGAGATCATTTAGTTCTCGAGACATCTCTTTCCTGCTTTCTCCGTTTCATGTCTCGAGAGATCCCTTATGTCTCGAGAGATCCCTCATGTCTCGAGACATCTGTCCGAAAATTTCTAATTTCGTTTTCTCTGTTCTGGACGGATCGTGATCGCCCTTTTCGTTTCTAACGGCTATTTTGATGCGTTTAAGACCGATTTAACCCTAAATTGATCCTCTCTATATATAGGGTTGATCTTGGGTTATTTAAAGTTCCTTTTTCCTAATCGTTCATGACCTAATCTCTCTCCCGATCAAAAAGGACGTGAAAAGCGCCGCTCGCCGTCGCCTACGATTGGAGATCGTTCTTCTCATTGGAGTTGTCGATTTCTACCAAGAAGGGTTCGATTGATCCATACTCAGGTTCTACAATCTCTATTGGATCGTTTCGGATTGCCAAAGACAGATTTGAAGGATCATTGTTCTTCCTCATCGTTCTCAAAAGCCATTCAAGAAGAAGGAAGAAAACGCCTCTGTTATTCAGATCTGGTTTAGTATTGTTCAAACCCTTTTCAATCTATTGTAGGAGTTGTTATCTCCGAGTTGTAGGAGTTGTTCTCTGAGTTGTAGGAGAGGTTGTTCTCCGAGTTGTAGGAGAAGTTTTCTCCGAGTTGTAAGAGAGGTTCTCTCTGAGTTTGTAGGAGTTTGACTCCGAGACTGTAGGATCTTTCTGATCCGAGATTTAGTGAGTAGTCAAGTCTAGCTGTGGTGCTAGATTGGCGAGGCCGGCAGTGGAGTACCCAAGTACGGGGAACCACTATAAATTCCTGGTGTTATCTGTGGCTGTGATTAATTTTGTGTGCTGTGCTTTACGTTTATTTTTAATTCCGCAAAAGACGTAGAGATCACCTATTCACCCCCCTCTAGGTGATTTAGGTAGGCAACTAGATTCTTCAATTGGTATCAGAGGGTCGCTGTTCGTTGCTAGGTTAACACCTTGAACAGGATCCATCCTTCTAGTTGCTAGCAAGCCATGGATAGAGTCAAGGAATCCTCTCTGAAATTGCCCATCTGCACTAAGGCCAACTTTCCTATGTGGAAGGAGAGAGTCCGTTTTTATATGGAAGCTTCAGATCCCAGAATCTTCCAAGTTGTGGAAGAAGGTCCCCATGTGCCAATGACTGCTTCGTCAACAAATCCTACTGTTCAGATACCTAAGAAAATGATGGATTTGACTAAGGATGAGATAGCTCTTGTTGCTCTTGACAAGAAGGCTAAAAACATAATTGCAAGTGCAGTGGACGATTCCATGTTGCAAAACTTAATCCACTGCAAATCAGCCAAAGAGATGTGGACATCCTTAATTGTTCTAATGGAAGGTACTGACGAGGTAAGAGAAGATAGAAGATCTCTACTTAATCAAGAGTACGAGGCGTTCAAGCAGAATAAGAAGGAGTGCATTGCTGATGCGTACGAAAGATTCTTCAAGATAGTCAATGGTTTGAGGAACTACGACAGGGAGTTCACAAACGGTGAACTAAATGACAAATTCTTGCGTTCCCTAACGAAAGACTGGGATAGCAAAATTGTTGCCATAAGAGAGTTTGGAAAACTGCCAAGTCTAGAACCTCAAAATCTGTTCGGGAAGCTGTTGTCTCATGAATTACAAATGAACATCCGAAAGTTTGAAGAGGATGTAAATCGAGCTTCAAGCAAATAAAGAACCTTAGCTTTGAAGGCAGAGAATTCAAAGAAGAGCAAAGCAGTGATACCGATCAGAGAAAAGGAATCTGATATTGAAGAAGAATCAGAAGCCAGCTCCTCCTGTTCCGAACTGTCTGATGGGGAGTTCTCTTTAATCTCCCGTCAGTTTAAGAAACTGCTGAACAAGCGGAGGCACATGAACAACAAGTCGTCTTCCTCGGATCATAAATATTCTCGTCGTGATGGCGAATATCACAGGAAGGGCTCAAGCAATAATGACAGGTATAAATCCAAACAGAACAAACACATTTCTTCTGACATTATTTGCTATTGTTGTAATAAGCCAGGGCACATGATTGCTGAGTGTCCCTATAAGAAGAAAGAAGGTGGAAGAAAAGAAGACAAGAAATCCACTCATGGAAAGAAGAAATCAGATAGAAGCTTCGTCGCTAAGAAAGCCAAAACTCTGAGCGACAGTGACTCCGATGAGTCGATTGATGAAGAAGAAGCTTACTTCGGTCTGATGGCTATGTCTGATGATGAAGAAGCACCCCCGTACACCGGAAAGGTAAATGATCACACTATCCTATCTGATTCTGATTATGCTTCGGCTGAACAAAAGGATAACCTCTCAGACGATGAATCTGAGCTCATGTCTCAATATACCAAAATGCTCCAAAGCTTTGACAAGTGCCGAAAGGTTGTCAAAACTCAGGGTAAGGAGATCATGGCTCTCAAGGAGGTGGAATCTAACTTGAGAAAAGAAGTTGAAGAACTTTCTTCTCTCAAAGAGGAAGTCCAAGCCTTGAAAGACAAGATCAAAAGCTCGGAAGAGACTCTTGCCTTGAGAGATAATTCGATAAAAGTCTTAGAGGAACAGCTTGCAGCTGAGAAGAAGTTGGTTGAAGCATTCTCCCAACCTAAAACTGTTCTGCCAATTATTGGTACTTTTACCACTAAGGCAAAAGGAAGTGGTATAGGACATGAAGCTAGTACTAGCAATTCTTCAAAAAATACAATTGCTAAGAAGAATGGTCTGGTTGCTAAGAAAGCTACCGCCAAAGAAAAAGGGAAAGCTCATCAAGAGCCTGTAGCATTCAAGGAAGTCATATTCCCTACGAATGCTTATGATATGGAGAGTTCCTATGGTCATTTCACACGACCAATTCCTTTTTCACCTGTGAATGATCATAAGGAATGGGCTCCTCCCCGAAACTTTGGTGATAGTGCTTTTCAAGCACCCTATCAAGAGATTAATCGGAAAGGGTACGGTCCATTTGTTCATGGTCCGAGTGCTAAGAAAGCACCAAAAGTGAATGCTGTTGCACCAAAGCCGAAGAGGACAGTACCACCTTGTGTGTGTTGCCCCCATGAGGCATCCTCATCTAAAAGGGCTGCTCCTGCAAGAGCTAACGTTCAAAAAGTTAAGCAGGAAAGTGTAAAGAGAAGGTACAACAGATTCGACTGTTGGTGCTGCGGTAAAATTGGTCACTTTGCCGTTGATTGTTGGTTTAATACAACGTATACTAGGAGACCACAAGTGAACGTTGCAAGGCAGACCACTCGCAATGTTAACATTTATCGTGGTGCTCAACTGACACGGGACCAAGGACCCAAATCTGTTTGGGCTCCTAAGGCGAAATGATTTGTGTTTGCAGGTATGTCCAAAGGCCAATAAAAATCCAATCTGGTACTTGGACAGTGGATGCTCTCGGCATATGACCGGGACAAGAAGCCTTTTGCAAAACTACATTCCAGTTGCGAACGGTCCAAAAGTTATTTTTGGCGGTTCAGACAGAGGAATAACTAAAGGCTATGGTATGATTTCTAATGGAAATGTATCTTTTTCCGATGTAGCTTATGTGGAAGGATTACAACATAATCTGATAAGCATAAGTCAACTCTGTGATAAAGGATACATTGTTGATTTTCATAAAGATAAGTGTTTGATAAAGTCGGCTGAAAATCATGAAACGATTTTATCAGGCATTCGCTGTAGAAACATATTTTGTTTAAATTTTCTTTGCATATCATCTTCTACACCAGTATGTCTTTTGGCAAAAGATAGTGCATCTCTTGTTGACCAATGGCACAAGAGATTAGCACATATAAATCTCAAAACTGTTAATAAATTGTTTTCTCAAAACTTAGTGCGAGATGCACCAGATGTTAAAGTGCATTAAAGATAGACCTTGTCATGCATGTGTAAAAGGCAAACAAACAAGAGCTACCTTTAAGAGCATTATTGGCAAAGATTCAACCAGGTGTTTATACCTGCTTCATATGGATTTGTTTGGTCCTTTGCAAATTAGAAGTTTAGGAGGAAAATCTTACACATTGGTTATTGTAGATGATTTCTCTCGTTTTGCCTGGGTATTCTTTCTGAAACATAAGTCAGATACCTTTGACACTTTCACTAGTTTTGTCAGGCAAGTCCAGAATGAATTTAACTGTTCGGTGGTCAAAATCAGAAGTGACCATGGTACAGAATTTGAATCTGGAGCCATGACAGAATTCTGTGAAAGCCTCGGTATCTTTCATGAGTTTTCCTCTCCTCGAACTCCACAACAAAATGGAGTAGCTGAGAGAAAGAATAGAACACTTATTGAGGCTTGCAGAACCATGTTGAGTGACTCTTCACTACCTGAATATTTCTGGGCTGAAGCTGTCAATACTGCATGCCATGTGCAAAACAGAGCACTCATAAACAAAAACCATGAAAAGACTCCTTATGAACTTCTAAAAGGCAAGAAACCGACCATTTCTTATTTTCGAATCTTTGGTAGTAAATGCTTTGTGCTAAACAATGGAAAGCATTACAAAACTAAGTTTAGTGAAAAGAGCTTTGAAGGTATTTTTGTAGGATATAGTAGCCATAGTAGGGCATATAGAGTTTTTAATAAGAAAACCCTGGTGGTAGAAGAATCTATTAATGTTGTATTTGATGAGACGAGCATGCTTCAAAGCAGCTCCTCTAGCATTTCTTCTGTAGACACAGGTTCAAAGCTGCAGGACTTAAGCTTGGATCAGCCAGTTGAAGAAAATTCTCAACACTTCATCAAGATTCCCCCAATAACAATCTATGAAGAAGATCATCCTGATGAAGAGCCACTCCAAGTGGAGGAAGATACTCCAACAGTAGAAGAAACTCCTATTGGTCCAAATCATGCAAGAAACCTCGGGCTACGACACATGAGGGATCATCCAGTTGATCAAATCATAGGAGATCCTCATGAAGGAATAAGAACAAGACGAGGTACCTTTAACGAAAATATGCATTTAAGTTTTCTTTCGCAGGCCGAACCAAAGAAATTCCAAGAGGCAAATGAAGATCCATCCTGGATAATTGCTATGGAAGAAGAATTAAATCAGTTCAAACGATGTAAAGTATGGACACTTGTTCCAAAACCAAAAGACAAAAATGTCATTGGAACAAAGTGGGTGTTTAGAAACAAGCTGGATGAAGAAGGAACAATCATAAAGAACAAAGCCAGACTAGTAGCTAAAGGGTACAGACAAGAGGAAGGCATCGACTTCGATCAGACGTACGCTCCAGTAGCAAGGCTCGAAGCGATCAGACTCTTCCTTGCTTATGCTGCTTTCAAGGGTTTCACCGTATATCAAATGGATGTCAAATCCGCGTTCCTAAACGGAGACATTAAAGAGGAAGTATACGTTGAACAACCCCCAGGTTTTGTTAATCCTGATCATCCCAATCATGTTTATTTATTACAAAAAGCTTTATATGGTTTGAAACAAGCTCCTCGAGCTTGGTATGAGACGCTGTCTAACTTTCTTCTTGAAAACAAGTTCACAAGAGGAAAGATAGATAAGACATTATTTCTTAGGGAAGTAAAAGGCAAGATTTTGCTAGTGCAAATCTATGTCGATGACATCATATTTGGTTCTACGGATGATAACCTCTGCAAAAAGTTTTCTAAACTTATGCAAGGGAAATTTGAAATGAGCAGTATGGGTGAGCTGAAATATTTCTTAGGACTTCAAGTGAAACAGTCTGAAGATGGAATCTTCATTTCTCAGACAAAGTTCACTAAGGAGTTGATTAAGAAATTTGGAATGGAGAGTGCAACCTCTATGAGGACTCCAATGAGCTCAGCTACGTCTCTGGACAAGGATGAGAAAGGGAAACCTTTTGATGAAACCAAGTACAGAAGCATAATTGGCTCATTGCTCTACCTTACTGCCAGTAGACCTGATATAATGTTCTCTACATGTGTTTGTGCTAGATATCAGGTGAACTCTAAGGAATCCCACTATACTGCTGCAAAGCGAATCTTGAGATACCTTAAAGGCACACCAAATCTTGGCTTATGGTACCCAAGAAGTAATGATAGTGAACTAATTGGTTTTTCAGATGCAGACTTTGCAGGTAGCAAAGACGACAGGAAAAGCACTTCTGGGACGTGTCAATTCCTCGGAAGGAGACTTATTTCCTGGAGTAGCAAGAAGCAGAATTGTGTTGCAATATCAACCGCCGAGTCGGAATACATTTCTGCTGGCAGTTGTTGCGCACAACTTCTCTGGATAAGAAATCAACTTCAAGACTACAACATGAAGCTCAAAGACATTCCTATGTTTTGCGACTCTTCCAGTGCAATTGCTATCGCAAATAATCCAGTCTCTCACAGTCGGACAAAGCACATCGAGCTACGATATCACTTTATCCGGGAGCATGTGGAGAAGGGTGACATAAATCTGAGTTATGTCCCCACGGATAAGCAAGTTGCAGACATCTTCACGAAGCCACTGGATGAGACCAAGTTCTCTTTCTTCAAGACGGAGCTTGGAATGCTCAACATGGAGTAATGGTCAAGTCAATCAAACCTTGGCGACAAGAAGTTTTCTTATGACAAGTCATGTCTCGGGACCTGGCAGGATTTCTCGAGACAAGAAGAAAATTTCGAGATAAGGTGATGTCTCGAGACACGGTGTATCTCTCGAGACATCAATGAAGAAAATATCACCTGAGCTCTCGAGACATAGCCGATGTCTCGAGACATAAGTTTTTTTAAAAAAGGAAATCTCAAACGACAGGTACGCGCTATTTCCTATTTCTAGTTTTCGAATTTCCGTAAAATCAAAAATATATATATACGAAATCGGAAAACTTGATGTTCACGCGAGTCATCTCCCGAGACCTCCTCGACCTTTCGTCTCCCTCTCGAGCGACGATCGTCTGCGACCGGTCTCAGTGCTGCGGTGGTTCTCGGTGATTCTTCGTTCAACATGCTCCTCCCTCCATCTTGCTGCAATGGCTCCCTCTCCTCATCCGAAAATCGGAGTCGGCAACGAGGTAATTCGGTTAGGTCTTGCAAGTTTATCCGATGAGTTCCATACTCTGTTTTGTATGCTTGATGCCGCTGGTCTCACCTTCGTTCTCGAGCATCCTTGCCGGATACTGTTTGAAGAGGTTGAAGAATTCTTCATCAATGTAAAGCCAATCAAGGAAGGAAGTATGTTGATCTCCTTCGTTAAGGGTATCAAAATCAAAGTCTCTCCAGAGACTCTCGCTAAATATTTGCAGTTGTCTGAAGTGGAAGCTGAAGAAGAGCTAGTTGACACTGATTGGTTGACTACAACAAGGTTCTGTGGTCTAGATTCAGATTTCTCTACAGTTAAGAGGAATAAGTTGAATGCTGTAAGGAAGCTCCTGCTGGACATTATCTCAAAGGCACTTTTCTGCAAGACAGGATCTCAAGGACATGTGTCTGAAGAGATGTTTCTGTTGATGATTGGCATTGTTACTGGAAAGAAGAGGGATTGGGCCTCAATCTTATTCTCAAATATCAAAGCTTGCATAAACACTCCTAACTTTGCCCGGATTATCTCACTGTTTCTAAATCAGTTTAACCCTGCTATTTTCAACATGTCCAAAGGTACAGTTATCCATCACCTTAAGAAGATCGATGTCAGCTCCTTGCAGAGATGGGACATTCGTATCAAGAAGCCGGAATTGGCTGGTGCTCCTTCTGAGGGGGAGACTCTTAGATCTCCAGTTGCAAGAGAAGCAGAAACTCCAACTCCTTCTTCTGAAGATCAAGCACCCTTGGTGACATCATTGCCACTTTCATCTCGAACTCGCTCTAAAGCTTCAGGTCGTGCCAAGCTGCCAATCCGTTCAAAAGCCAAAGGTAAATCCTCATCAGCTCCAACAGAATCCCCTCCAGTATCTGAAGAGCACAGTCCCAGTGGCCAACAGGCAGGGTCTGGTGCTGATTTTGTTTTTAACATAGATGATGATGATGTCATGTCAGTTCATGAATTGTCACCTCCCCTAGTACATGTTGAGGGGGAGTCAGAGTATGTTACAACCAAGAATGCTCCAGATGAGCTAGGTTGTGCAGAAGATTCTCTTCTAGGAAAGATTGAAGCACTGCTCAAGAAGCAGAGTGCACAGTTTGAAAATTCTTTGACGACTGTTCACAGGAAGATTGCCTCAGTTGAAAGTGAACTAGGCAGAGAGTTAGCTAAGATAAAATCCAATTATGAAAATCTCTCTGATTTGATGAGCCTAGGGAGCAAGCAAATTGATCATGCAACTGAAGGTGTAGGCACAGTGTTGACTCAGACTGTTATACTGACAAAGCTTCAAGAATCAGTGTCTGACAAGGCTGAAGCCAATACGTTCAAAATTGTTGATGAAGTCGGAAAGTTCAAAGATGATACTCTCCAAACCCTATCTGTAGAAGTCAGAAAGGGGGAGGAAAATATAGTAGCTAAAATGACAGATTTGATTGAAAGCTCCGTTTCTGCTCTTCAAAGTTCTTGGAATTCTCAGTTTGAGCAGTTCTCTTCCAGGATGTTGAAGCAAGTTGCTGATATTAATGCTTATTCATTCAAAACAGCAACGTGGCTTCATAATCAGATTTTTCCTGAGTTGGCAATTGATCCAGATATTCCTGTTCCTCAGTTTTCTCCCAGGCCAGAAGAACTACTTGGGAAGGCTCCTATAGTTGAAGATCAATCTGATAGGGCTGGGACCAAAGGAAAAAGAAAATTTGGTGAAGGTTCTTCTGCCAGTCGATCAGTTCCTAGTTCTAGCTCTACAGGTCAGTGCAAAGCTAAGGCTGAGAAAAGTTATCCAGAAATCTGGAGCCCCGTCTCTAAAGACATTATTCTTGAAACCTACAAGTTAGTTCATGAAGGTAAGATGAACAGATCTGAATGCTACAGCTCTCAAGAATGGGAAAAACATGAGACAGCTCAAAGGAAGCGAAGGATTCATTTCAAAGCGTTTGGTTATAATAATGCTGATGCTCCGGAACCTCCTCCGTTTTACCATCCCAAGCCTCATGCCTTTTTCTCCAGACAAGAAGAAAAGAGGAAAAGGAGATCTTGAAGGATGATGATGATGATGCTGACAAGACATATTTTGTTTTCATTATGATTTAGTGAACATCAAGTCTTCTGAACAATTCAAATTTAGATATATATATATATATATATTTGATGTTTTGATGTTCTTTACTTTTTCATTTCTATATCTTTGTGTAGTATAGCATATTTATTCTTTAACTGCTGTAATTCAACTTAGTGTACAGGGTTCTGACTTCTACAAATAGGGGGAGATTGTTGGAAATTGCATTCACAATTACCTTGATTTGTGAGAAGTCACCCTTAAACTAAGATTGAATTGCTTTTGTATTTGATATGCTTTTCTAGTATTGTCTTGCAGATTATCATGGCTAAGTGTAAGCCAATGTCAGGTCACAATGGGTCTGCAAACACAGTTTCATAAAATGTAATCCCTCATTATATGAAACATGGTGATGACTCTTGTGTGATCTCACTATTGGGGTACACTTCTTTTTCAAGACTATTGAAGACTTTGGAGTGCGGCTGCTGCATGTGTTCAAGAGAAGAAAAGAAATTTTTGTGAAAAAATTTTTTCCTAAGGATATGTCTCGAGAGATCAGACATGTCTCGAGAGATCGTGTTTGTCTCGAGAGATCTTAAGTCTGAAATTTCTGTAATGTCTCGAGAGATCATTTAGTTCTCGAGACATCTCTTTCCTGCTTTCTCCGTTTCATGTCTCGAGAGATCCCTTATGTCTCGAGAGATCCCTCATGTCTCGAGACATCTGTCCGAAAATTTCTAATTTCGTTTTCTCTGTTCTGGACGGATCGTGATCGCCCTTTTCGTTTCTAACGGCTATTTTGATGCGTTTAAGACCGATTTAACCCTAAATTGATCCTCTCTATATATAGGGTTGATCTTGGGTTATTTAAAGTTCCTTTTTCCTAATCGTTCATGACCTAATCTCTCTCCCGATCAAAAAGGACGTGAAAAGCGCCGCTCGCCGTCGCCTACGATTGGAGATCATTCTTCTCATTGGAGTTGTCGATTTCTACCAAGAAGGGTTCGATTGATCCATACTCAGGTTCTACAATCTCTATTGGATCGTTTCGGATTGCCAAAGACAGATTTGAAGGATCGTTGTTCTTCCTCATCGTTCTCAAAAGCCATTCAAGAAGAAGGAAGAAAACGCCTCTGTTATTCAGATCTGGTTTAGTATTGTTCAAACCCTTTTCAATCTATTGTAGGAGTTGTTATCTCCGAGTTGTAGGAGTTGTTCTCCGAGTTGTAGGAGAGGTTGTTCTCCGAGTTGTAGGAGAAGTTTTCTCCGAGTTGTAAGAGAGGTTCTCTCTGAGTTTGTAGGAGTTTGACTCCGAGACTGTAGGATCTTTCTGATCCGAGATTTAGTGAGTAGTCAAGTCTAGCTATGGTGCTAGATTGGCGAGGCCGGCAGTGGAGTACCCAAGTACGGGGAACCACTATAAATTCCTGGTGTTATCTGTGGCTGTGATTAATTTTGTGTGCTGTGCTTTACGTTTATTTTTAATTCCGCAAAAGACGTAGAGATCACCTATTCACCCCCCTCTAGGTGATTTAGGTAGGCAACTAGATTCTTCAGCATGCTTCAACTTCAATGATCCTCAGTTGTTCTTCGTCGTCTCCTCTAGATTTTCTCATAGGGAGTTTTTAATTTGTCTTTCATATTTTGTAATCATTTCGTGAATTCGTCGCGGTTGTTGGCGACTAGGTCCGTGTGAGGCTTGTGGGGCAATTCTCCATAAGGCGACTAGGACTAGGGCTTAGATCTATGAGGTGCTTGAGGCCTTTCTCAGGATAGAGTGGCTAGAGCAGCTTGAGGCTGGATTTTGGGATTGATCAGCTAAAGCTAACTAGTTCTTAGGGAAAAGAGTAGGTATAGAAATTAAAAGGAGTTTTTCATATTCGCCTTGATTTATAGCGTCATTGAAATCTGATTTTATAATCAATATTATAAATGATAATCATGTCTTTATTTGTTCAATAAAATTGATTTGGTCTTCAATTTCTAGCGCTTTACTTTTTATTCAATCTATTTCTAATAAAATATCAAAGGTTTGTTGAAAATATTGAAGTGAAGTGGAGGTCGGGCGGTTTGTCTTGAGACCGCGCGGGTTGAAGTGGAGTGGAGGTCGGGCGGTTTGTCTCGAGACCGCATGAGTTGTTTACCCGCAGAAGATCGGGAGGTCTGTTCTTGAGACCGCGCGGGTTGCTTACCCACAGCGGACTAGCAGTCTGCCAGTCCGGCTTACTCTTGGACTTGGTCTGCTTCAAGTCTTGGTGCTCTGCTAGACCAGTGCGGCTTGTCTTTAAACTGCACTGTTTGTTTTCTACCCACAACCGAGTTGAGGTAATTATCCTATCTCTATGGGCGGTTACCACACTCCACCTCGCGCTTATAAATAGAACCTCTCCCTCAGATCAAACACAGTGAACAGTAAGCAAGAGCTCGCAAGTCTTTCGTGCGGTTAGACTTTTCTAGTCGCTCGGGTTGAGATTGACTCTGTTGTGTTCGCAGGTTGCGCGGCTTGTGTGTGTTTCTGACTTGGTCAAAGGAGACCGCAGCAATTATGTCAGTGGCAGTTAGCGGCGGATAGCAGCAGGTGGTCGCAGTTTGTGGCCTCTCTCTTCGGCTTATGTTCTTCCTTTCAATAAGATCAGACCGTGCGGTTAGGCAGCTTGCCTTGCCGGTCTGCTTTCTGTTCAGCTTGTCAGCAGCAGTGTTCACGGTTAGGAGTGGCTAAGTGACTACGGTCAGGCGGCCTTGCTCGGGCGGATAGTTTTCAGCATTGGAATAACGGGTTGTCCGCGTGTTGAGTTGCGGTTTGGAGACTTGGCAGTTCGCGCGGACAGTCTTGTTAAGTCGGGCAGCTTGCTAGTCGGGGGGCTTGGGCAGTTTCTATTTGTCTTATTGTTACTCACTTTTGATTGTATTGGGGAAGCATGTCTCTCCATGTATACCTCAAGTTGTAAAGAGGAGTTTTGAATACTAGTCCTCGTGTTCCTTCTTTGTTTCTCATTTATTGTGCTCAGAAAGGTTGAGAGTGTTCCTGTGACCTAGTTCCCATTTTTTACGCTAATTATCGAAACATGAAATTTTAACATGGTATCAGAGGGACAGAGGTTTGAGCAGTGAATCAGCCGCAGTTATCTTGCTTGGATTTCTGGAGCACAAGTAAATCAGTAGTACTGAAATGGAAGGTGGAATTGCAAGAGGTCTTGGTATTGAGCTTCTTACACAGACTAACTTTAAGAAGTGGAAGTCTTGTATGGAAAGCTATCTTCTTGGTGAGGATCTCTGGGAGGTTGTCGGAGGATAAGCAAGACAAGCAGTTGCCCATGTTGAAGAAAATGTTGAGCTTGTGAAAGCTTGGAAGAAAATGAATGCGAAAGCTGAGTTTACTCTCAAGCGGGCAATTTCATCAGAGTTATTTGATCACATCATAGGATGTCGATCTGCTGCTGAGATTTGGACTTCTCTTGACGGGTTGTTCAATAAGAAGAATGTAGCGAGGCTACAGTTCTTGGAAAATGAGTTGGTGAAAGCTACTCATGGTGATCTTTCTGTTTCTACTTTCTTCTTAAAGATGAAGAACCTCTGTGCAGAGATTTCTGCATTGGATCTGGATGAGCCCATTTTTGAGGCAAAGCTGAAGATGCACATTATCCGTGGATTGCGGAGAGAATATGTGGCATTTGTCACTTCTGTCCAAGGATGGGCCAATCAGCCATCATTGCTTGAGCTGGAGAACTTGCTTTCCTCGCAGGAAAGTTTGGCAAAGCAGATGGCTGGTATGTCTATCTCCGGGGGAGATAATGAGGTGCTCTTCTCTGGGAAGAAGAAGAAGTGGGACAAGAAGAAAAAGTCATCTGGAAGCGATGGTCCTTCTACTTCAGGTCAGCAGGAGAGGAGTTATGCTCGTAAGTCTGATGGAAAGAAGAAGGAAGGACTTCGGTGCTTCAAGTGTAATCAGCTTGGTCACTATAAGAAGGATTGCCGATTGAATCTTCAGGCTGGGCATGCTGCTGGCAAGAAGGAAGTTGGATCCAGGAATGATGAAGTTGAATGGGGAGAAGAGAGGGCCTTTACGGAAAATTTGATGGCGGCGTCCTTTGACGTTCGTTCTTCTATCAACTACAAGGAGGACTGGATTGTTGACTCGGGTTATGGTCATCACCTCACCGGAGATGGGTCAAAGCTTTCTTATGCGCAACCCTATTCAGGTAATGATGCTATTATTACCGCTGATGATTCTATTCATGCAGTCAAACAAGAGGGGGTGGTTTCTTTAGGCAGTGATAAGGGTCCACTCAAATTACAGAGTGTTTATCGCATGTCGGGTATGAAGAAAAATCTCTTTTATGTGACTAACGCTGTAGACGCCGGATATCACGTTCTGTTTGGTACAACAGAAGTGAGGTTCCTTAAGAATGTGTCATCAGTTCAAGCTGACACAGTTCATGTTGGGAGAAGGGTAAAAGACTTGTTTGTTTTATCAACAAGTTCCTATATTGATAAGATGCGGACAAATGATAGCGCGACTATTTAGCATGAAAGGCTAGGGCATGTTGGCATGGCGAAGCTGAAGGCTATGGCGGATAAAGGCCTTGTGAAAGGCTTGCCTAGTTTATCGTCTATGGGAGAAGGTCATGTATGTGCAGGGTGTCAGTATGGCAAGTCTCATCGACTTCTATTTGACAAGTCATAGAGCAGGTGCAAGAAGCCGTTGGAGTTGATTCACGGTGATCTTTTTAGCACGACCAACATTGCTAGTCTTGGAGGCAGTCGGTATATGCTAGTTTTGATTGATGATTACACCAGATATACCTGAGTGTATTTTATGAAGGAGAAGTCAAAAGCGTTCGGGAAGTTTGTGGAGTTCAAGGAGCTTGTGGAGGGTCATCTTGGATTGCGGATTAAAAAACTGAGAACTGACAATGGAGGTGAGTTTACCTCAGGAGAGTTCTTTAGTTTTTGCAGGAAGCACGACATCCGGAGAGAGCTCTCTTGTGAGCATACTCCACAACAGAATAGAGTTGCTGAGCGGAAAATTCGTCATTTGACGGAGACCGTGAAGTGCTGGCTTCATGCCAAGAATATTCCAAAGTCCTTCTGGGCGGAGGGTATGTCTTGTGCTGCTTCTATCATCAATCGGATGCCTCTTAGTCCGATCAACATGAAGACTCCACATGAACTGATGTTTAAGGAGAAGTCCGGTGTGGGACACTTACGGGTGTTTAGTTCAACTTTCTATGTGCACGTTCCTGATTCCCTTAGAACAAAACTAGACGCGAAGGCGAGGAAACTAATGTTTGTTGGGTATGATGACCGAATGAAGGACTGGAAGTGCATGGATCCCTAGGCGCGGAGATTTGTTGTATCTCGCGATGTGGTATTTGACGAGCTGACGTCATACCAGGGGAGTTCTTGTATAGAACTAGTAGATAGCAAGGTTGAAAAGCAAAGTGAAGCTATAAGAGATCTTCAGGAGGAGTTGCATGTTTCACTAAGAGCTCCAGTTGTGTCTAGCTCTAGGGCAGATGCTTCGGGTTCTGGAAGCAGGAGGAGCAATGCTCCAAGTACGTCTGAGAATAGAGTTGACTTTGAAGAAGCAGCAGAAGTGGTTAGTCCAGCTCAGACCTTGAGAAGGTCAAAGAGGACTATAATTCCAACAGCTCGTAATACAGGAGGAAACATGGTGAGCTTTGTTTCATGTTTCTTTGTTGGCCCTCTAGACGAGCGAGAGCCTTCAAGATTTGAGGAAGCCACTGGAGTCAAGGAGTGGGAAGATACCATGGATGAGGAGATGGCTGCCCTCAGGAAGAACGAAACCTGGGATCTTGTTCCCAAGGTTGATGGCATAACTCCTGTAATATGCAAGTGGGTGTTCAAATTGAAGAAGAAGGCGGATGGTAGTATCGAGCGGTACAAGGCTCGCCTTGTTGCTCGAGGGTTCTCATAATAGTATGGGGAGGATTATGAGGATACGTTCAGTCCAGTGGCCAAGATGACTGATACGTTAAAATTTGTTTTTTTGAAAAAGGTGTGAAGCCTTGCTTTCTTCTTTTATTAGAATTCGGCGGCGTTTTCGAAGAGTCCCGCGAGTAATCCTACTTTGAGGAATTACCCGTTATCCTATCGAAAGATAGAAGTAACGGCCTTTTCCTCTTTCGAAATATCGAAGATTACTCTTTGGCCGCGTCGCCAAAAGCTAAGTAGAAAAGAATGAAAAAGGGCTTTATGTTGAAATTAAAATTGAAAGCTTTTTGAAAATATTGTTGCAACAATTTTTTGAGTAGTTGCAACAATTCTTTAAGAGCGTTTTAAAACTTCTTTTACCTTAAGCTAGTTGCAACAACCAAAGATGTTGCAACAATTTTTTAAGTGTTTTTAAAAGAGTTTTAAAGAGTGCTTTAGAGAGAAAGCTTTTGGGTTTATGTAATTATCCGGACTAAAATCAATAAAGGCAAGTGGACCTTATCGATAGTAGTATAGGATATTTCTTTTGAAATATCAAGGTCGTATTTTTCCAAGGTCGTATCGATTATTTCTACTTTTTAGGAACGCGCTATTATTTTATCGAGAAAAGTTTGAAATTGATTTTTATGATTTTATAGAAAAGTTAGTGACGAAAACGATAACTATCGCGGGCTTGGTGTGCGTTTAGCAAAAACCAAGAAAAGCGATGAAAAGAAAAAGAACGAAAACGTTAATTTAAAAAGTAGTTTTGCTTAGAATTTTTTTTGGGTTTTATAAAACGATAATGATAACTACGGCGATAATTAGCGATTGAGCGGGTAGCGGATTTAAGCAACAAGCAAATATATATAAAAAAAAATTAAAAGACGCACTAATTGAAAACTCACGCACTCTACGGAATTAAAATGAAAGCTGTAAATTGCAGAAATTGAAGAAATGCGATCCCTACCCAAATAGGTAGAGGGGAAATAAATGCGTGAGCAAGTCCTATCCAAACGGATAGGCGGGAAATAAATGCGTGAGCAAGTCCTATCCAAACGGATAGGCGGGAAATAAATGCGTGAGCAAGTCCTATCCAAACGGATAGGCGGGAAATAAATGCGTGAGCAAGTCCTATCCAAACGGATAGGCGGGAAATAAATGCGTGAGCAAGTCCTATCCAAACGGATAGGCGGGAAATAAATGCGCGAGCAAGTCCTATCCAAACGGATAGGCGGGAAATAAATGCGTGAGCAAGTTCTATCCAAACGGATAGGCGGGAAATAAATGCGTGAGCAAGTCCTATCCAAACGGATAGGCGGGAAATAAATGCGTGACGGAAATGGAAACTATTCGATTACAAAAAAGGCGCAAACTTTATACTCATACACACACCCACTCTACGTTAATGAAATCTAATTAAAATAAAACAAAAGTTAACTCATACACTCACACACACAACATAAAATGAAGCTAAGTTAAAAAGAAAAACAAATCTATTCTCATACACTCACACACACTAACAACAAAATGAAAATAAAATAAGAACAATTTACTCTCATACACACACACACACTTACAAAAAGAGAGAAAGAAAGTAAAAACACCAAATCAAAACAAAACAAAACAACATAAAAAAAACTAATTAACCTCCTACACTCACACACACTAACATAAAACCATCTAAAAATTACAACAAAGCTAAAAATATGAAAATTACACTCATACACACACACACCCAAATTAAAATGACAAACTAACAAAAATTACAAAGATTACAAAAACAAAAAAAAAACAAAAAAGAAAGAAAGATAAACACACACACACTTTCACAAGAACAAAGAGAGAGTTACAAAATAAGCAAATTTAATTTTATTATCATCATAAAAAGGGTTACAAAGCTAGAGAGAGTGCACAAAATTACAAAAATTACAAAACACCAAAAATCAGCAAAATGGAACAAAACCTTAAGAGAAGCTCCCAAAATTTTGAACCCTTGGACTCAGCTGAATCTGGCTATTTATAGAAAAAAATTTTGGATTACACGCCCTCTGACACGGGCGTGTCTGAGGGCGTGACACGGCTTGGGGTGCGAATAGCCAGAACAGCTGGATCCAGGCAAGCATCTGGAAGGCTTGACCGGCGACTTCGGAAGTACACGGGCGTGTTCCAAGTAACACGAGCGTGTTCGATGTCGGCATTGTGCTGTCGGCTGCTGGGCGTGACGGGCGGCGTGTCCTTTGTTCTTCCGAAAGAAATTGAGGGGTCACGGCCTCGGTCACGGACGTGACCCGATCACGGCCGTGACATTGGGCGTGACATTGACATCTTGGCTCGAATCTGGGCTTGGTCATTCAACACGGGCGTGACTGATGTACACGGCCTCGGTCACGGGCGTGACCGAGGGCGTGACTTGATGTTTGAGTTGGAAAAATAACAGGGAAAAGAAAATGTTAGGGATTAGTGAACACGCCCTTGGACACGGGCGTGACCAAGGGCGTGACTTAACAAAATTACAAAAACTTTACGAAATTAAAATAAAACTAAGTTAAAAACAAAAATAACAAAAACAAACATTTTATTCATTAATTTACATATATTATTTAGAAATCTAATTAAAATTATACTAAAAATTATAAAGAAAAATGCGTATATTTACTATTCATCAAACACCCCCATACTTAAGCTTTTGCTATTCCAGAGCAAAAGTAAGGGATACCTATAAGACGTTTAATAAAATTTCTAATTTACTAAAGTTTTTATTAAATCAAAAAGTAAGATCGAAATAAATTTAGGGTATTTAAAGAGGTAAGTCCAAAACTATGAAAGTAATTTAAAAAGAGCGAAAAAATTTTAGCGAGACTTCTAAAGTTAGCTAAATAGCGTCGATTATTGCAGTCTTTGGTACCTTTTAATTAGAATAGAATTATATAAAACTATAACCTTTTTTAAGAAAGTTTTAAGAATAAATAAAGCCTACTAATTATGCTCTCTCAAACTTTTTTAAATTAAAATCTAGGTACAATTTTATTGGCTAAGGGGTAGGGAAAAAAGGTAGCCTTGGCAAAAAGAAGAGTGCTTGGATATAGGGGTGACGGATTTTATCCTCTCACCCCACCTTTTTGGTGGTTTTGCTTTGGTTCCCAGCGTTGGTTTACGCGGGATAATTGAAATCTTTTCTAAACTTAACCCAATGCCCGTGTTTACGGAATTAAATTCCCATTGACACGGGATTTCTTTTAACAATATTGGGTGCCTGTGTTTACGGAATCTTTTTATTCCCATTGACACAGGATTTCTTTCAAAACTCCTTTTACTTTTTTATGCCAAACTAAAGGGGTGTTTATAAGGGGGGGTTTCAAGAGAAATTCTAGATTAATAAAGAAAGATTCTGAGAGCAAGTTTAGTAGATTAAAAACATTCCTAAAGTTCCACAAGTTTAGAGTTAGAATAATTGAATCTAAAGATAGTTTGCCAATATAATACAAAAATGAATCTATTTAGTGTAAACCCGAGGTAATGCTAAAAGTTCTGTTCTCAAATTAAATTAAGATCGCAAGATTTTCTTTACTACTGAAAATTCCTCGATTTAAATTTTTCAAACTATGAAATAAATAAAATTGATTTAGCAAATCATAAATAATGAAAAGCGCTTAGAGATAAAACTAACCTCGCTTTGGGAATAACAAAAAGCTAAGTAGGAGTTTTATTTTATTTTTTGGGTTTTTTGATAAGTTTTTCAAATTTTTTTTTTTTGTTTTTAAGATATGATATTTTTTTTTTCTTGGATTTTTGATTTTCTTTATAACAAAAAGCATATATAAATACAAAATATTTTTGATTTTTCTAAGATATTTTTTTTTTTGTTAAAAATATGTACATATATAAAAAAAAGGAAAAAAGGAAAGAAAGAAAAGAAAGAAAAGAACATAAATATTTTGGTGTTATGACAAAATTAATTTTGTTATAACAAATTTTTAAGTACTTTTTTTTTTCATCATTTTTTTTTATTTTGATTTATAACAAAAAAAAACATAAGTAAATACATATATATTTACATTAATACTAAAAATGGAAAAAGAAAGAAAAAGAAAGACATATATTTTTTTTGAATGTTATGACAAAATTTTTGTGAATTTTGTTGTAACAAATTTTTTAGTAAAACTTTTCATCTTTTTTTTTTTTTTTTTTTTTTTTGGATTTTGATTTTATAAATAAGGTTTATTTATATACAAATAAAGACATAAATATAAAACATGTAAAATTTTTTGGATTTTTCATTTGATAAGGGAGGGGCAAAAATAATTACAAAAAAGAGGGAAAACACGCCCCTATACTTAAAACCAACATTGTCCTCAATTTTGAAGGTAAGTGTGAGGAACGAAAATATTTACAAAAAAGACGAAGATTTTAATTACAAGAAAGAAAAAAAAAATACAAGAATAGTTACAAAATAAAAAAAGGGACTCCACGAATATATACAAAATTGTTTTTTGGTTTGTTTTAGTTTTTCGAAATGTACAAAACACGAATAAAATACGTATAAAAGAAGTTAAAAAAAACATATATTTTTTGGTATGATAAAAATAAATTTTTATCATCTTTTTATGTTATTATTTATATTATATGTATTTTTTTTGTTTTGGTTTTAATTTGAAAATATGCATGTTTTAAAATATATCTAAATTTTAAGAAAGATAAAATAAGGTAAAATAAAGAAAAGGTTTTAAGATAAAAACCAAGGAAGAAAGAAGAGAAATAAAAAGGTAAAAGCAATGGGTTTTCTCGTTTCGAAATATCGACAAAAATCCCCTCTCGGGTCTGTCGAGTAATCCTACTTTGAGAAACTTCCTATTGTCTTATCTTAAAATTCCCAGAATTCTTTATGATTTTTGTTTTAAAGTTTTTGCATTATTTTTGTTTTAAAGTTTTTGCATTATTAACTTTTCTTTATTTTGTTTTGTTTTATGTTTCTTTTTTTTTGAAAAATAATGATAATTTAAAATATGCATAATTATTAATATTATTATTATTATTATTATTATTTTTCATTTTGTTTGTTTGTTTTTTTATTTATTTATTATTATTATTTATTTATTTATTATTATTTATTATTATTATTATTATTTATTATTATTATTTTTGTTTAAGTTTTTATTTTTTTGAAATGAAAATTTATTTCATCATTTTTTTTTTGTAAAAAAGAGCGTAATTGGATAAATATGGGGGTGCCTCCCACGAGCGCTTTGTTTACCGTCTCGTAGCTCGACGCGTTGGCGGGGTACGATCTTTTTAGAGGTGGGGGAGGGGTATGGAATTTAACTTCCCTCCCAGATGATCCCCCGCGTGGTAGAGTTTTAGTCGGTGACCGTTAACTTTTAAGTCGCCTTTTTCCGGGTGGATGATAAGGACGGTCCCGTATGGCCAAACCTCTTTCACTTGAAAGGGGCCGGACCAACGGGATTTTAGTTTCCCCGGAAAAAGACGAAGACGTGAGTTATATAGGAGGACGAGATCGCCCGACGCAAATGATTTTGGATATTTTATTTTCCGGTCGTGGTAAAATTTCGAGCGTTCCTTATAAAATTTATTACTCTCGTAAGCGTTCGCATTCATCGAGTTCGTTTAATTGGAATTTCCGGTTTTCGGCGGTTAAATTATGATCGAGATTTAAGAGTTTTAACGCCCAAAAAGCGCGGTGCTCTAATTCTACGGGCAAATGGCATGCCTTGCCGTAGACTAATCGATAAGGCGTACAACCGATTGCGGTCTTGTACGCCGTACGATAAGCCCACAGCGCGTCGTCTAATTTAAGTGCCCAATCCTTCCTATTAGTTGAAACGGTTTTTTCTAATATGCGTTTGATTTCCCGATTTACTACCTCCACTTGGCCGCTCGTTTGGGGGTGATAGGCGGTGGCGAGCTTATGCGTGACGCCATATTTGGTTAATATTTTTGCAAACTGGGCGTTGCAAAAGTGCGTACCCCTATCACTAACTATCGCACGGGGCGTACCGAAGCGAGAAAATAATTTTTTAAGAAATTTGACGACGACTCTCGTATCGTTGGTGGGGAGAGCTTGCGCTTCCGCCCACCTAGATACGTAGTCGACCGCCACTAAAATGTAGCGATTTGTATATGAAGGAGGTAGGGAGCCTATGAAATCTATGCCCCATAAATCGAAAATCTCGCATTCTAAATAAAAATTTTGGGGCATCTCGTCGCGACGAGAGATGTTACCCGACCGTTGACAGCTATCGCATGCGCTCACAAAAGTGTGAGCGTCTTTGAAGAGAGCGGGCCAATAAAAGCCCGCCTCCAGCGCCTTCTGCGCGGTCCGGTTGGCTTGATAATGCCCCCCGGCCGGCCCTTCGTGGCAGTGCCGCAAAATTTGCGCACCCTCCTCGTTCGAAACGCATCTCCGCACGACTTGGTCCGCGCAGACGCGAAATAAGAAAGGGTCCTCCCAAAAGTAATTTTTCAAATCAGAAAAGAATTTCTTCTTTTGCTGTTTTGAAAAGTCTTTCGGGAGCACCCGCGCAATTAAATAGTTGGCGTAGTCTGCGAACCAAGGCGAGGGAGAAGTTTGTAAATTATTTAAAGCTAAAAGACGCTCCTCGGGAAATCGATCATCGATTTCCGGTTCGAAGAGCGCTTCCGCGATTGGGTGCTCTAAACGAGAAAGGTGGTCGGCCGCTAAATTTTCGGCCCCCTTCTTATCGCGGATCTCTAAATCAAATTCTTGTAATAGGAGGATCCATCGAAGAAGGCGGGGCTTAGCGTCCATTTTTTCTAATAAATATTTTAGGGCGGAGTGGTCGGTAAATATTAAAATTTTAGAAAGCGTGACGTAGGGCCTAAACTTATCTATGGCGAAGACGACGGCAAGGAGTTCCTTTTCCGTTGTCGTGTAATTAGCCTGTGCGGCCGTGAGCGTGCGGGACGCGTAGTAGATAGGATGAAAATATTTATTAACGCGTTGGCCTAATACGGCCCCTACAGCTATATCACTCGCGTCGCACATAATCTCAAACGGAAGGGTCCAATCGGGCGCCACCAGAATGGGAGAATGGATAAGTTTATTTTGTATGGCATTGAATGCCTCTACGCACGCGTTATCAAAAATAAATGGAGATTCCTTCTCCAGGAGGTGGGTTAGCGGTTTTGTTATTTTGGAAAAGTTTTGAATAAACCGCCTATAGAAACCCGCGTGGCCAAGAAAACTACGGATTGATTTTATATTTGAGGGCGCGGGGAGTTTTTCAATTATTTCGACCTTGGCCTTGTCGACCTCCATCCCTCTTTCAGAAATTTTGTGCCCGAGAACTAAGCCTTCTCGAACCATAAAATTACACTTTTCCCAGTTTAAAACCAGGTTCGTATCTTCGCATCGTTGGAGGACTCGATCTAAATTTTGGAGGCAGTTTTGGAAGGAGCTTCCAAAAACCGAGAAGTCATCCATAAAGACTTCCATAATATCCTCTACGAGCTCTCCAAAGATAGCCATCATACATCGCTGAAATGTAGCTGGCGCGTTGCAGAGGCCGAATGGCATCCTTCGGTACGCGAAGGTACCGAAGGGGCACGTAAAGGTTGTTTTCTCCTGGTCTTCGGGGGAGATAGGAATTTGTAAAAATCCCGATAGACCATCGAGAAAACAATAATAAGGATGACCCGATAGTCGCTCCAAAATTTGATCGATAAACGGTAACGGAAAGTGGTCTTTGCGGGTGGCATCATTTAATTTTCGGTAATCGATGCACACCCTCCAACCCGTAACAGTACGAGTTGGAATTAATTCGTTATGTTCATTTGCCACTACCGTTATACCGCCCTTTTTAGGCACGACATGAATGGGACTAACCCACGCGCTGTCGGATATAGGGTAGATAATCCCCGCATCCATTAATTTTATTACTTCAGCCTTAACGACCTCCCGCATATTCGGGTTAAGTCGTCGCTGAGGCTGGATGGTTTTGCGGGAATTATCTTCTAAGAAGATTTTGTGCGTGCAAAAAGAGGGATTTATCCCCCTAATATCGGAAATCTGCCATGCAATTGCATGGCGATGCGTGGACAAAACTTTAACTAATTCGGAAGTTTCCGAATCAGATAAAGAAGACGAAATAATAACCGGGAGTTTTAAGTCCGCGGCGAGAAAAGCGTATTTTAAATGGTCGGGGAGTGGCTTAAGCTCCAAGACCGGGGGTTCTTCGTAAGAAGTTGTTATTTTTAAACTTTTAGAATTAAAAGATTCGAAAGGCGAATCTGGCGGTAGCTCGTCCAAAGGGGCGAGGCCCGCCAAATCCGGTTCGTCTAAATTTAAAGCGAGTAATTCATAAAGCGAAGAACACTCATCCTCGAACGCGGATTCTAAGTGAAAGCAAGAATCATCGTTCGATAAAGAATTTCGCATCGAGGGATTAATAAGAAGGGTAACTTCGTCGTCCCCTACCCGAAGGAGGAGGCGACCGTTACTCACATCAATTAATGCGCGGGAGGTCGCGAGGAAAGGGCGACCGAGGATAATTGGCACCTCGGCGTCCTCCTCGATGTCGAGAATGACGAAGTCTACCGGAAAGATAAACTTGTCAACCTTGACCAGAACGTCCTCCACTACCCCGATAGGATATTTTATCGAGCGATCCGCGAGTTGGATGCTCATTTTCGTTGGGGTGGGAACTCCTAGATCGAGTTTTTTAAAGAGGGAGAAGGGCATCAAATTGATGCTCGCTCCCAGGTCCGCTACGGCGTACTTTATTAATAAATTGCCAAAAAGGCACGGGATGGAAAACCTTCCCGGGTCGTTTAGTTTCGGCGGCAATTTATTAAGTAGGACCGCCGAGCATTCCGCATTTAAGGAAACACGCGAAATTCCCTCGAGCTTCTTTTTATTAGAAAGGAGCTCCTTAAGGTATTTCGCGTATTTCGGCATTTGTGAGAGTGCCTCGCAGAAGGGGACGTTAATTTGAATTTGTTTAAAAATTTGTAAAAACTTTTTATAATGTTCGTCCTCCTTCTCTTTATTAAGTTTTGCGGGGTACGGAATTTGCGGGCTCGAGACGCCCGGCGCTAATTTTTTTTCCGTATCTAATAAAATAAAAGACGAGGGTGCAGGGGTCGGAGGCGAAACAGTTACCTGATGCTCAACCCCCAATGGGGAGTCGACCTCCTTGCCGCTGCGAAGGGTAATGGCGTGGGCATTTTCACGCGGGTTCTGCTCCGAGTTCCCAGGTAGTGCTCCAAGTGGCCGCTCGGAGACCATTTTTGCAAGCTGTCCAACCTGCATTTCTAAATTTTTTAGCGATCCGGTTATATTCCGGATATTTGCGTCGTTGGAAGCCATGTATTTTGCAAAAATCTCCTCGAGCGGAGAAGGTTTTGGAGGAGGAGGCGCAAAACCCTGCTGAAATCCTTGGGGATATCCATGCGGAAATCCTTGCGGGATCGCAGGTGGAGGGCGTTGCGCATTATTTGGGTTACTCCAGGAGAAGTTCGGGTGGCTCCTCCAACTCGGGTTATAGTTATTACTATATGGGTTGAAGGGCGCCCGCACTTGATTGCCCACATAATCCACCGATTCCTCGCATAAATTATTATTATTATTAATATTATTAAGATTATTATTATTATTAAGATTATTAAAATTATTATTATTATTATTTGGATTATTAAAATTATTATTATTATTATTATTAGGATTATTAGCCCAAGCGGGAGTGGAGGAGGAAGCAGTCATCTCCGCCACTTGCTTACTTAGCCGCTCTACCTGCGAGGCTAAGTGAGTAGTGGCATCCACTTCGAAAATACCAGCCGGTTTAGGAGGACGCGACCTTGGCACGTTCCATTGGTACGCGTTCATGGCCATTTCTTCGATCAGAGCTTGAGCGGCCTCCGGAGTTTTGTTGTTTAACGTTCCCCCGGCGGCTGCGTCGATCATCTGTCGAGTCGAGAAATTTAAGCCGTTATAGAACGTTTGTACCTGAAGCCAAGTTGGTAGCGCGTGATGAGGACACCTACACAAATATTCTTTAAAACGTTCCCAAGTCTCGTAGAGAGACTCGGAATCGAATTGAATGAAGGATGCGATATCAGTGCGTAATTTAGCGGTTTTTGACGGAGGAAAATATTTAGTTAGAAAATTCTCCGTCAATTCGGCCCACGTGGTTATAGACCCTCTCGGAAGAGAAGTCAACCACGATTTCGCCTTTGTCCGCAGGGAAAAGGGAAATAAGCGCAAGCGAATGGCGTCATCGCTGACGCCATTAATCTTGAAGGTGTCGCAAATTTCTAAAAAATTATTAAGGTGTTGGTTTGGGTCCTCATCTGGCAAACCGTCGAACTGAATCGACTGTTGTACCATTTGGATTATACTGGATTTGATTTCGAAATTATTATTAGCTACCGCAGGGCGGGTGACGCTCGATCCTGTATCCTCTAAATTTGGCCTAGCATAATAGGCCATGGTCCGTTGTGGGGCCACATTTAGATTAGGATCGCCCATCACGCCTATATGTATATCGCCGACGGATTCTTCGGGATCTATTTGGAGATTTTGATTATGAGATCGGCGACGCTCGTGAAGCGTGCGCTCGATTTCGGGATCAAAAGGTAATATTGGATTATCCGAAGATTCGCCTCGGGTCATACACTATTTTTTTAATTAATTTTTTGAAAAGTTTTTTTTTCTTTTATAGATTTTTTTTTTTTGATGTTTTTGTTTTAGAAATATTTTTACAAAGATGAAAAAGAAGGGAAAATAAGTAAAAGGGAATAATATATATATATATATTTTTTTTTTTTTGCTTTTCTTTACTTAAGTAAAATATATAAATATATATTTATATTTTTTTTTGGTTTGATTTTTGTGGGGCTTTTATATGAAAATATATGTAGCTATATTCGAAAATATATGTAAAAAAGGAAAATTGAAAAATATATGTATATATATATTTTTTTTCTTTACTTAGATAGTATATTTTTTTTAGTTTTTGGTTTTTTTTAGATAGAAAAAGAGATGAAATATAAGATAAAATTAATAGCGTTTCCTATTTCAAAATAACGACACAAGTTCCCCGGCAACGGCGCCAAAAACTTGATACGTTAAAATTTGTTTTTTTGAAAAAGGTGTGAAGCCTTGCTTTCTTCTTTTATTAGAATTCGGCGGCGTTTTCGAAGAGTCCCGCGAGTAATCCTACTTTGAGGAATTACCCGTTATCCTATCGAAAGATAGAAGTAACGGCCTTTTCCTCTTTCGAAATATCGAAGATTACTCTTTGGCCGCGTCGCCAAAAGCTAAGTAGAAAAGAATGAAAAAGGGCTTTATGTTGAAATTAAAATTGAAAGCTTTTTGAAAATATTGTTGCAACAATTTTTTGAGTAGTTGCAACAATTCTTTAAGAGCGCTTTAAAACTTCTTTTACCTTAAGCTAGTTGCAACAACCAAAGATGTTGCAACAATTTTTTAAGTGTTTTTAAAAGAGTTTTAAAGAGTGCTTTAGAGAGAAAGCTTTTGGGTTTATGTAATTATCCGGACTAAAATCAATAAAGGCAAGTGGACCTTATCGATAGTAGTATAGGATATTTCTTTTGAAATATCAAGGTCGTATTTTTCCAAGGTCGTATCGATTATTTCTACTTTTTAGGAACGCGCTATTATTTTATCGAGAAAAGTTTGAAATTGATTTTTATGATTTTATAGAAAAGTTAGTGACGAAAATGATAACTATCGCGGGCTTGGTGTGCGTTTAGCAAAAACCAAGAAAAGCGATGAAAAGAAAAAGAACGAAAACGTTAATTTAAAAAGTAGTTTTGCTTAGAATTTTTTTTGGGTTTTATAAAACGATAATGATAACTACGGCGATAATTAGCGATTGAGCGGGTAGCGGATTTAAGCAACAAGCAAATATATATAAAAAAAAATTAAAAGACGCACTAATTGAAAACTCACGCACTCTACGGAATTAAAATGAAAGCTGTAAATTGCAGAAATTGAAGAAATGCGATCCCTACCCAAATAGGTAGAGGGGAAATAAATGCGTGAGCAAGTCCTATCCAAACGGATAGGCAGGAAATAAATGCGTGAGCAAGTCCTATCCAAACGGATAGGCGGGAAATAAATGCGTGAGCAAGTCCTATCCAAACGGATAGGCGGGAAATAAATGCGTGAGCAAGTCCTATCCAAACGGATAGGCGGGAAATAAATGCGTGAGCAAGTCCTATCCAAACGGATAGGCGGGAAATAAATGCGTGAGCAAGTCCTATCCAAACGGATAGGCGGGAAATAAATGCGTGACGGAAATGGAAACTATTCGATTACAAAAAAGGCGCAAACTTTATACTCATACACACACCCACTCTACGTTAATGAAATCTAATTAAAATAAAACAAAAGTTAACTCATACACTCACACACACAACATAAAATGAAGCTAAGTTAAAAAGAAAAACAAATATATTCTCATACACTCACACACACTAACAACAAAATGAAAATAAAATAAGAACAATTTACTCTCATACACACACACACACTTACAAAAAGAGAGAAAGAAAGTAAAAACACCAAATCAAAACAAAACAAAACAACATAAAAAAAACTAATTAACCTCCTACACTCACACACACTAACATAAAACCATCTAAAAATTACAACAAAGCTAAAAATATGAAAATTACACTCATACACACACACACCCAAATTAAAATGACAAACTAACAAAAATTACAAAGATTACAAAAAAAAAAAAAAAAAAAGAAAGAAAGATAAACACACACACACTTTCACAAGAACAAAGAGAGAGTTACAAAATAAGCAAATTTAATTTTATTATCATCATAAAAAGGGTTACAAAGCTAGAGAGAGTGCACAAAATTACAAAAATTACAAAACACCAAAAATCAGCAAAATGGAACAAAACCTTAAGAGAAGCTCCCAAAATTTTGAACCCTTGGACTCAGCTGAATCTGGCTATTTATAGAAAAAAATTTGGATTACACGCCCTCGGACACGGGCGTGTCTGAGGGCGTGACACGACTTGGGGTGCGAATAGCCAGAACAGCTGGATCCAGGCAGGCATCTGGAAGGCTTGACCGGCGACTTCGGAAGTACACGGGCGTGTTCCAAGTAACACGGGCGTGTTCGATGTCGGCATTGTGCTGTCGGCTGCTGGGCGTGACGGGCGGCGTGTCCTTTGTTCTTCCGAAAGAAATTGAGGGGTCACGGCCTCGGTCACGGGCGTGACCCGATCACGGCCGTGACATTGGGCGTGACATTGACATCTTGGCTCGAATCTGGGCTTGGTCATTCAACACGGGCGTGACTGATGTACACGGCCTCGGTCACGGGCGTGACCGAGGGCGTGACTTGATGTTTGAGTTGGAAAAAGAACAGGGAAAAGAAAATGTTAGGGATTAGTGAACACGCCCTTGGACACGGGCGTGACCAAGGGCGTGACTTAACAAAATTACAAAAACTTTACGAAATTAAAATAAAACTAAGTTAAAAACAAAAATAACAAAAACAAACATTTTATTCATTAATTTACATATATTATTTAGAAATCTAATTAAAATTATACTAAAAATTATAAAGAAAAATGCGTATATTTACTATTCATCAATGACTTCGGTGCGGGTGGTGATTGCGTTGGCAGCTTGCCAAGGATGGAAGATTTGGCAACTTGACGTAAAGAATGCTTTCTTGTACGGCAAGATTGACAGGGACATCTTCATGGTTCAGCCACCTGGGTATGTATCGGAAGTTCATCCAAGACACGTCTGCAAGTTGAAGAAGGCCCTCTATGGGTTGAAGCAAGCACCAAGGGCGTGGTATGGGAAGATCGCAGAATATCTCCATTTCTGCGGATACTTTGCTTCAGACTCAGATTCTAGTTTGTTTATCAAGAAGAAGGGAGAGCTTCAGGTCCTCGTGTTGTTGTATGTGGATGACATGATTGTCACCGGGAACTCAGAGGAGGAGGTAGCAAGGCTAAGGGCTGAGCTTGCTATCAGATTTGAGATGAAGGATTTAGGTGAGCTCCACCACTTCCTTGGACTCTAAGTTGAGAGGCAGAAGAATGGAGTACTCATTTCCCAAAAAGGCTATGTGGAGCGAATCATTAAGAGATTCGGCATGAAGGAAGGGAAGAGTAGTTCGACTCCTCTTGAGGTTGGTCTAAAGCTTCGGCGGGATGAGGGACGGATTCTTTCTGATTCGTTGGTGTTCCAGGTTCTTGTTGGGAGTCAGATATATTTGACGATTACCAGGCCGGATATTACATATGCAGTTGGCAGGGTGAGTCAATATATGGCGGAGCCATGGAAGCCTCATCTGGTGGCGTCCAGGAGTATCCTGAAGAACGTGAAGTCGACCTCTGATTTGGGTCTCTGTTATAGGAGAGATACGTGCTTTAACCTGCATGGTTACATGGATGCTAATTATGGGGGAGATTCGGATGATCGGAAGTCGACATCTAGATATGTCTTTCTGGCAGTCCCTGCAGCTATATCTTGGTGCAGTAAGAAGCAGGATTCAGTATCTATTTCTACCACTGAAGTGGAGTACAAGGCTTCGACCTTGGCAGCTCAGGAAGCCATCTGGCTGAGGAGGTTGGCAGAAGACATCCATGAGGAGGTGCGACATCCTACTCTGCTACGCGGTGACAACGAGAGTGCCCTCAAACTGGTTAATAATCCAGTTTGTCACGCGTGAACCAAGCACATCGAGATCGAGCATCATTTTATTCGGGAAAAGGTGTTGGAGGGTTCTCTGATGTTTGAGCATGTGCGGAGCGAGGACAATGTCGCTGACATCTTCACGAAGCCGCTAGCGAAGGGACCATTCACTCAGTTACGAGGTTTACTCGGGTTGACTTCCAATTCTCACTTCAAGGGGGAGTGTTGAAAATATTGAAGTGAAGTGGAGGTCAGGCGGTTTGTCTTGAGACCGCGCAGGTTGAAGTGGAGTGCAGGTCGGGCGCTCTGTCTCGAGACCACTCGAGTTGTTTACCCGCAGAAGATCGGGCGGTCTATTCTTGAGACTGCACGGGTTGCTTACCTGCAGCGGACTGGCGGTCTGCCAGTCCGGCTTACTCTTGGACTTGGTCTGCTTCAAGTCCTGGTGCTCTGCTAGACCTGTGCGGCTTGTCTTTATACCGCACGATTTGTTTTCTACCCACTGCCGAGTTGAGGCAGTTATCCTATCTCTATGGGTGGTTACCACACTCCACCTCGCGCTTATAAATAGGACCTCTCCCTCAGATCAAACACAGTGAACAGTAAGCAAGAGCTCGCAAGTCTTTCGTGTGGTTAGACTTTTCTAGTCGCTCGGGTTGAGATTGACTCTGTTGTGTTTGCAGGTTGTGCGGCTTGTGTGTGGTTCTGACTTGGTCAGAGGAGACCACAACAATTAAGTCGGTGGCAGTCAGCGGCGGGTAGCAGCAGGTGGTCGCAGTTTGCGGCTTCTCTCTTCGGCTTGTGTTCTTGCTTTCAATAAGATCAGACTGTGCAGTTAGGCGGCTTGCCTTGCCAGTCTGCTTTCTGTTCAGCTTGTCAGCAGCAGTGTTCGCGGTTAGGAGCGGCTAAGTGACTACAGTCAGGCGGCCTTGCTCGGGCGGACAGTTTTCAGCATTGGAATAATGGGTAGTCCGCATGTTGAGTTGTGGTTTGGCGACTTGGCAGTTCGCGCTGACAGCCTTGTTAAGTCGGGCAGCTTGCTAGTCGGGCGGCTTGGGCAGTTTCTGTTTGTCTTATTGTTACTCTCTTTTGATTGTATTGGTGAAGCATGTCTCATTATTCAAGGAAATTCATAAAAAAATCTGGAGAGAAGAAACTCTCTTTGTCTTATTGTAAGAACCCAAGTTGGCTTGATTGTGCCGGTCTCATTCTGAGGTCGTGCGGTCTGAGATTTTGTCTGACCGGTTTGTGTGTTCATAGGTTAGCGACTTGCAGTTCGCGGTCAGCATTCTCCCTTCTTCCAGCATTGAATAAACCAGTCCGAGTAGACTGTGTTTAGGTGTTCTTGGACTATGCAGCGAACTCAGTTGATCAGGCGGTCTTAAGTGGCCAGGCGATCTTGAGTTACGGTCTGCAGCAGGAAGCAGTTCTTCGTCAAGTGTTTGCAGTAGTTGAATAAAGCAGCAGGTCGAGCGGTCTGTGGTTGCGGGCTGACAGGTGCGGTCTGCTCTGTTCGCGCGGTCTCAGGAGTTAAACCGCAAGTCTTGTTTGTTCATGCAGTCTGGCGATCTCAGTTTGTCAAGTCATCAACAGCTTGTAGTTTTGCGTTTTGTGCTTCTCTCCTCCGTGATTCTTATGAATCATGTCTCGCCATGTATACCTCGAATTGTAAAGAGATAGTTAATACCAAAGCACTATTCGGTCTTCCCATTGTCACTGTGTTGTTACACTTGTTGAAAATTTGTGAAGTGTTCCACATTTTAACTTCATCTTCAGACCTCTAAAATTTTTTAACATGGTATCAGAGGTAGGTTGCTGAGCAGTAGTTGTTGTTTACTTCTCCTGGGTTCCTCAAGGTGGCTAGCAATCAGTGGGATAGAAATGGAAGGAGGATATGCTAGAGGTCTTGGAATTGAGCTTCTTACGCAGACGAACTTTAAAAAGTGAAAGTCTTGCATGGAGAGCTATCTTCTTGGCGAGGATTTGTGGGAGGTAGTAGGAGGAGAAGCAAGACAAGCTGTTATTCCTGCTGAAGGGAATGCTGAGCTCGTGAAGGCTTGGAAGAGAATGAATGCTAAGGAGGAGTTCACTCTCAAGAGAGCTATCATTCCGGAGTTGTTTGATCACATCATCGGAGGTAGGTCAGCTGCAGAAATTTGGACAGCCTTGGATGGCTTGTTCAATAAGAAGAACGTAGCTAGGCTACAGTTCTTGGAGAATGAGTTGGCGACAGGGAGATTTGTCTATCTCGAAGTTCTTCTTGAATATGAAGAACCTTTGCGCAGAGATATTGGCATTGGACCCGAATGAGTCTATCTCAGAAGCTAAGCTGAAGATGCACATAATCCAAGGCTTGCGGAGGGAGTATGTGTCCTTTGTTACTTCTGTTCAAGGTTGGGCCAATTAGCCATCGTTGCTGGAGTTGGAGAACTTACTTGCTTCGCAAGAGAGTTTGGCTAAGCAAATGGCAGGGATGTCAATCTCTTGGGGAGAAGGTGAGGTTCTCTTTTCTGGCAAGAAGAAGAGATAGGACAAGAAGAAGATGACATCTGGAGATGATGGTCCATCTACTTCATATCAGCAGGAGAGGAGCTATGCTCCTAAGCATGATGGGAATAAGAAGGAAGGACCTAAATGTTTCAAGTGCAACAAGCTCGGTCACTTCAAAAGAGACTGGCTGGTTCCAATGCAGATGGTAGTTGGGGTGGTGGAGGTGCATTCATGACGGGCACGTGTGTTCGGGCTATGACTTCCATCACCTATCATGATGATTGGATAGTTGACTATGGGTGTGGTCATCACCTCACCGGGGATGAGTCAAAGTTCTCCTCATTGCAAGCATATACAGGTAATGACACTATCATTACGGCTGATGATACTATACATGCAGTAGAGAAGGAGGGTATGGTTTCATTGAACGATGATAGAGGTACTCTTACATTGAAGAGTGTCTATCATGTTCCGGGAATGAAGAAGAACCTCTTCTCAGTGACCAATGTTGTGGATGCTGGCTATCGCATTCTGTTCAGTCCAACAAAAGTGAAATTTCTCTGAAATGTTTCAGCCGTAAAAGCTGAGGTCACTCATGTAGGGAGACGGATGAAGGACTTGTTTGTTCTTTCAACAAGTTCTTATGTTGATAAGATGAGGGCTAATGACAGCGCCGCTATCTGGCACGAAAGACTTGGGCATGTTGGGATGGATAAGTTGAAGGCTATGGCGGGAAGAGGCCTGGTGAAAGGTCTGCCTAGCTTGTCATATTTCGGGGATGGTCACGTTTGTGCAGGTTGTCAGTTTGGTAAGGCTCAACGTCTTCCATTTGAGAAATCACAAAGCAGATGTAAAAGACCATTGGAATGTATACATGGTGATCTATTTGGACCTACCAACATTGGCAGTCTTTGAGGTAGCAGGTATATGCTGATTTTGGTCGATGACATCACAAGATATACTTGGGTATATTTTTTGAAGGAGAAGTCGGAGGCGTTCGAGAGGTTTGTGGAGTTCAAGGAGCTAGTGGAAGGTCGGCTCAACCTGTGGGTCAAGAGGTTCAGGACAGACAATGGAGGGGAGTTCACCTCCAAGGCGTTCGTTAACTTCTGCAGGAAGCATGGCATCTAAAGAGAGCTTTCTTGTGCTCACACTCCTCAACAGAACGGAGTTGTAGAGCGGAAGATCCGTCATCTGACGGAGACCTGTAAATGTTGGCTTCATGCCAAGAGTATCCTAATGTCTTTCTGGGCAGAGGGAATGTCTTGTGCGGCCTATGTCATCAACCGGATGCCTCTAAGTCCCATCAACATGAAGACCCCTCATGAGATGATGTTCAAGGAGAAGCCAAGCGTGGAACACATTCGAGTGTTTAGTTCTACCTGCTACGTGCATGTTCCGGATTCCCTTCGAACGAAGCAAGATGCAAAGGCAAGGAAATTAGTCTTCGTCGGTTATGATGACCGGAAGAAAGGGTGGAGATGCATGGATCCCGAGACATGGAGATATGTTATCTCTAGGGATGTGGTATTTGACAAACTGAGTCATACCAAGGTAGCTCTTCTATAGAGTTACAAGGAAGCAGGGTAGATGGTGGACTAGAGGAAGTTGCAAAGGAAGTTCTGGTGGAGTTGCATGTTTCTCCAGGTGCTCCAGGTATCTCTAGCTCTGGGTCAGGTGCTTCAGGTTCTGGAAGCAGGGGGAGCGATGCTCCATGTTTACCTGAAAGGAGAGCTAGTCCAGAAGCAGTAGTTGAAGAGGTGGTTCAGAATCAAGCTCTGAGGAGGTCTAAGAGGACCATTATTCCACTAGATCGGTATACGGGCAGAAACTTGGTGAGCTTTGTCTCATGTTTCTTCGCAGGTCCCCTGGATTAGAGAGAGCCATATTGTTATGAAAATGTCGTTGGAGTCAAGGAGTGGGAAGGAGCCATGGATGAAGAGATGGCTGCACTCAGGAAAAATGAAACTTGGTACTTGGTGCCTAAGGTTGAGGGTATTACTCCAGTGACTTGCAAGTGGGGTTTCAAACTGAAGAAGAAGGCTGATGGAAGTATTGAGCGGTATAAGGCTCGCCTTGTAGCTCGAGGTTTCTCTCAGAAGTATGGGGAGGATTATGAAGAGACGTTTAGCCTAGTTGCCAAGATGACTTCGGTTCGGGTGGTGATCGCATTGGCAGCTTGCCAAGGGTGGAAGATTTGGCAACTCGACGTGAAAAATGCCTTCTTATACGGCGAGATTGACAAAGATATCTTCATGGATCAGCCACCTGGTTATGTATCCGAAGAGCACCCAAGATATGTTTGCAAGCTTAAGAATGCTCTTTACAGCTTGAAGCAAGTGCCTCGGGTGTGGTACGGGAAGATCGCAGAATACCTCTAGTTCTGTGGATACTTTGCTTCTGATTCAGATTCAAGCTTATTCGTAAAGAAGACGGGGGATCTTCAGGTCTTAGTGATGTTGTACGTTGACGATATGATCATCACGGGGAATTCTGAAGTGGAGGTAGCTAGGCTACATGCTGATATAGCTATCAGATTTGAGATGAAGGATTTGGGTGAGCTCCACCATTTCCTTAGGCTCGTAGTGGAGAGGAAAGAGAGCGGTATGCTTGTTTCCCAGAAAGGCTATGCAAATCGGATCATGAAGAGGTTCGGCATGGAAGGGGGGGAAGAGCAGTTCTACTCCACTGGAGGTTGGAGTTCATCTTCGACGAGATGAAGGGAAGGTTCTTACCGATCCTTTGGTGTTCCAGGCTCTGGTTGGAAGTCTGATATACTTGACGATCACAAGGCCAGATATTGCTTATGCAGTTGGCATGGTGAGTTGGTTTATGGCATAGCCTCAGAAACCTCATCTTGTGGCGCCTTGGAGTATCTTGAAGTATGTCAAATCTACCTCGTATTTGGGTCTCTTCTACGGGAGAGATTCGGGCTTTTGCTTGCACTGGTACATGGATGTTGATTATGGAGGAGATTCGGATGATCGGATATTGACGTCTGGATATTTCCTTATGACAGACTCTACAGCTATATCATGGTGTAGCAAGAAGCAGGATTCTGTTTCTGTCTCTACCACAAAATCGGAGTACAAAGCTTCGGCTTTGGCAGCTCAGGAAGCCATCTAGCTTAGGAGGCTTGTGGAAGACATTCATAGGGAGGTGCGAGGTCCTACTTTGCTACGTAGTGACAATGAGAGTGCTCTCAAACTAGTAAACAATCCAGTTTGTCACGCGCATACGAAGCACGTAGATATTCATCACCCTTTCATTCGTGAGAAGGTGTTGGAGGGATCTCTGACTGTGGAGCATGTGCAGAGCAAGGAGAATGTTGCTAACATATTTACTAAGCCGCTGTCGAAGGGACCATTTGGTTAGTTGCAGAGTTTGCTTGGGCTGACTTCCACTTCGCACTTCAAGGGGAAGTGTTAAATTTTTGAAGTGGAAGTGGATTGGTGCTGGGCGGTCTGCAGATTGGAGACCGAAGAGACCGTGCGGCCTGCATTGGTGCTTTGGCCAGTTCTGTCTCAGGCGATCTATTCTGGGCGGTCTGATCTGGGAGACCGCATTGTGTCCAAGCGGCTTGCACGGGTTGTTCTGGCGACTTGTTCAAGTCGGCCAGATATTCAAAGTTGGTCTGCCTTCTTGCAGTGACCGGGCAGTGTGTCGACTTATTCTAGTCGATCTGGGTTACTGAAGAAGTGTTGCCTTTGTAATAAAGACTGGTCGATTTGTTTTCAGAGACCGCGGTGACCGGGCGATTTGTATATAACTGTATGGTCTAATAAGGGAGTTGTTAGCTTTGCTGAGCTCGGGCATTCTGCCTTATAAGACCGCTCGCGATCTGATGGGCGGTTATTGTATCCCAGTTTGTGCGGTGACGGCATCCGTCTACTCGCCTATAAATAGGGGTGCAGGGCCAGTCATTAATAACGAGAACTGTAAGAACCAAAGTTGGCTTTATTGTGCCGGTCTAATTCTGAGGTCGTGCGGTGTGAGATTTTGTCTGACCAGTTTGTGTGTTCGCAGGTTAGCGGCTTGCATTTCTCGGTCAGCATTCTCCCTTCTTCCAGCTTTGAATAAACTAGTCCGGGCGGACTATGTTTAGGTGTTCTTGGACTGTGCAGTGAACTTAGTTGATCAGGCAGTCTTAAGTGGCCCGACGATCTTAGTTGCGGTCTGCAGTAGGAAGCAGTTCTTTGTCAAGTGTTTGCAGCAGTTGAATAAAGCAGCAGGTCGAGCGGTCAGTGGTTGCGGGATGACAGGTGTGGTTTGCTCTATTTGCGCGGTCTCAGGAGTTAAACCGCAAGGCTTGTTTGTTCGTGCAGTCTGGCGATCTCAGTTTGTCAGGTTGTCAGCAGCTTGTAGTTTTTTGTTTTGTGCTTCTCTCCTCCGTGATTCTTATGAATCATGTCTCGCCATGTATACCTCGAATTGTAAGGAGATAGTTAATACCAAAGGACTATTCGGTCTTCCCATTGTCACTGTGTTGTTACACTTGTGGAAAGTTTGTGAAGTGTTCCGCATTTTAACTTCATCTCCGGACCTCTAAATTTTTTTAACAATAAATCCCAAAACAAATGAAGTTGTACTCAATGCACCAAGAACTCATAATGTTTACATAATTACTTTTCATGATCTTTCACAATCATCTATCAAATGTCTTAATTCAAAAATGATGAATTAGAATTATGGCTTAGGCGTCTTGGACATAAAAGCACTAAACTTATTTTAAAACTAGCAAAAGATAATTTAATTAGAGGTTTACCTATGCTCAATGGAGATTTATCTTCACTTTGCCCACCTTGCCAAAAAGAAAAATTTTCTAGAACATCTTTTAAAAGTAAAAATGAAATTTTTACTACAAGACCCTTACAATTAATTCATATGGATCTTTTTAGTCCAGTTAGCACCGCTAGTCTAAAAGGTAGGAAATATCCTTATGTTTTGATTGATGATTTTTCAAGATATTGTTGAACAACCTTTCTTACCTCAAAATCCGAAGCTTTTTGTGAATTCTCAAAATTATGTAAACATATTCAAAATGAACTTGATCTAAAATTTCAATGCATTCACTCGGATCATGGATTAGAATTTGAAAATGAAAAATGTACCACTTTTTGTAGTGATCTAGGAATTAAGCACAAATTTTCTGCTCAACGCACGCCACAAAAAATGATATTGTGGAGAGGAAAATTAGAACCCTTTAAGAATTAGCACACACCATGCTTTCTGAATTTGGGTTTCCTATATCATTTTGGGCCAAAGCCGTTAGCACATCATGTTATGTTATTAATTGCGTCATGCTTTGACCTCTCTTAAAATTAACCCCTTATGAATTATAATTTAAAAAGAAGCCTATTGTATCATATATTCATGTATTTGGTTGCAAATGTTTTTTATTAAACACAAATGATTCATTAGGAAAATTTGATGAAAAATGTTATGAAGGAATCTTTCTTGGATATTCTTCAACTAGTAGAGCCTATAGATTATATAACAAAAGAACCAAAATAGTTGAAGAATCTATTCATGTTAGATTTGATGAGCTTGTTCCATGTGTAGAGAATATTATTGCAGGAAAAGAAGTGGAACCCCTTTCCCCATTAGAGCATGAGGATGACAAGTCACAAGATGAGGAGAACAAGGAAGAGGAGAACAAGGAAGAGGAGGATAAGCAAGAGGAGTATGTGCCTCCTAGCATGCTAAAGTTCATAAAAAATCATCCAATGGAGCTTGTCATTGGAGAGCCAACAAAAGGGGTAACGACTCGTTCTTCCCTACATGAATCTTTTTCAAACCTTTGCTTTGTTTATGAAATCAAACCAAAAAATGTTTCAACCGCTTTAAATGATGAATTTTGGTATTTAGCTAGGAATGAAGAATTAGATCAATTTGAACATAATAATGTTTGGAATCTTGTAGAAAGACCATCTAATCACCCGATAGTAGGATTAAAATGGATTTTAAAAATTAATTAGATGGTGAATCTAGGATTACTAGGAACAAAGCTCAATTGGTAGCACAAGGGCATTCTCAAAATGAGGGGGTAGACTTTGATGAAACATTTGCACGCGTTGCTCGCTTAGAATCCATTAGAATTTTTCTTGCATTTGCGAGTTTCAAAAGATTTAAATTGTTTGAAATTGATGTTAAAAGTGTTTTTCTAAATGAGATTATTAAAGAAGAGGTCTATGTTGAACAACCCCCCGGTTTCATTAATGAAAATTTTCCAAATCTTGTGTTCAAACTAGAAACAACGCTTTATGGTGTAAAACAAGCCCCACGTGCTTGGTTTGAAAGATTAACTTCATTTTTATTAAAGCATGACTATGAGATGGGAAGTGACGATAACACACTCTTCATTAAGCATGTTAATAATGATTTGATCATATTACAAATTTATGCAGATGACAGAATTTTTGGGTCCACTAATGAAGAGTTGTGTAATGAAGTTGTGCTTGTAATAAAAAAATAATTTGAAATAAGCTTGGTTGGAGAACTTACATTTTTTCAAGGTTTTCAAATCAAACAACTAAACGATGGAATATTTATTAGTCAATCAAAATATGTTCATAATATGTTGAAAAGATTTGGATTTGAAAACTTAAAGCAAGTCTCTACTCCTATGAGCGCATCTCTAAAATTAGGAAAAGATGAAGCCAAAATTTCTATTGATCAAACGTTATATAGAGGAATGATTGGTTCATTATTGTATCTAAGTGCTTCTAGACCCGATATTATGTTTGTCGTGTTCTTATGTGCTAGATTTCAAGTTAATCCTAAAGAATCTCATTTAAAAGCGGTTAAATGAATTTTTAGATATTTAATTGGATCATCTAGTCTAGGCTTATGGTATCCTTATAATGATTCCTTTATATTGCATGTATATTTCGACTCCGATTATGCGGTTTGTTCACTAGATCGTAAGAGCACAAGTGACACATATCACTTCTTAGGACCATCACTTATAGCATGGTCGAGTAGGAAACAGAATTCTGTTATGCTCCCACAACTGATGCCGAATATGTCGCACTAGGAAGTTGTTGTGCACAATCACTTTGGATGAGTCAAACACTAGAAGACTTTTGGGTTCATCTAAATAATATTGAATTTAAATGTGACAACAAAAATGCAATTGATCTAACCAACAACCATGTTCATCATTCAAGGTCTAAAAACATAGATGTGCATCATAACTTCATTAGGGATCACATTAAGAAAGAACATGTGATAGTTAGTTTCATAGGAATGGAATCCCATCTTGCGGACATCTTTACCAAACCTCTCCTCAATGCTCATGTTGAAACCGATTTCTCAGTCCCTTGTGGAGTTCGGGTCCCTCACCGAAATGAGGGGCAGCTAGCCCTTACTGATCCCTCGGAGAAGGCAGACTGAAAACTAGGAGAATGACTAGACCTTTGTCAAAGCAAGGAGGTCCCTCCACTATCCCGGAAGATCATTGAGCGCTTCCCCTCCCAAGCCAAAGCTGAGACTCGGGCACCTTGGAGAGATCCAGACAAGAAAGCCAAAGAAAGCCTAAGGAGAGGGAAGCTAGAGTCAATCTCCTCTCCAAAGGTGCCCTTAAGGTCCTATTTATAGATTTTCTAGTCTGGCCTACAAATAGCAAGATTCCGCCTTTTGATTTTACTATCCGCACCCCCAATGGGTCTGCTAACAACCAAACTCTGCTGTTTGGAGAGAATAAAGGCAGACCACCAAGGGTAAAAGGGTAATTTGACCCTACTGGCTTATGGGCAAGGGGCTGCGAGAACTTTCCTGCGAGATCTTATGTTCTTGCGGGCCTCCTCGCGAGCCCTACTCGCAATGCTTCTCCTAGGCGATCGGCCTGCGAGGATCTCGCTGACCTCCTCCTAGCAGAGTCGGCCGAGGTCCGATCCCGTGAGCATTACGGCGAGACCGTATTCTGATTTTGCCGCGTACTGAACACATTCCGCTGGACGCCTTACTGGACATAGGCCTCTCCTGCCAGCGGCCTGCGAGGTATTGGTTTGTCGGCCCTCGCCTGGCCTAATCCCCTGAGGATATCTGCCGAGGTCTGGATCTCGCAACTCTTGTTGCGAGATCATCCCTTTAGCTTCAATGAGCACAGAACACGTTGTCGGCTTCAGATGATTTCGTCGAACAAGGGTATGGTCGACGAGGCCGGGGAAGCTCGACGAACACACCCGAGAGCGCTTGTCTCGCCGACACTTCTCGCTCGCCCTTCAGCGAGCTTCGTTTACTGCCTTCTTTAGACCGTCTCCTTGCCGGGCGAATATCGGGGTTGTACACAATCCCCGCTCTTCGTGAGGACATTTGTGCTCGCGAAGAATCATCCAACCCCTAGTATTCGCCCGCTCCTTGATGACCTGTCGGGAATCTTTGGTGGGACCCACCCTGTGGGCTATAAATATCGTCCCGAGTCTCTAGTGGCGTGTGCTACTACTTCCCTTCCTCTCCCTTTGCCTGATACTATAGCTGCCTGGGGATTCCCATTTCCGATGAAGCCGAGGCTCGCCTGAGGGCGATGAGAGCCGGCGGGCTACCCTCCACGACCAGGGTCCCCGCCTGGATGAACCGGCCACCCCCCGCCCAGTCTCCAAAAGTCAACAAGGCGAAGGTGGCTCGTCGCACTAGAGACGACTCCGTGATGCTAGATTCCTCCCCAGATGATCGCCACCCTGAGAAGGTATGAGCTACTCCAGTTCACGTCAATACATTGCTCGTCATTCATTTCTACTCGCTGGATGCTTTGCCGAGCGAGAACGTTGGAGAACCCGCTGAGGGGTCTCGCAAAAGTCCGCAGGCGGATATGAACCTTGCTGGGAAAAATGCCACCGGTATGATTTTAGTGTCGCATACCGTAATGTTTTTTGTCAACTATATATGACCTCCGTTCCTCATTTCTTACAGTCTCGCCGGTAAAGTCCCAGGCCCGCCAGGCATCGTGGCCTCCATCTCTGCCTCCGCCTCCTCCAGACAAAATCATAGATAAGCCTGGATTCCAGCTCCTGACGAGCGAGGAGACCGGTGGCTCCGCGCCGCCAAAGATTCCCCCGACTAACAGCGCAGCCTACCCCGCCGGCCTGGGCAAATCTCTCTACCCTCACTACGGTAACATGTTCCAGGGCCGTCCTTCGACTTCTCTCCCCCCTCTCGGTAAGCATCCCGACCTCGCCGAAACCCTGCGCAAACTTATGCTCGCCATCTAATCTCTTTGTAATATTTTGCAGACAATACCGAAAATCCGCATACCGATTAAGAACTGGGCGACGACGAGATGTCCCCCCTTCCCGACCAGGTGGAGGAATTCTTAGGGGATCCGCGAGATCCCTAGATGATGAAACAGCGAGCCGCGGAGTTGCATACGAAACATGGGCGAATGCTGATGGACCTCAGCATGCAGGCGAGATGGGACAAGGAAGCCGCCGAGAATAGGCATGCGGTCCTGATGGAAGAATGTGCGAGGCTCTGGCAAGCGAGACAGCGCGATCAGGACGAGAACGACACGACGTCGGAGGTGCACATAGCGAGGATGAGAGACTACGCCTACCTCATGGACCGGGAGGGTCGTATGGCAGAGGACTATTATAATTCTAGGGTACCGCCGAGGTCTGGGTCGCGGGGTGGGGGCCAGTGGAAATGGCTTCCCCACGATTCTCGTTAACTGCTATATCGTGACGTTATTTGTAACAGTTGTCGTTGTTTTTGAACAATCTCGCTACGTCTCGTGGCTCGCATATTCGCCATTCCTGCTGGCTTTTATTTCTCTTGACAATAAGTATCGCTATCTTGTATGGTTTTCGCTTGCTTCCAATAAATCTATTTTACTTTTATGTTATCTGGTGCTCGCGAGGACCCTCTGTTCTCGCTAAACGTGTCCCGCGGAAAGGTCATTTGCACTAACCCCGCAGGTCTCTCTCACCCGCGTACATGATGTGATGTTTTTTTGCTGATATCGGCGTCCGCCGGCTCTTGGACTTCTTCCCGCCATTTTGCTTAGGCTATAAATAGGCGGCCATAACTGAGCCAACCACCGCATTTACTCTCGACCTTCTTCCTCCCCTATTTCAGAGCTCTCGCTGCTTCCTGTTCTCGCTTTTCTTCCTTCCTCGTAGGTTACCAGAATGGGCGGCGACGCTGAGTCAGAGGGTCGACGAAAGATCGCGAAGGCTTTCGCCGTGCATAGCTTCTTCAACTGTAATCTGACCGATGATGAGTACTTCAGCGCGGTCGCCGACTATGTCACCCCTCCCTTCGAGGCACGTCATACTAGCGAGGACGACGTGATCAACGACCCGCTGGTTGACGAGTTGGCCATTCCTACTGCCCATTTCGCGGTCGGTCTGTGCCTTCCCCTGTGGCCGGAAGTTCGCCAGGTAATAGTCCCTCTCGCTTACTTCCTATTTTCTGCAACTCGAGTCTCGCTCGTCATGTGGACTAGTCCTGTTCTCGTTGCTTGTCAGGTGCTCAAGCACTATGGCATTGTTCCAGGCCAGCTCACACCTAATGACATGGCGGTGATTACAGCCTTCGCCTGTTACCTTCGCGAGGAGCGCATCGAGTTCAGCCTCCCGGTCATCCGGAAGCTGTTCTCGTTCCGCGCCTACAAAGATGGGACGGCCTATTTCATGGGCACGGGTCCTATGGTTGACGAGACCGTCAACAAGGCCCACTTCTGGGCCCAGAAGTTCGTCGTCATTAAGGGGAACTTCGGCAACATTCCCCTCTCGCCGGTTCAACATAGCGAGACCACCTACCGGCCCACCGCCCTCGGCGGCCACGACGCCCTACTCCATCAGTTCTTCTGCAAGAAGAACTTCGAGGTCGTCTATCTCCGCCGCAATCTCGATTCGCTGCCTCCGGTTCTCGCCGGGGAAGGTAAAGATCTCGCTTAACACCTACGACTTTATTCCCTACCATATCGTACTTATCAAAATTTCAATGTTTATTTTTAGGCGAGCGGGATCTCCCCCTCCATCCCCCCTACGCTAGCAACCGAAAAACCGACGCTACCATGGCTCTCGCTAGCATGGGGCGGAAGCTTGCCGAGGCATCGTCACTCCAGGTGAGCCCTCTTCTCGCAAGAGATCGGTGGCTTCTGGTAGTCACGCTGCCCCTTCGAAATCTCCGCCAAAGAAGTAGAGCAAGAAGAGCGGGGTCTCGCTCGCCCCCTCGAAGGGAAAGGAGCCCCGCGAGGTCGCCTTTGACTAGTTCGACCTTACCGGCCTCTCTGCGGGGGGGTGAGGATGATGAGCCCTGCCAGGAGGCGGCTAGAACCTCCTTCCTCCCCATCCCGGTAAACCACTATAACTTCGGCCTCGGCCAGAGGCGCCGGGACGAGACTGGCGAGCTCCTTGTCAATTGGAAGTCGGAGACCAACAGGGTGGATATCTCCTCCATCCTTCCCTCCTGGGTGGAGAAGGAGACCGTCAGCGGCCACGCCTTCGACCTCGTGTTCGCTCTTTATGGTCGCGAGGATGCGGGGTCTTATAAGGATGAGACTGCGAGAACCCTCGCTTTCGAGAGCGCGAGGTTGCAGCTGCGCTCTGCCGAGCTCGCCCATATGATAGGGAGGCGCTGTATACAGATGGAGCTTCAGAACGTGGAGCTCGCGAGGGCCTATCAGAGGCTCCTTGCCGAGGACACGCAGCTGAAAGAGAAACTGCTTGTCGCGGAGGGTAGTGTGGTGAGTCACTTGACTCTCATCTTCCTTTCTTTTGGCCGTTTCGCCCTCTTTTTTTATTGAACTTATTTGCAGGATGTCGAGGCCGCCGGGAGAGCCGACGCTCGCATCAAGGATTTGGAGGGCGAGGTGGCTGGGATAAAGGCCCTAAACTGCGACCTCGCTCGCACCGTCGTTCCCCCCTCTCCTCGCCGTCTGAAGGAAGACCGGCGAGCGCGAGACGAAGAGGTCCGCTTGGAGTATATGGAGTCAGCTCGCTACATCTTCTCGATGATGAAGGCGGCCGGTCTCCTGGCCAATGATGCTATTGACATGACTCTGGAAGACATCGTCCCGGAGCTCTTCCTCCCTCTTCCGCCGGTGAAGGACAGTGATGACGAAGAAGGGCCTGTGAGCGGTTCCTGAAGCTCGCCGCCATTCCTCTTTTTGTTGTAATTTTTGGTCGGCGAGATCGTCGAAGATTGTAACCGAACAATGAAATATAGAATGCAAATTTTGCTTTGTTCATTGTGCCTTCCCTTTTCTGTTTTGTTATTTTCACGTGTTGAATGTCTCATCCTTGCTTATCTCGATATCCACCTTCGCGGAGGTTATTCTCGCGATGGTTGTTCTTGCGCCACACGTTATTGAATAGATATGCATAGTGCACCTTCGCGGCTCAGGCCTTTCGCAGTTTGCCTTAGGATTACTACCCTTTTAGGTGTGCGTATTTTATCTAGGATTCGCAGGGTATTTTTCTTCCTGGCGAGAGCTCACCTCTTACCCGGTTCCGGCGACCTTTCTGCCGAGCACCGGATGCTCTGGATCGCATAGGATTGATTCTCGCCACTCGCATACTATCGTGCGAAATCCCTCTTAGCCGAGCGGGCAGGCCCGCCGAGCGAGAAAGAGTATTCCATCATAAATACTTGTCATCCTGCTAGCCTCTCCAGAGATCGACCAGAACCCTCCGTCTAGTGAGAGTCCGTGAGCGGAATTGATCTGGGGCATTCCAGCATAAGAACTTGTTACCTTGCCAGCCTCTCCAGAGATCAACCAGAACCCCCCGTCTAGTGAGATCCCGGGAGCGGAATCGATCTGGGGCATTTCAGCACACAAACTTGTTACCTTGCCAGCCTCTCCAGAGATCAACCAGAACCCCCCGTCTAGTGAGAGCCCGGGAGCAGAATCGATCTGGGGCATTCCAGCACAAAAACTTGTCACCTTCGCAGCCTCTCCAGAGATCAACCAGAACCCCCTGTCTAGTGAGAGCCCGGGAGCGGAATCGATCTGGGGTATTCCAGCACAAAAACTTTTCACCTTGCCAACCTCTCCAGAGATCAACCAGAACCCCCCATCTAGTGAGAGCCCGGGAGCGGAATCGATCTGGGGCATTCCAGCATAAGAACTTGTTACCTTGCCAGCCTCTCCAGAGATAAACCAGAACCCCCCGTCTAGTGAGAGCCCGGGAGCGGAATCGATCTGGGGCATTCCGACACAAAAACTTGTTACCTTGCCATCCTCTCCATAGATCAACCAGAACCCCCCGTCTAGTGAGAGCCCGGGAGCGGAATCGATCTGGGGCATTCCAGCACAAAAACTTGTCACCTTGCAAGCCTCTCCAAAGATCAACCAGAACCCCCCATCTAGTGAGAGCCCGGGAGCGGAATCGATCTGGGGCATTCCAGCAAAAAACTTGTCACCTTGCCAGCCTCTCCAGAGATCAACCAGAACCCCCACGTCTAGTGAGAGCCTGAGAGCGGAATCGATCTGGGGCATTCCAGCACAAAAACTTGTCACCTTGCCAGCCTCTCCAGAGATCAACCAGAACCCCCCGTCTAGTGAGAGCCCGGGAGCGGAATCGATCTGGGGCATTCCGGCACAAAAACTTGTCACCGTGCCAGCCTCTCCAGAGATCAACCAGAACCCCCCGTCTAGTAAGAGCCCGGGAGCGGAATCGATCTGGGGCATTCCAGCACAAAAACTTGTCACCTTGCCAGCCTCTCCAGAGATCAACCAGAACCCCCCGTCTAGTGAGAGCCCGGGAGCGGAATCGATCTGGGGCATTCCAGCACAAAAACTTGTCACCTTGCCAGCCTCTCCAGAGATACCAGAACCCCCCGTCTAGTGAGAGCCCGGGAGCGGAATCGATCTGGGGCATTCCAGCATAAGAACTTGTTACCTTGCCAGCCTCTCCAGAGATCAACCAGAACCCCCCATCTAGTGAGAGCCCGGGAGCGGAATCGCTCTGGGGCATTCCAGCACAAAAACTTGTTACCTTGCCAGCCTATCCAGAGATCAACCAAAACCCCCCGTCTAGTGAGAGCCCGGGAGCGGAATCGATCTGGGGCATTCCAACACAAAAACTTGTCACCTTGCCAGCCTCTCCAGAGATCAACCAGAACCCCCCGTCTAGTGAGAGCCCGGGAGCGGAATCGATCTGGAGCATTCCAGCACAAAAACTTGTCACCTTGCCAGCCTCTCCAGAGATCAACCAGAACCCCCCGTCTAGTGAGAGCCCGGGAGCGGAATCGATCTGGGGCATTCCAGCACAAAAACTTGTCACCTTGCCAGCCTCTCCAGAGATCAACCAGAACCCCCCGTCTAGTGAGAGCCCGGGAGCGGAATCGATCTGGGGCATTCCGGCACAAAAACTTGTCACCTTTCCAGCCTCTCCAGAGATCAACCAGAACCCCCCGTCTAGTGAGAGCCCGGGAGCGGAATCGATCTGGGGCATTCCAGCACAAAAACTTGTCACCTTTCCAGCATCTCCAGAGATCAACCAGAACCCCCCGTCTAGTGAGAGCCCGAGAGCGGAATCGATCTGGGGCATTCCAGCACAAAGACTTTTTGAGACCTGCCAAAGGGTCGCTCCAAAATACATGTGTTGAGTAGGAAATATAAAGAGTCATCTACCAAGAATGGCTAAGGATAAAACCTTTTTAAGTCATCTCCACTTCTCGCTCGGTCCAGAGATACCCTTCCACATCTAGGAGGTGATATCCCCCTGACTTGAGCACTTTACTTACAATGTATGGACCCTCCCAATTAGGGTTCAGCTTACCTGCTGTGGCCCCTCTCCCGGCCGCGTCGACCTTTTTCAAGACCAGGTCCCCTTTTTGAAAGTGTTTTACTCGGATGTGCTTGTCAAAGTATCGGGCCATTCGCCGCTTGATTTCCTCCTGCCTGATGGTGGCCTGGTCCCGGAGTTCCTCCACCAGGTCCAAGGATAGCCTTTGTTCTTCGTCATTGGCTACCTGCCACTCTTCATCCCCTTCACCTGCGGCGATCACCCTGAGGGTCTTTACTTCAAACTCGATGGGAAGGACAACTTCGGATCCATGGGACAGTTTGAACGGGGTCTCCCCGATGGCTGTTAAAATTTTTGATTGGACCGTTTAGGAGTAAGCAGGAGTTGTATCAACAAGAGTTATAGCCAAACAACCACAATGCCAAAACAGCAACACAAGAAATCTTTATTGAAACAGAACTGCTTTACAATGAGAGGTATACATGGCGAGAAATGATTCATCAGAATCACAGAGATGAGAAGAACAAAACACACAAAAAGGCAAAGCTGGCGGCTAGACAAGCTCAGACCGCACTAGCCGCACCACTCCAGAACTCGTCCGGCTTGCCCTGAGATCGCACGAACAGAAACCGGATAGACTGCCAGCACTGCAAGACCGCACCTCAGACCGCACGAACAGGAGCTTATTGGAACAAAGAACTGAAGCTATCGCCAGACCGCAACTCAGACCGCCTAACCGATGAAGGTCGCCTGATCACTGAGCTCGCTGCGAACAGCATAAGAACACAATAACCCAGTTCGCTGACAGACCGCAGACGAACTGTTTATTCAAGCCACCGGAAATCACCAAGGAAGGAGACCGCACCCTGCTGACGACAAACCTGCGAACACAACAAAGGTTAACTCGCATCCAAGTCGCGCGAACTCAAACTTGAGACAGCAAGAAACAATCCGGGCTCTGGTTCTTACAGTTCTCGTTAATTAATGACGGGCCATGCACCCCTATTTATAGGCGGGTGGACAGATGTCGTCACCGCACAAACCGGGATACAGTCACCACCCATCAGATCGCGAACGGTCTCAAAAGACAGACCGCGCGAACAGACCTCTTGGACGACCACCTGACCAAGACGCAGATCAGTAGACAAGATCGCGCACAGGCCGTGCGAACACGAGACCGCGCACAAGCCGTGCGGTCTCAACAACGCTCCTTCCTTAGATCACCAGGAGCAAGCAAGAACCATCTGGCCGACTTCAACCAAGTCGCCAGATCACCAATAATAGACCGCCCGGGTAGACGGTCATAAAGGAACAACTCGAATCTACCAAGAGCAGACCGCCCAAAATAAGACCGGAAATAACCCGCAACAGGTCGCCAGAACCAACGACCAACAACAGGAAGCAAGCTGGCCAATCTCACCAGATCGCCAGAACCAAACCGCCAGAGCACCAGCGCAGACCGCGCGGTCTCTGCGGTCTCCAACCTTCAGACCGGCCGGACTCCCTTCCACTCCACTTCAACAATTTCAACACTCCCCCTTGAAGTGGGAAGTGGAAACTAGCCCGAGCAACCCCCTTAACCGAGTAAACGGTCCCTTTGCCAACGGCTTTGTGAAGATGTCTGCGACATTGTCCGCACTCCGAACATGCTCGACCATAAGAGATCCTCCCAACACCTTTTCACAAATGAAATGGTGCTCAATCTCTATATGTTTGGTCCTTGCGTGACAGACTGGATTGTTGACCAGCTTGAGAGCACTCTCATTGTCCCCGCGTAGTATAGTGGGACCTCGAACCTCCTGATGAACGTCCTCTACCAACCTCCTGAGCCAAACAGCTTCCTGAGCTGCCAAGGCCGAAGCCTTGTACTCCGCTTCCGTGGTAGATACAGACACCGAGTCTTGCTTCTTGCTGCACCAAGAAATAGCTGTGGGGCCCGTCATAAAGACATAACCAGACGTTGATCTCCGATCATCCACGTCTCCCCCATAATCAGCATCCATGAAACCATGCAACTCCAAGCTTGACCCTCTCCTATATAGGAGACCCAAATCAGAGGTCGACTTCACATACTTCAAGATGCCTTTTGCCGCCAGAAGATGAGGTTTCCGTGGTTCCGCCATGTACCGACTCACTTTGCCAACTGCATAAGAAATATCAGGCCTCGCGATGGTCAAATAGATCAAGCTCCCAACCAGAGCTCGGAACACCAACGGATCAGATAGAACTCTTCCCTCATCCTTCCGAAGTTTATGATGTTGCTCCAGAGGTATAGAGCTTCTCTTCCCTTCCTCCAAGCCAAATCGTTGAACGATCCGCTCCGCATAGCCAGCCTGAGAAATGAGCACTCCGCTCTCCCGCCTCTGCACCTCGAGTCCAAGGAAATGGTGAAGCTCCCCCAGATCCTTCATCTCGAATATGATAGCAAGCTCAGCCCTGAGTCTTGCAACAGCTTCCTTTGAGTTTCCGGTGACAATCATGTCATCCACATACAGCAGCACAATCACCCGAAGCACCCCCTCCTTCTTGATGAACAAGCTAGAATCAGAGTCTGAAGCAACGAATCTGCAGAATAAGAGATACTCTGCAATCTTCCCGTACCACGCCCGAGGCGCTTGCTTCAACCCATACAGGGCCTTCTTCAATTTACAAACGTAGTCCGGATACTCCTCCGAGATGAAGCCTTGCGGTTGGATCATGAAGATATCCTTGTCAATCTCGCCATATAAGAAGGCATTCTTCACGTCGAGTTGCCAAATCACCCAACCACTTGAAGCCGCCAAGGCAATAACAAATCGAACCGAAGTCATCTTTGCCACTGGACTAAACGTCTCATCATAATCTTCTCCGTACTGCTGTGAAAACCAGCGAGCTACAAGGCGAGCCTTTTACCACTCGATACTGCCGTCAGCTTTCTACTTCAGCTTGAAAACCCACTTGCAAGTGACAGGAATGGTGCCCTTGGGCTTGGGCACAAGAGACCAGGTCTCATTCTTCTCGAGAGCTGCCATCTCTTCTTGCATAGCAATGTCCCACTCCTTCACGCCTCTGGCTTTCTCAAAGCTCGATGTCTCCCTTTCATCCAAGGGACCAGCAAAGAAACATGAAACAAAGTTCACCATGTTTCCTCGTGTGTATCGATCTGGTGGTTGAATAGTCCTCTTCGACCTCCTAAGATGTTGCTCCTGACTAACCACCTCCTTAGCCGCTTCTTCTGTGCAAGCTTCTCTTCCAGATGAACTTGGAGCATCGCTCCCCCTGCTTCCAGAACCTGAAGCCTCCATCTCAGAGCTTGACACAACTGGAGCTCCTGGTGAAACAGGCAACTCCACTTGAAGACTTCTCGCAGCTTTTCCTCCTTCATCAACCCTGCTCTTTGGTAGCTCAACTCCTGAACTCCCCTTGTAAGAAGTCACTTCATCGAACACCACATCCCGAGAAATAATTGACCTCCGTGTCTCAGGATCCATGCATTTCCATCCCTTCTTCCGCTCATCATACCCAACAAAGACTAGCTTCCTTGCTTTCGCATCTAGCTTTGTCTGAAAAGCATCAGGAATGTGCACATAGCAGGTTGATCCAAACACCCGAAGGTGTGCAATGCTCGGCTTCTCCTTGAACATTAGTTCGTGAGGGGTCTTCATGTTGATAGGACTCATAGGCAATCTGTTGATGACATAAGCTGCACAAGACATTCCCTCCGCCCAGAAGGACTTTGGGATACTCTTGGCATGAAGCCAGCATTTGCAGGTTTCCGTCAGATGACGGATCTTTCTTTCTGCAACGCCATTCTGCTGTGGAGTATGGGCACAAGTGAGCTCTCTCCTGATGTCATGCTTCCTGCAAAAACTTGAGAACTCACCAGAGGTGAACTCCCCACCATTGTCAGTTCTAAGTTTTTTAACCCGCAGGCCAAGCTGGCCTTCAACCAGCTCCTTGAACTCCACAAATTTTGCAAAGGCTTCTGACTTCTCTTTCAAGAAATACACCCAGACATATCTGGTGTAATCGTCAATCAACACCAACATGTATCTGTTGCCTCCAAGGCTTGGGGTGGCAGTCGGTCCCATCAAATCACCGTGGATGCACTCCAACGGCACTTTGCACCTTGTTTGTGATTTGTCAAATGGAAGTCGATGAGACTTACCAAACTGACCTCCTTCACAGACATGACCGTCTCCATAGGAGGACAAGCTAGGCAAGCCATTGACAAGGCCCCTTACCGCCATAGCCTTCAATTTGTCCATACCTACATGCCCCAACCTTTCATGCCAGATGGCTGCGCCATCATTTGTCATCATCTTATCAACTTAGGTACTTGTCGATAAAACGAACAAGTCCTTCACCCGTTTGTCGACGTGAATAACATCTCCTTTTATCTCCGGTTGAGTTTTAAGAAACTTCACTTCTGTTGGGCCGAACAGAACGTGATAACCGGCATCGACCGCATTGGTCACAGAGAAGAGATTCTTCTTCATACCAGGCACGTGATAAACACTCCTCAACGTGAGTGGACCCTTATCACTGCTCAGAGAGACAACACCTTCGTGTTCTACTGGATGAATAGAATTATCAGCCGTAATGATAGCATTGTTACCTGAGTAAGGCGCCAAAGAAGAGAACTTTGATCCATCCCCGGTGAGGTGATGCCCACACCATGAATCAACAATCCAGTCCTCATCATAGTTGATGGAAGCCAAGGCCTTAACGGGCATTGCCGTTATATTAGACACAAAGGCTCCACCCCATCCAACTTCATCAGACTTTGGCATCTCCTTCTCCACTGCATGTCCCGGCTGAAGATTCACCCGACAATCTTTCTTGAAGTGCCCGGTCTTATTGCATCTAAAGCACCTCGGTCCCTCTCCTTTCTTCTTCCCATCACACTTAGAGGCATAGCCTCTATCTTGCTGACCTGAAGTGGAGGGTCCATCATGACCCGGCTTCTTCTTCTCCCATTTCTTCTTCTTCTTCCCAGAGAACATCACATCACTTTCTCCCCCGGAGATAGAAACCACCGCCATCTGTCTTGCTAAACTTTCTTGTGAAGCAAGAAGGTTCTCCAGCTCTAACAATGATGGTTGATTATCCCAACCCTGAACTGAAGTCACAAAGGCAAGATACTCCTTCCGCAACCCGCGGATGATATGCCTCTTCAGTTTTGCCTCAGAGATAGGCTCATCAGGGTCCAAAGCAGAAATCTCTGCTGTGAGGTTCTTCATCTTGAGAAAGAAGGTAGAAATAGAAAGATCACCTTGAGAGGCCTTCGCCAACTCATTTTCAAGATATTGTAGCCTCGCTACATTCTTCTTATTGAACAACCCATCCAAGGATGTCCAAATCTCAGCAGCAGATTTACATCCAATGATGTGATCAAACAGCTCCGGTGAGATAGCCCTCTTGAGAGTGAACTCTGCCTTAGCATTCGTCCTCCTCCAAAGTCTCACCTCTGCCATATTATCTCCTGCTGGGAACACCTCAAGTATGTCTTCTCCTCCAACTACCTCCCATATATCATCGTCAAGCAAGTAACTCTCCATACACGACTTCCATTTTTTAAAGTTAGTCGATGTGAGGAGTTCAATACCAAGACCTCTTGCATATCCACCTTCCATGGCAATCTATTTGGTCTCTTCTTCACAAAGACGATTGCAACTCTAGTTGATCACTGCTTATCCACTCCAGAAACCTTGCTTTGATACCATGTTAAAATTTTTGATTGGACCGTTTAGGAGTAAGCAGGAGTTGTATCAACAAGAGTTATAGCCAAACAACCACAATTACAAAACAGCAACACAAGAAATCTTTATTGAAACAGAACTGCTTTACAATGCGAGGTATACATGGCGAGACATGATTCATCAGAATCACAGAGATGAGAAGAACAAAACACACAAAAAGGCAAAGCTGGCGGCTAGACAAGCTCAGACTGCACTAGCCGCACCACTCCAGAACTCGCCCGGCTTGCCCTGAGATCGCACGAACAGAAACCGGACAGACTGCCAACACTCCAAGACCGCACCTCAGACCGCACGAACTGGAGCTTATTGGAACAAAGAACTGAAGCTATCGCCAGACCGCAACTCAGACCGCCTAACCGTTGAAGGTCGCCTGAACACTGAGCTCGCTGCGAACAGCATAAGAACACAATAACCCAGTTCGCTGACAGACCGCAGACGAACTGTTTATTCAAGCCATCGGAAATCACCAATGAAGGAGACCGCACCCTACTGACCGCAAACCTGAGAACACAACAAAGGTTAACTCGCATCCAAGTCGCGCGAACTCAAACTTGAGACCGCAAGAAACAATCCGGGCTCTGGTTCTTACAGTTCTCGTTAATTAATGACGGGCCATGCACCCCTATTTATAGGCGGGTGGACGGATGTCGTCACCGCACAAACCGGGATGCATTCACCACCCATCAGATCGCGAACGGTCTAAAAATACAGACTGCGCGAACAGACCTCTTGGACGACCACCTGACCAAGACGCAGATCAGCAGACAAGATCGCGCACAGGCCGTGCGAACATGAGACCGCGCATAAGCCGTGCGGTCTCAATAATGCTCCTTCCTTAGATCACTAGGAGCAAGTAAGAACCATCTGGCCGACTTCAACCAAGTCGCAAGATCACCAATAATAGACCGCCCGGGTAGACGGTCATAAAGGAACAACCCGAATCTACCAAGAGCAGACCGCCCAAAATAAGACCGGAAACAACCCGCAACAGGTCGCCAGAACCAACGACCAACAACAGGAAGCAAGCTGGCCGATCTCAGCAGATCGCCAGAACCAAACCGCCAGAGCACCAGCGCAGACCGTGCGGTCTCTGCGGTCTCCAGCCTTCAGACCGGCCGGACTCCCTTCCACTTCACTTCAACAATTTCAACAGTGGCGGTGTTAGGGGTAGTCCTCAGGGCCCAGAGAACGGATGGTAGTTGCTCTACCCAATTTCCCCGGAGGTTCTCCACCTTCTTCTTCAGCAGGTTGACGATTACTTTATTTACCGCTTCTACCTGGCCGTTGCTTCTTGGGTGGTGGACCGATGCGAATCTGAGGTCAATGCCAAGCTGGGTGCAGAAGCTAACGAACTCCTCGCTAGCAAATTGCGGCCCATTGTCCGTTACTATAGCCAGGGGGAGGTCGTGCCTACAAATTATTTCTCCCCATACAAAGTTTCTCACAACTTGAGATGTTACCTTGGCGAGCGCCTTCACTTCCACCCATTTGGAGAAATAATCGATCATGACCAGTAAGAACCTTCTCTGGCCGCTAGCTTGAGGGAAAGGGCCAACCAGGTCCAACCCCCATATGGCGAAGGGCCAGGGAGCGGTGATGGTTCGGAGTCTCTGAGCTGGGAGGAGTTGAAGTGGAGCATAGAGCTGACACTTTGAACACCCTCCTCGCGAATTCCGCCGCATCCTTGCTGAGGGTGGGCCAGAAATAGCCTTGTCTCAACACCCTCCCTTCTAGGGTTCGGCTCCCGGAGTGACTCCCACACTCCCAGGAGTGAATTTCATCCAGGACTCTCGGAACTTCCTCTTCTGAAACACAACGCGCCAGGAGTCCTGAGAGAGTCTTCATGTACAGACCTCCTGCATGCAAAGAGTAATAAGCTGACTTATACCTGAAGCGTCGCTTGTCTATGTCCCCTTCTGGTAATTTTCCTGATGATAGGAAAGAGATGAAGGGATCCATCCACAAGACTCGCTGATCCACCTCCATTAGTTCCCCTTCCTCGATGGAGGGCCGGAAGAGTTTTGAAACCGCCCCTCCTGCTCGAGGACCGAACTTGGCTAAGAGGTCTGCGGGGGTGCTTTCTTCCCTCCCACATTTTTGATGGAGAACGTGTGAAACTGCCCGATGACTCCCCTAACCTTCTCCAAGTATCGCAAAAGAGTCGGGTCCTTTGCCTCGAACTCTCCCTTGACTTGGCATGCTACCACCATGGAGTCCGTCGAGACCTCCACATCTTGCACTCCCAGCTCTCGAGCTAACCGCAGGCCCGCTATCACCTCCTCGTACTCCGCTTGGTTATTGGTAACTGGGAAATGGATGTTCAGGGCTTGCTCGATTTTTGTCCCTTGAGGACTTACTAGGATGAATCCCCCCCCCCCCCCCCCCCCCCCCCGTAGGAGTGCTTTCCTGAGGCACCATCTACCAACATCCTCCATGCTACTAGGGGAGGCGGTTCATGTTCACCCACCTCGGTCGTGTAGTCGGCCATGAAGTCTGCCACCGCTTGGGCCTTGATTGACGTCCTGGGTATGAACATAATATCGAAATCGCTCAGCTCCACGAACCATTTTGCCAATCTTCCCGAGTGTTCCACCCCTTCCATGATTTTGCGAAGCGGATGGTCCATCACTACTTTGATGGAGTGTGCCTGAAAGTAGGGCCGAAGCCTTCGTGGCGCAATTACTAATGCGAAAGCCAACTTCTCCAAGATTGGATATCGGAGTTCCGCCTTCTTCATTACTCGGCTGACATAGTAGACAGGGAATTGTTTTCTCCCCTCCTCCCGGACCAATACTGCACTCACTGCCTCCGACCCTACTCCCAGGTATAGCGATAGGTCTTCTCCCAATCTCGGCCCTTGGAGTAAGGGGGTTTGGGTGAGTTGTTCTTTCAAGGCTTGGAAAGCTCCTTCGCATTCCGAGGTCCACTCAAACTTTTTGTTGCCCCATAGTGCCTTAAAGAAGGGTGCACACTTCTCCCCTGCCTTAGAGAGGAAACGGCTGAATCCGGCCAGCTTTCCTGTGAGGCTCTGAACCTCCTTTGGGTTCCTTGGCGACCCCAACTCCATTATTGCCTTGACCTTGTCCGGGTTAGGCTCCACTCCCGCCGGGGTTAGTAAGTGGCCTAGGAACTTCCCCCGGCTAGCCCCGAAGACACGCTTCAAGGGGTTCAGTTTCATCTTGTACTTTCGCAGAGTTCCAAATGTCTCTTCAAGGTCTCGGAGGTGAGACCCAAGGTCCCGACTTTTCACCATGAGGTCATCAACGTAAACCTCTAAATTTCTTCCTTTCTTCTCGCGGAAGACCCTATCCATCATCCTTTGGTACGTGGCACCTGCATTCTTGAGCCCGAAGGGCATCATCTTATAGCAGTAACATCTGTCCCCCGTGATGTAGGAAACATCCTTGATGTCCGGGGGATGCATGCGGATTTGATGATAACCTGAAAAAGCATCTAAGAAAGACATTACAGAGAAACCAACGGCTGAGTCAACCAGCGCGTCAATTCTAGGTAGGGGGTAGCAATCTTTCGGGCATGATTTATTAAGAAGTGAAAAGTTGATACACATGCGCCACTTACCTCCTCCCTTTTTTACCATGACTACGCTGGAGACCCAGCCTAGATACTGGATCTCCGATACAAAACCTGCCTGCAGGAGTTTACCCACCTCCTCTCGGATGGGTTCTTCGAGCTTGTCCGATATGGCCCTCCTCTTCTGTCGGATGGGGTGGGTGCCTGGGTCGAGGTTGAGGCGGTGGCAAGCCACATCCGCATCGATCTCGTGCATCTCCGCGGTGCTCCAAGCAAAGACATCCACATTCTTCTGCACGCAGGCCAGGATCTCGGCCTGCTCCTTCGGATTGAGCTCTCCGCTGATTCGGACCTTTTCCACCACCCCGAGCCGAGTGGTGACTTCAAGTTCCACGACCTCATCCCCGGCCTCCATCCTGGATTGCCCTCCCCAAGTATTTTTCTCCTCTCGGTCGCCAGCGAGCGCTTGGGCTCCTTCCTCCGTCTCTGCCCCTCCCACTATCATCAACTCTTCCACCCCTCCTTCATGGGCATCTTTCCCTTTCCCCTCTTCTTCTCCTCTCTCCGCCCTGGGCCTCTCGGCGACCCCTTCCTGGGCATGAACTTCCTCTTCTTCCATCCTCTCCTCAACTCCATTTTCTTCTCCGGCTCCAGCCGCTTCCTCCATCACTTTATCGAACTCCTCCGCCTCTCCCATCCAGGTGATGGTGTTGACAGCCGTAACGTAGCACTGTCTCGCCATCTTGGGGTCTCCTCGGATCTGGACCTGGACTCCACCCGTGTTGAACTTGAGACACTGGTGGAAGGTGGAAGGGACACATCGGAACGCGCTGATGAGAGGCTGCCCGAAGATGGCGCTGTAGCTGCTCAGGGCATCCACTATCACGAAGCGGCAGTTCCGGGACTGCCCTCCGAGTGTCACATGGAGTCCCACTCCACCCTCAACCTCCTTCCTTTCTCCCAAGAAACCGAACAAGGGGCCATCCGAGGCCAACACTCTCTTGGACTCTACCTTCATCTCATCAAACTCCTTCTTGAAGACAACGTTGACCGAGCTACCGTTGTCGACTAGAATCCGCGAGACGGTGAAGTTCTCGATGGCGGTATGGATGACCAGCGCATCACAGAACGGGTCCTCGTAGCTCGGCATGTCCTTCCGGGAGAAAGTGATTCTCTCCGCTGGGGGTGGAGTCGTGGATGTCGAGGCCACGCTCCGCCGATAGATGGTATGAAGGCTAGCCTTGCGGGTTGCCTCCACCCCTACCCCCCCCCCCCCCCCCCCCCCCCCCGCCCCCATGGATCACCCCGATCCCTCCTCTACTCCCCACATCGACTCTATCTTCACACCTTTCTTCCTCCTCCCCTTGAGGCTCGACTTCCTCAATTCTCACAGGTTGCCTTGGCGCGGGGGCTCGACCCCTTTTGGTTTCTAGGAACTCTGGGCAGGTGGCCGTCGCGTGACCTTCCTCATCGTGGAAGTCACAATACGGCAACGCCACCTCGCCTGCTTCTACTTCTGCCACTCTATTCCTCCTCCTTCTTCCTGCCCCTGCTTCCTCCCTAGCCTCCTCTCTCCTTCCTCTTCCTCCTCTTCCCCTCCTGATCGCCATGGCTTGCTGAGGCGGGGGAGGCAATGGCCCCGGACCCTGCCTCCATCCCAGCTGATGGGGTCTTCCTTGACCCCCATAGAAGTTCCCCCTTCCCGGGCCGTAACCTCTTCCCTGACCTTGCATTCCTTCGGCATGCTGCCTCCACTCCCCCTCCGGGGCCCTGGGCTCTTCCCTTCTCCTTAACTCTACTGCCTGACCTCCGGCTCACTGAGCTTTGCCAGCCTCTTAGTGAGCTCTGGATTGGCCTCCTCAGTTTCAATCTCTTCCGCCACCCTCTCCATCAGCTCCTCGTAGGAGACGGGGGCTTTCCTCTTAAACTCCATCTTAAAGAAACTTTCCTTTAGCCCGACGGTGAAAGCGAGTTGGAGTGCGAACCCTGGCATCTCCTGAGTGAGTAGCACTTCTTCCTGGAACCGATCTGCATACCGAGCCAGCCACTCTTTCGGCTCCTGCTTCACTTTGAAGAGGGATTCGGCGTCCTTCTTCCTCTTCTTTGCGGTTGAGAAATGTAACAAGAAGCTCCGACGCAAATCTTCAAAGGTGTAGATCGACCCTGTGGGGAGTTGATGGAACCAGTCCCTGGCCTTCTCCTTAAGAGTGACGGCGAAGAGACGACACTTGAAAGCATCTAACATCGGCCTGATGGAGACTGAGTCCTCAAAAGACTGGAGATGTTGGACGGGATCGTCCCTGCCATTATAGTACACCCTGTCCCACTCTCCGAACCCTGCCGGGGCAGGTGCAGAAAGTACCAACTCGCAGAAGGGGCTTCCCCCTTCTACCACCCTTTCTCGCTTCGCTCGCCCCCTAGCTCTCTCGCCAGACATGAGCTCGCGGGAACCGCGCTCGTGAGAACAGCATCCGCCTGAACCACTCCCACAGTCGCCACGCCCTCTGGACGCGCGCCCGCCTGCGTTGCGCTCGCCGGCACAGAGCTCGCTGGCACAGAACTCGCCAGGCTGGCGAACAGTACTCGCCCTTCCATGTCTTGAACCGAACTTCCTGCGACTTCTTTTCCGGCCCTCCCCCCCCCCCCCCCCCCGGGGCGTTCTCGCCAACTTCCGCTGGGGGAAGGGTCGCCTGAGGTGCCGGGGTCGCGAACTCGCTCCGCAATGCCGCGACCGTGATCCCGAAGGTATCAAGCGCCTCCCTCCTGAAGTCCGCGAACATCCTCGGCGTCACCACCTGTGGTGGCTCGCTGAACCCCTCTCCTTGGTCCTCGCCTCCCATCATGCCTGCTCCTTGGAACTTTCTTGGACCAGCCACGCTCCACGCTCACCGCACCAAAATGTTGAAACCGATTTCTCAGTCCCTTGTGGAGTTCAGGGCCCTCACCGAAATGAGCGGCAGCTAGCCCTTACTGATCCCTCGGAGAAGGCATACTGAAAACAAGGAAAACTACTAGACCTTAGTCACAGCGAGGAGGTCCCTCCACTAACCCGGAAGATCGTTGAGCGCTTCCCCTCCCAAGCCAAAGCTGAGACTCGGGCACCTTGGAGAGCTCCGGACAAGCAAGCCAAAGAAAGCCTAAGGAGAGGGAAGCTAGAGTCAAGCTCCTCTCCAAAGGTGCCCTTAAGGTCCTATTTATAGATTTTCTAGTCTGCCCTGTAAATAGCAGGATTTTGCCTTTTGATTTTACTATCCGCACCCCCAATGGGTCTGCTAACAGCCAAACTCCGCTGTTTGGAGAGACTAAAGGCAGACCACCAAGGGTAAAAGGGTAATTTGACCCTACTGGCTTATGGGCAAGGGGCTGTGAGAACTTTCCTGCGAGATCTTATGTTCTTGTGGGCCACCTCGCGAGCCCTACTCACAATGCTTCTCCTAGGCGATCAGCCTGCGTGGATCTCGCTAACCTCCTCCTGGCGGTGTCGACCGAGGTCTGATCCCGCGAGCATTATGGAGAGACCGTCTTCTGATTTTGTCGCGTACTGAACACATTTCGCTGGACGCCTTACTGGACATAGGCCTCTCCTGCCAGCGGCCTGCGAGTTATTGGTTTGTCGGCCCTCGCCTGGCCTAATCCCCTGAGGATATCTGTCGAGGTCTGGATCTCGCAACTCTTGTTGCGAGACCATCCCTTTAGCTTCAATGAGCACAGAACACGTTGTCGGCTTCAGATGATTTCGCCAAACAGGGGTATGGTCGATGAGGCCGGGGAAGCTCGACGAACACACCCATGAGCGCTTGTCTCGCCGACACTTCTCGCTCGCCCTTCAGCGAGCTTCGTTTACTGCCTTCTTTAGACCGTCTCCTTGCCGGGCGAATATCGGGGTTGTACAGCTCATTTCAACATGCTTATGTTAGAATTGGGTGTCTTGGATATATCCCATTAAAACCTATAAAAACTACTTCTACTAAGAATAAAATTCTCTGCTATTCTATTATGCTTGCAACTTATTTTTATATTAATTTCTCAAACAAAAACATTATGCAAAAAAAAAAAAATTTAAACCATTTTTAAACAAACAAATACATGCTTAAAGAGCCTTCTAATGATCTCTAAAATGTCTAAAATTTCTACACTAAGGTCTCTATACAATAAATCTAAATCAAAGAAGAAAAATTTCAAAAATTCAAGTAACCATCTATTGTTTTGGCATTAACTTTTAACGCCAACATTAGGCTCCAACGCCAGCGTTAGAACTCAACGCCTAGCGTTAGCCCTTTGTGCCCTATTTTTGTTTTTTAAATGCTGAAAAATCTCAGATATTCTCACATGCATATTTTCATATTTGTTTCTCTGTTTTGAAAAATATAAATTTCCTTTAATTTTTGCTCTTCCTCATTCAAAAATCTACATAAAAATTTCAAATAAAAAAATGTTCAAAAACATGTTTTTGCTTTTGTATTCAATTCTCAAAAATTTAAGCATATGTTTCTCTTTATCTTTTTTATTATTCATCTTTTTTTATTCAAATATCCACTCAAAAAAAAATTAAAATAATCAAAACTCTTCAAAAATATGTTTTGTGGTTTTTTTTAATTTTAAAAAAAACACATATTTTGTTATTTGACTATTGAATTTCACATAAGCAAATATCTTGCTATTTTCTTCAAAAATGGTCAAAAGTGTTTAGGCATACTCTTAAAAATTCTCATCAATGTCTAATTTTCATATCAAGTTTCCTAAATATTGTATTGTCTTGTCATGCCTTGACCATAATCTTATTATGTGCAATGAAATAGACCATAGAAAATTGTGCAAGATTGTCTTGCATGCCTCTAAGTATGAGTAAAGTTTTTTATGTTAAATAATGATTTATTCGCTCACTCTTTTGGCAATCTACATGTGCTTATAATCTTAGTATTGCATGATTATGTAGTGTAATAGTTTAACATGTTAAGTTGTATGTCTAAATTACGTACACCTTCCTTTCAAACATCATATTCTTGCACATATAGAAGTGTGATTTCAAATTTTTGTTGTTTACAAAAAACAAGTGAGTTCGTGGACCTTTGTCCTAAATTAAAAAAAATATGAATAAAATGACAAAGATAACTCCACCAAGCACTACTTAGCCTCCTGATAAGTCTTAATGTGAATTGTGAGGTTGAGAACCTAGGAAAGAATTTTAAAGTGTCTTGTGCAAAAACATTTTTTATCACTTCTATTTGTACGCCGGATCACTCAACATAAAGAATATATCAAATGCTTATGTGATCCCCCAAGCAATACTTCGCTCCCTGATAAGTCTTAATGAGCATTGTGTGGGCGAAGGACCTTGAGAGTTGTACTTTTTATGTACTTTGAAATAAACTCTCTAGAATTGATGTGTGGAAGTAATTCTTAGATTACATTTTTAATATTGTTTTACTACTTCATTACATTTGTCATGTGTTTTGATTATATCACTTGTATACTCTTATCAAAATATTATTTGCACACATGATTATCTTTCATAAAGATTCTACTCATGAGAATTGGATCCTAATGCATATTTACATAATTCTCTAAAAAGCTTAAGTAAAAGCACTAGATTGCGATGCATGATCTCTATAATATTTTCTTTACATGAAATGCAAATTATTTGCATTGTAGCTATTATATTTTTGAATATGTCAAATCATGCTTGCCTTTTGTTGTTGAAAATTTATTAAATGCTCCATATATATGAAAATTCTTAACAATTGTTTGCATTTTTTTTAGCTCAAAATCAAAGCACTTTCTCTACAACTTAAAATGATTATATTGGTTACTTTGTTTTCCGCACTATTGAATTGACCATGTATTTTTACCATGCTTTATCATGCATATCTCAAATCTTAATTTTGAAGTCGTTTCATCACTTGTGATTCAATACACTTTTCACTCTTTTTCAATAAGTGGTAGACCTACTTGGTAAATTACAAGAGACTTTGTTTCTTATACACTTATCATATGTTTTTCCGCTGCACTAATCCCTCTACGCTCGATCATGACTTCCTTTATTTTACAACAAAAATCTTAACCCTCTCTTGGTAGTCCGAACTTTCAACAGTTTACCTTTTTCTACCATTGTTTAGTTTCACTCCACCTACTTTTGCTAATAACAGAAGGGGGAGAATAAAATGATAAATCTTAATGATTAAGGAGTAGAAGTCACTAGATTAAGGGGGCATAAATCTATTCTATGGGAGCATACACTAAGGGGGAGCACTTAAATTGGGGGAGCACATATCTCTAAATAAAATATTTGTCAAAACAATCTGTATGTTGCATCGTGTCATATCGCTTCTATAACCACATTATTTACCTTTTGAAATCTGATTTATCTTAATTGGATTTGTTATTATCAAAATGGGGGAGATTGTTGGAACACGGTTTCTACATCCCTTTGGTTTGAGAATAACAAATCTGACTTGTATTTGATCTAGTTTACCATGGTGTTTTTAGTATGCAGGATTGAACAAAGATGACACTAGGATGCTATATGTTGGTTTGAACTAGCTCTAGTACTGGAACGAAAGGATATGGTCAAACACCAACATTGACCCTCGATATCACCAGTATGAAAATGCTATGGATGGGAGTTGCCATGATTGCAGGTGCATTTTGGGAATGATTTGACCTAACATCAGCGTTAGCCATAACGCCAGTGTTATCCTTAAAGCCAGCATTTGGGTTCCCTAAAATGAGATGCTTCCAAACATGCAATATCTCCTTCCTGGATTGTGGATTCGAGGCATCAAAACAATTCAAAATTGAGTCAATGCCTGGTGTTACCCCTAACGCTAGCGTTAGCTTCCTCTCCTATAAATAGGTGGCATTCGTTCTATTCAACATTACACAACTCAAGGAGACCTATTCCAACACTCTGAATTCCCTGTGAGGTCGTATTTCCAGACCCCAAAGGATCTCGCATTCAATTTCAAGAGAAGGAATCAAAGAAGGCTTGGATCAACTCTAACTCAACGTGAGGAACACATGCTTTGACTTCAACGATCCTCAACGGTTCTTCTTCGTCTCCTCCAGATTTCCTCATAGGAAGTTTTTAATTTGTCTTTCATATTTTGTAATACTTTTATCATTGTAATCGTTTCATGAATTCTCTGTGGTTGTTGGCGACTAGGTCCGTGTGCGGCATAGGGGCAATTCGCCACAAGGTGACTAGGTCTAGGGATTAGATCTAGGGAGTGCTCAAGGCCTTTCTCTAGATAGAGAGGCTAGAGCGGCTTGAGGCCAAATCTGGGGATAGATCGACTAAATCCAACTGGTTCTTAGGGAAAAGAGTCGGTATAGAAAACAAAAAGAGTTTTTCATATTCTCCTTGATTTCTAGCATCTTAGAAATATGATTTTATAATCAATTTTATAAATGATAATAATGACTTTATTTGTTCAATAAAACTGATTTGGTTTTCAATTTCTAGTACTTTACTTTTGATTCAATCTATTTCTAATAAAATATCAAAGTTTTCCTTTAAATCATAAAGTTCTCTAAAACCCTTATTCACACCCCCTCTAAGGGCGCCTTAAGATCCAACAACAAAATCCATCCATGAAATGCTAAGAATGTAGAAGCTTACTCCTTTGATCACCAATACCCTCACTTCATTTAGAAGGTGAGTCAGAATAGGAGGTGCAAAAAATTTGAGTGCTGGTGTTGTGGCAAAATTGGCCACTTTGCCTTAGACTATTGGTTCAACCCAACAGTGCCTAGGGCAAAGAATGTGAGGCTTGCCAGTAGTTGTGTTGTGGAGTAGCCAGTATTTATGACTATTAAAGGTTTAGGGCACAGAAAAATATGGGTTCCTAAGAAAAGATAATCTTATTTTGCAGGTATGTCCAAATACCACCTAACCGCCAAAATGGTATTTGGATAGTAGGTAGTCTAGGGAATGTATGCTCCAACGACACTAGAAGTCAAGTTAAAATAATTTTCTAATACCAAGGGACTGAGGAGGAAAACTCCCTAAGTCATGCAATGTGACACCAAAGTGACAAGATGATCAGAGTAATATCTCAAGAAATAATAAGTTAGTGGTGTCATACTACTGGATACAGGTAAATTTAATCCACTCAAGGTTGAGCTTGGTACACTCAATGATGAGTGAAATCGCTTAGCTACATTAAGCTCATGACTATGTTAGATAAAATAGAAAAGCCTATTTTTCACAACCAGGATCTATTTTTAAGTAGAAAGAGGAATTGGAGTAAAATTCCTTAGGTCAGGATATTAAAAGCTAATATGTCAAACTCTAGAAAATTTTCTAAGTATTAATAGGTTCAAGTCGAAGTCAGGTGGATCGTGTAGAAACCTAGTCAAATGCCAAGTAGCGTAAGAGATTTAAAGCTTGTTTGACCAGAAAAGACTTCTTGCTAAAAAAGGGTAATCTTGGTCATCCATCGACATCATAAAATTAGACGGTCCAGATCTAAATAAACAGGAATGCGCCTGTTGGCTTCCCCGAATTTTTATGTATAAATAGAGTTAAATGATAGATTAGGTCAAGCTTTCATCATTTCTAGTCTCCCCCACCGAAAAACTTCACAAACCCTCTCTCGCTCTCTGAAGAATCCATCATAAATGGCGCTGAAGAAGTCAGCAGAAGCATTCAATGTCAGATGTGAGCTTGTGAGAGGAGGATTTGAGAATGCTGAAGCAGATATAAATAAGGTAATTAATCCGTGCACAGATGCAGGACTAGAGTTTTTCCTCTCAGAACCTTCTAAGATCTTTGATCAAGAAGTCATCAAATTTATCCAGAAAGAGAAAATCTCCTCGATAGGAAAGGTAGTCCGATCACATGTTGCTGGACATAAAGTTAACATCACCGCACGTAGTTTAGAAAATACTCTTAAATTCTTGGGAGTTCCAAAAGGAGAAGAAGAAGAGGAAATAAGACCCGTGACTAAGAAGAGGCTCTGAAATGGTGTGGGTACACTGGGTTACTCATCGGATACCTATACAAAAATAAGATGTCAACCTTGGGTAGATTGATGGCAATAATTGTTGAAAAAGTGCTTATTTGTAAACTAGAATCTCACGACAGAATCTCCAAGGAAATGTTTGAATTGATGGCAAGGATTATTCTGAAGAAAAGGACTGCATGAGGGGTAGTGCAGTTTGAAAAAGTGAAGAATGCTCTGAGAAGCCCGAACTATGGGAGAAACCTTTCCTTATTCCTATGCAACTCTACATAGGAGTTAGAATTAAATTAATCCTTGGGAGCACCAATCCATTACAGCAAGAAAATCGACATGAAGGCTCTAGCTAAGTGGGGTCAGGCCTTCCCAAAAGGCTGGACAAAAATTGAAGGATAGCAACTCCAAAGTAAGAAATGGAACCCAAGATGAAGAGGAATCATCTAGAGAGATAGAAGACACTGGGGAAGTAAGAAACATAGAAATCCCTGATGCAAATTGAGGGGGAGAGTGGTCAAGATCAAGGAAGTGCTCCAGTTGAGGGGGAGAGACAAATTGGCCACTCAGCCCAAGAGATGGTCGGAAGTCAGAAAGAGACAACTCCATCTGAGGGGGAGTGTTGGGAATTTGGTCCCCAAGATTACTGATTTGAAGAAAAACATTAACATAATATTAAACTTAATGTGTTTGATGTATCCTTAATTATGCTTGAGACATGTACTTATAATCTATGGAAGATTAAATATATGAATATTCTTAGGGTCACTTAGACCTAGCACGTACTCATGTTATATGATCTCAAGTATATAATTAATTACATACTGTTGGAACATGGTCTTCCGCATCTCCTAGGTTTGAGAATAACAAATCATATGTGTATTTGATCTTGTGTGTTCAAGTGTGCAGGTTAACATAGTCTATATGACTAAAGGAGGACTCATGATGACTGCCCCCAAAATTGAGGCCAAAATTCGAACAGGCTCACTAGCGCCGGCGGTAGCAACTAGCGTCGGGCGCTAGCAATGAATAGCGCAATTTCGGGAGCTGTTATAGAAGGCGCTAACGCCTAGCGGTAGCGGATAACGCCGGCGGTAGCGACTAAACACAGAAGGAATAAAAGCAAGGTTGCCGCGGATTGAAGATCCTGCCGCGCAAAAAGTTTCTTAATCAGAGATAGCGCCGGCGGTAGCTACTAGCGCTGGCGGTAGCGTGGCGCACAGAAGGAATAGAGCAAAATGTTGCCGCGGAATGGAGATTCTGCCGCGCAAAACGTTTCCTAATCCGGGCTAGCGCCGGCGGTAGCACTAGCGTTGGCGGTAGCGCTTGGGCTATAAAAGGACCCCCTCTCCTCTTGTTTTCGTACACACCTATTGCATACACCTCAGAGAGAGAGTACTAGAGTTCCAGAGGCTTGTCTTAGCCGAAATTTGAGGTCCCAGCGAAGCTCTGCCAATTTCTGAAGGAGAATTCCATCACGCCGAATCCAGACGAAGTCCGCTTCAACAAACGCTGATTCTACAGCGGATCTTCAGCTCCGACTTCAGAATTTCATCTTAAGGGAGGTTTTGTTATTTTATTTCTCGTTCTTCATTGTAAACGGTAGTGAAATCGCCTCGTGTTGCGACTAGGTCTGGGGTAGACTTAAGGCTGAAATTCGCCTCGTGTTGGCGACTAGATCTAGGCTAGTTCTAGGGGGTGCTCGAGGCCACATCCGGGGAAGGATTGGCTAGAGCGGCTTGAGGCCGAATCCGGGGTGGATAAGGCTAGGGCCACCGGTTCGTGGGGAAGCGAGTCGGGATAGAAAACAAAAAGAGCTTTTTTATTATTCGCCTCCGATCTCTAGCGTCATCGAGATCAAGTTTTGTAAAACTTATTTATCATTAATAAATCTTGTCTCTCTTTTTGCTTTACTTAACTTATTTCATGTCTTTAATCTTGCAATAATTCAAAGTCTTTTAAATATAATCTAAAGTTTTTGAAAACCCTTATTCACCCCCCCCCCCTCTAAGGGCGCCGACCGATCCAACAAGTGGTATCAGAGCGGTTTTGTTTCAATCGGCTTAACAACCGGGAACAATGACGTCTCATGATCTCGATTTTCTTGAGGGTCAAGGGGTTAGTCGACCACCTCTCTTTACTGGGTCAGATTTTAACTACTGGAAAAATCGAATGATGTGTTTTCTTATGACCATGGATGTAGAAGTATGGAACATGGTAGAAGTACGGTACTCTCCGCCTACAACTGTAGTAGGAGAGGCGACATTAGCAAAACCTAAAGATAAATGGGATGACAATGATAAACTAAGGTGTAAAAATAATGATAAAGCAATGAACGCTTTATATTGCGCTTTAAATAGGACTGAGTTTAATAGAATTTCTGCATGCACAACTGCTTATGATATTTGGAATCAATTGGAAGTTACTCACGAAGGTACATCGAAGGTGAAAGATGCCAAGCTGTTTCAACTGGAATCTGAATACGAAAAATTCAGGATGGACACGGAAGAGGACATCAACTCAATGTACACTCGCTTCACAAAGATTGTCAATGCATCAAAGGCGCTTGGAAAGACCTACTCCGACGGGGACTTGGTGAGGAAAATTCTTCGTTCCTTACCTCCAAGGTTCAATCCGAAGGTGACGGCCATCTCGGAGTCGCACAACTTAAGAACGCTCCAGATCGAGAATCTCATTGGGAATCTCAAAACCCATGAGGTAGAACTACAAATTCAACATGACGAATATAACAAGGAGCCGAAGAAAAGGCGTTGGCGCTAACATCAAAGAAGGAGTGCATCAAAGAGGACGATGATGATGAAGAAGGACTCCTGGTGAAGAATTTCAAGAAGTTCATCAGAAATCCAGAGAGAAGAAACACATTCCGAAAATTCTTCCAAAAGGATACTCGACGAAAGGGATCCTCCTCTTCATCAAAGAAAGAAAAAGGAAGCAATGACGAAGAAGAAAGGCCGCCTCCAGAATGCTATCACTGCAGAAACACCGGGCATATTCGGAGCCAGTGCCCAAAATACCAAAAGGAACGGAAAGAACAAAAGAAAGCAAAAGAAAAGAAGAAAGTGTTGAAGGCCGCTAATTGGGATGACTCTTCCTCTGAAGAGTCAAACGGTTCTGAGTCGAGTAGCGAGGAGGAAGCAAACTTGTGCTTAATGGCCAAAAGCGACGATGACGACACCAGTGTTCTTAGCGACACTGAGGTATCTCCTCCTACCTTTGAAGAACTTTATGATAAATTTGTTTTATTAAATCATGAAAATGAATCTATTATAAAAGAAAATCGTAAGCTCACAAAAAAATTAATCTCTCTTGAAAAAAGAAAAGTTTCATGTCAAGAATGTGAGCACTCTTTATTTATGATAAAAGAACTTGAAGTTTCTCTCTCTAATGCCCTTTCACAAAACAAAATCATTGCAAAAGAAAAAGGGGACTTAGAGAGAAAATTGAAAACTTCTATATTACAAATTGAAAGGAACAAAAAAGGATTTGAAAACAAATGTGTTATGATTGTTCAAGAAAATACATCTCTTAAAAAACAAAATCAAAATCTCAATTTAGCCATAACCAAATTCGGGATTGGTCAAAAATCCCTGGATATGCTTCTGGGTAATCAATGCTTTGGGTCAGGAAAAATCGGACTCGGATATAAAAGTGAACACTACCGCCCGGCGCTAGCTTCTAACGCCGGCAGTAGCTCTAAAGTTAAAAATCCTTCTGGTTTTTCTAATGTACAAACATCATCCAGCAAGGGCATCATAGAAACTCAAAAAAGGGTCTCAACCCCCTTTATTTCGTGTGCTAATTGTCTTAAATTTGGACACACGTCTGGTTCTTGCAGGAATATAATAAATCAATGACCATTAAAACAAATCTAGGTACCTAAGAAATCCACTTACTCTATGGGTGGTACCTCTTGGGTATCTGGGTCTTTACTCTCATCCTCTTTCTAGATTTGCAGGAAGGCTAAGGAAACAGAAGACGTGTGGTATTTGGACTCAGGCTGCTCTAAACACATGATGGGCAATAAAGCAAAATTCCTTAGCCTAGAAAAGAAGAAAGGAGGAATAGTAACGTTTGGCGATAACGGTAAAGGAAGGATCATGGGAGTTGGTACAGTGGGTAACGCATCTATTCTTATATCAAATGTGCTTTATGTGAAAGGATTAAAACATAACCTAATATCTATAAGTCAACTGTGTGATAAAGGTTTAGACGTACTTTTTGAATCTTCCACTAACCTTTGCAAGATTGTTAATCATAAAACAAAAGATGTGTTATTAACTGCACCTAGATTTCATAATGTTTACATAGTTTCATTTCATGATCTTTCTAAATCTTCTATAAAATGTTTTATAACGAAAAATGATGAATTAGAATTATGGCATAGACGCTTAGGCCACGCTAGTACAAAGCTCATCTTAAAACTAGCAAAAAGAGAATTGATTAGAGGATTGCCTAAGTTAAATGGAAATTTATCTTCATTATGCTCTCCATGCCAAAAAGGCAAATTTACTAAGTCATCTTTTAAAAGCAAAAACGAAATTTCTACATCAAAACCTCTGCAATTAATTCATATGGATCTTTTTGGTCCCGTTAACACTGCGAGTCTTAGTGGTAGATTATACACTTATGTTCTCATAGATGACTATTCTAGATATTGTTGGACTTTATTTCTCTCCTCCAAATCTGATGCGTTTTGCGAATTTTCAAAATTATGTACTCGCATTCAAAATGAATTAGATTTAAAAATAAAATGCATTCGCTCAGATCATGGAGGTGAATTTGAAAATGAAAATTTTAAATCTTTTTGTGACATGTTAGGTATTAAGCATGGGTTCTCTTCTCCACGCACACCTCAACAAAATGGTGTAGTAGAACGAAAAAATAGGACAATACAAGAACTTGCACGCACAATGCTATCTGAATATAAATTACCTAAGTATTTTTGGGCAGAAACCGTAAGCACTGCATGCTATGTAATGAATAGAGTTATGCTTCGCCCATCATTAACTCTCACACGATATGAACTCTATTATCAAAAGAAACCTAACGTATCTTATTTTAGAGTATTTGGATGTAAATGCTTCATTCTTAATACAAAAGATTCCTTAGGAAAATTTGACGAAAAATGCGATGAAGGAATATTTCTTGGTTATTCTTCAACTAGTAAAGCATATAGAATATTTAATAAAAGATCAAGCAAGGTTGAAGAGTCAATTAATGTCAGATTTGATGAGTTTGTTCCATGTGCAGAAAAGCTCCCTACAGGTACCGATGATGAACCTCTGCCATCCTTGGAGCACGACGAAGAAGAACCGTCCAAAGAAGAGAAGGAGAAGTCAAAAGAAGATGAATATGTACCTCCATGCATTCTAAACTTCTCCAAAAATCATCCAAAGGAGCTAGTCATTGGGGAACCTTCCACTGGGGTAAGAACTCGGTCCTCTCTTCATGAAACATTTTCAAATATTTGCTTTGTGTCTGAAATTGAACCTAAAAACGTTTCCACCGCTTTAAATGATGAATTTTGGTTTTTGGCAATGAATGAAGAGTTAGGACAATTTGAAAGAAATAAAGTTTGGAATTTAGTAGAAAGACCATCTAATCATCCAATTATTGGCGTAAAATGGATTTTTAAAAATAAGCTAGATGGTGAATCTAGGATTGTAAGAAATAAAGCACGCTTAGTTGCTCAAGGCTATTCACAAATCGAGGGGGTAGATTTTGAAGAAACTTTTGCACCCGTAGCTCGCTTAGAATCTATACGAATATTTTTGGCATTTGCGAGTTTTAAAAGAATAAAATTATTTCAAATGGATGTTAAAAGTGCTTTTTTAAACGGGTTTATTAAAGAAGAAGTTTATGTAGAACAACCTCCCGGTTTCATAAATGAAAATTTTCCAAATCATGTTTACAAGTTAGAAAAAGCGCTTTATGGATTAAAACAAGCGCCCCGTGCCTGGTATGATCGTCTTACATCATTTTTGTTAGAGCACGGTTATGTTATGGGAAGTGCAGACAACACACTCTTCATTAAGCATAAAAATAACGAATTAATTATTCTACAAATATATGTTGATGACATCATTTTTGGAGCCACTAATGAAGAGTTGTGTAATGAAGTAGTCTTAATAATGAAAAATGAATTTGAAATGAGTCTTGTAGGAGAACTCTCATATTTTCTTGGTTTTCAAATTTCACAAAGAACTGATGGTATTTTTCTGTGTCAATCAAAATATGTTCACAATATGCTTAAACGATTTGGATTTGAAAATCTTAAACAAGCTTCTACTCCTATGAGTGCTTCTTTAAAACTAGGAAAAGATGAATCTGGAATTTCTATTGATCAAACGCTATATAGAGGAATGATAGGTTCTCTTCTTTATTTAAGTGCATCTAGACCAGATATAATGTTTGTCATATGTTTATGTGCTCGCTTTCAAGCCAATCCAAAAGAATCTCATTTAAAAGCGGTAAAACGTATTTTTCGTTATCTAATAGGGTCATCTAAACTAGGATTATGGTACCCACATAATGACTCTTTCACACTCCACGGCTATTCCGATTCGGACTATGTCGGGTGCTCACTAGATAGAAAAAGCACTAGCGGTACGTGTCACTTTTTAGGACCCTCTTTAGTTGCATGGTCTAGTAGAAAACAATCTTCGGTTGCACTCTCCACAACGGAGGCCGAATATATCGCACTTGGTAGTTGTTGTGCACAAGCGTTATGGATGAGCCAAACACTAGAGGACTTTGGATTTCATCTCAAAAACATAGATCTGAAATGTGACAACAAAAGTGCAATAGACCTCACATATAATCCTGTACACCATTCTAGATCCAAACACATCGACATTCGTCATCATTTCATTAGGGATCATATTAAGAAAGAAAATGTAAAAGTAAGCTTCATTGGGACAGACTCTCAACTCGCTGACATATTCACTAAACCTCTTCCCGATGCACGATTTCGTTTATTATGACTTGAATTAGGTGTCCTAGATCTTTCAAGTTAACACATGCTCGCAAATACAATTTTCTTCATTTTTAACCATCCATAACATCTCCTAAGAATCTGCAACTTCAGCATAAAACTACTATTGGGACACCTAATCAAAATCAAAAATCAAAATTTTCAAAATCCTCAAAAATCACTTATTGTCTCCCGCGCTAGCACTACCGTAGGCGCTAGCGTCCATCTTCATTTTTCTGTATTTTTTAAATTTCTAAAAATCCCTCAAAATATATAAATCTATATTTTCTACTTAATTTTGCACTTCTGTGTTTCTTTATTTTTTTTTTGAAAAATCAAATACAAAACTACAAAAACTAAATTACAAAAAAAATATGTTTTTCTTTTTCGCTTGTGTTGCTTAAATGTTTTTCCTTTTTGTTTAATTACAAAAAAAATCAAATATGTTTTTCCTTTGTTTAACGTTCATCTTTATGCAAAAATCAAATATAAAAATTACAAAAGCAAAAGTTACAAAAATATGCCTTTCTTTGCTAAAATCAAATACAAAAATATAAAACTTTAAAAACTATCAAAAATAACTGTATGATTTTTTTGTGAAAAATCAAGCATGATTTACTCTATTATTTAGAAACTCTACAATGTTGTAATTTATTTTTTCAAACTACTTTGGACATTGTCTCTCTTCATGCTTTGATTTATCTATTCAAATGTGCATCAATTATAGTTTAAAAGTTGTGTAGGATCAAGCTTAGCATGCCTCTAAGTATGATAAATGCTTTATGTTTGATAATGATATTTATTCACTCACCTTCTTTTGGCATTGTCTACATATGTATTTAATCTAAGAATGCTTGTGTATGTTTTGTATTAGTACAAATAAATTAAAAATTGCATAAGTATCTTACCTACACTCCTTATTTTGCACTCTTAAAAAGTTAAGAAAAGTGGTTATATCTTTCATAAATTCTATTGATTTGCAAAACAAGTGTATTCGGAGAACTTTGTACAAAACAAAATTATAAAATAAATGACAAAGATAACTCCACCAAGCACTACTTGAACCTCCTGATAAGTCTTAATAAGCATTGTGAGGTTGAGCACCTTGGAAAGAATAATAAAGTGTCTTGTGCAAATCAAATCGTTCTTTCAAAAATAAGAAAAACCACTTTCTCTTAAGTACACCGGATCACTAGTCTCCAAATTCAAAATAAAATAAGTGATCCCCCAAGCACTACTTTGCACCCTGATAAGTCTTGATGAGCATTGTGTGTGCAAAGCACCTTGGTAGTTGTACATTTTTTTTGTGCATTAAAGTGCGTGGAAGTAGAATTATTTGTGTTTTATTGTGCTTCTTACTTTGCATATTACTTGTATTTTTTATTAAAACGTTTGTTTACTCTACTCAAAAATCCACTTATGTGCACATCATTATCTGCCATAACACTTCTTCTCATGAGTATTGGATCCTAATGCTAATTCTATATTACTCTCTCTTTATGAAATGCACTAGATAACCTAGCATGTGTTCTACAATGTTTTGTATGTTTTTGAAATTATAAATTAAAGTAACATTGTAGTATTTTTTTTAAACATTATTTCATGCTTGGTTATTATCAAATTTAAAACTACAAAATGATTTACAAAAACATCATCTTTTGTGAACTTTAACTCATTTTTTTGGATTATCATTACTATTTGATGTTTGTTGTATTGTTATAAGTCTTTCGCATCTTAACCATATAAGTGTTTTACCTTGCGCTTTCATGCTTACTTAATATCTTGTATTCTTTGCATCATCACCTATTCTTAAAAATTCCTATCTTTCATTAAGTGATAGATTTACTTGGAACAGTTTTTATTGGTTACTTCAAACATAAAAATCTTTTATGCTACAAACTCTGAAAATTTTGTAATGCTCATAACTCTGATCTATTTCAATGAAAAACTATTCTAAAACTCCTTATCATTTACTTAAAAAGCTCGATCATGCCTTCTCTTTTATTAACACATTTTTTAGTGATTTGTTTCCCTACCCACTTTTGCTAATAACAAAGGGGGAGAACTAACATGATAAATATAACCCGCTATCAAAAACCCAACATGACAAATTAAGATGATAGCTTACATATTAGGGGAGCATTCACTTAGGGGGAGCATGTATTTAGGGGGAGCAATTCTAACATGCTAGAATCGATTATTATCCTAAGTCATCACTCTCACACACACACAAGTATAGTTTCATCATGCTTATCTATTAATGCTTTGATTTATCATTAATGGATTTGTTATTATCAAAAGGGGGAGTTTGTTGGAACATGGTCTTCCGCATCTCCTATGTTTGAGAATAACAAATCCTATGTGTATTTGATTTTGTGTGTTCAAGTGTGCAGGTTAACATAGTCCATATGACTCAAGGAGGACTCATGATGACTGCCCCCAAAATTGAGGCCAAAATTCGAACAGGCTCACTAGCGCCGGCGGTAGCAACTAGCGCCGGGCGCTAGCGATGAATAGCGCAATTCTGGGAGCTGTTATAGAAGGCGCTAATGCCTGGCGATAGCGGATAACGCCGGCGGTAGCGACTGAACACAGAAGAAATAAAAGCAAGGTTGCCGCAGATTGAAGATCCTGCCGCGCAAAAAGTTTCTTAATCAGGGATAGCGCTGGCGGTAGCTACTAGCGCTGGCGGTAGCGTGGTGCACAGAAGGCATAGAGCAAAATGTTGCCGCGGATTGGAGATTCTGCCGCGCAAAATGTTTCCTAATCCGGGCTAGCGCCGGCGGTAGTGCTTGGGCTATAAAATGACCCCCTCTCCTCTTATTTTCGTACACACCTATTGCATACACCTCAGAGAGAGTACTAGAGTTCTAGAGGATTGTCTTAGCCGAAATTTGAGGTCCTAGCGAAGATCTGCCAATTTCTGAAGGAGAATTCCATCACGCCGAATCCAGACGAAGTCCGCTTCAACAAACGCTGATTCTACAGCGGATCTTCGGCTCCGACTTCAGAAGTTCATCTTAAGGGAGGTTTTGTTATTTTATTTCTCTTTCTTCATTGTAAACGGTAGTGAAATTGCCTCGTGTTGGCGACTAGGTAAGGGGTAGACTTAGTGCTGAAATTCGCCTCGTGTTGGCGACTAGATCTAGGCTAGTTCTAGGAGGTGCTCGAGGCCACATCCGGGGAAGGATTGGCTAGAGAAGCTTGAGGCCGAATCCGGGGTGGATAAGGCTAGGGCCACCGGTTCATGGGGAAGCGAGTCGGGATAGAAAACAAAAAGAGCTTTTTTATTATTCGCCTCCGATCTCTAGCGTCATCGAGATCAAGTTTTGTAAAACTTATTTATCATTAATAAAGCTTGTCTCTCTTTTTGCTTTACTTAACTTATTTCATGTCTTTAATCTTGCAATAATTCAAAGTCTTTTAAATATAATCTAAAGTTTTTGAAAACCCTTATTCACCCCCCCCCCCCCCCCTCTAAGGGCGCCGACCGATCCAACACATACTGGCATCTACCTTAAAGATACTACTTGGAAAAATCAAGGACAGTTACTGAATTCAGGAAGTAGAGAAAGTCAGAATATAGTTAAGTAAAAGTCCACATGACGGTCTATCGATTGAACTTAAAATATTGATGGGAAGATAAGTCGACAAAATTAATCAACTAAACATACTATAGATGATGAGGTTATCTACTTTCTTACAAGGAAAAATTGACTAGATAGACCACCTATTTTGCAAATCAACTCGACAGGGAATTGACCGGATTAATATCGATCGACGGGATAATCTACATGCCGACTGGACAGACTACAACTTATTCAGATTTACTCTAAGTATTTGCAGAGTGCGTGTCTTTATTATTTCTCCAATCTTTTCATGCAAATCAGGGCGCATTTCAATAGTACTCCTATGGAAGTCTTTAATGAAATAAATTCATCGGAGAAATGATTATGGAATAAATTACTCAATCATTACTATTGGAGGATCATTCAAAATTAAGTCAGAATTGTGCATTCCTTTTTCTTATCATTATTACTATATGAGAAATATTCTAAATTAAGCCAAATTTGTTTATTCCCTTTTCTGATCAAATTTGAAAATTCAAATACAATGATAATTATCACATCCCTTGATCTCCACCCTTTCCTTTTGAAGATATGCACCACTATAAAAGGAGATGGACTCATCCTGTTATATCTAATGATCTGCAGAATATAAAATTTGACAGCAAGAATTATCAAGTCAATTATTCTACCATCAAAAGCGAAATCCTTCTCAATTCTCAAGAGTGCTATTGACCCTAATTCTGAAGAAAGTTTCAACTATCTAAAAAGAATGAAAGGATTACTTCTGCTCATTCCCTTGATACAGATCTACTCTCACAAAATATATATTATCATCTATCAAAGAAGAATCCTACTGCTAGGTTTTCTATTGAAGTCTCAAGATCCAAGCCTTAATTCTTTTTGAGTCTATTATTGTAAAAACTATAATTTTATAAACAGTTGTGTAAGATCTTAGTGATCTCAGTGTAAGATCTTTGTGATCTGAGGTAGGATCTATTTGTAGATTTGAGTGTAGGTCTTGTATTGTAAAAGACTGAGGTAGGATCTCGGTGTGCGTTTTGAGTTTTGGAGGAGTTTTGCCTTGTCAAGCACACTACTTGAAAGGTGTGGGGAAAGTGGATGTACCCAATTCTTGGGGAACCACTATAAATCTCCGTGTCTTTTGTGTGCTTTATTGTGATTGATTGTGCTATGGTTTTGTCTTAAAAAAATATCTCATAAATCACTTGTACACTATTCACCCCCCCCCCCCCCTCTAGGTGTGATCTTAGTCATTCCTATAGAATATCAATTGGTATCAAAGCTAGGTTGACTTCTAAATAGCCTTACAGCTAAGGAACAAGATCTGTTAAGGATTGATCTATACTCACACCACGACTCGAGAGAACTACAAAGAACTCAGTTCTATGAAGTTGCCCATATGTAGAAAGGAGAACTTTGTCATATGGAAGGAAAGGGTGAAACTCTATATGGAAACATCTAATCCAAGAATATTCATGACCATTGAAGATGGTCCCTTCAACCCAATGAGCACTCCATCTTTTAGCACTGAAGCTCATATTCCCAAGAAATATGCTGACATGAGTAAGGATGAAATATTACTTTCAACCATGGACAAGAGGGCTAAAATATTGTGGTAAGTGTTATTGATGATTCTACATTCTAGAATCTAGTGCACTGTAAAACTGTCAAAGAAATGTGCGACTCTCTTGTAGTCTACATGGAATGACCTGATGAAGTCAGGGATGATAGAAAATCCCTCCTAAACCTAGAATATGAGGCATTCAGACAGGATAAGAAGGATACTATCTCGAAATGTTATGAAAAAATTCTTTAGAATTGTGAATGGCCTGAGAACCTATGGAGGGTGTTCTCTAACTATGAGCTTAATGATAAATTCCTGGTGTCCCTTCACAAAGAATAGGATACAAAAATCTGTACCATAAGGGAGGTAGGAAATCTGAGCAACATGGAACCCCAATATCTATTTGGGAAACTCCTCTCTTATGAGCTACAACTAAACACCAGGAAAGCTGAAGAAGATGGCAACATGCCAAATACCAAGGAAAGATCAGTGGATCTCAAAGTTGATAATTCCAAAAGGAACAAAGAATCTGAAGCTGAAGAATCTGAGACCTGCTCCACCAGCACAGGAATGTATGATGGGGAGCTCGCGCTACTCTCCAAAAACCTCATGAAGATTCTCAAAAGGAGGAAAGAGAAGAGAGAACATTCCTCCTCATCAAGCTCAAGGAAAAACTACAATCCCCATATGGGAAAAGGGAATAAGTATGATTCTAAACAAAATAAACATTCTTACACTGAAACTATATGCTATTGATGATTTAAAATTTAGATTTTGCAAAAGCTTATGTGATGAATAGAATTAAGTGGGTGTTTTTGAGGAGTCTCGAGAGTACTCCTACTTCGAGAAACTAACCATTATCCTATCGAGAGATAGAAGTAATGGTCTTTTCTTCTTTCGAAATATCAACGATTATGCCCCGACGACGGTGCCGAAAACTTTAAGTTTATTAGAAAAGGAGGCTTTTTTGCAGAGCTTTTGTGTGATTTATCCAAACTAACCTTTCGATAAAGGCAAGTATTGTAACACCCTGCCAGTACGAATAGTATAACAGTAGGTCCGGCCGGGACCCCACGCCATACAAACCACACTAGCTAGGAGTTAAAAGGTGATAAACAGAAAGAACTACAACAGAGTACACTAAACACTAGCAGAATCATAATGATTTAACATTTCATTTAGAACTGTCCACTATCATAGGAATGAAACCATGAAATAGAGTTACGGCCTTAAGGCCTTACATTCACCAATGTACAAAACTAAGAACATACTACGGCACGCAGGCCGACAATACATGAGAAAGCAAAAAAAGGAGGCTGGCCTTCAAGGGCCAACTCAGCAAAAGGGCCACCGCCCGCTATTTCCCACTAGGCTCACCTGCACCTGCATAAGAACATTCCACCAAGCGGTGGCAAACAAAGCAACGGTCAGCACAGCTGACCAAATTATAACGACCCCACCCCTTTCCGGGGTGGCGGAGCTTCTACCCTGCAAGCAAGCCATACTAGCACAAGTACTAACATAAAGAAAGTGCAACTACACAAGGTGAGGTTTCAAGCACAATCAATCTTCTAGGTTGAGCATCGAAAAGGAGGGAACCTAGGTATGCACATGATGTTGGTTGGGTTCACCCGAAGGTTCCCCACAACCGCCTAAACAACCGCATGAGGCTAACAACATCAATTCCACAAAACACCCCACCGTAAGGGCCATCCCCTTAGGTGGGAAAAAGAGCTTTTGGTCGGTCTAGGTAAATCACCTTTCACGACCTCTCCCATGATCACACGGCTTACATGAGGTAGGGACCTCTTACCGATCTGCATGGAAACGGGTTCGGTTTAGCTTTGCACGTGCTCTAATCGTCGCGATCTATCGCACGACGCGGGTACGGCTTCATCTCGGCCCGTAAGGGTTTAGCACTTTCACGTGCTACACAAATTATAAGCTACGCACCTAACCCCTTCGCAAGGATCTAGGCTTCACAAATACTCCACAAGGGAGGTACAATATGCTCCGCATCAATTTTGTGGTGAAGGTTTGCCTTCATCCAATCTCAAAGCATGGGGCTTTCGTTAGGATCTTCACAAGACGCCTACACTTAAATCCCGCAATACTAAAGATGATTTCACGGAGTCATTCTCCGGCACGCATTCTAGGCTTAACCTAAATGCAACGTTGCAAATCAAGTATCACCGATTCGGGCTCACGTCCACGAATAGGCTTCACACAAAATGCCTAAATCCGCACGACTACCGGATTTTTAAATGCAATATGCCGGGGACGGACACAATCGACCCGGAGTTCCGAAGAACTTGAGGAAAATCCTACACTTCACCCATTTGGTGAAAGGGATTCCTCATGCAAGCATAGAGAAATGAAAGAGAGGACAAATGACAAGTCCAAAAATCGGGAGGAAGAATCGTTACCCTAGGAGCATTCTTCTTCGCCATGGATCCGATATTCTAGACAGAGGGAAACGACCGCACCGGGCTGCACTCTCCAGATCTGGAAATGGCTCACGAAACGGAGCTTCGGAGCTCCGTCAATGGCGGGATCTCTCCTTCTTCTTCCTTGCCTCCTTCTTCTTTCTCTAGGTTTGGAGAGAGAAAGGCTTAGAAATTATGAGGATTAACCTCCTCTCATCAGCCCTAAAGACCTCCAGCATCTAATCCTATCAGTCGGATCGGATTCCAAAAGATTTGATCGGCCCGATCTTCTTCTCCGCTTAAAATCGCGGAGCAGAATAAACAGGGCGCACGAGCATCAACGCACGGTCAGTGGTCGTGCGCAAGCACTTCCCCTGATCGTGCGCACTTACCGCAACAGAATTCTGATTTCTAGCAAATTACCGCACGATCTTCGGCGCACGATCCCTGGTCGTGCGCGAAGAGGAACAGTGGTCGTGCGCGAAGAGTTGCTATGAAATTTATAGCCTATCCCGATCGCAGCACTACCACTCCGCCTACTTCGCTGAACTACGATTTTCGGGGTGTTACAACTCCACGCCCCTTAAAAGAATTTCGTCCCGAAATTTCGAAAATAGTAATAGCAGGAATTAAAGTTATAAAATACCTGAGAGAAATAGCTCGGGGTACTCCGCAAGCATCGTTTGCTCTCTCTCCCAAGAGAGCTCCTCTCGGCCGCAATTGTCCCACCGGACTTTCACCATCCGAATGGACTTGTTCCGCAACTGCTTTTCTTCGGTATCTTCAATGCGTAAGGGCTTGACTTTCGTCGACAACACACTATCAACCGGCACTTTGCCGACCGCAACGATATGAGTAGGCTCTTGCACTGCCTTCCTCAAAACTGAAATGTGAAACACGTCATGTAGACCGCTCAGCTCTGCAGATAGTGCGAGCCGATAAGCCGCATCACCAACACGCTTCACAATCTCAAACGGTCCCAAGTACCTTGGACTGAGCTTTTTCAAGCGTCGAATCCTTGATACCCCTTTGAACGGTTTGATCTTCAAGTAAACCCGGTCGCCAACGGCGAACTCTAGGTTCCTATGCTTGGCGTTGTAATATTTTGCTTGCCTATCCTAGGAAATGAATAGCCTTTCACGTATAGATCGGATCGTCGAAGTTGCTTCCTCAACGTCCTTTCGCTTTAATAGCTTAGTATCGCCCGTTTCCGCCCAAGACAACGGCGTACGACACTTCTTACCATAGAGGGCCTCGAAGGGAGCCATCTGTATACTTGCTTGGTAGCTATTATTGTAGGCGAACTCGATCATATAGAGATGATCTTCCCACTTCTTTCCAAAATCTAGAGCGCACATTCAGAGCATATCCTCCATAGTCCTGTTGGTCCTCTCGGTCTGTCCATCCGTTTGCGGGTGGAAGGCCGTGCTGAACTTCAATTTAGTGCCCAACAGTTCATGGATAAGCCTCCAATCTTTCGATGTGAAACGCCCGTCACGATCGCTGATGATGCTACGAGGGACACAGTGCAGCCGCACAATACTATCAACATAGAGCTTCGCTAGCTTTTCTACAGAATCATCCTTCCGGTTCGGAATAAAATGAGATACCTTCGTCAATCGGTCCACGATCACCCAGATGGCGTCGTTTCCCTGTTGCGATCTCGGCAATCCGTGCACGAAATCCATCGAGATATCATCAAACTTCCACTCCGGAATCGGCAAGGACTTCAAAAATCCACCGGGACGTTGACATTCCGCCTTCACCAACGCGCAAGTATTACACTTGGCCACGTAGAGGGCAATGTCTTTCTTCATACCCGGCCACCAGAAAAGTTTCTTCATGTCCATGTACATTTTTGTGCTCCCCGGGTGGATAGAGTACTTGGTATGATGAGCCTCGTACATCAAATCCGCCCGTAGAGTGCCAATGTTTGGGATGCACAATCTGCCCTCTTTCCACATAAGGCCATCTTCGAAGGAGAAATCAGCGTTTAACCCATCAACGGTTTCCGCTTTATAGCGTTTCATGCTCTCATCCAGCTCCAATGCCTGTCGAACTCGGTCGGCAAGGTCGTATTGAACCTCCGTCCAGTTCAAGCATGCTGAAGTAGACGCTCTTCTATCAACGCAAATGATCTCCATTTCTTCCAGCTCGCGGATTAGACGCTCATCGTGCATCAAAATCCAATTTGCTTGAGCGGGAGCCCGACGACTCAACGCGTCCGCAACTACATTTCCCTTTCCAGGAGTATATTTGATGTCGAAGGTGTAGTCCCCAAGGAACTCCATCCACCTCCTCTGACGCATATTCAACTCCCTTTGATCCAACAGGCACTTGAGGCTCTTGTGGTCGGTTAAGATGTCGATCTTCACGCCATACAAATAATGCCTCCAAAGCTTAAGAGCAAATACCACGGCCGCTAGTTCCAAATCATGGACCGGGTAATTCCTCTCATGAACCTTCAGTTGTCGGGAGCCGTAGGCAATTACCTTTCCGAACTGCACTAGGACACAACCCAAACCACTCCCCGACCCGTCGCTATAAATTTCGTAGCCTTCCGTACCACATGGCGAGCATAGAATGGGCGCCGTGGTCAGACGGCTCTTCAGCTCTTCAAAAGCTCGTGCGCACTCGGGAGACCAAACGAACTTACGATCTTTCCTAGTCAGTTTAGTGAGAGGGAGTGCAATCCTCGAGAAGTTTTCCACAAAGCGCCTATAATAGCCGGCAAGTCCTAAGAAACTTCGGACTTCCGCTACGTATTTTAACAAAGGCCACGCTCGAATTGCTTCTATCTTCGACAGATCAACTGCAATTCCTTCTCCCCTAACAACAAGACCAAGGAATGCTACTGACGATAGCCAAAACTCGCACTTGGAGAACTTGGCATATAGCTGACTCCTCCTCAAGGTGCTCAGAACTGCGTGCAGATGCCCTACATGCTCCTCTTTCGACTGAGAGTATACCAAAATGTCGTCGATGAAGACGATCACAAATTGATCCAAATACTCTCGGAACGTCCTGTTCATTAAGTCCATGAATACCGATGGTGCATTAGACAGACCGAACGGCATCACCATGAACTCATAGTGCCCAAAGCGGGTACTGAACGCTGTCTTTGGAATGTCACATTCCCTTATCTGCAGTTGGTAATAGCCGGACCTTAGGTCCAGTTTGGAGTATACCGTCAACCCAACCAGTTGGTCGAATAAATCATCGATTCTTGGAATCAGATATCGGTTCTTCTCGGTCAACTTGTTTAGCTCTCGATAATCAATACATAGACGCAAGCTCCCGTCCTTCTTTTTCACAAAGAGGACCGATGCACTCCAAGGCGATGAACTTGGACGTACGTAGCCTTGCTCTAGCAGCTCTTGCAATTGGACCTTCAGCTCTGCCAGTTCCTTTGGCGCTATCCGGTACGGTGAGCGGGCCACAGGTTTGGCACCTGGCACCAACTCGATACAGAAATCAATATCCCGATGAGGCGGAGCCCCAGGGAGTTCGTTAGGAAACACGTCGGCGTACTCCGCTACAACTGGGACATCACATAACCTGGGCTTTGGCTCCGAAGCCTCCAACAAAGTGAAGAACAACTCGGCGCCTTTTCTCACCGCCTTAACCACTTGGAGAGCAGACATCAGCGTCTTGCTCGCTCCTCGCATACCGGCAAATGTGGTTTCTCCTTCGGTGTTCTTTCCCAGAGTGATCTCCTTTGAATTGCAATCTATGCATGCTCGCTGCTCCGAGAGCCAGTCCATGCCGAAGATCACATCGAATTCAGCTAACAGTAATAACGATGCTTCCAAATTGAAATCCTGATTTCCGATCCGCACCTTCACACGGCTCTTCCTATCCGCACTCATGCGAGATCCATTGGGTAGAACTACTTCCAATCTATCATCTACCAAGTTACACGGCACTCCGATTCGCACCACGAAGTCCTCGGACAGAAAAGAGTGTGATGCACCCGTATCAAATAGAGCTCTCGCCGGATAGTTAAAAATTAGGATGAAACCTAATTGTACACAAATAAAGCATATAGTTATACAACAGTATGAATTATATATATAGCTGTAAAAGCTAGCTTCTAATTCATACCTGTGACGACATCTGTTTGTCGTATGGCTTCTTGTTGGACAAGCGAATAGACTCTCGGCTGAGTCGGAGTGTGCTGGGAAGCCGAAGACTCCGCAGCTTTACCCTTTTCCGCTGCACGAGCATAGTCCCACGCTCGGTTCTCTGCCTTCGGGGGACCACTTCGACACACCACGGCCTTGTGTCCCACCTTCCCACAGGTGAAACACGTGATAGGACCCCGCACAGTCGTTGCTCCCGAAACATTTGAGCGAGTTTGCTCCGCCGGTTTGAACTTCCTTTTGTTCTTTCTGAACTCAGACTTAGACTGAGAGGCCGGCACATGAAACTCAGGTTTCTTTGCCACGGCTTTTTCTTGTACCCTTTTCATGTCCAACTCTAGGGATCTGGTAGTTTGTACCATCACATGGAAACCTAACGTCATTGGGCCTGCAAGGAGCAGCCTCAACTCGTCCTGAAGACCTTCATAGAACTTGTTCATCTTTGTCTCTTCATCTTCCATCATAGGCCCCGCATAACGACCCAGTTTAGTGAACTCGTGTAAGTACTCATCCACCGAGCTGTCGCCTTGAGTTAACTTCAGAAACTGGTTCTGCAATGCAATGCGTTGGGCAGAAGGAATATACCTTTGAAGAAATGACTTTGAGAACTCCGCTAACGAGATTTCGGTAATCTCCTTGCCTCCAAACTTGTGCACTTCCTGTTCGGCCCACCAACGCTCTGCCTCTCCGTTAAGGAGGAAGGTGGCTACAGTGACCATCATAGCTTCTTCTGTTGCTGTCGCCTTTAGAGTTTTTCTAACCGTTGACAGCCAGTCCTCCGCCTCCGTTGGGGATCCGGTCCCCGAGAAAGTTGGAGGGTGGAAGCTTAGAAAGTGTTGCAGTTGTTGATCACGCGCTCGCGCAACGGCTACACGCTCTACAGGACGCTCCACCCATTGCACCACCGCAGGTTCCACTGCAGCCACTGGCACAGGGGTCTCAACCCTCGGTTCCACCGCAGGTTCTGCTGCAGGTTTGATCACCGGGGCCGCATCGGTAATAGGCGTAGCAGGTTGTGCAAGCCTTTGCGGTTGAACATCGATCATCGCGAAGACTGCTTCTGCGATTAACCTGATCATCTCAGCAGGAGGAGTGGTCGCTGGCACTTCAGCCGACCCACTACTTTCAGCAGTGTTACGGGGTTGAGACGGCCCCGCACCACTCCTAGTCACCTATAATCGTGTAAGACGCAATTTAGTGACTGAAAACATAGCAAACAACAATCATGGAACGCTCAGGTTCCGCAAACAAATATGGTTTTCCATTCCTAAGTGGAAATTCTTATTAGTTTTTTGTCGTTTTAGGTGAATGCACATCCCGTGCACACCACCCCTTAAAGAGAATTCGTCCCGAATTCGCTAAACTACAGATCGACGCCTTAAGTCCGATACCAAATTGTAACACCCTGCCAGTACGAATAGTATAACAGTAGGTCCGGCTGGGACCCCACGCCATACAAACCACACTAGCTAGGAGTTAAAAGGTGATAAACAGAAAGAACTACAACAGAGTACACTAAACACTAGCGGAAGCATAATGATTTAACATTTCATTTAGAACTGTCCACTATCATAGGAAAGAAACCATGAAATAGAGTTACGGCCTTAAGGCCTTACATTCACCAATGTACAAAACTCAGAACATACTACGGCACGCAGGCCGACAATACATGAGAAAGCAAAAAAAGGAGGCTGGCCTTCAAGGGCCAACTCAGCAAAAGGTCCACCGCCCGCTATTTCCCACTAGGCTCACCTGCACCTGCATAAGAACATTCCACCAAGCGGTGGCAAACAAAGCAACGGTCAGCACAGCTGACCAAATTATAACGACCCCACCCCTTTTCCGGGGTGGCGGAGCTTCTACCCTGCAAGCAAGCCATACTAGCACAAGTACTAACATAAAGAAAGTGCAACTACACAAGCTGAGGTTTCAAGCACAATCAATCTTCTAGGTTGAGCATCGAAAAGGAGGGAACCTAGGTATGCACATGATGTTGCTTGGGTTCACCCGAAGGTTCCCCACAACCGCCTAAACAACCGCATGAGGCTAACAACATCAATTCCACAAAACACTCCACCGTAAGGGCCATCGCCTTAGGTGGGAAAAAGAGCTTTTGGTCGGTCTAGGTAAATCACCTTTCACGACCTCTCCCATGATCACACGCCTTACATGAGGTAGGGACCTCTTACCGATCTGCATGGAAACGGGTTTGGTTTAGCTTTGCCCATGCTCTAATCGTCACGATCTATCGCACGACGCGGGTACGGCTTCACCTCGGCCCGTAAGGGTTTAGCACTTTCACGTGCTACACAATTTATAAGCTACGCACCTAACCCCTTCGCAAGGTTCTAGGCTTCATAAATACTCAACAAGGGAGGTACAATACGCTCCGCATCAATTTCATGGTGAAGGTTTGCCTTCATCCAATCTCAAAGCATGGGGCTTTCGTTAGGATCTTCACAAGACGCCTACACTTAAATCCCGCAATACTAAAGATGATTTCACGGAGTCATTCTCCGGCACACATTCTAGGCTTAACCTAAATGCAACGTTGCAAATCAAGCATCACCGATTCGGGCTCACGGCCACGAATAGGCTTCACACAAAATGCCTAAATCCGCACGACTACCGGATTTCTAAATGCAATATGCTGGGGACGGACACAATCGACCCAGAGTTCCGATGAACTTGAGGAAAATCCTACACTTCACCCATTTGGTGAATGGGATTCCTCATGCAAGCATAGAGAAATGAAAGAGAGGACAAATGACAAGTCCAAAAATCGGGAGGAAGAATCGATACCCTAGGAGCGTTCTTCTTCGCCATGGATCTGAGATTCTAGATGGAGGGAAACGACTGCACCGGGCTGCACTCTCTAGATCTGGAAACGGCTCGCGAAACGGAGCTCCGAAGCTCCGTCAATGGCGGGATCTCTCCTTCTTCTTCCTTGCCTCCTTCTTCTTTCTCTAGGTTTGGAGAGAGAAAGGCTTAGAAATTATGAGGATTAACCTCCTCTCATCAGCCCTAAAGACCTCCAGCATCTAATCCTAGCCATCGGATCAGATTCCAAAAGATTTGATCGGCCCGATCTTCTTCTCCGCTTAAAATCGCGGAGCAGAATAAACAGGGTGCACGAGCATCAGCGCGCGGTCAGTGGTCGTGCGCAAGCACTTCCCCTGATCGTGCGCACTTACCGCAACAGAACTCTGATTTCTGGCGAATTACCGCAAGATCGCTGGCGTACGATCACTGGTCGTGCGCGAAAAGGAACAGTGGTCGTGCGCGAAGAGTTGCTATGAAATTTCTAGCCTATCCCGAGCGCAGCACGACCACTCCGCCTACTTCGCTGAACTACGATTTTCGGGGTGTTACAAGTATACCTTATCGCGTATAGTATAGGATATTTTTTAGAAATTATCAAGGTCGTATTTTTTCGGATCGTGTTGATTATTTTGATTTTTTAGGAACGCGCTATTATCTTATCGGAAAAAGGGTTTGATTAGATTTGTAAATTTTAAAAAGCGATAGAGATAATAATTAAGACCTGGCGTGTGTTTAGCAAAAACAAAGAATACAATTAAAAAGAAAAGAACACACTAAATTAAAAACTCACGCACTCTACAATAATCGAAATGACTTTAATTAAAAGAAAGCAAAAAATTATCTCATACACACGAGCACTCTACAAGAATTGAAATGACTTAAATAAAAGAAAGTAGAAAAATTATCTCCTACACATGCACTCTACTTGAAATGAAATGACTTAATTGAAAGAAAGCAGAAAAATTATGTCCTACACTAACACACTCTACTTTAAAATGAAAGAAAGCATAAAAAGCTAAATTATCAAAGAAAGAAAAATTATCTCATACACGCACCCACTTTACGACAATTAAAAACTAAATTAAAAGAAAACAAAAAATATTGAACTCTTACGCACACACAACATAGAGGAAACTAAGTTAAAAGAAAACAAAATTTAAACTCATACAACCACACACACAACTTGAAATTGAAAACTAAATTAACAAAAACAAAAACAAAATTTAAAACTCATACACACACACACACACTTAAATGAAGAAAAACTAAATAAAAACAAAAGTTATTCTCATAAACACACACACACAAATTTAAAGAAAACTAAATTAAAAAGAGAAAAAAAATTAAAAAGCAATTTACTCCCATACACTCACACACACAAACTTAAAAATGGAAATTAAAAAGAGAAAAAGCAAAACATAAAAGAAGAGAAAAACTAAATTAAGAAAAATACAAAAATTACACTCATACACACACACGCTCTACAATAAAGAAAAGAAGAGACAATTCAAGAGAAACAACTATTTTATTTCCCAAAATAAAGATTACAATCTAGGAGAGAGAAGTGCAAAAAACAAAAATTACATAAAAGAGAAAAAAAAAGTGGGCTCACAACTCCAAAAAATAGGCAAAAATTGTGAACCCCGCCCTCAGCTGAATCCCTCTATTTATAGGAAAAACTTTGGAATTACATGCCCTCGGTCGACCAGCAGTGTGTTGAAGAAGCCGGGATAGCAAGCATTCTGGGTGGTTCTGGAAGCTTTGACCGCTGAGGTGGCCGAACACGCCCGTGACTTGGGCCGTGACCTGGGGTGTCTTGGAGAAGTCAGACCAGCTGGTCTTCTAGAATCTTGGCTGGACATGGGCTACAGGGCCTCGGTCACTTGCGCGACCGGGGGCGTGACTTTGGATGCATCGAGACATCCAGACGATCGTCTTGAAGGCGCGACATGTCATCTCGACCAAGAGTACATGGGCATGACCAAGTACACGGCCTTGGTCACGGGCGTGACCGAGGGTATGACATGACAAATTCATCGAGACTTGTTCTGAAATTTGTTGAAATTATTGAAGTGAAGTGGAAGGTGGCCGGCGGTCTGAATCTGTGACCGCAGAGACCGCGCGGTCTCTACGCTGGTGCTCTGTCGGTCTGGCTCTGCCAGTCTGGCTCTGGCGATCTGCTGTGGTTGGTCGGTCTATTCTTGTTTATTGTGGTCTCTTTCCGGGTTATTCTGCTTGGTTGGTCTATCTTCTTTGTAGAAGACCGGGCAGTCTGTTCTTGTGTAACCGCTGTGATCGGGCGGCTTATGCTGGATGATCTGGCGACTTGTCTGAAGTCGACCAGATGTTCTTGGTCTACTCTAGGCGAGGTTGTTGGAGTGCATAAGCAGTGTTCAACTTGAGTTGCCATCGTCTTTGTGAAGAAGAAACCACATAGTTTGCCATGGAAGCTGGATACACAAGAGGGCTTGGTATTTAACTCCTCACATCGACTAACTACAAGAAGTGGAGGTCGTGTATGGAGAGTTACTTACTTGGAGAGGATCTTTGGGTGATAGTTGGAGGAGATGACACACAGGAAGTTCAGCTAGCAGGAGATAATATGGCAGAAGTGAGACTTTGGAGGAGGACTAATGCAAATGCAGAGTTCACACTCAAGAGGGCTATCTCACCAGAGCTATTCTATCACATCATTGGATGTAAATCTGCTGCTGAGATTTGGACGTCTTTGGACGGGCTGTTTAATAAAAAGAATGTAGCTCGGCTATAGTTTCTTGAAAATGAGTTGGTGAAGGCCTCTCAAGTTGATATTTCCATCTCTACCTTCTTTCTCAAGATGAAGAACCTCACAGCAGAGATTTCTGCATTGGACCCTGATGAGCCCATCTCGGAGGCAAAACTGAAGAGGCATATCATCCGCGGGTTCCGGAAGGAGTATCTTGCTTTTGTGACTTCAGTTCAGGGTTGGGCAAATCAACCATCTCTGTTGGAGCTGGAAAACTTACTTGCTTCGCTAGAAAGTTTGGCAAGACAGATGGCGGGGACTTCTATCTCTGGGGGAGATAGTGATGTGTTGTTCTCCGGGAAGAAGAAGAAGAAGTGGGAGAAGAAGAAGCTAGGTCATGATGGACCCTCTACTTCAGGTCAGCAGGATAGGGGTTATGCTCCCAAGTCTGATGGGAAGAAGAAGGGAGAGGGAACAAGGTGCTTCAGGTGCAATAAGATCGGCCACTTCAAGAAGGATTGTCGGGTCAATCTTCAGTCGGGACATGCAGCGGAGAAGGAGAAGCCAAAGTCTGATGAAGCTGGATGGGGAGGAGCCTTTGCGGCCAATATGATGGCAATGCCCGTTAAGGCCTTGGCTGCCATCAACTTCGAAGAAGATTGGATCGTGGATTCAGGGTGTGGGCATCACCTTACCGGGGATGAATCAAAGTTCTCTTCTTTGGCACCTTACTCAGGTTACGATGCAATCATTACGGCTGATAATTCTGTTCATACAATAGAACAAGAAGGTGTTGTCTCTCTGAGTTGTGATAAGGGTCCACTCACAATGAGGAGTGTTTATCACGTGCCGGGTATGAAGAAGAATCTCTTCTCTGTGACCAATGCGGTCGATGCCGGTTATCACGTTCTGTTTGGCCCAACAGAAGTGAACTTTCTTAAAACTCAACCAGAGATAAAGGGAGATGTTATTCATATTGGAAAGCGGGTAAAGGACTTGTTTGTTTTATCGACAAGTATCTATGTTGACAAGATGAAGACCAATGATAGCACGGCTATCTAGCATGAAGGGTTGGGGCATGTAGGCATGGACAAATTGAAGGCTATGGCGATAAGGGGCCTTGTCAAGGGCTTTCCTAGCTTGTCCTCCTATAGAGATGGTCATGTTTGTGCGGGATGTCAGTTTGGTAAGTCTCATCGACTTCCATTTGATAAATCGCAAACAAGATGCAAAGCACTGTTGGAGTGCATTCATGGTGATTTGATGGGACCAACTGCCACCCCAAGCCTTGGAGGCAACAGATATATGTTGGTGTTGATCGATGATTATACCAGATATGTCTGGGTGTATTTTCTAAAAGTGAAGTCGGAAGCTTTTGTGAAATTCATGGAGTTCAAGGAGCTGGTGGAAGGTCGGTTAGGCCTGCGGGTGAAAAATTGAGAACTGACAATGGTGGGGAGTTCACCTCTAGTGAGTTCTCAAGTTTTTGCAGGAAGCACGGCATCCGGATAGAGCTCATTTGTGCCCATACTCCATAGCAAAATGGCATTGCAGAGCAGAAAATCTATCATCTGACGGAAACCAGCAAATGCTGGCTTCATGCCAAGAGTATCCCAAAGTCCTTTTGGGCGGAGGGAATGTCTTGTGCGGCATACGTCATCAACCGGATGCCTCTAAGTCTTATCAATATGAAGACCCCTCACGAACTGATGTTCAAGGAGAAAACAAGTGTTGCACACCTTCGGGTGTTCGGGTCAACCTGTTATGTGCATATCCCTGATTCTCTTCGGAGAAAGCTAGATGCGAAAGCAAGGAAGCTAGCCTTTGTTCGATATGATGAGCGGAAGAAGGGGTGGAGATGCATGGATCCTGAGACACCGAGATCAGTGGTATCTTGGGATGTGGTGTTCGATGAGATGACTTCCTACAACGGGAGTTCTGGAGTTGAACTACTGGAGAGCAGGGTTGATGAAGAAGGGAAGGCTGCGGGAAATCTTCAAGTGGAGTTGCCTGTTTCACCAGGAGCTCCAGCTGTGTCAAGCTCAGAGATGTAGGCTTCAGGTTCTGGAAGCAGGGGGAGCTATGCTCCAAGTTCGTCTGGAAGAGGAGCTAACACAGAAGAAGCAGCTGAGGAGGTGGTTAGTCAGGTGCAACCTCTTAGGAGGTCGAAGAGGACTATCAAGCCACTGGATCGATACACAGGAGGAAACATGGTGAGTTTTTTCTCATGTTTCTTTGTTGGTCCCTTGGATGAGAGGGAGTCATCGAGCTTTGAGAAGGACAAAGGCGTGAAGCAGTGGGACATTGCTATGCAGGAGGAGATGGATGCTCTCAAGAAGAATGAGACTTGGTCTCTAGTGCCCAGGCCCAAAAGCATTACCCCTGTGACATGCAAGTGGGTCTATAAGCTCAAGAAGAAAGCTGACGGCACGATCGAGCGGTACAAGGATCGTCTTGTGGCTCGCGGGTTCTCACAGCAGTACGGAGAAGTTTAAATGAGACGTTCAGTCCAGTGGCAAAGATGACTTCAGTTCGATTTGTTGTTGCTTTGGCGGCATCCAGTGGATGGGAGATTTGGTAGCTCAACGTGAAGAATGATTTTCTATACAGAGAGATTGACAAGGATATCTTCATGATCCAACTGCCGGGCTTCATCTTGAAGGATTGTCCGGACTACGTCTGCAAACTAAAGAAAGCCCTGTATGGGTTGAAGCAAGCGCCTCGGGCGTGGTATGGGAAGATTGCGGAGTATCTTCTATTCTGCGAGTTCTTTGCTTCAGACTCTGATTCTAGCTTGTTCGTCAAGAAGGAGGGGGCGCTTCGGGTTATTGTTCTGCTGTATGTGGATGACATGATCGTCACCGGGAACTCGAAGGAGGCAGTATCAAGGCTGAGAGCCGAGCTTGCTATTAGATTTGAGATGAAGGATCTGGGTGAGCTTCACCATTTCCTTGGACTCGAGGTTCAGAGGCGGGAGAGCGGAGTGCTCGTTTCTCAGGCTGGATATTTGGAGCGAATCGTTCAACGATTCGGCATGGAGGAAGGGAAGAGCAGCTTTATACCTCTGGAACAACATCATAAACTTCGGAAGGATGAGGGGAGAGTTCTATCTGATGCGTTGGTGTTCCGAGCTCTGGTTGGAAGCTTGATCTACTTGACCATCACGAGGCCAGATATTTCTTATGCAGTTGGCAAGGTGAGTCAGACATGGTGGAACCACGGAAGCCTCATCTTCTGGCGGCAAAAGGAATTTTGAAGTCTGTGAAGTCGACCTCTGATCTAGGTCTCCTATATAGGAGAGGGTCAAGCTTGGAGTTGCTTGGATACATAGATGCTGATTACAGGTGAGACGTGGATGATCAGAGATCAACGTCTGGTTTTGTCTTTATGATAGGCCCCACAGCTATTTCTTGGTGCAGCAAAAAGCTGGACTCGATCTCCGTATCTACCACAGAAGCAGAATACAAGGCTTCGGCCTTGGCAGCTCAGGAAGTCGTTTGGCTCAGGAGGTTGGTGGAGGACGTTCATGAGGAGGTTCGAGGTCCCACTACGCTATGCGGGGACAATGAGAGTGCTCTAAAGCTGGTTAATAATCCAGTCTGTCACGCGAGGACCAAGCACATTGAGATTGAGCACAATTTCATTCGTGAGAAGGTTTTGGGAGGATCTCTTATGGTCGAGCATGTTCGGAGTGCGGACAATGTTGCAGACATCTTCACAAAGCCGCTGGCAAAGGGACCGTTTACTCGGTTGCGGAGTTTACTCGAACTAGTTTCCACTTCCCACTTCAAGGGGGAGTGTTGAAATTATTGAAGTGAAGTGGAAGGTGGCCGGCGGTCCGAATATTGGTGACTGTAGAGACCGCGCGGTCTCTGTGCTGGTGCTCTGCTGGTCTGGCTCTGCCTATCTGGCTCTGGCGGTCTGCTGTGGTTGGCCTGTCTGTTCTTGTTTATTTCGGTCTCTTACCGGGTTGTTCTTCTTGGTTGGTCTATCTTCTTTGTAGAAGATCGGGCGGTCTGTTCTTGTGTAACCGCTGTGACCGGGCGGCTTATGCTGGATGATCTGGCGACTTGTCTGAAGTAGACCAGATGTTCTTGGTCTGCTCTAGGCGATCTAAGGAAGGAGTGTTCTGTGTCCGCGCGGCTTGTGCGCGGTCTGCTGCTGATCTGCGGTCTTGGACAGGGTGTTATCCAAGTGGTGTGTTCGAACGGTCTGTTTTATGAGACCGCTCGCGATCTGATGGGTGGTGATTGTACCTCTCTTGCAGCTCAGTTGGTGATGAGAATTGAAAGTACTCCGTAGTTAAGCGTGCTCAGGCTGGAGTAGTCACGGGATGGGTGACCTCCTGGGAAGTCCACGCGCTGCCGCTTAACTGGTTCAATTCTCATCAAAGGGAGGGCATGGGTTTGTGCCCCCCCCTCCAACAACCCGCTGTGCCCTGTGGCAGGCCAGAGAGGGGTTGGGGTGTACGACCTGCAGGCTTATTGTTGACCAGTTGTGGTCAGGCTGAACCGAGGGTGCCAGTGTCCTAGGACGGGACCAGTGTTGACTGGTCAGGCCGCTCCCAGAATGGGCCTGGGACATCGGTGCCGGCAGTTCCTGGGGGTCAGTGACCCGGGGATGGGCTTGGGCCAGGACTGTTACAAAAAGTGCAGCTCAGTTGGTGATGAGAATTGAAAGTACTCCGTAGTTAAGCGTGCTCAGGCTGGAGTAGTCACGGGATGGGTGACCTCCTGGGAAGTCCACGCGCTGCCGCTTAACTGGCTCAATTCTCATCAAGGGAGGGCGTGGGTTCGTGCCCCCCTCCAACAACCCGTTGTGCCCTGTGGCAGGCCAGAGAGGGGTTGGGGTGTACGACCTGCAGGCTTGTTGTTGACCGGTTGTGGTCAGGCTGAACCGATGGTGCCAGTGTCCTAGGACGGGGCCAGTGTTGACTAGTCAGGCCGCTCCCAGAATGGGCCTGGGCCGTCGGTGCCGGCAGTTCCTGGGGGTCAGTGACCCGGGGATGGGCTTGGGCCAGGACTGTTACAGTGACGACATCCGTCCTCTCGCCTATAAATAGGGGTGCAGGGCCCGTCATTCATAACGAGAACTGTGTGCGGTCAGCGGGTTGCGGTCTCCTTCCTTGGTGATTTCCCAGCGGCTTGAATAAACAGTTCGGCAGCGGCTTGTCTGCGAACTGGTTTATGTTGTTCTTGTGTTGTTCGCAGTGAGCTCAGCGATTAGGCGACCTTCTGCGGTTAGGCGATCTGAGTTGCCCTCTAGCGACAGCTTCTATTCTCTGTTTAGTTCAATAAGCTCCAGTTCGTGCGGTCTGAGGTGGTGGTCTTGCAGTGCAGGCATCCTGTCTATTTTCTATTCGTGCGGTCTTAGGACAAGCCGGGCGATCTCTGGAGTTCAACGGTCTGTGCGGTCTCTTCTTGTCAAGCCGCCAGATTTGTTTTTTTTTTGTGTGTGTTTTGTTCCTCTCTCCTTCGTGATTCTTATGAATCATGTCTCGCCATGTATGTCTCCAAATGTAAATGAAGTTTTGTGATACAATAAAGTCTATCGTGTTGCTGTGTGGCATTGTGGTTGTTTGGCTATAACTCAGTTGACGCAACTCCTGCTTACTCCTAAACGATTCAACTCAAAAATTTTAACAAAATTGGCCAAGAGCTAAAAATTGCAATTTAAGTAGACACGCCCTTGGTCATGGGTGTGACCGAGGGCGTGACCTAACAAAAAAAATAGAAAACATAGGAAACATTAGAAAAATTAAGTTAGAAATGAAAATAAATAGAACAAGCATTTTATTCATTAATTTACATAAGAAATTTACAATTTTAATTAAAACTATAATAAAAACTATACTAAAAATACGTATAAATTACTATTCATCAACTATGGATGCAGGAAATCTGGATATATGATAGATGAATGTCCCTCCAAAAGAAGTGAATGCAGAAAACCTGAAGAGAAGAAGGCCTTCAGGGAAAAGAATAGGGAAAAGAGCTTCTTGGCTAAGAAGTGTAAAACCCTGAGTGATGATGAGAGAAGCTCTTCCTCATCAGAAGAGGAAGAAAATTTGGCAGCTATGGACATAAGTGAAGAGGAAGAGCAGGAGAATTCTCTCTCTGCATAGGTACCCATCAAAGCCTCTTTATCTGTTTCAGATACCGACTCTGAGGCAAATCTCTCCTCAAAAGATGAATCTGAAAGTGTCTTATTAGATCATTATGGAGAATTGCATGAAGCTCTTAAGAGAAGCAAGAAGCTCTACAAAGAGCAAGCTGAAGAAATCTCATTTCTTAAAGCAAGAAATTCTAACCTTTCTGAGAAGGTTGAAAGGCTAACTCTAGAAAATGCATAATTTTGCCAACTCAAAAAGGACTACAATGCAAACTCCAAGCTTGAACTATTATGCATGTTTGGGAAAACTCTGAAGGCTTTGATAGACAGCAAGGAGCTGTGCAAAGTCCTAACCAGAGAGGTTGAATCTCTAAAGAAAATTAGAGATCAGTCTAGTTCACTGACATCTAGGGAAAAGAAAATCAAAGATTTAGAAGATAAACTTCTTATTGAAAGAAAGTTTGTAGTCAGTTTCTCCAAACCTAAGACTGTTATTCCCTTGATTGATGGCTTTTGCTCCATTCATAGAAGAGGCCTAGGATACCATAAGAAAGGTAAAACAGGCAAACCTATCGATAAGAATATCAACTATAGGAAGGTAATATCACCATCCAACAAGTATGATCAGGAATCGAGAATGAGTGCTCCACAAGTGGAACCAGGATGTACCTAGTACATCAAAGGAACCTCATGAAGAGATCACCATGAGGAAACATGGATCCCTTGTATCTAGTAAGTGGAAGGCATCTTTAAAGAAGACTAACTTCAAAGGTAAAGTTGTGGGTGGGAATAATCAATACCACAATCACATGCAGTGCAATTCAGTCTCCTTTAAATATCCTTATGCTCACACACAAAGGAACCATGTTCCTTCTGAAAGCAAGAAAAGGAGATATAATAAATTTGAATGTTAGTGTTGTGGCAAGATTGGTCACTTTGTAATTGATTGTTGGTTCAATCCAACAGTTCCAAGGGCAACCAATGCCAAGCTAGCAAACAACCTTAAGTCCCATTCTGCACATCCTGGAGCAGGTAGATCTAGTGTTCTTTTTAGGACTAACAGAAATCTAGGACCCAACCAGTATTGGGTACCTAAGAAGAAATAGTTTATTCTTGCAGGTGTGTCCAAAGACCAATCAAACTCCTATCTAGTATTTGGACAGTGGATGTTCCAAGAACATGACTGGAACAAAAAGCCTTTTGAAGGAATTCACTTCTGTAAAAGATGGTCCTAAAGTTATATTTGGGGTATCTGACAAAGGGAAAACAAAAGGTTATGGTAAATATACTAATGGCATAGTTACCATCTCAAGGGTAGCTTATGTGGAAGGATTGCAACACAATTTAATAAGCATAAGTCGACTTTGTGATCTTGACTATGTAGTTGTTTTCCACAAGGATAAGTGCCTCATTAAGAATACTGAAAATTCTAAAGTCATTCTTACTAGCACTAGGAGTGGAAATGTATATTGTCTTAATTTCCTTGGTTCTAGCTTGCATTCTCTTTTATGCTTAATGGCAACTAGTAGGGCATCTCTATGTATCCAATGACACAAGAGACTAGCCGATATAAATTACAAATCCATTAATAAGCTCCTATCAGAAAACTTGGTTAGAGATGGTCCCAAGTGGAATTGTGCACAAGAAGGTCCTTGCCATGCTTGCCAAATGGGGAAGCAAACAAAGGCCTCCTTCAAGTCAATTGGTTGGAAGGATTCTACCTGATGTTTATACATGTTGCACATGGTCTTGTTTGGCCCAATGTCAATTCACAGTATAGGGGAAAACTTCTACACATTTGTGATTGTGGATGATTACTCTAGATTTGCATGGATGTTCTTTCTTAAACAAATGTCAAATACCCTAGAAGTCTTCACTACATTTATCAAACAAATTTTGAATGAACATAATTATTTAGTGGTCAAAATCAGAAGTGATCATGGAACAGAATTTCAATCTGGAGCAATGACAAAATCTTGTGAGAGTCTAGGTATCTCACAGGAGTTTTCCTCTCCAAGAACTCCACAACAAAATGGAGTTACTAAGAGAAAGAATAGAACTCTCATTAAGACAAATAGATCAATGTTGAGTGACTCCTCACTACCAGAATAATTTTGGGCTGAGACAGTCAATATAGCTTGTCATGTGCAAAATAGAGCACTAATCAACAAAAATCACAATAAGAATCCCTATGAACTCTTGAAGGGCAGGAAGCCAACCTTGGTCTACTTCAAGATTTTTGGAAGTAAGTGCTATGTCCTAAATAATGGGAAGCATCACTTGACAAAGTTTGCTGAGAAATGCTTTGAAGGCATCTTTGTTGGATATAGTCATCATAGCAGATCTTATAGGATATATTTAATTCATTCCAAAACTATTGAAGAATCTACTAATGTGGTATTTGATGAATCCAGCATGATACTTGGAGAGCCTTCTAGAATTTCTGTCACAAGCTCTAGCTCCAAGATCACGGAATTGAAGATATCAATCTCAGAAGAAGAAAAGGAACCCCCTCCCCAAACTCAGTGGGAATAGATGTAGGGGGTGTAGAAAATCAAGATAATGATTCTACAGATGAAGACAATCAACCAACCGAGGTACAAGAAGTAGAACCCCCAGTTGAAGAGATTCCAGCAAATAATAGAAGACTGGCCACAGCCATCGAGATTCACAGAAACCATCCAACTGACCAAATTATTGGCAATATGAATCAAGGAGTACAAACTAGAAGCAGCTCAATGAATGAAGCATTATTTCTGAGCTTCCTCTCACAAGAAGAACCAAATAAGTTTGAAGATGCCAACAAAGATCCATTCTGGATCTTAGCTATGCAAGAGGAATTAAATCAATTCAAGAGATACAGGGTCTAGAAACTGGTTCCAAAATGGCATGGTCACAACATAATTGGAACCAAGTGGGTATTCAGAAACAAACTGAATGAGCAAGGGGTCATTATCAAGAACAAGGCTAGATTGGTTGCTAAAGGATATAGACAGGAAGAAGGAATTGATTATGATTAAACCTTTGCACCTGTGGCAAGGCTAGCAGTAATCAGGATCTTCCTTGCTTATGAAGCCCACAAAGGATTTAAAGTCTACCAGATGGATGTGAAATCTGCCTTTCTCAATGGTGATTTGAAAGAAGAGGTGTATGTAGAACAACCTCCAGGTTTTATCAACTCAACTTACCCTGATTATGTTTATTTTCTTATGAAAGCACTTTATGGTCTAAAGCAAGCACCTAGAGCTTAGTATGAGACTTTGTCTACCTTCCTCCTTGAAAACAAATTTTCAAGAGGAAAGATAGATAAAACACTATTGTTGGATCTTTAAGCTCCCTTAGAGGGGGGATAAGGGTTTTTGAAAACTTTAGGACTTTAAGAGAAACTTTTGATATTTCATAAGAAGTAAATTTAATCAAAAGTAAAGAGCGAGGAATCAATTTTATTGAATAAGAAAAGGCATGATTATCATTTATAAAATTGATTATAAAAATGGATTTCTATGACGCTAGAAATCAAAGGCAAATATAAAAGGCTATTTGGTTTCTATACCGACTCTTCTCACTAAGAATCGGTTGGCTTTAGCCGATCTCTCCTAAGATAAGGCCTCAAGCCGCTCTAGCCTTTTTATCCCCAAAAAGGCCACGAACACCCCCTAGATCTACGCCCTAGACTTAGTCGCCAACAACCGCGGCGAATTCCCCATAAGCCACACACGGACCTAGTAACCAACAACTGCGACAAATTCCCCCTAAGTCGCACACGGACCTAGTCTCCAACAACCGCAGTGAATTTATGAACCAATTATAAAGATAAAGGGGTTACAATTGTTGCGAATATTTCCCTCAATGTTCCCTTGATTTGAAGAGGCATCACTCACAATGCTAAGTACATATAGTATGTGATAAACCCAATTTTTCATCATGACTGTACAGGGTTTAGATATTCCAAGGATTGGAATAATGTGTGTGGTTTACTGGCTGAACCACTGAGAAGAACTCTCTGTCTCAGCGGAACCGCTAAGATGAGGTCAGGAGCCGCTGAGAAGGGGTTTGCCTCAGCTGAGCTGCAGATAGACAAAATCCACTAAGAAGACAATCTGTCTCAACGGATCCGCTGAGACAAAAACAGCTTAACCGCTGAGATGGATGACTGTCTCAGCCCAACCGCTGAGACTTATTCAAATCAGGAAGACGACACTGGCGGTATTTTCTTTTGGTACAAATAGCTGTAAAGGGTAGATAAAGTGTTATATCCTCTTCCAAAGTGTCAGGGTCCTTTCTAAGAGCCGTTGAAGATAAATGAATTATAAAAGATCAACTTAGGGCACTTTCAGAAGAGTCTGCTGGTGTGCTAAAAGTGTGAGAGTCATTACTATTCCATTGATGGCTTTCAAGAACTCTCTCCTTCTGCTTCCAAAACCAGCAAGAAGAATCAAGGAGGGAAGATATCTCTTCTATTCTGAAGAGCAAGGTGATCCTCTTTCATCTACTGAAGAGAAGGATCTGTTAGGAGCAGGTCTAAAGATTACTTTTAGCCCAGCTTCAAGATTGCATCAGCTATGCATAATCAATTGAAGACTTCAAACCAATGTTGCCCACTGTTGTAAGCTAAAAAATATAATCATTGTAGAAACTGTGTAGTTCTGAGCTTGTAAGGCATTTTGCCTGAGATTATAGAGTTGTTGAATCTAAGCTGTAGGGTTGTTGAGCCTGAGATTGGTAATGTTATTGAGCCTGAGTTGTAGGTCATTTTTCCTGAGAAGTAGGGCTTCTTGATAGGCCTGATGTAGGAGATAGAGGTGATCTCTGAGCTGTAGGAGTGGGAGCACTCTGAGTTAGTAGGGTTGTTAGGCCTGAGGTCAGGTTTGGAGCAAACCTGATAGATCCTGAGGGATCTGAGTTATAAGCTCTTAAAGCTGAGATTGGAGGAGTTTGCCATGACTAACACACTGTTAGAAAGGTGTAGAGGGAAAGTGGACTACCCATAGACACCCTATCTTGGGGAACCACTATAAATAATTGTGTGCTTTCTGTTTTTTGCTTGAGCTTTAGTTTATTATTCATTTACTGCAAGCAACAATTAAGTAAAACTCAAAGAAACCTATTCACCCCCGCCCCCCCCCCCCCCCCCCCCCCCCCCCCCCCCCCCCCCCCCCCCCCCCCCCCCCCCCCCCCCCCCCCCCCCCCCCCCCCCCCCCCCCCCCCCCCCCCCCCCCCCCCCCCGCTCCCCCTCTAAGTGAATTAGACTACTAAGCTATAAACTATCAAGTGGTATCAGAGGCAGGTTGGTCAAAAAAGTACTTAACTGTCTGACCAGATCCTATATAGGTATAGTCAAATTTGAATCTAATGGCTACCAATAGAGTTCAGAAGGAGATGGGGTCAATGAAGCTTCCAATATGCAAAAAGGAAACCTTTGGCATTTGGAAGCAAAGGGTTAGGCTCTTCATGGAGAACTCAGATCCTAGGATTTATATCACTGTCTAGGAGGGTCCCTTTGTTGTCACAAAGCCCTCCACTATTGATCCTACTAGACAGGTACCCAAGTCATATACTGAAATGATAAGGGATGAGATTGTATTGGCAATAATGGATAATAGAGCTCAAAATATTATAGTCAATGCAATTGATGATTCCACCTTCCAAAACTTGGTACACTGTGTGACAACCAAGGAGATGTGGGAAACACTAATAGTGTACATGGAAGGGACTGAAGAAGTGAGGGATGATAGGAAATCCCTCATTAATTAGGAGTATGAAGCCTTTAAGCAACAAAGCCTGGAATGCATAGTTGATTGCTATGAAAGATTTTTCAGGATAGTAAATGAGCTGAGGACCTATAAAAGGAACTGCACTCATTATGAGCTGAATGAAAAATTCCTTATATCTCTAACTAGAGACTGGGATACCAAGATCTGGGCCATCAGGGAGGTGGCAAAGCTGGGTGAGACTCCTCCCCATATTCTATTTGGAAAGCTGCTCTCTTATGAGATGCAGTTGTCTGCAAGGAAGGAGGAGGACACATCCTCCAGGCCTCACGCAAGGGAGAGGATTGTGGCCCTTGAAATACTTTAATTAAGGGTAGCTAATCACCTAGAGGGGGGGGGGGTGAATAGGTTATTTAAAAATTATTGTTGTTCTTGATTATAACCAAGATAAAAATGATCAGAGCTTTCAAGAAATAAAAACACACACAGAAAAGGACACACAGATTTTTATAGTGGTTCCCCTTATATTGGGTAATCCACTTTCCCCCTTCTCCCCTTCTAGCAGTGTGTTAGATATGGTTTATAGCTCCTTCAGATCTCAGACCACAAACAGGTCTTACAGATCAGATCACAACAGATCTTACAGTCTCAGATCTCACAGATCTTACCAACTCAGATCACATAGATCCTACCTCAGCCTTTATAACTAGGCCTGCAGCTCAGATTCACCCCTGAATCCTACAACTCAGATCACACCTGATCTTACAACTCAGATCCTTGACAGATCCTACACTCAGTTCTGACAACTCAGATCCTACAGGAATTTATAAAGAGAATAACAAATACTTAGACTCAGATTTGAGATTGTTGAGCCTTCTTGATCTGCCTGAATGATCAGACAGAAATCTTCAATAGAACAGCAGCAGCAAATGATCTTCTTGATTCGACAGGCTGTGATGACTGTTCTTCTTCTTAGGAAGACAGATTCTTCCTTGTTGATCTTCTTCTTTCAGAAAGAGGTATCAGCACCAGATTGCTGAATGAAATCTTCAATTTAGATTGGTTCCGAAAGGGAAGACGACTTCTCCAGATTCTTCACTCAAACATTCTCTCAAACTGATGGAGACGATAATGGCTTTTGAATGATAGGAAAAACCTTTCTAACTTAACTTTTCTTCACTACTTAACCAATAGGTCATGCCTTCTATTTATAGCCCGCCATCTGCAATGTCTGTTACGCTCCCCCACGTCAGCATGACGTGATGTCTTCAACAGTCTTTAATGGAAACAAAGGCTCAGCTTGCTGTAGAAGATATTCCTCAGTTCAGAGTATTTGAAGAAGAGGCATTGAGCACTTAACATCTCTGTCGACGCTTTTTCAATTAGACGTCGAGCGGTATTTAGATGCTCGACGCATACTCCTTAGACTAAAGCTCTCGACTCCTCCTTCTCAGGCGTTGAGTAATCATCACTTAGTCGACGTTTTTTATCTGAAGAAGTCGAGCAACGTACAGGAGCTCGACGCTTCTTAACTATGCCTTTATATCTCGACACTTCTGGTTGGCTCTGAGCTGACTGAAGTTAAGTCGACACTTCTCTTTCCAAGGCGTCGAGCGATATAACATGGCTCGACGCTTCCAAACTTGGTCATAGAACTTCAGCGGCGACCTTGTCTATTTGAGTAGTAGACATGAGTCAACGCTTCTGGGTCACAGGCGTCGAGCGATGTATGATGTCTCGACGCTTGTGAACTTGAATGAATTCCATGAACTTTTTGCTTGACCTGATCTCCTGCACATTGATTCTATAGAGTATATCAAATACATTCTGAGATATATCTTTGACTTAGGAATGGACTTCTCCAAATCTAAGACATTGTGGGCAATGATCCCAACAATCTCCCCCTATTTGAAGAAGTCATAATCTCAGTCAATGATATATCTCTCTTTTCAAAGATTAACAATGTGTTCTAATCTCTATACAGGTAATCAAAATAAAGAGTATCAAACTTTATAAAATTAGATTACCAAAACATTCTATCCACAGAAATTATCTCAGACATGATTTCTCATATAAGCATAAAAACATAAGCAATTCAGAATAAGACATGTCATGAAGAGAGACAGTATCACATCACAGTCATATATATATATGATCATGAAAAATAGTTAATACTGGGAATTCATCAAGATTGTTCAAAAATATATCAATTACATTCTTCTGAAAGTAAAAATAAAGATAAAAATTCTAAAGCTGTCCAGGATCCTTGAATTCAATTCCTCTTTTGCCTCTTTTGGAGAGTGCTTCAGCAACTTCCTTTCTCCTCTTGAAATAGCCAAATGGCTTTGGAAAGTATCTGATTGGCTCCATTTCTCCTGCCTGGACCTTCCCAGCCATTTTGTCAGCCTTGAATTTGATCTTCAGTTCCTCTTGATCCCTATGCTTTAACCATTCAGCTTCAGAATACCACTTTCCTCTTTCCTCTGGGTTATTTTTCACAGCTTCCCATGCTGACAGAATCAATTCTCTGGAAGATGGAGACCAATGTTCAAAATCAACTCTTGATTGAACCTCTTCTCTGAACTTTCTTTTACTTGATTCTACTTGCTCACTAGTAAAATTCTCTCTTTTACTTTTATCCTCAGGACTATACATTTTAGCAATCTGCTTTTGAACCTGAGTAAGAGAGGTTGGCCTTGACTCAGAGATTTGATCATTCTCATAGTCTATGAGAGGATATCCAAGAGTTTCTCTTATAGAGTTTGAGGTCCACACAGCATGTTCAGAACTAGCTTGAATCATTGACCTCTCCCCCTTTAGGACTTCTTCAACAATGTGATCTCTCAAAGTATTCTTCTGAAATCTGACTTGACCTTCCAAGTGATTAACTCCACTTTCAATGGTTTTCTTTACTTTAAAGAGATGATCATCTATAGTATCTGCATGCAACTTTGCTTGATCTTTTAGAACTGTGGAGCTCTCATTTATTTTAGCCAAGATATCAGCATTCTGTTGTTGCAGTCTAGCTTTAATCTTATTTATACATGTTAAGATTTGTGCTACCTGTTCTTTATACAGAACTTGCATATTGCTGCTTAGTATTCCTTGGTTTGTCTGAACATCATCCACTGTCTTTGTAATTCCATCTTGAGATTCTTTAATAACCTTTGATGTTTCTTTGATTACATCAAGCTGTTCAGTTGTATAATCTACTGAAACACCAGCTCTCTTAAAGAACCTTACCATCTCCTTTCTCAATGCAGATATCTGATGATTGACTTCAAATCTAACCAATTTCAGTTGGAAATCTATTTTTCATTTTTGTATTATTCTCCTCAATATATTGTTCTAATAATCTTTTTTGATTATTCAGCAACACTTCCAGCTGAGGTAGAATAGGACTAAGATCCACATGGATTTTCTTTTCCATTTCAAAACCTTTGCTGCTCTCTTCTCTGATTAAGGAATCATCTCTCTAGCTCATATGGGAGCTAGAGGATTCTATCTTGATAATCTTCTCAGTAGGTTTCTTTGGTGCTTCAAGCTCCCCTTCTACCTCCACAGCATCAATTACAGAATTCTCTTTGGCAGGGATCTCAGCCTGAGACTCCCCCTCAAATGGTGCATTATCTTCAGCTGGGAATTCATCTTGAGGCTCCCCCTCAGTCTCTGCATTGATCAGATCAATTTTATCTTGAGCAGGGATCTCATCCTGAGCCTCCCCCTCAACTGCTGCTTTGCTCATTTCAGAATTGTTCTGAGCAGGAATCTCATCTTGAGTCTCTTTCTCATTTAGAAAAACCCCTTCAAGTCTAGCAGGGGATACATGAAGACTTCCTCTTTCTTCTTCTCCTTTCTCACTCTCATCCTTTGGAGTATCAGGAGAACTGTCCCTTGCATTGTTCCCTTCTTCATCTTCAGATGTTGTAAGGTTTGGATCATGAATTGGAGTAGCTTTAGATTTTCTTTTGGAGGAGGATGAGCTGGATGAACTTGAAGAACTAGAAGAAACCTTCTTCTTCTTTTGCTTCTTTGCTTTCTTCTGCTTGGGAGAAGGATCTGTTGGAGGTGGATTAGATAAGACTCTGTCCCATCCCTCCATCATTCTCATATCCATTTTCTGCAGGTGGTTTATCTTTGATCCAAGTTTATTATTCAAAGAGTCAGGAGTGACTTTTACTAAATACAAAGACAATATCCTACCCATGTTGGGTACTTGGATACATTCAACTATCCTGTCAAACACAACTCTTCCCCAATCTGTTCTCAGAGAATGAATAATCCTTGTCAGTAAAATAAACATTTTTCTGGAAATTTTGTCATGTGATCCAGTCTTGCACAGCAGTCCCTTTCCTATCACATCTGTTATCAATTTACCTTTCGAATTCATTCCTTTTCTCAGAATACTTCCAGTGATTTCTCGTGAAGTTTCAATTCCGCACCAGATTTGTGCTAATTTAATCTGTTCAGAGGTCACCTCTTCTTCTTCTTCATTCCTTTTTAACCTAGGCAGTTCTAGTGCCTTAGCGAGTCTAGAAGGAGTTATTTTAATCTTCTTACCATTCACACTGGTCTTAATCTTTGAATTGACGGAGTCTATTACTATGTTGAGTATAGCTCTAATACCTCTCGTTTCCAGATGAGAGTTGATTCAGACAGCACAAATTCCAGTCCTGCATTATAGATTAATTCGATTGTTGATTTGATCTCCACTGAAGCTGATTGGAATCGATTTCGAACAAGTTCACTTCCTTCATAGAGATACTCACTGCTTTTGGGAGGCATTGTTGTTGATGATCGAAGAGAGAGAGAATTGATGGAGAGATTTTCTAGGGCAGCCAATTTCGAACTTAGAGAACTAGGGCATATGCACTAACGAAGTGTCTTCCCTATTTATAGAAGTTCTAATTCAAGAAGATGAAAAGTCGCGTGCCGAACTTGTTTGACAAGATTGATCTAATGGTTCAAATTGATCCTGTCGAGACAGCCTAGCTATATTCGCATAAGCGTTGAGATCGCTCGACGCCATATATCTTCAGTCGACGCCAGGTGTCTTCTCGACGCCAGATATCTTCTCCACTCACCTTATAGGACTCAATCATTATTTTCATTTATTTAATTCAAAACAACTTTAATCCATTTTAACATACCTAATTCAATTTTAAAATTATTGAATTTAGTTTCATCCAAGGGTTTAGTAAATATGTCAGCAACCTGTTTGTCAGTGGGAACATATTCAATTGAGATATCTCCATTTTCTACATGTTCTCTAATGAAATGGTATCTTATTTCTATGTGCTTAGTTCTGCTATGAGATACAGGATTATTAGCTATAACAATAGCACTAGTTGAATCACAAAATAGAGGAGATTTACTTAGCTGAACTTTATAGTCTTGGAGTTGGTGTTGAATCCATAGTAGCTGAGCACAGCAGTTTCCAGCTGAGATGTACTCAGATTCTGTTGTAGATATAGCCACACTAGTCTGCTTCCTGCTACTCCAAGATATTAGTCTTTTGCCAAGAAATTGACATGTACCTGATGTACTTTTTCTATCCTCCTTGCATCCTGCAAAATCAGCATCTGAAAAACCAATTAGTTCAAAATCATTGCTTCTAGGATACCAAAGGCCAAGATTAAGAGTGCCATTCAGATATCTCAGGATTCTTTTGATAGCAGTGTAGTGAGATTCTTTAGGGTTCACTTGATATCTAGCACACACACATGTTGAGAACATAATGTCTGGCCTGCTAGCAGTTAGGTAGAGCAATGAGCCAATGATGTCTCTGTACAAGGTTTCATCAATAGGTTTCCCTTTTTCATCCTTGTCCAGTGACATATTTGCTTCCATTGGTGTCTTCATGACAGTGGAATTTTCCATTCCAAACTTCTTAATAATTTCTTTTGTGTACTTGGTCTGAGAAATGAAAATTCCTTCCTCAGACTGTTGCACTTGGAGTCCTAAGAAGTATTTAAGCTCACCCATGCTGCTCATTTCAAATTTCCCTTGCATAAGGTTTGCAAACCTTTTGCAAAGGTTATTATCAGTAGAGCCAAATATTATATCATCTACATATATTTGTACTAGAATAATGTGACCTTTAGCTATCCTAAGAAACAATGTCTTATCTATCTTTCCTCTTGAGAATTTGTTCTCAATAAGAAATCTAGATAATGTCTCATACCAGGCTCTAGGTGCCTGTTTCAGACCATACAATGCTTTTAATAAAAGATAGACATGATTTGGATGAGTAGAGTCAATAAAACCTGGGGGTTGTTTAACATATACTTCCTCCAATATTGTTCCATAAAGGAATGCTGACTTTACATCCATTTGATAGACTATGAAACCAGTGTGTGCTGCAAATGCCAGGAATAACCTGATTGCCTCCAATCTTGCCACAAGAGCAAATACTTGATCAAAATCTATGCCTTCCTCTTGTCTATATCCTTGGGCAACCAACCAAGCTTTGTTTTTGATGATCACACCATTCTCATCCAGCTTATTCCTGAATACCCATTTGGTCCCTATGACTTTGTGTTTCTTTGGTCTTGGGACCAATATCCAGACTTTGCATCTTTCAAATTGATTTAGCTCTTCTTGCATAGATGATATCCATGAAGAGTCTTTATTGGCTTCATCAAACTTCTTAGGTTTTATTTTGGAAAGAAAGTTGTGATGCAAAGCCTCATGTATTGAGTTTCCTCTTCTGGTTTGCACACCATCATTTTGATTTCCTATGATCTGTTCTTTTGGATGATCCTTCAGATGTTTGGTTGCATTCCTCCACCTTTCATTTTCTCTTTGAGAATCTGGTGCATCTATTTGAGTAGGTTCTTCTAGAGGTTCTGGATGAGGTGGTTCTTCAACAGCAATAGGTTCTTCATAATTGTCTTCTGCTTGAGGTTCATCCTCTCTAGTTACAATTATAGTCTCATTAGTTTCTTCATTATCCTCATTTTGCTGTTCATTGATATTCATCTCCTTCAATTTCTGTGTAGAACCTGCACAACTAGATAAACTTCCCAGATCCTTATAAATAAGGCTGGTTTCATCAAATACAACACGTATAGATTCTTCGATCCTATTAGACTTTTTGTTGAAAATTCTATAGGCTCTACTTTGAGAGCTGTACCCAACAAAGATTGCCTCATGTACTTTTTCAGCAAATTTAGTGAGATGGTGCTTTCCATTATTTAATACAAAGCATTTACTACCAAATATTTTAAAATAGGCTAAAGTGGGTTTTCTACCCTTCAACAACTCATATGGGGTCTTATCCAGTCTTTTGTTTATAAAAGCCTTATTCTGCACATGGCATGCTGTGTTTACAGCTTCAGCCCAGAAATACTCAGGAAGGGAAGAATCACTCAGCATACTCCTGCTAGCTTCAATAAGGGTTCTATTTCTTCTCTCAGCAACCCCATTTTGTTGGGGAGTTCTAGGAGATGAGAACTCTTGAGAGATTCCTAGATTCTCACAAAATTTGGTCCTTGCACCTGACTGAAATTCAGTCCCATGATCACTTCTAATTTTGGCTACATAATTTCCTATTTCATTGGAGATTTGCCTAACAAAACTGGTAAATATTTCTAAAGTGTCTGACTTATGTTTGAGGAAGAATACCCAAGTGAATCTGGAATAATCATCAACTATTACAAGGGTGTATGATTTTCCTCCTAAGCTCTGGATTGACATTGGTCCAAATAGATCCATGTGAAGTAGGTATAGACATCTAATGGAATCCTTCTCACCAATTGGTTTGAAGGATGACTTGGTCTGCTTACCCATTTGACAAGCATGGCATGGACCCTCCTGCACACACTTCCACTTAGGCCCAGCTCTCACTAGGACTTTTGAGATAAGTTTATTTATAGTCTTATAATTTATGTGAGCTAACCTTTTATGCCATTGAACACTACTAGAAACTTTATTTTCTGCTACTAAGCATATGGAGTTAACTAGATCAGAACATATGAAGTTTAAGCAGTAAATGTTGCCACTCCTAGTGCCTGAGAGGATTATCTCATTTTCTTTCTTAATCAGGCACTCATCCTTGTGGAATGAAATGTCATACCCAATATCACATAATTGACTTATGCTAATGAGATTGTGTTGCAATCCATCAACATGAGCAACTTTGGTGATGGTGACAATTCCATTTGAGATATTGCCATAACCTTTAGTTTTACCTCTTTCAGACCCTCCAAAGATAACCTTTGGTCCATTCCTTACAGGAGTGTAATCATTCAGCAGACTTTTTGTTCCTGTCATGTGCATAGAGCACCCACTGTCCAAGTACCAGATTGGAAGTTGATTGGTCTTTGGACAACCCTGCAAAAATAAATTACCTTTTCTTAGGAGCTCACACCAAGTTGGGTCCTAGAACCTTGTTAGTATGAGCTGGAACATTTAGTTGTTGAATAATCCTTGGTGCTGTGAGAGTTGCCCTAGGTCTGAATACTGGTCTCCCAGAGTTGAATCTTGGAACAGTTGGATTGAACCAACAGTCAAGTGCAAAATGCCCAACCCTTCCACAGCACCAGCATTCATATCTATTATATCTCCTTGGAGGTCATCTTACTTCTTTATATTGACTTATATTTTGCTTAATTGCCTTATTCACAGGAGCTATATAATTTGTTTTAGTAAATTTTATTGGTTCAGTTTTCTTTCCATCAGTGGTTTTTACTTCAGGTCTTAGTTCCTTTCTTTTGAATTTAGTATTTGCTTTAAATACAAAGGAGTCATGATGAGTTAATACTTTTTCTTTCCATAGAGTTTTGGCATTATTGTTACTTGGTTGAATTAAATCATCTTTGCTATTAGAACATTCACCCTTATAAAACTTATGCACACCTTTTTGATCATGCTTGTTTGTGATAGGCATGGCTTTGTTAAACTTTAAAGGTTGTATAGGTTCCTTGTCATTACTTTTAGGGTTTTTATCTGCATTCCTATAATATCCTATGCAATATCTGTATTGTGCAGAAAATGTGTCTATTATAGGAAGAATAGTTTGTGGTTTTGAGAACTTTGCTACAAGTTTCCTTTATGCTAGGAGTTTTGCCTCAAGTTCTTTTATTAACTTTTCCTTAGTGCGTAAAGTTTGTATGTGAATAATAGACATGACTTTTAGTTTGCTAAGTTCTTTACTTGACTGATTCAGCCTCTCAGCTGTCTCAGAGTTTTGAGAATCAGTTTGCTTTAATTCAGATATTTCTTTTTGTAACCTTTTATTATGCCTTTTGCTCTTCTTAAGTGCTTTGAGAATTAATTGATATTTTTCAATAATTTCATCTATATGAAGTTTAGATTGTGAGTCATTTTCATCAGAAGAGAATGAATCTATTTCAGGTTCAGAATTAGAATCAGATAGAGGAGTTTTATCAAGTACCTTTTATATCAGTAGTTGTCTCCTGATTTTCTTGATCACTCAATACCATGAGTCCTGCATTTTCTTCTTCATCCTCTTCACTATCAGACCTTGATAGTTGGGCTTTTATCATAGGTATATCATTTAGACTATCTTCATTTTCATTGGCAGCTATCAGAGCTATGAGTGCCTCCTCACTATCTGAGTCTGATGACTGAGATTCACTATCACTAAGAGTGACCTTGCCCTTTTTGGCTATTAGACTCTTCTCATGTCTCTTGTCAGATTTGTGCTTTCTTTCATCAGATTTCTTGTTGTTCTTTCTCTTTGAAGGACAATCAGCAATCATGTGTCCTGATTTCCTGCAACCAAAACACATAATTTCTTCTGAATTAATTTTATTGTGTTTAGAATTGTACCTGTCCTTCTTGGAGTCTTGTTTGAATCCCTCTGAAGAATTTGAATGCTTCTTAGATCTGGATAACTGAGAGGGTCTAGTTTTCCAGTGTTGTTTTCTTCTCAACATTCTTTTTAGCTGTTTGGTAAAGAGTGCCAATTCACCATCTGATATTTCAAAATCAGAATTACTGGTTTCTGATTCTTCTGATTCAGATGGAATCATGGGGGATAATGACATTCTTTCTTTGCTTTTCTTGGAGCTTTCTGCTTTCAGAGCAATAGGATTTTCCCTGCTGTGTCCTTCCTCAGTTTTTCTGGTATTCAGATGAAGTTCATGGGACAAGAGTTTCCCATATAAATTTTGTGGCTGTATGTTTCCCAGATTTCCCATTTATCTGATTGCACAGATCTTGATATCCCATTCTTTGTTCAGTGATCTTAAGAATTTATCATTCAGCTCATAATTTGTGAAAGTTCTTCCATATGTTTTTAGACCATTTACAATCTTGAAGAATTTTTCATAGCAAACTGCTATTGAATCTTTCTTGTCTTGTCTGAAGGCTTCATATTGCTGATTTAGAAGTGACTTCCTGTCATCTCTGACTTCTTCAGTCCCTTCCATATAGACGATAAGAGATTCACACATCTCTTTGGCAGTTTTGCAATGGACTAAATTTTGGAAAGTTGAATCTTCAATAGCACTAACAATGATGTTCTGAGCTCTCTTATCCATGGAGGCCAGAATCACTTCATCTTTGGTCATCTCTGAATAGGTTTTAGGAGTCTTTATACTTCCATCTGTAAATGAAACTTTCATAGTAACAAAAGGTCCCTCTAGAACAGTTATGTAAATTCTAGGATCAGATGCTTCCATGAAAAGTCTGACCCTTTCTTTCCAAATCCCAAAGTTTTCTTTTCTGCAGATTGGAAGCTTCATAGATGTGAATTCTTTGCTTCCTTCTGTATTAGCCATCACGACTTCAGAAATCTACCCTTAGAAGATCTTGTTCAGGCTGTTAAACCTTTTCTTGAACAACCTACCTCTGATACCACTTGAAAGACTTTAATTAAGGGTAGCTAATCACCTAGAGGGGGGGGTGAATAGGTTATTTAAAAATTATTGTTGTTCTTGATTATAACAAAGACAAAAATGATCAGAGATTTCTAGAAATAAAAACACACACAGAAAAGGACATACAGATTTTTATAGTGGTTCCCCTTATCTTGGGTAATCCACTTTCCCCCTTCTCCCCTTCTAGCAGTGTGCTAGATAAGGCTTATAGCTCCTTCAGATCTCAGACCACAAACAGGTCTTACAACTCAGATCACAATAGATCTTACAGTCTCAGATCTCACAGATCTTACCAACTCAGATCACACAGATCCTACCTCAGCCTTTATAAATAGGCCTACAGCTCAGATTCACCCCTGAATCCTACAACTCAGATCACACCTGATCTTACAACTCAGATCCTTGACAGATCCTACACTCAGATCTGACAACTCAGATCCTACATGAATTTATAAAGAGAATAACAAATACTTAGACTCAGATTTGAGATTGTTGAGCCTTCTGGATCTGCCTGAATGATCATACAGAAATCTTCAATAGAACAGCAGCAGCAAATGATCTTCTTGATTCGACAGGCTGTGATGACTGTTCTTCTTCTTAGGAAGACAGATTCTTCCTTCTTGATCTTCTTCTTTCAGAAAGAGGTATCAGCAGCAGATTGCTGAATGAAATCTTCAATTTAGATTGGTTCCGAAAGGGAAGACGACTTCTCCAGATTCTTCACTCAAACTTTCTCTCAAACTGAAGGAGACGATAATGGATTTTGAAAGATAGCAAAAACTTTTCTAACTTAACTTTTCTTCACTACTTAACCAATAGGTCATGCCTTCTATTTATAGCCCGCCATCTGCAATGTCTGTTACGCTCCTCCACGTCAGCATGACGTGATGTCTTCAACGGTCTTTAATGGAAACAAAGGCTCAGCTAGCTGTAGAAGATATTCCTCAGTTCAGAGTATTTGAAGAAGAGGCATTGAGCACTTAACATCTCTGTCGATGCTTTTTCAATTAGGCGTCGAGCGGTATTTAGACGCTCGACGCATACTCCTTAGACTGAATCTCTCGAATCCTCCTTCTCAGGCGTTGAGTAATCATCACTTAGTCGATGCTTTTTATCTGAAGAAGTCGAGCAACGTACAGGAGCTCGACGCTTCTTAACTATTCCTTTATATCTCGACACTTCTGGTTGGCGCTGAGCTGACTGAAGTTAAGTCGACACTTCTCTTTCCAAGGCGTCGAGCGATATAACATGGCTCGACGCTTCCAAACTTGGTCTCATAACTTCAGCGGTGACCTTGTCTATTTGAGTAGTATACATGAGTCAACGCTTCTGGGTCACAAGCGTCGAGCGATGTATGATGTCTCGATGCTTGTGAACTTGAATGAATTCCATGAACTTTTTTCCTGACCTGATCTCCTGCACATTGATTCTAGAGAGTATATCAAATACATTCTGAGATATATCTTTGACTTAGGAATGGGCTTCTCCAAATATAAGACATTGTGGGCAATGATCCCAACAGCCCTCAAGGTTGAGAGCTCCAAGAAGAGCATGGCAAGGATGCCTGCACCTCCAAGGAGGGTTGTTGGCTCAGAAAACTCTGAGCCCAGCTCATCTGATAACAACTCTTCTAATAAGGAGTTTGTTGTCTTCTTAAGACATTTCATTAAGCTGATGAGGAGGAAGCAGTGGAAGAACAAACCTTCCTCCTCCTCACATCCCAGGAAGGATCACAACAGATCTGAAAAGCAGCACCATAAGGGGGATTGGTATGACTCGAAACATGTTAAACATGTTTCAAATAATGTGATTTGTTACTGCTACAGCAAGCCTAGACATGTCATTGTTGACTGTCCAGTCAAGAGGAAGGAGAAGGGTGATAAGAAAGCTCATCACCAGAAGGGAAGGAAGGGTGAAAAATCCTTCCTAGCCAAGAAGGAGAAGAGCTGGAGTGAATCTGAGTCATCATCCTTGTTGGATCTTGAGGCGCCCTTAGAGGGGGGTGAATGGGGTCTTAGAAAACTTTAAGTTTTTATAAAAAAACTATTGATATTTTATTTGAATAAGAGTGAATAAAAAACAAAGAGTAGTAAATCAATTTTATTAACTAGAAAAAGCTATGATTATCATTAATAAAATTTGGTTACAAAATCTGATTTCTATCACGCTAGAAATCCAAGGCGAAATATGAAATACTCTTTTTGTTTTCTATACCGACTCTTCTCACTAAGAAGTTGTCTTTAGCTGATCTCTCACCAGATACGGCCTCAAGCCGCTCTTGCCCTTTTATCCCCAGAAAGGCCTCGAGCACCCCCTAGATCTACTCCCTATATCCAGTCGCCAACACGAGGCGAATTCCTCCCTAAGTCCTACCCAGACCTAGTCTCCAACACGAGGCGAATTCAAAAACTGATTACAAAGATAAATATAAAAGACAAATATAAAAATCCCTATGAGGTAATCTGAAGGAGACGCCGAAGCATCGTTGAAGTCCAAGCATGCGTTCTTCGCGTTGAGTTAGCGTGTTGATCCAAGCCTCCTTTGATTCCTCCTTTTGAAATTGAGTGGGAGATCCTTTGTGGTCTGGAAATTCGGCCCTCACAAATAATTCAGAGTGCTGGAATAGTGCTCCTTGGCATTAGTAGTTGAAGAAGACAAAATTCACCTATTTATAGGACCGACAGCTAACGTCGGCGTTAAGGCTAACGCCTGGCATTGACCTAGTATAGAAATGTTTTGATGGCTCGGATCTTCAAAATAGGAAGGAGATACTGCACTTTAGGAAACATTCCTTTTAGACAACCCTAACGCTAGCATTGAGGCTAACGCTGGCATTAGGTCAGATTATTCCTAATGTGCTCCTTCAATCATGGCAGCTTCCCTCCTTGCCATATTTGTCTTGGTGGGAACGGGAGTCAACACCGGCGTTAAGTCCTAATGCCTAACGTTAGACATTGTTGGATCGGTAGGCGCCCTTAGAGGCGGGTGAATAAGGGTTTTAAAAACTTATCTTATATTTTGAAATACTTTGAACTAATACGTGATTAAGAAGATGAGAAATCAAGTAAAACAATTGAAATAAAGTAGAGACAAGTTTTATTAATATGAAATAAGGTTTTACAAAAGTTGATTTCTATAACGCTAGAAATCTGTGGCGAATAATAGTAAACTCTTTTTGTTTTCTATCCCGACTCGCATCCCCACGAACCGGTGGCCCTAGCCTATCCTTCCCGGATTTGGCCTCAAGCCGCTCTAGCCAACCCTTCCCCGGATATGGCCTTGAGCACCCCCTAGACCTAACCTAGATCTAGTCGCCAACAAGAGGTGAATTTCCTCCCTAAGTCCTACCCAGACCTAGTCACCAACACGAGGCGAATTCTCTAACCATTTACAAGAAATATGAAATGAAAATAATAAACTCCCTCTTGAAGAACTTCTGAAGTTGGAGACGAAGATCCGCTGTAGAATAAGCATTGTAGAAGCAGACTTCGTTTGGATCCGGCGTGAAGAGATTCTCCTTCAGAAATTCGCAGAACTTTGGTAGCACATCAACTTTAGGCCAAGGCAGCCTCTGGAATTCTAGCACTCAATCTCTCTCTCTGATGTGTGTCTGAAACGAGAGAAAAGGGGTCCTATTTATAGCTTCAGCGCTAGCGCCGGCGCTATCCCATTTTAGGACATATTCTGCGTGGCGGGATCTTCAATCCGAGGAAACATTTCTCTCTTGCCTTCTATGCTCTGTGCTACCGCCTACGCTATCGGCTACCGCCAGGCGCTATCTCCTTCTATATGTGCTCCCGTAATTGCGCAGATCATCGCTAGCGTCGGGTGCTAAGTGCTACCACCGGCGCTAGTGGGAGTGTTGGATTTGATGTCTCAAATTTGGGGGCAACCTTCTTATGTAATCCTTGAGTCATATGGACTATGTTTTCCTGCACACATAAACACACAAGATCAAATACACATAGGATTTGTTATTCTCAAACCAAGGAGATGTGGAAGACCATGTTCCAACAAACTCCCCCTTTTGATAATAACAAATCCATTAATGATAAATAAGAGCATCAATATATAAGCATGATGAAGCCTACTTGTGTGTGTGTGTGAGAGAGAGTGTTGATTTAGGATAATTATCAATTTTAGCATTTAGAATTGCTCCCCCTAAATACATGCTCCCCCTAAGTGAATGCTCCCCTAATATGTAAGCTATCATCTGAATTAATCATGTTAGTTTTCTATTTTGATAGCGGATTATATTTATCATGTTGGTTCTCCCCCTTTTGTTATTAGCAAAAGTGGGTAAGGAAGCAAAACACAGAAAAGTTTTGATTTAGAAGATAAAGGCATGATCGAGCTTTTTAGAGAGAATGAAATGATAAGGAGTTTTTAGAATAATTTTTATTGAAATACATCAGAGTTTTAGTATTACAATATTTTCATAGAAATAAATCAGAGTTTTTAGCATGAAAAATATTTAAAGCAACCAAGATAAAGTTTACCAAGCAAGTCTACCATTTGTTGAAAATGAATTTTGGTATTTAAGACTTTGATATAAGCATGAAAGCGCAATGTAAAACAATTATATGGTTATGATGCGGAAGACTTATCGAAATACAAGAAACATCTTATTGTAATCAATGATTATCCATAAAAGATATATGAGTTAAATTTCATAAAGAAGATGTTTTAGTAAATCATTGTTCAATTAAAATTTTAAGTTTAACAATAAAGTAACCAAGCATGAAATAATGTTATCAAAAAGAGATTACTACAATGTTATTTTAATTCAGAATTTAAAAACATACCAAACATTATAGAAAGCATGCTAGGTTATCTAGTGCATTTCATAAATAAAGAGTAGTATAGAATTTGCATTAGGATCCAATACTCATGAGAAGAAGTGTTATGGAAGATAATGATGTGCACAAAAGTATATTTTTGAGTAGCGTAAACAATTGTTTTAATAAAAAATACAAGAAATATGTAAAGTAAGAGCACAATAAAACACAAATAATTTTACTTCCACACACTTCAATGCACAAACAAAATGTACAACTACCAAGGTGCTTTGCACACACAATGCTTATCAAGACTTATCAGGGTGAAAAGTAGTGCTTGGAGGATCACATATTTTTATTTTAAAATTGAAACTAGTGATCCGGTGTACTTAAGATTAAGTGGTTTTTTTGAAAGAAAGATATGGTTTGCACAAGATACTTTACTATTCTTTCCAAAGTGCTAAACCTCACAACGCTTATTAAGACTTATCAGGAGGTTCAAGTAGTGCTTGGTGGAGTTATCTTTGTCACTTTATTTTATGAGTTTTGTTTTGTACAGATTTATCCGAATACACTTGTTTTGCAAACCAATATAATTTATGAAAACATAACCACTTTTCTTAACTTTTACAAGTGCAAATAAAGGTAGTATAGATAAGATACTTGTGCAATTTTAATTCATTGTACTAATACAAAACATACACAAGCATTCTTAGATTAAATACATATGTAGACAATGCCAAAATAAGTGAGTGAATAAAGATCATTATCAAACATAAAATATTTACTCATACTTAGAGGCATGTTAAGCGTAGTTCTACACAACTCTTATAATATAATTGATGCACATATTAATAGATATATCAAAGCATGAAGAAAACAATGTTCAAAGTAGTTTTAAAAGATAAATTGCAACATTGTATAAGTTCTAAATAATAAATTAAATCATGCTTGATTTTCACAGGAAAGTCCATACAGTTTTTTTGATAGTTTTAATGTTTTATATTTTTGTATTGGATTTTTGCATAAAAAACTTTAAACAAAGGACAAAAACAAAAAGGCAATACATATATTTTTTTTGTAATTTGGCTTTTGTATTTTTGTATTGGAGTTTTGCATAAGAAATAAACTTTAAACAAATGACAAAAAACAGAAAGGCAAAACATATATAATTTTTTTGTAATTTGGCTTTTGTATTTTTGTATTTGATTTTTCAAAAATGAAATAAAATCAGAAGTGCAAAATAAAAAGTACATATAGATTAATATATTTTTAAAAAAAATTCAAAATTTTAAAATTACAGAAAAACTAATAGGTGCGCTAACGCCGGCGTTAGCGCTAGCGCGGGAAATAGTATACGATTTTTGATGATTTTGAAATTTTTAATTATTGATCTTGATTAAGTGTCCAAATAGTAGTTTCATGCAGAAATTGCAGATTTTTAGTAGATGTTTTAGATGGTTAAAAATTGCAAACTTGCATTTATGAATGTGTTTTAACTCGAAAGATCTAGGACACCTAACTCAAGTCGTAATAATCGAAATCTTTCATCGGGAAGAGGTTTAGTAAATATGTCAGCGAGTTGAGAGTCCGTGCCAATGAAACTTACTTTTACATGCTCTTTCTTAATGTGATCCCTAATGAAATGATGATGAACATCGATGTGTTTGGATCTATAGTGGTATACGGGATTATATGTGAGGTTTTTTGCACTTTTGTTGTCACATTTAAGATCAATGTTTTTGAGATGAAATCGAAAATCCTCTAGAGTTTGGCTCATCCATAACGCTTGTGCACTCATAGGAGTAGAAGCTTGTTTAAGATTTTCAAAACCAAATCGTTTAAGCATATCGTGAACATATTTTGTTTGGCAAATAAAGATACCATCAGTTCGTTGTGAGATTTGAATACCAAGAAAATATGATAGTTCTCCTACAACACTCATTTCAAATTCATTTTTCATTACTAAGACTACTTCATTACACAACTCTTCATTAGTGGCTCCAAAAATGATATCATCAACATATATTTGTTAAATAATTAGATTATTATTATTATGCTTAATGAAGAGTGTGTTGTTGGCACTTCCCATAACATAACTGTGCTTTAACAAAAACGATGTAAGTCTATCATACCATGCACGGGGCGCTTGTTTTAAACCATAAAGCGCTTTTTCTAATTTGTAAGCATGATTAGGAAATTTTTCATTTATAAAACCGGGGGGTTGTTCTACATAAACTTCTTCTTTTATAAACCCGTTTAAAAAAGCACTTTTAACATCCATTTGAAATAATTTTATTCTTTTAAAACTTGCAAATGCCAAAAATATTCGTCTAGATTCTAAGCGAGCAACGGGTGCAAAAGTTTCTTCAAAATCTACCCCCTCGATTTGAGAATAACCTTGAGCAACTAAGCGTGCTTTATTTCTTATAATCCTAGATTCACCATCTAATTTATTTTTAAAGATCCATTTTATGCCGATAACTGGATGATTAGATGGTCTATCTACTAGATTCCAAACTTTATTTCTTTCAAATTGATCTAACTCTTCATTCATAGCCAAAAACTAAAATTCATCATTTAAAGCGGTGGAAACATTTTTAGGTTTGATTTCAGAAACAAAGCAAATATTTGAAAACGTTTCATGAAGAGAAGATCGAGTTCTTACCCCAGTAGACGGTTCCCCAATGACTAGCTCTTTTGGATGATTTTTTGAGAAGTTCAAAATGCTTGGAGGTACATATTCATCCTCCTTGGACTTCTCCTCCTCTTCTTAGGAAGGTTCCTCTTCGTCGTGCTCCAAAGATGGCAAAGGTTCATCGTTTGTGCCTGTAGAAAGCCTTTCTGCACATGGAATAAATTCATCAAATTTAACATTAATAGACTCTTCAACCTTGCTCGATCTTTTGTTAAATATTCTATAGGCTTTACTAGTTGAAGAATATCCAAGAAATATTCCTTCATCACATTTTTCATCAAATTTTCCTAAAGAATCTTTTGTATTAAGAATAAAACATTTACAACCAAATACTTTAAAATATGATACGTTAGGTTTATTTTGATAATATAGTTCATACGGTGTGAGATTTAGTGATGGGCGAAGCATGACTCTATTCATTACATAGCAATATGTGCTTACGGCTTCGGCCCAAAAAGACTTAGATAATTTATATTCAGATAACATGGTGCGAGCTAGTTCTTAGATTGTCCTATTTTTTCTTCCTACAACACCGTTTTGTTGAGGTGTGCGTGGAGCGGAGAACTCATGCTTAATACCTAACATTTTACAAAAAGATTTAAAATTTTCATTTTCAAATTCACCTCCATGATCTGAGCGAATGCATTTTATTTTCAAATCTAGTTCATTTTGAATACGAGTACATAATTTTGAGAATTCGCAAAACGCATCAGATTTGGAAGAGAGAAATAAAGTCCAACAATATCTTGAGAAATCATCTATTAGAACGAAAGTATATATTCTTCCACCAAGACTTGCGGTGTTAACGGGACCAAAGAGATCCATATGAATTAATTGCAATGGTTTTGAAGTTGAAATTTTGTTTTTACTTTTAAAAGATGATTTTGTAAATTTTCCTTTTTGGCATGGAGAACATAGTGAAGATAAATTTGCATTCAATTTAGGCAATCCTCTAATCAATTCCCTTTTTGCTAGTTTTAAAATGTGCTTTGTACTAGCGTGACCTAAACGTCTATGCCATAGTTCTAATTCATCATTTTTTGTTATAAAACATTTTATAGACGATTTGGAAAGATCATGAAACGAAACTATGTAAACATTGTGAATTCTAGGTGCAGTTAGTAACACATCTTTTGTTTTAAGATTAAATATTTTGCAAAGATTAGTTAATGATTCAAATAATACGTCTAATCCTTTATCACACAGTTGACTTATAGATATTAAGTTATGTTTTAATCCTTTTACATAAAGAACATTTGAGATAAGAAAGGATTCGTTACCCATTGTACCTACTCCCATGATCCTTCCTTTACCGTTATCACCAAACGTTACGATCCCTCCTTTCTTATTTTCTAGGCTAAGGAATTTTGCTTTGTTGCCCATCATGTGCTTGGAGCAGCCTGAGTCCAAGTACCACACGTCCTCAATTTCCTTAGCCTTCCTGCAAATCTAGAGAGAAGATGAGAGTAAAGATCCAGATACCCAAGAGGTACCACCCATAGAGTAAGTGGATTTCTTAGGTACCCAAATTTGTTTTAACAATCGTTGTTTTATATTCATGCAAGAGCTAGACGTGTGTCCAAACTTAAAACAATTTGCACACGAAATAAAGGGGGTTGAGACCCTTTTCTGAATTTCTACATTCACTACAAGAAAACAGACTTTTGGCCAGGGCGAATTGCCCTGGTAAAAAGTCCAAAACCGTGGCTAAAGATCTTTAGCCACGGTCTAGCCACGGAAAAAAATCTTGGCTAAAGGTCGCGTGGCGAAAGGTTTTTAGCCACGGATTGGCCGTAGCAAATACTATTAGCCACGCAAGAAACCACCGTGGCTAATGCCTCGACCTTTTGCCACGGTTTTAGACCCTGGAAAAAAGTCCTTCATAATGTTAAAAAAGGGAGTATTTGCCACTGCTCAAGGCCGTGGCAAATAGTTTGACTATTAGCCACGGTTTAAAACCCTGGCTAATAGTTCATTCATTGTTTTTTAAAAAACAATTTGCCACGGTTTGAAACCGTGGCAAATAATAAATTATGATTTTTTTTAAAAAAAATATATTAGTATAATCAAGAGAAATGCCCTACTACAGTAATTCCAAAAAGGAATAAAACCATGAGCCTCAGTTTTGTATGGGTTTGAATTAACAAACACAAACAATAACTCAGCATAGTATGGACCATAACTTTACAAATAAGATATTGTAAAAGGCTACAAATAAAACAAAATAAGATTATGTGCTCATCAAAATGACCCATGAAAAGGATATCAATCTTTCAAATTTAATGGAATAGATAACTTGTTCAAATTCAATTATTTATCATAGTAACTAGAGAATAACAAGCTCACCATATTATACTATCATAAAATAATCAACTTCACACGATATTACATATAGTGCATGTTAACAAGATAATTAAAGAAGCATATCCACTTACAAATGAGGATCGTCTAATAAACGATACACGTAGTTGCACTTAATGTTGTGAACTTCTGGGAAGGCGAAATGAGCCACTAGAATAAAGCACCTAGTACACAGGCCTTATTCTAACCGTCAAGATCACACTCAATACAGATCCCAACACGCAGACTCCAGCTAGAACAAGGAAAGTGAGCCTTAAATAACTAGGCCCGAGGCACGTGGCTCCACCCTGCTTCTCTGCTTCCTTATCATATACAAACCCAGCAAAAATTCCTGAGAGTAAGAGGGCTCCGAGCGGATTTCCCAACAACATAAAGTTGTAAATGATTCCAAAGTGCTTCAACCCAAATAGTTCAGATGCAGTCGGCACCATCACAGAGAATTGAACCCCATAGCAGATGCCGAGTATTGCGGTTGAGGCATAAAGAGTGTTGTTAAGCGCTAATGCAAATAGGATGTATTAGCCACGGATTATAATTTTTTGTGGCTAATACTATAGTATTAGCCATGAATCTCTTATTTCCTAGCTAAAATATAATTATTTGCCATTATTTTAATGGTGTGGCTAATACATGAGCATTAGCCACGATGTTTGCTCCGTGGCTAAAAAAAGTGTAGCTAAAACCTAATTTTCTTGTAGTGATTGCTCTTGCTGGATGATGTATGAACTTTAGAAAAAAACAGGAGATTTTTTAACTATTGAGCTACCACTGGCGTTAGTGGCTAGCGTCGGGCGGTAGGGCTCACTTTTATATCCGACCCCAAATTTTCCAGAACCATAACATTGGTTTCCCAAAATCATATCCAAGGATTTTTGACCAATCCCAAATTTTTTATGGATATATTGAGGTCATGATTTTGTTTTTTAAGAAATGTATTTTCATGTACAATCATAACACATTTATTTTCAAAGCCCTTTTTGTTATTTTCAATTTGTAAAAGAGAGGTTTTTAGTTTTCTCTCTAAGTCCCCTTTTTCTTTTGCAATAGTTTTGTTTTGTGAAAGGGCCTTAGAAAGAGAAACTTCAAGTTCTTTTGTCTTAAATAAAGAGTGCTCAAACTCTTGACATGAAACCTTTCTCTTTTCAAGGGAAATCAATTTTTTGTGAGCTTATGATTTTCTGTAATAATAGATTCATTTTCATGATTTAATATAATATTATCTTTTATACTTTGATCATAGGATTTGCAAGTTAGAACAAATTCATCATAGAGTTCTTCGAAGGTAGGAGGAGATACCTCAGTGTCGCTAAGAACACTGGTGTCGTCATCGTTGCTTTTTGCCATTAAGCATAAGTTTGCTTCCTCCTCGCTACTTGACTCAGATTCATTTGACTCTTCAGAGGAAGAATCATCCCAAGTTGCGGCTTTCAATACTTTCTTTTTCTCTTTTTCTTTGTATTATTCTTTTTGCTCCTTTTGATACTGGCTCCGAATGTGCCCGGTCTTTCTGCAGTGGTAGCACTCTGGTGGTGGTCTTTCTTCTTCATCTTTGCTTCCTTTTCCTTTCCTTGATGAAGAGGAAGATCCCTTTCGTCGAGCATCCTTTTGGAAGTATTTCCGGAATGTGTTCCTTCTTTCCGGATTCCTGATGAACTTCCTGAAGTTCTTCACCAGGAGACCTTCTTCATCTTCATCATCATCTTCGATGCTCTCCTTCTTTGATTTTAGTGCTAGCGCCTTTTTCTTTGGCTCTTTGTTGTATTCATCGTGTTGAATCTGGTGTTCTACCTCTTGGGTTTTGAGATTCCCAATAAGGTTCTCGATTTGGAGCGTTCTTAAGTTGTGCGACTCCGAGATGGCTGTCACCTTTGGATTGAACCTTGGAGGTAAAGAGCGAAGAATTTTCCTCACCAAGTCCCCGTCTGAGTAGATTTTTCCAAGTTCCTTTGAAGCGTTGACGATCTTGGTGAAGCAAGTGTACATCGAGTTGATGTCCTCTTCGGTATCCATCCTGAATTTTTCATATTCAGATTCCAGTTGGAATAGCTTTGCATATTTCACCTGCGATGTACCTTCATGAGTAACTTCCAATTGATTCCAAATATCATAAGCAGTTATGCATGCAGAAATTCTATTAAACTCAGTCCTATTTAAGGCGCAATATAAAGCGTTCATTGCTTTAGCATTATTTTTACACCTTAGTTTATCGTTATCATCCCATTTATCTTTAGGTTTTAGTAATGTCGCCTCTCCAACTACAGTTGTAGGAGGAGAGTACCAAACTTCTACCATGTTCCATACTTCTACATCCATGGTCATAAGAAAACACATCATTCAATTTTTCCAATAGTTGAAATCTGGCCCAGAAAAGAGAGGTGGTCGACTAACTCCTTGACCCTCCGCAAAAGCGAGATTATGTGACGCCATTATTCCTAGTTGTTAAGCCGATTGGAATAAAACCGCTCTGATACCTCTTGTTGGATCGGTAGGCGCCCTTAGAGGCGGGTGAATAAGGGTTTTAAAAACTTATCTTATATTTTGAAATACTTTGAACTAATGTGTGATTAAGAAGATGAGAAATCAAGTAAAACAATTGAAATAAAGTAGAGACATGTTTTATTAATATGAAATATGGTTTTACAAAAGTTGATTTCTATAACGCTAGAAATCTGTGGCGAATAATAGTAAACTCTTTTTGTTTTCTATCCCGACTCGCATCCCCACGAACTGGTGGCCCTAGCCTATTCTTACCGGATTCGGCCTCAAGCCGCTCTAGCCAACCCTTCCCCGGATATGGCCTCGAGCACCCCCAAGACCTAACCTAGATCTAGTCGCCAACACGAGGAGAATTTCCGTCGTAAGTCCTACCCAGACCTAGTCGCCCACACGAGGCGAATTCTCTAACCGTTTACAAGAAATATGAAATGAAAATAATAAAAACTCCCTCTTGAAGAACTTCTGAAGTTGGAGACAAAGATCCGATGTAGAATAAGTGTTGTAGAAGCGGACTTCGTTTGGATCCGGCGTGAAGAGATTCTCCTTCAGAAATTTGCAAAACTTTGGTAGCACATCAACTTTCGGTCAAGGCAGCCTCTGGAATTCTAGCACTCAATCTCTCTCTCTCTCTCTGATGTGTGTCTGAAATGAGAGAAGAGGGGTCCTATTTATAGCCTCAGCGCCAGCACCTGCGCTAGAGCTACCGCTGGCGCTATCCCATTTTAGGACATATTCTGTGCGGCAGGATCTTCAATACGAGGAAACATTTCTCTCTTGCCTTCTATGCTCCGCGCTACCGCCTGCGCTATCGGCTACCGCCAGGTGCTACCTCCTTCTACATGTGCTCCCGGAATTGCGCAGATCATCGCTAGCGTCGGGCTCTAGGTACTACCGTCGGCGCTAGTGGGAGTGTTGGATTTGATGGCTCAAATTTGGGTGCAACCTTCTTATGTAATCCTTGAGTCATATGGACTATGTTTTCCTGCACACATAAACACACTAGATCAAATACACATAGGATTTGTTATTCTCAAACCTAGGAGATACGGAAGACCATGTTCCAACAGACATCATTCCACTTTTCAGCTTGTGGGCAGGTCCAGACTAATAATGTAGCATCCTAGTGTCATATCTGTTCAAGCCTGCAAGCTAAAAACACATTGGCAACCACGATCAAATATATGCAGGATTTGTTATTCTCAAAACAAAGGGATGCGGAAAACCATGTTCCAACAATCTCCCCCTTTTGATATTGACAAATCCAATAGAGATAAATCAAATTCATATATAAGAGAGATATGTTTTTAGAAGGATATATGACACTAAGCAATATAGAGACATTAATAAGAATTATAGATTGTGTAAATTGTGCTCCCCCTACATAAGTGCTCCCCCTTAGTGTATGCATTCATAGACTAGATGTATGCTCCCCCTTAATCTAGTGAATCCTGCTCCATTAATCATTATGATTTATCATTTTATACTCCCCCTTTTGTTATTAGCAAAAGTGTAAACAAAAGGGGTGTGCCGAGACGAGAAATTCAAAAGAAAATAATTCATAAAGAACACAGATCAATCACAGAAGACACACATATTTTCAGAGGTTCACACCAATCCGGGCTACGTCCCCTCTCCCCTCCCTCTTCTCTTCTTCTATTCACCAAGACGGATTACAGCTTACAAGGTTACAAGGATCAAAACCGATCCTACCTCACTTAACCCTCTTCAGACAAGAACAGAGGAACCGCCGCCGCCAAGAACTACCGCACAAAACACTGTTGCACTTTCTTTTTGGCTTTTGGCTTAACCCTAAACCAGGGTTATGCACCCTTTAAATAGGGCGCCAAACTGGACTCAGAACCACATCCGCTGAGACGGTTCAACAACATCCACTGAGACGGCACATCAACATCCACTGAGATGATATGTATATCCGCTGAGACGGTCCAGCACCATCCGCTGAGACGGCATGTATATCCACTAAGATGGTCCAGCACCATCCGCACTGAGACGGTCCAGCACCATCCGCTGAGATGGCATGTATATCCACTAAGATGGTGCAGCACCATCCGCTGAGACGGCTTGTCTTAAGGACCCGTTCGACAAACGCAGGCGGAGTTCGATGAACCCTTCACCGTTCATCGAACGCCGTTCGACGAACGCTTCTCCGTTCGTCAAACGCCATTCGACGAACCCTGACCAGAAGTGTTCTCCAACTCCAACATTCTCCCACTTGGTGAACAACTTCCTCCGATGAGAGCTGCTCCTCCAACCTTCCTCTTCAACCCTACGGCCATTGCACACCACTGAAATTTGGCAACAGGAACCGCCTTGGTAAAAAAATCAGAGTTGTTCTCCATCGTGTCCACCTTCTCCAATTGAACTACCTTCTTCTCCACCCTCTCCCGAATGAAATGATATTGGATGTCAATGTGTTTAGTTCGTGCGTGGAAGGCTGGATTCTTGGCTAGCTGAATAGCCCCTTGGCTGTCACACCACAGCTTCATTGGCCCCTACTCAAACCCGAGATCCAAACATAGCCTCCTCAGCCATATGGCCTCCTTGCTTGCATGAGTAAGAGCCATGTACTCCGCCTCCATCGACGAGAGTGCCACCACGCATTGTCTCCGACTCATCCAACTAATAGCACCTCCAAACAGTGTGAACATGTACCCACTGGTGGATCTCCTGCTATCCAGATCACCTCCCCAATCCGAGTCCACATGCCCAACCACGTCCAGGACTCCTTCTTCACCAACTCCTTCAAAATATAGGGAGTAATTCGAAGTGCCTCGGAGATACCTGAACACACGCTTCACAGCATTCCAGTGTTCCTTTCCTGGTGTAGCCATATACCGGCGCAACACTCCCACTGCTTGAGCAATGTTAGGGCGAGTGCAGACCATGGCGTACATCAAGCTTCCCACAGCACTAGCATAAGGGACCTTCGCCACGTCCTCAACTTCATCTTGTGTCTTCGGGCTCAACTCTACAGATAACTTGCGCCCAACTGGCATTGGTGCTCCCACTGGCTTGCAGACAGTCATATTGAACTTCTTCAACATCTCCTCGACGTACCTCTGCTGCCCCAACCAAAGCTTCTTCTTGCTTCGATCCCTGGAAATCTGCATTCCCAAAATAACACTTGCTGGCCCCAAATCCTTCATCTCGAATCTAGCTGAGAGCAGCTTCTTCACTTGTTGGATCATCCTGACACTATTGCCCACCAGTAGCATATCATCTACATAAAGTGTCAGGAAGATGAACTGCTCTCCCTTTCTCTGGATGTACACACAGTGGTCCGAATTTGATCTTTCAAAACCTAACTCCAGCATGTAGGTGTCGAATTTCTGGTACCACATCCTCGGAGATTGTTTAAGTCCATACAGAGACTTCTTCAGCCTGCAAACCTGATCCTCCTTGCCCTTGGCCTCGAATCCTTCCGGCTGCTTCATGTATATCTCCTCCTCCAGATCACCATGAAGAAATGCCGTCTTCACATCCATCTGCTCGATCTCTAAGTCATGCACTGCCGCAATAGAGAGTACCAGTCTGATCGACGTCATCTTGGCTACTGGTGAAAAGATCTCATCATAATCAACACCTTCGACCTGGGAGAATCCCTTTGCAACCAACCTTGCCTTGTATTTCCCCACAGTGCCATCATCCTTCACCTTCTGCTTGAAGACCCATTTGCTTCCAATGGCCTTCCTCCCCTTTGGAAGCTTACACAGACACCAAGTCTGATTCTTCCTCAGAGACACCATTTCATCCACCATGTCTAGCTCCCACTGATTTGAATTAGCCCTTGATCTAGCATCTCTGGTAGAGATTGGATCTTCACCAAGCATACTCAGGCAACATTGTGCAGCCACTGCACATTGGGGATATCTTACTGGTGCCCTTCTTTCCCTTGTCGATCTCCTCAGAAGTGGGATTTCCTCAGCTTCATCTTCTGACTTATCAGCACTTCTCACCACCTCCAAATCATCTGATTCAGAATCAGATTCAGCCCCAACAATGGTAGCTCCTTTCTCAAAGCTTCCTTCCACCACCACTGTCTCTTTTTCTGCTTCTTTTGCCTTCTAAGCTTGTGTGATTGCCTATGGATTGGTTTAATGAAACACCACATCCTTGCTGAATGTTATAGTCCTGGTCACAGGGTTCCAAAGCTTGTACCCTTTTATGCCTTCTTTGTAACCCACAAAGATGCACTTCTCAGATTTAACATCAAGCTTCCCCCTCTTCTCCTTTGGAATGTGAACATATGCATCACACCCAAACACACGAGCATAGGCCAAATTTGGCTTTCTCTTGAAGATGGCTTCAAAGGGTGTACATCCCTCCACAACAAATGTAGGGGACCTGTTCTTCAGGTAATTTGCAGCCGCCACTGCTCCAGCCCAGAACTCCTTCCCCAAGCCTGCCCAACTAAGCATACACCTGGCCTTCTCCATCAAGGTTCTGTTCAGCCTCTCCGATACTCCAATATGCTCTGGAGTATACGGTGTAGTCTTCTGTCATGCAATCCCCTGCTCAGTACAGTACCGCTCAAAAGCATCAGAGCAGTACTCACCTCCATTGTCAGAATGGAGGACCTTCACCTTTCTCTCCAACTGGTTCTCCACCAGGTTCTTAAATTCCTTAAACCTGTCCAGAACATTTGACTTGGACCTGAGAAAATAGATCCAGGAGTAACGTGAGAGGTTATCAGTAAAGGACACATAGTACCTTGTACCGCCAAGAGATGGAGCTGGAGTTGGCCCAAACACATCACTGTGTATCAACTCCAGCACTTCAGTTGCCCTCGTGCCCGTCCCACGAAAGCTTACTCTGGTATGTTTGCCAAGCATGCAATGTTCACAGAACCTAAGGCTTGTGGAGCACTCCGGCACCCCTTCCACCATATGACCAGATGCCTTGGACGACATCCCATTCTCACTAATATGCCCAAGCCGATGATTCCACAGCCTGGACACCTCCTCCTGGTCAACCTCCTGGCTCTCAGAGATAAGAGCCCCACTTGGAACCACTGTATCAGCAAGTAGAGTATACAGTGTTCCATATCTCACTCCACTGGCAATCATTATTGCCCCTCTTGTCATCTTGCAAGATTGCTTGTCACAGTTGAAGTGCACTCCTGCATCCGCCATGGAACCCACCGAGATTAAAGTTCCTGCTCATCCCTGGAATGTGCATCACATTGGGAAGAGACCTTGTGATCCCATTAGAGAACTTCAACATCACCTTGCCACGCCCAATAATCTGCACAGTAGAATCATCACCCATCATGACATCTCCACCATCAAACCTCTCATACTCACAGAACCAGTGCCTATGAGGGGTCATGTTGTATGATGCTCATGTGTCTACATACCACATATCAGAATCTCTCTGAGCAACGCACGCGGCAGCAATGTACATGTCACCGCCGTCGCCCTCCTTCTTCGTGCCAGAAGTTGTCGGTGTCTCCTTGTTCTGAACAGCCTTGTTCGGACATTGAGACTTCACATGACCAATCTCATTGCACTTCCAGCCCTGAATGTGCTTCTTACTCTTCTCCCTCTCCTGGCTCTTGGATCTACCTCGAGACTTATCTCGATATCCACCATGCTTGTTCTCCTTTCGTTGAGGACGGGATCTAGATACACTCAAAGCACCTTTGCTTGTCACCTCAGAACCTCCTCTCCTGGTCTCCTCAGATAAAAGAGCTGCACATATAGTATCATATAAGAGTTCCTTGTCCCCACTCCCCCCAATCACGATAATCAGATTGTCTCATGAATCTAGCAGCGAGCACAACAAGGTGATGGCTCTATCCTCATCCGAGATCTTCTCACCAATCGAGATTAACTGACTCACAATGGTATTGAATTGAGTCAAGTGCTCTAAAAATGAATCGCCCTCACGCATCCAAAGTTTATACCATTTATTCCTCAAGAGCAATTTGTTTACCAGGGACTTTCTCTGGTAGAGGGATTCCAACTTACGCCACAGACTTCGTGCTGAAGTCTCTTCCATGACGTTAGTCAATATTGAATCTGCAAGGAATAACCGGATCAGGCCCTTTGCCTTCCGATCGGTTTTCGTCCAGGCTGCAGCCTCTGTTGCACCATCTGCAGTCACCTCGGCATATTTTCCCTTCGATGCGCTCACATACTTCTCTGCAACCTTGGCAACGGGAGGATCATCTTCGATCGCAGACCATAGATCTCGATCAATCAACATATCCTCCATCTTCATCTTCCATAGATCGAATTGACTTCCGTCAAATTTCTCGATCTCAATCCGTATGCCGCCAGAACCCATTTCCAGGATCAATAACCTGGCTCTGATACCAAATGTAAACAAAAGGGGTGTGCCGAGATGAGAAATTTGAAAGAAAATAATTCACAAAGAACACAGATCAATCACAGAAGAAACACAGATTTTCAGAGGTTCACCCCAATCCGGGCTACGTCCCCTCTCCCCTTCCTCTTCTCTTCTTCTATTCACCAAGATAGATTACAACTTACAAGGTTACAAGGATCAAAACCGATCCTACCTTACTTAACCCTCTTCAGACAAGAACAGAGAAACCGCCGCCGCCAAGAACTACCGCACAAAACACTATTGCACTTTCTTTTTGGCTTTTGGCTTAACCCTAAACCAGGGTTACGCACCCTTTAAATAGGGCGCCAAACCGGACTCAAAACCACATCCGCTGAGACGATTCAACAACATCCGCTGAGACGGCACAACAACATCCGCTGAGATGGCATGTATATCCGCTGAGACGGTCCAGCAACATCCACTGAGACAGCATGTATATCCGCTGAGACGGTCCAGCACCATCCGCTGAGACGGCATGTATATCCGCTGAGATGGTCCAGCACCATCCGCTGAGACGGCTTGTCTTAAGGACCCATTCGACAAACGCAGGTGGAGTTCGACCAACCCTTCACCGTTCATCGAACGTCGTTCGACGAACCCTTCTCCGTTCGTCGAACGTCGTTCGACGAACCCTGACCAGAAGTGTTCTCCAACTCCAACAAAAAGTGGGTGGAGTGAACAAAACTAGAAGATAGAAGACAAAAGTTGGGACATAACTAAGAGATGATTAAGAGTTTTGTTTAGACATAAGGTAATTCATGATCGAGCTAAGGGAGAGAGTAGCACAACGGAGAATGGATATGATAAGCGTGAAGGAACAACATTCCATGTTTTTACCAAAGGAATTCTACCACTTTCTTTTCAAAGTAATTTGAAAAAGGATACTACTTGATGAAAGAAATGCAATATAGTTTGACAAGCACAAGTGAAGAAAAAAACTTTAGAAGTGAGCATGATAAAGCATGGTAAAAAATAACATAGTCAAATTAGTAATGCGAAAAGATAGAACAAAATAACCAATAGTAGCATTTTTGTTCTAGTTTGACCAATCCAACAATATTGCTAGTCTCTTCACATTTGAGTTTTAACCTTGAAAATTTTCATAACTTATAGGCAAGCATGATTGAACATATTCAAAAAGATAAGGACTACAATGTAACTAATTCGTATTTCAAGTAATGAAAACCTTGTAGAAATCATGCATTGCAATCTAGTGCTTTTACTTAAGTTTTTAGAGAACTATGTAATTTTGCATTAGGATCCAATTCTCATGAGTAGAAGCTTTATGAAAAACAATGATGTGTGTATAATATGTTTTGATAAAAGTATACAAGTGAAATAATCAAAACACATGACATATGTAATGACATAGTAACAATAATATTAAGATTGTAATCTTATAATTACTTTCACACGTCAAGTTTAGAATAAAATTTCAAAGCACATTTCATGAGTACAACTACCAAGGTTCTTTGCCCACATAATGCTCATATAAGTGAAGTATTTCTTGGAGGATCACATAAGCAATTTTATAAATTTTTTATGTTTCATGATCTGGTGTACAAATAGAAGTGATAAAAAGAATGTGTTTGCACAAGACACTTTACAATTCTTTCCAAGGTGCTCAACCTCACAATGCTCATTAAGACTTATCAGGAGGGTGAGTAGTGCTTGGTGGAGTTATCTTTGGCATTTTATTTAATATTTTTGTAATTTTAGGCCAAAGGTCTCCGAATTCACTTGTTGTTGCAAACCCTTATAATTTTGAAATAACACTTCTATGTGTGCAAGAAATTTATTGTTTGAATGATGGTGTAGGTAATTTTGACATACAACTTAATTTGTTAAAACTATTACACTACACAATCATGTAAGACTAAGATTATGAGCACATGTAGATTACCAAAATAGTGAGTGAATGAATCATTGATTAACATAAAATATTACTCACACTTAGAGGCATGCCAGGCAATCATACACAATTTTCTATAGAATATTTCATTGCACATATTCAAATTAAGGTAGGCATGAAGATAAAACAATGTTTAGGAAATTTGAAATTAAAATTAGACATTAAAGACAATCTTTAAGTGTATGCCTAATCAATTTTGACCATTTGAAATAAAATAACTAAGATGTTTGCTCTTGTGAAGTCAAATAGTCAAACCATAATTTTGTAAATATTTAAAACAAAACAAATGACAAAAACATATTTTTGAGCATTTTGAATTATTTAATTTTTTTTTGTATTTTGGAATAAAATTAACAAATTAATTACAAAAGAATTTTAAAGCCGAGAAAATAAACTGAGAAAATGCATTAAAAAATACCATAAATAGTTTAGGAAAAACAGAATTTCACTTTGGCCAAAAGAGCTAACGCCTGGCGTTAACTACTCAACGCCCAAGCAGAACACTATTTTTTGAGATTTTTGAAAAAAAAAATCTTTGGAATAGGGAGTATGTATATAGGTCTTCTTAGTGTAGAAATTTTAGAGAATTTGGAGATGATTAGAAGGCTATTTCAGCATGTTTTATTTATTCAAAAAATGGTTCTTATGTCTTTTTGGGTTTTCAAATACTTGTGTTTTACAAGATCATTAAAGATCAAAAATGATAAAATATACAAAACACAAGATAAGCATGTTCAATCAACCCAGGACTGCATGAATAATATAATCATAAAGAGTGTATGCAAAATATGATATAGGTATGTCCTAGATTATAATACCCTAACCATATGCCTACACACTAGCCCTGTACTAAGTGACAAATGGGCATGAGGAGTTGCACACATATGGGGTGTTAATCCCATATGCACACACTAGAGAATGCTCAACCTATCACTCTTTCCCCCCAGTGCCTCGCAAGGTCACTAGAACCCTCCCCAGTTAAGGACAAGACATGACTTAGAGGTTAGGTCTTCTAATGCATACAATCCCATGCCCTCGCTATTGTAAGACACATAATGTGCGTGAATGATCATGGACATCCTAAGCATTTTGCCATATGTAATCAATTTATAAATTATGGCTTTTATGAGAGATTGATTTCAAATTATGGTTCATTTTAAAACCACATAGTTATTATGAATTTTTACTTTCAATTTTTCTATTTTAAAATAATTCATTATGGCAATAAGAGATAACTAGCATGAATAATATGTATTAGATGATAATGCTAGAATGATGAGTTTGCGAGCAATGTTACGCCATAAGATTAATAGAGTTAATGTTGCATGTATTCAAAAATAGTATTTCAATTTTTAGACCTAGAATAAAGTGATGATTCTATTTGATTTGCTCTTATTAGTATAAAGATGATTCTAGGGTTTACATATAGGTAAGATACATGCACACACAAAACATATTTCAGTCATATTATCATGATCACAAACCATATGTTGGAAGCAAAGGATCTTTTGTAGTTATGTTTCATATTTGAATTAAAAGATCTTTTGATTTTGCATGATTATTATAAGCAAACATTAGCTTAAACACATAGAAATTATGGTACTCATAATTTTTATTCATAATGATGTAAGTATTTAAAATAAAACAATTCATATTCATCCACTTCAACATATTAAAGAGAAAGATTGTAAGGTGAATAATGAATGTATTGAGAGAATAATTTTTGGTTATTTTGAAAGGTTTTTGTAAATTTTCTCTTTGAATTTTGAAAATTAAACAAAACATATATATATATATAATTTTCTCGACTTTTAAATTTCATTATTTTATTTTTCTTTAACATAACATGGCATAAATATAACTTGCATAGACATTGATTTCTACATATAGTAAGTGGTGATTCTAGAATGAAAGTTATGGTAACCAGATGCAATGTTATGTAAAGATTACAAGCATACAAATGAGTTGCATGTATTCAATCATAGAGTTTTGAATTTTCATAGACCTAGAATGGAGTGACAATTCTATTTAATACCAAGTTAATTCCAAGGTCTACATATAATGATATACATGCAAACAATATTGATCCACATCACACACAAAACTGAGTATGAAATTATAATAACAATTAGCCATCATATATTTCATAGTTCCTAAGATTGATAGAAATAGTTGATTTAAGATAATCCTTGATAAATCATGAATTATGATATATGATTTTTGTGAATTTTAGCATAAGATCATTGTGGAGTGTGTGAATTCATATTCATCATTATTGTAGTTTTTCAATATCGATTTTTCTAGATTATGATTTTTCAATATAGGGGTTATCATATGCTGCAAAGAAATTAGACAAATATTCAAAAAGTTATGCGTTTAATTTATTAGTGTATGTCCCCTAGTACTCCTTTTAAATCCATTTTGACAATTATTTCATTAGTCTTGATAACATCATATACCACATTTAGAATTTAACTATAATGATTATAAGGGACTCTTATAGGTAAGGGATTTAGAAGGATAAACGAAAAGAAATATATAGATCACTTGAGAAATGATATGACATTTTGTTTTTATTCTTAAACATGAATATGTAAACTTCTTAAAAGGCAAGACAATGATAATTTCTCCTTTTTCGGTTATTGCAAGAGCACGCTTGAGTCTATAATTAATTTGATCTTTGTTAGGCTTTAGTCAGACTTAGCAATTTAGAGTGGATCTTGGACTTCCCGACGTCTACCCTGTGAAGGGTTCGCACCGATACTAGGAGATATGATGGGGTGACATCCCAAACCTCCATTTCTCAAGATATTTAAGTGTTATTGGTTGCTACCCAAACATTAAGATTTATAATTTCTAGACTCAAAAAATTTCGAAAGAGAGAAATTGAAGTTTATGTTTTTATTAATCTAAATAAAAATCTCACAACAAGTTTAGACTTAGATTTATATGGATAATATAAGATATTTAAAGGTAGTGAATTTTACAGAAAGATAAGTAGGTCAAAACTAAAATATGACTTTGAATTTTGATCAATTTGATTTATAAACTAGTTAACTTTTAAGAGATAAAATCACATTTCCAATAATTTATATGATGACCATGATGATAGCGTAAAAAAGAAAAAAAAGAGAAAATTAAAGCGTATCATGAAGTAGAAATTTGTATATTTCATTTTGAAAAGTTTTTACTTCATGCATTTGATGATACCTAATGAATAAGAGATTTAGGTACCCAAAGAGGACCAAGTGGGATGGTTCCTTTGGGTATCCAAATACATCGAGTTTGCTTTTGAGGAGATGGAATTGAAATGGCCATTTTGAATTGAGTTTGTGTTTCATCTTTAACTTTGGGTCTCCATTCAAACTTTGGTTTAGTATTATTTTTATGCATCAAATTTCCATTGTGATTATCTTTATCTTTAAGATTATAATTGTAATGATTATTGAAAATACTTTTCATAGGAAATTTGTTCACTTCTAATTTTAAGTTTAGAGAAACAAGATTTTGTAAATAATAGTGGTTAGGATTTTTATTTACAAATGCTTTGTATTCCTTACTCACATTTGTAGGCTTAGTCAAGATATTCATATTCATATTCAACTTGCTTTTAGATATTGCTTGATATTGTGATTTTATGTGTTGTGAATTTTTATTCATAATTTTCATAAGCAAGTTGATTTTTTATTTTAATTCATTATTCTTGGTCTTAAGTTTATTTCTAGCTTTATTATAAGTTATTGTGCTATTTTGAAGAGTGGAAACAATAGAGTCAATATGATTTTTATAATTATTTCTTAATTCTTCAAATGTTTCATCCATCTCTTTAATTTCAATATTATAGTTTTTACACATAGCACAATTACTTTTCAAAGAAGAGTTTTCTAAACAAAATCTTTCATTTTGTTCTTTTACAAAAATAAACTCTTTTACAAGTTCCTTGTATTTTTCTTTTAATTCATTAAATTCTATACAAGGTGTAATATTTTCAACTAAAGGGCAAGAGTGAGTACTATATAATTCAAAATTTTATGCTTTTAAACTATTATTTTCTAAGCACAATTTGCAACAAGCATTTTTCAATTTCTTAATTTTGCATTTTGTAATTTGTAGCAATTGTAATGTAAAAATAGAATTGCAAACAATAAGGGAATTTGATTTCCTTACTTTGCTTTGGATGAGGAAAGGTTTGAAAATAAAGTTCCTTTGACATCTTCATGTTCCTCTTCCAATAATGTGTTGTCATCATCCCTTCCGCTTGATATGCATTCCATGGATCCATCATGTGAGGAGCTTTCTTGAATACTTGTGCAGGCTTGCATACTCTCCGGTTCTTGTGATTGTTCCATACCTACAGAAGGAGAATCATAAGTTCATTCAAGAAATTTCTAAATCTCATATGCGGTGGGTAAAGTATAAATAAGTTTGAAAATATTTTGATCCAACGCACAAAATAGACTATTTATAGATTTTGCATTTAAAACCATTTCGTTTCTATTTAATATGCTAGGTGGCTTTTCAATAGTAATATTCCAAACTTTTTCATCTAAAGCTTTAAGAAAAAATTTCATTGATATTTTCCACCCTTTAAAATTTTTCCCTTCAAATAAAGGTGGTGTTAGTGATTTTTCATTTATATAAAAAATTTCACCACTAATAGAAGTGAGATCATGAGACGCCATTATTCCCGATTGTTAAGCCGATTTGGAATAACCTGGCTATGATACCACTAGTTGGATCTTGAGTCGCCTTTAGAGGGGGTGAATAAGGGTTTTAGAAAACTTTAAGTTTGTATAGAAAACTATTGATATTTTATTTGAATATGAGTGAATAAAAAACAAAGAGTAGTAAATCAATTTTATTAACTAGAAAAAGACATGATTATCATTAATAAAATTTGGTTACAAATTTTGATTTCTATCACGCTAGAAATCCAAGGCGAAATATGAAATACTCTTTTTGTTTTCTATTCTGACTCTTGTCACTAAGACCGGTTGGCTTTAGCCAATCTCTCCCCAGATACGGTCTCAAGCCGCTCTAGCCCTTCTATCCCCAAAAAGGCCTCGAGCACCCCCTAGATCTACTCCTTAGACCCAGACGCCAACATGAGGCGAATTCCTCCCTAAGTCCTACCCAGAACGAGACGTCAACACGAGGCAAATTCATGAACCGATTACAAATATAAATATAAAATACAAATATAAATACTCCCTATGAGGTAATCTAAAGGAGACGATAAAGAATCGATGATGATCGTTGAAGTCCAAGCATGCATTCTTTGCGTTGAGTTAGCATGTTGATCCAAGCCTCCTTTGATTCCTCCTTTTGAAATTGAGTGGGAGATCCTTTGTTGTCTGGAAATACGACCCTCACAAGTAATTCAGAGTGCTGGAATAGGGCTCCTTGGCATTAGTAGTTGAAGAAGATGAAATCCACCTAATTATAGGACTAGCAGCCAACACCGGCGTTAAGGCTAATGCCCGGTATTAACCCAGTATAGAAATATTTTGATGGCTCAGATCTTCAAAATAGGAAGGAGATACTGCACTTTAGGAAGCATTCATTTTAGGCAACCCTAATGATGCGATTATTTCGGCAAGTGCACCGATCGTTCAAGTAATAAAGTTTGGGAATAAAATCCCCGAGTGTCGGTCTCTTGAGGAATGCAGGTTGGGTGTACGAATCACGTTGTGTGACTATTGTTACACGAGCGTAAACAAACACACTAAAGGGGTTTTGGTTGGGTTTTCCTACTCTTAACAACAGTGAAAGAAATGCGGGTCGAAAACACCGCTTCGCAAGGCGAGATGGATGCAACGGCCGCGATGCCGTGCTTCGTGAGGCGGATGGAGTGTGCTCTAGTGCGAGAAGGTGAGGGTCGCAAACACCTCTTCACAAACGTCGTTAGCTCTTGCTAATGCGGATCGAGCACCTTGAGTGCGTGAGTGAGTGAGTGGATGAGTGGAGGCGAAGCGATTCACAAACAAGTAATGAAGAAAAATGAAGAAACATTCATTTCATTTAAACCAAGTATCATGATGTTCAATGTCTCAAAGATTCAAAGATTACAACGAAAAAGAGAGGAAAGAAATAACCAATGGATGAAGACTAGCGGCCGTTCACGGCCGGAATGGTAGGTTGTCAAGCCACCTCCGGACTCGGGTGGACTATGCTTCCGGTGTAGAGAAACTGTCACGATCTCTCTACGTAATCCCGTCGTCTTCTACCTCAGGATTCTTCTTCTTCTCACCGGACTAGAATAGAAAACAGCGGCTTGAGGGCTTGCGGATGGTGGAGAATGCTCCCGGACAATGGAGAAATGCTCGGAATGGTTGGAGAGGACTTCCCCTTGCGTAGGAGATGAAGTGGAGGTGTCCAGGAGTGGAAATCGCAGGCGTACGGACTGCCACTCGCGCTCCCGGCGGCTGCCTAATACCCTAAAAACGGAACAGGCATATATATAGGCGCTGGAATTAATACTGCGCACGGTCATTGGCGCACGACCAGTGGTCGTGCGCACTGGAGTTCCGCGATCGTGCGCGCTGCCTGGGCGGAGCCTGAAATGAAAGAAATTTATAAAATACATGTTCGCACGATCAATGGCGCACGACCAGCGGTCGTGCGCACTATCGTAAGTGATCGTGCGATAAGCCAAACAGAACTCATGAAATGGGCGTTAAGTGCGCACGAACAGAGGCGCACGACCAGTGGTCGTGCGCGAAGGAGCCAGTGATCGTGCGCAGTGTTCCTGTACAGAATTGTACCGGGAACACCTACACGACTCTTGTTCCAGCATACGACACCAGTTTAGCCACTGAAGGTGGCACTTAACACAGCATGACAACTAGTAACGAAGATGAACAAGAAATAACACCAAAACGGGCCTAGAAGTGCACTTAGCATGGAATGTAAAATAGGAATGAAAACATGTCTAAAGTGATGTGCAAAGACTAGAAAATTAGCCCGGATGAGTCCATAAATGTGTATATGATCAGGACTCATCACACCCCCAGACTTACCTGTTTGCGCGTCCCGAGCAAACGAATCCGGTGGAATGTGAAAATGGTAGTTAACAAAGAAAATTATACAAAGGAGTACAATGCGAAGTAACAAAGGTATGCAAATAGAAATTTAGTAAAAAGAGATTCTAACTATGCTAAATAATTTACGAAAGTACTAGAGCATAAATATAGATTCATCAATACTCAGTTGGTGAATTGTGAAGAATTTGAATGATCATGCCCGGTGTGAAAGTAACAAGCCGCTAAGGAGGGTGTTGCACAAGATCGGGGTTCAGGAATAACTCCGCTGAAATCCATCAACGTCGGGAACCATACGCTTGCCTGGTCACACTCTCTCCACGGCGCTAGCAAACTCGCGAGATAAATCAATAGGACTTTTAGGATTAAGATGGGGCTTAGGTTGCGGTATGATAATCAAGGGTAAAAACGAAGGCTACGCAACCAACATGAGTCAACGGGACGCTGCACCAAGCAAAACCAAAAACAAAGCTCGTGTGACACACCCCTAGACTTATTATGAAAACTAGGTGTGCACACGGCCTACTCCACAAATACTAACAGATTTTCTAATACGCTCGGAAGGATAACTTTTCAATACACCCCTTTTTTTAGATTTTTACTTCAATACCATATTTTTCTTTTTCTTTTTCTTATCCTCCGGTTGGTTCAAAATCAGCAAATAGAGTTTATTTCTCCTTCACCACACAACGATTCCAAACATCACACAAAATCTAAAACATGAGTGCAGATAACATATACTTGGTTGCGACAGTGGGGTAAGCTTTAGGCCTTGGTGAATGGAGGAGGAGCTGAACAAATGGAATGGTAGGCACAAGTGTTGGGTAGCAAAGGTGAGCGAATAGGATATGGAAAGCAAAGGCTCAAACTAGCCAAAAGGTGGCCTATATCACATTTATCTCAACGAATCGCCCGCACCCATGCTTCAAGAGTCGCTTGGGGAAAGTTCTTAGCCCACGAGAAAGGTAAACCTTCCTCCCGACTCGAGCAACACACAACTAGTGCTCGTATACACACAACACCGGGCTATCACCAATTTCAATCACATTCACCACTTGAGTAGAATAAATCTAAGACTACGCAAAAATACTAGTCATAAATTAAATGCAGAGAAATAATCTAGTTTTACTCAAATGCTATAGGTAGCATGCGGATGCGACTAGAACACTGCTCGAGTCAACATCGCACTCCAAATAGTAATTCCTAAGCTAACATCCAAACTCACATTCCTAACTAAAATAGTTTATTCGGAACTAAACAAATAGATAAGCACGCGCTCATGTGGGTGCAGTGGTGTGTAGCATGGTATAATGATGATAATGACAAGAAATTAAAAACAAACGTCTAGTATGTGGTGCAACTCGTGCGCATAGTGAATAACACGTGCTCTCCCCCAGACTTAATCTAAACATTATATCACAAAAACTGAAAAGCTAGGGAGGAGGAATGTTACCCAATGCTCAGAATTAAGCAAACCAGATGATTGGCGATTAAGATCAAGAGCGGTCCGAAGCATCCGCACCAAAGAACACAACACACCTGCAAGCGCAAAACTAAAAACAGCAAAAATAGATATAAAAACTGAACTAACATGTTAGATAAAAATAAAATCAGGAAATCTGGGTTGTCTCCCAGCAGAGCTTTTGTTTAATGTCCTTAAGCTGGACCAAATACCTGTATTATCATTGTTCAAATAGTGCAGAAATTAAAAGAGAAGTTCATAGAAGCAGTTTCACAAATTCAGACAACACAGATCAGCTATAGGCGCTCTTATGGTGCGCGTCTCCCATAGCTCGTAGGCGGGAGGTGAAGGCTTTAGGGCCAACACTGGTGTCACCCAGTGTTCCCCTAACCTCTGCCATCTTGCTACGGAGAGCGGCAGCGCGAGCGTCGTGCAGAAGTTTCTCCTGTTTAAGTTTAGTGACAGTCGGGGACTGCTAACGTTGAAAGTTTTCAGATTTTTCCACCTTGGTGGTGGGTGGCGTCACTTCTGGCATCGCGGTGACAACCGGATCGGCCCAAGAGATGGAGCGCTTAAATTGTTTATTACAAGAATTAAAACAAGAAGATAATGGGACAGCGTCCCGGACTAAATTCAAGTCAATATTTTTCGAAATGCAATCTTCCTCCGTCTCAGAATCAAATTCTCTCCGAAGATCTACTTCTTCTTCCTCACTGGACTGGTGCTCCTCTTTTTCTCCTTCAATTGGTTCTTTATCTTCTTCATTTCCTGCACAACTCAGAGATTCATCAAGAATAAAGAGAGGGGGAGGAGTGGATGTTTCAGTTATAGCTTTGGGGCAAGTGGGCTGCGACACCTTATTGGGTAGGAAGACACACCCCGCAACGAAATCAAGGGTGGCACCGCTCTCTTTCAAGAACGGCACACCCAAGATAGGGATAGAGTGATTTTCCTGGGGTCCCAACACCTGAAAATCAGCAACCACAATCATCCCCTCAACTGTCACTTCTACATTTTTCACTTCCCCCTCAGATTGTATAACAGTCCCATTAGCAAGCACAAGGGATTTTCGATCCTCCGTGTTCATCTCAAGTTGCAATTTAGCAACGTCTTGCAATGCAATGACGTTGCGGGAGGAGCCGGAATCGCACAAAGCTTTCGTCTCAATATTATTGATGGAACAAGAAATCACTAACTCACTTGGATCAGCCTCAACCACATCGCTGAGACTCTTCCCTTGATCAATTGGGTTCTTTTCAGTGTTGCTAGGAAGGGTCCCTTGCGACCGCTCGGTTAGCACTTGGGCCAATTGGCCCAGCTGCGTTTCCAAGTTCCGCATGGATGCGGTTTGGTTCACCATATTTGAGGTAGCCGCTTGCATGAACTTTTCCATTATTTCCTCCAGATTACTCTTTTTTTGGGCTGGGGGGCCTTGGTTATAATCCGGGTGTGGTGGCCTCGGTTGGCTCCCGGAGGCGTAAGCATCATTTTGATGCTGCCCCAGTGCCCATCGTTGGCCAGGCGCGTTTGGGTTCCACGAGAAGTTCGGATGACTTCTCGCTCCCGGATGATAAGCATTATTAAAGGGTACCCCCTTAGACTGATTTCCTACAAAATTAGCAGATTCGTTCAAGGTTAACTGCGTGAAGTCACCTGATACGTTGTTACCTGAACATTCATATGCGTGGTGGCCGCCGCCTCCACATCCTTCGCACGTAATGACAGCAGCAGACGCGGATGTAGGAGGAAGTGAGTCGACCATAAAGAGACCACGGCCACTTTTTGGAGCATTTCTCCCGGCAGTCCAAAATGTACTGCGGGAGGCGTTGTCGCGCAGAATCCGAAGGGCCTCCTCTGGAGTGTGATTCATCAAAGTACCGCCCGCAGCAGCATCGATCATTGCCCTGTAGTTGGGCTCGATCGCAAAGTAAAACGTCTCAACTACATTCCACGGTTGGAGCTCATGGTTTGGACAACGGCGGAGAAGATCGCTAAGACGCTCCCACGCCTCAGCAAGAGTCTCTTGTTCAAGTTGGCGAAAGGTGGCGATCTCCCGCCGCAAGCTCACGATTTTATCGACGGGATGGAACTTGGCCAAGAACTTGGAAGCAAGAGCATCCCAGGTCACAGCAGTCCCGGGTGGAATGGAGTGGAGCCACACCTTGGCTTTGTCACGGAGCGAGAAGGGAAACAGTCTAAGCTTGACCGTGTCGTCAGCAATCCCCGCGTAGCGGAAGGTTCCGCAAATATCAGAAAACTCCGCCAGATGCAGATGCGGATCCTCGCTGGCCATCCCAGAGAACTGAGCGTTGTTCCGGATAATGTTCAAGATTGCTGGTTTAATCTTGAACTGGTTGTTCATTATATTGGGCCCGAACCCAGGATACACACTCCCGGCAGTTGGAGTGGTGTAGTCTCTCATCGTGCGGGGCCGAGGCCTCGCCGCCTCCTATTCATCTCCAGGCTGGTGTTGTCCCATACCGGGCACTCCCTGATCAGCATCATTTGGATCTATCTGGTCACCCATTGCCGCCTGTGCGGCTGCTGCGCGCCTACGTGCGCGAGCGGTCTGTTCGATCTCAGGATCAAAGGGTACGAGTTCTCCTGCGGCTTGTCTCTGCATGCACTATCAAAAACAAAAAGAAGACAAAGAAAATAAAAAAAAACTGCTCGTATAACGAAAGTCACAACACAAGACGTTCCACGCCTGCATTCCCCGGCAACGGCGCCAAAAACTTGATGCGATTATTTCGGCAAGTGCACCGATCATTCATGTAATAAAGTTTGGGAATAAAATCCCTGAGTGTCGGTCTCTTGAGGAATGCAGGTTGGGTGTACGAATCACGTTGTGTGACTATTGTTACACGAGCGTAAACAAACACACTAAAGGGGTTTTGGTTGGGTTTTCCTACTCTTAACAACAGTGAAAGAATTGCGGGTCGAAAACACCGCTTCGCAAGGCGAGATGGATGCAACGGCCGCGATGCCGTGCTTCGTGAGGCGGATGGAGTGTGCTCTAGTGCGAGAAGGTGAGGGTCGCAAACACCTCTTCACAAACGTCGTTAGCTCTTGCTAATGCGGATCGAGCACCTTGAGTGCGTGAGTGAGTGAGTGGATGAGTGGAGGCGAAGCGATTCACAAACAAGTAATGAAGAAAAATGAAGATACATTCATTTCATTCAAACCAAGTATCATGACGTTCAATGTCTCAAAGATTCAAAGATTACAACGAAAACGAGAGGAAAGAAATAACCAATGGATGAAGACTAGCGGTCGTTCACGGCCGGAATGGTAGGTTGTCAAGCCACCTCCGGACTCGGGAGGACTGTGCTTCCGGTGTAGAGAAACTGTCACGATCTCTCTACGTAATCACGTCGTCTTCTACCTCAGGATTCTTCTTCTTCTCACCGGACTAAAATAGAAAATAGCTGCTTGAGGGATTGCGGATGGTGGAGAATGCTCCCGGACAATGGAGAAATGCTCGGAATGGTTGGAGAGGACTTCCCCTTGCGTAGGAGATGAAGTGGAGGTGTCCAGGAGTGGAAATCGCAGGCGTACGGACTGCCACTCGCGCTCCCGGCGGCTGCCTAATACCCTAAAAACGGAACAGGCATATATATAGGCGCTGGAATTAATACTGCGCACGGTCATTGGCGCACGACCAGTAGTCGTGCGCACTGGAGTTCCGCGATCGTGCGCGCTGCCTGGGCGGAGCCTGAAATGAAAGAAATTTATAAAATACATGTTCGCACGATCAATGGCGCACGACCAGCGGTCGTGCGCACTATCGTAAGTGATCGTGCGATAAGCCAAACAGAACTCATGAAATGGGCGTTAAGTGCGCATGAACAGAGGCGCACGACTAGTGGTCGTGCGCGAAGGAGCCAGTGATCGTGCGCATTGTTCCTTTACAGAATTGTACCGGGAACACCTGCACGACTCCTGTTCCAGCATACCACACCAGTTTAGCCACTGAAGGTGGCACTTAACACATCATGACAACTAGTAACGAAGATGAACAAGAAATAACACCAAAACGGGCCTAGAAGTACACTTAGCATGGAATGTAAAATAGGAATGAAAACATGTCTAAAGTGACGTGCAAAGACTAGAAAATCGGCCCGGATGAGTCCATAAATGTGTATATGATCAGGACTCATCACCTAACGCTGGCGTTAGGTCAGATTATTCCTAAAGTGCTCCTTCAATCACGGCAGCTTCCCTCCTTGCCACATTTGTCTTGGTGGAAATGGGAGTCAATGCTGGTGTTAAGTCCTAACGCCGGCATTAAGTCCTAACACCTGGCGTTAGACATCATTCCACTTTGTAGCTTGTGCGCAAGTCTAGACCAATAATGTAGCATCCTAGTGTCATATATGTACAAGCCTGCATGCTAAAAACATAATGGCAACCACGATCAAATACAAATAAGATTTGTTATTCTAAAAACAAAGGGATGCGGAAAACCATGTTCCAACAATCCTCGGAATCAGATGAAGAAGAAGAGGCCTACATAGGGTTGTTTACAGCTGAAGAGGATGAGGACTATCTTGCTGTAAAAGTGGGCATGAGGGCCCCTCTATCACACTTAGACAGTGACATAGAGGAGGATGAAGGAGATTGAGAACAGCATGGCTTGATGGCTATAACTGATGATGATGAAGATAGTCAGGACAATCCTGACAGGTATCAATTCCTATCAACCCTTTTTCTGATTATGAATATGTACTAGAATTTGAAGAATGCTCATCTAATGATGAGACTGGCTCAGATTCTGAAGTGGTTGTCGATCAATTGATTGACAAGTATGATACTTTATTGGATGCTCTCAAGAAGAGCAAGAAGCTAGCCAAGAGGCTAGCTCTGGAGATTGCCTCCCTTCAGTTGGCTAAGCAAGATTGAACTGAGTCACCTACCCTAGTGGCTCAGATGAGTAGAGAGATAAGCCAACTCAAGGGGATAACAATAGTCCAATTGAGCACCATTTCCCAAAAGAACAAGGTCATCAAGGACCTTAAGGAGAAGCTTCTCAAAGATAAGAGCCTAGTGGCTCAATTCTCCAAGACCAAATTTGTACTACCAATCATTGACAACTTTTCCTCCCAAACTAACAGGAGAGGACTAGGTTTCAAAATTTTGGTAGTGAATGATGGGAGTGGAGAAAAGAGCAAGGCTAAGACTAATCCTCATACCTCCTTTCAAAAGGTATTAATTCCCTCTAACAGGTATGACCATGAGAGTATGTATGGTCACTGGAAAAATGGGAGTTCCTATAGGAAGGAAAATACACCTTACTATAGTAGAAGAAAGGGCATGTGGATGAGTTCTATGAAAGCTCCCCATGAAGAAATTCAAATGGCCCATTCCGGACCATTTGTGTTTAGTGCTTCAGCCCCATCAGTCAAGAATATGAATGCTAGCTCTTCCAAGTCCCTAAGCTAAGCCATTAGCTGCTGACAAGCTTGTTATCATGTCTAACAGCTCGGTGTCTAATGCCATCAAATCTTGCCTAGATACTAAGCCAAGACTAGCTGATGTCATTCAGACAAAGACTGTCAAGACTGACCATAGATTGTCTTTCAGCCAAATCATTGCTGAGAGGAATTGGAAGAATGATGATGTCCTCCCTCATGAAATCAAGCATATTGATGCTACTTCTTCAAAGAATGTTCAGAAAAGAAGATACAATATTCATGAGTGTTGGTGATGTGGTAAGGTGGACACTTCCCAATGTGCCAAGTGCAAAGAAAAGCTTTTCTGCAAAGGCTGCAGCAGGTGTGAATTCATCTTATCATGCTAACAAAAGCCTAGGACCCAAAATTAATTGGGCTCCTAAGGGTAAATAAATTCCTTCTTGCAGGTTAGTTCATGTATCATCCTAGGTCAAATATGGTACTTGGACAGTGGGTGCTCAAGGCACATGACAAGTACCAAGAGTCTTCTACAGGAATACAAAGCAATGAAGAATGGACCTAAGGTCATCTTTGGTGGATCAGAAAAAGGCATCACCGGAGGATATGGTATGATTTCTAATGGCGCAGTCTCCATCACAAGGGTGGCTTATGTTGAAGGGTTGCAACACAACCATGTAAGCATAAGTGAACTATGTGACTTAGGCTATGTCATTGAATTCCACAATGATAAGTGCTTGATCAAAAAGTCACATGACTTAGAGATCATTCTCTCGGGCACTAGGAGTGGGAATGTTTATTGCAATGATTTTATATGCAATTCTTCTTTATCTCATGTGTGTCTTGTGTCTAATGAAAGTGAGTCTCTCTGTGTTCAATGGCACAAGATACTTGCTCACATTAACTACAAGACAATGTATAGGCTGTTTTCTAAAAACCTAGTTAGAAATTGTCCTAATTTAAAATGTATTAAAAGTGGTCCATGTCATGCATGCCAAATGGGCAAGCAAACTAGGGCCACCTTTAAAAGCATTGGCTCCAAAGACACTGAAAGATGTCTTTATCTATTGCACATGGACTTGTTTGGTCCCTTGCCAATTCAGAGCCTAGGTGGGAAGTTGCATACCTTGGTGATTATTGATGATCATTCAAATTATACATGGGTATTCTTCCTTAAGAAGAAATCAGATACTTTAGATATCTTTATAAACCATGTTAAGGTAATCCAGAATGACCTACAATGTACTGTGGTCAAGACTAGAACTGGGCATGGTACAGAATTTCAATCTGGGGAAATGACAAGGTTTTGTCAAGAATTTGGTATCACCCAAGAATTTTCCTCCCCAAGGACTCCACGACAAAATGGTGTGGCAGAGAGGAGGAATAAGACCTTGATAGAAGCTAGGAGAACATTTCTTAGTGACTCCTGACTTCTAGAATATTTCTGGGTTGAGGCAGTCAATACTGCATATTATGTTCCCAAAAGAGAATCTATCAATAAGGCCCTAGGAATAACCCCCTATGAGATTCTGGAAGGAAAACAACCAACTATTTCATACTTTAGGATCTTTGGTTGCAAATGCTACATTTTAAATAATGGAAAACTCAATTAACTAAGTTTGCTGAAAAATGCAATGTATGGGTTCTTGTTGGATATAGCTCACATATCAAGGCATATAGAGTATTCAACAAGAAAGCTCATGTTGTAGAAGAGTCTATGCATGTAGTTTTTGATTAGACCAGCCTGCTCTATAAGGTCTGGTCCAGTTCTCCTATTTTGATAGGTAATGAACAGCAAATGCAAGATATGTCTTTCCAAGACATACCCAGCATAAGTAAGATCAATTGAAAGGTAGCCATCCCTGAAGTTGAAGATCAGCAAGCTGCTGAAGATGCTGCTTCTCAAGAAGAAGAGCTACAAATAGCTGACAGGTTGCCTGCAACAAACAGGCGCCTAAGGGATCATCCAAGAAACCAAATAATTGGAGATGTAAACCAAGGAGTGGTTACCAGAAGCAGAGCTCACAATGAAGCTCTATTCTAGAGCTTTCTATCACAGATGGAGCCTAAGAAATTTGAAGAAGCTAATGAAGACACATTCTGGATTCAAGCAATGCAAGAGGAGCTGCTTCAATTCAAGAGGTGCAAGGTTTGGAAGTTGATGCCAAAACCACAAGGACACAATATCATTGGCACCAAGTGGATCTATAGAAACAAGCTTGATGAGAATGGCACCATCATCAAGAACAAAGCTAGACTGGTGTCCAAGGGGTACAGGCAAGAAGAAGGTATTGACTTTGTCAAACCTTTGCCCATGTTGCAAGGTTAGAAGCAATAAGGTTGTTCCTTGCCTATGCAGCCCACAAGGGGTTCAAAGTATACCAGATGGCTGTCAAATCAGCATTTCTGAATGGCAATCTAAAGGAAGAGATATATGTGGAGCATCCCTCAAGTTATCTTCATCCAACCCTCTCCTCTCATGTTTATTTGCTTAGGAAAGCTCTATATGGTCTAAAGCAAGCCCCTAGGGCTTGGTATAAGACTTTGTCTAGCTTTCTAACCAAGAATAAGTTCTTAAGGGGAAAGATAGATAGTACATTATTTCTTAGGGAAACAAAGGGCAAATTTCTCCTAGATCAAATCTATGTTGATGACATAATATTTCGGTCTACTGATGACAATCTTTGCAAAACATGTGACGACCTTATGCATGGGGAGTTTGAGATGAGCGGTATGGGATAGCTCGAGTTCTTCTTAGGCCTCCAAGTGAAACAGTCTGATGAGGGGATCTTCATGTCTCAGACAAAGTACATTGGGGATCTTATTAAGAAGTTTGGGATGGAATCAACTTCCACCATGGAAACTCCCATGGGGTCTAACATTTCCCTGGACAAGGATGAAAAGGGTAAGCCCTTTGATGAGTCCATGTACAGGTGCATTATTGGGTCCCTGTTGTATCTGACTGCAAGTAGACCAGGCATTATGTATGCTACATATGTTTGTGGTAGGTACCAAGTATGCTCTAAGGAATCACATTACTCAACTGCAAAGAGGATTTTGAGATACCTTAAGGGTAGCCACCATCTTGGCCTTTGGTACCCTAGGAACAATGATTTTGAACTAATTGGCTTTTCAGATGCAGATTTTCCAGGTTGCAAAGAAGATAGGAAAAGCACAAGTGGAACATGTCAATTCCTATGAAGAAGGTTGATCTCATTGAGCAGCAAGAAGCAGACCAGTGTGGCAATATCCACAGCTGAATCTGAGTACATTGATGTAGGAAGTTGTTGTGCACAACTGTTGTGGATACAACATCAGCTAGAGGATTATAACCTCAAGGTAAGTAATTCTCCCCTGTATTGTGACTCATCCAGTGTTATCTCTATAGCAAAGAATCATGTCTCACATAGCAGGACTAAGCATATAGAGATAAGGTATCATTTTATTAGAGAGAATGTTGAAAGATATATGCCTTGAATTTGTCCCCACTAACAGACAAGTAGTTGATATATTCACAAAGCCATTGGATGAGGCAAATTTTAATGCTTTTAAAATTAAGCTTGGTATGTTAAATCTAGAATAGATTTTATAATGTCAATTCAACTAACTTGCTCATTATGTTATCCCATAGCTTTAGTAAAACATGTGAACATGTATAACAAGCTTTAATAGGATAAGTTGCTATCTAAATGATTGGTAGCATGGTAAGTTATTGAAACATGCCTAATTATATAGGTCACTGATAGGCAGTGAAATCAGCTGAAATACCTGAGAAGGATTCAGCTGAACCACTGAGATAGGTGAGAAGGTCTCAGCTAATCCGCTGAGACGACTAGAACTATCCCAGCTGTGGACAATACATTTTCCCAGCGGATAATAACTCCATCTCAGTGATTCCGCTGAGACGGGCTGGCTGAATTAAACATGCGCTAATTAACACATCAGCAATGTAAAATCAATCAAATTGATTAGTCTAATCAACATATATACTTAGGGCAAATTTAAACCTAAATCACGCTCCTATAAATATGAGAATGTTGATTAATTAATTACACTTCTCATTAACCTAGCCGATGAGACGAACCCTACTCCCTCCCGTCTCAGTGACCTATCCTTCAAAAGAAATGGCGCCAAAAATGGCAAAAGATCTCCATAAAGGATATGAGATAGTAAGAAATGGATTTCAATATGCCCCTGCATAGATAAGAGAAGTTATTCAACTTCTATCTAATCAAGGACTGGAATACGTGTTATCTGAACCAACAATGATTCTCAGAACTGAAGTTTTGGAATTCTTCACCAGTGCCAAGATGTCCACATCCAATTCCTCAATCAAGGGAAAGATAGGGAGTGTAAAGATAAAAATCTCTCTTAGGAAAATGAAGAAGGCCCTTCAGCTGACCTCTTGCAGTGAAGAAGAGGAAGATGACCTTTCTGAAAAAAGATAAAGACCAAGCACTACTGTGGTGTGAGTATAGTGATGCCAAAATTGGCTGACTAAAGAGAAAGTTCTTCAACCAGAGAGGCAAACTGCTCACTGATATTGTTGGCAAAGCCATATTGTGTAAGCCAGGATCTCATGACACTGTCTAAAAACACATGTTTGATTTAATGTTAAGGGTCATTCTGAAGAAGAAGACATCATGGGTTATTGTGCTCTATCAAAGGATAAGGGAATATCTGTAGGCCCCCAACCTATGCAGAATTCTCTCACTCTACCTCTTGAACTCCTACCCAGAGAAATTTGGCAAGACCAATGGAACAAACCTCCATTACTTGAAGAGAATGGATATCAAGACCCTAGATAGATTCTCAAGGGTCTTCCCAATGAGCCAACCATCTGAACCCAAGGATAAGAAGAAGACTTTGGTCAAAGGGCTGAGGAAAGCCAGGATTGACTGCTCTAAATCTGAGCCAAAGGCAGAAGGCAATGTCCAAGCTATGGACAATCAAGGACTAGCAAGAAGCCAACTAAAGGATGATCAAGATGGAGGTCATGGCAATGAAGGTCATGAAGACCATGCTCCTGAGAAAGAGCATGAAGAAGAGAACAATGAAGATGTTGGTGTTGCTGCTAAGGACATGTCACAAGGACATGATGAAGATCACTCTACTTGTGATGCTTCCAATCCTGCTATTGCTAACAAGAGTGTTCAGATCATTCAATCCTCCTCGGAAGATCATGAGTATGAAGAAAGCAGCATTGTTGTTGATCTTGAGGGTAAGATTGATTTACTTCTATTCAATCTACAGCAAAGAATTAAGCTAATCCCTCCTGAACCAGCAGGCTACTGGGAAGATAATCAGGAAAATGATGATCCATCATCTGAGGGGGAGCAGCAGAAGAAAACTCTTACTAAGGAAGATGAAGATGCTCCAAGTGAGGTGGGCAAGAAAGGAATGCTGAGGAAGCAAGGAAGAAGGTTGTAGACAATCAGGTTGCTGCTCAGTCTAGTAATCCAGCTGAGGGGTGAACTTGATATAGTACCTGAACTACCCACCACATCAGCAATCACACATGATCATCTCATCAACTCAATCAACCTTTTAATAGAAGGTCAGATGAATTGTATGAAGAATTATATTGACAGTTCAATCATGTCTATAAGGGAAGAAGTCATGGCTGAAGTAAAAGAGATTAAGAAAGAAACTGCTTTCCTTAATAAGCAAATGACTAAATGGTTTGATCTGACAGAAAAGACAGTAGTTTCTCATAACACTATTCTGAGATCAATGGACAAACATCTTCAACTATCTGAGCAAGACATGTCCTATGTAAAGAACTATGTGAGCAAAACATATGAAGTCATATAAAAAGCCTCCAATCATATTGAAGACTTTGTATGGAAATCATCTACTACAATAATTGGAGAAGTAGAGCAAATGAAGGATGATCTAAAGTCTGATTTGGAAAATGCCTTCTAGATACTTTCAGGTTTTGTAGCAGCTTCCTCCCAGACCATAGAAGCCAAAGTGGTTGAAGAAGCTAGAAAGAGGGAGGTGGCCAATGCTGAGATCAATTCTGAATTGGCTCTCCTAGTGCTACAAGGAACAAGGATAGCCCTAAATCTGCCCTTGCTGGATAACAACAAGAAGGAAGATTTTGATTTTGAAGGACAGGACAAGATAGCTCAAGATGCTCAACTAGCTAGAAGGAGAAAGAGAGAAGGAGTATTGCTAGCTGAAGAATATATCACTAAGCAAAGGGAAGAGCAGGGAAAAGACCCAGATTTTGAATATTGGAGTGAGGACTCCAAGAGTATAATTCTGAATGCCTGGCTAAGCCATGGTCAAGTCTGTAAGGATATTGATAGAATCTATCCAGCTGAGGAGTGGATTAGGCATCTAGAAAGGAACACTCAAAGAGACAGAATCTTCAAGGAAAATCTATTGAGAAAGAACAATCCTAGAAGGATGCCCTCCAAATATATTTCAAAGCCATACCTGTATTTCAAGAGGCAAGAAAACAAGAAGAAGCTAGCTGAGATAGCTGCTACTGCTAAAGGGAAGGAGGTTGTTAATGACAAGGTTGAAAACTCCAAAAGAAGATAAACTTAAATTGATGTATTTAGTTTTTTTCAGTAAATCAAATTGTAATTTGAACTATGTATCAACATATTAGCAGCAATGAAAATGAAACTTCTGTTGAAATTGATAGGTTGTGTTATAGGAAAAACTTAAATGTTATTCACTATTATTGCTTTATATATTATGTGATGCCTAGACATAAATAGTTAACATTATTATTGTTTTGATAAACAATGTTGTTATTATGTTGCCATGTACATAATCTATCATGACATTATCTATAATGCCAAAGTAATGTTAACATTTATATGGTATGATATCATGAATGCTGTGTAATACATTTAAATGATAAGTTTTCTTTTATAATGTATTTTAGCATTGAGGATGTTCTACCTTCTTCAAATAAGGGGAGATTGTCGGGAATATTGCCCTCATTGTTCCCTTGATTTGAAGAGGCATCACTCACAATTCTAAGTACATATTGTATGTGATAAACCCAATTTTGCATCAAGACTGTGCAGGGTTTAGATATTCTAAGGATTGGAATATTATGTGTGGTTCACTGGCTGAATTGCTGAGAAGAACTCTCTATCTCAGTGGAACCGCTGAGACGAGGCCAGGAGACGCTGAGAAGGGGTCTGCCTTAACTGAGCTGCAGATAGACAAAATCCACTGAGAAGACAATCGGTCTCAGCAGATCCACTGAGACCAAGACAGCTCAACCGCTGAGATGAAAGACTATCTCAGCCCAACCGCTGAGATAGATTCAAATCAGGAAGACGACACTAGCGGTATTTGCTTTTGATGCAAATAGTTATAAAGGGTAGATAAAGTGTTTTATCCTCTTCCAAAGTGTCAGGGTCCTTTCTAAGAGTCGTTGAAGATAAATGAAGTATACAAGATCAACTTATGGCACTTTCAGAAGAGTCTGTTAGTGTGCTAAAAAGTGTGAGAGCCATTACTGTTCCATTGACGGCTTTCAAGAACTCTCTCCTTCTGCTTCCAAAACCAGCAAGAAGAATCAAGGAAGGAAGATAGTTCTTCTATTCTGAAGAGCAAGGTGATCCTCTTTCATCTACTGAAGAGAAGGATCGGTTAGGAGCAGGTCTGAAGATTACTTTCAGTCAGCTTCAAGATTGCATCAGCTGTGCATAATCAAGAGAAGACTTAAAACTAATGTTGTCCACTGTTGTAAGCTAAAAATTATACTCATTGTAGGAACTGTGTAGTTCTGAGCTTGTAAGGCATTGTGCCTGAGTTTGTAGGGTTGTTCAACCTGAGCTGTAGGGTTGTTGAGCCTGAGATTGATAAGGCTATTGAGCCTAAGTTATAGGGCATTTTACCTGAGAAGTAGGGCTTCTTGATAAGCGTGAGGTAGGAGATAGAGGTGATCTCTGAAATGTAGGAGTGGGAGCACTCTGAGTTAATAGGGTTGTTAGGCCTGAGGTAGGGTTTAGAGAAAACCTAAGAGATCTTGAGGGAACTGAGTTTTAAGCTCTTGAAGCTAAGATTGGAGGAGTCTCCCTTGTCTAACACACTGTTAGAAAGGTGTAGAGGGAGAGTAGACTACCCATAGACACCCTATCTTGGGGAACCACTATAAATAACTGTGTGCTTTCTGTGTTTGCTTGAGCTTTTGTTTATTATTCATTTACTGCAAGCAACAATTAAGTAAAACTTAAAGAAGCCTATTCGCCCCCTCCCCCCCCCCCCCCCTAGGTGAATTAGACTACTAACTTATAAACTATCAACAATATAAAAGACAAGTATGAAACTCCCTTTGAGGTAATCTGAAGGAGAGGACAAAGAATCGCTGAAGATCATTGAAGTCGAAGCATGCATTCTTTGCATTGAGTTAACGTTGATCCAAGCCTCCTTTGATTCCTTCTTTTGAAATTGAATGGGAGATCCTTTGTGGCGTGGAAATACGGCCCTCATAAATAATTCAGAGTGCTTGAATAGGACTCCTTGGCATGGATGATTGAAGAGAACGAATGACACCTATTTATAAGACAGCAAACTAACATCAGCGTTAAGGCTAACGCCAGGCGTTGACTCTGTATAGAAATAACTTGATGGCTCGGATCTTCAAAATAGGGAGAAGATTCTGCATCTTTGGAAACATTCATTTTAGACTACCTTAACGCTGGCGTTGAGGCTAACGTCTAGCGTTAGGCCAAATCATTCCCAAAATGCTCCGGCAATCACGGCAGCTTCCCTCGATGCCATTTTCATCTTGGTGGGAATAAAAGTCAACATCGACATTAAGTCTTAATGCCTGGTGTTAGACCACATTCTTCTTTTCAGCTTTTGAGCAAGTCCATACCAACAATACATCATCCTAGTGTCATTTTTGTTCAAACCTACATGTTAAAAACACAATGGCAAACTAGATCAAATACAAGTTGGATTTGTTATTCTCAAAACCAAAGGGATGTGAAAAAACTGTGTTCCAACAATCTCCCCATTTTGATAATAACAAATCCAATTAAGATAAATAAGATTCAGATATAAAAGATGTGTTTTTATAAAAAGATATGACACTATTCTACAAAGAGATTTTAATATCAAAATATATTTAGAGATGTGTGCTCCCCCTATTTAAGAGCTCTCCCTTAGTGTATTCTCCCATAGAAAAGATTTATGCTCCCCCTTTATCTAGTGAATCCTACTCCTTAATCATTAAGATTTATCATTTTATTCTCCCTTTTTGTTATTAGCAAAAGTGGGTGGAGTGAAATAAAACTAGGATAAGGAGGTAAAAGTTGGGACAACTAAGAGAGGATTAAGAGTTTTGTTGAAAATAAAGTAAGTCATGATCAAGCAAAGAGAGAGTAGCATAGCGAAAAAAGAATATGATAAGCGTGAGTAATAACATCTCATGTACTTTACCAAGCCATTCTACCACTTGCGAGAAAATAATGAACAAAAGATTTTGAAAGATAACACTTGATGAAAAAAGTGCAATAGAGTTCGAAAGACACAAGTGAAGAAGAGACCTTAAAAAGCATGGTAAAAATACTTGATCAAATCAATAGTGCAGAAAAGAAGGTAACCAAGATAAGCAAAAAAAATTATTTTTGTTATGGTTTGACAATTCCAACAATATTTCTAGACTTTTCACATATAATGGGCATTATCCTTGAAATTTTTTCACAACTAATAGGCAAGCATGATTTAACATATTCAAAAAGATAATAGCTACAATGTAACTAATTCGTATTTCAAGCAAAGAAAATATTGTAGAAATTATGCATTGTGATCTAGTGTTTTACTTATTTTTTAAGAGAATCATATAACTATGCATTATGATCCAATTCTCATGAGTAGAAGCTTTATGAAAAATAATGATGTGTGCAAATAGTATTTTGATAAGAGAATACAAGTGGTATAATCAAAACACATGACATATGTAAGGGAATAGTAAAAACAATATTAAGATTGTAATCTTAGAATTACTTTCACACATCAATTCTAGAATAAAATTTCAAAGCACACTAAAATAGTACAACTACCAAGGTGCTTCGCACAAACAATGCTCATTAAGACTTATTAGGGAGCGAAGTATTGCTTGGGGATCACATAAGCATTTTTATAAAAAAATTTATTTTGAGTGATTCGAAGTGCAAATAGAAGTGATAAAGAAAATGTGTTTGCACAAGTCACATTACAATTCTTTCCAAGGTGCTCAACCTCACGATGCTCATTAAGACTTATCAGGAGGGTGAGTAGTGCTTGGTGGAGTTATCTGTGTCATTTTATTTCATATTTTTTAATTTTGGGACAAAGGTCTCCGTATTCACTTGTTTTTGCAAACACTAACAATATTGAAATAACACTTCTATATGTGCAAGAAATTAATTGTTTAAAAGAAGGTGTAGGTAATTTAGACGTATGACTTAATATGCTAAAACTATTACACTACACAATCATGCAAGACTAAGATTATGAGCACATGAAGATTACCAAAATAGTGAGTGAATGAATCATTGTTTAACCTAAAACATTACTCATACATAGAGGCATGTTAGGCAATCTTACACAATTTTCTATAGACTATTTCATTGCACATAATAAGATTAAGGTTAAGGCATGATAAGATAAAACAATGTTTAGGAAACTTGAAATGTAAATTAGACATTGAAGAAAATCTTTAAGTGTATGCCTAATCAATTTTGACCATTTGTAATGAAAATACTAAGATGTTTTGCTCAAATGAAGTTTTATAATCAAAACATATTTTTGTAAACATTGAAAACAAACAAATGACAAAAACATATTTTTCAACATTTTGAATTTTTGAATTTTTTGTACTTTTGAAATAAGACAAATTAAGAAAAGAAGAAAAATCCAAATATGAGAAAACAAACAAAGAAAATGCATGAGAAAAATACCAGAAATATTTAGAAAAACCAGAATGAAAATTGGGCAAAAGAAGCTAACACCTGGCATTGACTTCTTAATGCCCAAATAAACCACTATTTCCTTAGGTTTTGGAAAAAAAATTCTTTGACTTAGAGTTGATATATATAGGCCTTCTTATTGTAGAAATTTAAGATAATTTAGAGATGATTAGAAGGCACATTAAGCAAGTTTTTGTTTATTTAAAAAATGGTTTTTATATTTTCATTGGGTTTTCAAATACTTCTGTTTTATAATATTATTAACGCTCAAAATGATAAAATATGCAAAACATAAGAGAAGCATGTTTAATCAAACCAAGAATGCATGAAGAGTGTAATCATAATGAATGCATGCAATATATATGATATAGGTATGTCCTAGATTATAATACCTTCACTATATGCCTAGACATTAGCCATGTACTAAGTGATGGATGGGCATGAGGAGCTGCACACTTGTCGTAGGTTGGGGTGTTAATCACATATATACACACTAGAGAACGCTCAACCTAGCACTCTTTCCCCCAGTGCCTCGCAAGGCCCCACTAGAACCCTCCCTAGTTAAGGACAATGTTGAAATTGTTGAAGTGAAGTGGAAGGTGGCCGGCGGTCTGAAATTTGGTGGCCGCAGAGACCACGCGGTATCTACTCTGGTGCTCTGCCGGTCTGGCTCTACCGGTCTGGTTCTGGTAGTCTGGTGTGACTAGCCGGTTTGTTCTTGTTTGCTGCGGTATGTTTCCGGGTTGTTCTGCCTGGTTGGCCTGTCTTCTTTATTGGTAGACCGGGCGGTCTGTTCTGTGTAACCGCTGTGTCTAGGTGGCTTATGCAGGTCGATCTGGCGACTTGTCTGAAGTCGGCCAGATGTCCTTGGCTTGCTCTTGGTGATCTAAGGAAGGAGTGGTCTTGTGTCTGCGCGGCTTGTAGGCAGTCTGCTGCTGGTCTGCGGTCTTGGACCGGATGTTGTCCAAATGGTCAGATCGCGCGATCTGCTTTGTGAGACCGCTACCGATCTGGCGGGTGGTGATTGTATCCCTCTTGCGGCGGTGACGACATCCATCTTGTTGCCTATAAAAAGGGGTGCATGGCCCGTCATTCATAACGAGAACTGTAAGAACTAGAGCCTGGGTTGTTTCGTGCGGTCTCAACTTTGAGGTCGGGCGGTCTCGAAAGCGAGTTGACTCTTTGTTTTGTTCGCAGGTTTGCGGTCAGCAGGTTGCGGTCTCCTTCCTTGGTGATTTCCCAGCGGCTTGAATAAACAGTTTGGCAGCAGATTGTCTGTGAACTGGTGTATGTCGTTCTTGTGCTGTTCGCAGCGAACTCGGCGATCAGGCGACCTTCAGCAGTTAGGCGATCTGAGTTGTGGTCTGGCAACAGCTTTAGTTCTTTGTTCAGTGCAATAAGCTCCAGTTTGTGCAGTCTGAGGTGGCGGTCTGGCAGTGCAGGTCATCTTGCCTGTTTTCTGTTCGTGCGGTCTCAGGTCAAGCCTGGCGATCTCTAGAGTCAAGCGGTCTGTGCGGTCTCTGCTTGTCAAGCCGCCAATTTTGTTTTTTGGTGTGTTTTGTTCTTCTCTCCTTCGTGATTCTTAAGAATCATGTCTCGCCACGTATACCTCGCACTGTAATCAAGTATTGTGATTCAATAAAGCTTTGTGTTGCTGTGTGGCATTTTGTGGTTGTTTGGCTATAACTCAGTTGATGCAACTCCTGCTTACTCCTAAATGATTCAAATCAAAAATTTTAACATGGTATCAAAGCGAGGTTGTTGGAGTGGATAAGCAGTGATCAACTTGAGTTGCCATCGTCTTTGTGAAGAAGAGACCGCATAGGTTTGCCATGGAAGCTGGATACGCAAGAGGGCTTGGTATTGAACTCCTCACATCGACTAACTATAAGAAATGGAGGTCATGTATGGAGAGTTACTTACTTGGAGAGGATCTATGGGAGATAGTTGGAGGAGATGACACACAAGAAGTGTTTCTAGCAGGAGATAATATGGCAGAGGTGAGACTTTGGAGGAGGACTAATGCAAAGGCAGAGTTCACACTCAAGAGGGCTATCTCACCAGAGCTATTCGATCACATCATTGGATGTAAATCTGCTGCTGAGATTTGGACGTCTTTGGACGGGCTGTTTAATAAAAAGAATGTAGCTCGGCTACAGTTTCTTGAAAATGAGTTGGCGAAAGCCTCTCAAGGTGATCTTTCAATTTCTACCTTCTTTCTTAAGATGAAGAACCTCACAGCAGAGATTTCTGTATTGGAACCTGATGAGCCCATCTCGGAGGCAAAACTGAAGAGGCATATCATCCGTGGGTTGCAGAAGGAGTATCTTGCCTTTGTGACGTCAGTTCAGGGTTGGGCAAATCAACCATCTCTGTTGGAGCTGGAGAACTTACTTGCTTCGCAAGAAAGTTTGGCAAGACAGATGGCAGGGACTTCTATCTCTGGGGGAGATAGTGATGTGTTGTTCTCTAGGAATAAGAAGAAGAAGAAGAAGTGGGAGAAGAAGAAGCCGGGTCATGATGGACCCTCTACTTCAGGTCAGCAGGATATGGGTTATGCTCCTAAGTCTGATGGGAAGAAGAAGGGAGAGGGACCAAGGTGCTTCAGGTGCAATAAGACTGGGCATTTCAAGAAAGATTGTCGGGTTAATCTTCAGGTGGGACATGCAGCGGAGAAGGAGAAGCCAAAGTCTGATGAAGCTGGACGGGGAGGAGCCTTTGCGGCTAATATGACGGCTATGCCCGTTAAGGCCTTGGCTGCCATCAACTTCGAAGAGGATTGGATCGTGGATTCAGGGTGTGGGCATCACCTCACCGGGGATGAATCAAAGTTCTCTTCTTTGGCGCCTTACTCAGGTAACGATGCAATCATTACGGCTGATAATTCTGTTCATGCAGTAGAACAAGAAGGAATTGTCTCTCTGAGCAGTGATAAGGGTCCACTCACATTGAGGAGTGTTTATCATGTGTCTGTTATGAAGAAGAATCTCTTCTCTGTGACCAATGCAGCCGATGCTGGTTATCATGTTCTGTTTGGCCCAACAGAAGTGAAGTTTCTTAAAACTCAACTGGAGATAAATGGAGATGTTAGTCATGTTGGAAAGCGGGTGAAGGACTTGTTTGTTTTGTCGACAAGTACCTATGTTAATAAGATGAAGACCGATGATAGCGCGTCTACTTGGCATGAAAGGTTGGGGCATGTAGTCATGGACAAATTGAAGACTATGGTGGTAAGGAGCCTTGTCAAGGGCTTGCCTAGCTTGTCCTCCTATGGATATGGTCATGTTTGTGCAGGATGTCAGTTTGGTAAGTCTCATCGACTTCCATTTGATAAATCGCAAATAAGATGCAAAGCGCCGTTAGAGTGCATTCACGGTGATTTTATGGGATCGACTGCCACCCCAAGCCTTGGAGGCAACAGATATATGTTGGTGTTGATTAACGATTACACCAGATATGTCTGGGTGTATTTTTTGAAAGAGAAGTCGGAATATTTTGCAAGGTTTGTGGAGTTCAAGGAGCTGGTTGAAGGTCGGTTAGGCCTGCGGGTGAAAAAATTGAGAACTGACAATGGTGGGGAGTTCACCTCTGGTGAGTTCTCAAGTTTTTGCAGGAAACACGGCTTTCGGAGAGAGCTCACTTATGCCCATACTCCACAGCAAAATGGCATTGCAGAACGGAAGATCCGTCATCTGACGGAAACTTGCAAATGTTGGCTTCATGCCAAGAGTATCCCAAAGTCCTTCTGGGCAGAGGGAATGTCTTGTGCGGCATACGTCATCAATAGGATGCCTCTAAGTCCTATCAACATGAAGACACCTCACGAACTGATGTTCAAGGAGAAACCAAGTGTTGCCCACCTTTGGGTGTTCGGCTCAACTGTTATGTGCATATTCCTGATGCTCTTCGGACAAAGCTAGATGTGAAAGCAAGGAAGCTAGTCTTTGTTGGATATGATGAGTGGAAGAAGGGATGGAGGTGCATGGATCCTAAGACTCGAAGATCTTTTGTATCTCGGGATGTGGTGTTCGATGAGGTGACTTCCTACAAGGGGAGTTCAGGAGTTGAACTACCGGTGAGCAGGGTTGATGAAGAAGGGAAGGCTGCGGAAAATCTTCAAGTGGAGTTGCCTGTTTCACCAGGAGCTCCAGTTGTGTCTAGCTCAGAGATGGAGGCTTCAGGTTCTGGAAGCAGGGGGAGAGATGCTCCAAGTTCATCTGTAAGAGGAGCTAGCACAGAAGAAGCACCTGAGGAGGTGGCCAGTCAGGTGCAACCTCTTAGGAGGTCGATGAGGACTATCAAGCCACTGGATCGATACACAGGAGGAAACATGGTGAGCTTCGTCTCATGTATCTTTGCTGGTCCCTTGGATGAGATGGAGCCGTCGAGCTTTGAGAAGGCCAAAGGCGTGAAGTAGTGGGACATTGCTATACAAGAAGAGATGGAGGCTCTCAAGAAAAATGAGACTTGGTCTCTAGTGCCCAGGCCCAAGGGCATTACCCCTATGACATGCAAGTGGGTTTATAAACTTAAGAAGAAGGTTGACGGTACGATCGAGCGATACAAGGCTCGCCTTGTAGCTCGCGGGTTCTCACAGCAGTACGGAGAAGATTATGATGAGACGTTTAGTCCAGTGGCAAAGATGACTTCGGTCCGATTTGTTATTGCTTTGGCGGCATCAAGTGGATGGGAGATTTGGCAGCTCGACGTTAAGAATGCCTTCTTATACGACAAGATCAACAAGGATATCTTTATGATCCAACCGCCAGGATTCATCTCGGAGGATTTTCCGGACTACGTCTGCAAACTGAAGAAAGCCTAGTATGGGTTGAAGCAAGCGCCTCGGGCGTGGTATGGAAAGATCGCGGAGTATCTTCTATTCTGCGGTTTCTTTGCTTCAGACTCTGATTCTAGCTTGTTTGTCAAGAAGGAGGGGCGCTTCGGGTTATTGTTCTGCTGTATGTGGATGACATGATTGTCACCGGGAACTCAAAGGAGGCAGTAGCAAGGCTGAGAGCCGAGCTTGCTATTAGATTTGAGATGAAGGATCTGGGTGAGCTTCTGATGCGCAAATCTTAGCACACTGCTAAAGGCGGTAGTAAGACTGCGGCATGAAACGGCAGTGTACCGATCGTTCAAGTAATATAAAAGGAGGAGTAATCCCCGAGTATCGAATCTCTCAAGGAACACAGTAAGGTGGAGTTAACGTTCGAGGAAGGACTTGAGATTGAAGTCCTTTACGTCGGATGGATGCGGAGCGGGGGATTTGGTTTGTGGAAAATAAAGAGAAAATATTACACTACTCCTATGCAATGCCGCTATGCAATGCTTCGCTTGGAGGGATGGAGACTAGGCAGGCCTTGAGCGCACTACGTCGCAAGGGCGGATGGACGAGTAGGCAAGCGGAATCGAACTATGCAGGCCTTGAGCGCGCTGCTTCGTAGGGCGAGTGGATTATACGGGCCGCAATGTCGTGCTTCGCTAGGCGGATGGACGAGTAGGCAAACGGAGTGAGGGTCTTAAGCACCTCTTCGACAAGCACGCCACTAGCAACTGCTAGTGCGGCGACGAACGTGATGGAGGGATGGAGGATGGAATAGGGCGCACCTCAAGCAACATAAACCACAAAGCATTTCACATAGACATGAAATATATATAAATACAAACTAGTTTAAGTGCTCTACTTCATCAAAATACAAAGATCTACACATATACACTTCAATAAGAGAAGAACAAGGCAAGAAATCGACCGAATCTGAAGGCTCGTTGGAGATTCACGGTTGGAATCGCTGGGTTGTCAGTCCGCGTCCAAGCTCGGTCAGCAACTGCGTCCGGGGTAGAGAGAGCTGTCACTACTCTCCAATGGACCCGTCTTCTTCGTCTCACGATCCGGTGGAGGTTGCAAACTTCCTCTTGCTTGAAGGAAATGGTGGCTAGATCTCCCTTGAAGCTCTAGGATGAAGGAGGAGGCCAAAGGGACGAAACCCTAGTGGAGATGGCGAAATCGGCGCAGCTGTACAATGGGTACGGAACTCTCCCATTTTAGGTCGAATCTGCAGCTTTTATAGGAAAATGTTAGAAATTTGGTCACGCACGGTCGAACGCACGACCGTGCGTGGACCGTGTGATACTTAAGCTCAGCAGGTGTGCAGGGGAAGAAGGCCAGCGCCCGTGTGTTTTGCTCACGCACAACCCACACCGCCCATGCGTTCAAACGCACGGGTAAATTCCGACGCTCTGAAATCATCAAGACACAGGTCGACCGTGCATTTTACTCTCGCACGAGCGAATCTGCCCGTGCGTCAAAACACACGAGTAAACTCCGACGTTCCATTTTCTGCCCAGACACAAACGCACGACCGCCACCGACCGTGCGTCAAGGAAACGCATGACCGTGCGATATGCACAGAAATTACTTTGGGGAGAACGGGAAGATCAGGTCACCTGCATACAAGAGACACAAGCTGGGAAAGTACTACCAGTAGCACAGAGATAAAGAGGATACAATGGGGAGCACGCAGTGCTTACCCCCAATAACAAAGTGCGCAATTGCACACAAAAATAGGCATACTATGTACTACAATAAAAAACATGAATAAGGGAAACATGAACAAAACTGAAGCATAAAAGCAAGAAAACTAGCCTAAATGAGTCCGAAAATAAATATATAATAGGGACTCATCACACCCCCAGACTTACCTATTTGCGCGTCCCGAGCAAACAATTCCTACGCAAGCGGGAATATGAAATAGCTAACTAAAAATTACAAAATGGAATACCATGCGAAGTTGCATGCTCATGTTCGTATAAGAAAACTAGAGAAGATTTCTAAGTATACACAGAGTTTATGAATTTTAAAAACATAAATATTGTTACTTTTACTCAAAATGAGAATTACGGTGAATCATCCGGTCACGCATATGGAGAAAGTAAACTGAACGCTGAGGTGAGCATTGCCAAAGATCGGGGTGCCGGAAAAACTCCACCGAAATCCATCGGTGTCGGTGACCATAGGCTTGCCTCGTCACATTCTCTCCACGACGCTAGATTGGCTCAAGGCGTGAGTCAATAGGACTTTCAGGTTTTGAATGGGGCTTGGGTTACGATGAGGTAAACAAAGGTAAGCATGGAGGCTAAGCACACCTAACCCAACATGAGCTTTAAGTAAAGATACCCGCACAGCTATAAGCATACAAGTGCATCACACCCCCAGACTTGGACTTTTGCAACATAGGTGTCTGCACTTCCTACTCCCAATCATAAATTTATACAAAGATTTTTCATTAAAATCATTTTTCTCTTTTTTTTTCTTTTTTTTTTCTTTTATTTTCTTTTTCTTCTTCATTCTTCTTTTATTTTCTTTCTTTTTTCAGCATATTTTCTAATTAACAAAACCACAACTTCACATAATAAGCAACACAGTCACACCCCCAACATGAAAATAATAATCAAATTTAAGCTCGGTTTTGGTTGTGCAACTAGGTTGGGCTTTTAAGCTTTGGTGAAAAATATGTGGAGCTAAATCAAATGAAGGGGTAGGCACAAAATGGGCTAGCAAGGAATAAATGATAGGAATGGTACACAAAGCTCAACCTAGCCAAAATGATGGCCTACGTCATTCTCACGCACTCAAACTATCTTATGTCAATGCTTCGAGAATCGCTTGGGGCAAGTTCTAGCCACCGAGAAAGATTCTCCTTTCTCCCGACTCGAGCAATACGAATCTAGCAAACGTCTACACACATCCCTACGCTACCGTTTGATTCACACCGAATTCATCATTTGAGTATAGTAAACAATATTTATACTAATAAAAATGCATAAAGCTAATAGTATAAGGAGAAATCTAATCTACATGAATTACTATACTTGCAAGAGTACTTGACTAGAAACACCGGAGCCAACATTTTATTCCACTACATAATTTAAAAGCTAGCACAAACATTTTCTCATATGCACAAAGGGATGAGTTATACTCGTGACGCGCTAAAGGTAAAGTACACGCTCAAGTGGGTGCTAAGTGTGCAAACAAAATGAACAAAAATGATTCTTAGATAAAGAAACTTCTAGCATGCTAAATAACTGTGCACATGAGTGGGTACACAAACAGGTCTCCCACAAACTTAAACTATGTATTAAGATATTCTAAAACAAAGTTTTAGGGGACGAGGGTACCCAATGCTCAGCAAGTAAGCATTTCGGAAGCCTGTAGTGAAGCTCTACGAAGAATCACGACCACCGCCTTCACAAATAGAAAATACCTGCAAATGGTGGTCTCCACACACGAAAACTAAAATAGCACAAAATAAGCTAGTTTTTGCAGGGGATAAATTAAAAGACAAGAAAAATTAAGATAACTACTGGGGTTATTGTCCTCCTAGCACGACTTATTTGGCTTTTGTACAGTTCTAGCTAATGGGCCTATGAAAAGAAAAGTGAACAGGCAGCCGTTCTAATATGCGTGTCGGTAGCGGGTAACGATACGGCGATAAAACAGTTATTCCCCTACCTAAATAACGATACCTGCTGAACACAGGTAGCGGGAATAGGAAGTAAGAAGAGGAGGAGGCCTGGTCCTCACTCATCTCACCACAAAATAAATCCTTGCCTAGCAAGGTGTCATCTCCAGGAAGGTAGCAGGAGAAAGAGATCAATAGTGGAGCTTCCTCATTGGAGGAGGGATCAACCTCCTCGCACATGAGGATGTCATCATCATAGACCTGAGCTGGAAGCTCCAAGTCCTCCTGATGTACCTGTGGAGACTCAACCTGCACAAGCTCAGATATAGCAGAAGGGGGTTCAAGAAATAAAAGAGAAGAAGAACATAAATAAAAATCAGGCGGGGGAGTGGTCCCAGACTTACTCCCATCAGGTTGGGAAAGTAAAATAATGTTGGCATTGTCATCAATGCCACAAGATTCGGCGGGATAGACAGTGGCCAAGCTAAGGATTTGGACTTCCTCCACCAGTGCTGAGGAAAGCTCCTCTTCACCTAGAAGGTTATCCTCCTCCATAAGAGAAGGCACACTTAGATTGCCAGCCTCATCCTGCGACACATCCTCAACAATGTCGTCAGAGACGAGTATAGTAGTATGCACAATAGGGGGAGGTGTAGTGCTTGGATAAAAGTCAAGCACTGGTTCCTCACAAAGAATCAAATCTACGCTAGGCAATGGATGTACAAGGGGGGTGGGCTCGGTCATGTCAGTGCCAAGATCAGCCTCACATCTGGTGACCGTGTCCACATCATACCCTTCATAATATGAAGGTAATATGGCCACATAACCAGATGTTGAAGGCGTGCTGCCAGAAGTAGGAGTCAGGACGATCCGGATATCCGGCTCGTCATCCTCGTCCAATTGGCGAAGATAATCAGCACAATCCATCAAAGCATGATCTGTGCTCTGACAAAACAAGCACTGCCTTACAGGCTTCTTTGGCATAGCAGGTGCTGAAGCCGAAATGAAGATTGACGGTAAAGGCGTGGCAGAATAGCCATAAGACTTCCGCGCACCATATGGAGTACCAGACGAAGTCGGTGCTCCATATGCTGGGATGGGAGTGCTAGGGCTACTATCTCCCTTGGGACATCTATCACTAGCATGAGAGATATCTCCACAAAAATGGCAACGAATATTAAATGATGACCACATGGTGTGAAGATAAAATGATTCAAACAGAAAACACTATTGTGCAAAATACTACACCTAACAATAAATTACTAAGCAACCTAATAAAAATAGGAAAATAAAATAAGAAGAACTGAAATAAAATAAAAGATGCAATTTACAAATGAAAAGGGCTTAAATCTCAGATTCTCCCTCTCCAGAAAACTCACACGACTGTGTTCCCCGGCAACGGCGCCAAAAACTTGATGCGCAAATCTTAGCACACCGCTAAAGGCGGTAGTAAGACTGTGGCACGAAACGGCAGTGTATCGATCGTTCAAGTAATATAAAACGAGGAGTAATCCCCGAGTATCGAATCTCTTAAGGAACACAGTAAGGTGGAGTTAACGTTCGAGGAAGGACTTGAGATTGAAGTCCTTTACGTCGGATGGATGCGGAACGGGGGATTTGGTTTGTGGAAAATAAAGAGAAAATATTACACTGCTCCTATGCAATGTCGCTATGCAATGCTTCGCTTGGCGGGATGGAGACTAGGCAGGCCTTGAGCACACTACGTCGCAAGGGCGGATGGACGAGTAGGCAAGCGGAATCGAACTCTGCAGGCCTTGAGCGCGCTGCTTCGTAGGGGGAGTGGATTACACGGGCCGCTATGCCACGCATCGCTAGGCGGATGGACGAGTAGGCAAACGGAGTGAGGGTCGTAAGCACCTCTTCGACAAGCATGCCACTAGCAACTACTAGTGCGGCGACGAACGTGATGGCGGGATGGAGGATGGAATGGGGCGCACCTCAAGCAACATAAACCACAAAGCATTTCACATAGACATGAAATATATATAAATACAAACTAGTTTAAGTGCTCTACTTCATCAAAATACAAAGATCTACACATATACACTTCAATAAGAGAAGAACAAGGCAAGAAATCGACCGAATCTGAAGGCTCATTGGAGATTCACGGTTGGAATCACTGGGTTGTCAGTCCGCGTCCAAGCTCGGTCAGCAACTGCGTCCGGGGTAGAGAGAGTTGTCACTACTCTCCAATGGACCCATCTTCTTCGTCTCACGATTCGGTGGAGGTTGCAAACTTCCTCTTGCTTGAAGGAAATGGTGGCTAGATCTCCCTTGAAGCTCTAGGATGAAGGAGGAGGCCAAAAGGACGAAACCCTGGTGGAGATGGAGAAATCGGCGCAGATGTACAATGCGTACGGAACTCTCCCGTTTTAGGTCGAATCTGCAGCTTTTATAGGAAAATGTTAGAAATTTGGTCACGCACGGTCGAACGCACGACCGTGCGTGGACCGTGCGATACTTAAGCTCCGCAGGCGTGCAGCGGAAGAAGGCCAGCGCCCGTGCATTTTGCTCACGCACGACCCACACCGCCCGTGCATTCAAACGCACGGGTAAATTCCGACGCTCTGAAATCATCAAGACACAGGTCGACCGTGCGTTTTACTCTCGCACGGGCGAATCTGCCTGTGCGTCAAAACGCACGAGTAAACTCCGACGCTCCATTTTCTGCCCAAACACAAACGCACGGCCGCCACCGACCGTGCGTCATGGAAATGAACGACCGTGCGATATGCACAGAAATTACTTTGGTGAGAACGGGACGATCAGGTCACCTGCACACAAGAGACACAAGCTGGGAAAGTACTACCAGCAGCACAGAGATAAAGAGGATACAATGGGGAGCACGCAGTGCTTACCGCCAACAATAAAGTGCGCAAGTGCACACAAAAACAGGCATACTATGTACTACAATAAAAAGCATGAATAAGGGAAATATGAACAAAACTGAAGCATAAAAGCAAGAAAACTAGCCTAAATGAGTCCGAAAATAAATATATAATAGGGACTCATCAGCTTCACCATTTCCTTGGACTCGAGGTTCAGAGGCGGGAGAGAAGAGTGCTCGTTTCTCAGGCCGGATATGCGGAGGGGATCGTTCAACGATTTGGCATGGAGGAAGGGAAGAGCAGCTCTATACCTCTGGAACAGCATCATAAACTTCGGAAGGATGAGGGGAGAGTTCTATCTAATCCGTTGGTGTTCCGAGCTCTGGTTGGGAGCTTGATCTACTTGACGATCACAAGGCTTGACATTGCTTATGCAGTTGGCAAGGTGAGTCGATACATGGCGGAACCACGGAAGCCTCATCTTCTCGCGGCAAAAGGAATTTTGAAGTATGTGAAGTCGACCTCTGATCTGGGTCTCCTATATATGAGAGGGTCAAGCTTGGAGTTGCATGGATTAATGGATGCTGATTATGGGGGAGACGTGGATGATCGGAGATCAATGTCTGGTTTTGTCTTTATGACAGGCTCCACAGCTATTTCATGGTGCAGCAAAAAGCAGGACTCGGTGTCCGTATCTACCACAGAAGCAGAATACAAGGCTTCGGCCTTGGCAGCTCAGGAAGCCATTTGGCTCAGGAGGTTGGTGGAAGACGTTCATGAGGAGGTTTGAGGTCCCACTATGCTACGCTGGGACAATGAGAGTGCTCTCAAGCTAGTTAATAATCCAGTCTGTCACGCGAGGACCAAGCATATTGAGATTGAGCACCATTTCATTCGTGAAAAGGTGTTGGGAGGATCTCTTTTGGTCGAGCATATTCGGAGTACGGACAATGTTGCAGACATCTTCACAAAGCCGCTGGCAAAGGTACCGTTTACTCGGTTGCGGAATTTACTCAGGCTAATTTCCACTTCCCACTTCAAGGGGGGTGTTGAAATTGTTGAAGTGAAGTGGAAGGTGGCCGGCGGTCTGAAATTTGGTGACCGCAGAGACCGTGCGGTCTCTACTCTGTTGCTCTGCCGGTTTGGCTCTACCGGTCTGGCTCTGGTAGTCTGGTGTGACTGGCAAGTTTGTTCTTGTTTGATGCGGTCTGTTTCCGGGTTGTTTTGCCCGGTTGGCCTGTCTTCTTTATTGGTAGACCGGGAGGTCTGTTCTGTGTAACCGCTGTGTCCGGGCGGCTTATGCAGGTCGATTTGGCAACTTGTCTGAAGTCGGCCAGATGTCCTTGGCTTTCTCTTGGTGATCTAAGGAAGGAGCGGTCTTGTGTCCGCGCGGTCTGCTGCTGGTCTGCGGTCTTGGACTGGATGTTGCCCAAATGGTCTGATCGCGCGGTCTGCTTTGTGAGACCGCTGGCGATCTGGCGGGTGGTTATTGTATCTCTCTTGCAGCGGTGATGACATCCATCTTGTCTCCTATAAATAGGGGTGCATGGCCCATCATTCATAACGAGAACTGTAAGAACTAGAGCCTGGGTTGTTTCGTGCGGTCTCAACTTTTAGGTCAGGCGGTCTCGGAAGCGAGTTGACTGTTTGTTGTGTTCGCAGGTTTGCGGTCAGTAGGTTGTGGTCTCCTTCCTTGGTGATTTCCCAGCGGCTTGAATAAACAGTTCGGCAGCGGCTTGTCTGCTAACTGGTTTTTGTCATTCTTGTGCTGTTCGCAGAGAACTCGGCGATCAGGCGACCTTCAGCGGTTAGGCGATCTGAGTTACGGTCTGGCAACAGCTTCAGTTCTTTGTTCAGTGCAATAAGCTCCAGTTCGTGCGGCCTGAGGTGGCGGTCTGGCAGTGCAGGTCATCTTGACTGTTTTCTGTTCGTGCGATCTCAGGTCAAGCCGGGCGATCTCTGGAGTCAAGCGGTCTGTGCGGTCTCTGCTTGTCAAGCCACCAGTTTTATTTTTTGGTGTGTTTTGTTCTTCTCTCCTTCGTGATTCTTATGAATCATGTCTCGCCACGTATACCTTGCACTGTAATCAAGTATTGTGATTCAATAAAGCTTTGTGTTCCTGTGTGGCATTTTGTGATTGTTTTGCTATAACTCAGTTTATGCAACTCCTGCTTACTCCTAAACGATTCAAATCAAAAAATTTAACAGACAAGACATGCCTTAGAGGTTAGGTCTCTAATGCATATAATCCTACGCCCTCGCTTTATTGAGACACATAATGTAGGTGAATGATCATTGACATACTAATCATTTAATCCTATGGAAACAATTTATAAACTATGGCTTTTATGAGAGATTGATTTCTAATTATATTTGATTTTTAAGTCACATAGTTATTATGAATTTTAACTTTCAATTTATCTACTTTTAAAAATTAATTCATTATGGCAATATGAGATAACTAGCATGAATATTAATATTTATTAGTTGATAATGCTAGAATGTTGAATGAGAATGCAATGATATGCCATAAGATTAATTGAGATAATGTTGCATATATTCAAAAAATTGTGATTCAATTTTAAGACATAGAATGAAGTGATCATTTAATTTGATTTATTCTTACTGATATAGAATTGATTCTATGGTCCACATATAAATGAGATACATGCAAGTCATAATACATTCATATAATGATAATGTTCACAAACCATATGTTGGAAGCAATATGATTTTTGTAGTTATGTTTAATGTTTGAATTTAAAAGATCTTTTGATTTTGCATAATTATTATAAATGATCATTAATTTTATCACAGGGAAATTTAGGCATTCATAATTAATTATTGTATGTGAAGTATATAAAACAATTCATATTCATCCTTTTCAAAATATTAAAGAGAAAGATTGTAATGTGAATAATTAATATAAATATGATGAGAATTTTTTTTGGTTATTTAGAAAGATTTTGTAAATTTCCTCTTTGATTTTTGAATGTTAAATAAACCACATGTATATATAGTTTTCTGAAAACATAGTGATAATAGAATAATATTTCAGAAATTAATATTTAGAGAAATTAGAATTTTCAGGAAAATTGTGCTACTGTCGGCGTTAGAAACTAATGTCAGGCGCTAGCAACAATGTTGAGATTTTTGGTTTAAAACATATGATTTTTGCAATTTTTCAAATCTGATTTTTCATGATTACGATTAAACATAATAGTGGCTATCAAATGATGTAGGGATATTAAATAAATAAGCAATACATTCGAATTTTATACATTTAGCCTAAGACCCCTAATATTCCTTTCAAATCCATTTCTTACAATTATTTCATTAGCCATGATAATATTATATAGCAAATTTTGCATTTAATTTATAATGATAATATAAGACTTTTATAGGTAATGGACTTTGAAGGAAAAAAAACAAAAAATTGACAGATCACTTGAGAAATGATAGGACTTTTTATTTAATTTCATTCAATTTGATTTATTAATGAATTTAGACTTAATGTGTGAAAATTCATATCATAAGTTATATAGAGTGACCTTAGCATGTTGGCTCAAGAAAGGACAAAAGAAAAAAACAAGCAAACAAAAAGAAAGTTAAGCATATCATGAAGTAGAGTAATGGTATTCATATTTGATTTGTTTCTACTTCATGCAATTATATGATACCTAATGAATAAGAGATTTAGGTATCCAAAGAGGACCAAGTGGGATGGTTGCTTTGGGTACCCAAATACATCGTGTTGGCTTTTGTGGAGACAAGGATGAGTGGACCCTTTCAATTAACATTAATGCATTTGTCTTAAATATGGGTCTCCATTCATACCTTGGGTTAATGTTTTTATAATTCAAATTTCCATGATGATTTCTTAAAACATTGTTTATAGGAAATTTGGTCATTTTCAATTTTATGATGGGAGAAAAACTATGTTGTAAGTGATAATGATAATAGTGTTTTGGAATTTCATTTCCACGTTTTTGTGTTTTCATTTCCTTTATTTGGCTTAGACAAATTATGAAAATTTATATTCAACTTGTTTTTTAATTTTGCTTGATATTGTGAATGCATGTTTTGAGAATTTTTCTTTGTGATTTTCTAAAACGAGTTGATTTTAGTTTCCAATTCATTATTCTTAATTTTGAGATTATGTCTATCTTTATTATAAGCAATTGTGTTATTCTTAAGAGTGTTAACAATAGAATCAATATGAGTTTTGTAATTATTTCTTAATTCTTCAAATATTTCATCCATCTCTTTAATTTCAATTTTATAATTTTTACACATTGCACAATCACTTTTAAAGGATGAATTTTCTATGCATAATCGTTCATTTTGTTCTTTTACAAAAATAAGCTCCTTTTCAAGTTCCTTGTAATTTTCTTTTAATTCATTATATTTGATACAAGGTGAAGCACTTTTAATTAAAGAGCAAGAGTGAGAGTCATCAAGCACATCAATTTTTGTTTCTACATTAGATATAGTTTTTAATCTTTTATTTTCTAAACGTAATTTTGAATTAACATTTTTCAAGTTCTTTATTTTACATTTAGCAATATCTATCATATGCAATGTAAGAATTGAGTTTGGAATAAGAAGGGAGTTTGATTTACTTACAATGATCTCGAAAGATGCAAGATTTGAAAATAACATTCCTTTGTCATCCTTTTTGCAATCCTCTTTTATAGATGAGTTGTCATCTTCCCCTCTGCTTGATGTGCATTCCATGGATCCTTCAAGAGAGGGGCTATCTTAAATATTTATGCAATCTTGCATATTCTCCAGTTCTTGTGATTGTTCCATACATATATGAGGAAGACTATAAATCTCTTCAAGAAATTTCCAAATTTTGTATGAATTAGAAAAACATTAAACTAATTTGAAAATATCTTGTGACATTGCGCAAAATAAACTATTCTTTGCCTTCGCATTTAAAACCATTTCATTTTTATTTAGAACACTTGGGGGTTCTTTAATAGTAATATTTCAAACATCTATGCCTAAGGACTTGAGAAATTTTTTCATTATATTTTTCCACCCTTTATAATTTTTCCCTGCAAATAAAGGTGGTGCTTGTGATTTTTCATTTATATAAAAATTCTCCACACTCATAGAAGCGAGATCATGATCAAGAAGCGTCATTATTCCCAATGGTGAAACCATTTTGAATAACCTCGCTCTGATACCACTTGTTGGATCTTTAGGCGCAGTTAGTGGGGGGTCAATAAGGGTTTTTGAAAACTTTAGGACTTTAAGAAAACCTTTTGATAATTTATATGATGTAAATTTAATCAAAAGTAAAGAGCAAGAAATCAATTTTATTGAATAAGAAAAGTCGTGATTATCATTTATAAAATTGATTACAAAAATGGATTTCTATGATGCTACAAATAAAAGGCGAATATAAAAGACTCTTTGGTTTTCTATACCGACTCTTCTCACTAAGAACCGGTTGGCTTTACCCGATATCTCCCCCAAATATGGCCTCAAGCGGCTCTAGAATTTCTATCCCCAGAAAGGCCTCGAGCACCCCCTAGATCTATGCCCTAGACCTAGTCGCCAAGAACCACGGTGAATTCCCCCTAAGCCACACACGGACCCAGTGACCAACAACCGTGGTGAATTCCCCTTAAGTCACACACATACCTAGTCGCCAACAACCGCGATGAATTTACGAACCGATCACAAAGATAAAGGTGTTACAATATAAAATACAAATATGAAACTCCCTATGGGGTAATCTGAAGGTGATGAAGAAGAATCGCTGAAGATCATTGAAGAAGAAGCATGCATTCTCTGCATTTAGTTAGCGTTGATCCAAGCCTCCTTTGATTCCTTCTTTTGAGATTGAATGGGAGATCCTTTGTGGTGTGGAAATACGACACTCACAAATAATTCAGAGTGCTAGAATAGGGCTCCTTGTCATTGATGACTAAAGAGAATGAATACCACCTATTTATAAGATAGCAAGCTAACGCCAGCTTTAAGGATAATGCTAGGCGTTGACTCTGTATAGAAATAACTTGATGGCTCGGATCTTCAAAATAGGAAGGAGATTCTGCATCTTTGGAAACATTCATTTTAGGCAACCTTAACGCTGGCGTTAAGCCAAATCATTCCCAAAATGCTCCTGCAATCACGACAGCTTCCCTCTATGTCATTTTCATCTTGGTGGGAGTGAAATTCAACGCTGATGTTAAGTCCTAACACCTGGCGTTAGACCACATTCTTCTTTTCAGCATATGAGCAAGTCCAGACCAACAATACAACATCCTAGTGTCATTTTTGTTCAAACCTGCATGCTAAAAACACAAGGGCAAACTAGATCAAATACAAGTAGGATTTGTTATTCTCAAACCAAAGGGATGCGGAAAAACCGTGTTCCAACAACTATTTCTTTGGGAAATCAAAGGCAAGATTTTATTGGTTCAAATCTATGTTGATGATATAATCTTTGGATCTACATATGACAACCTCTATAAAAGGTTTGCTAACCTAATGCAAGGGAAGTTTGAAATGAGTAGTATGGGAGAGCTAAAGTACTTTTGGGGTCTCCAGGTTAAGCAATCTGAGGAAGGAATCTTTATTTCTCAGACAAAGTTTACCAAAGAGCTTTTAAGAAATTTGGCATTGAGAGTGCAACCTCAATGAGGACTCCAATTGGAACAAATGTATCTCTGGACAAGGATGAGAAAGGAAATCCTTTTAATGAGACCATGTACAAATTCATCATTGGCTCCTTACTCTATCTCACTGCCAGTATACTAGATATTATGTTTTCTACATGTGTTTGTGCCAGATATCAAGTGAACCCCAAGGAATATCATTACACCTATGCTAAAAGGATTCTGAGATACCTAAAGGGTATACCTAATCTTGGTCTATGGTACCCTAGAAGCAGTTATTTTGAGCTAACGGGATTCTTAGATGTAGATTTTATAGGTTGTAAGGAAGATAAAAAAAAAGCACCTCTATGACATGTCAATTTCTAGGCAGTAGATTAATCTCATAGAGTAATAAAAAGCAAATTAGTTGTTAGAACTCAGTCTTAATTTGGCTTAGGATCCCTCAAATAGGGGGAGATTGTTGGAACCTTAGTTTTGGATTTGAGTCGTGATCCTTATTTATAAATATTCTGTGATCGATGAAATTCCATTAGGACAGGAGACAAGAGAAAATTAGACATGTTCTCTGGGTTCGACGAACGGCTATCTGCGTTCGACGAACGGCTATCTGCGTTCGACGAACGGCGCTCTGTGGTCGACGAATGATATTCATTCTGCGCTCGAGGAAGAACAGCTATCTCAGCGTTCGACGATCCCGTCTCAGCGGTTTACAAAATCCAGCCGTCTCAGCGGTCGACGAAAAGCTGCGTTCGACGATCTCAAGTCTGCGTTCGACAAATATTCAGCAGAAGCTCAGAACGACGAATTAAATAATCAGATCGACGAACTTGAAGCTGAGCTCGATGAATTTCTACCAGCTTTATAATTTAGATATTCTCAGTTCGACTAATATTCTTATATCTGATTAAAGCAATATTTTAATCATTTCTATTTATATATTGCTATATATTGCTGCCTTTATAAATTAACAATATAGCTGTTGCAGCATTAAATATTATAGCCGTTGGCAGAAAAGACAAAGACGGAAATTTGTCTGCTCGAGGAAATTAAAGAGATATTATCTCTTTCCTTGTCGGGAAAGAATTCAAATCAGCCCTGAAGCCTTCTCCAGAATATATATACAAAGAGAAGAGCGGAGAAGAAGAAGAAGAAGAGAATAGGAAGAACCAGAAAGAATAAACAAGGAGAGATACAGGAGAAAAACAAAGAAGCAAAAAGAAGAATACATCAGCAGAGTTCTTTATAAGAACAATATATTTTATCTATCTATCTTCTTTTTGCTAACTCTTCTCTGCAGAACATATTTATCCTGAGACACCAATCAATATCATTTGCTCAGGATCAAACTGCAGAAGAAGAAAATGAGTATTTACAATCAGGAGAAGAAGTCTCCACAAACTGTCATCAATTTCAATCAGACAGGGGGAGCTCTTCAACATCATCGTCAAAGATCCAATCTCAACAACACCATCTGGATCTCTAGAGTCTTCTCAAGCAAAGAGAAGAACAATATATTTTCCATTTTCTTTTTACCTGTATAAAGGGTTATAACTCCCTTCAAAAGCTACAGTCATTGGTGGCAGGGCACCTGATCAAAAACCTGTAGTTGGGTTAGAGCACCTGATCAAAAGCTCACTTGGTGTGTGGACACCTGATCAAAACTCCCTTGGTGGCAGGGCACCTGATCAACAACCTGTAGTGGATTCCTACCAAGTGTGGTAGAAGAGTAGATGTACCCAGGTTGATTGGGGAACTACTATATATCTTTGTGTCATCTGTGATGTGATTCTTTTGCTGTAATTTGTTGCTGATTTCTTTTTTGCTTTTATAACTCACTCAGCATTACACATATTTATATCACTATTTTGAAATAAACCAAAAAGTTTTAATTTAAGAGCTAACCTCCCCTTCAATTGGTATCATAGCAAGGCTGATTATATTAATCACCTTCAACTAATACTCAATTGCACTTTCAATTGGTATCAGAGGGTAGTTGATTTTATATACAGGCTAACACCTGAATCATAAAGATCAATTAGTTCTTAAGTTTTTTTTAAGGTTTTTCTAAAATCTAATGGCACAAGTAGAATTTTCAAATCCACCAATCTGTAATCTAAATAGATTTTCTTTATGGCAAACTAGAATTAAATTATATATGAATGTCATAGATGAAGAAATCTATAATTCTATTTTGACAGAACCTCCATCTTCACAAACATCAACAGATGATCAAAGGAAGCTGAAAAGTGCTGATGCAAAGGCTATGGACATATTAGCTCAATCAATGTCAAATGACATTTATCAAAAAGTTGTTGATTGCACTTCAGCAAGAGGCATCTGGAACTCCCTCACAAAGATGGTAACTGAACCTTCTTTCACTAACTGTACTTATGATGCAGAATCATCATCTAGTCTAAGTGAAGAAGAAGAATAAAAAGCTAGAGCTTTCTGCATGATGGCCATATATGGCTCATATCACAACTCAGATGCAGAAGCTGAATCAGATGAGGTAACTGAGGTAACTTCAAATCTAAATTTTACTTCAGAACAACACAAATCAGATTTTAAGTTAACATATACAGATTTAATAAAATTTGACAAAGAAATAAAGGAGTTAACAAAAATAAATAATTTAACTCCTGGAAATAATAAACTTAAAGAAAATTTGAAAAACTTAGAAGAACAAATTATTTCTTTAGAAATTAAATTAATTAAGGCTGAAAAGTTTAAACAATCTTTTAAGGAAAAAGAAATTATTTATGTTCAACAAAATCAGAAAAAGTTTTCAAATTTATATTTTAATGAAGTAAAAAAGGCTAATATATTTCAAATGCTTAACCTTTTTAAATATTTTAACTCAAATAATAATTAATCAAGCGGTTATAAGATTCATTTGAATTTTTCTATCTTAAAAACAAAGTCAGACAACTTCAATGTTCTTACAGACTTTCTTCAAAATCATGTTGAGCATTCTACTCAGATTGCATAGATCAGAAATGATCAGAGCACTGAGTGTGAGTCTCTTCTGATAAGGGGATTCTATAGAAGGAAGGTATCAGACAATGTTTTTCTGAATTTAAAATTCCTTAGAATCCATTAAGAGCTAGCAATTCATAATATTAAAATCCTATTTAAATCAAAATCTAGGAATCAGAAATTGCTTAAATGTATTTTAAACGAAGAAGAAATAATATTATGTATGATTAAATGTTTTCCAAAAAGAACAAGTAAATTTTCTATCTGTTTTATTTTCTACATCTCCTCTAAGCTTTATATTTCTAACTGTTATTCAAATTTTTTTATGCTTAGTATCCTAAACCAAATAGGGGGAGATTGTTAGAACTCAGTCTTAATTTGGCTTAGGATCCCTCAAATAGGGGGAGATTGTTGGAACCTTAGTTTTGGATTTGAGTCGTGATCCTTATTTATAAATATTCTGTGATCGATGAAATTCCATTAGGACAGGAGACAAGAGAAAATTAGACATGTTCTCTGGGTTCGACGAACGGCTATCTGCGTTCGACGAACGGCTATCTGCGTTCGACGAACGGCGCTCTGTGGTCGACGAATGATATTCATTCTGCGCTCGACGAAGAACAGCTATCTCAGCGTTCGACGATCCCGTCTCAGCGGTTTACAAAATCCAGCCGTCTCAGCGGTCGACGAAAAGCTGCGTTCGACGATCTCAAGTCTGCGTTCGACAAATATTCAGCAGAAGCTCAGAACGACGAATTAAATAATCAGATCAACGAACTTGAAGCTGAGCTCGATGAATTTCTACCAGCTTTATAATTTAGATATTCTTAGTTCGACTAATATTCTTATATCTGATTAAAGCAATATTTTAATCATTTCTATTTATATATTGCTATATATTGCTGCCTTTATAAATTAACAATATAGCTGTTGCAGCATTAAATATTATAGCCGTTGGCAGAAAAGACAAAGACGGAAATTTGTCTGCTCGAGGAAATTAAAGAGATATTATCTCTTTCCTTGTCGGGAAAGAATTCAAATCAGCCCTGAAGCCTTCTCCAGAATATATATACAAAGAGAAGAGCGGAGAAGAAGAAGAAGAAGAAGAGAATAGGAAGAACCAGAAAGAATAAACAAGGAGAGATACAGGAGAAAAACAAAGAAGCAAAAAGAAGAATACATCAGCAGAGTTCTTTAAAAGAACAATATATTTTATCTATCTATCTTCTTTTTGCTAACTCTTCTCTGCAGAACATATTTATCCTGAGACACCAATCAATATCATTTGCTCAGGATCAAACTGCAGAAGAAGAAAATGAGTATTTATAATCAGGAGAAGAAGTCTCCACAAACTGTCATCAATTTCAATCAGACAGGGGGAGCTCTTCAACATCATCGTCAAAGATCCAATCTCAACAACACCATCTGGATCTCTAGAGTCTTCTCAAGCAAAGAGAAGAACAATATATTTTACATTTTCTTTTTACCTGTATAAAGGGTTATAACTCCCTTCAAACGCTACAGTCATTGGTGGCAGGGCACCTGATCAAAAACCTGTAGTTGGGTTAGAGCACCTGATCAAAAGCTCACTTAGTGTGTGGACACCTGATCAAAACTCCCTTGGTGGCAGGGCACCTGATCAACAACCTGTAGTGGATTCCTACCAAGTGTGGTAGAAGAGTAGATGTACCCAGGTTGATTGGGGAACTACTATATATCTTTGTGTCATCTTTGATGTGATTCTTTTGCTGTAATTTGTTGCTGATTTCTTTTTTGCTTTTATAACTCACTCAGCATTACACATATTTATATATCACTATTTTGAAATAAACCAAAAAGTTTTAATTTAAGAGCTAACCTCCCCTTCAATTGGTATCATAGCAAGGCTGATTATATTAATCACCTTCAACTAATACTCAATTGCACTTTCATTAGTGTTGTTATTTCTACTGCAAAATCAGAATATATCTCTGCTGGAAGCTGCTGTGCATAATTACTATAGATACAACATCAATTGAAAGACTATAAAGTTCATATTAAGAAGACACTTCTCTACTGTGATTCTTCAAGTGCTATATTTATAGCAAAGAATCCAATCTCCTGCATCAGAACAAAATATATTGAAAACAGGTACCATTTCATCAGGGAGCATGTTGAAAAAGAAGACATTTGCCAAGATTTTGTTTCAACTGATAGGCAAGTGGCAGACATTTTCACAAAGCCCCTTGATGAAATGAAATTTACTCAATTTAAAATTGAACTTGGAATGTTAAATTTAGATTAATCTTTAATATCATGTGAAGGTCAAATATCTGGCACTCACATATGTAGGTGTAATATTTTACTTCAGTATGCAGGATCAAAAAATTTCTTTAAGAGATAGTTGATGGGAACAAGGTCCAATCGACTTGACATGGTGGCTATTGAAATCAGAATTTTCAATAAGACTTCTTTTCTGGTATCTAATTAAAAGTCCATATATCCGCTCTTTAAGTTAGGCAATGTTGTTAAATCAGGTAAGCCCCTCTTGAGTTGCCTTATTTAAATTAAATGTAGGGTTTAATAAGGGCTTAAGAATGTGTGTGTGTGTGTGTGTGTGTGTGTGTGTGTGTGTGTGTGTGTGTGTGTGTGTGTGTGTGTGTGTGTGTGTGTGTGTGTGTGTGTGTGTGTGTGTGTGTGTGTGTGTGTGTGTGTGTGTGTGTGTGTGTGTGTGTGTGTGTGTAAGGCCCCTTTCTTCGCTACAAAACTGAGTCTTATGCCCAGAAATGCCTCTTTGCGGTGACACCAACACTCGAGAAGGTCACCACTACAAAACGTCGAACCTGCCGACCTTAACAATCACAGAAGAAGAAAAGTACAATTGAACCAAAAATAAGTTCAAGTCTACATCACGTAATATATAAACCATAGTGAAAGATGTCCAGAGATAATAACTGAACAAAAGAGTAATAACAAGAAGGGCTCCTGCCCAGTACATCATAGCCTCACTACAGAATCTCTCACGAAAGCAAATCTACTAATAATCACTCACTTATCCTGAAACTGGTACTCATGTGCTAGACTGGCCCGCCTCCATCTGCACCGGCCTCTGGTGGTGCTGCGTCTCCTCGGCCCCCTAAAATGATATGGTCCACCGACCGTTAGTTAAAAATACTAAGCATTGTTTCCCACCACCCATCCACCAGTGGCACCTAGGCACCGTGCGGGAGGGATGAAGCGGAGGACAACAATGGGTATAAAATAAGCAGATGATCACATGGCCTAGCTACAGGAATATCTACCACTACACAGGTGTATATATATAATTGAAGCAGTAAATAAAGCAGGGTAAAGACCAACTAAAGAAAGGTAAGCAAAGACAAGTATAGAATAGAAAAGTAACCTTTGATTTATAGGAATGCTCATACAGACCTATAGACCAAGGGGTCGTTTAGCAAGACCTATCGTATAAAAAGTCTCATGCCAATTTATACAACAGGGGTAGGGGTTGAAATGCAATGCTTATGCTATGACATGCAGACGTTATGCTGATTAATGTTATGATCACACAAGTGCAACACGCATACCTGACTCAATGCGCACAGACCTTTAGTTCTCCCTTTTTGGAGCTAGCCAAACTCCCAGGATACCCCCGTAGTGTCAAATGAAAGTGGTGGGTTGGGACTCGCCCACCTCTAGGTTGGTATTCACACTACCTAACCTAGACCTATCATACGCCTCAATGCGAAGAACACCGCAGAGCGCCTGCGTACTCTTACTAGCTGAACCAACAAACTTTACTTGGCCAAGTACAAATCCACACTTGCCGAGTCAGCGTATCGACGTCGGTGTGAATGACCATCCAATACCTAAGACCCACCACATTTATGCACATGCAATTATGATTACTATATCTCTGAGCCATAAGCTCCCAGTGCTAACCTGTCTGTCACCAAAACCCACCGGCTCGTCGGACTAACCCGTCCGTACCTACAACCATCGAGCCTACCGCTCATAAGGCCAAACCAACTAACCACCCATAGCAATGTGGTGTAGGTGAGTGTATTATTGAGTAAATCTTGCATAAAAAATTATTCCTATGGTTTTGGGTTAACCATGGACTTCCTGAGGACTACCTTATGAGGGGCTCACAGCAGTACTAGGAGCTATGATGAGTTGAACCCCAAAGCTCCCTTTCCAAGTGTTGGGAATCTTGCCCACACGATTCCTGATTTGAAGAAGTCACCATGTCAAGAAAACTTCACTTTGTATTTGATCACCTCTCTAGATCATAATCTCAGGAAGTTAAAGGTATGTCGCCGAGAAGAAGGAGATGTCATCGACAAAGTATGCTTGTCATCATAATGATGAGCAAAGCAAAAGCTGAGACTTGGCGAGATCGTCGAACGCAGAAGGAAGATCGTCAAACGCAGAATGGAGATCGTCGAACGCAGAAGGAAGATCATCGAACGTAGAGAAGACATAAAGATATCAAAGGAAGGAATGTCGTCGAGAAGATGTAGTATCGTCGACATCAACAAAATAGCCTTGTCATCGAGAAGAATAGATATCATCGTAAAGAAGGCGTGGCGTCGAGAAGTATGAAGAAGGACAGCTGAAGACAAGCAGTTGCTAAGTCTGAGTCTGTCGACATGATATCGCTCATGTCGTCGAAAGAACAAAGTGATTATGACGACAGACTACAAGAAAGAAGATCACGACGACACAGTCAAAGATAGCATATCGTTGTATATGCAGAAATGCCAGAAGATCTCGTATCGTCGAGATATCAATGTCAGAGGCAGAAGCTAGAAGACTTGAAGATCTAACAAGGTATAAGGCATCGACAAAATCCTGTCATCGAGATATTACTCATATCGTCGTGATGGTATCAGAATTAGCGTGAAGCTGAAAATGTCATCGAGATGAAATTCAAAGATTGCGACGCGCTGTTAGCAATTAATGTCGCCGCCTGATTGTCCAATCAGCGCGTGCTCGTATGGAATGGGGGTCTGACACTTAAGGAACTTTTTCCAAAGACCATTGGGGGCCTCGTAGTCTTATTAAAGAGATAAGAGGTTTCCCTAATCAAAGAAGAAAAAGAATCGATCAAAAAGAACTTACGCATATAGCAAATAGAACAGTAAAAGCGGCGTAAACAAAGGAAGAGAAAAGCAAGAATCAGTTTTTTTTATCGACTGATAAGAAGTCGTTCCTCACCAGGCAAAGGAAAGGGATTGAAGAAGAACTGCGCTTTCAAGATCTGAATCAGAAACATCTTCTTCAACCTTACGAAGCCAATCTACATCAGGCTAAGTTGCCAATTTTCATCTGGCAGAAGAAGCAGTTATCATCACTGTAATTTCTTGTAAGTCTTGCGGGCCTAACCGTCTAGCTTGAGGGCTGGAGAGCTGTGAGGCTTGAGGTCCAGGGAAGTGGACTTGTGAGTCCGACACCATCTAGCTTGAGGGCTGGAGAGTTGTGAGGCTTGAGGGCCAGGGTAGTGGACTTGCGGGTCTGATCTTGTCGAGCTTAAGGGCTTAAGTGCAGTAAGGGCTTGCGGGCTTAGGCTGTAGGCACAAGGCTTGCGGGTCAGTGTTGTGTAGGGCTTGAGGGCCTGAGTGTCAAGCTTGCGGGCTCAGGTGCAGTAGGGGCTTGCGGGCTTAAGCTATAGGACTTGCGGTTCCGTGTTGTAAGGCTTGAAGGCCTGAAGTTTTGGCGGAGTTCGCCGACCCTAGCACACTGCTAGGTAGGCGCAGAGGGATAGAGGACTACTCAAGACACCCAGTCTTGAGGAACCTCTATAGATCTTGTGTCGTCGGGTGTGATTCTCTTGTGCAATACTTGTGTGCTTTGTTTGAATAATCATAAATCACGCTAATATTTAGAAAAGAAGCAAGATCACCTAACACCGTCCCCCCCCCCCCCCCCACCCCCTCTAGGTGATCGTTCCATTAACAGCAAGTGGTATCAGAGGGAGGTTGATCAAAAGAAGACTTAACCGTCTGATCTAGATCTTGGAATGACTCACCATGGCTGGTGGAGATCAGAATCGGGAAATGAGAGCCATGAAACTCCCAATCTGCACAAAGGAGAACTTTCCCATCTCGAAGGAAAGGGTAAGGCTTTTCATGGAAGCAGCTGACCCAAGGATTTACTTAACAATCCAACAGGGTCCCTTTATCCGTACAACTCCCTCCACCATTGATCCAACAAGGAAGGTGATAAAGAAATATGAGGACATGACCAAGGACGAGCTAGCCTTGGCAGGCCTAGACAAGAGGGCCCAAAATGTCATTGTGAGTACCATAGATGACTCAACCCTCCAGAACCTGATTCACTACAAAACAGCCAAGGAGATGAGGGACTCCCTGATCGTGTATAAGGAGGGTACTGATGAGGTAAGGGATGATAGGAAATCTCTTCTCAACCAGGAGTATGAGGCCTTCAAACAAGGCAACAATGAAACAATCTCTAACTGTTATGAGAGATTTTTCAAGATAGTGAATGGACTAAGAAACTATGATAGAGAGTTCACCAACTATGATCTCAATAACAAGTTCCTAGAACCCTCACAAAGGAATGGTACATCAAGATCTGCGCCATTAGAGAGATGGGTCAACTAGGCATCATGGAGCCCAAGAACCTGTATGGGAAGTTGTTGTCTCATAAACTTTAGCTCAACACCAGGAAGGCTGAAGAAGAACGCTCAAAGGGGAGCTCAAGAGATAGATCTGTGGCTCTAAAAGCTGAGAGCACGAGAAGATCCAAGGGCAAAACCTCTACAACTCAGAATAGATCTGAGAGCAGTGAAGAATCAGAAGCCAGCTCTTCCTATTCTGATGATACTGACAGAGAAGTGGCCCTTCTCTCAAAACAGTTCAGAAAGCTGATACACAGGAGGAGGAGGGACAATCACAGAAACTCCTCCTCAAGCTCCAGAAGATCTGATTATCATGACAGATCCATAGCCCCTAGGGAGGAAAGGTACAGATCTAACCCTGGTAAGTATGATCTAAATAATACTGTTTGTTATTCCTGCAGCAAGACAGGTCACATAGCTGCTGAATGCCCCTCTAAGAAGAAGGAGTCGAGGAACCATGAAGAAAGAAGAAGCTCAGGGAGCAAGAGGAAATCTGAAAAAGGATTCGTGGCCAAGAAGGTCAGGACACTGAGTGATTCTGACTCATGTTCCTCTGGTACTAAGGAAGATGCACTCATTGGCTTGATGGCCATTGGTGAAGACAACCAGGATGGCATCTCTCATGTGAAGGTAACTAACAAAACTTCTCTATTTGTCTCTGATTCTGAATCAGCTGTAAATTCCTTGCATGATGATGAGGGTGTGTCTGCTACCAACAACACAGCCTCAAGATCCCAATATGATGTTGAATCTGAACTGATAAGGCAATATAAAGCCTTGTGGAAAGCTTTCAAAAGCTGTAAGAAACTCCTCAAAGTCTAGACCAAGGAGTTAGATTCCTTGAAGCCTGTTCAATATAAGCTCCAGGAGACAGCTGTGAAGCTGGCTACTATGAGCAGAGAAGTGGACAAGTTCAAGGAAGCCATAAGGCTTAAGAATGCTGAATTAGGACAGAAGAACAAGGTCATCAAGGACCTTGAGGAAATACTGTTGGCTGAGAAGAAACTTGCATCCAGCTTCTCTATGCCCAAAACTATCATGCCCATCATCGACACCTTCTCTGGATAGTTCAGAGCTTGTATCGGTTTCAATCAGGAGACAGCTATGGGCAAAGATCCTGAAGCTAGGCCTTCCTATAAGAAGGTGCTGGTGTCAAGTCCTTCAGCCCACAAATCTGCATCAATTGCAGTCAAGGGAAGGGGAAAGGCTGTTCCTACAAAGCCTGTTCCCAAGAAGGTGAACCAAAATGCTGTGAGACCAATTCCTCCCCAAACTCACACATATGAGGTTCACTCAAGATCTGTTAGGCAAGAAGCCTTCTCTCCTGCTCATCAGCACTGCCACCCCATTAAGATGATGAAGCAGAAGAGAAGATACAACAGATATGAATGCTGGTGCTGTGGGAATTTAAACCACTTTGCTTTGGACTGTTAGTTCAACCCAACAGGACTCAACGCAAAGAGAGTGCAGAACCCTTAGAGGTTTGTTGTTCCATCATATCACCCAAACAGAAACTAAGGACCCAATCCATATTAGGTACCTAAGGGGAAGTAATTTGTTTTGCAGGTATGTCCAAATGCCAACCAATCTCCAATTTGGTATTTGGACAGTGGCTGCTCCAGGCACATGACTGGAGTCAGAAAGTACTTAAGAGAGTTCATCCCTGTGGAGAATGGACCAATCGTGATTTTTGGAGGTTCAGAAAAGGGGGTGACCATGGGCTATGGCAACATCTCTAATGGGTTAGTTACCATCACAAGGGTAGCTTATATGGAGGGGTTGAAACACAATCTCATAAGCATAAGTCAACTTTGTGATTTAGGCTTTGTTATTACTTTCCACAAGGACAAGTGCCTAATTAAGAAGTCCTCAAATTCTGAGGCTACCTTAACTGTCACTAGGAGTGGAAATATTTATTTCTTGAACTTTCTCAATACAAATTCTTCCATGCCCATTTGTCTTATAGTTGATGGTAAGGAGGCTCTATGTGTACAATGGCACAAGAGACTTGCACACATCAACTATAAGACATAGGCAAGCTTTTCTCACAAGACCTAGTTAGGAATGGACCTAATATTAAGTGCATCAAAGATGGTATCTGTCAAGCTTGCCAACTAGGAAAGCAGACTAGGACCAGCTTTAAAAGCATATGTAACAAAGAGTCCTCTAGGTGCTTATTTCTACTTAATATTAAGTGCCCACACGATTCCTGATTTGAAGAAGTCACCAAGTCAAGAAAACTTCACATTGTATTTGATCACCTCTCTAGATCATAATCTCAGGAAGTTAAAGGTATGTCATCGAGAAGAAGGAGATGTCATCGACAAAGTATGCTTGTCGTCATAATGATGAGCAAAGCAAAAGCTGAGACTTGGCGAGATCGTCGAACACAGAAGGAAGATCGTCGAACGCAGAATGGAGATCGTCGAACGCAGAGAAGACATAAAGATATCAAAGGAAGGAATGTCGTCGAGAAGATACATTATCGTCGACATCAACAAAATAGACTTGTCATTGAGAAGAATAGATATCGTCGTAAAGAAGGCGTGATGTCGAGGAGTCTGAAGAAGGACAGTTGAAGACAAGCAGTTGCTAAGTCAGAGTCTGTCGACATGATATCGCTCATGTCGTCGAAAGAACAAAGTGATTACAACGACAGACTACAAGAAAGAAGATCACGACGACACAGTCAGAGACAGCATATCGTTGTATATGCAGAAACGCCAGAAGATCTCGTATCGTCGAGATATCAATGTCAGAGGCAGAAGCTAGAAGACTTGAAGATCTACCAAGGCATAAGGCATCGACAAAATCCTGTCGTCGAGATATTACTCATATCGCCGTGATGGTATCAGTATCAGCATGAAGCTGAAAATGTCGTCGAGATGAAATTCAAAGATTGCGATGCGCTGTCAGCAATTAATATCGCCGCCTGATTGTCCAATCAGCGCGTGCTCTTATAGAATGGGGTTCTGACACTTAAGGAACTTTTTCCGAAGACCGTTGGGGGCCTCCCAGTCATATAAAAGAGATAAGAGGTTGCCCTAATCAAAGAAGAAAAAGAATCAATCAAAAAGAACTTACGCATACAGCAAATAGAATAGTAAAAGCGGTGTAAAGAAAGGAAGAGAAAAGCAAGAATCAGTTTTTTTATCGACTGATAAGAAGTCGTTCCTCACCAGGCAAAGGAAAGGGATTGAAGAAGAACTTCACTTTCAAGATCTGAATCAGAAACATCTTCTTCAACCTTAAGAAGCCAATCTCCATCAGACTAAGTTGCCAATCTTCATCTAGCAGAAGAAGCAGTTATCATCACTATATTTTCTTGTAAGTCTTGTGGGCCTAACCGTCTAGCTTGAGTGTTGGAGAGCTGTGAGGCTTGAGGGCCAGGGCAGTGGACTTGCGGGTCCGACACCGTCTAGCTTGAGGGCTGGAGAGTTGTGAGTCTTGATGGCCAGGGCAGTGGGCTTGAGGGTCTGACACTATCTAGCTTGAGGGATGGAGAGCTATGAGGCTTGAGGGCCAGGGCAGTGGACTTGCGGGTCCGATCTTGTCGAGATTGAGGGCTTGAGTGCAGTAAGAGCTTGTTGGCTTAGGCTGTAGGCACAGGGCTTGCGGGTCTGTGTTGTGTAGGGCTTGAGGGCCTGAGTGTCGATCTTGCGGACTCGGGTGTAGTAGGGGCTTGCGGGCTTAGGCTGTAGGACTTGCGGGTCGGTGTTGTAAGGCTTGAGGGCCTGAAGTTTTGGCGGAGTTTGCTAACCCTAGCACACTGCTACGTAGGCACTGAGGGATAGAGGACTACTCAAGACACCCGGTCTTAAGGAACCTCTATAGATCTTGTGTCGTCTGGTGTGATTCTCTTGTGCAATACTTGTGTGCTTTGTTTGAATAATCATAAATCGCGCTAATATATAGAAAAGAAGCAAGATCACCTAACACCCCCCCCCCCCCCTCTAGGTGATCGTTCCATTAACAACAACAAGGCACTTACTCTTATTGGTGACTACCCTTGACCCGACCACTATTAATGTTACACTTACTAACACTAGGTGTGTTTACTTCACTCCAAGGGAATGACAATCATTCGTCAATCCCAAGCACACTCGTGCCCCCTAGTCAATCAGACAGCTTACTCCTACTTTCTTTTGATGACCCCTTCCAAATCCAATCAGTCTGGGTGCATTAACTTCTATAACTTCCCATGTAAGACCTGCGTGCTTGTCCTAATTCAGTGTTTTCACTATACGCAGACCACTTGATCTATATGAGGTGCATGAGAGAAGGTACTCCAAATAGTCATCCAAATTACCCAAGATTATTATTGGGGGTGTGTTTTGACATTTTAAGACTCTCCAGAAATTCATAATTTTCCTAATTAATTTGGCATTTATTATAATTTCCTCAAAATCACGGAACATATGACTTTGAACACCAAGTATGGTTTTCTGATAAGTTATGGCCATAATAAAATTTGTACAACTATATATCATCAAAATAATAGCCACATATGAAATTCATAAAATTCCAGAAATATTTTGACCTCCAAATAAAATGTTGATTGATTTATCAAAATCAGGGATTAACAAAGAAAGTATCAAGAATACCCATCCAAAACTTACAAGAAAATTAACAAATGTCTAAGACGATCAGAAAAGTTCACTTATCGAATTCCCCAATTTTCCAAATTCATTTGACCATGTAAATTCTTTATTTAAATAAACAAACCATATGGAACTTTGTGAAGTGAACCACATAAAAACTCCTCCAAAATTATAATAAAATTTACAGATCATATTCTTGCCCTAAAAAGTCCTCTGACCAAGTTTTATGATTTTTTCGGTGAGTATTAAAGACCATAATTAATTTTCTTACCAATATGGCAAATATTGGGGGTTGTGAATGAAGTACTATATATTTCAATCCAAAATTTACAATTAAATTATAAAGAACAGTATCTCTAATGCAAGCTCACTGCCAAAATTTCATGAACATCCATGGTTAAATAAACATATAAATCTTTCTTACAAAGAAGTTCCATAATTGGTTCTTAATTAATTCACATGGGATAAATGTGCCTAAAAATTCCAGGTAAATTACCTAGGGCATAATACCACCCTATGAACCTCTCTACCAAGTTTTAAGTCAATCTGATGAAATATGACCCTATGTCCTTCAATAGGTTCAATAATCGAACCCTAGGGTTTGAACTAGGGTTTGTGAAATTTTCCGTAGATCTAGGAGTGAGCAGGAATAGTATAACTCAAAGCAATAGCCAACAACCAGAAGCACATAAAAAACTTTAATCTTTATTGATACTTGCAGAAATCTTCATTACAGAGCGAGGTATACATGGCGGGACATGATTTCGCCAGTACACAAAAAACAGAAGGAAAAACAAGCTGAGAAAGATAACTGGCGGTCTACCCACTGAGACCGCCAAACCGCACGACCTGCGAGTCCGCGCGACTAGAACACGAGACTGCCTGAACTGCCTGCCGCTTGAACAACACGAACCGAGAACTCCGCGACCTCCACTGATTCTCCCGAACTCCAGCAACCCGCACTGCAAGCCACGAGACCGCCCAAACACCCTAAAAGAAGAGGTGACCGCTGCTGGCCGCATAATCCGCAGAAGCTACACAAGGAAAGTTCAATCAGCTAACCGGCCGGTCACAAGACTGAGACCGCAAGAAATAGACGCGAGCTCAGCTTACACTTGGTGCGATTAATTTTGCTGCTACAGTGACTCTTATTTATAGGTGTGCGACCTGATCCAGTCACCACCCTATGAGATAGAGTCACCTCCTTCTGACCGTGTGACCGAGACCGATCAACCCGCGCGGTCAGTAAGATCGCTCTGCGCCGTGAGCTCGCCGACTTCAACAGAAAGCCGCGTGGTCATGACAACTCGCCCGGTCATGACGCTCACCACCTGTGTTTGCCACACGACCTCCTCTAGAGACCGCGAACACACCAGGCCGACTAAAGCAACAGCATGACAAGTCGATCAAAACACCAGTGACCGCATATACCAGCAGGTCGTCGAAGGACCAGCTATGCGAACACACACCGGAGACCGCGCGACTAAGAATACCTTAGTCTGCGCGCACCACCAAGAGACCCAGACTGCCCGCACCACACGGTCATGCAAACCAGACCGCGCGGTCTCACCATGCTGAAACCTGCTCTGCCATGCTGTCACACAACCAGACCGCGCGGCCTCACCTCGGCTTCTTGATTAGAAGGAATGGCGATCACGCTGAGTAGACCTTCGACAAGACTAGAAAGGTCAGACCGCAGAGGGAGACCGCAAGACCGCGCGGTTTGCCAGACCATGCGACCTCCCCCCCCCCCCCCCCCCCCCCCCCCCAGACCGCCAACTTCCACTTCAACATTTTCAACACTCCCCCTTGAAGTGGGAAGTTGAAAACAGCCCAAGTAAACTCCTTAACCGAGTGAACGGCCCCTTCGCCAGCGCCTTTGAGAAAATGTCAGCAACGTTGTCCTGACTCTGAATATGCTCGACCGAAAGAGACCCCTCCAGCACCTTCTCACTAATTAAATGATGCTCGATCTCGATATGCTTGGTCCTGGCGTGACAAACTGGATTAGTAACCAGTTTGAGCGCACTCTCATTGTCACCGCGGAGCAGAGTCGGACCTCGAACCTCCTTATGGGCGTCTCCCACCAACCTCCTAAGCCAGATGGCTTCTTGAGCTGCCAAGGCGAAGCCTTGTATTCCGCTTATATGGTAGAGACAGACACGGAATCTTGCTTCTTGTTGCACCATGATATAGCCGTAGGGCCCGCTATGAAGACGAATCCAGACGTCGACTTCCGATCATCCGAATCTCCCCCGTAATCAGCATCCATGTACCCATGCACCTCGAAGCCCGCATCCCTCCTGTATAGGAGACCCATATTCGAAGTCGCCTTGACATACTTCAATATATTCTTGGCCGCTAGAAGATGAGGCATCCGTGGTTCCGCCATATAACGACTCACCCTGCCAACTGCATATGCAATATCCGGCCTAGTGATAGTCAGATAAATCAGGGTCCCAACCAGAGCTCGGAACACAAGCGGATTTTCCAGAATCCTCCCCTCATCCTTGCGAAGTTTCATGGCCTTCTCCAGAGGTGTAGAAATGCACTTCCCTTCCTTCATGCCAAATCGCTCCACCATTCGCTCCGCATATCCAGCCTGGGACACCAGCACTCCATTATCCTTCCTCTACACCTCGAGTCCAAGGAAAGGGTGAAGCTCACCCAAGTCCTTCATCTCAAATCTGATAGATAGCTCAGCCCAAAGCTTTGCTACCTCCTCCTTCGAATTCCCCATCACGATCATATCGTCGACGTAAAGCAGCACGATGACTTGAAGCTCCCCGCTCTTCTTGACGAACAAGCTCGAGTCAGAGTCTGAAGCACTGAATCCACAGAATAGGAGATATTCTGCTATCTTTCTGTACCACGCCCTCGGCACTTGCTTCAACCCATACAGGGCCTTCTTCAGCTTACAGACATAGTCAGGAAAATCTTCATATACGAAGCCTGGCTGCTGGACCATGAAGATGTCCTTGTCAATCTCGTCATACAAGAATGCATTCTTTATGTCGAGCTGCCAAATCTCCCAACCCCAAAATGCCGCCAAGGCAATCACAAATCGAACTGAAGTCATCTTTGCCACCGGACTGAATATCTCTTCGTAGTCTTCACCGTATTGCTGCGAGAATCCCCGAGCCACAACGCGAGCCTTATAACGCTCGATGCTACTGTCTTCCTTCTTCTTGAGCTTATAGACCCACTTGCATGTCACAGGGGTGATACCCTTGGGCTTGGGCACCAGAGACCAAGTCTCATTCTTCTCAAGGGCTGTCATCTCTTCCTGTATTGCCGAATCCCGCTGTTCCATGCCATTGGCCTTCTCAAAGCTCACTGATTCTCGCTCATCCATGGGACCAGCAAAGAAACATGAGACAAAGCTCACCATGTTTCCTCCTGTATAGTGATCAGGGGCAGTGATTGTTCGCTTCGATCTCCTCAGCTCCTTCCCCTGACTCGCAACATCCTCAGCTGCTTCTTCCCTAGCTCCCCTTCAAAACGTACTAGGAGAATCGCTCCCCCTGCTTCATGATCCAGAAGCCTCCGCCTCAGAACTAGAAGTAGATGGACCACCTGGTGACAAAGGCAGCTCCACCTGAAGATTTTCCACAGCTTTCTCTGGCTCCTCCACCCTGCTTTCTGGCAGCTCAACACCAGAACTTCCCTTGTAAGGCGTCACCTCTTCAAACATGACGTCGCGAGATACAACAAATCTCCGCGTCTCCGGGTGCACTTCTAGCCCTTCTTCCGATCATCATATCCCCCGAAAACTAGCTTCCTTGCTTTCGCATCTAGCTTCGTTCGAAGCCCATCTGGAACGTGCACATAGCAGGTGGAACCAAACACCCGAAGGTGTGCCACGCTTGGCTTTTCTTTGAACATCATCTCATGCGGGGTCAACATATGATAGGACTGAGAGGCATCCTTTTGATGACGTAGGCAGCACAAGACATTCCCTCTGCCCAGAAGGACTTTGGGATACTCTTGGCATGCAGCCAACACTTGCAGGTCTCCGTCAGATGACGGATCTTCCGCTCAACAACTCCATTTTATTGTGGAGTATGTGTACAAGTAAGCTCCCTCTGGATGCCCGCCTTCCTGCAAAAACTAGAGAACTCACCAGAGGTAAACTCCTCCCGTTGTCAGTTCTCAGCTTCTTGACCCGCAGGCCTAGCCGACCCTCCACAAGCTCCTTGAACTCCACCAACTTGGCAAACGTCTCTGCCCTCTCCTTTAGGAAATAAACCAAGACATATATGGTGTGATCATCGATCAACACCAGCATATACATGCTGCCTCCGAGGCTTGGGGTAGCAGTCGGTCCCATCAAGTCACCGTGGATGCACTCCAACGACACACTACTCCTTGTCTATGACTTATCAAACGGTAGTTGATGAGACTTGCCGAACTGACATCCCGCGCAAATATGACCATCGCCGTAGGAGGATATACTAGGTAGGCCCTTGACTAGACCTTTCACCGCCATAGCCTTCAGCTTATCCATCCCTACATGCCCCAACCTCTTGTGCCATATAACAGCACTATCATTTTTCCTCATCTTGTCGACATAAGAACTTGTCGATAAAACGAACAAATCTTTTGCCCTTCTCCCCAGATGAACGACCTCCGCCTTCACCGCCTCAACGTTTCTTAGAAACTTCACTTCTGTTGGGCCAAACAGAATATGATACCCAGCGTCAACAGAGTTGGTCACGGAGAAGAGGTTTTTCCTCATTCCGGGCACATGATAGACACTCTTCAAAGTTAGTGGCCCCCTATCACTGCCCAAGAAAATAACTCCCACCTTCTCGACACTATGCACAGTATTATCAGCAGTTATGATGGCATCATTACCTGAGTAAGGCTGTGCTGAAGTAAGCTTCGACTCATCCCGGGTGAGGGATGACCACACCCCGAGTCCACGATCCAGTCCTCCTGATAGTTGATAGGAGCCGCAGCTCCAACAGAAGCTGAGAAGGCTCCTCCCCATCCTCCATCATTCTGTCTGGCCTCATCTTCCTCCTTCCCTGCAGCAGCATGCCCTGGCTGAAGATTCACCCGACAATCCTTCCTGATGAAACCAAGCTTCACGCACCTGAAGCACTTGGGACCTTCCCCCTTCTTCTTCCCTTCAGCCTTGGGAGCATAGCCCATGTCCTACTATCCAGAAGTTGAAGGTCCATTGCCTCCTCCAGCGGTCTTCTTCTTCTTATCCCACTTCTTCTTCTTCCCTGTGAAGAGAACCTCGCAATCTCCCCCAGACACTGATGTTGGAACATGGTCTTCCGCATCTCCTAGGTTTGAGAATAACAAATCCTATGTGTATTTGATCTTGTGTGTTTAAGTGTGCAGGAAATCAAAGTCCACATGACTCAAGGATGGTTGTCCCCAAAATTGAGGCCAGAATTCCAACATGGCCACTAGCGCCGGTGGTAGCGATAGCGCCTGGCGCTAGCGTTGATTAGCGAAATTCCGGCAGTGTTTTTAGAAGGAGCTAGCGCCCGGCGGTAGCTACTAGCGCTGGCGGTAGCATGGCGCACAAGAGGCATAAAGCAAAATATTGCCGCAGATTGAAGATCCTGCCGCGCAAAACATTACTTAATCTGGGCTAGCGCCGGTGGTGGCGCTAGCGCCGGCGGTAGCGCTGAGGCTATAAAATGGACACTTTGGCTCTGTCTTTATCATCCTCTAGAGATCCCAAATTCCAGAGCCTCGTGTCACAGCATAGAGAGGAGAGTTCGGAGAGATACTCCCACAAATCCATAAAGCCATAAGGAGATCCGTGGAGAAGATTTCAACACGCATCATCATCATGATGAAAGACCGCATCGACTACGATCATACTCTGCGGGCCTTCGTCCACTTCTCCAAGAGATCCATATATGGAGTTTTTATTATTGTTGTCTTCTATTTTATTTCTCTTTTTCTTTGTAAACGGCAGTGAATTCGCCTCGTGTTGGCGACTAGGTCTGGGGTAGGACTTAGGGCTGAAATTTGCCTCGTGTTGGCGACTAGATCTAGGCTAGGTCTAGGGGGTGCTCTAGGCCACATCCAGGGAAGGAATGGCTAGAGCGGCTTGGGGACGAATCCGGGGAGGAGAAGGCTAGGGCCACCGGTTCGTGGGGAAGCGAGTCGGGATAGAAAACGAAAAGAGCTTTTATTATTCGCCTCTGATCTCTAGTGTCATAGAGATCAAGTTTTGTAAAACTCATTTAATATTAAAAAAGCTTGTCTCTCTTTTTGTTTTACTTGTCTTCTTCTTGTTTTAATATTGCATTATTCAAAAGTTTTTCTAAATAAATCTAAAGTTTTTGAAAACCCTTATTCACCCCCCCCCCCCCCTCTAAGGGCGCCGACCGATCCAACAAGTGGTATCAGAGCCAGGTTTTATTCCAATCGGCTTAACAACCGGGAATAATGGCGTCTCATGATCTCGCTTCTATCAGTGGGGGTAATTTTGAAGAAGAAGAAAAATCTCTTGCACCACCTTTATTCGAAGGATCAAATTATAAAGGATGGAAAATTTTAATTGAAAAACTTATTAAAACTTTAGATATCGAAGTATGGAATTTAGCCATAACTAGACCTGCAAATGAATCAAATAAAAAAGAACTTCAGTTAAATGCAAAAGCTAAACACTATTTATTTTGTGGTCTTTCAAATGAAATTTTCAAATTAATATACTGTTTTTCTACAAAGTATGGAAATTTCTTGAAGAAATGTATGATCTTCCTCTCGCAGGTATGGAACAAACACAGGAAGAGAAAAATGTCCAAGCATCCACTATCATTCAAGAAGATCTCTCTCGAAGCGAAGCCATGGAGAATATTGAAATAGAAAAGGAGAACAATACACCAAGAGAAAGAGAAGATATAGATCCATCTATAATGGAGGAAGAACTAAAAGATGACGAAGGAATTTCATGTTCACAATCTGCCTCCTCCAATAGCGCTGTAAGGAAGACTAAATCTTCTTCTTGTGTGATAACTTATATCCTTGGTTTCAATATATTAAAAACAGCTAAACGTAAGATCAAAAAATTGAAAATTACTAATAAAAATTTACGTTTAGAAAATAAGAGACTAAAAGCTAATGTTAACTCAAATTCAAATTGTGATGTGCCTACACCATCTTGTCTTTTACTCAAAAATATAAAACCTTGTTTTGATTGTAATAATATTAAGGAAAAATTCAAAGAACTTGAAAAGGAATTGATGTGTATAAAAGAACATAATGAAAAATTATGCTTAGAAAATTCATCGTTAAAGAATGATTGTGCTAAGTGTAAGGACTATGAAATAGAAACTAAAGAGATGGATGAAACATTTGATGAATATAGGGATAAATACGAAAAACATATTGACTTAATTGTTACCACTCTTAAAAATAGCACAATCAATTATAATAAAGCTAGACATAGTTTAAAAATCAAGAATGATGAATTAAAATCAAAAATCAACTTGCTTATGAAAATTGTAAATACAAATTCCCAATATCAAACTATATCTAAAGATAAGTTGAATATGAATATGAACATCGAAACGAAGTTTAATAATGGGAGTAAGGAACATAAAGGACTTGTAAATCAAAATCAAAATCATCATTATTTACAAAATCATGCTTCTCCCAACCCAAAATTAAATGCAAAATTTCCTTTAAATTATAAATTCAAAAATCATTTTTATCCAAATATTCAAGTAAATGATTATGGAAATTTGAGAACTAAAAATAATGTTTGTCCAAGGTATGAACGGAGACCCATTCTTAAGAATAACGCACTAATGTCAAAAGAAAGGTTCCACTCATCACTATCTCCCCAAAAGCAAACACGATTTATTTGGGTACCCAAAGGAACCGTCACACCGGGTCCTCTTTGGATACCTAAATCTCTCATTCATTAGTATCCCATCATTTACATGAAGTAGAAATCAACTAAAAATGAAATATCACTTCTCTACTTCATGATATGCTTAAACTTTCATTTTGTTTATTTTCTTTTGTTTTGTTTAAACTAACATGATATGATCACTCTATATATCTTGTGATATGACTTTCATAAACCATAATTCATAAATGAATCAATAAAGTGAATTAAAGTCATATCATTTTGTTTAGTGATCTACTTATCCTTTTTATTTTTACCTTCTAAATCCATTACCTCTTAAATGTCTTGAATTATGAATTGTAAATTGAAATTATTGCCAAGACTAATGATAATATTTTAATGGATTTAAATGGTTTATTAAAGGGCTTAGGCTAAAGATTAAAATGCGAAATGTGTTGATCTTGTTTTGTTGATTATGTTAGCCCTTATAATGAAGAAAAATATTTTTCACAAAATGCATGATTAATCTGCATCCAAACTCATCATCCTAGCATCACTTTTTGGTTTATGCTTGTGTATCTATGCTAGGTACAACATTTATGATGTTATGTGATTTGAAATCATAATAGAATACTAAAATTCCATCAAACACATAGTTTATGGATTAATCATTAGAACATATATCATTTGGCTTATTCAAACATGATATCTTGTGCTTACATTTCCTATCAGTTTCAATTTACATTATATTGATAAATATGAGTCTTAGAAAAATGAAAATGAAAATATAAGAAAATATACATCATGCGTTGTCAAGTCATACACTAAATCGCTAATATTTCATGCAATTTGCACTATCTAAACATCTCCTAAAAATTTGATATTTTAGCATGGAATTGCTATTGGGACACTTAATCAAAATCAATAATTAAAATATTCAAAATCATAAAAAAATCGTTCACTGTTTCCCGCGCTAGTGCTACCGCTGGCGCTAGTGTCCATGTTCAATTTTCTATGATTTTAAAATTTTGAAAAATTTCTAAAAAATATTTTAATCTATATTTTCTACTTAGTTTTGCACTTCTATTTTTCTTTATTTTCTTGAAAAATCAAATATAAAACTACAAAAACCAAATTACAAAAAATATGTTTTTCCTGTTTTTGTTTTTGTTGTTTAAAAGTCTATTTTTATGCAAAAATCAAATACAAAATTACAAAAATATGCTTGTATTTGCTAAAATCAAAATACAAAAATATAAAACACTGAAACTTTCAAAAATACTGTATGGACTTTCCTGTGATAATCAAGCATGATTTAGTCTATTATTTAGAAATTCTACAATGTTGCAATTTATCTTTTCAAACTACGTTGAACATTGTTTTCATCATGCTTTGATATATCTATTAATATGTGCATCAATTATATTTTAAAGGTTGTGTAGAACTAAGCTTAGCATGCCTCTAAGTATGAGTAAATGTTTTATGTTTGATAATGATATTTATTCACTCACCCTTTTTGGCATTATCTACATATGTGTTTAATCTAAGAATACTTGTGTATGTTTTGTATTAGTACAATGGATTAAAATTGCACAAGTATCTTACCTACACTCCTTATTTTGCACTCTTAAAAATTAAGAGAAGTGGTTATGTTTTTCATAAATTCTATTGATTTGCAAAACAAGTGTATTCGAAGAACTTTGTACAAAACAAAATTATAAAATAAATGACAAAGATAACTCCACCAAGCACTACTTGAACCTCCTGATAAGTCTTAATAAGCATTGTGAGGTTGAGCACCTTGGAAAGAATAGTAAAGTGTCTTGTGCAAATCAAATCTTTCTTTCAAAAATAAGAAAAACCACTTACTCTTAAGTACACTGGATCACTAGTCTCAAAATTCAAAATAAAATATGTGATCCCCCAAGCACTACTTTGCACCCTGATAAGTCTTAATGAGCATTGTGTGTGTAGTGCACCTTGGTAGTTGTACTTTTTATTGTGCATTAAAGTGTGTGTAAGTAATCTTATTTGTGTTTTATTGTGCTATTACTTTACATATTTCTTATAGTTTTGATTAAAACATTTGTTTACACTACTCAAAAATACACTTATGTACACATCATTATCTTTCATAACACTTCTTCTCATGAGTATTGGATCCTAATGCTAATTCTATATTACTCTTTACTTATGAAATGCACTAGATAACCTAGCATGTTTTCTATAATGTTTGGTATGACTTGAAATTGTGAATTGAAATAACATTGTAGTAATCTCTTTGTGATAATATTATTTCATGCTTGGTTATTTTTGTCAACCATAAAAGATTTTCATTGAAACATGATTTACATAAACATCTTCTTTTTGAAATTAAACTCATATATCTTTTTATGGATTATTCTTGATTACAATAAGATGTTTCATGTATTTCTACAAGTCTTCCGCATCATCACCATATAACTTTTACCTTGCACTTTCATGCTTATATCAAGTCTTAAATCTCAATTTTTTTCTTAAAAACAAGTGGTAGACATGCTTGGTAGAATTTATATTGGTTGTTCTAACACGCATATCATTTTTATAGTAACAAACTCTGATTTATTTCAATATAAACGTGTATGCTAAACGCTCTTCCAACAAGTGAAACATTGCTAAAAGGATGTTGTTTCTTTCTTCCAAAATGCTTCAACTCTTATCTCTATAAAGTTAGTTTTGAAACTCAAAAACATCTCCTTTTTTAACTTAAACACTTATTTAGTATTATGGTGTTTCTTTTTTGAAATCTTCTGCAATGCTCAAACTCTGATACATTCATGAATTTCAATATTGCTAAGTAAGTTTTATTTCAAAAAAATTCAATTATGATTCTTCCCATTAGATTTAAAAGCTTCATGTTTCAAAAAAACTATTATCCGTGACTTCATATCTCACCATAGCGGGGGCATAGCGTTGTAGACATTAGATAAACTTATCTTTAGTCATGTCTTGTCCTTAACCGGGGAGGATTCCAGTGGGGCCTTGCGAGGCACTGGGGGAAAGAGTGTTAGGTTGAGTTTTGTCTAGTGTTTGCATATGGGACTAACACCCCAAACCTACGGCATGTTTGCAGCTCCTCATGCCCATCCGTCACTTAGTACGGGGCTAGGGTGTAGACATATTGTCTGGGTAGATTGGTTATTTGGAAATCCTTATTTTTATGCTTAAAACTTTTATATAAAGGGAAAATCATTACTTTTTTATGCTAAAAACTCTGATTTCCTTCTATGAAAAATTTTGTAATGCTTATAACTCAGATCTATTTAAATGAAAAACAATTCTAAAACTCCTTATCATTTACTTCAAAAGCTCGATCATGCCTTATTTTCTACTTACAAACTTTTTTGGTGCTTTGTTTCCCTACCCACTTTTGCTAATAACAAAAGGGGGAGAACTAACATGATAAATATAACCCGCTATCAAAAACCCACCATGACCAATTAAGATGATAGCTTACATATTAGGGGAGCATTCACTTAGGGGGAGCATGTATTTAGGGGGAGAAATTCTAAATGCTAAAATCAAGAATTATCCTAAGTCATCACTCTCTCACACACACAAGTATAATTTCATCATGCTTATTTATTAATGCTTTGATTTATCATTAATGGATTTGTTATTATCAAAAGGGGGAGTTTGTTGGAACATGGTCTTCCGCGTCTCCTAGGTTTGAGAATAACAAATCCTATGTGTATTTGATCTTGTGTGTTTAAGTGTGCAGGAAATCAAAGTCCACATGACTCAAGGATGGTTGTCCCCAAAATTGAGGCCAGAATTCCAACATGGCCACTAGCATCGGCGGTAGCGATAGAGCCTGGTGCTAGCGTTGATTAGCGAAATTCTAGCAGTGTTTTTAGAAGGAGCTAGCGCCCGGCGGTAGCTACTAGCACTGGCGGTAGAGTGGCGCACAAGAGGCATAGAGCAAAATGTTGCCACGGATTAAAGATCCTGCCGCGCAAAACATTACTTAATCTGGGCTAGTGCCGGCGGTAGCGCTAGCGCCGGCGGTAGCGCTGAGGCTATAAAATGGACACTTTGGCTCCGTCTTTATCATCCTCTAGAGATCCCAAATTCCAGAGCCTCGTGCCACAGCATAGAGAGGAGAGTTCGGAGAGATACTCCCACAAATCCATAAAGCCATAAGGAGATCCGTGGAGAAGATTTCAACACGCGTCATCATCATGACAAAAGACCGCATCGACTACTATCATACTCTGCGGGCCTTCGTCCACTTCTCCAAGAGATCCATATAGGGAGTTTTTATTATTGCTATCTTCTATTTTATTTCTCTTTTTCTTTGTAAACGGTAGTGAATTCGCCTCGTGTTGGCGACTAGGTCTGGGGTAGGACTTAGGGATGAAATTCGCCTCGTGTTGGCGACTAGATCTAGGCTAGGTCTAGGGGGTGCTAGAGGCCACATCCGGGGAAGGATTGGCTAGAGCGGCTTGAGGCCGAATCCGGGGAGGAGAAGGCTAGGGCCACCGGTTCGTGGGGAAGCGAGTCGGGATAGAAAACGAAAAGAGCTTTTATTATTCGCCTCCGATCTCTAGCATCATAGAGATCATGTTTTGTAAAACTCATTTAATATTAATAAAGCTTGTCTCTCTTTTTGTTTTACTTGACTTCTTCTTGTTTTAATATTGCATTATTCCAAAGTTTTTCTAAATAAATCTAAAGTTTTTGAAAACCCTTATTCACCCCCCACCCCCTCTAAGGGCACCAACCGATCCAACAACTGACACCCCCGCCATCTGCCTTGCCAGACTCTCCTGCGAAGCAAGCAGATTTTATAGCTCCAGCAGAGACGGCTGATTTGCCCACCCCTGCACCGACGTCACAAAGGCCACATACTCCTTCCGCAAGCCATGGATGATATGCCTCTTCAGCTTTGCCTCAGAAATTGGCTCATCGGAATCCAGTGCTAAAATCTCAGCACACGGGTTCTTCATCTTCAAGAAGAATGTAGAAATAGAAAGATCACCCTGAGCCGATCTAGCCAGCTCATTTTCCAGGAATTGAAGTCTTGCCACATTCTTCTTGTTAAACAGCCCATCCAGGGCTCTCCAGATCTCCGCAGCTGATCCACATCCCAAGATGTGATCAAACAGGTCAGGTGATATTGCCCTTTTCAGAGCGAACTCTGCTTTGGCATTAATCCGCCTCCAATTCCTCACTTCATGACCATTATCCCCAACCGGGACAACTTCCTCAGTGCTATCTCCTCCAACCACCTCCCAGAGGTCCTCGCCCAAAAGATAACTCTGCATACACGACTTCCACTTCTTAAAGTTAGTCGAGTTAAGCATCTCAATTACAAGACCTCTTGCTTCCATGGCTCTACCACTGGTTCCTTCTTCACAAAGGCGATGGCAACTATGAGTTATTCACTGCTCTATCCACTCCAACCTAGCTCTGATACCATGTGAAATTTTCCATAGATCTAGGAGTGAGCAGGAATAGTATAACTCAAAGCAATAGCCATCAACCAGAAGCACATGAAAAACTTCAATCTTTATTGATACTTGCAGAAATCTTCATTACAGAGCGAGGTATACATGGCGAGACATGATTTCGCAAGTACACAAAAAACAGAAGGAAAAACAAGCTGAGTAAGATAACTGGCGGTCTACCCACTGAGACCGCCAAACCGTGCGACCTGCGAGTCCGCGCGTGATATAGATTTTTGTGGATTTGAAATTTAAGCGAAGGTTAAAGATTTTCTCCAAAACTATATTCGATTAAGGCAAGTGTACCTTATCGTCTATAGTATAGGATATTTAGGAATATCAAGGTCGTATTCCAAAGGGCGCATTGATTACTTCTACTTCGAGGAAAATCACCATTATCTTATCGACGAAAATTTGAGGTTTGTTTTTGCTTAACTAAAATTAAAAGTAATTGCAAGCTAAATGAAAAGATCAAACATTGCATGAAAGGAAAGAGAAATTGACATTGCATGAAAGTAAGAAATTACTTAAGGAGAAAAAGAACATGAAAGAGGAAACTAATTTTATTGAAAACCAAAACGATTACAAGCTTAAAGAGAGATTACAAAGCTAGGAAAGTAAAGTTACAAGCTTTAATTAACTAGTGCAAGCAAGAAATAAAAAACTAGTACATTACATGAAAAAGAGAACATGAAAAAGAGAACATGAAAGCTTAAGGAAGAACATGAACATGAAAGACTCACTATCAGCTCTAGCAGCACCTCCCCCACTCCAAAATTCTGAACCCTGGACTCAAGGAGAGCCTCTGAATTTATAGGCAAAAATTTCAGATTACACGCCCTCGGTCACGGGCGTGACCAAGGGCGTGACTGCACTATTCACATCGGATCTGACAGCGACGTGGGCTTTCTGGACGGCGCGGCGAAAAGTGGCATGTCACGGGCGTGACATGTTGGGTCACGGTCGTGACTTTGGACGGCTTCATTTAATGCAGCGTGGGCTGTTTACGGCGCGGTGGCAGAGCAGGGATCACGCGGGCAAGTCACGGCCGTGACATGTAAATCACGGGCGTGACTAGGGTTGACTTCTCAACAGCATCTCCACGTCTCGACGGCAGCCAGATGGAAGATTCTAAGATTACACGCCCCCGGTCACGGGCGTGACCAAGGGTCACGGGCGTGACCGAGGGCGTGACTTGTTGTGGACTAGCTCAATTGGCGCGGCATCGAGTCTGGACTGATCTTTAGGTTACACGCCCTTGGTCACGGGCGTGACTGAGGGCGTGTACTTGTCAATTTCTCCAATTTGTCCCAAAATTCTGCAAAAATTGAAATTAAGCTAAATTAGAAACAGAATTTCAAAATAAACACTTATGACCTAGAAATGACATAAAAAAGGAAAATACAAATTAAATATTTACAAAATTTTCAATTAAAAAGTTATAAAAATACTACTTATCAAATACCCCCACACTTGAGGTTTTGCTATTCCAGAGCAAAAGTGTGAGACATAATTTATAAGACATCCTTAAAAAAATATTAATTTAAAACTAAAATTTCATTTAACCAAAAGTTAAATTAATAGTAAATTCAAGGGGGAGTTAAGTCCTAAATTATGATGATGATTTGAAAAGAGGAAAAATGTTTAGGCAAGAACTTCTCAAGAAAATTAATTAGTTTGACAAAATTGTAGAAATTATAAAACTAAATTAAATTAAAATTATAAGAACTCTACCTTAAAAGAAACTTAAAGAAAAGTAAATTACTAAATATTGCTCTCTCCATAATTTTCAACTAAAACTAGAACAATGATAATTGGCTAAAGGGGATTTCAGAAAATTTGGCATAAGAAGAGATCTTTGATTTGAGGTGATGAATTTTACCCTCTCACCTCTATATTTTTTTTTCTTTTCTTTTTTTCTCTTCTAATAACAACCCAAAATGTATATGGTTTAGGAGTAATGAATTATATCCTCTTACTCCATGCCATATAATCTTTTCAAATATTTTGGGTGCATATGTTTTAGGGAATAATGAATTTTATCCTCTTATTCCCATGACATATGATCTTCTACACTTCATCATTTTTTATGCCATGAAAGGGGTAAGGAAGGGGATTAAATCTAGCTAGCTTTAAATTATATTGAGAGCAAATTCTAGTAACATTAAATTTCCTAAGATCTAAAAAGCTAGAAGAAAATATAATTGAAATCTAAAGAGGTTTAGCAAATTCATTACAAAATGAAGCCATTTAAAAATAAAAAGAGAAGTCATGCTAAATAAATTCTCTAATCAATTTAAAATCATAAGATGATTCTTAAATCAAGATTACCTCAAATTTAAAATTAACAAACTATGATAAGCAAAATTTTAGCCAATTAAAAACTTAAACATGCTTATAAACATTCTCAACTAGATTTCTAAGAAATCACAAAAACAACAAATAGGAGAGGTATAAGATTTAAATTTTTTGTATTTTAAGTTTTTTCATATATTTTTTGAATTTTGATATTATCTTTTTTTTTATAAGAAATAAACAAAAACATATACTAAAAAGCTAACAATTTTTTTGTTAATTCTTGGACTTCCCGAGGTATAGCCCGTGAAGGGTTCTCACGGTACTAGGAGGTGAGATGGGGTGAGGTCCCAAACGTCCCTTTCCAAGATTTAAATTTTTCTATTTTCTAAATTTTTTTGAGTTCTTGGGTTTTACAAGTGCTAAAATAGAAGAAAACATAAGAAAATATATTTTTTTTTGAAATTTTTCTAATTTAACAACTATTTACAAAGAACTATTTACACCCCCATACTTAAAGTTAAACATTGTCCCCAATGTTTAAAACTAAGTATGAAGTAAAAGAAAAAAAAAAGTGCAAGACAAAACAAAAAAGAAATGCATGATAAAAGAGAAGGAAGAAAGAGAAAGGGCTTCCCTGATTTTTTTGAAGTTTGCGCGGGGAAGCGGCGATTACCTACAAAATATGTTAAAGAACAAGAGAAAACAATAAAAAGATAACTTTGGGGTGCCTCCCAAAAGCACTTTGTTTAAGGTCGCGTAGCTTGACCCACTTGCCGATCATATTATAGGTTGAAATACAATCGAATCACTCTTTTCATTAGTTAACTCTCCCGGAAGATATAATTTAAGGCGGTGCCCGTTAACTTTGAAGGTACCTTTTTCTGGGTGGGAAATTAAAATTGTCCCATAGGACCAAACTTCTTTAACAATAAAGGGTCCGGACCATCCGGATTTTAGTTTTCCCAGAAAAAGGCGAAGGCGGGAATTATAAAGGAGGACGAGATCGCCCGGCGAAAAAGTTTTTGGAAATTTTATATGCTTATCGTGATAAAACTTTGTTCGCTCCTTATATAATTTATAGCTCTCATACGCATTCGCTCGCCACTCATCTAATTCGTTCATTTGGAATTTTCTTTGTTCTCCTGCTAGAGTGGAATCGAGGTTTAAAAATTTAAGCGCCCAAAATGCGCGGTGTTCTAATTCGACCGGAAGGTGGCAAGCCTTGCCATAAACCATTCGATACAGTGTACAACCGATAGCGGTCTTGTACGGCGTTCGATAGGCCCATAGTGCGTCATCGAGCTTTATTGCCCAATACTTCCGATTAATAGAAACTATTTTTTCTAAAATCCGTTTTAATTCTCGATTAACAACTTCGACTTGGCCGCTCGTTTGTGGGTGATATGCGGTGGATAATTTGTGCGTGACACCATATTTTGCTAAAATTTTTGTAAATTGACTATTGCAAAAATGGGTGCCCCGATCACTCACAATAGCGCGTGGCGTGCCAAATCGAGAAAATAATTTTTTTAAGAAATTAACGATGACTCGCGCATCATTGGTGGGGAGAGCTTGTGCTTCCGCCCACCTCGATACGTAGTCGACCGCCACTAGAATATATTTATTTGAAAAAGAGGGAGGGAGAGGACCAACAAAATCGATACCCCAAAGGTCGAAAATTTCGCATTCTAAGAAAATGTTTTGGGGCATCTCATCCCGGCGAGAGATGTTCCCCGACCGCTGGCAGCTGTCGCAAGAACTCACAAGGGTGTGAGCATCTTTGAAGAGCGTGGGCCAATAAAAGCCTGCCTCCAGCGCCTTCCTCGCGGTTCGGTTCGAATGATAATGACCACCGGTGGGTCCCTCATGACAATGACGTAAAATTTTAATGCCTTCCTCACTTGAAACACATCTTCTCACAACCTGGTCTGCGCATATACGGAATAAAAAGGGGTCCTCCCAGAAGTAATTTTTTAAATCAGAAAAGAATTTCTTCTTTTGCTGACTCGAGAATTCTTTTGACAGGACCCGGGCTACTAAATAGTTAGCCAAATCCGCAAACCAGGGGGTAGAAGATGAATTAATATTTTTGAGAGCTAGGAGGAGCTCTTCGGGAAATTTATCGTTAATTTCGGCCTCTATTAATGCTTCCGAGGAGGGATTTTCTAAACGAGAAAGGTGATCGGCCGCCAAGTTTTTGGCTCCCCTTTTATCCCGGATCTCTAAGTCAAACTCCTGCAAGAGGAGGATCCATCGCCAAAGACGAGGCTTGGCGTCCGATTTACTCAGGAGATACCAAAGCGCGGAGTGATCTGTGAAGACGATAACTTTTGAGAGAGTGATATATGACCTAAACTTATCGAAGGCGAAAACGATTGCTAGAAGTTCCTTCTCAGTCGTGGTGTAGTTTGCTTGTGCCGACGTGAGTGTTTTGCTCGCATAATAGATCGGGTGAAAATATTTACTCACCCGTTGGCCTAAAACAGCACCAACCGCAATATCACTCGCGTCGCACATGATTTCAAAAGGGAGCGACCAATCTGGGGCGACTAGAATCGGGGAGTTTATAAGTTTCTCTTTGATAAGTTGAAAGGCTAAATGGCATTCATCGTTAAAAAGAAAAGATGATTCTTTCTCGATAAGATGGGTTAACGGCTTTGTGATTTGGAAAAATTTTGTATAAAGCGCCGATAGAACCCCGCGTGGCCTAGGAAACTCCTAATAACCTTTACGTTTGTTGGAGGGGGGAGTTTTTCAATTACTTCAATCTTGGCCCTATCGACCTCGAACCCCTTGCCCGAAATTTTATGGCCAAGGACTAGTCCTTCCTTAACCATAAAATGGCATTTCTCCCAATTAAGTGCTAAATTTGTTTCCTCACATCGCTGCAACACGCGCTCGAGATTTTTTAAACAGTTTTTAAATGAGTTTCCGTACACGGAGAAGTCGTCCATAAATACTTTCATCACCTCCTCCACTAACTCGTCAAATATTGCCCGCATACATCTTTGGAATGTAGCTGGCGCGTTACAAAGACCGAATGGCATCCTTCGATAAGCGAAGGTGCCAAAGGGACAAGTGAAAGTGGTTTTCTCTTGGTCGTCGGGCGAAATCGGGATTTGGAAATATCCCGACAAACCATCGAGAAAACAGTAGTAGGAGTGACCCGAAAGGTGTTCTAAAATTTGGTCGATAAATGGTAGAGGGAAGTGATCCTTACGGGTGCCATCATTTAGTTTCCGAGAGTCGATGCACATCCACTAACCCGTAACAGTACGGGTTGGGATCAATTTGTTATTTTCGTTCGCAACTACCGTGACACCACCTTTCTTTGGCACGACTTGTACTGGGCTAACCCAAGTACTATCTGATATCGGGTAGATGATTCCTGCGTCCAGAAGATTTATAACTTCTGCCTTAACGACTTATTTCATGTTCGGGTTTAGTCGTCATTGAGGTTGGCTGAGTTGCGGGAATTTTCTTCAAGAAAGATTTTATGAGTGCAGAAAGATGGGTTTATACCCTTAATATCTGATAATTGCCACGCAATTGTGTGGCGGTGCTTTCTAAGACTATAGTCAACTCAGAAATTTCTGAGTTGGTAAGATCGGATGAAATGATGACGGGTAGCTTAGACTCTTTTTCCAAAAACAAGTATTTAAGGTGAGGGGGGGAGTTTTTTCAACTCTAATTTGGGTGGTTCTTCATAAGAAGTCTTGATTTTTAATTTTTCTAAAAGTAATGGTTCTGGTGGTATGGGGTGAGAAACTTCTTCTTCATCATAAAAGAGCTCTACGGGCTCGGAATCACTACTCGCCGATGAAACTAACTCGAGGGATGAATCGAACTCACAATGCTCTTCCAAGTAAAAACACGAATCGTCGTTTTCTAGCGTGTTCCGCATCGAGGAATTTATTCCGAAGGTAACTTCATCGTCTCCAAGCCGTAGGAGGAGCTTTCCGTTACTTACGTCTATAATAGCGCGGGAGGTGGCAAGGAAGGGGCGACCGAGTATGAGGGGTACTTCGGCATCCTCTTCGATGTCAAGAATGCCAAAATCCACCGGGAAGATGAATTTGTCAACCTTGACGAGCACGTCCTCCACTATTCCTATCGGATATTTTAAAGAACGAACCGCTAATTGGATACTCATTCGAGTGGGCCTTGGATTTCCTAGACCTAGCTTTTTGAACAAAGAAAATGGCATAAGGTTGATGCTTGCTCCAAGATCCGCTAAGGCGTGTTTTACTAACGAATTGCCAAATAGACATGGGATGGAAAACCGTCCCGGGTCATTTGCTTTTTTAGGCAATTTGTTGAGTACAACCGCGGATCATTCTGCGTTTAAAGAAATATGCGAAATATCTTCTAACTTTTTCTTATTGGAGAGCAACTCCTTAAGATATTTCGCATATTTAGGCATTTGTGAGATAGCCTCGCAGGAAGGTACATTAATATGGATTTATTTTAAAACATCTAAAAAAAATTTATAATTTTTTTCGGCGCATTCATTTTTAAATTTAGATGGATACGGAATATTAGAAGTAGGAGCACGCGGATTTAAAATAGAAGTGTGCGGAGCTATCGTAGCGGGCAAATTTGAAGATGAATTAAAAGTAGGAGGAGGAGGAGGAGAGGAAATTACCTTGGGTTCGTCCTGTTTTTGAACCACCTCCTTCCCGCTTCTGAGTGTAATCGCGTGCGCGCTCTCCTTTGGATTTTGCTCGGTATTCCCCGGTAGTGCTCCTTGCTGACGCTCAGAAATCATCTTTGCGAGTTGGACCACTTGATTCTCTAAATTTTTGATCGATCTGGTAAGATTCCGGATGTTCGTTTCATTTGTAGCAACATATTTTGCAAAAACCTCTTCAATCGGAGAGAGTTTTTGTTGTTGCGGTGGAAAACCGGGTGGATTAAAATTTAGAGAAATCAAATTTGGAGGCGGAGTTAAGTTAAGAAGTTGATTAGGGGGAGGTTGATTTAAATTCATAGGACGCTGAGCATTTCCTTGGTTGCTCCATGAGAAATTCGGATGATTCCTATAACCCGCATTATATGTGTTGTTATACGGAGCGGTGTTGGGGTTATAGGAAGGCCGAGGCAGATTTCCCATGTAGTCAACATGTTCTTCAATTAAAACGTTATTAGCCCAAGGAAGAGTGGCGGAGGAAGCAGACATCTCCGCCACTTGCTTTGTTAAGCGCTCAACTTGTAAAGCCAAATTCGCGTTCGCGTCTATTTCAAAAATTCCGGCAGGCTTATTAGGTCGCGCTCGGGGCATGTTCCATTGGTACGCATTTGTGGCCATCTCTTCGAAAAGCGCTTGAGCGGCGACCGGGGTTTTGTTATTTAATGTCCCCTTGGCGGCCGCATCAATCATTTGCCTCGTTTGGAGATTTAAGCCATTATAAAATATTTGCACTTGTTGCCAAGTGGCAAGTGCATGGTGAGGGCATCGGCGCAAAAGTTCCTTGAAGTGCTACCATGTGTCATATAGAGTCTCCGAGTCGATTTGCATGAACGACGCAATATCCGTGCGTAATTTAGCGGTCTTTGAAGGCGGGAAATATTTATTGAGAAATTTTTCCGCCATTTCGGCCCATGTAGTGATGGATCACCTAGGTAGGGAGCCCAGCCACTGCTTGGCCTTATACCGCAAAGAAAAAGGAAAAAGACGTAATCGAATGGCGTCATCGGTGACGCCATTGATCTTAAAAGTGTCGCAAAGTTCAAGAAAGTAAGAGATATGCGAATTAGGATCCTCGTCCGGTTGACCATGAAGGTCACTGATTGTTGCACCATTTGTATGATGCTGGACTTGATCTCAAAATTATTGTTCGCCACCGTGGGGCGAACAATACTCGACTGTGTGCCTTCCAAATTTGGCCGCGCATAATAGGACATGGTCCGTTGCACGTCCTCATTAGGATTTGGCTCGTTAAGATTAGGAGGATTAAGATTATGATCCATATTCGCTGTGTTAGTGTCCCCGATCGACTCTTCGGATTCTACTTGATTTCCCTGATCATGAGAAAGGCGGTGCATCAAAAGGGTTCGCTCGATCTCCGGGTCAAAAGGAAGAATCGAAGTGCTACCTCGGGTCATACACTAAAAAGAGAAGAAAGGAAGAGGAAAAACTAAAAAAATATTTTTTTTTTCTTTTTGAAATTTAGAAAATGGAAAATAAAATAAAAAGAAACATGATAAAATTAATAGTTATCCTCTTTTCAAAATATCTACGCAAATTCCTCGGCAACGGCGCCAAAAACTTGATATAGATTTTTGCGGATTTAAAATTTAAGCGAAGGTTAAACATTTTTCTCCAAAACTATATTCGATTAAGGCAAGTGTACCTTATCGTCTATAGTATAAGATATTTAGGAATATCAAGGTCGTATTCCACAGGGCGCGTTGATTACTTCTACTTCGAGGAAAATGACCATTATCTTATCAACGAAAATTTGAGGTTTGTTTTTGCTTAACTAAAATTAAAACTAATTGCAAGCTAAATGAAAAGATCAAACATTGCATGAAAGGAAAGAGAAATTGACATTGTATGAAAGGAAGAAATTACTTAAGGAGAAAAAGAACATGAAAGAGGAAACTAATTTTATTGAAAACCAAACCGATTACAAGCTTAAAGAGAGATTACAAAGCTAGGAAAGTAAAGTTACAAGCTTTAGTTAACTAGTGCAAGCAAGAAATAAAAAACTAGTACATTACATGAAAAAGAGAACATGAAAGCTTAAGGAAGAACATGAACATGAAAGACTCACTATCAGCTCTAGCAGCACCTCCCCCACTCCAAAATTTTGAACCCTAGACTCAAGGAGAGCCTCTGAATTTATAGGAAAAAATTTCAGATTACACGCCCTCGGTCACGGGCGTGACCAAGGGCGTGACTGCACTATTCACATCGGATCTGATAGCTGCGTGGGCTTTCTGGACGGTGCGGCAAAAAGTGGCATGTCACGGGCGTGACATGTTGGGTCACGGCCGTGACTTTGGACGGCTTCATTTAATGCAGCGTGGGCTGTTTACGGCGCGGCGGCAGAGCAGGGATCACGCGGGCAAGTCACGGCCTTGACATGTAAGTCACGGGCGTGACTAGGGTTGACTTCTCGACAGCATCTCCACGTCTCGACGGCAGCCAGATGGAAGATTCTAAGATTACACGCCCCCGGTCACGGGCGTGACTATGGGTCACGGGCGTGACCGAGGGCGTGACTTGCTGTGGACTAGCTCAATTGGCGCGGCATCGAGTCTGGACTGATCTTTAGGTTACACGCCCTTGGTCACGGGCGTGACTGAGGGCGTGTACTTGTCAATTTCTCCAATTTGTACCAAAATTCTGCAAAAATTGAAATTAAGCTAAATTAGAAACAGAATTTCAAAATAAACACTTATGACCTAGAAATTACATAAAAAGGAAAATACAAATTAAATATTTACAAAATTTTCTATTAAAAAGTTATAAAAATACTACTTATCAGCACGACTAGAACACGAGACCGCCCGAACTACCTACCGCTTGAACAACACGAACCGAGAACTCTGCGACCTCCACTAATTCTCCCAAACTCCAGCAACTCGCACTGCAAGCCGCGAGACCGCCCGAACACCCTAAAAGAAGAGGTGACCGCTGCTGCCCGCACAATCCGCAGAAGCTGCACAAGGAAAGTTCAATCAGCTAACCAGCCGGTCACAAGAATGAGACCGCAAGAAATAGACGCGAGCTCAGCTTATACTTGGTGCGATTAATTTTGCTCCTACTGTGACTCCTATTTATAGGAGTGCGACCTGATCCAGTCACCACCCTATGAGATAGAATCACCACCTTCTGACCGCGTGACCGATACCGGTTAACCCGCGCGGTCAGCAAGATCGTTCTGCGCCGTGAGCTCGCCAACTTCAACAGAAAGCCGCGTGATCATGACAACTCGCTCGGTCATGACGCTCACCAACTGTGTTTGCCACACGACCTCCTCCAGAGACCGCGAACACACCAGGACGACTAGGGCAACAGCCTGCCAAGTCGATCAAAACACTAGTGACCGCATATACCAGCAGGTCGCCGAAGGACCAGCTATGCGAACACACACCGGAGACCGTGCGACTAAGAATACCTTAGTCCATGCGCACCACCAAGAGACCAGGACAGCCACCAGACCGAACTGCCCGCACCATGCGGTCACGCAAACCAGACCGCGCAGTCTCACCATGCTGAAACCTGCTCCGCCATGCGGTCACATGACCAGACCGCGCGGCCTCACCTTGGCATGTTGAACAGAAGGAAAGGAGGTCACGCCGAGTAGACCTGCGATAAGACCAGAGAGGTCAAACAGCAGAGGAAGACCACAAGACCGTGCAGTTTGCTAGACCGCACGACCTTCCCCCCAGACCGCCAACTTCCACTTCAACATTTTCAACAGGGTTCTAGGGCATATCCACCCAAAATCACCCAAAACCACTTTTGGGGGTGTTTTAGATGATGTTAAATCAGTGGCCAAGGTTTCGCAGCATTTGGATGAGGGTTGACCCCTCAAATCCATCAAATGCTCCTTGACCTAATTTTCCTTTAGTTTGACAGACTTTGGGTTATTCAATTACCCAATAAAATCAATCCCAAATGGGATGAAATTTTTACCAGAGTCATGACATGACCCTAAGGACAACCCACCAAAATTTGGTAGGGTTTGGAGGTTTCTAGTCCCTAAAATAATTTCATACATGGTTTATTAAATTTCTACAAAAACTATAGAAAATATTCCTCCAAAAATTCTCATCTTAGGATATGTTGAGGGTAAGGGTAAAGATAAACTATGCTCCAAATTTCAAAGCATTTGGATGAGTAGTATAGCGGGAGCACCCATTTTAATTTCTGATCAACCTTATGACACCTGCACCAAACTGAGTGCTGCAGTCAGAATAGTGGGACAAATCGGCTCAAATTAATTTTAAATTAAACTAGACATAAAGATCTACAACTTTTGACTCTGACCCTTTTTCCTAAAATGGTCTCTAAGGGGTTTAATTTTCAGTTTCAAAAATGTGCATTTCTAGGAGAAATCATGATGGTAATAATCCTAAAATTATAAAATCTGCCTAAATGGAGGGCATCGGTTCATCTTCTCCAATCAGCTAACGGCCATGATTGGCCCGTCCTATACCAACTTAGGAGGTGAATTCCCGGCCACCTAGACGCTCTCTCGGTCGGCCAATGCCCCCACCACCTCCGTTGAGGTGGCGGACATCGATGGATGGTGGTTGGCCGGCCGGAGGCGGCCGGAATTGGGGTTTAAAGTAAGGAAGCTAAAGCTTGAATTCAAGCTTTCGGCCATGCCGATCCAAGGCCAATTGGCCTCAAACCTTGCGGCCAACAATATAAGATCTATCCACTAAGAGAGAGGAGGAGGGGAGGACCTGAGTGGTGTCTTGTAGCCGTGCCGATCGTCGGTCCACAATTGTTGGTCGTGAGCTCTTGGGTGTGATGTTGATGTGTGCTTAGATGTTCGATTTCTTCTGGAAAGTGGGGGAAACCCCTTTCCTTCACCCCCTGAGGCCTTTTAAAGAGCCAATTCAGGGAGGGGAAAAGGCAAGGCTTGGGATTCCACCATTAACACCATTCATGGTGAGAATTTCGGCCATCCCCAAAAGACATCAAAATTAGCCCCCATAAGAGTTGGAAAACCCTTTAAACTTCTCCAAATTGATAGGGGGAATGAATCCCCATCAATTAGGAGGACTCTTGTCCTCCCTTGGCCATGAATTTCACCACCAACGCCGATTCCATCCGCGTCCCATCGATTGAGCTACTATCAGCGCTAGCGCTAGCGCCAGTATCTCGACGGCGTAACATTCATCAGTTCGGTCACTACCGCCAGTGTTAGCGCTACTGGTAGTGCTCGTGTCAGCGCCAGCACCAGCACCAGTGTTAGCGTCTCGATGGCATAGCTCTCATCTCGATGGTATGGAGCTCATCTCAGCGGTCTGTTGAGACAACCGCTAGCGCCAACACTAGCGCTAGCGCCAGCGTTAGTGTCTCGATGACATATGGCTCTTCTCATCAGTTTGGATCCCATCTCAATGGTTTATCTAGTCAACCGCTAGTGCCAGCGTTAGCACCTAGCGCCGGCGCTAGCTCTGAACTCTCATTACTTCTCTTTCTACAATTTGGACAATTGGGGTATTACAAAGGGACCCCTTAGTGGGTTAGACATGTTATGGAGGGGTCATGGGTCATGGTGACGCCCTAAAGCCAACCCTATATTGGATAATTGGAATGCACTATTTGTAGACCAATGTGGTCTTCACTAATTTGCTAAGGTCCTATGTTCTCTTCGCGCATCCTAGGGTTTTGTCTTGACCTAGTCATGATAAAACTTACCTAAGGGTCTAGTTGTTTGGGGGATGTTACAAATCCCATTAAACAAAATAATAATTTTGTCTCCAAAATTCAGGTTAGGCTTGCGGGGTTTCTACCGAAGGTCATTGAATGTAACATCCCCTAAGAATTGAATTTATACCTGATGTGAAGAGTATCGGATGCCTCTGCTGCATCAGTTCCACTAGTTTCCAAATAAGCTCCTCCTATCCAGGATTTTACCACATGACTTTTACCAGCGGCGCCTTCTTGTGTCGTAAGACCCGCATTTCCATGTCGTCTATCCTGACCGGCTCCAAGCAAACTGATCGATCAGAAGCTACCGGGCCATCTATAGTAGACACCTTCACCTCCGGCCGCAGTAGAGCCTTCCTAAGAGAGGAGACATGGAAGACGCCATGCTAACCCTTTAACTCCGGCGGTAGCTCCAGTCTATAAGCCAATGGGCCGATCCATTTCAGGATCCTGTAGAGCCCCATTTATCTTGGACTGAACTTCTTCCGCCTGCATACCCGCAAGACTCCATGTATCGGACATATCTTCAGGAACACTCGGTCTCAAACCTGAAACTCTACCTGATGATGCCATGCATCGTAATACCTGGCCTGACTGCTCTGGGCTTCCAGCATCCTAACTCGAATTAGTCATACATGGGCATCTGTGTCCTCCACAAATTCAGAGCCAAGTGTCTTTAAATCCTCATCTTGGATCCAAGATAGTGGAATCATGTGCCTCCGTCCCTCTGAGGGTGGAAAGTTGTGTTGAACGTCAACCAGGAGTCTAGATAAGCCTGGACTAATCTTCACTTCATTGATGTAAACCGTCCATCCCAATCTGACATGATCATCCTAGGCACACCACGATAATGGACAAGCTGCTCAACAAATCCCATCAACCACCAACGAGAGCGTCCTTCCGGCCTGGGGTGACCATAGCTACCTTGGTCAATCTATCCTCGAAGTTCTAAATAAACTGGTGCTTGGAGTGGGGATGTGGTAACCTGTGTATAAAATCCATAATTATATCCTTGAACTTCCACTCTAACACGGGCAGTGACTGTGGTAGTTCCCCAAAGACTCTTGCACTTGGCCTTTACCAGTCGACAGACCTCACTGTGCATCACCAAACCTATGAGGTGTTTCATTATTCTGGGGAGAAATACACGCACCGGAATACACCATTTTTCTGGTGACCAAAGCTCTTGTTTGTATGGGTAGACAACGGCTCTATAAAGTTTTCCCTACACATTCAGATTCTTATTCCTTCACGTACGTCTGAGTAATCAGTCAACTCAACTCTACAACTTATCCATTTCTTACCATTGATGGAACTGATCAGATCGTCAAGTGTCCCAATTATCCTCAAAATTTAAAGGGGTGTACTCATGAGCTCTTATGAGTATATGTTATCCAATCATTATTATTGTAGTTAAAATTTTCTACCATGACAGTGCGTGATTTTTAACAAATCATAAGTTAATCACTTCTGAAAGCCCCAAACCACAAGAACTTTCAAATATAACTATAGCTTGCAAGCCCTAATTTCAGTTCCCAACTTCCAGAAGGGCGTTTGCATCCCTAAGTGACTAAACCTGACAACTTTACATTTCTAATGCTTCAACTAAGGTCAAGTCATTGTTCGATCAACGATGTCTATCCATTTTCTAGGTAATACTACAGGTCAGCATTCCAAACGTGCTTTTACAGAATCCCATCTTCGCCCAAGTAACATTGAATAAGATCAACTTCAAAATCAATATGTTCACGATGCAATACTTTCAAACTTAGGTCTAAGGGAAACCTAAGTCAGTAACTGATTTGCCCAAGAAACAAAAGGTACGCCCCAATAAACAAAAGATAAGCCACTATCTATTTTGGGCTAAGTATCTTCGATATCACCATCTTATATTCGTCAAAAGTATGCAAACAATCCTTAGGGCACACAACCTTAGACTTGGGGTTCTTGGGGTTCTATCTTGAGACTTGTTGCTACACTCCATACTTTAGACTCTTCAAGGTACCCTCTACGACAACCTTATCAGGGTCAACATGTGACCCAATCCCAAATGGGTCTCTTCTGAACTTGAATTCTTATCCGACCCTCGGTGTTTGTCATGGTGGTTGTCTCAATGTAAACATGTCACTGGTATGAGGGTTGAGTCTTCGAGTCCCCTACCATTTTGCTTATGTGTCAATCTTCTTAAGGCGGTCCTATCAGTTTGGATAGTCCTTGGTATGTGAAGTAGGGACATCAGAGTTTATGGATTAGGTGGTTGTTTCCGTGTTAAACTCCTTCTCTAACCCTTTTGGGGTATCCTCGTACCTTAATCAAATTTATACATACGGTCTATTTCAGACTAGGGCATGGTATAAATTATCATGGTAAGTCATGTGTCCTAGTGGGGTTGAGTCTAACTCATTGATTAGAGGACTATCTAAAGAGATCTTTACAGCTGGAGGTATTCCCTACTGAGGGGCAGGGTTCATCGCAGGCTACAAAAGAAAATTTGTCACTCATTAGGAGATTTGGCTAAAAAGATTCAGTTAAAAGTGGACTTTTTCATGTGATTCCCCATATGGGCACACCATTGCTTCCGCTGCTTAGTTTGTCCTCAAACTAAACTCATGTGGGGTGTCCCAGGGTTTATGTACTTCTTTTCTTCGGATCGAGGTTTTGCTCTGATAACAGTTTGAAAGACCCCATTTTTTGCTACAAAACCGGGTCTTATGCCCGGAACTACCATTTTGCGGTGACACCAACACTCGGGAAGGTCACCACTACAAAACACTGATCCTGCCGGCTATATTGATCACAGAAGAAGAAAAGTGCAATTGAACAAAAAATAAGTTTTCATGTCCACATCACATAATATATAAACCATAGTGAAAGATGTCCACAGATAATAACTGAATAAAAGAGTAATAACAAGAAGGGCTCCTGCCTAGTACATCATAGCCTCACTACAGAATCTCTCGCGGAAGCAAATCTACTAATAATCACTCAATGATCCGAAAACTGGTGCTCACATGTTAGACTGGCCCGCCTCTATCCGCACCGGCCTCTGATGGTGCTTCATCTCCTCGGTCCCCTAAAATGATATGATCCACCGACCGTTAGTCAAAAAGACTAAGCCTCGTTTCCCACCACACATCCCCTAGTGGAACCTAGGCACCATATTGGAGGGATGAAGCAGAGGACAGCAAGTGGTACAAAATAAGCCGATGACATGTGTTGGATCTGATGGCGCCCTTAGAGGGGGGTGAATAAGGGGTTTACTATTTTTATAATAAACTGGAAGATTTTAAAGAAACAGAAAACTTTTTAGCACTGATGCTAACGCCTGGCGTTGACTAGTTAACGCCTGGCGTTATCCCTCTAGAAAATATTTTGGCAGAAATAAATAAAGAGATTTTACTTGTACAATTTCAAATTAAATATAAATCCAGAAAAATAGATATACTGAAAAAAGAATTTTATATATCACAAAATGATTACAAGGATAATATTTCAATAACGCTTGAAATTGAGGCAACAAGTTGAAGATCTCTTTTTTGTTCCTTCACCGGTCCTTCTCCCAAGGACCGGTTGGCTATAGCCTATCTATCCCCAGATAAGGCCTCTAGCCACCCCCTAGATCTACCCTTAACCTAGTCTCCATGCACAAGGCGGCGAATTACCCCCTAAGCCGCACAAGGACCTAGTCGGCACACGCAAGGCGGCGATTTCACTACGGTTACAAGTAAATGAAAAGATAAAAATACAAATCAGAATAAAAGACTCCCTATATTGAAGAGTGTTGAAGGAGATGTTGAAGACACGCTTTGATCATCATCGGAGTTGAAATGAGCGTTCTTCTTTAAATTGACCATTGCAAATCTCCTTCTCACTCTTGTTCCTCAATGGTGGTGTTGGGAGTTCTCTGAATTCGAGGATGAAATGCTCTCTCAAAATATTAGAGTGAAGGCTTCCAGAAAAGCATAACTTGAACACCGAACTCAGGTCTTTTATATAGACACGGGAGCTAACGCCTGGCGTTATGGTTAACGCCAGCATTAAGCATTGTGCCTGGCAGTTGCTGAGACAGTGCAAAACATCGGGATCGTGGCAGATCGAAATTTTGTCGAACGAAATAAAATTTGTCGAACGCGCCTTTGTCGAACGGAATTAACTTCAATTCGTCGATCGCAGTTCCGTTCGTCGAACTCTCCAAATCATCGACCGCAGTTCAATTCGTCGAACGCAATAAGCCGAGCACAGTTATCTTCAAAGCGTCGAGCGCAGTTCAGTTCGTCGAACACAATAATTCGAGCGTCGTTATCTTCAAAGCGTCGAGCGCAGTTCAGTTCGTCGAGCGCAGGAATTCATCGAGCGCGGTTCTGTTCGTCGAACGCAATAAGTCAAGCTCAAGTTCGTCGAACACATTTAGTCGTACGGCAGCTCATTCGTCGAACGGCTAACGCCAGCATTCAGTCCTAACGCCTGGCATTGACTCTGGTTTCTCGACGGATTCCTTCTCAACGGCATTTCATCTCAGCAGATTCTTTTCTCGGCGGATGTTAACCCGAGGCGTTAACTACTAACATGGGGTGTTAGCTCTCTTTCCAGAGAATCTTCATCAAACAGCATTTTGTTCATAGGGTTATTTAACAATAGTACCTGCACACTTATAAACACAAGCAAGATCAAATACATAGTGTGATTTGTTGTTCTCAAACTAAGAGATATGGAACACAAGCTCCAATAATCTCCCCCTTTTGATAATAACAAATCCACTAATAAGAAATAAAAATAAAGTAGTGTTTACAGTATATGATAAGCGTGATAATCATGCATACTCCCCCTATGTGGATACTCCCCCTACATGAATGCATGTCTTAATGTACTCCCCCTCAATAATAGATTTTTCTAAGTTATTTCTTGAAGTTAGTCTCTTCTCCCCCTTTTGTTATAATCAAAAGGAGATAGGGATGAGTAGTAGGAATTTGTTCTTTTGTGCACTCTGTAGAGATTATTGCAACTCTTTGAAAGTGAACACAGCGAAAGCAATATTTGAATTGAAATACACAAGTTGCAAATACATTTGAAATTTAGAATATTTAAAGTTAGCAAGCAAGAATATATAATATCAATGGAAGATAGATGTACAATGTAAAATAATTTGCATTTCAAGAAATCATAAACATTGTAAAGATCATGCGTTGTTATCTAGTGCATTTACTCATGATTGTAGAGAACAATGTAGGTAAGCTTTAAGTCCAATTCTCATAAGTGGAAGTATTATAATTAATAATGATGTGTACAATAAATGTGTTTTGATAAAGCATACAAGTGTAGAAATCAAACCACATGAAACTATGTAATGTAAGAGTATAAATTGAATTAAACAAAAACAACTTTACTTTCACAAATTTCAATGCACTAGAGATTTTTTTTTAATGAGATGTGGTGAAAATTTTGTTTGCACAAGACACTTTACAATTCTTTCCAAGGTGCTCAACCTCACAATGCTCATTAAGACTTATCAGGAGGTTCAAGTAGTGCTTGGTGGAGTTATCCTTGTCATTCATTTGTTGCTTTTTAGACTTAGTGACAAAGGACTCTGAATTCACTTGTTTAGCAAACATTGTTTATATTTTGTTTTGAATTTTATTTACCACATTTCTCTAAACACAAGTGCATGAAAAACAAATAATTCAAGAAAGAATTCAATGTTGTGTAGGTAAACTATTTATGAAATTCAAAATAAGTTCTTATGTTACACAACCATGTAAAATAAGATTTAAAAACACATGTATATTAACAAAAAATTGTAAGTGAGAAAATCATTATCAAAGATAAAAACTTTACTCATACTTAGAGGCATGTAAAAGCATTTTGACATATGTTATCTATTCTCAAACTCTTTGCACATTTGAAGATAATTAATTTTGAAGGCATGATTAAATCAAAACAATGTTTTTAATGAAACTTGAAGGTTTAAATTAAACATTGTAAATAATCTTGAACCAATATCTATATAATCATCCTTGAAATCAACATTTAAGCTTATAGTAATTTTTTTTGTTTTTAAGTTTTGAAAGAAAACACACCAAAATACCAACACAGTTGTAAAAATACAAAAAAAAAATTCTGAGCATAGAAGCTAACGCCAGGCGTTAACTTCTTAACGCCGAGACAGAACACCAATATTGAAATACCGGCTTCATCTTTTCCTAACTTTAGTGATGCACTCATAGGAGTATTGGCTTGCTTTAGGTTTTCAAATCCAAATCTCTTAAGAATATCATGAACATATTTAGTTTGACAAATAAATATACCAACTTGTTTTTGTGAGATTTGAAATCCTAGAAAATAAGTGAGTTCTCCTACCAAGCTCATTTCAAATTCATTTTTCATCACTAAAATTACTTCATTACATAACTCTTCATTTGTGGCTCCAAAAATGATATCATCAACATAAATTTGCAATATAATCAAATCATTATCTACATGCCTAATGAAGAGTGTATTATCCGCACTTCCCATTTTATAACCGTGCTTTATCAAAAATAATGTCAATCTCATACCAAGCACGTGGCGCTTGCTTTAATCCATAAAGCGCTTTTTCTAACTTATACACATGATTAGGAAATTTTTCATTCACAAAACCGGGGGGTTGTTCTACATAAACTTCTTCTTTTATAATCCCATTTAGAAAGGCACTTTAACATCCATTTGAAATAATTAAAATCTTTTAAAACTCGCAAATGCAAGAAATATTCTAATTGATTCTAGGCGAGCAACGGGTGCAAAAGTTTCATCAAAATCTACCCCTTCGATTCGTGAATAACCTTGTGAAACAAGTCTTGCTTTATTCCTTGTTATCCTAGAGTCACCATCTAATTTATTTTTGAAAATCCATTTGACTCCTATAACCGGATGATTAGATGGCATCTCTACTAAATTCCAAACCTTGTTACGTTCAAATTGATTTAATTCATCATTTATAGCTATAAACCAAAATTCATCATTTAAAGCGGTTGAAACATTTTTTGGTTCTATTTCGGATATAAAACAAAGGTTTGAAAAAGACTCATGTAAAGAAGAACGAGTACTTACCCCTTTTGATGGTTCTCCTATCACAAGCTCCTTTGGATGATCCTTAGTGAACTGCAACACGCTTGGAGGAACATATTCTATTATCTCATTTACTTTCTCCTCTTGTTCTTCTTCTTTTTCTTCTTCTTTTTCTCCAAGTGATTTATCATCCTCATGCTCCAAAGGGGAAATAGGTTCGTCTTCATTTACTGTATGATTAGAATCTACATAAGGAACAAACTCATCAAATCTTACATGTATAGACTCTTCAACTACTTTAGTTCTTTTATTATATATTCTATAAGCCTTGCTAGTTGAAGAGTAACCAATGAAAATTCCATCATCGCATTTTTCATCAAATTTTCCTAGTGTATCTTTAGTGTTTAAAATGAAACATTTACAACCAAATACATGAAAATAAGATACATTAGGTTTTCTTTTAAAGTAAAGCTCATAAGGTGTCAATTTTAAAACAGGATGAAGCATGACACGATTAATGATATAACATGAAGTATAAACCGCTTCGGCCTAAAATGATTTAGGCAACCCATATTCACAAAGCATAGTGCGTGCTAGCTCTTGAAGGGTTTTATTTTTCCTCTCCACTACAGCATTTTGTTGTGGGGTGCGAGGAGCGGAAAATTCATGTTTAATTCCTAAATCATCACAAAAAGAAGAAAATCTATCATTTTCAAATTCTCCTCCATGATCTGAATGTATGCATTTAATCTTTAAATCATGTTCATGTTGAATACGAATGCATAGTTTAGAAAATTCAAGGAATGCATCGGATTTGGAAGATAGAAATAATGTCCAACAAAATTTAGTGAAATCATCAATTATTACAAACGTATATTTTCTACCTCCTAGACTAGAAGTGCTGACCAGTCCAAATAAATCCATATGAATTAATTGAAGAGGTCTAGTGGTAGAAATTACATTTTTGCTCTTAAAAGAATTTTTTGAAAATTTTCCTTTTTGGCAAGGCGTACAAAGAGAAGATAAATTTCCATTAAGCATAGGTAATCCCTTAATTAATTTATCTTTTGATAATTTCAAAATAAGCTTGGTGCTAGAATGACCAAGGCGCCTATGCCAAAGTTCTAATTCTTCATTTTTAGAAATAAAACATTTTAAAGAAGAATTTGAAAGATCATTAAAAGTAATCATATAAATATTATGCATCCTAGGTGCGGTGAGTACGACATCATTTGTTTTAGAATTTATAATTTTACACATCTACATATAAATAATACATTTAAACCCTTATCACATAATTGACTAATTGAAATTAGATTATGTTTTAAACCATCTACATATAAAATATTTGAAATTGAGAAAGAATCGTTACCCACTGCACTGATGCCCATGATCCTTCCTTTACCGTTGTCACCAAATGTCACCATCCCTCCTTTCTTCATCTCAAGGCTAAGGAACTTTGCTTTATTTCACGTCATCTGTTTGGAGCATCCCGAGTCCAAATACCACACGTCCTTTTTGTCCTTAGCCTTCCAACATACCTAAAAAGGAGATGAGAGTAAAGATCCGGATACCCAAGAGGTTCCTCCCATAGAATAGGTGGAAACCTTAGGCACCCAGATTTGCTTTATAGCATTGCGACCCTTTTTCTTACAAGATTTTGAGGTGTGTCCAATTAAATAACATTTGGCACACGCTATAAAAGGGGATGAGACCCTTTTTGAAGTTTTGAGTAAGCTCTTGCTAGAATATGAGGTAACATTTAAGTTTTTGAAATCATTATTACCAGAATTAATTTTTCTGGAATTATGGCTAACGCCGATGTTAGGAGTTAACGCCTGGCGATAGCTTCCAGAACTATATCCAAGGCCAGATTTGGCACTCCTATGGCATTGGTTGGTCAAGATCATGTCCGGAGATCTTCGTCCAACTCCGAATTTATTAATAAACAAATTTAAATCATGAATACGGGCTTTGAGAGCGGTGTTTTATGTTACCAACATAACGCACCGATTCGCAAAACTCTTCTTCCCATCCTCTATTTGAGAAAGAGAGGTTTTTAAAGTTCTTTCCAAATCCCCCTTCTCCTTAGTAAGAAGTTCAATAGTGGAGTGGGATTTAGAAAGAGTTTCTTTAAGTTCTTTCACTCTTCCCAAGGAGTGATTGCACTCTTGGCAAGATACCTTTTCTTTCCCCAATTGTTTAGATAATTTTTTTATTTTCTTTTAACAAAAGTTTATTTTCAGAATTTAGAAGATCAATATCTTTTAAACTTTTATCAAAAAATTTGCATGTTTGTAAATATTCAATACATAAATCATCATAAGAAGTAGGGAAAGTTACCTCAGTGTCGCTTTGGACACTGCATTCATCTTCGGATATCTTGTTACTCTTTCCCATTACAGACATGTTTGCCTCTTATTCATCAATAGTGGATGAGCCGCTTGAAACCTCGGAGGAGGAGTCATCCCATGTAGCCACTTTTAGGACCTTCTTCTTCTCATTTCCCTTGTGCCCTTTTTCTTTACGCTCTTTCAGATATTTTGGGCACTTGCTCCGAATATGTCTGGTCTTTCTATAATGGTACCACTCTGGTGGTGGTCGTTCATCATCGTCCTCGTCGCTACCTCTCTCTTTCTTTGATGAAGATCCTTTTTTGATGAAATATTTCCGAAAGGTGTTTCTCCTTTCCGGATTCTTCATGAACCTTTTGAATTTCTTCACAAAAAGACTCTCCTCGTCCTCTTCATCATCATCTTCATTTGCCTCCTTCTTCGACTTTAAGGCCAAGCTCTTATTCTTTGGCTCCAAGTTCTACTCTTCTTGTTGAATTTTGAGCTCAACCTCATGGGTCTTGAGATTACCAATAAGGCTTTCAATTTGGAGCTTTTTCAAGTCGTGCGACTCTGAGATAGTCGTCACCTTTGGATTGAACTTCGGAGGGAGAGACCTTAGAATTTTTCTCACCAAGTCGCCATTGGAGAACACCTTTCCAAGCACTTTTGAGTCGTTGACGATTTTGGTGAACCTTGTGTACATAGAATCCGCATCTTCATTTGTCTCAATCCAGAATTTCTCATACTCAGATTCAAGTTGGAAGAGCTTTGAATCCTTCACCTGCGAAGTGCCTTCATGAGTAATTTCTAAAAGATTCCAAATATCATAAGCTGTTTCGCAAGCATAAGTTCTATTAAATTTCATTCTATCCAAAGCACAAAATAACGCATTCATTGCTTTAGCGTTATTCTTACATCTCAACTTATCATTGTCATCCCATCTATCTCTAGGTTTTTCCATAGTGACTTCTCCAACAACAAATGTTGGTGGAGAATGATGAGTCTCCATTATATACATGTTTTAGGACTCATTTGGGCTTATTATCATGCATAGGTACTGCATATTAGGTTGATTATCGATCATATTGGACTAGTTGCTCATTTGCGTAGATAGTACCTTCCATAGCCTAGTTCTATGTGTTATCTTGGATGGTTCCCTTTTATTCTTTTTAGTGCATATTTTATGCCGCTGGGGAGCTTTGTTTCTATACCCCAGCGGGTATGTTTGAGTTTGCTGCAGGTGCAATGATCATGTGAACGCTCGGAATGGTTTGGGGCGAATTTTAGCCTAAAAAGCCATTGATCGTGCGTTTTCCTTCGCGCACAATCAGGCGCACGACCACTGGTCATGCGTTAATTCCCCTTAACTGACAGAGCGGTTCGCACGATAATAGGACTTCTTCGCGCACGACCACTGGTCGTGCGCAACTAACCGTGCGTTATTTTCTTATCTTTCCCTCTGCTACAGGTTGACCGCGCACGATCACAAGCATTCCTTCGCGCACAACCACCGGTCATGCGCCCCTGATCGTGCGCTCTATTTTCTTTGCTCTGTATTTACAGACTGGCTCCGCGATTTTAGGGAAGCCAGCACAGTTTGGGCGTGAATTCTTCGACAAGCTTCCGTCATTTTCCCTCTCCAAGCTCCATCCATCCTCTTCCCTGGGAAAGCTTCATCCATCGATCCTAAGCTAGATCAAGGGTCCTAGAAGCATTCTCCGCCATCTACAGCAACCATTTGAAGGTGAGACATCTCCATTGAGCTAAGTGGAAGAGACCCAACTCTGAGAAGAAGACGGATGATGTTTAGAGGTAGTGACAGCCTCTGAACCCCGGAAGCAACCAAGGACTAATCTCAGAGGAGGCGTGACGACCCCCATTCTGACCAAGATCTACGGCGAGGCTTCTCATCTCGTGGTTTCCTCTACCCTCTCTCTATTTTTGGAAATGTACTTTTGATTGTTGTAATGAACTGGATTGCTTTCTATTTGTCTATGAATAGAAGCTTTTTCTTATTTCGTTCTTCATTTGATGCTTTGTTGTGATGCGCTCTGCCTCCACTCCACTTCCACACACGCGTTCTAGCTAGCTCACTCTAGCAAAAGCTAGAAGTGAGAGTGAAGAGGTGCCTTCGACCCTCATAAAACCCCGCACTATGGCCATTTCACCCACATACCGAAGCACGGCATCGCGGCCGCTGCACTCACCCCCACTTTGCGAAGAGGTGTGTGCGACCCTCAATCGTCACAGTTACTTTCCTTCCACGTGCCTTCTGAAGCACGGCATCACGGCCGCTGCATCCATCCCGCCTTGCGAAGCGTAGTTTTGACCCGCATTTCTTATTTCTGCAATAGCTTAGGACACCATCACAACGCCCTTATTTTATTCGCTCGTGTAACAATCGACTCACTCTACTTTCTTATCACCACATCCTGCATTCCTTTGAGAATGATATTCGGGGAATTCCTCCCTACTTTTATTACTAGACAAAGATCAGTGCACTGCCGTCGTACCGTATTTCGCGCTTGCTAATTAGCGGTGCTAAAATTGCGTGTCAAGTTTTTGGCGTCGTTGCCGGGGAATGCAGGCGTGATGAGATTTTGGTTGTGAATCGATTGTTTTCGATTGAGTCTTTTTTTCTTTTTAATTTATTCTTTATTATGTTATTTTCTTCTTCTGTATCATGTGGGCGCATTTGAATATCCGATGTCGTTGGTGTGGGGACACATCCCATGCTAGTGATAGGTGTCCCAAAGAGTATAGTGTCGTTCAGAAACCGTACGGAGCCCATAAATATTTTGGCAACTCTACTGCGCCTCTGTTGTCGCACTTTTACGCGGCTGCCGCACTTTGGGTGCCGGCGAAGCCGGTGAAGTAGTGTTTATTTTGCAAAAGTAGAGAGCATGCCTTGAAGGACCACTGGAGGATGACGATGAGTCGGATATCCGGATCGTCCCATCTTCGAATTCTGCGAGCACAGTGTTGGAACCTTAGTTTTGATTTGAGTTAGGATCCACCTTTAATGTCTAAGTATATATCATAATATATCTCAACTTAGATTAAATATCCTATTAAATAAAAGGCTGAAAATAATATATATATATAAAGAAAAAAATATATATAATAATAGGCTAATTAATATAAGAGAAAATATATTAAGAGAAAATATTATAAGAGAAATTAATATAAAATAATATAAGAAAAATACTATATTTAATATTTTAGCTGCGTTCGACATTCGTCGAATGGAGATCGGCGAACAGATCATAGCAGCGCTCGGCGAACAGATCATAGCAGCGCTCGGCATTCGTCGGACGGCGATCGGCGAACAGATCAGAAGCAGCGCTCGACAGATTATAGTGGGGAAGCGGCGATCGACGAATGACGAGCCGAGGTCGACGAAATTCAACAGATATTCAGAAACAGTAATATTAATAAAGAGGTCGACGAATGAAATGTTTTGAGCTTGACGAAAGTAGAGCTCAGCTCGACGAAATTAATGCAGAATTATATTTCTTATTATATTATGCTGTCAGACTTTATTAAAGTAATATTTATATATTTCTATATATATATTGCTGATCTAACTTTGCAGCGTGCAAGCATTTATTAATAGAGTCGTTGGCAGAAAGTAATAATGTTGTAACCGTTGCAGCAAGCAAAATACGACAAGTTATTTTCTCAAGGATCTGGGAAATGAAAGATATATTTATTATATTCAGCAAGGATTCAAACAGAATATATTACAGCAATCAATATGTATCAGTATATATATAGTTATTATCTCTCGACAGGATACACAGAGAAGAGAATAGAACAGATATTAATATTGTTGTACAGGAAGAAAGAAGAAAAAGAAGAACAGAGCAAAAAGAAGAACAGATCAGAATATATATTATCTTCTTTTTACTAATCCTTTTCTTGCAGATCTTCTATACATATCCTGAGACACCAAACCAATATTACTTGCTCAGGATCTCAAACTGCAAGAAGAAGAACAGAGGATTTACAATCAAGAGAAGAGGCCTCCACAAACTGTCAAAAATTATATCAGACAGGGGGAGCTCTTCAACATCATCATCTTCATCAAGAGTCTTCTCAGCAAAAGAGAAGAACAAATAAATCTTTCCCTTTCTCCTTCACCTCTCTTGTACAGGGTTAATACTCCCTTCAAAAGTGTAACCCCTTGGTGGCAAGACACCTGAACAAAAAATCTAGTTGGTTTATAAGCACCTAGTCAAAAGCTTATAGGTGAATTGGGCACCTGATCAACTCTCCTAGTGGATTCCTACCAGTGGGTAGAAGAATAGATGTACCTGGGTTTTGGGGAACTACTATATTTCTCTGTGTCATCTGGATTGCTTCTTGTTTATTGTTTTATTTCCTGTGTTGTGTTTATTTCTATGCACTTTTACTGTTTGTTTTTATTACTCAGCAAACTCATATATAAAGTTATATATATCATTTATTTTGGAAGTAAAACTTAAACAAGAGTTTTAACATATAATAAGAACTAAAACTCTCCTTTCAATTGGTACCAAAGCAGGTTGATTTTATCAATCACCCTCATCAGATGATATCAATTGTCCCTTTCAATTGGTATCATAGTAAGTTGATTTTTCACACAGGCTAACACCTGAAATCACAAAGATCACCTTAGTTCTTATTTTGTTTTGTAGTAAAAAGGTTTTTCCAAATGACACTATCAGATTTCTATTTTTCAGATCCACCTTTATTTAATTTGGATAGTTTTGATTTATGGCAAATTAGAATTAAATTATTTATGAATGCCATAGATGAAGATATATATAAATCTGTTTTGACAGGAACTACATCTTCAACTTCTTCATCTGATGATCAGGAAAGGCTGAAAAGTGTTGATGCCATAGCCATGGAGATATTGGCTAAATCAATGTCAAATGACATTCTTCTTAAAGTGGCTGATTGCACTTCAGCAAGGAGCATTTGGAACTCTCTCTAGGATGGTAAATAAATTCATTCCTACTTCTTCAACTAACATCATTTTTGATGCAGAACCATCAGTTACTCTAACTGAAGAAGAAAACAAGGAAGAACAAAAAGCCAAAGCTTTTTGTATATTGGCTATATATGGTTCAGATTATAAATCTGATACAGAATCTGAACAAGAAAAGGTAAAAGAGGTAACAGTATTTCCTAATTTTACCTCTGATTTCACATCTGCTTTCAACTCACCATCTACAGATTTGATAATTTCTGAAAACAGAATCAGTAAAAAAAGCTAATAATAAACAAATTAATTTCTGTTAAAATTAAAGAAGATTTTAAAATAACAACAGAACAATTTATTTATTTAGAAAACAAGTTAATTATAGCTGATAACTTTAAATAGAATTTTAAAGAAAAAGAAATTTCTTATGTTCAGCAAAATAAAATTAAACTTTCAAATTTATATTTCAATGAAATAAAAAGGCCAACTTATCTATCTATAAGGCATTTTTGTTTTAACAGTATAATGTTTTTACTTAAATTATAATTAAATTAAAACAGCAGTTTTACATTTTTTTTTGAATTTTCTATTTTAAAAGCAATATCAGATAACTTCACTATCTTACAGATTTTCTCCAAAATCAGTTTGAGCATTCTACTCAAGTAGCATGGATCAAAAATGATCAGAGCTCTGAGTGTGAGTTTCTTCTGATTAAGGGGATTCTATAGAAAGAAGCTATCAGATATTGTCTTTCTGATTATAAAATATCTTAGAACTTGTTAACAGCTAGCAATTCATTTCATTTAAAAATCCTATTTAAATCAAAATTCAGGAAATTAAAAATTGCTTAGAAATTTAAAAACAATCTCTAACCCTTAAGCAGATCAAGACTTTTTATGCTTAGGAATCCTAAACCAAATAGGGGGAGATTGTTAGAACCTAGTTTATTTGGATTAGGATCCCAACTCAAATAGGGGGAGATTGTTGGAACCTCAGTTTTGATTTGAGTTAGGATCCACCTTTAATGTCTAAGTATATATCATAATATATCTCAACTTAGATTAAATATCCTATTAAATAAAAGTCAATATATATATAAAGAAAAATATATATAATAATAGGCTAATTAATATAAGAGAAAATATATTAAGAGAAAATAATATAAGAGAAAATATTATAAGAGAAATTAATATAAAATAATATAAGAAAAATAATATATTTTATATATTAGCTGCGTTCGACATTCGTCGAACGGCACTCGACATTCGTCGAATGGAGATCGGCGAACAGATCATAGCAGCGCTCGGCGAACAGATCATAGCAGCGCTCGGCATTCGTCGGACGGCGATCGGCGAACAGATCAGAAGCAGCGCTCGACAAATTATAGCGGGGAAGCGGTGATCGACGAATGACGAGCCGAGGTCGATGAAATTCAACAGATATTCAGAAACAGTAATATTAATAAAGAGGTCGACGAATGAAATGTTTTGAGCTCGACGAAAGTAGAGCTCAGCTCGACGAAATTAATGCAGAATTATATTTCTTATTATATTATGCTGTCAGACTTTATTAAAGTAATATTTCTATATTTCTATATATATATATATTGTTGATCTAACTTTACAGCATGCAAGCATTTATTAATAGAGTCGTTGGCAGAAAGCAATAAATGTTATAGCCGTTACAGCAAGCCAAATACCGCAAGTTGTCTTCTCAAGGATCTGGGAAATGAAAGATATATTTATTGTATTCAGCAAGGATTCAAATATTACAGCAATTAATATGTACCAAGATATATATATATATAGCTGTTATCTCTCTACAGTATACACAGAGAAGAGAATAGAACAGATATTAATATTGATGTACAGGAAGAAAGAAGAAAAAGATGAACAGAGCAAAAAGAAGAACAGATCAGAATATATATTATCTTCTTTTTGCTAATCCTTTTCTTGCAGATCTTCTATACATATCCTGAGACACCAAACCAATATTAATTGCTCAGGATCTCAAACTGCAAGAAGTAGAACAGAGGATTTACAATCAAGAGAAGAGGCCTCCACAAACTGTCAAAAATTATATCAGACAGGGGGAGTTCTTCAACATCATCATCTTCATCAAGAGTCTTCTCAGCAAAAGAGAAGAACAAATAAATCTTTCCCTTTCTCCTTCACCTCTCTTGTACAGGGTTAATACTCCCTTCAAAAGTGTAACCCCTTGGTGGCAAGACACCTGAACAAAAAATCTAGTTGGTTTATAAGCACCTGGTCAAGAGCCTATAGGTGAACTGGGCACCTGATCAACTCTCCTAGTGGATTCCTACCAGTGGGTAGAAGAGTAGATGTACCCGGGTTTTGGGGAACTACTATATTTCTCTGTGTCATCTGGATTGCTTCTTGTTTATTGTTTTATTTCCTGTGTTGTGTTTGTTTCTATGCACTTCTAATGTTTGTTTTTATTACTCAGCAAACTCATATATAAAGTTATATATATCATTTATTTTGGAAGTAAAACTTAAACAAGAGTTTTAACATATAATAAGAACTAAAACTCTCCTTTCACACAGCCCCTTCCTCTGGTTACGTATCCCTTCCACCTTCACTTCTTGAAGTCTCTGGAATCAACACGTGTATCAATGTCCCTCGTGACTCTATTTCTAATGCCCCCCCCCCCCCACCTCTTCAGTTGTTGTACCACATTGCGTGGATTTGTGCCCTTGTGTGGAGAGTGAGCCCGAACTCTCAAGTGGCACATCTTCTCCCACTACACACGAAGCTACATCTATTTCTGATGTTATCGTTGAGGTCAATTTGCAGGATGTTGCAGATCTGCGCAATGTCGTGCCCACTCTCATGGAGGAGGACAGTCTCGATTGTGCTGATGCAACCATTTCGGTCCAGTGCGAGGAAGTCCAAGTTATAGAGGAGGCTATTGCGTGCGATGTTGAGTCTAGTGAAATCTTCGATGATATCATCAGTTTGTCATTGCCGCACCCTATGGGGGATGAAGTCGGGATTATCCCCTCAGATGAGATTTCTTTTAGTTTTTCTTCCAATTTATTTCTTGACCCCCTTTCTTTAAGTACAAGGATGCAAGATGCCCCTCCTCCTGTTGATCAGACCTTACGCATGGAGGAGCCAAAAGCCTGGCGGGATGAGGAAGGTATAGTGAAGGAACCTCTTGTTTCCTCATCATCGTTGGTGCTTCCCCTTGAGGATTGGTTACAAGGGGGCAAGAGGTTTTTCTTTGAATACATAATACTGGAGAAGAAGAAGATAGCCAAAAAGGAGGAGAATTGGGGTTGGAGGCTGAGCATCCTACTTAATTTCCACCCCTACTACCAGGTCCCCGGACCTTTTTCTTTCATCAGTTGTTACTACTTCAAATCAGCTTATAGCTGATTTGTTTTGAGCTTGAAATAATAATTAGGATTTACTGACTTTTGCTTATTCCTAGACTTTATACACTGCTTAAAATAGGTATTTGGTCCACCTTAAGGACAGTAAACAAAAGGGCTTCTTGGGAGATAACCCATGGGGGGACCATTCGGTTCCGTCCTTTCGTTCAGATTTTTGTTTATTAGGTGCTATTTTGGGCTTTTTGCTAACATCGCAGGTTTAAGCTCTCGCTTGGGAGATGAGGAAGGAGCACTTTCAAGAAGGAATTGCTGCACTTCTGGCATGCTCATTCGTGAGCATAGGTCCACTCTACCCCTATTTTCCTTATTCATAAACTCTTTATTTTATATGGTTTTGATCGAGTCTGGGGGAGAGAGCGAGCTGTGCATGTGCACGCACTTTGCATAGCATGTTAGAATGTGCTGAGTTAGGAATTTTCAATTTTATTGTGCACATTGCATCCACTTGCACCTAGTTCACGTGCACTTGATCACGCGCGCTTATTGGGTATTGCTGCGAGGTTCCCCGCTCGTAAGAATTGGATTGTTAGTGTATGAGTGAGGAGTGGAGAAAAATGTCGACTCGAGTAGTGCTCTAGTCGAGTGCTCCCATCACGCCTAGAAATTCAATTATAGTAGAATAAAATTCAAAGTTATAATTTAATTATTTCTATTATAGTAGCTGCAATTTATTTTACTTTAGTGGTGAATCCGGTGAATCCAACGGTAGCATAAGGTCGAGTGTAGCTGGACTAGTAGTAGCTTATTACTAGGGTCGGAAGGAAGGACAACCTTTCTCGGTGGCTAGAACTTGCACTAGGCGACTCTTGAAACGATTGCGTTGAAGTACTCATTATAAAGTGTGATATAGGCCATTTCTTGATTCGTTTGTGCTTTTGAAATCCTTACCAACGTAATCACCTTTGCAAGCCCACTTGAGCCTAACTTTCCTCCTTGTTTAGCTCCACAAAAATTTCACCAAAGCCATACGGCCAAACCTATGTCCAACAAATGAGCTGAAAGAAATTTATTTATCGATCACATTTGGTGTTACCTCTGTGGTGTATGGTAGCCTTGGAAAAGCTGAAGGAGAAGTTTTTATTGTGCCTACAAAAGAAATTTGGTCGAGAAGAGAAAAGAAAAGAAAAAAAATTGTTCAAAAAGAACTTTCAATTACATTCTCTCGACAAAAGCGAATTATGTTTGGCTTAGCACGCACCTAGTGTTCAGTTGAAGTCTGGGGGTGTTGTATAGTTCTTGAAAATGTTGTATTGGTGATTGTAATTCTCTTGAGTGCTCGGGTTATGTTGAGTGTGATTCTCATCGTCCTTCTACTTATCTAGCCTAAACTCAACCTAAGCCAAATCTTAACCTATAAGTCTTGTTGACTTTAGATATGAGTCATCTCATGCAGTGGAGAGAGTGCGAACTTGCAAGCCTATGGACACCAAATTTGATGGATTTCTTAGGAGATTGTCCCGAGCTCTGATTCAAGTAATACTCTACTCATTAGTCACGCTATTTTCCCTTATGCGCGACCGAAAGATTCACCGGGATTCACCATCCAAGTAAAATAGATTTAAAATTACTGTTTTAGAAATAGTTCAATGTAATCTTGAGTTAAATTCTATTCTAATGTATTTCTACGCACGTGAGCATGCGACTTCGCATGAGTCTCCACCGCTCAATCACACTCTAACATCCAATTGTTCCGACATGAGAGCTGAGTAGTTTGCCCGAGACGTGCAAATGGTTAAGTCTGGGGTGTGATGAGTCTCCATTATATACATGTTTTAGGACTCATTTGGGCTTATTATCATGCATAGGTACTGCATATTAGGTTGATTATCGATCATATTGGACTAGTTGTTCATTTGCGTAGATAGTACCTTCCATAGCCTAGTTCTGTGTGTTATCTTGGATGGTTCCCTTTTATTCTTTTTAGTGCATATTTTATGTCGTTGGGGAGCTTTGTTTCTATATCCCAGCGGGTATGTTTGAGTTTGCTGCAGGTACAATGATCATGTGAATGCTCGGAATGGTTTGGGGCAAATTTTAGCCTAAAAAGCCACTGATCATGCGTTTTCCTTCGTGCACGATCAGGCGCACGACCACTGGTCATGCATTAATTCCCCTTAACTGGCAGAGCGGTTCGCACGATCATAGGACTTCTTCGCGCACGACCACTGGTCGTGCGCCACTGACCGTGCGTTATTTTCCTATCTTTCCCTCTGCTACAGGTTGATCGCGCACAATCACAAGCATTCCTTCGTGCACGACCACTGGTCGTGCGCCCCTGATCGTGCGCTGTATTTTCTCTGCTCCATATTTAAAGACCGGCACCGCAATTTTAGGGAAGCCAGCACAGTTTGGGCGCGAATTCTTCCGCAAGCTTCCGCCATTTTCCCTCTCCAAGCTCCATCCAGCCATCCTCTTCCTTGGGAAAGCTTCATCCATCGATCCTAAGCTCCATCAAGGGTCCTATAAGCATTCTCCACCATCTACAGCAAGCATTTGAAGGTGAGACATCTCCATTGAGCTAAGTGGAAGAGACCCAGCTATGAGAAGAAGATGGATGATGTTTAGAGATAGTGACAGCCTCTGAACCTCGGAAGCAACCAAGGACTGAGCTCGGAGGAGGCGTGACGACCCCCCATTCCGACCAAGATCTACGGCGAGGCTTCTCATCTCGTGGTTTCCTCTACCCTCTCTCTCTTTTTGGAAATGTACTTTTGATTGTTGTAATGAACTGGATTGATTTCTATTTGTCTATGAATAGAGGCTTTTTCTTGTTTTTTTCTTCATTTGATGCTTTGTTGTGATGCGCTCCGCCTCCACTCCACTTCCACACATGCATTCTAGCTAGTTCACTCTAGCAAAAGCTAGAAGTGAGAGTGAAGAGGTGCCTTCGACCCTCACAAAACCCCGCACTGTGGCCATTTCACCCACATACCGAAGCACGGCATCGCGGTCGCTGCACTCACCACCACTTTGCGAAGAGGTGTGTGCGACCCTCAATCGTCACAGTTACTTTCCATCCACGTGCCTTCCGAAGCACGGCATCGCGGCCGTTGCATCCATCCCACCTTGTGAAGCGGAGTTTTGACTCGCATTTCTTATTTCTGCAATAGCTTAGGACACCATCACAACGCCCTTGTTTTATTCGCTTGTGTAACAATCGACTCACTCTATTTTCTTATCACCACATCCTGCATTCCTTTGAGAACTATATTCAGGGAATTCCTCCCTACTTTTATTACTTGACAACGACCGGTGCACTGTCGTCGTACCGCATTTTGCGCTTGCTAATTAGCGGTGCTGAAATCGCGCGTCAGAGATAACTTTGTTCTACTGTACCCCAAATGTCATTATCTAAAGCAGTTAAAAAACAACGCATTCTAGTTTTCCAATAATTATAATCAGTTCCAGTAAATAGTGGAGGTCTACTTATCACTTGACCCTCCAAAATGGCATGATCGTGATGCGCCATTATTCCCGGTTGTGAGGCCGTTTTGGAAGAACCTGGCTCTGATACCAAGTGTTGGATCTGATGGCGCCCTTAGAGGGGGGTGAATAGGGGGTTTACTGTTTTTATAATAAACTGACATATTTTAAAGAACTAGAAAACTTTTTAGCACTGATGCTAACGACTGGCGTTGACTAGTTAACGACTGGCATTGACTAGTTAACGCCTGGCGTTATCCCTCCAGAAAATATTTTGGCAGAAATAAACAAAGAGATTTTACTTGTACAATTTCAAATGAAATACAAATCCAGAAAAATTGATATACTGAAAAAAGAATTTTATATATCACAAAATGATTACAAGGATAATATTTCAATAACGCTTGAAATTGAGGCGATAAGTTGAAGATCTCTTTTTTGTTCCTTCACCGGTCCTTCTCCCAAGGACCGGTTGTCTATAGCCTATCTATCCCCAGATAAGGCCTCTAGCCACCCCCTAGATCTACCCTTGACCTAGTCGCCATGCACAAGGCGGCGAATTACCCCCAAAGCCGCACAAGGACCTAGTCGCCACATGCAAGGCAGTGATTTCACTACGGTTACAAGTAAATGAAAAGATAAAGCTACAAATCAGAATAAAAGACTCCCTATATTGAAGAGTGCTGAAGGAGATGTTGAAGACACGCTTTGATCATCATTGGAGTTGAAACGAGCGTCCTTCTTCAAATTGACCGTTGCAAATCTCGTTCTCACTCTTGTTCCTCAATGGTGGTGTTGGGAGTTCTCTGAATTCGGGGATGAAATTCTCTCTCAAAAGATTGGAGTGAAGGCTTCCAGAAAAGCATAACTTGAACACCGAACTCAGGTCTTTTATATAGACAAACTAGCTAACGCCTGGCGTTAGGGTTAACGCCTGGCGTTAGGGTTAACGCCTGGCGTTAGGGTTAACGCCTGGCGTTAGGGTTAACGCCAGCGTTAAGCATCGTGTCTGGCAGTTGCTGAGACTGTGCAAAACGTCGGGATCGTGGCAGATCAAAATTTCGTAGAACGAAACAAAATTCGTCGAACGCGCCTTCGTCGAACGGAATTAACTTCAATTCGTCGATCATAGTTCCATTCGTCGAATGCTCCAAATTGTCGATTGCAGTTTAGTTCGTCGAACGTAATAAGCCGAGCGCAGTCATCTTCAAAGCATCGAGCGCAGTTCAGTTCGTCGAACGCAATAAGCCGAGCGCAGTTATCTTCAAAGCGTCGAGCGCAGTTCAGTTCATCGAGTGCAGGAATTCGTCGAGCGCGGTTCTATTTGTCGAATGAAATAAGTCGAGCTCAAGTTCGTCGAACACATTTAGTCGTGCGGCAGCTCATTCGTTGAACGGCTAACGCCAGCGTTAAGTCCTAACGCCTGGCGTTGACTCTGGTTTCTCGATGGATTCCTTCTCAGCGACATTTCATCTCAGCGAATTATTTTCTTGATGGATGTTAACGCGAGGCGTTAACTACTAACGCTGGGCGTTAGCTCTCTTTCCAGAGAATCCTCATCAAACAGCATCCTGTTCATAGGGTTATTTAATAATAGTACTTGCACACTTATAAACACAAGCAAGATCAAATACATAGTGTGATTTGTTATTCTCAAACTAAGAGATATGGAACACAAGCTCCAACAACATGGCCTAGATACAGGAATATCTACCATTACACATGTGTATATATATAATTGAAGCAGTAAATAAAGCAGGGTAAAGAACAAGTAAAGAAAGGTAAGCAAAGACAAGTATAGAATAGAAAAGTAACCTTTGATTTATATGAATGCCCATACAGACCTATAGACCAAGGGGTCGTTTAGCAAGGCCTATCATATAAAAAGCCTCATGCCAATTTATACGATAGGGGTAGGGGTTGAAATGCAATGTTTATGCTATGACATGCAGAGTTATGCTGATTAATGTTATGATCACACAAGTGCAACACACACACCTGACTCTATGTGCACAGAACTTTAGTTCTCCCTTTTTAGAGCAAGCAAAACTCCCAGGATACCCCTATAGTGGCAAAGGAAGCGGTGGATTGGGCCTCGCCCACCTCTAGGTTGGTATTCACACTACCTAACCTAGACCTATCGTACGCCTCAACACAAAGAACGTCGTGGAGCGCCTGCATACTCTTACTAGCTGGACCACCATACTTTCCTTGGCCAAGTGAAAATCCACACTTGCCGAGTCAGCGTATCGACGTCGGTGTGAACTACCACCCAATACCGAAGACCCACCACCTTTATGCTCATAAAATTATGATTACTATATCTCCGAGCCATAAGCTCCCCGGGCTAACCTGCCCATCACCATAACCTTCTGAGCCACCAGCTCACCGGAATAACCCATACGTACCTACAACCACCGAGCCTACCGCTCGTAAGGCCAAACTAACAAATCACTCATAGCAACGGGGTGTGGGTGAGTGTATTATAGAGTTAATCTTGCATAAAAAATTATTCCTACGGTTTTGGGTTAACCATGGACTTCCCGAGGACTACCTTGTGAGGGGCTCACAACGGTACTAGGAGCTATAATGGGCTGAAACCCAAAGCTCCATTTCCAAGGCACTTACTCTTATTGGTGTCTACCCTTAACCGGACCACTATTAATGTTACACTTACTAACACTATGTGTGTTTATTTCACTCCAAGGGAATGATAATCTTTCGTCAATCCCAAGCACACTCGTGCCTCCTAGTCAACCAGACAGCTTACTCCTACTTTCTTTTGGTGACCCCTTCCAAATGCAATCAGTCTGGGTGCACCAACTTGTTTAACTTCCCATAAAAAACCTACATGTTTGTCCTAATTCAGTGATTTCACTATACGCAGACCACTTGAACTATATGAGGTGCATGAGAGAAGGTACTCCAAATAATCATCCAAAGGACAAAGGGTATGTTATGGCATTTTAAGACTATCTCCAGAAATTCATAATTTTCCTAATTAATTTGGCATTTATTATAATTTTCTCAAAATCAAGGAACCTATGACTTTGAATCCAAGTATGGTTTTCTGATAAGCTATGGCCATAATAAAATTTGTACAGCAATATATCATCAAATTAACAGCCACATACGAAATTCATAAAATTCAAGAAAGGTTTTGACCTCCAAATAAAATGTTGATTGATTTATCAAAATTAGGGATTAAAAAAGAAAATACCAAAATTACCCATCCAAAAACTACAAGAAAATTAACAGATGTCTAAGACAATCGGAAAAGTTCACTTATCTAATTCCATAATTTTCCAAATTCATTTGACCATGTAAACTCTTTATTTAAATAAACAAACCACAGGGCACTTTGTGAAGAGAACCATAAAAAACTCCTCCAAAAATTATACTAAAATTTACAGATAATATTCTTGCTCTAAAAAGTCCTCTAACCAAGTTTAATGATTTTCCAGTGAGTATTTAGCCCATATTTTATTTTCTTACCACTAGGGAAAATATTGGGGGTTGTGAATGAAGTACTATATATTTCAATCCAAAATTTACAATAAAATTATCACAGAACACTACCTTTAATGCAAGCTCACTGCCAAAATTTCATGAACATCCAAGGTTAAATAAACATGTAAATCTTTCTTATAAGGAAGTGCCCTAATTGGTTCATAATTAATTCAGAGGGGATAAATGTGCCTATAAAGTCCAGATAAATTACCTAGGGCCTAATACCACCCTATAAAAGTCTCTACAAAGTTTCAAGTCAATCTGATGACATATGTCCCTATGTCCTTCAATAGGTTAATAATCAACCCTAGGGTTTGAACTAGGGTTCTAGGGCATATCCACCCAAAATCACCCAAAACCACGTGTGGGGGTGTTGTATATGATGTTAAATCAGTGGCCAAGGTTTCACAGCATTTGGATGAGGGTTGGCCCCTCAAATCAATCAAATGCTCCTTGAGCTAATTTTCCCTTAGTTTGACCAACTTTGGGTTATTAATTACCCAAACAAAAATCAATCCCAAATGGGATGAAATTTTTACCAGAGTCATGACATGACCCTAAGGACCACACACCAAAATTTGGTAGGGTTTGGAGGTCTTTAGTCCCTAAAAATTAATCCATACATGGTTTATTAAATTTCTACAAAAACTATAGAAAAAGGTCCTCCAAAAATTCACATTTTTTGATATGTTTAGGGTAATTGTAAAGCTAACATATGCTCAAAATTTCAAAGCATTTGGATGAGTAGTTTAGCGGGAGCACCTATTTTAATTTCTGGTCAACCTTATAACACCTTGCACCAAACTGAGTGCTGCAGTCAGACCAGTGGGCTAAATCAGCTCAAATTAATTTTAAATTTAACGAGACACACAGATCGACAACTTTTGTCTCTGGCCATTTTTCCTAAATCGACATCTAAGGGGTTCAATTTTTAGTTTCAAAAACGTGCATTTCTAGGAGAAATCATGACGTTAATAATCCTAAAATTATAAAATCTATCTAAATGGAGGACATCGGTTCATCTTCTCCAATCAGCCAACGACCGCGATTGGTCCATCCTGTACTAACTTGGGAGGTGATTTCCCGGCCACCTAGATGCTCTCCCGGTCGGCCAATACCCCCACCACCTCTGTTGAGGTGGCGGCCGGCAATGGACGGTGGTTGGCCGGCCGGAGGCGGCCGAAATCAGGGTTTAAAGTAAGGAAGCTAAAGCTTGAATCCAAGCTTTCGGCCATGTTGATCCAAGGCCAATTGGCCTCAAACCTTGCGGCCAACAAGATAAGATCTATCCACTAAGAGAGAGAAGGAGGGGAGGACCAGAGTGGTGGCTTGTAGTCGTGTCGATCGCCGGTCTTCCATTATTAGTCGTGAGCTCTTAGGTGCCATGTCGATATGTGCTTAGATGTTTGATTTATTCTAGAAAGTGGGGGAAACTCCTTCCCTTCACCCCTTGAGGCCTTTTAAAGTGCCAATTCAGGGAGGGGAAAAGGCAAGGCTTGGGATTCCACCATTAACGCCATTCATGGTGATAATTTCGGCCATACCCAAATGCCATCAAAATTAGCCCCCATAAGAGTTGGAAACCCTTTAAACTTCTCCTAATTGATAGGTGGAATGAATCCCCATCAATTAGGAGGACATTTGGCCTCCCTTGGACATGAATTTCACCACCAAACTTGATTATTTCCTCATCCCATCGGTTGAGCTATCGTCGGCTCTCACGCTAGCACCATCGCTAGTGTCTCGACGGCATAACGTTCATTAGTTTGGTCACTACTTCCAGTGTGAGCGCTAGCATCTCGACGACATAGCGCTCATCTCGATGGTATGGAGCTTGTCTCAGCATTCCATCGAGATAACTGTGAGCGCCAGCGCTAGCGCTAGAGCCGGCACTAGTGTTTCGACGACATATGGCTCTTCTCAGCGGTTTGGAGCTCATCTCGACAGTTCATCTAATCAACCGCTAGCGCCAGCATTAGCACCTAGCATCGGCGCTAGATCTGAACTCTCATTACTTCTCTTTCTACAATTTGGATAATTTGGGTGTTACAAAGGGAACCCTTAGTGGGTTAGAAATGTTATGGTGGGGTCATGGGTCATGGTGACGCTCTAAAGCCAACCCTAGATTGGATAATTGGAATGCACTATTTGTAGACCAATGTGGTCTTCACCTATTTGCCAAGGTCTTATGTTCTCTTCGTGCATCCTAGGGTTTTGTTATGACCGAGTCATGACAAAACTTACCTAGGGGTCTAGTTGTTTGGGGGATGTTACAATATATATATATATGCTTTAATCACAAGCCGCATACCGCCACAACATTCCTCCCTCTCCTCGATAGCGTGCTCTTTGTCTTCAACAATGGCGCCAAAATCTGATCCTTCCAACAAAAAATCAGCAACCATCGGCAGCGAACTTGTGCGGAATAGTTTCAACTCAGCAAATGACAACATTCAAAATGTTATTTGGCTCATTGCGACATCTGGTATGGAATTTCTTCTCTTAGAACCTTCTCTCATCTTCAATAGAGAAGTTCTTGAATTCTACCAAAATGCTAAGATAAGTTCTAGTGGATCCAGAATCATGAGCAGTATGGGAAGTAGGGCAATTAGAATCTCTGCAAGCAGTCTGGGTTGACTTCTCCAACTTTCACTATTGGAAGAAAATGAAGTTGAAGAGGCAGTCATAGAGGAGGACAGAGAATAAGCCACAGAGTTTTGTGAATATGTAGAAAAGACCAAGGGGTCTCTCCACAAAATGAAAATGAATTCACAAGGAAAATTATTGATTGATATCGTAGGCAAAGCTTTTATCTGTAAGCCAGGATCCCTTGACATTATTTCTAAGGATATGTTCTCTCTGATGACAAGAATTATCCTAGTAAAGAAAACAAACTAGAGGAAAGTACTTTGTAAGAAAATAGTGCAAAGTTTGCATAGCCCAAACTTTTGCAGAATATTATCTCTATCTCTCTCTCTCAGCCTGCCCCCAGAAATGGATCCCAGCTTGGTGATGCCCATTCACTATCTCAAGATGATTGATCTCAACACAGTCAAGAGATGGGACTAATATGTTCCCCACCCTGCTAGAAGCAAAGAAGCAACCCCTACAAATAAAAAGAAAGAAAAAGTTTCTCTCTCAGCCCCCATTCCCTTAAGGGGGAGTCTGCAGCACCAATGTTATCTACCATAGAACTAATAACACAAGATGTCATATAAGTGATGGGTGAATCTAGTGAGCACTCTGGGACAATCCCCTCTCCTACTGATGATCTGGAAAAGGAGGTTGACATGCTATCAAAGGCACAACCCAGCTAGCTACAATTATAGCTGAAATAGAGGAAGTCTGCCATAAGGAAGTAAGGATAATTGATCAAGAAAAGAATATATCAACTGACAAAGCAGACTCTATTGAAGAGACAGAAATAATTGAATCTCAAGATGATGATGACTATAAGGGGGAGTCCTAACTGAAGGACTCTGCCCAATAACTCCCTTCAAAGATTCCTGAACAAGTACCTCCTCAAGTGGATGACATGGAGCATGCCCTTATAGGATTGGAAATTGTCCTATACAAAGGCAAAACACCTGCAAGAGAGCCTTCACCACCTAAGGAATCTAAGGCACACACCCCTGATTGCCTTTATGAAGATGTGGACTTTGGCACATATGTATCATGCCCTCCTCCATCTATAACAGCAATACCCATCCCATCTATCAACATTCCTGAATCCTCTTCCACCTCCCTAATTAATCAGATCCACCTCATACTTGAAAACCAAAGAAAACATATTGAAGCATATGTTGATAAGTCTATCCAATCCTTGAGAGCATAAATGCAGAAGAAATATTCAGACTTGTAGAAGGATGTGAATCACATGAACACTCGGTCATAAAAATTCATTGGCAAAGCAACCAATGCAGTAGACTACACAGCTAGATAATTACAAGATTCCAACAGAAAAATGGATGATGTAATCAGAAATCAATACATCACCTCTGAAAACTTGCAAAATGCCTTTCAGGCTTCTGAAAATCACATTCTAGAAAATAGAAGAATACTTTAAGAGACAATTGCTGAAGAAAATCTGCTATTTGATACTCATCTCCTAGAAACAAAGAACCACGTCTCAGATGGAGTAAACTATCTCCACAATAAATTAACTGACTACACCGCTAAAGTGTGCTCCCACCTATCTGAAGAAGTCAGAAAGGGGGAGAAAATCTTAGGAAATCTGGAGCAGACCAAGCAGTTTGGATAACAAATGAAGTAAGAGCAATTATTAACCTCCCCGGGCTAAGCTATGAGCCTCAATATCATGATGAAGAAAGTTATATTCCTCCTGAACATTATTCTATCAGTCCTCAAAGAATGGGAGTAGGCCCCACTCAGAAAAGAAAAGAAATCAACACTGAAGAAGATTGGCAGGCTAGGCAAAAGAGGAGAGAGGAGATCAAGCAAATGTCATAATATGAAGAATGGAGCCCTATTTCCGAGGAAATCATCCTCTCCACATGGGGAGATTTTGGCAGCAAAGGATTACACATGGAAAGATTCTACAACTTAGCTAAACTAAAGAAGCATCAAGATCAGGAGACCAAAAGAAGGCTACATTTGAAAAACAATTCTCAAGATCCAACCCCTACTAGATACATACCAAAGCCAAGGAACTACTTCTCCAGGCAGAAAAGGAAAGTTGTTGTAGATAGTGATTAAATCAGGGAGAATAATGTGTGGATCTTGTGATTATTGTTAAAACTCAATCTTAAGCCTGTGAACATTAGCCTTAAATATCAATTAGATTGCTCACTTTATATCTATTTGATTTCTCTTTTATCTATAAAGCTTATTATTATGTAAGGTTCTGACTTCTTCAAATAGGGGGAGATTGTTGGGGATTTGGTCCCCAAGATTCCTGATTTGAAGAAGAATATTAACATAATAATAAATTTAATGTGTTTGATGAATCCTTGATTATGATTTAGACAGGTACTTATAATCTATGGAAGATTAAATATATGAATATTGCTTAGGGTCACTTAGACCTAGCACTTACTCATGTTATATGATCTTAAGTACATATTTAATTACATACTGGCATCTAGAATGAACTACAATGTACTGTGGTTAAAACTAGAACTGACCATGGTACAGAATTTCAATCTGGGTTCATGACAAAGTTTTGTCAAGAATTTGGTATCACCCAAGAGTTCTCCTTCCCAAGGACTCCATAGCAAAATAGTGTGGCTGAGAGGAGGAATAGGACCTTGATAGAAGCTAGGAGAACATTGCTTAGTGACTCCTCACTTTCAGAATATTTCTGGGCCGAGGCAGTCAATACTTTATGTTATGTTCTCAACATAGCTTCCATCAATAAGGCTCTTGGAATAACCCCTTATGAGATTCTAAAAGGCAAACAACCAATAATTTCATACTTTAGAATCTTTGGTTGCAAATGCTATATTTTAAATAATGGAAAATCCCAACTAACAAAGTTTGCTGGAAAATGCAATGTTGGGGTTCTTATTGGATATAGCTCACATAGAAGAGCCTATAGAGTATTCAACAAGAAGACTCATGTTGTAGAAGATTCTATGCATGTTGTATTTGATGAGATCCGCCTACTTTATAAGGGCTGGTCCAGTTCTCCTATTTTGACAGGTAGTGAACAGATGATGCAATACATGTCTATCCAAGACATACCCAACACAAGTAGAATCTATTCAGATGTTGCTGTTCCTGAAGATGAAGATCAGCAGGCAGCTGAAGAACCTGGTGCTCCAGAATAAGAGATGCAGAATGTTGTCAGATTGCCTACAGCAACCAGGCATCTGAGGGATCATCCAAGAGACCAGATAATTGGAAATGAGACCCAAGGGGTAATAACCAGAAGCAGGGCTCACAATGAAGCTCTATTCTTGAGCTTCTTATCTCAGATGGAGCCCAAGAAGTTTAAAGAAACTAATCTAGATACATTCTGGGTTCAAGACATGCAAGAAGAGCTTCTACAATTCAAGAGGTACAAGGTATGGAAATTGGTGCCCAAACCTCAAGGACACAACATCATTGGCACCAAATGGATCTACAGAAATAAGCTAGATGAGAATGGCATCATAATCTAGAATAAGACTAGACTCGTGGCCGAGGGATACAGGCAAGAAGAAGGTATTGACTTTGATCAAACCTTTGCCCCAGTTGCAAGGCTAGAAGCAATAAGGCTATTTCTTGCCTATGTTGCCCACAAAGGGTTCAAAGTATACCAGATGGATGTCAAGTCAGCCTTCCAAAATGGAGATTTGAAGGAAGAGGTATATATGGAGCAGCACTCAGGTTTTGTTCATCCAACTCTATCCTCTCATGTCTATTTACTTAGGAAAGCATTATATGGTCTAAAACAACCCCCTAGGGCTTGGTATGAGACCTTGTCTAGCTTTGAAAGTGCACAATGTGCCTCTGAGAATCCTCTGGAGGGGTGAATAGAGATTTAAATATTTTTCAATCCTAACTGTGCAAACAATAAAACTTACTAAGGTATTATGCACACAATAAAAACCAATGGCAGAATAAATATTATAAGTATTGTTGGAAATGAATGCAGAAAATGTAAATGGGACAGGACAGAAAAACACTGCAAAGACACAAAGATTTTTATAGAGGTTCACCAAAATGTGGGTACTCCTCTCTTCGACCACCTAGTAGAAATGCACAACCTGTGTATGAGTCTTTTGATAAGGAGACTCTTAGAACCAAAGATCTTTTGATAAGGAGATCTGAACCACAGATCTTTTGATAAGGAGATCTTGAACCACAGATCTTTTGATAAGGAGATCTTGAACCACGGATCTATTGGATAGGTAGGCGCCCTTAGAGGTGGGGTGAATAAGGGTTTTAAAAAACTTATATTATATTTTGATATACTTGAAATAATGAGATATTAAAATAGAGATTTAGAATGAAGTCTAAATTGATTTAGAATGAAAGAGAAAATAATTATCAATTTAGAGAAATGAAACACAAATCAATTTTATTACCCAAAGAGAAACATGATTACTATTAAAAAAATTGATTACAAAACTAGATTTCTATGATGTTAGAAATCGAAGGCGAAAAGTAAAATCCCTTTTGTTTTCTATCCCGACTCGTATCCCCACGAACCGGTGGCTTTAGCCTATCCATCCCTGGATATGGCCTCAAGCCACTCTAGCCAATTCTTTCCCGAATATGGCCTCGAGCACCCCCTAGACCTAACCTAGATCTAGTCACCAATACAAGGCAAATTTCTGCCCTAAGTCCTACCCAGACCTAGTCGCCAACATGAGGTGAATTCACTAAACGATTACAAGAAAAGATGTGAAATTAAATGACAATAATATAAAAACTCCCTATAAGAATCTCTTGGAGAAGTAGATGAAGACCCGCAGAGTATGATCATAGTCGATGCGGTCTTTCGCCACAGTGATGAAGCGTGTTGAAATCTTCTCCAATGATCTACTAAAGCCTTCATGGATTTGTGGGAGTCTCTCTCTGAATCGTCCTCTCTATGTTGTGGAATGAAGATCTGGAATTTAAGATCATAAGAGGATGAAGAAGATGGATCCAAGTGTTCCTTTTTATAGCCTTGGATCTAGCACCTGCGCTAACGCTACTGTCGACGCTATCCCAGTTTAGGAAATATTCTCCGCGTGAGAATCTTTCATTTTAAGCAAGTCGACCACCTTCCTTTATTGATTTGCACTACCGTCTGCGCTACCCGATACTGCATGCGCTAGGTGTTATCGCATGCGTTAGATGTTATCGCCTCGTGCTAGCACTTTCTATAATTGCTTCCCAAAATTGCTCCAATCAGAGCTAGCGTCTGCGCTAGGTGCTACCACCGGCGCTAGTGGACATGTTGGAATTCTAGCTTCAAACTTGGGGGCAAACTTCATATGTTATCCTTGAGTCATATGTCTTTGTTTCCTGCACACTTAAACACACAAGATCAAATACACATAGGATTTGTTATTCTCAAACCTAGGAGATGCGGAAGACGATGTTCCAACAAACTCCCCCTTTTGATAATAACAAATCCATTAATGATAAATCATAGCACTAATATATAAGCATGATGAAACCTACTTGTGTGTGTGTGTGTGTGTGAAAGTGATGACTTAGGATAATTGTCGATTTTATATTTAGAATTGCCCCTCCTAACTACATGCTCCCCCTATGTGAATGCTCCCCTTATATATAAGTTATCATCTTAATTAATTAGTCATGTTAGTTTTCCCATTTGATAGCGATTAATATTTATCATGTTAGTTCTCCCCCTTTTGTTATTAGCAAAAGTGGGTAAGGTAGCAAGATACAAAAAAAACAAATTTTTGATAACAAGATAAGGCATGATCGAGCTTTGTAGAGGAAATGAAATGATAAGGAGTTTTAAGCATAATAAGGTAATGATTTCCAAGGAACCAATCTACCCAGACAATATGTCTACACCCTAGCCCTGTACTAAGTGACGGATGGTCATGAGGAGCTGCATACATGTCATAGGTTGGGGGTGTTAGTCCCACATGCAAACACTAGAGAATACTCAACCTAGCAATCTTTCCCCCCAGTGCCTCACAAGGCCCCACTGGAACCCTCCCCGGTTATGGACAAGACATGACTTAAAGGTTAGGTTATCTAATGTCTACAACCCTACGCCCCCGCTGGTGAGATATGTAATCATGGGGTAATAATCATTGGAAACATTAAGCATTTGAATCTAATGATAAGTTCATAGCCTATGGCTTTATATTTTTATTTGAATTTTTGAAAAACTTGCATATCTATTCTGAAATCCATAAATGAATCAGAGTTTTTATCATAAAATGATATTCGTGTTAGAAAAACCAATATAAATTCTACCAAGCAAGTCTACCAGTTGTTGAAAAAGGAATTTTGAGATTTAAGACTTTGATATATACATGAAAGCGTAAGGTAAAAAATATATGGTGATGATGTGGAAGACTTATAGAAATACAAGAAACATCTTTTTGTAATCATGTCTATTCATAAGAAGATATATGAGTTAAATTCCAAAAAGGAAGATATTTTTGTAAATCATTTTTCATTTCAAATCTTTAAGTAATAAAGTAACTAAGCATGAAAGAAGGATATCAAAGAGAAACTACTACAATGTTATTATAATTCACAAATTCAAAACATACCAAACATTATAGAAAGCATGCTAGGTTATCTAGTGCATTTATAAATAAAGAGGAGTATAGAATTTAGCATTAGGATCCATTACTCATGAGAAGGGGTGTTATGGAAGATAATTATGTGCACATAAGTGTATTTTGAATAGAGTAAACAATTGATTTGATCAAAAATACAAGACATATGTAGAGTAAAGTGCACAATAAAACACAAATAATTTTCCTTCCACACACTTCAATGCACAAAGATAATGTACAACTACCAAGGTGCCTTGCACACACAATGCTCATTAAGACTTATCAGGGTGCCAAGTAGTGTTTGGGGGATCACACACTTTATTTTTCAATATTGATTTTTTTGTGATCTGGTGTACTTAAGAATAAGTGGTGTAAAAATGAAAGTTTGCACAAGACACTTTACTATTCATTCCAAGGTGCTCAACCTCACAATGCTTATTAAGGCTTATCAGGAGGTTCAAGCAGTGCTTGGTGGAGTTATCTTTGTCAATTTATTTCATGATTTTTTTATTTTGTACAAAGATCTCTGAATACACTTGTTTTGCGAACCAATTTAATTTTGAAAGCACAACCACTTTTCTTAATTTTAAGAGTGCAAATAAAAGTAGTGTAGGTAAGATACCTGTGCAAATTTAATTCGTTGTATAATTACAAAACACAAGCAAGCATTCTTAGATTAAAAGCACATGTAAACTTTGCCAAAATAAGTGAGTGAATAAATATCATTATCAATCATAAAACATTTACTCATACTTAGAGGCATGCTAAGCTTGGTTCTACACAACCTTTTCATTACAATTGGTGCAAATATGAGTAGATATATCAAAGCATGATAAAAACAATGTTCAAAGTAGTTTGAAAAGATTTATTGTAACATTGTAGAAGGTCTAAATGATAGATTAATTCATACTTTATTTTCATAATAAAGTTCATACAGTATTTTTGATATTTTGAAAAATAATTTTGATTTAAAGTTTGAACTCTTAAAATTGATCTTGGACTTCCTGAGGTCTACCCTGTGAGGGGTTCCTGCCGACACTAGGAGATGTGATAGGGTGACATCCCAAATCTCTCTTTCGCAAGATACATGTAAATAGAAAAGTTAGGTTCAAAAAATCATTTTTGATGTTTTATATATTTGTACTTTATTTTTGCATATAGAAATAGAAATCAAACAAATAACCAAAGAAAGGAAATAAGAAAAATATTTTTTGTAATTTGGCTTTTGTAATTTTGTATTTTAATTTTTCAAAAATCAATTATAAGCAGAAATGCAAAAGTGAGTAGTACATATAAAATAATATATTTTTAGTGATTTTTTAGAATTTTAAAATTACAGAAAATTGGACGCTCGAGCTAGCACCGGCGTTAGGTCCTAACGCCTGTGTTAGCTCACAGAGAGTGCGTATTGTGAGTATCTGGCCCGGATTTCCTTCGATTTTATTTCTGATTTCACTTAATTATGATTGAGCAATATAAGACCTATCTAATGCGGTGAAATTTTTTGAAGAAAATGCAAAAAGTTGCGGAACTTAAATTAAAACTCATGAGGTCAAAACCCAAATTATGATTTGTGTGTTGAAAAGAGTTCTTGAGAGGATGTCCACACGATGTCACATGTTAATTCTCCATTTTTGTTGATGAAGGCTAAAGTGCTTAATAACCTAATAACTTGATTTAATTAAAATATCTTATAACAAATTTATAGTTCAATTTATATGAATATATATGATATTTATAGGTAATGATTTTAATAGTAATAGATTGGTCATTCATAAATGAAAACCTGACTTTTACTTTTAATTTACTTTGATTTGTAAACATCTTTTAGGCTTTGGGGGACAAAGTCAAATTTCAATTATTATATTAGATGACCATGGCATGATGGCTTAAACAAAAAAAAAGAAAATAAAAAGGAACATTAGGCGTATCATGAAGTAGAGTATTTTGTAATTCATTTTGATTTATTTCTACTTCATGCAAATGAATGATACTAGTAGATAGGAGATTTAGGTATCCAAAGTGGACCATGTGAGATGGTTCCTTTGGGTACCCAAATATAATGTGTTTGTTTGTGGGTAGATAGAGATGAATGGGTCCTTTCATATGAAGTTAATGTTTTATTTTTAATTTTGGGCCTCCATTCAAATCTTGGTTTATTGTTATTCTTATGCATTAAATTTTCATTGTAATTATCGAAGGTTGTGTTCATAGGAAATTTTTGCATATTTAAATTTAATTTGGGAGATACAGGATTTTTTAAATAATAATGATTTGGATTTTGATTTACAAACATTTTGTGTTTCTTACTCCCATTATTGGGTTTAGTTAAGATATTCATATTCATATTCAACATGATTTTAGATATTTCTTGATATTGTGAATTTTTATTTATAATTTTCATAAGCAAGTTGATTTTTTATTTTAATTCATCATTCTTGATCTTTAGATTATGCCTAGCTAAATTATAAGTTATTATGCTATTTTTAAGAGTGGAAATAATAGAGTCAATATGATTTTGATAGTCATTTCTAAATTCCTCAAATGTTTCATCAATCTCCTTGATTTCAATTTTATAATTTTGGCACGTGGCACAATCACTTTTCATAGATGAATTTTCTAAAGATAATTTTTCATTATGTTCTTTTACAAAAATAAGTTTTTTTTCAAGTTCCTTGAATTTTTCTTTAATATCATTACAATCAAAACAAGATTTTGTATTTTCAATTGAAGAGACATGGGTAAAACTAGGTAAATCAGAATTTGATTCTACTTTAACTTTTGCTTTTAAATCTTTATTTTCTAAGCGTAATTTGCAATTTGCATTTTTCAATTTCTTAATTTTGCGCTTTGTAATTTATAGCAATTGTAAAGTAGAAATAGAATTGCAAACAATAAGAGAATTTGATTTCCTTATAGTGCTTTTGGATGCGGTGAGATTTGAGCATTGAGTTTCTTCGTTATCTTCATCTTTTTGGCACACCTCTTCTAAAGATAAGATTTCTTATTTCCACTTGATGTGCACACCATTGATCCATCATGAGCGGACTTTTTTGACCATTTGTGCAAGCTTGTATGTTCTCCACTTCTTGTGTTTGTTCCATACCTGTGAGAGGACAATCATACATTTCTTCAAGAAATTTTCATACTTTGTATGCACTAGAAAAATAATATATTAATTTAAAATTTTCTTGAGATAAAGCACAAAAGATATTATTCAAAGCCTTTGCATTTAGGTGACGTTCCTTTTTATTTGTTTCATCCGCTGTTCTTACTATTGTTATATTCCATGCTTCGATATCTAAATTTTTAATAAACTTTTCAATTAAAAATTTCCACCCTTTATAATTTCTTCTTTCAAATAAAGGTGGTGCTAGTGATATTCCTTTTTCATAAAAATGTCCCCCACTAATAGAAGCGAGATCATGAGACGCCATTATTCCCGGTTGTTAAGCAGATTTGGAATAAAACTGCTCTGATACCACTTATTGGATCGGTAGGCGCCCTTAGAGGGGGTGAATAAGGGTTTTAAAAAACTTATATTATATTTTAATATACTTGAAATAATGAGATATTAAAATAGACATTTAGAATGAATATCTAAATTGATTTAGAATGAAAGAGAAAATAATTATCAATTTAGAGAAATGAAACACAAATCAATTTTATTACCCAAAGAGAGACATGATTACTATTAATAAAATTGATTACAAAACTAGATTTCTATGATGCTAGAAATAGAAGGCGAAAAGTAAAATCCCTTTTATTTTCTATCCCGACTTGTATCCCCACGAACCGGTGGCTTTAGCCTATCCTTCCCCGGATACGTCCTCAAGACGCTCTAACCAATCCTTCCCCGGATATGGCCTCGAGCACCCCCTAGACCTAACCTAGATCTAGTCGCCAACATAAGGCGAATTTTTGCCCTAAGTCCTACCCAGACCTAGTCGCCAACACGAGGCGAATTCACTAAACGATTACAAGAAAAAATATGAAATTAAATGACAATAATATAAAAACTCCCTATATGGATCTCTTGGAGAAGTAGACGAAGACCCGCAGAGTATGATCATAGTCGATTTGGTCTTTTGTCATGGTGATGAAGCATGTTGAAATCTTCTCCAATGATCTCCTTAAGCCTTCATGGATTTGTGGGAGTCTCTCTCCGAATCTTCCTCTCTGGGTTGTGGCACGAAGCTCTGGAATTTAGGATCATAAGAGTATGAAGAAGACGGATCCAAGGGGTCCTTTTTATATCCTTGGAGCTAGCGCATGCGCTAACGCTACTGTTGATGCTATCCCGGTTTAGGAAATATTCTCCGCGTGAGAATCTTTCATTTTAGGCAAGCCCACTGCCTTCCTCTATTTCTTTGCGCTACCGCCGGCGCTACCCGATACCGCCTGTGCTACCGGATACCAGCTGCGCTAGGTGTTATCGCGTACGTTAGATGTTATTGCCTGGCGCTAGCACTTTCTATAATTGTTTCCCGAAATTGCTCTAATCAGAGCTAGCGCCTACGCTAGGTGTTGCCATCGGCGCTAGTGGACATGTTGGAATTCTGGCTTCAAACTTGGGGGCAACCTTCATATGTTATCCTTGAGTCATATGGCTTTGATTCATGCACACTTAAACACACAAGATAAAATACACATAGGATTTGTTATTCTCAAACCAAGGAGATGCGGAAGATGATGTTCCAACAAGATCTTTTGATATGGAGATCTTGAACCACTGAATCCTTTGGAAGAGGGATTCTTAAAACTCTCACAGTTGAGTTGAAGAGAGAAAGAAGAGGAAGAAGTAAGAAGAAGAATTATGTTCTCAGAATTTTATTGAAGCCTTCAGCTACTTTTCTTTTGCTGGATCTGCTAATGATGAACCCTTGCTTATGATTGTGATGATTTACAAGGGTTATAAGCTTCAGATCCTTTCTACTTTCTTCTAATTGAAATCTGGCTGCTATGAGATATTGATGAAGAGCAGCCTTGTAAATAATCACAATCATAAGCAAGGGTTCATCATTAGCAGATCCAGCAAAAGAAAATTAGCTGAAGGCTTCAATAGAATTCTGAGAACATAATTCTTCTTCTTACTTCTTCCTCTTCTTTCTCTCTTCAACTCAACTGTAAAGAGTTTTAAGAATCCCTCTTCCAAAGGATTCAGTGGTTCAAGATCTCCTTATCAAAAGATCTTGTTGGAACATCATCTTCCGCATCTCCTTGGTTTGAGAATAACAAATCCTATGTGTATTTGATCTTGTGTGTTTAAGTGTGCATGAAACAAAGCCATATGACTCAAGGATAAAAAATGAAGGTTGCCCCAAAGTTTGAAGCCAGAATTCCAACATGTCCACTAGCGCCGACGGCAACACCTAGCGTAGGCGCTAGCTCTAATTAGAGCAATTTCGGGAAGCAATTATAGAAAGTGCTAGCGCCAGGCGATAACATCTAACGTACGCGATAACACCTAGCGCAGTTGGTATCGGGTAGCACAGACAGTATCGGGTAGCGTAGGCAGTAGCGCAAAGCAATAGAGGAAGGAAGCTGGCTTGCCTAAAATGAAAGATCCTCACGCGGAGAATATTTCCTAAACCGGGATAGCGTCAGCAGTAGCGTTAGCGCATGCGCTAGCTCCAAGGATATAAAAAGGACCCCTTGGATCCGTCTTCTTCATACTCTTAATATCCTAAATTCCAGAGCTTCGTGCCACAACCCAGAGAGGAAGATTCGGAGAGAGACTCCCACAAATCCATGAAGGCTTAAGGAGATCATTGGAGAAGATTTCAACACGCTTCATCACCATGACAAAAGACCAAATCGACTATGATCATACTCTGCGGGTCTTCGTCTACTTCTCCAAGAGATCCATATAGGGAGTTTTTATATTATTGTCATTTAATTTTATATTTTTTCTTGTAATCGTTTAGTGAATTCGCATCGTGTTGGCGACTAGGTCTGGGTAGGACTTAGGGCAGAAATTCGCCTTATGTTGGCGACTAGATCTAGGTTAGGTCTAGGGGTGCTCGAGGCCATATCTGGGGAAGGATTGGTTAGAGCGTCTTGAGGACATATCCGGGGAAGGATAGGCTAAAGCCACCGGTTCGTGGGGATACAAGTCGGGATAGAAAATAAAAGGGATTTTACTTTTCGCCTTCGATTTCTAGCATCATAGAAATCTAGTTTTGTAATTAATTTTATTAATAGTAATCATGTCTCTCTTTGGGTAATAAAATTGATTTGTGTTTCATTTCTCTAAATTGATAATTATTTTCTCTTTCATTCAAAATCAATTTAGATATTCTTTCTAAATGTCTATTTTAATATCTCATTAATTCAAGTATATTAAAATATAATATAAGTTTTTTAAAACCCTTATTCACCCCCTCTAAGGGCGCCTACCGATCCAATAAGTGGTATCAGAGCGGTTTTATTCCAAATCTGCTTAACAACCGGGAATAATGGCGTCTCATGATCTCGCTTCTATTAGTGGGGGAAATTTTTATGAAAAAGGAATATCACTAGCACCACCTTTATTTGAAGGAAGAAATTATAAATGGTGGAAATTTTTAATTGAAAAGTTTATTAAAAATTTAGATATCGAAGCATGGAATATAATAATAGTAAGAACAGCGGATGAAACAAATAAAAAGGAACGTCACCTAAATGCAAAGGCTTTGAATAATATCTTTTGTGCTTTATCTCAAGAAAATTTTAAATTAATATATTATTTTTCTAGTGCATACAAAGTATGAAAATTTCTTGAAGAAATGTATGATTGTCCTCTCACAGGTATGGAACAAATACAAGAAGTGGAGAACATACAAGCTTGCACAAATAGTCAAAAAAGTCCGCTCATGATGGATCAATGGTGTGCACATCAAGTGGAAATAAGAAATCTTATCTTTGGAAGAGGTGTGCCAAAAAGATGAAGATAACGAAGAAACTCAATGCTCAAATCTCACCGCATCCAAAAGCACTATAAGAAATCAAATTCTCTTATTGTTTGCAATTCTATTTCTACTTTACAATTGCTATAAATTATAAAGCGCAAAATTAAGAAATTGAAAAATGCAAATTGCAAATTATGCTTAGAAAATAAAGATTTAAAAGCAAAAGTTAAAGTAGAATCAAATTCTGATTTACCTAGTTTTACCCATGTCTCTTCAATTGAAAATACAAAACCTTGTTTTGATTGTAATGATATTAAAGAAAAATTCAAGGAACTTGAAAAAAAACTTATTTTTGTAAAAGAACATAATGAAAAATTATCTTTAGAAAATTCATCTATGAAAAGTGATTGTGCTACGTGCCAAAATTATAAAATTGAATTCAAGGAGATGGACGAAACATTTGAGAAATTTAGAAATGACTATCAAAATCATATTGACTCTATTATTTCCACTCTTAAAAATAGCATAATAGATTATAATTTAGCTAGGCATAATCTAAAGATCAAGAATGATGAATTAAAATAAAAAATCAACTTGCTTATGAAAATTATAAATAAAAATTCACAATATCAAGAAATATCTAAAATCAAGTTGAATATGAATATGAATATCTTAACTAAACCCAATAATGGGAGTAAGAAACACAAAATGTTTGTAAATCAAAATCCAAATCATTATTATTTAAAAAATCCTGTATCTCCCAAATTAAATTCAAATATGCAAAAATTTCCTATGAACACAACCTTCGATAATTACAATGGAAATTTAATGCATAAGAATAACAATAAACCAAGATTTGAATGGAGGCCCAAAATTAAAAATAAAACATTAACTTCACATGAAAGGACCCATTCATCTCTATCTACCCACAAACAAACACATTATATTTGGGTACCCAAAGGAACCATCTCACATGGTCCACTTTGGATACCTAAATCTCCTATCTACTAGTATCATTCATTTGCATAAAGTAGAAATAAATCAAAATGAATTACAAAATACTCTACTTCATGATACGCATAATGTTCTTTTTTATTTTCTTTTTTTTTTGTTTAAGCCATTATGCCATGGTCATCTAATATAATAATTGAAATTTGACTTTGTCCCCCAAAGCCTAAAAGATGTTTACAAATCAAAGTAAATCAAAAGTAAAAGTCAGGTTTTCATTTATGAATGACCAATTTATTACTATTAAAATCATTACCTATAAATATCATATATATTCATATAAATTGAACTATAAATTTGTTATAAGATATTTTAATTAAATCAAGTTATTAGGTTATTAAGCACTTTAGCCTTCATCAACAAAAATGGAGAATTAACATGTGACATCGTGTGGACATCCTCTCAAGAACTCTTTTCAACACATAAATCATAATTTGGGTTTTGACCTCATGAGTTTTAATTTAAGTTCCGTAACTTTTTGCATTTTCTTCAAAAAAATTCACCGCATTAGATAGGTCTTATATTGCTCAATCATAATTAAGTGAAATCAGAAATAAAATCGAAGGAAATCCGGGACAAATACTCACAATACGCACTCTCTGTGAGCTAACACAGGCGTTAGGACCTAACACCGGTGCTAGCTCGAGCGTCCAATTTTCTGTAATTTTAAAATTCTAAAAAATCACTAAAAATATATTATTTTATATGTACTACTCACTTTTGCATTTCTGCTTATAATTGATTTTTGAAAAATTAAAATACAAAATTACAAAAGCCAAATTACAAAAAATATTTTTCTTATTTCCTTTCTTTGGTTATTTGTTTGATTTCTATTTCTATATGCAAAAATCAAGTACAAATATATAAAACATCAAAAATTATTTTTTGAACCTAACTTTTCTATTTACATGTATCTTGCGAAAGAGAGATTTGGGATGTCACCCTATTACATCTCCTAGTGCCGGCAGGAACCCCTCACAGGGTAGACCTCAGGAAGTCCAAGATCAATTTTAAGAGTTCAAACTTTAAATCAAAATTATTTTTCAAAATATCAAAAATACTGTATGAACTTTATTGTGAAAATCAAGTATGAATTAATCTATCATTTAGACCTTCTACAATGTTACAATAAATCTATTCAAACTACTTTGAACATTGTTTTTATCATGCTTTGATATATCTACTCATATGTGCACCAATTGTAATGAAAAGGTTGTGTAGAACCAAGCTTAGCATGCCTCTAAGTATGAGTAAATGTTTTATGATTGATAATGATATTTATTCACTCACTTATTTTGGCAAAGTTTACATGTGCTTTTAATCTAAGAATGCTTGCTTGTGTTTTGTAATTATACAACGAATTAAATTTGCACAAGTATCTTACCTACACTACTTTTATTTGCACTCTTAAAAATTAAGAAAAGTGGTTGTGCTTTCAAAATTAAATTGGTTCGCAAAACAAGTGTATTCAGAGATCTTTGTACAAAACAAAAAAATCATGGAATAAATTGACAAAGATAACTCCACCAAGCACTGCTTGAACCTCCTGATAAGCCTTAATAAGCATTGCGAGGTTGAGCACCTTATAATGAATAGTAAAGTGTCTTGTGCAAACTTTCATTTTTACACCACTTATTCTTAAGTACACCGGATCACAAAAAAAATCAATATTGAAAAATAAAGTGTGTGATCCCCCAAACACTACTTGGCACCCTGATAAGTCTTAATGAGCATTGTGTGTGCAAGGCACCTTGGTAGTTGTACATTATCTTTGTGCATTGAAGTGTGTGGAAGGAAAATTATTTGTGTTTTATTGTGCACTTTACTCTACATATGTCTTGTATTTTTGATCAAATCAATTGTTTACTCTATTCAAAATACACTTATGTACACATAATTATCTTCCATAACACTCCTTCTCATGAGTAATGGATCCTAATGCTAAATTCTATACTCCTCTTTATTTATAAATGCACTAGATAACCTAGCATGCTTTCTGCAATGTTTGATATGTTTTGAATTTGTGAATTATAATAACATTGTAGTAGTTTCTCTTTGATATCCTTCTTTCATGCTTAGTTACTTTATTACTTAAAGATTTGAAATGAAAAATGATTTACAAAAACATCTTCATTTTTGGAATTTAACTCATATATCTTCTTATGAATCGTCATGTTTATAAAAAGATGTTTTCTTGTATTTCTATAAGTCTTCCGCATCATCATCACCATATATTTTTACCTTGCGCTTTCATGCTTATATATCAAAGTCTTAAATATCAAAATTCCTTTTTTTCGACAAATGGTAGACTTGCTTGTTAAAATTTATATTGGTTGCTCTCAACATGAAAATATTGTAATGTCAATAAATCTGATTCATTAATGGATTTCAAAATAGCTATGTGAGTTGTTTGTTTAAAAAATTCAAATAAAAATATAAATCCATAGGCTATGTACTCATCATTAGATTTAAAACGCTTAAATGTTTCCAATAATTATTATCCATGACTTCATATCTCACCATAGCGGGGGCATAGGATTGTAGACATTAGATAACCTTATCTCTAGTCATGTCTTGTCCTTAACCGGGGAGGGTTCCAGTGGGGCCTTGCGAGGCACTGGGGGGAAAGAGTGTTAGGTTATGTTTTTGTCTAGTGTTTGCATATGGGACTAACACCCCAACCTACGGCATGTATGCAGCTCCTCATGCCCATCCGTCACTTAGTATGGGGATAGGGTGTAGACATATTGTCTGGGTAGATTGGTTACTTGGAAATCATTACCATTTTTTTTGCTTAAAACTTTTATAAAACTGAAATTATTTTGTGTACTTCAAATGCTACAACATCTATTTTGTTATGTCTAAAATTCTTAATCATCTGCTATGCTTCGCAACTCCTATATAGATGTTCACTTCAAAAAGGTTCTTCGTCATGCTTTCCACCTCTTTACTACTTGTACGCTCGATCATGAATACGTTGTCCCAACAAGTGGTTTCTTTATGAAACATTCTTCACATTCCTTTCTTTTCTCTCCTATCTATTGTATTTTTCCTAAGTGTTTCACTCTTTATCATGATCATTCCCTCTCTACACAGTTATTGCACACTTTTTGCTGGACTACCTCTCCACACTCTTTTGATAATACCAAAAGGGGGAGAATAAATTTGAAAGAAATTAACATGATTTGGGGAAGTCAAGTCCATAGGAAGGTTTGTTGTAGGGGGAGCATTCACTTAGGGGGAGCATTCATTTAGGGGGAGCATATGCACATGTCTTAAATTTCATGCTTATCCTTTTTAATAAACACAATTCCTATCTTTTGAACTATTTCATTCTAAAGGGATTTGTTATTATCAAAAGGGGGAGTTTGTTGGAACATGTTTTCTGCATCTCTTGGTTTGACAATAACAAATTCTATTGTATTTGGTCTTGCTTGTGTTTATTATGTGCAGGAACTATAATTATATAACCCAATGAACAGGATGCTAATCGATAAAGATTATCTGGAAAAAAAAAGAACTACCGCTCGCGTTATTGTTAACGCACCGCGCTAACAACCGCTGAGAAGGAAACATGCGTTCGACGAACTGGCACTCAACGAAATGAAACATGCGTTCGACGAACTGCATGCTCTACCACGGCGCTCGACGAAATGCATGCTTTACCGCGGCGTGCTAGAACTACCGCTGGCGCTAGCGATCGATGAAATGGAGGTCGACGAAATGAAGGCGGCGTTCGATGAAGATGCGCCCGACGAAGTGCTCTACCGCGGTGCGTAATAACTATCGTTGGCGCTAGTATAGTATTCGATCGAAGAAATGAAGGCTGCGCTCGACGAAATGCTTATCAATGCGTTCGACGAATTGGCGATTGATTAAAGTTGAATCCCGTTCGACGAAAATTCGGTCGACGAAATATGAGGCCAGCTCGACGAAAATGCGCCAGACGAAAAGAGATATGCTCTACCACGGCGTGTTAGCACTACTGATGGCGCTAGTATAAATGGAAAGAACTGCAAGAAGGAAACAGTGGAGAAAAAGGAATGTCGACGGGATGCTATTTTGGCAAGTTCTATCGCGGCGTGTTAAGTTTAACGCCCGGCGGTAGCTTTTGGAAACTTCCTGTCTGGAGTTGATTGAAGAGCAGATTTGGAAGGAGATAATGATTGATGGAAGGATATCTCGCTATCGCGGTGCGATAGCATTACCGCGGCGCGTTAGTCTGTGCTCTATGTTTGGCAGTCAAAAGTGGCCTAATCTGCCACAATCTGTGCCTGATCATTTGCCTAATGTGGCTACCGTAGGGCGATAGTACTACCGCAGGCTGTAGTGGCTGATTCTATAAAATGACGCGCGCCTCCTCCGTTGTGGATTGCTATTATAGAAGGAATTGAAGCCATATTTTCAGAGCACTCGTGAGAGCCTTCTTCAAGAAGCCTGAAGAACTCCGTCAACATTCGTAAATGCAAAGAACTTGAAGACCAATACGATCGCATCTACATCGACATCAAGTTCTACTTTTGAGGGAGTCTTTAGTTTGAGTCTTGTTTTATTTTCTAATTGCAACCTTTGTATCTTTTGTTCGGTAGAGAAATTCGCCACACGGCGACTAGGGCCTTGCGGGGACTAGGGGAATTCACCAAATGGCGACTAGGTCTAGGTAAGACTTAGGGAGGAATTCGCCACACGGCGACTGGGTCTAGGGAGTAGATCTAGGGGTGCTCGAGGCCTTTCTGGTGATAGATTGGCTAGAGCGGCTTGAGGTCGTATCTGAGGAGAGATCGGCTAAAGCCAACTGGTTCGTGGGGATACGAGTCGGTATAGAAAACAAAAAGGGTTTTCATATTATTCCATTTGATTTCTAGCGTCATTGAAATCAGATTTTGTAATCAATTTTATAAATGATAATCATTGTTTGCCCGGAAAGTCCGCGACCTCACTTCTCAGCCGGGATGAACCTTCCCAGCGGTCTCAAATTTGTGAGACCATCCAGACCGGTTCATTTTGCTCAGCCGGCAGCTCCTGCTCGGCGGTCTCAAATCTTCGAGACCGCCTAGACCGCTCCTCGCCAGTTCCAAAATCTGCTTAAGTGCCAGGCGATCAAGTTCCAGTCACACCGCAAGACGGAGCAGTCTGGCCCCTTTTTCTTCTTTTTTGATATTTGCACCCCCTCTCTTTGCTCAGACTCTCCTGTATCCCGGGCAGCCCGTAATTTTGGGACCTGCCCGTTCGGGCAGCCTCCGCGTCTATAAATTGAGGGGTAGGGGTACCTGAAAAGGTACCTTTGGACTTCGAGCCCCATCTTACAACCTGTGTAAGCGGTCTCGAAATCTGTCACTTTTCTACCTCGTATCCTACTCTGTTTCTAGTCCCCCTGTTTTACTCTTCAGAGATTTATACGAGTAGATTTTCTCTTCTCGTTTTTCCTCTCTCCCATCTCTCGTCTTAAGTAACCTGCACTCCACACTTTCCCCCCAACTTTTTCTTAGTGTGAGTTTTGGAGGTACATTTTTTGGTACCAACAGAACGAACATGCGACATTCAGATCAGAGTGTCTAGGTGAATTCTGCAGACTTCGAGATGGCAGACAGCAGGATGCGAGTTTGTCGGTCTTCTAGTGGTCGACCTCCCATCAAATGTTGTAATGGTCAAGAAGTCCGGTGGGAAGTGGAGAATGTGCGTCGATTTCACAAAACTCAATAAAGCTTGCCCAAAAGATTGCTACCCCTTGCCTCGGATAGATTCTTTAGTAGATTCTGCTGTTGGCTATTCTTTCATGAGTTTCTTAGATGCGTTCTCAGACTATCATCAAATAATAATGCACAAGCCCGATATCCCACACACTTCGTTTATCACAAATGACGGTTGTTTTTGTTATCTTGTGATGCCTTTTGGGCTTAAAAACGATGGGGCAATGTATAAAAAGATGATGGATACTTTTTTTAAATGCCAAAAAGGAAGAAATCTTGAGGTTTATGTTGATGACCTTTTGATAAAAAGCAAATCTTTTTCTTCTCATCTTAATGATCTCTCAGAGACGTTTGCAACCCTCCGAGCCTTTAACATGAGATTGAATCCGTTGAAATGCGTTTTTGGGGAAAACAAGGGGAAATTTCTTGGTCATCTCCTCACTCCGGGAGGGTTAGAGCCTAATCCAGATAAGGTAAAAGCTATCATGGAGATGTCACCTCCTAAGTCCCCTAAATAAGTTCAGCAATTAGGGGGAAGGATGGCAGGTCTGAGCCGCTTCATCTCTCATTCGGGAGAAAAAGTGCTCCTTTTTTCAAGACCCTCCACGGAGGGGCAAAGTTTGCATGGACACAGGAATGTGATGATGCCTTTAATGAGTTGAAAAAGCAATTGACATCAACTCTTCTGCTCCAAAGCCCAAGGGAGGGAGAAGATCTTTTTCAATACTTGGGAGTTGGCTCCGATGCCGTCAGTTCTGTTTTAGTTCGAGAAGAGGAAAAAAAAAAGCAATTCCCAGTTTACTATATGAGCAAAATTTTGAAAAATGCAGAGACCCGTTATCCGATCATCGAGAAGTTAGATCTAATGCTCGTGACCTCAGCAAGGAGGTTAAGGCCCTACTTCCAAGCTCATTCGATCCAGGTGGTCACTGATCTTCCGTTGAAGAATGTCTTAGAAAAGCCAGAGCATTCAGGAAGGTTAGCTAAATGGGCAATAGAGCTCAGCGAATTTGATATCTCTTATGTGCCAAGGGTAGCGATCAAAGCTCAGATTCTAGCGGACTTCATGGTGGATGCAAGCGAGACCTTGTCGAAGAAGGAAGTTGGATCATCTCTTGCTTGGACAATTTTTGTGGATGGAGCTTCGGGGAAGAATTCATCTGGGGCATGAGTCATCTTGATCAATCCGAACGGAGTCAGATTAGATCAAGCCTTGAAGTTTTATTTCACAACAACCAACAATCAGGCAGAGTATGAGGCTTTATTGGCTGGTCTCAGGTTTGCTAAGGAATTGGGCATTGAGGACGTCCAGGTCAGGACAGATTCTCTGGTAATGGCGTCTCAGGTTAATGGGACTTTTGAGACACGAGATCATATACTAAAAAAGTATCTAGCCCTGGTGAAAGGTAAGATAGGAAGGTTCAAAAGCTTTTCCATTCAGCACATCCAGAGAGGAAAGAATGCGGAAGCAGATGAATTGGCAAAGTTCGGTCTTCTTTCGGGAGGAACCACCTCGAAGTTATTTCATCCAGCAATCGAGGAAGGAGAGGTTATGGAGATAGATCAACGTCCATCTTGGATGGATCCATTCGTTCTTTACCTCTCAACAGGAAAGCTCCATTCGACGGTAAACGATAGGAAAAGGTTTAAATTGAAAGCAGCTCACTACTATCTTGTTGCGGGATTACTTTACAGGAAAACTTTCCTATCACCTCTAGCCTGGTGCGTCTCAGAGGAAGAAATCCCAATTGTTCTTTGGGAAGTTGATTCAGGAGAGTGTGGCAGCCACTCTGGAGCTCGGACATTGGAGAAAAGAATTCTAAGACAAGGGTATTTTTGGCAGCAAATGAGGAAGGATGCAGAGAAGTTCGCTAAAAAATGCGTACAATGCCAAAAGTTTGCTCCCCTACAGAATCAACCGGCTCAACAGCTAAAGTCTATAGCAACCCCATGGTCGTTCGCAGTTTGGGGGATGGATTTGGTTGGGCCTTTTCCTATGGCAAGTGGGCAACGCCGATATATTATAGTCATGATTGACTATTTTAGCAAATGGATAGAGGCGAGAGCATTGGCTAAAATAACTACCTAGGTCGTGAAAAACTTTATCTGGGGGGAGATAGTATGCATGCATGGTATTCCAATGGCAATTATAACAGACAACGGTTCTCAATTCAATAATTCGCAGCTCATAGAATTCTTTGGCCAGATTGGCACTGAGTTGCGTTTTGCTTCTGTGCATCATCCTAGAAGTAACGGGCAAGTAAAGGCTGCCAATAAACTCATAATTAATCTCTTGAAGAAAAAGGTGGAAAATCTCTGGGGAAATTGGGCGGAGCAATTATCTTCAGTATTATGGGCTTTGAGGACGACTCCTACCTCAACTACTGGAGAAACTCCTTTCAAGCTATCACATGGTTCAGAGGCTCTAATTCCTGTTGAATTCGAGGTTAAAAGTCCAAGGGTGTTATTATCTCAGCAAAATCAGGATGACTGGACGGAAGAGAATGATGAAGAACTGAAATGCAGCCTTGATCTTATTGAAGAGCTAAGAGACACGGCAACAATCAGGGAAGAAGAAGTGAAAAGAAGGGTGGCGAGACTATTTGATAAAAATGTTAGAATTAAAGAGTTCGTCGTTGGAGATCTGGTTTTGAAAAAGGTAGATATGGCAGCAAGATCTGGCTCGGTGGGAAAGCTTAATCCAAATTGGGCAGTGCCGTTCGTGGTAGAAGAAGTGCTCAAGAACGGCGCATACCGTCTCCAAACTTATGAAGGAGAAGAACTACCTCACACTTGGAGTGGAGATGACCTTAAACGTTTCTTTTCTTAAATACTTGTAGCAAATTTCTTTTCCTTCTTAGTTCTTCTTCCTCTTCTTAAAAATGTTGTGATAATCTTTTTCTTCCCTTTATTGGTATATACATGATAAGAGAAAGGTACCAAAGATAAATTGTAATTAAGGCTTGAATCCTGCCATAGAGACATCAACGAGCTCTACTCCATCCTCCTTGACTTGAAGCTTGAGATGTAAATCTGCCAGGACCACGGGTAGCGGGGAGTTTTCGCATCTGTGTAGCAGTAGCTTGCCAAGCTCATGCGACGGATGGTTAGAATGTCGGGTCCTCGCTAACATCTGTCACAACTCAGAACCAGGGGAGGTCGGGTTGAATGTTTAGCTCTGTTATGCATCATGAGAGGACATTGTTACAGTCTAAATGATCTTCCAGGGAAAGCAATGTCGGCACAGCCTCCGCAGCATGACCACACCTGCCCTATGGATCATTTTTTGTCTGTAACTCTTGAATACTCATTGGATTGTGGATAGCCAAGGTTCGGTCAGAAACATCTATGGCAGTTTAAACCCTAAAAGAGGGGCGGTCTGAAAATTATGAGACTGCCATTTTTGGCTTCTGTGGTTTTCTGCGATCTCCAAATATGTTGAGACCGCCAGTTTGATCTCCCCCGGGACTTGGGTGTTTGACATTGCTGGTTGAGTTCTCCATTTCTTCAGTGATTTTCTATGATCTCCAAATATGTTGAGACCGCCAGTTTGATTTCCCCCAGGACTTGGGTGTTTGAGATTGCTGGTTGAGTTCTCCATTTCTTCAGTGGTTTTCTGCGATCTCCAAATATTTTGAGACCGCCAGTTTGATCTCCCCCAGGACTTGGGTGTTTGAGATTGCTGGTTGAGTTCTCCATTTCTTCAGTAGTTTTCTGCGATCTCCAAATATGTTGAGATCGCCAGTTTGATTTCCCCCAGGACTTGGGTGTTTGAGATTGCTGGCTGAGTTCTCCATTTCTTCAGTGGTTTTCTGCGATCTCCAAATATGTTGAGACCGCCAGTTTGATCTCCCTCAGGACTTGGATGTTTGGGATTACCGAAGTTCTGGACAGATCTCTAAGGCCTTCGAAAAACCCGGAGATCTCGTATATTGTGTGCGGTCTGGAAAATATAAGACCGCATGATATCTGATCAATGTTATATTGATTTTGAAAGCAGACTGACATTATAAAAACCACCATTTGTGATCGCTATGGAAAGGATGTCTCAAAATTCAACTTATGGGCTATCAATGAACCATTATTTTAACTCTTATAAAGCGATCTCTTAAATTGGAAGATCACAATTATTATATCTGCTCAAAATTACTCGGCTTTTTTATGATGGTCAGCGGTACCTCTTTATTGTGCGGTCTGAAAAGGTGAGATCGCCTCTCTTCAAATTATCAGCCTACCGTGTTAAGGTCGACAAAAGTCTAAGGCATTGAGATCGAATGCCAATTTTATTTCATTGTAAGAGATCGTAAAGATATATTCAATATAAAAGTAGAATATCAGAAGCGGTATTCATTCATTGAAAGAAGGTATAACAGTTCAATTCTCATATTCATTCAAAATGGTGTGGTACATCAGACCGCCCGGTATCAAAAACAAGAATAAAAGTTACAAAGTTATCTATTTCTTCTTTGATCTCTTGGGTGAGCGCTCATCTGAAGAAGTGGAAACGGCCTCGTCAGATGACTTCTCCGATTTCTCTTCTTGAACTTTTGATCCAGAGCTCGACGCCGCCCCCGAACTCGTGTCATTGCCCACTACATACTGGCTACCACTCTGCTGGTCCGCATCAACGATTTTTATGTCTGCCTTCTCATCGGCGGTCCCATCAGCGGTCTCTGACTGTTCAGCAATTTTCCTCGCTGCATCTGGGAAAAGGTCTGCAAAAGTTGTATCTTTAAACTCTTTGGTGAAGCCGCCGCGATTATGAATCTCAGCGATCACTTGATCGGCGGTCTCCTTCACATGGTGCATCATAACCTTCTGGAATTCCGGGTTATGAAGATCATAAGCCATTTCTTTAGCTCATTGTAGAAGAAACATATTCAGACCGCGCGATCATAACAGACAAGTATTAAATGATATGACAAGATTGTTTTACCTGCAGGTCTTCGACCTCCTTCAGAACGCCTCGAAGGGACCGCCCCATGTGATAATTTAAGGCCGCGCTCCTAACAGCTGCTTGAGCGCAGATGTCGGGAAGCATGTCGGTCTCAATATTATACACCTCAGTGGTGTTCTTCTTCCCGTATAAGGCCGCAGTAACCGCAGTAGCATGGCGAGTTAATTTACTACTCCAAAGTGGGAGATTGGTGGAGACCTTCACACTATTACCTTTAGCACCCCATCTGAGAAAAGGCTTGCCCTTTATGTCTTGTTGACTTCTCATAAAACCATGAAGAATGAACGGCTCGGTAGCGGTCTGAGGGGTGTCACCGGTCTCAGCAGTCTGGCCGTCTCCCTCCCTTCTTAATCTTCTTTCCCTTTGAGTGAGAACTTCTTCTGGTGTGGATACTGGATCTCTTGCTGGGATTGCAAAGGAGGCTAAAAATGCAGAAATTAATAAAAGGAAAAATGTAAAAGAGATAAAGAAGACCGATGAAAAGATACTCACTTTCCTCCGGGCGAACTTCAGCGACCTCAGGACAGATCGACAAATAGTGGACGAGATCCAGCCGTTTTCCTGCCAGAAATTCCAGTAGATGTAACTCTTCCTCTGAGATCGTCTTGTTTTTCTGGAAAATCTTATCAGGTCGCGCGGAAGGTCGGCTCTTGAGACCGCCGAGATCGCCCTCGAACACAAGGAATCTTTCTGTCCAAAAAGAAACCTTGTTGGGAAGGTTCAGAACCTTGATCCCTTCAGTAGAGAAGTAAATTAACCCCTTAAACTCTTCTTTTTTCGGACCTTCTTTTAAGACCTTAGCAGTGAAGGTCGCACGAAACAGCGCCATGATAAATTTTATTTTCTCCGATCTCAAGTAATTAATTAAGACGTTAATAAGGCCGATTGAGTTCGGTGGTAGCTGGGCGAGCACCAACCCATAATAATCCATTATCTCTAGAAATTCCCAGGGGAGAGGGATCTTCAGTCCGTGATCAAAATGATCAATAGGGATAATAAACTTGTTCTCCTCTCCAAAATTGAGCCCTTCGACCTCGGTTGGCGGTCTCACGATGATCTGGATTTGGATCATGTGTTTCTTTAGAAAGTCAATGAACTCATCTTTGGAAAGGTGAGAGGGCTTATGATCGGCTTGCAAGAAAACACTAGCAGCAGAAGCTCGCGCAGACACCATGATTCGAGATCGCTGTGACCAGTGCTTAGGACGCATGCAAGTAATATAAAATAATGGGATTTGAAAACAGCTATTTATAGAGAGCAAGGGATAATTTCGTCATCATTACTTTTTCAGAGATCGCCTAGTAAATTCATCCAGACCGCACACACCTGCATAAGAGTTAAAAAGGCGCAGACTTTCTTTCGGTCTCAATAAAGAGAGATTGCAGAATCTTAGGTCGGTTAATATAAAAATAAATAGCACATGATAGCAGAAATCATCGCGAATAGAATAAGGATCGCAGGAAGCAGAAATCAAACACATCACACAATAATTGTTCAGGTACCATATTACAAGACCGCATGAAATAAAATGTTTAATGCTTATTTTGAGGTCGTTTCCTCCCCACGAAAGCTGCAATATCTTGCATTTCATTGAAGCACTAAAGACCGATGCAAGATTTTTGTTAGCAAACATTGCAACCTTGTGGATCCTGGACATCTCTTTGTCAACAGTTTCCATAGGGATGACCATAATCTCGGATGACGGTCTTGCTTCTGGGTGATCGTCAGGTGGTCCCGACCTCATCATCATTTTGGAGGATCCGCCTCTCAGAACAGCTATCTCCGAGGATAGAGCAGCAACTTTCCATTTATAATACTCAGCATCCTTTTCGGCTCTTCGGAGTGCTTGAGTGAGTTCGCTAATCTTCTGACCGCTGTCTCCGCGGGATACACAAAGCTCCTGTTCGAGACCGCGAATCTGTTCATGGTAAGCTCGCTCCCGAACCAACATGGACCGAACATCCTCAAACACTGGGCTAAGGATGTTGGTAAGCTGGTCGGGGATCGTGATCTTCGGCGGCGGAAGCTCCCCTTCCTCGATCTCATCACCTGCGGTCAAGAAAACGCCAAGGTTAGCCCAATTATCAAAAGCTCGAAAAATCATAGGGTTTGCATGGAATGAGTACTTGGAAAGGAATCAAGACCGCAGTCATGTAAAACATTTTCAATATTAACCATGACCGCGGGTTCTGCGGTCAGCAAGAGGCGTTCTGATCCCCTTAAACGTTCAAGGTTCATTCTTTCCAATTCCTTCTTTTGCGACCTTTCCCCTTCTTTTCTCCTCTTTAATTCCTAATTACTAACAAGGATATCGTCAGTTTCAATGACGACGATCTCATGCTTTCTTTTTGGAGATTCAGGTCGAACCACTGGTAAAGGAAGATATTCTAGCGATCTGGTTATCGGCTTCGCCTTACCAGTCTGCAAGGCAGAGACCGCTTCTGCTCGATCTTCTGCCGCCTGATTCAGCTTCTCCTCTTGAGCAGCAGAAAGGATTGGTTGACCGCTTGAGAGTGCGGCTTTCTCCTTGGCGATCTGATGGCTCTTCTCCTTTGCTTTTTGTTCAGCAACCTTCTTTTTTTCTTCTTCTTCTTTTCACCGGTCAGCGAGACCGCCTCCACCTCCTTCTCTTGAAGCTCCGCGACGGCCAGGGTAGCCTCCTTTTTCTTCTCCTTTTCCTTTCCTTCTCTTTCCCTTCTTTCTTTTTCATTCTTCTGCTCGTCAGCGAGCAGAACTGCCTTCTTTTTCTCCTCTTCTTCTCTTCTCTTCCTCTCCTCTTCCTTCCTTTGCACGGCAGCAAGCAGAGCCGCCTGCTTCTCCTTCTCTTCTTTCTCTTCCTCTTCTCTTCTCTTCCTCTCCTCTTCCTTCCTTTGCTCGGCAGCAAGCAGAGCCGCCTGCTTCTCCTTCTCTTCTTTCTCTTTCTCTTCTCTTCTCTTCCTCTCCTCTTCCTTCCTTTGCTCGGCAGCAAGCAGAGCCGCCTGCTTCTCCTTCTCTTATTTCTCTTCCTCTTCTCTTCTCTTCCTCTCCTCTTCCTTCCTTTGCTCAGCAGCAAGCAGAGCCGCCTGCTTCTCCTTCTCTTCTTTCTCTTTCTCTTCTCTTCTCTTCCTCTCCTCTTCCTTCCTTTGCTCGGCAGCAAGCAGAGCCGCCTGCTTCTCCTTCTCTTCTTTCTCTTTCTCTTCTCTTCTTTTCCTCTCCTCCTCCTTCCTTTGCTCGGCGGCGAGCATAGCCGCTTTCTCCTCTTCTTCTCTATTCTCTTTTTCTTCTCTTTCCTTTTTCTCCTTTTCCTCTCGTTCTCTCCTTTCTTTCTCCTCTCTCAGCTTGATCTTTGCGGCGGCGATCTCTTTCTCCTTCTCTGCGATCTCTCTTTCAGCGGCCGCCACCTTGAGGTTTTCAGCCTCGAAGGGATCAAGCACCTGCAATGACGAACAAGAAAAATCGTTAGAAGAACCTTCATCAAGGTAGGCATTTAATTCAGAGTTTGCCTCCCTTGAAAAAGGGGAGACCGCAGAAGGGAAAAAGAGACCGGTCGCGTTATCAACCTTTGAAAAATCAACCGAAGAGTCTTGTGGACCGCCACTCTTAGGGAGTATGATCGACTCTGGGACGATCAAAACTCTTGACCCAGCACCTTTGAACTTTTTCGCACTCTGGTCAGAAGGGTCTGAGTTTTTCCTTTTACTTGTTTTCTCAGCATCCTGGATATCAGCGATCTTCTGCCTAAGCTTTTCTGCCTCAGCCTTCTTTTCCCGCATCCCGGCTAAGATAACTTCTGTAAAGGCGGTCTTGTCCTGCTGAACGGCGTTCTGACCAAGAGCTTACACAGTCTGCTGATAATTGAAAGAAATGGAAAGAACAGGAAAATCAATTCAGGCTCTAAAGAGTCAGATGATAGATTAGCAGCAATGTTGGTAAGCGAGACCAAATTTTTTGGTGAGGCGGGCGCTTTCAGCAGGGAATCTCGCGCGGTCTCCTTCGATGAGCTCGACTTCACTATAGTTTTCTCAACCTTCACCGCTCTCATCGAGGTGGCGGCCTTCTTCTTCTTGGAGGAGTCCTCTTTTGAGTCTGAATGGCCCAGAACGGACAGCAAAGACGACATTGTAGAGGTCAATTCTGTCTAGTTTTTATGTGACCGCTTATAAGCTAAGCTCGCTTGCTTTTCAGGAAATAATGATTTCTCAAGCCCAGGAAGCGGTATTTATAGCCCAGGGCGCATTTATGGCGGTCGCGGTCTCAGCGGTCAAAGCTAACATTTTCGAAGTTCCAGCGCAACTTAAAAATGTGCGGGGATTATGTTTTCCCAGAATGTCCGCGACCTCACTTCTCAGCCGGGATGAACCTTCCCAGCGGTCTCAAATTTGTGAGACTGTCCAGACTGGTTCTTTTTGCTCAGCCGGCAGCTCCTGCTCGGCGGTCTCAAATCTTCGAGACTGCCTAGACCGCTCCTCGCCAGTTCTAAAATCTGCTTAAGTGCCCCTTGTTTTACTCTTCAGAGATTTATACGAGTAGATTTTCTCTTCTCGTTTTTCCTCTCTCCCGTCTCTCATCTTAAGTAACCTGCACTCCACAGTTTCCCCCCAACTTTCTCTTAGTGTGAGTTTTGGAGGTACATTTTTTGGTACCAACAATCATGTCTTTTCTTGTTTAATAAAATTGATTTCATTTCTTGTTTTATTATCTCTTTACTTTTGATTTAACTGCAACCAAAATATCAAAAGTTTTCTATTAAAGTCTAAAGTTTTTAAAACCCTTATTCACCCCCCCCCCCCCCCCTCTAAGGGCGCCTAAAGATCCAACAGGAATGGCATCATGGACAGAGATCTTACATAGCAGCACCTTCCCTACTATGTCAGCAAGGAACCTATATTCCTCTCCAAGATCAATCTTCTTCAGATTGATGGGCTTGTCCATCTTGAAATGCATAATCTCTAGGACCCTTTTGATTTCTTCTCATGTTAGTTCATCTGATTCATTTCCAGTTGTAAAATCAAATGTCTGATTCAAGAGTTCCTCTGTGATATGTATTTTTGTCTCAGAAATTTTTTCATTGAGGGAGCCATCATCTCCTCTCTACACAGTCTCCTTGAACGCAGTAAGCTTTATTTCAAGTATCTTGCTCCTTATAGAAATCACCTTCGTTAGCCCAGCTGCCTGAAATAAGCCAAGAATGGCTCTGAAACTCTCTGCAACTGCATTGAAGGAGTCGACATCCACGTTGAAACCAGAGTTAATCTTTAGTGGATCCATTGGATTGTATGTACCTGCAAATACAACAAAGAGAGAGAGAGAGAGAGAGAGAGAGAGAGAAAAGGGTGAAAGAGCTGGAGAGAAGGATATTAAGAGAGCAAGGAGAGGAAAATTCGAAAGCATAATGAATTCGACGTTGAAGTTGCTTAAAATAATACGATTCATCGCAACTTAGGGTTTAGGTCGACTAACCATCGATAAAAATTAGTATTTTGTGTGCAAAAATATGTTGAGATTGCTTCTAGAAGCAACTCTGTGCACGTTGTTATATCGACGTTGCGTCGATTAATATTCGACGCAACTTTGAGATTGTTCAGCAATCCTTAAGTCGATGTAGTCCTGTCGACGTTACGTCGATTTCCAATCGACGCGACCTCGACTTTGATCAGTGACCATTAAGTTGACATATGCGTCGATATGAACTTGACGCGGTGTCGAATTCTATTTGAATTATCCACTCTGAGTGCTTCTTGACACTGTCATCGAGTAGGAGTCGATGGTACGTCGACTTCTATTCGATGCACCTCTGAACGAACAGATCTATTTTCTTAGAAAATTCTTGTTGTTTTTCCCAGCAATTATGTTTATTGAAAATATAGCTTATGATATTAATTTTATGAACTATAAGGACAGTCAAGGAAGTTTTAAAGAAGAAATCACTCCATTGGTTTCATTTAGTTCTTTCTTCATGATCCACATCTTTCTTCTCACTCCATTCCCTCTTGAGTGGGACCCTACCTAATCCTGCACAAACAATTCAAACATTAGAAGGAACCCAGGTTACCTTGGGTCCTTTGCTTTTACCATTTTAGTGTTCAATGAAAGAATAGAAGGGTCTTTCATGATACCCTTTTGGATGATAAGGAATGGGTTTCCCAAACCTATGCTTATTACCTTGGTACTAAAAATGTGCATAGAATGAATCTAGATATAAAAGATCAGCAGAGTGTCTTATTATTTTATTTTTAGGATTAGCCTTTTGACTATTTAATTTTCCTACATTACTCTTGCCTTGAGATTTCTTTTCTTTGTTGAGATTTGATTAATTACTTCTAGTTATTTTCTTTGGTTCACTAGCTTCCTGATTCTTAGTTTTTGCACTATCCTCATAGGATTCATAGTCACTAGGTCTAATGAAGCTAACTGGATTTTTCCAGGCAGGTTTCCTAGGGATTTCTGTGCTTGTGGATGGCTCTACTCTTAACCCTAGGTGATTAAATCTCATGGAGAGATTTTCTGTGATGTCTTTGAGTTTTTGACTCCTCCCATTGAGTGAGTCCTCAAAAGTCTTTGCCTTTGTTAGCTCTTCATTTAGCTTTAGATTTTCTTTTCTAATTTCAATTAATTCTGATTCTTTATTATCTATTTCATTTGTTAAATCTTGATTACATATATATATATAATTCATCTTGTTTTAGGTTGTCTAGTTCTAACCTAACTGTTTCTATTTCTTTTTGTGCATTGAGGAAATCATTGCAAAATTCTGAAAGTGAGGTATTAGATCTTAGACTTACTATAGAGGGGGGTGAATAGAGTATTAAACTTTTTAACCTATTTTATAGTGGAATTAGAATAATGATATATGTATGTGTAATTGAGTGAGTATAAAATCAAAACAATAAACACAACATAGTACAGAAAGAAAAACACAAACACAGCAAAGACACAAGGATCTATAGTAGTTCCCCAATCAACCTGGGTACATCTATTCTTCTACCACCCTTGGTAGGAATCCACTTAGGTTTTTGATCAGGTGCCCTATCACCACTGAGATTTTGATCAGGTGCTCAAACCAAACCACAGGTTTTTGATCAGGTGCCCTGCCACCAAAGATTAACTTTTGAAGGGAGTTAAAACCCTATACAAGATGGGGTAAAAAGAATAAACAAAAAGAGTTTATGAAGTTCTTCTCTCTCAATAAGATCTGAGAGAAGACTAGTGGATTACTGTTGTTGTAAAGCTCCCCCTGTCTGATAGAATTTGTTGACACTTGGTGAAGGTTTCTCTTGGGTGTAGAAGACTATGAATTAGTAGATGAAAACTGAGAGAAGATTTTAGATTATCTCAGAAAATGAAAATGCTGATGTAGATGAAGATTTCATTATGCTCTGAGTATTTCACAAGTATCTTCAATATATGCTATATTGTATCCACTTGTATATCTCTTATATATTGATTTATCTTTTTTCCTTAGATATATATTCTGACTTGAAAATTCAAATCTTCTGATAAGGAATAGAATAAAAATGAGATAAATCTTTCTTGGAACTGCAATAACAACTTTCTGATTCTGCAGAGTACTTTAATTCCTTTTCAATAAAAGTTTCCTTTTCCAAAATATGTCAACGGCTAGATTCTCGAAAGAAGAGAATAGAAATATAAAAAGGAAAGATGAAATCTTGACTTATCTGAATATGAATAAATCCAAATATTTTAATAGATCCGTTGCTGAAAAGTCGATCTGAGCTCAGAGAAGGAAATAACTGGTCTTCAGGATTTGTCAAACTCAAGGAGGAATTTCGTCGAACAGAAAGTTGAATTCGTCGAACTCAATCAGGAGTTCGTCGAGCTGAACACTGAGTTACTAATTCGTCGAACAGAACACTGAGTTCATCGATCTCAATCAAGAGTTCGTCGAACTGAGATATAAAATCTGTTGAACTGGCTTGGAAGACTGATTTCGTTGAGCTGGAGATCAGGTTCATAGAACTAATACACGACGTTCGTCGAACACAGGAAGACGTTCGTCAAACACAGAAAACTTAGAATTTCCTAAGTTTTATCTAACTCAGACAAGCTTAAACATTGACCCTAAGACTATACATTGGGTCAACTTGAGTCCTAATCACAGATACTGATCCTAGCCCAAATTATTAATAGGGTTGTTCCAACAATCTCCCCCTATTTGGGTTAGAATACTATTTGACAAATATAAATAAAATAAACAACAAACACATAGCATATATATCTGACAGAATTTAAATTTCATTTCAGCAGATAGAAAAATATAGTACTCTGAGTTTATGAAGTTTTACACTGAAAGCAGAATTTAGCAAAACTAGACAATCAGGAGCTTTTCTCTTTCTCTGAGGAAGGTTTGAAAATGATTTCTCTGTTAGGATTTTCAGATTATCTCTTGCTCATATAGAGGTCATTAGATCCTAGCATGGTTTGAGATGAAGCATGAGGAACCACTACAGCTGGGTGCAACCTTAGGTAGTCTTCAGCATTGAAGAGATGTCTTGAACTGTATCTTTCAAATTCCTGTCTTCTAAATTCTGACATAGTTATAAATTGAGAATAGTCTTTTCCTTCAGCTTTGGCTTTATTGATTTGAGCAGTAGCAATTGATTCTCTATATCTAGCCATGTGAGCATTCTTTTCTGAATCTAGATTAATGGGAGATGGAGGTCTTTCATCAAGATCACTAGACTGATATGAAGATTGATAATCCTGAGAATTTCTTTTTCTGTGCAAAGATCCATCAGAGACATGATATTTGTAAACTGAAGAAGGAGCTCTGGCAGATCCTGAGGGAGGAGCTCTGGCTGATCTTGAACTGTAAGAACCACTGGAATTACCATGACTCTCCATTAATCTTCTTGAGTGCTGAGGGAAGGATTTCTGAGATGAAGAGGACAAGCTTGTTGATCCAGCTGCCGGAGGAGGAAGAGGATTAAACGTGACTGGCTTATCAGAGTAGAATCCTGTTTTCTTCATTTTCTTTCTCCTTTTATTCTCATTCCTTGAGAATCTCATCCAGGCTGGATAATCTTTGGTAAGAGTGATGTTATTCAAAATGTAATAAGGAATGTCATTGGTAGAAGAAGGAAGTTTGGGAGCAGCCTTAGCTTTGCTTCTGGATTTCCTTTTCTTTGAAGATGAATCATCAGAATCATCATCATCATCAGATAGCTGTGCAGGATTATCATACAATTCATCAAGAGCTTTAAGAGCAATATCAACATCTTGCTCAATATCCTCTAATAGACGGGAATCATCATAACCAAAAGTTGGAGGTGAATTCACCAAGCCAACTTCCTCTGTAACTACAACTGTGACTGCAACTAGAACTGGGACTAGAATACTTTTGATGATTTTCTTTAATAAAACTGAATTTATTGGAGCTGAATAAGGAATTATAGTCTTTGAACTAACTTGAAGCTTAGGCAGACAATTGAAAACAAAACTGAATTTTGATAATAAAGAAATAATATCTACTGAAGGATTAATAGAAATATTATTCACTAAATCTATAACTGGAATAAATAACTCTGAAGCTGCAACTGAATCTGTATTAACTGAATCAATAGCCATAACTGAATCTACATCAACTGGAGCTTCTTCATTAAGCATCTCCCCCTACCTAGGTTCAGGGAGACCTGAATCTAGGCCCCTAGAAGAAGGGACAGGTGATGAGGAGGTAGGGAAGGAGGCAATTTTGGAAGAGAGGTCAGAGATGGCTTGAAGAACTGGAGCTAGCTTCTCATCTAGAAGAGTTGTCAGTCTAGAAGAGATAAGGTTGAAAATTTGATCAGCAATGGAAGAGAAATCAACATACACAAAGTCAGATGTATGCTGAGAGGAAGTGGATGCTGGAATGGAAGAAGAGGGAATGGAGGTGTGAGCCTGGTTGGTGCACACTGAGGAGGGTAGAAAGATGTTTGTGGCATCTGAGATGGGTGGAAGATTATCTTCATGTATTGGTGATTGAGGTGGAGAGTGTTGAGGAGACAAAAGGTCAAATGATGGAGGTGGGATTAATGGGGGAAGAGAATCAAGTGGGGGAAGAGAATCATCACCTGGAATAGATGAAGATGGAAACTTTGCAGACTGATTTGTCTATAGAGGAGGAGAAGAAGGTATTGAGGAGGATGCAATGGGAGAGCTGGAAGGAAGAACTTCTTCAGCAGTAGTTGTCTGAAGAGGTTGAGAAGGGATAGGAGATGAAGATGTAGAGGTAGGAGCTTCCTGTAGGGTTGAGGGAGTGACTGTGTCAGTCCTTGTGCTCTCAGAAGTATTCTTGGATGTTTCTCCCCTTGAAGTCCTCTTGGGTATTACCCTGTCCCATTTGCCAAAGAGGGTTGGAGTCAGCTTCTTGCTTGCATTGATAAAGACTGTTGGTGACACCAACAGCTAGCTCTGGGCATTTTGCTTGAAGAATAATGCCTAATACCCTGCCAAAGCAAACACTCATTTTTCTTTGCTTCTTCTTGATGGTTTTAAAAAGAATCAATCCCCAATTGACCTGCTTCTTTTCTACTAAGGCCACCATCAACAGAAATTGGTGCCTTGTAATATAGTCATGAGCAAAGGTTTTTCCCAACAAAACCTTGCCAACAAGATCAGCCAAGAATTTGTATTCAACAGACAAATTCTTCTTCAGAAGATGGTTAGGGTTTCCACTGGAGTGACCCATTTTATCCAATTCACTATTAAACTCATCAGAAGTAATGTCCAAAACATCATCACCATTTATCAATCCAAGAACATCTGTTAAAATTTCTGGGGAAAAAGGAACCTGGTTTCCTGAGATAGTTCCTGATATGGTGGTTGCATTCAGTGACTGAATAGTGTGTACCCATTCCTTGATTTCAGTAACTAGAAGCTTTATCCTTGTAGTCATAAACTTCTTTAACTGCTGTTCTTCAAAGAGTTGAAGAATGTCTTGGAAAATCTGGTCAAAATGATCGAAAGATTCCATATTTATATCAAAACCTGCATCAAACTTCATTGAAGAGATCACTGCCTAAGAGATTGCCATGAATACCTGCAAGAGAAAAAGATCAAGTGCAAAGGAACTGGAGGGAGGCAAGAGCAATTTCTATAGGCGCAAAGACGAAATGGAATCAAAATTTGATTATAAACAAAGAGATCGGAGAAGGCGCAAACTTTCGTAGAACGGGGTTCGGCTAAACCTAATAAAATCAGAAGTCGAAGAGTCTTGGGCTTCGTCAAACTGTGTTCGACAAAAGATAAATTTTCATCCATCTCTGTCGACTAACGAGCTAGATTTGTCGATCTCTGGATTTAATAGGTTTCGTCGATCACCGTTCGACAAACGACTAATTTTCGTCGATCTCCGTTCAACGAAAAGAGGGGATAAGTAAAATAATAATTTTTTAACTTATTGAATCTCCATCTATCATTCCTAGCTGATTTATAAAGAAGATGTGCTTCTTTTCATCCAAAGTTTTGGTGAAAATATCAGCCCATTGTAAGTCAGTAGGAATAAATTGTAGGCAAATTTTATTTTTATCCACATTATCTGTAATAAAGTAGTGCCTAATTTCTATGTGTTTAGTCCTACTATAGAGTACTGGATTTTGTGCTATAGATATTGCACTAGTATTGTCACAAAATATGATTAATTTATTTAAGTTGATAACATAATCTAAGAGTTGATTTTGTATCCACGGAATCTATGAGCAGCAACTGCCAGCAGCAATATATTCTGCTTCAGTTGTTGATGTAGACACAGATGTTTGTTTCTTACAAAACCAAAACACAATCTTATCACCAAGGAACTGGCAAGTTCCTGATGTGCTTTTCCTGTCTACTCTGCATCCAGCATAATCAGAATCTGAGAATCCAGTTAATTCAAATACTGATGCAGTTGGATACCAAAGTCCTAGATTTGGACAACCCTTTATATATCTCAAAATTCTTTTTAATAAAATAAGGTGAGATTCTTTGGGGTTAACTTGGAACCTAGCACAAATGCATGCAGCAAACACTATGTCTGGTCTACTAGCTGTTCAGTAAAGTAAAGAGCCAATAATTACTCTATACACTTTTTGATCAACAGGTTTCCCTGATTCATCATTGTCTACAACAGCATTGGAGGGCATGGGTGTTTTCATAGAAGAAGCATCAGACATAGCAAATCTTTTCACTAATTCCTTAGCATATTTAGATTGTGATATGAATATCCCATTAGTTGTTTGCTTCACTTGAAGGCCAAGGAAGTAAGATAACTCACTCATACTACTCATTTCAAATTTGGACTGCATTAGGTCAGAAAACCTTTTGCATAAATTTGAATCAGTAGAGCCAAAAATAATATCATCTACATAAATTTGAACTAGTCAAGTTTGATTATTATGTATCCTGAAAAATAAGGTTTTATCAACATTGCCTCTACAGAATTTGTTCTCTAAAAGAAAATTAGTTAGAGTCTCATACCATGCTCTGGGAGCTTGCTTGAGACCATAGAGAGCTTTATTAAGCTTAAAAACATAGGAAGAGTGAGTTGGAGAGATAAAACATGGTGGTTGTTCCACATATACTTCTTCTTAGATATCTCCATTTAGAAATGCACTCTTCACATCCATGTGATAGACTTTAAACTTCTTGAAAGCAGCAAATGCAAGAAATATCCTGATAGCTTCAAATCTAGCAACATGAGCAAAGGTTTGATCATAATCAATCCCTTCTTCCTGAGAGTATCCTTGGGCTACCAATCTGGCTTTATTTCTGATTATCAAGCCTTGATCATCTAGCTTGTTCCTAAAGATCCATTTGGTGCCAATAACTGGATGACCCTTTGGTCTTGGAACCAAATCCCAAACTTTGTTCCTTTTAAATTGATTGAGTTCCTCTTGCATTGCAAGAATCCAGTTTGGATCTTGTTCTGCATATTTTATGGATTGAGGTTCAATTTGTGATAAGAAACAAGTATGCATCTGATTTTGGTTGAGTTGATGCCTTGTTTGAACATTTGTTGAGATGTCTCCAATAACTTGAGATATTGGATTATCTCTAACTGTGATGTGATCAATAGTTGGAATGGGTTCAGCAATAGTATCCTCTTGAGGGATTTGATCAGCTGTCATTTGATTAGAATTATCAGCATGATCTTCTGGATTGTCTTCTTCTTCACTATCTTCAATAATTTGAGTTGATGGGAGTAGAGAGTCTTTATTCTGTAGATCCAGTCCATTAAGCTCTTCACATAGAGTTGGTGCCTGCAAAATATCTTTGGTAGAGGTGGTATTCCTCTCCTCATTTGACATGTTAGTTTCATCAAAAGAAACATGCATGGACTCTTCTATCTTAAGAGCTGATTTGTTATAAATTATATATGTTTTACTAGAAAGAGAGTATCCAAGGAATATACCTTCAGCAGCCTTTGCTTCAAATTTCCTTAGATATTTCTTATCATTGTTATGCACATAGCATTTACAACCAAAAATCTTAAAATAGTTAACCTTAGGCTTTTTATTCTTAAGCAATTCATAGGGTGTTTTACCCTTAAGTTTGTGTATCAGACTCCTGTTTAACACATAATTTGTTGTGTTCACTGCCTCTGCCCAAAAAGAGAGTGGCAAGTGAGCATCAGCAAGCAATGTAGTTGCTGATTCAAGAAATGTTCTATTTTTCCTTTCAGCTACCCCATTTTATTGAGGAGTTCTAGGAGCAGAGAAACATTGTCTGATCCCTTCATTTCCACAGAATTCTCTCATCAGAAGAGATTCAAACTCAGTGCCATGATCACTTCTGATCAATGCAACTAAAGTAGAGTACTCAATCTTGATGGACCTGAGAAAGTCTTTCAGAACACTGAAGGTGTCAGACTTGTTCCTAAGAAAGAACACTCAAGTGAATCTAGAGAAGTCATCTACAATAACAAAAGTGTAATGTTTCCCTCCTAAACTCTGTATTGTAGTGGGTCCAAAGAGATCCAAATGCAGTAAGTACAGAATCCTAGGTGAATCACTCTTGGATAATGATTTGAAACTACTCTTGGTTTGCTTTCCTAGTTGACAAGCCCTGCAGAGTCCTTCCTTCATGTATGAACTAGAAGGCAGTCCTCTTACCAGATTGTCCTTGGAGAGCTTAGAAATAGTTCTAAGGTTAATATGTCCTAGCCTTTTATGTCATAACTCATTTGTTTTACTTATTGAATTAAATAAACAAATGTCTGAATTAGCAGAATCAAAGTTGACTAGATATATATTTCCTTATCTAATATCAGATAACACATTGATGTTTTTATTGTTGGTAATAAGACATAAGGAATGATCAAAAGTTACCTGATAACCTTCATCACATAGTTGGCTTATGCTGATGAGGTTATGCTTGAGACCATTGACATATGCTACCTCTTTGAAGGTAACTACTCCAACTCTGATTTTTACATATCCTTTAGTTTGTCCAAAGTTGGAGTCTCCAAAAATAACTTTGGGTCCAAGCTTTGCCTTATAATTACTTAGATTGGCCTTGTTTCCTGCCATGTGCTTAGAGCAGGCACTATCTAAGTACCAATGTTCCTTTATGTTTGGATAGCTTTGTACCTGCAAAACAAAAAATAGACTAGTTGTTCTTGACCCAGACTATCTTGGGTCCTTTTGTCTTACCACAAAATTCTGAAATGTAAGAGATCTCAAGATGATCCTTATAGCCTTGTGGATGATATCTCCTAGGAGGAATTATCCACTCAGTAAAGGGATTCTTAGTATGTTGAGAATGAGAATTCTTTAGAAATGCAGTACATTTTTCGTTCGACGAATTGAAGTAATTTCATCGAGCGCCGCTCGAAGGATAGTTATACTAAAAATCTGTATTCAGCGTTCGTCGACCACCGTTCGATGAATTCATGTGATTTCGTCGAACGCCATTTGACGAATGCTTTTGAATTTCTTTGTTCTTAACAGCCTTGCTTGAGATGTTCTTACCTAATTCTACTGCCTCTTTGCCTTTGGCAGAAATGAATTTCACTGGAGTAGATAGAATGTCTTTCTTAAGAAGGTACGGCTGACTTGATGATACATCCAAGCCCAGTTTGTCATTGAGTCTGGCATTTACAGTGCTTGTGATGTCCATCAGTTTGATGCTTCTCCCATTGAGGGATTCTTCAAACTTTTTGGCCTCAGATAATTTGTTCTCAATGAGAACAATATATTCTTTGGAGGCAGTCAGTTCTTCCTTAAGATTGGCATTATCTTCAGTTAGTTGGTTCATTTCAACCAACTTACTTCTGAGGGAAATTATCTCCTTCTCATATTTAATCAAATCAAAACAAAGAGTCTTAAATTCATTTTTAAAATCATTTGAAGTGAAATCAAAAGTAGAAATTACCTGATCACTATCAGTGTCAGATTCTGATTCATCAGAATTATTTGTTGAGTCATTGATAGCCATCATACAAAAACTTCCTTCATCTGCATCATCTTCATCATCACTTGAGCTGGATGATGATGCATGTTCTGAATCACTGCTTGAGTCATGGATAGCCATCATCCATAGATCCTTTTCATTTGAATCATCTTCATCTTCAGAGGAGCTGGATGATGACTCTGATTCGGTCTCACTCCATGTCTCAGCTACAAAGACCCTTTCCTTGTGTTGATGTTTGGGGGAGGATGGCTTGCTGGAGTGTTTCGTTTCTTCCTTTTCTTTTCTTCTGTCCTTATTTTGATTTTCTGGACACTCTGGTAGGATGTGTCCAGGCTTCCTGCAACCAAAATAGATAATTTCTTTAGAATGTGTTCTGTTATACCTTGGTTTCTCATTGGATCTGAAGTCCTTCTTTCTGAGGTTCTTTCTAGCCATTTTGTAGAAGCTTTTGGCTAGGAGGCTCATAAACTCCATTTCTCCTGGAGCTTTGTCTTCCTCTTCTGTTGCCTGAAAAGCAATGCTTCTTTCCTTTTTGGTGGCTGGAGAGGAGGTAGACTGTTTGGCTTCTCTTGATTTGATAGGCTGCTCATAGAATTTTAGTTTGCCTAATAAGGTCTCAGTGGAGATCTCATTTAGGCTTCTGTCTTCCTTGATTGGCCAGATCCTTGAGTCCCATGTGCTGGGGAAGCACATTAGGATCTTATCATTTACTTCAGTGATTGTGATCACTTTATCCAAAGACATCAACTCATTGATGATGAGACTAAGTCTGTTATACATATCTGCAACCATTTCAGTATCTCCCTTCTTGAAGTTCTCATATTGGGAGATGAGATGAGATCTCCTATCCTTTCTCTCATCTATAGATCCATCAACCATGTTTTTGAGAGACTTCTAGATGTCCCTGGCTGAGGTGCAGTCCACAACCTTCTGGAATATGTCATCATACATGGTCTGTGCCAAGATGTTCATAGTTTTGGCATTTGCATTCCTTTGTTTCTTCTGAGCATCTATCCACTCAGGAGGTGGAACAGCATTAGTGTTGGTTGCTGTTTCATTACTTGTTGTTGCTGATGGAGTGGGAGGTCCTGTCAAAATAGAATTAAAAATACCTTCATCAATAGAGTTCACATATAGTTTGATCATTGCCTTCCATAATGCAAACTTGTTAAGATTGCACATAGGAGGTCTTGTGGTTGAGTAATCTTTGTTCTGAGCCATGAGTTTTTAGAAAAAGAAAGCTCTAAAAGAATTTAAGATCTAATTGATCTTTGGATTCAGGTGTTAGCCTATATAAACAATCAACCAACCTCTGATACCAATTGAAAGTGAGTTATTAGATCTTAGACTTACTCTAGAGGGGGTGAATAGAGTATTAAAAGTTTTAACTTATTTTATAGCGGAATTAGAATAATGATATATGTATGTGTAATTAAGTGAGTATAAAATGAAAACAATAAACACAGCACAGTATAAAAAGAAAAACACAAACACAGCAAAGACACAAGGATCTATAGTAGTTCCCCAATCAACCTGGGTGCATCTACTCTTCTACCACCCTTGGTAGGAATCTACTTAGGTTTTTGATCAGGTGCCCTATCACCACTGAGCTTTTGATCAGGTACTCAAACCAAACCACAGGTTTTTGATCAGGTGCCCTGCCACCAAAGATTAACTTTTGAAGGGAGTTAAAACCCTGTACAAGATGGGGTAAAAAGAATAAACAAAAAGAGTTTATGAAGTTCTTCTCTCTCAATAAGATCTGAGAGAAGATTAGTGGATTGATATTGTGGTAAAGTTCCCCTGTCTGATAGAACTTGTTGACAGTTGTTGAAGCTTTCTCTTGGGTGTAGAAGACTATGAATCAACAGATGAAAACTGAGAGAAGATTTTAGATGATCTCAGAAAATGAAAATGTTGTTGTAGATGAAGATTTTTGTATTATTTGAGTATTTCACAAGTATCTTCAATATATGATATATTGTATCCACTTGTATATCTCTTATATATTGATTTATGCTTTTTCCTTAGATACATATTCTGACTTGAAAATTCAAATCTTCTGATAAGGAATAGAATAAAAATGAGATAAATCTTTCTTGGAACTGCAATAATAACTTTCTGATTCTGCAGAGTACTTTAATTCCTTTTCAATGAAAGTTTCCTTTTCCAAAATATGTCAATGGCTATATTCTCGAAAGAAGAGAATAGAAATATAAAAAGGAAAGATGAAATCTTGACTTATCTGAATATGAATAAATCCAAATATTTGAATAGATCCGTTGCTGAAAAGTCGATCTGAGTTCAGAGAAGGAAATAACTGGTCTTCAGGATTTGTCAAGCTCAAGGAGGAATTTTGTCGAACAGAAAGTTGAATTCGTCGAACTCAATCAGGAGTTTGTCGAGCTGAACATTGAGTTACTAATTCGTCGAACAGAACACTGAGTTCGTCGATCTCAATCAGGAGTTCATCGAACTGAGATATAAAATCTACTAAACTGGTTTGGAAAACTGATTTCATCGAGCTGGAGTTCAAGTTCGTCGAACTGATACACAACGTTCGTCGAAGAAAGGAAGACGTTCGTCGAACACAGCAAACTTAGAATTTCCTAAATTCTATCTAACTCAGACAAGCTTAAACATTGACCCTAAGACTATACATTGGGTCAACTTGAGTCCTAATCACAGATAGTGATCCTAGCACAAATTAGTAATAGGGTTGTTCCAACAAATTCTTTAAAACAGTTTTTAAAATCATCAGAATTAAAATCAAATTCATCAAACATTGATACATGTTCTTCTTCATCATCTGAAGACATCCCCAAGGCCATCATGCAGGTTGCTTCTTCTTCAGCTTCTTCATCACTCTCAGATGAGGATGAGTTCAGCTCTACTTCTGAGTCACTCTAGGTTTCAGCAATGAAACCTTTGGCTTTCTTCTTGTCTTTACCCTTGTAAGAATTCTTCTTATTTTCATCTTTGGAGCTGCACCTATTCCTTTCTTCTTGTTTTTGGGGTGCAGCAATGCCCCGGATGTTGCGGCACTAATCGAAGCCGAAGGGTGTGTCCCTTGTGGGTTTAACTGGCCAACCAGTGTGTCCTGCCCGAGGATATCCAGCTCTATAAAGGAGCAGTAGGTTCCTTCCCTAATAGCCAGGCTTTTGGGAGAGTTGGTTGCGCCGTGTCCCTACACATGGTATCAGAGATAGGTTGTTCAAAGAAAAGCTTAACAGCTTGAACAGATCTGCTCATGGGTGTGTCAAATCAATTGATCATCACATCCTAACTCCATGGAGAAAGTCAGAAGATCTGACATCATGAAGTTCAGATCCTTAAGTGAAAGCAGCTGGAGATCCTCCTGTATTAATGAAGAAAGATTCACAGGAATCAGAGCACCCCTAACCTCCTCAGACAGTGAATCTGATAATGAGGAATACTCGGTAGCAGGAAGAAGGATAATAGCACCCTTGACTCTCTCAGACTGTGAATCTGAGGATGAGGAGGTCTATGGGTTGATGGCTCTATCAGATGATGAAAATCATGATGAATCACATTATGATCAGGGATATTAAATCTGTCTTGTAGGGTAGTCCATGTAGCCAATCAAAAGCAAACAAGGCTAATGGACAATAAGTGATCCAGACATAACTTTGGACTACGAAAAATCCCATTACAAGCCAAGATGCACTAGTCAAGGGGGAGCAAAAAGGAAAAATAAAAGAGACATCACATCAAGGGGGAGTTACTAGCTCAAGAAGAGACCAAAGCAGGTGAAGGTAACTATGTTAAATATTCACTACATAACCTTATCTTTATAGATATGTAAAAGTAATTTTAACTTGAGTAAGCAAATGTTGTCACTAAAGGAGCACATATGTATGGCACTGCTAAAGCACAACACTGATCATACAAAACGATATCGTCGAAATAATGATAGGTATCGTCGAAATGATTTCACGACATCTAAGTAGGATCATGATGATACCTAAGTGTCGATCTAACACATAAGGGATCTGAAATTAACTGATCGCAACCGCTCAACCTAAATTAATCAGACTTTTGTCAAATGACACTTCGCATTCCAATCCCGAAACTATAAATAAGACCAGATGTCTTAAGGTTAAAACACATTTTATAATTGCACTAAAAAGTCGTCGTGCTCTCTATGTATTCAAAAAGTGAACAAGTCGACAACGTTAGAATCCTCTCAGAATAAGTAAGAGATGGCGCCAAAGAAGGAAGGATTTCTCTATGAAGGAATCTAAGTAGTGAGGAACGGTTTCTCAGAAGGGCCAGAAGAGATTCAAAATACTATTAAGCTGCTGGACGCCGTCGATCTGGAGTTTGCACTCTCTGAGCCAACAGTAATATTGAAGAGAGAAGTTTTGGAGTTCTTCTCAAATGCTAAGGGCGGCTCAAAAGGAACATCTGTGAGAAGCTTGATCAACGGGATGAAAGTCAAGGTGAATCCCAAGAGATTGGTCCGGGCTCTTCAGCTGTCGACCTGCGCCAAGGGGGAGGAAAATGAGGAGGTCAACTAGGAGGACCTTAACAAAGCTCTGGCATGGTGCGGGCACTCCAGTAAGACTTGTGGGTCTCTGGAAAGAAAGAGTTTTAATCAACGAGGAAAGCTTATGGCTGATATCGTAGGAAAAACCCTCCTCCGTAAGGTAGGGTCGTGTGATAGGATATCCAAACCCATGTTCGAGATAATGGCAAGGATATTCCTAAGTAAGAAAACCAAATGGGGTTAGATTATCTTCAAAAGGATTCAAGAAAGTTTCCAAGTACATAATTTGGGAAGAATTATGTCTCTCTTTTTACTACTATCTTATCCTGAGACTTTCAACAAGAAGTATGGCGTAAAAATCCATCATATGAGAAGGATGGATATCAAGATACTTGAGAGATGGGAGAAAGTTCTGACTAAGTCTCCCATGAAGCTGAAGCCTACAGAGGATATGATGAGGAAGGGAGAAATCTCATCTGAAGGAAGTGAGTCAGGCAACAGCTCAGACCCGTCTGACTCTGAAGTGCCTATAGAGAAAAGGAATATCTTTCACCAGACCTCTGCTCTAAGTCTGGGATACAGGACAATTGTAATAGTAGGAACAGAACAAGAGGATGCTGAAACTGAGGGGGAGAAGAATAGTGGCATCCCTGCCCATGTGGTAGATGTGATCAATAAGATCATTAGGGCTGAGGATGCTGTAGTCCAAGAGGACCCAAGTGAAGATGCCCAAGAAGTCAACCAAGAGAATCCTGCCGATGAGACTAGCAGAGATCTGCCAAATCCTGAAGAGGAAAATGAGCCCAACAGTCGCCCATCAGAAGACCTCCATCTCCCATGGTTGATGGGAATAAAGAGAAGGAACCAGAACAAGCTAGTTCACCTCCAGAGAATAAGCCTGTAGATTTCTCACTACTGCCTCAGATAAAAATGCTCCTGGAAGAGCAAAGGCTGAAAATTGAAAGTCATGTTAACTCTGTTGTCAATGAGCTAAGAAGGGAACTATTTGCTGAAATTGCAAGCCTAACAAATGATGTGAAGAATCTGCAAGAATACATTGCCAAAGAGACAACACATACTCACCATGGTCTATCTGATGCAGGGGATAATCAGATAATGATCGCCAACAACATAGAGAAGGACTACATAGCAACCAACAGATGGATGGTTGAACACAAAACTAATCTCCAAGAAAGTCTAGATCACCACAATAAGGATCTAGACAGTCATCTGCTTGAGACCAAGAACCATTTGGAAGCAGGAATTAACATGCTTAAAAGCAAGATACTGGTCCTCCAGGAGAACCTCCAAAGGGGGATATCTGATGAAGTCATAAAGGGGGAGAGATCAATGATAAAGGCCAGTGGTGAGCATGCCATCTGGACCACCAATACCATCAGGGAAGCAATGAATCTCCCTCCTCTCCATTTTGATGAGCCTGCTGAAGAGTACACTGCTGAAGATTAACATGTTGATATTCCTGATGCTGCTGCTGATCAAAACAAAGGAAAGGAAATGCTGGAAGAAGATGAAGCAAAGATGAGAAAGAGAAAATACAGGTAGGAAATGGAGAAAAAGGATAACTATGAAAGGTGGAGCCCCAAGTCCAGATCCATCATACTAAAAGCATGGGAGCTGGTGAAAGTGAATAAAGGTGAAAAATATAAATTGTGCAGTCCTCAAGAATGGTCTAAGTATGAAGATCAAGAAGAAGCAAGGAGAGATTTCAGAAGGGACAAACAAGCAGGCAGAATCTCTGCAGACACTTCTGAGCCCCTCAAGTATCACCCCAAACCATTTGAATACTTCACCAGACACACTGAGAAGGAGCAGGAAGCCAGTGTCAAGAAAGAAAAGAGTGAAGCAGTTGTGAAAGAACCAGTGAAATAGAGGGCTGAATCATTAGGGGCAAATGTAGAAATGTTGAAAAACCTTAATACATTTGCCACCATTTATAAGTTTTTAATGAAGTGATATTTGTCAATGTCCGTGTTCACTTAAACTTAATTGCAATGTCATTATTATATGCTAATTTGCTTAAGATGTACTTTATCATTGAGTGGGTTATGACTTCTCCAAATAGGGGGAGATTGTTGGGAATAGTGCCCAGCAGTGTTCCTGATTTGAAAAAGTGCTCAGCTCAATGATAAGTACAAGTTGTATTTGATGTTATATCTAGTTCATGCTTGTAGAGATCAGGCAATATGTCCAATTCTTTAATTACTTCACTAAGTACAAAATCATCGAAAAGAACTGGAAATATCGTCGAAAAGTGTATGCATGTCATTGAAATGATGTGCAGAGCAAAGCAGAAGGTTCATGTCCGTTATCGTCGAGATAACATGTGTATGTTGATATCGTTGTGAGATCAACACTATAACACCTCACAATGATATCAGAAAGCCGAGATGAAGAAGAATACTTAAGTTCAAGAACAAGACAGAATGTCGACAATACCGTCGTAAAGAAGTCGTGTCGTCGATAAGGCTAAGCAAGACAGATATCGTCAAAGAGAAGTCAAGTCATCGATAAGGCTAAGCAAGACAGATATCATCGTAAAGGAGTCTTGTCGTCAATAAGGCTAAGTAAGACTGATATCGATGATATCATCGTAAAGAAGACTTGACGTCGAGAAGACTAAGGAAGGTCATATGAAGACAGGCAGTTGCTGAAGATTATGTCATCGACAAGATAAGGTGGTTACAATGATATCAAGCAGTTAAGAAGATTACGCCGACATCAATTAGATGACTTCATGTCGTCTTAAGTGCAAGTGAAGAAGGGATGTCCCGTATCATCGAGATATCCTTGTCTGAAGAAGGAAGGAGACTTGAAGATCTGTCCAAGTCCAAGACAACAACAAGCTCTGTTGTCGAGATATTGTCCATGTCATCGTAATGATGGAAATATCATCGAGACAGATTCAAAAGTTGCCAGACGTGTTGTCAGCATTTAATGCCACCATATGATTGTCCAATCAGCGCGAACTCTTAAGGTATGGGTGTAACACCCTGCCAGTACGAATAATATAACAATAGGTCCGGCCGGGACCCCACGCCATACTAACCACACTAGCTAGGAGTTAAAAGGTGATAAACAGAAAGAAACTACAACAGAGTATACTAAACACTAGCGGAAGCATAAAGATTTAACATTTCAATTAGAATTGTCCACTATCGTAGGAATGAACCCATGAAATAGAGTTATGGCCTTAAGGCCTTACATTTAACAAATGTACTAAAACTCCAAAACATACATCGGCACGCAGGCCGGCAATACACGAGAAAGCTAAAAAGGGAGGCTGGCCTTCAAGGGCCAACTCAGCAAAAGGGGCCACCGCCCGCTATTTCCCGCTAGGCTCACCTGCACCTGCATAAGAACATTCCACCAAGCGGTGGCAAACAAAGTAACGGTCAGCACAGCTGACCAAATTATAACGACCCCACCCCTTTCCCGGGGTGGCGGAGATTCTACCCTGCAAGCAAGCCATACTAGCACAAGTACTAAAATAAAGAAAGTGCAACTACACAAGGTGAGGTTTCAAGCACATTCAATCTTCTAGGTTGAGCATCAAAAAGGAGGGAACCTAGGTATGCACATGATGTTAGTTGGGTTCACCCGAAGGTTCCCCACAACCGCCTAAACAACCGCATGAGGCTAACAACATCAATTCCACAAACACTCCACCGTAAGGGCCGTCGCCTTAGGTGGGAAAAAGAGCTTTTGGTCGGTCTAGGTAAAACACCTTCCACGACCTCTCCCATGATCGCACGGCTTACATGAGGTAGGGACCTCTTGCCGATCTGCATGGAAACGGGTTCGGTTTAGCTTTGCTCGTGCTCTAATCATCGCGATCTATCGCACGACGCGGGTACGGCTTCGCCTCGGCCCGTAAGGGTTTAGCACTTTCAAGTGCTACACAAATATAAGCTACGCACCTAATCCCTTCACAAGGATCTAGGCTTCACAAATACTCAAATAAGGGAGGTATAATACGCTCCGCATCAATTTCGCGGTGAAGGTTTGCCTTCATCCAATCTCAAAGCATGGGGCTTTCGTTAGGATCTTCACAAGACGCCTACACTTAAATCCCGCACTACTTTAGACGATTTCACGGAGTCATTCTCCGGTACGCATTCTAGGCTTAACCTAAATGCAACGTCGCAATCCAAGCATCACCGATTCGGGCTCACGGCCACGAATAGGCATCACACAAAATGCCTAAATCCGCACGACTACCGGATTTTCTACATGCAATATGCCGGGGACGGACACAATCGACCCGAAGTTCCGAAGAACTTGAGGGAATCCTTCACTTCACCCATTTGGTGAAAGGGATCCCTCATGCAAGCATAGAGAAATGAAGGAGAGGACAAAAGACAAGTCCAAACAACGGGAGAAGGAATCGTTACCCTAGGAGCGTTCTTTTTTGCCATGGATCCGAGATTCTAGACGGAGGGAAATGACCGCACCGGGCTGCACTCTCCAGATCTGGAAATGGCTCGCGAAACGGAGCTCCGGAGCTCCGTCAATGGCAGAATCTCCCTTCTTCTTCCTTGCCTCCTTCTTCTTCCTCTAGGTTTGGAGAGAGAAAAGCCTCAAAAGAATGAGGGTTAATCTCCTCTCACAAGCCCTAAGACCATCCAGCAACTAATCCTAGCCATTGGATCGAATTCCAAAGGATTTGGACGGCCGGATCGTCTCCTCCGCTCAAAATCGCGGAGCAGATAAACAGCGCGCACGATCACAGGCGAACGATCACTGGTCGTGCGCGAAGAGGAGAATGGTCGTGCGATAAGCCGAGACAGAACTCCAATTCCTTGCGGGTTACGCACGATCATTGGCGCACGATCACTGGTCGCGCGCGAAGAGGACAATGGTCGTGCGCATTGACCTGATGTGGAATTTTTAGCCTATCCCGAGCACAGCACAACCACTCCTCCTACCTCGCTGAACCACGATCTTTGGGGTGTTACAACTCCACCCCCCTTAAAAGAATTTCGTCCCGAAATTTCGAAAACAGTAATAGCAGGAATTTACAGTTTTTAAAGAAAATTTACTTGAGAGAAATAGCTCGGGGTACTCCGCAAGCATCGCTTGCTCTCTCTCCCAAGATAGCTCCTCTCGGCCGCAATTATCCCACCGGACTTTTACCATCCGAATGGACTTGTTCCGCAACTGCTTTACCTCGGTATCCTCGATGCGTAAGGGCTTGACTTTCGTCGACAACCCACTATCAACCAGCACTTTGCCAACCGCAACGATATGAGTAGGCTCTTGCACTGCCTTCCTCAGAACTGAAATGTGAAACACGTCGTGCAGACCGCTCAGCTCTGCAGATAGTGCAAGCCGATAAGCCGCATCACCAATACGTTCCACAATCTCAAACGGTCCTAAGTACCTTGGACTGAGCTTTTTCAAGCGTCGGATCCTTGATACCCCTTTGAACGGTTTGATCTTCAGGTAAACCCGGTCACCGACGGCGAACTCTAGGTTCCTATGCTTGGCGTTGTAATATTTTGCTTGCCTATCCTGGGAAATCAATAGCCTTTCACGAATAGTTCGGATCGTCGAAGTTGCTTCCTCAACATCCTTTCGCTTCAATAGCTTAGTATCGCCCATTTCCGCCCAAGACAACGGCGTACGACACTTCTTACCATAGAGGGCCTCGAAGGGAGCCATCTTTATACTGGCTTGGTAGCTATTATTGTAGGCGAATTCGATCATATAGAGATGATCTTCCCACTTCTTTCCAAAATCTAGAGCGCACATTCGGAGCATATCCTCCATAGTCATGTTGGTCCTCTCGGTCTGTCCATCCGTTTACGGGTGGAAGGCCGTGCTGAAATTCAATTTAGTGCCCAACAGTTCATGGATAAGCCTCCAATCTTTCGATGTGAAATGCCCGTCACGATCGCTGACGATGCTACGAGGGACACCGTGCAGCCGCACAATACTATCGACATAGAGCTTCGCTAGCTTTTCTACAGAATCATCCTTCCGGTTCGGAATAAAATGCGATACTTTTGTCAGTCTGTCCACGATCACCCAGATGGCGTCGTTTCCATGCTGAGATTTCGGCAATCCGTGCACGAAATCCATCGAAATATCGTCAAACTTCCATTCCAGAATTGGCAAGGACTTCAAAAATCCACCGGGACGCTGACATTCCACCTTCACCAACGCGCAAGTGTTACACTTGGCCACGTAGAGGGCAATGTCTTTCTTCATACCCGGCCACCAGAAAAGTTTCTTCATGTCCATGTACATTTTCGTGCTTCCCGGGTGGATAGAGTACTTGGTATGATGAGCCTCGTACATCAACTCCGCCCGTAGAGTACCAACGTTTGGGACGCACAATCTGCCATTCTTCCACATAAGGCCATCTTCGAAAGAGAAATCAGCGTTTAACCCGTCAACGGTTTCCGCTTTAAAGCGTTTCATGCTCTCATCCAGCTCCAATGCCTGTCGAACTCGGTCGGCAAGGTGGTATTGAACCTCCGTCCAGTTCAAGCATGCTGAAGTAGACGCTCTTCGATCAACGCAAATGATCTCCATTTCTTCCAGCTCACGGATTAGACGCTCATCGTGCATCAAAATCCAATTTGCTTGAGCGGGAGCCCGACGACTCAATGCGTCCGCAACTACATTTCCCTTTCCAGGAGTATATTTGATGTCGAAGGTGTAGTCCCCAAGGAACTCCAACCACCTCCTTTGACGCATATTCAACTCCCTTTGATCCAGCAAGTACTTGAGGCTCTTGTGGTCGGTAAAGATGTCGATCTTCACGCCATACAAATAATGCCTCCAAAGCTTAAGAGCAAATACCACGGCCGCTAGCTCCAAATCATGGACCGGGTAATTCCTCTCATGAACCTTCAACTGCCGGGAGCCGTAGGCAATTACCTTACCGAACTGCACCAGGACACAACCCAAACCACTCCCTGAGGCATCGCTATAAATTTCGTAGCCTTCCGTACCACATGGCGAGCATAGAATGGGCGCTGTGGTCAGACGACTCTTCAGCTCTTCAAAAGCTCGTGCGCACTCGGGCGACCAAACGAACTTATGATCTTTCCTAGTCAATTTAGTGAGAGGAAGTGCAATCCTCGAGAAGTTTTCCACAAAGCGCCTATAATAGCCGGCAAGTCCTAAGAAACTTCGGACTTCCGCTACGTTTTTCAACAAAGGCCAGGCTCGGATCGCTTCTATCTTCGACGGATCAACCGCAATTCCATCTCCACTAACGACGTGACCAAGGAATGCTACTGACGGTAGCCAAAACTCGCACTTGGAGAACTTGGCATATAGCTGACTCCTCCTCAAGGTGCTCAGAACGGCGTGCAGATGCCCTACATGCTCCTCTTCCGATTGAGAGTATACCAAAATGTTGTCGATAAAGACGATCACAAATTGATCCAAATACTCACGAAACGCCCTATTCATTAAGTCCATGAATACTGACGGTGCATTAGACAGACCGAACGGCATCACCGTGAACTCATAGTGCCCAAAGCGGGTACTAAACGCTGTCTTTGGAATGTCACATTCCCTTATCCGCAGTTGGTAATAGCCGGACCTTAGGTCCAGTTTGGAGTATACCGTCGACCCAACCAGCTGGTCGAATAGATCATCGATTCTTGGAATCGGATATCGGTTCTTCTCGGTCAACTTGTTTAGCTCTCGATAATCGATACATAGACGCAAGCTCCCATCCTTCTTTTTCACAAAGAGGACCGGTGCACTCCAAGGTGATGAACTTGGACGTACGTAGCCTTGCTCTAGCAGCTCTTGCAATTGGACCTTCAGCTCTGCCAATTCCTTCGGCGCTATCCGGTACGGTGAGCGGGCCACAGGTTTGGCACCTGGCACCAACTCGATACAGAAATCAATCTCCCGATGAGGCGGGGCCCCAGGGAGTTCGTTAGGAAACACGTCGGCGTACTCCGCTACGACTGGGACATCACATAACCTGGGCTTTGGCTCCGAAGTCTCCAACAAGGTGAAGAACAACTCGGCGCCTTTTCTCACTGCCTTAACCACTTGGAGAGCAGACATCAGCGTCTTGCTCGCTCCTCGCATACCGGCAAACGTGGTTTCTCCATCGGTGTTCCTTCCCAGAGTGATCTCCTTAGAATTGCAATTTATGCATGCACGCTGCTCCGAGAGCCAGTCCATGCCGAAGATCACATCGAATTCAGCTAACGGTAATAACGATGCTTCCAAATCGAAATCCTGATTTCCGATCCGCACCTTCACACGGCTCTTCCTATCCGCAGACATGCGAGATCCATTGGGTAGCATTACTTCTAATCTATCCTCTACGAAGGTAGATGGCACTCCGATTCGCACCACGAAGTCCTCGGACAGAAAAGAGTGCGATGCACCCGTATCAAATAGAGCTCTCGCCGGATAGTTGAAAATTAGGACAAAGCCTAATTGCACACGAATAAAACATACAGTTGCACAATAGTATAATCACAAATAGCTATGCAAAAGCTAATTTTTAATTCATACCTGTGACAACATCAGCTTGTCGTATGGCTTCTTGCTGGCCAAGCGAGTAGACTCTCGGCTGAGTCGGAGTAATGTGCTGGGAAGCCGAAGACTCGCAAGCTTTACCCTTTTCCGCAGCTCGAGCATAGTCCAATGCTCGATTTTCTGCCTTCGGGGGACCACTTCGACACACTGCAGACTTGTGTCCCACCTTCCCGCAGGTGAAACACGTGATAGGACTCCGCACAGTCGTTGCTCCCGAAACATTTGAGCGTTTTGCTCCGCCGGTTTGAACTTCCTTTTGTTCTTTCTGAACTCTGACTTGGACTGAGAGACCAGCACATGAAACTCAGGTTTCTTTGCCACAGCTAATGCTTGTACCCTCTTCATGTCCAACTCTAGGGATCTGGCAGTTTGGACCATCACTTGGAAACCTAACGTCATAGGGCCTGCAAGGAGCAGCCTTAACTCGTCCCGAAGACCTTCATAGAACTTGTTCGTCTTTGTCTCTTCGTCTTCCATCATAGGCCCCGCATAACGACCCAGCTTAGTGAACTCGTGCAAGTACTCATCCACTGAGCTGTCTCCTTGAGTTAACTTCAGAAACTGGTTCTGCAACGCAATGCGTTGGGCAGAAGGAATATACCTTTGAAGAAAAGACTTTGAGAACTCCGCTATCGTGATCTCGGTAATCTCCCTACCTCCGAACTTGTGCACTTCCTGTTCAGCCAACCAACGCTCTGCCTCTCCGTTAAGGAGGAAGGTGGCTAAAGTGACCATCATAACTTCTTCTGTTGTTGTCGCCCTTAGAATCTTCCTAACCGTTGATAGCCAGTCCTCCGCCTCCGTTGGGGATCCGGTCCCCGAGAAAGTTGGAGGATGGAAGCTTAGAAAGTGTTGCAGCTGTTGATCACGCGCTCGCGCAACAACTACACGCTCTACAGGACGCTCCACCCTTTGCACCACCGCAGGTTCCACTGCAGCCACTGGCACAGGGGTCTCAACCCTCGGTTCCACCGCAGGTTCCACTGCAGGTTCGATCACCGGGGCCGCATCTGTATTAGGCGTAGCAGGCTGTGCAAGCCTTTGCGGTTGAGCATTGATCATCGCGAAGACAGCTTCTGCGACTAACCTGATCATCTCAGCAGGAGGAGTGGTCGCTGGCACTTCAGCCGACCCACTACTTTCAGCAGTGTTACGGGGTTGAGACGGCCCCGCACCACTTCTAGTCGCCTATAATCGTGTAAGACACAATTTAGTGACTGAAAACATAGCAAACAACAATCATGGAACGCTCAGGTTCCGCAAACAAGTATGTTTTCCCATTCCTAAGTGGACATTCTTATTAGTTTTTGTCGTTTTAGGTGAATGCACATCCCGTGCACACCACCCCTTAAAAGGAATTCGTCCCGAATTCACTAAACTACGGATCGACGCCTTAAGTCTGATACCAAATTGTAACACCCTGCCAGTACGAATAATATAACAATAGGTCCGGTCGGGACCCCACGCCATACTAACCACACTAGCTAGGAGTTAAAAGGTGATAAACATAAAGAAACTACAACAGAGTATACTAAACACTAGCGGAAGCATAAAGATTTAACATTTCAATTAGAATTGTCCACTATCGTAGGAATGAAACCATGAAATAGAGTTATGGCCTTAAGGCCTTACATTTAACAAATGTACTAAAACTCCAAAACATACATCGGCACGCAGGCCGGCAATACACGAGAAAGCTAAAAAGGGAGGCTGGCCTTCAAGGGCCAACTCAGCAAAAGGGGCCACCGCCCACTATTTCCCGCTAGGCTCACCTGCACCTGCATAAGAACATTCCACCAAGCAGTGGCAAACAAAGTAACGGTCAGCACAGCTGACCAAATTATAACGACCCCACCCCTTTCCCGGGGTGGCGGAGATTCTACCCTGCAAGCAAGCCATACTAGCACAAGTACTAAAATAAAGAAAGTGCAACTACACAAGGTGAGGTTTCAAGCACATTCAATCTTCTAGGTTGAGCATCAAAAAGGAGGGAACCTAGGTATGCACATGATGTTAGTTGGGTTCACCCGAAGGTTCCCCACAACCGCCTAAACAACCGCATGAGGCTAACAACATCAATTCCACAAACGCTCCACCGTAAGGGCCATCGCCTTAGGTGGGAAAAAGAGCTTTTGGTCGGTCTAGGTAAAACACCTTCCACGACCTCTCCCATGATCGCACGGCTTACATGAGGTAGGGACCTCTTGCCGATCTGCATGGAAATGGGTTCGGTTTAGCTTTGCCCATGCTCTAATCGTCGCGATCTATCGCACGACGCGGGTACGGCTTCGCCTCGGCCCGTAAGGGTTTAGCACTTTCAAGTGCTACACAAATATAAGCTACGCACCTAATCCCTTCACAAGGATCTAGGCTTCACAAATACTCAAATAAGGGAGGTATATTACGCTCCGCATCAATTTCGCGGTGAAGGTTTGCCTTCATCCAATCTCAAAGCATGGGGCTTTCGTTAGGATCTTCACAAGACGCCTACACTTAAATCCCACACTACTTTAGACGATTTCACGGAGTCATTCTCCGGTACGCATTCTAGGCTTAACCTAAATGCAACGTCGCAATCCAAGCATCACCGATTCGGGCTCACGACCACGAATAGGCTTCACACAAAATGCCTAAATCCGCACGACTACCGGATTTTCTACATGCAATATGTCGGGGACGGACACAATCGACCCGAAGTTCCGAAGAACTTGAGGGAATCCTTCACTTCACCCATTTGGTGAAAGGGATCCCTCATGCAAGTATAGAGAAATGAAGGAGAGGACAAAAGACAAGTCCAAACAACGGGAGAAGGAATCGTTACCCTAGGAGCGTTCTTTTTCGCCATGGATCCGAGATTCTAGACGGAGGGAAATGACCGCACCGGGCTGCACTCTCCAGATCTGGAAACGGCTCGCGAAACGGAGCTCCGGAGCTCCGTCAATGGCGGAATCTCCCTTCTTCTTCCTTGCCTCCTTCTTCTTCCTCTAGGTTTGGAGAGAGAAAAGCCTCAAAAGAATGAGGTTTAATCTCCTCTCGCAAGCCCTAAGACCCTCCAGCAACTAATCCTAGCCATTGGATCGAATTCCAAAGGATTTGGACGGCCGGATCATCTCCTCCGCTCAAAATCGCGGAGCAGATAAACAGCGCGCACGATCACAGGCGCACGATCACTGGTCGTGCGCGAAGAGGAGAATGGTCGTGCGATAAGCCGAGACAGAACTCCGATTCCTTGCGGGTTACGCACGATCATTGGCGCACGATCACTGGTCGTGCGCGAAGAGGACAATGGTCGTGCGCATTGACCTGATGTGGAATTTTTAGCCTATCCCGAGCGCAGCACTACCACTCCGCCTACCTCGCTGAACCACGATCTTTGGGGTGTTACAATGGGCGTCTGTCAGTGAAGGACATCATAAGAGACCATTGAGTGGCTCCTCCGTCCTATAAAAGGGAACATTGGATGCCCTAAAGAAAGTGTGTGAACAGGAGAGACGAGAACGAAGAAATGAAAAAGAATCCCGCAAAGCAATACAATAGTAAAAGCTGCGGAGAAGAATCGACATCAAGGAGAGGAGAACAAAAAAAACGCACATACATTATTCTCCAAGTTGCAGTCAAGCCACATCGATTGATAAGAATCGTTCAAGTAAAGAAGCAGATCTCCACCAGGCAGAAGAACAATCATTGCATATCTTTCTTTGTAAGGATTGCGGGCCAAAACTGTAAGATCTGTTTTCAGATCTGAGTGTCAAGCTTGAGGGATTGAGATCTGTGAGGCTTGAGGGCCAGGGCAAAGGACTTGAGGTTACAACCGTTTCGAGCTTGCGGGCTTGGGTGTAATAGGGGCTTGCGGGCCTAGGATGCAGGACTTGTGGGTCTAAGGGGCAAGACTTACGGGTCTGTGATGTGTGGGGCTTGAGGGCCTGAGTGTCGAGCTTGTGGGCTTGAGTGCAGTAGGGACTTGCGGGCCTAGGTTGTAAGACTTGCGGGTCCGAGTTATAGGGCTTGTGGGTCGGAGACATTGGAGGAGTTTGCCGAGCCTAGCACTCTTCTAGGTAGACACAGAGGGATAGAGGACTACTCAAGACACCCTGTCTTGAGGAACCTCTATAAATTCTTGTGTGTTTTCTGTGTAGTGCTATTAATCTCTAGATCTGTTAACCAGAAATTCAGAACACCAAAAAGGGGAACAAAATGATTTGAAATACCTATTCAACCCCCCCCCCCCCCCCCCTCTAGGTGATAAGTTGACACCCAATAACTAACAAGTGGTATCATAGGAGGTCACGGGTTCAAAACCCTGGGGTCATTTTTTGGGGAGGGGATTGTTGGGGTGCAGCAATACCCCCGGTGTTGCGGCACAAATCAAAGCATAAGGGCGTGTACCCTATGGGCCTAACTGGCCACCCCGTGGGTCCTGCCTGAGGATAGCCAGCTCTATAAAGGAGCGGTGGGCACCTTCCCCAACAGTCTGGGCTTTGGGAGAGTTGGTTGCGTTGTGTCCCTACACTTGTGGGCACTCAGGAGCTTTGTGCCCTGGTTTATTGCAGGTGAAGCAGATGATCTCCTTCCTTGGAGTCTTATCATATCTGGGCTTTGAGCTCCTTTCTCTTCTCCTTGAGTCTTCTGTCTTGACACATTTTCTGAATCTCCTAGCTAAGAGACTGAACATCTCATCTTCAGGAGTGGAGTGCTCTCATCCAGAAACTTTTAGGGCAAGGCTCTTGTGAGTAGGAGTTAAGACTGTCTCCTTAGCCTTTGTCTCTGCCCTGCTCTTTAGAAGCATCTCATAAGACTTCAGCTTTCCTAGCAAAGCATCAGTAAAGATCTCTCTATAGCATCTGGACTCTCTGATGGCCCAGATTCTTGAGTCCCATGAGCTTGGGAAACACATGAGGATTTTATCATTAATTTCAGTCAAGGATATCTCCTTGTCCAAGTCTCTGAGCTCATTAATGATAATGCTGAACCTGTCATACATATCAGCAACTGTTTCTTCTGCTTTCTTCTGAAAGTTCTCATACTGGATATGATAAGGGACTTCTTGTCCTTCCTTTCATCCGCACTTCCTTCTACAAGTATGGAAAGTGACTCCCAAATTTCTTTAGCCGACTGACAGTCAGCAACTTTTTGGAAAATGTCATCTGACATTGTGGCGACCAGAATGTTCATAGCTTTGGCATCACATGCCTTCTGCTTTTTCTCTGTTTTAGTCCACTCTACCCTGGGCACAGGTTCCTGAGTTGAAGTCCCACTAACATCTTTCTTGTATGGAGTTGGTGGACCAGAAATTATGACATCAAAGACGTCTTCATCAATAGAGTTCATGTAAAGTTTTATTCTGGCTTTCCATAGTGTAAAATTATTCAGATTACACGTTGGTGGTCTAGTTGAGGCATAATCCTTAGAACTCATTTTCTTAATAAAAATAACTTTATTGTAAAGAAATAAGAGTAGGAGGCCTTTTTTATCAAGGTGTTAACCTTTTAATGATCAACCTCCCTCTGATACCAATTGAAAGTGCACAGTGTGTCTCTGAGAATCCTCTATAGGGGGTGAATAGAGATTTAAATATTTTTCTATCCTAACTGTGCAAACAATAAAACTTATTAAGGTATTATGCACACAATCAAAACCAATGGCAGAATAAATATTATAAGTATTGCTGGAAATGAATGCAGAAAATGTAAATGGGACAAAACAGAAAATCACAGCAAAGACACTGATTTTTATAGAGGTTCCCCAAAATGTGGGTACTCCTCTCTTCTACCACCTGGTAAGAATGCACAACCTGTGCCTGAGTCTTTTGATAAAGAGACTCTTAGAACAAAAGATCTTTTGATAAGGAGATCTTGAACCACAGATCGTTTGATAAGGAGATCTTGAACCACATATCTTTTGATAAGGAAATCTTGAACCACAGATCTTTTGATAAGGAGATCTTGAATCACAGATCTTTTGATAAGGAGATCTTGAACCACTGAATCCTTTGGAAGAGGGATTCTTAAAACTCTTTACAGTTGAGTTGAAGAGAGAAAGAAGAGGAAGAAGTAAGAAGAATAATTTTGTTCTCAGAATTCTATTGAAGCCTCCAGCTTCTTTTCTTTTGCTAGATCTGCTAATGATGAACCCTTGCTTATGATTGTGATGATTTGCAAGGGTTATAAGCTTCTGATCCTTTCTACTTTCTTCTGATTGAATTCTGGCTGCTATGAGATATTGATGAAGAGCAGCCTTCAGTTGTTCTGTTCTGAGAGAGAGACCAGTTCTTGTTCTTCTGTCTTCTTAGGGTTCCAGCAGGAAGAAGAAGGAGGGAGCCCTAATTGACAAGCTCTGTGAAATGTGTTGGTTGTTCTTCCATTTTTCTCACTATTATTCTTATTTATTGTCAGTGATTTGATTTGAATTACTTTCCTCTTTTGGGTTGTTCTGAAAAGGTATTGGCTTGGACAATTAATCTCTCTTCCTTCTTTTGTTCATGACCCATCTGCCAACTGTTTGAATCCTTTCCAAGAAATCTTTTTGTCTTCTTGAATGCTCCTCTCCATTCTAGGCAATAAACAAGTCATTGTAAAATGGTCTTTAGTGTTGTGGGCCTTGAGAGAAAGAGCAAAAGAAGCAGCTGAAAAGGTTTCCTTTTTAGACTGTATTTGATGTTGCGTCGACTTTATTCTCCTTCTTATCGACGCACCTTCAAGTTCTTGTAAGAGCAGCTTCGAATTCCTTCAAGCTCTGGTTGAACTCTGATGTTGGCGTTACGTCGATTACTAATCGACGTAACCGTTGAGTTGAAGGCTTAACTCTGAACTTCATCAACTGCATCGAATTGTAGTCGACGTTGCGTCGACTTCAGATGGCTTCGACAAATTCTTCCTTCTACGTTGATTTGAAGTCGAAGCTGCGTCGACTTCTAATGATACTTCAACATGCTCATTTCATCTACGTTGATATCCTTTCGACGTAGCGTCGACTTGATCTACTTCGACAGAGAGGTTGAGTTGCTTGGACTTTTAGTCTAAGTTACATCGACATGAAGCCAAAGATGCGTCGAATACTATTCGACGCAATTGTTAACTCAACCCAATTTATGCTTATTTTGCTCTGGTCATGACACTCCAAGTTGTATGTGATATCCTAAGACATTTAATGACCAAATTACCCTCATTATACAATGGGTAATTAAAACCTAAGAGTTAAATTCACTTTAGATAATTTGTTAAGTTAAATCCAAGGAGTTTTTCCCAACAAGCTTTCTCATCACGAACAAGTTCTTGAGGGGAAAGATAGATAGTACATTGTTTCTTAGGGAAACAAAGGGCAAATGTCTCCTAGTCCAAATTTATGTTGATGACATAATTTTTGGGTCTACTGATGACAAACTTTGCAAAAAGTTTGCCAACCTTATGCAGGGGGAGTTTGAGATGAGCGGTAAGGGAGAGATCAAGTACTTTTTAGGCCTCCAAGTGAAACAGTCTGAGAGGGGGTATTCATCTCTCAGACCAAGTACATTAGGGAACTTATCAAGAAGTTTGGGATGGAATCTGCTTTCACCATGAAAACTCCCATGGGGTCCAACATTTCCCTTGATAAGGATGAGAAGGGTAAGCCCTTTGATGAATCCATGTACATGTGCATTATTGGATCCCTGTTGTATCTAACTGCTAGTAGACCAAATATTATGTATGCCCTAAGGAATCTCACTACTCAGCTGCAAAGAGGATTTTGAGATACCTTAAAGGCAGCCAACATCTTAGCATTTGGTACCCTAAGAACAATGATTTTGAACTGACTAGCTTTTTAGATGCAGATTTTCCAGGATGCAAAGAAGATAGGAAAAGCACAAGTGGGACTTGTCAATTACTAGGAAGGAGGTTGATCTCTTGGAGCAGCAAGAAGCAGACCAGCGTGGATATATCCACTGCTGAGTCTGAATATATAGTTGCAGGGAGTTGCTGTGCATATCTATTGTGGATACAACACCAGCTAGAGGACTACAACCTCAAGGTAAGTCACTCTCCATTGTATTGTGACTCATCCAGTGCTATCTCTATTGCTAAGAACCTTGTCTCTCATAGCAGGGCCAAGCATATAGAGATAAGGTATCATTTTATTAGAGAGCATGTAGAATGTAAAGATATCTGCCTTGAATTTGTCCCCACTGATAATCAAGTAGCTGATATCTTTACAAAACCATTGGACGAGGCTAAATTTAATGCTTTCAAAATTGAGCTAGGAATGTTGAACTTAGAATAGGCTTCAATATTTCATTTTGTCTATCATATGTGTTGTATTATTTCCTAAGCTTTGGTAGAAAATAATAATGACTCGGAATATATAGTGACATGATTAGGGGGAAGGACAATCCAATTTAAAATGAGTCACTGGTTGGCAGTAAGGTCAGTTGAAACAGCTGAGAAAGTTTCAGCTGAACCGCTAAGACAGTCTCAGCTGAACTACTGAGACGCCTAAAACAATCATAGTGGTTAACAATAACTTGTCCCAGCGGGTTGTCACTCCATCTCAGCGATTCCGCTGAGACGGGTTAGTTCAATTAAATTTTGTCTTAATTGAAAATTCAGTAATATAAAATCAATTCAATTGGTAAGTCAAATCAACATCTTTCATTAGTGCAAATCTAAACCTAAGCCAATCCTCTATAAATAGAGCAATGTTGATTAAATAATTTACAAACCTTTTCATCCTAACCGGCGAGATGAACTATCTAATTCCCTCCCGTCTCAGTGACTCGTCTTTCTGAAGAAATGGCGCGAAAAATGTCAAAGGATCTCCAAGAAGGCTATGAGATCATAAGAAATGGATTCCAGCATACCCAGTCTGAAATTAAAGAGGTGATTCAACTTCTGGATTATCAAGGATTAGAATACCTTCTATCAGAGCCATCAGTAATTCTCAGAACTGAAGTTCTAGAATTATACAGTAATGCAAAGCTTTCATCTTCCAAATCTTCCTTAAAATCCAAGATTGGAAGCTTGAATATTAAGATATCTCCAAGAAAGATGGAGAAAGCATTTCAACTACCATCATGCAGTCATGATGAGGAAGATGGTGTGTCTGAAAAAGACAAAGAAAAGGCCCTCAAATGGTGTGAGCACAGTGATGCCAAAACTGGCTCACTGAAGAGGAAGTACTTCAATCAGAAAGGAAAGCTACTATCTAATATAGTAGGCAAGGCATTACTGTGCAAGCCAGGGTCACATGATACAATATCAAAGCACATGTTTGAATTGATGACAAGAGTGGTCTTGAAGAAAAAGACATGCTGGGCTGCTGTAATTTTCCAAAGGATAAAAGAATGTTTGCAGGCCCCCAACCTAGGCAGAATTCTTTCTCTATATCTTCTGAACACCTATCCTGAAGATTTTGATCAGTCTAAAGGATCCAACCTTCACTACCTAAAAAGAATGGACATAAAGACATTGGACAGGTTCTCAAGGGTACTCCTAATGAGTCAACCCTCTGAGCTTAAGGAGAAGAAAATGAAATTAGTCAAAGGACTAAAGAAGGCCAGATAGGTGTGTTCTGATTCTGAGTCAGAGGCTACAGAAAATGTCCATACTGAGGATAATCAAGGTCCTGCCAGCAGTCCAATCATAGATGTTCAAGAAGACCATGACACTGAAGAACATGAGGATCATGCTGCTGCTGAAGAGCATGAGATGAATGAGGATGTCGCTGATGTTGAAGACAAGTCTGATGAAAATGGAGGAGATCACACTCAGAGTGATGCTCCAAATTCTCAAGTAATTGATTCAAATGCACAGAATATGCCGTCTTCTTCAGAAGATCATGAAGAGGAACAATTGTACACTGTTGCTGACTTACAAAGATTGATTTAATTATATCAAATCTAGAAAGAAGAATGAATTTAATCCCTAATGAACAAACAGATTACTGGGGAGATGATCTAGAAGGAAAGGATTCTCCATCTGAGGGGGAGCAAGTAGGATCAGCTGGAAAAGAAAGTAAACAGACAGAAGATAATGATGCTACCAAGTCTAATGATCAGGTTGAGGGGGAGCATATCCCTGCTCAGGCTGAGGGGGAGCATGAAGAGCATGCAATGGAGCCATTCACTATGGTACATGAAGTACAACCCTCCTCATATGTAATGTCAAATGAACTTATCATAAGTTCAATAAGTACAATTATTGAAGGTCATATGACTTCAATAAAGGATTATATTGATAGGTCTGTCTCTTTAGTGAAGAAAGAAATGATGTCTGAAATTCAAGGAATCAAGGAAGAAACTTCTTGCCTTAATAGGTAAATGACCAAGTGGTTTGATCTAGCAGAAAAGTTAGTTGTAACACAAAATACAATACTGAGATCAATGGACAAGCAACTACAACTCTCTGAGCAAGACATGAGATATGTCAAGAACTATATGAGTAAGACTGATGAGGTCATAGAGAAGGCCTCCAATCATATTGAAGAGTATGTATGGTCTACTGCAACAACAATGATTAAAGAGGTGGAAAAGATGAAGGATGAATTAAAATCAGATTTAGAAAATGCCTTCCAAACCCAATCTGGGTCTGCTGTTGCTGCCTCCCAAAGCTTGGAACAAAAAGTGGTTGAAGAAGCCAGAAAGGGGGAGGTGGCCAATGCTGAAACCAATTCGGAGTTAGCCCTCAAAGTTCTACAAGGAACAAGAATAGCACTAAACCATCCTCTGCTGGACAATTTCAGAAAAGAAGATTTTGATTTTAAAGCTCAAGAAAAGATAGCACAAGATGCTCAGCTTGCAGCAAGAAGAAAAAAAGAAGGTGTCATGTGTTGGATCTGTAGGCGCCCTTAGATGGTGGGTGAATAAGGGTTTTAAAATTTTTTATTATATTTTAAATGACTTGATAACTAAGTAGATCAAAATAGTGATTTTGAATAAAGATCTAAATTATTTTATAATGAAAGAGAGGATAATAAACATAGAGAAATGAAGAACAAATCAATTTTATTATACAAAGAGAGACATGATTAGTATTAATAAAAAAGATTACAAAAATAGTTTTCTATAACGCTAAAAATCAGAGGCGACTAGTAGACTCTTGGGTTTTCTATCACGACTCGTATCCCCACAAACTGGTAGCTTTAGCCTATCCTCCCTCAAATTTGGCCTCAAGCCGCTCTAGCCAATCCTCCGCCGGATACGGCCTCGAGCACTCCCTAGATCTACACCCTAAACCTAATCACCAACACGAGGCAAATTTCTGCCCTAAGTCCTACCCAGACCTATTCGCCAACATGAGGCGAATTCACTGCACGAGTACAAAAGAGTAAAGAAATGAAAACAACAATAACGTAAAAATTCCCTATGTGGATCTCTTGAATAAGTAGACGAAGTCCCGCAGAGTATGATTGTAGTCGATGCAGTCTTTCATCACAGTGATGAAGCGTGTTGAAATCTTCTCCACAAATCTCCTTAAGCCTTCATGGATTTGTGGGAGTATCTCTCTACAACTTCCTCTATATGAAGTGGCCCGAAGCTCTAGAATTTAGGGGTGTGAGAGGATGATGAAGACGGAGCCATGGGGTCTTTTTTATAGCCTTGGAGCTAGCGATATCCCTACCGCTGGTGCTATCTCAGTTTAGGAAATATCATGCGTGTGCGTATCTTTCATTCTAAGGAAACCCTACCGAAATTCCTCTTGTGCGTCGAGCTACTGCCTATGCTAGTCGCTACCGCCGGCGCTATCTCCTTCTAAAACTACTTCCCGGAATTGCTCTATTCAAGGCTAGCACCTACGCTAGTGGCTACCGCCGACGCTAGTGGCTATGCTGTAGTTTTGGCTTCAAACTTGGGCACATCCTTCTTATGTTATCTTTAAGTCATATGACATTGTTTCCTGCACACTTAAACACACAATATCAAATGCACATTGGATTTGTTATTCTCAAACCTAGGAGATGCGGATGACCATGTTCCAATAAACTCCCCTTTTTGATAATAATAAATCCATTAATGATAAATCAGAGCATTAATACATAAAGCATGGCGAATCCTACTTGTGTGTGTGTGAGTGATGACTTAGGATAATTGTCGATTTTGGTATTTAGAAGTGCTCCCCCTAAATACATGCTCCCCCTATATGAATGCTCCCCTTGTATGTAGGCTATCTCTTAATCATTAATCATGTTAGTTCTCCCCCATTTGATAGCGCATTTATTTATCATGTTAGTTCTCCCTCTTTTGTTATTAGCAAAAGTGGGTTAAGGAAGCAAAAGACATTGAACGAGGATTTTGATAAAAAATAAGGCATGATCGAGCTTTTAGAGGAAATGAAATGATAAGGAATTTTTAGCATAAAAAAGATTTTCAAAAAGATCATAGTTTTTAGCATAAAAAAATTCAAAAAGATCAGAGTTTTTAGCATTAGAAGATTTTCAAAAAAATCAGAGTTTTACCAAGCAAGTCTACCACTTGTTGAAGAAAATTGAATTTTGAGATTCAAGTGATGATACACTCCAAAAGAAAAGACTTTAAATAAGCATGAAAGCGCAAGGTAAAAGTTATAAGGTAATATTGCGGAAGACTTAAAGAAATACACGAAACATCTTTTGGTGAGCATGAAAATCGTAAGAGTAAATATGAGTTTATGTCCAAACATAAGAAGATGTTTTGGAGGTCAAAATTTTAAGAGTTATAACATAATTTTTGAAAGATTTCAAACGGGATAAATTAGAGTTTTATTACAAGCGGAAAGACTATAAAATTGTTTATCCAAGGAAAATATCTTTTTGGAAGTTCAAAGATCATAATAGAAATAAGAGATGTTATGCAATAAAAGTGATGTTATTTGGATAAAACCAATCTTATATAAACATCCAAGTTTAAGATAATATTTTTAAGAAATATTTTTCGTAAGCAAGTAAGATAAAGTTTTCATGACAATAGGCAAGGAGTTCTATTTTTCAAAAACTACTAAGGCAAGCATTATTGCACATATTCTAGAAGAAAGTAACTACAATGTTATTAATTTGCATTTCAAGTTATGAAAACATTGTAGAGATCATGCATTGCATTCTAGTGCTTTTACTAAAGCTTTCTAGAGAATTTATGTAAAGAAGCATTATAGTCCAATTCTCATGAGCATAAGCTTTATGAGAGATAATGATGTGTATAAAAGGTGTTTTGATAAAATTATACAAGTGATATAATCCAAAACACATGACTTATATGGTGAAGTAGAAATATTATTAAGCATATAATCTTTTTAACTACTTCTACACATCAATTCTAGATTTGATACAAAGCATATAAAAAGTACAACTACCAAGGTGCTTCACCCACACAATGCTCATTAAGACTTATCAGGGAGCGAAGTAGTGCTTGTGGTATCACATATTTTATTTTCAATAAGAGCTTTGTGTGATCTGGTGTACAAAATAGAAGTATATTAAAGTAGTTTGCACAAGACACTTTACAATTCTTTCCAAGGTGCTCAACCTCACAATGCTTATGAAGACTTATCAGGAGGTTCAAGTAGTGCTTGGTGGAGTTATCTCTGTCATTTTATTTTTATTTTTTTGAGAAAGACAAAGTTCTCCGAATTCACTTGTTTTTGCAAACACTTATAATTTTGAAATTTCACTCCTATATATGCAACATAATTGTGAATAATGTGTAGGTAATAGAGATAGACATCTTAATATTGTAAGCTACTACACTACACAATCATGTAGGGTTAAGAATTATAGGCACATGTAGTCTACCAAAAGTGTGAGTGTAAAGAGATCATTATCTAACATAACACATTACTCATACTTAGAGGCATACTAAAGCAATCCTACACAATTCACCATAGACTTTTTCATTGCACATAACAAGATTAAAAACTAAGAATGACAAGCCAAAACAATGTTTAGAAAATTTGAGATTTTACATTAAACATTTTACCCAAATCCAGAAGAACATGCATTGTCATTTTTGCCAAAGTAATGAAACATAGAAATCTTGTTATTTTAATAAAGCTTTGCAGAAACAAATAAAAATAAGCAAAACATATTTTTGCATTTTGAAATTTTATATTTTGATTTTTCATGAAATAAAGAAATGCAAAAGCAAAAATGCCAAAAACACAGAAATAAGTAGAAAAATTATAAGATTATATTTTTATAAATTTTTCAGAAATTTGAAGCACCGAGTCTTGAATCATGGAGCTAGCGCCGGCGGTAGGTCCTAGCGCCTGCATTAACTCACTGAGAGTTCATATTTTAATTGCATAGCCCAGATTTTCTTCTATTTCACTTCCGATTTTGCTCAATTATGTTTGTGCTAAGTAAGACCTGTCTAATGAAGTGAAAAGACGAGAAAAAATCACAAAAAGTTGCGGAAGTTAAAATTTTAGACCATGAGCTTCCAAAAACTTAATTCTACCTTTTTAAATAACTTGAGTTTTGCATAATCATTTAAGCATAGTATGATGGGATATGCAAATAAAGAAGACATGATTGAATAAATCAAATATGCATGATTTTGGTGATTGTATAAAAATAATGTTTATGCATAAAATAAAAATAGGTATGCCCTAGATTAAAATACCCAGACTATATGTCTACACCCTAGCCCCGTACTAAGTGGTGGATGGGCATGAGGAGTTGCACACATGTCGTTGGTTGGGGTGTTACTCACATATGCATACACTAGAGAACTCTCAACCTAGCACTCTTTTCCCTCAGTGCCTCGCAAGGCCCCACTAGAACCGTCCCCGGTTAAGTACAAGACATGACTTAGAGGTTAGGTCTACAATGCATCCAATCCTATGCCCCCGTTATTGTGATACATACAATATTGGTATATGATCATAGGCATACAAAGCATTCTAAGTTTATGAATGATTTATAGACTATGAGTTTATTTGAATTTTTAGAATAATAATATAAAACCTCATAGTTATCATGAATTCTAAGTTCCAAATTTTCTATTTTTATATCTTGACAAACCTATGATAACTAATAGTGCATGAGATTAGAATGATAACTAATATTAGGATACAATGTTAGTATGATAATACATTCTTTCAATATGACTTTTGTGATTTTATTTTTAATCACGAATTATGAATATATACTTTTCTGAAAGGCAAGATAATGATAGTTTTCTTTTTCGATTATTGCAAGAGTATGCATGAGTCTATAATTAATTTGATCTTTGCTAGACTTTAGTTGGACTTAGCAATTCAGAGTGGGTCTTGGACTTCCCGAGGTCTACCATGTGAAGGGTTCGCACCGGTACTAGGATATGTGATGGGGTGACATCCCAAATCTCCATTTCTCAAGATATTTAAGTGTTATTGGTTGCTACCCATACTTAATATTTAACCTTTATAGACTCAAAATTTTCCGAAGAGAAAAATTGAAGTTCATGATTTCATTAATCTAGATAAATATCTCATAACAAATTTAGAATTAGATTTATATGGATAATATAAGATATTTATAGGTAATGAATTTAAGAAAGATAGATATGTCATCTAAAATATGACTTCGAATTTTGATCAATTTAATTTATAAACTTATTAAGCTTTAAGAGATAAAATCATATTTCCAATAAAATATAAGATGACCATGACATGATAGCTTTAAAAAATAAGAAAACAAAAATCAAAATAAAAAAGACATTGAAGCATATCATGAAGTAGAAATTTGTATATTTCATTTTGAAAAGATTTTACTTCATGTATTTGATGATACCTAATGAATAAGAGTTTTAGGTATCCAAAAGGGATCAAGTGTGGAGGTTCCTTGGGTACCCAAATATAATGTGTTGGCTTGTGGGGAGATAGTGACGAATGGGTCCTTTCATGTGAAGTTAATGTTTCATTTTTAACTTTGTGCCTCCATTCAAACCTTGGTTTAATGTTATTCTTATACATCAAATTTCCATTGTGATTATCTTTATCTTGAAGATTATGATTGTAATGATTATTGAAAGTATCGTTCATAGGAAATTTGTGTAATTCTAATTTTAAGTTGGGAGAAACATGATTTTGTAAATAATGGTGATTTGGATTTTGATTTACAAATACTTTGTGTTTCTTACTCCCATTATTAGGCTTAGTTAAGACATTCATATTCATATTCATATTCAACTTGCTTTTACATATTGCTTGATATTGTGAATTTGTGTGTTGTGAATTTTTATTCATAATTTTCATAAGCAAGTTGATTTTTTATTTTAATTCATCATTCTTGATCTTAAGATTATGTCTAGATTTATTATAAGTTATTGTGCTATTTTTACGAGTGGAAATAATAGAGTCAATATGAGTTTGATAGTTATTTCTTAATTCCTCAAATGTTTTGTCCATCTCCTTGATTTCAATTTTATAACTTTGGCACGTAGCACAATCACTTTTCAAAGATGAATTTTCTAAAGACAATTTTTCATTATGTTCTTTTACAAAAATAAGTTCCTTTCCAAGTCCTTGTATTTTTCTTTAATATCAAAACAAGGAGAAGAGTTTTCTTGAGAAGAATTTAGATCAGAATTTTGCAAATCAATAATTTTAGCATTTAATTTTAAATATTTATTTTCCATGCGTAATTTTGAATTTGCCTCTTTAACTTTTTAATTTTTCGTTATGCTATTTTAAGCATGTGAAATGAGGAACTCGACTTTGTAATGAAAAGAGAGGAACTAGTTTTGCTTATAGTGCAATCGGAAGAGGCAAGATTTAAACTTAAAGTTCCTTTGGCTTTTTCATGGTACTCCCCTTCCAAATATCAGATTTCATATTTGCCTTCACTAGATGTGCATTCCATTGATCCATCATGAGATGAGCTTTCTTCAGTGCAAGCTTGTATGTTCGCCAATTCTTGTGTTAGTTCCATACCTGTGAGAGGAAGACCATACCTTTCTTCAAAGATTTCCAAACTTTTTATGCACTAGAAAAACAATATATCAATTTGAAAATATCTTGAGATAAAGCACAAAAAATACTATTCAAAGCCTTTGCATTAAGGTGACGTTCTTTTTTATTTAATTCATCCATTGGCCTTACTATTGCTATATTCCACGCTTCGATATCTAAAGTTTTAATAAACTTTTCCATTAAAATTTTCCACCATTTATAATTTCTTCCTTCAAATAAAGGTGGTGCAAGAGATTTTCCTTCTTCATAAAAATTTCCCCCACTAATAAAAGCAAGATCATGAGATGTCATTATTCCCAGTTGTTAAGAGATTTAGAATAACCTAGCTCTGATACCACTTGTTGGATCTGTACACGCCCTTAGAGGGGGGGGGGGGGTGAATAAGGGTTTTAAAACTTTTTATTATATTTTTAATGACTTGAAAACTAAGTAGATCAAAATAGTGATTTTGAATAAAGATCTAAATTATTTTATAATGAAAGAGAGGATAATAGACAATTTAAGGAAATGAAAAAAAAATCAATTTTATTACACAAAGAGAGACATGATTACTATTAATAAAAATGATTATAAAAATAGATTTCTATAATGCTAGAAATCGGAGGCGACTAGTATGAATCTTGAGTTTTCTATCCCGACTCGTATCCAACGAACCGGTGGCTTTAGCTTATCCTCCCCCGGATCTGGCCTCAAGCTGCTCTAGCCAATCCTCTTCCGAATACGTCCTCGAGCACTCCCTAGATCTATACCCTAGACCTAGTTGCCAACACGAGGCGAATTTCTGCCCTAAGTCCTACCCAGACCTAGTCGCCAACACGAGGCGAATTCACTGCACGAGTACAAAAGAGTAAAGAAATGAAAACAACAACAACAATGTAAAAACTCCCTATGTGGATCTCTTGAAGAAGTAGACGAAGTCCCATAGAGTATGATCGTAGTCGATGCGGTCTTTCATCAAGATGATGAAGCGTGTTGAAATCTTCTCCACAGATCTCCTTAATCCTTCAAGGATTTGTGGGAGTATCTCTCTAAAAATTCCTCTATATGATGCGACACGAAGCTCTAGAATTTAGGGGTGTAAGAGGATAATGAAGATGGAGCCAAAAGGTCCTTTTTATAGCCATAGAGATAGCGCATGCGCTATCCCTATCGTCGGCACTATCTCAGTTTAGGAAATATCATGCGTGTGTATATCTTTCATTCCAAGGAAACCCTTTAGAAATTCCTCTTCTGCACCGAGCTACCGCCTGCGCTAGCCACTACCGTCAGTGTTATCTCCTTCTATAACTGATTCCTGGAATTGCTCTATTCAAGGCTAGCACCTGAGCTAGTGGCTACCTCCGGCGTTAGTGTCTATGCTGGAGTTTTGACTTCAAACTTGGGCGCAACCTTCTTATGTTATCTTTAAGTCATATGACATTGTTTCCTGCACACTTAAACACATTAGATCAAATACACATAGGATTTTTATTCTCAAACCTAGGAGATGCGGAAGACCATGTTCCAACATCATGCTTGCATAAGAATTCATGGCAAAGACTAAAAAATAGAAGGGCAATGACCCTGATTAGGAGCATTGGAGTGATGACTCCAAAAGCATTATTCTGAATGCTTGGCTGGACCATGGCCTGATCTGCAAAGACATTGACAGGATATACCCTGCAGAAGAATGGATAAAGCATCTTGAGAGGAATTCCCAGAGGGAAAGGGTCTTCAAAGAAAATCTTGTAAGGAAGAACAATCCAAAGAGGATGCCTTCAAGATACATTCCTAAGCCATATCCTTACTTCAAGAGGCAGGAGAACAAGAGAAAGTTAGCTAAAATGAAAGATGCTGCTACAGGAAAGGAGGCTGATGTTGAAGATGTTGAATGCTCTAGTGCAGCAAAGAAAAGAAAAACTTGAACTAATGTATTTAGTTTTTCATAAGAAGCAAATGTAAAATGAATATTGTATTAACATTTTGTCATTAATGAAACTGATAATTATGTTAAATTGATAGCTTGTGTTAGTAGGCCAACATTAGTCAAGCTTAATATTGTTTTATATTAATGCTTTATGCATACTGTGGTGCCTATATGTAGTTAATAATGTTATTGTTGTGTTGAACAATGTTATTGTTATGTTGTCATTGTTGGATCTGTAGGCGCCCTTATAGGGGGGCGAATAAGGGTTTTAAAACTTTTTATTATATTTTAAATGTCTTGAAAACTACGTAGATCAAAATAGTGATTTTTAATAAAGATCTTAATTATTTTATAATGAAAGATAGGATAATAAACAATTTAGAGAAATAAAGAACAAGTCAATTTTATTACACAAAGAGAGACATGATTACTATTAATAAAAATGATTACAAAAATAGATTTCTATAATGCTAGAAATCGTAGGCGACTAGTAAGACTCTTAGGTTTTCTTTCCCGACTCGTATCCCCAATTATTCTTCTATGGCAGTCCAGCCCCACAACCCTTACAGATTCTCTCTTTACTAATGGTTGGAACTTCATTTCTATTCACGTGAATGTAATCAATATGATTTTTGTCAACATTTATCATTAATAGCCTCTTTTAACCTAACTATTCATACAAACCTCGGGGTCCTAAGGCTTCTATCGAGTCTGAGTCAACCTCCGGTGACACAACACACTCATGAGGGGCCTAACGCGCACTGGGATGTTACATCGGCTGTCTGGGAGTTGTGGAGTTTCCTCCCCCTCCATGTGAGCTCAGCTCTCTGGGAGGTGTGGAGTTCCCTCCCCCTCCATGTGAGTTTGGTTCACGGGAGAGATGTTGAGTGGAGAAAGGATCTTGCTTCTTGCGTTTAATCCAGTTTGAATCATTAAAAAAAAGATTCAGCCACCGAGTTCTCATCGTTGGTCTCTCCGAACCACCGGTCATCCATTATTTTTCCGGGCTCGTGTCGAACACGGAAAAAGCGGGGATTGTGTATTACCCGTAATTCGTCGATACCAGACTTGAAGTAAAGGTGGTCGAGACACGTGGAGCGACCGCTCAGAAGTGACCGGAACCAGTCAAAGCAAAAGGAGGACCCGGGGAAGAGAAGAAGGGAGTGGCGGGGCAAGTGGGGGTTGTTGGATCTTACGACGCCCTTAGAGGGGGGGGGGGGGGGGTGAATAAGGGTTTTATGAAATTTAAATCTTATTTAAAAATATCAGAGTTTATGACCAAAGTTTCAATATATTTTATAAGAAAATATATTTAAATATCTCAGATAAGATTATATTGACGATTCCTTTTTAAAGAAGAGAAACAAAGTTTTTTGTTAACTGCTGCTACGCCTGCCGTTAAGGATTAACGCTGGGCGTTAGCTCTCTGGAAATTTTCTATAGCATAAAAAGATTGACACAGTAATTTTACTTATGAAATCTTAAATGAAACACAATTCCAGAAAATCAGAGATAATAAAATGAATATTATATTTCAAATAAATTGATTACACAAATATTTGCTTTAAAATAAAATTAAAACATTCTTAAATAAGAAATAAAATCAATTCAATGAAAAACATTAAAGGACAAGATTTTATTTCATAATAATTTGATTATACAAATGTTTGATTTCTATAACGCTAGAAATCAAGACGTGAATATTAAAAACACTTTTGTGTTGTTTCACCGGTCCTTCTCCTAATGACCGGTTGGCTATAACCTATCTTACCCCAGATAAGGCCTCTAGCCACCCCTAGATCTAACCTCGACCTAGTCGCCACGCACAAATCGACGAATTACCCCATAAGCTGCACAAGGACCTTCGCCAACAACCGTGTCGAATTACTCACGGAATTCTTCCCGGAATCCGACGTTCTCCCCGAACGATTTCTTCACACCAATTACAAAAAGAATAAAATAAAAAATTACACAATAAAGTAAGAAAAAATCCCCAAGAAATTTTGAAGGTGAAGACGAAGACGATGTAGATGTTGGCGTTCTTGAAGCGTTCGTCCTTCATATAGAATATGCGTTGCAGACCTTCTCCTTCAAAATCTTCTTTAGATCTTCATGTTAGCCCAAGGGAGATCTCTCAATTGTTGTACACGATGCTCTCTCAAAAGAATCAGAATTCTGGAATCATCTATCAAATAATGAGAGGGGCTGCTCTTTAAATAGGCACGGGAGCTAACGCGTGGCGTTAAGAGTTAACGCCAGCGTTAGTGAACGTGTACTGTCGTGGCTGAGATCGTATAACCGTCGGGATCATGGCAGATTCGTTAAGAGTCAACCCTGGCGTTGTCTCTCGACGATGCTTCTTCTCGACGTCATTCCCTCTTCGACGACATCCCTTATCGACGAAAAAGTTAACGCGGGGCGTTAATGCTATCGTGGGGCGTTAGCTCTCTTTTCAGAGAATCGTCTCCATTCAACGTACTACTCATAGGGATGTGTAGCTATAGTTCCTGTACAACCTGCACACTATAAACACACAAAATATAAGATCAAATACAACACGGTATTTGTTATTCTCAAACCAAGAGATGCGGAACATATACTCCAACAGGAGAAGTCTCCCCACTCTCCCCCCTTATGGGCGAGTGAGAGAAGTCCCCCCACTCGCCCGCCCCTCTTAGGGCGAGTGGGGGTCGCCCCACTCGCCCGCCCCCTTTGGGCGAGTGGGGGGAGTCCCCCCACTTGCCCTAAGGGGGCACTCGCCCGCCCCCTTTAGGGCGAGTGGGGGGAGTCCCCCCACTCGCCTACTTCCTGTGCTACATTTTATTGTCTACCAATTTAAGTTGTGCCAAACGTCTCCTACATATGACCATGATCAAGCATGCTTCATTTGCATGAGTTTGCCCGAAGCCCGCACATGCGAGCTTATCATCAGAGTTGGAGTTCGCGAAGGGCGATTCCGATGGCCCCTCCCAATAGTTGCAGATAGGTGGACCTAAAGCAACCTACGGATGGACGATCTCCGCTAGTAACCTATGGACGGGTTTAGCCCGTTTGTAGCCAAGGGCGTAGGAATCACTAGATACAACGAGGTGGCTATTGTCGCGTCAGCAAACCAGGCTGCGTAGATGGTGCAACGTGGACGGACGAAAAAGAAGGTTGACCATATAATTCCAAATTCCGGACTTCAGCTACAATGTTCAATATCCTATAGTCCGGGATGCATCCGCATACGGACAAGCGTGTATTTAAGACAGGCATAAATCGTATCCTGTCCGCTTTTCTTCGATCACTGAGAGAGAGAGATGGCTCCGATTGCTGTGGGAGATGCCATCCCCGATGGGAATCTGCCTTGGTTTGACGAGAATGGTGAGATGCAGCAGCTCTCTATTCACTCAGTCGCCGCCGGCAAAAAGGTTGTCCTCATTGGTGTGCCCGGTGCCTTCACTCCCACCTGCAGGTTTATTTTCAATCATTTGGCAATGTGTTCGATTGGTTTTGAGTTTCTGTCGAATCTAAGTTAAATATGCTACTGATTCTGTTGGTGGAGTGGCATTTCAGTTGTGCGGAGTGGATGCAGGTCGATCTGGGTTATTATGAACTATTCTTAGCGGGTGATGACGTAGGTGACTGATGTCGTGCCGTCCTTGAGAAGTTTTGATGATTTGTTCTAGGAAAAAAAACCTTTTCTAGTAATACAGAACTTTAGTTAACCAGTGATGACCATCGTGACTGATCGCGTCCTCGCTTAAGAATTTTTGATGAATTTTGAAAATGCTTACCCTTACCTCCCCTTCCTCTGAACTAATCTTAAAAAGGGAAAATGCTGATTATGTTGTTGTGAATATGCAGCATGCAGCATGTGCCTGGTTTCATTGCAAGCGCCGAAGAACTGAAGTCGAAGGGTGTGGGTGAGATCCTGGTAATCAGCGGTATGTTTTCTTGATTTAAATTTGATTTTACACTTTTATTATCTTAGATTTATGGTTTTAGGTCACATCAATTCTTTTTTTCTTGCGGTAGTTTTCTTTTAAGCATGTAATTTTAGATAGACATTTTCATATATTGACACACTCAAAAATATGTATACAAATTCAGTGACGTGGGTGAGGACATCTTGAGGATTAACACAAATTTACTATCACCGTTGGCTTACATCAAGGTTCAGCTTTAGGCCCTTATCTCTTTACCCTTATCTTAGGTGAGCTCACCGAACATATCCAACAAACAATACATTGATGTTTATTTTTTGCGGATGACATCGTTTTGGTTGATGAGACGCGCGAGGGTGTAAACATTTAACTTGAATCTTGGCGAGACACTTTAGAAAAGAAGTGTTTTAGGTTGATCAGGGCAAAGACGGAGTATATGGAGCTTAAATTTAACAGTGCAAGAAGGACAGATGACTTCATTATTAAGTTGGGTGATCAAGATATTTTCCGCAGTGAGTGCTTTAAATATCTTGGATCGATAATTCAAAAAGATGGAGGTGTTGATGAAGATGTTATACATTGAATCCAAGTAGGTTGGTTGAAGTAGAGAGTTGAGTCAGGGATCTTATGTGATCGTAAAGTACCATTAAAACTTAAAGACAAGTTTTACCGTACAGTAATTAGACTAGCGATGCTCAATGGTTTTGAGGTTGGGCAGTGAATTGTGTACATGAGCAAAAAATGGGGGTTGCAGAGATGAGAATGCTTAGGTGGATGTGTGAACACACAAGATTGGATAAAATGATAGTGTGGTGAAATATCCTCCTATGCCCAAATGATAGTGTGGTGAAATAAAAGTGTGATCTCCAAATATGAACTCTGCATAGCGAGACGATGAGATAAGTGAGCATCAGATATAATATGGGAAAATCGAGAAAAACCAGTTGTCACATCAATAACTGATAAATGTGGAATCGAGCCTAGGTCATGTGGGGTGAGTGACGCATTTGAATTGCGAATTACTTCATTGGGCCGGGGTTCAGGCGGAGTGTGGTAAGTAGTAATGTGGTGGGGTCATCAAAAGGTGAACTAGAAGATGTGGAGGCCCTCTCGTGTGCCCTTGGAATAAGGCAGTTCTCCTGGTGGAGAAGAACAATCTAGTGTCCATGGTACTCGAAGGAGTGAGAGTTCCTCGTGCCGTCGTGCATGACATGCTAGTCGTACTGCCAAGATTGACCAACTAAGATGTGACAGACATCCATGACGGCGACATGAGTTTCATTGTTTTAAATGTCCTCTGACATGTCCGACATGTCTCCTGACATGTCATTTTTGAGGGCAAAATGATATGTTTTTATAAAAAAATTAGATTGTCCTTTTGTAAAATATAGGCCGACATATTCGATTTTTTTCGATAGATCGGCCGACGTAACTTATAAATATATCGTCCGCTATTTTATTTTATATTATATCAGTAGACTAACAACATATGTTTAAATCACATATATGTCTTTATTATATAAGTGAATATAGCATTCTCCATGCTCTTATTGTGGTTTCATTTTCCACCATTGGATCTTTCACATGTTTTATCCGAAGCATCATTAATATAAAAAAATAAAAATAAACTTCCTCGGAGAGAAAGAGTGGGAGAGAGATAAAGAGAGGAGAGAGACGGAGAGAGTGCGGCGGAGAGGGAAAGAGAGGAAAAAAATAATCTTTTTAAGTATATACATATTTTTTTTTACAAAATAAATATTGTAATTTTGATGTATAATTTTTACGGTCATTTCGAGTACTCATATGTATATGTTGCGGGCGCAGCCCGCAGATGCATCGAGCACGGGCAAAGCCCGTGCTGAGGCGGTCGAAGACCGCCTGGATGCGGTCGAAGACAGCCCGATCGCATCGTGCCGGGGGTGGGCGAAGCCCGCTGTCGCCGGCCGGGTACCGTCGCAGTTTGCCGTAGGGGCGGAGCCCCGTGTCGGGCACTTGTGTAAATATATATATTATGTATGTTTAAATCGATTAGAGTTATTGTTTTGATTTTTTAATGTTTTATTCTTAAAATTAATTTTGTGTAAATATTATATAATATTCAATATATATTTCAATGTATCATTTTGTATTTGTTAATAATCTTTTATCTTAGATACTGCTTGATTTTATTTTGTAATATAAATGACCAATTTTTTATCTACTTGTTATATATTTTTCTATTTTTATAACATATAATTATAGTTGGTATACGTAACAATAAAAATATTATTTATAAGATATGAAAATCTGATATTTTAAAATATCCCCGACATGTCTCCGACTTCCGACATTTAAAAATTCAATCTGATATGTCGCCGACATCCGATATTTACAACCTTGGACATGACAACTCTCTATCCTGATATGTGCTCCCTATAGAAAACTCTACTAGACAGTGGTGGGTAACGGGTATAGTCAAATGACTATTGACTCCAGATAAGCTGTATGGTTATTCTAACGAGTGCAACTGAAGTCATAATGTGTCGACCATACGTTGAGAAACGAAGTTCTTCATACTACCACTATCAATGATAATGAAACAAAATTGTCCTTAAATGCAGGCAGTAGTGCGGAAATTATCTTGCCTCCTATGATCATTCTCACTAGACTCGTTATAGGTGATCAAGCTATAATGTAAGACACAGACTAAGTGATCAAGCGTAGTCGCCTTCTACTCCTAATACATCATCAGACTCGGGCTCAGGCTCAGGATGAGATTCACTAATGTAAATTCCATACATAGGCTCATGTTCATTAGTAGAATCAATAATAGCGATGAAGTGTCGTCGCAGACACTCAGATGATTTGTGCCCCGATTCCATGCACTTGAAGCATCGGAATATTCCAGTGTTGGGCTTAGTACCAATAATCTCCTTACTCTGGGAGGGGTTAGTGAGAGTGGTTGGGGTCCCAGTAGTGATGGGAGAGTGAGGGGAATCTATGGTCCTAACAGTGTTGGCAGTGGTGATGCTCGATGGAGGTCTATCAGTGGACCTAAGCCCGGATATCCGCTTCCGTAAAGAGTCTACTCTACAGGCTCTACTAGAGATTTCGCCTAAGTTGCGATAATCGTGTAGCTCTAGTAGTCCCAAATAGAATAATGTAACCCATTTAGGTATCAGGATACGATCATATCATCATCCTCACGAAGGTCTAGTCGAGACTGAAGGACGAGGAATTCATTGATGTATTTGTCCACCATTGACTTCTCCTATCGTAGATTGTGGAATCTACGTATAAGGTTTGAAGATAATTTGGGGGCACATCTCGCTTCCTAAGTTGCGCTTCGAACTCTATCCATGTGGTGATGGGGGGCATCCATAAGTTAAATCTCGTGCGCTCTAATTGTCCCAACCAAACTAGTGCAAATCCCATCAATATAAGCAACACATACTCAACCTGCCTATTCAGTGGCAGTTGCTTCCAATTCATGAAACGTTCCATACGATCGCACCAGTCTAAACATCCACCGGGTTCTAATCGTCCTTCGAAATCACCGACATCTAATTTAACTCCCATATCCCAACAGGGTTGGTTACGGGTTTCAAGTTTGGGGTGTGCAGTCACTAGACATCTTGGGTTAGGGTTTACTTCGACTGTGGGAGGAAGTGCTCCCTCTAAGTGCATGGTGGCCTCAATCGTATTAACACTCGTGTGTAAGCCATTTATTACATGTCCTACATCTCGCATGTTTGTGTTAACATTCGTACTCAACGTTTCAATTGTTTTAGTCAAATTTTTAATTTGTGCTCTCAGATCGCCAACGCTGTCTTTTAATTGACCCACATGATTTTCCATTTAAAATAATTATTTTAAGCTCTCACAAATTTAAAATAGTTCAATTAAAAATGTTTTTAGTTAAGTTAAATCTTTTTTTTAAACAAAGAAGATATTTTATGGCTTAAAAATAATTCTAAAATTTCAAAAGAACATTTATTTTAAATTCGAGACTATCCGAGTGGGCATATAAATATTTATTTTATTTTATTTTTTAAACTTGAAAACTCAAATGAGCAAAATGAATCTTTTTTTAATAAAAATTTTAAAAATAAAAAAATAACAAACTCCATTTTTTTTGAAAACACGGATCACTTGATTCGCAATTAGAGCGAATCAAACTACCTCTGATACCAAGCTGATGTAAAACAAAGTTAGGATTTTGAAAATAAGATATTTTTAATGCTATATATTTTAACTTGATGTAGGTAGAGCGGGCCAAGGCGAATTTTGTGCGCGAATTCTCTCTTGTTGTTTGAACTTCGAAAGTTAGTTAATTGTTATTTGAAAGAAAAGTTCCCACGTGTTTAAAAAATTCGAATCAAAGCGGGGTTTGCATCTTCCGACAAGCTTAAGCACATCAATAATTTATGAAAAACGACAATAAAAATAGATTGAACGATTGAGGCAAGCTTTGCTAATTAAATGAATTGCATACGACTACGCTGATAAACCAGAACAAGGAAAGGATGGAGTTTACCCGAGCATACATAAATCTACAACAAGGAAGCGGCCACTCAACTCAGTTGCACAAGGATGTTAATAATTTTTGATGTTGGGCTCGGGTTGCACTAACTATTGTCGGGTTTGTCGGTACAACAAAGTCTTGAATTGCAGTTGCCGAGCTCTGGAAGAGAGGGAATCAAAGGATCTAAGGTCGCCGGAGTAGACCTTCGATGTCGACGGCGGCCTGAGGGCGTACAGAAGCCCCCATTGAAACCACCAGCGCTGAAGGGATGTTGAACGCAGGCAGGGTTGGTTGGTTGGAAGAGTGTTGATGCCTTGACCTTAGTTACTGGAATTCCGTCGATTGGAAGGAGGAAGAAACTCGAGGGGGAGGCGCCGTGAGAGTTGTCGCCTGACTTGAAGAAGATGATCGCGACACAGGAGTGGGCCTCCGTCGACAGAGGGAGACGATAATTCATTTCCTCTGTACTGACTGCCCCCATCCGTTGATAGGTGACTCCTTTTATGCAGTTATTCCCAGTTTTTTTATTTTTATTTGTTTCCGAAAGAACACATAATATTATGTCATTTTAATACTCATTCCAAAATATAGTTTTCTTAATTTTCTCCTATAATTAAAATATGATCTAATTAGAAATATTGCCTCTTTAATCGTATGCGCCTTAATTAGTTTCAAGCTTGCCTTTTTTCGTCCTAGCTACTCAAATTGCCAGACCATTTATTCATGGTCTCACCGGGTGGTCAAACCGATGAGCCGAAACTCAGAAGAACATCGGTGAGTGGAAATTGACAGAAAAATAAAATAACACAATAAAAATATAATTGGTGCGTGATGATATCACGCGTCCTCGAATACGGCGACGGTTGCATCAGATATCTACTTCACATATTTAAATCCCTTAGACGGTTGCAACCTTGACGGTGCACCGCCATTCTACTTCACATATTAATTGCAGAATTAGAAGGATATCTTTTAAATTAAGAGAAAGCAAAATGAAAGACAAATGAGGTAAATGTCAACAGAAATTAAAACAACAAAAATTAACAACATATATTAAAACAACATAAATTAAAGCAGGAGAAACAACAACAAAATTAAAACAAGAAATAAATAATGAGAAGAGAGGGATGGGGTGGAGGAGAATATTGTAATCTGGAGTTGAAGCTTCAGTGGATGAAAATATGCCACCTTCAAGTTATTCAAGCAAACAATGTTAGCATTTTACTTCCCAACATTTATATTTTATATTTAGGATATCTATCAAGTTTTCAATTAAATTTATTCTTAAATGTTCATTTAAGATTCCTTAAAAAAATAAATTTATATTATTCTCAAATCGAAATTGTTGCTAAAAAAGCAATGGTAGAAATTTTGATGTAAAAGTATATGTAAATCATAAAACACCTTCACAAATATACTACACCGTCTTCAAAAAATGATATGGATCTACCAAGAAACTATGATCACAATTAATATAAAGTCTCAGGATTACACCCAATTATAATCCCAATCATTCTATTTGGCATGCACAGAACAAAATGTTCTAAATCTTAAAGCAATTTATACCTTGTAGTGAAACTTTTGCAACCCGTGGAAACCTCCAAATACACGCCAACATAGAGTTATAAATGAAAACACATAAAATTAGGAGGCAAAATCGAGCATTGGATGGCAAAGAAAAGCTTCATCGCAGATGCCTTACCACCGGGTCAGAGAGGGGATGACCATTGTTGAGTACATAAGAGTTTTGTAGTGCCATGGACAATTCCCTAACATTGGATCTTTAAGAAGTGGTTGATCGTAGAGAAGAGGAGTTCGTTCACAAAGAATGAAGCTCCAATGCTGGATCAGATAGAGTAGGTCATCCGCTGATGGCCTGGTAATAGATAGATCTTCAAAGAGGACTGACCTGGCCGTCCGTGGAAGTCGTCGCCCCGACATTGGAAGTCCCCTAGCAGAGTGAAAGAGGCATGTATTTGGTAGGGAAGACATAATCGAAGTCGGAAATCCAGGGCTTGCGAACTGCATACTGCGAAGAGCGATCGCTTGGATCCTTCGAAGATGGACTCCTCGGCTCCATCGAAGACGCAAAGCTAGCAGTCGACTACTCCTTGGTTCAAATCGTGCATAATTGATCGGGTATAGGCGTTTTGGAAGAGGAAAACGACCAGGCATTGAATTCTACTCTGTTAGGGACCGACTCCGAGGTCGCCAGAAGAGTAGCCGAAGGTAGAGATGACGGAGGCGGAGATACTACGGAGCCTTGACCGCGGCTGCCTATGCAGGGCGTGCTCGGGGGAGAGAGAGCTTCCAAGATCTCTTTTAGGGTTTGAGAAAATAGACTTCTTTATTCATACCAACACAAGACTCACTTGGTCTTTTAAAGGACTTACAATCGATACAATCAAGGAAAGAGCTACAAGGAAATAACGCTAAAAGAAATAAGACAAATTTGGACACCACATAAAAACACGACATAAATAACGACACCCAATAAGGACGCGACTCTAAGACAGAGTAAAAGCATATTATGAAATAATTAATACTAAAATACGGCATAAAAGGACCCCTAACATCTCTCCTGCCTTGCAAAACGAGCTTGTCCTCGAGCTCGAGGGAGATCAATTGTGTCCGCGTCAGCCGACACCCTCATCATCAGAGTCCTCGATGTGCAGATAGAAAAGCTGTTTGCACCTGTGGCCGCGAGTGTACTGCTCGTCGCAGTTAAAACATAAGCCCTTGGCGCGCCGTTTCATCATCTCGTCCTGAGATAGTTTACGGACGGCTGGTGCTGGATGGCCCTCGGAACGGCCTTACTGAATGCCTGTGTCGGTGGGCAAATAGACCTCCTGTGCTAGTTGGAGGCGACGATCACATAGCCTGACCAGACTCATTGCAGTCACTAAGTCTGGAGGAGCCTCAAATTCGACATAAAGTCGCATGCGTTGGAGACGTCTGACGGTGAAGATGGCGACCTTCATCTCTTGGGAACGCCTGACGTGTGCCAAAAGAAGTTTAAACTGGTCCAGATAATCGTCCACGGAGCCCGTCTGACGGAGTCTCGTGAGGGCACCGAGGGGGTTGCTGCGGATTGGAGGGCCGAAACGCAGGTTGCAAAATCGCTTGAAATCGTCCCACGTCAGACCCGACAGATCAGTGAGGAGACGAGTGGCCCAGAGCAAGGCCGAGTCGAGAAGGTGGAAGGAGGCTAGAGGAAGCCGTTCAGCTGCCGGAGTTTGTTGATGACCAATGAATTGTTTGCACCTGGAGAGCCAGCCCAAAGGATCCGTTTTCCCATCGTAGGTGGGGAATTCCAACCGGGTATAGTGCGACGGAATAGCAGCTTCAGGGCGTAAGAGGGTCTGCGGTGGCGGCTCATGGCGGATGAGCGGTGGTAGCGGAACTTGACTGCTGCTGACGTTATCCGTGAGTGGAGTAGGAACGACGGGAAGGGAGGCGGTCAACTCATTAAGCCTGGCGGTGATAGTGGCCATGTCGTCCCAATGCCAGGTTTCGGCATCCCGAAAGCATGCTTCCATGTCGGTCATGACAGTCTGCAACACGTCCTAGAGAGCAGCCGTAAATTCTTGCGAGTCACTCATCGATTGATTTGCTTGCCGAGAGGAGCGGGTGACTGGGCTCCTGGAGTCGTCAGAGGCGGCTGGATTTTTCTTGTCGCGAGTGCCGCGTCGTCTCCCAATGACGAACTGGCCTGGCCGTTCGACGAACTGGCCTGGCCGTTCGTCGAACGGCCTATAATATTTTTAAAATTTTAATATTTAAATAATAAAATATATATAATATTATAATATAATATACATTGTTAATTTTTTAATATTTAAATAATAATACATATAGGCCGTTCGTCGAACTGGCCTGGCCGTTCGTCGAACTGGCCTGGCCGTTCGTCGAACGGCCTATAATATTTTTAAATTTTTAATATTTAAATAATATAATATATATAATATTATAATATAATATATATTGTTAATATTTTAATATTTAAATAATAATAATATATATATATAATTCTGTATTATATTATACTTTGTATTATATTAGATTATTTTGTATTATATTATATTATATATTATATATATAATTATGTATTATATTATATTATTTTAATAAATTTTTATTCCTTTTTTTATTTTAAATACCGTTCGACGAACTGGCCTGGCCGTTCGACGAACTGGCCTGGCCGTTCGACGAACTGGCCTGGCCGTTCGACGAACTGGCCTGGCCGTTCGACGAACTGGCCTGGCCGTTCGACGAACTGGCCTGGCCGTTCGACGAACTGGCCTGGCCGTTCGACGAACTGGCCTGGCCGTTCGACGAACTGGCCTGGCCGTTCGACGAACTGGCCTGGCCGTTCGACGAACTGGCCTGGCCGTTCGACGAACTGGCCTGGCCGTTCGACGAACTGGCCTGGCCGTTCGACGAACTGGCCTGGCCGTTCGACGAACTGGCCTGGCCGTTCGACGAACTGGCCTGGCCGTTCGACGAACTGGCCTGGCCGTTCGACGAACTGGCCTGGCCGTTCGACGAACTGGCCTGGCCGTTCGACGAACTGGCCTGGCCGTTCGTCGAACGGCCTATATATACTATATATATATATACAGGCCGTGCGTTGAACGACCTATATATGGCCGTTCGTCGAACGGCCTATATATTATATATATTATAATATATATAATATTAGAATATAATATATATTGTTAATATTTTAATATTTAAATAATAATATATATATACGAGCATCTTCGCACGGGCTACGCCCGTGCTCGATGCTCTTCGCATCGACAGTACCTTAGCAGCGACCGTACCTCCGCTTAAACTCGCCCGCTCTAGGACGCTCAGTCAATTGACAGTGCATAGGTAGCCCCCGTGCCCCGCGCGACAGTGCCCCTCCTCGACATTGTCCCGACGCTAGGCGCTCCCTCCGCTCGCGAACCCCCGTGGGCACAACAGAATCTGGATGGGGGAGAGCACCACGGGGGTTCGTGAGCGGAGGGAGCGCCTAGCGCCGGGACAATGTCGAGGAGGGGCACTGCCGCGCGGGGTACGGGGGCTACCTATGCACTGTCAATTGACTGAGCGTCCTAGAGCGAGCGAGTTTAAGCGGAGGTACTGTCGCTGCTAAGGTACTGTCGATGCGGAGAGCATCGAGGGCGTAGCCCGTGCGAAGATGCTCGTATATATATAAGTGTCTTTTTGGGTACACAAATCTTGTCAGTCAGGATCAACTCTTTCCATCAACGATCTTAAAAAAAATCCGTACAGCCCCGCACTCATCTACGATCTCTACATTTTGACCTCGCATGGTGAAACTCTACCAAAAAGTTACGATCTATGGCCCTTGCTACTTTGGCTTCTCCAACCTGCTTGCCCGCCCAAGGCGGAGGCGACACATCTTCTGCTCACGGTGAAGATGCCTATCGTCCCCTTCTCGGTGGCTGACAAGACATGCCATCTTCAAAGCTCGCTACATTTTCGTCCGTCGCTAGCCATCCCCAAAACAGGTTTCTCCTAACATTCGAAACCTCACAAACCCTAACCATGTCTCTGAAGCTCTCGCCTCTCAAAATTCGCGACTTCTTCCCTATCTTAGCCCTACATTTGATTGCATCTTCTCGCTCTTTGTGTTTGTCTAGTTCCCGCCTTCTTCAACAAGATCTGGGTCAAGGAGGTATCATACGGTTAGACCAAACCGAATCGACTCCTCGCTAACTACCGGTAACCGAATGGCAAACAACTCCCACTAATCGGTGTTTCATCGATCGTCGACTGTCGATCGATGACTGGCTATTCGCCGATCAATGACCGGCGATTCGCTGATCGCCGAACGCCGATCGATGACCGACAATTCGCCGATTGTCGATTAATGACTGGCGTTTTGCTGACCGCTGATTGAGGACCGACGATTTGTCGTTCGCTGGCCGCCGATTGATGATCGACAAATGGAGCCTGCTGATCAGCGAACGACAAATGAAGCCTGCCCATCAGCGATTGAGAGGTAATCACTAATCGCCGATCGATAATCGAGAAAGTGGCGATTTGCAATCATTGCGAACGACACCCAACTTTGAATATAATTGTTTTGATTATTGTGATGGTGTAGTATGGGGCTCTCCTGTTAATAGTAACACACACACACAAGAGCATCTCTGCACGGGCTATGCCTGTGTTCGATGCACCCGGGCGGTCTTCACCCACATATAATCGGGCTGCCCACATGCCAACATCCTACACCCGTGCTCGGTGCTCTCTTGCGGGCTGCACCCGCATGTAGGCGGGATATGCCTGTCGGTGGGTTGCGAACGTGCTTCGCCCTCTGTGGGTTGCGAACGTGCTTCGCCCTCCGTGTTTTGCAAACTTGCTTCACCCTCCATGGATTGTCAACGGGCTTCGCCCATTCGTGAATATGCATCAATCTTCATTATCACCCCCTTACACAACTTTCTAAAGATCAAATATCAACAACACCCAAGCCTTTATCCCACTATAGTGGGGTCGACTATATGGATCCTTTGTCGCCATTGTGTCGTATCTTTAGTCATAGGCTTTGTTTGGGAGAGCTATGACGGCAGGAAAAGCTTTATTCCAGCCGCCAGAGCTGATTTATAGCTGTTTGGGAAGGGTGCTCTTCAATAAGCGCGTTTTTAAAACCTGCGTATTTGGCTCTATTCAGAAATCTCTCGAGGCCCCGTGTTCAACGCTCAGAATTCGTGTATTCATTCACGTAGTTTTCTATTCGCGTGAAGCTCTCCTCTCCGATCCCGTCTCTGGACCCATTTTCTCCCGATCTCCGACATTTTTTCCCTTTCGACGTCGATCCCGTCTCTGGACCCTTTTCCGTCGCCGGAGGTTCTGTACACTTCCACCCCATTCTCCCCTCTCCCACCCATCGACGGAGCTCCGGATCCCTTCTCATCTCTGCCATCGTCGACGGAGCGCCTTGATCGAGCCGACCAGCGAGAAGCTTCTGTATCATTCGCCGGAGCCGGTTGTGGTCGCCCGATGTTCTGCACTCTTCCCCCTCATTCTCCCCCCCTCCCCAATAACCCAATTTTCTGAAGGTGTAATACTAATATTACTGTTAATATTATTATTAATATTACTATTACTATTAATATTATTATTAGTATTATTATTATAACAAGAACTATGAATAATACTATTAACATTATTATTACTATTAATATTATTATTATTAAAGGAATTATTAGAAATGATATTATTATTATTATTATTATTATTATAACATGAATTATTAGAAGTGTGTGTATGATTTCTGAATGTTGCTATGTTAAAATACATATTTCGTTTTAAAATAACAGCTCTCAAAAAGCTATTGTACAAAACAACCTTAAATGAAAAATCTCTGTTCCATCAGCACTAATACACAGACTCTCTAAACAGCCTGCAATTTTTCAAAACAGCTTCTCAAAGAGCTATGTTCAATCAACAACTTTTCAATCCGCAACAGCTCTCCCAAACAGAGCCATAATCTCACTAATGCCTATGTATATAATGTCTTTCCTTAAAGTTTCATTCAAAGTATTTATTGGTCTAACCCTACCCCATTTAATATGCCTAGTGTCTAAACTCTCACAACGCCTAACAGGTGCCTCTAATGGTCTCCTTTGTCCGTGTCCAAACCATCTTAGTCGAGCTTCTCGCATCTTCTCTGCAATTGGTGCCACTCCTGTCTTATCCATGATACATTCATTCCTAATTTTATCTAGTCTCGTGTGTCCACACATCCACGTAAGCATTCTCATCTCTGCAACTCCCATTTTTTGCTCATGTACACAATTCACTGCCCAACACTCCGAACCATAGAGCATTGCTGGTTTAATTGCAGTACGGTAAAACTTGCCTTTAAGTTTTAATGGTACTTTACGATCACATAAAATCCATGACGTGTCTCCACTTCAACCAACCTGCTTGGATTCTATGTATCACATCCTTATCAACACCTCCATCTTTTTGTACTATCGATTTAAGATATTTAAAGCATTCACTGCGGGAAATACCTTGATCACCCAACTTAATATCGAAGTCTTCCGTCCTTCTTGCACTGCTAAATTTAAGCTCCATATACTCCCTCTTTGTCCTCCTCAACCTAAAACTCTTCTTTTCTTAAGTGTCTCGCCAAGATTCAAGTTTCGCGCTTACACCCTTGCACTTCTCATCAATCAAAACGATATCATCCTCAAACAATAAACACTAAGGTATTGCTTGTTAGATATGTCTGGTGAGCTCATCTAAGATAAGGGTAAAGAGATAAGGACTTAAAGCTGAACCTTGATGTAAGCCAACAGTGATAGGGAATTCCTGTGTTAATCTTCCGGATGTCCTCACCCTCGTCATTGAATTTGTATACATATCTTTGTTTATGTTAATGTACGATACATTTACACCTTTCTTTTAGAAGACTCTCCATAAGATATCTCTTGGAACCCTATCATAAGTTTTCTCAAGATCGATAAACAACATATGCAAATCTTGTTTTCTTTCTAGATAGTTGTTAATGAATCTTGAAAGTGCACTGTGTGCCTCTGAGTATTCTCTAGAGGGGGGCGAATAGAGTTTAAAATATTTTCTACCCTAATTATGCACACACAATAAAAACTTTAAGTATTATGCACCCAGCAAAACCAAAGACAGAATAAAGTATAAACATATTGCTGAAAATAAAACACAGAAAAACAGAAGTATGAACAACAACAAAAAATCACACACAAAGACAAATTTTTATAGAGGTTCCCCAAAATGTGGGTAGTCCTCTCTTCTACCTCCCTGGTAGGATTGCACAACCTGTGCCCGAGTCTTTTGATAAGGAGACTCTTAGAACCACTGAGTCTTTTGATAAGGAGACTCTTAGAACTACTGAATCTTTTGGAAGAAGGATTAATAAAACTCTTTACAGTTAAAGGAAGAGTGAGAAGAAAGGAGGAAGAAGAAAATAGAATTCTGCCTTTCAGAATTCTTCAGAAGCACTTCTGTAGCTTCTGACTTTCACATGATCTGAAATGATGAACCCTTGCTTATGATTGTGATGATTGCAATGGTTATTTGACTTGATCTTTTTCTGTAAGTACTTCTTGTAAACAATTGATGTAAGATGAAGAAGAAGAAGCAGCTGTTATCTTTTCACTGTGCTGAAAGAAGACTTGCTCTTGTCTTAGGGTTTGAGGAGGAAGAAGATGAACACCCTATGCCACAAACAAGCATGATAATCAATACTCTATTTTTCTTCTCCCCTACAACATACTTATTCTGTATAATTGGGATTTCAAATCCTTTCTTCTTTTGAGTTGTACTGCTAAGGAATTCTTTTGAACACATAATTTTCCTTTCTTCTTTTGTTCTCGACCCATCCATCAATTTTGAATGTCTTCCAAGAATGATTTTGCTGTGTCCTGGAAAGCTCCATTCCATTCTTGGAAATAAACGAGCCGTTGGAGAACTGTCTCTAGCCTTGTAGTCCTTTTGAAAAGGTCTAAAAAGGACACCAGAAAAGCTTCCTTTTCTGTCTGTATTCGATGCTACGTCGACTTCATCATTCTTCATATCGACGCACCTCTGAGTTCATATAACAGTAGCTTCGAATTATTTCTTAGCTCTGGCTGAACTCAGATGTCGACGTTACGTCGATTCTTATCGACGTATCCGTCGAGTTCAAGACTTGAACATGAGCTTTAACTTCTGCTTCGAATTGTAGTCGAATTTGCATCGACTTAATAGATGGCTTCGACAAGTTCTTCCTTCTGCGTCTAGTCCCTTTCGACATTGCGTCGACTTGACTTATACTTCGACAGGCTGATTAAGTTGCTTCGACTTCTAGTGAGAGTTGCGTCGACACCAAGTCGAAGTTGCGTCGACTTGTATTCGACGCAAGTCTTAACTTAACTGATTTTGTGATTGTTCTGACCTGGCCTTGACACTCTAAAGTGAGTGTGACATCCTAAGACATCTAATGACCAAATTACCCTTACTATACAATGAGGGTAATACTCCTAGGAAGTAAAAATCACTCAGCTTTAATCCCATACTGATGACTTTAGCAGTCAGAAAGTTGATTTCTTCCAGGTCTATATCCTCTGCATCAGGATCTGGTACTATGAATGTTGACTGAGGAAGTCCTGAAACTGGAGCTGTTTTGAAAGTGATCTTTCTTTTCTTCTGATATGACAGGTCTCTAAATCTTGATTGATTCCAAGACCCTTTGTACATTTTTGCCCTTTCTCATCCCTGAATTTAGCCTGAGGGTTCTTGGCAGTATATTTAGAGAGGTCAAATAGAGTGCTGGGAATCTGGATTGCCTCTTTTAATTGCTCTTTTTCAACAGCCTCTTTACCCTTGGATAGGCTTTCAATGAATATCCTTATCTTTTCTTCCTGTTCCCTTTGAGATGCTTCATATTCATCTTGCTCTCTACTTCTAATCTCTTCCAGGACTTTATCCAGCTTTGGATCATGATATTCCTTCCATTTATCTTCAGACATTTCTACCTTCTCATAGGTTTTGTAATAAGATTTATCCTTCCTGAATTGCTTCCTCTGTTCCTTTGTATATCTTTCCCATATGAGTATGTTTCTTCCCCTTCCTCTGTAACTCCTTCCATGTCCCCTTCCTCTAAAGACTGGTGCTTGGAGAATTGGAGTGGGTGCTGGAGTAGAATCAGGAATGAGTTGAGCTGGTGGGGGAGATGATTGAGCAGGTTTGACTGTAGATGGTGCTGTTGTAGATTCGTCAGAATAAGTCCAGAACCCTTGTGTATCAGGAATGGATGGTTCAGTGGACTCACTGTGCTGTTGTACACTCTTTAAGTAGGTTTTGTCATCTGAGAATTGGTCACTCTCCCCCTGTCTTGATGACTCCCCCTATATTAGAGGCAGGGTTCTTGGAGGAGGGGAAGATTCAGGGAGTGGAAGAAACCTGGAGGTAATAGCAGACTCTCCTTCAGAAGCAAAGGACAGAGGGAGAACTGTAGTGTATACTGAGTCTTGATGTGGCCTGCTGGTACACTTCTCCCCCTACTTTATATCGTTGAAGAAAGATATAAAGACATCAACAGACAATACTGACGATCTTATTTCTGTATCAAGGGCCTTGATTTCAGCCGTTAGGTCTCGCAACCTTCTGTGTTGAGCACACAACTTGCGATAACAGTCCTTCGAGAAGTCAAGGTAGAGAACACTAAATTGAGAGAGTAAGGTCTCGAGAGCAAGATCAACTGCTTCGACAATATCTCTTTGATTTGACGAAGACGTCATTGATGCCCTGTGAGTACTTGCACTGAAACAGAAAGAGAGAAGTAGAAAGGAAAATGAAGAAGAATGAAAGGGAGAGAAGTCGAAAAGCACAATAAGGTCGAATGTCTGAGTTGCTTTGAGTAGATGAATCGTCGCAACATAGGGTTATATTCGAGGCAACGTTGAAAAGAGATGAATTCAGCCCGCAAAACATGTCGATGAGCGTGGTACTCTTTCAAGACAACGATAAGAATTCGATGTGGCTCCGAATATAGTCAACAACCATGATGTCGATGTAAGCGTCGATATATATTCGACGCTACGCCGAGTGCTATTCGAAAGAACTATCCCAATCTGCTCTCGAAGCTGACGTCGAGTAGAAATCGATGGTGCGTCGATTGTTATTCGACGCAGCTCTGATTTAAACATTTACATTTCTTTTGTGAATTTTTTACTGTTTTTCCCAGCAATACCTTTCGATAAAAAATAAGTTTGAATACATAATATAATGGGAGTGTCCTAGAGGGCTCCATCAAGCATTCCCAGTGCATTGATGAAGAACTTGTGCTTATTTTCATCAAGTTGCTTTGTCAAGATGTCAGCCCTTTGAATATCAGTGGAAATGTATTGAAGGTTGATCTTACCCTTCTCAACATTTTCTCTGAGAAAGTGGTGCATTATCTCTATGTGCTTAGTTCTGCTGTGGAGAACATGATTGGAAGCTATAGAAATAGCACTAGAACTGTCACAAAATATTGTGGAATTGACAAGAGAAAAGTTGTAATCTAACTACTGATTTTGCATCCACAGTATTTGTGAGCAGCAGCTTCCTGCAGCTATATACTCAGCTTCAGCTGTAGAAGTGTAGACTGGGGTTTGCTTCTTGCTAAACCATGAGATCAGTCTAACATCCAGAAATTGACATGTTCCTGAGGTGCTTTTTCTATCCAGTCTGCATCCAGCATAGTCTACATCTGAATATCCAACTAATTCAAATCCAGATTCAGCTGGATACCACAAGACAAGTTCAGGTGTATCCTTGAGATATCTGAGTATCCTTTTTACAGAACTCATGTGAGATTCCTTGGGTTCAACCTGAAACCTAACACATATACAGGTAACAAACATTATATCTGGTCTGCTAGCTGTCAGGTAGAGAAGAGAGCCAATGACTGCTCTGTAAGTCTTCTGATCAAACGACTTACCCTTTTTCATCTCTATCTAAAACAACATTAGTAGCCATGGGGGTTTTCATGATAGAGGCATTTTCCATTCCAAACCTCTTGATGAGTTCTCTGGTATACTTAGACTGAGATATGAAAATGCCATATGCATTCTGTCTTACTTGGAGGCCTAGAAAATAAGATAGTTCCCCCATGCTACTCATTTCAAATCTTGACTGCATTAGGTATGCAAACCTTTTGCATAGAGATTGATCTGTTGACCCAAATATAATGTCATCTACATATATTTGTACTAATAAAAGGTGATTCTTATGTGCTCTTGTGAAGAGTGTTTTATCCACTTTCCCTATTTCAAAGGAGTGTTCCAGAAGGAAAGTGGATTAGGTCTCATACCAAGCTCTTGGAGCTTGCTTGAGGCCATACCGTGCTTTATCTAACATATATACAAAAGAGGGAAAAGATGGATTGACAAAATCTGAGGGCTGCTCCACATACACTTCATCCTGAAGAGTTCCATTTAGGAATGCACTCTTCACATCCATCTGATAGACTTTAATCTTCATGTGAGCAGCATATGCAAGGAACATTCTGATGTCCTTCAGCCTTGCTACTGGAGCATATGACTGGTTGAAGTCAATCCCCTCATCTTGCCTGTATCCTTGGGCCACAAGTCTGGCCTTATTCCTGATTATGACTCCTGCTGAATCCATTTTGTTTTTGAATACCCATTTGGTGTCAATGATTGGGTAATTCTTTGGTCTCTCAACCAATGTCCAGACCTTGTTCCTCTTAAATTGTGTTAGCTCTTCTTGCATTGCAGATATCCAGTGAGGATCACTGTCTGCTTCTTCAAACTTTTTATGTTCATATTGGGAGAGGAAACATTGCAACATTGTTTCATTTGTGAGTTGATTCCTTGTCTTGACTCCAACTGTCAAATCTCCTATGACTCGTGTTGAAGGACGATCCTTTAGAGTCATCCTGGATCTTGTTGAGTTATTTATTAGATTCTCTTCTTCTTGAAGAACCACTTGCTCAGTGACAGTGAGATCACCATCTTCATTCACTGGAATGATCTCAGTGGCTGGTAATTCAGGTGCTGTAAATTCCTCTTCATCTGCTGCAGAGTCTTCATCTGAATCAGTGTCAATTTTCTATTTTCCTTTGTCTTGACACACTGATGGATGATCCATGATGCTGAGTCTTTCAACTTGATCTGCTAGCTGATCTTCATCCTGCAGAACAATGCCAGTGGAAGTTTCTTTCCCCTTATAAAACATATTAGCTTCATCAAAGACCACATGCACAGACTCCTCAATCTTGAGAGAGCTTTTATTATAACACCTATAGGCTTTGCTTGATGAGGAATATCTCAAAATATCCCATCATCAGCCTTCTTGTCAAATTTGACAAGATGATTTTTCCCATTGTTGAGAATAAAGCAAGTACAACCAAAGATCCTAAAGTAAGTGATTATAGGTGCTTTCCCTTCAATAACTCATAGGGAGTCTTCAACTTTGCCTTGTGGACGAGGCTTCTATTCAGAACATAATTGACAGTATTCACTGCCTCAGCCTAAAAGGACTTTGGCAAGTTGGATTTAGCCAATAATGTCCTTCCTGATTCAATTAGGGTTCTATTTTTTCTTTCAGCCACCCCATTTTGTTGGGGGGTTCTAGGAGCTGAAAAGCTGTCTTATCCCTTCATCCTCACAGAATCTACACATTAACTAATTCTCAAACTCATTACCATGATCACTTCTGATTACAACAACCTGAGTATTGAATTCAGATTGAATCTACCTAATGAATCTTGAGAGGATCTTGAAGGTTTCTGACTTAGCTTTTAGAAAGAGCACCAAACTGAATCTTGAAAAGTCATCAACAATGACTAAAATCTAGGACTTACCTGCTAAGCTCTGAGTGGAGATAAGACCAAATAGGTCAATGTGCATTAGGAATAGGATTATGTGGGAATCATTCTTACCAATTGGTTTGAATGATGATTTGATCTGCTTTCCTAGTTGACAGGCTCTACAAGGATGATCTTTATTGAATTTACCTGTTGGTAAACCCCTTACTAGGTTAAGCTTAGACAGTTTGGCAATGGTCTTAAAGTTAAGGTGACTAAGTCTCCTATGCCACAACTCATTGTTTTCTAACTGGGAGTTGAATAAGCAGATATCTGACTTTATATACTCAAAGTCTACAACATAGACCTTACCTTTCCTAAGACCAGTCAATACTATTTGGTTAGTTACAAAACTAACTATATGACACAAAGACTTAGTGAATACAACTTTGTATTCACCATCACACAGCTGGCTAATACTAATTAGATTATGTTGAAGTCCTTCAACATAAGCTATCTTAGAAAAAGGAGACTTCTCCATTCCTGAGCAAACCATATCCTTTGGTTTGTCCAGAGTGGGAATTCCCAAAAATTACCTTAGGCCCTTCCTTGGCCTTGTAGTTTTCCAGCAGTTCTTTTGCTCCAGTCATATGCATGGAACATCCACTGTCCACTGCTGGTTTGTGGTTGAACAGTCTCCCTTCTGCACATGAATCAAACATTAGTATAGACCCTCACATGCTGGGGTCTCTTTCTTCTATTAGCATATGGAGTTATGAAAGAATAAGATGGTCTTTCAGTATACCCCTTAAGGTGAAGAAGTGTTGTATTATTATGCCAACAATGTTTGACTATATACCCAAGTTTAGAACAACAGAAACATCTAGGAACAGAAGTAGAGGGTGGTTTAGAGGTTTGATAAATTCTTGTAGGAAACATGCGTCGAGAAGAAATCGACGCATCTTTAGAGTTGCGTTGAGTGTAATTCGACGTGTCTGCATAGTTACGTCGATAATAATTCGATGCACAGTATTTGTTGCGTCGAATATAATTCGTCGCACCCTCATACTTGCTTTGAATTGATGTCGACGCATATGCTGAACTCCGTCGAGTTGCATTCAACGCATCTTTAAAATTGCGTCGAGTTCTATTCGCCGTATGATTCTTTTTATTATGATTTTTATTATTTTTATTTAGCTTTTCTAAGGGGTGTTTACCTAAAATCCCTGGTTGATTAGTAATGTTTACCCTATTGAATATAGTGAGTTTGTCAGGGTTATTATTTTGTTCTTCACATGATTTTAAGTTGTTATTAGGTCTAGACCTAATTAATGCTACAGGATTTTCCCAAGCAAGTTTGCTAGGGATTAGTGTGTTAGTGGATGGTAGTAATTCTAGATCAAGATGATCAAATCTCTTGGAGAGATTTTGTGAGATATCCTTAAGCTTTTGACTCCTTCCATTGAGTGAGTCCTCAAAGGCTTTTGCCTTTGTAAGTTCTTTCTTTAAATCAGAATTTTCATTATCTAATATGTATATTTCTTTATCTTTCATAAACAATTGATCTCTCAGATCATAATTGATTGAGTACAGATTATCTTTCCTAAGGTCTTCTAGTTCTGTTCTAATTATGTTAAGTTTCTTTTGACTCTTAATATAATCTTGACAGAATTCTTTAAAACAATCTTTAAAATCTTTTGAGAAAAAGTCAAAATCATCAAAGATTGTTACCTCATTCTCAGCAGTAGAGTATTCAAGAGCCATTAAGCATGCTTCTTCATTTCCACACTCTTCATCACTATCAGATGAGGAGGAGCTTGATGATGTGCGAATCTAGCACACCGCTATATGCGGTAGCAAGACTGCGGCACGAAACGGCAGTGTTCCGATCGTTCAAGTAGTATAAAACGAGGAGTGAATCCCCGAGTATCGAATCTCAAAGGAACACAGTAAGGTGGAATTTACTTTTGAGGAAGAACTTGAGATCGAAGTCCTTTAGGTCGGATGGATTGCGGAAGGCTTGGATTGGAATATGGAAAGCAAAAGAAAAGAAATTAAACTACTCCTATGCAGGCCGCTATGCACTGCTTCGCTGGGCGGATGGAAACTATGCAGACCACTATGCACTGCTTCGCTAGGCGGATGGACGAGGAGGCAAGCGGATGAGGTGAGTATAACTGCGGAAAGGTTTGAGGGCCGTTAGCACCTCTTGGCTAGGCGGATGGATTATATGGGCCGCTATGCACCGCTTCGCTGCGCGGATGGAAGAGTAGTTTTGCGGATGGAATGGTTCGCACCAACGGAGTCGAGGTGGATTATACGGGCCGTTAGCACCGCTTAGCTTGGCGGATGGAAGAGTAGGCACACGGAATGGGCGAGTAGTCAGGCGGAATGGAAGAGTAGGCACACAGAATGGGCGAGTAGTCAGACGGAATGGAAGAGTTGGCACGCGGAATGGAAGAGTAGGCTAGCGTAGTGGAAGAGTAGGCTAGCGTAGTGGAAGAGTAGGCTTACGGAATGGAATGGATGGTGATGGTGGATCGAAGATGGAATGGGGGCGCTCCTCACTTGCATAAACCACACAGATAATTCCACATAGGCTAGCGTAGTGGAAGAGTAGGCTTACGGAATGGAATGGATGGTGATGGTGGATCGAAGATGGAATGGGGGCGCTCCTCACTTGCATAAACCACACAGATAATTCCACATAGACATGAAATAAACTTAAATGCAATAATAAGGTTTAGCAATCATCGTTCATACACACAAATGATAAAGGAAAACACCACTACAATATGAAGGGGGTGAGATTACAACCAAAGGGCGGAGACTTATCAGAGGTTCACGATCGGAATCTAGGGTTGTCAATCCTTGTCCGAGCTCGGGCTCCAACTGCCGTCCGGGGTCTCTGAAGCTCTCACCACCTCTAACCCGTCTTCTCCGTCAATCTTCTTTGATCCTAACCTCACCAGAGAACTTCACGTGTGCAGCAAGAAATCTCTTGAAATGGAGCTTGGGAGTGCACGAACGATGGAGGAGGCCTAGAGGATGCTCTGGCTTTAGATTTGCAAGAGAATGACGGCTGGAGCTCCTCCCGAAGGTGGGCGGCGATGGAGCGGCAAAAAAGGGCGGAACTGGAGCTCTTGGGCTCGGGAATGACGACTGATCCTGATTAGGGCGGATCCCGCGGCTTAAATAGAAATCTGTCATAAAATTGGTCATGCACGGTCGAACGCACGATCGTGCGTGTACCGTGCGATATTAATCGCCTAGGAAACCCAGGAAGATGAAGCAGCCGTGCCCGTGCGTTTTACTCACGCACGGTCGAAGCCGACCGTGCGTAAAAACGCATGGGCAAATTCCGAAAGCTCAGAATCAAGCTATCAATCGTGCGATTTTACTCACGCACGGTCGAAACCAACCGTGCGTGAACAAAACGCACGGGCAAATCCAGATCACCATTTTGGGCCACAGATGAACGCGTACGTGAACAAAACGCACGGGCAAATCCAGATCACCATTTTGGGCCACAGATGAACGCGCACGGTCGGAGCGATCGTGCGTCAAGGAAACGCACGACCGTACGATTCATGCAGACATGAAATCTGGGCAAAATGGAGATCTGCCCACCTGCACAGCAAATCCAAACGCTGGGAACACACCTCCAGCACAAGCATAATATCATAAAAAGAATGGGGAGCACAATGTGCTGCTTACCCCCAACAATAAAGCGCGCAATTGCACACCACAATGGGCCAAAACATTGCACTTAAAGTGAAAGCTTGCACGAGTAGAATATAAGTAATTTAGGACTGAAAGTGCAGTGTGTTATGCCTCCGCATCCGTTACAGTTCACAGATCAACAATATTCACGACGGCGCAAGGAATTACAAGACAACGGGGCTGAACCATCCGGTTCAGCCCCCTCCCCGCAATAAATAAAGATTAGGGGCTGAACCACACCGGTTCAGCCCCTATTGGGGGGGGGCGGCCATCCCCCTTGTCCCCGGGTATTAATAAGCCCGGGGACCCTCTTTTGATGGCATGCATGATAATATTCAGGTATTCTTCTCCCTCTTTCTCTTCTCTCAAACCCTAGCCGCCTTTCTTCCTCCTATTTCCCTTAGATCCCCTTCTCTTCTCCCAAACCCTAGCAAGTTCATATCAATTGGTATCAGAGCATCGCTCCTACGGCCATGGTTACCACACGCACCGAGGCCGAAATCGCTCGCCTTGCCGCCATCGAGGAGAACTACGTCGCCTTGGCGGATTCGGTGGCCGGCATCGAGGAACAAGTCAAGACCACCACCAAAAATCTGGAAGAACGGATGGAAGGACGCTTGGATGAAATCAAGGCGTTGTTAACGCAATCCCTCAGAGGAAAATTGAACGAAAACGGAGAATACATGGGGGAAACTTCAAATCCAGCACCGACAAGCACCGGAGGAGGCACGGGGGGGGGGGGGGGGGGGGGGGGGTCGGCCGTGATGCCTTACCCCCACTCCGGCCCGGAGCCAGGATGAACGAGCGGCCACGGGGCGCCAGTTTCCTCCCCGAGCCCGCTAGGGCCGACGGCCCTGTTTCCGCCCAGCGGCTGGGCGGGCGCTGCTGCCGCCAGACCGCCGACCGGACCGGCCACCAACCCCCACCAGCAGGTCGCCGGGGGGTGGTCCGGCCCTGGAGGGGTGGCCGCCGGTGGAGGGATCGCCGGAGGGGCTGCCAGACGTCATTTTGGAGCCCCGGAGCAGAATTTTCGGCCGATGCCGCATATGGGAGGTCCGATTGGAGTTGGAAACGGACTTTTACCCATGCCACCTCCCCTTGGGGCCCCGATGCGAATGGGGCAAGGAGAACCATGGCGGGAAAACCCTCCAAGATAGGTATATGAGGAGGATGACCCTTCAATGGGGCATCAACACAATTACTATGGGCGACCAAATCTTATGTCGGAACCATTCCGGCATGGAGGACACGAACCGGATCTCGGGAGGAATGGAGGGGCTAATCAGCGGGCGTACATGCAACCGAAGAGGACTCAGATGAATTTTCCGAAATTCCGGGGCGGCGACGCCTTGGAGTGGGTGCAAAAGGCCGAGCTTTTCTTTACCTACCAGGAGATCCCCAAAGATCAATGGGTGCAACTTGCCTCGTTCCACTTGGAGGACGACGCATACCAGTGGGCGCAGTGGTTTGTCCGTAACCAGGGCTACGCCCCATGGGATTATTTTGTGGAAGGGTTCACGACCCGTTTCGGGCCCCTGGAGTATGAGGATGTGGAGGCGACCTTGCAGAAGCTCAGGCAGAGGGGAACCGTCATGGAATACCGCACTGAGTTCGAGCGGTTAGCAAATCGGGTCAACTGGGGAGAAAAGACCCTTCTCAGTTGTTTCATCTCGGGACTGAAGGACCACCTGAGGGACGAAGTCCACGCATACATGCCGTCCAGTTTGAGCCATGCCATTAGTCTGGCCCGGATACAGGAGGAGCGGTTCAACCGCCAGCGAAATCGGGGGACAGCAAGGGCAGTTCCAGCAGTTCCAGCAGCACCAGGAGCCGGACGGCGGGATCCGCCACCGGCAGGACGACCGACTGTGACTCGGTTGACTTGGCCAGAGCTACATGCCAGGAAGGAAAAGGGGCTGTGTTTCAATTGCGACGACAAATTCACCCCCGGACATCGATGTCAGAAGGTGCAGGTTTTTATGCTACGCGAGGAGGATGACGAGGAAGAACCCATCAGTTGTGAGGAGGTGGAGGAATTAGACCTGGCAGAGTTTGGAGTCTGCCTGCAAGCCATGGAGGGGATGTCCCGCACCGCTCACGTTACGAGTTTCAGGGAAGCTGGGACACGAGCGGGTGACCATCTTGATCGATAGTGGGAGCACCCACAATTTTATCACCCCCGCAGCAGCACTAAAGGCGGGGCATGCAGTTGACAAAGGGGGTTCCTTCCAGGTCATGGTCGCAGACGGCAGCAAGCTGCGGTGTGAGGGGGCCTTGAAAGGGGTGGAGCTGCGGATTCAGGGTTATGTATGCCAGACGGATGTTTACCTCTTGCCGATTCGGGGGTCTGATATGGTTCTGGGTGTGCAGTGGCTCCGCCAGCTCAAGAGGGTCACGACGGACTGGGAAAAGATGACTTTGGAGTTTTCGCATTTGGGAACAGAGCATTGCCTTCAGGGCATTAGATCACCTCCGCTCAAGGAAATTTCCATTCAGAGCTTACAGAGGATGGAGGAGGAGGGCAGTACTATGGCCATGATTTTGGGGGTCGAGGCCCTGGGGCCGGGCACAGCGGCCGAGCCAGAGCAGATACAGGGGTTGCTGTCACAGTTCGAGGATGTTTTTCAGGAGCCGTTCTCTTTGCCACCCTCTCGGTTCCGTGATCATCAGATCCAGTTGAAGGCCGGATCGGATCCGACCAATATCCGACCTTATCGCTACCCGCATATTCAGAAAGCTGAGATCGAGCGCAGTGTACGTGAGATGTTATCCACTGGCATCATCCGTCCCAGCACTAGTGCGTTCTCCTCACCGATCATCCTTGTGAAAAAGAAGGATGGATCGTGGCGCTTTTGTGTGGATTACCGGGGCTTGAATGACTCTACTATTAAAGACAAATTTCCTATTCCGATGATTGAGGAGCTGCTGGACGAGCTTCACGGTGCTAGCTTATTCACCAAGCTGGACCTCCGGTCTGGCTACCATCAGATTCGGATGAAAGCAGAGGACATCCACAAGACGACCTTTCGCACCCACGACGGCCACTACGAGTTCCTGGTGATGCCGTTTGGGCTGGCCAACGCCCCATCTACCTTCCAGGCAGTGATGAACGAGATCTTCCGGCCACTTCTCCGTCGGTACGTTCTAGTTTTCTTTGATGACATACTGATCTATAGCAGGAATTGGGAAGACCATTTGGAGCACGTCCACCATGTCCTGAGCATTTTGAAGGAGCACCAACTGTACGCCAAGCGCTCCAAATGCTCTTTTGGGCAGGAGGAAGTCGAGTACTTGGGCCACCTGGTGTCCTCCCGAGGTGTTCAGGCGGACCCAAAGAAGATCGAGAGCATGGTGACCTGGCCACAACCCACGACGATACGGGCCCTACGGGGCTTTCTCGGGTTGACTGGCTACTATCGCCGGTTCGTGCAGGACTACGGGAAGATTGCCCGACCCTTAACCCAGCTGTTGCAGAAGGACGCCTTCGACTGGACGACAGAAGCAGAGGCGGCATTCCAGGCCCTGAAACGGGCCATGACGACCACACCGGTGCTGGCACTGCCGGACTTTTCCAAAGTTTTTGTGGTGGAGACCGACGCTTCAGGAGTCGGAATCGGCGCGGTATTGATGCAAGAGGGCCGGCCGATAGCTTACTTCAGCAAAGCTTGAGCGCCCCGGACTTTGGGGCTATCCACTTATGAGAAGGAGATGCTAGCCATCCTACATGCGGTGGCTATGTGGCGGTCGTATTTGTTGGGGCGGCGTTTTTAGATCCGTACGGACCACCAGAGTTTAAAGCACTTTTTGGAATAGCGTCTGGCCTCTCCCCTCCAGCAGAAGTGGCTGACGAAGCTGCTAGGCTACGACTACGAGATTGTGTACAAGCAGGGGAAGGAGAATGTGGTGGCAGACGCCCTATCTCGTTTGCCAGAGGGCTCCCTAGCCCATGTTTCCGGACCGGTGATTGATTCCTTAGATGAGATTCAGGTGGCAGTACAACAGGATCCAACTCTCCGTGACATTGTTGAGGCACTACAGCACGGTCGCCCTACCGAGGCCGGCTATCACCTACAGGGGGAGCGGTTATACTACCAGGGCCGGCTCGTCCTTCCCGCCACGTCCCCTTGGCGCACCATCATGATACAGGAGTTCCATTCTTCTCCTACCGGGGGCCACGCCGGTATCTTGCGGACCCTACAGCGGGTCAGGGCGAATGTGTTCTGGAAGGGAATGCGACGAGATGTTCAGAAGTTTGTCAGGGAATGTGACATTTGTCAACGACAGAAATACGAGACGACATCCCCAGCCGGGTTGCTCACGCCCTTGGCGATTCCGCATCAGATTTGGGATACTATCTCTTTGGACTTCATCGACGGCTTACCCAAGTCTCAGGGCAAATCAGTGATTCTCGTAGTGGTCGACAAGCTCTTCAAGTACGACCACTTCTTTTCCCTGAGCCATCCTTACACAGGCGAGTCCGTAGCGGATCTTTTTGCCAGAGAGATAGTGCGTCTCCACGAGATTCCTCGTGCCATCATCTCAGACAGAGACCCGATGTTCATCAGCAAGTTCTGGAAGGAGTTATTTCGCCTGCAGGGCACCACTTTGCGCATGAGCACGACCAACCATCACCAGACCGACGGGCAGACAGAGGTGCTCAATCGCGGTGTTGAGACCTACTTGCGATGTTTTGTGATGGATGAACCGCGGACTTGGACCCAGTGGTTACACTGGGCGGAATATTGCTACAACACTTCGTTCCATACCGCGAGCAAGCTCACCCCTTTTGAGGTGGTCTACGGTCGCCCACCTCCCACGCTGAGTTCCTACGAGCCAGACAGTACATCTCTTCCAGCAGTAGGCAGGACGCTTCAAGAGCGGGACCAGACGCTCACCCTTTTGCGGGACAATCTTCGGACAGCACAGGACCGCATGAAAACCCAAGCGGATAAGCATCGTCGGGAGCGGGAATTTGCAGTGGGGGATGAAGTTTTCCTCCGTCTCCAGCCCTACAGGCAGCTATCGGTCGCTCGGCGGGCCAATCAGAAACTGGCTCCACGTTACTATGGACCTTTCAGAATCATCAGGCGAGTGGGTCCAGTTGCTTACACCTTGGCACTCCCAGAGGGGTCGCGCATCCACCCAACTTTCCACGTCTCCGTGCTGAAAAGAAAAATTGGGGACTCAGTCCAGGCCGAGCCCATCCTTCCGGAAGCCACTAGCAGCGGGGAACTGCGTCCGTTACCAGAAACTATCTTACTTACCAAGTGGAAGAAGCGGGGATCGGAGTACCGCCTCGAAGTACTCGTCAAGTGGAAGCACCTCTCCGAGACGCACAACTCTTGGGTCGATCTTTTGGAGTTCCGGGAGCACTTTCCAGATTTCCACCTTGAGGACAAGGTGACTCTTGATGGGGGAGGGAATGTTATGCCTCCGCATCCGTTACAGTTCGCAGGCCAACAATATTCACGACGACGCAAGGAATTACAAGACAACGGGGCTGAACCATCCGGTTCAGCCCCCTCCCCGCAATAAATAAAGATTAGGGGCTGAACCACACCGGTTCAGCCCCTATTGGGGGGGGGGGGGGGGGGGCGGCCAGCCCCCTTGTCCCCGGGTATTAATAAGCCCGGGGACCCTCTTTTGATGGCATGCATGATAATATTCAGGTATTCTTCTCCATCTTTCTCTTCTCTCAAACCCTAGCCGCCTTTCTTCCTCTTATTTCCCTTAGATCCCCTTCTCTTCTCCCAAACCCTAGCAAGTTCATATCACAGTGCAAATGCAACAAAACAAGCCCAGATGAGTCCGAAAATCACTATATAAATGATACTCATCACACCCCCAGACTTAACCATTTGCTCGTCCCGAGCAAATCATCCCTCAAGCGGACGAGAAAAAAGGACTAGCTGGTTTAGCAATTGCAAATGCGGAGTACCATGCGAAGTCGCATGCTCGCGTGCATAGAAATACAGTAGAAGAAATTTCTAATTATGCACAATAGTTTATATTTTCTATAAGCGTATCAATATATTATTACTACTCAAAATTTGAATCGCGGTGAATTAGCCGGTAACGCGCAAGAAGAAAGTAGACTAATCGCTGAGGCGAACATTGCTCACGATCGGTGCTCGGAACAACCTCCATTGAAATCCATCAATGTCGGTGACCATAAGCTCACCCGGTCGCACTCTCTCCACGACACTCGTTCGGTTCATTGCGTGAGTCAGTAGGACTTTAGGTTAGAGATAGGGCCTGGGTTTCGGTAGGGTATACACTGATAAACATGGAGGCTTACACACTAAATCCAATTGAGCTAGCACAAAAAGATATCCACGCAGCAAAAAAAAATGCGGGCGCACCACACCCCCAGACTTGAACTTGAAAACATGGGTGTGTGCACCACCTACTCCCAATACAAACTTACACAAAAATATTTTCATTATAACTTTTTTTTTCACAATTTTTTTCTTCTTTTCATTCATTTATCATTTTCTCATTTCATTCATTTTTTTAAACTATTTTCAGCACATTTATTCATTGTAGCACATCCACATTTCCATAATCATCATCACCACATCAACACCCCCAAAAGAAAACAGCTAAAGCCCGGCTTTGGGTATGCAACTAGGATCGACTTTTTGGCTTTGGTGAGAAAGCGGTGGAGCTGAATCAAAGGACGGGGTAGGCACAAAGGGGCTAGCGAGGATCAGACGTTAGGAACAGTACAAAAGCTTAACCTGGACAAAATGATGGCCTACATCACGCTCACGCACTGAATTAACTTATACCAATGCTTCAAGAGTCGCTTGGGGCAAGTTCTTAGCCACCGAGAAAGATAATCCTTCATCCCGACTCGAGCAATACGAACCTAGTGACCTATCTACACACATCCCTACGCTACCGTCGGATTCACACCAGATTTACAGATTTTGAGTAGAATAAACAATATTTACGCAAATAGAAAAAATATAAAACTATAAGCATAAAGAAAAATAAATTCTACATGAATTTCTACGCGAGACGCAAGCACTCGACTAGGAGCACTACGGGAGTAAACATTTTACTCCGTCTCACAATCCTAAGCCAGCACAGAGATTTTCCCAATCACACAAAAGAAACGAGTTAGACTCGTTACACGTCTACAGCTAAGTGCGCGCTAATGTGGGTGTTGTGGTGTGCGGTAAAGATGAACAATACTAAATAATTGAAATAAAATTACTTCTAGTATGCAATGCAACGTGTGCGTGCATAGTGGGTAACGAAAAACAGCTCCACTCCAGACTTAATCTAAACATTCTGATACAAGATATACAATACAGACTAAAATAAAAGCTGGGGGAAGAGAAGTTACCCAATGCTCAGAAGTGAGCATACCAGAAAATTGGCGTGCAAACCAAGACCAAGCCGCAGCATCCGCCATCCAGAAGAAGGACCTGCAGGGGTGAGCTCCGCCAAAAACAAAAGAAAATATACAAAATAAAATGAAATACAACTAACTAAACTAAACTAGATGAAATAAAATTGCAGGAAAAGTAAGATAACTACTGGGGTTATTATCTTCCCAGCACGACTTATTCAGAACTTTAAGAGTTCTAGCTAATGGGGGTATGAAAAAGGAAATGAACAGGTAATTGTTCTAATATGCGTGTCGGTAGCGGGTACCGATACGGCGACAGAACAGTTACTCCTCTATCTAAATAATAATACCTGCTCTTCACAGGTAGAGGAAGCAGAAAGTAAGAAGTGGAGGAGTCCTCCTCACCATTCTCACCAAAATATATGTCCTTGCCCAGCAAGATGTCGTCTTCTTCAGGACGAATGTAGGAGGAGAAGGCAATGAGTGGAGCTTCCACCATGGAGGGGGAATCAACCTCCTCACATAAGTGGATGCTCGCCTCATTGGCATGAGCAAGATGCTCCGAGTCCTCCCGGAGTCCCTGTGAAGAATCAACCTGCACAAGCTCAGACACTGAAGAAGGGGGGTCAGGAAATAAAAGAGAAGAAAAACTTAAACAAACATCAATCGGGGGAGTGGTCCCGGTCTCACTCCCAGCAGGATCCATGCATAGATCACTGTCGGTGTCATATGAGTTGTAGCGAGGGGAGTCCGAAAGTTCGAGGTCCTCGGTGTTGAGTTGGACCTCCTCATCCAATAAGGAAGTGCAAACCTCCTCACCAGAAAGGGTTTCCTCCTCATCCCACCTCGGTGCGTCATCGTGTTCCAAGGAGTCACACTCCCCATCAGAGAGAATAACATCCTCGTCCCACTTTTGCGCATCATCAGGCTTCGAATGAACTTCCTGCCTAATATCATCAACCAACTCACAAAAAATAGGTGGAGAGAGTTCTTGCAAAGAAAGCAGAGGAACATGGGTAATAACATCATCAGAGAAAATGTGGACAGGTTCCTCCGGGGGTGAATCCAAAATGAGTGATGAATGCGCCGGGAGAGAAGTCTCCACCATGCCATCACACCGATCAGCAGAAAGTCTGATGGGGATATCCGCAGCAGTCCCCAATAGACAAGGTGGTACTGCGAATATATCATCAGAATCAGAATGAGCACCAAAATGAGAGGTGGATGGAACGATAAGAACATCAGGTTCATCATCCTCCTCCATCTGGCGCTGAAATTTTGCGCAATCTTTCAATGTGTGCTCGGTGCTATGACAACACAAACACCATTTTCCATTACTCTTCGGTCCAGCCGGGGCCGGAGAGGAATATAAAAACGGTAAATGGGGTGAAGAAGAGTGACCATAAGACTTGGGTACGGTGTATGAAGTACTGTAAGAGGACGGTACTCCATATACTGGGCCTCGAGTATTATGCCCACTATCTCCAGCGGGGCATTTATCACTAGAATGATTAAAATCTCCACACCATCTGCAACGGATATTAAAAGCAGAAAACATGATGTAGCGGGGGGAGAATTCACCAACAGATAAAATTTCTTTGCAAAAATTAAGTACACGCAAGAAATAAAAAAAATGAATGCCTGCTTTAGATAAATCACAAAATTGATAAGAAATAAAGAAATTTAAAATGATCAATTCTAAGAACTAAAACAAAGAAGAAAATGGTATAAACAAATGGAAAAGGGCTTCTATCTCTCGACTCCCTCTCCAGAAACTCACACGACTGTGTTCCCCGACAATTGCGCCAAAAACATGATGCGCAAATCTAGCACACCGCTATAGGCGGTAGCAAGACTGCAGCACGAAACGACAATGTACCGATCGTTCAAGTAATATAAAACGAGGAGTGAATCCCCGAGTATCGAATCTCAAAGGAACACAGTAAGGCGAAATTTACTTTTGAGGAAGGACTTGAGATCGAAGTCTTTTAGGTCGGATGGATTGCAGAAGGCTTGGATTGGAATATGGAATGCAAAAGACAAGAAACTAAACTACTCCTATGCAGACCGTTATGCACTGCTTCGCTGGGCGGATGGAAACTATGCAAGCCGCTATGCACTGCTTCGCTAGGCGGATGGACGAGAAGGTAAGCGGATGAGGTGAGTGTAACTGCGGAAAGGTTTGAGGGCCGTTAACACCTCTTGGCTAGGAGGATGGATTATACGGGCCGCTATGCACCGCTTCGCTGCGCGGATGGAAGAGTAGGCTTACAGATGGAATGGTTCGCACCGGCGGAGTCGAGGTGGATTATACGGGCCGTTAGCACCGCTTAGCTTGGCGGATGGAAGAGTAGGCACACGGAATGAGCGAGTAGTCAGGCGGAATGGAAGAGTAAGCACGCGGAATGGAAGAGTCGGCTAGCGTAGTGGAAGAGTAGGCTTATGCAATGGAATGGATGGTGATGGTGGATCAAAGATGGAATGGGAGCGCTCCTTGTGAAATTTTCCGTAGATCTAGGAGTGAGCAGGAATTGTATAACTAAAAGTTCAAGCCAAACAACCAGAAGCACATGAAGCAAACACAATCTTTATTGATAAGCAAACTTCTTCATTACAGGGCGAGGTATACATGACGAGACATGATTTCGCCAGTACACAAAAAACAGAAGAGAAAAGCAGCAGAAAGGAAAACCAGCTGTCTGACTAACTGAGACCGCCTGACCGCTCGACCTGACAGTCCGTCCGGCTAGAAAACCAGATCGCCCGAACTGTCTGCCTGCGCCTTGAACAACATCAACTGAGAACCACGCGAACTCCCGAACTCCACTGACCCTCCCAAACTCCAGCAACCCGCACTGCAAGCCGCGAGACCGCCCGAACACCTTCAGAAGAGGAGGTGACCGCTGCTACCCGCACAATCCGCAGAAGCTGCACAAAACAAGTTCGATCAGCTAACCTTCCGGTTACAGAAAACAGACCGCAAGAACAGGTCGCGAGCTCAACTTACACTTGGTGCGATGCTATTGCTGCTACAGTGACTCCTATTTATAGGCGCGAGACCTGATCCAGTCACCACCCTATGAGATAGGATCACCACCCCTTGACCGCGCGACCAGATCGGTCAACCCGCGCGATCAGCAAAAGATCCTCCTGCTTAGTGAGCTCGCCGACTTCAACAGAAGCCGCGCGATCATGACTACTCGCCCGGTCATGTCGCTCACCACCTGTGTTCGCCACCCGACCTCCTCCAGAGACCGCGAACACACCAGACCGACTAGGGCAACAACCCGCCAAGTCGACCAAACACCTGTGACCGCATATACCAGCTGATCGCCGAAAGACCAGCCATGCGAACACAAACCGGAGACCGCGCGACTAAGAAGACCTTAGTCCGCGCGCACCACAAAGAACCCGGACAGCCTCCAGACTGGGTTGCTCGCACCACGCGGTCACAAGCACCAGACCGCGCACCGCCCTTACCAGGCAAAAACCTGCTCCGCCACGCGGTCACACGACCAGACCGCGCGGCCACACCTCGGCACTCTTGGACAAAAGAATCGGCGGTCACGCCGAGAAGCCCGCGGCTAGACCAGAGAGGTCAGACCGCCAGAGGAGACCGCAAGACCGAGCGGTCAGAACAGACCGCGCGGTCTCCCCCACAGACCGCCAACTTCACAAACTTCCACTTCAACATTTTCAACACTCCTCACTTGCATAAACCACAAAGATAATTCCGCATAGACATGAAATAAACTTAAATGCAATAATAAGGTTTAGCAATCATCGTTCATACACACAAATGATAAAGGAAAACACTACTACAATATGAAGGGGGTGAGATTACAACTAAAGGGCGGAGACTCATCAGAGGTTCACGACCAGAATCTAGGGTTGTCAATCCTTGTCCGAGCTCGGTCTCCAACTGCCGTCCGGGGTCTCTGAAGCTCTCACCACCTCTAACCCGTCTTCTCCGTCAATCTTCTTTGATCCTAACCTCACCAGAGAACTTCACGTGTGCAGTAAGAAATCTCTTGAAATGGAGCTTGGGAGTGCACGAATGATGGAGGAGGCCTAGAGGATGCTCCGACTTTAGATTTGCAAGAGAATGGCGTCTGGAGCTCCTCCCGAAGGTGGGCGGCGATGGAGCGACGAAAAGGGCGAAACTGGAGCTCTTGGGCGCGAGAAAGACGACTGATCCTGATTAGGGCGGATCCCGCTGCTTAAATAGAAAACTGTCATAAAATTGGTCATGCACGGTCGAACGCACGACCGTGCGTGGACCGTGCGATATTAATCGCCTAGGAAACCCAGAAAGATGAAGCAGATGTGCCCGTGCGTTCATCAGTTTGCTGGGAACACACCTCCAGCACAAGCATAATATCATAAAAAGAATGGGGAGCACAATGTGCTGCATACCCCAAAAAATAAAGCGCGCAATTGCACACCACAATGAGCCAAAATATTGCACTTAAAGTGAAAGCGTGTACGAGTAGAATATAAGCAATTCAGGACTGAAAGTGTAGTGCAAATGCAAGAAAACAAAGCCCAGATGCGTCCGAAAATCATTATATAAACGAGACTCATCATTTGACTCGGATTCTGAATCACTCTAGGTTTCAACAATGAAACCCTTCCCTCCTTTCTTATTCTTCCTCCTGAAGGATTTCTTCTTGTGCTCCTTCTGCTTGTTGCTTTTGTTCTTTTCTTCCTCAGGACATTCAGTGGCAAAGTGGTCTGGTTTTCTGTAAGAGAAGCAAATGATTTCCTGTTTAGTAGTTTTGTCATACCTTGGCTTGCTTGAACTCCTCTCTTTCCTTCTGGAGGCCTCTGTCCTGACCCATCTCTTGAATCTTTTAGCCAAGAGATTGAACATCTCTTCTTCAGAGGTGAAGGGCTCTGCTTCAGCAGACTTAAGTGCACGAGTCCTTTATTTAGGAGTTGAGATTCTCTCCTGGGCTTCTGACTCAGCCCTACTTTTTAGTAAAAGCTCATATGACTTGAGCTTCCCTAATATAGCATCTGTTGATATTTCTCCGAGGCATCTAGAATCTCCGATGACCCAGATTCTTGAGTCCCATGTGCTTGTGAATCACATGAGGAGCTTGTCATTAATTTCTGTCAGAGAAATTTCTTTGTCAAGCCCTCTCAGCTCATTTATGATAAAACTGAACCTGTCATACATTTCAGCTATGCTTTCATCAGTTTTTTTCTTGAAGTTCTCATTGAGATATGAGAAGTGACTTCTTGTCTTTTCTTTCATCAGAGCTGCCTTTAACTAATCTGGAGAAAGATTCCCAGATCTTTGGCAGAGTTGCAATCAGCTTTTTGAAATATACCATCTGACATAGTTGAGACCAGGATATTCATGGCTTTGGCATCACATGCCTTCACCTTCTTCTCAGCATCAGTCCACTCTGCTTTGGGGACTGCAGTTTGTGTTACTGTCCCACTAACATCTTTCCTCACTGGGACTGAGGATGAATTAAAGATATCTTCTTCAATAGAGTTCATATACAGCTTTATTCTGGCATTTTAGAGTGTAAACTTATTTAGGTTACACACTGGAGGTCTTGTTGATGCATAATCCTTAGAACTCATTTTCTTTAAAAAGTAGTTTTAATTAATTTTAAAATAAAGAAATGAGAGTAAGAGATCTTTTGATCAAGGTGTTAACCTTTTAATGATCAACCTCACTCTGATACCAATTGAAAGTGCACAGTGTGCCTCTGAGTATTCTCTAGGGGGGGGGGGGGGTGAATAGAGTTTAAAATATTTTCTACCCTAATTATGCACACACAATAAAAACTTTAAGTATTATGCACCCATCAAAATCAAAGACAGAATAAAGTATAAACAGATTGCTGAAAATAAAACACAGAAAAACAGAAGTATGGACAGCACAGAAAATCACACATAAAGACACATAAATTTTTATAGAGGTTCCCCAAAATGTGGGTAGTCCTCTCTTCTACCTCCCTGGTAGGATTGCACGACCTGTGCCTGAATCTTTTGATAAGGAGACTCTTAAAACCACTGAGTCTTTTGATAAGGAGACTCTTAAAATCACCGAGTCTTTTGATAAAGAGACTCTTAGAACCACTGAATCCTTTGGAAGAGGGATTAATAAAACTCTTTACAGTTGAAGGAAGAGTGAGAAGAAAGGAGGAAGAAGAAAATTGAATTCTTTCTTTCAGAATTCTTCAGAAGCACTTCTGTAGTTTCTGTCTTTCACAAGATCTGAAATGATGAACCCTTGCTTATGATTGTGATGATTGCAAGGGTTATTTGACTTGATCCTTTTCTGTAAGTACTTCTTGTAAACAACTGCTGTAAGATGAAGAAGAAGAAGCAGTCGTTATCTTTTCACTGTCCTGAAAGAAGACTTGTTCTTGTCTTAGGGTTTGAGGAGGAAGAAGATGAACACCCTATGCCACAGACAAGAATGATAATCAATACTCTATTTTTCTTCTCCCCTACACATATTTATTCTGTATGATTGAGATTTCAAATCCTTTCTTCTTTTGGGCTTTCCTGATAAGGAATTCTTTTGTACATATAATTTTCCTTTCTTCTTTTGTTCCCGACCCGTCCATCAATTTTGAATGCCTTCCAAGAATGATTTTGCTGTGTCCTGGAAAACTCCATTCCATTCTTGGCAATAAACGAACCGTTGGAGAACTGTCTTTAGCCTTGCGGTCCTTCTGAAAAGGTCTGAAAATGACACAAAAAAAAAGCTTCCTTTTCTGACTGTATTCGACGCTGCGTCGACTTCATCATTCTTCATATCGACGCACCTCTGAGTTCATATAAGAGTAGCTTCGAATTCCTTCTTAGCTCTGGCTGAACTCAGATGTCGACGTTACGTCGATTCCTTATCGACGTATCCGCCGAGTTCAAGACTTGGACTTGAGCTTTAACTTTTGCGTCAAATTGTAGTCGAAACTGCGTCGACTTCTTAGATGGCTTCGACAAGCTCTTCCTTCTGCGTCGAGTCCCTTTCGACGTTGCGTCGACTTGACTTATACTTCGACAGGCTGATTAAGTTGCTTCGACTTCTAGTCAGAGTTGCGTCGACACCAAGTCGAAGTTGCGTCGAATTACATTCGACGCAAGTCTTAACTTAACTGATTTTGTGATTGTCCTGACCTGACCTTGACACTCTAAGGTGAGTGTGACATTCTAAGACATCTAATGACCAAATTACCCTTACTATACAATGAGGGTAATACTCCTAGGAAGTAAAAATAACCCATAGATAATTTGTTAAGTTAAATCAAAAGGAGTTTTTTCCAACAAGTCTCCTCAAGAGATGTATAACTTCTATGGTTGACCGCTCTAACATGAATCCATAATGATTCTCCGAGATGCTAGTCTCTCGTCTTACTCTTCTTTCTATTACTCGTTTTTATAGTTTCATGATATGACTCATTAATTTAATTCCTCTGTAATTAACATAACTTTGTATATCTCCTTTGTTCTTATACAAAGGTACCAAGATACTCTCTCCATAACTCCGGCATCCTCTTTGACTTCTGTATTTTTTTGAAGAAACATGTAAGCCACAAAATTCCTTCTTTCCCAAGTTAAATGCATAAAAGATGAAACAAATGTAGTTTTGACGGATGATGTGACTATTAAAGAACGATGAAAAAGATATTTTTATCTACTTTATAATGAAACAAAAGACAATGAATTGATTTGTAAGAGTTAAGTAAATCGGAGGAGTATAGTAACATAACGTTTTATCGTAAAATTAAATTATCGGAGGTAAATGATGCTCTAAAGAAAATGAAAAATGAAAAGACGGTTGGGCCAGACGATATACTCATCGAAGTATGGAAATGTCTAGGGAAAGTTAAGTAAATCGGAGGAGTATAGTAACATAACGTTTTATCGTAAAATTAAATTATCGGAGGTAAATGATGCTCTAAAGAAAATGAAAAATGAAAAGACGGTTGGGCCAGACGATATACTCATCGAAGTATGGAAATGTCTAGGGAAAGAAGAATTTTGTGGCTTAGATATTTTTTCAATAAGTGCTGAAGTCAAAGAAGATGTCGAACCAATGAAGAGAATATCTTGGTATCTTTGTATAAGAACAAATGAGATATACAAAATGTGTTAATTTTGAGGAATTAAATTAACGAGTCATACCATGAAACTATGAGAATGAGTAATAGAAAGAAGAGTAAGACGAGATACTAGCATCACAGATAATCAATTTGGATTCTTGTCAGAGCGGTCGACCATGAAAGTTATATATCTCTTGTGGAGACTCATTGACAACTATCGAGAAAGAAAACAAGATTTGCATATGCTGTTTATCGATCTTGAGAAGGCTTATGATAGAATTCCAAGAGAGATCTTATGGAGAGTCTTAGAAAAGAAAGGTATAAATGAATCATACATTCACATAATCAAAGATATGTATACAAATTCAGCGATGAGGGTGAGGACATCTGGAGGATTAACACAAGAATTATCTATCATTGTTGGTTAACATCAAAGTTTAGCTTTAAGCACTTATCTCTTTACCCTTATCTTGACGAGCTCATCCGACATATCCAACAACAATACCTTGGTGTTTATTGTTTGCTGATATCGTTTTGGTCGATGAGACGCACAAGGGTGTAAATGCGTAACTTGAATTTTTTCGAGACTTTTAGAAAATAAGGGTTTTAGGTTGAGCAGGGCAAAGACGGAGTATATGGAGCTTAAATTTAGCAGTGTAAAAAGGACAGATGACTTTGTTATTAAATTGGGTGATCAAGATATTTTACGCAGTGAGTGCTTTAAATATCTTGGATCGATAGTTCAAAAAGATGGAGGTGTTGATGAAGATGTGATACATAGAATCCAAGCAGGTTGGTTGAAGTGGAGAGGCGCGTCAGGGATCTTATGTGGTCGTAAAGTACCGTAAAATTTAAAGGCAAGTTTTATTATACTGCAATTAGTCCGGCGATGCTTTATGTTTCTGAGTGTTGTTCAATGAATTGTGTACAGGAGCAAAAAATGGAAGTTGCGGAGATGATAATGCTTAGGTGGATGTGTGGATACACGAGACTGGATAAAATTAGGAATTAATGTATCAAGGGATAAGACAGGAGTGACACCAATTGCAGAGAAGATGTGAAAAGCTCGACTAAAATGGTTTGGACACGTACAAAGGAGACCATTCGAGGCACCTGTTAGGCGTTGTGAGAGTTTAGTCACTAGACATGTTATGTGGGGGAGGAGTAGACCAATAAAGACATGGAATGAAACTATAAAGAAAGACATGATGTACTTAGGCATTAGTGAGATTATGACTAAAGATAAGGCACAATGACGACAATGGGTCCATATAAGAACAAAAAGGGTCAACCCCACTATAGTGGGATAACGGCTCGAGTGTTAGTTGTTGTAATACATAATTCAATGCTTGTAAATTTCTTATGCAAATTTTTAATTTTATAACATATTAGTATACTTAGTATACATAAAACCCCTTTTTAAATTTAGAAAATACAAAATTCGATATTTTAAAATATCTCCGACATGTCTTTGACTTTTGATATCCGACATTTAAAAACTCAATCCCACATATTGCCGATATCTAATATTTACAACCTTGGTTGCAAACAATATGAAATACAAAAAGTTAAAATATAGTAACAAGAACTCTACAAGTTCGACAGCTAAATAATTGAAGCTGAAGTCTACACGTAAATAAGAACTTGCAAAGGAAGAGCAGAGAAATAAAAATCCATACACAGGTAAATAAATAACATGGAACTCTATTTATCATTGGCTATCAGCGACACGATCGAACCTGTAAATGTAATTGGAGCAGGCTTCACAAAAAATACGTTTATACTAAAATATTATACATTCTGAATTGTAACTTTTATAGATTGTTAATTTCAGAGACGCATGATTTAAAGAATAACGATCACTTGGGTATTTTTGAAGGTTCAAGGGCCGGCTTAGGGATGCCTAATCCCTATTTATGTATGGTTTAAGATGATGACTTTTTACTCGACTTATAAATTTATAAATAGGTCATAGGGTCTGGAGAACATAACAAGCAATGAATGAAATCTCCTTCCTTCTGCCACTCTTCCATTCCAGTCTTCTCTCAATCCCTGGTTCACCGTCCATCGAATTCTATTGTACATCTCTTTTCTCCATTTGAGCTAAAGAAAAGTACACTTTCTATTCACGTGGAGTTATGTAAATTTGAAATTCATGTAAATGTATAGGTAGGTAAATAAGAACTTGCAAAGCGACAATATGAACTGTACAGATAAATAAAAAACCTGGAAATAAAATACACATCCAGGAATATTTATTTTTTGCTAGGAAAGTAGATCGTAGGATTTGTGTCTGACTTAGGTTTGGAAGTTCGAATATTGGTACACTAACGTGAAAAATGATAAAAGTAGTGGATATGCTGATTAAGAGAAGGATAAATATCTTATGTCTGCAAGAGACTATATGGGTGAGTGAGAAAGCTAATTTTTAGACAGTTCAGGTTTTAAATTATGGTACACAAAAAAATAAACAAACAATGCAGTAGGTATTATTGTGGACACTACTTGAGGGATGAAGTTGCTGAGGTAAGTAAAAAAGGTAATAAAATCATAACTCTTAAATTGTTCATATGAAAAGAAATTATTAATGTGATCAACGCTTATGCGCCTCAAGTATGATTAAGTGAAACTATTAAAGTGCAATTTTGGGAAGAGTTAGATGATTTAGTAAGAGAAATCTCATAAAGAGAGAAGATTTTCATGGGAGGAGACTTAAATGGATATATATATCGAAAGAAAATATACATTATACAGTCGTTCATGGAAGATTTGAGTATGACTAAAGAAATGAAGAAAGAAGAACCATTTTAGACTATCATAACACATGAGCTAATTATGACAAATACACTCTTTATGAAGAGGGAATAACATTTAATTACACGTTTAAAAACGGACCAAATAAGTCACAAATTGATTATTTTGTGACTCGCAAATGGATAAAGTGATTTGTAAGGATTTTAAAGTTATACCAGAAGAAAGTTTAACAACATAACACACGTTAGTGGTGTTGTACGTGTAAATTAAATATAATAAATTTAAATCAAGGACAAAAGTGTTATCAAAATTCGGTGGTGGAACTTGAAGACAAAAAAATAGGTTGCTTTCAAGACAGTAATTATGGAACAACTAATTGATGACCCTTTTGTTGATCCTAGTGACTCATGAGAAATTATGTCTTCACATTTAAGGATAGGTGAAAAGAACGTATTTGGAGAGACAAAAGGCCGTGCGCCTCAGATAATGAATCTTGGTGGTGGAAAGAAGAAGTGCTAGACAAAGTGTGGGCAAAAAGGGCCAGCTATAAAACACTATACGCCTGCAGGAATGATGAAAACTTGACAATGTATACAGTCCCCAAGAAAGAAGCTAAACATGCACTAAGTAAAGCAAGAAGTCAAGTTTACGAATTTTTTTTATAAGCGACTAGATACCAAAGATGAAGAGCGTAACATATATAAAATTGCTCAAGCTTGAGAGAGACAAAATTTAGGCCAAGTTAAATGCATAAATGATGAGACAGATTTGATTTTGACGGATGATGTGGTTATTAAAGAGCGATGAAAAAGATAATTTTATCAACTTTACAATGAAGCGAAAGACAATGAACTGAGCTTAGAAGAGTTAAGTAAATTGGAGGAGTATAATAACATGAAATTTTATCATAAAATTCAAGCATCAGAGGTAAATGATGCTCTAAAGAAGATGAAAAATGGATAGGCGGTCGGGCCAGACGATATACCATCGATGTATGGAAATGCCTAGGGAAAAAATAAATTTTGTGGCTTACATGTTTCTTCAATAAGATACTGAAGACAAAGAGGATGCCGAACGAATGAAGAGAAAGTATCTTGATACCTTCGTATAAGAACAAAGAAGATATACAAAATTGTGTCAATTACAGAGAAATTAAATTAATGAGTCATACCATGAAACTATGAGAACGAGTAATAGAAGTAGAGTAAGACGATAGACTAATATCTCGGAGAACCAATTTGGATTCATGCAGCGCGGTCGATCATGGAAGCTATACATATCTTGAGGAGACTCATTGACAATTATCGGAAAAAAAAAAAGATTTGCATATGCTGTTTATCGACCATGAGAAGACTTATGATATGGTTCCAAGAGAGGTCTTATGGAGAGTCTTAGAAAAGAAAAGTGTAAATGTATCATACATTGACGTAATCAAAGATATATATACAAATTCAGTGACAAGGGTGATGACATCTGGAGGATTAACACAGGAATTTCCTATCAATGTTGGCTTATATCAAGGGCCATCTTTAAGCCCCTATATCTTTACCCTTATCTTAGATGAGCTCACCAGACATATCCAACAAGCATTACCTTGGTGTTATTGTTTGCGGATGATATTGTTTTGGTCGATGAGACTTGCGAGGGTGTAAACGCGAAACTTGAATTTTGGCGAGACACCTTAGAAAAGAAGGGTTTAGGTTGAGTTGGGCAAAGACGGAGTATATGAAGCTTAAATTTAGTTGTGCTAGAATGACGGATAACTTTGTTATTAAATTGAGTGATCAAGATATTTCACGCAGTGAGTGCTTTAAATTTCTGGGATCGATAGTTCAAAAAGATTGAGGTGTAGATAAAGATGTGATACATAGAATCTTAGCAGGTTGGTTGATGTGGAGAGGCGCGCCAGGGATCTTATGTGATCGTAAAGTACTATTGATACTTAAAGGCCAGTTTTACCGCACTGCAATTATTCCAACAATGTTCTACGGTTCTGAGTGTTGGGCAGTCAATTGTGTACATGTGCAAAAATGGGCGTTACGGAGATGAGAATGCTTAGGTGGATGTGTGGACACACGAGACTGGATAAAATTTGGAATGAATGTATCAGGGTTAAGATATGAGTGACACCAATTGTAGAGAAGATGCGAGAAGCTCGACTAAGATGGTTCAGACACGTACAAAGGAGACCACCATTAGGGGCACCTGTTAGGCGTTGTGAGAGTTTAGTCACTAGGCATGTTAAACGGAGGAGGGGTAGACCAATAAAGACTTGGAATGAAACTATAAGGAAAGAAATGATGTACTTAGGCATTAGTGAGATTATGACTAAAGATATGGCACAACGGCGACAAAGGATCCATATAGCAGACCCCACTATAGTCGGATAATGGCTTAAGTGTTGTTGTTGTAGGAATTTTGCAATAGCAGAATTTTTTTGCTAACAGGAGGCAAGAGAAATGATTTTACCTGGTTATGGTTTGGGAGTTGGAGGTCGAGTGTGTATTCACCGGTGACCGAGGACGCTGCGACGGGAATCGTTGTCGTGTGGAATAGCTGTGGAAGAGCAGTCCGGCGAAGCCTAACTGAATGCCCTTTGCTGAACAGCTGAGCCATGAAAATGAAATGTAGGCTTAGGATAGTGAAGAGGGGATCATGCAAAGGAAGAGAATAGAAATGTGGGAATTGGGATCTTGCAATCGCCGGCCACCAAAGTGTGAGAGAGAGAGAGAGAGGAGAGGTTGCGACGGGAGTACCTTTTTCGATCGCATGGCGTCGTAGAGTTGGCTAGCCCTCCGTGTGAAATCGTCGATTCTAGAAGACAGAGGCGATGCCCTAGGAGGTCATCTAAATGTCACAACGGGAGAAGCACGAGGCAAGGAGGTATGCTGTCAAAATATTTTGCTGGCGCTGAGTGAGAATGAGTTTGGGATTCAAATTAAAGTTGATTGGATGTTGTAGATTAAATGAGGGCAATTGTAGGATGACCAAGATTGAATGAAAGCGCCTTAGGAAGCCCAAATGCATCTGAAAGAACATTTTTTTATAATATATGTAGTGGAATTCTTCCTAAGACAAGATTTTTTTGCACATTTAATTATATAAAGGAATGGTTAAAGTGACGTCTATAAAAATATATAAATATTTTGGACTTCATAATAAATGCGAAAACATAACATATATTAAATAAAATAAATGCATAATCTGTATTATATTATATAAAAGAATATTTTAGCCGTTCTTTGTATATAAAGGTTAGATTTAATTTTGGCATCATATGTTATATATAATCTCTGTTATATAAAAAAGAATAATTTGGCCATTCCATTGTATAAATTTTAATTGCAGCATCATATTTTAGACTTCTCTGTTATGCTCTTACTGAAAATTTACCTATGTGATGAGACCTGAGCACTTTCGCCTAGTATCAAAATAAAATAATATGTTTAACACCTGAGAAGCATGAACGAACAAGCATTGTGATCTTGTTGGCAATTAGTTACTCTTCAAATTTGTCAGATTACCATTTTATCCATTTTCAAGGTCCATCAATGGCTAACATGAAATTCTTCCGAATATTTATTGTTTGTTGGTTGGCTCTATCAATCATTGTTTTCGTATTTAAATATAAATGATTCCAATCATCCTGCGCAATAACTCAGGTCTACCTTCTCTCTTGCACAGTGAACGATCCGTTTGTGATGAAGGCTTGGGCGAAGACTTACACGGATAACAAGCACTTGAAATTTCTCGCCGACGGGTCAGCAAACTACACGAAGGCCCTTGGCCTGGAGGTGGATCTGAACGAGAAGGGTCTCGGATTGCGCTCTCGTCGCTACACTCTACTTGTTGACGACCTCAAGGTGAAGGTTGCCAACATCGAGGAGGCTGGCTCATTCACCGTCTCTGGGGCTGACAAGATCCTCGAGGCCCTCTGAGAAATGCGGTGCTGGGCGTTTGCTTATCTTGCCTTATGAATAAAGTTGTTTTGCCCTTGTTTTTTCGGTTGTGGAACACTTTCAGTTTGATTACTATACTGTGTGGCTCAATATGATTTACATTTTAGAAAGTTAGATGAAATTCAAATTCCTGCATTCATTAAGATTCCTGATTTGCTGCATGTGGGTTGTTTGATCAGACATCAATTAAATTTTTTTATAATTGGACAAATTAGTATGATATGATATATGAGTAGGGGTGTGCAAAAGTAACTGAAGAACCGGACGAAATCGAACTGAATTGGGTGGTTCGGGTTGGTTCCCATTTGGCTTGGTGGGTCTGGGTCCAAAAATAGTAGAACCGGAGGATCGGTTTGGTTCTGGATTCCTATAGTCATACAGCCACTTGAGAACTGACCAGAATTGATAATTAAAAATGTAATGTTAGGTTTGTTTGGTAAGAGAATATAATGTTTGTTGTTTTGTACTTTCAGACAACTTATTCCACGGTTATGCATTATTTCAAAGTTTTGTAGTTGATATTCTATTATTACGATGGCTTCAACTGCAGGGATTCCAAAATGAGTGGCGGCTGCTGTTGAAATTGCAAGTGTGGGCTAATTTTATTTTAATCATTAAATTTAGGCGATTGTTAACTGCAATTTGTATTTGGCTATCCGCACTCCAAAATTTTAAAAAACACTAATTATTGTTTTGTTTAACCGCAACCTTGATGTTAAAACTCTAGCCTTGCTAAGTAGAATGAAATTTCTCTCTTTTTATATAGCCGGCTTTGTAGAATGAGATTTCTCTCTTTTTATATAGCCGGCTATGTAGAAATTTCATTCTACATATTACTTTAGCAATAAAAATCCCAATAATAATATTCTTCATATTAAAATTCGGGTTGCGGGAAGTCAAATATCATGCTGCGGTTAAATTTTTTTAAATTTTTGGGTTGCGGTTAACATTGGGGTGCCACAAGCCAAAATCGGATTGCGGTTAACAATCACCTTAAATAAAATTACACCAAACAATTGTTAGAAATGATGCTCGAAGCATCCGCGTGAGTGTCTAGTTTGGAACACTTTACTCGTTGCCTCTAGCAGGGTATTTATAGGCAACCCTAATTCCCCGGCGGGTGCGTGGATCCTTAACGGGTCATAACCTACCGCTAAGTATCCGTTAACCCGATAGTTAAATACACCTCAACATTCTCCTCCTATATTGTAAATATCGGGGTCACATCACAGATTACTTTAAACAAGAGTTAATAACGACATAACATGAGTTTTCCAGAAAACATAAATATGAGTTTTAGAATACACAATATCTAAACTCAAACACAAGGCTCCAAACAAGAAACAGTAAGCAAAGCTGGAAAAAACTCAAAGAACAGATAAATAAACAGTGATCTATGCAAACAATAGATCATCATCTGGGTCGAAATCAACTTTCTCTCCTCCAATCACCATGTGATCTGCAAACAGACATAATAAGAATGTCATGAGACAAATCTCTATGAATTCTAACATTTGCTAATCAAGAGTAAAGTGAATAGTTCTAGCAGTAAAAGAATGCAATACTCTAACAAGGAAGAAAAGAATCACATATCAGCATCTCTATCCAATTTACACAAAATTAGACAATTGATTTCAAAGAATCAAACCACGTTCCTTCGATTATTAAGATTATTACCAAACGTTTCACAATTGTATTATATCATCAAGTTTGGAATGATACAACAAGATGTGACCAATATATCATCAAGTTTGGAATGATATAAGTAATGATCATAATATCAGGACGCATATCACCAACTTCAGTATTCGTTTTTGGAATGATACCCAAATCAACTTTTGAATTAAAATAATTGCGTAAGTCATCAAGTTTGGAATAACTGGCAACTATCCATCTCTGGCTTTCATCAGATAGCATCTGGAATACTTCCGTGTGCTCACTCTAGATGCTCGAATGTAAGCAGACTACGATTCTAAGATTTAAAACATAAGCAGGGTATTAAGTCATACTAAATGAACCTTAATCCCATCTCCCCCGATGTTTTATGTGTTAGAACCTTACATAAGCCCTTGGTAAGGACATCTGCTACATTGTCCTTCGATCTCACGTCCAATAGGAAGATTATCCCCTGACTGGTGAGATGGGTCAACCAGGCCTGTTTCATCCTTAGTTGTCTTCGTTTTCCATTGAACAACGTATTTCTTGCAATGGTCTTTGTGGCTTGATTGTCACAATATAGCGAAATAGAGTTCATTTTTAGACTCGTCATTGGAATGTCGATGATCAGATCTCGTATCCACTCAGCTTCTTCTCCTGCTGAAGCGAGGGCATAGAGTTCTGATTCCATAGAGGAAAGTGCAATGCACGACTGCCTCTTTGACTTCCAAGCTACTACTTCTCCTCCTAGGGTAAATACAAAACCGCTAATGGATCTACTGTCAGCAATTTTTGAACACCAGGAGGCGTCAGAATACCCCTCAAGTACAGGATGATGTCCACTGTAACATAAATCATACTTTTCAAGGTGCTTTAAGTATCGTATAATCCTTTCTAAGACATTCCAGTGGTCCTGCCCAGGGTTACTCATAAATCTACTTAACATGCCGACCGTAAAGGCTATGTCAGGTCTAGTGCAGGTTGTTGCATACATGAGACTACCTATGAGTTTGGAGTAATCTAACTGTCTAATCGATGAACCTTCATTCGGTTTCAGTCTATTGTTATAATAGAATGGAGTCTCACTACCTTTGCTATTAACGTAACCCCACTTCTCAAGTAGATTTCTAATATAGTGACTCTGACTGAGGGTAATACCCTTGTCAGTGAAGTTCACTTCCATTCCTAGGATGGTTTTCACCACGCCTAAGTCATGCTAAATTGTGTCGTCAAGGCAGCTTTCACGTCTTTCACCTCAGACTGATCAGTGCCCAGAATTAGCATGTCATCAACATACAAGCATATAATTGCAACTTTATTTGAACTTGTACGAATGTACAGACATTTATCTGAAAAGCTGGATTTAAAACCCAGCTTTAACACAAATGTCAAATTTTTCGTGCCATAATTTAGGTGCTTGTTTCAATCCGTATAGTGACTTAATCAACTTACAGACATTATTTTCTAGACCTTCTACCACAAATCCTTCAGGTTGGTGCATGTAGATCTTTTCGGTCAGATCTCCATTAAGAAAAGCAGTCTTGACGTCCATCTGATGAACTGTAAAGTGTTCAATAGATGCTATAGCGAGAAGTATCCTAATTGTCGCATAGTGACAAACAAGTGAGTATATGGTTACTTCAAACATAAAAATCTTTTATGCAAACAACTCTGAAAATTTTGTAATGCTTATAACTCTGATCTATTTCAATGAAAAACAACTCTAAAACTCCTTATCATTTACTTCAAAAGCTCGATCATGCCTTATTTTCTACTTACAAACTTTTTTGGTGTTTTGTTTCCCTACCCTCTTTTGCTAATAACAAAGGGGAAGAACTAACATGATAAATATAACCCACTATCATAAACCCTACATGACAAATTCAGATGATAGCTTACATATTAGGGGAGCACTCACTTAGGGGGAGCATGTATTTAGGGGGAGCAATTCTAAATGCTAAAATCAATAAATATCTTAAGTCATCACTCTCACACACACACAAGTAGAGTTTCATCATGCTTATTTATTAATGCTTTGATTTATCATTAATGGATTTGTTATTATCAAAAGGGGGAGTTTGTTGGAACAGGGTCTTCCGCATCTCCTAGGTTTGAGAATAACAAATCCTATGTGTATTTGATCTTGTGTGTTCAAGTGTGCAGGTTAACATAGTCCATATGACTCAAGGAGGACTCATGATGACTGTCCCCAAAATTGAGGCCAAAATTCGAAGAGGCTCACTAGCGCCGGCGGTAGCAACTAGCTCCGGGCGCTAGCGATGAATAGCGCAATTCCGGGAGCTGTTATAGAAGGCGCTAACGCCTGGTTGTAGCAGATAACGCTGGCGGTAGCACTGAACACAGAAGGAATAAAAGTAAGGTTGCCACAGATTGAAGATCCTGCCACGCAAAAAGTTTCTTAATCAGGGATAGCGCCGGCGGTATCCACTAGCGCTGGCGGTAGCGTGGTGCACAGAAGGAATAGAGCAAATTGTTGCCGCGGATGGGAGATTCTGCCGCGCAAAACGTTTCCTAATCTGGGCTAGCGCCGACGGTAGCGCTAGCGCCGGCGGTAGCGCTTGGGCTATAAAAGGACCCCCTCTCCTCGTGTTTTGAAACACACCCATTGCATAAACCTCAGAGAGAGAGTACTAGAATTCCAGAGGCTTATCTTAGCCGAAATTTGAGGTCCTAGCGAAGCTCTGCCAATTTCTGAAGGAGAATTCCATCATGCCAAATCCAGACGAAGTCCGCTTCGAAAAACGCTGATTCTACAGCGGATCTTCGTCTCCGACTTCAGAAGTTCATCTCAAGGGAGTTTTTATTATTTTATTTCTCTTTCTTCATTGTAAACGGTAGTGAAATCGCCTCGTGTTGGCGACTAGGTCTGGGGTAGACTTAGGGCTGAAATTCGCCTCGTGTTGGCGACTAGATCTAGGCTAGTTCTAGGGGGTGCTCGAGGCCACATCCGGGAAGGATTGACTAGAGCGGCTTGAGGACGAATCCGGGGAGGATAAGGCTAGGGCCACCGGTTTGTGGGGAGGCGAGTCGGAATAGAAAACGAAAAGAGTTTTTTTATTATTCGCCCCCGATCTCTAGCGTCATTGAGATCAAGTTTTTGTAAAACTTATTTAGCATTAATAAAGCATGTCTCTCTTTATTGTTTTACTTGATTTCTTATTGTATTAATCTAGCAATACTTCAAAATTTTCTAAATATAATCCTAAGTTTTTGAAAACCCTTATTCACCCCCCCCCTCTAAGGGCGCCGACCGATCCAACAACTAGAAGCATTCTCCTTTCTTCCAGCTTTGAATAAACCAGTTCGGCAGCGGTCTGTCACTGCAGACTGTGTTTAGGTGTTCTTGGACTGTGCAGCGGACTCAGTTGATCAGGCAGGCCTTAAATGGTCGGGCGGTCTTGAGTTGCGGTCATGCGACAGGAAGCAGTTCTTCGTTAAGTGTTCGCGGGTTCTTCTATGATCTTGAGATCGTGTGGTCTGGGCAATCAAGAAGTGCGGATAGTTGTTTTCAGCAGTTGAATAAAGCAGCAAGTCGAGTGGTCTGTGGTTGCGGTCTGACAGGTGTAGCTTGTGCTCTGTTTGCGCAGTCTCAGGGTTAGTCGTGCGGCTTTTTTTTGTCTTGTGCTTCTCTCCTCTGTGATTCTTATGAATCATGTCTCGCCATGTATGTCTCGCACTATAAAGAGATAGTTAATACAAGAGCACTATTCTGTCTTCCCATTGTCATTGATTGTTATGCTTGTGGATTGTGTTGAAGTGTTCCGCATTTTTTACTTCACTTCGGACCACTAAGAATTTTAACATGGTAGCAGAGGAAGGTTCCTGAGTAGTAATCAGCGTTGTCTTCTGCTTGGATTTCTGCAAGTGGGTTGTCAATTAGTGGGATAGCAATGGAAGGAGGATATGCTAGAGGTCTTGGTATTTGTTGAAACCAAGACTTGGTCTCTTTTGGAGCTCGGGCCCCAACAAGTTTAGGGGCAGCTAGCACTTACTGATTCCTCGGAAGGAACAGACCGGAGACTTGGAAACTAGAGACAGACCTTTAACTGCAGCGAGGAGGTCCCACCACACACACGGAAGATCTTTGAGCGCTTCCCCTCCCAAGCCAAAGCTGAGACTAGGCACCTTGGAGAGCCTGGGAGCTAAGCCAAGATAACCTAGGGAGGAAGAAGCTCAGAATACTGAGATTGGAATCCTCTCCAAAGGTGCCCTTCAAGGTCTATATATAATTTTTTACTCATGGTCTGCTAACAACAGGATTCTGCCTTACTTTTTTGCTATACGCAGCCCAACATGGTCTGCTAACAGCCAAACTCCGCTATTTGGATAGGCTAACTGCAGACCACCAGGGGCTTCCAGGTAAAAACACCACTGGACCCCTACTGGGAGAGCAACCCATAAGGGTCCCCTCTCGCGAATTGTAAAGCCCGGGAGGACCTGGCTCGCCCGTCTTCCTGCGGGCAGCCCGCGAGGATCTAGGCCTGCTCGCCTTCCCGAGAGCGGCTGGCGAAAGCCCGACTCGCCCGCTCCCTACGATCAGCCGACTAGAGCTCGACTCGCTTGCTTTCCTGCGAGCCTGCTTTAGGACTCTGGCTCGCCCTCCTTCTCATTCCTCTCTCCTGTTGATTACTTAGTCTCCGCTCACCTCCTGGAGAATACCGGGGTTGTACACAATCCCCACTCTTCGCGAGGCTACCTTAGGCTTGCGAAGAAACGTCCAACCCCTGGTGTTCGCCGGTCCCTTGATGACGTGGTGAGAATCTTTTGGTGGGACCCATGCCCACTGCTATAAATATCATTCCTTCTGGCCGGTGCAAGAACTTTTTCCTCCCTCTCGCTCCCTTCGCTGCTCGCTACTATTCTCTGCGTGATGTCTAAGAAGGAGGAGATACTTGCTCGCCTCAAGGCCTCATAGGAGGTCCAAGAGGGCAAAAGCTTCCGAGCTCGCCCCCTGGATCTCTCCGCAACCTGCTCCGCCCCCGCTCAGTTTAAGAGGGCTAAGACCGTCTGACAGCCGTCCAGGGAGGATGAGTCATCTCCACTGTCTCCCTCTCCCCGCTACGAGCTTGCCTCACAGGTTCTGCTGTAAAAAGACTTAATACTCCAAATATTATTCACTTAACTCTGCTTCCTTGCTCGCAGGACCCTCCCGCTGAGGATAATCTTATCAGGCCGTCGCCAACGGGGTCTCGCCCCCGTCCCCCAGGAGGACTGATCCCCCCTGATGTGAGGACCAATGACCCTCGAGCCTCATCCTCGCGTCCTGGTAAGTTGTTTGCCTCGCCATTCCTCGCTCTTATTTGACTGCTGATCCGCATTATTCCTTTTGCAGAGTCCCCTCTCGTGACCCCGGAGAGGCGAGTCCCCACACTGGTGGGCTTGCCGGCCCCACCGAAAACAAACATCATCACCCCTGGATTCGGCATTCTGGGCCAACAGAGCCCGGGCGGCTCACTACTTTCCGAAACCCAGGTCGCGGACGAGAAGGTGCACCGCCCTGGCCTAGGAAAATCCGTCACCCCAGCCTTTACTGAGGCTTTTAAGGGCCAGCCAAGCTCTTCTCGCCCGCGAACCTGTACCATTCTCATCTCGCTAGGTTAAATAATTTCTGCTGATTGTCTCTTTCGCTGCCTATTGTACTGACTTCTTACTGGCAGGCGTCCCCCTGACCACGACCACCAAGTCAGAGCATGGGGAAGTGGAGATGTCACCGCCGCCCTCGTCGAGCCAGGTCGCAGATTTCCTGGGGGACCCCGGCAACTCGGAGCAGATGAAAAGGAGAGTCACCGAGATATTTCAGAAGCATACTCTAATGCTGCGAGAGCTGTACGATCAGGACTGGATGAACAGGGACGCATACGAGGAGAGGTTTGCCGCCATGGAGGATGCAAATGCGCGCGTCCTTGCTGAGGTACAGCAGGTCACTCGCGGCGAGGTCACCTCACCTGGAGTGCACCTCGCGTGAATTGAGGATTACATACAGCTGATGCAGCGTGAGGTCCAGTCGGTCTGTGTGTACCACTACCCAAGAGTCCCCCCGCGCTCGGGTGTGCGAGGTCGTGGTCGCTAGAAGCAACTTAAATACTGAACCATTTTCTTTTTTTTTTGTTGCTCGCTCTCACTTTTCTCCCCCTTTTGGGGGCTTTGAACATTTTATGGGTTTATAATAAGGATAATTTTTGCTCGCTCGCAAGCTTTTTATTTAGCTTTCATTTGCTTATGTTTCTATGCTCGCATGTTATGGACTTTATGTTTGTATTACTGTTTCGCTTTGCGTCTTGCTTATGTTGCTTTGCGTCTTGCGGGTTGTCGCCTTGCCCTTGCGAGTTTTACTTCTTTCTATGCAGCTCAGCTCGTCCGTGGCGAGTCAGAAGCTAGATGTCGCCACGACGCCAACCCAATTGGAGCGGATAAGGCCCCAGGAAGATGGAAAATCACTGCGTGGTTCCGCTATCCGCACCCCCCCGGCGCTTCGAATCCTTCCCGCCCTTTTCATTTCTATAAATAGTGGACGGCTTTTACTTTCTAACCACCGCATTAACTGTTCCCCAGGCTTTCTTCTCTCTCTCTAGCTCTCTCGCAGATCTCAGCTCGCACTCGCTCATCTCCTGGCTCGCTACTAGCAACACCATGGTTGTTGAGGGAGAATCTGTGGGGCGAGCCAGGTGCACTGGGGCCTTTCACAAACACCCTTTCTTCTGCGCCTCGCTCACCGGTGACAAATTCCTCACCACGGTAGACAAATACATCCCATTGGGGAGGTAGCTCGCCGCCCGCCGAACTCTGCCACCATCAACGATCCATCCACCGAAGAGCTCACCATCCTCGTTGCCCATTTCGAGAATGGGTTGCGACTCCCACTCTGGCCGGAAGTATGCTAGGTACTCTACTCAACCCTCGCATTTCTTACTCGCCTCGCAAAGAGCGTGCTAACCTTTCTTTGGTGAATTCCACTTCAATTTTTCTGATTCTGTTCGGTAACCCTCTTCATCGCCCATGCAGGAGAGTGGGATCTTCCGCTCCCCCCCGCATACGAGGAATGACATCCTCTCCTCCAGCTCCCTCGCCACCGCGGCCACCGATGCATGCCGAGAACATCTCGGCTAGGCCTCTGGCAAGAAGCTGCCGCCACCTGCGAGCCAGCTCGCGGCGAACCCCCCAGAAAAGAAAAGGAACAAGGAGGCCCCCCCCCACAACTAAGGGGAAAGAGGTCTTGGATCTTAGCGAGCCGGAGGTTCCACTCCATCCGCCTGTGAGTGAAAAGGCTGCCAAGGAGACCAGCGAGCCTAGGGACGCTCCCGTCGAGCCCAAACCAGCCAGCCACAGGAACTTTGTCCTGGGAGCGAAGCTCCCCGATGCAATAGGCGTGCCGGTGCTCACAAGGGATCCTGACCTCAACAGGATTTTTTACTCTTCGCTCCTCCCCTCTTGGGTTGAGGGCGATAAGGCTGGAGGCGAGGCGTTCTCCCCCGCCTTCGGACTATATGGACGCGAGGACGTCGCCCATTTCGGCTCCCTGCGATCTCGGCCACTCATTAACCAGGCCATGCGAGCCCACTTCCGATCCATGGAGCTCTCACACATGGTGGCTCGGCGGTACCTTACTGCAGAGAGGGATTCCAAAGAGCTCCAGCGCGAGCTCAAGGAGGCCTCAGACGAGGTTGCGAGCCTCAAGGGGAAAGAGGCCCTCTCGGAAGGTCTCCTCGCCAGCCTCCAAGGTGGAATGGTAAGACATTCATACAACTTCTATCTAGCTCGCCATATGTTTCGTTTGACTAACTTATTTTTCTGCTGGACGCTGAAGCGGCGAGCCAGCTACTCTCGTGGAACGCCGACCTGGAATCGGAGGTCACGTTCCTGAAGGCGCATGTCTGTGAGTTGACCAGAGATGTGCTCCCCCCGTCCCCTCCACAAACCGGGGCTCGCAATAAATCTCGAGACGAACAGGAGGCGACCCGCAAGAATTTAATGGGTTTCGCCAACCTCGTCTTCGAGACCCTCAAAGGGGCGGGCCTGCTATCTCCGGATGCCTTGGAGCTCAGCATCAAGGACGTCGTCCCGGACCTGTTCGCTCCAATCCCGGATCCCGATGATCGCGGGAGCGAGGAAGAGCCGTCCATCGACCGGCATTAACCTTTTATTGTTCAAGGTAAATCTTTTGTTTTCGACTGGCGAGTCTGCCGTCATTTGTAATGCACTTTTGAGAAACGAAACAAGGAATATTTTTTCTATCGTTTAATTTCTTTTCTATCTTGCTCGCGCCAATGCTATTTTCTATGCTCGCATGAATGTATTTTGTTCCGCTTGTGCTCATACTCTTATCCTCGCTCACATCTTTGCGTTTAGCCAGGCTCACACTCACACATTTCTTATATGCGATGATTATAATTTTCACCATTTTATCGTACTTTCACATTGTCTCGCTACCTTACCTAGCGCTCACCCAATACGACGCTCATGTAGCTCCCCTCGCTTAGGAGCTTCGTTAGATAAACCTTATGTTTTCTTTCGTGCCTGTGTAAAGCGTCATACATTTCACATTTATGGCTCGCCCAGCGGGGCTCTTGCGAGCAAGGTTGACATTACCCTGCCTCGCTCACCCAACCCATGTGTGCGACCAGTGTAGCTTGTTAAACACTGCGTCGGTGGACCTCCCTGACCCACTATTTTTAGGCCTTGCGCATAAATTCTTCAAGTGTTTTCGCGAGCCAGGGCCCGACCCGACGAGCCTTGCGACCACCGTATCCGACCATCTTACTATTACCATTGGACTTGGCGTTTTCCATCTGTTGCTGCTCTTCATTTCCCGTGAGCGATCTCCAGGGCTCGCCATGTCTAGGCCTTGAGAGATTTTGCGAATTGAGCCCATTAACATGAATAACCTACTTGTCAGCCTCTCCGCGTGAACCTCCTGACCCACCGACTAGTGATAGCCCGGCAGCGGGATCGTCCGGGGCATTCCAGCACAACGACTTATTACGTTGCCAGCCTCTCCGCGAGATCAACCAGACCCACCGGCTAGTGAGAGCCCGACAGCGGGATCGTCCGGGGCATTCCAGCACAAAAGCTTTTTACCTTGCTAGCCTCTCCGTGAGATCTACCTCACCCACTGGCTAGTGAGAGCTCGGCAGCGGGATCATCCGGGGCATTCCAGCATAAAAACTTGATACCTTGCCAGCCTCTCCGCGAGATCTACCTGACCCACCGTCTAGTGAGAGCCCGGCAGCGGGATCGTCCGTGCCATTTCAGCACAAAAACTTGTTACCTTGCCAGCCTCTCCACGAGATCTACCTGACCTATCGGCTAGTGAGAGCCCGACAGCGGGATCATCTGGGCCATTCCAGCATAAAAACTTGTTACCTTGCCAGCCTCTCCGCGAGATCTACCTGACCCACCGGCTAGTGAGAGCCCGACAGCGGGATCGTCCGGGGCATTCCAGAATGAAGCACTTGAGAACTCCTGCTTAGAAAAAACTTCAGAACCAATATATGGTGAGTCAAACATATAACAAATCAATTACAAAAAGTTTTAAGGGTAGAATCATTTTTGGTCATCCCCGCCCCTGGCCAAGCCGAGGGGTACACCATCCACATCTCGGATGTGGAACCCTCCTGACCAGAGCACCTCATCTAGAATATAAGGCCCCTCCCAGTTGAGATTGAGCTTTCCTACCGCGGCTCCTCTACATGCCGCGTCAACATTCTTTAGTACTAGATCCCCTTTCTCGAACTGTTTTATTCTGGTATGCTTATCGAATTACCGAGCCCTCCGCCGCTTGACTTCCTCTTGTCGGACTTTGGATAGGTCCCGAAGATCTTCCACCAGGTCCATAGATAGCCTTTGCTCTTCGCGATTTTCCTCCAACCATTCTTCATTCCCTTCGCCCGCGCCGACCACCCTGGGGGATTTCACTTCGAACTCAATTGGGAGGACGACCTCGGACCCGTAGGAGAGCTTGAATGGAGTCTCCTCTGTGGCTCTGTTTGGGGTGGTCCTCAAGGCCCATAGGATCGAGGGTAACTGCTCCACCCAGTTCCACCTGAGGTTCTCGACCTTCTTCTTCAGTAAGTTCACGATAATTTTGTTCGCCGCCTCCACTTGCCCGTTGCTCCTTGGGTGCAGAAGCTGACGAACTCGTCACTGGTAAACTATGGCCCATTGTCTGCAACAATGGCTTGTGGGAGCCCATGCCTGCATATTATCTCCCCCTATATGAAATTTCTAAATACTTGAGACGTTACATTGGCCCGCACCTTCACCTCCAGCCACATGGAGAAATAATTAATCATCACCAATAGGAACTTTCTTTGGCCACTCGCTTGCGGGAAAGGACCCACCAGGTCTAAACCCCATATAGCAAAGGGCCAGGGAGCTGTGATGATTCAGAGTTTTTGGGTTGGCAGGAGTTGGAGAGGGGAGAACAGTTGACACTTTGAGCACTTCCTTGCGAACTCCGTCGCATCCTTGCTGAGGGTAGGCCAAAAGTAGATTTGCCTCAGCACTCTCCCCTCCAAGGTCCGGCTCCCTGAGTAGCTGCCACACTCTCCAGAGTGAATTTCCTCCAGGACCCTAAGGACTTCCTCCTCCGCTACACAACGAGATAGGAGTCCCGAGAGAGTTTTCCTGTATAGTCCTCCTGCATGCAAGGAATAGTATGTCGATTTATACCCAAAGCGTCGCTTATCTAGATCCCCCTCGGGGAACTTCCCCGATGTCAGGAAGGTGATGAAGGGGTCCATCCATGATGCCCGCTGGTCCACCTCCATCAGCTCCCCCTCTTTGATGGATGGTTGGAAGAGGTCTGACACCATCCCCCATGCCCTGGGATCGAACTTGGCCAGGAGGTCCACCGCGACATTCTTCTCTCTTGGCAGATGATGGATCGGGAAGGTCTAGAACTGCCCTATGAGCCCTTTGACCTTTTCCAAGTACCGCTGAAGAGTCGACTCCTTTACCTCGAACTCCCCCCTAACCTGGCAAGCCACCACCATGGAGTTTGTTGAGACCTCCACCTCTTGCACTCCCAACTCTCGGGCCAGCCGCAGGCCTGCTATCACTGCCTCGTACTCGGCCTGGTTGTTGGTGAGGGAAAAATGAATATTGATTGCCTGCTCGATCCTCATCCCCTGGGGGCTTACGAAAACCACTCCTCCCCCGAAGGAATGTTTTCCTGAGGCCCCGTCGACCAGCTTTTTCCAAGCCACCAAGGAGGGTGGCTCGGTCTCCTCCACCTCGGTCATATAGTCTGCCAAAAAATCCTCCACCGCTTGGGCCTTTATGGACAACCTGGGCACATACGAAATATCGAATTCACTTAGCTCCACCGACCACTTAGCTGGCCTTTTCGAGTGCTCAACCCCTTCCTTGACTTTGCGAAGGGGGTGGTCGGTCACCACCTTGATCAGATGCGCTTGGAAATAAGGTCGGAGCTTCTGGGCCGACACCACCAAGCTAAAGGCTAACTTATCTAGGATGGGGTACCGAAGATCCGCCTTCCTCAGTACTCGACTAACGTAGTAGATTGGGAGTTTCCTTCTGCCTTCTTCCCGGACTAGCACTGAACTAACTGCCTCGGGTACCACCCCCAGGTACAGGGACAGGTCCTCTCCCTGTCTCGGCCCTTGCAGCAATGGAGCTTGGGTCAATTGTTCTTTCAGCTCTTCAAAAGCCTTTTTACACTCAGGGGTCCATTCAAACTTTTGGTTCCCCCGTAGCACCTTGAAGAAGGGTGCACACTTCTCTCCCGCCTTGGAGAGGAACCTACTAAGCCCGGCCAACTTCCCCGTGAGCCGCTGAACCTCCTTCACATTCCTTGGTGACTCCAACTCTATGATGGCCCTGGCTTTGTCTGGATTAGGCTCCACCCCCGCCGGGGTGAGCAAGTGGCCTAAGAACTACCCACGGCTAGCCCCAAAGACACACTTTTGGGGGTTGAGCTTCATCTTGAATTTTCTCAATGTCCCAAAGGTTTCTTCAAGGTCACGAAGGTGGGACTAAAGGTCTCGACTTTTCACCATGAGGTCATCCACATAGACCTCCAGGTTCCTACCCTTTTGTTCTCGAAAAACCCAGTCCATCATCCACTGGTAAGTCGCCTGTGCATTCTTCAACCTGAAGGGCATCATTTTGTAATAGTAGAACCCATCCCCTGTGATGAAAGAGACATCTTTGATGTCGGGGTGTGGGGGGGGGGGGGGGGGGGGGGGGTGCATGCAGATTTGATGATAACCTGAATAAGCATCTAAAAAATACATCACAGAAAAACCGATGGCCGAGTCAACCAGCGCGTTGATTCAGAGCTAGGGGTAGTAATCCTTGGGGCATGATTTATTGAGTAAAGGTTGAGGCAAGATCAAGGTTGAGGCAATGACAACCTTCTTTTGTCGGATACAAACCCTTCTTGGAGGAGCTTGCCCACCTCCTCTCGAATGGGCCCTTCCAGCTTGTCAGCAATGGCTCTCTTCTTTTGTCGGATGCGTCGGGCGCCGAGATCAAGGTTGAGGCAATGGCAAGCCACATCTGCATCGATCTCGGTCATCTCTTCCACGCTCCAGAAGAAGACATCCACATTCTCCTATACGCAAGCCAGGATTTGCTTCTGCTCCTCTTGGCTGAGCTCCCCACTGATCTTGACTTTTCTTCCACCCCTACTCGGGTAGTGACCTCGAGCTCCACAACCTCATCCATTGCCTCCATCCGGGACTGCTCCCCCAATAACCCTCCTTCTCCTCGCCGTGAGCTAGCACCTCGGCCTCCTACTCCTTTCTCCCTTCCCGAACATCCATCAATTATTTCGCCCCTTCTTCCCAGGCCTCCCCTTCCTCTTCTTTCCCCTCCTTCTCCTCCTCCATCTGCTCTTCCGCCCCTTCCTCCTGGGCCTGACCTTCTCCTACTCTCTCCTCCTCTACCACCATCCTCTCTTCCGCCCCTTCTTCTTGGGTCTCCATTTCCTCTACTCTCCTTTCTTCCCCCCTTCCACCTCGAGCCTCGCCGTCTCCTGCATCTTCCGATCCCATTTTTCGCCTCGGCCATCCAGGAGATGGTGTTCACGGCAGTCACATAGCACTGCCTGGCCACCTTCGGATCTCCCCTTATCCAGCCTCGGACTCCTCCCGCGTTGAACTAAAGGCATTGATGGAAGTTGGAGGGGACGCAGCGAAATGCACTGATGAGCGATCGTTTGAAGATGGCGTTGTAGCTGCGAGGCGCATCAACTATGACAAAGCGGCAATTCCTGGACTGCCCCCCTAAGATAACATGGAGTCCCACTCCCCCTTCTACCTTCTTCCTCTCCCTGGAGAACCCAAACAATGGGCCATCCAAGGCCAATACCCTCTGTGCCTCCACCTGCATCACGTCAAACGCCTTCATAAAGATGACGTTGACCGAACTCCCGTTATCCACAAGGATCCGGGAGAAGGTGAAGTTCTCGATCGCCGTCTGAATGACCAGTGCATCGCAGAACGAGTCTTCATAACCCGGCATATCCTTTTGGGTGAATGAGATCTTCTCTGCTGGGGGCGGGGCTAGGTATTTTGAAGCCACGCTACGATGATAAATGGTAAGGAGTCATGCCTTCTGGGTCGCCTCAATCCCTATACCCCCATGGATCAACCCGATCCCTCCTCGGGTCCCCACGTCGACCCGGTCTTCACACTTCTCGTCCTCCTTGTCCTGAGATAGGACCTCCTCAATCCTCACCGCCCGCTACTCCCGCGGTGTCGGCTCTCTAGCTCCCTTTACCTCCAAGAATTCTGGGCAGGTGGTTGTTGCGTGACCTTCTTCCTCGTGGAAGTCACAATAGGGCAACGACGCACCCCTCCTCTCTGCCTCAGCCCCTCTATTCCTCCTCCTAGGACCGGCTCCTGCTCCTCTTCCCCTTCGTAGTCTCACTCGATAGACTGCCATTGCTTGCTGAGGCAGGTGGAGAGGTTGCCTCGGGCCCTGCCTCCACCCTAGCTGATGGGGCCTTCCTTGGCCTCCTTGGAAGTTGCCCCCTTCCTGGTGGAAACCACTTCCCGGGCCTTGCCTCCCCCCTTCTTGCTGCCTCCACTCCACCTCCGGGGCTCTAGCCTCTTCTCTTCTCCTTGCCTCCGGTTGCTTGACCTCCGACTCGCTCAGCCGTGCCAACCTCTTCATGAACTCGGGGTTTGGTGCCTCCCCCTCTATCTCCTCTGCCGCTCTCTCCATCAGCTCCTCAAAAGACAAAGGAGCCCTCCTCTTGAGGTCGATCTTAAAGAATCCCTCCCGCAGCCCCACTATGAAGGCAAGTTGAAGGGTGTACCCTGACACCTCTTGGATGAGGAGTACCTCCTCTTGGAACCGTTCCACATACTGGGCCAACGACTCCCCCGGTCTCTGCTTGATGTTGAAGAGCGCCTAGCGGTCCTTCTTCCTCTTCTTCGAGGTCGAGAAGCGCAACAGGAAGCAGAAGTAGATCCTCGAAAGCATAGATCGACCCGGATGGCAACTGGTGGAACCAGTCCCTTGCTTTCTCTTTTAGAGTGGTTGCGAAGAGTCAGCACTTAAAAGCATCCGACATAGGTATGATAGAGACCATGTCTTCAAACTACTACATGTGCTGAGTGGGGTCATCCTTGCCGGTTTATAATGTCATGGCCGGCTCGCTGAACCCCTCAGGGAGTGGTGCCTAGAGCACCAACTCGTAGAATGGACTCCCCCCCTTCACACACCTAACCTGCCCAACTCGCCCCGCGAGCTCCCCGGGCGAACCGGCTCCTCCTGGTATCGCACTAACCGAGGGACCACTTGCCGGGATCACACTGGTCGGGATCCCTCCTCTTGGTACGGTGCTCGCCTGGACTCCACTCGCTCGTGCCAGACTGGGGAAAAGCTCCCGCGCTACGAGGTCTCGCTCCAGCAGCTGGGACATAGTCTCCTTTCCTAGCTTTTGCCCCGGGGCGCACTCACCTACTCCAGCTGCTGGGGCCACCTGGGGCGCAGGGGTTGTGAGACCCCTAGGGTCCATGGCGAGGGCATATTGGAAAGCCCCAAGAAAGTACCTCTTGAGGTCGGCCAACATCTCCACCGTTGCTGGTATGTCGGGTGGCGGCAAACTGCCGAAGTCTGTCTCTCGCTCATCGTCTCCCGCCATGTCTCTTCCTTAGATATTTCTTGAACTAGCTGCACTCCACGCTCACCGCACCAAAAATGTTGAAACCAAGACTTGGTCTCTTGTGGAGCTCGGGCCCCCAACAAGTTGAGGCGCAGCTAGCACTTACTGATTCCTCGGAAGGAACAGACCGGAGACTTAGAAACTAGACACAGACCTTTATCCGCAGCGAGGAGGTCCCACCACATACCCGAAAGATCTTTGAGCGCTTCCCCTCCCAAGCCAAAGCTGAGACTGGGCACCTTGGAGAGCCTGAGAGCTAAGCCAAGATAACCTAGGGAGGAAGAAACTCAGAATACTGAGATTGGAATCCTCTCCAAAGGTGCCCTTCAAGGTATATATATAATTTTTTACTCATGGTCTGCTAACAGCGGGATTCCGCCTAACTTTTTTATTATACACAGCCCAACATGGTCTGCTAGCAACCAAACTCCATTGTTTGGATAGGCTAACTACAGACCACCAGGGGCGTCCAGGTAAAAACACAACAGGACCCCTACTGGGCGAGCCCCCTATAAGGGTCCCCTCTCATGAACTGTGAAGCCCGGGAGGACTGGCCCGCCCGCCTTGCTGCGGGCGGCCCGTGAGGATCCAGGCCTGCTCGCCTTCTCGAGAGCGTCTGGCGAGAGCCCGACTCGCCCGCTCCCTACAAGCAGCCGGCTAGAGCTCGGCTCGCCCGCTTTACTGCGAGCCTGCTTTAGGACTCTGGCTCGCCCTCCTTCTCATTCCTCTCGCCTATTGATTACTTAGTCTCCACTCACCTCCTGGCGAATACCAGGGTTGTACAGTATTGGAAAATGAGTTGGCATGGAGAGCTATCTTCATGGCAAGGACTTATGGGAGGTAGTTGGAGGAGAAGCAAGAAAAGCTATTGTTCCTGCTGAGGGGAATGCTGAGCTCGTGAAGGCTTGGAAGAGAACTAATGTAAGGGCTGAGTTCACTCTCAAGCGAGCTATCATTCCAGAGTAGTTTGGCCACATCATCGGGTGTAGGTCAGCTGCTTAAATTTGGACAGCCTTGGATGTCTTGTTCAATAAGAAGAATGTAGCTCGGCTACAGTTCTTGGAAAATGAGTTGGCGAAAGCAACTCAAGGAGACTTGTCCATTTCCACGTTCTTTCTGAAAATGAAGAACCTATGCGCGGAGATATCAGTATTGGACCCGGAGGAGCCTATCTCAGAAGCGAAGCTGAAGAGGCACATAATCCGCGACTTGCGTGTACAATAGCGATGTTCGCCAGGAAGGATCCCTGGTTCGCACAACCGAGGGAGCGAGGCAGGGCTCGGCCGGCGAGCCATAGAGGCAGGCGAGCCGGCCGGTCGAAGGAGTTCGCTGGGCAGGCCCGGGACCTTGGGGTACAAATAGCCATTTCTGGGGTGCAGTTAGCCATTTTGGCGAGCTCGACTCGCTAGCGAGCCAGGGTTCGGCCGGCGAGCCATAGAGGCAGGCGAGCCAAGGAGGAGCGAGAAGTCATGCAAGCGAGCGAACCCAGCGGGGGGAAGGTAACAAGCTCACTTGGGACTCGGCGGGAGTAGTGTAGACGAGCCCGACCAGTTGAGGAAGGAGTTCGCTAGGCGAGTCCAGGACCTCGGGGTGCAGTTAGCCATTTTGGAGTGCGGATAGCAATTCTGAGGCTCGCCGAGGTAGTGCGGGCGAGCGAGCCAGGTAATACGCCATTAGCAGCTCTGGGGCTCGCCAACCCGGAGGCTCGCGAGCTCCACTCGCAAGAGAGGTCGCGAAGCGGGCCGGCTAGCCCAGCAAAAGTCCAGGAAGGGACTTTTACCAGGAGGCCCCCGGTGTTCTGCGGTTAGCCTCTCCAAACAGCGGAGTTTGGCTGTTAGCAGACCAAACCGGTGTGCGGATAGTAAGAATGGACAGCGGGATTTGGCTATTGACAGACCACAAAACCAAAATCTATAAATAGACCTGAAAGGGCACCTTGGAGAAAGAAGGTGGGGAATCCTTGAGCCTTCTTCTCTCTTCAGGTCGCTTTGGTTTGGGCTCTCTAGCTCTCCAAGGTGCCCGAGTCTTAGCTTTGGCTTGGGAGGGGAAGCGCTCAACGATCTTCCGGGTTAGTGGAGGGACCTCCTCGCTAAGATCAAGGTCTTTTTTCTTTGTCCAAGTCATCTGCCCTACCCCTTCCGAGGGACCGGTAAGGGCTAGCTACCCCTCAATCCGTTGAGGGCCCCGAGCTCCACAAGAGACCGAGAAATCGGTTTCAACATTTTGGTGCGGTGAGCGTGGAGTGTGGCTGGTTCAAGAAAGTTCCAGAGAAGGGTTATGGCGGGAGACGAGGAGCAAGGCGAGGAGTTCGGCGAGACACCTCAGGAGGCGATGGCCAGGATGTTCGCAGATTTCACAAAGGAGGTGCTCGACACCTTGGGGTTCACGGTCACAGCTCTGCGAAGCGAGTTCGCGACCCCAGCACCTCAGGCGACCCCTCCCCCAGCGATGGTCGATGCGAACGCCCCAGGGGGAAGGGCGGGAAAGGAAGTCGCCATGGGTTCTGGTCAGGACAAAGAAGGGCGGGTATTGTTCGTCAGTCCTGTGATCCCCGCGCCGGCGAGCTCAGTGTTGGCGAGCTCTGTCCCCGCTAGCACGGCGCAGGTGAGCGCGCGCCAGGAGGATGCGGCGATAGTCGCGGTGGTCCAGGAGAACACCGCCCTCGCGAGTGCAGTTCCGGCGAGCTCAAGTTTGGCGAGCGAGTTGGGGGGGGGGGGGGGGGGGGGGCGAGTGGAACCAGGAAAAGTGACAGGAGGGGAAAGCCCCTTCTGCGAACTGGTGCTCTCTGTGCCCGTCCTCGGGGGATTTGGAGAATGGGATCGAGTGTACTACAACGGTAGAGATGACCCCGTCCAGCACCTGCAGAGCTTCGAAGACTCGGTCTCCATCAGGCCAATGTCGGATGCCTTCAAGTGTCGGCTCTTTGCCGTCACTCTCAAGGAGAAGGCCCGGGACTGGTTCCATCAACTCCCCGCCGGATCGATCTACGCGTTCGAGGATTTGCGCCGAAGTTTTCTGCTGAGGTTCTCGACCTCAAAAAAGAGGAAGAAGGACGCTGATTCCCTCTTCGCAATAAAGCAGGAGCCCAGGGAGTCGCTGGCTCAGTATGCCGATAGGTTCCAAGAGGAAGTGCAGCTCACTCAGGAGATGCCTGGGTTTGCACTCCAACTCGCCTTTACGGTCGAGTTGAGAGAGAGTTTCTTCAAGATGGCGTTGAAGAGAAAAGCCCCTGTCTCATATGAAGAGCTAATGGAGAGGGTGTCGGAGGAAGTTGCGAGTGAAGAAGCCAACCCGGAGCTCACCAAGAGGCTAGCAAAGCTCAGTGAGCCGGAGGTGAGACAGCAGGAGGTCAGGAGAAGGGAAGAGCCCCGGGCCCCGGAGGGGGGATGGAGGCCGCAAGGTGGAGGAATGCAAGGGCAAGGAAGGGGTTACGACCCAGGAAGGGGTAACCATGTCGGAGGTCAATGGAGGCCCCCCCAGTTGGGGTGGAGGCAGGGTCCAATGCAGATGCCTCCCCCGCCTCAACAGGCCATGGCAATTGGCCGGGGAAGAGGAAGGGGAAGGAGAGGTGAGGTGGAAGCGGCAGCCGCTAGGAGGAGAAGGAATAGGGTGGCGGAGGCCGATGCCGGGGAGGTGACGTTGCCATATTGTATCTTACATGATGAGGAAGGTCACTCGACGGACACCTGCCCGGAGTTCCTGGAGGTGAAGAGGGGCAGAGCGCCCGCGCCACAGCAGCAACAGCCAATGAGGATCGTGGAGGTCGAGCCTCGAGAGGAGGATGGGGAAAGGTGTGAGGATAGAAATGATGTGGGAAGTAGGGGAGGGATCGGGGTGATCCATGGGGGGGTAGGGGTAGAGGCGACCCGCAAGGCTAGCCTCCATACCATCTACCGCCGGAGCGTAGCTTCAACATCCACCGCTCCACCCCCCGCCGAAAAAATCATTTTCACCCAGAAGGACATGCCAAGCTACGAGGACCCGTTCTGCGACGCGCTGGTCATTCAGACGGCGATCGAGAACTTCACCGTTTCTCGAATCCTAGTGGACAATGGGAGTTCGGTCAACGTCATCTTCAAGAAGGCGTTTGACAAGATGGGAGTGGAGCCCAGAAGGGTGTTGGCCTCGGATGGCCCTCTGTTTGGATTCTCGGGGGAGAGGAAAGAAGTGGAAGGGGGAGTGGGACTTCATGTGACCCTGGGTGGGCAGTCCAGGAACTGTCGTTTTGTCATAGTGGATGCTCCAAGCAGCTACAGCGCTATCTTCGGACGACCACTCATAAGCGCGTTCCGCTGTGTCCCCTCCACCTTTCACCAGTGCCTTAAGTTCAACGACGGAGGCGTTCAGGTACGGATCAGGGGGGATCCCAAGGTGGCGAGACAGTGCTACATGACGACTGTCAACACCATCTCCTGGATGGGAGAAGCTGAGGAGTGGGGTAGGATGCTGGAAGAGGCAGCCGAGGAGAAGATGGAGGGAGATGAAGTCCATGCCCAGGAAGGGGTAGCTGAGGGGCCCCGGGCGGAAGGAGAGGGAGAAGAAGAGAAGGCCCAGGAAGGATGGGCGGAGGAGCTGATGGTGGTAGAGGAGGAGGTAGAGGAAGGAACCCAGGCTCTCGCTTGTGCTGAAGAGGAGAGGGCTTGGGGAGAGCAGTCCCGGTTGGAGGCTGTGGACGAGGTCGTGGAGCTCGAGGTCACCACCCGGCTGGGGGTGGTGGAGAAGGTCCGGGTCAGCGGAGGACTCAACCCGGAAGATCAAGCGGAGATCCTAGCTTGCGTGCAGAAGAACATAGATGTCTTCGCCTGGAGCGCCGCGGAGATGCCAGGGATCGACGCGGATGTGGCGTGCCATCGCCTCAACCTCGACCCCGGCACCCGCCCTATTCGCCAGAAGAGGAGGGCCATCGCAGATAAGCTCGAAGGGCCCATCCGAGAAGAGGTGGGCAAGCTCCTGCAGGCAGGCTTTGTATAGGAGATCCAGTATCCAGGCTGGGTCTCCAACGTCGTTATGGTGAAAAAAGGGGGAGGTAAGTGGAGGATGTGTATCGACTTTTCTTTGCTTAATAAATCATGCCCTAAGGATTGTTACCCCCTGCCTAGAATCGACGCGCTGGTTGACTCAGCCGTCGATTTTCCTGTAATGTCCTTTTTAGATGCTTTTTCAGGTTACCATCAAATCCGCATGCATCCCCCAGACGTCAAAGACGTCTCCTTCATCACGGGGGATGGATGCTACTATTATAAAATGATGCCGTTCGGGCTCAAGAATGCAGGTGCCACATACCAAAGGATGATGGACAGAGTCTTCCGCGAGCAGAAGGGAAGAAACTTAGAGGTTTATGTAGATGACCTCATGGTAAAGAGCCGGAACCTCAGATCTCACCTCCGAGACCTGGAAGAGACATTCGGGACCCTGCGGCGGTATAAGATGAAGCTCAATCCCTTGAAGTGTGTCTTCGGGGCGAGCCGAGGAAAGTTCCTGGGCCACTTGCTCACCCCCGCGGGGGTGGAACCTAACCCGGACAAAGTTAAAGCAGTGATGGAGTTGGGGTCACCAAGGAACCCGAGGGAGGTTCAGAGCCTCACAGGGAAGTTGGCCGGACTCAGCAGGTTCCTCTCCAAGGCAGGAGAAAAATGTGCGCCTTTTTTCAAAGTGCTGCGAGGCAACAAGAAGTTTGAGTGGACCCGGGAGTGCGAGGAAGCCTTCCAGGCTCTGAAAGAACAGCTCACCCAAACCCCTCTGCTCCAGGGGCCGAGGCCAGGAGAAGACCTATCCCTATACCTAGGGGTGGGGTCCGAAGCAGCAAGTTCCGTGCTGATCCGGGAGGAGGGAAGGAAACAATTCCCTATCTATTACGTCAGCCGAGTGCTGAAGAAGGCCGAGCTCCGGTATCCGATCCTGGAAAAGTTAGCCTTCGCATTGGTGGCGTCGGCCCGGAGGCTCCGACCCTACTTTCAAGCCCATTCAATCAAGGTAGTGACGGACCACCCGCTCCGTAAAATCATGGAAGGGGTGGAGCACTCGGGAAGGTTAGCAAAGTGGTCCGTGGAGTTAAGTGAATTCAACATCACGTTCGTACCCAGGACGTCCATCAGAGCTCAGGCGGTGGCAGACTTCATGGCCGACTACGCGACCGAAGTAGGGAAGCACGAGCCACCTCTCCCAGAGACATGGAAGATGTTGGTGGACTGATGAGTCCTGATCATATACACATTTATGGACTCATCCGAGCCGTTATTTAGTCAATTCACCGCACTATAGCCTTGTTATAGCTTATATTTGATAATCCATGCTAGGTGCACATCTAGGCCCACTTTGGTGTGATTTTCGTGCTTATTGTCATTAGTAGTATTCATGTGCTGTCAAGTGCCACTTTCAGTGGCTAGATTTGTGGTTGTGCCTGGAATAGGAGTCGTGCGAGTGTTCCCGGTGCAATTATGCACAGGAACACTGCGCACGATCGCCGGTTCTATTGCGCACGACCACTGGTCATGCGCCACTGATCGTGTGCACTTAACCCTTTTTCACGAGTTCTGTTTGGTGCAGTGCGCACGACCACCAACGCTAGTGCGCACGACCACCGGTCGTGCGCCACTGCTCGTGCGCGCTTATCATTAAAATTCTGAGTTCTGTTTGCTGTATTGCGCACGACCATCAACGCTAGTGCACACGACCACCGGTCGTGCGCCACTGGTCATGCGAACATTTTATTTTATAATTTCGTATCTTGCAGGTTCCACCCAGGCAGTGCGCACGATTGCAGAATTCTAGTGCGCACGACCACTGGTCGTGCGCCAATGACCGTGCGCAGTATTTATTCCAGCGCCTATTTAAACGCCTGTTGCGATTTTTAGGGCATTATCAGCCGCCGGGAGCGGGATTCCTGTGCCGTACGCTGCCGACCTCCACCGTGGGACGCCTCCACTTCATCTTCTACGCAAGAGGAAGCCTCCTCCATCCATTCCAAGACTTCCTCCATTGTCCGTGAGTGTTCTCCATCGTCCGCAAGCCTCCAAGCAACCATTCTCTTATTCCGCCCGGTGAGAAGAAGAAGGAACCTGAAGTCGAAGACGACGGAGCTACGTAGGGAGATCGTGACAGCTCTCTACGCCGGAAGCATAGTCCGCCCGAGTCCGGAGGTAGCCCGACAACCTACCATTCCGGCCGTGAACGGCCGCTAGTCTTCACCATCGGTTATTTCTTTCCTCTTTCCTCCATTGTACTCGTTGAACCGTGTAAACTCGAATATTATGATGATGCTTGTTGAAATGAATGTTTCCTTGTTGTTCTTCATGGTTCGGTTGTGATTCACTCCATTTCCACTCACTCACTCGCACGCGCACGCAAGGTGTTTGTTCCGTGTTAGCAAGAGCTAACGACGGTTGTGAAGAGGTGTTTACGACCCTCACCTTCTCGCACTTGAGCACATTCCACCCGCCTAACGAAGCACGGCATCGCGGCCGTTGCATCCACCTCGCCTCGCGAAGCGGTGTTTTCGACCCGCAACTCTTTTGTTGTTGATAAGATTAGGAAAACCAACCAAAAACCCCCTTTTTCATGTGTGTTTTGCTTGTGTAACAAGAGTCACGCTACGCGTTTCGTTCACCCAACCTGCATTCCTCAAGAGACCGACATTCGGGGAGTCCACTCTCCACATTTATTACTTGACAGCGACCGATGCACTTGCCGACACGCATCAAGTTTTTGGCGCCGTTGCCGGGGAATGCAGGCGTGTAACGTCCCGTGTTGTGACTGTCGTCATACGAGCATTTGTTTTTGATTTTTCTTGTTTGTGATAGTGCATGCAAAGACGGGTCGCAGGTGAACTCGTACCCTTCGATCCTGAGATTGAACGGACCGCTCGCGCACGAAGGCGCGCTGCTGCCGCGCAAGCGGCCATGGGTGATCAGGTAGACCCAAATGATGTTGATCCGAGAATGCCCGGCGTGGGGGAACATCAGCCTGGGATTGAGCAGGAGGCAGCTAGGCCTCGACCCCGTACGATGAGGGACTACACCACTCCAACTGCTAGGAGTGTGTATCCGGGGTTCGGGCCAAATATTATGAATAATCAGTTCGAGATTAAGCCAGCAATCTTGAACATTATCCGGAACAACGCTCAATTTTTCGGGCTGGCCAGCGAAGACCCGCATCTGCATCTGGCAGAATTTTCTGATATTTGCGGAACCTTCCGCTACGCAGGGATTGCTGACGACACAGTCAAGCTCAGACTGTTTCCCTTTTCACTCCGCGACAAAGCAAAGGTGTGGCTCCACTCCATTCCGCCCGGGACTGCTGCAACTTGGGATGCCCTCACATCCAAGTTCCTTGCTAAATTCCATCCCGTGGATAAGATTGTAAGCTTGCGGCGGGAGATCGCCACATTTCGCCAACTTGACCAAGAGACCCTTGCTGAAGCTTGGGAGCGCCTCAACGATCTCCTTCGCCGTTGCCCTGGCCACGAGCTCCAACCATGGAATGTGGTTGAATTGTTCTACTTCGCGATCGAGCCCAACTACAGGGCAATGATCGATGCTGCGGCGGGTGGCACCTTGATGAACCACACCCCTGAGGAAGCCCTTCGAATTCTGCGCGACACTGCCTCCCACAGTACATTCTGGACTGCAGGGAGAAATGCTCCAAGAAGCGGCCGAGGTCTTTTCATGGTCGACTCTCTCCCCTCACCATCCGCGACTGCTGCTGTCATTACCTGCGAGGGATGTGGAGGCGGAGGCCACCACGCGTATGAGTGTTCGGGGAACAACGTGGCAGATGACTTCGCACACTTGAACTTGAACGAATCTGTTAATTATGTAGGAAATCAGCCTAGGGGGGCGCCTTTCAATAATGCTTATAATCCGGGAGCGAGAAGTCACCCGAACTTCTCGTGGAATCCAAACACACCTGGCCAACGATGGGCACCGGGGCAGCATCAAAACGATGCTTATGCCTCCGGGAGCCAACCGAGGCCACCACACCCGGACTATAATCAAGCACCTCCTACTAAAAAAAAGTAATCTAGAAGAGATGATGGAGAAATTCATGCAAGTAGCTCATTCGAATATGGTAAATCAAACTGCATCCATGCGAAACCTGGAAACGCAGTTGGGCCAATTGGCCCAAGTGTTAACCGAGCGATCGCAGGGGACCCTTCCCAGCAACACGGAGAAGAACCCGATTGATCAAGGGAAGAGTCTTGGGGATGTGGTAGAGGTTGAACCGAGTGAGCTGGTAATTTCTTGTTCCATCAATAAGGTTGAAACAAAAGCTTTATGCGATTCCGGTTCCTCCCGCAACGTCATTGCACTGCAAGATGTTGCGAGATTACAACTTGAGATGAACACGGAGGCAAGGAAATCGCTTGTTCTCGCTAACAGCACTATTATCCAATCTGAGGGGGAAGTGAGAAATGTGGAAGTAATAGTTGAGGGGACGACTGTGGTCGCGGACTTTCAGGTGTTGGGCACCCAGGAAAATCAATCCATTCCTATCTTGGGCGTGCCGTTCTTGAAAGAGAGCGGCGCCACCCTTGACTTCGCTACGGGGTGTGTTCTCCTACCTAACAAGGCGCTGCAGCCCACTTGCCTCGAAGCTACAGCTGACACATCCACTCCTCCCCCTCTCGTTATTTTTGATGAATTTCTAAGCTGTGCAGGAAAGATACATGATCAAGAAACAAGTGAAGGAGGAAAGGAGGAGCTCCAATCAGATGAGGAAGAAGAGGTTGACTTCCGGAAAGAGTTCGACTCCGAGAAGGAGGAAGACTGCAGTTCGGGAAACGTTGACTTGGATCTAGTTAGGGATGCTGATTATTTATCTTCTTGTGGTGAATCTTGTAATAAACTATCTAAGCGCTCCATCTCCTGGGCCGATCCGGTGGTCACCGTGATACCGGAGGTGACGCCACCCCCCGCTAAAGTGGAGAAATCTGAGAACTCTCAACGGTGGCAGTCTCTGACTGTCGCCAAACTTAAAAAGGAAAAACTTCTGCGCGATGCTCGTGCTGCCGCTCTCCGTGGCAAGATGGCGGAGGTTAGGGGAGCATTGGGTAACACCAGTGCTGGCCCTAAAGCCTTCACCTCTTGCCTACGTGCTACGGGAGACGCGCATCATAAGAATGCTTTTAGTTGATTTGTGTTTCTTCTGATGTGGTGAACTGCTTCTGAATATTTCTCTTTCAATTCCTGCACTCTTTAAACAATGCTAATACAGGTATTTGGTCCAGCTTAAGGACGTTAAATGAAAGCGCTACTGGGAGACAACCCAGATTTCCTGATTTCGTATTTCTCCTTATCTAACTTCTTTTAGTTCAGCTTTTGCATTTGCTTGTGTTGTTTTGAGTTTGTGCTTGCAGGTTTTGTGTTCGATGGTGCGGATGCTGCGGACTATTCCTGTTCATAAACGCCAATCGTCTGGTATGCTCAATTCTGAGCATTGGGTAACACTTCCTCCCCTCTTTTAGCTTCAAATTTCTAGATATATTGTTTAGCTTAAGTCTGGGGGAGCGGTTGTTGTTATCCACTGTGTACGAGTTGCACTGCATACTAGAAGGTTGATTCTTATTTATCTTATCATTATCGTTGTTTTCCATGTTTCACACACCACTTCACCCACTTGAGTGCGTGCTTAGCTTTTTGTCGTTGTTCCGTTTAAACTATTTTGGTCGGAATGTGAAATAGATTGTTAACGTAGGAATTATTATTTGGAGTGCGATGTTGACTCATGTAGTGTTCTAGTCACTTCGCATGCTATGGTAGAATTTGAGTAGAACTAGATTTTCTTTATGCATCTAATTTATGTTTAGTATTTCTGCGTAAATTTAGATTTAATATACTCAAGTGGTGAATTTGAATGAAATTGACGATAATCCGGTGTTGTGTGTGTGCGATTACTAGTCGTGTGTTGCTCGAGTCGGGAGGAAGGTTTACCTTTCTCGTGGGCTAAGAACTTGCCCCAAGCGACTCTCGAAGCATGGGTGAGAGCTACTCGTTGAGTCAAGCATGATGTAGGCCACCCTTTGGCTAGTTTGAGCTTTGTTATTCCATGTCCATTTCGTTCACCGTTGCAAGCCAAATTCGTGCCTACCAATCCTTTGTTCAGCTCCTCTTCATCAACCAAAGCCTGAAGCCTATCCTACACCCGCAACCAAATTGTTTTTGACTGCACTTATAAGTCTCAACTTGTGTGGTGTGTGGAATCATTGTGTCATGAAAGGAAAATAAAGTCTACCTGCTGATTTTGAACCAACCGGAGGATATTTAAAAGAAGTAAAAGATGTTAAAAGAAAAAAAAGAGTATTTTGGAAAAAAATCCTTCTGAGCTAAAAAGACAATCTGTTGGTATTTGTGAAGTAGGCCATGTGCACACCTGGTTTTCATGATAAGTCTGGGGTGTGTCACACGAGCATAGTTGTTGGTCTTGCGTGGTGCAGCGTTCCGTTAGCTCACTTGGGTTGCGTAGCCGCCGTGTTTAACTTTGAAATATCATACCGTAACCTAAGCCCCGTTTTAATCCTAAAAGCCCTACTGATTTGACTTGCGAGAGTGCCAGCGCCGTGGAGAGAGTGTGACCGGGCAAGCGTATGGTTCACGACGTTGATGGATTTCAGCGGAGTTATTCCTAAGCCCCGATCTTTTGCAACACCCGCCTCAGTGTCTCGTCACTTTCACACCAGGCATGATCGTCAAATTCTTCATAATTCTCCAACTGAGTATAACTAAATCTTTACTTACACTTTAATACTCATGTAAATTAGTTAGCACAGTTAGAATCTCCTTCTGCTAGAATCTCTACTCGCATGCGTATGTTACTTCGCACCGTACTCCCTTGTGTAATTCTCTATGTTAACTATCGTTTTCACGCTCCGCCGGATTCGTTTGCTCGGGACGCGCAAACAGTTAAGTCTGGGGGTGTGATGAGTCCTGATCATATACACATTTATGGACTCATCCGGGCCGTTATTTAGTCAATTCACCGCACTATAGCCTTGTTATAGCTTATATTTGATAATCCATGCTAGGTGCACATCTAGGCCCACTTTGGTGTGATTTTCGTGCTTATTGTCATTAGTTGTATTCATGTGCTGTCAAGTGCCACTTTCAGTGGCTAGATTTGTGGTTGTGCCTGGAATAGGAGTCGTGCGAGTGTTCCCGGTGCAATTCTGCACAGGAACACTGCGCACGATCGCCGGTTCTATTGCGCACGACCACTGGTCGTGCGCCACTGATCGTGTGCACTTAACCCTTTTTCACGAGTTCTGTTTGGTGCAGTGCGCACGACCACCAACGCCAGTGCGCACGACCACCGGTCGTGCGCCACTGCTCGTGCGCGCTTATCATTAAAATTCTGAGTTCTGTTTGCTGTATTGCGCACGACCATCAACGCTAGTGCGCACGACCACCGGTCGTGCGCCACTGGTCGTACGAACATTTTATTTTATAATTTCGTATCTTGCAGGTTCCACCCAGGCAGTGCGCACAATCGCAGAATTCCAGTGCGCACGACCACTGGTCGTGCGCCAATGACCGTGCGCAGTATTTATTCCAGCGCCTATTTAAACGCCTGTTGCGATTTTTAGGGCATTATCAGCCGCCGGGAGTGGGATTCCTGTGCCGTACGCTGCCGACCTCCACCGTAGGACGCCTCCACTTCATCTTCTACGCAAGAGGAAGCCTCCTCCATCCATTCCAAGACTTCCTCCATTGTCCGTGAGTGTTCTCCATCGTCCGCAAGCCTCCAAGCAACCATTCTCTTATTCCGCCCGGTGAGAAGAAGAAGGAACCTGAAGTCGAAGACGACGGAGCTACGTAGGGAGATCGTGACAGCTCTCTACGCCGGAAGCATAGTCCGCCCGAGTCCGGAGGTAGCCCGACAACCTACCATTCCGGCCGTGAACGGCCGCTAGTCTTCACCATCGGTTATTTCTTTCCTCTTTCCTCCATTGTACTCGTTGAACCGTGTAAACTCGAATATTATGATGATGCTTGTTGAAATGAATGTTTCCTTGTTGTTCTTCATGGTTCGGTTGTGATTCACTCCATTTCCACTCACTCACTCGCACGCGCACGCAAGGTGTTTGTTCCGTGTTAGCAAGAGCTAACGACGGTTGTGAAGAGGTGTTTACGACCCTCACCTTCTCGCACTTGAGCACATTCCACCCACCTAACGAAGCATGGCATCGCGGCCGTTGCATCCACCTCGCCTCGCGAAGCGGTGTTTTCGACCCGCAACTCTTTTGTTGTTGATAAGATTAGGAAAACCAACCAAAAACCCCCTTTTTCATGTGTGTTTTGCTTGTGTAACAAGAGTCACGCTACGCGTTTCGTTCACCCAACCTGCATTCCTCAAGAGACCGACATTCGGGGAGTCCACTCTCCACATTTATTACTTGACAGCGACCGGTGCACTTGCCGACACGCATCATGGACGGAGCGTCGGGAAAATACTCCTATGGAGGGGGAATAGTCCTGGTAAGTCCTCAGGGGACTCGGATCGAGCAAGCCTTGAACATCCATTTCCCAATTACCAACAACCAGGCTGAGTACGAGGCAGTGATAGCGGGCCTCCGGCTGGCCCAGGAACTAGGAGTGCAGGATGTGGAAGTCTCCACGGACTCCATGGTGGTAGCGTGCCAAATCAAGGGGGAGTTTGAGGTAAAGGATCCGACCCTCCTACTGTACCTGGAGAAGGTTAAGGGGGTCATCGGGCAATTCCGCACCTTCTCCATCAAGCACGTGCCTCGGGAGGAGAGCACCCAGGCAGACCTCTTAGCCAAGTTCGGCCCCCGAGCGGGAGGGGCGGCTTCGGAACTCTTTCGGCCCTCCATCGAGGAAGGAGAATTGATGGAAGTAGATCAACAAGCTTCGTGGATGGACCCGTTCATCACCTTCCTCTCCTCCGGGCAGTTCCCTGGAGAGGATGTGGACAAGAGGCGCTTCAGGTATAAGTCCGCTTACTACTCCTTGCATGCAGGAGGGCTATATGGAAAAACTCTCTCGGGACTCCTGGCTCGCTGTGTCTCTGAGGAAGAAGTTCTGAGAGTCTTGGAAGAAATCCACTCTGGGGAGTGCGGCAGTCACTCCGGGAGTCGGACCCTGGAGGGAAGGGTGCTGAGGCAAGGCTACTTCTGGCCCACTCTCAACAAGGATGCAACAGAGTTCGCGAGGAAATGTCCGAAGTGCCAGCTCTATGCCCCACTCCAGCTCCTCCCAGCTCAGAGGCTTCGGACCATCACGGCCCCCTGGCCCTTCGCCATATGGGGGTTGGACCTGGTCGGTCCCTTCCCCCAAGACAGCGGCCAGAGGAAGTTCCTGTTGGTCATGATCGACTACTTCTCTAAGTGGGTAGAAGTGAAAGCACTCGCCAAGGTAACCTCTCAGGTTGTAAGGAATTTTGTTGTGGGGGGAGATAATTTGCAGGCATGGACTCCCTCTGGCTATAGTGACGGACAATGGGCCACAGTTTGCTAGTGAAGAGTTTGTTGACTTCTGCATCCAGCTCGGCATTGATCTCAGGTTCGCATCGGTCCACCACCCGAGGAGCAATGGGCAGGTGGAGGCGGCGAATAAAATAATCGTCAACCTACTAAAAAAGAAAGTGGAGAACCTCCGAGGAAACTGGGTGGAACAGCTACCCTCCGTCCTCTGGGCAATGAGGACTACCCCGAATACCACCACCGGAGAGACTCCATTCAAGCTCTCTCACGGGTCCGAGGCCGTTCTCTCCATAGAATTTGAGGTAAAGACCCCCCGGGTGATCGGTGCAAGCGAGGGGGATGAAGAGTGGCTAGAAGATAACAATGCAGAGCAGAGGCTATCTTTGGACCTGGTGGAAGAACTACGGGACTTGGCCACCATCAGGCAGGAAGAGGTCAAACGACGGATGGCTCGATATTTTGACAAACATATCCGGATCAAGCACTTTCAGAAAGGAGACCTAGTCCTGAAGAAGGTCGATGCGGCCGGCAGAGGGGCTGCGGTGGGTGAGCTTAACCCCAACTGGGAAGGTCCATATATTGTAAGCGAGGTGCTCAAGTCGGGAGGGTATCACCTCCAGGATGTGGAAGGGGTGCCCCTTGACCGAGCCCGGAGTGGGGATGATTTGAAACGATTTTACCCTTGAAAGCTTTATTATGATTGTTTGTTGAATGTCTTACTCCGTCTCTTTTTATGATGCTTATAACAACTACCATACCGGAGAGGCTGGCAAGGTCGGATATGTTGGTGCTGGAATGCCCCAGATCGATTCCGCTCCCGGGCTCTCACCTAGACGGGGGGTTCTGGTTGATCTCTGGAGAGGCTGGCAAGGTTGGATATGTTGGTGCTGGAATGCCCCAGATCGATTCCGCTCCCGGGCTCTCACCTAGACGGGGGGTTCTGGTTGATCTCTGGAGAGGCTGGCAAAGTTGGATATGTTGGTGCTGGAATGCCCCAGATCGATTCCGCTCCCGGGCTCTCACCTAGACGGGGGGTTCTGGTTGATCTCTGGAGAGGCTGGCAAGGTTGGATATGTTGGTGTTGGAATGCCCCAGATCGATTCCGCTCCCGAGCTCTCACCTAGACGGGGGGTTCTGGTTGATCTCTGGAGAGGCTGGCAAGGTTGGATATGCTGGTGCTGGAATGCCCCAGATCGATTCCGCTCCCGGGCTCTCACCTAGACGGGGGGTTCTGGTTGATCTCTGGAGAGGCTGGCAAGGTTGGATATGTTGGTGCTGGAATGCCCCAGATCGATTCCGCTCCCGGGCTCTCACCTAGACGGGGGGTTCTGGTTGATCTCTGGAGAGGCTGGCAAGGTTGGATATGCTGGTGCTGGAATGCCCCAGATCGATTCCGCTCCCGGGCTCTCACCTAGACGGGGGGGTTCTGGTTGATCTCTGGAGAGGCTGGCAAGGTTGGATATGTTGGTGCTGGAATGCCCCAGATCGATTCCGCTCCCGGGATCTCACCTAGACGCGGGGTTCTGGTTGATCTCTGGAGAGGCTGGCAAGGTTGGATATGTTGGTGCTGGAATGCCCCAGATCGATTCCGCTCCCGGGCTCTCACCTAGACGGGGGGTTCTGGTTGATCTCTAGAGAGGCTGGCAAGGTTGGATATGTTGGTGCTGGAATGCCCCAGATCGATTCCGCTCCCGGGCTCTCACCTAGACGGGGGGTTCTGGTTGATCTCTGGAGAGGCTGGCAAGGTTGGATATGTTGGTGCTGGAATGCCCCAGATCGATTCCGCTCCCGGGCTCTCACCTAGACGGGGGGTTCTGGTTGATCTCTGGAGAGGCTGGCAAGGTTGGATATGTTGGTGCTGGAATGCCCCAGATCGATTCCGCTCCCGGGCTCTCACCTAGATGGGGGGTTCTGGTTGATCTCTGGAGAGGCTGGCAAGGTTGGATATGTTGGTGCTGGAATGCCCCAGATCGATTCCGCTCCCGGGCTCTCACCTAGACGGGGGGTTCTGGTTGATCTCTGGAGAGGCTGGCAAGGTTGGATATGTTGGTGCTGGAATGCCCCAGATCGATTCCGCTCCCGAGCTCTCACCTAGACGGGGGGTTCTGGTTGATCTCTGGAGAGGCTGGCAAGGTTGGATATGCTGGTGCTGGAATGCCCCAGATCGATTCCGCTCCCGGGCTCTCACCTAGACGGGGGGTTCTGGTTGATCTTTGGAGAGGCTGGCAAGGTTGGATATGTTGGTGCTGGAATGCCCCAGATCGATTCCGCTCCCGGGCTCTCACCTAGACGGGGGGTTCTGGTTGATCTCTGGAGAGGCTGGCAAGGTTGGATATGCTTGTGCTGGAATGCCCCAGATCGATTCCGCTCCCGGGCTCTCACCTAGACGGGGGGTTCTGGTTGATCTCTGGAGAGGCTGGCAAGGTTGGATATGTTGGTGCTGGAATGCCCCAGATCGATTCCGCTCCCGGGCTCTCACCTAGATGGGGGGTTCTGGTTGATCTCTGGAGAGGCTGGCAAGGTTGGATATGTTAGTGCTGGAATGCCCCAGATCGATTCCGCTCCCGGGCTCTCACCTAGACGGGGGGGTTCTGGTTGATCTCTGGAGAGGCTGGCAATAGAGTTCAAGACCTAAAGGAACAGGTTGAGGCGTTAGAGCCAGAAGGATTTGGTTCGCGAGATTTGAAGGGTTGAGGCTGGTAAGTCCTGAGGTAGCAGGTTGAGATACCAAGGAGTCGGGGAGTTTTGACTCGCGGGATACCGATGCCCAAGCTCGCCCAGGTCGGGTTCGCCGGGTAGTATCCGCGAGCGGCGACACCCCGGGCTCGCGAGATCCCTTAGAGGAGAACCCTGGCGAGGCGAGCCCAGGCACACGTATTCGCGAGCTCCCCTGGGAACACTGCCGCATTAATCATAAGTTCAGAAAGAGATCAAATGCGAGAGAAAAAAGAAACGCGAACATGCGCATAAATGCTAACAAAAAATCATAACTATCATTCCCCAAGATGTTTTCTATGTGCGGCGGCGATCTCGCCAACCCAAAAAAGAATAATATACATTCGAAAGAAAGGAGGAGAAGCTAAGGGGGGCTCATTCTGAGGGGCCCTCGCCATTTTTGCGAGCACCCAACCACGGCGCCATGTCGAAGAGGTCCGGGCAGACGTCTTCGGCTGTAAATTCCATCGCGTCTTCAGCCAGTAGATTCGCGTTCTTGAGGGTCGCGAAGACGAGGTTAGCAACTTCCTGCGCATCTCGCCGCCTCTGCTCCTCACTTTCGGCAGTCCGCTGTTGGGACCCGGCTCGCCCAGGAGAAGGAGGTAACACGCTGCGAACCAGCTCGTCCACCCGGGTCTTCAGCACGATATTCTCCAACTCCAGCTCGCCATTGCGGGAGAGAAGCTTAGTCGCCACGTCGGCATCCTGAGTTAGCATCAAATGGGTTAAAATAAAGGCCGGAGGTCGCAAACAGCAGAGAAAGGAGGCCCAAGAGCCGCTTACCATCTTGCCCTGCATCCCGGCAAGAAGGCTTTCCGACACCTCCTCTCTCTCTTTGAGGCCTTTGATCTCCTCGCGAGCTCGCTTAAGCTCATCCCTGTACGCGCGGATGTCCCTATCCGCATGCAGATAACGGCGCCCCGCCATATGTGCGAGCTCCGTCGAGCGGAACTGGGCTCTCATCTCTTCATAGACCAGTTGCCTTGGCCCCATCTCTTTATAGGCGGCGGCGTCCTCGCGACCGTATAAGCCGAAGGAGATAGAGAACGCCTCCTCCCCGGCCTTACCGAGCTCCACCCAGGAAGGGTGAAGGGTGGAGCAAGAAATTCGGTTGGCATTAGGATCCCAGGCGAGCAGGGGCTCGCCGAGGACGTCAGAAACTTTCTCACCCAGACCGAAATTCTTGTGGCCCTTGGGCTGGGGGGTTGCGGAAGAACTCCCATCGCCCTGGCTCGCCAGGGGATCCGGCTGTTTCACAGGGGAAGGGGGCGAGCCGTCGGTCTCGCTCAAATCGACGACCGCGCTCTTATCTTTGACAACGAGGGTTTTCCCCTTCGACTTCTTGGAGGAGGGTTGCGAGCCCGGCTGACTCGCAGACGGAGGCCGCTTCTTGCCGGACCCGATGGTAGGGAGATCGCGGCAAGCCTCTGCCGCTGCGGTCGAGAGAGTGTCAGCCGTTAGAGGGATGCCTTGTGCGTGCGGAGGATTAACGGGGATCTCGCGCTCGCCTGTAGAGTAAGAGCGTTAAACAGCGAAGAGAACGGGAAGGAGAATGGGGCGAGAGAGAGCCATACCTTCCCCTTGAGGAACTACGAGTAACGAGTCGACGTTGCGCCGCAGATAGGCGACTTCAAAATTCTTTCCGGAGAGGTATTGGAGGAGTTTGGCGTCAGCGCCGCTCAGCGAGCTCGGAGGGCGGTAGGTGGCGTCATCCCGCTGGAGAGGGGTGAAGTGGAGATTACCGAAGGGCCCCTTCACCAGGATGTACTTCTGAGTCCAGTAGTGACTCTTGTTCACCGTCTCGCAGACGGTGACGTGCTGGCTCGCAAAGTAGGTGGTCCCGTCCCGGAAGGCGCGAAAGGAAAACACCTTGCGGAAGATGAGGAGACTGAACTCGATCCTCTCCTCCCGCAGGTAGCTAGCAAACGCGACAATATCTGCGATCGCATTCGGGGTCAACTGGCTCGGCAGCACCCCATAATACCGCAACACCTGCAAAGAACAGTGAGAAGGTCGCGATGGCGGACAGGGAGCGGCGAGAAGGCTAAGCAAAGTACCTGACGGATTTCGGGCCATAAAGGGAGTCGCAACCCGTTCTCGAAGTGCGCAATGGTGATCGCGAGCTCGTCAGCCTCGGTCTCGTTTAATGTAGATCTCTCGCTTGGGCAGCGAGCCGAGTAACCCTCCGGGAGGTAACGATCCACGGCGTATTTGTACTCCTCTGCCGTGATGTTCGCGCAATAGAATTCGTGGGCTTGAAATGCGGAGGCGCATCTTGACCGCCCCTCGCTCTCGCCATCCGCTCCCATTAGCTGATTCGTTCGCATCGAGTCAGGAAGAGGCAACTTACAAGCAACGAACGCGAGCACGAGACTGCGAGAACGGAGATGAGCGTAGACGCGAGAAGACTTGAGAAATAAATGCGACGGATGGAAAACTAAATCCGAACTATTTATAGGAAACTCGGATAGGCACGGGAATCGAAGCGTCGGGAGCGCGGATAGTGAAAATAAAGTAGATTTTTACTCGATGGGACTGCAGCCTCGCGAGCCCGGGCTCGCCGCCGCACGGTAATTGCGCCCCGCCCAAGACCTGCCTGGAAGTTCGCAAGCGCTCCACGATGGCGATCGTATCACACACAGCGGACGAACTGAATAAACCACGGGCGCACCACAGAAATGAAGGGAAAAACAACAAGCGAAAAAAGGGCGAGTCACGATGGACTCGCAAGTATTACCACACCAGATATTGTTCAAACAGAAGCATCGTGAAAGGAATAAAAGCAAGGGAATAGTAGAAATGAGCCCGCGGCAGTCTCAGGGGTAAGGAAGCCATTTCCAGCGACCCCGGCCTTGCTTCCCCGCGCGCGGCGGCACTCTCAGATAGTGGTATTCGCGAAGTGCTTTGAACTCGCGTAGGATTAGGTGTGCTTGATCCTCGCCCCGCGAGATGTGCACGTCGGGCGAGGTAACGTCTGCGCGAGTCACCGGCCCCGCCTCGACGAGCAAGCGCGCGTTCGCGTCCTCCATCACGGCAAATCTCTCGTTGAAGGAAGCTCGGTCCGCATCATATCGCTCCTCCAGCTCGCGTAGCATCATTCCATGCTTCTGAAGCACCTCTAACACCCGTCTCTTCATTCGCACGGGGTCGCCTGGATCGCCCAGGAAGTCTTCCATCTGGCTCGGCGAGGGCGGCGGTGATATCTCCAACCTCCCATGCTCAAATTCGGGGGTGGCTCCTGAAATTTCTCCGAAGGAACTAGTAGGATCAGGGGGAGAACAAGAAAATGAGCCCGCGCAGATGTACCAACCTTAGGAGGACTCACGACGTTGTCTGCGAGAGGACTCCGGTCGACCCTGGAAGTTTTCGCGGAATCCTCGGACGTGGGGTTTCCCCAGACCAGGGGGATACACCACCCTCTCCGCGACCTGGACTCCGCCGAGAGGCGGGCCATCTGGACTCCGCCTGCCCACTATACCGAAGCCTGGGGTCTCCACATTAACCTCAGGCAGAATCGACGAGTGCGCCAGTGTGGAGTCTTTCTTCTTGGGGCTCGGCGTTGGGGTATCTGCATAGGCCACAAACGCATGGATATCGCACAGACTTAAGCGGAGATAAAGGAGGGTACTTATAACTTACGGGGTTGCGAGAGAGGTGCCAGCTGGGTCGAGGTTCCGGTCCCAGCATCTAGCGATCCCAGCTTCGTGGGGGACGGGGCATGAGAAGAGGTCAGCGTGAGGCCCGCCATACGTTCCTCAGGTGAAGGGTTCTGCGAGAAGAGGAGGAATAAATGGGTAGCCAATATAAAAAGTCTAGACGAAGAATACCTGTTGCGCGAGCCCGGTATCTGGCGGCGGGGACGAGTCAGGAGGCGACGACACATCTTCCCCCTGCGACCTACGAACCGTCTTGGCCTTCTTAGGCTGGGGGGAAGAGCACGCAGCAGGGTTGAACATCCAGGCGTTGTGCTCGGCGGCCTGGGCCTTCGCCATCTCTCTGGAAGCCTTCAGTCGATCTCGCGCGCTCGGCTTGGAGGACATTCTGGAAGGTTGTTTTCTGCGAGGAAGAAAGGGAAGGAAAAGCTTGATCACTAGCCACGGCAGACGGTATTTATAGTTTTGGGCGCGGGGCCCACCACAAGATTCCCGCCACGTCAGCCGAATCGGCGAACACCAGGGGTTGGATGTTTCTTCGCGAGCTCAAGGCAACCTCGCGAAGAGCGGGGATTGTGTACAACCCGGATGTTCGCCAGGAAGGATCCCTGGTTCGCACAACCGAGGGAGCGAGGCAGGGCCCGGCCGGCGAGCCATAGAGGCAGGCGAGCCGGCCGGTCGAAGGAGTTCGCTGGGCAGGCCCGGGACCTTGGGGTACAAATAGCCATTTCTAGGGTGCAGTTAGCCATTTTGGCGAGCTCGACTCGCTAGCGAGCCAGGGTTCGGCCGGCGAGCCATAGAGGCAGGCGAGCCAAGGAGGAGCGAGAAGTCATGCAAGCGAGCGAACCCAGCGGGGGGAAGGTAACAAGCTCACTTGGGACTCGGCGGGAGTAGTGTAGACGAGCCCGACCAGTTGAGGAAGGAGTTCGCTAGGCGAGTCCAGGACCTCGGGGTGCAGTTAGCCATTTTGGAGTGCGGATAGCAATTCTGAGGCTCGCCGAGGTAGTGCGGGCGAGCGAGCCAGGTAATACGCCATTAGCAGCTCTGGGGCTCGCCAACCCGGAGGCTCGCGAGCTCCACTCGCTAGAGAGGTCGCGAAGCGGGCCGGCTAGCCCAGCAAAAGTCCAGGAAGGGACTTTTACCAGGAGGCCCCCGGTGGTCTGCGGTTAGACTCTCCAAACAGCGGAGTTTGGCTGTTAGCAGACCAAACAGGTGTGCGGATAGTAAGAATGGACAGCGAGATTTGGCTATTGACAGACCATAAAACCAAAATCTATAAATAGACCTGAAAGGGCACCTTGGAGAAAGAAGGTGGGGAATCCTTGAGCCTTCTTCTCTCTTCAGGTCGCTTTGGTTTGGGCTCTCTAGCTCTCCAAGGTGCCCGAGTCTTAGCTTTGGCTTGGGAGGGGAAGCGCTCAACGATCTTCCGGGTTAGTGGAGGGACCTCCTCGCTAAGATCAAGGTCTTTTTTCTTTGTCCAAGTCATCTGCCCTACCCCTTCCGAGGGACCGGTAAGGGCTAGCTACCCCCCAATCCGTTGAGGGCCCCGAGCTCCACAAGAGACCGAGAAATCGGTTTCAACATTGCGGAGGGAGTTTGTGGCCTTTGTTACTTCTGTGCAAAGCTAGGCCAATCAGCCATCGTTGCTGGAGCTAGAGAACTTGCTTGCGTTGCAAGAGAGTTTGGCTAAGAAAATGGCGAGGATGTCAGTCTCTAAGGGAGAAGATGAGGTACTCTTTTTTGGGAAGAAGAGGCGTTGGGACAAGAAGAAGAAGTCGTCTGGTAACGATGGTCCATATACTTCATATCATCAAGAGAGGAGTTATGCTCCTAAGTCTGAAGGGAAGAAGAAGGAAGGACTGAGATGTTACAGGTGCAACAAGCTTGGTCATTTTAAAAGAGACTGCAAGGTCAATCTTCAGCCAGGGCATACTACAGGAAAGGAGGAGGCTGGTTCCATTGCAGATGATAGATGGGGTGATGGAGCATTCATGATGGGCATGGGTTTTTGGGCTATGACGTCCATCAACTATCAGGATGATTGGATAGTGGACTCATGTTGTGGTCATCACCTAATCAGAGTCGAGTCGAAGTTCTCTTCTTTGCAGGCATATACAGGTAATGATGCTATCATTACGGCTGATGATACTATACATTCAGTAAAGAAGGAGGGTGTAGTTTCTTTGAACGATGATAGAGGTACTCTTACGTTGAAGAGTGTCTATCATGTTCCGGGGATAAAGGAAAACCTCTTCTCGGTGACCAATGTTGTGGATGATGGCTATCACATTCTGTTTGGTCCAACAGAAGTGAAGTTTCATAGAAACGTGTCAGTTGTGGAGGCTGAAGTCACTCATGTTGGTAGAAGGGTGAAGGACTTGTTTGTGTTATCAACAAGTTCCTATGTTGACAAGACGAGGACTAATGATAGCGCTGCTATCTGGCATGAAAGACTTGGGCATGTTGGGATGGACAAATTGAAATCTATGGCAGGGAGAGGCCTTGTGGGAGGTCTGCATAGTTTGTCATCCTTCGGTGAAGGTCACGTTTGTGTAGGATGTCAATATAGCAAGGCTTATCGCCTTCCATTCAACAAGTCACAAAGCAGATGCACGGTGCCATTGGAGTGTATTCATGGTGATCTGTGTGAACCCACCGAGAATGCCAGTCTTGGAGGCAGCATGTATATGCTGGTCTTGATTGATGATTTCACTAGATTTACTTGGGTATATTTTCTGAAGGAGAAGTTGGATGCATTCAGGAAGTTTGTGGAGTTCAAGGAGATAGTGGAGGGTCGGATCAACCTGCAGATAAAGAAGTTCAGAACTGACAATGGAGGGGAGTTTACCTCCAAAGCATTTTTTAACTTCTGCATAAAGCATGGCATCCGGAGAGAGATTTTTTGTGCTCACACTCCACAGCAGAACGACATTGCAAAGCGGAAGATCCGTCATCTGACGGAGACCTGCAAGTGTTGGCTTCATGCCAAGAATATCCCAAAGTCCTTCTGGGCAGAGGGAATGTCTTGTGCAACCTATGTCATCAATCGGATGCCTCTATGTCCCATCAACATGAAGACCCCTCATGAGTTGATGTTCAAGATAAAGCCCACGATGGAACACCTTAGAGTGTTCGGATCTACCTGCTACATGCATGTTCCTGAAGCCCTTAGAACGAAGCTAGCTGTGAAAGCAAGGAAGCTAGTCTTCGTCGGTTATGATGGCCGGAAGAAGGGTTGGAGATGCATGGATCCAGAGACACAGAGAGATGTGGTCCCAAGGGATATGGTATTCGAAGAGTTGACATAGTACCCGGGTAGCTCTTCTATTGAGTTATAAGGAAGCAGGGTAGATGGTGGACTAGGTGAAGCTACTAAGGAGGTTTTAATGGAGTTGTCTATTTCTCCAGGTGCTTTAGGTGCTTCTAGCTCTGGGTCAGGTGCTTCAGGTTCTGGAAGCAGGGGGGCGATGCTCCAAGTATGCTTTAAAGGAGAGTTAGTCCAGAACAAGTTGCTAGAGAGGTGGATCCGAGTAAAGCTCTGAGAAGGTCCAAGAGGACCATTATTCCACCAGATCGGTATACGGGGGGAAATTTGGTGAGTTTCATCTCATGTTTCTTCGCAGGTCACCTGGATGAGAGAAAGACATCTTGTTTTGAAAATGCTATTGGATTTAAGGAGTGGGAAGGAGCCATGGATGAAGAGATGGCTGCCCTTAGGAAGAATGAGACTTGGGACTTGGTGCCTAATGTTGAGGGTGTTACTCCGATGACTTGCAAGTGTGTTTTCAAGCTGAAGAAGAAGGCTGATGGAAGTATTGAGCGGAACAAGGCTCGCCTTGTAGCTCGAGGATTCTCTTAGAAGTATGGGGAGGATTATGAAGAAACATTCAGCCCCGTTGCCAAGATGACTTCGGTCAGTGTGTTGATCGCATTGGCAGCTTGCCAAAGGTGGAAGATTTGGCAACTCGACGTGAAGAATGCTTTCTTATACGACGAGATTGACAAGGATATCTTCAGGGATCAGCCACCTGGTTATGTTTCTGAAGAATACCCAAGACATGTTTGCAAGCTTAAGAAGGCTCTTTACGACTTGAAGAAGGCACCTCGGGCGTGTTATGGGAAAATCGCAGAATACCTCCAGTTCTGCGGATATTTTGCTTCTGATTCTGATTTGAGCTTATTCATAAAGAAGACGGGGGAGCTTCAGGTCTTGGTGTTGCTATAAGTTGACGATATGATTGTCATAAGAAATTCTGAAGTGGAGGTAGCTAGGCTTCGTGCTGAGCTAGCTATCAGATTTGAGATGAAGGATTTGGGTGAGCTCCACCATTTCCTTAGACTCAAAGTGTAGAGGAAAGTGGGCAAAATGCTTGTTTCCCAAAAGGGATATGCAAAACGAATTGTGAAGCTATTCAGCATGGAAGGGGGGAGAGCATCTCTACTCCACTGGAGGATGGTATTCATCTTCGACTTGATGAGGGGAAGGTTCTTGATGATCCTTTGGTGTTCCGGGCTTTGGTCGGAAGTCCGATATATTTGACAATCACGAGGCTAGATATCGCTTATGTGGTTGGCCGGGTGAGTCGGTATATGGCAGAGCCACGGAAATCTCATCTGATGGCTGCAAGGAGCATTTTGAAGTATGTCAAGACCACCTCATATTTGGGTCTCTTTTACGGGAAGGACTCTGGCTTTTGCTTGCATGGATACATGGATGCTTATTATGGAGGAGATTCAGATGATCGGAGATCGACTTCTGGATACATCTTTATGACAGGCTCTCCATCTATATCATGGTGCAATAAGAAGCAGGATTTTATGTCTGTCTCTACCACGGAAGCGGAATACAAAGCTTCGGCTTTGGTAGCTCAGGAAGTCATTTGGCTTAGGAGGCTTGTGGAGGACATTCATAGGGTGGTGTATGGTCCTACTCTGCTTTGGGGTGACAATGAGAGTGCCCTCAAACTGGTGAATAATCCAGTTTGTCATGCGCGAACCAAGCACATAGAGATTCAACATCATTTCATTCGGGAGAAGGTGTTGGAGGGATTTCTTATGGTTGAGCATGTGCAGAGCAAGGATAATGTCGCTGACATATTTACAAAGCCGTTGTTGAAAGAACCGTTCACATGGTTGAGGAGGTTACTTGGGCTGACTTCCACTTCCCACTTCAAGGGGGAGTGTTAAATTTATGATGTGGAAGTGTCAGGCCGGGCGGTCTATTCTTGGAGACCGCAGAGACCGCGCGACCTGTATTGTGGTCTTCCTCTGGAATCTGCGAGCTCGGTGTGGTGACCTGGCTGGAGTGGTCGCGTGTCTATGGTGTTGGCGGCCTGTGTTTGGTCTGCCTATTTTTCCCAAGTATCCTTGTTCTGGTTTAGACCGGGCGGTCTATACTATGGTCACTTCCACGGTCTCGTACCAAAGGTTGCATGAGCTTGTTCTGGCGGTCTGCTCCAAGTCGGTTAGATGCTCATGTCTGTTCTTATAAGGGGTCGGGCGGTCTGTCGGGTTGTCTGGCGAGCTGTCTTTCTTGGACAGTTGTGCCTTCAGTGTAATAAGGTCTTGAAGAGACCGCGTGGTCTTGTTCTGGAGACTGCGTGCTTCAATAAGGAAGGTGACTGTATCCCTTGGGGTGGTGATGACATCCGTTCATTTTCCTATAAATAGGGATGTCAGGATAGCCATAGATATGCAAGAATTGTAAGAACCAAAGTTGGCTTGATTGTGCCGGTCTCACTTTGAGGTCGTGCGGTTTGAGTTGTCTGACCGGTTTGTTTGTTTGTAGGTTAGCGGTTATCACTCACCGTCAGCATTCTCCCTTCTTCCAGCTTTCAATAAACCAGTTTAGCAGCGGTCTATCTATGCGCACTGTGTTTAGGTGTTCTTGGACTTTGCAGCGGACTCAGTTGATCAAGCGGCCTTAAATGGTCAGGCGGTCTTGAGTTGCGGTCTTGCAGCAGGAAGCAGTTCTTCATCAAGTATTCCCGGGTTCTTCTGTGATCTTGAGACCGTGTGGTATGGGCGATCAAGAAGTGCAGACATTTGTTTTCAGCAGTTGAATAAAGCATCAAGTCGAGCGGTCTATGGTTGCGGTCTGACAGGTGCGGCTTGTGCTTTGTTCACGCGGGCTTGTGCAGCTCATTTTTTGTGTCTTGTGCTTCTCTCCTCTGTGATTCTTATGAATCATGTCTCTCCATGTATCGCGCTATAAAGAGATAGTTAATACAATAGCACTATTCTGTGTTCCCATTAACATTGATTGTTACGGTTATGGATTGTGTTGAAGCGTTCCGCATTTTTTACTTCACTCCGGACCTCTAAGAATTTTAACAAGAATGGTCTTCAGTATTATGGGCCATGAGAGAGGGTCCAAAATGACAGCTAAAAAGGTTTCCTTTTCAGACTGTATTTGACGTAGCGTCAAGTTCTCTTTCTCTCTTATCGACGCACCTTCGAGTTCTTGTAAGGGCATCTCCGAATTCATTCTTTCTCTGATTGAACTCTGCTAGACGGCGTAGCATCGATACCTTATCGATGTAACCGTTGAGTTGAAGGCTTGACTCTGAACTTCACCATCTACGTCGATATGTAGTCGAAGTTGCATCGACTTCAGATGGCTTCGACAGATTCTTCTTTCTGCGCTGAGTTGAACTCGAAGTTACGTCGACTTATAATGATACTTCGACATGTCCTTGTGTTAGTTATTGGGTGTCGACTTATCACCAAGAGGGGGGGGGGTGAATAAGTATTTCAAATTGTTTTGTTCCACTTTTGGTCTTCTTGATTTCTGGTTAACAGATTTAGAGATTAAAAGCACTACACAGAAAACACACAAGAATTTATAGAGGTTCCTCAAGACGGGGTGTCTTGAGTTGTCCTGTGTCCCTCTGGGCCAACCTAGCAGTGTGCTAGGCTCGGCAAACTCCGCCAATGTCTCCTACCTGCAACCCTTACAACTCAGACCCGCAAGTCCTACAGCCTAGGCCCGCAAGCCCCTACTGCACTCAAGCCCGCAAGCTCGACACTCAGGCCCTCAATCCCTCAAGCCCTACACAGAACAGACCCACGAGTATTACCCCTTGGAACCACAAGTCCTGCAGCCTAGGCCCTCAAGCACCTATTGCACCCAAGCCCGCAAGCTCAATACGGTTGGACCCGCAAGTCCTCTGCCCTGGCCCTCATGCCTTACAGATCTCAAGCCCTCAAGCTCTATAAGGCTGGACCCGCAAGTCCTCTGCCCCGGCCCTCAAGCCTTACAGATCTCAAGCCCTCAAGCTCGACACTCAGATCAGAAAATAGATCTGACAGATTTGTCCCGCAAGCCTTACAATGAAAGATATACAATGTTTGTTCTTCTGCCTGGTGGAGATCGGCTTCTTGTCTTGAAGAGGATGCCTCAGATTTGAATCTTGAAAGTACAGATCTTCTTCAAGCCTTCTTCGTTAGCCATATGTTGACTATCTTCTTGACTTGAACGATTCTTATCAGTCGATGCGGCTTGACTGCAACTTGGAGAACACTGGATGTGCATTTTTGTTCTCCTCTCCTTGATGTTGATTCTTCTCCGCAGCTTTTACTGTTGTATTGCTCGGCGGGATTCTTTTTCATTTCTTCGTTCTCATCACTTCTTTAGGGCATCCACTGTTCCCTTTTATAGGATGGAGATGTTGAAAAACTTGAGGTCCGGAGGTGAAGTAAAATGCGGACAACACTTCACAAACTTTTCACAAGTGTAGCACAACAATGACAATGGGAAGAACGAATAGTGTTATGATATTAACTATCTCTTCACAATTTCGAGGTATACATGGCGAGACATGATTCATAAGAATCACGGAGGAGAGAAGCACAAACACAAAATACAAGCTGCAGCGACCTGACAACTTGAGATCGCCAGACCGCGCGAACAGACAAGCCAGACGGAAGCCCCTAAGACCATGCGAATAGAGTACAAGCCGCACCTGCCAGACCGCAACCACAGACCGCCGACCTACTGCTTTATTCCATTGCTGAAAACAAACAGTTCGCACATCTTGATCGCCCAGACCGCACGGTCTTGATCAAAGAAGAACCCGCGAACACTGAACAGAGAAACTGCTACCTTCCACAAACCGCAAATCAAGATCGCCTGGCCACTTAAGACCGCCTGATCAACTGAGTCCGCTGCACAGACCGCGAACACCTAAACACAGTCCGCCCGGACTGGTTTATTCAAAGCTGGAAGAAGGGAGACAAGCTGACCGCGAGCTGCTAGCGGCTAACTTGCAAACACACAAAACGGTCAGACAAAATCTCAAACAGCGCGACCTCAAAGTGAGATTGGCACAATCAAGCCAACTTTGGTTCTTACAGTTCTCGTTATTAATGACGGGCTCTGCACCCCTATTTTTAGGCGAACAGACGGATGTCGTCACCGCACAAACCCGGATACAATAACCGCCCATCAGATCGCGAGCGGTATCACAAAACAGACCGCCCAAACTCAGCACCGCTGAACAGCTTTCTTATTAACCATACGGTTATGTACAAACCGCCCAGTTACTGCGGTCTCCCTAAAACAGACCTCCCGGTCTTTATTGGAAAATGCAAGGAACTTCTTCAGTAATCCAGACCGACTAGAACAGTCGTCAGACCGCCCGATCACTGCAAGAAGGCAGACCTACTTGAACATCTGGCTGACTTGAACAAGTAGCCAGATCAACCCGTGCAAGCCGCCTAGACAAAAGAGGCAGTCTCCCAGATCAGGCCGCTCAGAACAATTGAGAAAGAACCGGCCAGAACACCAGCGCAGACCGCACGGTCTCTGCGGTCTCCAACCTCCAGACTGCCCAACACCCTTCCACTTCCATTTCAAAAATTTAACACTCCCCCTTGAAGTGGGAAGTGGAAGTCAGCCCAAGCAAACTCCGCAACTGACCAAATGGTCCCTTCGATAGCGGCTTAGTAAATATGTCAGCAACATTCTCCTTGCTCTGCACATGCTCTACAGTTAGAGATCCCTCCAACACCTTCTCACGAATGAAATGGTGATGAATCTCTATGTGCTTCGTACGCGCGTGACAAACTGGATTGTTCACCAGTTTGAGAGCACTCTCATTGTCACCACGTAGTAGAGTAGGACCTCGCACCTCCCTATGAATTTCCTCCACAAGCCTCCTAAGCCAGATGGCTTCCTGAGTCGCCAAAGCCGAAGCTTTGTACTCCACTTCCGTGGTAGAGACAGACGCAGAATCTTGCTTCTTGCTGCACCATGTTATAGCTGTAGAGTGTAAGACCCCATTTTTTTCTTCCAAACAACCGGATCTTAGGCCCAGAACCGCCGCTTTGCGGTGACACCTTCACTCGGAAAGGTCGCCACTACAAAACGCCGATCCTGCCGGCCAAATCGCTCACAAAGAAAAGTGCATTAAAGAAGACAAGTCCACAGAATCTACATGAAAAATACAAAAATGTCCACATGATATAACTGAATAAAAAGATAACAAGGGTTACAATAAATAAGAAGAAGGAAGGGCTCATGCCCAGTACATCATGTCCTCAATACAAGATCACTCGCAGAAGCTATCTCCTAATCACTCACTGATCCTGAAACCTGTGCTCCTGCACTACACTGGCCCGCCTCCGTCTGCACCGGCCTCTGGTGCTGCTCCGTCGCCGCGGTCTCCTAAAATGATAAGGTCCACCGACCGTTAGTCAAAAAGACTAAGCCAATCCCACACCCCTCCTTCTGTAACTCCTAGGCACCGAGCGGGAAGGATGAAGCGGAGGACAACAAGGGGTATAATCAAAGAGCAGGTGACAGTGGTACAGGAAATGTCTACACTACACATGTATATATACATAATGGAAGCAGTAAAAGAGCATAGTAAAAGCAGGTAAAGAATAAGTAAAGAACAGTAAGCAAAGCAGGTACGTAAAATGAAAGTAACCATTGATTTATAGGAGTGCCCATACAAACCTATAGACCGAGGGGTCGTTTAGCAAGGCCTATCGTATAAGAAGTCCCATAACCGACTTATACAATAGGGGTAGGGTTTGAAATGCAATGTTTATGCTATGACAAGCAAGGTATGCAATTATGCTATGTTCATACAAGTGCAACTCACCAACTTCGACTCTATGGGCATAGACCTTTAGTTCCCCCTTTTTGGAGCGAGCTAGACTCCCAGGATACTCCCGTAGTGGCAAACGGAAGTGGTGGGTTGGGCCTCTCCCACCTCTAGGCTGGTATTCACACTACCCTACCTAGACCTATCATACGCCTCAATGCAAAACCGTGGAGCATCTGTGTACTCTTATTGGCTGGACCACCAGACTTTCAAGGCTAAGTGCGAATTCCACACTCGCCGAGTAAACGTATTGACGTCGGTGTGAACGACCGTCCAATACCGGAGACCCACCACCTTCATGCACATGCAACATGTTCTACTACCTATCTCCGAGCCATAGGCTCCCCGGGCTAACTCGCCCGTTGCCAATAACCTTCCGAGCCACCGGCTCGCCGGACCGGCCCGTCCGTACAAACAAAAACTACTGAGTCACAAGCTCACCAGACTAACTAATCCGCTGCTTCAACCACCGAGCCTACCGCTCGTACAACCAAAACAACTAACCTCCCGTAACTACGGGGTGTGCGTGTGTACGTTATTGAGTTAATCTTGTATAGCGACTTCTTACTCATACGACTTATGGTTAATCTTGGACTTCCCGAGGATTACCCTGTAAGAGGCTCTCTACGGTACTAGGAACTGTAATGGGATGACACCCCAAAGTTCCCTTTCTCAAGACACTTAGTGTTGTTGGTATCTACCCGTAAGGATACCCTCCTCGTTATTACTCTTGAATTAACCCTAAGTGACTTATGACTTCCAAGACGATCTTTCGTCGACCCCGAGTGCAGCTTACCTCTAACTCACCAAGCACACCTTTACCATCTATAATCCTTCTTGTTGACCATCATACCTTCTCAACTAAACCAGGTAAACCACTTACCTCCCATTCCCTCCTAAGGATCCACTTGATTCTCAAATTTCACAGTTTTACTATACGCATACCAAATGAGTTATATGACGCTCACAACTAGAGGTACTCCAAATATTCATCCAACTGACCCAAGCTATTTACTGGAGGTCTATCATGATGTTATAAGACTAATTCCGGAGAATCATATTTTTCCCTAATTTATTAATATTTATTTTAATTTCTCCAAACATCTGCCAAGTATGAAAATGAACATGAAGTGTAAGTAAATCTTATGATATGACTCTCCAAAAATTATGATAAATCTATGGTGACTAAATAACATCAGAAACAGCATATAATATTTTTACAGTAAGAAATTCTCCTCTAATTTAATTATTTATCATCTATCCAAAATCATAGTTTTATGAAGGAACCACCAAAAAGATCAACACTAAAATTATGGGAAAATTACCAAACTCTTGTATTCATCAAAAAAGGCTACTGACTAAGTTTCAGGATTTAAAGGAATCATTTTCTTACTTAAACAAATACTTTTACAAAACCACAAATTAAATAAATTGTGAAGTAGCCTACTTATTTAATCTTCAAAATTCTATAAAAATTCACAGAGTTTCCTAATGCTCTGAAATGTCCTATCGCCAATTTACACAATTTAATAATGAGTATTGGACCCTCAATTATTTTTCTTAAGTCTAAATCAAAACAGGTGCCTTGTGAATGAAGTACTGATTAAATCATTTAATAAAATTCACATAAATTATCAGAGGTCTAAAACATGATTATAAGGGCACCACCAAAGTCTCATCATCATCCAAGACATTTTAAGCATTTAAATGTTTCTTATAAGAAGTTTCCCGAAAGGGGTTATGTCCTTATTCAAAGGGGATATTGGCTCCTAAAATTCTTATAAGATTATCCAGTGCCTATTTATACCCTATGAATCTATCCACCAAGTTTCATAACCAACCAGGGACTTTTGACCACATGGCCTTCACAAGGTTCTAAATGCACACCTAGGAGTAAAACTAGTATTCTAGGGCTTATCCACCTCTACACCACTCCAAACCACTCATGGGGATTCTTTAGGTGATCCTAAACCAGTTACCAAGGTTTCATTTCATGGTGATGAGTTTTGACCACCATACCCCAAGGTAAGCACCATACCCTAACTTTGACCCTATTTGACCTAACTTGGGTTTACAAAATACTTAAACAAAATAGACCCAATTGGGCTGATAATTTTACCAAGGTCATACAGTAACTCTAAGGAGCACCCACCAAAATTTGGAGGGCATTGGAGGTCATTTAACCCACTGATTAATTATTGGGTGATTTATGAAATTATTTCAAAACCTTAGAAACATATTCTCCTAAAAATCCCATATTTTGATATGATGTGTGTGTAGGTATAAGTAGACTATGTTTCAAATCTCAAGTCCAAATCTTTTCCCAATCATAAGTTATTCAAGAAATGGTGGCTGTCCTACACTAGGGACCAGCCCCACCAAAATGGACCTACAGGGAGCTACAGGACTCCTTTTGGGGTGAAATCAATTTTAAAATAAAGTAGACTCCAAGGGCTACAACTTTGGTGTTGATCACTTTTTCTGTAGAGGGGCCTAAGTATTTTTAACAATTAAATCTAAGTATAACAAACTATATGACAGAAATCTTATAAACAATTAATTATATAACTATTTCTGTTCGACAAAATTCAAACTCTGCGTTCGACGAAAGCAGATCATATCTGCGTTCGACGAAAGTAGATCAAATCTGTGTTCGACGAAAGTTATTTCGTTTGACTAATATACTTAATAACATCGCTCGACGCAGAACTGCGTTCGACGAAACATAGTCTGCGCTCGACGAAAGCCGATAACTCTGCGTTCGACGAAATCTGAACAAAGCTGCGTTCGACTAATTTCTTAAACATCTGCGTTCGACTAATTTCTATATTAACCGTGCTCGTCTAATGCAGACCAACTCCCGTTCGATGAATTATTTTTTCGATGAATTCATGCAGCTCTCGATGAATTAAATGATATAATCGTAAACATTAATATTAAGATCCGACGGCTCTCCGTCATCGTCCCCGATCGTTGGACTGCTCGCGACAGCCCATCTTGGGCCTCCTTGCGGGGTGATTTCCCGGACACCTACGCCTCTTTCCGGCCGGTCAATGCCACCACCACCTCCGTTGAGGTGGTGGCCGGCGATAGGGGGTGGTTGGCCGGTCGGAGGTGGTCGGATCTAATTTTTAGAGGAGGGAAAAAGAGTACGTAACGTACTCTTTAGGAAACCCAAATCCGAGCCCTATTGTGCACGGATCAAGCCCTGAAATATGAAAAGATCTACCACTAAGGGAGGAGAAGAGGATCGGACCTGTGTGGGTGCTTGGTTCCTTGCCAATTTCTTGTTGGCCATGGCTGTCCTGGAGCTTTTGGCGCCATGCCGATTCTTGCTCCTGATGCTCGATTTCTCCAAGTAAAGGGGAAAAACCAAACCTCTCAGTCCTCTGAAGCTTTTAAAGGGATCAATTAGGAGAGGGGGAGGTTACAACCTTGAAAACCACTAATGGCCATCAAACCTAATTTTCGGCCATGGTGAAATCCATTGAATTCAGCCATATTGAGGGTTGGAAAACCCCTTAAGCTTCTTGTAACAGCCTGAGGGATGAATGGAGGGTGAGGGGAGATGAATGAGGGATCAATTTGCCTTGAATGCCATTAATCCTCCTTTAATGGCCACTTTCTCTCTCTTCAAATTGGGGGAAACTCCCAAATTCTCTCTCCTAGCCGACTCTGTCCAAATTGAATTGCCACCTCAGCAGCATTCTATCCGCATTAGGTGGTGGACCACCTTAATTGGGTCTAGCCCAAGTGGATTGGTCTAGATTAGGTTAAATTGGGGTATTTTGACCTAAATTAAGCTTGAGTTTGACTTTGGGCTAATTGACCAATTGGGTTGACCCCAAAGAGTGGCTTGGGATCCATTGACTTCCCTTAAAGGTTAGGAAGGTCTAGGTAGGGTCAATTTGACAAGGTGAGGGTGAATTGCCCCTTATTAGGCACTTTGACCAATTTAGGGTTTAGGGCAAATTGGTCAAATTGGAGGCCCCATGATGGGGCTTTTTGGTCCATTAGGATCCTAGTACCCATACAAGGGTAGGGGCATGGTCAATTTGGCATGGTGGGGGCCAGTTGACCTTAATTGAGCTAGTTTGACAAATTTAGGGTTAAGGTAGACTTTAATCAAATTGGCCTCTTAGGTTGACCCCAATGGGTCACTGGTGCTTCAAGGAGACTTCTAATGGGTTAGGAATGATATTGTGGGGTCAAGGTTCAAGGTGGGGTCCTAAACTCCAACCCTAGGCTTGGTATCTGAAAATTACTATTTGCAGACCACTTGGGTTTTCTCCTTCTCACCTATGTTCACAAGGTCTTGAGCTCTTCCTATGGTTTTTTCATGGCCTAGTCATGACAAAACCAACTTAGGGGTCTAGCTTTTTGGGGGATGTTACAAATCCCAATAAACAAAAAAATAATTTCGTCCTCAAAATTCAGGCTAGGCTTGCAGGGTTTTCACCGAGAGTGACTGAACGTAATATCCCCTAAGGATTGAAACTATTCCTGGCTCAAAGAGCATCGACTATCTATGCCACCCCAGCTCTAGTGGCTCCCAGGTGTGCTCCTCCTGTCCATAATTTTACAACATGATTTTTACCTACGGAATCTTCTTGCGTCGCAAGACACGCACCGTCTTATCGTCTATCCTGACCGGGGTGACCTAGCTACCTTGGTCAATCTATCCTCGATCTTCCACTCTAACCTGGGCAGATTCTTATGCCTCTATAGAATTCTTCACACGTTCAAATTCTTACTCCTTCAGGTGCGTCCGAGCAATCAGTCATCTCTACTCTATAACTTTCCCAGTTCTTACTATTGATGGAACTAATCAGATTAACTAGCCTCCCTATCATCCTTAAATGATTAATCCTGGCGACTTTACATTTCCAATGATTCAACTAAGGTCAAGCTGTTGTTCTATCCACGATGTCCTTTCATTGTCCTGGTAACACCTCAGATCATCATTCCAGACCTAGTTTTACACCATCTCATCTTTGTCCATGTGACATCGAATATGATCAACCTCAAAATCATTATTGTTCACGACACAAAAAATTTCTAACTTAGGTCTAAGGGAAAACCAAGTCCGTCGTTAATTTGCCCAATAAACAAAAGGTAAGCCCCAATAAACAAAAGATTAGCCTCTATCTATTTTTGGGCGAAGTATCTTCAATATCGCCATGTTATACTCGTCCCAGGTATGCAAGCAATCCTTAGGGAACACAACCTTAGACATGGGGTTCTATCTTGAGACTTGTTATTTCGCTCCATTCTTCAGACTCTTCAGGGTACCTTCTACGACAACCTTATCAAGGTCAATATGTCACCCAATCCCAAACGGGTCCCTTCTGAACTTTAATTCTTATCCGACCCTCAGTGTTTGTCATGGTGGTTGTGTTAATGTAATCATGTCACAGATACGAGGATTGAGTCTATGAGTCGCATACCATTCTGCTTCTGAGTCATTCTCTCTTTCTCCAGTCTCTTTGGGGTATCCTCGTACCTCCACCAAAAGTTATACCTACGGTCTATTTCGGGCTAGGTCACGGTATAAATTGTTAAGGTAAGTCACGTATCCTAGTGGGGTTGAGTCTAACTCGCTGACTAAAGGACTAACTAAAGAAATCTTTGCAGCCGGAGGTATTCCCTGCTGGGGGCAGGGTTCGCCGCAGGCTTACAAAAGAAAACTTGACACTCGTAGGGGAAAACTGACCAAGAAGATTCAGTTAAAAGTGGACCTTTTTCAATGTGATTCCCATATGGGCACACCACTGCTTCCGCTGCTAGTTTGTCCTCAAACTAAGCTCGTGCGGGGTGGCCCAGGGTTTGTGGACTTCTTTTCTTCGGATCGAGGTTTCCTCTGATACCACTTGTAAGACCCCATTTTTTTTCTTCCAAACAACCGGATCTTAGGCCCAGAACCGCCGCTTTGCGGTGACACCTTCACTCAGAAAGGTCGCCACTACAAAACGCCGATCCTGCCGGCCAAATCGATTACAAAGAAAAGTGCATTAAAGAAGACAAATCCAAAAAATCAACATGAAAAATACAAAAATGTCCACATGATATAACTGAATAAAAAGATAACAAGGGTTACATTAAATAAGAAGAAGGAAGGGCTCATGCCCAGTACATCTTGTCCTCACTATAAGATCACTCGCGGAAGCTAACTCCTAATCACTCACTGATCCTGAAACATGTGCTCCTGCACTACACTGGCCCGCCTCCGTCTGCACCGGCCTCTGGTGCTGCTCCGTCGCCGCGGTCTCCTAAAATGATAAGGTCCACCGACCGTTAGTCAAAAAGACTAAGCCAATCCCACACCCCTCCCCCTGTGACTCCTAGGCACCGAGCGGGAAGGATGAAGCGGAGGACAACAAGGGGGCATAATCAAAGAGCAGGTGATAGTGGTACAGGAAATGTCTACACTACACATGTATATATACATAATGGAAGTAGTAAAAGAGCATAATAAAAGCAGGTAAAGAATAAGTAAAGTACAGTAAGTAAAGAGGTACGTAAAATGAAAGTAACCATTGATTTATAGGAGCGCCAATCGTATAATAAGTCCCATAACCGACTTATACGATAGGGGTAGGGGTTGAAATGCAATGTTTATGCTATGACGGGCAAGGTATGCAGTTATGCTATGTTCATACAAGTGCAACTCACCCACTTCGACTCTATGCGCATATACCTTTAGTTCCCCCTTTTTGGAGCGAGCTAGACTCCCAGGATACTCCCGTAGTGGCAAACAGAAGCGGTGGGTTGGGCCTCGCCCACCTCTAGGTTGGTATTCACACTACCCTACCTAGACCTATCGTACGCCTCAACGCAAAACCGCAGAGCATCTGCGTACTCTTACTGGCTGGACCACCAGACTTTCAAGGCTAAGTGCAAATTCCACACTCGCCGAGTCAACGTATTGACGTCGGTGTGAACGACCGTCCTGTTGGAACCTTAGCTTTTGATTTGAGTTAGGATCCACCCCTTTGTCAATAATTCAATCTAATAACTTAGACCAAATCTTACTGAAATAAGAAGAGCTGATAATAATGATTTGAGTTAGGATTCATACTTAAGAATTAAGTTTCCATCTTAAAGTATATTCTCTGATGCGATCGAATCAGAGAATATACATAAGAAAATAATTTAATCTCTCTTCATCCGACGAATGTCGAACGGCGCTTGACAAATTCAAGTTAGCCGGCGCTCGACAAATTCAAGACAGACAGCGCTCGACAAATCTCTATCAGAACAGTGCTCGACGAATTCAGTCAGAATAATCTTAGCGGCCAGGAATTCTCTGAACGACGCTCGACAAACTCAATCCAGCCATCTCAGCAGTCTACTAATTCCAAGATAGAGACAATCGTTCAGTACATCAGACGGCAAGCTCAGCCTGATGAATGTCAAGCTGAGATCGACGAATTTCTCTCTGAATCATTTTAATATCTTATATCACTATCTTTCTTTTGTTTTGACTATTCCTCTTAGCCATTGCAGATCAATTAATATTTTAGCCGTTGCAGAATAGCTTTAATGAAAAGAAACGGCAGGTCATCTTCTCGATGAGTCAAAGCATTGATTGAGACCTTAGCTCTTTCCTTCTTCCCGAGAGAAGAATTCAAATTAAAAGTAAAGGCTCTCAGATTATAAAGAGACAGAAACAGAGAAAGCAATGTAACACGAGACACAACAAAAATAGCACACTTTTGGTTGGTAACATCTTCCTGCAGATTACAAACATCCTGAGACACAAATCAAAACTACTTGCTCAGGATTATCACTGCACCAGAAGAAAGAAGTGTTTGAAAGGAGAGACCTCCATAACTGTCATCAATCCATATCAGACAGGGGGAGCACTTCAACATCAGATCCATTCAACACCAAATCTGGATCTTCAAGAGTCTTCTTATACAGAGAAGAACATTACAATTTCTGTTTTTCATTTTACTTCCTTACCCCATCCTGTACAGGGTTATAAATCCCTTCCAAAGTTAATCCCGGCGATAGGGCACCTTAGCAAAAACTTGCATCTTGGTTAGAGCACCTTATCAACAGCTCACTTGGTGTGTGAACACCTTATCAAAAACCCCTTGGTGTGAGGGCACCTTATCAACAACCTCCTAGTGGATTCCTACCAGTGGGTAGAAGAGTAGATGTACCCAGTTGAGGGGAACTACTATACATCTTGTGTCTTCTGGATGTTTCTTGTTTGTTCATGGTTGCTATGCTGATTTATTTTATGCATCTCTACTGCTTGTTTTAATTACTCACTCAGCACATCCACATATATATATAATGAATATCTTTACTTTGAAGTAAAACTTAAACAAGATCTTTTAATAAGAAGAATAAGAACTAAACCTCCACTTTCAATTGGTATCAGAGGGGTGTTGATTTTTCACACAGGCTAACACCTGAATCACAAAGATCACCTTGTTCTTATTTGTGTTAAGAATAGTTTTCTAAAATGACACAAGTAACCTTTCTGTTTTCAGATCCACCCATATTTAATTTGGATAATTTTTCTTTATGGCAAGTTAGAATTAAGCTATATATGAATGCCATAGATGAAGAAATTTACAAATCTATTTTGACAGGACCTTCTTCTTCACAATCACCTCCAGATGCTCAAGAAAAACTGAAAGGTACTGATGCAAAGGCTACAGACATATTAGCCCAATCAATGTCAAATGACATTCATCAACAAGTTGCTGACCGCACCTCAGCTAGAGCAATCTGGAACTCCCTCACAAGGATGGTGGCTAAACCTGCTTTAACTAACTATATATTTGATGCAGAACCACCATCCAGTCTAAGTGAAGAGGAAAAAGAAAAAGAACAGAAAGCTAGGGACTTCTGCATGTTGGCCATATATGTGTCAAACTACAAAACAGATGCAGAAATCGAATCGGAAAAGCTTGAAATTTAATAAAATATGACATATAAATCAAGGAGTCAACAAATATAAATCATTTAACTACTGAAATTAATAAACTAAAAGAAAATTTAAAAATATCAAAAGAAATTTTCTTGAAAAATAAATTTGAACCTATTTCTAAAGAAAAAGAAATTAATTATGTTCAACAGATTCAAGAAAATTTTTCAAACTTATATTTCAATGAAATAAAAAGGCTAAACATATTTCAAATACTAAATCTTTCAACTCTAATAGAGATCTAAAGAAACTCCCTAATTAATTATTAATAAGTTTCTCACCATTAAACTCCATTCCTAATTAAATAAGCAAACATAAAATTCATTTGAATGTCAATGTCAGATAACTCCAATGGTCTTACAGATCTTCTCCAAATTATGTTGAGCATTCTACTGTAGTTGCATTGATTAGAAATAATCAGAAGCACTGAGTGTGAGTCTTTTCTGATAAGGGGATTCTTAAGTAGGATGGTATCAGACAAAGATTTTTTTTATTCCTTAGAATCCATTAAAGGTTGCTGCAATTGAAAATTTTAATCAAAATCTAGGAAAGTAGAGTTGCTCAAATAATTTTAAAAGGATGAAAAATTATTAAAGCCAAGTGAGAGAGAGAAGGAGAATATATATTAAAACTGTCGGCATCCTAAACCAAATAGGGGGAGATTACCCGGCCACTAGTTTTAATTTGATTTAGGATCCCAACTCAAATAGGGGGAGATTGTTGGAACCTTAGCTTTTGATTTGAGTTAGGATCCACCCCTTTGTCAATAATTCAATCTAATAACTTAGACCAAATCTTACTGAAATAAGAAGAGCTGATAATAATGATTTGAGTTAGGATTCATACTTAAGAATTAAGTTTCCATCTTAAAGCACATCATAACTTAGATAAATTTCCTTAAGTAAGAAAACTAGGAAAACATAAATTAAATATGATGCGATCGAATCGGAGAATATACATAAGAAAATAGTATAAGCTCTCTGCGTTCGACAAATTTTGAATGGCGCTCGACAAATTCAAGCTAGCCGGCGCTCGACAAATTCAAGACAGACAGCGCTCGACAAATCTCTATCAGAACAGCGGTCGATGAATTCAGTCAGAATAATCTCAGCGGCTAGGCATTCTCTAAACGGCGCTCGACAAACTCAATAAAGCCATGTCAGCGGTCTACAAATTCCAAGATAGAGACAATCGTTCAGTACATCAGACGACGAGCTCAGCCCGGCGAATGTCAAGCTGAGATCGATGAATTTCTCTCTAAATCATTTTAATATCTTATATCACTATCTTTCTTTTGTTTTGACTATTCCTCTTAGCCGTTGCAGATCAATTAATATTTTAGCCATTGCAGAATAGCTTTAATGAAAAGAAACGACAGGTCATCTTCTCGAGGAGTCAAAGCATTGATAGAGACCTTAGCTCTTTCCTTCTTCCCGAGAGAAGAATTCAAATTAAAAGTAAAGGCTCTCAGATTATAAAGAGACAGAAACAGAGAAAGCAAAGTAACACGAGACACAACAAAAATAGCACACTTTTGGTTGCTAACATCTTCCTGCAGATTACAAACATCCTGAGACACAAATCACAACTACTTGCTCAGGATTATCACTGCACCAGAAGAAAGAAGTGTTTGAAAGGAGAGACCTCCAGAACTGTCATCAATCCATATCAGACAGGGGGAGCTCTTCAACATCAGATCCATTTAACACCACATCTGGATCTTCAAGAGTCTTCTAATACAGAGAAGAACATTACAATTTCTGTTTTTCATTTTACTTCCTTACCCCATCCTGTACAGGGTTATAACTCCCTTCAAAAGTTAATCCCAGTGACAGGGCACCTTAGCAAAAACCTGCATCTTGGTTAGAGCAACTTATCAACAGCTCACTTGGTGTGTGGACACCTTATCAAAAACCCCTTGGTGTGAGGGAACCTTATCAACAACCTCCTAGTGGACTCCTACCCGTGGGTAGAAGAGTAGATGTACCCAGTTGAGGGGAACTACTATACATCTTGTGTCTTCTGGATGTTTGTTGTTTGTTCATGGTTGCTGTGCTGTTTTCTTTTATGCCCATCTTGGGCCTCCTTGCGGGGTGATTTCCCGGACACCTACGCCTCTTTCCGGCCGGTCAATGCCACCACCACCTCCGTTGAGGTGGTGGCCGGCGATAGGGGGTGGTTGGCCGGTCGGAGGTGGTCGGATCTAATTTTTAGAGGAGGGAAAAAGAGTACGTAACGTACTCTTTCGGAAACCCAAATCCGAGCCCTATTGTGCACGGATCAAGCCCTGAAATATGAAAAGATCTAGCACTAAGGGAGGAGAAGAGGATCGGACCTGTGTGGGTGTTTGGTTCCTTGTCGATTTCTTGTTGGCCATGGCTGTCCTGGAGCTTTTGGCGCCATGCCAATTCCTGCTCCTGATGCTCGATTTCTCCAAGTAAAGGGGAAAAACCACTCCTCTCAGTCCTCTGAAGCTTTTAAAGGGATCAATTAGGAGAGGGGGAGGTTACAACCTTGAAAACCACTAATGACCATCAAACCTAATTTTCGGCCATGGTGAAATCCATTGAATTCAGCCATCTTGAGGGCTGGAAAACCCGTTAAGCTTCTTCTAACAGCCTGAGGAGATGAATGGAGGGTGAGGGGAGATGAATGAGGGATCAATTTGCCTTGAATGCCATTAGTCCTCTTTTAATGGCCACTTTCTCTCTCTTCAAATTGGGGGAAACTCCCAATTTCTCTCTCCTAGCCGACTCTCTCCAAATTGAATAGCCACCTCAGCAGCATTCAATCCCCATTAGGTGGTGGACCTCCTTAATTGGGTCTAGCACAAGTGGATTGGGCTAGATTAGGTTAAATTGGGGGTATGTTGACCTAAATTAAGCTTGAGTTTGACTTTGGTCTAATTGACCAATTGGGTTGACCCCAAAGAGTGGCTTGGGCTCCATTGACTTCCCTTAAAGGTTAGGAAGGTCTAGGTAGGGTCAATTTGACAAGGTGAGGATGAATTGCCCCTTATAAGGGCACTTTGACCAATTTAGGGTTTCAGGCAAATTGGTCAAATTAGAGGCCCCATGATGGGGCTTTTTGGTCCATTAGGATCCTAGTACCCATAAGAGGGTAAGGGCATGGTCAATTTGGCATGGTGGGGGCCAATTGACCATAATTGAGCTAGTTTGACCAATTTAGGGTTAAGGTTTACTTTAGTCAAATTGGCCTCTTAGGTTGACCCCAATGGGTCACTGGTGCTTCAAGGAGACTTCTAATGGGTTAGGGATGATATTGTGGGGTCAAGGTTCAAGGTGGGGTCCTAAACTCCAACCCTAGGCTTGGTATCTGAAAATTGCTATTTGCAGACCACTTGGGTTTTCTCCTTCTCACCTATGTTCACAAAGTCTTGAGCTCTTCCTATGGTTTTGTCATGGCCTAGTAATGACAAAACCAACTTAGGGGTCTAGCTGTTTGGGGGATGTTACATAGAGCCTGTCAGAAAGACATATCCAGACGTCGATCTCCGATCATCCGAATCTCCTCCATAATCAGCATCCATGTACCCATGCAAGAAAAAGCCCGAATCTCTCCCATAGAAGAGACCCAAATCTGAGGTGGATTTGACATACTTCAATATACTCTTAGCCGCCACAAGATGAGGCTTCCGAGGCTCTGCCATAAACCGACTCACCCTGCCAACTGCATTAGCAATATCTGGCCTCGTGATCGTCAAATATATCAAGCTTCTGACCAAATCCCGGAACACCAGAGGATCGGTAAGAACCTTCCCTTCATCTCGCCTAAGATGAACTCCAACCTCCAGTGGAGTAGAGCTGCTCTTCCCCCCTTCCATGTCAAACCTCTTTACGATTCGATCCGCATAGCCTTTTTGGGAAACGAGCATACCGCTCTCTTTCCTCTCCACTTCGAGCCCAAGGAAATGGTGGAGCTCACCCAAATCCTTCATCTTGAATCTGATAGCTAGCTCAGCACGAAGCCTAGTTACCTCCACTTTAGAATTCCCCATGACGATCATATCATCCACGTACAGCAGCACCAAGACCTGAAGCTCCCCCATCTTCTTTACGAATAAGCTCGAATCTGAATCAGAAGCAAAATATCCGCAGAACTGGAGGTATTCTGCGATCTTCCCGTACCACGCCCGAGGCGCTTGCTTCAAGCCGTAAAGAGCCTTCTTGAGCTTACAAACATATCTTGGGTGCTCTTCGGATACGTAACCTGGTGGCTGATCCATGAAGATATCCTTGTCATTCTCGCCATATAAGAAAGCGTTATTCACGTCGAGTTGCCAAATCTTCCACCCTTGGCAAGCTGCCAAGGCGATCACCACCCGGACCGAAGTCATCTTGGCAACGGGGCTAAACGTTTCTCATAATCCTCCCCATACTTCTGAGAGAAACCTCGAGCTACAAGGCGAACCTTATACCGCTCAATACTTCCGTCAGCCTTCTTCTTTAGTTTGAAAACCCACTTGCAAGTCACCTGAGTAACTCCTTCAACCTTAGGAACCAAGAACCAAGTCTCATTCTTCCTGAGGGTAGCCATCTATTCATCCATGGCTCCTTCCCACTCCTTGATTCTAACAACATTTTCATAACAAGATGGCTCTCTCTCATCCAGGGGACCTGCGAAGAAACATGAGACAAAGCTAACCAAGTTCCCGCCCGTATACCGATCAGGTGGAATAATGGTCCTCTTGGACCTCCTCAGAGCTTGGCTCTGAACCACCTCTTCCACTACAACTTCTGGACTAGCTCTCCTTTCAGGTAAACATGGAGCATCACTCCCCTTGCTTCCAGAACCTGAAGCACCTGACCCAGTGTAACACCCCAAATCTGGTAGTTCCGCGAAGTAGGCGGAGTGGTAGTGCGGCACGTGAAGCAGGCTAGAATTTTCCCTGTCTGCTCTTAGCGCACGATCAGTGGCCTCATCGCGCACGACCAGTGATCGTGTGCCAGCGATCGTGCGTTAATTCAGAAGAGAATCGAGTTCTGTCTCGGACAGTGCGCACGACCATTTCCCTCTTCGCGCACGACCAGTGATCGTGCGCCAGCGATCGTGCGCTTATTCGCAAGAATTCAGAGTTCTGTCCCGGATAGTGCGCACGACCATTGCCCTCGTCGCGCACGACCACTGACCGTGCGCCTGTGATCGTGCGCCCTGTTTATTCTGTTCCGCGATTTTGAGCGGAGAAGAAGATCGGGCCGTCCAAATCTTTTGAGATCTGATCCGATGGCCAGGATTAGATGCTGGAGGCTATTAGGGCTTATGAGAGGAGATTAATCCTCATTATTTTGAGGTGTTTCTCTCTCCTAGGCTAGAGGAAGAAGAAGGAGGCAAGGAAGAAGAAGGAAGATCCCGCCATTGACGGAGCTCCGGAGCTCCGTTTCGCGAGCCGTTTCCAGATCCGGAGAGTGCAGCCCGGTGCGGTTCTTTCCCTCCGCGTAGAATCTCGGATCCATGGCGAAGAGGAACACGTCTAGGGTAACGATTCTTCCTCCCGAACTTTGGACTTGTATTTGTCCATTCATTTCTCTTTCTTTGCTTGCATGAGGTATCTCTTTCACCAAATGGGTGAAGTGTAGGATTTCCTCAAGTCCTTCGGGACTCCGGGTAGATTGTGTCCGTCCCCGGCATATTGCATGTAGAAAATCCGGTAGTCGTGCGGATTTAGGCATTTTGTGTGAAGCCTATTCGTGGCCGTGAGCCCGAATCGGTGATGCTTGATTTGCGACGTTGCATTTAGGTTAGACCTAGAATGCGTGCCGGAGAATGACTCCGTGAACTCACCTATAGTATTGCGGGAGTTACGTGTAGGCGTCTTGTGAAGATCCCTACGAAAGCCCCATGCTTTGAGTTTTGGATGAAGGCAAACCTTCACCACGTTATTGATGCGGAGCGTATGTACCTCCTTTGTTGAGAATTCGCGAAGCCTAGATCCTTGTGAAGGGGTTAGGTGCGTAGCGTATATTTTTGTGGAGCACTTGAAAGTGCTAAACCCTTACGGGCCGAGGTGAAGCCGTACCCGCGTCGTGCGATAGATCGCGACGATTAGAGCACGGGCAAAGCTGAACCGAACCCGTTTCCATGCAGATCGGCGAGAGGTCCCTTCCTCATGAAAGCCGTGTGATCATGGGAGAGGTCGTGGAAGGTGTCATACCTAGACCGACCAAAAGCTCTTGTTTCCCACCTAAGGATGTGACCCTTAGGGTGGAGTGTTGTGAATTCGATGTTATGTTCCTCATGCGATTGCTTAGGCGGTTGTGGGAAACCTTCGGGTGAACCCAACCAACATCATGTGCATACCTAGGTTCCCTTCTTTTTGATGCTCAACCTAGAAGATTGATTGTGCTTGAAACCTCACCTTGTGTAGTTGCACTTTCTTTAGTTTAGTACTTGTGCTAGTATGGCTTACTTGCAGGGTAGAATCTCCGCCACCCCGGGAAAGGGGTGGGGTCGTTATAATTTGGTCAGCTGTGCTGACCGTTACTTTGTTTGCCACCGCTTGGTGGAATGTTCTTATGCAGGTGCAGGTGAGCCTAGCGGGAAGTAGCGGGCGTTGGCCCCTTTGCTGCGTTGGCCCTCGAAGGCCAGCCTTTTTCCTGCTTTCTCATGTTTTGCCGGCCTGCGTGCCGATGTATGTTTTGTTGGAGTTTTGTACATTGATTTGATGTAAGGCCCTAAGGCCGTAACTCTCATTTCTGGATTCATTCCAATGATAGTGGACATGTCTATTTGAATGGTTTAATTAATGCTTCCGCTTACGTTTTGTACTCTCGTTAGTTGTTACTTTTCTGGTTATCACCTTTTAACTCCTAGCTAGTGTGGTTTGTATGGCGTGGGGTCCCGGCCGGACCTGCTGTTATACTTTTTGTACTGGCAGGGTGTTACAATTTGGTATCGGACTTAAGGCGTCGATCCGTAGTTTAGCGAATTCGGGACGAATTCCTTTTAAGGGGTGGTGCGCACGGGCTGTGCATTCACCTAAAACGACAAAAACTAATAAGAATGTCCACTTAGGAATGAAAAAACATACTTGTTTGCGGAACCTGAGCGTTCCATGATTGATGTTTGATATGTTTAGGGTCACTAAATTGTGCCTTGCATGATTATAGGTGACTAGAAGTGCTGCGGGGCGGTCTCAACCCCGTAACACCGCTGAAAGTAGTGGGTCGGCTGAGGTGCCAGCGACCACTCCTTCGGCTGAGATGATCAGAATGGTCGCAGAAGCAGTCTTCGCGATGATCAATGCTCAACCGCAAAGGCTTGCACAGCCTGCTACGCCTACTACTGATGCAGCCCCGGTAGTTGAACCTGCAGTGGAACCTGCGGTAGCACCAAGGGTTGATGCCCCTGTGCCAGTAGCTGCAGTGGAACCGGCGTTAGCACCGAGGGTGGAGCGTCAAGTTGCGCAAGTAGTTGCGGGGCGAGCGCGTGACCAACAATTAAAGCACTTCTTGAGCTTTAATCCTCCTACCTTCTCGGGATCTGAGTCCCCAACGGAGGCAGAAGACTGGTTGTCAAGAGTTAGAAGAACTCTGAGGGCGACGGCGACGGACGAAGCCATGATGGTCACCTTAGCCACCTTCCTTCTTGACGGAGAGGCTGTGCTGTGGTGGGAAGAGCAGGAACTGCACAAATTCGGCGATAGAGACATTACTGAAATATCAATGGCTGAGTTTTCAAAGTCGTTCCTCCAGCGGTTTATCCCCTCTGCCCAACGCATTGCGTTACAAAACCAGTTCCTGAGGTTAACTCAAGGTGATCGCTCCGTTGACGATTACTTACATGAGTTTACCAGACTGAGTCGCTATGCGGGGGCATTGGTGGAGGATGAGGAGACGAAGACGAATAAATTCTATGAAGGGCTTCGGGACGAGTTGAGGCTGCTCCTTGCAGGCCCTATGACGTTTGGCTTCCAAGTGATGGTGCAAACCGCCAGATCTTTGGAGTTGGACATGAAGAGGGTACAAGCAAAGAGTGTTGTAAAGAAACCCGAGTTTCATGCGCCGGCCTCTCAGTCCAAGCCGGACTTCAGAAGGAACAAGCGGAAGTTCAAGCAGGCGGAACCAGCTTCTTCGAATGTTTCGGGAGCCACGACCGCGCGGACTCCTATTACGTGTTTCACCTGCGGGAAGGTGGGACACAAAGCTGCGGTGTGTCGAAGTGGTCCCCCAAAGGCGGCAAATCGAGCGGTGGATTATGCTCGGGCTGCGGAAAAGGGCAAAGCGGCAGAGTCTTCGGCCTCCCAACACATTCCGACTCAGCCGAGAGTCTATTCGCTTGGCCAACAAGAAGCTATACGACAAACCGACGTCGTCACAGGTACGAATTAGAAGTTAGCTTTTACAGCTATGTATATGATTCTCACTGTTGTACGACTATGTGTTATTTGTGTACAATTAGGTTTCGTCCTAATTTTCAACTATCCGGCGAGAGCTCTATTCGATACGGGTGCATCGCACTCTTTCCTGTCTGAGGACTTCGTGGTGCGAATCGGAGTGCCGTCTACCTTTGTAGAGGATAGATTGGAAGTAGTGCTACCCAATGGATCTCGAATGAGTGCGGATAGGAAGAGCCGTGTGAAGGTGCGGATCGGAAGTCAAGATTTCGACTTGGAAGCGTCGTTACTACCGTTAGCTGAATTCGATGTGATCTTCGGCATGGACTGGCTCTCGGAGCAGCGAGCATGCATAGATTGCAATACAAAGGAGATCACTCTGGGAACGAACACCGACGATGAAACCACATTCGCCGGTATGCGAGGAGCGAGCAAGACGCTGATGTCTGCTCTCCAGGTGGTTAAGGCGGTGAGAAAAGGCGCCGAGTTGTTCTTCACCTTGTTGGAGGCTTCGGAGCCAAAGCCCAGGTTGTGTGATGTCCCAGTTGTAGCGGAATACGCCGACGTGTTTCCTAACGAACTCCCTGGGGCTCCGCCTCATCGGGAGATTGATTTCTGTATCGAGTTGGTGCCAGGTGCCAAACCTGTGGCCCGCTCACCATACAGAATAGCGCCAAAGGAATTGGCAGAGTTGAAGGTCCAATTGCAAGAGCTGCTAGAGCAAGGCTACGTACGTCCAAGTTCTTCGCCTTGGAGTGCACCGGTCCTCTTTGTGAAAAAGAAGGATGGGAGCTTGCGTCTATGTATTGATTATAGAGAGCTAAACAAGTTGACCGAGAAAAACCGATATCCGATTCCTAGAATCGATGATCTTTTCGACCAACTGATGGGGTCGACGGTTTACTCCAAGCTAGACCTAAGGTCCGGCTACTATCAACTGCGAATAAGGGAATGTGACATTCCAAAGACAGCGTTCAGTACCCGCTTTGGGCACTTTGAGTTCACGGTAATGCCGTTCGGTCTATCCAACGCACCGTCGGTATTCATGGACTTGATGAATAGGACATTCCGAGAGTATTTAGATCAATTTGTGATCGTCTTCATCGACGACATTTTGGTATACTCTCAGTCGGAAGAGGAGCATGTAGGGCATCTGCACGCAGTCCTGAGCACCTTGAGGAGGAGTCAGCTATATGCCAAGTTCTCCAAGTGCGAGTTTTGGCTACCGTCAGTGGCATTCCTTGGTCATGTTGTTAGTGGCGAAGGAATTGCAGTTGATCCGTCGAAGATAGAAGCGATCCAAGCGTGGCCTTTGTTGAAAAACGTAGCGGAAGTCCGAAGTTTCTTAGGACTTGCCGGCTATTATAGGCGCTTTGTGGAAAACTTCTCGAGGATCGCACTTTCTCTCACAAAACTGACTAGAAGGGATAATAAGTTCGTTTGGTCGCCCGAGTGCGCACGAGCTTTTGAAGAGCTAAAGAGCCGTCTGACCACGGCGCCCATTCTATGCTCGCCACAAGGTACGGAAGGCTACGAAATATATAGCGACGCCTCAGGAAGTGGTTTGGGTTGTGTCCTAGTGCAGTTCGGGAAGGTAATTGCCTACGGCTCCCGGCAACTGAAGGTTCACGAGAGGAATTACCCGGTCCATGATTTGGAGCTAGCGGCCGTGGTTTTTGCCCTCAAGCTTTGGAGGCACTATCTATATGGCGTGAAGATCGATATCTTTACCGATCATAAGAGCCTCAAGTACTTACTAGACCAAAGGGAGTTGAACATGCGCCAAAGGAGGTGGATGGAGTTCCTTGGGGACTACACCTTCGATATCAAATATACTCCCGGTAAAGGAAACGTAGTTGCAGACGCGTTGAGTCGTCGGGCTCCCGCGCAAGCAAATTGGATTTTGATGCACGATGAGCGTCTAATCCGTGAGCTAGAAGAAATGGAGATCATATGCATTGATAGGAGAACGTCTACTTCAGCATGCTTGAACTGGACGGAAGTTCACTACGACCTTGCCGACCGAGTTCGACAAGCATTGGAGTTGGACGAGAGCTTGAAACGATACAAAGCGGAAACCGTTGAAGGGTTAAACGCTGATTTCTCCTTCGAAGACGACCTTATGTGGAAGCAGGAAAGGTTATGCATCCCAAACGTTGGTACTCTACGGGCGGAATTGATGTACGAGGCTCATCATACCAAGTACTCGATCCACCCGGGGAGCACTAAAATGTTTATGGATATGAAGAAACTGTTCTGGTGGCCGGGCATGAAGAAGGACATTGCCCTTTACGTGGCCAAGTGTCATACTTGCGCGTTGGTGAAAGCGGAATGTCAACGTCCCGGTGGGTTTCTGAAGTCCTTGCCGATTCCGGAATGGAAGTTTGATGATATTTCGATGGATTTCGTGCACGGATTGCCGAGATCGCAACATGGAAACGACGCCATATGGGTGATCGTGGACCGTTTGACAAAGGTATCACACTTCATTCCGAACCGGAAGGATGATTCCGTAGAGAAGCTAGCAAAGCTCTATGTGGATAGTATCGTGAGACTGCACGGTGTCCCTCGTAGCATCGTCAGTGATCGTGACGGGCGTTTCACATCGAAAGATTGGAGGCTTATCCATGAACTGTTGGGCACAAAATTGAAGTTCAGCACGGCCTTCCACCCGCAAACGGATGGACAGACCGAGAGAACCAACAGGACTATGGAGGATATGCTCCGAATGTGCGCTCTAGACTTTGGAAAGAGGTGGGAGGATCACCTCTTTATGATCGAATTCGCCTACAATAATAGCTACCAAGCCAGCATAAAGATGGCTCCTTTCGAGGCCCTCTATGGTAAGAAGTGTCGTACGCCGTTGTCTTGGACGGAAACGGGCGATACTAAGCTATTGAAGCGAAAGGATGTTGAAGAAGCAACGTCGACGATCCGGACTATACGCGAAAGGCTATTGGTTGCCCAGGATAGGCAAGCAAAGTATTTCAACGCCAAGCATAGGAACTTAGAGTTCGCCGTCGGTGACCGGGTTTACTTGAAGATCAAACCGTTCAAAGGGGTATCAAGGATTCGACGCTTGAAAAAGCTCAGTCCGAGGTACCTAGGACCGTTCGATATCGTGGAGCGTGTTGGTGCTGCGGCTTATCGGCTTGCACTATCTGCAGAGCTGAGCGGTCTGCACGACGTGTTCCACATTTCAGTGTTGAGGAAGGCAGTGCAAGAGCCTACTCATATCGTTGCGGTCGGCAAAGTTCCGGTCGATAGTGGGTTGTCGACGAAAGTCAAGCCTTTACGCATCGAAGATACCGAAGTAAAGCAGCTGCGGAACAAGTCCATTCGGATGGTAAAAGTCCGGTGGGATAACTGCGGCCGAGAGGAGCTCTCTTGGGAGAGAGAGCAAACGATGCTTGCGGAGTATCCCGAGCTATTTCCCTCAGGTAAAGTATAACGGTAATTTATGCTATTACTGTTTCCTGGATTTCGGGACGAAATTCTTTTAAGGAGGGTGGAGTTGTAACACCCCAAATCTGGTAGTTCCGCGAAGTAGGCGGAGTGGTAGTGCGGCACGTGAAGCAGGCTAGAATTTTCCCTGTCTGCTCTTAGCGCACGATCAGTGGCCTCATCGCGCACGACCAGTGATCGTGTGCCAGCGATCGTGCGTTAATTCAGAAGAGAATCGAGTTCTGTCTCGGACAGTGCGCACGACCATTTCCCTCTTCGCGCACGACCAGTGATCGTGCGCCAGCGATCGTGCGCTTATTCGCAAGAATTCAGAGTTCTGTCCCGGATAGTGCGCACGACCATTGCCCTCGTCGCGCACGACCACTGACCGTGCGCCTGTGATCGTGCGCCCTGTTTATTCTGTTCCGCGATTTTGAGCGGAGAAGAAGATCGGGCCGTCCAAATCTTTTGAGATCTGATCCGATGGCCAGGATTAGATGCTGGAGGCTATTAGGGCTTATGAGAGGAGATTAATCCTCATTATTTTGAGGTGTTTCTCTCTCCTAGGCTAGAGGAAGAAGAAGGAGGCAAGGAAGAAGAAGGAAGATCCCGCCATTGACGGAGCTCCGGAGCTCCGTTTCGCGAGCCGTTTCCAGATCCGGAGAGTGCAGCCCGGTGCGGTTCTTTCCCTCCGCGTAGAATCTCGGATCCATGGCGAAGAGGAACACGTCTAGGGTAACGATTCTTCCTCCCGAACTTTGGACTTGTATTTGTCCATTCATTTCTCTTTCTTTGCTTGCATGAGGTATCTCTTTCACCAAATGGGTGAAGTGTAGGATTTCCTCAAGTCCTTCGGGACTCCGGGTAGATTGTGTCCGTCCCCGGCATATTGCATGTAGAAAATCCGGTAGTCGTGCGGATTTAGGCATTTTGTGTGAAGCCTATTCGTGGCCGTGAGCCCGAATCGGTGATGCTTGATTTGCGACGTTGCATTTAGGTTAGACCTAGAATGCGTGCCGGAGAATGACTCCGTGAACTCACCTATAGTATTGCGGGAGTTACGTGTAGGCGTCTTGTGAAGATCCCTACGAAAGCCCCATGCTTTGAGTTTTGGATGAAGGCAAACCTTCACCACGTTATTGATGCGGAGCGTATGTACCTCCTTTGTTGAGAATTCGCGAAGCCTAGATCCTTGTGAAGGGGTTAGGTGCGTAGCGTATATTTTTGTGGAGCACTTGAAAGTGCTAAACCCTTACGGGCCGAGGTGAAGCCGTACCCGCGTCGTGCGATAGATCGCGACGATTAGAGCACGGGCAAAGCTGAACCGAACCCGTTTCCATGCAGATCGGCGAGAGGTCCCTTCCTCATGAAAGCCGTGTGATCATGGGAGAGGTCGTGGAAGGTGTCATACCTAGACCGACCAAAAGCTCTTGTTTCCCACCTAAGGATGTGACCCTTAGGGTGGAGTGTTGTGAATTCGATGTTATGTTCCTCATGCGATTGCTTAGGCGGTTGTGGGAAACCTTCGGGTGAACCCAACCAACATCATGTGCATACCTAGGTTCCCTTCTTTTTGATGCTCAACCTAGAAGATTGATTGTGCTTGAAACCTCACCTTGTGTAGTTGCACTTTCTTTAGTTTAGTACTTGTGCTAGTATGGCTTACTTGCAGGGTAGAATCTCCGCCACCCCGGGAAAGGGGTGGGGTCGTTATAATTTGGTCAGCTGTGCTGACCGTTACTTTGTTTGCCACCGCTTGGTGGAATGTTCTTATGCAGGTGCAGGTGAGCCTAGCGGGAAGTAGCGGGCGTTGGCCCCTTTGCTGCGTTGGCCCTCGAAGGCCAGCCTTTTTCCTGCTTTCTCATGTTTTGCCGGCCTGCGTGCCGATGTATGTTTTGTTGGAGTTTTGTACATTGATTTGATGTAAGGCCCTAAGGCCGTAACTCTCATTTCTGGATTCATTCCAATGATAGTGGACATGTCTATTTGAATGGTTTAATTAATGCTTCCGCTTACGTTTTGTACTCTCGTTAGTTGTTACTTTTCTGGTTATCACCTTTTAACTCCTAGCTAGTGTGGTTTGTATGGCGTGGGGTCCCGGCCGGACCTGCTGTTATACTTTTTGTACTGGCAGGGTGTTACACCCAGAGCTAGAAATACCAGAAGCACCTGGAGAAACAGGTAACTCCACCAAAACTTCCTTTGCTGCTTCCTCTGGTCCACCATCTATCCTGCATCCTTGTAACTAAATAGAAGAGCTACCTTGTTATGACGTCAGCTCGTCAAATACCACATCCCTAGAGATCACATATCTCCGTGTCTCGGGATCCATGCATCTCAACCCTTTCTTCAGATCATCATAACCGACGAAGAATAGTTTCCTTGCCTTAGCATCTAACATCGTTCGAAGGGCATCCAGAACATGCACGTAGCATGTAGAACCAAACACTCGAAAGTGTTCCATGCTTGGCTTCTCCTTGAACATCAACTCATGAGGGGTCTTCATGTTGATGGGACTGAGACGCATCTGGTTGATAACATAGGCCGCACAAGACATTCCCTCTGCCCAGAAGGACTTCGGGATACACTTGGCATGAAGCCAACATTTGCAGGTCTCCGTCAGGTGATGGATCTTCTGCTCTGCAACTCTGTTATGTCGTGGAGTGAGATCACAAGAAATCTCCCTTTGGATGTCATGCTTCCTGCAGAAGTTAAAGAATGCCTTGGAGGTGAACTCCCCTCCATTGTCAGTTCTGAACCTCATCACCCGCAGGTTTAGCCAACCTTCCACCATCTCCTTGAACTCCACAAATCTTTCGAACGCCTCCGACTTCTCCTTCAGAAAATATACCCAAGTATATCTGGTGAAGTCATCAACCAAAATTAGCATATACCTGCTACCTCCAAGACTAGACGTGTTGGTAGGTCCAAATAGTTCACCATGGATACACTCCAATGGTCTTGTACATCTGCTTTGTGATTTGTCAAATGGATGACGTTGAGCCTTACCAAACTAACAACCTGCACAAACATGACCTTCCACGAAAGATGACAAGCTAGGCAAACCTTTCACCAAGCCTCTTCCCTCCATAGCTTTCAACTTTTCTATCCCAACATGCCCAAGTCTTTCGTGCCAGATAGCAACGCTGTCGTTAGCCCTCATCTTATCAACATACGAACTTGTTGAAAGAACAAACAAGTCCTTCACCCGTCTCCCTACATGAGTGACCTCATCTTTCACAGCTGAAACATTTCGGAGAAATTTCACTTCTGTTGGACCGAACAGAACGTGATAGCCAGCATCCACCGCATTAGTCAAAGAGAAGAGGTTCTTCTTCATCCTCGGAACATGATAGACACTCTTCAACGTAAGAGTACCTCTATCATCATTCAATGAAACCACACCCTCCTTCTCAACTGCATGAACAGTATTATCAGCCGTAATGATAGCGTCATTACCTGTATAAGCCTGCAATGAGGAGAACTTAGACTCAACCCCAGTGAGGTGATGACCACACCCAGAGTCCACTATCCAATCATCCTGATAGTTGATGGAAGTCATAGCCTGAACACACGAGCCATTCATGAATGCACCTCCACCACCCCAACTACCTTTAGAATTGGAACCAGCCTCCTCCTTCCCTGCAGCATGCCTTGGCTGAAGATTGACCTTGCAGTCCCTTTTGAAATGACCAAGCTTATTGCACCTGAAGCATCTAGGTCCTTCCTGCTTCTTCCCATCACGCTTAGGAGCATAGATCCTCTCCTGCTGATATGAAGTAGATGGACCATCATCTCCAGATGTCTTCTTCTTCTTGTCCCATCTCGTCTTCCTGCCAAAAAAGAGAACCTCACCTTCTCCCCCAGAGACAGACATCCCAGCCATTTGCTTAGCCAAACTCTCTTGTGAAGCAAGTAAGTTCTCCAGCTCCAGCAACGATGGCTGATTGGCCCAGCCTTGAAAAGAAGTAACAAAAGCAACATACTCCCTCCACAAGCCACAGATTATGTGCCTCTTCAGCTTAGCTTCTAAAATAGGCTCATCCGGGTCCAAAGTCGATATCTCTGCGCAGAGGTTCTTCATCTTCAAGAAGAACGTTGAGATAGACAAATCCCCCGGAGTTGCTTTCTCCAACTCATTCTCCAAGAATTGTAGCCTAGCTATATTTTTCTTATTGAACAAGCCATCCAAGGCTGTCCAAATTTTAGCAGTTGATCCACATCCGATGATGTGATCAAACAACTCCGAAATGATATCTCTCTTGAGAGTGAACTACGCCATAGCATTCGTTCTCCTCCAAGCCTTCACGAGCTTAGCATTCCCTTCAGCAGGAACAATAGCTTGTCTTGCTTCTCCTCCAACAATCTCCCACAAATCCTCGCCAAGAAGATAGCTCCCCATGCAAGACCTCCACTTATTGAAGTTAGTCTGCGTAAGGAGCTCAATACCAAGACCTATAGCATATCCTCCTTCCATTTCTATCCCACTGATTGCTAACCAACTTGAGAAACCCGAGAGAAGTATCAGCAAGCAACCTCAACAACCTACCTCTGATACCATGTTGAAAAACTTGAGGTCCGGAGGTGAAGTAAATTGCTGAAAACACTTCACAAACTTTTCACAAGTGCAGCACAACAATGACAATGGGAAGAATGAATAGTGTTATGATATTAACTATCTCTTCACAATTTCGAGGTATACATGGCGAGACATGATTCATAAGAATCATGGAGGAGTGAAGCACACACGCAAAATACAAGCTGGTGCGACCTGACAACTTGAGATCGCCAGACCGCGCGAATAAACAAGCCAAATAGAAGCCCCTGAGACCGTGCGAATAGAGTACAAGCCGCACCTGCCAGACCGCAACCACAGACTGCCGACCTGCTTCTTTATTCCACTGTTGAAAACAAACAGTTCACACTGTTTGATCTATAGGTGCCCTTAGAGGGGGGGGGGGGGTGAATAAGGGGTTTAAACACTTTAAGGGCCCGTTCGTTTGGACAGAATTGGAATTCGATATTGGAATTGAATATTGATAAATATTGTGGAATTAAATATTTGTGACTAATTTCAATTCCAACGTTCGCCTAATAAACAATATTGTTGAATTATTCAATATTTTTGTTCGTTTGTTAAATAAAATTCAATTTAATAATTGAAAAATATTACGAAAAAGCTAATATTTATCACATATATCATAAACAAATGTATGTCATGGCGACGATTTTTTCGCCCGGGGGCAATTTTTTCGCCCAAGAACGATTTTTTCCGCCTGAGCGCGCATTTTCTGCCCGGGCTCATTTTTTCGCCCGGGCGCGATTTTGTGTCCCGGGCACGATTTTTTGGCCCGGGCGCAATTTTTTTCCCGGGTATGCTTTTTCCAACCGCCCGACCGAAAAAAGCTCACACATGCGATAAAAGCGCGGCCCAGCAAAAAACGGCTCCACGGTGAAAAAATCGCGCCCGAAAAATAGCCCCCGAGCAAGAAAATCTCGTAGGACGAAAAAAACTCGCCCGGGCAAGAAAAACTCGCCCGGGCAAAAAAATCGCTTCCGGCCAAAAAAATCTTGTCCGAGCGAAAAAATTGCGCCCGGGCAAAAAAATTGCGCGCGGGCAAAAAAATCACTCCCTGACAAAAAATCGCGTTTGAGCGAAAAAATCACGCCGGGGCGAAAAACTCTCCACTGGGAGAAAAATTCGGGCCCGGGCGAAAAAAACGCTCTCGGGGAAAAAATCTCGCCCGGGTGTTAAAATCACGCCCGGGCGAAAAAATCATGACCGGGCGAAAAACACGCGCCCGGGCGAAATACGCGCGCCCGGGCGAAAAACACGCGCCCGGGAGACAAAACATGCGCCCGGGAGGAAAACGCGCGCCATGGCGAAAAACGGGTGCTAGGGCGAAAAATGCGCGCCAGGGCGAAAAAACGCGCGCCAGAGCGAAAAATGCGCGCTAGGGCGGAAAATTTCCGCCCGGGCAAAATTTGGGCATCCGGGCGAAAAACGCGCGTTCGGGCGAAAAACTCGCGTCCGTGCGAAAAACTCGCGCCCGGGCAAAAATTTGTGCGCCCGAGCGCATAAACACTCGCCCGGGCGAAAAACACGCGTTAAGGCGAAAAATGCGCGCCAGGGCGAAAAACGCGCGCTAGGGCGGAAAATTTCCGCCCGGGCAAAATTTCGTCCGGGCGAAAAATGCGCGTTCTGGTGAAAAACTCGCGTCCATGCGAAAAACTAGCGCCCGGGCAAAAAATTGTGCGCCCGGGCGCATAAACGCGTGCCCGGGCGAAAAACACGCGCCCGGGCGAAAAAACGCGCGCTCGGGAAAAAAACGCGCGCCAGGGCAAAAAACGCGCACGAAAAACTCGGGTCCGTGCGAAAAACTCGCGCCCGGGCGAAAAATTATGCGCCCTAGCGCATAAACGCACGCACGGGCGAAAAACGCGCGCGAGGGCGAAAAATTTCCGCTCGGGCAAAATTTGGGCGTCCAGGCGAAAAATGCGCTTTCGGCCGAAAAACTCACGTCCGTGCGAAAAACTCGCGCCCGGGCGAAAAAATGTGCGCCCGGGCGCATAAACGCGCGCCCGGGCAAAAAACGCGATAAATCGAGCGCGCGAGACTCGCCCAATTCCGATATGTCTAGCTAGATTTTATGCTTAGGCTAAAATCAATTCCATGATATTCAACTCAAATTTCAATTATTAAAGCTACCTAACAAGCGAACGGCGTAATTGGAATTCGACGTCGAATTTCAATTCCAAGTCTTCAATTCCATCCAAACGAACAGGGCCTAATAGAAAACTTTTGATATTTTGGTCAAAGTAAGTTAAATCAAAAGTAAAGAGATAATGAAATTAGAAATGAAATCAATTTTATTAAATAAGAAAAGACATGATTATCATTTATAAAACTGATTACAAAATCTGATTTCAATGACGCTAGAAATCAAAGCGAAAATATGAAAATCCTTTTTGTTTTCTTTACTGACTCGTATCCCCACGAACCGATTGGCTTTAGCCGATCTCTCCCCAGATACGGCCTCAAGCCGCTCTAGCCAATCTATCACCAGAAAGGCCTCGAGCACCCCCTAGATCTACTCCCTAGACCTAGTCGCCAACACGAGGCGAATTACTCCCTAAGTCCTACCTAGACCTAGTCGCCAACACGAGGCGAATTCACAAAATGATTACAACCATAAAATAAAAGACAAATACGAAATATAAGTATGAAACTCCCTACGAGGTAATCTGAAGGAGACGCCGAAGAATCGCTGAAGATCGTTGAAGTCCTAGCATGCATTCTTCACGTTGTTTTAGCGTGTTGATCGAAGCCTCCTTTGATTCCTCCTTTTGAAATATGAGTGGGAGATGTGTTGGTCTGGAAATACGGCCCTCACAAAGTTTCTGAAGTGCTGGAATAGGGCTCTTGGCAATCAGTTCTTGGAGAAGATGAAATCCTCCAATTTATAGACGTTGATCTAACGCCGGCGTTAAGTACTAACGTCGGGCATTGACCATGTATAGCAACATATTGATGGCTCGGATCTTCAGAAGAGGAAGAAGATTCTGCACTTTAGGAATTGTTTTATTTTAGGCAATATCAACGCTGGCGTTAAGGCTAACGCGGGGCGTTGGGCAAATCATTCCTAAAGTTCCTCCTGCAATCACGGCTGCTTTCTCCTTGCCAAATTCGTCGACCAGATAGCGCCAGCGTTAAGACTAACGCCTGGCATTGAGATTCTTTCTTTAATCAGCTGGCACGCCATTTTGTCGAACAACAGCTCAATTCATCGAACGGAAATTTATTTCGTCGAATGCCATTTTCGTCGAACGACCTCTCATTTCGACAACCTCCATTTTGTCGAACGACTTCTCCTATCGTCGACCTCCATTTCGTCGAACGAAATTTTTGTCGAACGCATTTCGTCGAACGGGCTTCTCATTTCGTCGAACGCCGTGGTATGCATTTCATCGAACGTCGTGGTTTGCATTTTGTCGAGCGCCGTGGTATGCATTTCGTCGAACGGGCTTCTTCTTTAGTAGAACACCATTTCGTCAAACGTCATTTTCGTCTATCGCTAATGCCAGCGTTAAGCTTAACGACTGGCATTAAACAGCTTTCAATCCTTCAGCTTGTGGTTAGTGCCAGACCATTGTTACAGCAACTTGGTGTCATATCTGTCCAAATCTGCATGCTAAAAACACAATGGCAAACACGATCAAATACAAGTAGGATTTGTTATTCTCAAATCAAAGGGATGCGGAAAACCATGTTTCAACAATCTCCCCCTTTTGATAATAACAAATCAAATTAGAGATAAATCAGATTCAAATATAAAATATTTGTGTTTTTATAAAGATATATGACACTCAACAATTATAGGATAATCATAGGAATTATAGTTCATTGAACATTGTGCTCCCCCTACAAAGATGCTCCCCCTTAGTGTATACTCCCATAAACTAGATACATGCTCCCCCTTAATCTAGTGAATCCTACTCCGTTGATCAATATGATTTAGCATTTTATTCTCCCCCTTTGTTATTAGCAAAAGAGGGTGGAGTGAAACAAAACTAGAATAAAGAAGACAAAAGTTGGGACATAACTAAGAGAGGATTAAGAGTTTTGTGTAAACATAAAGTAAGTCATGATCGAGCTAAGGGAGAGAGTCGCACATCAGAAAAAATATATGATAGGCATGAAAGAACATTATTCAAAGATTATACCACAGGAATGTAATCACTTGCTTTGCAAATTAATTTTTAAAGAAGAACATTACTTGTTAAAAAAGATGCAATAGTGTTTTACAAGCACAAGTGAAGAAGGACCAGAAAAGTGAGCATGATAAACCATGGTAAACGAAGTACATGATCAAAAGAGAAATGCGGAAAACAAAAACAAAACAAATAAGAGTAGTATTTTTATTTTAGTTTGACCATTCCAACAATATGTCCAGACTCTTCACATTTGAGCATTTTAACTTTGAAAATTTTCATAACTAATAGGCAATCATGATTTAGCATATTCAAGAAGATAATAGCTACAATGTTACCAATTTGTATTTCAAGTAAAGAAAACATTGTAGAAATCATGCATTGCAATCTAGCACTTTTACTTAAGTTTTTAGAGAATTATGTAATGTTTGCATTAGGATCCAATTCTCATGAGTGGAAGCTTTATGAAAAACAGTGATGTGTGCATAAGGTGTTTTGATAAAAGTATACAAGTGAAATAATCAAAACACATGACATATATAATGAAATAGTGACAACAATATTAAGGATGCAATCTTATAATTACTTTCACACATCAAATCTAGAATAAAGTTTCAAGGCACAAATAATGAGTACAACAACCAAGGTACTTCGCCCACATAATGCTTATTGAGACTTATCAGGGAGCGAAGTATTGCTTGGTGGACCACATAAGAATTTTTTTTATAAAAATTATATTTTTAGTGATCCGGTGTACAAATAGAAGTGATAAAAAGAAATATGTTTGCACAAGACACTTTACCATTCTTTCCAAGGTGCTCAACCTCACAATGCTCATTAAGACTTATCAGGAGGGTGAGTAGTGCTTGGTGGAGTTATCTTTGGCTTTCTATTTCAGATTTTTATTTTGGGCTGAAGGTCTCCGAATTCACTTGTTGTTGCAAACATTAATATTATTGAAATAACACTTCTATATTGTGCATGAAATTTATTTTTGAAAGGCGATGTAGGTAATTTAGACATACAACTTAATATGTTAAAACAATTACACTACACAATCATGCAAGACTAAGTTTTTGAGCACATGTAGATTACCAAAATAGTGAGTGTATAATTCATTGATTAACATAAAGTATTATTCATACTTAGAGGCATGCTAGGCAATCATACAGAATTTTCTATCGACTATTTCATTGCACATAATCAGATTAAGGTCAAGGCATGACAAGATAAAACAATGTTTAGGAAATTTGAAATAAAAATTAGACATTGAAGACAATCTTTAAGTGTATGCCTAAAATCAATTTTGACCATTTGAAACAAAAATGACTAAGATGTTTGCTCTTGTGAAGTCTTATATTCAAACTATCGTTTTGTAAATTTTGTAAAGCAAAACAAATAACAAAATCATGTTTTTGAGCATTTTGAATAATTTAATTTTTTTGTATTTTGGAATAAAATAACCAAATAAATAACAAAATAATTTCAAATCTGAGAAAATAAACAGAGAAAAATCATTAGAGAAATATCAGAAATAGTGCAGAGAAAGCAGAATTTCAATCTGGGAAAAAAAGCTAATGCCTGGCGTTAACTATTTAACGCCGAGACAGTACGCTGTTTTTGAGATTTTTTGAAAAACTTTTCTTTGGCATAGATAGTATGTATATAGTCCTTCTTAGTGTAGAAATTTCAGAGAAGTTGGAAATGATTAGAAGGCTATATAAGCATGTTTTATTTGTTCAAAAATGATTTTTATATTTTTATTTAGTTTTCATATATTTGTGACTTACAAGATCATTAGAGCTCAAAAATGATAAAGAATGCAAAACACAAGATAAGCATGTTCGATCAAAACAAGAATGCATGAGCATGTTCGATCAAAAACAAGAATGCATGAATAATATAATCATAATGAGTGCATGCAAAATATATCAAATAGGAATTTCCTAGATTATAATACCCTAACTATATGCCTACAAACTAGCCCCGTACTAAGTGATGGATGGGCATGAGGAGATGCACACATGCCGTAGGATGGGGTGTTAATCCCATATGCACACACTAGAGAACGCTCAACCTAGCACTCTTTCCCCCAGTGCCTCGCAAGGCCCCACTGGTATTGAAATTATTGAAGTGAAGTGGAAGATGGCCGGCGGTCTGAATATTGGTGACCGCAGAAACCGCGCGGTCTCTGTGATTGTGCTCTGTCGGTCTGGCTCTGGCGGTCTGCTGTGTTGGCGGGTTTATTCTAGTAATGTTCTGATCTCTTCTTGGTCTGCTCTGCTTGGTTGTTCTATCTTCTTTGTAGAAGACCGGGCGGTCTATTCTTGGGTAACCCTGTGACCGAGTAGCTTATGCATGTTGATCTGGTGACTTGTCTGAAGTCAGCCAGTTGCTCTTGGTTTGCTCTAGGCGGTCTAAGGAAGGAGTGATCTGTGTTCGCGCAGCTTGTGCGCGGTCTGCTGCTGATTTGTGGTCTTGGACAGGATGTTTTCCAAGTGGTGTGATCGCATGGTCTGCTCTGTGAGACCGCTCGCGATCTGATGGGTGGTGACCATACCTCTCCTGCGGCGGTGACGACATCTGTCCTCTCTCCTATAAATAGGGGTGCAGGGCCCGTCATTCATAACTAGAACTGTAAGAACTAGAGCCTGGGTTATTTTGTGCGGTCTTAACTTTGAGGTCGGGCGGTCTCGGAAGCGAGTTAACTGTTTGTTGTGTTCGCAGGTTTGCGGTCAGCAGATTGTGGTCTCCTTCCTTGGTGATTTCCCAGTGGATTGAATAAATAGTTCGGCAGTAGCTTGTCTGCAGACTGGTTTATGTTGTTCTTATGCTGTTCGCAGTGAGCTCAGCGATTAGGCGACCTTCTGTGGTTAGGCGATCTGAGTTGCGGTCTGGCGACAGCTTCTGTTCTCTGTTCAATTAAATAAGCTCCAGTTCGTGCGGTCTGAGGTGGCGGTCTTGCAGTGCAGGCATCTTGCCCATTCTCTATTCGTCGGTCTCAGGACAAGTCGGGTGGTCTCTGGAGTGCAGCGGTCTGTGTGGTCTCTGCTTTGTCAGGTCGCCAGATTTGTGTTTTTGGTGTGTTTTGTTCTTCTCTCCTTCGTGATTCTTATGAATCATGTCTTGCCATGTATGTCTCGAAATGTTATGAAGTTTTTTGTGATTCAATAAAGTCTATTGTGTTACTGTGTCGCATTGTGGTTGTTTGGCTATAACTCAGTTGATGCAACTCCTGCTTACTCCTAAACAATTCAAATCAAAAAATTTAACTTGGTATTAGAGGGATAAGCAGTGTTCAACTTGAGTTGCCATCGTCTTTGTGAAGAAGAAACCACATTGTTTGCCATGGAAGCTGGATATGCAAGAGGGCTTGGAATTGAACTCCTCACATCGACTAACTACAAGAAGTGGAAGTCGTGTATGGAGAGTTACTTGCTTGGCGAGGATCTATGGGAGATAGTTGGAGGAGAAGATACACAAGAAGTTCATCTAGCAGGAGATAATATGGCAGAGGTGAGACTTTGGAGGAGAACTAATGCAAAGGAAGAGTTCACACTCAAGAGGGCTATCTCACCAGAGCTCTTCGATCACATCATTGGATGTAATTCTGCTGCTGTGATTTGGATGTCTTTGGATGGGCTGTTCAATAAGAAGAATGTAGCTCGGCTACAGTTTCTTGAAAATGAGTTGGCAAAGGCCTCTCAAGGTGATCTTTCCATCTCTACTTTCTTTCTCAATATGAAGAACCTCACAACAGAGATTTCTGCATTGGACCCTGATGAGCCCATCTCGGAGGCAAAACTGAAGAGGCATATCATCCGCGGGCTGCGGAAGGAGTATCCTGCCTTTGTGATGTCAGTTCATGGTTGGGCAAATCAGCCATCTCTGTTGGAGCTGAATACTTACTTGCTTCGCAGGAAAGTTTGGCAAGACAGATGGCGTGGACTTCTATCTCTGGGAGAGATAGTGATGTGTTATTCTCTTGGAAGAAGAAGAAGAAGTGGGAGAAGAAGAAGTTAGGTCATGATGGACCCTCTACTTCAGGTCAGCAGGATAGGGGTTATGCTCCTAAGTCTGATGGGAAGAAGAAGGGAGAGGGACCAAGGTGCTTCAGGTGCAATAAGACCGACCACTTCAAGAAGGATTGCCGGGTTAATCTTCAGCCGGGACATACAACGGAGAAGGAGAAGTCAAATTCTGATGAAGCTGGATGGGGAGGAGCCTTTGCGGCCAATATGACGGGGATGCCCGTTAAGGCCTTGGCTGCCATCAACTTCGAAGAACATTAGATCGTGGATTCAGGGTGTGGGCATCACCTCACCGGGTATGAATCAAAGTTCTCTTCTTTGGCGCCTTACTCAGGTAACGATGCAATCATTATGGCTGATAATTTTGTTCATGCAGTAGAACAAGAAGGTGTTGTCTCTCTGATCAGTGATAAGGGTCCACTCACTTTGAGGAGTGTTTATCACGTGCCGGGTATGAAGAAGAATCTCTTCTCTGTGACCAATGCAGTCGATGCAGTTATCACGTTCTGTTTGGCCCAACAGAAGTGAAGTTTCTTAAAACTCAACCGGAGATAAAGCGAGATGTAATTCATGTTGGAAAGTGGGTAAAGGACTTGTTTGTTTTATCGATAAGTACCTATGTTGACAAGATGAAGACCAATGATAGCGCGACTATCTGGAATGAAAGGTTGGGGCATGTAGGCATGGACAAATTGAAGGCTATGGCGGTAAGGGGCCTTGTCAAGGGCTTGCCTAGCTTGTCTTCTTATGGAGACGGTCATGTTTGTGCGGGATGTCAATTTGGTAAGTCTCATCGACTTCCATTTGATAAATCGCAAACAAGGTGCAAAGCACCGTTGGAGTGCATTCACGGTGATTTGATGGGACCGACTGCCACCCCAAGCCTTGGAGGCAACAAATATATGTTGGTGTTGATCGACGATTACACCAGATATGTCTGGGTGTATTTTCTAAAAGAGAAGTCGGAAGCTTTTGCGAAGTTCGTGGAGTTCAAGGAGCTGGTGGAAGGTCGGTTAGGACTGCGGGTGAAAAATTGAGAACTGACAATGGTGGGGAATTTACCTCTGGTGAGTTTTCAAGTTTTTGCAGGAAGCACGACGTTCGGAGAGAGCTCACGTGTTCCCATACTCCACAGCAAAATGGCATTGCAGAGCGGAAGATCTGTCATCCGACGGAAACCTGCAAATGCTGGCTTCATGCCAAGAGTATCCCAAAGTCCTTTTGGGCGGAGGGAATGTCTTGTGTAGCATAGGTCATCAACAGGATGCCTCTAAGTCCTATCAACATGAAGACTCCTCACGAATTGATGTTCAAGGAGAAGCCAAGTGTTGCACACCTTCGGGTGTTCGGTTCAACCTGTTATGTGCATATCCCTGATGCTCTTCAGACAAAGCTAGATGCGAAAGCAAGGAGGCTAGTCTTTGTTGGATATGATGAGTGGAAGAAGGGATGGAGATGCATGGATCCTGAGACACGGAGATTAGTGGTATCTCGGGATGTGGTGTTCGATGAGGCGACTTCCTACAAGGGGAGTTCAGGAGTTGAACTACCGGAGAGCAGGGTTGATGAAAAAGAGAATGCTGCGGGAAATCTTCAAGCGGAGTTGCCTGTTTCACCAGGAGCTCCAGCTGTTTCAAGCTCAGAGATGGAGGCTTCAGGTTCTGGAAGTAGGGGGAGCGATGCTCCAAGTTCGCTTGGAAGAGGAGCTAGCACAGAAGAAGCAACTGAGTAGGTGGTTAGTCAGGTGCAACCTCTTAGGAGGTCGAAGAGGACTATCAAGCCACTATATCGATATACAGGAGGAAACATGGTGAGCTTTGTTTCATGTTTCTTTGCTGGTCCCTTAGATGAGTGGGAGCCGTCGAGATTTGATAAGGCTAAAGGCGTGATGCAGTGGGACAATGCTATGCAGGAGGAGATGGATGCTCTCAAGAATAATGAGACTTGGTCTCTAGTGCCCAGGCCCAAGGGCATTACCCCTGTGACATGCAAGTGGGTCTATAAGCTCAAGAAGAAAGCTGATGGCACGATCAAGCGATACAAGGCTCGCCTTGTGGCTCGCGGGTTCTCACAGCAGTACGAAGAAGATTATGATGAGACGTTCAGTCCAGTGGCAAAGATGACTTCAGTTCGATTTGTTATTGCTTTGGAGGCATCCAGTGGATGTGTGATTTGGCAGCTCGACGTGAAGAATGCTTTCTTATATTGATAGATTGACAAGGATATCTTCATGATCCAACCACCGGGCTTCATCTCGGAGGATTGTCCGGACTACGTCTGCAAACTGAAGAAAGCCCTGTATGGGTTGAAGCAAGGGCCTTGGGCGTGGTATGGGAAGATCGCAGAGTATCTTCTATTCTGCGGGTTCTTTGCTTCAGACTCTGATTCTAGCTTGTTCATCAAGAAGGAGGGGGTGCTTCAGGTTATTGTTCTGCTGTATGTGGATGACATGATCGTCACCAGGAACTCGAAGGAGACAGTAGCAAGGCTGAGAGCCGAGCTTGTTATCGGATTTGAGATGAAGGATCTGGGTGAGCTTCACCATTTCCTTGGAATCAAAGTTCAGAGGCAAGAGAGCGGAGTGTTCGTTTCTCAGGCTGGATATGCGGAGTGGATCGTTCAATGATTCAGCATGGAGGAAGGGAAGAGCAGCTCTATACCTCTGGAACAGCATCATAAACTTCAGAAGGATGAGGGGAGAGTTCTATCTGAACCGTTGGTGTTCCGAGCACTGGTTGGGAGCTTGATCTACTTGACCATCACGAGGCCAGATATTGCTTATGCAGTTGGCAAGGTGAGTCAGTACATGGCGGAACCACGAAAGCCTCATCTTCTGGCGGCAAAAGGAATTTTGAAGTATGTCAAGTCGACCTCTTACCTGGGTCTCCTATATAGGAGAGGGTCAAGCTTGGAGTTGCTTGGATACATGGATGTTGATTATAGGGGAGACGTGTATGATCAGAGATCAACGTCTAGTTATGTCTTTATGGCAGGCTCCACAACTATTTCTTAGTGCAGCAAAAAGCAGGACTCGGTGTCTGTATCCACCACAGAAGCGGAATACAAGGCTTCGGCCTTGGCAGCTCAAGAATTCGTTTGGCTCAGGAGGTTGGTGGAGGACGTTCATGAGGAGGTTCGAGGTCCCACTATGCTACGCGGGGACAATGAGAGTGCTCTCAAGTTGGTTAATAATTGATAACTCTATTTTTATCATAGTTTTTAGTTAGTTTTTAATTTAATAATCAATCAATTTTTGTTTTAATTATTAGAATATTCTCCTTAATTTATTTATTTTACCTTTTCAGGAAAATCTGGGCTGCTGATAGCATTTCTGGGCTAACAGTGTTAATCAGGAGAAAAATTGAGCCTGTTCTGAGAAATTGTCAAGTACACGCCCCCGGTCACGGGCGTGACCAATGGGCGTGACCATTGTCATGGGCCGTGGCCCCTTCTGCGCCAGGAGATCTGCCACGTCATATTAATATTACATGCCCCAAGGTCACGGGCGTGACCTGCAGTCATGGGCGTGACAACCGTTGTAGAAGCTAGCTCAAGCCACGTCGGATTATTATTACACGACCCCAAGTCACGGGCGCGACTAAGGGCGTGGCCTCTTCTAAACCGCCAAATTAACTCCAGCTCAAGCCGTTTCCCGCCGTTTGCAGATCAAGCTAAGACACGTCCTAAGGTCACGAGCTTGAACTAGGGGCGTGACCAACAGATTTATGAATTTTGGCGGTTTTCTTCCCGAACGTTCCCGGGTATTCAAGACAGCGTTTCCGCACCTTACACGCCTTAGGTCACGGGCGTGACCTAGGGTCGTGTCTCCCCAACAATTTCAACTATAAATTGCTGCCTTGTCCAGATGCCAAGGGAGAGGATTTTGGAGTCCAATTTCTGTAATTCTGCACTTTTGTACTGTTTTTCTCGTTTCATGTTGTCACCTTTAATTTTGTTTCAAGTTGTAATTTTCTTTTCAGCAATTTCAATCTAAGTACTTTTCTATTACTAATCATGTCTCTCTCTTTTATCATATGTATTTCCTCCATCATGATGAGTAGCTAAATTCCAATTAGCACTTGATCATGATGAACTTTGGAATAAAATAAACTTTGCTTTGTTCTTATAAAAATTAGCAAGCTCTCTATATTATTTCGCTTCGATTTATCTTTGATTCTAATTGCGTCGAATTCATATGTCGCGAATATGTTTTTCGATCTAAGATTCGTATGCTAGTGATCGAGAGATCCATGTAAACGAGGAGATCACTCAAAGATAAAAATAATTTCATGCACACCTCGAGAGAGGGTGATTTAAATCTTCCGGACTGGAATCAAATCCAGTAGAGGGGTTCACCGCCTAAAGCAAGCTTAGGGGTTTCGACTAGCCAAGAGGTCTTAATCAATCAACCTAAGGTTAGTTGATAGTTCTCTCGAGAGAGGTTCTATCATACTTTGGGAACCTCCACGGTCGAAGTTTATAATTTAGAAGTTTGCAATTTATCCATTTAAGAAGTTTATTTTAGTCCAAAGGGATTCTAGATCAAGTGCTATCTTTCTAATCATCAATTTTCTCTTTAGTCAAAGTCTTCTTTTTACTTCACTTTTCAAACCAAAAATTTCTGTTAGATAAAATAACAGCTCTACTTTGTGAGTACAAGTACTCGACAACCCCGAGTCTCATACGATACTTGATCCTATACTTTAAAACTATAGGTATACTTGCCTTATCGGTTTATTGTTGGAATTGCGCTTCAGCAAAACAATATAAAGAAATTATTCATCAAGTTTTTGGCGCCGTTGCCGGGGAGTATTTTATGTCGATATTTTGAAAGCAAAGTTCTGTTACTTTTATCATTTTTATTTCTATTTTATTGCGTAAAATTTTACTTTAAATTTTTATAATTAAAATTTCTTGCGAAAGAGCCGTGCTGGGTTCTTATCCCACAAGATCGCCTAGTGCCTTGCGAACCCGTCATTGGGTTGTCCTTGGGAAATCTGGGAAATTATATTTTATAATTTTTTAATTATAAAATTTTTATGCTTTCGTTTTTTCTCTTTGGTGTATGACCCGAAGGAATCCGTCAGATCTTCTTGAATTGGATCCGGAAATCGAGCAAACCATTCGGCGACGGTTAAGATTCCAACGACCAAATTCTCAAGATCCGATTGAGGAATCCGTAGGTGACACTTCCTTTCCGAATACTTTTTCCTCTTCTTTTTCTTCTTCTCCCTCTTCTTCTACTTCTTCTAATATGGGTGATCCAAATCCGGATGAGGTCGCGCAACGGACTATGTCCTATTATGCCCGGCCTAATCTGGATGATACCACTTCTAGTATTGTTCGACATGCTATAGCGAACAATTATTTTGAATTAAAGCCGAGCATCATTCAAATGGTACAACAATATGTACAATTTGATGGGCTTCAAGATGAGGATCCCAACGCGCATATTTTTAGTTTTCTAGAAATATGCGATACTTTCAAAATTAACGGGGTATCCGATGATGCAATTAGGCTTCGGCTTTTTCCTTTCTCATTGCACAATAAAGCTAAGCAGTGGCTCAGTTCTCTTCCAAGAGGATCTATCACCACATGGGCTCAAATGACGGAACAATTTCTCACGAAATATTTTCCGCCCGCTAAATCAGCTCAATTGCGTAAGGATATCATTTCTTTCTCCCAAGTTGAATCAGAAACACTTTATGATACTTGGGAGCGGTTTAAGGAATATTTGCGCCGATGCCCCCATCATGCAATCCCCGATTGGTTGCAAATTCAGACATTCTATAACGGCCTAAATTCCTAAACGTGTCAAATGATTGACGCCGCCGCCGGTGGTACCTTGAATAACAAAACACCGGCAGGCGCGCAAGAGCTTTTAGAAAGTATGGCCATGAATACGTATCAATGGAGTACACCTCGGTCGCGCCCAAATAAATCGGCCGGGATATATGAAGTTGATACGATTTCAAATTTATCTGTCCAGGTTGAGCTTTTAAATAGAAAAATAGAAGAGATGTCTGCTTGCTCTTTTACACCTACCTGGGGATCCCCCTCCACCATTGTCGAACATGTGGATTACATGGGTAATCTGAATCGGCCAACCTTTAATTCGGGTAACACTCATTATGGTAACACATATCACCCGGGTTTTAGGAATCACCCCAATATCTCTTGGAGTAATCCAGGGAATGCGGCACAACCACCCAACACAATCCCACCTGGCTTTCCTCCGCCACTAGCTCCAAAAGCTCCCACTATTGAGGAAGTGTTCACCAAATATGCAGCAACTAACGACGCAAATATCCGGAATCTTATCGGATCTGTTCGCAATTTGGAGAATCAAATTGGGCAAATTGCAAAGATGCTCTCCGATCGACAACAGGGAGCACTACCGGGCAATACGGAGCCCAACCCAAAGGAGCAAGCAAAGGCTATCACGTTACGGAATGGGAAGGAGGTAACTACTCCTGCAAAATTGGTTGAACCAGAGGTAACAATTTCTCCATCTTCTCCTCCTCCTTAAATTATAACGCAAAATAAAATTAAGGAATTTCAACCACCACTTCCCTATCCATCTAAATTAAAAAAAGATTTGATGGATGAGCATTACGGAAAATTTTTAGACATGCTTAAACAAATTCATATTAATCTACCGTTTTGCGAAGCCATCGCACAAATGCCGAAGTATGCTAAATACCTCAAGGATCTTTTATCCAATAAAAAGAAACTTGAGGATATTTCTACCGTTCAATTGAACGCGGAGTGCTTAGCAGTTTTACTTAATAAATTGCCTAAGAAATTAACCGATCCGGGTAATTTCTCAATTCCATGTTTATTTGGAGATTTCTTAGTAAAACATGCGTTGGCCGATCTAGGCGCCTCTATAAATTTGATGCCTTATTCTCTTTTCCAAAAATTGGGTTTAGGAGAGCCTAATCCTATGAGAATGAGCATCCAATTGGCGGATCGATCCATAAAATACCCAATGGGTATTATCGAGGATGTGCTTGTCAAGGTTGATAAATTTATCTTTCCGGTAGATTTTGTCATCCTTGACATCGAAGAGGACAACGAGGTACCACTCATTCTCGGTCGCCCTTTCCTTGCCACCTCGAGCACCATAATTGATGTTAGTAACGGTAAACTTCTCCTTAGAGTCGGAGATGAAGAAGTTACCTTTACTATCAACTCTTCTATGAAAAATACGCTCTCAAATGACGACTCTTGTTTTTCTTGGAGGCTTCACCTGATGAAGACTCCGTTTTATTTTCCGAATATATTTCACCATCATCTTTTTATGATGAAGACTTTGAAAATCTCGATCTTATTTCTCATGAAATTATTGACGGCTCGATCACTCACGCACCTATTTTTGAAATTTTAGAATTAGGTAGTGATCGACTAAAAACTTCTTATGAAGAACCTCCCGTGCTAGAATTAAAGTAATTGCCTGATCATTTTGAATATTTATTTCTAGCGGAGGATTCTAAGCTTCCCGTGATTGTGTCGGCATATCTGTCCGATGAAGAAAAAATAAAATTATTGAATGTTTTAAAACTTCATCGCCGCGCAATTGCGTGAAAAATTTCGGATTTAAAAAGGATTAATCCCTCCTTTTGTACATATAAGATTTTATTAGAAGAAAATTCACGTAAATCTATTCAACCTCAACGCCGCCTAAATCCTAATATGAAGGAGGTGGTTAAGGCGGAGGTAATCAAATTATTAGATGCGGGCATCATCTCTTCGATTTCGGATAGCTCTTGGGTCAGTCCGGTCCAAGTGGTGCCAAAGAAAGGAGGATTAACGGTAGTGCCAAACGATAAAAATGAATAAATCCCTACTAGAACCGTTACGGATGGCGGGTTTGTATTGATTATCGTAAATTAAATGATGCGACCCATAAGGATCATTTTCCTTTGCCGTTCATCGACCAAATCCTTGAACGACTATCCGGACACTCGTTTTATTGTTTTCTTGACGGTCTCTCGGGATATTTCCAAATCCCAATTGCGCCCGAAGACCAAGAGAAAACAACCTTCACTTGTCCGTTTGGCACCTTCGCCTATCGTAGGATGCCATTTGGGTTATGCAATGCGCCAGCTACATTCCAAAGGTGTATGCTAGCAATTTTTGACGAACTAGTGGAGGATATTATGGTGGTTTTTATGGACGATTTCTCCATTTTCGGAGATTCATTTGATTTATGTTTGACTAACCTTGCTCGCGTTCTCCAACGATGGGAAGACACAAATTTAGTGTTAAATTGGGAGAAGTGCCATTTTATGGTACGGGAAGGTTTAGTTTTAGGCCATAAAATATCTAGTAAGTGTATAGAGGTAGATAAAGCTAAAATTGAAACTATCAAAAAATTACCTCCTCCTTCAAATGTTAAGGCTGTACGGAGTTTTCTTGGGCATGCCGGTTTCTATCGCCGGTTTATAAAAGACTTTTCTAAAATAACCAAGCCCCTCACTCACTTATTAGAAAAAGATGCACCTTTTATTTTTGATGAAAATTGTTTGCATTCTTTTTCTATTATTAAAGAAAAATTAATAAACGCGCCGATTATGATAGCTCCCAATTGGGACCTTCCTTTTGAGATCATGTGCGATGCTAGTAGTTTTGCCGTTGGTGCAGTCTTAGGACAACGCATAAATAAAAATTTTCATCCTATATATTATGCGAGCAAGACACTTACCGACGCACAAGAAAATTACACAACCACCGAGAAAGAGCTCTTAGCTGTAATTTTTGCTTTTGATAAATTTCTTTCCAATCTTACTTTATCTAAAGTAATTGTTTTTACTGATCACTCAGCTTTACGTTATTTGCTAACAAAAATTGATGCCAAGCCAAGATTGATTATGTGGATCTTACTCTTACAAGAATTTGATTTGGAGATCCGGGACAAAAGGGGAGCGGAAAATTTGGCGGCGGATCATCTTTTTCGGTTGGAGAATCCCAATTCGGAGGAGCTCATAGAGGAGGAAATTAATGATACTTTTCCCGAGGAACGCCTCCTTGTTATTCATAAGGTAATAGATCTCCCCACCCCTTGGTTCGCCGATTTCGCAAACTACCTTGTTGCGAGATTTCTCCCAAAAGATTTTTCTTATCAAGAAAAGAAGAAATTCTTTTCCTATTTGAAAAATTATTTTTGGGAGGATCCGTTCCTTTTTCGAGTTTGTGCGGACCAAGTGGTGCGGAGGTGTGTATCTCATGAGGAGGGCGCTCAAATTCTGAAGCATTGCCACGAGGGACCCGCCGGTGGGCATTATAAAGCAAATCGGATGACGCGGAAGGTACTTGAAGAGGGATTCTATTGGCCGAGCATCTTCAAAGACGCCCACGCACATGTAAGTCGTTGTGAACAATGTCAACGCTCAGGTAATATCTCTCGCCTTGATGAAACCCCTTTAAAATCTATTTTAGAAATTGAGGTTTTTGATTTATGGGGGATCGATTTTGTCGGGCCGCTACCAGTTTCTTTTGGAAATCAATATATTTTGGTAGCGGCCGATTACGTATCTAGGTGGGCGGAGGCGCAAGCCCTTCCCACCAATGATGCCCGAGTCGTGACCAAATTTCTCAAAAAACTTTTTTTCTTGATTTGGAACACCGCGGGCAATAATTAGCGATAGGGGAACTCATTTTTGTAAAGCCTAATTCACTAAAGTTTTATCTAAATATGGCGTTACACATAGGATGACCACCCCCTATCACCCCCCCCCCCCCAAACGAGTGGCCAAGCAGAAGTGGTTAACCGTGAATTAAAACGAATTTTAGAAAAAATGGTTTCCACCAATAGGAAGGATTGGTCGCTTAAACTCGATGATGCTTTATGGGCCCATCGGACTGCGTACAAGACCGCCATCGGTTGTACGCCATATCGATTGGTCTATGGAAAAGCATGTCATTTACCGGTCGAGCTTGAGCATCGCGCCTTTTGGGCGCTTAAATTTCTTAATCTAGATAATAGTGTTTCTTCCGAGCTCCGCAAGTTCCAACTTAATGAGCTCGATGAGTGGCGCTCCCTTGCTTATGAAAGTAATAAATTATACAAGAAGCGCACTAAATTTTATCATGATAAGAAACTTAGGCATCCTAAAGTTTTTCGACCGGGAGACCAAGTTCTCCTCTATAACTCGCGTTTACGTCTTTTTCCAGGAAAACTTAAGTCCCGTTGGTCCGGCCCCTTTATCGTCAAAGAGGTTTGGCCCTACGGGACCGTTTCAATAATGCATCCCCAAAAAGGTGAATTTAAAGTGAATGGGCACCGATTGAAATTATTTTTCTCCGGCGATAATCTTCATGAGCACCGGGAGGAGATTCTTCTTCCAAACACCTAAATCAGCGTGCCACCATGGTCGAGCTCAACGACCGTAACCAAAGCGCTCTCGGGAGGCAACCCATGTTTTTATTTTATTTTTCTTCCGTTTAAATTTTTTTTAACTATTTTTATTTTTGTTTAAAAAAAACATATAAAACTGAAAAAAAAACAATAAAAAAATTATGTTATAATTTTTATTCTATTTTGAGGTTTTTGCAGGTTTTGAGGAGATTTGCAAAATAACGGACGCTCACACGTACATGAAACTCCGCATTGCAAGTCAGTATTTTATGTTTTTATTTTTACTACCGTGTTTTTATGCTTTGTTTTACAAAAAAAATAATAATAAAGTAGCCAAAATTTTTTAAAAAACAATGAAAAAAAAAAACAAAAAGATTTTCTTCATTGTCCACGCCTATCGGTCACGGGCATGACGTAGACGGAAGATCTCCATCTCGATTCCGTCATCTGAGTTCGACGTTTGCAGTTCACGCCCGTGACTTGAAGTTACACGCCCCGACGTCACGGGAGTGTCTTGTTCGCGTGTCCGTGCTGTGAGCCCATCTTCCGAGACATTGACCCGGTCAATGCCTCGGGGCCTTTATTTTTACACACCCCAGGGTAACGGGCGTGACTCTGGGGCGTGGCTAATTTTTTTTCCACCTGTCAGCCCCCGATTCCCGAGCCCCGCTTTCCAGCTTTTTAAAGTTACACGCCCCCCTGTCACGGGCGTGCCAAGGGGGCATGACCCATTTTTTCCCCTATTTAGCGGGCTTCATCCTCTCCATTTTCTCCACACCTCTCCTTCTTTCTCTTTTCCATTTTCCTTTTCCTTTGAGCCGATATTCTCCCAATGCCTCGCCATCACGCTCGTTCCACCGCTTCATCTTCTGAGCACCCCGCGGATCCCGCCGCAGCGGAGGCTATGCTTCTTTTTGACAACCCCACCCAACAAGAACGGAGCAACCGGTTGGGCGCCAAACCCTTTGGCGTCTTCCGTATCTTGGACTGGGGCATCCTTGCAGCTTTCAGAGCGGCTGAGTTGGTGAGAAATGTCCTATCCACCCCCGGATGGAATGCTCTTTTCTCCATCTCCGAGGCCGTTTACTTCGAACTCACTATTGAGTTCTTGGCCTCTTTTGAGTTTCGGTGGGTCGGGAATGATGACGTCATCGCCTTTCGAATGGGCGGTCTTTCGCATCAACTTTCCATCCACCAACTTAATGTTCTTATGGGATTTTGCGACGAGGCATTTTCTCTTTCTCCCTCTTACGCCTCTCTTTGTGCTGATTTCCCCGCCGACTTCAATCTTCTCCAATTTTGGTTGGAAATCAGCAACGATATCTCTCCTTACACCCCCAAAAGATCCAAAGGTAGCCACCTCATCTCTCCAGCCTTTCGTATTCTCCACAAACTCCTTACCTTCACTCTCACCGGCCGCGACGATAGCCATGGTGTGGTTACCAAGCGGGACTTACTATGTCTATATAGTATGCACCATCGGGTACCTCTTAACCTCGGCCAGTTGCTCGCTATCTTCTTTCTCCATCAGGCCAAAAATGCGAGGTTGGGAGCTGTCCATGGCGGGCACTTCATTACCCATCTTGCCAAGCAGCTGGGGTTCTGGGATGCTCTTCCACAGATGCGCTCCGTTCAGACGCCGATTTCCATCCAATTTCAAAATCTCCAAGCCCTAGGCTTAGCGCGTAGACGCGATGGTGAATATGAGGTTGTGCCACCGGCGGTTGCCGGTGGAGCATTTGATCTCGATGCTGATCTCCCTGGTGTTACTCATTCTCCACCCCCACCGCCGCCGCACTCTTCCCCAGCTCCTGGTCCTTCGACTTATTGGGATCGTCAGTTCGGGTCTATCCGCACTCAGTTGGAGCAGATGGAGACCCGTTTTGATGCGCGGTTCGCACACTTTGATAGTCGATTCACCGCACTTGATCAGAGTCAGGATTCTTCAATGGATCTCATTTTGCGGGAGTTTGGGGTTCTACAGACTCACTATCCTCCGAGTAGGGATGACAGTGATGAGGATTAGGTTTCTTTTGGTTTATCTTTTGTCTCTGTATCTGTCTTTTTATTTTTACTGCTTTCATGTACCTCTATCTTAATGCTTTCTTGTATTGTTGTTTTCTTTACAAAATTATAAAAAATATAAAAAAATGTGTGTTTGTTTTATCAGGACTACTCGGTGCGGATTTGGCCTCCACTCAGGGAAGTTTCTTCATTCCATACTTGTTTGTTTTTCCTTTGATATAAAACATTGGGGACACTATTTTCTTTTATGTATGGGGGAGGGTATTTCACGCCGATTTTATTGCAAATCAACACCCAAAATTTTTAATTTAAAAAAAAAAATAAACAAAAAAACAAAAAAACAGTTATCTTAATATTTCTATATTTACTTGTTTGCAAAATCCTTAGTAGATTTACTTTTACATAGTGTTGCAGGAAATTTTTATATGCTTCATTAGATTTTGAATTTTGGAGTAAAAATGTTAACTCGTGCAGTGTTCTAGTTACACGCACGTGTTAGTAGGATCTCATGTCGAATTAGCTATTCAGCATAAACTTAGATTTATGTTTTTTTTAACTGCGTAAAAATATTTTTGTTTTACTTTTAACTTAAAACCGGTAGAATCCAAAAATAATTTAAGTGAGTATGTAGAAGCTTAATAGAGAATTATTACGCAATTTGAACGGAAGAGTATTCTTTCTCGATGTCTAGAATTTGCCCTCTAGCGACTCTCAAGACATTTGCATAAGTTAAATTCATTCGTATGAATATGATATAGGCATTTCATTGGCCCGTTTGAGCTTTTGCACCCGCACCTAACATTTTATCTTTATTAAGCCCCTTTGAGCCTTTTACATTACCTTTTGTTTCAGCTCTACCAAGCACTTCACCAAGGCCCAAAAAGCAACCTAATCACACACCTAAGTCAGTGCTCGAAAGTAATTATTTGAAAAGAATTTGTGAGTGTTTGTTGTCTTTATTATTTTGGTGGACTTTCTCTTGTCTTTTATGAAAAAAAAAGAAAGACAGAGAAAAGGAACACAAAAAAAGATTAGAAATTGGCTATGCTCTTATAATGCCATAACTGCTTAGATTATTGTGTGCGAGCTCACTTTAGGTTTGGGGTGTGACTAGCCTTCATGTTTATCTTTGTCTTTCCTCACCGAAAATAACCTAAGCCAACGTTTCAACCTAATTAAGTTCTATTGATTCATGCTTATGAGTTAAACTAGTGTCGTGGCGAGAGTGTGAAAGGGCAAGCCTATGGCCATCGTCATTGATGGATTTCTTTGGAGGCTATCTTGATTTTGTGTAATATTGATCTTAGTAAGCACGCTACCCATTCCCTAAATAACATTTTAGGATTTACCAAATTTTCAATTTAAAAGTAAAAACAATATGTTGTAATGCATTTTTGAAAAATTATAAGCTAATCTTTATGCTGAATAGGTTTTTCTACTAGGATTTCTACACGCTTAGGCGCAAGACTTCGCATTTTTACTCCTTAAGTTCAAAGTTCTTTTCTAGTATTTAAATTTTTCTACTCCTATGAAAAGTTGTATGCTCGGGACTAGCAAACGGGTAAGTATGGGGGTATTTGATAACTCTATTTTTATCATAGTTTTTAGTTAGTTTTTAATTTAATAATCAATCAATTTTTGTTTTAATTATTAGAATATTCTCCTTAATTTTTTTATTTTACCTTTTTAGGAAAATCTGGGCTGCTGATAGCATTAATGGGCTAACAGTGTTAATCAGGAGAAAAATTGAGCCTGTTCTGAGAAATTGTCAAGTACACGCCCCCCGGTCACGGGCGTGACCAATGGGCGTGACCATTGTCACGGGTCGTGGCCCCTTCTGCGCCAGGAGATCTGCCACGTCGGATTAATATTACACGCCCCAAGGTCACGGGCATGACCTTGGGGCGTGACCTGCAGTCATGGGCGTGACAACCATTGCAGAAGCCAGCTCAAGCCACGTTGGATTATTATAACACGCCCCCAAGTCACGAGCGCTACTAAGGGGCATGGCCTCTTCTAAACCGCCAAATTAACTCCAGCTCAAGCCGTTTCCCGCCGTTTGTAGATCAAGCTACGACATGCCCTAAGGTCACGGGCGTGACCTAGGGGCGTGACCAACAGATTTATGAATTTTGGCGGTTTTCCTCCCAAACATTCCCGGGTATTCAAGACAGTGTTTCCGTACCTTACACGCCCTAGGTCACGGGCGTGACCTAGGGGCATGTCTCCCCAACAATTTCAACTATAAATTGTTGCCTTGTCCAGATGCCAAGGGAGAGGATTTTGGAGTCCAATTTCTGTAATTCTGCACTTTTGTACCGTTTTTCTCGTTTCAAGTTGTCACCTTTAATTTTGTTTCAAGTTGTAATTTTCTTTTCAGCAATTTCAATCTAAGTACTTTTCTATTACTAATCATGTCTCTCTCTTTTATCATATGTATTTCCTCCATCATGATGAGTAGCTAAATTCCAATTAGCACTTGATCATGATGAACTTTAGAATAAAATAAACTTTGCTTTGTTCTTATAAAAATTAGCAAGCTCTCTATATTATTTCGCTTCGATTTATCTTTGATTCTAATTGCGTCGAATTCATATGTCGCGAATATGTTTTTCGATCTAAGATTCGTATGCTAGTGATCGAGAGATCCATGTAAACGAGGAGATCACTCAAAGATAAAAAGAATTTCATGCACTCCTCGAGAGAGGGTGATTTAAATCTTCCGGACTGGAATCAAATCCAGTAGAGGGGTTCACCGCCTAAAGCAAGCTTAGGGGTTTCGACTGGCCGAGAGGTCTTAATCGATCAACCTAAGGTTAGTTGATAGTTCTCTCGAGAGAGGTTCTATCATACTTTGGGAACCTCCACGGTCGAAGTTTATAATTTAGAAGTTTGCAATTTATCCATTTAAGAAGTTTATTTTAGTCCAAAGGGATTCTAGATCAAGTGCTAGCTTTCTAATCATCAATTTTCTCTTTAGTCCAAGTCTTCTTTTTTACTTCACTTTTCAAACCAAAAATTTCCGTTAGATAAAATAACAGCTCTACTTTGTGAGTACAAGTACTCGATAGCCCCGAGTCTCATACGACACTTGATCCTATACTTTAAAATGATGGGTATACTTGCCTTATCGGTTTATTGTTGGAATTGCGCTTCAGCAAAACAATATAAAGAAATTATTCATCAATAATCCAGTCTGTCACGCGAGGACCAAGAACATTGAGATTGAGCACCATTTCATTCGTGAGAAGGTGTTGGGAGGATCTCTTATGGTCGAGCATGTTTGGAGTGTGGACAATGTTGCCAACATCTTCACAAAGCCGATGGCAAAGGGACCGTTTACTCGATTGCGGAGTTTACTCGAGCTAGTTTCCACTTCCCACTTCAAGGGGAGTGTTGAAATTATTGAAGTGAAGTGGAAGATGGTCGGCGGTCTGTATATTGGTGGCCACATAAACCGCGCGGTCTCTGTGGTGGTGCTCTACCGGTCTGGCTCTGGCGGTATGCTGTGTTGGTTGGTTTGTTGTAGTAATGTTCCGGTCTCTTCTCGGTCTGCTCTGCTTGGTTGTTCTATCTTCTTTGTAGAAGATCGGGCGGTCTGTTCTTGGGTAACCGCTGTGACCGAGCGTCTTATGCAGGTTGATCTGGCGACTTGTCTGAAGTCGTCCAGTTGCTCTTGGTTTGCTCTAGGCGGTCTAAGGAAATAGTGATATGTGTCCGAGCGGCTTGTGCATGGTTAGCTGCTGATTTGCAGTCTTGGACAGGATGTTGTCCATGTGGTGTGATCGCACGGTCTACTCTGTGAGACCGCTCGCGATCTGATGGGTGGTGACCATACCTATCCTGCAGAGGTGATGACATCTGTCCTCTCGCCTATAAATAGGGGTGCAGGGCCTGTCATTCATAATGAGAACAGTAAGAACTAGAGTCTTGGTTGTTTTGTGCGGTCTCATCTTTGAGGTCGGGCGGTCTCAGAAGCGAGTTAACTGTTTGTTGTGTTCGCAGGTTTGCGGTCAGCAGATTGGGGTCTCCTTCCTTGGTGATTTCCCAGTGTCTTGAATAAACAGTTCGGCAGCGGCTTGTCTGCGGACTGGTTTATGTTGTTCTTATGCTGTTCACAACGAGCTCATCGATCATGCGACCTTCTGTGGTTAGGCGATCTGAGTTGCGGTCTGGCGACAGCTTCTGTTCTCTGTTCAATTCAATAAGCTCCAGTTCGTGTGGTCTGAGGTGGTGGTCTTGCAGTGCAGGCATCTTGCCTATTTTCTGTTCGTGCGGTCTCAGGACAAGCTGGGTGGTCTCTGGAGTGCAGCGGTCTGTGCGGTCTCTGCTTTGTCAGGTCACCAGATTTGTGTTTTTGGTATGTTTTGTTCTTTTCTCCTTCGTGATTCTTATGAATCATGTCTCGCCATGTATGTCTTGAAATGTTATGATTTTTTTTGTGATTCAATAAAGTCTATTGTGTTGCTGTGTGGCATTATGGTTGTTTGGCTATAACTCAGTTGATGCAACTCCTGCTTACTCCTAAACGATTCAAATAAAAAATTTTAACAACTAGAACCCTCCCCGGTTAAGGACAAGATATGACATAGAGGTTAGGTCTTGTAATGCATACAATCCTACGCCCTCGCTATTGTGAGACACATAATGTGGGTGAACGTTCATGGACATCCTAAGCATTTTGTACTATGGAATCAATTTAAAGTCACATTGTTATTTTATCTTTCAATTTTTCTACTTTAAGATGGATTCATTATGGCATTATTGATAACTAGCATGAATGATAATATTTATTAGTTGATAATGCTAGTTTGATGAGTTCATATTATTCCATATGAATATTGCATGTCTTTTATATCGATAGAAATTCAATTTGAAGACCTAGAATTAAGTGATGATATGATTTGATGTTATTGATATCAAGGTGATTCTAAGGCCTAGATATAATAAGGTACATGCAATCACAATACATAATTTATTCATATAATTATCATGATCACCAATTTTATGAAAGAACCAAAATGATCTTTTGTACTTATGTGTAATGTTTGAATTAAGAGATCTTTTGATATTACATAATATAATTATGAACATTAATTTTATCACATAGAGATTTTGATACTTGTTTTTGTTTTATATTTTTGTATTTGATTTTTGCATATAGAAATAGAAATCAAACAAATAACCAAAGAATGGAAGAAAATAAAATATTTTTTGTAATTTGGCTATTGTAATTTTGTATTTCAAGTTTTCAAAAATCAATTATAGGCACAAATGCAAAAATGAGTAGTACATATAAAATAATATATTTTTAGTGATTTTTCAGAATTTTAAAATTACAGAAAATCAGATACCTGAGCTAGCGCCGGAGTTAGGTTCTAGCGCCTGCGTTAGCTCACAGAGAGTGCTTATTTTAATCGTATAGCCTAGATTTTCTTCAATTTTGCTTTCAATTTTTCTTAATTATGTTTGTGCAGTGTAAGGCCTGTCTAATGAAGTGAAGAGACGAGAAGAAATCCCAAAAAGTTGTGGAAGTTAAAATTTTAGTACATGGGTTTCATATTCATTAAAGATCCATATTCATTAAACCTTAATTCTTGAGTTTTGCACAACATATGCATGAGTGAAATGATCATAAATAAGTGAAATAATATTCATGTAATTTTTCAATTCCGGTTTAGCATGATTATGATTAAACATACTAGGGGTAATCAAAATGACGCAAATATATTAAATAACTAAGCAAAACTTGTGCATTTTATAAATTTAGCCTAATACCCCTAAAATACCTTTTAAATCCATTTTGACACTTATTTCATTTAGTCTTAATAATATCATATGACAAATTTAGTTTTTTCATAGACTTTTAGGAAATGGATCAAGAAGGATAAACATAAAAAGGATAAGTAGATCACTTGAAAAATGATATGACTTTTTATTCAACTTTATTCAATTTTATTTATTTATGAATTTTGGTTTAATATGTGAAAGTCATATCACAAGTTATATAAAGTGATCATATCATGATGGTTCAACAAAAAGGAAAAATAGGCAAAAAAATAGGTTAGGCATATCATGAAGTAGAATAATGATATTTCATTTTGGTTGATTTCTACTTCATGCAAATGATTGGATACTAATGAATGAGAGATTTAGGTATCCAAAGAGGACCGGGTGAGACGATTCCTTTGGGTACCCAAATATATCGTGTTTGCTTTTGGGGAGATATGATTGAATGGGCCCTTTTGGTTTGAGTTTGTGTTTCATCATTAACTTTGGGCCGCCATTCAAACATTGGTTTAATATTATTTTTATTTTTCAAATTTCTATGTTGATTTTGCAAAACATTATTTATAGGAAATTTGATTTTCTTTAAGTTTATGTTGGGAGAAAGATGATGTTGTAAATGATAATGATTTGGAATTTCATTTTCACGCATTTGATATTTTTCATTTCCTTTGTTAGGCTTAAACATATTATGAAAATTCACATTTAACTTGCTTTTGGAATTTTCTTGAAATTGTTGTTTTATTTGTTGAGAATTTTTGTTTATAATTTCCTTAAGCAAGTTGACTTTAGTTTTCAATTCATAATTCTTAACTTCAAGATTATGCCTTGCTTTATTATAGGCAATTGTGCTATTTTTAAGAGTGGATACGATAGACTCAATATGATTGTTATATTCGTTTCTAAAGTCATCAAAAGTTTCATCCATCTCTTTAATTTCAATTTTATAGTTTTTGCACATATTTCCATTATTTTTTAACGATGAATTTTCTAAAGACAATTTTTCATTGTGTTCTTTTACACAAATAAATTCCTCTTGAAGTTCCTTGTATATTTCTTTAATATCATTACAATCAAAACATGATATAAAGTTTTCAAATGAAGAGCATGATGGAGATACAAACATTTCATTTTTGGATTCTACATTCACATTTGCTTTCAAAGTTTTATTTTCTAAACGTAGTTTTGCATTAGCCATTTTTAGTTTCTTAATCATACATTTAGTAGTTTATAGTAATTGTAATGTAGAAATAGAAGTACAAAAAATGGAGTTTGATTTCCTTACATTGCTTTCGGGAGAGGCACGATTTGAACATATAGTTTCTTCGACATCTTTTTGGCATTCCTCTTCCGAAGATAGTATTTCTTCTTCTCTTTCATTTGATGTGCACTTCATGGATCCATCATGAGAGGAGCATTCTTGAAGACTTGTGCAAGCTTGCATATTCTCCGGTTCTTGCGATTGTTCCATACCTGTAGAAGGAGAATCATAAGTTCTTTCAAGAAAAATCCAAATCTCATATGCTGTAGGTAACGTATAAATAAGTTTGAAAATATTTTGGTCTAACGCACAAAATATACTATTCATAGATTTTGCATTTAAAACAATTTTGTTTCTAGTTAGTACGCTAGGTGGCCTTTCAATGGTAATATTCCAAACGTTTTCATCTAAGGCCTTAAGAAAATTTTTCATTAATATTTTTCACCCTTTATAATTTTTGCCCATAAATAAAGGTGGTGATAATACTTTGTCATTTATATTAAAATTTTCCCCACTAGTGAAAGCGAGATCATGATCAAGAGACGCCATTATTCCCGATTGTTAAGCCGATTTGGAATAACCTGGCTCTGATACCACTTGTTGGATCTGTAGGCGCCCTTAGAGAGGGGGGGGGAGTGAATAAGGGTTTTAAAAACTTTAAACTTTAATAGAAAACTTTTGATATTTTGGTCGAAGTTGTTGTGTTTTCTATACCCCTCGAAATGGATGACATATCAAATATGCGCAGCGGAAATAACAAGAACAACCCAAAAGAAGCTAACGGATCTTGCGGTTTTCATGATTGAAGAGAATAAGCAAATCAAAATGCAAAGTACCTTTGCGGGATTGAGTCAATACTCAACCAAGGTGCTCCAAGATGAAATCGGGTAGACAAAATCTGAGTTCCAAGAACCGAAATGCGTCGGCTCCTCTACAGCGATCCACACGAACGATGGAGAACCCTAGCTTCTTGTCATACAAGAACTAGGTCGGAGAAGGAAGCTCTCAACGTCCTCACGGACTGCTAGGTCCGATCCATAGGAGGCGGCGACCGACGACGGCGACTAGCGGCGGCGGACAGATCGAGAGCGATCGGAACACTTCCATCTTCAGCTCTTTAGAAATCGCGAAAAGGCTCGATCTAAAACCGTCTTCATCCGAATCCCTAATCACGTTCCTTTTATACGCAAGGCATAAAATAGGCTATCCGCAGACCAGAGGGAAAAACAGAACATTTCTGTCCAGATTTACATTCGCCGAATTCGACTAATCGATATAACCGAATTCGACTCAGATTTGGCGAAACCATTTCGACGAATTCGTCTATATAAATTCGGCTATATAAATTCAGAAAAACCCTTTCATCGAACTGACATGATTCGGCTAAACCCTTTAGTCGAATTTGTTTCAATTCGGTTAATCACATTAGCCGAATCTCATTAGTCGAAAACAACATTATTCGGTTAATCACATTAGCCGAATTTGACACAATTCGGTTAAACCCTTAGCCGAATTTGTCAAGTATAAACCCATTCATTTAAACCCTTTAAACGATTTCCCGTTGAGACATTCTCAACTTAATTCCAAGCAGTCACATGATTGGTCCTCCACTCATATCCAATATGAGTAAGGCCAACACAATCCTTTCTCCAACTTCTCCAAACACTTTTATGTGCGACCCTATAGGCTCATATTGCTTTGGCAGCAAGACTAACTATTGATTGCTTTGAGATCACTTCAGAAACTCCAACAGTCTCCCACTTGATCACAAAGTATCAACAAAAGTCCCACAAACAATTAGCGGCATCTAGCAATACATCATTGCTACCCAAGCAATAAGAGTTCATAACTCAACAAGCCTGTCATGACCAATATATCAGTGCTGTCATGTCCCTTTGTCCTTTACATCCGGATAGAACTAGAGGCATGGACCGTGTCACCCTCATAATTGTTCAATCCCAATTTCCTGATCTAGAATAGACTGTCTGAAATTGGTGAGCTCAATATCATATATTGACTCAACCAAGCATGGCCATGCATTTCTCAATCTCATTCCATCAAGGGGCCCATGGATGTAACTCCTTCCATAAAGGAGGACAAATCCCATTTCTGCTCACAAGCAAACATCCAAATGATTCGTAACATACCCAACAACCACCCTTATCGTCAACCTTTTTCAAGAGAAGACTTTAGATGGCATCAAAGTACGCTCTTCCTCACCTGATGAATGCTATGACTTCAGGTCAAAGGACCACAAACACCATTGTCACTTGAGACCTACTTGTGGCACGTTCATATAACAATCCACAAAGTAGTCTCACGGGGGGTCTGTCCAGTACAACTTGTTCTTAACAAGTACCCATGTGATGACTTGATATCACAATATCATGACCTGTGAGCATCGGTCATCAGTCAACGCACATGCTGGTCTAATGGTCTCATCCTCGCCCTGAATTTCTAGGATGATACCTCGACCAGGGACCATTTAAGAATGAAGCTTCATTTAAACATAGATCCTCACATTCAAGTTACGCACTTGAATTCCTATGGAAGCAAATACTCTAAGGGCATTTATTATGCTAATTAATCTTATCAGACAGATATAAATGACATAATAAAAGAACTTGCCATAAATATAAAATGAATTGCATAGTACATTTTACAATTCATCCAATGAACAACCAACCAACAAATATGCAATCCACAAGGCTCCCACTAAAGATAATCATTCAGGTATCTAATATCCATTGATCTAACATGACCATCATGCTTCTTTTGCGCAAGAGGCTTTGTCAGTGGATCCGCTATATTTTCTTCAGTCGGTACTCTGCATATGCTCACATCTCCTCGATCGACAATCTCTCGAATAAGATGGAAGCGCCGAAGTATGTGCTTGGAGCGCTGATGAGATCTAGGTTCCTTAGCTTGTGCAATTGCACCGTTGTTGTCACAGTAGAGAACTACGGGATCAACAATGCTAGGAACTACATTAATCTCGCTGATGAATTTCCTAATCCACACAGCCTCCTTCGCCGCATTCGCTGCAGCGATATACTTGGCCTCAGTCGTAGAATCAGTAACTGTCTCTTGCTTGGAACTCTTCCAGCTTACAACTCCTCCATTAAGGCAAAACACAAAACCTGACTGTGACTTTGAGTCATCTCTGTCAGTCTGGAAGCTTGCATCCGTGTAACCCTTTACAATGAGCTCTTCCTCTCCACCAAACACCAAGAATGTATCCTTAGTCCTTCTCAAGTACTTTAGGATATTCTTGACTACTATCCAGTGACCATCACCAAGATTAGACTGATACCTGCTAGTCAAGCTTAAAGCATATGAGACATCGGGTCGAGTACATAACATTGCATACATGATTGATCCAATTGCCGAAGCATATGGATTCAGCTTCATGCGGTCCTTATCTTCCAAAGATTTTGGACATTGGTCCTTAGAGAGACTCACACCATGAGACATGGGTAAGAATCCCTTCTTGGACTCAAGCATGTTGAACCGTTTCAACATGCACCTTCTCAATGTATGTACTTTGGGTCAAACCCAGCAACTTCTTTGATCTATCTCTATAGATCTTAATACCAAGTATGTAAGTCGCTTCACCCAAGTCTTTCATAGAAAAGCAGTTCCCTAGGTTGTTCTTAACAACTTGCAGGGTCGAAATGTCATTCCCGATCAGCAGTATGTCATCTATATACAATATCAGGAAGACAATAATGCTCCCACTAATCTTCTTGTAAACACAAGGCTCATCTTCGTTCTTGATGAAACCAAACTCTTTGATCTTCTCATCAAAACACAGATTCCAACTTCGAGAAGCTTGTTTCAATCCATAAATGGACCGATTCAACTTGCATATTTTAGTGGCTTCACTTGGAGATACAAAACCCTCGGGTTGTGTCATATACACTTCCTCAAGGAGGTTTCCATTAAGGAAAACCATTTTGACATCCATTTGCCAGATCTCGTAGTCATAATACGCAGCAATAGTAAGTAGAATTCTGATGGACTTGACCATAGCTACAGGGGAAAAGGTTTCATCATAGTCAACACCATGAATTTACCTGAAACCTTTAGCCACCAGCCGGCCTTTGAATGTCTGTACATTCCCATCCATGTCGGTCTTCTTCTTGAACACCCACTTGCACCCTATGGGTCGTACCCCTTCAGATGGTTCCACCAAGGTCCAAACATGGTTTGTGTACATGGAGTCCATTTCAGATTTCATGGCCTCAAGCCACTTCTCGGAGTCGGGTCCATTCATAGCCTCTTGGTAGGTTGCAGGCTCATCATCATGATCCATAAGCAACACATTACCTATTTGAGTCATGAGAAATCCATATCTCTCAGGTTCAAATCTTGGTCTACCAGATCTACATTGTGTTTCTTGAGCAGGCTCTCCAGCTACAACTTCTTGTAGTCCTTGCTCAGGTTCCAATTCGGGTTCGTTCATTGTTTGTGGCTCTTGAACTTCTTCAAGTTCTACCTTTGCAGTCTTTCTGGATAAGAACACTTTCTCCAAAAAGACACCAGTCCTTGCGACAAACACTTTGCCCTCAGACGGTAAGTAGAAGTAGTATCCTTTGGTTTCCCTAGGATACCCCACGAGATAACATTTATCCGATTTGCGTTCCAGCTTGTCAGGCATTTGACGTCGCACGTATGCCTCACAACCCCAAATCTTGATGAACGACATACTAGGACGCTTTCCAGTCCATATCTCATATGGTGTCTTTAGAACCGTTTTCGTTGGAACTCGATTTAGTGTGAAAGCAGCAGTCTCTAAAGCAAAACCCCAAAATGAAATGGCCAAATCTGCATGACTCATCATCGATCGCACCATGTCTAACAAGGTACGATTCCTCCTCTCAGAAACACCATTATGTTGAGGTGTTCCGGGCGGAGTGAGCTGTGATACAATACCACACTCTTTCAGATGATCACGAAACTCATGACTCAGATATTCGCCACCTCGATCAGATCGGAGTGCTTTTATCCTTTTTCCCAGTTGGTTCTCCACTTCATTTTTAAACACTTTGAACTTTTCAAAGGTCTCGGATTTGTTCTTCATAAGAAACACGTATCCGTATCTACTGAAATCATCAGTAAATGTAACGAAGTAGTAGAACCCACCTCTAGCCATTGAACTCATGGGTCCGCATACATCACTATGTATTATACCCAAGAGATCATCAGCCCTCTCATTACAACTAGTGAAAGGAGCTTTCGTCATCTTGCCCAACAAACATGACTCGCATCTCTCAAATGATTCATAATCAAATGAGTTCAGTAGTCCATCTTTATGGAGCTTGGATACGCGTTTCTCGTTTATATGGCCTAAACGACAATGCCAAAGGTACGTAGGATTCAAATCATTTGTTTTTAGTCTTTTAGTATTTTCTATGTTATAGATCGGATGGTCTAAATTCAAAACATATAAACCATTAAACATTTGGGCTACGCCATAACAAACATCATTCTTATAAATAGAACAACAATTGTTCTTAATTACGAAAGAAAAACCAATCATGTCCAAACATGAAATAGAAATAATGTTTCTAGTTATGGCCGGAACATAATAACAATTATCTAGTTCTATTACAAGCCCTGTGGGCAAAGAAAGACAGTAAACACCAACGAAGACGACAACAACTCTTGCTCCATTCCCGACGCGCAGGTCTACCTCCCCTTTACCCAGCATTCTTCTCCTTCTCAGTTCCTGCATATTTATACAAATGTGAGAACCACATCCCGTATCCAATACCCAGGATGAAGGAGCAGAAAGGTTTATTTCGATAACGAAAATACCTGAAGTGGAAGTCATACTTCCCTTCTTCTTCTGCAGATCTTCTAGATACTGAGGTCAGTTCCTCCTCTAGTGCCCTGCCTTACCACAATGGCGGCACTTCCCTTCCTTAGCCAAACCTTTCCTTTTCAGTGCAGAAGACTTGGGATCAAGAGGAGACTTAGATCCAATCTTCGTCTTCTTAGATCCCTTGGCCTTGCCCTTGCTCTTATGCACCATCAATATGGGGCTGTCAGGCTTGACCTTCTTCATGTTATTCTCGGCAGTTCTCAACATGCCAAGGAGCTCGGGCAGTGTCTTTTCTATTTCATTCATGTTATAGTTAAAAACAAACTGCTCATAACTGTCCGTCAACGATTGCAGGATCAGATCCGTGGCCAACTCTTGGCCCATGGGAAAACCTAGTTTTTCAAGGTTCTCTATATACCCAATCATCTTGAGTACGTGAGTCCCTACTGAGTCTCGAGCTCCCATTTTGCACTAGAATAATGCCTTGGATATGTCAAACCTCTCTTGTCGGGCTTCACCCTCGAACATTTTCTTGAGGTGCCCGATTATCTCATAACCACACATGCTCTCGTGTTGCTTCTGAAGCTCAGAGGACATGGTGGCAAGCATGAGGCTCCACATCCAAGGTATCATCTTGATACTTCTTGTAAGCATCTCTATCTGCTCTCGAAGCATTTCCGGTCGGCTCTGTGGGGGCTTCACCTTCCAAGACATAGAGCTTGCGCTCTTGCCTGAGAACAATTCTCAGGTTTCTGTACCAATCAAGGATGTTCATCCCATTGAGATTGTCCTTCTCAAGAATAGCTCTCTGGGACAGGGTGGAGTGAGATCCACTTGCCATGGAAATTCTACAATGAATTTTGCAAAGTGAAATTTTAGTACTATATTTCAAAATACATTTTATATAATTTTAATAAGGACTTTTATTAAAGAGCTCCCACTATTTTAATCAAATCAACAACCCTTGATATCGATTCAGAGAGTTTATGCGAGCTACTCTCTTAGTGGACAAGATCCGTATTTCACCAACACCACGAGTCCGCTTTGGCGTTCCTCTCATAATGCGGCTATTTAGGTAGACAACACTTGTCAATTTCATCACTATGCAACTCTTGTATGGTTGGTGAATAACTCTTTATTCGCATCCATCATATGGAGCATGCCAACCCTATGCCTCTAGGCACTCAACCTTTGAGGTCACCTAGTTAAGTTAGACCCGATGTCGACAGTGGGATATCATAATTATCCGCTCGCACCATTACCAAGATAGATTAATGAACCTTGCTTTGGCAAGCCCACACTTCATCGATCGAGGTAGGAAGAGTGTCATCCATCGGAAGGCATCCGAATACTTATTATTGAATAAGGGATTTTTTTCAATAGATGAACGTTTCATCATGATTAACATTTAATCACCATGCACATACACAAAATAAATGCATCCCCTATGTGTACAAAAAGGATTATCAACAGTTTGATAAAAGGGGGTTAAATCTGAATACTTAGAGCACTTCTAGATCTTCAGATTTACATGCATTGAACATAAGCAAAGCAACTCCACTTGTGCAGTAGACAAGTTCGTCTCTCATGTCAGATTCAATAATCTAAACATTTGGTTTCACAAACCATTTTGAGGGACGGTTACTGCAGAGGAGAAACAACCTCTGAAACATGAAAATCGCAACACAATCACATGCATTCCTGGCGGGGTTCCAAGGGCCGTGCCCCTGGCGTTGTCTTAGGGGCAGAGCCCCTAACAGGGTCCAAGGGGCAGCGCCCCTGGCAGTGGTCTCGCTGACCGATCAAATGTGATATTCCAAGAAGAAATTAGGGCATTTAGAATGCTTCTAAATGTCCCAATTTACACGCACTTGACCGCAACCTATCTCTGATACCACTGTTGGGTTTTCTATACCCCTCCAAAGGGATGACATATCAAATATGCGCAGCGGAAATAACAAGAACAACCCAAAAGAAGATAACGGATCTTGCCGTTTTCATGATTCAAGAGAATAAGCAAATCGAAATACAAAGTACCTTTGCGGGATTGAGTCAATACTCAACCAAGGTGCTCCAAGATGAAATCGGGTAGACAAAATCTGAGTTCCAAGAACCGATATGCGTCGGCTCCTCTACAGCGATCCACACGAACAATGGATAACCCTAGCTTCTTCTCGTACAAGAACTAGGTCGAAGAAGGAAGCTCTCAACGTCCTCACGGACTGCTAGGTCCGATCTAGAGGAGGCGGCGACCGACGGTGGCGACTAGCGGCGGCAGACGGATCGAGAGCGATCGAAACACTTCTGTCTTCGACTCTCTAGAAATTGCGTAAAGGCTCGATCTAAAACCGTCTTCATCCGAAGCCCTAATCACGTTCCTTTTATACGCAAGGCATAAAATAGGCTATCCGCAGACCAGAGGGAAAAATAGAACATTTCTGTCCAGATTTACATTCGCCGAATTCGACTAATCGATATAACCGAATTCGACTCAGATTCGGCGAAACCATTTCGACGAATTCGTCTATATAAATTCAGCTATATAAATTCGGCTATATAAATTCGGCGAAACCCTTTCATGGAACTGACATGATTCGGCTAAACCCTTTAGTTGAATATGTTACAATTCGGTTAATCACATTAGCCGAATCTCATTAGTCGAAAACAACATTATTCGGTTAATCACATTAGCCGAATTTGACACAATTCGGTTAAACCCTTTAGCCGAATTTATCAAGTATAAACCCATTCGTTTAAACCCTTTAAACGATTTCCCGTTGAGACATTCTCAACTTAATTCCAAGCAGTCACAGGATTGGTCCTCCACTCATATCCAATATGAGTAAGGCCAACACAATCCTTTCTCCAACTTCTCCAAACGCTTTTATGTGCGACCCTATAGGCTCATATTGCGTTGGCAGTAAGACTAACTATTGATTGCTTTGAGATCACCTCAGAAACTCCAACAGAAGTAAGTTAAATCAAAAGTAAAGAGATAATGAAATTAGAAATGAAATCAATTTTATTAAACAAGAAAAGACATGATTATCATTTATAAAATTGATTACAAAATCGGATTTCAATGACGCTAGAAATCGAAGCGAATAATATAAAAATCCTTTTTGTTTTCTATACCGACTCGTATCCCCACAAATTGGTTGGATTTAGCCGATCTCTCTCCAGATACGGCCTCAAGCCGCTCTAGCCAATCTATCACCAGAAAGGCCTCGATCACCCCCTAGCTGTACTCCCTAGACCTAGTCGCCAACACGAGGCGAATTACTCTCTAAGTCCTACCTAGACCTAGGCGCCAACACGAGACGAATTCACAAAACGATTACAACCATAAAATAAAAGACAAATACAAAATATAAATATGAAACTCCCTATGCGGTAATCTGAAGGAGACGCTGAAGAATCGCTGATGATCGTTAAAGTCCAAGCGTGCATTCTTCGCGCTTTGTTAGCATGTTGATCCAAGCCTCCTTTGATTCCTCCTTTTGAAATATGAGTGGGAGATGTGTTGGTCTGGAAATACGACCCTCACAAAGTTTCTTATGTGCTGGAATAGGGCTCTTGGCAATCAATTCTTGGAGAAGTTGAAATCCTCCAATTTATAGACTTTGAGCTAACGTCGGCGTTAAGTGCAAACGCCGAGCGTTGACCATGTATAGCAACATATTGATGGCTCGGATCTTCAGAAGAGGAAGGAGATTCTGCACTTTAGGAATTGTTTTATTTTAGGCAATATCAACGCCATCGTTAAGGCTAACGTGGGGCGTTGGGAAAATCATTCCTAAAGTTCCTCCTACAATCACGGCTGCTTTCTCCTTGCCAAATTCGTCGACCGGATAGCCCCCAACGTTAAGACTAATGCCTGGTGTTGAGATTCTTTCTTTAATAAGTTGGCATGCCATTTCGTCGAACAGCAGCTCAATTCGTCGAACGGCAATTTAGTTCGTCGAATGCCATTTTCGTTGAACGGCCTCTCATTTCGGCAACCTCCATTTCGTCGAATGGCTTCTCCTTTCGTCGACCTCCATTTTGTGGAACGGAATTTTTGTCGAACGCATTTCGTCAAACGGGCTTCTCATTTCGTCGTACACAATTTCGTCGAACGTCGTGGTATGCATTTCGTCGAACGCCGTGGTATGCATTTCGTCGAGCGCTGTGGATGCATTTCGTCAAATGTGCTTCTTCTTTCGTCGAACACAATTTCGTCGAACGTCGTTTTCATCTAGCGCTAACGCCCAACGTTAAGCTTAATGCCTGGCATTAAACAGCTTTCAATCCTTCAGCTTGTGGTTAGTGCTAGACCATTGTTGCAGAAACCTGGTGTCATATCTGTCCAAAACTGCATGCTAAAAACACAATGGCATACAAGATCAAATACAAGTAGAATTTGTTATTCTCAAATCAAAGGGATGCGGAAAACAATGTTTCAACACGCACTTCTTGATCGCCCAGACCGCACGGTCTTGATCAAAGAAGAACCCCCGAACACTGAACCGAGAAACTGCTACCTGCACAGACTGCATCTCAAGATCACCTGGCCACTTAAGACCGCCTGATCAACTGAGTCCGCTACACAGACCGCGAACACCTAAACACAGTCGGCCCGGACTGGTTTATTCAAAGATGGAAGAAGGGAGACATGCTGACCGCGAGCTGCTATCCGCTAACCTGTGAACACACAAAATGGTCAGACAAAATCTCAAACCACGCGACCTCAATGTGAGACCGGCACAATCAAGCAAACTTTGGTTCTTACAGTTCTCGTTATTAATGACGGACTCTACACCCCTATTTATAGGTGAACAGACGGATGTCGTCACCGCACAAACCGGGATATAATAACCGCCCATCAGATCGCGAGCGGTCTTACAAAACAGACCACCCGAACTCAGCACCGCTGAACAACTTTCTTATTAACCATACGGTTATGTACAAACTGCACGGTTACTGCGGTCTCCCTAAAACAGACCGCCCGATCTTTATTGCAAAATGTAAGGAACTTCTTCAGTAAACCAGACCGACTAGAACAGTCGTAAGACCTCCCGACCACTGCAAGAAGGAAGACCTACTTGAACATCTGGCCGACTTGAACAAGTCGCCAAATCAACCCACGCAAGCCGCCCGGACAAAAGAGGCGGTCTCCCAGATCAGACTGCTCAGAACAACTGAGACAAAACCGGCCAGAGCACCGGCGTAGACCGCACGGTCTCTGCGGTCTCCAACCTACAGACCGCCCAACACCCTTCCACTTCCACTTCAAAAATTTAACAGGAGGATCTGCTTAATGGTCTCCTATGATGTCCTTCACTGACAGATGCCCATACCTTAAGAGCACGCAGTGATTGGACAATCAGGTGGTGGCATTAAATGCTGACAGCGCGTCTGGCAACTTTAGAATCTGTCTCGACGATATTTCCATTGTTACGACGATATGGAAAATATCTCGATGATACGGGATATCCCTTCTGCAGTTGCAATTAAGATGACATGAAGTCATGTAACTGATGCCGACGTAATCTTTTTGACTGCTTGATATCATTGTAACCACCTTATCTTGTCTACGACATAATCGATAACATTTCGACAGACTATTCTTAAGCAACTGCATCTATTTATGTGACCTTCCTTAGTCTTCTCGATGTCAAGTATTCTTTATGACGATATCATCGACATCAGTCTTACTTAGCCTTTCCAACGACAAGGCTTCTTTACGATGATATCTGTCTTAATTAGCCTTATCTACGACACGGCTTCTTTACGGAGATATCGTCGACATCTGACTTATTTTTTTGCTTGAATCTTCTTCACATCTTGGCTTTCTGATTTTGTTGTGAGGTGTTGTATTGTTGATCTCACAATGATATCATCATACGCATATTGTTTCGACGATAATCGATATGATCATTCTGCTTTGCTCTGCACCTCATTTCAACGACAAGCATACACTTTTTGACGATATGTCCAGTCTTTTTTGACGATATTGTACTTAGGCAAATTATTAAAGTACTAGACATATTGCCTGATCTCTGCAAGCATGAACTAGATATAACATTAAATACATAATGCTTTTATCATTGAGCTGAGTGATTCTTTAAATCAGGAACATTACAGGGCACATTTCCCAACAATCTCTCCCTATTTAAAGAAGTCCTAACTCACCTCAATGTTAAATGCCACACACATAAAGATTTAACATTAAGACAATATAATCACATTAAGCACCAATCACATAGATAGATTAAATGTTCTTGAATTAGAATTAACATTCATTTGCCCTATTCTATTTCTCGATTCGATTCGACGCTCCTCAAGGTCTGTTGTTGCTTGCACCTTGTCTTTCCTCCTTTGCTTCTGATAGTAGTTATTGGGCGTTGGAATCTTCATGGGAGAAGGAGGAGGGCCATGAGGGAACGCTAGCTTGTTTTTCTTCCTCCTTTCTAATTGCTCTAGATGCTTATTCCTCTCAACCGTCTGATATATTATTTGATGGCCTTCTTGAGGGTAACCAAACTGTATCCATGATTCTGTAATTATTTCTCTAGAATTAGGTGCTCCACCATCCGGATTGTGGATCCTGCTCAACTTCCCTCAGCCTCTTCTCTCTCTAGTTGTTGCTCTGGAGTTTCTTCTCTTCCTGGAGGTTGCTGATTCTCTGAATTCAATACCATACTCCGCTGAATCAGTACTTACTGATGGATCAACTGCTTCATACACTTATAGGGTTTTTTGCATTTTCTGCTTCACTTGATTTGTTATCCACATCACTTGATGGGATACGACATTTATTATTTCATTCTCCGCCTTTAGGGCTTATTCAATTATGCGTTCTTCAAGAGCTGCTCTGACCAATGTTAACTGTTCATGCAGGTGTTGTTCAGTAACATCCATATTGTTCTATACTTCTAGTAGATGTGAATCTATTGTGTGAGCATTCTCATTAATCCTATTCAGAACTTGATTCTTATTATTATTGGCGGCTGTTTCTATTTGCCCAAAGGCATACTCCACATTTTCTGAGAATGTTACTTGATTTCTCAGGATCGTATGGGTTTGATGTCCCACCTTCTTGACTTCCTCGCCCATGTGTTCTATTGTGGGAGCTTCCAGAGTGTAGAAGTGGGCACACTGAGTGTTGAGATCAAGTATGTCTCTCTTCACTGTCTTGATCTCAGCCTTCACTTCCTTCGTTAGGCCATCCAAAGTCTTTACAATGAATGTTTCCAATTGTTTCTATTGAGCAGTCAGTAGAGCCGATATCATATGATAGAGAGAGACTGCCTGACCTAAAGATGGCTCAACAACTTCTTCTTTTTGATCTCCTCCTTCATGTGGAGCTACATCAGAGGTACCTTCAAACGATTCCTCACTGATATGGACTATTACTTTGGCCTTCCCCTTGAAAACTTCTGGTTCTATCACACTCGGAGATGTAATTACTATTTTACTTGTTATTGCCAATTCATGGCAAACTGAAGGGGCGGTGTCTTCCATTGGTTCAGGCACATTTCCTTGACTTTCTAGGGCAGAGTACCCCAGTTGGGTCTCCCCCTCAACTTGTGTGTCACCTTGGCATGAGCCTCCTGTAGGGAGCTCCCCATATATCATCTCTGCATCTTGGGCTTAGCTCACAAGTTGGGACTCCCCCTCAGCAGGAACACTCCCGAAGTTGGGGTTGCTACCTTCTTCAATAACCTCTTTGGAAGCAGGTTCAGATACTGATGCTGGAGCATCTCTTTGAGTAGATGTCTCACCAGGATTTTGTTGGGGTGGGGAACTGTCATCAGAGCTGCTTGATGACTCTTCTTCTTCAAAAAGGACGGCGTGGGCGACTTTCTTCTTTTGCTTCTTTGGGGAGGGTGTTGCATCAGAGGATGCTTTAGGAATTGACCTATCCCATCGGTCAATCATCTTGATATCCAACCTTGTGGAGTAGTGCAGGGTCACTCCCATTCTCTTATGAAGAACTTCATCGAGAGTATTCAGGAGGTAGAGGGACAGTATTCTTCCGTACGACAGAGTCTTCAGGGTGCTCTTCATTCTTTGGAAGAGAAACCCACTCCAATCAGTCTTTTTAGATAGAATTATCTGGGCCCTGACAACGAACATCTCCTTGGAGACTCGGTCATGCGAACCAGGTTTGCATAGCAGCACCTTCCCCATGATGTCGGCCAGCAGTTTCCCTTTTTGATTGAACTCATTTTTTTTGATCAACCCATAGGTCTTCCCAGTATGGCCGCACCAGGTATAACTAGCAGAAACATCCTCTGTTGATAAAAATTCGTCCCCCCCTTCAATTCTCGACAGATGCAGCGTCTTCCTGAGACTCTTTGCGGATATCTTGACCTTCTTACTAGCTACAGAGGAATTGATCTGAGATTTCGAGTGGTTGAGCCGGGCTTCAGCAAAGATCTCCGTCAGTTCTCGGTGGAGAAGAACTGAAGGTTCGCTCAGCAGATATTCTAGGCCGGTGGATTCCAAGAGCCCTAGAACTGACATGATTTCTTCAGAGCATGAGTTGAAGCCCCCGCGCTGGAGTTCACAACCTGAGATTTCTTCTTCTCTTTTGGGAGCCATCGATTCAGAGCAAGAGAGGAGGCAGTACGTCAGTGATGAAGCAAAGATTTGTCGAAGTAATAGCTTAGGGCAAATGATAACGTAATTTTTTATTCTCGAGCATTCACTCTATTTATATTGTAGGTAGGTGAAGGGGCGCGTACCTTTGACTGTGTCGGTGAAAATGATCAGACTGCTCCGATGGATTGATCTTATGTCGTGTTAAATAGCTGGACTCTATTTCGACGATACTTCTGATTGTTGTTGAAATGGTTCTTAGATACACATCCTTCCAGCTTGATCCATTTGTCGTCGCAACATCTACTATATCGTCGTAACAACTTATTGTATCGACGATACATATTTCTTAAACTTGTCAGCCTAGGGAAACTTTCGGCCCTTCTTGGGAGACATCTTTTGGCACCAACCCTGAGAGTTCTCCAGGGGTGTTTTGGTCAATCCAACTTGTAATCCTACTGACTTCTTTTTGTCTTTTTAATAGGATGACCTGCACTAAGATTGTTAATGAACTAATTTTGCTGTTCCAGCCTATGGGCCAGAACAGTCATCTTGTCCAAGGCCCAGATTTGCTTCTGGCGGGCTCTTGGTGTAACATACCGACTTTGAAAAGGGTTCTAGCTGGTTCAGTTGAACCCTTGGAGGAATCTAGGATGGGTCATCAGGTAATCACGACCCGACCTTCACCACATAGAGGTGGTCATTTAGAGAAATGACTGTTTTGGGCAGCATCATGCTTCGCCACAACGTCAAAGTTGTTCATTGAGCATACGTGCTCCGAATTGACTTCTGTCAGTTGCGTTAGACTCGTATGATCGATACGAGTGCAATAGAATTCGTTTCGTTCCAATCCGAGGTCATTTGGTGAAATTGACCGTTTTGAGTACCGTAGCGCGTCACGACGATGCAATATGGAGCATACATGCTCCAAATCGACTTCCGTCAGTTACGTTAGACTCGTATGGTCAATACGAGTGCAACAAAATTTGTTTCATTCCGATCCGAGGTCGTTTGGAGAAAACGACTATTTTGAGTAATATCGAGCGCCGCAACAACGCCATTTTAGAATATTGGGTAAACGAGCCCCAATTTCACCCCCGTCAGTTGCGTTAGACTCGTATGGTCGATACGAGCGCAATGCATTTTGTTTCGTTCAAATTCGATGGGATTTGAGAAGTTAGCCGAAATAACCTATTTTGAGCTGCATACTGATTTGAGTGAATAATTATGAGTAAACATACACGAAACCAACTTCGGATGATTTCGTTAGCTCTGTATGACTAACACGAACACAAATACACACTTCACGCACTTTTCTCATGCGTATTTGGAGAGTTATGAATATATATCTAAATATAGGTATGTATATAGATATGCACTTATATATGTATATATATATATAACAAAACTAAAAACAAAACAAGGGAGAGAACAAAACCAGCGGAAACCCTGTATGCGAACCAGGGGACGGGAAACCATGGGCGAAAACAGGAGGAGGAAAACCAAGGGCGAGCTCGCTGGGGGCATCGGATTGGCCGGCCATGGCTACAAAATGGACGGCTCACCTCCTCTTCAGGAAGGCTCAGCGGCAAGGTCGCCCCTCGCCCTCATCTCTCCCTCTTCCTCCTCCTCTTCTCTGCCGGATTAAGGATTGATGCAAGAAATTGGGGCACGACAAGGGAGACTCCGACTCCTCCCCGCCTCTGATTGGTGGTAACCCTCTTCTCCTTATCTTCCTCCTCACAGTTCTAGATGAGAAATTGGGGCGTGACAAGAGGGACTACGACTCCTCCGCCTCTTAACTGAGCTTATCTTCGTCTGGCTATGGTAACCCTAAACATTTTCTATCTTCTTTTAGCATTAGTTTTGATCGAAATGAGAACTAGCAATATTCGTCGGTCCTTCCTCCTCCAATTTGATGAGAAATCAAATTGATGACATTCCTGAAATTGAGATTTGCCTATACGACAAAGGGCCGGCCCCTCCAGGAATGACGGGAACACTGCTTCTCCTTCCTCTGTTCTCTATCTCTCTCTAGCTCGGTCTGTCTCTGGAGAGATTGCGATACCTTTTGCTTAGTAATCCTGTCAGAGAGGGGGTAAATAGCTTAACTGTGGGGTTTAGAAAGGTGTTATGATGGGATGGAATCAGATTTACAAACATATCACGAGCTTTCCCCTTTTTCTTTAACCTTCTGAAAATGGAAATGAATATGGGAATGGCTATACGACCTAATTCAAATTCGATTAAATGGTGTAGTTTTTCTTAGACGTAAAAACTCCAGCTCCCCTATAAATTATAAATGGGACACACAGCTCACAGCAAGTTCTTCTTCTTCCCCATCTCTCCCTCCTCTCCTCCTCCCCTTGAAGCTTTGTTAAATCAGGAAATAAGGGCTGATGGCTTGAAAGGGGTATACCTCTCTCTTTCTCTCTTACCTTCTTGCTCCAGTCGTGGCCTCTTTATTTTAATTAGCGAGTTCTTTCTCCTGCCAACTTATGGTTTGAACTAGAGGGCTTTTGGTTGGTAGTTTGATGACTTGTTTTCTCTGTCCTCAATTTATTTATACATTCAGTTGGTAGAGCTAATTAGTTATAACTTTACAATTCCCGAGGAATTATTTGGAAGGAGACTAAATGGGCTGAGGTTTCCTCCACTTCGCAATAGCTAAACGCCACCGCTAAATTATTATGTTCTCTTAGCTCATGATTTTGTAAAATTATGGAGCTTAGCAACATCCTGGAACCTATAGAGAGCTTGTTCATGATTCAAAGATTGATTTATTTTATTTTGCATAACTTGATATAAACATTTTCCGAGGATATGATCAGTTTGTACTCTCTTTCGGGTTGATTGAAATTGGATTCCGAGATTTTAACTCACTCATTTCTTGCATATGCTAGTGAAATTGTTTACCTTAGCATCATGTTCCATGACTCACGTTTTGCTATTTTTCTCTCTCTCTCTCTCTGTCTATGCGAGCTCTTATATATTTATATATATGAGTTGTAAGCTTGCTCAAGAGAGGGCCTAGCCTGGGGATTACATGGGAAGGTTGATAATTATGAAACCTTATTGCAGCTCTCTTTAAGGGATTTGTATTTAATCAAAAGGGGATCAATAGTTTGCTCTAACCCCATCTCTCTCTCCCTCACTCTCTTTCTCAATCCGTGCAAGATTTAGTATATATTTTTATATGTTCATACATATATATGCACATAAGAGGGGGCTTCACATAAGGAGGTGGATGAGCAAAAGCTCTAGTTTAGTGCTTGTATGCTTCATGTGCTCCCACTCTCCCTCTAAGTGCTTTACATCTGGTTGATGTGCTGATCTCTCTCTCTCTCTCTCTCTCTCTCTCTCTCTCTGTCTAAGCAAGCCCTTATATATTGGTATATATGAGTGGTAAGCTTGCTCAAGAGAGGGCCTTTGTTGGGGGGGGGGGGGGGGTCTGCTTTTCACAGTACCAGTTAATTGGGGCTGTTTTCATACTATATTGTTGGGAGGCTGCTTTTCACAATACCAGTTAATTGGGGTTCTTTTCATACTATATTGTTGGGGGGCTGCTTTTCACAATACCAGTTAATTGGGGCTGTATTCATACTATATTGTTGGGGGGCTGCTTTTCACAATAACAGTTAATTGGGGCTGTTTTCATACTATGTTGTTGGGGGGCTGCTTTTCGCAATACCAGTTAGTTTGGGGGCTATTATTATAAATACTGCTGCTGTATGTTTAATTTCTTTGATGATCATATGGGGGCTGCTTCTTAAGTTGGTTACATGAGGGGAGGTTGATGTTTATACTCAAAAATTGGGCTGCTGTCCTTTGTTTATTGGAGGCTGCCTCCTTGTTTTCTTGCTTTGGGGCTGCTCCATTCTTTTCTTTCTTTGCCTTGGGGCTGCTCCTTTCCTTGTTTAATTAGAGTGCTGTTATGCTTTGCTTTGGGGGCTCCTTTCCTTGTTGAGTTGTTCTGCTGTTGTTGATGTGTTGGCCTGCTGCTACTGTTGCTGTTTTGTTGGCCTGCTGCTGCTGTTTATCTTGGCCTGCTGTTGCTGTTTTGTTGGCCTGCTGCTGGTGTTTATCTTGGCCTGCTGTGGCTGTTTTGTTGGCCTGCTGCTGCTATTTATCTTGGTCTGCTGTTGCTATTTTGTTGGCCTGCTGCTGCTGTTTATCTTGGCCTGCTGTTGCCGTTTTGTTGGCCTGCTGCTGCTGTTTATCTTGGCCTGCTACTGCTGTTTCTTGTTGGGACTGCTGCTGCTGTTTGCATCTAATTTGGGGGTTGACCCTTTGTTTTCATTCTTTTGGGGCTGCTGCTGTTCTTTTTTCTGTGTATTTGAAGGGAGTTACCTTATCACTCTTTAATGTTGGGGCTTTCCTTGTGAATTGAGGGCTGTTGATATGCTTTTGGTAGGTGGGCTTTGCGGTTACTACCTCCTTCCCATATTCTCTAACATTTCGTCTCTCTCTACCCCTTAACAAATTCTGATGTTGATTAAAGGTGGAAATACTCTCTCTTCTTTTGATGTGATACCAATAACAATGGAAGTATTATATAGATGACTTGAGTTTGATCACCAAGCATCCAAATGATTGACGGGAGCCTATGAGCCATATGAGGATGACTCAATTTAATTGCCAGCCGGGTTAAAGTAGTGGTACCTTCTCGGATGGAGATATGCTAAGCTTATATAGAGTTCGTCTTCTCTCCTCCTACAAAACTCCGAGAGGATATATTGTTAAGCTTTAAAAGAGTTTTCTTTTCTCCTCTTATGATGAAATGTTGCCTTCGAGAAATAATTCCTACGGGAAAGAAATGTTGCCTTCGAGAAATAATTCCTACGAGAAAGAAATGTTGCCTTCGAGAAATAATTCCTACGGGAATGAAATGTTGCCTTCGAGAAATAATTCCTACGGGAATGAAATGTTGCCTTCGAGAAATAATTCCTACGAGAACTAAATGTCGCCTTCGAGAAATGTGACAAGGGATAAAATCAGATGGCCTATGAGTTTTACTCTAAGGCAACCCGCACGACGGACGGTCTGGGAGGGCAACCTGTGCGAAACTAATAGAACTACGTGGGTCTGAGACCGTATGAAGGATTATATGGAGTACGTAGGCGATGGTCGTGGGAAGGCTACCTCGGCCCAATAAGAGTCCAGATGTCCCCTCCCTTATAAATGTTATATTATGTCTGTTTGTTAGTAGGGGTTGGATTCTGTTCGTGGTTGTAATAACTTGTCTTTGGCACAGGTGACAGGGGCGGATGAGTGACAACATCTGTGTGTGGATGAAGCCACGGAGCAGGCTACGTCAGGTATAAGTTTGTTAAGACGCATCTCCTTTTGTGGTGCCCTATCCCAGGGTATATATATATATATATATATAATGACAATAATTCCTTGATGGTTGGGATTTTATGCGGCGAAGGTATGGATGCTATTCATACATGTCTTGAGTTTAAGGTTTCTGTGATGATTAATCTTCCGCTATATTACTACGTCTTCCGCTAAGTGCTGTAAAGTGCACTCTTTAATGAAGTCTTCCGCTAGAATATCGCTTTCTTACTCTGTTGATGTGTAGTGACTTTCGCTTAACACCACCCCTAGGCGTGACAACAGAGTGTTCAAGGAAAGGAGTTGGAAAAGCTAGTACCTTTGCCCTTTAGGATCGCTTCAGCGTCGTGCTAAAAGGGTGGTGTGCGATAAGATCCCTCGGCCGGACCACCGATTTGGGAGGGGGGTCTTACAAATGGATCAGAGCGCAACCGATCTTGTCGACCTATTCGTGATCACAGAAACACCTATTGCTCCGCTAATCGCTGTAGCGTGGTTCGGGACGAACCACTGCAGCGGAAGCGGTGGTGGACCTAAAAGGTAAAAGTTGGCAACAAACTTGGCATATATATGAACATTTTCACTCGAACTTATCAAAATTTAGTTTTAGTCATGCAAAATGTTTTTTTATGACTCAGATCGACACTTAAATGTCTTTTACTACATCTGATCTCGAACAATCATCTATCTTATTCCCATAAAACACTCTCTTTAAACTCTACAAATGATCATTTCAAATTTTGAACTCTGGATTTAAGCCTCTTTGTTTTATTGGGAGTAGATGCTCATTTTCAAAATTCCATTCGAGGTGAACTAATCAAATGGAATTTTGTGTACAATGTAAGAACTTCATTACTAATTTCTAATCCCAGGTTTAAGCCTCTTTGTTTTATTGGGATTAAAATTCTCGTTTTCAAAATTTCATTTAAGGTAAGCTAACTAAATGAAATTTTGCGTGTATATGGAGAATTGCTCTAACGATTGCAAATATGAAGTATGCTTTGACTTGATCGATTTGACGATCTGTGAAAATAAAGTCGTGCAATCGTAAAAGAACTATGATAAAATGTTAGTATTTTCAATAATGTTAATATTTCAGGAAATGATTACTGAGGCGACGTGCTGGATTGAAGTAAATTTGTGGCAAATTTATAAAATCTTGTATACAAACCATCCTAAAAGTACAATGTTAGCATTCACGGGACTTGCGATGTTTGCATACTCAGCCAGCCGAAAAGCCTCGTTAAAAAGGGTAAGCCACTGAGGACCCGAAGGTGACGGTTACCTATTTTATTGCTTGCTTGCATTGGGAAAAGTGGCGGGTCGGTCATGCCCGTAGACCGTACGTACCAGTGCGGGAAGGTTGACGACTCTAGGCGACAGGGAGGTGTTCACCCCGGGAGCTCGGTTGTATCTTATATGCCCCGCTGGGTCCCTCCGCTGGTTGGCCAAATTCAGTTATTGCCAGATGTCTCCTGCATCCGAGGGTACATGGGGTTGTACGTTGGGGCCTGGGTAGTGCGGTACTTCCACACCCAGAAGTGGCAGGACCGGCCACTGTCACCGACGACCACATCGGTGAGGCCCGCGGGGTTCGCTACCCTGCAAAAAGAAGCGGTCAAAATATGGCAACATAAGAGCAAACTGGTAAAATATTCTATGTGATTACCGTGGCGGGTCAGTCAAGCCCAAGGACCGTTCATACAGGAATGGGAAGGTTGACAACTCATGAGGCACTAGGGAGAGTGTGAACCCCGGGAGGTTATTTATTATTTCCCCGAAGGGTCCCTCCGCTGGATGGCCGAAATTTTGTAATTGACGGATGTTGCTCACATCCAGGAGTACATTGGGTTTTACATTAGGGCCTGGGTCGTGCGGTACGTCCACACCCAGAAGTGGCAGGACCGGCCACTGTCACCGACGGCCACATCGGTGAGGCCCGCGGGGGTCGCAACCCTGCTGGAAGGAAAGCGGTCAAACTGTTTCAACATTGTGTGTTGTGATTGAGTCGTGAGTACTCGTTATGCATGACTTGCATATGCATCATTTGCATCAAAACATACATATCTGCATATACCATTAACATATAACCTTCGTATGGGAGTTGGTTATATGTTTATGGATGTTTACTGCTTATTTATCTGTACCATTAACATATAACCTTCGTATGAGAGTTGGTTATATGTTCATGGATTTACTCTACTTATTTACTATTTTCATCTGTTCCACCAACATATAACCTTCATATGGGAGTCGATTATATGTTGATGGGTTTTACAAAAGCTTATGCAAGTTATTACTTTTATATGATCCACTGACACGTAGCCCTGTAAGAGAATTAGCTATATGTTGATGGATTTTTACTATGTGCCTTTCGGACACAACTCATAAATGTTGCGTTTCAGATATGCAAACCTTGGAAGGTGTTGAGTTGCCTCCACTTCCAGCTGAGCTCGGCTCCCGGGAAGGTGTTGAGTTGCCTTCATCTCCCGTTAAGCTCGGTTCACGGGAGGGGTATCGAGTGATGAAGGGTTTCTTGTTTCTCACGATTAGATCAATTTGAATCGTTCAAGCTACCCCGTAGTTCACGTAAGATACTTGTATATTACATGGCAGGAGCCATCAACATAGCTCGTTAGGTAAAACCAAACCTAGAGATCCTTAAAATTTGGGATCGTTCGACACGTATAATGGTCTGTAGTAGGCCCGTTTTGAATCTCCATGACCCACTCGTATTTTCGGGGATGAAAATTTTCTTTGTTTTATTGGATTGTAACATCCCGACTTTGAAAAAGGGTCTAGCCGGTTCAGTTGAACCCTTGGAGGAATCTAGGCCGGGTCATCAGGCAATCACGACCCGACCTTCACCACATAGATGTGGTCATTTAGAGAAATGACTGTTTTGGGCAGCATCGTGCTTCGCCACAACGTCAAAGTTGTTCATTGAGCATACGTGCTCTGAATCGACTTCTGTCAGTTGTGTTAGACTCGTATGATCGATACGAGTGCAACAGAATTCGTTTCGTTCCAATCCGAGGTCATTTGGTGAAATTGACCGTTTTGAGTACCGTAGCGCGTCACGACGATGCAATATGGAGCATACGTGCTCCGAATCGACTTCCGTCAGTTATGTTAGACTCGTATGGTCAATACGAGTGCAACGGAATTTGTTTCATTCCGATCCGAGGTCGTTTGGAGAAAATGACTATTTTGAGTAATATCGAGCGCCGCAACAACGCCATTTTAGAATATTGGGTAAACGAGCCCCAATTTCACCCCCGTCAGTTGCGTTAGACTCGTATGGTCGATACGAGCGCAACGCATTTTGTTTCGTTCAAATTCGATGAGATTTGAGAAGTTAGCCGAAATAACCTATTTTGAGCTGCGTACTGATTTGAGTGAATAATTATGAGTAAACAGACACGAAACTAACTTCGGATGATTTCGTTAGCTCTGTATGACTAACACGAACACAAAGACACACTTCGCGCACTTTTCTCATGCGTATTTGGAGAGTTATGAATATATATCTAAATATATGTATGTATATAGCTATATACTTATATATGTATATATATATATATATAACAAAACTAAAAACAAAACCAGGGAGAGAACAAAACCAGCAGAAAAACTGTAGGCGAACCAGGGGACGGGAAACCATGGGCGAAAATAGGGGGCGAAAAACCAAGGGCGAGCTCGCTGGGGGAATCGGATTGGCCGGCCATGTATACAAATTGGGCGGCTCACCTCCTCTTCAGGCAGGCTCGGCGGCAAGGTCGCCCCTCGCCCTCATCTCTCCCTCTTCCTCCTCCTCTTCTCTGCCGGATTAAGGATTGATGCAAGAAATTGGGGCACGACAAGGGAGACTCCGACTCCTTCCCGCCTCTAATTGGTGGTAACCCTCTTCTCCTTATCTTCCTCCTCACAGTTCTGGATGAGAAATTGGGGCGTGACAAGAGGGACTACGACTCCTCCAATCAAAAATTTAACTGCTTTTTTTTTTCAATAGATGAACGTTTCATCATGATTAACATTTAATCACCATGCACATACACAAAATAAATGCATCCCCTATGTGCACAAAAAGGATTATCAACAGTTTGATAAAAGGGGGTTAAATCTGAATACTTAGAGCACTTCTAGATCTTCAGATTTACATGCATTGAACATAAGCAAAGCAACTCCACTTGTGCAGTAGACAAGCTCATCTCTCATGTCTGATTCAATAATCTAAACATTTGGTTTCACAAACCATTTTGAGGGACGGTTACTGCAGAGGAGAAACAACCTCTGAAACATGAAAATCGCAACACAATCACATGCGTTCCTGGCGGGGTTCCAAGGGCCGCGCCCCTGGAGGGGTCTTAGGGGCAGATCCCCTAACAGGGTCCAAGGGGCAGCGCCCCTGGCAGTGGTCTCGCTGACCGATCAAATGTGATATTCCAAGAAGAAATTAGGGCATTTAGAATTCTTCTAAATGTCCCAATTTACACGCACTTGACCGCAACCTATCTCTGATACCACTGTTGGGTTTTCTATACCCCTCCAAAGGGATGACATATCAAATATGCGCAGCGGAAATAACAAGAACAACCCAAAAGAAGATAACGGATCTTGCCGTTTTCATGATTCAAGAGAATAAGCAAATCGAAATACAAAGTACCTTTGCGGGATTGAGTCAATACTCAACCAAGGTGCTCCAAGATGAAATCGGGTAGACAAAATCTGAGTTCCATGAACCGATATGCGTCGTCTCCTCTACAGCGATCCACACGAACAATGGATAACCCTAGCTTCTTCTCGTACAAGAACTAGGTCGAAGAAGGAAGCTCTCAACGTCCTCACGGACTGCTAGGTCCGATCTAGAGGAGGCGGCGACCGACGGTGGCGACTAGCGGCGGCGGACGGATCGAGAGCGATCGAAACACTTCTGTCTTCGACTCTCTAGAAATTGCGAAAAGGCTCGATCTAAAGCCGTCTTCATCCGAAGCCCTAATCACGTTCCTTTTATACACAAGGCATAAAATAGGCTATCCGCAGACCAGAGGGAAAAACAGAACATTTCTGTCCAGATTTACATTCGCCGAATTCGACTAATCGATATAATCGAATTCGACTTAGATTCGGCGAAACCATTTCGACGAATTCGTCTATATAAATTCGGCTATATAAATTCGGTGAAACCCTTTCATGGAACTGACATGATTCGGCTAAACCCTTTAGTTGAATCTGTTACAATTCGGTTAATCACATTAGCCGAATCTCATTAGTCGAAAACAACATTATTCGGTTAATCACATTAGCTGAATTTGACACAATTCGGTTAAACCCTTTAGCCGAATTTGTCAAGTATAAACCCATTCGTTTAAACCCTTTAAACGATTTCCCGTTGAGACATTCTCAACTTAATTCCAAGCAGTCACAGGATTGGTCCTCCACTCATATCCAATATGAGTAAGGCCAACACAATCCTTTCTCCAACTTCTCCAAACGCTTTTATGTGCGACCCTATAGGCTCATATTGCGTTGGCAGTAAGACTAACTATTGATTGCTTTGAGATCACCTCAGAAACTCCAACAGAAGTAAGTTAAATCAAAAGTAAAGAGATAATGAAATTAGAAATGAAATCAATTTTATTAAACAAGAAAAGACATGATTATCATTTATAAAATTGATTACAAAATCTGATTTCAATGACGCTAGAAATCGAAGCGAATAATATAAAAATCCTTTTTGTTTTCTATACCGACTCGTATCCCCACGAATTGGTTGGCTTTAGCCAATCTCTCTCCAGATACAGCCTCAAGCCGCTCTAGCCAATCTATCACCAGAAAGGCCTCGAGCACCCCCTAGCTGTACTCCCTAGACCTAGTCGCCAACACGAGGCGAATTACTCTCTAAGTCCTACCTAGACCTAGTCGCCAACACGAGGCGAATTCACAAAATGATTACAACCATAAAATAAAAGACAAATACAAAATATAAATATGAAACTCTCTATGAGGTAATCTGAAGGAGACGCTGAAGAATCGCTGATGATCGTTAAAGTCCAAGCGTGCGTTCTTCGCGCATTGTTAGCATGTTGATCCAAGCCTCCTTTTGAAATATGAGTGGGAGATGTGTTGGTCTGGAAATACGGCCCTCACAAAGTTTCTTATGTGCTGGAATAGGGCTCTTGGCAATCAGTTCTTGGAGAAGTTGAAATCCTCCAATTTATAGACTTTGAGCTAACGTCGGCGTTAAGTGCAAACGCCGAGCGTTGACCATGTATAACAACATATTGATGGCTCGGATCTTCAGAAGAGGAAGGAGATTCTGCACTTTAGGAATTGTTTTATTTTAGGCAATATCAACGCCATCGTTAAGGCTAACGCGGGGCGTTGGGCAAATCATTCCTAAAGTTCCTCCTACAATTACGGCTGCTTTCTCCTTGCCAAATTCGTCGACCGGATAGCCCCCAACGTTAAGACTAATGCCTGGTGTTGAGATTCTTTCTTTAATAAGTTGGCATGCCATTTCGTCGAACAGCAGCTCAATTCGTCGAACGACAATTTAGTTCGTCGAACGCCATTTTCGTCGAACGGTCTCTCATTTCGGCAACCTCCATTTCGTCGAACGGCTTCTCCTTTCGTCGACCTCCATTTTGTGGAACGGAATTTTCGTCGAACGCATTTCGTCAAACGGGCTTCTCATTTCGTCGTACACAATTTCGTTGAACGTCGTGGTATGCATTTCGTCGAACGCCGTGGTATGCATTTCGTCGAGCGCTGTGGATGCATTTCGTCAAATGTGCTTCTTCTTTCGTCGAACACAATTTCGTCGAACATTGTTTTCATCTAGCGCTAACGCCCTACGTTAAGCTTAATGCCTGGCATTAAACAGCTTTCAATCCTTCAGCTTGTGGTTAGTGCTAGACCATTGTTGCAGAAACCTGGTGTCATATCTGTCCAAAACTGCATGCTAAAAACACAATGACAAACAAGATCAAATACAAGTAGAATTTGTTATTCTCAAATCAAAGGGATGCGGAAAACAATGTTTCAACACGCACTTCTTGATCGCCCAGACCGCACGGTCTTGATCAAAGAAGAACCCCCGAACACTGAACCGAGAAACTGCTACCTGCACAGACTGCATCTCAAGATCGCCTGGCCACTTAAGACCGCCTGATCAACTGAGTCCGCTACACAGACCGCGAACACCTAAACACAGTCGGCCCGGACTAGTTTATTCAAAGATGGAAGAAGGGAGACATGCTGACCGCGAGCTGCTATCCGCTAATCTGTGAACACACAAAATGGTCAGACAAAATCTCAAACCATGCGACCTCAAAGTGAGACCGGCACAATCAAGCAAACTTTGGTTCTTACAGTTCTCGTTATTAATGACGGACTCTACACCCCTATTTATAGGTGAACAGACGGATGTCGTCACCGCACAAACTGGGATACAATAACCGCCCATCAGATCGCGAGCGGTCTTACAAAACAGACCACCCGAACTCAGCACCTCTGAACAACTTTCTTATTAACCATACGATTATGTACAAACTGCACGGTTACTGCGGTCTCCCAAAAACAGACCGCCCGATCTTTATTGCAAAATGCAAGGAACTTCTTCAGTAAACCAGACCGACTAGAACAGTCGTAAGACCGCCCGACCACTGCAAGAAGGAAGACCTACTTGAACATCTGGCCGACTTGAACAAGTCGCCAAATCAACCCACGCAAGCCGCCCGGACAAAAGAGGCGGTCTCCCAGATCAGACTGCTCAGAACAACTGAGACAGAACCGGCCAGAGCACCGGCGCAGACCGCACGGTCTCTGCGGTCTCCAACCTACAGACCGCCCAACACCCTTCCACTTCCACTTCAAAAATTTAACAGGAGGATCTGCTTAATGGTCTCCTATGATGTCCTTCACTGACAGATGCCCATACCTTAAGAGCACGCGGTGATTGGACAATCAGGTGGTGGCATTAAATGCTGACAGCGCGTCTGGCAACTTTAGAATCTATCTCGACGATATTTCCATTGTTACTACGATATGGAAAATATCTCGATGATACGGGATATCCCTTCTGCAGTTGCAATTAAGATGACATGAAGTCATGTAACTGATGCCGACGTAATCTTTTTGACTGCTTGATATCATTGTAACCACCTTATCTTGTCGACGACATAATCGATAACATGTCGACAGACTATTCTTAAGCAACTGCATCTATTCATGTGACCTTCCTTAGTCTTCTCGATGTCAAGTATTCTTTATGACGATATCATCGACATCAGTCTTACTTAGCCTTTCCAACGACAAGGCTTCTTTACGATGATATCTGTCTTAATTAGCCTTATCTACGACACGACTTCTTTACGGAGATATCGTCGACATCTGACTTATTTTTTTGCTTGAATCTTCTTCACATCTTGGCTTTCTGATTTCATTGTGAGGTGTTGTATTGTTGATCTCACAATGATATCATCATACGCATATTGTTTCGAAGATAATCGATATGATCATTCTGCTTTGCTCTGCACCTCATTTCAACGACAAGCATACACTTTTTGACGATATGTCCAGTCTTTTTTGACGATATTGTACTTAGGCAAATTATTAAAGTACTAGACATATTGCCTGATCTATGCAAGCATGAACTAGATATAACATTAAATACACAATGCTTTTATCATTGAGCTGAGTGATTCTTTAAATCAGGAACATTACAGGGCACATTTCCCAACAATCTCCCCCTATTTAAAGAAGTCCTAACTCACCTCAATGTTAAATGCCACACACATAAAGATTTAACATTAAGACAATATAATCACATTAAGCACCAATCACATAGATAGATTAAATGTTCTTGAATAAGAATTAACATTCATTTGCCCTATTCTATTTCTCGATTCGATTCGACGCTCCTCAAGGTCTGTTGTTGCTTGCACCTTGTCTTTCCTCCTTTGCTTCTGATAGTAGTTATTGGGCTTTGGAATCTTCATGGGAGAAGGAGGAGGGCCATGAGGGAACGCTAGCTTGTTTTTCTTCCTCCTTTCTAATTGCTCTAGATGCTTATTCCTCTCAACCGTCTGATATATTATTTGATGGCCTTCTTGAGGGTAACCAAACTGTATCCATGATTCTGTAATTATTTCTCTGGAATTAGGTGCTCCACCATCCGGATTGTGGATCCTGATCAACTTCCCTCAGCCTCTTCTCTCTCTAGTTGTTGCTCTGGAGTTTCTTCTCTTCCTGGAGGTTGCTGATTCTCTGAATTCAATACCATACTCCGCTGAATCAGTACTTACTGATGGATCAACTGCTTCATACACTTATAGGGTTTTTTGCATTTTGTGCTTCACTTGATTTGTTATCCACATCACTTGATGGGATACGACATTTATTATTTCATTCTCCGCCTTTAGGACTTATTCAATTATGCGTTCTTCAAGAGCGGCTCTGACCAATGTTAACTGTTCATGCAGGTGTTGTTCAGTAACATCCATATTGTTCTATACTTCTAGTAGATGTGAATCTATTGTGTGAGCATTCTCATTAATCCTATTCAGAACTTGATTCTTATTATTATTGGCGGCTGTTTCTATTTGCCCAAAGGCATACTCCACATTTTCTGAGAATGTTACTTGATTTCTCAGGATCGTATGGGTTTGATGTCCCACCTTGTTGACTTCCTCGCCCATGTGTTCTATTGTGGGAGCTGCCAGAGTGTAGAAGTGGGCACACTGAGTGTTGAGATCAAGTATGTCTCTCTTCACTGTCTTGATCTCAGCCTTCACCTCCTTCGTTAGGCCATCCAAAGTCTTTACAATGAATGTTTCCAATTGTTTCTATTGAGCAGTCAGTAGAGCCGATATCATATGATAAAGAGAGACTGCCTGACCTAAAGATGGCTCAACAACTTCTTCTTCTTGATCTCTTCCTTCATGTGGAGCTACATCAGAGGTACCTTCAAACGATTCCTCACTGATATGGACTATTACTTTGGCCTTCCCCTTGAAAACTTCTGGTTCTATCACACTCCGAGATGTAATTACTATTTTACTTGTTATTGCCAATTCATGGCAAACTGAAGGGGCGGTGTCTTCCATTGGTTTAGGCACATTTCCTTGACTTTCTAGGGCAGAGTACCCCAGTTGGGTCTCCCCCTCAACTTGTGTGTCACCTTGGCATGAGCCTCCTGTCGGGAGCTCCCCATATATCATCTCTACATCTTGGGCTTAGCTCACAAGTTGGGACTCCCCCTCAGCAGGAACACTCCCGAAGTTGGGGTTGCTACCTTCTTCAATAACCTCTTTGGAAGCAGGTTCAGATACTGATGCTGGAGCATCTCTTTGAGTAGATGTCTCACCAGGATTTTGTTGGGGTGGGGAACTGTCATCAGAGCTGCTTGATGACTCTTCTTCTTCAAAAAGGACGGCGTGGGCGACTTTCTTCTTTTGCTTCTTTGGGGAGGGTGTTGCATCAGAGGATGCTTTAGGAATTGACTTATCCCATCGGTCAATCATCTTGATATCCAACCTTGTGGAGTAGTGCAGGGTCACTCCCATTCTCTTATGAAGAACTTCATCGAGAGTATTCAGGAGGTAGAGGGACAGTATTCTTCCGTACGACGGAGTATTCAGGGTGCTCTTCATTCTTTGGAAGAGAAACCCACTCCAATCAGTCTTTTTAGATAGAATTATCTGGGCCCTGACAACGAACATCTCCTTGGAGACTCGGTCATGCGAACCAGGTTTGCATAGCAGCACCTTCCCCATGATGTCGGCCAGCAGTTTCCCTTTTTGATTGAACTCATTTTTTTTGATCAACCCATAGGTCTTCCCAGTATGGCCGCACCAGGTATAACTAGCAGAAACATCCTCTGTTGATAAAAATTCGTCCCCCCCCTTCAATTCTCGACAGATGCAGCGTCTTCCTGAGACTCTTTGCGGATATCTTGACCTTCTTACTAGCTACAGAGGAATTGATCTGAGATTTCGAGTGGTTGAGCCTGGCTTCAGCAAAGATCTCCGTCAGTTCTCGGTGGAGAAGAACTGAAGGCTCGCTCAGCAGATATTCTAGGCCGGTGGATTCCAAGAGCCCTAGAACTGACATGATTTCTTCAGAGCATGAGTTGAAGCCCCCGCGCTGGAGTTCACAACCTGAGATTTCTTCTTCTCTTTTGGGAGCCATCGATTCAGAGCAAGAGAGGAGGCAGTACGTCAGTGATGAAGCAAAGATTTGTCGAAGTAATAGCTTAGGGCAAATGATAACGTAATTTTTTATTCTCGAGCATTCACTCTATTTATAGTGTAGGTAGGTGAAGGGGCGCTTACCTTTGACTGTGTTGGTGAAAATGATCAGACTGCTCCGATGGATTGATCTTGTGTCGTGTTAAATAGCTGGACTCTATTTCAACGATACTTCTGATTGTTGTTGAAATGGTTCTTAGATACACATCCTTCCAGCTTGATCCATTTTTCGTCGCAACATCTACTATATCGTCGTAACAACTTATTGTATCGACGATAGATATTTCCTAAACTTGTCAGCCTAGGGAAACTTTCGGCCCTTCTTGGGAGATATCTTTTGGCACCAACCCTGAGAGTTCTCCAGGTGTGTTTTGGTCAATCCAACTTGTAATCCTACTGACTTCTTTTGGTCTTTTTAATAGGATGACCTGCACTAAGATTGTTAATGAACTAATTTTGCTGTTCCAGCCTATGGGCCAGAACAGTCATCTTGTCCAAGGCCCAGATTTGCTTCTGGCGGGCTCTTGGTGTAACATCCCGACTTTGAAAAGGGTTCTAGCTGGTTCAGTTGAACCCTTGGAGGAATCTAGGATGGGTCATCAGGTAATCACGACCCGACCTTCACCACATAGAGGTGGTCATTTAGAGAAATGACTGTTTTGGGCAGCATCATGCTTCGCCACAACGTCAAAGTTGTTCATTGAGCATACGTGCTCCGAATCGACTTCTGTCAGTTGCGTTAGACTCGTATGATCGATACGAGTGCAATAGAATTCGTTTCGTTCCAATCCGAGGTAATTTGGTGAAATTGACCGTTTTGAGTACCGTAGCGCGTCACGACGATGCAATATGGAGCATACGTGCTCCGAATCGACTTCCATCAGTTACGTTAGACTCGTATGGTCAACACGAGTGCAACGAAATTTGTTTCGTTCCGATCCGAGGTCGTTTGGAGAAAACGACTATTTTGAGTAATATGGAGAGCCGCAACAACGCCATTTTAGAATATTGGGTAAACGAGCCCCAATTTCACCCCCGTCAGTTGCGTTAGACTCGTATGGTCGATACGAGCGCAATGCATTTTGTTTCGTTCAAATTCGATGGGATTTGAGAAGTTAGCCGAAATAACCTATTTTGAGCTGCGTACTGATTTGAGTGAATAATTATGAGTAAACATACACGATACCAACTTCGGATGATTTCGTTAGCTCTGTATGACTAACACGAACACAAATACACAATTCACGCACTTTTCTCATGCGTATTTGGAGAGTTATGAATATATATCTAAATATAGGTATGTATATAGATATGTACTTATATATGTATATATATAACAAAACTAAAAACAAAACCAGGGAGAGAACAAAACCAGCGGAAACCCTGTATGCGAACCAGGGGACGGGAAACCATGGGCGAAAACAGGGGGCGGAAAACCAAGGGCGAGCTCGCTGGGGGCATCGGATTGGCCGGCCATGGCTACAAAATGGGCGGCTCACCTCCTCTTCAGGCAGGCTCAGCGGCAAGGTCGCCCCTCGCCCCGATCTCTCCCTCTTCCTCCTCCTCTTCTCTACCGGATTTAGGATTGATGCAAGAAATCGGGGCACGACAAGGGAGACTCCGACTCCTCCCCGCCTCTGATTGGTGGTAACCCTCTTCTCCTTATCTTCCTCCTCACAGTTCTGGATGAGAAATTGGGGCGTGACAAGAGGGACTACGACTCCTCCGCCTCTTAACTGAGCTTATCTTCGTCTGGCTATGGTAACCCTAATCATTTTCTATCTTCTTTTAGCATTGGTTTTGATCGAAATGAGAACTAGCAATATTCGTCGGTCCTTCCTCCTCCAATTTGATGAGAAATCAAATTGATGACATTCCTGAAATTGAGATTTGCCTATACGACAAAGGGCCGGCCCCTCCAGGAATGACGGGAACACTGCTTCTCCTTCCTCTGTTCTCTATCTCTCTCTGGCTCGGTCTGTCTCTGGAGAGATTGCGATACCTTTTGCTTAGTAATCCTGTCAGAGAGGGGGTAAACTTTCTAGCTAAACTGTGGGGTTTAGAAAGGTGTTATGATGGGATGGAATCAGATTTACAAACATATCACGAGCTTTCCCCTTTTTATTTAACCTTCTGAAAATGGAAATGAATATGGGAATGGCTATACGACCTAATTCAAATTCGATTAAATGGTGTAGTTTTTCTTAGACGTAAAAAATCCAGCTCCCCTATAAATTATAAATGGGACACACAGCTCACAGCAAGTTCTTCTTCTTCCCCATCTCTCCCTCCTCTCCTCCTCCCCTTGAAGCTGTGTTAAATCAGGAAATGGGGGTTGATGGCTTGAAAGGGGTATACCTCTCTCTTTCTCTCTTACCTTCTTGCTCCAGTCGTGGCCTCTTTATTTTAATTAGCGAGTTCTTTCTCCTGCCAACTTATGGTTTGAACTAGAGGGCTTTTGGCTGGTAGTTTGATGACTTGTTTTCTCTGTCCTCAATTTATTTATACATTCAGTTGGTAGAGCTAATGTAGTTATAACTTTACAATTCCCGAGGAATTATTTGGAAGGAGACTAAATGGGCCGAGGTTTCCTCCACTTCGCAATAGCTAAACGCCACCGCTAAATTATTAAGTTCTCTTAGCTCATGATTTTGTAAATTTATGGAGCTTTGCAACATCCTGGAACCTATAGAGAGCTTGTTCATGATTCAAAGATTGATTTATTTTATTTTGCATAACTTGATATAAACATTTTCCGAGGATATGATCAGTTTGTACTCTCTTTCGGGTTGATTGAAATTGGATTCCGAGATTTTAACTCACTCATTTCTTGCATATGCTAGTGAAATTGTTTACCTTAGCATCATGTTCCATGACTCACGTTTTGCTATTTTTCTCTCTCTCTCCCTGTCTATGCGAGCTCTTATATATTTATATATATGAGTTGTAAGCTTGCTCAAGAGAGGGCCTAGCCTGGGGATTACATGGGAAGGTTGATAATTATGAAACCTTATTGCAACTCTCTTTAATAGATTTGTATTTAATCAAAAGGGGATCAATAGTTTGCTCTAACCCCATCTCTCTCTCCCTCACTCTCTTTCTCAATCCGTGCAAGATTTAGTATATATTTTTATATGTTCATACATATATATGCACATAAGAGGGGGCTTCACATAAGGAGGTGGATGAGAAAAAGCTCTAGTTCAGTGCTTGTATGCTTCATGTGCTCCCACTCTCCCTCTAAGTGCTTTACATATGGTTGATGTGCTGATCTCCCTCTCTCTCTGTCTAAGCAAGCCCTTATATATTGGTATATATGAGTGGTAAGCTTGCTCAAGAGAGGGCCTTTGTTGGGGGTGGGGGGGGGGGGGGGGGTCTGCTTTTCACAGTACCAGTTAATTGGGGCTGTTTTCATACTATATTGTTGGGAGGCTGCTTTTCACAATACCAGTTAATTGGGGTTCTTTTCATACTATATTGTTGGGGGGCTGCTTTTCACAATACCAGTTAATTGGGGCTGTATTCATACTATATTGTTGGGGGGCTGCTTTTCACAATAACAGTTAATTGGGGCTGTTTTCATACTATATTGTTGGGGGGCTGCTTTTAGCAATACCAGTTAGTTTGGGGGCTGTTATTATAAATACTGCTGCTGTATGTTTAATTTCTTTGTTGATCATATGGGGGCTGCTTCTTAAGTTGGTTACATGAGTTGAGGTTGATGTTTATACTCAAAAATTGGGCTGCTGTCCTTTGTTTATTGGAGGCTGCCTCCTTGTTTTCTTGCTTTGGGGCTGCTTCATTCTTTTCTTTCTTTGCCTTGGGGCTGCTCCTTTCCTTGTTTAATTAGAGTGCTGTTATGCTTTGCTTTGGGGGCTCCTTTCCTTGTTGAGTTGTTCTGCTGTTGTTGATGTGTTGGCCTGCTGCTACTGTTGCTGTTTTGTTGGCCTGCTGCTGCTGTTTATCTTGGCCTGCTGTTGCTGTTTTGTTGGCCTGCTGCTGGTGTTTATCTTGGCCTGCTGTGGCTGTTTTGTTGGCCTGCTGCTGCTGTTTATCTTGGCCTGCTGTTGCTATTTTGTTGGCCTACTGCTGCTGTTTATCTTGGCCTGCTGTTGCCGTTTTGTTGGCCTGCTGCTGCTGTTTATCTTGGCCTGCTACTGCTGTTTCTTGTTGGGACTGCTGCTGCTGTTTGCATCTAATTTGGGGGCTGACCCTTTGTTTTCATTCTTTTGGGGCTGCTGCTGTTCTTTTTTCTGTGTATTTGAAGGGAGTTACCTTATCACTCTTTAATGTTGGGGCTTTCCTTCTGAATTGAGGGCTGTTGATATGCTTTTGGTAGGTGGGCTTTGCGGTTACTACCTCCTTCCCATATTCTCTAACATTTCGTCTCTCTCTACCCCTTAACAAATTCTGATGTTGATTAAAGGTGGAAATACTCCCTCTTCTTTTGATGTGATACCAATAACAATGGAAGTATTATATAGATGACTTGGGTTTGATCACCAAGCATCCAAATGATTGACGGGAGCCTATGAGCCATATGAGGATGGCTCGATTTAATTGCCAACCGGGTTAAAGTAGTGGTACCTTCTCGGATGGAGATATGCTAAGCTTAAATAGAGTTCGTCTTCTCTCCTCCTACAAAACTCCGAGTGGATATATTGTTAAGCTTTAAAAGAGTTTTCTTTTCTCCTCTTATGATGAAATGTTGCCTTCGAGAAATAATTCCTACGGGAAAGAAATGTTGCCTTCGAGAAATAATTCCTACGAGAAAGAAATGTTGCCTTCGAGAAATAATTCCTACGGGAATGAAATGTTGCCTTCGAGAAATAATTCCTACGGGAATGAAATGTTGCCTTCGAGAAATAATTCCTACGAGAACTAAATGTCGCCTTCGAGAAATGTGACAAGGGATAAAATCGGATGGCCTATGAGTTTTACTCTAAGGCAACCCGCACGACGGACGGTCTGGGAGGGCAACCCGTGCAAAACTAATAGAACTACGTGGGTCTGAGACCGTATGCAGGATGATATGGAGTACATAGGCGATGGTCGTGGGAAGGCTACCTCGGCCCAATAAGAGTCCAGATGTCCCCTCCCTTATAAATGTTATATTATGTCTGTTTGTTAGTAGGGGTTGGATTCTGTTCGTGGTTGTAATAACTTGTCTTTGGCACAGGTGACAGGGGCGGATGAGTGACAACATCTGTGTGTGGATGAAGCCACGGAGCAGGCTACGTCAGGTATAAGTTTGTTAAGCCACATCTCCTTTTGTGGTGCCCTATCCCAGGGTATATATATAATGACAATAATTCCTTGATGGTTAGGATTTTATGCGGCGGAGGTATGGATGCTATTCATACATGTCTTGAGTTTAAGGTTTCTGTGATGATTAATCTTCCGCTATATTACTACGTCTTCCGCTAAGTGCTGTAAAGTGCACTCTTTAATGAAGTTTTCCGCTAGAATGTCGCTTTCTTACTCTGTTGATGTGTAGTGACTTTCGCTTAACACCACCCCTAGGCGTGACAACGGAGTGTTCAAGGAAAGGAGTTGGAAAAGCTAGTACCTTCGCCCTTTAGGATCGCTTCAGCGTCGTGCTAATAGGGTGGTGTGCGATAAGATCCCCCGGTCGGACCACCGATTTGGGAGGGGGGTCTTACAAATGGATCAGAGCGCAACCGATCTTGTCGACCTATTCGTGATCACAGAAACACCTATTGCTCCGCTAATCGTTGTAGCGTGGTTCAGGACGAACCACTGCAGCGGAAGCGGTGGTGGACCTAAAAGGTAAAAGTTGGCAACAAACTTGGCATATATATGAACATTTTCACTCGAACTTATCAAAATTTAGTTTTAGTCATGCAAAATGTTTTTTTATGACTCAGATCGACACTTAAATGTCTTTTACTACATCTGATCTCGAACAATCATCTATCTTATTCCCATAAAACACTCTCTTTAAACTCTACAAATGATCATTTCAAATTTTGAACTCTGGATTTAAGCCTCTTTGTTTTATTGGGAGTAGATGCTCATTTTCAAAATACCATTCGAGGTGAACTAATCAAATGGAATTTTGTGTACAATGTAAGAACTTCATTACTAATTTCTAATCCCAGGTTTAAGCCTCTTTGTTTTATTGGGATTAAAATTCTCGTTTTCAAAATTTCATTTAAGGTAAGCTATCTAAATGAAATTTTGCGTGTATATGGAGAATTGCTCTAACGATTGCAAATATGAAGTATGCTTTGACTTGATCGATTTGACGATCTGTGAAAATAAAGTCGTGCAATCGTAAAAGAACTATGATAAAATGTTAGTATTTTCAATAACGTTAATATTTCAGGAAATGATTACTGAGGCGACGTGCTGGATTGAAGTAAATTTGTGGCAAATTTATAAAAGCTTGTATACAAACCATCCTAAAAGTACAATGTTAGCATTCACGGGACTTGCGATGTTTGCATACTCAGCCAGCCGAAAAGCCTCGTTAAAAAGGGTAAGCCACTGAGGACCCGAAGGTGACGGTTACCTATTTTATTGCTTGCTTGCATTGGGAAAAGTGGCGGGTCAGTCATGCCCGTAGACCGTACGTACCAGTGCGGGAAGGTTGACGACTCTAGGCGACAGGGAGGTGTTCACCCCGGGAGCTCGGTTGTATCTTATATGCCCCGCTGGGTCCCTCCGCTGGTTGGACAAATTCAGTTATTGCCGGATGTCTCCTACGTCCGAGGGTACATGGGGTTGTACGTTGGGGCCTGGGTAGTGCGGTACATCCACACCCAGAAGTGGCAGGACCGGCCACTGTCACCGACGGCCACATCGGTGAGGCCCGCGGGGTTCGCTACCCTGCAAAAAGAAGCGGTCAAAATATGGCAACAAAAGAGCAAACTGGTAAAATATTCTATGTGATTACCGTGGCGGGTCAGTCAAGCCCAAGGAACGTTCATACAGGAATGGGAAGGTTGACAACTCATGAGGCATTAGGGAGAGTGTGAACCCCGGGAGGTTATTTATTATTTCCCCGAAGGGTCCCTCCGCTGGATAGCCGAAATTTTGTAATTGACGGATGTTGCTCACATCCAGGAGTACACTGGGTTATACATTAGGGCCTGGGTCGTGCGGTATGTCCACACCCAGAAGTGGCAAGACCGGCCACTGTCACCGACGGCCACATCGGTGAGGCCCGCGGGGGTCGCAACCCTGCTGGAAGGAAAGCGGTCAAACTGTTTCAACATTGTGTGTTGTGATTGAGTCATGAGTACTCGTTATGCATGACTTGCATATGCATCATTTGCATCAAAACATACATATCTGCATATACCATTAACATATAACCTTCGTATGGGAGTTGGTTATATGTTTATGGATGTTTACTGCTTATTTATCTGTACCATTAACATATAACCTTCGTATGAGAGTTGGTTATATGTTCATGGATTTACTCTACTTATTTACTATTTTCATCTGTTCCACCAACATATAACCTTCGTATGGGAGTCGATTATATGTTGATGGGTTTTACAAAATCTTATGCAAGTTATAACTTGTATATGATCCACTGACACGTAGCCCCGTAAGAGAATTAGCTATATGTTGATGGATTTTTACTATGTGCCTTTCGGACACAACTCATAAATGTTGCGTTTCAGATATGCAAACCTTGGAAGGTGTTGAGTTGCCTCCACTTCTAGCTGAGCTCGGCTCCTGAGAAGTTGTTGAGTTGCCTTCATCTCCCGTTAAGCTCGGTTCACGGGAGGGGTATCGAGTGATGAAGGGTTTCTTGTTTCTCACGATTAGATCAATTTGAATCGTTCAAGCTACCCCGTAGTTCACGTAAGATACTTGTATATTACATGGCAGGAGCCATCAACATAGCTCGTTAGGTAAAACCAAACCTAGAGATCCTTAAAATTTGGGATCGTTCGACACGTATAATGGTCTGTAGTAGGCCTGTTTTGAATCTCCATGACCCACTCGTATTTTCGGGGACGAAAATTTTCTTTGTTTTATTGGATTGTAACATCCCGACTTTGAAAAAGGGTCTAGCCGGTTCAGTTAAACCCTTGGAGGAATCTAGGCCGGGTCATCAGGCAATCACGACCCGACCTTCACCACATAGAGGTGGTCATTTAGAGAAATGACTGTTTTGGGCAGCATCGTGCTTCGCCACAACGTCAAAGTTGTTCATTGAGCATACGTGCTCTGAATTGACTTCTGTCAGTTATGTTAGACTCGTATGATCGATACGAGTGCAACAGAATTCGTTTCGTTCCAATCCGAGGTCATTTGGTGAAATTGACCATTTTGAGTACCGTAGCGCGTCACGACGATGCAATATGGAGCATACGTGCTCCGAATCGACTTCCGTCAGTTATGTTAGACTCGTATGCTCAATACGAGTGCAACGGAATTTATTTCGTTCCGATCCGAGGTCGTTTGGAGAAAACGACTATTTTGAGTAATATCGAGCGCCGCAACAACGCCATTTTTAGAATATTGGATAAACGAGCCCCAATTTCACCCCCGTCAGTTGCGTAAGACTCGTATGGTTGATACGAGCGCAACGCATTTTGTTTCGTTCAAATTCGATGAGATTTGAGAAGTTAGCCGAAATAACCTATTTTGAGCTGCGTACTGATTTGAGTGAATAATTATGAGTAAACAGACACGAAACTAACTTCAGATGATTTCGTTAGCTCTGTATGACTAACACGAACACAAAGACACACTTCGCGCACTTTTCTCATGCGTATTTGGAGAGTTATGAATATATATCTAAATATATGTATGTATATAGCTATATACTTATATATGTATATATATATATAACAAAACTAAAAACAAAACCAGGGAGAGAACAAAACCAGCGGAAAAACTGTAGGCGAACCAGGGGACGGGAAACCATGGGCGAAAACAGGGGCGAAAAACCTAGGGCGAGCTCGCTGGGGGCATCGGATTGGCCGGCCATGGCTACAAAATGGGCGGCTCACCTCCTCTTCAGGCAGGCTCGGCGGCAAGGTCGCCCCTCGCCCTCATCTCTCCCTCTTCCTCCTCCTCTTCTCTGCCGGATTAAGGATTGATGCAAGAAATTGGGGCACGACAAGGGAGACTCCGACTCCTCCCCGCCTCTAATTGGTGGTAACCCTCTTCTCCTTATCTTCCTCCTCACAGTTCTGGATGAGAAATTGGGGCGTGACAAGAGGGACTACGACTCCTCCGCCTCTTAACTGAGCTTATCTTCGTCTGGCTATGGTAACCCTAAACATTTTCTATCTTCTTTTAGCATTGGTTTTGATCGAAATGAGAACTAGCAATATTCGTCGGTCCTTCCTCCTCCAATTTGATGAGAAATCAAATTGATGACATTCCTGAAATTGAGATTTGCCTATACGACAAAGGGCCGGCTCTTCCAGGATTGACTGGAACACTACTTCTCCTTCCTCTGTTCTCTATCTCTCTCTGGCTCAGTCTGTCTCTCGAGAGATTGTGATACCTTTTGCTTAGTAATCCTGTCAGAGAGGGGGTAAACTTTCTAGCTTAACTATGGGGTTTAGAAAGGTGTTATGATGGGAGGGAATCAGATTTACAAACATATCACGAGCTTTCCCCTTTTTCTTTAACCTTCTGAAAATGGAAATGAATATGGGAATGGCTATACGACCTAATTCAAATTCGATTAAATGGTGTAGTTTTTCTTAGACGTAAAAACTCCAGCTCCCCTATAAATTATAAATGGGACACACAGCTCACATCAAGTTCTTCTTCTTCCCCATCTCCCCCTCCTCTCCTCCTCCCCTTGAAGCTTTGTTAAATCAGGAAATGGTGGCTGATGGCTTGAAAGGGGTATACCTCTCTCTTTCTCTCTTACCTTCTTGCTCCAGTCGTGGCCTCTTTATTTTAATTAGCGAGTTCTTTCTCCAGCCAACTTATGGTTTGAATTAGAGGGCTTTTGGTTGGTAGTTTGATGACTTGTTTTCTCTGTCCTCAATTTATTTATACATTCAGTTGTAGAGCTAATATAGTTATAACTTTACAATTCCTGAGGAATTATTTGGAAGGAGACTAAATGGGCTGAGGTTTCCTCCACTTCGCAATAGCTAAACGCCACCGCTAAATTATTAAGTTCTCTTAGCTCATGATTTTGTAAAATTATGGAGCTTAGCAACATCCTGGAACCTATAGAGAGCTTGTTCATGATTCAAAGATTGATTTATTTTATTTTGCATAACTTGATATAAACATTTTCCGAGGATATGATCAGTTTGTACTCTCTTTCGGGTTGATTGAAATTGGATTCCGAGATTTTAACTCACTCATTTCTTGCATATGCTAGTGAAATTGTTTACCTTAGCATCATGTTCCATGACTCACGTTTTGCTATTTTTCTCTCTCTCTCTCCCTGTCTATGCGAGCTCTTATATATTTATATATATGAGTTGTAAGCTTGCTCAAGAGAGGGCCTAGCCTGGGGATTACATGGGAAGGTTGATAATTATGAAACCTTATTGCAGCTCTCTTTAATAGATTTGTATTTAATCAAAAGGGGATCAATAGTTTGCTCTAACCCCATCTCTCTCTCCCTCACTCTCTTTCTCAATCCGTGCAAGATTTAGTATATATTTTTATATGTTCATACATATATATGCACATAAGAGGGGGCTTCACATAAGGAGGTGGATGAGCAAAAGCTCTAGTTCAGTGCTTGTATGCTTCATGTGCTCCCACTCTCCCTCTAAGTGCTTTACATATGGTTGATGTGCTGATCTCTCTCTCTCTCTCTGTCTAAGCAAGCCCTTATATATTGGTATATATGAGTGGTAAGCTTGCTCAAGAGAGGGCCTTTGTTGGGGGGGGGGGTCTGCTTTTTACAGTACCAGTTAATTGGGGCTGTTTTCATACTATATTGTTGGGAGGCTGCTTTTCACAATACCAGTTAATTGGGGTTCTTTTCATACTATATTGTTGGGGGGCTGCTTTTCACAATACCAGTTAATTGGGGCTGTATTCATACTATATTGTTGGGGGGCTGCTTTTCACAATAACAGTTAATTGGGGCTGTTTTCATACTATATTGTTGGGGGGCTGCTTTTAGCAATACCAGTTAGTTTGGGGGCTGTTATTATAAATACTGCTGCTGTATGTTTAATTTCTTTGTTGATCATATGGGGGCTGCTTCTTAAGTTGGTTACATGAGTTGAGGTTGATGTTTATACTCAAAAATTGGGCTGCTGTCCTTTGTTTATTGGAGGCTGCCTCCTTGTTTTCTTGCTTTGGGTCTGCTTCATTCTTTTCTTTCTTTGCCTTGGGGCTGCTCCTTTCCTTGTTTAATTAGAGTGCTGTTATGCTTTGCTTTGGGGGCTCCTTTCCTTGTTGAGTTGTTCTGCTGTTGTTGATGTGTTGGCCTGCTACTGTTGCTGTTTTGTTGGCCTGCTGCTGCTGTTCTTTTTTCTGTGTATTTGAAGGTGGTTACCTTATCACACTTTAATGTTGGGGATTTCCTTGTGAATTGAGGGCTGTTGATATGCTTTTGGTAGGTGGGCTTTGCGGTTACTACCTCCTTCCCATATTCTCTAACATTTCTTCTCTCTCTACCCCTTAACAAATTCTGATGTTGATTAAAGGTGGATATACTCCCTCTTCTTTTGATGTGATACCAATACCAATGGAAGTATTATATAGATGACTTGGGTTTGATTACCAAGCATACAAATGATTGACGGGAGCCTATGAGCCATATGAGGATGGCTCGATTTAATTGCCAGCCGGGTTAAAATAGTGGTACCTTCTCGGATGGAGATATGCTAAGCTTATATAGAGTTCGTCTTCTCCCCTCCTACAAAACTGCGGGTGGATATATTGTTAAGCTTTAAAAGAGTTTTCTTTTCTCCTCTTATGATGAAATGTTGCCTTCGAGAAATAATTCCTACGGGAAAGAAATGTTGCCTTCGAGAAATAATTCCTACGGGAAAGAAATGTTGCCTTCGAGAAATAATTCCTACGGGAATGAAATGTTGCCTTCGAGAAATAATTCCTACGGGAATGAAATGTTGCCTTCCAGAAATAATTCCTACGAGAACTAAATGTCGCCTTCGAGAAATGTGACAAGGGATAAAATCGGATGACCTATGAGTTTTACTCTAAGGCAACCCGCACGACGGACGGTCTGGGAGGGCAACCCATGCGAAACTATGAGAACTACGTGGGTCTGAGACCGTATGCAGGATGATATGGAGTACGTAGGCGATGGTCGTGGGAAGGCAGCCTCGGCCCAATAAGAGTCCAGATGTCCCATCCCTTATAAATGTTATATTATGTCTGTTTGTTAGTAGGGGTTGGATTCTGTTCGTGGTTCTAATAACTTGTCTTTGGCACAGGTGACAGGTGCGGATGAGTGACAACATCTGTGTGTGGATGAAGCCACGGAGCAGGCTACGTCAGGTATAAGTTTGTTAAGTCGCATCTCCTTTTGTGGTGCCCTATCCCAGGGTATATATATATAATGGCAATAAATCCTTGATGGTTAGGATTTTATGCGGCGGAGGTATGGATGCTATTCATACTGGTCTTGAGTTTAAGGTTTCTGTGATGATTAATCTTCCGCTATATTACTACGTCTTCCGCTAAGTGCTGTAAAGTGCACTCTTTAATGAAGTCTTCCGCTAGAATGTCGCTTTCTTACTCTGTTGATGTGTAGTGACTTTCGCTTAACACCACCCCTAGGCGTGACAACAGAGTGTTCAAGGAAAGGAGTTGGAAAAGCTAGTACCTTCGCCCTTTGGGATCGCTTCAGCATCGTGCTAAAAGGGTGGTGTGCGATAAGATCCCCCGGTCGGACCACCGATTTGGGAGGGGGGTCTTACACTTGGACTACCTGCAAAATGAGATTACTCGCCCTTAGGTACCCAAGTAGCTTTGGGTCCTAGGACATTATTAGCTTTAAAGGGCATACTGGATCTAACTACTCCAGGATATGCATTGTGATGATGAACAAGGTTATTTGCAAGTTTAGCAGTTGTTACCCTTGGAGCAGTTGGATTGTACCAACAATTAATTGCAAAGTGCCCAATCTTTCCATAGCACCAACATTCAAACCTGTTGTATCTTCCTTTTTGGCTGACTGTGTGAGCATGAGTCCTTTGTGTGTGAACAGAAGGATATTTGAAGGAGACTGATCTATACTGATTGTGAGTGTGATGTTGGCTATCACCATCCACAACTTTCCATCTGGAGTCAGTCATCTTTAATGATTTCTTCTCATCTCTAGACCCAGTAACTTCATGCCTCCTCGTGATCATCCTTTCATGAGGTACCTTAGAGGTTTTTGGCATGTTCTTGGGTTTGGAGGAGCTTGCTACAAGCTTCCTTACAATGAGGGATTTATCCTCCACCCTTCTGACTTTATTATTCTTAGATTTCAGGGTACTAGGCTGATCTTTATCCTTCTTTAGAAGTACAACCTATCTGGTTAGAGAACAACATAACTCCTTACTGTCAATCAATGCCTTCAGAGTTTTCCAAAATTTGCTTATCAGATCAAGGTTGGAGCTTGCCTTGAAGTCCTTTTTGAGTTGATAAAACTCTGCATTCTCTAGAGTTAGCTTTTCAGCTTTTTCTGAGAGATCAAGGTTTCTTGCTTGAAGAGAGGAGATCTCTGCAGCTTGCTCCTTGCAGAGCATCTTGATCTTTTTGAAATTTTCTAGAAGATCATCATATGGCTTGGACCAGTCATCATTTCAAGATGAGCTCATCTCAGATTCTGAATATGTGGCCGATAGAGGAGACCTGATGCATACTCGTTCATGAGATACTTCATCTTGAATTTCCTCCTCTGAGTTAGACAAAGTAGTCAGTCCAAAGTCAGTTTCCTCCTCCTTTGATCCTTCTATAAGAACTGTTAAATAGTCCCACGTCTCCTTTGTTGTTATGCAGAGAGCAAGTTGCTGGAATATAGAAATGTCAACTGCACCAGCTAGGATGTTTTTGGCCTCCTTGTCTAAGTTGACCTGGGTAACCTCATCTTCAGTCATCTCAGAAGCTTTCTTGGGCACCATCTCATAAGAATAACAATTGGAAGCTATCACGGGGACAAATTGTCCTTCTTGAACAATTAAGAACATTCTAGGATCCATAACCTCCATGAATATTTTAGCTCTTACTTTCCATAGGGCAAAGTTCTCCCTAGAACAAATAGATATTCTTGATTCCATAGCTATGATGAATGGACACCCACTGGCAGATCTGTTCAAGTTGTTAAGATTTCCTTTGAACAACCTCACTTTGATACCACTTATTAGTTATTGGGTGTCGACTTATCACCTAGAGGGGGGTGAATAGGTATTTCAAATTGTTTTCTTCCCCTTTTGGTGTTCTTGATTTCTGGTTAACAGATTTACAGATTAAAAGCACTACAAAGAAAACAAACAAGAATTTATAGAGGTTCCTCAAGACATGGTGTCTTGAGTTGTCCTTTGTCCTTCTGCTCCTACCTAGCAGTGTGCTAGGCTCTGCAAACTCCGCCAATGTCTCTGGCCCGCAAGCCCCTACTGCACTCAAGCCCGCAAACTCTGACATGGTGTCTTGCCCCTTGGACCCGCAAGTCCTGTAGCATAGGCGCGCAAGCCCCTACTGCACCTAAGCCCGCAAGCTCTACACGGTTTGACCTGCAAGTCCATTGCCCTAGCGCTCAAGCCTCACAGATTTCAAGCCCTCAAGCTTGACAAGGTTGGACCAGCAAGTCCTCTGCCCTGGCCCTCAAGCCTCACAGATCTCAAGTCCTCAGGTTTGACACTCAGATTTGAAAACAGATCTGACAGATTTGGCCTGCAAGCCTTACAAAGAAAGATATACAATGTTTGTTCTTCTGCCTGGTGGAGATCAGCTTCTTGTCTCGAAGAAGATGCCTCTGATTTGAATCTTGAATGTACAGATCTTCTTCAATACTTCTTCTTTAGCCTGATGTTGACTGGATTCTTGACTTGAATGATTATTATCAGTCGATGTGGCTTGACTACTACTTGGAGAACACTGGATGTGTGTTTTTGTTCTCCTCTCCTTGATGTTGATTCTTCTCCGCAGCTTTTAATGTTGTATTGCTCGGCGGAATTTTTTTTCTCCGTTCTCATCTCTTCTTTAGGGTATCTACTGTTCCCTTTTATAGGATGGAGTAGCCACTTAACAGTCTCCTATGATGTCCTTCACTGACAGACGCCCATACCTTAAGAGCACGCGCTGATTGGACAATCAGGCGGCGACATTAAATGCCGACAACACGTCTGGCAACTTTTGAATCGGTCTCGATGATATTTCATTTGTTACAACAATATGGACAATATCTCAACGATATGGGACATCCCTTCGGCACTTGCACTTAAGACGACATGAAGTCATCTAACTGATGTCGGCATAATCTTCTTAATTGCTTGATATCGTTGTAACCACCTTATCTTGTCGATGAAATAATCAATATCATGTTGACAGACAATTCTTCAGCAACTGTCTGTCTTCATGTGACCTTCCTTAGTCTTCTCGACGTCAAGTCTTCTTTACGACGATATCATTGACATCAGTCTTACTTAGCCTTTCCAACGACAAGGCTTCACTACAACAAACTGCACCTGTTGTAAGGACTGAAATATAACTAAAACACAGTTTGTTACTAATAGTTATATTTAGTAACAAATTTTTTTTGTTATTACAAAAAAGTACTTTTTTGTAACGAATATTTTAAATTTTGTTACAATAATAATTAATTCGTTACTATAACTGTAAGTATTTGTAACAACACTAATGTTACGTTACAAATAGAAAACTTTTCTCACAATAAGTATCAATTGTAACCACATCATGAAAGTTTTTTGTGACAAAGACATTGTCCTTACTAATAGTAATATTTTATTATTAAAGTTTTGTTACAAAAAATATATCATATTTTATTTTCAATTTTTGTACTATTTTATTATCAAAGTTTTGAATTATTATTTTTTTTTTTTGAAAAAAAAAAATTGTATGCGTGCGACAGTACCCCGCCTCGATAGTGCTCTAACGCAACGACAGTACTCCTACAGCTCGCAAACATCCGTGCGCGGCTGTCGCAGATATGTGGTACTATTGCGACATGTATTTTTGCGCGTACGAGTTTTTTTTTATAAAACTTTAACTTTTTATAAAAGTTTTTCTGTCTCTCTCCCATGCATCTCTCTCTCTCTCACATGAATGAATGAAATATACAGATGAAAATTTCCCTCCATAAAATTTTGAACAAAACAAAACTAAAAATTAAAAATATATTAAATGTAAAAATGAATGCAAATTAATATGACATTAATTTTTTAATATAATTTTGGAATTAAAATAAAATCACGCACGAACCCGCGTGCATGCAAATGCACTCTCGCGCGCACGCAAATGCACTCTCGCGCGCACGCAAATGCACTCTCGCGCGCACGCAAATGCACTCTCTCGCGCACGCAAATGCACTCTCGTGCGTGTATTTTTCCTTTTTTTGCTTAAGAGCTAGCGCGTATTGCATGTGTCGGGGCTTAAACACAGACATATGCACACATACAGACACGGACAACCAAACACACACAAACATCCATTTGCGAGCTGTAGCAATGTATTTCACGTACGCCCGCCGTCGTTGTCTCCCATCTCTTCGACGGTCGCCGCCGCCGTCGCCTCTCTCTTCCACGGCCGCCGCCATCGTCGTTCTCTTTCTCGGCCGTCGCTGCGCGCCGTTCTCTTCCTCTAGCTTATTAAGTTTTGTCTATTTCTTTCCCTCTCACATTAATGAAATATATGGAGGGAAATTTCCGTCCATAAAATTTTGCACAAAACAATTTAAAAAATTTAAAACATATTAATATAATTTTTGAATAAAAATAACGATCGCGCATTGGCCCCGCATGCACGCATATTTTTTCATTGTGCGCAGGGGTGAAATAATTGTACCCTTCGAGCGCCCATTTTTCGCTCGAGCGCGTGCATTTCACTCGGATGCGCGTTTTATTTCTCATTTTTCGCTCGATCAACTGACAGTGCACATGAGGCCCATGTTCCCCGCTCGACAATACCCCCGCCTCGACATTGCCCGACAGTGCACATGAGCTTTAAATAAGATTTATGTATTTTTAAATAAGGTTTATCCGTTTATGTATTTTAATTATATATAAACGTGTATAAAATTTTATGTAAAACTTTATAAAACGTTTTTATAAAAAATTCATATAAAGTATTTATATAAAACTTTACAAGCAGTAAAGTTTTTATATAAAACTTTACGAGCAGCTCCGGACGGGCTTCGCCCGTGCTCGCTGGCTTTTAGCGGGCTGTGCCCACATTCGAGCGGGCTGCTGATGCGTATTCGGCAAGTGCATCGGTCGCTGTCAAGAAATAAAATTGGGAATAGCTTCCCCGAATATCGTCTCTCAAGGAATGCAGGTTCTGGTGAACGAAACGTGTGGTGAATCGATCGTTATACGAGCGAATAAAGGAAAAACAAGGGCATTGATTTTGGGTTTCCTAAGCTAGTGCAGAAAAGAGAGATGCGGGTCAAAACTCTGCTTCGCAAGGCGAGGTGGATGCAACGGCCGCGATGCCGTGCTTCGGGAGGCGCGTGGACGGAAAGTAACTATGACGGGTGAGGGTCGCACACACCTCTTCTCCAAGCAACACCACTAGCAATTGCTAGGGCTTCACACACAACAAATCTCAGAAAAACATAGCAAAGAAAGTGCTATTCTCGCACCACCGCATCATTGCACATAAACATCACAAAAGATTTATAACATAAAGCTAAATGATAGTTCATTACAACAACACAAGGAAAACACAAACATAAGGTTTAGAGAAGACCAATAGGAAGAAATCACCGCGTCTTGGGTTCTCGGCCGGAATGAGAGGTTGTCGGGCTCTCTCCGGGCTCGGCCCTCAGATGGTGTGCTGATTCGATGGAGGCAATCACCGCTCCAAAGACCTACAGATCTTCTATGGCTTCCCACGATGAGGAATGCTTGAGCACTTGGCGGAGGATGCTTGCTAACACTCCCGAATGGAAGGATGGTGGTGGAAAACGCCGGAAAATGGCCTCTTTGGTGGTGGAGGTGAAGGAGAAGCCTTCAGACCTCAAGAACGGCGGGAAGGACCCAATTTCCCGCTCCCCGACTCGTTCTCCGATCTCCCTTCGGTTCTGCAGCGAATCCTGCTTTTTATACTAAAACAGGCAGAAAAATGGTCACGCACGATCGAACGCACGACCGTGCGCAGATCGTGCATTGTTAATTGATAAAAATTGGCTTGGGGAAGACGCTGCGCCGCCCGTGCATTTTACTCACGCACGGGCAAATCATCCCGTGCGTCAAAACGCACGGGTAAATTCAGAAATGACTAAAACAAGGAGAACACAGGTCACATAATTGGGACAGTACTATTACAATTGAGGTGGGGTAACGTCACATTGGCACAGACGACACAGACACACACACACAGAGACACTCACACAGAGATAGGCACAGACATAGACAGATATAGACTCACGAATTACCTCCGCCCAATTTCAACCGCTAACTCTCGGACGCTCGATCAACTGATAGTGCACAGGAAGCCCTGTTACCCGTGCGACAGTACCCTCGCCTCGATATTGCCCCGCCATGATGGCGCTCCTACAGCTCGCAAACCCCAGTGTGTGACCGTTGTAGACATGTGGTACTATTATGGCATGGGTATTTTCGCGCGCAGGGGTTTGCGAGCTCCAGGAGCGTCATCGCGTTGGGACACTATCGAGGCGGGGGTAATGTCGCGCGGGGCACGAGCGTTTCCTATATATGCACTATTAGTTGAACGAGCGTCCGAGAGAGGGAGAGTTTGGGCGGAGGTACTGTCGTTGTCAGGGTTTTAATGTTAATGTTAATTTAATTAATTATAATAATAATTAATATTAAATTTCATTCAGTTATATATAATCACGCACATAGACACAGACACACACACATAATCACACACACACAAATAAACAAACACAGACACAAAAAAACACAGACACAGACACACATAGAGACACACACGCACACACACACATACACAAGCGCGCACACACACACACACAAACACACACACACACACACACACACACACACATAGTGTAAAACCCCCCTCCCGGAACACAAAATACGGCCGAGGGGAGTTTTATGCCCAGGACAGCCGCCTTGCGAAAGCGCCAGCACACGGGCTAGCCACCTCCTCAAGACGCCTATCCTGCCGGCTAAACCAATATCATCAAGCAAACCCAACAATAATCAAAAACAAGAAGCCACAAATAAATAAATATTCGCATAAGTAAAAGTCCATAAATATACAAGGCAGGTAGCTCCACGAGCTCCTGCAAAACTACATCAGAGCGACAAACTAAAGGATGCCCAAAGGGCTACATTTCATTCTACGCTCACATCTGTCACCAACGGTACTGTGGGAATCGCTGTCTCCGGCCCTGTCGACCTGACCTGGCTATCCGTCTCCCGCGCCGTGCGCTGCTGCTCCAGGGTGCACTCCTAAAAAGAGGTACGTAGCAACCGTTAGTTATAAAGACTAAGTGGCTTCACATCCGCTCCCCCGACGACTCCAAGGCACCGGGTGGTAGAATTGAAAGAAAGCTGCAAGATTAGCAATAATATACAAGCAGGTGACAGAAATGATTGTTCCTATATGTCGGTTGTATGAGTACCCAAGTACTCGCAATAGTACTATCTAACAGGTTCATAAGTATATCAGCAGCAGTAAGTATATACACGAAAGTATAAGTAACAACAGACATAAGCAGAGTAATGAAGAGCTGAATTGAACTTAACTTATAAGGATGCCCATACAAGCTTATAAGTTAAGGATCTGCATATAAAGGTAACTCATCATATAAAGATGCCCATACAAGTTTATATGATGAGTATCCATTGCTGTGCAATGCAATGATTATGATATGAATGCTGTGCAATGAATTGAAGGATGAATGCAATGCAATGCAATGCGATGATTGTGTATTGAACCCTTTCCCATATCCACAACTATCCGGATGGCGCCTTTGGGAACTGAACACCAAAGGACCCCGACCATCCACCGACCATCATCATTATGCCACCATGTGTCAAGCATGCACAACCACAAATTTCCCATGCACAACCGTGCGCTATCGAATACCCAAGGACTCTCGGACGTAGCCTTAATTCATAACTCATACGCCTTTAGCCGATGCCCGAACTGCACTCAAGGCCCCCAACGCCTGGGTCCTTAACGTTTACCATAAGATATAACCGAATCTTATAGCCCGCTCCGAATCGCCAGTGCTAACCATACCGAGTTAATTAGCTCGCGTGCCGTGGTGTGCGTATAACAATATATTTACTAAGCCGATCCCGTAGGATTATTCGCGCGATTGATGGCATATCATATTTAGCGATTAGGCAATCCAACCAATATAATGGGAGAAATCCACAAAATGCCGAGATCGAAGGTGTTATGACACAATTTACTAAAACAGGATTTCTGGGTGCTACCGATGTCCAACCGTTATGATCCACCCCAATTTGGAAAGCTAACAACAAGGGCTACAACATTCGTGTTGAGTCCTAAACCCAGATCCCAGTGGGTCCTACCTAAAATCTGCCCTGAAGTCCACTGCAGAAACCTGGACAGCAAAATCAGCACGCAGTGGACCCAAACCAGCTTTCTGGACAGCCCACTCGACTGGACTTTTAGGGGGCTACAGGTCACTTCAGAAAACGCGTAACCTATCGTCGGAAAGCTCTTTCCGAGGGCTACCACTTTTGTGTTAAACCTGAAACCTGAATCCTGCTATATCATGCCAACAACTGGACTTGAACGCAGCTGCGCGCAGAAAATAGATTTCTGCATCGGTCTGCAGATATAATTTCTGCCCGAGTCTTAAGGTAAATATAACGACCACTGTTCATCTTCTTCCCCAACAAGAGCTAAAGGTATACATATGTATATAAAATTGAAATCCAATTTAACAGGGAAACTTTCTCATTTCTCAAGCAAGCTTATGAACCAAATTATATATATGTATTTATAATTGAGAAATCCCTTAACAGAGAACTATTTCTCATTCTCAAGCCTTTAATGATCATATATATATGTATATATATATGAATTCCCCCTGACAGGGAACTAAAATTGAAATCCCATATGGAATTTAGGCAGCCACCTCCTCTCCTCCCATGCACCCTCACGAGGCCTTCGATTATCACAACACCAACGCCCTTGCATTTGTATTGAAGCGGGGAGTTGATTGGGGGTATTTTCGCGGCGATCGGCGCCCTACGGCGAAAACCCTAACGCGGCCTTTTTCTTACGGAGCTTCATCACGCTCGCAAATCGACTCAATTGAGTTCGATATCTCGCCTAGCGGATCTAAGAAAACTAGCACCAAGGGAGAGGGGTCGGAAGTCACCTGAATCCGGGCCGACGATCGCGGCAGTCTCCTCGGCGCCATGAACGAACTCAACCTTCTCCAAGCTAGCTCCTCTTCCAATGGTCGCACAAGCTTCTCCAAGGGTTTTCTTGGCCAAAACCCTAGGTTAAAACCATCAGGTTGGAGGGAAGGAGAAGAAGAAAAGAAGAAGAAGAAGAAGAAGAGGAAAAAGATGAAGATGCTGATCGGGAGAAAAGCTAAGAATTTAAGCAGTGGAATTTATCTTCATCTTGCATTAATGGCATTAATGACAACACCACTTTCAAGGCCATACGTTGGAACTCCCAAATTTGGTGTCAGGGTAAGCATTTGGAAACACTAGAATATTTCGTCGAATGGGAGACAATTCGTCGAACGGATTGTTCGACTTTCGTCGAACGGAGGATAATTCGTCGATCGCAGTTGGAAAAATCTTCGTCGAGCGCTGCCTAATTCGTCTACCGCCGAACATATGATTCGTCGAACGCCGTTCGACGATACTTCGTCGAACGTCGTTCGACGATACTTCGTCGAACGCCGGTCGACGATACTTCGTCGAACGCCGGTCGACGATACTTCGTCGAACGCCGTTCGACGATACTTCGTCGAACGCCGTCCGATGATGTTTCGTCGAACGCCGTTCGATGAACTTTCGTCGAACGCCATTCGACGAACTTTCGTCGAACACAGAACTTAGTCGAACGCCGTTCGACGAACTTTCGTCGAACGCAGAACCTTCTTCGATCGCAGCTGCAGCTTATATTTCGTCGAATGATACTATCCTATACTCCGCCGAACGCCGCAATCCCTTCGACGTTCGTCGAACACTTCCCCTTCGACATTCGTCGAACGACATCCTCCCTTCGACGTTCGTCGAACAAAATCTCAAAAAACCTATTATCTTATTACCCCCATCTCCTACAACAATATTGTTATCACTTTCCCCCAATTAATCCAAATTTGAGCACGCACTGGAAAGCCCAAATCTGACCCAAGTTGAGTCAACACGTCTCCGAGGGGTCTAGCACGAAATGGGATGTTACAAATCCAATAAACGAAGAAACAATTTCATCCCCGAAATTTAAGTTGGGCTTATGGGGACCGAAGATCGGATTACGAAAATTGTTCTTCCGAGCACACACTGAATCTTACTCGTCTCAGGTGAGGGCCACAACTCGTTCTCACTACCTCACCTCAATTTCTCCCCGGTGTGCTCTCGTTATACTCCACGTACTTGGTATCCCAAGTTTTCTCAACCTCAACGAATCAACTTTGCTATACCTTTGTCAAAAGCCGTCAGGTCAGAGCGCCTAACACGCACGATGTTATCACTCGTCCTCTCAACCTTAACCGATCAACATTCATCGCACCTTGGATCTGAATCATTCTAGGTTCAGTGAACCTGTTACGCACGAGTTTACCACTCGTGCTCCCGCACCAAATCCAGATTCCTCCTCTCAAGGAGTCATGTGTTTTAGATTTGCAAGAGTAAGTTGATTCTTCCAATCTCAGGCATCGTTATCCAAATAACGTGCAAAAACCTTATCGTCATCACTTAAATGTATTCAACAATTTAGCTTTCAAAGAAACTGGCCTCAAAGTCAGGCGGGTAGTCTACCAGGTAAGGTATGGGGTCACGTACATGCTTGACATAGCCTAGGTGGCGGCTTCCGGAATGAACACCAAACAATAGCCCGGATGGCGGCCTTGGGAATTAACACCAAACAATAGCCCGGATGGCGGCTTTGGGAATTTAACACCAAAGGGCCCGGACCATCCAGTTGAACGAACTACATTAGCCCGGATGGCGGCTTTGGGAATTAACACCAAAGGGCCCGGACCATCCAGTTGAACGAACTACATTAGCCCGGATGGCGGCTTTGGGAATTAACACCAAAGGGCCCGGACCATCCAGTTGAACGAACTACCTTAGCCCGGATGGCGGCTTTGGGAATTAACACCAAAGGGCCCGGACCATCCAGTTGAACGAACTACATTAGCCCGGATGGCGGCTTTGGGAATTAGTACCAAAGGGCCCGGACCATCCAGTTGAACAAACTACATTAGCCCGGATGGCGGCTTTGGGAATTAACACCAAAGGGCCCGGACCATCCAGTTGAACAAATTAAACTAGCCCGGATGGCAGCTTTGGGAATTAACACCAAAGGGCCCGGACCATCCAGTTGACCATCTAGCGATGCGAGCAGTAATATAACAAAGCTCCCAACATCTTCATTTAACCACCACGTTGCAAAACCTTAGCACTATGAGTGCTACGATTTACTAATTATCCTAAATATGTCACTTTAAGCACAACTCTTTGATCAACAATCGAATACGACTCCCACTCAACAAATTTCAAGGCGTCCCCCAAAATTTATCACGCAGTCGTCTGACCAACCATCGATCATTGAGAGGCACTACAACACTATCAAGAGAGTTCAAGTTTCCACTTATTAATCCCCATGAGGTTCTAACGATGGAACTCATGCTATCAGGACCTAAGGACTACCACCGAGTCCTTATGTCATCCAAACACTTGCCAGGATCCGACTAGTGCATAGCCGCACTCAAGGACTGCCAGTCTCAAGTCCTTACCATCACATCAGGATGTATTCATATCTTCCAAAAACATACGTCAAGAGTTCCCAATATAGTGTTCATGATTTTCAACCATCTCTCACATGTCATCGACATTCACTTCTTGTGCTCAATTTATGGCTCACTCTATCACAACGAGGTTTTTATCACATTTGAGAGGTTGTCATCAAACCCCACTCTTTGCTAGATTATCGGACGATGTGCGCATTGATATCAATCATGTCGTCCACCGACTTCACCCAAACATGCGTCACCTCGCCTCATTTCAACCTATAACATTCATCTATGTTCTGCCCAATTGACACATAAATTCGGGCACTCATTGCACATTTAATTGTAGAAGATTAATTTCTCTGTCGCTACCGCCGCGCAGTAGCGCTCCCACCAGAGCGACCTGTGATGTTAGCCGTTTATCTTAGCGATATCACGAACCACCGAATTTTGAATTCGTGCCGAATTTCTTTCGGGATCCAGATAGTTCCATTTAGGGGCCTCTTCTCGTGAACTTAAATCCTTGAGACATCCAATCACTAAACAACCCTTATCAATCTGCCGAATTTTAAAAGAAAAAAGTTATCACCTCGTAGGTGTATATCCCTAGGTGTTAGCTTACTGCTCTCCTTGTCACTTATCCACATTGTCTTATAATAGCAGGGAGAGAATTATCATCTTCAAAATACTCTCTTCTGTTAATCACTAATCCGATTTCTATCAACCCAAGCATGGCATTTGTTGCCCATCGTGCTTACGACAAGTTAATTTTCCCATGATCACAAACTCCGAGGTTGAAGTTACAAGGATTTTAAATCGTCTAGAAAATCCAAGACGGTAGGCACTAGCCCAATAAACGAAGAGATAAGCCCCCGTATCTCTTTAGCTGGGTTTCCTCCACTACCAGATCTAATGCTCTCCCCGAATTATCTACGAACTTTTCCGACACGCACGAATAAGCGGCGCTTGCATTTTAAGAGTATTGTCGGCCTACCGCAAACAAGCACGATACTTGTAGATTTCAACACTATGCGGGCGCAAGCATATTAGCTAAGGGAAACAAAACTAAGATGCATGTGTACCTGCAATAACCTCCTGCAGATCCCGCTCCTGAGCTAGTTCCAAAGCATACACCTGCTGCTGAGCAGGCCTAGGGTTCCTACCCTGCTGTTCCTGTTCTCGACCTTGACCTCTTCCTTGCTTGGCGTCCCTTTGACGCTGCGTACAATAGCGCCGGATGTGGCCCGGCTGATGGCAATAGAAGCAATCGCCCTTGAGCGGCTCCCTTGGACGCTTCGGTAATGGTCGCGCTTACTGCTCCACCCTAACGTTCGGGCGATCACGCCCACCATCTCTCCTCTGGTCTCCTCCTGTATCCATAATGTTCTTCCTCCTCGCGAAGCTGCGTCTTGACTCCATCACACCCCTCTCGGGCCTCTTATTCCTGGCCTGGACTCCCAAGTGGTCCGCCTCCAACTTCTGTGCCGTCTCTATAATCTGTGCGAGGCTCGAATCGGCGATAAATAGAAGGGTCTGCCTCAGGGAATCTCGCAATCCCTTATAGAACCGCTTTGCGTAACTGCGGTCGTCCAAATCAAAGGAATCCGCGAATCTAGCAAGGTGTTGGAACTCCCGTTGGTACTCCACGACTGTCCTAGATCCCTGATTCAGCTGCAGAAACCTCTCTTCAAGTTCATCCCGGGCCGTGGAAGAGACGAAGTGCTCCAGGAACGCGTCTGCAAACTCGTTCCAGCTTATGTCAAGGTAACTATGCCCTTCAAAGGTGGAGCCCATCAAGGACTTCCACCACCTCTTTGCATGCAAATCCAAGGCTGAGACTGCCAGTGTGACTGCCATATTGCCCGGGCTTCGAATTCCTGCCAATAACTCCTGCACTGTGTCCAGCCACTCCTCTGTCTGAACTGCAGACTCCGTCCCATGATAGGTGGGAGGGGAAAGAGCACGGAAGGTGCTCAACCAATTTGAGCCTGGGTCCTGCGGCTGCACCGACATCTGCTGAGACCTGAAGGCATCCAGGATTGCCGTCAAGGTTTAGCCCAGCTGTGATTGTTGAAAAGGAGCAGGTGCTAGAGGCACTGGGGTGCCAGCCGCTGGCTCCGAACGTGCCGGAATCTACACGTAAAGTAGATTTTTGGGCTTAGGTTGGCTATTTAAAGGAAAAAAAATAACGGACATACTCAATGCGAATCCCCTATGGGCACACCACTGCTTCCGCTCATTCAGTTTGTCCTTAAACTGAAGAGTTGAGTAAGGTGGCACCAAAAGGGTATGGACTTCTTTATCTCAGGATCGTTGCAAGATGATACCATTTGTAAAACCCCCCTCCCGGAACACAAAACACGGCCGAGGGGAGTTTTATGCCCAGGACAGCCGCCTTGCGGAAGCGCCAGCACACGGGCTAGCCACCTCCTCAAGACGCCTATCCTGCCGGCTAAACCAATATCATCAAGCCAACCCAACAATAATCAAAAACAAGAAGCCACATATAAATAAATATTCGCATAAGTAAAAGTCCATAAATATACAAGGCAGGTAGCTCCACGAGCTCCTGCAAAACAACATCAGAGAGACAAACTAAAGGATGCCCAAAGGGCTACATTTCATTCTACGCTCACATCTGTCACCAACGGTACTGCGGGAATCGCTGTCTCCATCCCTATCGACCTGACCTGCTATCCGTCTCCCACGCCGTGCGCTGCTGCTCCAGGATGCACTCCTAAAAAGAGGTACGTAGCAACCGTTAGTCATAAAGACTAAGTGGCATCACATCCGCTCCCCCGATGACTCCAAGGCATCGGGCGGTAGAATTGAAAGAAAGCTGCAAGATTAGCAATAATATACAAGCAGGTGACAGAAATGATTGTTCCTATATGTCGGTTGTATGAGTACCCAAGTACTCGCAATAGTACCATCTAACAGGTTCATAAGTATATCAGCAGCAGTAAGTATAGACACGAAAGTATAAGTAACAACAGACATAAGCAGAGTAATGAAGAGCTGAATTGAACTTAACTTATAAGGATGCCCATACAAGCTTATAAGTTAAGGATCTGCATATAAAGGTAACTCATCATATAAAGATGCCCATACAAGTTTATATGATGAGTATCCATTGCTGTGCAATGCAATGATTATGATATGAATGCTGTGCAATGAATTGAAGGATGAATGCAATGCAATGCAATGCGATGATTGTGTATTGAACCCTTTCCCATATCCACAACTATCCGGATGGCTCCTTTGGGAACTGAACACCAAAGGACCCCGACCATCCACCGACCATCATCATTATGCCACCACGTGTCAAGCATGCACAACCACAAATTTCCCATGCACAACCGTGCGCTATAGAATACCCAAGGACTCTCAGACGTAGCCTTAATTCATAACTCATACGCCTTTAGCTGACACCCCGAACTGCACTCAAGGCCCCCAATGCCTGGGTCCTTACCGTTTACCATAAGATATAACCGAATCTTATAGCCCGCTCAGAATCTCCAGTGCTAACCATACCGAGTTAATTAGCTCGCGTGCCGTGGTGTGCGTATAACAATATATTTACTAAGCCGATCCCGTAGGATTATTCGCGCGATTGATGGCATATCATATTTAGCGATTAGGCAATCCAACCAATATAATGGGAGAAATCCACAAAATGCCGAGATCGAAGGTGTTATGACAAAATTTACTAAAACAGGATTTCTGGGTGCTACCGATGTCCAACCGTTATGATCCACCCCAATTTGGAAAGCTAACAACAAGGGCTACAACATTCGTGTTGAGTCCTAAACCCAGATCCCAGTGGGTCCTACCTAAAATCTGCCCTGAAGTCCACTGCAGAAACCTGGACAGCAAAATCAGCACGCAGTGGACCCAAACCAGCTTTCTGGACAGCCCACTCGACTGGACTTTTAGGGGGCTACAGGTCACTTCAGAAAACGCGTAACCTATCGTCGGAAAGCTCTTTCCTAGGGCTACCACTTTTGTGTTAAACCTGAAACCTGAATCCTGCTGTATCATGCCCACAACTGGACTTGAACACAGCTGCGCGCAGAAAACAGATTTCTGCATCGGTCTGCAGATATAATTTCTGCACGAGTCTTAAGATAAATCTAACGACCACTGTTCATCTTCTTCCCCAACAAGAGCTAAAGGTATACATATGTATATAAAATTGAAATCCAATTTAACAGGGAAACTTTCTCATTTCTCAAGCAAGCTTATGAACCAAATTATATATATGTATTTATAATTGAGAAATCCCTTAACAGAGAACTATTTCTCATTCTCAAGCCTTTAATGATCATATATATGTATATATATATGAATTCCCCCTGACAGGGAACTAAAATTGAAATCCCATATGGAATTTAGGCAGCCACCTCCTCTCCTCCCATGCACCCTCACGAGGCCTTCGATTATCACAACACCAACGCCCTTGCATTCGTATTGAAGCGGGGAGTTGATTGGGTGTATTTTCGCGGCGATTGGCGCCCTACGGCGAAAACCCTAACGCGGCCTTTTTCATACGGAGCTTCATCACGCTCGCAAATCGACTCAATTGAGTTCGATATCTCGCCTAGCGGATCTAAGAAAACTAGCACCAAGGGAGAGGGGTCGGAAGTCACCTGAATCCGGGCCGACGATCGCGGCAGTCTCCTCGGCGCCATGAACGAACTCGACCTTCTCCAAGCTAGCTCCTCTTCCAATGGTCGCACAAGCTTCTCCACGGGTTTTCTTGGCCAAAACCCTAGGTTAAAACCATCAGGTTGGAGGGTAGGAGAAGAAGAAAAGAAGAAGAAGAAGAAGAAGAAGAAGAAGAAGAAGAAGAAGAAGAGGAAAAAGATGAAGATGCTGATCGGGAGAAAAGCTAAGAATTTAAGCAGTGGAATTTATCTTCATCTTGCATTAATGGCATTAATCACAACACCACTTTCAAGGCCATACGTTGGAACTCCCAAATTTGGTGTCAGGGTAAGCATTCGGAAACACTAGAATATTTCGTCGAACGGGAGACAATTCGTTGAACGGATTGTTCGACTTTCGTCGAACGGAGGATAATTCGTCGATCGCAGCTGGCAAAATCTTCGTCGAGCGCTGCCTAATTCGTCTACCGCCGAACATATGATTCGTCGAACGCCGTTCGACGATACTTCGTCGAACGCCGTTCGACGATACTTCGTCGAACGCCGTTCGACGATACTTCGTCGAACGCCGTTCGACGATACTTCGTCGAACGCCGTTCGACGATACTTCGTCGAACGCCGGTCGACGATACTTCGTCGAACGCCGTTCGACGATACTTCGTCGAACGCCGTTCGACAATACTTCGTCGAACGCCTTTCGTCGAACGCCATCCGACGATGTTTTGTCGAACGCCGTTGGACGAACTTTCGTCGAACACCGTTCGACGAACTTTCATCGAACACAGAACTTAGTCGAACGCCGTTCGACGAACTTTTGTCGAACGCAGAACCTTCTTCGATCGCAGCTGCAGCTTATATTTCGTCGAACGATACTATTCTATACTCCGCCGAACGCCGCAATCCCTTCGACGTTCGTCGAACACTTCCCCTTCGACATTCGTTGAACGGCATCCTCCCTTCGACGTTCGTCGAACGAAATCTCAAAAAACCTATTATCTTATTACCCCCATCTCCTACAACAATATGGTTATCACTTTCCCCCAATTAATCCAAATTTGAGCACGCACTGGAAAGCCCAAATCCGACCCAAGTTGAGTCAACACGTCTCCGAGGGGTCTAGCACGAAATGGGATGTTACACATAGAGATACAGACACACACACACACACATACACAGATATAGACACACACACACACATAGATACAGACGCACACACGCATACATACACATACACACATAGACACATGAACACAGACACACACAGAGACACACAGACACACACACAGACCCACACACAAACACACATAGACACACAGTCATACAAACACATACTTATAGACACATATATAGACACACATAGACACACACACACACATGCAATCACATTCACATACACGCACAAACACACACAGACACACACATATAAATAGACATACATACAGACACACACACACAATCACATACAGATAAACATACACACGCAATCACACACACACGCATTCACACACACACACACACAAATGAATGTTTTCACTATGGATAAACAACAAACAAACCAATAGATTTGCATAAAATGTAAAGGTATATTCGGACATATAATGGGCTCGGGGGCTTTGCCTGTGGAAACCCTAGGTATTCTGCTATATATACCTAGCTGGAGGCAACGGAGAGATAGTTCCACTTTGACTTCCTCCGGATGTTTCGATCAACCCATCTACATTCTCGAAACAGCGCCTAGGGTTCGCCCCCAGTACGAAGGAAGCTACCGCCGATCGTCTCAGTCCGTCTTGTTCCTACGCTCGCGTGAAGGAGAAGGTCCGCTGCTCGATCGCGCCTAGATCTTTGTAGCCTCCATTCGCCGTTCGTCTCGCTGTTCTTGTTCCAGTCGCTCGCGATCGACGAAGACAGAGGAAGGAGATCGCGATCCAGTCCTTCCCCATAGCCTGCGTCCTCGCTCCTTTGCTGCCGCTCGCGAGAGAGGAGGGATCGCGCTTCCCGCTGCTCCCGCTCCGCCGCTGATCGTAAGGAGTTCGCCGGATCTAGCCTCCGTCGTCCAGATCTGCCGCCGACGCCTCCATCGCCGTGCCCTAGATCTGCCGCTCATGCGAAGAAGACGAAGCTGCTGACCTCAAAAAAAGGAGTTTGCGCACGAACGCTGATCGTGCGCTCTTCAGCAGCCAGTTCACGCATGACCACTGATCGTGCGCTCAGCAGTTCATGCACGATCACTGATCGTGCGCTCTTCAGCAACAGTGCCCGTGCGCCACTGTTCTCCCATGCTCCACCTCCGCTGTCCGCCTCCAGATTCCTCTCAGCGGCGGCTGTCAGTTCTCTCCCACTACCGCCGTCTCCGCTCTTGCCACAATGATGAAGTGGAACAACTTCTCGACCCCCGTTCCGATGATAAAGCTGGAGAAGTTCACGGCGACTGAGTTCAATGCCTGGAAGTTGAACACTCAGTTCGGGATGAAGTTTCTAAACGTGTTCTACACAGTTCAGTCTGATGGTGCTAAGGTCGTAGGGACTGCTGATGAGGTACCGCGAAAAGATGCAGGTTGGTCTGAATGACCTCAAGCGTTTCATACGCATTGAGGATGAGAACAGGGCGAAGCACGCTTTGGAAGCTGTTGGCAAGAAGAAGGCTGCTGCCAACATGATTTCAAGCTCCAAGCGGCCTCCTCCCCCTCATAAGACCAAAACGTCTCGTAGTAACCGCCAAATTGCAGGCCCGAGTAAACCCTCTAAGAAATTTAAGTGTAAATGTTATAACTTCAATAAGTGGGGACACTGCGCATCTGACTGCAAGCTACCGAGGAAAGAAAGAGCCCGGACACCATAAGAAGGCAATCAAGCCCATCTGGTTAGCCAAGCTGAGCCATCCGACTTTGTTGCCATGGTCGGACACGCGCAGGCCAGCACAGAGTGGTACCTGGATTCTAGGGCAACGTGCCACGTTTGCAACAATGCTAATCTTCTGACAGAGCTGAAGGATGCAAATGAATCAGTAACTGTGGCAAATGGAGACACAACTGACGTGATGAAAGTGGGGAATGCAACTCTGCTGCTCTCCTCAGGTAAGTCTTTATTTTTAAAGAATGTTAAATTTATTCCTTCAATAGCTGCTAACTTAGTGTCTATCAGTCTATTATGTGATGCAGGTATGTCGCTTAGCTTCTGTAGCGGCAGGGTAACTTTGTCAGTTAACTCGCACTATTTTGGATGTGCTTATGTCCAAAATAGGATGTACCGTCTGAGTCTAGCAAGTGACGTAGTCCAACAAGTTCAATTAAACTTAGTTAGCCTTAGGACTCTACACGAGATACTAGGACACATAAACTACAGGAAAATGTTCCAAGTAGCTAGAACTCACAAGATCACATTAGACACTAAGTCTCCATTTGAAAAATGCGAAGTGTGCGCTCAGACAAAGATCACTAGGAAACCTTTTAGCACGGTTACTAGGAGCACAACACCTCTTGAGCTTATACATTCCGATATTTGTGACTTAAAAGTTTTGTCACTAGAGGTGGGAGGAAGTATATGATCACGTTTATAGATGACTGCACGAGATTTTGTCATATTTCGTTGCTTAAAACTAAAGATGAAGCGTTTGAAAAGTTTTGTCTTTTCAAAACCAGGGTAGAAAATCAACTAAGCATGAAAATAAAACGTCTTAGGAGTGATAGAGGAGGAGAATATATGTCCAGTGAGTTCAGATGCTTCCTTGCTTCACAGGGCACCATAGCAGAAACCACTGCTCCTTACTCCCCCCAATCTAATGGCATAGCCGAGTGCAAGAATAGAACATTAACAGAGATGTTGAACTCTATGCTGCTCACTGCAGGCAAGCCTTCCGCTTATTGGGGCGAAGCAGTCTTGACTGCAAACCACATTCTGAATAAGGTTCCTCATGCTAAGTTAGAGGTTACTCCCTATGAACTTTGGTTTAAGAGACCCCCGTCATTTACTCGACTTAAGACCTAGGGCTGTATAGCCTATGTCAGGGTTCCTGACCCTAGACGGCCTAAAGTTGGACCTAGGACCAATACTTTGTCTACCTAGGTTATGCTGAGGATAGTGCTGCAGATAGGTTCCTTGATATTTCTAATAATATCATAATAGAATCTAGGGATGCAGTGTTCTTCGAGGATAAATTCCTCAAAGATAAGAACTTAACAATCCCAGGTATGCAAACAACTATTACTGAGGAAGATCCTGAATCAGTACCGAGCACCTCCTATTCCGTTCCGGTAGATAACTCTGGCCTAGAGTCTAGAAGGACTTCTCTAAGAGAGCGAATTCCCAAAACCTTCGGTAGTGACTTTGTGACTTACCACGTTGAGGCCGATCCATCCACCTATAAGGAAGCGATGAGATCCAGGGATTCACTACTCTGGAAAGAAGCTATAGATGAAGAGATGAATTCTCTTCTTCAGAATAACACCTGAACGTTGGTTGATAAGCCAAAAGGGGCTAAAACCGTAGGGTGTAAGTGGGTTCTGAAAAATAAATTGAATCCTGATGGTAGCATAGCTAAGTATAAAGCACGCCTGGTGGCTAAAGGTTTCACACAAGTCAGCGGAGTAGATTACTTTGATGTCTACTCACCCGTGTGTCACTTGGCAACTATTCGGGTTCTCCTTGCTATTGCATCTATTGAGAACTTTATTGTTCATCAAATGGATGTTAAGACTGTGTTATTGAACGGAGATCTGACCGAAGAGATCTACATGAGTCAACCTTAAGGTTTCATTGTAGACGGTCACGAAACGAAAGTCTGTAAATTACTTAAGTCTTTATACGGACTAAAGCAAGCACCAAAATTATGGCATGAGAAGTTCGACTGTAGTGTAAAGAACATGGGATTCATGTCGAGTCTCTCGGATAAATGTCTTTACATACGTAATAGATCAGATAAAGTCGCCATAATATGCTTGTACGTAGATGATATGCTCATTCTAGGGTCTGATCAATCAGAAGTGGATGACGTTAAGTCAGATATAATAAAAGAATTTAGCATTAAAGACCTAGGTGTAGCTAACACTATACTAGGCATGCAAGTGAGCTTTGGGAAGAATGGTATCTCCCTAAGTCAAAGACACTACATAAAGTCCATGTTGGACACGTGGGGATACAGTGCCATTAGAGCATCTGAGACACCATACGACTACACTAACCGCCTAAAGCCCAATGAAGGAGCTATGGTTAGACAGTTAGATTATTCTAAACTACTTGGTAGCCTCATGTATTCCATGGTCTGCACTAGACCTGACATAGCCTTTACGGTCGGTATGTTGTGCAGATTCACTAGTAATCCTGGTAAAGACCACTGGAACGCCTTAGATAGGCTAATGAGATACTTAAAGCACACCCAAAAGTATGCTTTAGTTTACACTGGTCATCCTTTAGTTCTTGAAGGTTATTCTAATGCATCTTGGTGCTCAGAATTAAACGACAGCAAGTCCACTAGTGGTTTTGTGTTCACACTAGGAGGAGCAGCTGAGAGATTTGGTGATCCGAACTCTATGCTCTTGCGTCAGCAGGAGAAGAAGCCGAATGGCTGAGAGATTTGGTGATGGACATTCCTTTGTCGAGCCTGAAAATGAGTTATGTTGCAGTTTACTGCGACAATCAAGCTACTAAAACGATTGCTACGAACTCTTTGTTCAATGGCAAAAGAAGGCATCTCAGGCTAAAACAATCCTGGTTGACCTCTCTCACAAGTCAAGGGATTATGACCCTAATTGATGTGAGATCGAAAGACAATGTTGCAGACCCCTTGACCAAAGGATTAAATAGAGCTCTCACAATAAAACATCGGGGGAAATGAGATTAAAGTTCATAGATGTATGAAACTTTCCTCCGCAGTTTATGTTTTGACAGTGAGAACATATAGTCGTAACATTCAAGCATCTAATAACAGACTGAAAACCCAAATAATTTCTTGATGAAAACCCAAGATGGTTTGATGTCGGTTATTCCACATTTGACAACCAAGCACCGCTCTCATTGTAAGTTGATTCGAGAGTTATTCAACTGGAAATTGAAGGTCGTTGTAAAAGTTAATCTAAACATTATTGGTCACATCACATTATTCCACATTTGATAATGTTGCACGTGATGTGTGCCCACATGTGTTGGTGAGGCACATAGTGATCAGTAATGAGTAAGATAACATGACTAGTCCTAGTTAGACTGGATGAGATGCTGACAGAGTTACTTCACCGTTGCTAGAAGTGCTAAGCTCATTTAGTAAGAGCTAGTTTACTTTAAACGTCACTGCATATGTTTATGAATTCATAGAGTCTGACTCATGAAATTCCTTGTAGGCTACAATGGAGATTATGGAGGAGAAGTAGACTTGGACATGGATGACGATGATCTACTAGATGAGTAGAATCATCAAACATTTTAATTCATGTTGTTTTGTAATAACTATTCAAACTATGTTTGCGATAGAATCTGTGTTTTTTGGTTTGTCGTTTAGGCAAAAACCTTTTCATGTGTTAATTAGTATGATCTATCCTGAATGCTTTGTTTAGTTTGAATTAATATTTTGTCTACTCTCCAGCACCCTGAAACGTTACCGTTATTAGTCACGAATATAGAAGGAGATTGTAAGGGTATATTCAGACATATAACGGGCTTGGGGCTTTGCGTGTGGAAACCCTAGGTATTCTGCTATATATACCTAGCTGGAGGCAACGGGGAGATAGTTCCACTTTGACTTCCTCCGGATGTTTCGAGCAACCCCTGTACAAAAAAGGCATCATCGTAAATAAATATTCGAAGCTATCACATATATAGTTCATCAAGGAGATCTCCAACACTAAGTCTTAGACCAAAATAATTGTCAAACTACCGAAGTGAATGCCTGACCTCACTATGGATAACGTGGTGGTTATGACTGTCATTAGTGAACGCCTGACCACACATATGAAGCTTAGTTCACTTTTATGTTCAAAACTAGTTTTCTTTTCTTGATGGCGAACATAGATGTTGTCATGCAAAACAACATTTTATGGCGGTCACATTTTTGTCCAAACTCACCAGAGCAAAAATGTCGCGCCAAAGGGAGATGAAGTCTTGGGTGGTGTTCTTGTTGTATTAATTAAAAAATTAATTTTTAATAATTTTAATATCAAACTTTCATTCACCCAACGTGTCTAATATTTCACTTTCCCTCCATTTTTCCTTTTTTCCCTCCACTTAATTGAAATGAATGAAATAAATGGAGTGAAATTTCCCTCCATAATTTTTTTTGTCAAAAGTAAACTCCATAATTAAAACCCCTAAATAAACTCAAATCAATTTCTCAAATCAATTGTTCTTTGACTCCAAAATTTTTTGCAAAAACATACCAAAAAATTTAAACGCGCGTATGGTCTCCCGGGAGAGCGTTTTCGCCCGGACACGCATTTTTTGACTCCGCACACATTTTTCACGCGGAAGCGTTTTCGCATGCGCACACTTTTTTGTTCGGCGGCACAATTTCGCCCCACAGATTTTTCGCTTGGGAACATCTTGTACCAAAGCACATTTTTTCGGGAGCGCATTTTTTTGTCTCGAGTATGCAAATCTATCCAATAATTTTAGCTAATTAGAAGCAAAATATTTGCTTTCAAAATTTTGTTTATAATTATTTAAGGCAGAAATATATGTGGAGGGAAAATTTATTTCCCTCCAAAAATTTCATTTCTCTCTAATAAAACATTGGAATTTTTTAATTCTTTTCATTGCTTGCGATACCCTCTATTCACTCTCCCTTAGGTCATCGTGATCTCCTCACGCCGCCGCTTCAACGATCTCCAAACGACGCCGCTTTTGCAAACTCTTTAGCGCCGAAGCCCGCAGCCACCACGCGATCTCCTCACGACGACGCTTCACCTCCTGGTACTTGTTGGTGGAGCACAGTTAATATTCTCCCCAGTCATTTGGCTGGAAGAAGCAATGGAAGAAATCAAGGAGCTGCGATGCCATATTCTACTAAAGCTAATACGTCATCTACCGGTACTATTATTGCTGGAGTAGAACGCGGTGGCAGCGGCAAGTTCAAATACCCTAAATCAAGAGAGGAAGGAGAGTTATTCTCGAGCAAAATCATTAGGTCCAAATTGCTGTTTTCTGTCATTCTAATAATTTGCAGGAGTCCTTTGGCCCGAAGCCCGCTTCCGCAAACTCTTCAGCGCCTGTAATTGTTGTATGATTGTAGATTTCCAATATTACAAATTTCTCTCTTAATATTTTCTCATAGTTTTTTACTTAATTGTTCTCAACTTTCACACAACTTCTCTATATTCTTTCTGCAATGATGTTGTTTGCTACTAGGAAAGTGTGGGGTGCAATTAATTACAAAAAATGATGGGATTTTGGCTGATTTGAAGGTTTCTTATGGTAGATCTTATTCCCCATGTATTGCGCTATGTTCCGTGTTTACTTGAAAGTCCTGAAGGTATTTCATTTTTTTATTCATTTGTAGCCTCAACCACTGTAAATTGTGCTTTTATTTTTGGAAGGAGAACGACGACCCTTCGTTTTGTTTTTTGCATTTGCGACAACCTTCCCTCCCTCAAAGTTTTGGTAGATCTGAAAACCAGAGCAATGATTGTGTAAAGAATTCATATTGATGATTATAAACCTCACAATTTTTGGCTATATTAGCATACACTAATTTGTACCTAAAATTGTTTTGTCTTGTGCAACTTCTATAATGCATTGCAAGCTTTGTTGATGTGTCATTTCTTCTTACCGTGGAAGAAAATCCCATTCTAAAATTCTTTGGTTGTTTAATAGAAACCGACAATTAATTTTCTTGGTAGGTTGTATTTTTATTGGTAACAATTGCACACTATTTATACGTCCATTGGACATAAATCTTGTCCATTTATTGTAACATTTTCTTCTTATTTATACATTTATTGCTTCGTCTTCGTCAGTCAGTAGTACATTTATTGCTTTCATCCATAATTTGAAATGCTCGAAAGCTTTTCTTAACATTTTTTAAATTTGCAGGGAGTGATGGCTATCTTGAAAATCCAGTTGAATGCAATTTCTGTTGTGAACCTTGTCATGTCAATAGGAATTGCTGTTAAGTTCTTTGTGCATATAACACATGCTTTCTTGGTGGTATATATCATTTGCTTGAAATATGGAACTACAAAGCTAAACTCTCATACTAAATTTTTGTAGTGATTTTTGTTAATTTAATGTTTAGTATGTTCTCCATCTTATTACGAGCAATTGGTATAATGTAAGTTTCTTTAGCATATAAAACTAGGATGCCTTCATCTTATGGTGACAAGAAAATAAATACCTAGTCCATAGTGTATATCTGATGCTTTTGTAAACATTAGCCTGATCATATATACAAGCCTACTTGAATCAGGTAGTGTTTTGAAACTCATCTAAACATTAACCTATTCTTTCACCCTGCAGATTGTTAATGAAGCAGCTAAGTTTAGATACAGAAGTGGTAATGAGTTCAACTGTGGAGGTAAGATCTTTTAAATTTGCTATAGAAACTTGATTCTTCTAACTGATATCATATGATGATTTGTTTCTGCAGGTTTGACTATAAGAACACCATATGGAGTAGTTGGCCATGGTGGTCATTATCACTCACAGTCACCAGAGGCTTTTTTCTGTCATGTTCCTGGTCTCAAGGTTGGTCTTTTTCCTAGTCTTTACCATTTTTTTTCTAAGTCTTATTGGTTGAACTGCACAAAAGCAAATCCACTCAAATAAATCATTAAGGGCCTTTTCGGTTGGACGGAATTGAGGTTTTATAATTGGAATTTGATCAAATTTCAATGAAAATGGACCTCCAATTCTAATTTTAGGGCCTTGTACAAACGAATGGAGCATAATAGAATATAAGTGTATTAAAAATTTGGGATGAGAAGAAAGCTTGAGGCTTAGCGATTGATGAGATTTAAGCCTATATAGTCATAAATAAGCAACCAGCAGGACTATTTATACATAATAAAGGTGAAAAGAGAATCTTGAGCAACATTTCTGCAAAAATTAGTTAATGCATTCATAAAATCTTATTTTGTATGATATGTAAAAGGTTTAGATTTTGTAGGTTGTGATACCTCGAAGCCCACAACAGGCGAAGGGCCTTTTACTATCCAGCATTCACGATCCAAACCCAGTTGTTGTTGTGTTAACAATTTGCATGATTGTTGTTGTGTTAACAATACTCGGTCCGCATAAGACTAGTCACAGAATCATTTATGCAGCCGTTGATCCTTGATTGTTTCAGTAACATTTATTATTTTCTCTATAGGTTTTTATTTGATACAAGTTTTTCAAACTATAAATACTATGAGTATCAGCTTCTTGAAGAGGGAAAGGACCAAAATAAAGCTAATGATTCTTAAACTTCACATCATGGTTTGGCAAAACCCTTTTTTTTCATTTTATAAATTTTTATTACATTCTATTTCATAAATAATTGCAAGATAACGTCCCCTTTATTCGTGGTGTGCTCTTCTTATTACCAGAATGCAGTGAGACTACAAGTTGTAAAACATCTAATACTTCTCAGAGGACTTTTTTTTATTAAATTCAACTTTTATTGCCCACTTTAAAGTGTTGCTTCCCCCTTTAATAATTGCTCTTTTTTATTTCTAGGGAGTTGGAGCTTGGAACGAAAAGTAACGGAAGAAGATGCAAGTTTAATGGGGTGTGTATGGATGTGAGTTTGTATGGATGTTTCTACTCTCATTTATTTGTAGGGTGATCTTAATTGCTCTCTTTTATTTGTAGGGTGCTCGAGCATTGACCGGCAAGTGACGAAAGATTCATTAGTCAGAAAGTGATGGACGATTCATTTTTCGAAAAATGACGGAAGATTTATTAGAAACATGTTGATCTTGTTATGTAATATTGTGTTATTTTAGAAGAGATAATAATAACTTGTACTCTATGTGATACTTTTTGGTGTGAATAAATACATGTTGATCTTGTTACGAAATATTAAATATATGTGCATTTTCAAGATTATTATTTGTAATAAAATCTCAGGTACACAAAAAATAGAAATGAAATATTTTTGATATATAAATGAATTGGCTGTAGTAAGAAGAATGGAAAACAAATGTAACGATTTTTTCGTTACTATTGTTTAATCTATTGTAACGAAATAATGTTTATTATACTTTATTGTAACGAAGTTAGTTTATTTTTAGTGAGGAAAAAATAAAACATTTGTAACGAAATAGTTTTAATAGTAACTGTTTTTTTGTGAGGAAAAAAACATTCGTAACGAAATAATATTTATTGTGACCAATTTATTGTGAGGAAGAATCTCTTTTTGGTGAGAAAGTATCGTTTGTTAGAATTAATTTATTTGTAATGACATGCATACATTCGTTACAAGAACCTTTAGCGTCGAGCTTTAGAGGAGGACCGTTACTTAAAGTTTTTTTCGTTACCAAAGAGTTTTTGTAATGATTTTTGGCACTTATTGTAACGATTTAGGTCCTTACTATAAGTGTAGTTTGTTGTAGTGCTTCTTTACGATGATATCTGTCTTAATTAGCCTTATCTATGACACGGCTTCTTTACAACGATATTGTCGACGTCTGACTTGTTTTTGTGCTTGAGTCTTCTTCTTCATCTCGACGTTCTGATATCGCTGTGATGTGTTGTAGTGTTGATCTCACAATGATATCATCATACACATATTGTTTCGATGATAACCGATATGATCATTCTTCTTTGCTCTGCACCTCATTTAAACGACATGCATACACTTTTAGAAGATATGTCCAGTCTTTTTCAACGATATTGTACTTTGGCAAATTATTGAAGTACTGGACATATTGCCTGATCTCTGCAAGCATGACCTAGATATATCATTAAATACACAATGCTTTTATCATTGACCTGAGTGCTTCTTTAAATCAGGAACATTGCAGGGTACATTTCCCAACACCTTGGCATCTGCGTCGATATCCTTTCGATGTAACGTCGACTTGAATTACTTCGACAGAAGGGTTGGACCACTTGGACTTCTAGACAGAGTAGCATCAACATTAACTCGATGATGCATCGATTTCTATTCGACACAAATGTTAACTCTACCCAAATTGTGCTTCTCTTGAAATGGTCTTGACATCCTAAGTTAAGTGTGACATCCTAATACATCTAATGACCAAATTACCCTCACTATACAATGGGTAATTAAAACCTAAGAAGTAAAATCACTTTTAGGTAATTTGTTAAGTTAAATCAAGGAGTTTTTCCCAAAAATCTCCCCCTATTTATCTAAACAAATTTGTTCAGATTGATCAAAGTGATTTTACACATTACTTTTTCATTAAACAAAAATACATTCAAGACAACATAGACATTAGAAAATGACAGACTGAAAACCACTAGTTATTCCATTCATTTGTCAGGCAATTATATTGTTCTTTCCACAAAAGTATTTTCACAAGCTATTCTATTAATTTGTCAGGCAATTATATTGTTCTTTCCACAAGAGTAATACTCACAGAATACCTAAGCTTAAGAATCCTTCTCAGGAGTTTTTCTTTTCCTTGAAAATACTTTTGGAACAACATTCCTTTGTGCCACCTTCAGAGGCTCATCATCATCTTCAGGAAAGTTTTCACCATCTGGAGATTCTTCTGCTTCTTCAGCAATCTTGTACTTAAGAGACTCCCCCTGAGATTGTGCATTCACTTCAGCCTCCTGGGCAGCTTCCTGAGCAATCTGAGCTACTTCATCCAGCAGATTTTCATTCTCAGGCTCGCACTGAACCACTGGTGTACTTACAGCTGCCATCTCTTTGTCCAGATTCCTTTGTATTTCTGGAGTAGGCTCCTCCTGAGTATCTGGGAGCTCCCGCTGATTTGTTGCAGCTATTTTCTCCTCATTCAAATTTTCTAGTGCAGGCTCCCCCTGGACCTGTGCATCTTGGAAGATAGTAATGTTGTCAGGAGCAGGAGAGTCATCAGTTAGGCCACCCACCTCTAGGACAGGCCTTTCTTCCTCCAGTATGTTCTCCGCCTTCTTAACCTTGCTGGCAAGAGAGGTTAAGAACTCTTTTGTGACCATGGAGGAAGACATAAAGTCCTTGAGGCTCTTGAGGGATCTTTTAGAATCTAGTAATTCAGCCTCCATCTGGGAATACTTCCTGTCAAACTTTCTTGCTTGAGAGGCCATTAGGTCTGCAAAGGTAGAAGAGGCAAGACCAGCTGCCTTAGATGTACAACCCCGATATTCGAGGAGGCGAGCCAAGAAGGGCGAACCCTGAGCTCCGGCGAGGCCGGCCAAGGAAGAGCAAGAGACTGCGCAGGCGAGCGAGACCAGCGGAGGGAAGGTAACCGGCTCCGTTGAGACTCGGCAAGTGTAGTGCGAGCGAGCCCGACCAGTTGAGGAAGGAGTTCACTAGGCGAGCCCGAAACTTTGGGGTACAGTTAGCCATTTTGGGGTGCGGATAGCCATCCTGGGGTTCGCCGACCCAGAGGCTCGCGAGCTCCACTCGCGAGGGAGGTCGGCTTGGCCGGGTCGCTATTGGCGAGCCCAACCATTCAAGGAAGGAATCCGCGAGGCGAGCCCGCCTAGAGGGAGAGCAGATAGTCATCCGGGGACTCGCCGAGGTAGTGCGGGCGAGCGAGCCATGTAATGTGCCGATAATACCTCTGGGGTTCGCCGACCCAGAGGCTCGCGAGTTCCACTCGCGAGGGAGGTCGCGAAGCGGGCTGGCTCGCCCCGTAAAAGTCCAGGAAGGGATTTTTACCAAGAGGCCCCCGGTGGTCTGCGTTTAGCCTCTCCAAACAGCGGAGTTTGGCTGTTAGCAGACCAATCTGGTGTGCGGATAGTGAGAATGGACAGCGGGTTTTGGTTATTGACAGACCACAAAACTAAAATCTATAAATAGACCTCAAAGGGCACCTTGGAAGAGAGGCGGTTCATTATCTTTGAGCTCTTCTCTCCCTAGGTCGCTTTGGTTTGGGCTCTCTAGCTCTCCAAGGTGCCCGAGTCTTGGCTTTGGCTTGGGAGGGGAAGCGCTCAACGATCTTCCGGGTTAGTGGAGGGACCTCCTCGCTGAGACTAGGGTCTTTGTTCTTTGCTCAAATCGTCGGCCTTACCTCTCCCGAGGGACCGGTAAGGGCTAGCTGCCTCTCATTTCGGTGAGGGCCCCGAGCTCCACAAGAGATCGAGAAATCGGTTTCAACATTTTGGTGCGGTGAGCGTGGAGCGCGGCTGGTTCAAGAAAGTCCCAAGGAAGAGTTATGGCTGGGGATGAAGAGCAGGGCGAGGAGTTCGGCGAGACCCCTCAGGAAGCAATGGCTAGGATGTTCGCGGATTTCAGGAAGGAGGTGCTCGACACCTTGGGGTTCACGGTCACGGCTCTGCGAAGTGAGTTCGCGACCCCGGCACCTCAGGCGACCACTCCCCCAACAGCAGTCGGCGAGAGGGCACCAGGAGGAAGGGCTGGAAAAGAAGTTGCCATTGAACCAGGACATGACAGGGAAGGGCGAGTGCTGTTCGCCAGTCCGGCGAGCCCGGTGTTAGCGAGCTCCGCGCCGGCGAATTCGGTGCCGACGAGCTCTGCCCCAGCGAGCGCGGCACAGGCGAGCGCACGCCAGGAAGATGCGACGACAGTCGGGGTGGTTCAGGCGAGCGTCGCCCTCGCGAGTGCGATCCCAAGCTTGGCGAGCGAGCTGGGTCCGCGAGCCGAGCGAGAGAAGATGGTAGGAGGGGGAAGCCCCTTCTGCGAATTAGTGTTGTCTGCGCCCGTTCCAGCGGGATTCGGAGAATGGGATAGAGTGTACTACAATGGCAGAGATGACCCAGTTCAGCATCTGCAGTCTTTCGAGGACTCGGTCTCCATCAGGCCGATGTCCGATGCCTTCAAGTGTCGGCTCTTCGCCGTCACTCTCAAGGAGAAGGCCAGGGACTGGTTTCATTCACTTCCGGCAGGCTCCATCTACGCGTTCAAGGACCTGCGCCGAAGTTTCTTGTTGAGATTTTCAACTTCAAAGAGGAGGAAGAAGGACGCTGATTCCCTCTTCGCGGTGAAGCAGGAGTCCAGGGAGACGTTGGCCCAGTACGCGGATAGGTTCCGGGAGGAAGTGCAGCTCACTCAGGAGGTGCCCGGGTTTGCACTTCAACTCGCCTTCACGGTCGGGTTGAAGGAAAGTTTCTTCAAGATGGCATTGAAAAGGAAGGCCCCCGTCTCCTACGAGGAGCTGATGGAGAGGGTGGCGGAGGAAGTAGCAAGCGAAGAAGCCAACCCAGAGCTCACCAAGAGGCTGGCCAAGCTCAGTGAGCCGGAGGTGAGGCAGCAAGAGGTCAGAAGAAGAGAAGAGCCCCGGGCCCCGGAGGGGGGATGGAGGCCGCAGGGTGGAGGAGTGCAGGGGCAAGGAAGGGGTTATGGCCCAGGAAGGGGTAACCGTTTCGAGGGACAATGGAGACCCCCCCAGTTGGGGTGGAGGCAAGGCCCGATGCAGTTGCCTCCCCCACCTCAACAGGCCATGGCAATTGGCCGGGGAAGAGGAAGGGGAAGAGGAGGAGAAGCGGAGGCGGCGGCCGCTAGGAGAAGAAGGAACAGGATAGCAGAGACAGGGGCAAGGGAAGCGGCGGTGCCCTATTGCATCTTCCACGATGTGGAAGGCCACTCCACGGACACCTGTCCGGAGTTCCTGGAGGTGAAGAGGGGTCGAGCACCCGCGCCACCACCGCAGCAGCCATTAAGGATCGTGGAGGTGGAACCTCGGGAGGAAGAGGAGGAAAGATGTGAGGATAGAGCAGATCTGGGGAATAGAGGAGGGATCAGAGTGATCCATGGGGGGGGGGTAGGGGTGGAGGCGACCCGCAAGGCTAGTCTCCATACCATCTACCGCCGGAGCGTAGCGTCAACATCCACCGCTCCACCCCCGACCGAAAAAATTATTTTCACCCAAAAGGACATGCCGAGCTACGAAGACCCGTTCTGCGACGCGCTGGTCATCCAGACGGCGATCGAGAACTTCACCGTCTCCCGAATCCTAGTGGACAATGGGAGTTCGGTCAATGTCATCTTCAAGAAGGCATTCGACAAGATGAAGGTGGAGCCCAGAAGGGTGTTGGCCTCGGATGGCCCTCTGTTCGGATTTTCGGGAGAGAGGAAGGAAGTAGAAGGAGGGGTAGGGCTCCATGTGACCCTGGGTGGGCAGTCTCGGAACTGTCGCTTTGTCATAGTGGACGCCCCGAGCAGTTACAGCGCCATCTTCGGACGGCCACTCATCAGCGCGTTCCGTTGCGTCCCCTCCACTTTTCATCAGTGCCTCAAGTTCAACGACGGAGGGGTTCAGGTGCGGGTCAGGGGGGATCCCAAGGTAGCAAGACAGTGCTACGTGACGGCAGTCAACACCATCTCCTGGATGGGAGAAGCCGAGGAGTGGGATAAGGTGATGGAGGAGGTAACCGAAGCCGGAGGTCTGGGGGTGGCTGAAGAGAAGAAGGGAGGTGAAGTTCATGCCCAGGAAGGGGTGGCTGAGATGCCCCGGGCGGAGAGAAAGGAAGAAGAGGAGAAGGCCCAGGAGGAAAGGGCGGAAGAGTTGATGGTGTTAGGAGAGGGAGTCGAGGAAGAGATACCGGCTCCCGCTTGTGCCGAGGAAGAAAAGGCTGGGGGGGAGCAGTCCCGGTTGGTGGCCGTGGACGAGGTCGTGGAGCTCGAGGTCATCACCCGGCTGGGGGTGGTGGAAAAAGTCCGGGTCAGCGGAGGACTCAGCCCAGGAGATCAAGCGGAGATTCTGGCTTGCGTACAGCAGAACGTGGACGTCTTCGCTTGGAGCGCCGCAGAAATGCCCGGGATCGACGCGGATGTGGCGTGCCATCGCCTCAACCTCGACCCCGGTGCCCGCCCCATCCGCCAGAAGAGGAGGGCCATCGCAGACAAGCTAGAAGGGCCCATCCGCGAGGAGGTGGGCAAACTCCTGCAGGCCAGATTTGTATCGGAGATCCAGTATCCAGGCTGGGTCTCCAATGTCGTTATGGTGAAGAAGGGCGGAGGTAAGTGGCGTATGTGTATCGATTTTTCACTTCTTAATAAAGCATGCCCGAAAGATTGCTACCCCTTGCCCAGAATCGACGCGCTGGTTGACTCAGCCGTCGGTTTTACTGTAATGTCCTTCTTAGATGCTTTTTCAGGTTACCATCACATCCGCATGCATCCCCCGGACATTAAGGATGTTTCCTTCATCACGGGGGATGGATGTTATTGCTATAAGATGATGCCCTTCGGGCTCAAGAACGCAGGGGCAACATACCAAAGGATGATGGATAGGGTCTTCCGCGAACAGAAAGGAAGAAATTTAGAGGTCTATGTCGATGACCTCATGGTTAAGAGCCGAGACCTCGGGACCCACCTCCGAGACCTCGAAGAGACATTTGGGACCCTGCGGCGGTACAAGATGAAGCTCAATCCCTTGAAGTGTGTCTTCGGGGCAAGCCGAGGGAAGTTTTTGGGCCATTTGCTCACCCCCACGGGAGTGGAGCCCAACCCGGACAAAGTTAAAGCGGTGATGGAATTAGAGTCGCCGAGGAGCCCGAAGGAGGTCCAGAGCCTCACAGGGAAATTGGCTGGGCTCAGTAGATTCCTCTCCAAGGCGGGAGAAAAATGTGCACCTTTTTTCAAAGTACTGCGGGGAAACAAGAAGTTCGAGTGGACCCCGGAATGCGAGAGGGCCTTCCAAGCCCTGAAAGAACAGCTCACTCAAACCCCTCTGCTCCAGGGACCGAGACCAGGAGAGGACCTATCTCTATACCTAGGGGTAGGATCCGAGGCAGTAAGTTCCGTGCTAATCCGGGAGGAGGGGAAGAAACAGTTCCCAATCTACTATGTTAGCCGAGTGCTGAAGAAGGCGGAACTCCGATACCCAATCCTAGAAAAGTTAGCCTTCGCCTTGGTGGTATCGGCCCGTAGGCTCCGACCTTACTTTCAAGCCCATTCAATTAAAGTAGTGACCGACCATCCGCTCCGCAAAATCATGGAAGGGGTGGAACACTCAGGAAGGTTGGCAAAGTGGTCCGTGGAGTTAAGCGAGTTCAATATCACCTTCGTACCCAGGACATCCATCAGGGCTCAAGCAGTGGCAGATTTCATGGCCGACTACGCGGCCGAAGTGGGGGAGCACGAGCCACCTCCCCCGAAAGCATGGAAGATGTTGGTGGACGGAGCGTCGGGAAAACACTCCTTCGGGGGGGGGGGGGGGGGGGGGGGAATAGTCCTGGTGAGTCCTCAGGGGACTCGGATTGAGCAAGCCTTAAACATCCGTTTCCCGATCACCAACAACCAGGCGGAGTACGAAGCAGTAATAGCGGGCCTTCGGCTGGCCCGGGAACTGGGTGTGCAGGACGTGGAGGTCTCCACAGACTCCATGGTGGTGGCATGCCAGATCAAAGGAGAGTTTGAAGCAAAGGATCCAACCCTCCTACTATACCTGGAGAAGGTTAGGGGAGTCATCGGGCAGTTCCGCACCTTCTCAATCAAACATGTGCCGAGGGAGGAGAGCGCCCAGGCGGACCTCCTAGCCAAGTTCGGTCCTCGAGCAGGGGGAACGACTTCGGAACTCTTCCGGCCCTCCATCGAGGAAGGAGAGTCGATGGAAGTGGATCAGCAGGCCTCGTGGATGGATCCCTTCATCACCTTCCTATCCTCCGGACAGTTCCCTGGAGAGGATGTGGACAAGAGGCGCTTCAGGTATAAGTCCGCCTATTACTCTTTGCATGCAGGGGGGCTATATAGAAAGACTCTCTCAGGACTCCTGGCTCGTTGTGTCTCCGAGAAAGAGGTCCCGAGGGTGCTGGAAGAAATCCACTCCGGGGAGTGCGGCAGTCACTCCGGGAGTCGGACCCTGGAAGGGAGGGTGTTGAGACAAGGCTATTTCTAGCCCACTCTCAGCAAGGACGCGGCAGAGTTCACAAGAAAGTGTCAGAAGTGCCAACTCTACGCTCCGCTCCAACTCCTCCCCGCTCAAAGGCTCCGTACCATCACGGCCCCCTGGCCCTTCGCCATATGGGGGTTGGACCTGGTCGGCCCCTTTCCCCAAGCCAGCGGCCAGAGGAAGTTCCTGCTGGTCATGATCGACTACTTCTCCAAGTGGGTAGAGGTGAAAGCACTTGCTAAGGTAACCTCTCAGGTTGTGAGGAATTTTGTATGGGGAGAAATAATTTGCAGGCATGGACTCCCTCTAGCTATAGTAACGGACAATGGGCCACAGTTCGCGAGTGAAGAGTTTGTCGGCTTTTGCACTCAGCTCGGCATCGACCTCAGGTTCGCTTCAGTCCACCATCCGAGGAGCAATGGGCAAGTGGAAGCGGCGAACAAGATAATCGTCAACCTGCTAAAAAAGAAAGTGGAGAACCTACGAGGAAGTTGGGTGGAACAACTACCCTCCGTTCTCTGGGCCATGCGGACTACTCCGAACACCGCCACCGGGGAGACTCCATTCAAGCTCTCTCACGGGTCCGAGGCCGTTCTCCCCATAGAGTTTGAGGTGAAGACCCCCCGGGTGATCGCCGCAAGCGAGGGGGATGAAGAGTGGTTAGAAGGTAACAATGCAGAGCAGAAGCTGTCCTTGGACTTGGTGGAAGAACTCCGAGACTTGGCTACCATCAGACAGGAAGAGGTCAAACGGCGGATGGCTCGATATTTTGACAAACACATCCGGATCAAGCACTTCCAGAAAGGGGACCTAGTACTAAAGAAGGTTGATGCGGCTGGCAGAGGGGCCGCGGTGGGTAAGCTTAACCCCAACTGGGAGGGCCCCTATATCGTAAGCGAGTTGCTCAAGTCGGGGGGGTATCACCTCCAGGATGTGGAAGGGGTACCTCTCGACCGAGCTCGGAGTGGGGATGATTTGAAACGATTCTACCCTTGAAAGTTTTGTTATGTTGCTTAAATCAATGTCTTACTTTCATTTGTTATGCTTCTAACTGCTGCGGTGCCGAGGTTGGACACATTGGTGCTGGAATGCCCCAGATCGATTCCGCTCCCGGGCTCTCACCTAGACGGGGGGTTCTGGTTGATCTCTGGAGAGGCTGGCAAGGTTGGACACATTGGTGCTGGAATGCCCCAGATCGATTCCGCTCCCGGGCTCTCACTAGACGGGGGGTTCTGGTTGATCTCTGGAGAGGCTGGCAAGGTTGGACACATTGGTGCTGGAATGCCCCAGATCGATTCCGCTCCCGGGCTCTCACTAGACGGGGGGTTCTGGTTGATCTCTGGAGAGGCTGGCAAGGTTGGACACATTGGTGCTGGAATGCCCCAGATCGATTCCGCTCCCGGGCTCTCACTAGACGGGGGGTTCTGGTTGATCTCTGGAGAGGCTGGCAAGGTTGGACACATTGGTGCTGGAATGCCCCAGATCGATTCCGCTCCCGGGCTCTCACTAGACGGGGGGTTCTGGTTGATCTCTGGAGAGGCTGGCAAGGTTGGACACATTGGTGCTGGAATGCCCCAGATCGATTCCGCTCCCGGGCTCTCACTAGACGGGGGGTTCTGGTTGATCTCTGGAGAGGCTGGCAAGGTTGGACACATTGGTGCTGGAATGCCCCAGATCGATTCCGCTCCCGGGCTCTCACTAGACGGGGGGTTCTGGTTGATCTCTGGAGAGGCTGGCAAGGTTGGACACATTGGTGCTGGAATGCCCCAGATCGATTCTGCTCCCGGGCTCCCACTAGACGGGGGGTTCTGGTTGATCTCTGGAGAGGCTGGCAAGGTTGGACACATTGGTGCTGGAATGCCCCAGATCGATTCCGCTCCCGGGCTCTCACTAGACGGGGGGTTCTGGTTGATCTCTGGAGAGGCTGGCAAGGTTGGACACATTGGTGCTGGAATGCCCCAGATCGATTCCGCTCCCGGGCTCCCACTAGACGGGGGGTTCTGGTTGATCTCTGGAGAGGCTGGCAAGGTTGGACACATTGGTGCTGGAATGCCCCAGATCGATTCCGCTCCCGGGCTCTCACTAGACGGGGGGTTCTGGTTGATCTCTGGAGAGGCTGACAAGGTTGGACACATTGGTGCTGGAATGCCCCAGATCGATTCCGCTCCCGGGCTCTCACCTAGACGGGGGGTTCTGGTTGATCTCTGGAGAGGCTGGCAAAGTGATAAGTATTGATGCTGGAATGCCCCAGATCGATTCCGCTCCCGGGCTCTCACTAGACGGGGGGTTCAGGTTGATCTCTGGAGAGGCTGGCAAAGTGATAAGCATTGGTGCTGGAATGCCCCAGATAGATTCCTCTCCCGGGCTCTCACTAGACGGGTGGTTCAGGACGGTCTCTGGAGAAAATGATAGGGTGATAAGTCTTATGCTGGCAAACTCCTTCTCGCTCGCCGGGCGTGCTCGCTCGGCTAAGAGAGGTCGCGTGCGACAATACGCGAGTAACAAGGATTAATCTCATACGATCCCAAATATCCAGTCCTCGGCAGAAAGGTTGCCTGCACTGAGTAAGAAGCTAGCTCTCGCCAAGAGGAAAAATACCCTACGAAACCTAAAGAAAATACGCGTAGCTAAAGGCGCAACGAGCCCAAGGCAGACGGCGAGAGACCCGAGCAGCCGGAGCGTCCCGCGCGCACCTATCCAATAACGAGCGGCGCGAGAATGACCTCCGCGAAAATGAATCACGAGATGAGCAAGGGCGAGACGGTCGAAAAATGAAAATAACAACGAGAAAAGGAGAGCACAGTGAAAACAAAATCTGCATTCTATGTTTAATAATTCAGTTACAATCCTTGGCGATCTCGTCGATCAAAAATTACAACACGTTACAACACAAAAGGGGGAAGGGCGGCGAGCTTCAGGAATCGCCCGCAGATCCTTCATCATCATCGCTGTCCTTCACCGGCGGGAGAGGGAGGAAGAGCTCTGGAACAATATCCTCCAGAGTCATGTCAGCCGCATTATCCGCCAAAAGGCCGATCGCCTTCGCCACCGAGAAAATGTAGCGAGCCGACTCTATCGACCCCACACGAATTTCTTCGTCTCGCGCCCGCCGGTCTTCTTTTAAACGACGAGGCGAAGGGGGAACCACGGCGCGAGTAAGGTCGCTATTTAGGGCCTTCAGCCCGGCCACCTCGCTCTCCAAGTCCTTGATGCGAGCGTTGGCCCTCCCGGCGACCTCGACATCCTGCGAGCAAGTCAGGTTAGAGAGATGAAGGAGTTGGTGGAAAATGCGAAGTTGGAAGTCTAGATGACTCACCACCCTTGCCTCCACGGCGAGCAGCTTCTCTTTCAGCTGCGTGCTCTCGGCGAGTACTCCCTGGTAGGCCCTCGCGAGCTCCACATTCTGAAGCTCCAGCTGTAAGCAACGCCTCCCAGTCATATGGGCGAGCTCGGCAGAACGCAGCTGGGACCTCGCGCTCTCATAAGCGAGGGTCCTCGCGGTCTCATCCTTGTAAGACCCTGCATCTTCACGGCCGTAAAGCGCGAACGAAAAGTCGAAGGCGTGACCACTGACGGTCTCCTTCTCCACCCAGGAGGGGAGGATAGAAGAGATGTCCACCCTGTTTGTCTCTGGCTTCCAGGTGACAAGGGGCTCGCCAGTCTCGTCCCGACGCCTCTGGCCGAGCCCGAAGTTATAATGGTTCACCGGGATGGGGAGGACCGAGGCCCTGACCGCCTCCCGGCCATGATCTTCGTCCTCGCCCGCCGAAAGGCCGGTAAGGTCGAACTCGTCGAAGGCGGCCTCGCGAGTTTCCTTACCTTTTGACGAAGCGAGCGAGGCCGCGTCTTTCTTGCTTTTCTTTTTTGGCGGGGACTTCGGGACGGCACCATGACTGCCGGAGGCCCCCGATCTCTTGCGGGAGGAAGGCTCGGCCGGGGTGACGTCTCCTCGGCAGGCTTCCGCGCCCATGGTAGCGAGAGCCATTGTGGCATCGGTCTTCCGGCTGCTCGCGTAAGGTGGATGGAGGGGGAGATCTCGCTCGCCTAAAAACAGAATCATAGGGATGAGTACGATAGGCTTGCGAATCGAGACGAATAGGTTAGACAGAGATCTTTACCTTCTCAGGCGAGGACCGGAAGCAGCGAGTCTAGGTTGCGGCGGAGGTAAACAACCTCGAAGTTCTTCTTACAGAAGAACTGATGGAGGAGGGCGTCATGGCCGCCGAGGGCAGTGGGCCGATAGGTGGTCTCGCTATGTTGAATCGGCGAGAAGGGAATGTTGCCGAAGTTCCCCTTGACGACGACAAACTTTTGGGCCCAGAAGTGGGCCTTGTTAACGGTCTCAACCACTTTCGGGCCTGTGCCCACGAAATAAGCTGTCCCATCTTTGTAGGCGCGGAAGGAGAACAGCTTCCGGAAGACAGGAAGGCTGAATTCTATCCGCTCCTCGCGGAGGTAACAGGCGAAGGCGATGACCACCGCCATGGCGTTGGGTGTGAGCTGGCCGGGAACCACGCCATAATGCTTAAACACCTAACAGGTAGCGAGAACAAGATCAATCCACGCGGCGAGCGAGGCTCGAGTGGCAAAATAAACAACAAACAAGAACGATTGTTACCTGGCGAACTTCCGGCCACAAAGGAAGGCGCAGACCGACCGCGAAGTGGGCGATAGGGATGGCCAACTCGTCGACCAATGGGTCATTGATCACGTCGTCCTCGCTAGGGCGGCGTGCCTCGAACGGGGGGAGAACGAAATCAGCGATCGCGCTAAAGTATTCTTCGTCGGTCAGATTGCAGGAGAAGAAGCTGTGTTCGGCAAAGGCCTTCGCGACCCTCCGCCGACCCTCTGACTCCACGTCGCCGCCCATCTGGAAGATCTGCGAGAAGGGGAAGAACACGAGAACGAGAAAGAGCGAGAGCTCTGCAGCAGAAGGAGAAGAAGATCGAGAATAAATGCGGTGGTTGGCTCAATAAAGGCCGCCTATTTATAGCCAAAACAAAAAGGCGGGAAGAAGTCCAAGCGTCAGTGAGCACGAGTATCAACGAAAACATCACGTCATGTCCGCGGGCGAAAAAAAAAACCTGCGAGGTTAGTACGAACGACACTTTCGAGAGATAAATTTGGCGAGAACAGAGGGTCCGCCCAAGCACAATATAATGTGAAAACGAAAGACTCGCTAGCACCAAGCGAGAAACAATAAAAAGCTAGTAATAATTGTCAGAAGAAATAAAGCCAACATATAAGTGGCAAAGATGCGAGTTGCGAGCCATGGCGAGATTGTCTAAAACAGCAATACCCATTAATGATAATCACAACAAAGCAGATTAGCGAGAATCGTGGGGGAGCCATTTCCACCGGCCACCACCCCGCGACCCTGACCTCGGCGGTGCCCTGGAATTATAATATTCCTCCGCCAGGCGACCCTCCCGATCCGTGAGGTAGGCGTAGTCCCTCATCCTCGCTATGTGTACCTCCGGCGTCGTGGCGACCTCATCCTGATCGCGGTGTCTCGCTTGTCGGAGTCTCGCACACTCCTCCATCAGGACCGCATGCCTATCCTCCGCGGCTTCCCTATCCCGCCTCGCTTGCATATTGAGGTCCATCAGCATTCGCCCATGCTTCCTCAAGAGTTCCGCGGCTCGCTGTTTCATCGTCTCGGGATCTCGCGGATCACCTAAAAATTCCTCCACCTGATCAGGAAGGGGGGACATCTCGTCATCGCCTAGTTCAGAATCGGTGTGCGGATTCTCGGCATTATCTGCAAGATCTCACGTCAGTTAATGAGCACGAGGTCACGCAGGAGGTCGGCGAGGCCATAACGCTTACCGAGAGGGGGGCGAGAACCCGAAGGACGGCCCTGGAACACGTTTCCATAATGGGGGTAAAGAGACTTGCCCAGGCCGGCAGGATAAGCCGTGCTATTGGTCGGGAGAATCTTCGGAGGGGCGGAGCCACCGGTCTCCTCGCTCGTCAGAAGCTGGAACCCGGGCCTGTCAGCGATCCTACCTGGAGGGGGCGGAGATGGAGGCCACGACGACGGGCGGATCGGGGATTTCAGGGGCGAGACTGTAAGAAAAGGGTAACGGAGATCATATAGGGTTGACATAAATATTACGGCATGCGAGATCCAGATCGTACCGGTGGTGTCTTTCCCAGCGAGGTTCGTGTCCACCTGCTGGCTTTTCCGAGACCCCTCAGCACGTTCCTCAACGATCTCGCTCGGCAATGTATCCTGCGGGGGGAAAAGAATGAAGAGCAACTTATCGGCGTGAATTCAAATAACCCATACCTTCTCAGGGCGGCGATCGTCCGGAGAGGAGTCCAGCACCACGGAGTCGTCCCCAGAGAGGCGAACCTCTTTCGCCTTCTTGACTTTTGGCGACTGGGCGGGGGGCGGCCGGCTCATCCAGGCGGGTACCTTGGTCGTGGAAGGTAGCCCGCCGGCTCTCAACGCCCTCAGGCGAGCCTCTGCTTCTTCGGAAATCGGCATCTCCCGGCAGCTAAGACAAGAAAGGAAGAAAAAGAAGCGACGCGCACCGGTGGGGGTTCGGGACGGTATTTATAACCTACATGGTGGGTCCCACCAAAGATTCCTGACAGGTCATCTGGGGGCGGTCGAATATCCGTGGTTGGACGATTCTTCGCGAGGATAGTAGTCTTCGCGAAGAGCGGGGATTGTGTACAACCCCGATATTCGAGGAGGCGAGCCAAGAAGGGCGAACCCTGAGCTCCGGCGAGGCCGGCCAAGGAAGAGCAAGAGACTGCGCAGGCGAGCGAGACCAGCGGAGGGAAGGTAACCGGCTCCGTTGAGACTCGGCAAGTGTAGTGCGAGCGAGCCCGACCAGTTGAGGAAGGAGTTCACTAGGCGAGCCCGAAACTTTGGGGTACAGTTAGCCATTTTGGGGTGCGGATAGCCATCCTGGGGTTCGCCGACCCAGAGGCTCGCGAGCTCCACTCGCGAGGGAGGTCGGCTTGGCCGGGTCGCTATTGGCGAGCCCAACCATTCAAGGAAGGAATCCGCGAGGCGAGCCCGCCTAGAGGGAGAGCAGATAGTCATCCGGGGACTCGCCGAGGTAGTGCGGGCGAGCAAGCCATGTAATGTGCCGATAATACCTCTGGGGTTCGCCGACCCAGAGGCTCGCGAGTTCCACTCGCGAGGGAGGTCGCGAAGCGGGCTGGCTCGCCCCGTAAAAGTCCAGGAAGGGATTTTTACCAAGAGGCCCCCGGTGGTCTGCGTTTAGCCTCTCCAAACAGCGGAGTTTGGCTGTTAGCAGACCAATCTGGTGTGCGGATAGTGAGAATGGACAACGGGTTTTGGTTATTGACAGACCACAAAACTAAAATCTATAAATAGACCTCAAAGGGCACCTTGGAAGAGAGGCGGTTCATTATCTTTGAGCTCTTCTCTCCCTAGGTCGCTTTGGTTTGGGCTCTCTAGCTCTCCAAGGTGCCCGAGTCTTGGCTTTGGCTTGGGAGGGGAAGCGCTCAACGATCTTCCGGGTTAGTGGAGGGACCTCCTCGCTGAGACTAGGGTCTTTGTTCTTTGCTCAAATCGTCGGCCTTACCTCTCCCGAGGGACCGGTAAGGGCTAGCTGCCTCTCATTTCGGTGAGGGCCCCGAGCTCCACAAGAGATCGAGAAATCGGTTTCAACATTAGAGATGACCTGCTCAAGGTCAATTGGAAGGAAATGAGAGGTAGATAGAGGTGGTGATGGTGGGAAGTCTTTTTAGATAGGGGAGAGAGCCTGGTAGGTTTCAGGTGAGATATGAATTGGTGTTGGCGGAGGTGCAAACTGATGAGGAATGTGATGTGATGGCTCTGGGAATGAGGAAGATGGAAAGGATTGAGGGAGTTGCTACTATTGTTGTTGCTGGGGAGATTGTTGAGCTGGAGCATCATCCTGAGCGAGATCTAGAACTGTGTCCAGTGGAGTTTGAGAGGGAGGAGGAGGAATATTGTCCCTTGGAGGATCTGGGATATGCCTCTCTGAATCTTGAGGAGGAGGAGAGAGAGGAGGTGAGGTTGGAGCTTGACCAGGCTTCAATATCTGTCTGGTCCATTTGGAGAATATTCCTATATTTATTCTCTTTCCAGGAGGAATAGGCACTCCTTTTGACTTACACACACTAGGATAGTGGTGAAGCAATACCTGACTCATTATCCTCATATAGGCATTTTCTTTGTGGCCATATTTGTGCCCAATCAACCTTAGGAGACATTTCCCCCAATTGATCCTTTTCTTAAGAACTAAAGCTCCCATAATTTGAAGCTATTGCTTTGGAACAACATCATGTGCTGAGATCTATATTCTTCCCCAAGATTAATCTTCTTCAGATTGATCGGCTTGTCCTTCTTGAAATTCATAAGCTCCAGGGCCCTCTTGTTCTCATCCCCTGTTAATTCATCTGACTCATTTCCAGTTAGAAGATCATATGTTTGATTCAGTAACTCCTCTGTTATCAATACATCTGTGTCAGACACTTTTCTCTTGAGGGATCCATCCTTCTATTTGAACACTGTCTTTAAACTTAGTCAGTTCAATATCCAAGATCTTGCATCTTGTGGATATCAGCTTGGTTAATCTAGCATCTTGAAATGGACCAAGAATGGCCTTGAAGCTTTCGGCCACTGCACTAAAGGAATCAATTTCTACATCGAAACCTGAGTTTACTTTTGGTGGAGCCATCTGACTGTTATCACCTGCAATCACAAAGAAAAATGAAAGAGAAAGACGGAAGAAAATGCGAGAGAGCTGGAGAAGAGGAGAGCAAGAGAGCAAGAGTCGGAAAATTTGAAAGCGCAATGTTCTCGATGCTGAAGTTGCTTAAGAAAAGACGATTCGTCGCAACTTAGGGTTAAGGCCGACGCACCGTCAATAAAGATTAGTATTTGGCGTGCAAAAATAAGTCGAGAATGCTTCTAGAACCCTTCAGCGCCCGCGACTAATATCGATGTTGTGTTGAACAATATTCGACGTAACCTGGAGATTGTTCAACAATCCTTAAGTCGACGTAGACCTATCGACGTTACGTTGAATTTCAATCGACGCAACCTCAACTTTGGCCAGCGACCAATAACACGACACATGCATCGAGAAGAACTCGACATTGCATCGAGATCTATTCAAATTATCCACTTTGGGTACTTCTTGACGTTGGCATCGACTAGAAGTCGATGGTATATCGACTTCTATTCGACTCACCTCTGAATGAACAGATCTATTTTCTTAGAAAATTCTTGTTGTTTTTCCCAGCAATTATATTTATTGAAAATAGATTATGATATTTAATTTTATGAACTGCATGGAGATTCAAGGCAGAAATCACTCCATTGGGTGAATTTTGTTCCTTACTCAAGCCCTACATCTTTCTTCCCACTCCATTTTCTCCTGAGTGGGACCCTACCTAATCCTACACAAGTAGTTCAAACATTAGAAGGGACCCAGGTTACCTTGGACCCTTTGCTTTTACTATTGTAGGGTTCAATGAAAGAATAGAAGGGTCTTTCATGATACCCTTTTGGATGAGGAATGGGTTTCCAAAATCTATGTTTGTTATTCTGATACTTGAAATGTGTGTAGAATGTATCTAGGTATAGAAGATCAGCAGAATATTTTATTACCCTAGGTTTTGCTTTAGCCTTTTGGTTGTGGTTATTTAATTTCTCTACATTGTTCCTTCATATGGGTTTTTCATTCTTATTCAGATTTACTTTGTTAGGTTCATCTATCCTATCTGGATAACTACTATCCTTACCCTTAGAAGATGTACTTCTCTCACTTGGTTGGTACTCAGTAGGTCTAACAAAAGATACTAGATTTTTCTAGACAGGTTTCCTAGCTAATTCTGTGTTAGTGGAGGGCTCTGATCCTAACCCTAGGTGATTAAATCTCATAGAGAGATTTTCTGTGAGGTCTTTGAGCTTCTAACTCCTCCCATTGGGTGAGTCCTCAAAGGACTTTGCCTTTGCTAGCTCTTCTTTTAGTTTTATGTTCTCTTCTCTAATCGAAATCAATTCTGACTCTTTATTATTAATTTCATTTGTTAAATCTTAATTTCTTAGGTAAATTTCTCCGTGCTTAAAGTTTTCTAATTCTGTCCTAGCTGTGTCTAATTCTCTTTCTACCCTAAGATGATCAATACAGAAATCTTTAAAACAAGTTTTAAAATCATCTGAACTAAAATCAAAATCATCAAATACTGATACCTATTCCTCTTCATCATCTGATGAGATCCCCAATGCCATCATTCAAGCTGCTCCTGCTTATGCTTCATCATCACTTTCAGATGATGAGGAACTTAACTCTGCTTCTGAGTCACTCCATGTTTCAGGAATGAAGCCCTTGGCTTTCTTCTTGTCTTTCCCTTTGAAAGACTTCTTCTTCTTCTTTTCATCCTTTTTGCTGCTTTTGTCCCTTTGTTCTTGTGGGCACTCAGGTATTATGTGCCCTGGTTTGTTCCAAGTAAAAAAATAATAATCTCCCTCTTTGGACTTTTATCATACCTGGGCCTTGAGTCCCTTTCTCTTCTCCTTGAGTCTTCTGTCTTGACCCATTTCTTGAATCTCCTCACTAGGAGATTGAACATTTCATCTTCAGGAGTAGAGGGCTCACCTTCAGTAGCTTTCAGAGCAAGTATCCTTTGGATAGGAGCTGGAGTAGTCTCCCTTTCTTCTGACTCAGCCCTGTTCTTCAGAAGCATCTCAATAACGTAAGCTTTCCTAGCAAAGCTTCAGTAGAGATTTCTCTGTGGCACCTAGTTTCTCTGATTTCCCAGATCCTTGAATCCCATGAGCTAGGGAAGCACATGAGGATTTTATCATTAATTTAAGTCAAGGATATCTCCTTGTCCAAGCCTCTGAGCTCATTAATGAAAATGTTGAATCTGTCATACATATCAGCAACAGATTCTTCAGCTTTCTTCTGAAAGTTCTCATACTGAGATATGAGACGGGACTTTCTGTCCTTTCATTCATCTGAACTTCCTTCCACCATTCTGGTGAGAGAATCCCAAATATCTTTTGCTGATTGGCATTCAACAACCTTCTAGAAAATGTCATCTGACATTGTTGAGAACAGGATGTTCATGGCCTTGGCATCTCATGCCTTGACCTTCTTTTCAGCCTCTATCCACTCACATCTTAGGACAGCCTCAGTTGTTGAGGATTCATCTGCCTTCTATCTGACTGGAGCTGGAGGACTGTGAGAAGGACATTATAAATGTCTTCATCAATGGAATTCATATAGAGACTTATTCTGGCCATCCAGAGTGTGAACTTATTCAAGTTACACACTGGGGGTCTTGTAAAAGCATAATCCTTAGAACTCATTTTTCTTTATAAAATATATTTGTAATAAAGAGATAAGTGTAGGAGGTCTTTTTGTTCAAGGTGTTAACCTTTTACTGATCAACCTACATCTGATACCAATTAAAAGTGCATAGTGTGCCTCTGAGTATACTCTAGAGGGAGGGTGAATAGAGTTTTAAAATATTTTTATCCTATTTGTGCAAACACAATAAAAACACTAAGTATTATGCTCTAACAATTCAATACACAGAATAAACTAGTGTTGTTAAGTAAAGCAGGAAAACAGTAAATGAAATGGGACAGCACAAAAACATCACAACCAGAAGACACAGATTTTATAGAGGTTCCCCAAAATGCGGGTAATCCTCTCTTCTACCACCTGGTAGGAATGCACCACTTGTGCATGAGTCTTTTGATAAGGAGACCCTTAGAATAACTGATCTTTTGATAAGGAGATCATAAACCAACTAGATCTTTTGATAAGGAGATCATGAACCAACCAGATCTTTTGATAAGGAGATCTTGAACCACTGAATGCTTTGGAAGAGGGATTCTTAAAACTCTTTTATAGTTGAGAATGAGGAGGAGAAAGAAGAAGGGAGAGGAAGAAGAATTCTGTTCTCAGAATTCTTTTGAAGCCTGTCTCAAGATCAGCTTCAATATTCTTTTACTGGATCTGATGATGATGAACTCCTGCTTATGATTGAGATGATTTGTAGGACCTATGATTGTCAGATCCCTTCTCTTCCTTATGATTGAAATCTGGCTTCTATATGATATTGATGAAGAACAACCTTCAGTTGTTCTGTTCTAAGAGGGAGAGAGCAGTTCTTGTTTTTCACTGTATTTTTCTTTATTAGGGTTCCAGGAGGAAGAAGAAGAAGTGGAAGCCCTATTCAAAAAACACAAGCCAATAGTGATGAATGCTCTATGTTTCTCTGCATGCTCTTCCCTTTTATTGTCCCTCTTTAATTTGAATTTATATCCTTTTCTGGTAGGTCCTGAAAAGGTATTTTGCCTGGACAATTTATCTTTCTTTCCTTCTTTAATTCACGACCCGTCCACCAACTGTATGCTTGTTTCCAAGAATGCTTTTCTGTCCTATTTTAATTCTTCTTTCTATTTGAAGCAATAATTAAGCCATTGGAGAACGGTCTTCAGTATTGTGGGCCATGAGAGAGGGTCCAAAATGATAGCTGAAAAGGTTTCCTTTTCAGACTGTATTCGACATAGCGTAGAGTTTTCTTTCTCTCTTATCGACGCACCTTTGAGTTCTTGTAAGAGCAGCTTCGAATTCATTCTTGCTCTAATTGAACTCTGCTAGTCGACGTAGCATTGATACCTTATCGACGTAACCGTCGAGTTGAAGGCTTGACTCTGAACTTCACTGTCTACATCAATATATAGTCGAAGTTGCGTCGACTTCAGATGGCTTCGACAGATTCTTCTTTCTGCACTGAGTTGAACTCGAAGCTACGTCGAATTCTAATGATACTTCGACAGGTCCTTGGCATCTGCGTCGATATCCTTTCAACATCTCGTCGACTTGAATTAGTTTGACAGAAGGGTTGGACCACTTAGACTTCTAGTCAGAGTAGCGTCGACATTAACTCGATGTTGCGTCGATTTCTATTCGATGCAAATGTTAACTCGACTCAAATTGTGCTTCTCTTGATATGGTCTTGTCAACATAAGTTGAGTGTGACAACCTAAGACATCTAATGACCAGATTACCCTCACTATACAATGGGTAATTAAATCTAAGAAGTAAAATCACTTTTAGGTAATTTGTTAAGTTAAATCAAGGAGTTTTTCCCAACATATTTTTTGACTGTCTTAAAATCAACTTGGTGCTAGATTGACCAAGACTCCTATGCCATAATTCAAGTTCTTTATTTTTTAAGATTAGACATTTTAATAATGCACATGAAAGATCATGAAAAGCAATCAAATAGACATTATAAGTTCTTGGTGCTGTGAGTACAATATCATTAGTTTTAGGAACTATAATTTTACACAAGTTTGTGGAAGACTCAAATAAAATTAAGACCTTTATCACACAGTTGACTAATAGAGATTAAGTTATGTTTTAAGCCTTCAACATATAAGACATTTGTAATAGAGAAAGAGTCATTACCCACTGTACCGATGCCTAAGATTCTTCCCTTTCCATTTTCACCAAATGTCACCATTCAACCTTTCTTCTTTGTGAGGCTAAGGAACTTTGCTTTATCCCCCGTCATGTGTTTGGAGTATCCCGAGTCCAAGTAACACATGTCCTACATTTCCTTAGCCTGTCAATATCCCTAAAAAGAAGATGAGAGTAAAGATTTGGATACCCAAGTGGTTCCTCCCATAGAGTAGGTGGAAACCTTAAGCACCCAGATTTGCTTGAATGCACATCGTCTCTTCATCCAACAAGAGTCCATGGTGTGTCCAAAGTGAAAGCACTTAGCACAAGACAAAAAAGGGGTTGAGACCTTTTTCAAAAAAATTTGTGGACTCTTGCTGGAAGATGGGGAACTAGAAGAAAATAGTATAGGTTTTTTAAACGATTTATTTAATCTGTTACTACCGCCAGTGGTAAGAGGTACCTCCGGGCGGTAGCTTCCAGATCCATACCCATGCCCATATTTAGCACTTCCATACCTTTGGATTGCCAAAATCATATCAAGAGTCTTTTGGCCAACTCCAATTTTTTCTATGTCTATGTTTAAATCATGGATCCGGGCTTTTAAGAGAGTGTTTTCATTTATTATGTTTTCGCACCTATTTACAAAATTTTTCTTTCCATCTTCATTTTGAGAAAGGGAGGTTTTTAAACTTCTTTCTAAGTATCCCTTTTGTTTTGTAAGAGATTCATTATTTGAGAGAGCCTTAGAAAGATCATTTTCTAGTTCTTTTACCCTTTCCAAGTAATTATCATTTTCAAGGCAAGACCCTATCTCCTATCCCAATGATTTCACTTCCTTATTTAACTTTTGATTTAATTTTAAAAGAATTTTATTTTTCAGTTTTTAAAAGATCAAGATCTTTTATTAAAATATTTGCATGTTTTCATATATTCAATATAAAGATCATCATAAGTAGTAGAAGTACCTCTGTGTGGCTTTGGACACAACAATCGTCATCCGAAGAATCATGGCTTCTACCCATGAGGCACAAATTTGTCTCATCACCGTCTCTTGAAGTAAACCCGCTTGAGCTTTCAGATGAAGAATCATCCTATGTTGGAGCCTTCAGAACCTTCTTCTTTTCTTTACCGTTGTGTCGATTTTATTTTTCCTCTTTTAGATATTTTGGGCACTTGCTTCGTATATGCCCGGTCTTCCTGCAGTGGATGCACTCGGGGGGAGGCCGCTCGTCGTCGTCGCTTGATTTCTCCTTTTTCTCACTTTTACATGATGAACCTTTTTGAAAAACTTAAGGAAAGCGTTCCTTCTTTCTGGTTTCTTCATGAACTTTGTGAATTTTTTCACAAAAAGGCTCTCCTCATCCTCCTCGTCGTTATCATCTTAATTCCTTGACTTCAGTACCAAGGCTTTCTTCTTTGTCTCTTTGTTGTATTCTTCTTCTTGAATTTTGAGTTCAACCTCATAGGTTTTGAGGTTTCCAATGAGGCTTTCAATTTGAATCCATCTTAGATCATGTGATTCAGAAATAGCGGTCACCTTTGGATTATACATCAGAGGGAGAGATTGAAGGATTTTCCTCACCAAGTCACCGTTTAAGAAGGTTTTTCTAAGTATATTTGAGGCGTTGACGATCTTGGTGAAGCGAGTGTACATCGAGTCTACATCCTCGTTTGTATCCATTCTGAATCTTTCAAACTCTGACTCCAGTTGGAATAACTTTGAGTCTTTAAGCTGCAAAGTACCCTCATGCGTTATTTCCAATATATTCCCAATATCATAGGTAGCTTCGCAAGATTAAATTCAGTTCTATCTAAAGTAAAAAAAATAAGGCGTTCATTGCTTTGGCATTGTTTTTTCACTTTTGTTTATCTCCATCATCCCACCTATCTCTAGGCTTTTCCATGGTTACTTCTCCAACAACATATGTAGGTGTAGTATACGGTTGTTCAACACAAGCCCAGACGTCTAGATCTAAATTAATTCGAAAATAACGCATTCGCATTCTCCAGTAGTTATAGTCAGTTCCTGTGAAAAGTGGAGGTCTAATATTCCTTGCCCCTCAAGAAAAGAGAGATCATGGAGCGCCATTATTCCCGGTTGTTAGACCGTTTTGGAATAACCTGTCTCTGATACCACTTGTTGGATCTGTAGGCGCCCTTAGAGGGGGGAGGGGGGGGGGGGGGGGGGGGGTTAATAAGGGATCTAAAACTTTTAAACTTAATTAAGTTAATTCAAATAGGTTGACCGTATTTATACGAATATCTCATATTTAACAGTAGTAAGCTTCTTTTGAAAGTGGGTTGTATTTAGCACGACAGATGTGAACTTTGTTACTACCGCCAATAGTAGTATTACCGCTCGGCATTAGTGACAGAGAATGCCATTTCATTTAGATTTCAAAGAACGAAGATTGTATAATGATAATAATGAAAAAGCATATAATATTATTGCTTTTAGAATCATTACAAAAATTTATCCCAATAACGCTTGAGATTGAGGTGAATGCGTAAAAAGCCTTTTTGGTTTTCTATACCGACCCTTCTCCTAAGAACCGGTTGGCTCTAGCCTATCTCTCCGCAGAAGAGGCCTCGAGCCTCCCCTAGATCTAACCCTAGACCTAGTCGCCACACCCACGTGGCTAATTCTTCCTAGTCCTCGTAAGGCCCCAATCGCCAACCACGAGACGAATTCTCCCTAAGACACTCACGACCTAGTCGCCAACATAGGCAAAGTTCTCTTCCAATACAATGGTTAAGAGTTACAAGATAAAAAAAACTAAAGTCAAAACTCCCTCTTAGGTTGAACTCGAAGATCTTGTCGAAGGTGCACTGAAGTTATGTTTGATGTTGATGTGTGATGAGTACTTTTTGTACTCATCTTTTAGTATAATTTTGATGTAATTTTAATATGAATTCATATCAATTATTTGTTTTATCTTATAATAATCATTCCCTTTTATTTCTGCCACTAATATAAGTTTAGTTTATGTTTTGCAGGTTTTCTGGGCACTTCGAGCAAAAATATCAAATACACGCCCAAGGTCACGGGCGTGACATCCAAGTCACGGCCGGGACCACGGCACCAGGATCCAGATCGAGCCGCCGCGTCATTTAAAGTTACACGCCCTCGGTCACGGGCGTGACCGAGGGCGTGACCTCCAGTCACGGGCGTGACTCGCCCCGAACTTCTTCCCGCCAGAGTTTCCCGCCAGCAGACATGGCCAAAACGCTCGCAATTACTCCAGAAGGCCCCTCTCCGCTGCTGCTTCAATCACGCCCCTTACACGCCCTTGGTCACGGGCGTGACCAAGGGCGTGTAACCTCATTTTTTCAGCTATATAAAGCCAGCTTTCCAGATGTTTGGGGGACAAATTTTTAGGATTAGAACTTTCATTTCATGTCTTTAGTTTCATGTTTTAGTAGTTCTTATGCTCCTTCTTTGTTTTTGCAATTGTATTTTCATTTCAATAGTTTGTAATCTTCAATTCCTAGCTTGTAACTTTCTTAGCAATTAAATAAAATAGTTATTTTATTTTCTCATTTCTCTCTCACCTCTTCATGTATTTCTTTTATTTTCTTTCAATTCCTCAATCTCAATGAGTACCTAAAATCTCTATTGGTACTCAATCGAGATGATCCAAGGAATAATATTGGTTTTGAAGTAATTTAGAATCGTTCTTTCTCTTTTCTAAACCACTTAAGATTTATCCTTGATTTTAATGAAATGAGATTATTTTCTCGTTCCTGTTTTCGTTCTTTAGTTAGCCGAACCAGCTCGTAAGACGAATCGAACCTTCAAGGATAAAGAGAGTTGCATGCACCCCTCGAGAGAGGATGACATAAATCTCCCGGATTGGAGTCAATTCCAATAGAGGGGTTCACTTCATTAAAGCAAGTTTAGAGGTTTCAATTATAGAACGAGAGTTCGGTTGATCAACCTAATCTTAGTTGGGCGTATCCTCGAGATAGGTACGTTTATAATTCGGGAACCTCCACGGTCAAGGTTATTTTATTAAGAGAATGCGATTTTGTTTCTTCTATTCTTATTCTGCGGTGATTCGAAGATCGAGTGCTAATCGTTCTTTTAATTCTTATTTTAATTTTCCATTTGCAAAATCCCTCTCAATTTCTAATTGATAAGATAATAGAGATTTTTTTGAAGTAAGAGTACTCAACCGCCCCGAGTCTAATACGACCTTGGTTTTTATAACCTATACTACATTCAATAACATACACTTGCCGTTATCGTTTGCGGATATAGTTTTGCGCATCAAGTTTTTGGCGCCGTTGCCGGGGACACGGTTGATATTCCGAAAAAAGAAATTTTTATTAATTTTATCGTTCTCTTTCTTCTCCCCCTTCTCTTTAATTTTATTTTTATATAAAAAAAAATCTTAAAAAGCGCAATCTAAATTCTCGGAAAGGACGCTTTGGGTTTGAATTCCCATCATAGCCTCTAGTACCTTGCAAACCCTTCACCGGGTAGATCTTGGGAAGTCCGGGACTAATTTAACCCGCTTTTTGAAAAAATTTTATAATAAAAAAATTTATAAAATTCCATTCATTTAGGTGAAGGTTGTTTCCTTTTTTTTTTAATATGAAAGAATCTGAATTGGCTGTTAAGGTTGCCGAGCTTCGAAACCAACTTTATCTCTTACAAGCCGCACGAGAATGCCAATTTAGTTGTCATTATTGTGGTGCGCCTCATCAAAGTGAGGAATGTTATTTGCATTCTTATTCTCAAAATAATTATTATGAAAATAATTATCCTCAATATTATGAAAATAATTTTGATAATAACTACGATCATAATTTTTCATCTTTTAATAATTTTTCAAACTTTGATGAAAATAATTTTTCAAATTTTAATGAAAATAATCTTTCGGCATTTAATAATTGTTCTTCTAGCTCCGAAGTAGATTATTCCTCGTGGCAAGCTCACCCGGATAGTTTACGGAGCAATGAAGATAAATCTTTAGTTCCGAATTTTTGTTTTTCTTCTTAAACACCTCTGTCTTCGTTCTCTAATTTGGGGGAAATTTCGCCAATTCATATAGATACTTCCCCCCAAAATTTAGAGGAAAATATCATTTCGTCTAGCGTTTTCTCTAATTTTCACGAGAATAATTTTTCGGCTTCTAATAATTTTTCTTCTATCCCCGAAGTAGATTATTCTTGGTGGCAAGGTCACCCGGATAGTTTACGGGGCGATGAAGATAAATCTTTAGAACCGAATTCTTGTTCTTCTTCTTTTACGCCGCAACCTTCGTACTCTAATTTTGGGGAATGTCCGCCGATTCAAATAGATACTACCCCCCAAATTTTAGAGGAAAATTTTATTTCTACTAGTATTTTTTCTCCACCTTTGGATGATTTAGTTATGGAGGAACATGTGGTTTCATGTAATCCCATAACTTCTTTTACCGAACATGAAGAAAAATTACTTTACCAAGAATTTCTTAAAGTTATGGGCACCCCGGATGAAATAGAAGAAGAACAAGTTTCTTCCCCTACTTCACCCGGATTTTATTTTCTTTGTCATGAACACTCGCGAATTTCTTCTATCCAACCAAAAATTCATGAAAATCTTGTGTCCAAAAATTTTATTACGCTTGGTAATGCGCTAGATTTTTCTAAAGAAATAATTGTTTTAGAAAAGGAACAACCGGAGCTTAATTTTATAATATCGCAAGCTCCTCCTCCTTGCGAAAATTTTTCTGAATCGTTTATTTGTGATTCTTTACAAACAAATAATTTTTAGGTTGAAGATGAGCCGCTGCTACCCCAAATAATCGACGATCCATATGCCGTTCATCTATATAAATTCAAATCGCCTCAGGTATGTATAGGTGATTTGGATTTACATATTCAATTTCAAAGACAAATGAAGAATCACATGTTAAGCGGAGGAGTTGCCATGCGACTGACGCCGGCCCATTCACCCACGCGTGAATTAGGGAAGTTGCCTGTTCACTTCTCTTTTTATTTTCCGTTTTCCTAACAATAACCCTCTAGCTTAAAGACGGGAAAAAGAAAGCGCTCTTGGGAGGCACCCCTTGCTTATCTTTAATTTTATGCATTTTTCTTTTAAAAAAAGAGTTTATTTTTCAAAGTTTTCTTCATACTTAGTTTTAAACATTGGGACAATGTTTAATTTTAAGTATGGGGGTGTAGCTTCGCTTTCATTGTTTTTTTTTATTATTTGAAAAAAAATAGTAATAATAATAATAAATACGCCTAGCCTTGTTGTTTTTAATATTCTAGAAATTTAGTTTGAGGTACGATTATAAGTAGTCCTACATTTTTAATTTAGCTAATATTTTATTTTATCAAAATTTGTTAAATTTAAATTTGAAGTAATTTGGTTTTAAGAAACATTTTATGTTTTTAATTCGATTAGAGAGTTAATTTAGCACTACTTCTCCGTTTAATTTTAAATAGCTTCACTTTGTGGTAAATTGGCTAAACATCTCTAGATTTTTTTCATTATATTCACTTTTAACTTTAAGATCTTAGGAAATTTCATTCCACTAAAAATTTGCTCTCAAAATAGTTTAATTTATAAACTAGAAGTATTTCTTTACCCTTGTTAAACATATGTATTTTTCTTTTTCCCCTATTGTTAGATCATATGTCATGGGAATAAGGAGATGTTAGTTCTTTATTCTCTGGTAAACATATGCAACCCAAAAATAAAAATGAAGAGAGAAAAAAGTGTATATGTCGTGGAAATGATAGGATAATAGTCTATCATTCTCTGGTATTACATATACTAAAAAATAAAAAAAATAAAAAGGGGTTGAGAGGATAAAATTCATCACCCCAATCAAAAACCTCTTCATATCCTTTGTCTTCATTTGCCATTTCGTTCAAACCCATCCCTAGCCAATTTCATTGTTTCTAGTCCTAAACTAAATTATTAAGAGAGCAATATTTTGGTAGGTGACTTTTCCTTAAGATTCTTTTATGTTAGAGTGTCTATAATTTCAATCTAATTTTGTTTGAAAATTTCAATAATTTCGATTGCTAAATAGTTATCTTGAGAAGTAGTTAGCTAAACAAATTTCTCTTTTTAAATTATCAACATGACTTATGACTTAATTCTTGAATTCCTAAAATTTGCTTTTGACTTATTCTTGGTTTAATAAAATTTTAGTCAATTAGAAATAATACCGATGTCTTGTAATTCTTTCCTCATTCTTTTGCTCTGGAATAGCAAAAGCTCAAGTATGGGGGTGTTTGATGAGTACTTTTTGTACTCATCTTTTAGTATAATTTTGATGTAATTTTAATATGAATTCATATCAATTATTTGTTTTATCTTATAATAATCATTCCTTTTTATTTCTGCCACTAATATAAGTTTAGTTTATGTTTTGCAGGTTTTCTGGGCACTTCGAGCAAAAATATCAAATACACGCCCAAGGTCACGGGCGTGACCAAGGGCGTGACATCCAAGTCACGGTCGGGACCACAGCACCAGCATCCAGATCGAGCCGCCGCGTCATTTAAAGTTACACGCCCTCGGTCACGGGCGTGACCGAGGGCGTGACCTCCAGTCACGGGCGTGACTCGCCCCGAACTTCTTCCCGCCAGAGTTTCCCGCCAGCAGCACTATTTCAAGATTACACGCCCCAGGTCACGGGCGTGACCTAGGGCGTGACACGGCCGAAACGCTCGCAATTACTCCAGAAGGCGCCCTCTCCGCTGCTGCTTCAATCACGCCCCTTACACGCTCTTGGTCACGGGCGTGACCAAGGGCGTGTAACCTCATTTTTTCAGCTATATAAAGCCAGCTTTCCAGATGTTTGGGGGACGAATTTTTAGGATTAGAACTTTCATTTCATGTCTTTAGTTTCATGTTTTAGTAGTTCTTATGCTCCTTCTTTCTTTTTGCAATTGTATTTTCATTTCAATAGTTTGTAATCTTCAATTCCTAGCTTGTAACTTTCTTAGCAATTAAATAAAATAGTTATTTTATTTTCTCATTTCTCTCTCACCTCTTCATGTATTTCTTTTATTTTCTTTCAATTCCTCAATCTCAATGAGTACCTAAAATCTCTATTGGTACTCAATCGAGATGATCCAAGGAATAATATTGGTTTTGAAGTAATTTAGAATCGTTCTTTCTCTTTTCTAAACCACTTAAGATTTATCCTTGATTTTAATGAAATGAGATTATTTTCTCGTTCCTGTTTTCGGTCTTTAGTTAGCCGAACCAGCTCGTAAGACGAATCGAACCTTCAAGGATAAAGAGAGTTGCATGCACCCCTCGAGAGAGGATGACATAAATCTCCCGGATTGGATTCAATTCCAATAGAGGGGTTCACTTCGTTAAAGCAAGTTTAGGGGTTTCAATTATAGAACGAGAGTTCGGTTGATCAACCTAATCTTAGTTGGGCGTATCCTCGAGATAGGTACGTTTATAATTCGGGAACCTCCACGGTCAAGGTTATTTTATTAAGAGAATGCGATTTTGTTTCTTCTATTCTTATTCTGCGGTGATTCGAAGATCGAGTGCTAATCGTTCTTTTAATTCTTATTTTAATTTTCCATTTGCAAAATCCCTCTCAATTTCTAATTGATAAGATAATAGAGATTTTCTTGAAGTAAGAGTACTCAACCGCCCCGAGTCTAATACGACCTTGGTTTTTATAACCTATACTACATTCGATACGGTACACTTGCCGTTATCGTTTGCGGATATAGTTTTGCGCATCAATGCGTACGACCTTCATGTAGAGTAAGCGTGATTGATCCTTCTTCGAGTTCCATGCATTTATGAACGTTGATGGAGTTCTCTTGGCTGCAAAGAGGAGTCTCTCACGAATACAGGAGTTGTGGCTTCGATATCTCATCCAATCAGAAAATCCAAACGGAGGCGAACCGCTCTTTAAATAGACTCGGATCCTAACGCCAACGGTAGTGCTACAGCCGGGCGGTAGCCACTTTAGGCAACTAGCTGTCACGCGAATTGAGTCATTTTTGGCAATATTTTGGCTCCAAATTTGGCATCGCCTCCTACCGCGCTGCGGTAAAGATAGCGCTCTGCGTTAGAATTATCTCTTTCTTAGCCGTCAGATCTCATTCCTTTTCTGCTCCTCAATCAGCTATATTTAGTCCCGACGATATTCCTTTTTCTACGAATGCTTCCAACTCAATGATATTTCTAAATCTGCAGAATATACCGCCAGCAGTAGTATTAGCGCGCCGCGCTAGTAGCAGAGTATTGAACTGATAGGGAATTGTCGCTTTTTCTTTTTTGAACTTATAGGGGCTTGAAAGCAGAAGTTCCTGCACACTATACACACATGGAAAGTATGATCAAATACAATGAGATTTGTTATTCTCAAACCAAGAGATGTGGAAAGCATGTTCCAACAATAACGATCCCCTCGGCTATGACCAATTACCGGGAGGGGGTCGTTACAAAATCGTATCAGAACAAAACACGATCCTTCTATATTGAAGTCCAACTTTCCCAACTAACGAAATCGTCTTTCCTTTGCCAGTTTGAGGACGAACTAGCGCAGCGGAATCTGGTGCGCCCAAGTGCGGAATCACATTCGTAGTATACTTTTTTCTCTCTTTTCTTAATCATCGATCAATAACATACATCTTTTTATCTATAGATCCCAGAGAATGCCGAACCAAACACTAGATTGTCCCCAATTCCGTTAGCTAGCACCGTTCAACAACCAAATTCAAACCAAACACTGATGGACATCCTAGCCACCTTCCGAGTTGCCATGTCTCATCAAAATGGAAGTCATCCCACTGGGCCACAAACCAACTGGTTGTGCATCTTTCGTGGCCTATCCCCACCAAATTTCAACGACACAGAAATAGCAGTCCAAACTGAGGAGTGCTTGGCAATCACCCTAATAGTATCTTCATTAGTCGAATACGCTCGCATATGGTGGAAGTTAGCTCTATATAGCACCTTCCTGGGGAAGTCTTATGGGGAGATAGAGCAGAGTGAGTTCCCCGACACCTTTAATGACTACTTTATTCCTACCACCGCCCGAGATGAGTTGCAATAAAGGTTCCTACAACACAAGCAAGACAATCCATCGGTCCTGGACTATGAGAAGGAGTACTCTCACTTAGACCACTTCACGGGAGGATTCTCTCCTAGAGAACTTGACTTCGCAAAATACTTCTACAACTGCCTCAAAGACTCCATCCGACAACTGCTCATCTTCGCAGCCCACTCATCATTTGCACACATCCTTGAGTCCACAAAAACATTAGAAGTGGATCACCTCATGGTTCAGAGCTGAAGGAAAAGACCGGCAGAGTCAGCCATGGAGCACGATTGTAATCAAAGGAAAAAGCCCCCATTCAGAGGCGGGGAAACATATGGATAAAGAAACGCACGACCTTTCTATCCTACCCAAAGGCAAGAATATCGACCACAAGCTCAACAACCACCACCGAGAAATACAGAACTCTTCCATGAGAACTGTTTTAATGTCAGCGGCCCGGCCATATAAAAGCCAATTGCCCGCAGAGAAACTTCCCAACAAGGATGGAGGCACTAACACCATTCTAAGGTGCCTAGGCACCATTCCAAGGTGCCCAGGCACCCTTCTAAGATAAAGGAAGAGGTCGTGGAGGCGGCTACCAAGGATGACATGGAGGATATTCAAGAAACCCCCTACCTCCACCACAGCAAGCGTATGTGTTGGACCTTAATCGAGAATATGAGCCCCATCACATAGTGACAGGTAACTTTTGTTTTTCTGTATTGTTTTCACTATGATAACTTAATCAAGAAAATTCGTACACACTTTATAAAAAATTATTTCAAGTGTATGCATGGTAAGTGGAAAACCTGTACACACCATATTTGATACAGAAGCCCCGCACTCCTTTGTATCAGAAAGCTTCATCCAAGACATACCCAATGTTGAGTACTTTTCTGGACTACGTCTAAGAGTTCGCCTCCCAGACAAATTAGAGATACTCTCTTCTACCCAATGCATGGTCCCAGAATGTTTAAAGGAAGATTATTTTGAATCCACAACCAGAATGTTAGCACTTCCTGACTTTGACCTCATTCTAGGAATGGAGTGGTTAAAAATGCATGGCGCACTGATAAATCGAGCAACAAAGGAAGTCACCTTAAACCACACATCAAATAACGATCTCATCCACCAAGGTATTAAATCAATTTCTCAAATATTACTATCCTCCATTCAAGTAGTTAGATCTTATACTCAAGGAAAGGAGGTATTCGAGGTATGTTTTGAAATGTTAGGCAGCAGTAGTAATATACTCGAGGTACCTATTGAACCCAGAAACCACAGTTCAACCTATGAGCCAGGAAACAACTGCTCGAGAGGGGTTCAGACTGATATAGCTTACTCTTAATTCTCCTGAGTCCAGTCACTAGGTAGGTTGCTCAGAGCAAAGAACCTCACTCACAAAGGGTGGAAAACTACAAACTGACCCGTGAGCTATAGTTAGGACGTCCCACCACTAACCCGGAAGATCTTAAAGAACTTCCCCTCTGAAGCCAATTGCTAAGCTGGGTACCTTGGAGAGTGCTAGAGAGTCTTCGTCTACACACCCGGAAACAACGGTGAGCAACAAGATAGAACTCTCTAGCCGACCAAAGCAAACCAGAGGAGAGAGAAACAAATGAGAGATCCTATTCAAAGGTGCCTTTGGGGGTCTATTTATAGTTTTCTTAAAATGGTCTGCGGATAGCTAAATCCCACCTCTTGGTTTTACTAAAAGCAACCCAAATTGGTCTGCTAACAGCGGAATCCAGCTATTTGGAATGGCTAACTGCAGCCCAAAATGGGATCACCTGGGAAAAACAAACCACAAACCAAACAAGCGATTCCAGGCTACTCCAAGCCCACTCAGCGGAGTGGCGAGTACCTGGCTACTCTAAGCTGACTCTCCAGAGTGGCGAGTGCCCGGTAGAGCTGGGACTTGCCACTCACACTGAGCTAGATGTGAGTTCCCTCTAGTGGAGAGTGCGAGTTGGGACCCACCGCTCACCCGGCTAACTCGTCAAAGCCTAGTCTCGCTCCAGATCACCTGATGGATTCATGACCCCACTCGACAAACAAGGATTTGTACACAATCCCCGCCCTTTGCGAGTTTGCCTCAAGATCAAAAAGACAATTTAGCCCCGAATGTTTAAAGAGTGCCTCAATTTTGAGGGGAATCTTTTGGTGGGTCCCATCGGGGGCCATATATATAGGGGGAACTCCCCCCATTCCTCAAACCCACTACCCTACTCTCTCACTTCCCCTTGATTGATCAACATGTCGCTCTCCCAAGAAATCCAAGCCCGTCTCGCCTCCGCTAAGAAGAACGGTGAAGAGACTTTCGCCGACCTACTGAGGCTCATCACTGAACACTCCTCGTGGGCTACATCGAAGTGAACAGAAAATCGTGTCACCAAGAAGGTGAGGCGAGAGACTGTGAGTGAGGGGACAACTCTGATCGAACCCTCACAACCCAAGTTTAGCCTTGGGATCTCGTAACAGGCGTGGATCGTAATTTATTCGCTTATAACAACTTTAGCGAGGTCTAGCCGATCTTGATTCAGGTTTCGCAGGTCGATACCACCCCGAAAGGTGAAATGAGCAGTCAGCAGACCAGCGCGCAAGAGGAGGCAAGTAATTAGATGGTCCCTGATGCCCCCTTCATTCTTGGTAGGTGAATCACTACGATCGCATTCAACTCGTAGCTCGGGAGCATGACGAATTTCATTCCTCCTTGCATTGCCCCCATTCATCGACCTCACGTCGATCCCTCTCCGACCAAAGTCGCCAACCCGAGACCTGACCCTGGACTTTGCAAAATGACTATCGCCTCTGCGAGTGATAACTCTATTTTTATCATAGTTTTTAGTTAGTTTTTAATTTAATAATCAATCAATTTTTGTTTTAATTATTAGAATATTCTCCTTAATTTATTTATTTAACCTTTTCAGGAAAATCTGGGCTGCTGATAGCATTTCTTGGCTAACAGTGTTAATTAGGAGAAAAATTGAGCCTGTTCTGAGAAATTGTCAAGTACACGCCCCGCGGTCACGGACGTCACCAGTGGGAGTGACCATTGTCACGAGCCGTGGCCCCTTCTGCGCCAGGAGATCTGCCACGTCAGATTAATATTACATGCCCCAAGGTCACGAGCGTGACCTTGGGGCGTGACCTACAGTCATGGTCGTGACAACCATTGCAGAAGCTAGCTCAAGCCACGTCGGATTAATATTACACGCCACCAAGTCACGGGCGTGACTAAGGGGCGTGGACTCTTCTAAACCGCCAAATTAACTCCAGCTCAAGTCGTTTCCCGCCGTTTGCAGATCAAGCTAAGACACGCCCTAAGGTCACGGGCGTGACCTAGGGGCGTGACCAACAGATTTATGAATTTTGGCGGTTTTCCTCCCAAACGTTCTCGGGTATTCAAGACAGCGTTTCCGTACCTTACACGCCCTATGTCACGGGCGTGACCTAGGGGCGTGTCTCCCCAACAATTTCAACCATAAATTGCTGCCTTGTCCAGATGCCAAGGGAGAGGATTTTGGAGTCCACTTTCTGTAATTCTGCACTTTTGTACTGTTTTTCTCGTTTCAAGTTGTCACCTTTAATTTTGTTTCAAGTTGTAATTTTCTTTTCAGCAATTTCAATCTAAGTACTTTTCTATTACTAATCATGTCTCTCTCTTTTATCATATGTATTTCCTCCATCATGATGAGTAGCTAAATTCCAATTAGCACTTGATCATGATAAACTTTGGAATAAAATAGACTTTGCTTTGTTCTTATAAAAATTAGCAAGCTCTCTATATTATTTCGCTTCGATTTATCTTTGATTCTAATTGCGTCGAATTCATATGTCGTGAATATGTTTTTCGATCTAAGATTCGTATGCTAGTGATCGAGAGATCCATGCAAATGAGGAGATCACTCAAAGATAGAAAGAATTTCATGCACTCCTCGAGAGAGGGTGATTTAAATCTTCCAGACTGGAATCAAATCCAGTAGAGGGGTTCACCGCCTAAAGCAAGCTTAGGGGTTTCGACTGGCCGAGAGGTCTTAATCGATCAACCTAAGGTTAGTTGATAGTTCTCTCGAGAGAGGTTCTATCATACTTTAGGAACCTCCACGGTCGAAGTTTATAATTTAGAAGTTTGCAATTTATCCATTTAAGAAGTTTATTTTAGTCCAAAGGGATTCTAGATCAAGTGCTAGCTTTCTAATCATCAATTTTCTCTTTAGTCCAAGTCTTCTTTTTTACTTCAATTTTCAAACCAAAAATTTCCGTTAGATAAAATAACAGCTCTACTTTGTGAGTACAAGTACTCGACATCCCCGAGTCTCATACGACACTTGATCCTATACTTTAAAACGATAGGCACACTTGCCTTATCGGTTTATTGTTGGAATTGCGCTTCAGCAAAACAATATAAGGAAATTCTTCATCAAGTTTTTGGCGCCGTTGCCGGGGAGTATTTATGTCGATAATTTGAAAGCAAAGTTCTGTTACTTTATCATTTTTATTTCTATTTTATTGCGTAAAATTTTACTTTAAATTTTTATAATTAAAATTTCTTGCGAAAGGGCCGTGCTGGGTTCTTATCCCACAAGACCGCCTAGTACCTTGCGAACCCGTCATTAGGTAGTCCTTGGGAAATCCCGGAAATTTTATTTTATAAATTTTTAATTATAAAATTTTTATGCTTTCATTTTTTCTCTTTGGTGTATGACCCGAAGGAATCCGTCAGATCTTCTTGAATTGGATCCGGAAATCGAGCAAACCATTCGGCGACGCTTAAGATTCCAACGAACAAATTCTCAAGATTCGATTGAGGACTCCGTAGGTGACACTTCCTTTCCGAATGCTTTTTCCTCTTCTTCTTCTTCTTCTTCATCTCCCTCCTCTTCTACTTCTTCTAATATGGGCGATCCAAATCCGGATGAGGTCGCGCAACGGACTATGTCCTATTATGCCCGGCCTAATCTGGAGGATACCACTTCTAGTATTGTTCGACCTGCTATAGCGAACAATAATTCTAAATTAAATCCGAGCATCATTCAAATGGTACAACAATATGTACAGTTTGATGGGCTTCAAGATGAGGATCCCAACGCGCATATTTTTAGTTTTCTAGAAATATGTGATACTTTCAAAATTAACGGGGTATCCGATGATGCAATTAGGATTTGGCTTTTTCCTTTCTCCTTGCTCAATAAAGCTAAGCAATGGCTCAGTTCTCTTCCAAGAGGATCTATCACCACATGGGCTCAAATGACGGAACAATTTCTCACGAAATATTTTCCGCCCGCTAAATCAGCCCAATTGCGTAAGGACATCATTTCTTTATCCCAAGTTGAATCGAAAACGCTTTATGATACTTGGGAGCGATTTAAGGAATATTTACGCCGATGCCCCCATCATGCAATCCCCGATTGGTTGCAAATTCAAACATTCTATAATGGCCTAAATTCCCAAACACGTCAAATGATTGACGCCGCCGCCGGTGGTACCTTGAATTACAAAACACCGACAGGCACGCAAGAGCTTTTAGAGAGTATGTCCATTAATACATATCAATGGAGTACACCTCAGTCGCGCCCAAATAAACCAGCCGGGATATATGAAGTTGATACGACTTCAAATTTATCTGTCCAGGTTGAGCTTTTAAATAGAAAAATAGAAGAGATGACTGCTTCCTCTTCTACACCTACCTGGGGATCCCCCTCCACCATTGCCGAACATGTGGATTACATGGGTAATCCGAATCGGCCAACCTTTAATTCGGGTAACACTCATTATGGTAACACATATCACCCGGGTTTTAGGAATCACCCCAATTTCTCTTGGAGTAATCCAGGGAATGCGGCACAACCACCCAACACAATCCCACCTGGCTTTCCTCCGCCACTAGCTCCAAAAGCTCCCACTATTGAGGAAGTGTTCTCCAAATATGCAGCAACTAACGACGCAAATATCCAGAATCTTACCGGATCTGTTCGCAATTTGGAGAATCAAATTGGGCAAATTGCAAAGATGCTCTCCGATCGACAACAGGGAGCACTACCGGGCAATATGGATCCCAACCCAAAGGAGCAAGCAAAGGCTATCACTTTACGGAATGAGAAGGAGGTAACTACTCCTGCAAAATTGGTTGAACCAGAGGTAACAATTTCTCCATCTTCTCCTCCTCCTCAAATTATGACGCAAAATAAAATTAAGGAATTTCAACCACCACTTCCCTATCCGTCTAAATTAAAAAAAAGATCGGATGGATGAGCATTACGGAAAAGTTTTAGACATGCTTAAACAAATTCATATTAATCTACCATTTTGCGAAGCCATCGCACAAATGCCGAAGTATGCTAAATACCTCAAGGATCTTTTATCCAATAAAAAGAAACTTGAGGATATTTCTACCGTTCAATTGAACGCGGAGTGCTCGACAGTTTTACTTAATAAATTGCCTAAGAAATTAACCGATCCGGGTAGTTTCGCAATTCCATGTTTATTTGGCGATTTCTTAGTAAAACATGCGTTGGCCGATTTAGGCGTATCTATAAATTTGATGCCTTATTCTCTTTTCCAAAAATTGGGTTTAGGAGAGCCTAATCCTACGAGAATGAGCATCCAATTGGCGGATCGATCCATAAAATACCCAATGGGTATTATTGAGGATGTGCTTGTCAAGGTTGATAAATTTATCTTTCCGGTAGATTTTGTCATCCTTGACATCGAAGAGGACACCGAGGTACCACTCATTCTCGGTCGCCCTTTCCTTGCCATCTCGCGCGCCATAATTGATTTTAGTAATGGTATACTTCTCCTTAGAGTCGGAAATGAAGAAGTTTCCTTTACTATCAATTCTTCTATGAAAAATACGCTCTCAAATGACGACTCTTGTTTTTTCTTGGAGGCTTCACCTGATGAAGACTCCGTTTTATTTTCTGAATATATTTCACCGTCATCTTTTTATGATGAAGACTTTGAAAATATCGATCTTATTTCTCATGAAATTATTGATGGCTCGATCACTCAAGCACCTATTTTTGAAATTTTAGAATTAGGTAGTGATCGATTAAAAACTTCTTATGAAGAACCTCCCGTGCTAGAATTAAAACAATTGCCTGATCATTTAGAATATTTATTTCTAGTGGAGGATTCTAAGCTTCCCGTAATTGTGTCGGCATATCTGTCCGATGAAGAAAAAATAAAATTATTAAATGTTTTAAAACTTCATCGCCGCGCAATTGCGTGGAAAATTTCGGATTTAAAAGGGATTAATCCCTCCTTTTGTACGCATAAGATTTTATTAGAAGAAAATTCATGTAAATCTATTCAACCTCAACGCCGCCTAAATCCTAATATGAAGGAGGTGGTTAATGCGGAGGTAATAAAATTATTAGATGCGGGCATCATCTATCCGATTTTGGATAGCTCTTGGGTTAGTCCGGTCCAAGTGGTGCCAAAGAAAAGAGGATTAACGGTAGTGCCAAACGATAAAAATGAATTAATCCCTACTAGAACCGTTACCGGATGGCGGGTTTGTATTGATTATCGTAAATTAAATGATGCGACCCGTAAGGATAATTTTCCTTTACCGTTCATCGACCAAATCCTTGAACGACTATCCGGACACTCATTTTATTATTTTCTTGACGGTCTCTCGGGATATTTTCAAATCTCAATTGCGCCCGAAGACCAAGAGAAAACAACCTTCACTTGTCCGCTTGGCACCTTCGCCTATCGTAGGATGCCATTTGGGTTATGCAATGCGCCGGCTACATTCCAAAGGTGTATGCTAGCAATTTTTGACGAACTAGTGGAGGAAATTATGAAGGTTTTTGTGGATGATTTCTCCGTTTTTGGAGATTCATTTGATTTATGTTTGACTAACCTTTCTCGCGTTCTCCAACGATGTGAAGACACAAATTTAGTGTTAAATTGGGAGAAGTGCCATTTTATGGTACGGGAAGGTTTAGTTTTAGGCCATAAAATATCTAGTAAGGGTATAGATGTAGATAAAGCTAAAATTGAAACTATAGAAAAATTACCCCCCCCCCCCTTCAAATGTTATGGCCGTACGGAGTTTTCTTGGGCATGCCGGTTTCTATCGCCGGTTTATAAAAGACTTTTCTAAAATAACCAAGCCCCTCACTCACTTATTAAAAAAAGATGCACCTTTTATTTTTGATGAAAATTGTTTGCATTCTTTTTCTATTATTAAAGAAAAAATAATAAACGCGCCGATTATGATAGCTCCCAATTGGGACCTTCCTTTTGAGATCATGTGCGACGCTAGTAGTTTTGCCGTTGGTGCAGTCTTAGGACAACGCATAAATAAATTTTTTCAGCCTATATATTATGCGAGCAAGACACTTAACGACGCACAAGAAAATTACACAACAACCGAGAAAGAGCTCTTAGCCGTAATTTTTGCTTTTGATAAATTTCGTTCCTATCTTACTTTATCTAAAGTAATTGTTTTTACCGATCACTCGGCTTTACGTTATTTACTAACAAAAACGGATGCCAAGCCAAGATTAATTAGGTGGATCTTACTCTTACAAGAGTTTGATTTGGAGATCCGGGACAAAAGGGGAGCGGAAAATTTGGCGGCGGATCATCTTTCTCGGTTGGAGAATCCCAATTCGGAGGAGCTCATAGAGGAGGAAATTAATGATACTTTTCCCGAGGAAAGCCTCCTTGTTATTCATAAGGTAATAGATCTCCCCACCCCTTGGTTCGCCGATTTCGCAAATTACCTTGTTGCAAGATTTCTCCCAAAAGATTTTTCTTATCAAGAAAAGAAGAAATTCTTTTCCGATTTGAAAAATTATTTTTGGGAGGATCCGTTCCTTTTTCGAGTTTGTGCAGACCAAGTGGTGCGGAGGTGTGTATCTCATGAGGAGGGCACTCAAATTCTGAAGCATTGCCACGAGGGACCCGCCGGTGGGCATTATAAAGAAAATTGGACGGCGCGGAAGGTACTTGAATCGGGCTTCTATTGGCCGAGCATCTTCAAAGACGCCCACGCACATGTTAGTCGTTGTGAACAATGCCAACGCTCAGGTAATATCTCCCGTCTTGATGAAATGCCTTTAAAATCTATTTTAGAAATTGAGGTTTTTGATTTATAGGGGATCGACTTTGTCGGGCCGCTACCAGTTTCCTTTGGAAATCGATATATTTTGGTAGCGGTCGATTAGGTGTCTAGGTGGGCGGAAGCACAAGCCCTTCCCACCAATGATGCCCGAGTCGTAACCCAATTTCTCAAAAAACTCTTTTCACGATTTGGAGCACCGCGGGCGATAATTAGCGATAGAGGAACTCATTTTTGTAACACCCAATTTACTAAAGTTTTATCTAAATATGGTGTTACACATAGGATGGCCACCCCCTATCACCCCCAAACAAGTGGCCAAGTAGAAGTGGTTAACCGTGAATTAAAACGAATTTTAGAAAAAACGGTTTCCACCAATAGGAAGGATTGGTCGCTTAAACTCGATGATGCTTTATGGTCCTATCGGACCGCGTACAAGACCGCTATCAGTTGTACGTCGTATCGATTGGTCTATGGGAAAGCATGTCATTTACCGGTCGAGCTTGAGCATCGCGCATTTTGGGCGCTTAAATTTCTTAATCTAGATAACAATATTTCTTCCGAGCTCCGCAAGTTCCAACTTAACGAGCTCGATGAGTGGAGCTCCTTTGCCTATGAAAGTAATAAATTATACAAGGAGCGCACTAAATTTTATCATGATAAGAAACTTAGGAATCCTAAAACTTTTCGACCGGGAGACCAAGTTCTCCTCTACAACTCGCGCTTACGTCTTTTTCTGGGAAAACTTAAGTCCCGTTGGTCTGGCCCCTTTATCGTCAAAGAGGTTTGGCCCTACGGGACCGTTTCGATAATGCATCCCGAAAAAGGTGAATTTAAAGTGAATGGGCACCGGTTAAAATTATTTTTCACCGACTATAATTTTCATGAGCACCAGGAGGAAATTCTTCTTCCGAACACCTAAATCGGCGTGTCACCATGGTCGAGCTCAACAACCGTAACCAAAGCGCTCTTGGGAGGCAACCCATATTTTTATCTTATTTTATTTTTCTTCCGTTTAAAAAAATTCTAAGTATTTTTATTTTTGTTATAAAAAAAAATAAAAAAAACATAAAAAAATGAAAAAAAAAAACAAATAAAAAAATGTTATTTTTATTATTATTATTCTATTTTGAGGTTTTTGCAGGTTTGTAGGAGATTTGCGAAATAACGAATGCTCACACGAACATGAAACTCCGCTCTGCAAGTCGGTATTTTCTGTTTTTATGTTTTCTTTTATAAAAAAATAACAAAAAAATATATTTAAAAAAAACGAAAAACTGAAAAAAAAAATTCTCTTACACGCCCTCTAGTCACGGGCGTGACCTACGGGTCACGGGCGTGTCTAGGTGGCGTGGCCTGTCTGGAAGTTTGTCTCGAATAATGGGCCTTTCTTGTGAATGAGGCGGGTCCGTCTCCCGCCATTGTCACGGGCGTGACAAGTCCACTATCATGGGTGTGACCGGGACGGAACTCTTCCGTCTCGGTTCGGCTGCATTCTTCTGAGTCACGCCCGTGACCTGCTGTTACACGCCCCAAAGGACACGGGCGTGACCGATGATGGGTCCCATTTCGCTGGATAATAGCATCAGATTCCTTCCAGCTACACGCCCCAGGGTCACAGGAGTGACCCTGGGGCGTGTTTCTCTTTTTCCACTTCCCGACAGACCCCCTCACGAGGCTTTATTTTCTTTGTCATTATTATTACACGCCCCCTAGTCACGGGCGTGACAGGGGGGCGTGACTTATTTTTTTTCCTATTTAAAGGGTTTCATCTTCTCCTTTTCCACCCCACCTCTCCTTTTTGCTCTTCTCCTTTTTCTTTCTTCCCTTGAGCTGAATTTCTCACAATGCCTCGCCATCACGCTCATTCCACCGCTTCTTCCTCTGAGCACCCCGCGGATCCCACCGTAGTAGAAGCTATGCTTCTTTTTGACAACCCCACCCAACAAGAACGGAGCAACCGGTTGGGCGCCAAACCCTTTGGCGTCTTCCGTATCTTGGACTAGGGCATCCTTGCAGCTTTCGGAGCGGCTGAGTTGGTGAGAAACTTCCTATCCACCCCCGGATGGAATGCTCTTTTCTCCATCTCCGAGGCCGCTTACTTCGAACTCACAGTTGAGTTCTTGGCCTCTTTTGAGTTTCGGTGGGTCGGGAATGATGATGTCATCGCCTTTCGAATGGGTGGTCTTTCGCATCAACTTTCCATCCACCAACTCAATGTTCTTATGCGATTTTGCGACGATGCATTTTCTCTTTCTCCCGCCTACGCCGATCTTTGTGTTGATTTCCCCACTGATTTTAATCTTCTTCACTTCCGGTTGGAATTCAGCAATGATATTTCTCCTTACACCCCCAAAAGATCCAAAGGTAGCCACCTCATCTCTCCGGCCTTTTGTATTCTCCTCAACCTCCTTACCTTCACTCTCACCGGCCGCGACGACAGCCATGGTGTGGTTACCAGGCAGGACTTACTATGTCTTTATAGTATGCACCATCGGGTACCTCTTAACCTCGGCCAGTTGCTCGCTATCTTCTTTCGACATCAGGCCGAAAATGCGAGGTTGGGAGCTGTCCACAGCGGGCACTTCATCACTCATCTCGCCAAGCAGCTGGGGGTCTGAGATGCCCTTCCGTGGATGCGCTCTGTTCAGACGCCGATTTCCATTCAATTTTAGAATCTCCAAGCCCTAGGCTTAGCACGACGACGCGATGGTGAGTACGAGGCTGTGCCGCCGACGGTTGGCAGTGGAGATTTTGATCTTGATACTCATCTACATGGTGCTACTCATTCTCCACCCCCGCCTCCACCACAGTCTTCCCCATCGGCTGGTCCTTCGACTTATTGGGATCGTCAGTTCGGGTCTCTCCGCACTGAGCTGGAGCAGATGGAGACCCATTTTGATGCGCGGTTTGTACACTTTGATAATCGATTCACCGCACTTGAGCAGCGTCAGGACTCTTCGATGGATCGCATTTTGAGGGAGTTTGGGGTTTTGCGTACTCACTATCCACCAAGCAGGGATGGCAGTGATGAGGATTAGGCCTCTTTTGTTTCATCTTTTGTATCTGTATCTGTTTTTATATTTTTCCTGCTTTCATGTCTCTTTATCTTTTTATTAAAAAAAGGTATAAAAATTTGTTTTTTGCTTCATCAGGACTACTTGGTGCGGATTTGGCCTCCACTCAGGGAAGTTTCTTCTCTCTTTGCTTACTTCATTTTTCTAGATTTCCAACATTGGGGACACTGTTTTCTTTTAAGTATAGGGGGAGGGTATTTCACACCAAGTTTACTGCTGAGCAACAACCGGAAAAATAATTTTAAAGACAATATAAAAAAAAGGAGAAAATATTTAAAAAAAAAAATTTATTTTATTTTATTTTGGAATCAATATCTCTATATTTACTCATATGCAAAATCCTTAGTAGATTTGCTTTTGCATAGTGTTGTAGGAAATTTTTATACTTCATTCGATTTTGAATTTTGGAGTAAAAATTGTTGACTCATGTAGTGTTCCTAGTTAAGCGCACGCGTTTGTAGGATCTCATGTCAAATTTACTATTCAGCATACAATTGGATTTATATTTTTCTAACTGCGTGAATTTTTTTTTTTTTACTTTTAACTTGAAACCGGTATAATCCAAAAATAATTTAAGTGAGTGTAGAAGCTTACTAGAGAATTATTACGGAATTTGAACGGAAGGATATTCTTTCTCGATGTCTAGAACTTGCCCTCTAGCGACTCTCAAGACATTTGCAAAAGTTAAATTCATTCGTATAAATATGATATAGGCATTTCATTGGCCCGTTTGAGCTTTTGCACCCGCACCTAACATTTTATCTTTGTTAAGCCCCTTTGAGCCTTTTACATTACCTTTTGTTTCAGCTCCACCAAGCACTTCACCAAGGCCCAAAAGGCAACCTAATCACATACCTAAGTCAGTGCTCGAAAGTAATTATTTGAAAAGAATTTGTGAGTGTTTGTTGCATTTATTATTTTGGTGGACTTTCTCTAGTCTTTTATGAAAAAAAAATCAAATGAAAAAAAAAAACAAAAAAAAACAAAAAGAAGAAAGAGAAAAGGAACACAAAAAAAGATTAGAAATTGCCTATGCTCTTACAATGCCATAACTGCTTAGATTATTTTGTGCGAGCTCACTTTTGGTTTGGGTGTGAATAGCCGTCATGTTTATCTTTGTTTTTCCTCACCAAAAATACCTAAGCCCACATTTCAACCGAATTAAGTCCTATTGATTTATACTTATGAGTTAAACTAGTGTCGTGGCGAGAGTGTGAAAGGGCAAGCCTATGGCCATCGTCATTGATGGATTTCTTTGGAGGCTATCCCAAAAATTGATTTTGCGTAATATTGATCTTAGTAAGCACGCTACCCGCTCCCTAAATAACATTTTAGGATTTACCGGATTTTCAATTTAAAAGTAAAAACAATATGTTGTAACACATTTTTGAAAAGTTATAAGCTAATCTATATGCTGAATAGTTTTTTCTACTAGAATTTCTACACGCTTATGCGTAAGACTTCGCATTTTTACTCCTTAGGTTCAAATTTCAATTCTAGTATTTAAAATTTTCTACTCCTATAAAAGTTGTTTGCTCGGGACTAGCAAAAGGGTAAGTATGGGGGTATTTGATAACTCTATTCTTATCATAGTTTTTAGTTAGTTTTTAATTTAATAATCAATCAATTTTTGTTTTAATTATTAGAATATTCTCCTTAATTTATTTATTTTACCTTTTCAGGAAAATCTGGGCTGCTGATAGCATTTCTGGGCTAACAGTGTTAATCAGGAGAAAAATTGAGCCTGTTCTGAGAAATTGTCAATTACACGCCCCGCGGTCACGGGCGTGACCAGTGGGCGTGACCATTGTCACGGGCCGTGGACCCTTCTGCGCTAGGAGATCTGCCACGGCGGATTAATTTTACACGCCCCAAGGTCACGGGCGTGACCTTGGGGCGTGACCTGCAGTCATGGGCGTGACAACCGTTGCAGAAGCCAGCTCAAGCCAAGTCGGATTAATATTACACGCCCCCAAGTCACGGGCGTGACTAAGGGGCGTGGCCTCTTCTAAACCGCCAAATTAACTCCAGCTCAAGCCGTTTCCCGCCGTTTGCAGATCAAGCTAAGACACGCCCTAAGGTCACGGGCGTGACCTAGGGGCGTGACCAACAGATTTATGAATTTTGGCGGTTTTCCTCCCGAACGTTCCCGGGTATTCAAGACAGCGTTTCCGTACCTTACACGCCCTAGGTCACGGGCGTGACCTAGGGGCGTGTCTCCCCAACAATTTCAACTATAAATTGCTGCCTTGTCCAGATGCCAAGGGAGAGGATTTTGGAGTCCAATTTCTGTAATTTTGCACTTTTGTACTGTTTTTCTCGTTTTAAGTTGTCACCTTTAATTTTGTTTCAAGTTGTAATTTTCTTTTCAGCAATTTCAATCTAAGTACTTTTCTATTACTAATCATGTCTCTCTCTTTAATCATATGTATTTCCTCCATAATGATGAGTAGCTAAATTCCAATTAGCACTTGATCATGATGAACTTTGGAATAAAATAAACTTTGCTTTGTTCTTATAAAAATTAGCAAGCTCTCTATATTATTTCGCTTCGATTTATGTTTGATTCTAATTGCGTCGAATTCATATGTCGCGAATATGTTTTTCGATCTAAGATTCGTATGCTAGTGATCGAGAGATCCATGCAAACGAGGAGATCACTCAAAGATAGAAAGAATTTCATGCACTCCTCGAGAGAGGGTGATTTAAATCTTCCGGACTGGAATCAAATCCAATAGAGGGGTTCACCTCCTAAAGCAAACTTAGGATTTTCGACTGGCCGAGAGGTCTTAATCAATCAACCTAAGGTTAGTTGATAGTTCTCTCGAGAGAGGTTCTATCATACTTTGGGAACCTCCACGGTCGAAGTTTATAATTTAGAAGTTTGCAATTTATCCATTTAAGAAGTTTATTTTAGTCCAAAGGGATTCTAGATCAAGTGCTAGCTTTCTAATCATCAATTTTCTCTTTAGTCCAAGTCTTCTTTTTACTTCACTTTTCAAACCAAAAATTTCCGTTAGATAAAATAACAGCTCTACTTTGTGAGTACAAGTACTCGACAGCCACGAGTCTCATACGACACTTGATCCTATACTTTAAAATGATAGGTACACTTGCCTTATCGGTTTATTGTTGGAATTGCGCTTCAGCAAAACAATATAAAGAAATTATTCATCTGCGAGCACTGAGGTTGGCAATGTCGTGACCCATGAAGCACGGGATCTCGGCAAGACTCCCCTACGACCAGGCTCGGGGAAATCCCTAGCACTACCCACCTCATGTAACTTCGGTGGGAGGCCCAGCTTTCTTACCCGCCAGGATCGCGAGCCCCCTCTGCACCGCGAGGGGAAAGCTGTCGAGGACTCAGTCGGCAAGGAACTTTACTCACGCCTTCCTGTCGATTCGGTAATAACTTTTTACCTTTTTCCAAATGATACTCAAAGGACTGACGAGTCTGATGAGTGAGTGCTATACTCGTCACTGCCCTCTCCGGACATGATCAACAAGTACCTCAGCGACCCTTCTGATGCGGTCAAGAAGAAAAGTCGGCTTGCAGGAATCCCGCGAAAGCATGGTTATATGCTCTGCGAGCTTATGGAGGATAGGGCTTCGGCGGACAATGACCCCTTACCTCGCATCCTCGCCCTGGAATGACGAATGGAGGCCCTTAAGGGAGACTGCACTCTACTCCCAGAAGAAGTGCAGCAGCTCGTAGGAGGTGCTTCAACATCGTTGGAGGACTACTTTAGGCGGATTAACGAGTGCGCGCTCGCCCTCCAATAGCAGATTGCTGCCGCTCGCGATTTTGCCTTCGCGGGGCGAGGCCCGAGAATGTGGATGAGCGGTCGGAGTCCCCGGAGGTGAAGCCAGCTGAACTTCCAACCTGCTTGCTTCCAAGTCCTCCCCTTTTCGTTTGAAATGACTCGTTATTTCTTTCTGTATGAACATCATTATTTCATGCTGAATTTAACCCCGCCTCGTGGGGATCAATGTTTTTCTTTACTTGATTTGGCTCACGCGTTGTTACTTTTTCTTATCATTTTTCATTGATAGGGTTCGCAGGGTAAGAGTGTTTGCGCATACTTGTTGAGATAGAACTAAGTGGCTCTCGTGCATAGGTAGGGGTGAGTGGGCATTGGCTGAGCGGGTCGCATTCTTAGTCGCGAAAGCCTCCTGACCCTTATTTTTCTATAAACCCCCCCTGACATTTTCGTACTCACCTACCGCATTAACTAACCCCTTGGATTTACTTTTCCTTCGGCTCGCTAATTCCACTCCCCAACCTCTCTAAAAAGATTGCAAAGGCATCTGATCCCACCGATGGGCGAGGAAACTGTGTGGCGAACTTTGTTGACCACCTCTTCCATAGGGGGAAAGTGTTTGAGGAGGATCACCTCGCGTTTGAGGTCTCCTACCTTCCATTGGGATATTCAGCTCACTGCCCAAGGGAGCTCGAGGATATCAACTCCTTCCGCACGGATGAGCTCACATTCTCCCTATCTCATTTTGTGGTCGGGCTTCACATCCTCTTGTGGCCCGAGGTGAAGCAGTTTCTGAAATACCTTGGGATGGTGTCCACACAGATGAACACGAATGTGATTGCCATGCTCATGGAATCACCTATTACATGCATGAGGAGAGGATAGATTTTGACCTCACCATCTTCTGCAAGTTGTTCACCTACCGGGGACCTCGAATGGGGTCGCTTTTCTGACCGGCTCGCGGATCAAGGTCTGCAAAACCCTCAAAAAGTGCATCACTGGAATGATCAATTCCTTTTCATTAAGGGAAACTTCGGCAACATTCCTTACACTCCCATCCAGTGAAGCTAGTCGGTCGACCGGGCTCCTCATGTGGAGGGGGAGACGGAAAAGCTATTTAAGTTCTTCCTCGAGAAGAATTTCGAGGTCGTCAATCTACGGCGTCATCTCGACTCGCTCCTCCTGGTACCTCAAGGGGAAGGTATGCTTCTGCTCGTGTATTTTAGATCGCGTTTTCTTTACTCGCCCATCTCACTCAGCATGTTTTCTTATTGCAGGGGAGCGCCTGATTCCCTTGAACCTGCCTCATGCGAGCGGCACGAAGCTGACCTCTCCTCTTGACTTGGCGAGAGATGTAGTGGAGGCCTGCGTCGGGACCTGGGCAATCCCAAGTCCAGCGGGGGCAAAGGAAAAAGGCTGGTGGTTGATCTCGACCCCCCCCCCCCCCCCCCCCCCCCCCGCCCCCGACCCCTTCTGGCTCGCGGAAGAAGCCGAAGAAGACAAAGGATTTAAAGAAGACCACCACGGCGAGCCATCTAGATCCTGCGGCCCATGCCGATGTTGGAATAAGTGGGGTGGATCTGCAGGACGTGCACCCCCATCTCAGCCTTGGGGAGAAACCCAAAGTCAGCGTGGGCGAGACCTTGCTCGCTTGGGAGGGGATGGTGGAGAATATCTCCATCTCTACTCGCCTCGTCTCTTGGATCGAGCATGTTTGGGTTGCGAGCATGCCTACTCCCTTGCCTATGGGATACATGGGAGGGCGGAAGTTGTCACCTACGAGAAGTACACCCTGCGGGAGCTCACCTATGAAAGCGCGCGAGCTTAAATGCGCGCCATAGATCTCTCGCACATGACGTAGCACTGCGGCCTCCCCTTCATGAAGAGGTTCTATAAAGTTGATACTATTCGAGAGATCATGGAGGAGCGAGTCGGGGATCACGAGTTGTGGATCAGAGTCAACAAGAGGCTCCTGGAACAGGCTCCAAAAAAGGTATGTCTCGCCTAAGTAGTTTTCTCCCCCTTTTTTCTCTTTTTCACGCGACTCTAATACAGGATGTCGAGGTCGTAGCCAGCTGGCTATTCAAAATGGCGAGTTGGTGGCTGAGGTAGAGGCCCTGAAGGCGTTGCTCACTTGGGCCTCTATGGAGATGCTGGTGGCAGAGCGTGGTGGATCATCCTCAAAGGGCGAGGAGGTGCTGCAATTAACTCCCATCGAGATCGAGGTGACTCAGAGGCTCATGATGATCAAGGACACCGAGACCATGCTCGACATGTTATGAGATGTCAACGCATTGATGACGGGGTGGGAGCACATCACTGCAAAGTAGTTGATCCCTGCGCTCTTCCTCTCTGACGCTTCGGCGGGCTCGTCCTCCGACTCGCACACCTACTCGCCGACTGACAAAAGCGACAACGAATGAAGATCTTCCGGGTCCCCCTATTGTTTTCTCCCCCTTTTTTTATATGTAAAGGGGTGAGCTCCAAACATTTTCTGATGTATGTAAGGGGAGAGACACCAATTTTTTAAGTATATATGAATTGAACATTTTGTGACTCCTTGTTTTTTTTTTGTACTCATGGAAATGCCTTAACTTTTTGGACTCACCTAATATCTACATTAGGAATCAATGTTCAATTCCCCTTGCAAATCTTGCAAGATCTAGGGACTTGCGAGACCTAGAGATTGGTGATACCTAGAGACTGGCGAGACCTAGAGACTATAGAGAGTTAGGTGATGCGGTCATTGTGCGCTCGTAACACATGGACGAAAACTAGGGATGGTTCTCCGCTCGAGATTCTAAGAGAGCACCGAACCTCTACTTTGGTTACAAGCCATGGGACTCGCGCGCTCACTATCACCCATGAGAGGGTGAATGGCTAGGGGATGTCCAAGGAGAGACCACCTCAGCTCGCTTCCTTCCTGTGGGTTGAACCCCTTTCTCATCCCATCTTCCATATCACCCAAATGATCAACCTGTCCTACCGGCTTGTGAGAGCCTAGTCAGCAGAATCATTTTTAGGGTCCTTTTAACATAGCTTCATGACCAGTCTCCTGAGTAATCAACCTGCCCTGCTGGCTTGTAAGTGCCTGGTCGGCGTAACAAACTCAGGGGTCTACCAACCTCATTTCTACCTGCCCCCTAAGTGGTCAACCTGTCCCGCCGGCTTGTGAGAGCCCGATCGACGGAACCAACTCAAGGGCTTTCCAATCTCAATTCTACCTACCACATGAGTGATCAACCTTCCCCGCTAGCTTGTGAGAGCCTGGTCAGTGAAACCAACTCAAGGGTTTTCCAATCTCATTTCTACCTGCCATCTGAGTGATCAACCAGCCCTGTCGTCTTGTGAGATCCTAGTCGGTGGATCCAAGTCAAGGGTTTTCCAATCTCATTTCTACCTGCGACCTGAGTGATCAACCTTCCCCGCTGGCTTATGAGAGCTCGGTCAGCGAAACCAACTCAAGCATTTTCCAATCTCATTTCTACCTGACACCAGAGTGATCAACCTGCCCCATTGTCTTGTGAGAGCCCGGTCGGCGGAACCAACTCAAGGGTTTTCCAATCTAATTTTTAACTGCCACCTGAGTGATCAACCTGCCCTGCCGGCTTGTGAGAGCCTGGTCGGTGGAACAAACTCAAGGGTTTTCCAATCTCATTTTGACCTGCCACCTGAGTGATCAACCTGCACCGTCGGCTTGTGACAGCCCGGTCAGCAGAACTAACTCAGGGGCCATTCAACATATCCTTTTTACTTGCCTCCTGAGGGGTCAACCTGTCCCGCCGGCTTGTGAGAGCCCGGTCGGTGGAACCTACACAGGGGCCATTCATCATTTCCTTTTCACCTGCCTCCTGAGGGGCCAACCTGCCCCATGGGCATGTGAGAGCCCGGTTGATCGAACCTACTCAGGGGCCTTACAACATACCTTCTTTTAACTTACAAACAATATGGAACTTTTCAGCTCATGGCACCCTCTCCCTGGTAAGGCAGATGTCTACGCGTCTCCAAAAAGACTTATCAAATAACTTTCATTATCAATTAAGAATAAAAACTCTTCAAATCATCGCCACTCTAGTATTTCTATGGGGCGTCCCCTCAACATCCTGAAGGCGCTACCCTCCCAACTTCAACACTTCTAAGATTATATAGGGACCCTCCAAGTTGAGGTTGAGTTTCCCAGCCGACGCTGACCTTCCCGCTGCGTCGACCTTTTTGAGAACAAGGTACCTTTTTGCAAAGTGTTTAATTCGAATGTATTTGTCGAAGTATATTGCCATCCTGCGCTTGATCTCTTCCTGGCGAATGGTTGCCAGGTCTCGAAGATCCTCCACGAGGTCAAGTGAGAGATGTGGTTCTTCCTCATTCTCTACCCTCCATTCACCATCTCCCTCCCCTGTAGGCACCACTCGAGGGGACCTCACACCAAACTCCACCGGCAATACGGCCTCAGAGCCATGTGAGAGTTTGAATGGGGTTTCCCCTGTGTCCATGCTGGGAGTGGTTCTCAAAGCCCAAAGTGTTAAAATTTTTGATTGGACCGTTTAGGAGTAAGAAGGAGTTGTATCAACAAGAGTTATAGCCAAACAACCACAATGCCAAAACAGCAACACAAGAAATCTTTATTGAAACAGAACTGCTTTACAATGCGAGGTATACATGGCGAGACATGATTCATCAGAATCACGGAGATGAGAAGAACAAAACACACCAAAAACAAAGCTGGCGGCTAGACAAGCTCATACCGCACAAGCCGCACCACTCCAGAACTCGCCCGGCTTGCCCTGAGATCGCACGAACAGAAACCGAACAGACTGCCAGCACTGCAAGACCGCACCTCAGACCGCACCTCAGACCGCACGAACTGAAGCTTATTGGAACAAAGAACTGAAGCTGTCGCTAGACCGCAACTCAGACCGCCTAACCGCTGAAGGTCGCCTGATCCCTGAGTCCGCTGCGAACAACACAAGAACGCAATAACCCAGTTCGTTGACAGACCGCAGACGAACTATTTATTCGAGCCACCGGAAATCACCAAGGAAGGAGACCGCACCCTGCTGACCGCAAACCTGCGAACACAACAAAGATTAACTCGCATCCAAGTCGCGCGAACTCAAACTTGAGACCGCAAGAAACAATCCGGGCTCTGGTTCTTACAGTTCTCGTTAATAATGACGGGTCATGCACCCCTATTTATAGGCGGGTGGACGGATGTCGTCACCGCACAAACCGGGATACAGTCACCACCCATCATATCGCGAACGGTCTCAAAAGATAGACCGCGCGAACAGACCTCTTGGACGATCACCCGACCAAGACGCAGATCATCAGACAAGATCGCGCACAGGCCGCGCGAACATGAGACCGCGCACAAGCCGTGCGGTCTCAACCACGCTCCTTCCTTGGATCAACAGGAGCAATCTAGAACCATCTGGCCGACTTCAACCAAGTCGCCAGATCGCCAAAATAGACCGCCCGGGTAGACGGCCATATAGGAACAACCCGCCCGGCCTTCCAATAAGGGGGCCAGGCAAAACAGCAGAACTTCTTGGGAACAACCCGCATCTACCAAGAGCAGACCGCCCAGAAGGAGACCAGAAACAACCCGCAACAGGTCGCCACTACCAAACCCCAAGAAGCAAGCTTGCCAATCTCACCAGATCTCCAGAACCAAACCGCCAGAGCACCAGCGCAGACCGCGCGGTCTCTGTGGTCTCCAGCCTCAAGACCGCCCGGACTCCCTTCCACTACACTTCAACAATTTCAACACTCCCCCTTGAAGTGGGAAGTGGAAACTAACCCGAGCAACCCCCTTAACCGAGTAAACGGTCCCTTCGCCAGCGGCTTTATGAAGATGTCAGCGACATTGTCCGCACTCCGAACATGCTAGACCATAAGAGATCCTCCCAACACCTTTTCACGAATGAAATGGTGCTCAATCTCTATATGCTTGGTCCTCGCGTGACAGACTGGATTGTTGACCAGCTTGAGAGCACTCTCATTGTCCCCGCGTAGCATAGTGGGACCTCGAACCTCCTGATGAATGTCCTCTACCAACCTCCTGAGCCAAATGGCTTCCTGAGCTGCCAAGGCCGAATCCTTGTACTCCGATTCCGTGGTATATACAGACACCGAGTCTTGCTTCTTGCTGCACCATGAAATAGCTGTGGGGCCCGTCATAAAGACATAACCAGACGTTGATCTCCGATCATCCACGTCTCCCCCATAATCAGCATCCATGAAACCATGCAACTCCAAGCTTGACCCTCTCCTATATAGGAGACCCAAATCAGAGGTCGACTTCACATACTTCAATATACCTTTCGCCGCTAGAAGATGAGGCTTCCGTGGCTCCGCCATGTACCGACTCACCTTGCCAACTGCATAAGCAATATCTGGCCTTGTGATCGTCAAGTAGATCAAGCTCCCAACCAGAGCTCGGAAAACCAACGGATCAGATAGAACTCTTCCCTCATCTTTCTGAAGTTTATGATGTTGCTCTAGAGGTATAGAGCTGCTTTTCCCTTCCTCCAAGCTAAATCGTTGAACGATCTGCTCCGCATAGCCAGCCTGAGAAATGAGCACTCCGCTCTCCCGCCTCTGCACCTCGAGTCCAAGGAAATGGTGAAGCTCCCCCAGATCCTTCATCTCGAATCTGATAGCAAGCTCAGCCCTGAGTCTTGCAACAGCTTCCTTTGAGTTTCCGGTGACAATCATGTCATCCACATACAGCAGCACAATCACCCAAAGCACCCCCTCCTTCTTGATGAACAAGCTAGAATCAGAGTCTGAAGCAACGAATCCGCAGAATAAGAGATACTCTACAATCTTCCCGTACCACGCCCGAGGCGCTTGCTTCAACCCATACAGGGCCTTCTTCAACTTACAAACATAGTCCGGATACTCCTTCGAGTTGAAGCCTTGCGGTTGGAGCATGAAGATATCCTTGTCAATTTCGCCGTATAAGAAAGCATTCTTCACGTCGAGTTGCCAAATCTCCCAACCACTCGAAGCCGCCAAGGCAATAACAAATCGAACCGAAGTCATCTTTGCCACTGGACTAAACGTCTCATCATAATCTTCTCCGTACTGCTGTGAAAACCTGCGAGCTACACGGCGAGCCTTGTATCGCTCGATACTGCCGTCAGCTTTCTTCTTCAGCTTGAAACCCACTTGCAAGTGACAGGAATGGTGCCCTTGGGCTTGGGCACAAGAGACCAGGTCTCATTCTTCTCGAGAGCTGCCATCTCTTCTTGCATAGCAATGTCCCACTCCTTCACGCCTCTGGCTTTCTCAAAGCTCGACGGCTCCCTTTCATCCAAGGGACCAGCAAAGAAACATGAAACAAAGTTCACCATGTTTCCTCCTGTGTATCGATCTGGTGGTTGAATAGTCCTCTTCGACCTCCTAAGAGGTTGCTCCTGACTAACCACCTCCTTAGCCGCTTCTTCTGTGCAAACTTCTCTTCCAGATGAACTTGGAGCATTGCTCCCCCTGCTTCCAGAACCTGAAGCCTCCATCTCAGAGCTTGACACAACTGGAGCTCCTAGTGAAACAGGCAACTCCACTTGAAGACTTCCCGCAGCTTTTCCTCCTTCATCAACCCTACTCTCTGGTAGCTCAACTCCTGAACTCCCCTTGTAAGAAGTCACTTCATCAAACACCACATCCCGAGAAACAATTGATCTTCGTGTATCAGGATCCATGCATTTCCATCCCTTCTTCCGCTCATCATACCCAACAAAGACTAGCTTCTTTGCTTTCGCATCTAGCTTTGTCCGAAGAGCTTCAGGAATGTGCACATAGCAGGTTGATCCAAACACCCGAAGGTGTGCAACGCTCGGCTTCTCCTTGAACATTAGTTCGTGCGGGGTCTTCATGTTGATAGGACTGAGAGGCAATCTGTTGATGACATAAGCTGCACAAGACATTCCCTCCGCCCAGAAGGACTTTGGGATACTCTTGGCATGAAGCCAGCATTTACAGGTTTCCGTCAGATGACGGATCTTCCTTTCCGCAACGCCATTCTGCTGTGGAGTATGGGCACAAGTGAGCTCTCTCCTGATGCCATACTTCCTGCAAAAACTTGAGAACTCACCAGAGGTGAACTCCCCACCATTGTCAGTTCTAAGTTTTTTAACCCGCAGGCCAAGACGGCCTTCAACCAGCTCCTTGAACTCCACAAATTTTGCAAAGGCTTCTGACTTCCCTTTCAAGAAATACACCCAGACATATCTGGTGTAATCGTCAATCAACACCAACATGTATCTATTGCCTCCAAGGCTTGGGGTGGCAGTCGGTCCCATCAAATCACCGTGGATGCACTCTAACGGCACTTTGCACCTTGTTTGCGATTTGTCAAATGGAAGTCGATGAGACTTACCAAACTGACATCCTTCGCAGACATGACCGTCTCCATAGGAGGACAAGCTAGGCATGCCATTGACAAGGCCCCTTACCGCCATAGCCTTCAATTTGTCCATACCTACATGCCCCAACCTTTCATGTCAGATGGCTGCGCCATCATTTGTCCTCATCTTATCAACATAGGTACTTGTCAATAAAACGAACAAGTCCTTCACCCGTTTGCCGACGTGAATAACATCTCCTTTTATCTCCGGTTGAGTTTTAAGAAACTTCACTTCTGTTGGGCCGAACAGAACGTGATAACCGGCATCGACCGCATTGGTCACAGAGAAGAGATTCTTCTTCATACCAGGCACGTGATAAACACTCCTCAATGTGAGTGGACCCTTATCACAGCTCAGAGAGACAACACCTTCGTGTTCTATTGGATGAATAGAATTATCAGCCGTAATGATAGCATTGTTACCTGAGTAAGGCGCCAAAGAAGAGAACTTTGATCCATCCCCGGTGAGGTGATGCCCACATCCTGAATCAACAATCCAGTCCTCATCATAGTTGATGGAGGCCAAGGCCTTAACGGGCATCGCCGTTATATTAGATGCAAAGGCTCCTCCCCATCCAACTTCACCAGACTTTGGCATCTCCTTCTCCACTGCATGTCCCGGCTGAAGATTCACCCGGCAATCTTTCTTGAAGTGCCCGGTCTTATTGCATCTAAAGCACCTCGGTCCCTCTCCTTTCTTCTTCCCATCAGACTTAGAGGCATAGCCTCTATCTTGCTGACCTGAAGTGGAGGGTCCATCATGACCCGACTTCTTCTTCTCCCATTTCTTCTTCTCCCATTTCTTCTTCTTCTTCTTCTTCCCAGAGAACATCACATCACTTTCTCCCCCGGAGATAGAAACCCCCGCCATCTGTCTTGCTAAACTTTCTTGCGAAGCAAGAAGGTTCTCCAGCTCTAACAACGACGGTTGATTTGCCCAACCCTGAACTGAAGTCACAAAGGCAAGATACTCCTTCCGCAACCCGCGAATGATATGCCTCTTCAGTTTTGCCTCAGAGATAGGCTCATCAGGGTCCAATGCAGAAATCTCTGCCGTGAGGTTCTTCATCTTGAGGAAGAAGGTAAAAACAGAGAGATCACCTTGAGAGGCCTTTGCCAACTCATTTTCAAGATACTGTAGCCTCGCTACATTTTTCTTATTGAACAATCCATCCAAGGATGTCCAAATCTCAGCAGCAGATTTACATCCTATGATGTGATCAAACAGCTCCGGTGAGATAGCCCTCTTGAGAGTGAACTCAGCCTTAGCATTCATCCTCCTCCAAAGTCTCACCTCTGCCATATTATCTCCTGCTAGAAGCACCTCTTGTGTGTCTTCTCCACCAACTACCTCCCATAGATCCTCGCCAAGCAAGTAACTCTCCATACATGACTTCCACTTTTTAAAGTTAGTCGATGTGAGGAGTTCAATACCAAGACCTCTTGCGTATCCATCTTCCATGGCAATCTATGTGGTCTCTTCTTCACAAAGACGATGGCAACTCTAGTTGATCACTGCTTAACCAGTCTAGGAACCTCCCTCTGATACCATGTTAAAATTTTTGATTGGACCATTTAGGAGTAAGCAGGAGTTGTATCAACAAGAGTTATAGCCAAACAACCACAATGCCAAAACAGCAACACAAGAAATCTTTATTGAAACAGAACTGCTTTACAATGCGAGGTATACATGGCGAGACATGATTCATCAGAATCACGGAGATGAGAAGAATAAAACACACCAAAAACAAAGCTGGCGGCTAGACAAGCTCAGACCGCACAAGCCGCACCACTCCAGAACTCGCCCGGCTTGCCCTGAGATCGCACGAACAGAAACCAAACAGACTGCCAACACTACAAGACCGCACCTCAGACCGCACGAACTGAAGCTTATTGGAACAAAGAACTGAAGCTGTCGCTAGACCGCAACTCAGACCGCCTAACCGCTGAAGGTCGCCTGATCCCTGAGTCCGCTGCGAACAGCACAAGAAGACAATAACCCAGTTTGCTGACAGACCGCAGACGAACTGTTTATTAGAGCCACCGGAAATCACCAAGGAAGGAGACCGCACCCTGCTGACCGCAAACCTGCGAACACAACAAAGGTTAACTTGCATCCAAGTCGCACGAACTCAAACTTGAGACCGCAAGAAACAATCCAGGTTCTGGTTCTTACAGTTCTCATTAATAATGACGGGCCATGCACCCCTATTTATAGGCGGGTGGACGAATGTCGTCACCGCACAAACCGGGATACAGTCACCACCCATCAGATCGCGAACGGTCTCAAAAGACAGACCGCGCGAACAGACCTCTTGGACGATCACCCGACCAAGACACAGATCAGCATACAAGATCGCGCACAGGCCGCGCGAACATGAGACCGCGCACAAGCCGTGCGGTCTCAACAACACTCCTTCCTTGGATCAACAGGAGCAATCTAGAACCATCTGGATGACTTCAACCAAGTCGCCAGATCGCCAAAATAGACCGCTCGGGTAGACGGCCATATAGGAACAACCCGCCCAGCCTTCCAATAAGGGGGCCAGGCAAACCAGCAGAACTTCTTGGGAACAACCCGCATCTACCAAGAGCAGACCGCCCAGAAGGAGACCAGAAACAACCCGCAACAGGTCGCCACGATCAAACCCCAAGAAGCAAGCTTGCCGATCTCACGAGATCGCCAGAACGAAACCGCCAGAGCACCAGTGCAGACCGCACGGTCTCTGCGTTCTCCAGCCTCCAGACCGACCGGACTCCCTTCCACTACACTTCAACAATTTCAACACAAAGAACCGAGCATAGATGTTCTACCCAGTTACTCATCAGGTTCTCTAACTTCTTCTTTAGCAGGTTCACTATGGTCTTGTTCGCTGCCTCTACTTGTCCATTGCTCCGGGGGTCGATGTTTGATCTTGAGGTTCTCTTAGAGGGGGGGGGGGTGAATAAGGGTTTTAAAACTTTTGTTATATATTTTAAAATACTTGAAATGAGAAGAGATTAAACTAACGATAACATCACACAAAAAGAATATTAAGTAATATAAATGAAAGACATGATTTTATTAACTTTAAATATAGGATTACAAAATTCGATTTCTTATGACGCTAGAAACCGTAGGTGATTAAGTAAAAAATTCTTTTTGTTTTCTATACTGACTCTTCTCACCAAGAACCGGTTGGCTTAGCCTATCCTTCCCGGATACGGCCTCAAGCCACTCTAGCCCTTCTATCCCCAGAAAAGGCCTCGAGCACCCCCGGATCTACTCCCTAGACCCAGTCGCCAACACGAGGCAAATTCATCCCAATTTCTTACCCAAACCTAGTCGTCAACATGAGGCAAATTAAATTCACGATAATAATAAAAATGTTACAAATTAAAATACAAAAGACAAATCAAAACTCCTTATGAAAAATTTTGGAGATGGCGAAGGCTCGCTGAATATTCTCGAAGTCGAAGCGTGTATTCTTCGCGTTGAGTAAGCGTTGATCCGGTCCTCCTTGAATTCCTCTCACGAATTTGTGTGGGAGATGATGGTATGGAAAATAAAGCCCTCTCTGAGTTTCTGCAGTGCTGGAATAGGGCTGTCTTGAATTGGTAGTTGTAGAAGACGAAGTCCACCAATTTATAGGGCTGAAGGCTAACGCTGTCGTTAAGGATAACGCCTGGCGCTGACCTAGTATGGAATTGTTTTGATGGCTCGGATCTTCAAAATGGGAAGGAGATTTTGTACTTTAGGAAATTTTTATTTTAGGAAACCCTAATGCTGGCGTTGAGGCTAACACTGGCGTTGGGTCAGATCATTCCTAAAGTGCTCCTTCAATCACGACTACATCCCTCCTTGCCATAAACATCGAGAGTTAACACTCTGCGTTAAGACCTAATGCCTGGCGTTGAACCTCTTTCATTTTCACAGTCGGCAGGCTATCCCGTCGATCGGCACGCCATCCCGTCGATCGGCAAGCCATCCCGTCGATCGTCAACGCCCATCGTTAAGTCGATATGCCCAGCGTTAGACCATAGTCATAATCTCTGCTTGTGGGCGGTTCCAAACCAATAATGTAGCAACCTAGTGTCATATATGTTCAAACCTGCATGCTAAAAACAGAATGGCAAACAAGATCAAATACAAGTAGGATTTGTTATTCTCAAATCAAAGGGATGCGGAAAACCATGTTCCAACAATCTCCCCCTTTTGATAATAACAAATCCAAGGTAGATAAATCAGATTCATATATAAGAGAGGTGTGTTTTTAGAAGAATATATGACACTAAGCAATATAGAGATAATAATAAGAATTATAGATTGTTTAAGTTTTGATCACCCTACATAAGTGCTCCCCCTTAGTGTATGCATCCAAATACTAGGTTTATGCTCCCCCTTAATCTAGTGAATCTATATCCTTTAATCATTACGATTTATAATTATATTCACCCCCTTTTGTTATTAGCAAAAGAGGGTGGAGTTGAAACAAAACTAGAAAAGAGAAGACAAAAGTTAGGACATAACTAAGAGAGGATTAAGAGGTTTGTTTAAACATAAGGTAAGTCGTGATCGAGCTAAGGGAGTGAGTAGCACAGCGGAAAAAATATATGATAAGCGTGAAAGAGCTATATTCCATGATTTTACCAAAAGAATTCTACCACTTGCTTTGCAAATTAATTTTAAAGAAGATTATTACTTGTTGAGAGAGATGCAATATAGTTTGAAATGCACAAGTGAAGAAAAACCTAAGAAGTAAGCATGATAAACCATGGTAAAAGAAATACATGACCAAAAAAGAAATGCGGAAAACAAAAACAATGACGAGTAGTTTTTTTTATAGTTTGACCATTCCAACAATATGTCTAGACTCTTCACATCTGAGCATTTAACATTGAATATTTTCATAACTAATAGGCAAGCATGATTAAACATATTCAAAAAGATAATAGCTACAATGTAACCAATTTGTATTTCAAGTAAAGAAAATATTGTAGAAATCATGCATTGCAATCTAGTGCTTTTACTTAAGTTTTTAGAGAATTATGTAATTTTGCATTAGGATCCAATTCTCATGAGTAGAAGCTTTATGAAAAACAATGATGTGTGCATAAGGTGTTTTGTTAAAAGTATACAAGTGAAATATGTTGGACATGTGTGTCACATCCCTTTGTTTGAGAATAACAAATCACATATTGTATTTGATATTGCTTGTAGTATGTTTATAGTGTGCAGGAACTATAGGTGCAATACTCCACAGGTAGAAGGCAGCTTGGAATAACCTTTTGAAAGGAGCAGCGCTACCGCCAGCGCTAGCGCTACCGCCAGCGCTACTGCCAGCGCTAACGCTACCGCCAGGCGCTATCTCGGTTTCGTGCACGCGACGGTTTCGTAACTGCTACCATTATCGCTACCGCCAGCGCTACCGCTACCGCCAGGCGCTATCTCGGTTTCGTGCACGCAACGGTTTCGTAACCGCTACCGCCAGCGCTACCGCTACCGCCAGGCGCTATCTCGAATTCGTGCAGAATGCCACGCCGCCGACGGTTGTACAACTGCTGGACACGAATGCTACCGCCAGCGCTATCCACTACCGCCGGCGCTAGCTCCAAGTTCTATAAAAGGGTGGGCTCTCTCTCATTTTGATTAGACCTTCCAGTGAGACTACTTGTGCCCATACTCTCGTGCTGCTACTCTGCCAAAAGGTCATCTCCCACTCAATGCTAAAGAAGAAATTCTGGAGAAGGAAGCCATCACGCTGCATCTGAAGAACGATTGCTTCGACCTCGCTTGTGCTTCAGCGATCCTTCATCCTCATCTCCAGAAATCTCAAGAGGGAGTTTGCTTGTTATTTACATCATTTCTTTATTTGTATCTTGTAGTGAAATCGCCTTGTTTTTGGCGACTAGGTCCTTGCGCGGCTTAGGGGGAATTCGCCGCGTGAGTTGGGGACTAGGTCTAGGGGATTAGATCTAGGGGGTGCTCGAGGCCATATCCGGGGAAGGATTGGCTAGAGCGGCTTGAGGCCATATCCGGGGAAGGATAGGCTAAAGCCAACCGGTTTGTGGGGATACAAGTCGGTATAGAAAAGGAAAAGAAATCTTCATTTGTACGCCTCCGATTTCTAGCGATATAGAAATCAAATTTTATGTAAACACTTTTTCATATAATATAATCATGTCTCTTTTGTGTTTACTTTGATTTCTTTCAATTGGCGTAAAATTTCATTATTGCAAAATTGTTATTACTTAATTGTCATTATTATTTCATATTAATCAAAAAAACTTAGTAATTATCTTAAAATCATAAAAAGAATTTTTATTCCCTTATTCACCCCCCCCCCCCCTCTAAGGGCGCCGTAAGATCCAACAAGTGGTATCAGAGAGAGGTTATTCCAAACGGTTTAAAAACCAGGAATAATGGCGTCTTATGATCTCACTTTTTCCGAGGGTCAGGGAATTAGTAGACCTCCACTATTTACTGGGTCGGATTATAATTATTGGAAAAATAGGATGCGTTGTTTTCTAATGACACTAGATATTGAGGTTTGGAACATGGTAGAAGAAGAATACACTCCTCCTACATTTGTAGTTGGAGAGGTTATGTTAGAAAAACCCAAAGATAAATGGGATGATCGGGATAAACTCAAATGTAAAAATAACGCAAAAGCCATGAATGCTCTATTTTGTGCGTTAGATATAAATGAATTTAATAGAATCTCTGCTTGTACTACTGCATATGAAATTTGGAATCATTTGGAAGTTACTCATGAAGGTACATTGCAGGTTAAAGATTCCAAGCTTTTCCAACTGGAGTCGGAATATGAAAAATTTCGAATGGATGAAAGCGAAGATGTTGATGGTATGTACACGCGCTTCACCAAGATCGTCAATGCCTCAAAAGCTCTTGGAAAGACCTTCTCAAATGGTGACTTGGTCCGTAAGATCCTTCGTTCTCTTCCTCAAAAATTCAACCCGAAGGTGACGGCAATTTCGGAGTCGCACAACTTAAGGACGCTCCAAGTTGAGAGCCTCATTGGGAATCTTAAAACCCATGAGGTAGAACTCAAAATCCAACATGATGAATACAACAAGGAGCCAAAGAAGAAGGCGTTGGCATTAAAATCAAATAAGGAGTGCCAAGAGGATGAGGATGAAGATGAAGAGAGTCTTTTGGTAAAGAACTTCCGAAAGTTCATGCGCAATCCGGAAAGGAGAAACACCTTTCGAAAATATTTCCAAAAGGGTGAAAGATGGAAAGGATCATCTTCAAAGAAGGAAAAAGAGAGCGACAATTGAAGAAGAGAGACCTCCACCAGAATGTTATCTTTGTAGGAAGACGGGGCACATTCGGAGCCAGTGCCCAAAGATCTTGAAGGAGAAGAAAGAAAAACGGCACAAAGGGAAGGAGAAGAAGAAAGTACTAAAAGCTAGAACATGGGATTACTCTTCCTCCTCCTCCTCCGAAGAATCAAGTGGGTCTTCATAAAGCGAAGATGAGGAAGCAAACATGTGCCTCATGGGACATGAAAATGACGGCGACGACACCAGTGGTCCTAGTGACACTGAGGTAACTCCTCCCACTTATGATGAATTGTATAATGAATTTCTTGAAACTTGCAAAGCTTTTGATAAAAATATGAAAGATAGTATTTTATTAAATCATGAAAATGAATCTCTTATTAAAGAAAATCAAAAGCTTTCCAAAAAGGTAATTGTTTTAAAAAAGAGAAAGGTTTCGTGCCAAGAATGTGATCACTCCACAAAATTGGCAAAAGATATAGAAGAGTCATGTTCTAAAGCTCTCTCTCATGCCAAAACTCTTATAAAAGAGAAGGGGGAATTAGAAAGGAAATTGGAAGCCTCTCTTTCGCAAATCAAAAATAATAAGAAAGGTTTTGAAAATAGGTGTGTCATGCTTGTGAAAGAAAATTCTTCACTTAAAGCACAAGTTCATGATCTCACCATGGCCATTAAAAAATTTGGTATAGGACAAAAATCACTAGAAATGATTCTAGGGTACCAGTGCCAGGGATCTGGAAAGTTTGGGCTCGGTTATCGAGGTGAGAGCTACCGCACGGCGCTAGCCACTAATGCCGGCGCTAGCACCTCATACCAGAAACCTGAATTTTCTTTTTCAAAATATTTTCCTCCTGTAAATCAAAATTATTCCAGCAAGAAAATTTTCCAGAAAAGGGTCTCAACCCCCTTTATTTTGTGTGCAAATTGTTATAGGTTGGGTCACACAACTAGTTCTTGCAGGAAAATAAAACGAAATACTTTAAAGCAAGTCTGGGTACCTAAGGCTTCCACTTACTCTATGGGTGGTTCCACTTGGGTATCCAGATCTTTACTCTCATCTTCTTTCTAGATGTGCATGCAGGCTAAGGACAATAAAGACGTGTGGTACTTGGATTCAGGATGCTCCAAGAACATGACGGGCAATAAATCAAAGTTCCTTAGCCTAAAAAGGAAGACGGGAGGGATTGTGACTTTTGGCGACAACGGAAATGGAAGAATCATGGGAATTGGTACAGTTGGTAACGAATCCTTCACTATATCAAATGTTCTTTATGTAAAAGGGCTAAAACATAATCTTATTTCAATTAGCCAATTATGTGATAAAGGATTAGATGTTTTATTTGAATCTTCTACTAATCTATGCAAAATATCTAATCCTATTACAAACAATATTTTACTAACTGCACCAAGAATACACAATGTTTATATTGTTTCATTTCATGATCTTTCAAAATCATCTTTAAAATGTTTTATTACCAAAAATGATGAACTTGATCTTTGGCATAGAAGGCTAGGACATGCTAGCACAAAGCTTATTATAAAACTTGCCAAAAGAGATTTAATTAGAGGATTGCCGAGATTAAATGGAAATTTACCTTCACTTTGTTCACCATGTCAAAAAGGTAAAATTACTAGATCCTCTTTCAAAAGTAAAAATGATATTTCTACTACAAGACCTTTGCAATTAATTCATATGGATCTCTTTGGTCCTGTTAGCACCGCAAGTCTTGGTGGTAGATTGTATACATATGTTTTAATAGATGATTTTTCTAGATATTGTTGGACAATATTTCTCTCATCCAAATCCGAAGCGTTTTGTGAATTTTCAAAATTATATACTCGTATTCAAAATGAAAGTGATTTAAAAATTAAATGCATTCGCTCGGATCATGGAGGAGAATTTGAAAATGAAAAATTTACTTCTTATTGTGATATGTTAGGCATAAAACATGAGTTCTCTACACCACGCACACCACAACAAAATGGTGTTGTAGAAAGAAAGAATAGGACACTTCAAGAGCTAGCACGCACTATGTTATGTGAATATAAATTACCTAAGTCTTTTTAGGCCGAAGATGTAAACACATCATGTTATGTTATAAATAGAATCATGCTTTGCCCATCTTTAAATCTCACACCATATGAACTCTATTTTCAAAAGAAGCCTAATGTGTCTTACTTCAAAGTTTTTGGTTGTAAATGTTTTATCTTAAATACAAAAGATAGCTTGGGAAAGTTTGATGAAAAATGTGACGAAGGAACATTTCTTGGATACTCTTCAACTAGTAAAGCTTATAGAGTTTTTAATAAAAGAACTAGAAAAGTTGAAGAGTCAATTAATGTGAAATTTGATGAGCTTGTTCCTTGTATAGAAAGACTTTCCGCAGGTAAAGAGGATGATCTATTACCTCCTTTGGAGCATGGTGATGAAGAACCTTCCAAAGAAGAAGAAGAGGAGGGCAAGAAAGATGAATATGTACCTCCAAGCGTCTTAAAATTCACAAAGGATCATCCACGGGAATTGATAATTGGTGAACCATCCATCGGGGTAAGAACCCGCTCTTCTCTTCATGAATCTTTTTCAAATATTTGTTTTGTTTCTGAAATAGAACCAAAAACCGTTACTACCGCTTTAAATGATGAATTTTGGTTTTTGGCTATGAATGAAGAATTAGAACTATTTGAGCAACATAATGTTTGGAAATTAGTAGAAAGACCATCTAATCACCCGGTTGTAGGTGTAAAATGGATTTTCAAAAATAAATTAGATGGTGAGTCTAGAATATCTAGAAATAAAGCACGCTTAGTAGCACAAGGATATTCTCAAATCGAGGGGATAGATTTTGATGAATCTTTTGCACCCGTTGCTAGATTGGAGTCTATAAGAATTTTTCTAGCATTTGCAAGCTTTAAAAGAATAAAACTATTTCAAATGGATGTGAAAAGTGCTTTTCTAAACGAGTTTGTAAAAGAAGAAGTTTAAGTTGAACAACCCCCCGGTTTTATTAATGAAAAATTTCCAAATCATGTTTATAAACTAGAAAAAGCGCTTTCTGTTTTAAAACAAGCGCCTCGTGCATGGTATGAAAGACTTACTTCATTTTTATTAAAGCACGGTTATATTATGGGAAGTGCGGATAATACTCTCTTCATTAAGCATAATAATGATGATATAAGTATTTTACAAATATATGTTGATGATATTATTTTTGGATCTACTAATGAAGAGATATGTAAAGAAGTTATTTTAGTGATGAAAAATGAGTTTGAAATGAGTCTTGTAGGAGAACTTTCTTATTTCCTTGGTTTTCAAATATCACAAAGAATTGACGGTATCTTTGTATGTCAAACTAAATATGTCCATGATATGCTTAAACGTTTTGGAATTTAAAACCTTAAACATGCTTCTACACCAATGAGTGCATCACTAAAATTAGGAAAAGATGAATCAGGAGTTTTTATAGATCAAACTTTATATAGAGGTATGATAGGATCTCTACTTTATCTTAGTGTAACTAGACCCGATATTATGTTTGCCGTATGCTTATTTGCTAGATTTCAAGCCAATCCAAAAGAATCTCATTTAAAAGCGGTAAAACAAATTTTTAGATATCTCATTGGGTCATCTAGATTAGGACTATGGTACCCACATAATGATTCATTTACATTGCATGGCTATTCCGATTCGGATTATGCCGGTTGTTCACTTGATAGAAAAAGCACTAGTGGTACTTGTCATTTTCTAGGACCTTCATTAGTTGCATGGTCTAGTAGGAAACAAAATTTGGTTGCACTCTCCACCACGGAGGCCGAATACATTGCATTAGGGAGTTGTTGTGCACAAGCACTATGGATGAGCCAAACTTTAGAGGACTTTGGTTTTCATCTAAAAAATATTGAACTAAAATGTGACAACAAAAGTGCCATTGATCTCACAAATAATCCGGTACACCACTCTAGATCCAAACATATAGATGTGCGTCATCATTTCATAAGGCATCACATTAAAAAGGAAAATGTAAGGATTAGTTTCATTGGCACGGACTCTCAACTTGCTGATATATTCACTAAACCTCTTCCCGATGCAAGGTTTCAAATGTTAAGGTTGGAATTAGGAGTCTTAGACATCTTAGGATGAAAAACATATAAAATGCTAATGTTTTATGCAATTTGAGCAATCAAGACATCTCTGATAATTACAAAACTTCTGCATAAGACTACTCTTAAGACCCCTAACCATTATCAAAAATAAAAAATTTAAAATTCTTGAAAAATCGTGTACTGTTTCCGGCGCTAGCACTAGCGCCGGCGCTAACGTGAGTGTGTGATTTTTCTGATTTTTAAAATTTCAAAAAATCCATAAAAATCTGTTGGTTCATATTTTCTACTTATTTGTTGTGTTTCTGACTTTTGTTATTTTAGTTTTATTTATATTATGAAAAATCAACTACAAAAGATCAAAATTCAAAAATACAAAAATATTTTTGTTATTTATGTTTCTCTTCATATTATGAAAAATCTACTACAAAAATTTAAAACTTACAAAAATATGTTTTTGTGATTCTTCTATTTTTTGATGTAAAAAAATGATAAAACAAAAAAACAGTATGATCTTTATTGCCAATATCAAGCATGTATGAATTCTATTATTTAGAATTATTTACAATGTTAAAACATAATACTATGAACATTGTTTTGCTTATCATGCTTTGATATATCTATTTAAAGTGCATCAATTGTATTGAAAAATGTGTAGAACCAAGCTTAGCATGCCTCTAAGTATGAGTAAATGTTTTATGATTGATAATGATACATTTCACTCACTTATTTTGGTAATCAACATGTGTGTCTAAATCTAAAAATGCTTGCTTGTGTATTGTATTTTGTACAAGGAATTAAAACTTGCATAAGTTTATTTCCTACACTACATTTGAATTGCACTTATGAAATTTAGAAAAGTGGTTTAGTTAAAAATTTTAGTTTGCAAAACAAGTGTATTCGGAGAATGTTGTCTCACAAATGTGAACAAAAATTATATATGTAGACAAATATAACTCCACCAAGCACTACTTGAACCTCCTGATAAGTCTTCATAAGCATTGTGAGGTTGAGCACCTTGGAAAGAATTGTAAAGTTACTTGTGCAAACCTTGGTTATTACACCACTTTGTTAAAAATTATGTGCATTAAAAGTGTGTGAAAGTAATTTACTTGTGTTTTATTGTGCACTTTACTTTACATATGTCTTGTATTTTGATGATTTAAATCAATTGTTAACATTGCCCAAAATACACTTATGTGCACATCATTATCTTTCATAACACTTCCTCTCATGAGTATTGGATTCTAATGCTTTATCTATACTACTCTTTATGTAAAAATGCACTAGATAACCTAGCATGATCTCTACAATGTTTTGGTATTTCTTGAATTTAAAATTAAGTAACATTGTAGTAAAATATCTCTTTGATATGTTCATTTCATGCTTGGTATCTTTATAAAAAAAACTTTGAGATTTCACAAAGGTTACAACATCTTTACATTTTGAACTTAAACTCATATTTATAATTATGATCTTCATGCTTACACAAAGATGTTTTCTATAATCTTCCGCTTGCTTAACAACTTTTATTCTTTTTATTTAAAATCTCTTATATACAATGCTTAAACTCTTTATCATTTCATATATTACAAAAGCTCGATCATGCTTTATTATTTCTAAGAAATGCCTCCTTACTACCCTCACCCCACCTTCTTTTGATAATACCAAAAGGGGGAGATTAATTGAAGTAATCTATATAGAAAAAATATAGAAGTTTAAGGGGAGAATAAATTCATGAAATTTATCATTTAGGGGGAGTAACACATAAATTGCATTTATGTAGGGGGAGCATTAAGATAGGGGGAGTATGCACATTATCATGCATATCATTTACTATAGTTGCACTTTTATCTTGCTTATCTTATCTATAAACACTATTGTTGATTTCTTTCTTAGAGGATTTGTTATTATCAAAAGGGGGAGATTGTTGGACATGTGTGTCACATCCCTTTGTTTGAGAATAACAAATCACATATTGTATTTGATATTGCTTGTAGTATGTTTATAGTGTGCAGGAACTATAGGTGCAATACTCCGCAGGTAGAAGGCAGCTTGGAACAACCTTTTGAAAGGAGCAGCGCTACCGCCAGCGCTAGCGCTACCTCCAGCGCTAACGCTACCGCCAAGCGCTATCTCGGTTTCGTGCATGCGATGGTTTCGTAACCGCTACCGTTATCGCTACCGCCAGCGCTACCGCTACCGCCACACGCGATCTCAGTTTCGTGCACGCGACAGTTTTGTAACTGCTACCGTTACCGCTACCGCCAGCGCTACCGCTACCGCCAGGCGCTATCTTGAGTTCGTGCAGAACGCTACGCCACCGACGGTTGCACAACCGCTGGACACGAACGCTACCGCCAGCGCTATCCACTACCGCCGGCACTAGCTCCAAGTTCTATAAAAGGGTGGGCTCTCTCTCATTTTGATTAGACCTTCCAGTGAGACTACTTGTGCCCATACTCTTGTGCTGCTACTCTGCCAAAAGGTCATCTCCCACTCAATGCTAAAGAAGAAATTCTGGAGAAGGAAGCCATCACGCTGCATCCGAAGAACGATCGCTTCGATCTCGCTTGTGCTTCAACGATCCTTCATCCTCATCTCCAGAAATCTCAAGAGGGAGTTTGCTTGTTATTTACTTCATTTCTTTATTTGTATCTTGTAGTGAAATTGGCTTGTTTTTGGCGACTAGATCCTTGTGCGGCTTAGGGGGAATTCGCCACGTGAGTTGGCGACTAGGTCTAGGGGATTAGATCTAGGGGGTGCTCGAGGCCATATCCAGGGAAGGATTGGCTAGAGCGGCTTAGGGCCATATCCGGGGGAGGATAGGCTAAAGCCAACCGGTTTGTGGGGATACAAGTCGGTATAGAAAAGGTAAAGAAATCTTCATTTGTACGCCTCCGATTTCTAGCGATATAGAAATCAAATTTTATGTAAACACTTTTTCATATAATATAATCATGTCTCTTTTGTGTTTACTTTGATTTCTTTCAATTGGCGTAAAATTTCATTATTGCAAAATTGTTATTACTAAATTATCATTATTATTTCATATTAATCAAAACAACTTAGTAATTATCTTAAAATCATAAAAAGAATTTTTATTCCCTTATCCCCCCCTCTAAGGGCGCCGTAAGATCCAACAAAATAATCAAAACACATGGCATATGTAATGAAATAGTAACAACAACATTAAGATTGTAATCTTATAATTACTTTCACACATCAAATCAAGAATAAAATTTCAAAGCACAAAATGGAGTACAACTACTAAGTTGCTTCGCCCACACAATGCTCATTAATACTTATTAGAGAGCGAAGTATTTCTTGGGGGATCACATAAGCATTTTTTTATAAAAAATTTATTTTTAGTGATCCGATGTACAAATGGAAGTGATAAAATGGAATGTGTTTGCACAAGACACTTTACAATTCTTTCCAAGGTGCTCAACCTCACAATGCTCATTATGACATATCAGGAGCGTGAGTAGTGCTTGGTGGAGTTATCTTTGGCTTTTTATTACATAGATTTTTTTTAATGTTTGGGCCAAAGGTCTCCGAATTCACTTGTTGATGCAAACATGAACAATATTGAACAAACACTTCTATGTGTGCAGGAAATTTATTGTTTGAAAGATGGCGTAGGTAATTTAGACATACAACTTAATATGTTAAAAAACTATTACACTACATAATCATGCAAGACTAAGATTATGAGCACATGTAGATTACCAAAATAGTGAGTGTAAGAATCATTGATTAACATAAAATATTACTCATACTTAGAGGCATGCTAGGCGATCATACACAATTTTCTGTAGACTATTTCATTGCACATTATCAGATTAAGGTCAAGGCATGAAGATAAAACAATGTTTAGAAATTTGAAATTAAAATTAGACATTGAAGAAAATCTTTAAGTGCATGCCAAAATCAATTTTGACCATTTGAAAAAAAATAACTAAGATGTTTGTTCTTGTGAATTTGTATAGTCAAACCATAGTTTTGTAAATATTTAAAGCAAAAGAAAATAACATAAAACATATTTTTAATTATTTTGAATTATTTGAATTTTTTGTATTTTAGAATAAAATTAGCAAATTAAGAACAAGTCATTTGAAATCAGAAAAAATAAACAGAGAAAATTCATTAGAAAAATACCAGAACTATTACAGAGAAAACAGAATTTCAATATGGCAAAAGGAGCTAACGCCTGGCGTTAACTACTTAACGCCCAACCAAGCCACTATTTCTTGAGATTTTTAAGAAAAAAATCTTTGGAATAAGTAGTATGTTTATAGACATTCTTAGTGTAGAAATTTCAGAGAATTTGGAATTGATTAGAAGGTTATTTAAGCATATTTTTGGTGGTTTTAAAATGGTGTTTAAATTTATATTTGATTTAGATTTTCCCCCTTTTTTGTGAGACTATCCTTAGACTTAGCAATTTAAAGTGGATCTTGGACTTCCCGAGGTCTACCCTATGAAGGGTTCACACCGGTACTATGAGATATGATCAGGTGACATCCCAAATCTCCCTTTCACAAGATATTTAATTGTTATTGATTGCTACCCAAGTTTTAATATTGAAAATGTATAGACTCAAATTTTTGAGAGAGGGAAATATGTTTAGAAATAGAGGATTAAATAAAGAAGTACGGAAGTTAGTTTTGAGGAGAGATAGCATTTGATGGGTTTTAATTTGGTATATCTAAGACTCCTAATTCTAGACGAAGCGTGTTGAAACGAGCATCGGGGAGAAGTTTTTTGAAAATGTCTACAAGTTGGGATTCCAAACCAATGAAACTTATTTTTACATGCTCTTTCTTAATATGATCCATAATGAATTGATGGCGCACATCTATGGGTTTGGATCGTGAATGATGAACGGGATTGTTTGTTAGGTCTATTTCACTTTTGTTGTCACATTTTAATTCAATATTATTTAGATGTACCCCAAAGTCTTGTAGAGTTTGACTCATCCAAAAGGCTTGTGCACAACAACTTCTTAGTGCGACATATTCAGCCTCGATGGTGGAGAGGGCAACAAAATTGTATTTCCTACTCGACCAAGCAACTAGTAAGGGGCCTAAGAAGTGACATGTGTCGCTTGTGCTTTTACGATCTAGAGAACACCCAGCATAATCAGAGTCAAAATATCCATGTAAAATAAATGTATCATTATAAGGATTTCATCGGCCAAGATTCGATGAGTCGATTAAATATCTAAAAATTCGTTTGACCTCTTTTAAATGAGACTCAATAGGATTGGCTTGGAATCTAGCGCATAAGCAAGCAACAAACATAATATCGGGTCTAGAAGCACTTAGATATAATAGCGACCCTATCATTCCTCTATATAGTGTTTGGTCAATAGAAATTCCGACTTCATCTTTTCCTAATTTTAGAGAGGCACTCATAGGTGTGGAGGCTTGTTTTAGATTATCAAATCCAAATCTTTTTAGCATGTCATGAACATATTTAGATTGATTTATAAAAATTTCATCATTTCTTTGTTTGATTTGAAAGCCATGAAAATAGGTAAGTTCTCCTACCAAGCTTATTTCAAATTCTTTTTGCATTACACTTACAACTTCATTACATAATTGATCATTAGTGGAACCAAAGATGATGTCATCTATATAAATTTGTAATATGATTAGATCATTATTTACATGTTTGATAAAAAGTGTATTATCGACACTTCCCATTACATAATCATGTTTTAAAAGAAATGAAGTTAATCTTTCATACCAAGCACGAGGCGCTTGTTTAGACCATATAGTGCTTTATCTAGTTTAAACACATGATTAGGATATTTTTCATTTATGAAACCGGGGGGTTGTTCAACATAAACCTCTTCTTTAATAATTCCATTTAAGAAGGCACTTTTAACTTCCATTTGAAAAAGTTTAAATCTTTTGAAGCTTGCAAAGGAAAGAAAGATTCGAATGGATTCTAAGCGAGCTACATGTGCAAAGGTTTCATCAAAATCTACTACTTCGATTTATGAATAACCGTGTGCTACTAAACGAGCTTTGTTCCTAGTAATTCTAGATTCACTATCTAATTTATTTTTAAAAATCCATTGTAAGCCTATTACCGGATGATTTGGTGGTCTTTCTATAAGATTCCAAACCTTATTACATTCAAATTGTTCTAATTCTTCATGCATCGCTAAATACAAAAATCCATCGTTTAGCGCGGTAGAAACATTTTTAGGCTCAATTTTGGAAACAAAGCATAAATTAGAGAAGGATTCATGAATGGAAGAGCGTGTTTTTACCCCCTCTTAATGGTTCTCCAATGACAAGTTCTCTTGGATGATCTTTTGTGAATCTAAGCGTGCTTGGAGGTATGTACTCTTCTTGCATAGCCTCTATTTCTTTGTCACCTCCAAGATGTTCAACATTATCATTCTCCAAGGGTGAAATCGATTCCACTTCTTTTCCTGTAATGTTAGAATCTACACAAGGAACAAATTCATCAAGCTTCACATGAATGGACTCTTCAACCTTTTTAGACCTTTTAATGTATATCCTATATGCTTTACTAGTTGAAGAGTTACCAAGAAATATTCCTTCATCACATTTTTCATCAAATTTTGCTAATGCATCATTGGTGTTTAAGATAAAGCATTGACATCCAAAAACGTGAAAGTAAGATACATTAGGTTTCCTTTGGTAATATAATTCATATGGAGTTAATTTTAAGATTGGACGAAGCATGACTCGATTTATAACATAGCAAGACGTATTTACGGCTTCGGCCCAAAAGGATCTAGGCAACCCATACTCGAATAGCATAGTGCGTGCGAGTTCCTGAAGGGTTTTATTTTTCCTCTCCACCACACCATTTTGTTGGGGGTGCGTGGAGCGGAAAATTCGTGTTTAATACCTAGATATTTACAAAAGGTAGTGAAATAGTCGTTTTCAAATTCCCCTCCATGATTCAATCTAACGCACTTAATTTTTAGTTCTAATTCATTTTGAATGTGATTGCATAGTTTAGTAAATTCAGAAAAAGCATCGAATTTGGAGGTAAGAAATAATGTCCAAGTAAATCTAGAAAAATCATCAATTAAAACAAATGTGTACTACAAGTGCTAATTGGCCCAAATAAGTCCATATGAATTAGTTGTAGAGGTCTAGTGGTGGAAATTTCATTTTTGATCTTAAAAGATGTTTTAGAAAATTTTCCCTTTTGGCATGGCGGGCATAAAGTGGATAGATTTCCATTAAGCATTGGTATACCCACAATTTTTTTTTTTTGATAATTTTAAGATCAACTTGGTGCGAGTGTGACCAAAACGCCTATGCCATAATTCAAGTTCTTTATTTTTTGTAATTAGACATTTTAGTGATACATATGATAGATCATGAAAAGAGATTAAATAGACATAATGAATTCTTGGTGAAGTGAGTACAATATCATTAGTCTTAGGATCTATAATTTTGAACAAATTAGTAGACAACTCAAATAACACATTAAGACCTTTATCGCACAGTTGACTAATAAAAATTAAGTTGTGTTTTAAGCCTTCTACAAATAAGACATTTGTAAGAGAGAAGGAGTCGTTACCCACTGAACCGTTGCCTAATATTCTTCCTTTTCCATTGTCACCAAACGTCACGGTTCCTCCTTTCTTCTTTGTGAGGCTAAGGAACTTTGCTTTATCACTCATCATGTTCTTGGAGCAACCTGAGTCCAAGTACCACATGTCTTCCTTGTCCTTAGCCTGCCAACACATCTAAGAAGAAGATGTTAGTGAAGATCTGGATTCCCATGCGGATCCTGCAATAACATAGGTGGTGACCTTAGGTACCCAAAATTTTTTTAAAGTGCGCTTTCCCATCTTCATGCAAGAGTCTGTGGTGTGACACAAAAGTAAACAATTGGCACACGCAACAAAAGGTGTTGAGACCTTTTTCAGAGAGTTTTGTTGACCATCGCTGGCAAACACAGAAGTGGAAGGGGTGACAGAAATGTTATTATAAAAAGAATTTTTGTTTCTGGAACTAGAGTTAACGTCGGCGTTAGAGGTTAATGCATGGCGGTAGATTTCCGAACCATATCCAAGTCCAAACTTTCCAGAACCATGGCACTGGTTGCCCAAAATCATATCTAGTGATTTTTGGCCAACTCCAAATTTGTTTATTGCCAAATTAAGATCATTGATTCGGGCTTTTAAAGCAAAGTTTTCACTTACTAAATTTCCACACCTCTTTGCGAAATTTTTCTTTTCATTTTCAGTTTCGAAAAGAGAGATTTTTAAACTTCTTTCTAAGTCTTTCTTTTGATTTGTGAGAGATTCGATATTTGAGAGAGCCTTAGAAAGATTATTTTCATGTTCTTTTGTCCTTACCAAGTTATGATTATTTCCTTGGCTAGACCCTATCTCTTTTCCCAAACTTTTTACTTCCTTAATTTTTTATTTTGTTTTAAAAGAATTTTATTTTCAATTTTTAGGAGATCAAAATCTTTTAGGCTTTTACTAAAGGATTTACATGTTTTCATGTACTCAAAATAAAGGTCATCATTGGTAGTAGGAATTACCTCAGTGTCCCTTTGGACAATGCAATTGTCATCCATTGATTCATGGCTCTTCCCCATGAGGCACAGATTTGCCTCATCACTATCGCTTGAAGATGACCCGTTTGAACTTTCGGATGAAGAATCATCCCATGTTGCAGACTTCAGAACCTTCTTCTTTTCTCTTCCTTTATGTCGCTTCTCTTTTTGTTCTTTTAAGTACTTTGGGCATTGTCTTCGTATATGCCTGGTCTTTCTGCAGTGGAAGCACTCAGGAGAAGGTCGCACTTCTTCGTCGTTGCTTGATTTTTCCTTTTTCTCCTTTTTGGAAGATAATCCTTTTCGGAAGTACTGTGGAAGGTGTTCCTCCTTTCTGGATTCTTCATGAACTTTGTGAAATTTTTCACAAAGAGACTCTCCTCATCTTCTTCCTTGTTTTCATCCTCTTTCCTTGACTTTAGTGCCAAGGCTTTCTTCTTTGGCTCTTTGTTGTATTCTTCATCTTGGATTTTGAGTTCTACCTCATGGGTTTTGAGGTTCCCAATGAGGCTCTCAATCTGGAGCCATCTTAGAGCATGTGATTCTGAAATAGCTGTCACCTTTGGATTGAACTTTGGAGGGAGAGATCGAAGGATCTTCCTCACCAAGTCACCGTTCGAGAAGGTTTTTCCAAGGATATTTGAGGTGTTCACGATCTTGGTAAAATGTGTGTACATCGAGTCAACGTCCACTTCTGGATCCATTCTGAATCTTTCAAACTTCGACTCCAGTTGGAAGAGCTTTGAGTCTTTAACCTGAGAGGTACATTCATGAGTTAGTTCAAGCAAATTCCAAATGTCATAAGTAGTTTCACAAGCATAAACTCTATTAAATTTAGTCCAATCTAATGCGCAAAATAAGGCATTCATAGCTTTACCATTATTTTTGCATTTATTTTTGTCCCCATCATCCCATCTATCTGTAGGCTTTTCCATGGTTACTTCTCCAACAACATAAGTAGGAGTAGTATACGGTGTTTCAACACTAGCCCAAAATTCTATATCTAAATTTATTAGAAAATAACGCATTCGCGTTCTCCAATAGTTATAATCAGTTCCGGTGAAAAGTGGAGGTTTACTTATTCCTTGCCATTCATGGAAAGCGAGATCACGGAGCGCCATTATTCCATGTTGTTAGACCGTATTGGAATAACCTGGCACTGATACCACTTGTTAGATCTTGAGGCGCCTTTAAAGGGAGGTGAATAAGGGTTTTAAATCTTTTGTTATAAATTTTAAAATACTTTAAATGAGAAGAGATTAAACTAACGATAACACCACACAAAAAGAAGATTAAGTAATATAAATGAAAGACATGATTTTATTAACTTGAAATATAGTATAACAAAATTCAATTTTGTATGACGCTAGAAATCGTAGGCGATAAAGTAAAATATTCTTTTTGTTTTCTATATGGACTCTTCTCACCAAGAACCGGTTGGCTTTAGCCTATCCTTCCTAGATACGGCCTTAAGCCGTTCTAGCTGTTTTATCCTCAAAAAAGGCCTCGAGCACCCCCTAGATCTACTCCCTAGACCCAGTCACCAACATGAGGCAAATTCCTCCCTAAGTCCTACCCAGACCTAGTCGCCAACACAAGGTGAATGTAATTCACGATTATAATAAAAAGGTTACAAATAAAAATACAAAACACAAATCAAAACTCCCTATGAAGAATTCTGGAGATGATGAAGGATCGCTAAATATTCTCGACGTCAAAGCGTGCGTTCTTCGCGTTGAGTAAACGTTGATCCGGTCCTCCTTTAATTCTTCTCTCAAATTTGTGTAGGAGATGATGGTCTGTAAAATACGGCCCTCTCTGAGTTTCTACAGTGCTGGAATAGGGCTCTCTTGAATCAGTAGTTGAAGAAGATTAAGCCCACCAATTTATTGGACTGAAGGCTAACGCCGTTGTTAAGGCTAACGCCTGGCGTTGACCCAGTATTGAATTATTTTGATGGCTCAGATCTTCAAAATGGGAAGGAGATTTTGTACTTTAGGAAACTTTTATTTTAGGCAACCCTAACGCTGGCTTTGAGGCTAATGCTGGGGTTAAGTCAGATCATTCCTAAAGTGCTCCTTCAATCACGGATGCATCCCTCATTGCCATAAACATCGAGATTTAATGCTCCACGTTAAGACCTAATGTATGGCGTTGAACCTCTTTCATTTTCTCAGTCGGCAAGCTATCCCATCGATCGGCACGCCATCCTGTCAATCGGCAAGCCATCCCGTTGATTGTCAATGCCAAGCATTAAGTCGTAACGCCTGGCAGTAGACCATAGTCATAATTTATGCTTGTGGGCAGTTCCAGACCAATAATGCAGCAACCTAGTGTCATATCTGTTCAAACCTGCATGCTAAAAACACAATGGCAAACATGATCAAATACAAAGTAGGATTTGTTATTCTCAAATCAAAGGGATGTAGAAAACCATGTTCCAACAGTCGATGCCCAACTAATTGCAGAAGCTAGTGAGCTCTTCGCTAGCGAACTGCAGCCCGTTGTCCATGAAGATAGATAGGGCAGTCCATGTAGGCAGGCTATCTCCTCCCAAATGAAGTTTTGCACCACCTGCGAGGTTGTCTTCACTAGTTCCTTCACCTCCAGCCACATGGAGAAGTAGTCGATCATAACTAGGAGGAACAGCCTCTGCCCACTGGCTTGGGGGAATGGTCCCACCAGGTCTATTCCCCATATTGCAAAGGGAGAAGGTGCCATGATGGTCCTGAGCCTTTGAGCTTGAAGGAGTTGTAGTGGGGCAAAGAGTTGACATTTCTGGACCTTCCTCATATATTATGATGTATCCTTACTCAATGCGAGCCATAAGTAACCCTTCCATAACACTCTTTTCTCCAAGGTCCGACTCCCGGAGTGACTCCCGCACGCTCCAGAGTGAATCTCCTCCAGAACCCTCGGGACCTCCTCCTCTGAGACACACATTGCGAGGATTCTGGATAGGGTGTTTCGATATAAGGCTCCCTCCTGAATTACATAGTAGGGGCACTTGTACCTGAATCGCCGCTTATCCGTACCTCCTTCGGGAACTTACCTGAGGTTAGGAAAATGATGAAATGGTCCATCCATATGAATCTCTTATCGATCGCCATCAACTCGCCTTCTTCGATGGATGGTCGGAACAATTCTATCACCATCCCTCCTGTATGAGGACCGTGCTTCACCAGGTGGTCTGTCTGAGTATTCTCTTCTCTTGGCACATGTCGAATGGAGAAGATTCTGAATAGCCCGATGAGCCCCTTGACATTCGTTAGATACCGCTGGAGAGTCGGCTTCGTAGTCTCGAATTCTCCCTTGATTTGTGACGCTACCACCATGGAGTCTGTAGAAACCTTCACATCCTGAACTCCCAGCTCCCTTGCCAAACGGAGCCTTGCTATCACCGCCTAATACTCGGCTCGGTTATTGGTAAGTGGAAAGCAGATGTCCATCACTTGCTTAATATTTGTCCCCTAGGGACTTATCAAGACCACTCCTCCCCCTAGGGAGTACCTTCCTGAAGCCCCATCCACCAGCATCTCCCAGTCTAAGTGCTTGGAAGATTGGGACCCTTCTACCTCAACCACATACTCTACCAAGAAGTCAGCCACAGCCCGTGCCTTCATCGATAATCGAGGTATGAAAGAAATTTCAAACTCGCCCAGCTCCACCGACCATTTTGCCAACCTTCCTGAGTGCTCTACTCCTTCCATGATGTGGCAGAGGGGATGGTAAGTCATCACTTTGACTGAGTGTGCCTAGATATATGACCGAAGCTTTCTAGCCGAGATGATCAAGGAGAGCGCCAGCTTCTCAAGGATGGGGTATTTAAGTTCTTCTTTCTTCAAGACCCAGCTTACATAATAGATGGGAAGCTTCTTCCTGCCCTCTTCTCAAACAAGGATCGAGCTTATTGCCTAAGCTCCCACTCCCAGGTAAAGAGTCAGGTCCTCTCCCACCCTGGGCCCATGGAGTAGGGGTGCCTGCGTGAGTTGCCTTTTTAACTATTGGAAGAGCCAGTCCAAAGATGGCGTTATTGTTGGATCGTGTGACGCCCTTAGAGAGGGGGGGGGGGGGGGTGAATAAGGGTGTATTTAAATTATGATTTTTAACTTAAGAATTTTTAAGCAAATTTTACTTTTTTAAAAATTACTTATAAAAAAATTTCAAACCAATGTAATTTTTAAATTAATTCAAACACAAATTTCTAAGTTAAAGATTAAGCAACCAAATTTGCAATTAAAGAAAAAGTCATAATTTTTTTTAATCATGAAATTTACATACAATAAAAATGATCTTAACAATACTTAAGATCAAGGCACACGTTTGATAATAAAATTTTTACAATTTGAGTTTACCAATCCTTCTCCTATGGATTGGAAGGCTATCACTTGTCTCTCCCTAGACCAAGCCCAAGCCTATTCTCTAGATCTTCCCAAGATCTAGACGTAGCACACAAGGCCACGATTTCCTACCAAGCCACGCAAGGACTTGGACGCTCCACACAAGGAAGCGATTTTCCCCTAAGCCACGCAAGGACTTAGATGTCACGCACAAGGAGACGATTTCCCTAACAATACAAAGTGAAATTTATATAAATGAAAATACAAAATCAAATGAAGAACTCCCTAGAAATTCAGATCTCTGAAAGGAAGGTTGAAGCCTCGAGATGATCGTTGATGTAGAAGCGCGTCCGATCTCGTCTTCAATTTCAAACCTTCTAAGCACAAATGGGAGTTGATGAGGTTCTGGAGCTCTCTGGTTCGTATACACTCAGGAAAGGTCTTGGAGATCTGAAAGCTTGAATTAAACGAAGTTCTGAGCCCTTTTATATAAAAGATAGATAACGCCATCCGTTAGCTAGCTATCGCCAAAATCCGATAGCTCCAGAGGTGCCATGTGTCCCATGTATTCAGCATTTTTGCGGAGAGTGGCGATCGTGATTGAATCGTGGTTGAGACGTGGGTTGTTGGATATCCGATAGCACAATCGGATATCCGTTAGCTTGCGTAACTGCTGCATATCGTAGAGTTACGGGAAGATCATGCACTGTCGAAAATCCGTTACTGCTGTCGAAAATCCGATAGCTCTAAAACGTTGAGTAGAGATCGGAGAACGGAAGAAATCGTGCGCTGTCGGAAATCCGGTACTGCTGTCGGAAATCCGATAGCTCCAATTTCTGGAAAATCGGTATTTTGCTCCAATTGCAAACATGTTATTCTTGCACCTGTTATCTGCACACCATTAATCAAAAATAGGATCAAATATATTCGGGATTTGTTATTCTCAAATCGGACGAGTGCGGAACGCATGCTCCAACATTTATAACTAATCGGTGCATCCACGATGACGAACTGGCAGTTCTTTGATGTTCCTCCCAGAGTTACGTGGAGCTCGACACCTCCTTCCACATCCTTCCACTTCCCGGGGAATCTGAAGAGCGGCCTGTTTGATTTGAGTACCTTATTTTCCTCCACCTTCATCTCATCAAAGGCTTTCTTGAAGATCGCGTTGACAGAGCTCCCATTGTCCACCAGAATCCTGGAAACTATGAAGTTCTCGATCGCTGTTTGAATTCTCTATGTTTTGCAGAATGGGTCTTCATGCTTGGGCAAGTCCTTGCTGGTGAAGGTGATCTTCTCCTCGGGGGGGGGGGGGGGGGGGGGGGGGGGGGGTCCTGGAGGTCGAAGAGACACTCCGGTGGTACATGGCGTGGAGGTTGCCCATTCGGGTGGCCTCGACACCTACCCCCCATCACCAGTGAATTAACCTGATCCCTCCTCGGGTTCCCACGTCAACCCGGTCCTCTACTTATGCTCCTTCTCCTCTTCCGTCATCTGGGGCTCTCCTCCCTTCTCTTAGTTCTAAGAACCCGAGATAGGTAGCTGTTGCGTGACCATCCTCCTGATGAAAGTCATAATATGGCAATGCCACACTCCATCTTTCTGCCCCTCCTGGGTGATTCCTTCTTCCCCTTCTTCCTCCTCGACCTATCATCATGGCGTGTTGAGGTAGGGGGTAGAATATTATCGAACCCATCTCCCACCCCGGAGGGTTGAAATGTCCTTATCCCCCTTGAAAGTGCCCCCTCTTTCTTGGAAGGGTCCCCCACCCTGGGCGTGTCCTCTTCCCTGACCCTGAGGTAGTCCTCCTGGTGGCCTCCACACCGATCGGTTGATGGGTGGTTGATACCTTCCTCCCAGTTACTTTCCCCCGGGGGGTCCTTGGAACCCTTGTCTGCTTAGCTCCTCACTTCTTCTCACTTCGTATTATTGGGGTCTTCCTCCCCCCTTTTCTTCTCCTACGACCAACTTGGCCAACATTGCTACAAAGATGTCATTGGTCAACTCACTTTCGATCTCCCGCCCTGCTCGCTCAATAAGTTTCTCATAGGACAAAGGGGGATCAGCCCCATTTTGAAAAGTCTTTGCCTCAAACCGAGGGCGAAGGCAAGCTGCAAGGTGTACACGGGAACCTCGTGGACCAGAAGAACTTCTTCTTGGAAGTGATCCATGTAGCTTCCCAATGACTCCCATGGCTTCTGCTGGATTAGAAAAAGACTCTTGGCGCCCTTCTACCTTTTCTTCATTATGGTGAATCGCAGCAGAAAACTCCATCGCAGATTCTTGAAGCTATAGATGCTCCCCGAGGGAAGCTGCTGGAACCAATCTCTCTCCTTTCCCTTAAAAGAGACAGTGGACACGAAGTACTCAAACCACTAGAGATGCTAGAGGGGGTCATCCTTACCTATGTATTAAGATACAATGGGCTCTATGAATCCCCCTAGAATGGGAGCTGAGAGAATCAGCTTGCAGAACGGGCTTCCTAACCCTACTTGGCGAGCCAAGGGAACTCGCCCAATCTCCTCGCCTGGGTAATGAGCGCTCGGCGGGCTGGGAAACAACACCCGCGTCCTCGCCTAGGGCTTGTAGGGTGAGTACTGGAATCACAGGGGTCGAGCGCTCGCCCGGCGGAGAGAGGGCGATGCACAGGGTCTCAAGAACATGTTTAATTTTTGAAGTTGAAGTAGAAGTGAGTTGGGCGGTCTAAGGAAGTCAGTCCACAGAGATTGCTGAGATCACGCGGTCTCAGCGGGCTCTCTTAGGAGATCTAGTCGCAGACTCGGCTTAGGTTCAAGCATGTATCATTTTGTGATGGCACGATCTCCCCTTGTGCTGCCTGGTTGGGCGGTTATTGTACCTCTCTGGAGCGGTGATGACATCCATCTGTCTGCCTATAAACAGACGTGCAGGGCCCATCATAAACAATGAGAATTGTAAGAACTAAAGCTTTGTTTGCTTTTGCCGGTCTCATTTTTGATATCGCGCGGTCTGGAAGTGGTTTGATCATTTATTGTGTTTGTAGGTCTACTGCCAGCGGTCTGTGATCTTCTTCCATGGTGTTCTTCCCTGCTTTGAATAACTAGTTCACCAGCGGTTTTCTTTTGTGCAGACTGATTTGTAGTTCTTTATCTCTTTGCGACAAGCTTAGCGGTCAGGCGGTCTAGAGTTGCAAATAGGCGACAGCTTTTGCAGTTTTGTTCTCTATTCATGGGCAGCTTCTGTGATTATGCGACCTGAAGTGGCGGTCTAGCAGATTACTAGTTGGCGACCTATTCTATTTGCGTGATCTCAATAGTGGCGTGCAGCTTGACGGTCTCCGTGATCTGGCGGTCACTATTTTTTGTTTTTCTCTATCTTGTATTCTGACAAATCATGTCTCTCCATGTATGTCTCGAATTATGAAGAGATAGGTTATTACAAGATTTCTTATCCTTCTAATTTTGCTGGTTTCTTAGCTTGGTATGGTTGAAGTGTTCCCGCACCTTATTCCCACTTCTAAGAAATTTTAACTTGGTATCTGACTTGAAATCTTTCACAAGATATCAGAGCTAGAATTTTTAACATGGTATTAGAGGGACAAAAGGCTTAAACAGTGATCAACCTCAGTATCTTGCTTGAGATTTCTAGAAGTTCAAGTTAACCAGCGGTATAGTAATGGAAGGAGGTTATACAAGAGGTCGTGGTATTGAGCTTCTTACACAGACAAACTTTAAGCAGTGGAAGTCTTTCATGGAGAGCTATCTTCTTGGCAAGAAATTATGGGAGGTAGTCGGTGGAGAAGTGAGGCAACTAGTAGTAGTTGTTGAAGGGAATGTTGAGCAGGTGAAGGCTTGGAAAAGAACAAATGCTAAGGCAGAGTTCACTCTCAATCGAGCTATCATTCCTGAGCTCTTCAACCACATGATAGGATGTCGGTCTGCTACTGAGATTTGGCAGCCATGGTTGGCTTGTTCAACAAGAAGAATGTAGCACGACTACAATTTCTTGAGAATGAGTTGGCGAAAGAAACTCAAGGAGACTTGTCCATTTTATCCTTCTTTCTAAAGATGAAGAACCTATGTGTTGAGATATCGACATTGGACCCGGAAGAGCCTATCTCAGAAGCGAAGCTGAAGAGGCACATAATCCACGGCTTGCGGAGGGAGTTTGTGGCCTTTGTTACTTCTGTATAAGTGATAGTTTATAAAGGATGTAGTCTTAAACACCTAGAGGGGGTGGTGAATAGGTTTCTTTTATTTTAGGTTTATTGTTTTCTGAATTTAGGTTAGCAAATTATCAAGCACAGAAAGCACAAAGAGATTTATAGAGGTTCCTCAAGACAGGGTGTCTTGAGTAGTCCTCTTTCCCCCTTCACCTTTCTAACAATGAGTTAGACAAGGCCAACTTCTCCAAACTCAGCTCCAAGAGCCTACAACACAGATCCCACAGGATCTCTCAGGTTTTCCCAAACCCTACCTCAGGCACAGCAGCCCTACCTCAGAGGAATCCACCTCCTACAATTCAGACCACCTCCTGGTTCTACCTTAAGCTGACCTCTCAGCTCTACAACTCAGGTCAATCAGCCTTACACACTCAGGCAATAAAGCCCTACAGTCTCAGAACCCAAAGGCTCCTACAAAAGATATAATAAGGATTACAGATTGAAGTAAGAAGAGATCAAACCTTGTTCTTCTTCTTCTTAACAGTTGATGTTGCAGACTTAAACCAGGGAGGAGAAGTGCAGCTCCAACTTGATTCTTCTTGATCAGCCCTTCAGATGATGGACTTGCTCTATCTTGAGATGAATCAAGATAAGCAATCTCTTTTCTCCTTACAGCCTTGTGTGAGCTCAGTTCTTGGCTGCCGACAATGGAACCGTATTGTTCTTGAGTTTGTGTGCTGGATAGTAAGATCAATAGCAAAGGTTCTTTGCTCAACCCTAACTTATTCCTTTTATACACCACTGACCCTCAACGGCTCTTAGTTGTCCTCCTGACAGGTATGGGAGTGATTGGTTGGTTGGGCTGAGATGATCAGCCGTCTCAGTAGTTGCTTCTGTCCCATCTCAGCGGATCCGCTGAGACAGACAGTTGTCTCAACGGTTTTCTTCTATCTGCAGCTCAGCTTGCCCAGACACCTTCTCAGCGGCTCCTGGTCTTGTCTCAGCGGTTCAGCTGAGACAGAGAGCTCGTCTCAGCTTATCATACATTACACCATGGTGTGTCGTAGTCCTGCATACTTATGAGATAGAAATAGGGTTTATCAAATACAACTTGTACTTAGCATTGAGTGTGAGGTCTCTTCAAATCAAGGGAACATTGAGGGTCATTTTCCCAACTACAAGGTTGGGCCAACCAGTCATCTCTACTGGAGCTGTAGAATCTGCTTGCTTCACAGGAGAGCTTAGCTATGTAGATGGCTGGGATATCTGTCTCCGGGGGAGAAAGTGAGGTTCTATATTCAGGTAAGAAGAAGAGGTGGGACAAGAAGAAGAAGTCACCTGGAGGTGATGGTCCATCTACTTCATATCAGTAGGAGAGGAGGTATGCTCCTAAGCATGATGGGAAGAAAAAGGAAGGGCCAAGGTGCTTCAGGTGAACAAGCCAGGTCACTTCAAAAGGGATTGCAAAGTTAATCTTCAGCCAGGGCATTCTGCAGGAAAGGAGGAGGTTGGTTCCAATGGTGTAGGTAATTGGGGTGGAGGTGCCTTCATTATGGGCACTTGTGTTTATGCTTTGGCTTCCATCAACTACAAAGATGATTGGATTGTGGATTCAGGGTGTGGTCATCACCTCACCTGGGATGAATCAAAGTTCTCTTCTCTACATGCATATTCAAGTAATGATGTTATTATTACAGCTGATGATACTGTTCATGCATTCGAGAAGGAGTGAGTCATTTCTTTGGGCAGTGATAAAGGTCCACTCACCTTGAGGAGTGTATATCACATGGCGGGTATGAAAAAGAACCTCTTCTCCATGAAAACTGTTGTAGATGTTGTATATCACATTCTGTATGGCCCAACAGAAGTGAAGTTTCTCCGTAATATGTCAACCTTGAAGGCTGATGTTACTCATGTTGAAAGGAGGGTGAAGGACTTGTTTGTTTTATCAACAAGTTTCTATATTGATAAGAAGAACATAATGACAGCGCTGCTATCTGGCATGAGAGGCTTGGGCATGGTGGTATGGATAAGCTGAAGGCTATGGCGGGAAGAGGCCTGGTGAATGGCCTGCCTAGTCTATCATCCTTAGGTGATGGTCATATTTGTGCAGGATGTGATTTTGGTAAGGGTCAATGCCTTCCATTTGACAAGTCACAAACCAGATGCAAAACACCATTGGGGTGTATTCATGGTGATCTATTTGGACCCACCGCAACTGCCAGTCTTAGAGGTAGCAGGTATATGATGGTCTTGAATGATGGTTTCACTAGGTATACCTGGGTATGCTTTATGAAGAAGAACTCTGAGGTGCTCAGGAAGTTTGTGGAGTTCAAGGAGCTTGTGGAAGGCCGGTTTGGCTTGCGGATCAAGAAGTTGAGAACTGACAATGGAGGGGAGTTCACCTCAAGTGAGTTCATCAACTTTTGTAGAAAGCATGGCATCCAGAGATAGCTCTCTTGTCTAGATACTCCACTACAGAATGAAGTTGCAGAGCGTAAGATCCGTCATCTGGCGGAGACCTGTAAATGTTGGATTCATGCTAAAAGCATTCCTAGGTCCTTATGGGTGGAGGGAATGTCTTGTGCAACTTACGTCATCAATCAGATGCCTCTCAGTCCTATCAATATGAAGACTCCAAATGAGTTAATGTTCAAGGAGAAGCCAAGTGTTGAATACTTTTGAGTGTTGGGATCTACCTGTTATGTGCATGTTCCTGATGCCCTTAGAACGAAGCTAGATGCAAAAGAAAGGAAGCTAGTGTTCATTTGTTATGATGACCGGAAGAAGGGTTTGAGATGCATGGATCCCGAGACACAAAGGTATGTGGTCTCAAGGGATGTAGTATTCGATGAGTTGACGTCATACCAGGGTAGCTCATTTGTGGATCTACAAGAGAGCAGGTCAGATGGAGGGCAAGGAGAAGCTGCTAAAGAAGTTTTGGTGGAGTTGCCTTTTTCACTGGGTTCTCCAGTTGCTTCTTGCTCTGGGAAAAGTGCTTCAGGTTCTGGAAGCAGGGGGAGTGAAGCTCCAAGTATGCCCGGAAGGAGAGCTAGTCCAGAATAATCAGCAGAAGAGGTGGACCAGGGTAAAACCGTGCGGAGGTGTAACATCCCCCAAACAGCTAGACCCCCTAAGTTGGTTTTGTCATGATTAGGTCATGACAAAACCATAGGAAGAGCTTAAGACCATGTGAGCTTGGATGAGAAGGGGAAATCCCATTGTTCTGCATATAGTACTTTTCAGATACCTAGCCCGAGGTTGGACTTTAAGGCCTTTCCTTGAAACTTGACTCCACCATAGTATCCTTAACCCATTAGGGGTCTCCTTGGAGCACTAGGGACCCATTGGGGTCAACCAAAGAGGTCAATTTGTCTAAAGTCAACCTTAACCCTAAATTGGTCAAACTAACTCAATTAGGGTCAATTGGCCTCCACCATGCCAAATTAACCTTTCCCCTACCCTTATAGGGATATTAGGAACCTAATGGACCAAAAAGCCCCATCATGGGACCTTCAATTTGGACAATTTCACCAAAGTCAACTCTAGCCCTAATTTGGTCAAAGTGCCATATTAAGGGGCAATTCACCCTCACCTTGCCAAATTGACCCCACCTAAGCCTTCCTAACTCACAAGGGAGTCAAATGGGTCACTACCCACCCATTGTGGTCAACCCAAGTGGTCAATTTGACCAAAGTCAACCTTAGCCTAAATTTAGGTCAAAATAACCTACTTTACCCAAATTGAACCCAACACACTTAAGCTAGACCCAATTGGCGTGGTCCACCACCTAATGGGGATTGAGTGCTGCTGAGTTGGCCATTCAATTTGAAGGATTTCGGCTAGGAGAGAGAAAGCTCCATTTTCCCCAAAAATGGCGGAGAGAAAGAGGAGAATGGCATTTATGGCCAAATAAACCCAATTTATGGCACCATTCATCTCCCTTTGAGGAGATGAGAAGTTTTCAGCCCCTTTTTCTGGCCTAATTGATACCAATTCATTTCCTCCCATAGGAAACCGAAAATCACAATTAATGGTGATTACAGCAATTAATGCCAAGGCTCTTCCCCTCCCTCTATTGATCTCCTTAACACCTTCAGAGGACGGAAAGGAGTGAAACCCCCCTCTTCTATGAAGAAATCGAGCCTGAGAAGCAAAAATTAACATGGCGTCGAAAGCTCCCCTACTGGCAATGGCGACTCGCCGGAACACGCGACACCAAGACCCACACAGGTCTCATCCGCCTCCTCTCCCTTAGTGCTAGATCTCTTCATTATTTGGGGCTTGGTCTGAGTTCAATTGGGCTCAGATCATGCTTCCAAAAGGGCTCGGATTGTGCTCTCTTTCCCCTCCTCTGAAACCCTATTCCGACCACCTCCGGCTGGCCAACCACCCTTTATCGTCGGCCACCATCTCAACGGAGGTGGTGGTGGCATTGGCTGGCCGGGAAACGACTCAGGTGGCCGGGAAATCATCCCGCAAAGGAGCCCAGGACGGGCTGTCGCGCGCCGTCCGTCCAACAGGGACGATGACTAAGAACCGTCGGATTTTCCGTGATCAGCAAGATTTACGTGATTAATGATTATGTTATAATGTTATTTCATGATTATTTTATATTCCTGATTAATTAATTCGTCGATCTGAGTAGAAGATTAATTCGTCGAACGAATATATGAGTTCGTCGAACGCAACCTGACGTTCGTCGAATGGAAATTAAGTCACCAAAATAATGGTTGAGTTCGTCGAACGAACCCGCCGTTCGTCGAACGAACCCGCCGTTCGTCGAACGAACCCGCCGTTCGTCGAACGAACCCGCCGTTCGTCGAACAAAAATTAAGGCACCAAACTATTAGATGAGTTCGTCGAACGGAACCCGGGGTTCGTCGAACGAAGTTGATTCACCGAAAAAATTAATTTCTTGAACTTGATTGGTTCGTCGAACGAAGACAGGATTTTGTCGAACGCACTGAAGCACGGCGTTCGACGAACGCAAAGCATAGTTCGTCGAACGCAGCTTTAGTTATGCTTTCATCAAACGCAACACATATTTCGTCGGGCGCAGTTCTGATTTCGTCGAACGCAGAGTCATTTATATTATTAAATGTTTATTTTGTTTTCTATCACTCATTAAGCAGTGTTTCATTTTAATTATTAAAAATACTAGATCACCTCTGATGAAAAAGTGCCCAACACCAATATTGTAGCCCTTGGTGAGTAGGTTAAGGGAAAATTTGTTTCAGGTCAGGAGGGGCAGTGTAGCACCCTGTAGAGCCAAAATGGTGGGACTTGTCCTTAGAGTAGGGCAGCCACTCTTTCTTGCATATCGTTTGATTGGTAAATGGTATGGCCTTGTTATTTAAAACCTAGGCTAGATACACCTACCCACACATCATACCCAAAGATGGGAATTTTAGTGGAACCTTTTTCTATGGTTTTTATAATAATTGCATAAATCATATATTAATTAATAATTGGGTCAAACCACCTCCAATGCCCTCCAAATTTTGGTGGGTGCTCCTTGGAGTTATTGTATGACTTTGGTAAAAATCTCAGCCCAGTTGGGACTAATTTGTTTGGGTAATTTGTCAACCCAAGTTAGGTCAAATTGGGTCAAAATTAGGGCATGGTGTTTATCTTGGGGTATTGTGGTCAAACCTTCTCACCATGAGTTGAAACCTTGACCACTAGTTTAGGAACACCTAAAACACCTTCATGTGTAAGATGGGGTGGTGTAGATGAGGATATGCCCTAGAACCCTAGTTTTACCCCTTGGGGTGCAGTTAGAGCCTTGTGAAGGACATGTGGTCAAATATTCTTGAATGGTTATGAAACTTGGTGGAAGTTCATAGGGGGTAAATAGGCCCTAGGTAATTTTATTAGAATTTTTGGAACAATTATTACCTTTGAAATAGGTCATAACCCCTTTAGGGAAATTCCTTATGAGAGAAATTTACATGCTTAAATGGTCTTGGATGATGATGAAACTTTAGTAGTGTCTTTATTTTAATGATACACACCTCTGGTAATTTTTGTATAATTATTGAAATCATTTAACAATACTTCATTCACAAGGCATTTATTTTGTCTTAGGATTAAGAAAAACAAATAAGGGTCCAATACTCTCTGATAATTTGTGAAAATTGGTGATAGTACATTTCAGGGCACTAGGAAGCTTTGTGAATTTTTATATAATTTTTTGGAGACTTTTATCAGTAGGCTACTTCACAACTTATCCTAATTGGGTTTTTCTTAAAGAATTCATTTAAGTGATAAAATGATTTCCATAAATTCTACAATTTATTCAGTAAATTTTCTGATGAATACAAAGGTCTGGTAATTTTCCCATAATTTTAGTGTAAGTATTTTTTGTGGTTCCTTCATAAATCTACAAATTTGGATATAAGTTAAATATTAAAAGTAGAAGACATTTCCTTATTATAAAATTGTGATATTCAGTATTTACTGTATTTTTGGCATGATAGATTTATCTTGATTTTATGGGGGCCATATCATAAGGATAGACTTCACTTCATGTTCAATTCATACTTGGCCAATGTTGAGAAAATTAAAAATAAATGCCAAATAAATAGGAAAAATTATGATTCTCTGTTTTTAGTCATATGATATCATGATAGACTCTCAATAATAATCTTGGGTCAATTGGATGAAAATTTGGAGTACCTCCTCTTATGCAACCCATATAACTCATTTGGTCTGCGTATAGTAAAACTGTGAAATTTGAGAATCAAGTGGATCCTTGGGAGTTAATGGGAGGTAAGTGGTTTACCTAGTTTAGTTGAAAAGGTGTGATGGTCAACAAGAAGGATTATAGATGGTAAAGGTGTGCTTGGTGAGTTAGAGGTAAGTTGCACTCGGGGTCGACGAAAGATCGTCTTGGAAAGTCACAAGTCACTTAGGGTTAATCCAAGAGTAATGACAAGGAGGGTATTCTTACGGGTAGATACCAACAACACTAAGTGTCTTGATAAAGGGAACTTTGGGGTGTCATCCCATTACAGTTCCTAGTACCGTAGCGAGCCCCTTATAGGGTAATCCTTGGGAAGTCCAAGATTAACCATAAACTATAGGTGTAAGATGTTGTACAAGATTAACTTAACAATACACACATCCACACCCCGTGGTTACGGGAGGTTAGTTGGTTTGGTTTTACGAGCGGTATACTCGGTGGTTGAAGCAGCGGACTAGTTAGTCCGGTGAGCTTGTGACTCAGTAATGTTGTTGGTGCAGACGGGTTGGTCCGGCGAGCCGGTGACTCGGATGGTTTTGATGACGGGCAGGTTAGCCCGGGGAATTTATGGATCAGGATATAGTAGAGCATGTTGCATGTGCATGAAGGTGGTGGGTCTCCGGTATTGGACGGTCGTTCACACTGACGTCAATACATTGACTCGGCATGTGTGGAATTTGCACTTAGCCTTGAAAGTCTAGTGGACCAGGCAGTAAGAGTACGCAGATGCTCCGTTGTTGTGTTCTTAGCATTGAGGCGTACGATAGGTCTAGGTTAGGTAGTGTGAATACCAACCTAGAGGTGGGCGAGGCCCAACCCACCGCTTCCGTTTGCCATTACAGGAGTATCCTGGGAGTCTTGCTAGTTCCAAAAAGGGGGAACTAAAGGTCTGTGCGCATAGAGTCAAAGTGTGTGAGTTGCACTTATATGAACATAACATAAACTGCATACCTTGCATGTCATAGCATAAACATTTCATTTCAACCCCTACCCCTATCGTATAAGTCGGTTATGGGACTTCTTATATGATAGGCCTTGCTAAACGACCCCTTAGTCTATAGGTTTGTATGGGAATTCCTATAAATCAATGGTTACTTTCTATTATATACTTGTCTTTACTTACTGCACTTTACTTATTCTTTACCTACTTTTACTATGCTCTTTTACTGTTTCAATTATATTTATATACATGTGTAGTGTAGAAACATTCCCTGTACCCCTGTCACCTGCTATTGTTATACCCCTTATTGTCCTCCACTTCATCCTTCCCGCACGGTGCCTGGGAGTCACCGGGGGAGTGGTGGGGGATTGGCTTAGTCTTTTTGAGTAACGGTCGGTGGTCCTTATCATTTTAGTAGACCATGGAGACGGAGCAGCACCAGAGGCCGGTGCAGATGGAGGCGGGCCAGTCTAGTACAGGAGCACAGGATTCAGGATTAGTGAGTGATTAGTAGTTAGCTTCCGCGAGTGATCTTGTAGTGAGGACATGATGTACAGAACATGAGCCCTTTATTATTGTTATCTTTTTATTTCAGTTACTCTCTGTGGACATTTACCATTTATGGTTTTATATATTTCCTGTGATGTGGACTTGAGCTTTTCTATATGTTCAAATATACTATTCTTCTTCTGTGATCAATACGGCCGGCAGGATCATCGTTTTGTAGTGGCGACCTTCTCGAGTGAGGGTGTCACCGCAAAGCGGCTGTTCTGGGCATAAGACCTGGGTTTTTGAATGAAAAAATGGGGTCTTACAATGTGGTATCAGAGCAAACCTCGATCCAAAGAAAAGAAGTCCACAAACCATGGGCCACCCTGCGCGACTTTAGTTTGAGGTCAAACTAAGCAGCGGAAGCAATGGTGTGCCCATATGGGAAATCACATGGAAAAGTCCACTTTAACTGAATCTTGTTAGGCAAAATCTCCTTACGAGTGCCAAGTTTTCTTTTTTAGCCTGCGGCGAACCCTGCCCCCAGCAGGGAATACCTTCGGCTACAAATTTCTCTATAGAAATTCCCTTAGTCAAGGAGTTAGACTCAACCCCACTAGGACACATGACTTACCATGACAATTTATACCATGCCCCAGTCTGAAATAAACCATAGGTATAATTTTGGTGAAGGTACGAGGATACCCCAAAGAGATTAAATGAGGAGCTTAACATGAGAGTGGCCACCTAAGACATAACTCTGATGTCCCTACTTCATCTATCAATGGATTATCCAAACTGATTGGACCGCCTTAAGGAGATTGACACATAAGCAGAATGTTAGGGGACTCATAGACTCAACCTTTGTATCGGTGAGATGATTACATTGAGACAACCACCATAACAAACACCGAGGGTCGGATAAGAATTGAAGTTCAGAAGGGACCCGTTTGGGATTGTGTGACATATTGACCCTGATAAGGTTGTCGTAGAAGGTACCTGGAAGAGTCTAAGGTGTGGAGTATACCAATAAGCCTCAAGATAGAACCCCAAGTCTAAGGTTGTGTGCCCTAAGGATTGTTTGCATACTTGGGATGAATATAACATGGTGATATCGAAGATACTTAGCCCAAAATAGATAGTGGCTTATCTTTTGTTTATTGGGGCTTACCTTTTGTTTATTGGGCAAATTAATGACTGAATTGGGTTTCCTTTGGATCTAATTTAGAAGATGTTGCATCGTAAACATAATGATTTTGAAGTTGATCATATTCGACGTTGTTGAATCATTGGACAATGGATAAAAATCGTTGATCAAACAACAACTTGACCTTAGTTGAATCATTGGAAATGTAAATTCGCCAGGATTAATCACTTAAGGATGTCGATGTCCCAATCTAGAAGTTGAGGACGGAAATTAGATCTTACAAGTTGTAGTTATATTTGAAAGTTCTCGTAGTTTGGGGCATTCGGAAGTAATTAACTCATGAATTATTAAAAATCACGCCATGTTATGGTAGACAATTTTAACTACAATAATAACCCGTATACCTTGGGAGCTAAGGCGATGAATAACCCGAGATCTTGGACGATGACTTATTGGAATTAAAATATTATATTTGAGTTTACTATGATAAGAACGATCTAAGTTTATCTTACTTTGGACCATCCGAAAGTGATCAAGACTGGCATATGTGGAAGCGATAGGAATTTGTGAAATAAACGTGATGATATTTCCATGATGAAATTGACTTGTGAATATCTTAGGGTTTTAAAAGAATTTTACCCGTATACCTTATGAATCAAACTCCACATTGAAAGTGATTGGGAGTCATCATATAAATAGGAATACTAATAAAGATTGGTTAACTTATACTCATTAGTTCACAAGTGCACCACCATAAAATTTTGAGGATGATTGGGAAGCTTGATGATCTGATCAGTTCCACCAATGGTAAGAACTAGATAAGTTGTAAAGTGGAGATGATTGATCACTCGGATGTACTTGAAGGAATAAGAACCTAAACATGCGGAGAAAACATTATATAAGCATTGTCTACCCATATTAACAAGAGCTTTAGTCACCGGAAAAATGGTGTAATCCGGAGCGTGTGTTTCCCCAGAATAAAGAAAGACATCGTATGTTTTGTGATGCACGGTGAAGGCCAAGTGCAAAAGTTATTGGAGAACTACCTCAGCCACTGCCCATGTTAGAGTGGAGTTCGAGGACATAACTATGTATTTCACACACAGGTTACCACTCCGAACACAGTCTTATTTGGAACATCTAGGATAGGTTGACCAAGGTAGCTAGGGCCACCTAGAGCCGGAAGGACGCTACCATTGGAGTTTAGCCAGTAAGCATAGAATATCCAGGATGAGGATCTAAAGACACTCGACTTTGAATTTGTGGAGGACGCAGATACCCAGGTGCGACTGATTTGGGTTAGGATGCTGGAGGCCCAGAGAAGCCAGCTCAAGTATTACGATGCGCAACATCATGCAGTAGAGTTCCAGGTTGGAGATCGGGTGTTCCAGAAGATACGTCTGATGCATGGAGTCTCGCGGGTTCACAGGAGGAAGAAGCTCAGTCTGAGATAGATGGGGCTCTATAGGATCTGTTGAAATTATTGAAGTGAAGTGGAAGATGGCCGGCAGTCTGTATATTGGTAACCGCAGAGACCGCGCGGTCTCTGTGCTGGTGCACTGCCGGTCTGGCTCTGGCAGTCTGTTGTGATTGGCCGGTTTGTTCTAGTAATATTCCGGTCTCTTCTCGGTCTGCTCTACTTGGTTGGTCTATCTTCTTTGTAAGAAGACCGGGCGGTCTGTTCTTATGTAACCGCTGTGACCGGGCGGCCTATGCAGGTTGATCTGGCGACTTGTCTGAAGTCGGCCAGATGTTCTTGGTTTGCTCTAGGTGGTCTAAGGAAGGGGTGATCTATGTCCGCGCGGCTTGTGCGGGGTATGCTGCAAATTTGCGGTCTTGGACAGGATGTTGTCCAAGTGGTGTGATCGTGCGGTCTGCTCTGTGAGACCGCTCGCGATCTGATGGGTGGTGACTGTACCTCTCTTGCGGCGGTGACGAAATCCGTCCTCTCGCCTATAAATAGGGGTGTAGGTCCCGTCATTCATAACGAGAACTGTAAGAACTAGAGCCTGGGTTGTTTTGTGCGGTCTCAACTTTGAGGCTGGGTGGTCTCGGAAGCGAGTTGATTATTTGTTGTGTTCGCAGGTTTGCGGTCAGCAGGTTACGGTCTCCTTCCTTGGTGATTCCCTAGTGGCTTGAATAAACAGTTCGACAGCGGCTTGTCTGCGGACTAGTTTATGTTGTTCTTGTGCTGCTCACAGCGAGCTCAGCGATCTGTCGACCTTCTGCGGTTAGGCGATCTGAGTTGCAGTCTGGCAATAGCTTTTGTTCTTTGTTCAGTTCAATAAGCTCCAGTTCGTGCGGTCTGAGGTGGCAGTCTTGCAGTGCAGGTCATCTTGCCTGTATTCTGTTCGAGCGGTCTCAGGACAAGCCGGGCGGTCTCTGGAGTTCAGCGGTCTGTGCAGTCTCTGCTTGTTAGGTCGCCAGATTTGTTTTTTTGGTGTGTTTTGTTCTTCTCTCCTTCGTGATTCTTATGAATCATGTCTCGCCATGTATGTCTCGAAATGTTATGAAGTTTTTTGTTATTCAATAAAGTCTATTGTGTTGCTGTGTGGCATTGTGGTTGCTTGACTATAACTAAGTTGATAAAACTCCTGCTTACTCCTAAACGATTCAAATCAAAAATTTTAACATGGTATCAGAGCGAGGTTCTTGGAGTGGATAAGCAGTGTTCAACTTGAGTTGCTATCGTCTTTGTGAAGAAGAAACCACATAGTTTGCCATGGAAGCTGGATACGCAAGAGGGCTTGGTATTGAACTCCTCACATCGACTAACTACAAGAAGTGGAGGTCGTGTATGGAGAGTTAATTACTTGGCGAGGATCTATGGGAGATAGTTGGAGGAGAAGACACACAAGAAGTTCAGCTAGCAGGAGATAATATGGCAGAGGTGACACTTTGGAGGAGGACTAATGCAAAGGCAGAGTTCACACTGAAGAGGGCTATCTCACCAGAGCTATTCGATCACATCATTGGATGTAAATCTGCTGCTGAGATTTGGACATCTTTGGACGCGCTGTTCAATAAGAAGAATGTAGCTCCGCTACAGTTTCTTTAAAATGAGTTGGCGAAGGCCTCTCAAGATGATCTTTGCATCTCTAATTTCTTTCTCAAGATGAAGAACCTCACAGCAGATATTTCTGCATTGGACCCTGATGAGCCCATCTCAGAGGCAAAACTGAAGAGGCATATCATCCGGGGATTGCGGAAGGAGTATCTTGCCTTTGTGACCTCAGTTCAGGGTTGGGCAAATCAACCATCTCTGTTGGAGCTAGAAAACTTACTTGCTTCGCAGGAATGTTTGGCAAGACAGATGGCGGGGACTTCTATCTCTGGGGGAGATAGTGATCTGTTGTTCTCTGGGAAGAAGAAGAAGAAGTGGGAGAAGAAGAAGCCAGGTCATGATGGACCCTCTACTTCAGGACAACAGGATATGGGTTATGCTCCTAAGTCTGATGGGAAGAAGAAGGTATAGGGACCAAGGTGCTTCAGGTGCAATAAGACCTGCCACTTCAAGAAGGATTGTCGGGTTAATCTTTAGCCGGGACATGCAGCGGAGAAGGAGAAGCCAAAGTCTGATGAAGCTAGATGGGGAGGAGCCTTTGCGGCTAATATGACGGTGATGCCCATTAAGGCCTTGGCTGCCATCAACTTCGAAGAGGATTGGATCGTGGATTCAGGGTGTAGGCATCACCTCACCGGGGATGAATCAAAGTTATCTTCTTTGGCACCTTACTCAGGTAACGATGCAATCATTACGGCTAATAATTCTGTTCATGCAGTAGAACAAGAAGGTGTTGTCTCTCTAAGCAGTGATAAGGGTCCACTCACATTGAGGAGTGTTTATCACGTGCCGAGTATGAAGAAGAATCTATTCTCTGTGACCAATACGGTCGATGCCGGTTATCACGTTCTATTTTGCCAAACAGAAGTGAAGTTTCTTAAAACTCAACCGCAGATAAAGGGATATGTAATTTATGTTGGAAAGTGGGTAAATGACTTGTTCATTTTATCGACAAGTACCTATGTTGACAAGATGAAGACCAATGATAGGCGGCTATCTGGTATGAAAGGTTGGGACATGTAGGCATGGACTAATTGAATGCTATGGCGGTAAGGGGCCTTGTCAAGCGATTACCTAGCTTGTCCTCCTATGGAGACGGTCATGTTTGTGCTGGATGTCAGTTTGGTAAGTCTCATCGACTTCCATTTGATAAATCGCAAACAAGGTGCAATGCGCCGTTGGAGTGCATTCACGGTGATTTGATGGGACCAACTGCCACTCCAAGCCTTGGAGGCAACATATATATGTTGGTGTTGATCGACGATTACACCAGATATGTCTGGGTGTATTTTCTGAAAGAGAAGTCGGAAGCTTTTGCGACGTTCGTGGAGTTCAAGGAGCTGGTGGAAGGTCGGTTAGGCCTGCGGGTGAAAAAATTGAGAACTGACAATGGTGGGGAATTCACCTCTGGTGAGTTTTCAAGTTTTTGCCGGAAGCATGGCATTCGGAGAGAGCTCAATTGAGCCCATACTCCACAGCAAAATGGCCTTGCAGAGCGGAAGATCCGTCATCTGACGGATACCTGCAAATGCTGGCTTCATGCCAAGAGTATCCCAAAGTCCTTTTGGGCGAAGGGAATGTCTTGTGCAGCATACGTCATCAACAGGATGCCTCTAAGTCCTATCAACATGAAGACCCCTCACGAACTGATGTTCAAGGAGAAACCTAGTGTTTCTCACCTTTGGGTGTTCGGGTCAACCTGTTATGTGCATATCCATGATGCTCTTCGGACAAAGCTAGATGCGAAAGCAAGGAAGCTAGTCTTTGTTGGATATGATGAGCGGAAGAAGGGATGGAGATGCATGGATCCTGAGACACGGAGATCAGTGGTATCTCGGGATGTGGTGTTCGATGAGGTGACTTCCTACAAGGAGAGTTCAGGAGTTAAACTACCGGAGAGCAGGGTTGATGAAAAAGAGAAGCCTGCGGGAAATCTTCAAGTGGACTTGCATATTTCACCAGGAGCTCCCGCTGTGTCTAGCTCAGAGATGGAGGCTTTAGGTTTTGGAAGCAGGGGGAGCAATGCTCCAAGATTTCCTGGAAGAGGAGCTAGCATAGAAGAAGCAGCTGAGGAGGTGGTTAGTCAGGTGCAACCTCTTAGGAGGTCGAAGAGGACAATCAAGCCACCAGATCGATACACAGGAGGAAACATGGTGAGCTTTGTCTCATGTTTCTTTGCTGGTCCCTTGGATGAGCGGGAGCCGTCGAGCTTTGAGAAGGCCAGAGGCGTGAAGCAGTGGGACATTGCTATGCAGGAGGAGATGGATGCTCTCAAGAAGAATGAAACTTGGTCTCTAGTGCCCAGGCCCAAGGGAATTACCCCTGTGACATGTAAGTGGGTCTATAAGCTCAAGAGGAAAGCTGATGGCATGATCGAGCGATACAAGGCTCGCCTTGTGGCTCGCGAGTTCTCACAGCAGTATGGAGAAGATTATGATGAGACGTTCAGTCAAGTGGCAAAGATAACTTCAGTTCGATTTGTTATTGCTTTGGCGGAATCCAGTGGATGGGATATTTGGCAGCTCGATGTGAAGAATGCTTTCTTATACGCAGAGATTGACAAGGATATCTTCATGATCCAACCGCCGGGCTTCATCTCAGAGGATTCTCCGGACTACGTCTGCAAACAGAAGAAAGCCCTGTATGGGTTGAAGCAAGCGCCTCGGGCGTGGTATGGGAAGATCGCGGTGTATCTTCTATTCTGCGGGTTCTTTGCTTCAGACTCTGATTCTAGCTTGTTCGTCAAGAAGGAGGGGGTGCTTCGGGTTATTGTTCTGCTGTATGTGGATGACATGATCATCACCGGGAACTCAAAGGAGGCAGTAGCAAGGCTGAGAGCCGAGCTTGCTATTAGATTTGACATGAAGGATCTGGGTGAGCTCCACCATTTCCTTGGACTCGAGGTTCAGAGGCGAGAGAGCGTAGTGCTCGTTTCTCAGGCTGGATATACGGAGCGGATCGTTCAACGATTCGGCATGGAGGAAGGGAAGAGCAGCTCTATACCTCTGGAATAACATCATAAACTTTGGAAGGATGAGGGGAGAGTTCTATCTGATCTGTTGGTGTTCCGAGCTCTGGTTGGGAGCTTGATCTACTTGACCATCACAAGGTCAGATATTGCTTATGCAATTGGCAAGGAGAGTCGGTACATGGCAGAACCACGGAAGCCTCATCTTCTGGCGGCAAAAGGAATTTTGAAGTATGTGAAGTCGACCTCTGATCTGGGTCTCCTATATAGGAGAGGGTCAAGCTTGGAGTTGCTTGGACACATGGATGCTGATTATGGAGGAGACGTGGATGATCGGAGATCAACGTCTGGTTATGTCTTTATGGCAGGCCCCACAACTATTTCTTGGTGCAGCAAAAAGCAGGACTCGGTGTCCGTATCTACCACAGAAGCGGAATACAAGGCTTCGGCCTTAGCAGCTCAGGAAGCCGTTTGGCTCAGGAGGTTGGTGGAGGACGTTCATGAGGAGGTTCAAGGTCCCACTATGCTACGCGGGGACAATGAGATTGCTCTCAAGTTGGTTAATAATCCAGTTTGTCACGTGAGGACCAAGCACATTGAGATTGAACACGATTTCATTCGTGAGAAGGTGTTGGGAGGATCTCTTATGGTCGAGCATGTTCAGAGTGTGGAAAATGTTGCCGACATCCTCACAAAGCCGTTGGCAAAAGCACCGTTTACTCGATTGCGGAGTTTACTCGGGCTAGTTTCCACTTCCCACTTCAAGGGGGAGTGTTGAAATTATTGAAGTGAAGTGGAAGATGGCCGGCGGTCTGTATATTGGTAACCGCAGAGACCGCGCGGTCTCTGTGCTGGTGCTCTGGCGGTCTGGCTCTGGCGGTCTGCTGTGATTGGCCGATTTGTTCTAGTAATGTTCCGGTCTCTTCTCGGTCTGCTCTGCTTGGTTGGTCTATCTTCTTTGTAAGAAGACTGGGCGGTCTGTTCTTGTGTAACCGTTGTGACCGGGTGGCCTATGCAGGTTGATCTGGCAACTTGTCTGAAGTTGGCCAGATGTTCTTGGTTTGCTCTAGGCGGTCTAAGGAAGGGCTGATCTGTGTCCGCGCAGCTTGTGCGCAGTCTGCTGCTGATTTGCGGTCTTGGACAGGATGTTGTCCACGTGGTGTGATCGCGCGGTCTGCTCTGTCAGACCGCTCGTTATCTGATGGGTGGTGACTATACCTCTCTTGCGGCGGTGATGTAGGGCTACCGTGACTACGTGCTCGCTATGCTAACGGAAACGAAAACAACATTCAACGTAAAATAAGAAGGAGGGGGCTCCGACCAAAAGCGAACGGAAAGAGGTCATGCTTGCTCTCAAAGATCTCGTTCCAAGAGTACTCCGACCAGGAGCGGAAAATAAAGAGGTTGGGTGGGCTCCCAAATACGAATAACAAAATAAAATAAGAAGATTCACAACCGGACTCAATACCACGTCCTTAGACAAGACCTACCTCTCCAACAAGCACACAACTCACCGCACCTACACAAGCATCTATTCCATCATTCGATTCGTTTCAAAATGCAGCGGAAATTTTTCAGAGCGGCGGTGAACATTCAAGCGGCGATAAAGCTTTAGTTGAGATTAACTCCCTTGTTAACGCCAAGTGCGCCAATCTTGGAGAGCAAACCAAGGCTAGGCCGAGTTTCTCTCCCGCAACGGATCCTCCCAATCCGGACAACAAGAGGTTCAATAATAACACTTATATTTCAGATTTTGCAAGCGAGAAGATTAAGATCACGGATAAAACGATTCGACAAAACCTCCACAAATTACAACGTAGAAGAATCACTAGAAAGGAGAGGGGTTACCCAACCAAGAACATGCATGCACTCAAGATAGATGTGGGAGAATCTCTCTCTCCACGGTTCCACCGGCGTCGCACCGAATGGAGAAGCACCCTTTCTTCCTTGGAGTCGCACCGCGGAAGTCTCGCTGGAATCGCACCGAAAAGGATGGAGGAATGCAATGGATGGTTTCACACCATAGGGGGGGGGGGGGGGTAAGGAGGCTCTCTCCTCTTGGCCGAAACTCTCACAAGGGGGAGATTAGGTTTTTTTTTTCTTCAAAATCTACTTTACTCTCATCAAGCCTCCTTTAAATAGGAGTTTACAAAATACATAAAATCATGACGGCTAACTAATCCACCATCAAAATGGCTAAACGCACACCATTGTTCAAAATTAGGAAATGAAAAATAAATAAGAGCAAAATGAATATAAAATTATTTCCAAGATATGAAATAATTTTATATCCGCAAATATGAAATAAATGATCTAAAATAAATAGAAGTCTTCAAGCGGGTTTGGTACGCCGCGGGCGGAGGTTGTAACTCCAGTTTCCGTTAGCATCTTCACGGCGCCTCAAGTCCTTGTAGAGTTACGCTACGGCAACCGGGTCGTCATCAGAAAGTGGTGGCGGGGTCGCGCCATCAGGCTGTGACGACATCCGTCCTCTCGCCTATAAATAGGGGTGCAGGGCCCGTCATTCATAACGAGAACTGTAAGAACTAGAGCCTTGGTTGTTTTGTGCAGTCTCAACTTTGAGGTCGGGCGGTCTCGAAAGCGAGTTGACTGTTTGTTGTGTTCGCAGGTTTGCGGTCAGCAGGTTGCGGTCTCCTTCCTTGGTGATTCCCCAGTGGCTTGAATAAATAGTTCGACAGCGGCTTGTGCTGTTCTTGTGCTGTTCGCAGTGAGCTCAGCGATCAGGCGACCTTCTGCGATTAGGCGATCTGAGTTTCGTTATGGCAATAGCTTTTGCTCTTTGTTCAGTTCAATAAGCTCCAGTTCGTGCGGTCTGAGGTGGTGGTCTTGCAGTGCAGGTCATCTTGCCTGTAATCTGTTCGAGCGGTATCAGGACACGCCAGGCGGTCTCTGGAGTTCAGCAGTCTGTGCGGTCTCTGCTTGTCAGGTCGCCAGATTTGCTTTTTTGGTGTGTTTTGTTCTTCTCTCCTTCGTGATTCTTATGAATCATGTCTCGCCATGTATGTCTCGAAATGTTATGAAGTTTTTTGTGATTCAATAAAGTCTATTGTGTTGTTGTGTGGCATTGTGGTTGTTTGGCAATAACTCAGTTGATGCAACTCCTGCTTACTCCTAAACGATTCAAATCAAAAATTTTAACATGATCCTGGAGTGGATCAGCCCATTGGTGTATAGACTGGAGTTTCCACCGGAGTTAGCGGGATTGCACGACGTCTTCCATGTCTCCTCCTTTAGGAGAGCTCTACTACGGCCGGAGCAGCAAATTTCTACTATTGATGGCCCGGTAGCCTCCGATTGATTGATTCACCTGGAGCCGGTCCGGTTAGATGGCACGAAAATGCAGGTCTTGCGGCGCAAGAAGGTCCCGCTGATCAAGGTCCTATGGAGAAATCATGGACAGGAGAAGCTTATCAGGGAGCCTCTAGAACTGATGTAGCAGAGATAGTCGGTGCTCTTCGAGTCATGAATAACTTCCATTCTTAGGGGATGTTACGTTCAGTCACTCTCAGTGAAAACCCCGCGAGCCTAGCCTAAATTTCGAGGACGAAATTATTTTTTTGTTTATTGGGATTTGTAACATCCCCCAAACAGATAGACCCCCTAAGTTGGTTTTGTCATGACTAGGTCATGACAAAACCATAGGAAGAGCTTAAGACCATGTGAGCTTGGATGAGAAGGGGAAATCCTAGTGGTCTGCATATAGCAATTTTCAGATACCTAGCCTAAGGTTGGACTTTAGGGCCTTTCCTTGAAACTTGACTCCACCATAGTATTCTTAACCCATTAGGGGTCTCCTTGGAGCACTAGGGACCCATTGGGGTCATCCAAAGAGGCCAATTTGGCAAAGTCAACCTTAACCCTAAATTGGTCAAACTTACTCAATTAGGGTCAATTGGCCTCCACCATGCCAAATTGACCTTTCCCCTACCCTTATAGGGATATTAGGAACCTAATGGACCAAAAAGCCCCATCATGGGACCTTCAATTTGGCCAATTTTACCCAAGTCAACTCTAGCCTTAATTTGTTCAAAGTGCCATATTAAGGGGCAATTCACCCTCACCTTACCAAATTGACCCCACCTATGCCTTCCTGACTCATAAGGGAGTCAAATGGGTCACTAACCACCCATTGTGGTCAACCCAAGTGGTCAATTTGACCAAAGTCAACCTTAGCCTAAATTTAGGTCAAAATGACCTACTTTACCCAAATTGAACCCAACGCACTTGAGCTAGACCCAATTGGTGTGGTCCACCACCTAATGGGGATTGAATGTTGTTGAGTTGGCCATTCAATTTGAATGATTTCGGCCAGGAGAGAGAAAGCTCCATTTTCCCCAAAAATGGCGGAGAGGAAGAGGAGGAGAATGGCATTTATGGCCAAATAAACCCAATTTATTGTTGGGTTTTTCTAGAGGCATACATCACATGTAGGCGCAGCGGAAATAAACAGAAACAACCCAAAAAGACTTGGATCGGCCATGAATATTGAATCAAGAAGTTAAAGAAAACTAGGTATAAAATTACCTTTGCGGGATTGGATCGAATCCAACCTAGATGCTCCAAGAAGAAGATTCCTGTTGGCGGCAAGAAGAGTTCTCACGTAGAATTATGTCTACATCTCTACAACAGCCCACACGAGCCGGGAGAACACCAAGTCACGTCGCACGCAACTCGGAAGGAAGAACAGCTGCTCCTTGCACTTCCACGGATTGCTAGATCCGCTTCAGGAAGAACAATGCCGGCGACAATCGACGGAGAGGAGGTCGGCGGAGGCGAACGAGCGACGGAACTCCTTCCGTCTAGGGTTCGGGCGAGAACGGAACTCTTCCGTCGGCTAAAACTTTCGTCTGTTTTTAGAACCCTAAAAGAAGTCCTATTTATACCCAAAGGATAAACAGCTTCTAGAAGAATCGCTATCCGCAGACCACACATCAGAATTGGGGTTTCTGTTACGATTCGTCGGGATTCCACAGAACATCATTCATCGAGATTTCACGGGACAATCCGACGAATCCGACGAATCAGATCAGACGGCAACATTTGCTGAGAAAATGATCTCTGTAACAATTCGTCGAGTGTTCACGGGACAATCCGACGAATCCCGACGAATCCAGACAGACGACAACATTTTACCGAGTGAAGGGTCTCTGTAATAATTCGTCGGGATTCCACGGAACATTCCGACGAATCCGACGAATCCCGACGAATTCTATCCGTGTAAACCCGACGAATCCGACGAATTCAGACAACAACATTTGCTGGACTTCCCCCATTCTATATGGTGATTGGTAACCTTTACCAACACAGTCAATCTTCCAACTTCTCCACATGCTCTTATGTGCGACCCTGCAGACTCATATCGCGTTGGCAGTGAGATTACATGTTTGACCACTTCTAGATCACAATGGTAACTCCAACAGTCTCCCACTTGATCTTGAAAGTATCAAACAAAAACCTCACAAACAATGAGCGGCATCTAGCAATGCATCATTGCTCCCCAAGCAATAAGAGTTCATAACTCATAAGCCTTTATGACCAATGTTCCAGCGTTGTCTTTGTCCCTTTGTCCCTTACATCCGGAAAGAACTAGAGGCATGGACCGTGTCACCCTCATAATAGCTCAATCCAAGTTTCTTGATCTAGAACGGACTTCCAGAGAATGGTGAGCTCAATATCACATATTGACTCAACCAAGCATGGCAATGCATTTCCCAGTCCAATTCCATCAAGGGGCCCATGGATGCAACTCCTGTTATATAGGAGGACAAATCCCATATCTGCTCACACCCAAACACCCAAATGATTTGTAACGTACCCAATGACCACCTTTATCATCAACCTTCTTCAAGGAAGACTTTAGATGACATCAAAGCACGCTCTTCCTCACTCGATGAATGCTATGACTTCAGGTCAAAGGACCACAACACCATTGTCAAATGAGACCTACTTGTGACACTTTTAAGTAACAATCCACAAAGTAGTCTCAGGTTGGGTCTGTTCAGTACAACTTGTTCACTAACAAGTACCCATGTGATGACTTGATATCACAATATCATGACCTGTGAGAACCGATCATCAGTCAACACACATGCTAGTCTTAATGTATCATCATCAACCTTAGCTTCTACGATGATACTTCGACCAGGGACCTTTTAAGAATGAAACTTCGAAATCATAGGCTCTCACATTCAAGTCACGTACTTGATGTCCTATGAAAGCGAACATTCTAAGGGTATTTATCACGAATTTTATTCTATCATATAGAAATAGTATATCGTAATAAAAGAACTTGCCATTAATTGTAAAAAGAAATAATTGGTACACAATTCATCATATGAATAAATAAAAACAGCCAACAGAATATTTATTTTACATGCAACCCACAAGACTCCCACTAGAGTTGATCACTCAGGTTTCGTATACCCATTGATCTAGTATGACCATCATGCTTTCTCTGTGCGAGAGGCTTTGTTAGTGGATCTGCAATATTCTCCTCAGTCGGCACTCTGCAAATGTTCACATCTCCTCGTTCGACAATCTCACGAATAAGATGGAACCGCCGAAGTATGTGCTTGGAGCGTTGATGGGATCTAGGTTCCTTAGATTGTGCAATTGCACCATTGTTATCACAGTAGAGAACTACGGGACCAACAATGCTAGGAACTACATCTAGCTCGCCGATGAATTTCCTAATCCATACAGCCTCCTTCGTTGCATTTACCGCAGCGATATACTCGGCCTCAGTTGTAGAATCAGCAACTGTCTCTTGCTTGGAACTCTTCCAGCTCACAGCTCCTCCATTCAGGCAAAACACAAATCCTGACTGAGACTTCGAATCATCCCTATCAGTTTGGAAGCTGGCATCCGTGTAACCACTTACAACGAGCTCTTCCTTTCCACCATACACCAAGAATACATCCTTAGTCCTTCTCAAGTACTTCAGGATATTCTTTACGGCTATCCAGTGACATTCACCGGGATCAGACTGATATCTGTTAGTCATGCTCAAAGCAAAAGAGACATCGGGTCGAGTACATAACATCGCATACATGATTGACCCAATTGCCGAAGCATATGGAATCAACTTCATGCGGTCCTTATCTTCACAAGATTTTGGACACTGGTCCTTAGAGAGATTCACACCATGAGACATGGGCAAAAATCCTTTCTTGGACTCAAGCATGTTGAACCGCTTCAACACCTTCTCAATGTATGTACTCTGGGTCAAACCCAGCAACTTCTTCGATCTATCTCTATAGATCTTAATACCGAGTATGTAAGTCGCTTCACCCAAGTCCTTCATAGAAAAGCAGTTCCCTAGGTTGTTCTTAACAACTTTCAGGGTAGGTATGTCATTCCCGATCAACAGTATATCATCTACATACAATATCAGGAAGACAACAATGCTCCCACTGATTCGCTTGTAAACACACGGTTCATCCTCGTTCTTGACAAAACCAAACTCTTTGATCTTCTCATCAAAACGAAGATTCCAACATCTAGAGGCCTGTTTCAATCCATAGATGGATCTATTCAGCTTGCATATTTTAGTGGCTTCATTTGGGGATACAAAACCCTCGGGTTGTGTCATGTACACTTCCTCAAGGAGGTTTCCATTTAGGAAAGCCGTTTTGACATCCATCTGCCATATCTCGTAGTCATAATACGCAGCAATAGCAAGCAATATCCTAATGGGCTTTACCATGGCAACAGGGGAAAAGGTCTCATCATAGTCAACACCATGAATTTGCTTGAAACCCTTAGCCACCAGTCGCCCTTTGAATGTCTGTACATTCCCATCCATGTCGGTCTTCTTCTTCAAGACCCACTTGCACCCTATGGGTCGTACCCCTTCAGGTGGTTCCACCAAGTTCCAAACTTGGTTTCATACATGGAGTCCATTTCGGATTTCATTGCCTCAAGCCATTTGTCGGAGTCCGGTCCATGCATAGCCTCTTGGTAGGTTGCTGGTTCATCATCATGATCCATAAGCAACACATTACCTATTTGAGACACGAGAAATCCATATCTCTCAGGCTCAAATCTTGGTCTACCAGATCTACGTAGGACTTGTGTTTCGTGAGCAGGTTCTCTAGCTACAACATCTTGTAGTCCTGGCTCAGAATCCAACTCAGGTTCATTCACTACTTGTGGTTCTTGAACTTCTTCAAGTTCTACCTTTTGCGTCTTTCTTGATAAGAACTCTTTCTCCAAGAAGACACCCGTCCTTGCGACAAACACTTTGCCCTCAGACGGTAGGTAAAAGTAATATCCTTTCGTTTCCTTAGGATATCCCACCAGATAACACTTATCTGATTTGGGTTCCAGCTTGTCAGGCATTTGACGTCGTACGTATGCCTCACAGCCCCAAATTTTAATGAATGACATACTAGGACGCTTCCCAGTCCATATCTCATATGGTGTCTTTAGAACCGTTTTCGTCGGAGCGCGATCAGTGTCATTGCAGCAGTCTCTAAAGCAAAACCCCAAAAGGAAACAGGCAAGTCTGCATGACTCATCATCGACCGTACCATGTCTAACAGAGTACGATTTATCCTCTTAGACACACCATTATGTTGCGGTGTCCTAGGTGGAGTGAGCTGTGATACAATACCACACTCTTTCAGATGATCACGGAACTCATGACTCAGGTATTCGCCACCTCGATCAGATCGGAGTGCTTTAACCTTTTTACCCAATTGGTTCTCCACTTCATTCTTAAACTCTTTGAACTTTTCAAAAGTTTCGGATTTGCACTTCATAAGATACACGTATCCGTATCTACTGAAATCATCAATAAATGTAACGAAGTAAAAATACCCACCTCTAGCCATAGAACTCATGGGTCCGCATACATCACTATGTACTATACCCAAAAGATCCTCAACCCTCTCAGTATAACCAGTGAAAGGGGTTTTAGTCATCTTGCCTAACAAACAAGACTCGCATCGCTCAAATGATTCATGATCAAATGAGTCCAATAGTCCATCTTTATGGAGCTTGGATATGCGCTTCTCGTTTATATGGCCCAAACGACAATGCCAGAGATATGTAGGATTTGAGTCATTTGTTCTTAGTCTTTTATTATTATCTACATTATAGATCGGATGGTCTAGGTTCAAAACATAAAGACCATTAAACAATTGAGCTACAGCATAACAAACATCATTCTTAAATATAGAACAACAATTGTTCTTAATTATAAAAGAAAATCCAATCATGTCTAAGCATGAAATGGATATAATGTTTCTAGTTATGGCCGGAACATAATAACAATTATTAAGTTCTATTACAAGCCCACTGGGCAAAGAAAGACGGTAAACCCCTACGGCTACAGCAGCAACTCTTGCTCCATTGCCGACGCGTAGGTCCACCTCTCCTTTACTCAGCAATCTCCTCCTTTCTAGTTCCTGCACATTTGTACAAATGTGAGAACCACATCCGGTATCCAATACCCAAGATGAAGGAGCAGAAAGGTTTATCTCTATAACATAAATATCCGAAGCGGAAGTCATACCTCCCTTCATTTTCTACAGACCCTCAATGTATGAAGGACAATTCCTTCTCCAATGACCAGCCTTGCCATAGTGGTGGAATTTCCCTTCCTTCACGGTGCTCTTCTTTTTCAGTGCAGAAGATTTGGGCTCAAGATGTGACTTAGGTCCCACCTTCGTCTTTTTGAAGCCCTTGTCCTTACCCTTGCCTTTATGTACCATCAATATGGGACTAGCAGGCTTGGCCTTCTTCATATTTATCTCGGCAGTTCGCAATATGCCTAGGAGCTCGGGCAGTGTCTTGTCTATTTCATTCATGTTGTAGTTCAAGACAAACTGCTCATAACTATCCGGCAACGATTGCAGGATAAGATCTGTGGCCAACTCTTGACCCAGAGGAAAACCCAGTCTCTCCAGGTTCTCTATATACCCAATCATCTTGAGTACGTGAGTACCAACCGAGTCTCGAGCTCCCATTTTGCACTGAAATAATGCCTTCGTGACATCGAACCTCTCTTGACGAGCTTGCCCTTGAAACATTTTCTTTAGGTGCTCGTCAATCTCCTTGCACCCCATGTTCTCGTGTTGCTTCTGAAGCTCAGAGTTCATGGTGGCAAGCATAAGGCACTCGACGTCTAAGGCGTCATCGGTATACTTCTTATAAGCATCCTTATCAACATGGGATGAGTTCCCGGTCGGCACCTCGGGGGCTTCATCTTCTAAGACGTAGAGCTTTCGCTCTTGCCAGAGAACAATTCTCAGGTTCCTATACCAGTCCATGTAATTCGTCCCACTTAGCTTGTCCTTCTCAAGGATAGCTCTCAGGGACAAGGTGGAATGTGAACCACTTGCCATGGAATTCTACAAGAATTCATGCAGAATTTAATCAGTACCTTAATTTCAAAATACAATTTATTTTAATTTGGACTTCAATTAAATACTCCCACTATTTTATTCAAATTGATAACCCTCACTATCAATTCGGAGAGTCCTTGCGAGCTACTCTCTTAGTGGACAAGATCCGTATTTCACCAACACCACGAGTCCACTTTGGCGTTCCTCTCATAATGCGGTTATTTAGGTAGGCAACGCTTGCCAATTGCATCCTCATGCAAATCTTGTATGGCTGGTGAATAACTCGTTATTCGCAGCCATCATATGGTGCATGCCAACCCTATGCCTCTAGGCACTCAACCTTTGAGGTCACCTAGTTAAGTTAGACCCGATGTCGACAGTGGGATATCACAATTATCCGCTCGCACCCTTACCAAGATAGATTAATGCACCTTGCTTTGGCAAGCCCACACTTCATCGATCGAGGCAGGAAGAGTGTCATCCATCGGAAAGCATCCGAACACTTAATATTTGATGAAGGGAATTTTAAAAATAGGTTAACACTTAACCATGATCACCATTTGATCAATGTGCACATCCACAGAAATAAAAACAAGCTTTCTAAAATCCTCATGCATCCCTTATGTGCACTACATAAGACTATCAACCTTTGATAGACGAAAGGGCTAAATCTGGACATTTAGAAATCTTCCAAATATTCAGATTTACATGCATTGGACAAAGGCAAAGACAACTCGACTTAAAGCAGTAGACAAGCTTGTCTCTCATTGTTGGATTCAAAATCCAAAACAGAACAAGGGTTCATTAACCACTTGAGGGACGGTTACTGCTAAGGAGACAACAATTTCTAACAATTAGAAATTGCCACGAAATCCCAAACGTTCCTGGTGGGGTACCAAGACCCCCTTTTAAAAATCATCAACATTTGATGTTCCAGGAAGAAATCTTGACATTTAGAACGCTTCTAAATACCTAGATTTGCACGTACTGGAATAACCAAACATCTGAAACAACATCCATGACCACAACCTCCCTCTGATACCACTGTTGGGTTTTTCTAGAGGCATACATCACATGTAGGCGCAGCGGAAATAAACAGAAATAACCCAAAAAGACTTGGATCGGCCATGAATATTGAATCAAGAAGTTAAAGAAAATTAGGTATAAAATTACCTTTGCGGGATGGGATCGAATCCAACCTAGATGCTCCAAGAAGAAGATTCCTGTTGGCGGCAAGAAGAGTTCTCACGTAGAATTATGTCTACGTCTCTACAGCAGTCCACATGAGCCGGGAGAACACAAAGTCACGTCGCACGCAACTCGGAAGGAAGAACAACTGCTCCTTGCACTTCCACGGATTGCTAGATCCGCTTCAGGAAGAACAATGCCGGCGACAATCGACGGAGAGGAGGTCGGCGGAGGCGAACGAGCGACGGAACTCCTTCCGTCTAGGGTTCGGGCGAGAATGGAACTCTTCTGTCGGCTAAAACTTTCGTCTGTTTTTAGAACCCTAAAAGAAGTCCTATTTATACCCAAAGGATAAACAGCTTCTAGAAGAATCGCTATCCGCAGACCACACATCAGAATTGGGGTTTCTGTTATGATTCGTCGGGATTCCACGGAACATCATTCGTCGAGATTTCACGGGACAATCCGACGAATCCGACGAATCAGATCAGACGGCAACATTTGCCGAGAAAATGATCTCTATAACAATTCGTCGAGTGTTCACGGGACAATCCGACGAATCCCGACGAATCCAGACAGACGACAACATTTTGCCGAGTGAAGGGTCTCTGTAATAATTCGTCGGGATTCCACGGAACATTCCGACGAATCCGACGAATCCCGACGAATTCTATCCGTGTAAACCCGACGAATCCGACGAATTCAGACAGCAACATTTGCTGGACTTCCCCCATTCTATATGGTGATTGGTAACCTTTACCAACACAGTCAATCTTCCAACTTCTCCACATGCTCTTATGTGTGACCCTGTAGGCTCATATCGCGTTGGCAGTGAGATTACATGTTTGACCACTTCTAGATCATAATGGTAACTCCAACATTTATGGCACCATTCATCTCCCTTTGAGGAGAGGAGAAGTTTTCAGCCCCTTTTTCTGGCCTAATTGATACCAATTCATTTCCTCCCAAAGGAAATTGAAAATCACCATTAATGGTGATTACGACAATTAATGCCAAGGCTCTTCCCCTCCCACTATTGATCTCCTTAACACCTTCAGAGGGCGGAAAGGAGTGAAACCCCCCTCTTCTCTGAAGAAATCGAGCCCGAGAAGCAAGAATTGACATAGCGCCGAAAGCTCCCCCTCTGGCCATGGCGACTTGCCGGAACACGCACCACCAAGCCCCTACACAGGTCCGATCTGCCTCCTCTCCCTTGTTGAAAATGTTGAAGTGGAAGTTTGTGGAAGTTGGTGGTCTAGGGGGAGGTCGCGCGGTTTGGCAAACCGCGCAGTCTTGCGGTCTCCCTATGCCGTCTGACCTCTCTGGTCTAGCCGTAGGTCTTCTCGGCGTGACCGTCGTTCTTCTGTCCAAGACTGCTGAGGTGAGGCCGCGCGGTCTGGTTCTGTGACCGCGTGGCGGGTTGTTACTTCAGGATTATGCCGGTCAAGCTGTGACCGCACAGGGTTGGTTCAGGTATCCGGAAGTCCGGTCTGGCGACTGTCCGGGTTCCTGGTAGTGGTCGCCGACTAAGGCTTCTTAGTCGCGCGGTCTCTGTTCACGGTCTCTGGTGGAGGCTGGCAATGCGAACAGGTTGTGTTCGCTGTCTCTTTGACAAACAGGTTGTGTTTGCGGTCTCGTTGGCGAACACTGGTAGTTGGCGGCTTCTTGGAGGAGTGGCGATCTCCTTGTCTATGCTGAAGCTGGCAAGCTCACTAAGCAGAATGATCTTTTGCTGATCGCGCGGGTTGATCGGTCTGGTCGCGCGATCAAGGGTTGTGACCCTATCTCATAGGGTGGTGACTTGATTAGGTCTCACGCCTATAAATAGGAGTCACTACTGCAGCAAAATTAATCGCACCAAGTGTAAGCAGAGCTCACGGCTAGTTCTTGCAGTCTCAATTCTTGTGACCGGTCGGTTTGCTGATTGAACTTCTTTTATGCAGCTTCTGCGGATTGTGCGGGCAGCTGCGGTCATCTCCTCTTCTGAAGGTGTTCGGGCGGTCTCGCGGCTTGCAGTGCAGGTTGCTGGAGTTCGGGAGGATCAGTGGCAGGTTGCGGGGTTCTCAGTTGGTGTTGTTCAAGTCACAGGCAGGCTGTTCAGGCGGTCTCGTTTTCTAGTTGCGCGAACTCGCAAGTCATGCGTTCAGGCGGTCTCAGGATTTCATACCGCTGGTTATCTTTCAGCATTGTTTTTTTCTCCTATTTTTTGTGTACTGCCGAAATCATGTCTCTCCATGTATACCTCGCCTTGTAATGAAGTTTTCTGCTAGCATCAATAAAGATTGAAGTTGTTTTTCATGTGCTTCTGGTTGTTGGCTTGAACTTTGAGTTATACTATTCCTGCTCACTCCGAGATCTATGGAAAAATTCACATGGTATCAGAGCGAGGTTGGAGTGGATAGAGCAGTGATTAACTAAAAGTTGCCATCACCTTTGTGAAGAAGGAACCAGTGGTAGAGCCATGGAAGCAAGGGGTCTTGGAATTGAGATGCTCAACTCGACTAACTTCAAGAAGTGGAAGTCGTGTATGCAGAGTTATCTTCTAGGTGAGGACCTCTGGGAGGTGGTTGGATGAGAGAGCATGGAGGAATATATCCTGATAGAGGACAATGGTCATGAGGTGAGGAACTGGAGGCGGATCAATGCCAAAGCAGAGTTCGCTCTGAAAAGTGCAATATCACCTGACCTGTTTGATCACATGTTGGGGTGTGGATCTACTGCTGAGATCTGGAGAGCCCTGGATGGGATGTTTAACAAGAAGAATGCGGCAAGACTTCAATTTCTGGAGAATGAGCTGGACTGATCGGCTCAAGGTGATCTTTCTATCTCTACGTTCTTCCTGAAGATGAAGAACCTATGCGCTGAGATTTCAGCACTGGATCCTGATGAGCCAATTTCTGAGGCAAAGCTGAAGAGGCACATCATCCATGGCTTGCGGAAGGAGTATGTGGCCTTTGTGACGTCGGTGCAGGGTTGGGCAAATCAGCCGTCTTTGCTAGAGCTGGAAAATCTTCACAGGAAAGAAGAAGAAGTGGGAAAAGAAGAAGACTGCTGGAGGCAATGGACCTTCAACTTCTGGACATCAGGAGAGGGGCTATGCTCCTAAGGATGAAGGGAAGAAGAAGGGAGAAGTTCCCAAGTGCTTCAGATGCGGGAAGCTTGGTCACATAAGGAAGGATTGCTGGGTGAATCTTCAGTCGGGGCATGTAGCTGCAAGGAAGGAGGAAGCTGAGGCCAGACAGAATGATGGAGGATGGGGAGGAGCCTTCTCAGCTTTTGTTGGAGCTGCGGCTCCTATCAACTATCAGGAGGACTGGATCGTGGACTCGGGGTGTGATCATCACCTCACCGGGGACGAGTCGAAGCTTACTTCAGCGCAGCCTTACTCAGGTAACGATGCCATCATAACTACTAATAATACTGTGCATAGTGTCGAGAATGTTGGGGTTGTTTCCTTGGGCAGTGATAGAGGGCCACTGACTTTGAAGAGTGTCTATCATGTGCCCGGAATGAGGAAAACCCTCTTCTCCTTGACTAACGCTGTAGATGCTGGGTATCACGTTCTGTTTGGCCCAACAGAAGTGAGGTTTCTTTGAAATGTTGAAGCGGTGAAAGCGGAGGTTGTTCATGTGGGGAGAAGGGAAAAGACTTGTTCGTTTTATCAACAAGTTCTTACGTCGACAAGATGAGGACGAATGATAGTGCCGTCATATGGCACGAGAGGTTGGGGCATGTAGGGATGGACAAGCTGAAGGCTATCGCGGTGAAAGGTCTGGTCAAGGGCCTGCCTTGTCATATGGCACGAGAGGTTGGGGCATGTAGGCTTGTTGATTTTTTGAAGTGTAGTGGAGAAGACCGGGCGGTCTGTTTTAGGAGACCGCCGAAACCGCGCGGTTTGTATTTATATTCTGCCAGTCTGGCTCTGCCGATTTGTTCTGGCGGACTGCTGGTTCTGCCGTTCTATTCTTTGCAGATGCGGTCTATTCCCGAGTCGTTCCGCTGGTTGGCCTGTCTTCTTTGTTGGAAGACCGTGCGGGTTGTTCTTATATGAATGTCTGTCCGGGCGATCTGTCTTGGCGATCTGGCGACTTGTCTGAAGTCGGCCAGATGGTTCCTGATTGCTCCTGGTGGTCTAAAGGAGGAGTACCTTTGTGTCCGCGCGGGTTGTGCGCGGTCTCGTGTTCGCGCGACTTGTGCGCGATCTGCCTGCTGTTCTGCGGTCTTGGTCAGATGATCGTCCAAGTGGTCTGATCGCGCTGTCTGTATTATGAGACCGCTGGTAATCTGACAGGTGGTGAATGTATCCCAGTTTGTGCGGTGATGACATCCATCTACCCACCTATAAATAGGGGTGCATGGCCCATCATTATTAACGAGAACTGTAAGAACTGAGCCTGGGTTAATTCGTGTGGTCTCACTTTGAGGTCGGGCGGTTTTGAAGCGAGTTGACTGTTTGTTGTGTTCGCAGGTTTGCGGTCAGCAGGTTGCGGTCTCCTTCCTTGGTGATTCCCAGCGGCTTGAATAAATAGTTCGGCAGCGGTCAGTCTGCGAACTGGTTTATGTTCGTTCTTGTGCTATTCGCAGCGAGCTCAGCGATCAGGCGACCTTCAGCAGTTAGGCGACCTGAGTTACGGTCTGGCGACAGCTTCAGTCCTTTGTTCCAATAAAGCTCCAGTTCGTGCTGTCTGAGGTGTGGTCTTGTAGTGCTGGCGGTCTGTCTGGTTTATGTTCGCGCAATCTTAGGTGAAGCCGGGCAACTTCTCAATTCGAGCGGTCTGTGCGGTCTCAGCTTGTCTAGCCGCCAGATTTGTTTTTTGGTGTGTTTTGTTTTTCTCTTCTCCATGATTCTGATGAATCATGTCTCGCCATATATACCTCGCACTGTAAATGAAGTTTGTGTTTCAATAAAGTTTCTTGTGTTGCTGTGTGTCATTGTGGTTGTTTGGCTTTAACTCAGTTGATGCAACTCCTGCTTACTCCTAAATGATTTAAATCAAAAATTTTAACATGGTATCAGAGGGAGGTTGTTGGAGTGGATAAGCAGTGATCAAGTTGAGTTGCCATCGTCTTTGTGAAGAAGAGACCACATAGATTGCCATGGAAGGTGGATACGCAAGAGGGCTTGGTATTGAACTCCTTACATTGACTAACAATAAGAAATGGAGATCGTGTATGGAGAGCTATTTACTTGGCGAGGATCTATGGGAGATAGTTGGAGGAGAAGACACACAAGAGGTGTTTCTAGCAGGAGATAATATGGCAGAGGTGAGGCTTTGGAGGAGGACGAATGCTAAGGCAGAGTTCACTCTCAAGAGGGCTATCTCACCGGAGCTATTTGATCACATCATTGGATGTAAATCTGCTGCTGAAATTTGGACGTCTTTGGACGGGTTGTTTAATAAGAAGAATGTAGCTCGGCTACAGTTTCTTGAAAATGAGTTGGCGATGGCCTCTCAAGGCGATCTTTCTATTTCTACCTTCTTTCTCAAGATGAAGAACCTCACTGCAGAGATTTCTGCATTGGACCCTAATGAGCCCATCTCGGAGGCAAAACTGAAGAGGCATATCATCCGCGGGTTGCGGAAGGAGTATCTTGCCTTTGCGACTTCAGTTCAAGGTTGGGCAAATCAACCATCTCTGTTGGAGCTGGAGAACTTACTTGCTTGGCAAGAAAGTTTGGCAAGACAGATGGCGGGGACTTCTATCTCCGGGGGAGATAGTGATGTGTTGTTCTCTGGAAAGAAGAAGAAGTGGGAGAAGAAGAAGCCGGGTTATGATGGACCCTCTACTTCAGGTCAGCAGGATAGGGGTTATGATCCTAAGTCTGATGGGAAGAAGAAGGGAGATGGACCAAGGTACTTCAGGTGTAATAAGACCGGCCACTTCAAGAAAGATTGTCGGGTTAATCTTCAGTCGGGACATGTAGCAGAGAAGGAGAAGCCAAAGTCTGATGAAGTTGGATGGGGAGGAGCCTTTGCGGCTAATATGACGGCGATTCCCATTAAGGCCTTGGCTGCCATCAACTTCGAAGAGGATTGGATTGTTGATTCAGGGTGTGGACATCATCTCACCGGGGATGAATCAAAGTTCTTTTCTTTGGCTCCTTACTCAGGTAACGATGCTATCATTACGACTGATAATTCTGTTCATGCTGTCGAACAAGAAGGTGTTGTCTCCCTTAGCAGTGATAAGGGTCCACTCACCTTGAGGAGTGTTTATCGCGTGCCTGGTATGAAGAAGAATCTCTTCTCTGTGACCAATGCGGTCGATGCCGGTTATCACGTTCTGTTTGGCCCAACAGAAGTGAAGTTTCTTAAAACTCAACTGGAGATAAAGGGAGATGTTATCAATGTTGGAAAGCGGGTGAAGGACTTGTTCGTGTTATCGACAAGTACCTATGTTGATAAGATGAAGACCAACGATAGCGCGACTATCTGGCATGAAAGGTTGGGGCATGTTGGCATGGACAAATTGAAGGCTGGCGGTAAGGGGCCTTGTCAAGGGCTTGCCTAGCTTGTACTCTTATGGAGACGGTCATGTTTGTGATGGATGTCAGTTTGGTAAGTCTCATCGACTTCCATTTGATAAATCGCAAACAAGATGCAAAGCGCCGTTGGAGTGCATTCACGGTGATTTGATGGGACCGACTGCCACCCCAAGCCTTGGAGGCAACAGATATTTGTTGGTGTTGATTGACGATTACACCAGATATGTCTGGGTGTATTTTCTGAAAGAGAAGTCAGAAGCCTTTGCGAAGTTTGTGGAGTTCAAGGAGCTGGTGGAAGGTCGGTTAGGCCCGCGGGTAAAAAAATTGAGAACTGACAATGGTGGGGAGTTCACCTCTGGTGAGTTCTCTAGTTTTTGCAGGAAACACGGCGTTCAGAGAGAGCTCACTTGTGCCCATACTCTACAGCAGAATGGCGTTGTGGAGAGGAAGATCCTTCATTTGACGGAAACCTGCAAATGCTGGCTTCATGCCAAGAGTATCCCAAAGTCCTTTTGGGCAGAGGGAATGTCTTGTGCAACTTACGTCATCAACAGGATGCCTCTAAGTCCTATCAACATGATGACCCCTCACGAACTGATGTTCAAGGAGAAGCCGAGTGTTTCTCACCTTCGGGTGTTCGGGTCAACCTGCTATGTGCATAATTCTGATGCTCTTCGAACAAAGCTAGTTGCAAAAGCAAGGAAGCTAGTCTTTGTTGGGTATGATGAGCGGAAGAAAAGATGGAGATGCATCGATCCTGAGACACGGAGATCAGTGGTATCTCGGGATGTGGTGTTCGATGAAGTGACTTCTTACAAGGGGAGTTCAGGAGTAGAACTACCGGAAAGCAGGGTTGATGAAGCAGGGAAAGCTGCGGGAAGTTTTCAAGTGGAGTTGCCTGTTTCACCAGGAGCTCCAGCTGTGTCAAGCTCTGAGATGGAGGCTTCAGGTTTTGGAAGCAGGGGGAGCGATGCTCCAAATTCATCTAGAAGAGGAGCTTGCACAGAAGAAGCAGCTGAGGAGGTGGTTAGTCAGAAGCAACCTCTTAGGAGGTCGAAGAGGACTATCAAGCCACCGGATCGATACACAGGAGGAAACATGGTGAGCTTTGTCTCATGTTTCTTCGCTGGTCCCTTAGATGAAAGGGAGCCGTCTAGCTTTGAGAAAGCCAAAGGCGTGAAGCAGTGGGATATTGCTATGCAAGAGGAGATGGATGCTCTCAAGAAGAATGAGACTTGGTCTCTAGTGCACAGGCCCAAGGGCATTACCCATGTGACATGCAAATGTGTTTATAAACTCCAGAAGAAAGCTGACGGTACGATTGAGTGATACAAGGCTCGCCTTGTAGCTCTTGGGTTCTCACAGCAGTATGGTGAAGATTATGATGAGACGTTTAGTCCACTGGCAAAGATGACTTCGGTTCGTTTTGTTATTGCTTTGGCGGCATCCTATGGATGGGAGATTTGGCAGCTCGATGTTAAGAATGCTTTCTTATACGGAGAGATTGACAAGGATATCTTCATGATCCAACCGCCGGGTTTCATCTCGGAGGATCATCCAGACTACGTCTGCAAACTGAAGAAGGACTTATATGGGTTGAAGCAAGCGCCTCGGGCGTGGTATGGAAAGATCGTAGAGTATCTTCTATTCTTCGGGTTCTTTGCTTCAGACTCTGATTCTAGCTTGTTCGTCAAGAAGGAGGGGGCGCTTCGGGTTATTGTGCTGCTGTATGTTGATGACATGATTGTCACCGGGAACTCGAAGGAGGCAGTAGAAAGGCTGAGAGCTGAGCTTGCTATCAGGTTCGAGATGAAGGATCTGGGGGAGCTTCACCATTTCCTTGGACTCGAGGTCCAGAGGCGGGAGAGCGGAGTGCTTGTTTCTCCGGAAGTATATGCGGAGCGGATCGTTCAACGATTCGGCATGGAAGAAGGGAAGAGCAGCTCTATACCTCTGGAACAACATCATAAACTTCGGAAGGACGAGGAAAGAGTTCTATCTGATCCGTTGGTGTTCCGAGCTCTTGTTGGGAGCTTGATTTACTTGACCATCACGAGGCCCGATATTGCTTATGCAGTTGGCAAAGTGAGTCGGTACATGGCGGAACCACGGAAGCCTCATCTTCTGGTGGCAAAATGGATTTCTAAAATATGTGAAGCCGACCTCTAATTTGGGTCTCCTATTTAGGAGAGGGTCAAGCTTGGAGTTGCATGGATACATGGATGCTTATTACGGGGGAGCATGGATGATCGGAGATCAACGTATGGTTATGTCTTTATGACGGTCCCTACAGCTATCTCTTGGTGCAGCAAAAAGCAGGACTCGGTGTCCGTATCTACCACAGAAGCGGAATATAAGGCTTCGGCCTTGGCAGCTCAGGAAGCCGTTTGGCTCAGGAGGTTGGTGGAGGACGTTCATGAGGAGGTTTGAGGTCCCACTATGCTACGCGGGGACAATGAGAGTGCTCTCAAGTTGGTTAATAATCCAGTCTGTCACGCGAGGACCAAGCATATTGAGATTGAGCACCATTTCATTCGTGAAAAGGTGTTGGGAGGATCTCTTATGGTCGAGCATGTTCAGAGTGCGGACAATGTCGCAGACATCTTCACAAAGCCGCTGGCGAAGGGACCGTTTACATGGTTGCGGAGTTTACTCGGGCTTGTCTCCACTTCCCACTTCAAGGGGGAGTGTTGATTTTTTGAAGTGTAGTGGAGAAGACCGGGCGGTCTGTTTTGGGAGACAGCCGAGACCGCGCGGTTTATATTTATATTCTGCCGGTCTGGCTCTGCCTGTTTGTTCTGGAGGACTGCTGGTTCTGCCGGTCTGTTCTTTGTAGCTGCAGTCTGTTCCCGAGTCGTTATGCTGGTTCCTGGTTGCTCCTAGTGGTTTAAAGGAGGAGTACCTTTGTGTCCGCACGGGTTGTGCGCGGTCTCATGTTCGCGCGACTTGTGCGCGATCTGCCTGCTGTTCTGCGGTCTTGGTCGGATGATCGTGCAAGTGGTCTGATCACGCAGTCTGTCTTATGAGACCGCTGGCGATTGATGAGTCCTGATCATATACACATTTATGGACTCATCCGGGCCGTTATTTAGTCAATTCACCGCACTATAGCCTTGTTATAGCTTATATTTGATAATCCATGCTAGGTGCACATCTAGGCCCACTTTGGTGTGATTTTCGTGCTTATTGTCATTAGTAGTATTCATGTGCTGTCAAGTGCCACTTTCAGTGGCTAGATTTGTGGTTGTGCCTGGAATAGGAGTCGTGCGAGTGTTCCCGGTGCAATTCTGCACAGGAACACTGCGCACGATCGTCGGTTCTATTGCGCACGACCACTGGTCGTGCGCCACTAATCGTGTGCACTTAACCCTTTTTCACGAGTTCTGTTTGGTGCAGTGCGCACGAACACCAACGCCAGTGCGCACGACCACCGGTCGTGCGCCACTGCTCGTGCGCACTTATCATTAAAATTCTGAGTTCTGTTTGCTGTATTGCGCACGACCATCAACGCTAGTGCGCACGAGCACCGGTCGTGCGCCACTGGTCGTGCGAACATTTTATTTTATAATTTCGTATCTTGCAGGTTCCACCCAGGCAGTGCGCACGATCGCAGAATTCCAGTGCGCACGACCACTGGTCGTGCGCCAATGACCGTGCGCAGTATTTATTCCAGCGCCTATTTAAACGCCTGTTGCGATTTTTAGGGTATTATTAGCCGCCGGGAGCGGGATTCCTGTTCCGTACGCCGTCGACCTCCACCGTGGGACGCCTCCACTTCATCTCCTACGCAAGGGAAAGCCTCCTCCATCCATTCGAAGACTTCCTCCATTGTCCGTGAGTGTTCTCCATCGTCCGCAAGCCTCCAAGCAACCATTCTCTCACTCCGCCCGGTGAGAAGAAGAAGAAACCTGAAGTCGAAGACGACGGAGCTACGTAGGGAGATCGTGACAGCTCTCTACGCCGGAAGCATAGTCCGCCCGAGTCCGGAGGTAGCCCGACAACCTACCATTCCGGCTGTGAACGGCCGCTAGTCTTCACCATCGGTTATTTCTTTCCTCTTTCCTCCATTGTACTCGTTGAACCGTGTAAACTCGAATATTATGATGATGTTTGTTGAAATGAATGTTTCCTTGTTGTTCTTCATGGTTTGCTTGTGATTCACTCCGTTCTCACTCACTCACTCTTACACGCACGCAAGGTGTTTGTTTCGTGTTAGCAAGAGCTAACGACGGTTGTGAAGAGGTGTTTACGACCCTCACCCTTTCGCGCTATAACACACTCCATTCCGCCTCACGAAGCACAACATCGCGGCCGTTGCATCCATCTCACCTTGCGAAGCGGTGTTTTCGACCCGCAACTCTTTTGTTGTTGTTAAGATTAGGAAACCCAACCAAGAACCCCCTTTTTCATGTGTGTTTTGCTTGTGTAACAAGAGTCACGCTACGCGTTTCGTTCACCCAACCTGCATTCCTCAAGAGACCAACATTCGGGGAGTCCACTCTCCACATTTATTACTTGACAGCGACCGGTGCACTTGCCGACACGCATCAAGTTTTTGGCGCCGTTGCCGGGGAATGCAGGCGTGTTTCGTCTTGTGTTGTGACTTTCGTTATACGAGCAGTTGTTTTTGATTTTCTTTGCTTTTCTTTTTTGTTTGTGATAGTGCATGCAGAGACAAGCCGCAGGGGGGCTAGTACCCTTCGATCCTGAGATTGAACGGACCGCTCGTGCACGAAGGCGCGCGGCTGCCGTACAAGCGGCCATGGGTGATCAGGTAGACCCAAATGATGTTGATGCGAGAATGCCCGGCGTGGGGCAACATCAGCCTGGAGACGAGCAGGAGGCGGTCAGGCCTCGACCCCGCACGATGAGGGACTACACCACTCCAACTGCTGGGAGTGTGTATCCGGGGTTCGGGCCAAATATTATGAATAATCAGTTCGAGATTAAGCCAGTAATCTTGAACATCATCCGGAACAACGCTCAATTCTCCGGGCTGGCCAGCGAAGACCCGCATCTGCATCTGGCAGAATTTTCTGATATTTGCGGAACCTTCCGCTACGCAGGGATTGCTGACGACACAGTCAAGCTCAGACTGTTTCCCTTCTCACTCCGCGAAAAAGCGAAGGTGTGGCTCCATTCCATTCCGCCCGGGACTGCTGCAACTTGGGATGCCCTCGCATCCAAATTCCTGGCTAAGTTCCATCCTGTGGACAAGGTCGTGACCTTGCGGCGGGAGATCGCCACATTTCGCCAACTTGACCAAGAGACCCTTGCTGAAGCTTGGGAGCGCCTCAACGATCTCCTTCGCCGTTGCCCTGGCCACGAGCTCCAACCATGGAATGTGGTTGAATTGTTCTACTTCGCGATCGAGCCCAACTACAGGGCAATGATCGATGCTGCGGCGGGTGGCACCTTGATGAACCACACCCCTGACGAAGCCCTTCGAATTCTGCGCGACACTGCCTCCCACAGTACATTCTGGACTGCAGGGAGAAATGCTCCAAGAAGCGGCCGAGGTCTTTTCATGGTCGACTCTCTCCCCTCTCCATCCGTGACTGCTGCTGTCATTACCTGCGAGGGATGTGGAGGCGGAGGCCACCACGCGTATGAGTGTTCGGGGAACAATGTGGCAGGTGACTTTGCACACTTGAACTTGAACGAATCTGTTAATTATGTAGGAAATCAGCCTAGGGGGGCGACTTTCAATAATGCTTATAATCCGGGAGCGAGAAGTCACCCGAACTTCTCGTGGAATCCAAACACACCTGGCCAACGATGGGCACCGGGGCAGCATCAAAACGATGCTTACGCCTCCAGGAGCCAACCGAGGCCACCACACCCGGACTATAATCAAGCACCCCCTACTCAAAAAAAGAGTAATCTAGAAGAGATGATGGAGAAATTCATGCAAGTAGCTAATTCGAATATGGTAAGTCAAACTGCATCCATGCGAAACCTGGAAACGCAGTTGGGCCAATTGGCCCAAGTGCTAACCGAGCGATCGCAGGGGACCCTTCCCAGCAGCACGGAGAAGAACCCAATTGATCAAGGGAAGAGTCTTGGGGATGTGGTAAAGGTTGAACCGAGTGAGCTGGTAATTTCTTGTTCCATCAATAAGGTTGAAACAAAAGCTTTATGCGATTCCGGTTCCTCCCGCAACGTCATTGCACTGTAAGATGTTGCGAGATTACAACTTGAAATGAACACGGAGGAAAGGAAATCGCTTATTCTCGCTAACGGCACTATTATCCAATCTGAGGGGGAAGTGAGAAATGTGGAAGTAATAGTTGAGTGGACGACTGTGGTCGCGGACTTTCAGGTGTTGGGCCCCCCAGGAAAATCAATCCATTCCTATCTTGGGCGTGCCGTTCTTGAAAGAGAGCGGCGCCACCCTTGACTTCGCTACGGGGTGTGTTCTCCTACCTAACAAGGCGCTGCTGCCCACTCGCCTCGAAGCTACAGCTGACACATCCACTCCTCCCCCTCTCGTTATTTCTGATGAATTTCTAAGCTGTGCAGGAAAGATACATGATCAAGAAACAAGTGAAGGAGGAAAGGAGGAGCTCCAATCAGATGAGGAAGAAGAGGTTGACTTCCGGAAAGAGTTCGACTCCGAGAAGGAGGAAGACTGCAGTTCGGGAAACGTTGACTTGGATCTAGTTAGGGATGCTGATTATTTATCTTCTTGTGGTGGATCTTGTAATAAACTATCTAAGCGCTCCATCTCCTGGGCCGATCCGGTGGTCACCGCGATACCGGAAGTGACGCCACCCGCCACTAAGGCGGAAAATTCTGAAAACTTTCAACGGTGGCAGTCTCCGGCTGTCACCAAACTTAAAAAGGAAAAACTTCTGCGCGACGCTCATGCTGCCGCTCTTCGTGGCAAGGTGGCGGAGGTTAGGGGAGCATTGGGTAATACCAGTGCTGGCCCTACAGTCTTCACCTCCCGCCTACGTGCTACGGGAGACGCGCACCATAAGAGCGCTTTCAGCTGATTTGTGTTTTATTTGATGTGGTGAACTGTTTCTGAGTATCTCTTTGAATTCTTGCACTTTATAGACAATGCTAATACAGGTATTTGGTCCAGCTTAAGGACGTTAAATGAAAGCGCTACTGGGAGACAACCCAGATTTCCTGATTTCGTATTTCTCCTTATCTAACTTCTTTTAGTTCAGCTTTTGCATTTGCTTGTGTTGTTTTGAGTTTGTGCTTGCAGGTTTTGTGTTCGATGGTGCGGATGCTGCGGACTAGTCTTGATCGTAAACGCCAATCGTCTGGTATGCTCATTTCTGAGCATTAGGTAACACTTCCTCCCCTCTTTTAGCTTCAAATTTCTAGATATATTATTTAGCTTAAGTCTGGGGGAGCGGTTGTTGTTATCCACTGTGCACGAGTTGCACCGCATACTAGAAGGTTGATTCTTATTTATCCTATCATTATCATTGTTTTTCATTTTTCACACACCATCTCACCCATTTGAGTGCGCGCTTATCTTTTTGTGTTGTGCCGTTTAAACTATCCTGGTTGGAAAGTGAAATAGGTTGTTAACGTAGGAATTATTATTTGGAGTGCGATGTTGACTCATGTAGTGTTCTAGTCACTTTGCATGCTATGGTAGAGTTTGAGTAGAACTAGATTTTCTTTATGCATCTAATTTATGTTTAATATTTCTGCGTAAATTTAGATTTAATATACTCAAGTGGTGAATTCGCATGAAATTGACGATAACCCAGTGTTGTGTGTGTGCGATTGCTAGTCGTGTGTTGCTCGAGTCGGGAGGAAGGTTTACCTTTCTCGTGGGCTAAGAACTTGCCCCAAGCGACTCTCGAAGCATGGGCGAGAGCTACTCGTTGAGTTAAGCATGATGTAGGCCACCATTTGGCTAGTTTGAGCTTTGTTATTCCATGTCCTTTTCGTTCACCGTTGCAAGCCCATTTTGTGCCTACCATTCCTTTGTACAGCCCCTCTTCATCCACCAAAGCCTGAAGCCTATCCTACTCCCGCAACCAAAATGTTTTTAACTGCGCTCATAAGTCTCAACTTGTGTGGTGTGTGGAATCTTTGTGTTATGAAGAGAAAATAAAGTCTATCTGCTGATTTTGAACCAACCGGAGGATACATAAAAGAAGTAAAATATGTTAAAAGAAAAAAAGAGAGTATTTTGAAAAAAAAATCCTTCCGAGCTAAAAAAGACAATCTGTTGGTATTTGTGAAGTAGGCCGTGTGCACACCTGGTTTTCATGATAAGTCTGGGGGTGTGTCACACGAGCATCGTTGTTGGTCCTGCGTGGTGCAGCGTTCCGTTAGCTCACTTGGGTTGCGTAGCCGCCGTGTTTAACTTTGAATATCATACCGTAACCTAAGCCCCATTTTAATCCTATAAGTCCTACTGATTTGATTTGCGAGTTTGTTAGCGCCGTGGAGAGAGTGTGACCGGGCAAGCGTATGGTTCACGACGTTGATGGATTTCAGCGGAGTTATTCCTAAGCCCCGATCTTTTGCAACACCCGCCTCAGTGTCTCGTCACTTTCATACCGGGCATGATCGTCAAATTCTTCATAACTCACCAACTGAGTACATCTAAATCTTTAATTACGCTTTAACACTCTTGTAAATTAGTTAGCACAGTTAGAATCTCCTTCTGCTAGAATCTCTACTCGCATGTGTATGTTACTTCGCACCGTACTCCCTTGTGTAATTCTCTATGTTAACTATCGTTTTCACACTTCGCCGGATTCGTTTGCTCGGGACGCGCAAACAGTTAAGTCTGGGGGTGTGATGAGTCCTGATCATATACACATTTATGGACTCATCCGGGCCGTTATTTAGTCAATTCACCGCACTATAGCCTTGTTATAGCTTATATTTGATAATCCATGCTAGGTGCACATCTAGGCCCACTTTGGTGTGATTTTCGTGCTTATTGTCATTAGTAGTATTCATGTGCTGTCAAGTGCCACTTTCAGTGGCTAGATTTGTGGTTGTGCCTGGAATAGGAGTCCTGCGAGTGTTCCCGGTGCAATTCTGCACAGGAACACTGCGCACGATCGCCGGTTCTATTGCGTACGACCACTAGTCGTGCGCCACTGATCGTGTGCACTTAACCCTTTTTCACGAGTTCTATTTGGTGCAGTGCGCACGACCACCAACGCCAGTGCGCACGACCACCGGTCGTGCGCCACTGCTCGTGCGCACTTATCATTAAAATTCTGAGTTCTGTTTGCTGTATTGCGCACGACCATCAACGCTAGTGCGCACGACCACCGGTCGTGCGCCACTGGTCGTGCAAACATTTTATTTTATAATTTCGTATCTTGCAGGTTCCACCCAGGCAGTGCGCACGATCGCAGAATTCCAGTGCGCATGACCACTGGTCGTGCGCCAATGACCGTGCGCAGTATTTATTCCAACGCCTATTTAAACGCCTGTTGCGATTTTTAGGGTATTATTAGCCGCCGGGAGCGGGATTCCTGTTCCGTACGCCGTCGACCTCCACCGTGGGACGCCTCCACTTCATCTCCTACGCAAGGGGAAGCCTCCTCCATCCATTCGAAGACTTCCTTCATTGTCCGTGAGTGTTCTCCATCGTCCGCAAGCCTCCAAGCAACCATTCTCTCACTCCGCCCGGTGAGAAGAAGAAGAAACCTGAAGTCGAAGACGACGGAGCTACGTAGGGAGATCGTGACAGCTCTCTACGCCGGAAGCATAGTCCGCCCGAGTCCGGAGGTAGCCCGACAACCTACCATTCCGGCCGTGAACGGCCGCTAGTCTTCACCATCGGTTATTTCTTTCCTCTTTCCTCCATTGTACTCGTTGAACCGTGTAAACTCGAATATTATGATGATGTTTGTTGAAATGAATGTTTCCTTGTTGTTCTTCATGGTTTGCTTGTGATTCACTCCGTTCTCACTCACTCACTCGTACACGCACGCAAGGTGTTTGTTTCGTGTTAGCAAGAGCTAACGACGGTTGTGAAGAGGTGTTTACGACTCTCACCCTTTCGCGCTATAACACACTCCATTCCGCCTCACGAAGCACGGCATCGCGGCCGTTGCATCCATCTCACCTTACGAAGCGGTGTTTTTGACCCGCAACTCTTTTGTTGTTGTTAAGATTAGGAAACCCAACCAAGAACCCCCCTTTTTCATGTGTGTTTTGCTTGTGTAACAAGAGTCACGCTACGCGTTTCGTTCACCCAACCTGCATTCCTCAAGAGACCGACATTCGGGGAGTCCACTCTCCACATTTATTACTTGACAGCGACCGGTGCACTTGCCGACACGCATCAGCGATCTGACGGGTGGTGACTATATCCTGGTTTGTGCGGTGACGACATCCGTTTACCCACCTATAAATAGGGGTGCATGGCCCGTCATTAATAACGAGAACTGTAAGAACTTTTCCTGGGTTAATTCGTGCGGTCTCACTTTGAGGTCGGGCGGTTTCGAAGAGAGTTGACTGTTTGTTGTGTTCGCAGGTTTGCGGTTAGCAGGTTGCGGTCTCCTTCCTTGGTGATTCCCAGCGGCTTGAATAAACAGTTCGGCAGTGGTCAGTCTGCGAACTGGTTTATGTTCGTTCTTGTGCTGTTCGCAGCGAGCTCAGCGATCAGGCGACCTTCAGCGGTTAGGCGATCTGAGTTGCGGTCTGGCGACAACTTCAGTTCTTTGTTCCAATAAAGCTCAAGTTTGTGCGGTCTGAGGTGCGGTCTTGCAGTGCTGGCGGTCTGTCTGGTTTCTGTTCACGCGATCTCAGGTGAAGCCGGGCGACTTCTGAATTCGAGCGGTCTGTGCGGTCTCAGCTTGTCTAGCCGCCAGATTTGTTTTTTGGTGTGTTTTGTTCTTCTCGTCTCCTTGATTCTGATGAATCATGTCTCGCCATGTATACCTCGTACTGTAAATGAAGTTTGTGTTTCAATAAAGTTTCTTGTGTTACTGTGTGGCATTGTTGTTGTTTGGCTTTAACTCAGTTGATGCAACTCCTGCTTACTCCTAAACGATTTAAATCAAAAATTTTAACACTGTGATGGTCACGTTTGTGCGGGTTGTCAGTTCGGTAAGTCTCATCGACTGCCATTTGATAAGTCGCAGACAAGGAGTGGTGTGCCATTGGAGTGCATCCACGGTGACTTGATGGGACCGACTGCCACTCCAAGACTTGGAGGCAGCAGGTATATGCTGGTGCTGATCGATGATTACACCAGATATGTCTGGGTTTATTTCCTAAAGGAGAAGGAAGATGCGCTTGCCAAGTTTGTGGAGTTCAAGGAGCTTGTGGAGGGTCGGCTTGGTGTGCGGGTTAAGAAGCTGAGGACTGACAACGGAGGGGAGTTCACCTCTACTGAGTTCTCTAGTCTCTGCAGGAAGGCGGGCATCCGGAGGGAGCTTACTTGTGCACATACCCCACAACAAAACGGAGTTGCAGAGCGGACGATCCGTCATCTGACAGAGACCTGCAAGTGTTGGCTGCATGTCAAGAGTATCCCAAAGTCCTTCTGGGCGGAGGGAATGTCTTGTGCTGCCTACGTCATCAACAGGATGCCTCTCAGTCCCATCAATATGTTGACCCTGCATGAGATGATGTTCAAAGAAAAGCCAAGTGTGGCACACCTACGGGTGTTTGTTTCCAACTGCTATGTGCATGTTCTAGATGCGCTTCGGACGAAGCTAGATGCGAAAGCAAGGAAGCTGGTCTTCGTGGGATATGATGATCGGAAGAAGGGCTGGAAGTGCATGGACCCGGAGAGGCGGAGATTTGTTCTATCTCACGACGTCGTGTTCGATGAGGTGACGTCTTACAAGGGAAGTTCTGGCGTTAAGCTACCGGAAAGCAGGGTGGAGGAGCCGGAGAAAGCTGTGGAAAATCTTCAGGTGGAGATACCTGTGTCACCAGGTGGTCCATCTACTTCTAGTTCTGAGACGGAGGCTTCTGGATCAGGAAGCAGGGGGAGCGATGCTCCTAGTACATTTGGAAGGGGACCTAGGGAAGAAGCAGCTAAGGATGTTGCGAGTCAGGGGAAGGAGCTGAGGAGATCGAAGCGAACTATCATCGCCCCTGATCGCTATACAGGAGGAAACATGGTGAGCTTTGTCTCATGTTTCTTTGCTGGTCCCCTGGATGAGCGGGAACAAGTGAGCTTCGAGAAGGCCAAAGGCGTGGAACATTGGGATTCAGCTATGCAGTAAGATATGTGTGCTCTTGAGAAGAATGAGACTTGGTCTCTGGTGCCCAAGCCTAAGGGTATCACCCCTATGACATGTAAGTGGGTCTACAAGCTCAAGAAGAAGGATGATGACAGTATCGAGCGATACAAGGCTTGCCTTGTGGCTCGGGGATTCTCGCAGCAATACAGTGAGGACTATGAAGAGACATTCAATCCGTTGGCAAAAATGACTTCAGTTCGAGTTGTGATTGTCTTGGCGGCGTGTTGGGGGTGGGAGATTTGGCATCTCGACGTAAAGAATGTGTTCTTGTATGATGAGATTGACAAGGACATCTTCATGGTCCAGCCGCCAGGCTTCGTATCTGATGATTTTCCTGACTATGTCTGCAAGTTGAAGAAGGCCCTGTATGGGTTGAAGCAAGCATCGAGGGCGTGGTATGGAAAGATAGTAAAATATCTCCTATTCTGTGGATTTGGTGCTTCAGACTCAGACTCAAGCTTGTTCGTCAAGAAGAGTGGGGAGCTTCAAGTCATCGTGCTTTTCCTGACTAAAGCAGCACGATGATATGATCGTGACGGGGATTTCGAAGGAGGAGGTTGCAAAGCTTTGGGCTGAGCTATCTATCAGGTTCGAGATGAAGGACTTGGGTGAACTTCACCATTTCCTTGGACTCGAAGTGCAGAGGAAGGGAAGTGGAGTGCTGGTGTCCCAGGCTGGATATGCGGAGAGAATCGTTGAGCGGTTCGACATGAAGGAAGGGAAGTGCATTTCCACACCTCTGGAGAAGGCCATGAAACTTCAGAAGGATGAGGGGAGGATTCTAGAAGATCCGCTGGTGTTCCGGGCTCTGGTTGGGAGCTTAATTTATCTAACGATCACTAGGCCGGATATTGCATATGCAGTTGGCAGGGTGAGTCGGTATATGGCGGAACCACGCATGCCTCATCTACTAGCGGCCAAGAATATTTAGAAGTATGTCAAGGCGACTTCGGATATGGGTCTCTTTTACAGGAGGGATGTGTGCTTCAAGGTGCATGGGTACATGAATGCTGATTATGGGGGAGATTCGGATGATCAGAAGTCGACGTCTGGATACGTCTTCATGGCAGGCCCCACGACTGTATCATGGTGCAACAAGAAGCAGGATTTCGTATCTGTCTCTACCACGGAAGCGGAATACAAGGCTTCGGCCTTGGCAGCTCAAGAAGCCATCTGGCTTAGGAGGTTGGTAGGAGACATCCATAAGGAGGTTCGGGGTTCGACTCTGCTCCGCGGCGATAATGAGAGTGCTGTCAAACTGGTTACTAATCCAGTTTGTCATGCGAGGACCAAGCATATCGAGATCGAGCATCATTTCATTCGTGAGAAGGTGCTTGAGGGGTCTCTTTCGGTCGAGCATGTTCGGAGTCAGGACAACATTGCTGACATATTCACAAAGGCGCTGGCGAAGGGGCCGTTCACTCGGCCAAGGAGTTTACTTGGGCAGTTTTCAACTTCCCACTTCAAGGGGGAGTGTTGAAAATATTGAAGTGGAAGTTTGTGGAAGTTGGCGGTCTGGGGGGAGGTCACGTGGTCTGGAAAACCAGGAGGTCTTGCGGTCTCCCTATGCGGTCTGACCTCTCTGGTCTAGCCGCAGGTCTTCTCGACGTGACCGCCGTTCTTCTGTCCAAGGCTGCTGAGGTGAGGCCGCGCGGTCTGGTTCTGTGACCGCATGGCGGGTTGTTACTTCAGGATTGTGCCGGTCATGTTGTGACCGCACAGGGTTGGTTCAGGTATCCGGAAGTCCGGTCTGGCGACAGTCCGGGTTCTTGGTATCGGTCGCCGACTAAGGCTTCTTAGTCGCGCGGTCTATGTTCGCGGTCTCTGGTGGAGGTTGGCAATGCAAACAGGTTGTCTTCGCCGTCTCTTTGGCGAACAGGTTGTGTTTGCGGTCTCGTTGGCGAACACTGGTAGTGGGCGGCTTCTTGGAGGAGTGGCGATCTTCTTGTCTATGCTGAAGCTGGCGAGCCCATTAAGCAGGATGATCTTTTGCTGATCGCGCGGGTTGACCGGTCTGGTCGCGCGATCAAGGGTGGTGACCCTATCTCATAGGGTGGTGACTGGATCAGGTCTCACACCTATAAATAGGAGCCACTGTTGCAGCAAAATTAATCGCACCAAGTGCAAGCAGAGCTCGCGGCTAATTCTTGCGGTCTCAATTCTTGTGACCGGTCGGTTTGCTGATTGAACTTCTTTTGTGCAGCTTCTGCGGATTGTGCGGGCAGCTGCGGTCATCTCCTCTTCTGATGGTGTTCGGGCGGTCTCGCGGCTTGCAGTGCGGGTAGCTGGAGTTCGGGAGGATCAGTCGCAGGTCGCGGTGTTCTCAGTTGGTGTTGTTCAAGTCGCAGGCAGGCAGTTCAGGCAGTCTCGTTTCCTAGTCGTGCGAACTCGCAAGTCGGAGCAGTATTTGCCAGAGAATTGGGAGTTCCTATCATAATGCATGACTACTTAACCGGGGACTTCACCGCAAATACTAGCTTGGCTCATTATTGCCGCGACAACGGTGTACTTCTTCACATCCATCGCGCAATGCATGCAATTATTGATAGACAGAAAAATCATGGTATGCATTTTCGTGTAATAGCTAAAGCATTACGTATGTCTGGTGGAGATCATATTCACGCTGGTACAGTAGTAGGTAAACTGGAGGGGGAACGTGAGATGACTTTGGGTTTTGTTGATTTATTATGTGATGATTTTATTGAAAAAGATCGAAGTCACGGTATTTTTTTCACTCAAGACTGGGTCTCTATGCTAGGTGTTCTGCCCGTGGCTTCAGGGGGTAATCATGTTTGGCATATGCCTGCCCTAACCGAAATCTTTGGGGATGATTCCGTACTATAGTTCGGTGGAGGAACTTTAGGGCACCCTTGGGGAAAGGACTATTTATTACTTTCTACAGTTCCGTACTACAGTTCCGTACTACACACCGACGTTTTCTGGATTTCTACTATAAGAAGGCAACGAGGGGCCCCCTCGTCCCAACCAATATGGCCAGTTTCAGATCCAGCTTTTTTGTGAAAAGGACTATTTATTACTTTCTAATTAGAATTTAAAAAAGAATTCTAATTAGAAAAATATATGGGTAGAGCCAAAGAGTGTGAACTATACAAGTTCACAATAAAATTTGATGAAATGAAATAAGAGGCTCCGGTGTATAGAGAGGACCTCACCGTTTCATAAGTTGCCATAGAAACGAAGGAACCCACTATTCTTTTCTTTTTATTTAGTGGCATTTTCGAGATACCTGGAAGAATAAAATCGTGGTCGGGAAGGTCATAGTAGCAAAAGCCATTGGAATTTATAGTTTATATATCGGAATAACCCGTTTTGTTATTAATCGACCGGAGGAAAAGGGTGACTGAAAGAAGAGAAATCAATTAGTTATTCAAGAGAGTTTCATTTGATTCAATGACCAGAGTTAAACGAGGATATACAGCTCGGAGACGTCGAAAAAAAATTCATTTATTTGCATCAACCTTTATAGGGGCTCATTCAAGACTTACTTGAACGATTACTCAACAAAGAATGAGAGCTTTGGTTTCCTCTCATCGAGATAGGAGCAGGAAAAAGAGAGATTTTCGTCGTTTGTGGATCACTCGTATTAATGCAGCAACTCGCTAGGAAATAGTATTCTATAGTTATAGCAAACTCATACACAATCTGTACAAGACACAATTGCTTCTGAATCGTAAAATACTTGCGCAAATAGCCCTATCAAATAAGAATTGTTTTGATATGATTTTTAATAAAATAATCAATCAAAAATAAAAATCAAATAAAGGAAGAAAAGAATTTTAATAGAATCTACTATATAAGAAACAAGAATTATTGAAGCAGAATTTCCCGGAGAATGGACTCCGGGAAGATAGAAGAAAAAGAAATGAAGATTTGAGTAGTAGGAATAAACGAACATCTTTCAAGAAAAAAAGATTGTTTCCCCATTTTTCCTTTTTTATAACACAAGAATCCAATTTTGATTCTAGGTTTTTTCGAGCAAAACATTAATCTGAGCTTGAGTTCAGATTGGAGTTTTGAAGAGTCTATCTATTTATTTTTGGTTCTAGGACTAGTAGTTCTAGGGATCGACTCAGCTCTATCCAATTGTTTCTCATTATTACGAAAAGGTAACGAAGATAAAATACGAGCTTGTTTTATAGCAATAGTAATTAATCGTTGTTGTTTCAAGGTCAACCTATTCACCCGTCTAGATATGATTTTACCTTGTTCACTAATAAATCGACTAATTAAACTCATGTTATTCGATCCCCCGATCCAATTGGGGGTAAACGCCTACGAAAAGATCGTTTGGATTTACGAAAAAGTTGTTTGGATTTATCCATGGTTTGCTTATCCCTTGTTTGTTTATTCCTTATATATAAAATAATATAGAAAATACAATTCTCTTTTTTTTTCTTCATTGAAGATCCGACCAAAAGAGGATTTGGTTTGTATTATATATATGTTATGTTAAGTCCCCCTCTTTTAAAAAATCACGCACGCATTTTGTTCCATCTATTTCTTTATTTCCCCGTGAATTGTATACTTTTGACAATAACGACAAAATTTTCTCAATTCTAATCGATTGGGTGTATTGTGTCGATTCTTTTGAGTAATATATCTAGAAATGCCCGTCGATTCTTTATTGACACCCTTTCTAACACAACAGGTACATTCCAAAATCACTATAATTCTGATATCTTTACCCTTGGCCATGAACCTCCTTTTCATTTTGGATCGACTTCATTTTAGAACTTTCCTCATTTTTTTTTGATCCGAACCAAATATAAAATAATTAATAAGAAGAAAACAAAAAAAATCTATATTAATAAAAGTTACTAACTAGAAATATAATTTGTAAAGATTCTTTTTTTTTTTCAAATTCTAATAATTTGATTGACTTCGAAGCACTATAATCTAAAATCTAATTATTAGGAATTACTAGAACTATAAAGAAAGATAGTCATGTTCATTAAGAGAAGAATATTCAGAATCTAGTAATAATTAAGTAATACAATTTTTTCTAACTATAAATTCTTCATATCTAATCTCAGTATTTTCTTCTTTCTATATTAGAATTTTGTCGAACCACCCCTAGACTAGATCCACTTTTCCATTTATTTTTCCCAAAATTATATCGTAGATTAACTTTATCTTGACTGAAGTTCGATATACTTTTTATTTCTTCTTTCCTATCCTAAATCAAAAAGAAAAAGAGAGCAAAATTCGAGCCATGTTACGTAGAATTGATCTAAAATATTCTTCATTTCTTCACATATAAATAAAAGAATTCAATAAAAATGAAAAAAAGGGGAATGACAAGGCATCTGGAAATAAACGATAAATTTCTATCAATAGACCCGCTAAAGACCCAAACCATAAAGTGGTTAGCACAGGTGCCGTGGAGAGATATGTTAATATATCTCGCATTGAAAATCCTCCTTCTTCTTTTATTTTATATTTTCTTTTTCTTGTAATTCTTTATTTTTATTGTATATTTTAATACATATATAGTCTAGTTCGATATTCTTAATTCTAATACATTCAGACGGTCTCAGGATTTCAGACCGCTGGTTATCTTTCAGCATTGTTTTTTCTCCTGTTTTTTTGTGTACTGGCGAAATCATGTCTCGCCATGTATACCTCGCCTTGTAATGAAGTTTTCTGCTAGCATCAATAAAGATTGAAGTTGTTTTTAATGTGCTTCTGGTTGTTGGCTTGAACTTTGAGTTATATTATTCCTGCTCACTCCTAGATCTAAGGAAAATTTCACATCCCTTAGTGCTAGATCTCTTCATGATTTAGGGCTTGGTCCGAGTTCAATTGGGCTCGGACCGTGCTTCCGAAAGGGCTCAGATTGAGCTCTCTTTCCCCTCCTCTGAAACCCGATTCCGACCACCTCCGGCCGACCAACCACCCCCTATCTCCGGCCACCATCTCAACGGAGGTGGTGTTGTGATGAGTCCCGATTATATACACATATATGGACTCATCTGGGCCGTTTATCTAGTCATTCCACTGCACTTTAGCTTTGTTTTAGCTTATATTTGTTATCACTTGCTATGTGCACGTCTTGGCCCATTTTGGTGTAATTTCGTATCTTTCTTTGTTAGTAGTTTTCATGCGCTGTTAGGTGCCACTTTCAGTGGCTAGATTTGTGGTTGTGCCTGGAATAGGAGTCGTGCGAGTGTTCCCGGTGCAATTCTGCACAGGAACACTGCGCACGATCGCCGGTTCTATTGCGCAGGACCACTGGTCGTGCGCCACTGATCGTGTGCACTTAACACTTTTTTCATGAGTTCTGTTTGGTGCAGTACGCACGACCATCAATGCCAGTGCGCACGACCACCGGTCGTGCGCCACTGCGCGTGCGCACTTACCATTTAATTTCCGAGTTCTGTTTGCTGTAGTGCGCACGACCATCAACTCCAGTGCGCACGACCACCGATCGTGCGCCACTATTCGTGCGCACTTAACAGTAATTCTATGAGTTCTGTTTCATCTATTGCGCACGACCACCGACGATGGTGCGCACGACCACCGGTCGTGCGCCACTGGTCATGTGAACATGTTATTTCATAATTTCTGTCTTTGCAGGTTCCGTCCAGGCAGAGCGCACGATCACCGAATTCTAGTGCGCACGACCACTGGTCGTGCGCCAATGACCGTGCGCACTGTTTAATTCCAGCGCCTATAAATTCCGCTGCTCGCGATTTAGGTCATATAGCCCGCCGTATTCCGCCGTTTTCTGCTCCAGTTCGTCCGACTTCGCCCCTCCATCGTCGCCCACCATTTAGAGGTGCTCCGGGCTTGTTCTTCACGCCAATCTTGAGCCGGAGTGTCCTCTCGGCCTCCTCCTTCATCCAAGAGCTCCAAAGGAAGATCTAGCCTCCATCTCCATCGAGCAAGAGGAAGTTTGCAACCTCTATCGGATCGTGACACGAAGAAGACGGGTCCATTGGAGAGTCGTGACAGCTCTCTCTACCCCGGACGTAGTTGCGGACCGAGCTTGGACGCGGACTGACAACCCGGCGATTCCAACCGTGAATCTACAACGAGACTTCAGATTCGGTCGATTTCTTGCCTTATTCTTCTCTTTTTGATGTATTAGTAGCTAGATCTAATCATGATGATGAAGTGGCACTTGAATTAGTTACATTTACATATATATTTCATGTCTATGTGATTGTGTAATTTATCTATTTGAGTTGCTTGAGGTGCGCCGCCGTCCATTTCCATCCCGCCGTCATGTTCGTGTGCCGCACTAGCAATTGCTAGTGGCGTGCTTGTCGAAGAGGTGCTTGCGACCCTCATTTCGTTAGCCTACTCGCCCATCCGCCTACCGAAGCGTGGCATCGCGGCCCGTACTCTATCCTGCCTAACGAAGCAGCGCGCTCAAGGCCTGCATAGTTCGATCCGCTTGCCTACTCGTCCATCCGCCCTTACGAAGTAGCGCGTTCAAGGCCTACGTAGTCTTCCATCCCGCCGAGCGAAGCATTGCATAACGGCATTGCATAGGAGTAGTTGTAGCTTTTTCTCTTTATTTTCCACAAACCAAATCAACCCCCGTGTCAGCAATTCATCCGACTTAAGGACTTCAATCTCAAGTCCTCCTCAATAGTCAACTCCACCTTACTGTGTTCCTTCCGAGATCGATACTCGGGGATTTACTCCTCGTTTTATATTACTTGAGCGATCGGTACATTGCCGTGTCGTGCCGCTGTCTAGACACCATCTATAGTGGTGTGTAGGATTTGCGCCATCAAGTTTTTGGCGCCGTTGCCAGGGAACACAGTCGTGTGAGTTTTCTGGAGAGGGAGAACCTGAGGGAGAAGCCCTTCCATTTGTAAATTGCATTTCTTTGTTTTTATTTCTTCGTATTCTATTTTCCTGTTTTATTTTAGGTTGCTTTAGTAGTCATTGTTAGGTGTAGTATTGTGCAGTAGCGTTTTTATTGAGAATCGTTTTATTTTTACACTATGTGGGCACATCTTAATATCCGTTGCCGTTGGTGTAGAGATACCTCTCACTCTAGTGATGAATGCCCTACGGAGAATAGTAGACATAATTCTTATAGCCCAGCATATGGAGCACCGACTTCGTCTAGTACTCCATATGGTGCGCGTAAGTCTTATGGCTACTCTGCTGAGCCTTTACCGTCATACTACTTTTCGGCTCCAGCTCCCGCTGCGCCAAAGAAGTCCGTAAGGCAGTGCCGGTTTTGTCGGAGCACTGATCATGTCTTGAAGGATTGTGCCGAGTGTCTTCGCCAATTGGACGAGGATGACGAGCCGGATATCCGGATCGTCCCAACTCCTAACTCTGGCGGCACACCTTCAACATCCGGGTATGTGTCTTTGCCACCTTCGCATCTTGAAGGGTATGGCCTGGATACGGTCACCGGATGTGCGGCTGATTTATGCACCGACGTTGTTGAGCCTATTCTCCATGTGCATCCACCACCTCTAGTGGATTCGATTCTTCCCCCTATCGCGCATACTATTCTCGGCCCCGACGACATTGTTGATGATGTGTCGCAGGATGAGGTGGGTGATCTGAGTGTTGTGCCTATTCCTATGGAGGAGGACAACCTTCTAGGTGAAGAGGAGTCTTCCTCCACACCGGTGGAGGAAGTCCAAATCCTAAGCCTGGCCACCGTTGATCCCGCCGAATCTTGTGTCATCGATGACAATGCTAACATTATTTTACTGCCCCAACCTGATGGGAGTGAGACCGGGATCACTCCCCCGATCGATGATTTATGTTCTTCGCCATATTTATTTCTTGATCCCCTTTCTTCATCTGAGCCTTTGCAGGTTGAGACTTCACGGGTACATCAGGAGGACTTGGAGCTGTGTGCTCAAGTCAATGATGCGAGCATCCTCTCATGCGAGGAGGTTTATTCTCCCTCCGTAGAGGAAGCTCCACTCATTGCCTTTTCCCCCTGCCACCTTGCTGTTGACGATACCTTGCTAGGCAAGGATGTGTTTCGTAAGATGTGTAAGGACCAGGCCTCCTCCTTTTCTTACATTCTCTACCCTCTACCTGTGGGGAGCAGGTATCTTTATTTAGGTAGCGGGGTGACTGTTCTTTCTCCTTATAGGTACCCGCTACCGACACGGATATTAGGCCAGTTACCTGTCCACTTCTCCTTCCATAGGCCCATTAGCTAGAACTCTTAAAGTTTAAATAAGTCTTGCTGGGATGACAATAACCCTAGTAGTTATCTTCTTTTCTGCATTTTTATTTCTTCTAATCATGTTTAGTTAGTAGTACTTTCTTTTCAGTTTTCTTTTGTCTTTGTTTTTGCGGAGCTGACCCCTGCAGGTACTTCTTCTGGATGGCGGATGCTGCAGTTTAGTCTGGGTTTAAACGTCAATCTTCTGGTATGCTCACTTGCTGAGCATTGGGTACTCTCTTCCCCTAGCCCTATTCTGATTTTCATGTCATATGTTTTGTGGATTGTTTAGTTTAAGTCTGGGGGAGAGCAGTTTTTGTGCCCACTCACGTGCACTATTGCACTGCATACTAGAAGATTTCATTTAAAATGTTTTGTTCATTTTCATTGCACACCACAGCACCCACTTGAGCGCGTACTCATCTGTTTGCTTGCTCCGTTGTGAATTTAATTCTTCTGCTTATTTGGGGAAGTCTAGGTGGTGGCTTAGGGTTATGTAGCAGAGTAAAATGTTGACTCTAGTAGTGCTCCTAGTCGAGTGCTCGGTTGCATAGAAATTTGTGTAGATTAGATTTCTCTTTATACTTATGGTTTTATATTTTTTCTATTCGTGTAAATGTTGTTTACTCTACTCAAATGGTGAATCCAGTGGAATCAAACGGTAGCATAGGGATGTGTGTAAACGATCGCTAGACTCGTATTGCTTGAGTCGGGAGAAAGGATTATCTTTCTCGGTGGCTAGAACTTGCCCCAAGCGACTCTTGAAGCATGGGTATACGGTTAGTCAATTGCGTGAATGTGATATAGGCCATCATTTTGGCCCGGTTGAGCCTTTGTGCCTATCCATACCGGTATATCCTCGCTAGCCCAGTTGTGCCTACCCGTTCTTTGATTCAGCCCCACTTCTATTTCACCAAAGCCCAAAAGCCAATCCTAGTCGCACACCCAAAATTTGAGCTTTAGCTGTTTATTATTTTCATGAGTTGGGTTGTTGATGTGGTAATATGTTTGTGAAGATGTGGATGTGTCCTTTTGTTTATTTGCTGAAAATGATAAAAAAAGAAAAAAAAATGAGAAAAAGAAAAGAAGTTAAAAAGAAAGGAAAGAGAAGGAGTGTTTAATTGAAAATCTTTATGTATAGATTTATGTTTGGGAGTAGGCGGTGCACGCACCCATGCTGTTAAGTCCAAGTCTGGGGGTGTTGTGTACCCGCGTGTTTGTGTGGTGAATGAGGATAGTTTCCTGCATTAGCTCATTTGTGTTTAGTTCTGAACCATCGTCTTTATCATTGTATACCTCACCTAAACCCAAGCCCCATTTAAAACCTAAAGTCCTATTGATTCACGCGTTTGAGTCAAACCAGTGCCGTGGAGAGAATGTGACCGGGCAAGCTTATTGTCACCGACACTGATGGATTTCAGTGGAGTTTTTCCCGCATCCCAATCTTGAGCAATGCTCATCTCAGCGTTTAGTTTACTTTCTCCGTATGCATGACCGAACGATTCACCGTAGTTCACCATTTTGAGTGGTTGTAATATGCTTTAACTCTTTTAGAAATATATAGACTGTTTATATAATCAGAAATCTTCTCTACTATTCTTCTTATGCACGTGAGCATGCGACTTCGCATGGTACTCTGTATTGTAGTTTTAAGCCATCTACTTTTCTTTCCCCGTTCGCTTAGAATTTGTTTGCTCGGGACGCGCAAACAGGTAAGTCTGGGGGTGTGATGAGTCCCGATTATATACACATATATGGACTCATCTGGGCCGTTTATCTAGTCATTCCACTGCACTTTAGCTTTGTTTTAGCTTATATTTGTTATCACTTGCTATGTGCACGTCTTGGCCCATTTTGGTGTAATTTCGTATCTTTCTTTGTTAGTAGTTTTCATGCGCTGTTAGGTGCCACTTTCAGTGGCTAGATTTGTGGTTGTGCCTGGAATAGGAGTCGTGCGAGTGTTCCTGGTGCAATTCTGCACAGGAACACTGCGCACGATCGCCGGTTCTATTGCGCACGACCACTGGTCGTGCGCCACTGATCGTGTGCACTTAACACTTTTTTCATGAGTTCTGTTTGGTGCAGTACGCACGACCATCAATGCCAGTGCGCACGACCACCGGTCGTGCGCCACTGCGCGTGCGCACTTACCATTTAATTTCCGAGTTCTGTTTGTTGTAGTGCGCACGACCATCAACTCCAGTGCGCACGACCACCGGTCGTGCGCCACTATTCGTGCGCACTTAACAGTAATTCTATGAGTTCTGCTTCATCTATTGCGCACGACCACCGACGATGGTGCGCACGACCACCGGTCGTGCGCCACTGGTCGTGCGAACATGTTATTTCATAATTTCTGTCTTTGCAGGTTCCATCCAGGTAGAGCGCACGATCACCGAATTCTAGTGCGCACGACCACTGGTCGTGCGCCAATGACCGTGCGCACTGTTTAATTCCAGCGCCTATAAATTCCGCTGCTCGCGATTTAGGTCATATAGCCCGCCGTATTCCGCCGTTTTCTGCTCCAGTTCGTCCGACTTCGCCCCTCCATCGCCGCCCACCATCAAGAGGTGCTCCAGGCTTGTACTTCACGCCAATCTTGAGCCGGAGTGTCCTCTCGGCCTCCTCCTTCATCCAAGAGCTCCAAAGGAAGATCTAGCCGCCATCTCCATCGAGCAAGAGGAAGTTTGCAACCTCTACCAGATCGTGACACAAAGAAGACGGGTCCATTGGAGAGTCGTGACAGCTCTCTCTACCCCGGACGTAGTTGCGGACCGAGCTTGGACGCGGACTGACAACCCGGCGATTCCAACCGTGAATCTACAACGAGACTTCGGATTCGGTCGATTTCTTGCCTTATTCTTCTCTTTTTGATGTATTAGTAGCTAGATCTAATCATGATGATGAAGTGGCACTTGAATTAGTTACATTTACATATATATTTAATGTCTATGTGATTGTGTAATTTATCTATTTGAGTTGCTTGAGGTGCGCCGCCGTCCATTTCCATCCCGCCGTCATGTTCGTGTGCCGCACTAGCAATTGCTAGTGGCTTGCTTGTCGAAGAGGTGCTTGCGACCCTCATCCGTATGCCTACTCTTCCATCCGCCTAGCGAAGCGTGGCATAGCGGCCCGTGTAACCCATTCGCCTAACGAAGCAGTGCGCTCAAGGCCTGCATAGTTCGATTCCGCTTGTCTACTCGTCCATCCGCCCTTGTGACGCAGCGCGCTCAAGGCCTGCCTAGTCTCCATCCCGCCAAGCGAAGCATTGCATAGCGGCATTGCATAGGAGTAGTTGATAGCTTTTATTTTATTTTCCAAAAGCCAACCCAACTCCCCCGCATTCCATCCGACGTTAAGGACTCCAATCTCAAGTCCTACCTCAAACGTTAACTCCACCTTACCGTGTTCCTTGAGAGATTCGATACTCGGGGATTACTCCTCGTTTTATATTACTTGAACGATCGGTACACTGCCGTTTCGTGTCGCAGTCGAGCTACCGCCTATAGCGGTGTGTGAGATTTGCGCCATCATGTTAGCATTGGCTGGCCAGGAAACAACTCAGGTGGCCGGGAAATCATCCCGCAAAGGAGCCCAGGACGGGCTGTCGCGCGTCGTCCGTCCAACGGGGATGATGACTAAGAACCGTCGGATTTGCCTTGATCAGCAAGATTTACGTGATTAATGATTATATTATAATGTTATTTCATGATTATATTATATTCCTGATTAATTAATTCGTTGATCTGAGTAGAAGATTAATTTGTCGAACGAATAGTTGAGTTCGTCGAACGCAACCCGGCGTTCGTCGAATGGAAATTAAGTCACCGAAATAATGGTTGAGTTCGTGGAACAAACCCGCCGTTCATCGAACGGAAATTAAGGCACTGAACTATTAGATGAGTTCGTCGAACGAAACCCAGGGTTCGTCGAACGGAGTTGATTCGCCGCACAAAATTAATTCGTCGAACTGGATTCGTTCGTCGAACGAAGACAGGATTTTGTCGAACACACTGAATCATGACGTTCGTCAAACACAGAGGATTGTTCATCGAATTCCGTTTTAGTTATGTTTTCGTCGAACGCAGTACATATTTCGTCGGGCGCAGTTCTGATTTCGTCGAACGCAGAGTAATTTATATAATTAAATGTTTATATTGTTTTCTGTCACTCATTAAGCAGTGTTTTATTTTAATTATTAAAAATACTAGATCACCTCTGATGAAAAAGTGCCCAACACCAATATTGTAGCCCTTGGTGTGTAGGTTAAGTGAAAATTTGTTTCAGGTCAGGAGGGGCAGTGTAGCACCCTGTAGAGCCAAAATGGTGGGACTGGTCCCAAGAGTAGGGCATCCACTCTTTCTTGCATATCTTTTTATTGGTAAATGGTGTGGTCTTGATATTTAAAACCTAGAATAGATACACCTACCCACACATTATACCCAAATATGGGAATTTTAGGGGAACCATTTTCTAAGGTTTTTGTAATAATTTCATAAATCATATATTAATTAGTTATTGGGTCAAATAACATCCAATGCCCTCCAAATTTTGGTGGGTGCTCCTTGGGGTTATTGTATGACTTTGGTAAAAATCTCAGCCTAATTGGGACTGATTTGGTTGGGTAATTTGTCAACCCAAGTTAGGTCAAATTGGGTCAAAATTAGGGCATGATGTTTATCTTGGGGTATTGTGGTCAAATCTCCTCAACATGAGTTGAAACCTTGACCACTGGTTTAGGAACACCTAAAACACCTTCATGAGTAAGATGGGGTGGTGTAGATGTGGATATGCCCTAGAACCCTAGTTTTACCCCTTGGGGTGCAATTAGAGCCTTGTGAAGGACATGGGGTCAAATTTCCTTGAATAGTTACGAAACTTGGTGGATAAGTTCATAGGGGCAAAATAGGTCCTAGGTAATTTTATAAGAATTTTAGGAACAATTATTACCTTTGAAATAGGTCATAACCCCTTTTGAGAAATTCCTTATAAGAGAAATTTACATGCTTAAATGGTCTTGGATGATGATAAAACTTTAGTAGTGTCTTTATTATAATGATATACACCTCTGGTAATTTTTGTGTAATTATTGAAATGATTTAACAAGTACTTCATTCACAAGGCATTCATTTTGTCTTAGGATTAAGAAAAACAAATGAGGGTCCAATACTCTTTGATAAATTGTGCAAACTGGTGATAGGACATTTTCAGGGCACTAGGAAGCTCTGTGAATTTTTATATAATTTTTTGGAGACTTTTATTAGTAGGCTACTTCACAACTTATTCTAATTGGGTTTTTCTTAAAGAATTCACTTAAGTGAGAAAATTATTTCCATAAATTCTACAATTTAGTCAGTAGACCTTTCTGATGAATACAAAGGTCTGGTAATTTTCCCATAATTTTGGTGTAAGTATTTTTGGTGGTTCCTTCATAAATCTACAAATTTGGATATAAGTTAAATATTAAAAGTAGAGGACATTTCCTTATTGTAAAATTGTGATATTCAGTATTTACTGTATTTTTGGCATGATAGATTTATCTTGATTTGATGTGGGCCATATCATAAGGATAGACTACACTTCAAGTTCAATTTCATACTTGGCCAATGTTGAGGAAATTAAAATAAATGCCAAATATATAGGGAAAATTATGATTCTCTTGATTTAGTCATATGATATCATGATAGACTCCCAGTAATAATCTTGGGTCAATTGGATGAATAATTGGAGTACCCCCTCTTATGCAACCCATATACCTCATTTGGTCTGCGTATAGTAAAACTGTGAAATTTGAGAATCAAGTGGATCCTTAGGAGGGAATGGGAGGTAAGTGGTTTACCTAGTTTAGTTGAAAAGGTGTGATGGTCAACAAGAAGGATTATAGATGGTAAAGGTGTGCTTGGTGAGTTAGAGGTAAGTTGCACTCAGGGTCGACGAAATATCGTCTTCGAAAGTCATAAGTCACTTAGGGTTAATCCAAGAGTAATGACAAGGAGGGTATTCTTATGGGTAGATACCAACAACACTATGTGTCTTGAGAAAGTTAACTTTGGGGTGTCATCCCATTACAGTTCCTAGTACGGTAGCGAGCCCCTTAAAGGGTAACCCTTGGGAAGTCCAAGATTAACCATAAACTGTAGGAGTAAGATGTTGTACAAGATTAACTTAACAATACACACACACACACCGTGGTTACGGGAGGTTAGTTGGTTTGGTTTTACGAGTAGTAGGCTCGGTGGTTGAGGCAGCGGACTAGTTAGTCTGGTGAGCTTGTGACTCAGTAATGTTGTTGGTGCGGACGGGTTGGTCCGGCGAGCCGGTGGCTCGAAAGGTTATAATGAAGGGCAGGTTAGCCCAAGGAATTTATGGCTCGGGATATAGTAGAACATGTTGCATGTGCATGAAGGAGGTGGGTCTCCGGTATTGGATGGTCGTTCACACCGACGTCAATACGTTGACTCGGCAAGTGTGGAATTTGCACTTAGCCTTGAAAGTCTGGTGGTCCAGCCAGTAAGAGTACGCAGATGCTCCGCTGTTGTGTTCTTAGCGTTGAGGCGTACGATAGGTCTAGGTTAGGTAGTGTGAATACCAACCTAGAGGTGGGCGAGGCCCAACCCACCGCTTCCGTTTGCCACTATGGGAGTATCCTGGGAGTCTTGCTAGCTCCAAAAAGGGGGAACTAAAGGTCTGTGCGCATAAAGTCGAAGTGTAAGACCCCATTTTTTTCCAACCCATTGTCGTAGGCCCAGAACCGCCGCTTTGCGGTGAAACCCTCGCTCGGGAAGGTTGCCACCACAAAACGCTGATGCTGCCGGCCAAATCGATCACAAAGAAGCAAGAACAAAGAAACTTAAACAAAAGAGCCAAGTCCACATCACATAGAAAAGTAAAACATCATAAGGGATGTCCACATAGTATAACTGAATAAAAGATTACATTAATAAAGGGCTCATGCCCTGAACATCATATCCTCACTACAAGATCACTCGCAGAAGCTAACTACTAATCATTCACTGTTCCTAAAACTGGAGCTCCAGTACTAGAGTGGCCCGCCTCCGTCTGCACCGGACTCTGGTGTTGCTGCATCTCCTCGATCCCCTAAAATGATAAGGTCCACCGACCGTTAGTCAAAAAGACTAAGCCTTATGTTCCCCACCCCACCCCCAATGGCTCCTAGGCACCGTGAGGGAGGGATGAAGCGGAGGACAACAAGGGGTATAAACAAAAGCAGATGACAGCGGATCTAGTGTACAGGAAATGTTCTACACTACACATGTGATTATATATATTTGAAGCAGTAAATAAAGCATAGTAAAGAGCAAGTAAAGTACGGTAAGTAAAGACAAGTATAAAATAGAAAAGTAACTATTGACTTATAGGAATGCCCATACAAACCTATAAACCAAGGGGTCGTTTAACAGAGCCGATCGTATAAAAAGTCCCTTAACCAATTTATACGATAGGGGTAGGGGTTGAAATGCAATGCTTTTGCCATGACATGCAAAGTTATGCAGCTTATGCAATGTTCATACAAGTGCAACTCACACACTACGACTCTATGCGCACAGACCTTTAGTTCCCCCCTTTTCGAGCTAGCTAGACTCCCAGGATACTCCCGTAGTGGCAAACGAAAGCGGTGGGTTGGGCCTCGCCCACCACTAGGTTGGTATTCACACTACCTAACCTAGACCTATCGTACGCCTCAACGCAAAATCGCGGAGCATCTGCGTACTCTTACTGGATGGACCACCAGACGTTTTAGGGCTATGTGCAACTTCCACACTTGCCGAGTCAACGTATTGACGTCGGTGTGAACGACCGTCCAATACCGAAGACCCACCACCTTCGTGCACATGCAAACATGTTCTACTATCTATCTCTGAGCCATAGGCTCCCCCGACCAACCTGCCCGTCATCAATAACCTTAGTTAGTCACAAGCTCACCAGACTAATTAGTCTGCCGCTACAACCTCTGAGCCTACCGCTTGTAAGACCAAACCGACTAATATACCCGTGATAACGGAGTTTGAGTGAGTGTATTATTAAGTTAATCTTGTATAACAACATAACCATATAATTTATGTTTATTCTTGGACTTCCCGGGGATTACCCTGTAAGGGGCTCGCTACGGTACTAGGAACTATAATGGGATGACACCCCAAGGTTCCCTTTCTCAAGACACTTAGTGTTATTGGTTTATACCCATAAGAATACCCTTCTTTTTACCTTTACACTTGGATTACCCTAAGAATCTTCTGACTCCCCACGGGAAAGACGATCTTTCGTCTATCCCGAGCACAACTTTACCCTTAACTCACCAAGCACACTCTCATCACATAAACCCTTTTTGGTGACATTCAATCTCTTCAACTAGGCTTGGTACACTATCTACCTTCCATTCCCACCTACTGATCCACAAATAACTCAAGTTTTACAGTTTTACTATACGCAGACCAAAAGAGTCATATGAGTTGCATTATGGGAGGTACTCCAAATATTCATCCAACTGACTCAATATTATTACTGTGAGTCTATCATGATGTTATAAGACTAAATCCAGAGAATCATATTTTTCCATATTTATTTAGCATTTATTTTAATTTCTCCAAACATTTGCCAAGTATGAAAATGAACATGAAGTGTAAGATATTATTATGATATGGCCCCCATAAAATTATGATAAATCTATGATGACTAATTATCAGCAAATACAACATATCATATTTTTACAGTAAGGAATTGTCCTATATTTCTAATATTCGACTTATATCCAAATTTGTAGATTTATGAAAGAACCACAAAAAATACTTACACCAAAATTAGGGGAAAATTACCAGACCTTTGTATTCATCAGAAAAGTCTACTGACTAAATTTAAGGATATATGGAAATCATTTTCTAACTTAAATAAATACTTTAAGAAATCCTCAAATAAGATAAGTTGTGAAGTAGCCTACTCATTTAAGTCTCCAAAAATTATATAAAAATTCAAAGAGCTTCCTAATGCTCTTAAATGTCCTATCACCAATTTGCACAATTTATCAAAGAGTATTAGACCCTCAATTATTTTTCTTAATCCTAAGACAAAATAAATACCTTGTGAATTAAGTATTGGTTAAATCATTCAATTAAATACACAAAAATTACCAGAGGTGTATATAATGATACTAAAGACACTACCAAAGTATCATCATCATCCAAAACCATTTAAGCATGTAAATTTCTCTTATAAGGAATTTCCTTAAAGGGGTTATGACATATTTCAAGGGAATAATTGTTCCTAAAATTATTATAGAATTACCTAGGGCCTATTTGAACCCTATGAACTTATCCACCAAGTTCCATGACCATTCTATAGCTTTTGACCACTTGTCCTTCACAAAGCTCTATATGCACCCCAAGAGGTAAATCTAGGGTCCTAGGGCATATCCACCTCTGCACCACCCCAACTCACTCATGGGGGTGTTTTAGGTGATCCTAAACCAGTGGCCAAGGTTTCACCTCATGGTGAGGAGATTTGGCCACAATATCCCAAGCTAAAGACCATGCCCTAATTTTGACCTAATTAGACCCAACTTAGGTTAGCAAATTTCCAAACTAAAACAGTCCCAATTGAGCTGAGATTTTTACCAGGGTCATGTGGTAACCCTGAGAAGTACCCACCAAAATTTGGAGGGCATTGGAGGTGATTTGACCTAATAATTAATTAATAAATAATTTATCAAATTGTCTCAAAAACCTTAGAAAAAGGTTCTCCTAAAAATCCCATCTTTGAGTATGTTGTGTGGGTGTATGTAACTAGCCTAGGTTTTAAATATCAAGTCCATAGCTTCGACCAATAAAAAGATATTCAAGAAATGGTGGCTGTCCTACACTAGGGACCAGTCCCACCAAACAGTACTCCTTTTGGGCTGAAACAAATTTTCGCTTAATCTACACACCAAGGGATACAATATTGGTGTTGGGCACTTTTTCATCAGAGGTGATCTGGTATTTGTAATAATTAAAATGAAGCACTGCATAATATGTGACAGAAACCATATAAACATTTAATTAAATAACTGACTCTACGTTCGACGATATCAAACTACGCTCGACAAAAGCAGAACAAATCTGCGTTCGATGAAAACTTACTGCGCTCGACGAAAGTAGAACAAATCTGCATTCGACGGAAACTAACTGCACTCAACAAAATATATTCTGTTCGGCGAATTAATTCAGTTCGACGAATTAATCCCGTTCGACGAACTCCGGGTTCAGTTCGTCGAACTCACCTATCAGATCGATGACCTCCAAAACGCGTTCGACGAATGCATTCCGTTCGACGAATTTCTTCTACTCCGGTCGACGAATTTAATGAAATAACGTAAACATTTAAAACATTTAATATAAGATCATGCACAGATCTTGAAGCAAACCGACGACTGCTGGTCGTCTTCTACCTCAAGCCGATGACTAAGATTGCCCCGACCTGGGCTGCCTTCATCCTTGTTTTCCTGGCCACCTAAGCGCCGCCCCGGCCGGCCAATGCCACCACCACCTTCGTTGAGGTGGTGGCCGGCGATTAGCGGTGGTTGGCCGACCGGAAGTGGCCGGAATAGTGATATAGAGGTGGGATTTAAAGCTCCAAACATGGAGATTTTGGCCTACCCGATTTGGGACAAATTGGCCCCAATCCTTGCAAGCAATCTGATGAGATCTATCCACAGAGAGAGAGATGAAGAACCAGACCTGTATGGAGGGTTGATTCCTTGCCGATTGGGTGGTCCTCCATGGCCGATCCAAACCTTTAGGTTCCATGGAACTTCTAGACCAAGTTGCTCGATCTCTCCAAATAAATGGGGGAAACCACACCTCTCAGTCCTCTGAAGCTAAAGGTATCAATTTGGGGAGAGGAGGAGCCACCACCTTGATTCTACCATTAATGGCCATTAAGACTAAGTTTTCAGTTACTTCTAATTCTCCCTTAATCCAGCCCCCTGGCCATAGAAACTCCAAAATTTATTTGTAACTGAAGGGGGAGGTGAATGCTCATCAATTGGGGAGGGATTGAAGGATCAATTGCATTAAATCTCCATGAATGCTCTCTTTCTCTCTCCAATTTGGGGGAAACCTCCATTTTCTCTCTCCTAATCACCAATTACAAAAATTATGTGGTAATTTCAGTAATTACCAGGCCCACTAGATGGTGGACTACTTTAGTTGGGCCTAGCCCAAATGGATCGGATTCAATTTGGGCAATTTAGGTTATTTTGACCTAATTTGAGACAAGGTTGACTTTGGTCAAATTGACCTCTTACGCTGACACCAATGGGTCCCTGGGGCTCCAAGGAGACCCCAAATGGGTTAGGGATGCTATGGTGGGGTCAAAGTTCAAGGTGGGCCCTAAAGTACAACCCTAGTCTTGGTATCTGAAAATTGCTATTTGCAGACCACTTGGGTTTTCTTCTTCTTTCATAAGCTCACATGGTCTTAAGCTCTTCCTATGGTTTTGTCATGACCTAGTCATGACAAAACCAACTTAGGGGGTCTAGTTATTTGGGGGATGTTACAAATCCCAATAAACAAAAAATAATAATTCCGTCCTCGAAATTCAGGCTAGGCTCGCGGGGTTTTCACCGAGAATGACTGAACGTAACATCCCGTAAGAATTGAAGTTATTCCTAGCTCGAAGAGCACCAACTATCTCTACGACACCAGCTCTAGTGGCTCCCAGGTGTGCTCCTCCAGTCCATAATTTTACAACATGACTTTTACCTACGGAATCTTCTTGCGCCGAAAGACTCGCACCGTCGTATCATCTATCCTAACCGGGGTGACCTAGCTACCTTGGTCAATCTATCCTCGATGTTCCAAATAAACTTGTGCCCGGAGTGGGGGTGTGGTAACCTGTGTATGAAATCAATAATTATATCCTCAAACTTCCACTCTAACCTTGGCAGATTCTTATGCCTCTAAAATTTCCTTCACACGTTCAGATTCTTATTCCTTCAGATATGTTCGATTAATCAATCATCTCTACTCTACCACTTTTCCAGTTCTTACTATTGATGGAACTGATCAGAACATCATGCATCTTAATTATCCTCCAATTTTAAGTGGGGGGTGTACTCATGAACTTTTATGATTATATATTAACCAACCATAATGGTAAGATGACTCCCGATCATTTTCTACGTGAAATTTGATTCATAAGCGCAAAATTTTGATACCCTAGGGTTTTTCACAATTCGATTCATCAAGGAAATATCATCACGATTATTTCACCAAATTTCTATCACTTCAACTTATGCTAGTCTTGATCATTTTCAAATAGTCCTAAGTAAGATAAACTTAGATCGTTCTTACCATAGTGAAATCAAACGATATATTCAAAACCAATAAGTCATTCTCTAAGATCTCTGGTTATTCATCATCATAGCTCCCAAGATATATGGGCTATAATTGTAGTTAAAAAAAAATCTACCAGAATAGGGCATGATTTTTATCAAGTCATGAGTTAATCACTTCCGAATGCCCAAAATCACAAGAACTTCCACTTATAATTAAAGCTTGCTCGACCTAATTTCGGTTCCCAACTTCTAGAAGGGCATCTGCATCCCTAAGTGACCAGACCTACAACTTTACATTTCTAATGCTTCAACTAAGGCCAAGTTGTTGTTCGATCAACAATGTCTATCCATGGTCCTGGTAATACTACAGATCATCATTCCTAATGTGCTTTTATAGAATCTATCTTCGCCCAAGTAACATTGAATAAGATCGACTTCAAAATCATCATGTTCCCGAAATAGCACTTGCTAAATTAGATCTAAGGGACACCCAAGTCAGTAACTAATTTGCCCAAAAAACAAAAGGTAAGCCCCAATAAACAAAAGATTAGCCTCTATCTATTTTTGGGCTAAGTATCTTCAATATCACCAAGTTATATTCATCCCAAGTATGCGAACCATTCTTAGGGCACACAACCTTAGACTTGGGGTTCTATCTTGAAACTTGTTAATTCGCTCCATTCTTCAAACTCTTCAAGGTACCCTCTACGACAACCTTAAACATGTGGCCAAATCCTAAATTGGTCTCTTCTTAACTTCAATTTCTTATCCGACCCTCGGTGCTTAGTGTAATGGTTGTCTCAATGTAATCATGTCACCGGTATGAGGGTTGAGTCTACGAGTCCCATAACATTCTGCTTATGTGCCAATCTCTCTTTCTCTAGCTTCTTTGGGGTATCCTCAAAGTTATACCTACGGTCTATTTCAGACTAGGGCATGGGTGGTATAAATTATCATGGTAAGTCACGTATCCTAGTGGAGTTTAAATCTAACTCGTTGACTAAAGGACTATCTAAAGAGATCTTTGCAGCCAGAGGTATTCCTTGCTGGGGGCAGGGTTTGCCGCTGGCTACAAAAGAAAACTTGACACTTGTAAAGAGATTTGGCTAAAAAGATTCAGTTAAAAGTGGACTTTTCATGTGATTTCCCCATATGGGCACACCACTGCTTCCGCTGCTAGTTTGTCCTCAAACTAAGCTCGCGCGGGGTGGCCTAGGATTTGTGGACTTCTTTTCTTCAGATCGAGGTTTCCTTTTATACCACTTGTAAGACCCCATTTTTTTCCAACCCGGGGTCATAGGCCCAGAACCGTCGCTTTGCGGTGACACCCTCGCTCTGGAAGGTTGCCACCACAAAATGCCGATGCTGCCCGCCAAATCGATCACAAAGAAGCAAGAATAAAGAAACATAAATAAAAGAGCCAAGTCCACATCACATAGAAGAGTAAGACATCATAAGGTATGTCCACATAGTATAACTGAATAAAAGATTACATTAATAAAGGGCTCATGCCCTGAACATCATATCCTCACTACAAGATCACTCGCGGAAGCTAACTACTAATCACTCACTGATCCTAAAACTCGAGCTCCTGTACTAGATTGGCCCGCCTCCATCTGCACCGGACTCTGGTGTTGCTGCGTCTCCTCGATCCCCTAAAATAATAAGGTCCACCGACCATTAGTCAAAAAGACTAAGCATTATGTTCCCCACCCCACCCCCCAATGGATCCTAGGCACCGTGAGGGAGGGATGAAGCGGAGGACAACAAGGGGTATAAACAGAAGCAAATGACAGTGGATCTAGTCTACATGAAATGTTCTATACTACACATGTGATTATATATATAATTGAAGCAGCAAATAAAGCATAGTAAAGAGCAAGTAAAGTACGGTAAGTAAAGACAAGTATAAAATAGAAAAGTAACCATTGACTTATAAGAATGCCCATACAAACCTATAAACCAAGGGGTCGTTTAGCAGAGCCTATCGTATAAAAAGTCCCATAACCAATTTATACGATAGGGGTAGGGGTTGAAATGCAATGCTTATGCCATGACATGCAAAGTTATTCAGTTTATGCTATGTTCATACAAGTGCAACTCACACACTATGACTCTATGCGCACAGACCTTTAGTTACCCCTTTTTGGAGCTAGCTAGACTCCCAGGATACTCCAGTAGTGGCAAACAGAAATGGTGGGTTGGGCCTCGCCCACCTCTAGGTTGGTATTCACACTACCTAACCTAGACCTATTGTATGTCTCAACGCAAAACCGCGGAGCCTCTCCGTACTCTTACTAGCTGGACCACCAGACTTTTATGGCTAAGTGCAAATTCCACACTTGCCGAGTCAACGTATTGACGTCAGTGTGAACGACCGTCCAATACCAAAGACCCACCACCTTTGTGCACATGCAAACATGTTCTACTATCTATCTCTGAGCCATATGCTCCCCGGGACAACCTGCCCGTCATCAATAACCTTACTGAGTCACAAGCTCACCAGACTAATTAGTCTGCCGATACAACCTCCGAGCCTACCGCTCGTAAGACCAAACCAACTAATATACCCGTGATAATGGATTGTGCATGAGTGTATTATTAAGCTAATCTTTTATAACAACATAACCCTACAATTTATGTTTATTCTTGGACTTCCCGAGGAATACCCTGTTAGGGGCTCGCTACAGTACTAGGACTATAATGGGATGACACCCCAAGGTTCCCTTTCTCAAGACACTTAGTGTTATTGGTTTCTACCCATAAGAATACCCTTCTTTTTACCTTTACACTTGGATTACCCTAAGAATCTTTCAACTCCCCACGGGAAAGATGATCTTTCGTCTATCCCGAGCACAACTTTACCCTTAACTCACCAAGCACACTCTCATCACCTAAACCCCTTTTTGGTGACCTTCAATCTCTTCAACTAGGCTTGGTATACTATCTACCTTCCATTCCCACCTACTGATCCACAAATAACGCAAGTTTTACAGTTTTACTATACGCAGACCAAAAGAGTCATATGAGTTGCATAATGGGAGGTACTCCAAATATTCATCCAACTGACTCAATATTATTACTGGGAATCTATCATGATGTTATAAGACTAAATACAGATAATCATATTTTTCCTTTTTTATTTAGCATTTATTTTAATTTCTCCAAACATTTGCCAAGTATGAAAATGAACATGAAGTGTAAGATCTTCTTATGATATGGCCCCCATAAGATTATGATAAATCAATCATGACTAATTATCATCAAATACATCATATCATATTTTTACAGTAAGGAATTTTCCTCTATTTCTAATATTTGACTTATATCCAAATTTGTAGATTTATGAAAGAACCACCAAAAATACTTACACCAAAATTAAGGGAAAATTTCCAGACCTTTGTATTCATCAGAAAAGTCTACTGACTAAATTTAAGGATTTATAGAAATAATGTTCTCACTTAAATAAATACTTTAAGAAATCCTCAAATAAGATAAGTTGTGAAGTAGCCTACTCATTAAAGTCTCCAAAACTTATATAAAAATTCACAGAGCTTCTTATTGCTCCATAATGTCCTATCACCAATTTGCACAATTTATCAAAGAGTATTGCACCCTCAATTATTTTTCTTAAGCCTAAGACAAAATAAATACCTTGTGAATGAAGTACTGGCTAAATCATTCAATTAAATACACAAAAAATACCAGAGGTGTATATCATGATAATAAAGACACTACCAAAGTTTCATCATCATACAAAACCATTTAAGCATGTAAATTTCTCTTATAAGGAATTTCCCTAAAGGGATCATGACCTATTTCAAGGGAATAATTGTTCCTAAAAATCTTATAAAATTACCTAGGGCCTATTTGCACCCTATGAACTTATCCACCAAGTTCCATGACCATTCTATAGCTTTTGACCACTTGTCCTTCACAAAGCTCTATATGCACCCCAAGGCGTAAATCTAGGGTCCTAGGGCATATCAACCTCCACACCACCCCAACTCACTCATGGGGGTGTTTTAGGTGACCCTAAACCAGTGGCCAAGGTTTCACCTCATGGTGAGGAGATTTGACCACAATATCCCAAGCTAAAGACCATTCCCTAATTTTGACCTAATTATACCCAACTTAGGTTAACAAATTCCCAAACTAAAATAATCCCAATTGGGCTGAGATATTTATCAGGGTCATGTGATAACCCTAAGAAGCACCCACCAAAATTTGGAGGGCATTGGAGGTCATTTGACCCAATAATTAATTAATAAATGATTTATGAAATTGTCTCAAAAACCTTAGAAAAAGGTTCTCCTAAAAATCCCATCTTTGAGTATGTTGTGTGGGTGTATGTAACTAGCCTAGGTTTTAAATATCAAGGCCATATCATCGACCAATAAAAAGATATTCAAGAAATGGTGGCTGTCTTACACTAGGGACCAGTCCCACCAAAATGGCCCTACAGGGAGCTACAATACTCCTTTTGGGCTGAAACAAATTTTCACTTAATCTACACACCAAGGTCTACAATATTGGTGTTGGGCACTTTTTCATCAGAGGTGATCTGGTATTTTTAATAATTAAAATGAAGCACTGTATATTATGTGACAGAAACCATATAAACATTTAATTAAATAACTGACTCTACGTTCGACGAAATCTAACTGCGCTCGACGAAAGCAGAACAAATCTGCGTTCGACGAAAACTAACTGCGCTCGACAAAAGCAGAACAAATCTGCGTTTGACAAAAACTAACTGCGCTCGACGAAATCTATTCTGTTCGGCGAATTAATTCAGTTCGACAAATTAATCCCGCTCGACGAACTCCGGGTTCAGTTCGTCGAACTTACCTATCGGATCGATGACCTCCAAAATGCGTTCGACGAATGCATTCCATTCGTCGAATTTCTTCTACTCCGGTCGACGAATTTAATGAAATAACGTAAACATTTAAAACTTTTAATATAAGATCTTGCACAGATCTTGAAGCAAACCGACGACTGCTAGTCGTCATCTACGTCCAGCCGATGGCTGAGATTGCCCCGACCTGGGCTGCCTTCCTCCTTGTTTTCCCGGCCACCTAAACGCCGCCCCGTTCGGCCAATGCCACTACCACCTTCGTTGAGGTTGTGGCCGGCGATTAGCGGTGGTTGGCCAGCCGGAAGTGGCCGGAACAGGGATACAGAGGCGGAATTTAAAGCTCTGAAAGTGGAGCTTTTGGCCTACCCAATTTGGGAATAATTGGCCCCAATCCTTGCAAGCAATCTGATGAGATCTATCCACAAAGAGAGAGAGAGAGAGAGATGAAGAACCAGACCTGTACGGAGGGTTGATTCCTTGTCGATTGGGTGGTCCTCCATGGCCGATCCAAAGCTTTAGGTTCCATGGAAATTCTACACCAAGTTGCTCGATCTCTCCAAATAAAAGGTGGAAACCACACCTCTTAGTCCTCTGAAGCTTTTAAAAGGATCAATTTGGGGAGAGGAGGAGCCACCACCTTGATTCTACCATTAATGGCCATTAAGCCTAAGTTTTCGGTTACTTCTAATTCTCCCTTAATCCAGCCCCCCTGGCCATAGAAACTCCAGAATTTATTTGTAACTGAAGGGGGGAGGTGAATGCTCATCAATCGGGGAGGGATTGAAGGATCAATTGCATTAAATCTCCATGAATGCTCTCTTTCTCTCTCCAATTTGGGGGAAACCTCCATTTTCTCTCTCCTAATCACCAATTACAGAAATTAAGTGGTAATTTCAGTAATTACCAGGAAAAAGATGGTGGACCACTTTAGTTGGGCCTAGCCCAAATGGATCGGATTCAATTTGGGCAATTTAGGTTATTTTGACCTAATTTGAGACATGGTTGACATTGGTCAAATTGACCTCTTAGGCTGACCCCAATGGGTCTCTTGGGCTCCAAGGAGATCCCTAATGGGTTAGGGATGGTATGGTGGGATAAAAGTTCAAGGTGGGGCCCTAAAGTCCAAACCTAGGCTTGGTATCTGAAAATTGCTATTTGCAGACCAATTGGGTTTTCTTCTTCTTTCCTAAGCTCACATGGTCATAAGCTCTTCTTATGGTTTTGTCATGACCTAGTCATGACAAAACCAAATTAGGGGGTCTAGTTGTTTGGGGGATGTTACACGAAGTGTGTGAGTTGCACTTGTATGAACATAGCATAAACCGCATAACTTGCATGTCATAGCATAAACATTGCATTTCAACCCCTACCCATATCGTATAAGTTAGTTATGGGACTTCTTATACGATAGGCCTTTCTAAACGACCCCTTGGTCTATAGGTTTGTATGGGCATTCCTATAAATCAATGGTTACTTTCTAGTATATACATGTCTTTACTTACTGCACTTTACTTATTCTTTACCTACTTTTACTATGCTCTTTTACTATTTCAATTATATTTATATACATGTGTAGTGTAGAAACATTCCCTGTACCCCTGTCACCTGCTATTATTATACCCCTTATTGTCCACTTTTTCCTTCCTGCACGGTGCCTGGGTGTCACCGGGGGAGCGGTGGGGGATTGGCTTAGTCTTTTTGACTAACGGTCGGTGGACCTTATCATTTTAGGAGACCATGGAAATGGAGCAGCACCAGAGGCCGATGCAGATGGAGGCGGGCCAGTCTAGTACAGGAGCACAAAATTCAGGATCAGTGAGTGATTAGTAGTTAGCTTTCGCGAGTGATCTTGTAGTGAGGACATGATGTACAGGGAATGAGCCCTTTATTATTGTTATCTTTTTATTTCAGTTACTCTCTATGGACATTTACCATTTATGGTTTTTTATATTTCTTGTGATGTGGATTTGATCTTTTCTATATGTTCAAATATACTATTCTTCTTCTGTGATCGATACGGTCGGCAGGATCGGCGTTTTGTAGTGGCGACCTTCCTGAGTGAGGGTGTCACAGCAAAGCGACGGTTCTGGGCATAAGACCCGGGTTTCTGAAAGAAAAAAAATGGGGTCATACAGGAGGTCTAAGAGGACTATTATTCCACCAGCTTGGTATACAGGGAAAATTTGGTGAGCTTCATCTCATGTTTCTTTGCTGGCCCCTTGGATGAGCGAGACCCATCATGCTTTGAAAATGCCACTGGAGTCAAGGAGTGGGAAGATGTCATGGATGAGGAGATGGCTGCCCTCAGGAAGAATGAGACTTGGGATCTTATGCCCAAGGTTGATGGCATTACTCCTGTGACGTGCAAGTGGGTTTACAAGTTGAAGAAGAAGGCTGACTACATCATTGAGAGGTACGGTACAAGGCTCTCCTTCTAGCTCGAAGGTTATCTCAATAGTATGGCAAAGACTATGAAGAGACATTTAGTCATGTTGCCAAGATGACTTCGGTGCGTTTGGTGATAGCATTGTGTTGGGTATTGTGCCCTCAATGTTCCTAGATTTGAAGAAGGAACACAATTATAGATAAGCCAAGTTATTTTTTATGTATGTTTTAGTTCATGATGTGACAGGTATGTCAAGACTATAAATGTAGTATCAAGACTATATATTTAGAATCAGGACTATATCTTCAGTATCAAAACTACACAAGAAGTGAAAAATCACTAAGTCGAATATCAGCTTGAGCCTTAGCTGATATATCATTGAGAAAGCAAACATATCGTCAAAGCAGTTTCAACGATATTGTTTTAAAGAAGTTCTATCTTGAAGAAGACATATCGTCTTGAAGATTGAAGACATATCGTTTAGAAGGAAACATCTCAACGATATCGTCTAGAAGAAGAAGTATCATTGAGATATCAATTAGAGTCTTACAGAAAGAAGAATACCGACGATATCGTCGATAATATTACATATCGTCGACATGATCAACACGATATCGGATTGAAGGAATTTTATCGTCTTGACAGATGCAGAGTTGCATTGAACGCACAGATTTTCTTGGAAATTGGTATTCAGGGAATGTGCACGCCGCATATCTTGCGCATCAATCAAGGAATAATTAATGATATATCTTCTGCAGAATATAGTGGTTTACACATCATTTAAGAAAATATTATATATCTATAAATATTGCAAGTTCCAAAAAGGAGAGAGCATTTATGCTAGTTTATTCTGCCTTTTCAGTCTATATTCTTTAATGTCTTAATTAATTAGGAAGGAATTATTGAGGGCCCTTATGCATAAGTGCAGAGGAATATAAATAGATTTATTTTCGAAATCTAAAGTGTACAACCCCGTGTTTGCCAAAGGATTGGATGCGGAATTAGGTATAGTCAAAGCAAGCAGGGGCGAGGTGAGGCGAGCCAGGGTTTGCCGCCTCGCAAAGATGAAGGTAAGGCCTCTGCGAGGCAATCCAGGACTGTCTCCTTGCTAGGAGCGCAACATAAATGTGAAGAAGGAGGGGGCTCGGTGCTTCTAGGGTGCATTTAGCAATGACGAGGAGGGCAAGGGCTCCCCACCTCATGCGAGCGAGCCAGATTGGCGTGTATGGCGCCAGGGGGCTAGCGAGCGGTGCCCTCATGGGCCGCTCGCAGAAAAGTATCTCACGGGCCTCGCTCGCGGAGAGACTAGCGAGTGGCGGCTCCATATTCCACTCACCTAGTAAGGGTCCGGGGAGAAATTTTCCCATCTACCCCTGGTGGGCTGCCAATAGCCCTTCGGAACAGCGGAGCTTGGCTGTTACCAGGCCGGTTCGGGGTGCAGTTAGTAAAACTAAAAGGCGGAATCTCACTATTAGCAGACCAGAAGAGGAAAACTATAAATAGACCCTGAAGGGAACCTTTGGAGAGGACACCACTTCTTGAGCTTCCTACTCCTCAGGTCATCTTTGGTTAGCTCCTCAGTCTCTCCAAGGTGCCCGACTTTAGTTTTTGGCTTAGGAGGGGAAGCGCTCTAAATATCTTCCAGGTGTGTGGCGGGACCTCCACATTGTCGCCAAGGGTCTGGGTTAGTGCTAAGTCTCCGATCAGGAGTCTCTGCGGGATCAGTAAGTGCGAGTTGCACCCTTCTAGGGGTCCGAACTCCTCTTTTGGCCGATTCTCGGTGTTGGATCGGTAGGCGCCCTTAGAGAGGGGGGGGGGGGGGGATGAATAAGGGTTTTTGAAACTTATGTTATATTTTGATTATCTTTGAAATACTGTGTGAGTAAGAAGGTGAGAAATCAAACAAAACAATTGAATTAAAGTGGAGACATGTTTTATTAATATGAAATAAGGTTTTACAAAAGTTGATTTCTATAACGCTAAAAATCGGTGGCGAATAATAGTAAACTCTTTTTGTTTTCTATCCCGACTCGCATCCCCACGAACCAGTGGCCATAGCCTATCCTTCCCCGGATTCAGCCTTAAGCCGCTCTAGCCACTCCCTCCCCGGATATGGACTCGATCACCCCCTAGACATAACCTAGATCTAGTCGCCAACACGAGGTGAATTTCAGCCCTAAGTCCTACCCAGACCTAGTCGCCAACACGAGGCGAGTTCACTAAACGATTACAGAAAAGGTGTGAAGTAAAATGACAACAAAATAAAAACTCCCTATATGGATCTCTTAGAGAAGTAGACAAAGACCCACAGAGTATGGTCGTAGTCGATGCGGTCTTTCGTCACAAAGATGACGCATGTTGAAATCTTCTCCGCGGATCTCCTTAGGCCTTCATAGATTTGTGGGAGTATCTCTCTGAACCTTCCTCTCTATGTTGTGGCACGAAGCTCTGGAATTTGGGATCTGAAGTGGATGAAGAAGACGGATCCAAGGGGTCCTTTTTATAGCCTTAGTGCTAGAGCTTGCGCAAGTACTACCGCCGACGCTATCCCGGATTAGGCATTATTCTGCACGGGGGAATCTTCAATCCGAGGAAACATTTCCATCTTGCCTCTTATGCTCCGCACTACCGCCTGCTCTATCCTCTACCGCTAGGCGCTAGCTCCTTCTATATGTGCTCCGGAATTGCGCTAATCATCGTTAGCGCCAGGCGCTAGGTGCTACCGCCGGCGCAAGTGGGCATTTTGGAATTATTGGCCCAATTTTTGGGGCAACCTTCTTATGTTATCCTCGAGTCATATGGGCTTTGTTTCCTGCACACTTAAACACACAAGATCAAATACACATAGGATTTGTTATTCTAAAACCTAGGAGATGCGGAAGACCATGTTCCAATAAACTCCCCCTTTTGAAAATTACAAATCCATTAATAATAAATCTGAGCATTAATGTATAATGTAACGCCCCTGGTTTTCGGAAATTATTTACATGGCCGCTGTGGCATAATTTTGGCATAAGGGCGTTACGTCAGCTCGCCAGGTTTAGTTTTGATCCTTAGCTTAGTTAAAGTATGTAATTTAGATCGAGCGTGCGAGATTTCACGTCATTTCGAGTTATAGAAAGGATTTGTGTAGTTTTTGAGATCTTAGCTTCAGGAAGCTTTATCCCAATTTTGGCTCGTCAGAATTGAATTCGTACTTCGCCGTTGGTTTCGTAGCGCTGTTTTTTAGTTGGGGTGCGAATTTCGTAGAAATCCGTGGTGATCTAGTCACCCTCGCAGTTTAATTGAAAGGGAGTATTATTTAATTAATTAAATATTAAATTAGGTTTTTAGTATAAAATCTAAAATTCTCTCCCTATCCTTCTTCTTCCTTCGTCGATCCAAACCAGCCGCCGAGTTCTATCAGCCATGAGAGCGAGAGCGGCATGTCGTGGAGCTTCCGGCCGGCGATTTAAAGGCTGTAGTAGTCGGAATCGTGTTTGGAGAGTGGATTCGGAAAGCTCTCGGCGAGATCTTCGTTCTAGTGGTAAGTTTTTCCCGTTTTGTGGAATTTTTTGGAGTTAAGGTAGTGACCTAACTCCTCCTTTTTGATCCGAAAAGCTTCAGGTTTTCATGCTCGAGTATTTCCTTGGCTTTTGGAGCGGTGAAATTCGAGTTTTCGCAAGGTTTAAGGCAAGTGGCTATTTTTCCTTCTTCTTTCTTATTTGTTGAAGCAGTCTTCTTTTCCTTGGTTATGAGTAATGGCTGTGTTTTTAGCTTGTACCTTGAGAGCATGTATCATAGTTAACATATCTGAAGTTTTCCCTGGACAACCTACGGTTGCCCTGGATTCTTTTTCCGGCAGCCTTGGATTTCTCGAGAAATCAATTGCTGTCTGGCATTCGTCGAACGGCCTGACGTTCATCGTTCGTCGAACGGTCTGGCATTCATCGTTTGTCGAATGGCCTGGCATTCGTCGAACGGCCTGACATTCGTCGAACGGCCTGACATTCGTCGAATGGCCTGGCGTTCGTGGTTCGTCGAACGGCCTGGCGTTCGTCGAACGACCTGGCGTTCATCGTTCATCGAGCGGCCTGGCATTCTCGAGAAATCAAGGATCCTGCCTTGGATTTCTCGAGAAACCAGATGATCCCTGCCCTTCATTTCTCGAGAAACTTGACCCCTGCTCTTAACATCTCGAGAAACCTTGATTTCTGCATTTGGATTTCCCGAGAAATCATGTTCTCTGTCTTTTCTTTTCTCTCGAGAACAATATGGACTCTGCCTTTGGTTTTTCCTAGAACTTTATGACCCCACTCCTTGATTTCTCGAGAACTATGTTCTTATCCTTTAGATTTTCGCGAAATGCCCTATACTTCTTAGTACTTGAGTTATGCCTCCGATTACTTCTCCTCTATGAAATCTTGTACCCGTTGTGGTTAAATAACTTATGGGTTCTCTTATGAATGGTATTGGGAAATGTCTACTTTGTTGGGACCCTATCTCTTAGGGTATCCTGGTGATTATTTTAATTTCTGGGGCTTCGTCCCGTGCCTAATTAAAGAAATTAATCAATAAGAACCATTGTCTTAGCCTTGCACGGTAGTCGTGTTTGGGGGACAGTGGGGATTTGTTGTAGCCTAGCACGGTGGCCATTTTTGAGGTGAACCACAAGCTTGGCCTGTGGTCCCATGGGCCGTGTTTGGGTGGTTGGGGATAGAGAAACCCCCACCCGTTTTTGGCTTTGGGTGGCAGAGGATAAAGAACCGCCCCCTAAATTTGAGCTGATCAGTCTCTTTAAATAAATTTTGCAAGATAATCGAACTATGCTTGTTCCTCTATATGGTATTTGGTGCACTTGGTGCATTGTTTAGTTCTGTGCTTGGAGCTTCCTTTACTATAAGTGTTGGGCTTGGGTTGGTACCCCTTATGCCTTACTTACTTTGTTTTTCTTTGTTTCCTGCCACTTGTAATTTCCTTGCTGAGGTGTTCTTTATTTTATTGAATGCCTCAGGTTCTGAGCCGTAGAGGCTAGCAGAGTAGCCCGAAGTCTTCAGGAGTATTAGTTGCTATTTTACCCTGTTGCTGTGAGGTAGTTGCTGTTAGCTTTCTTCTTGTGTTCAGACATGCTAGTTTGGAGCCAATGGGTTAGTTACAGGTTGTTGACGCCCACTGTGCCCTTTCGATACTTTATAGCTTACTTGCCAATTAAATGCCACTACTTTTAGATCTTGTGTATCTTGCTCTCTGGGAATGATTTATGTCTAGGTGCATTATGGTTATAAAATGGCTTTTCTTTCATCCTCATTGCATTCCTTTTAACTGAAATCCTTATCTATAAAGTCGCCTAAAGACATTTTCTATACTTATACTACGCCTAGATATGTGCATATCATTTACTTTACGTCCTGTCATCACGTGCATTTAGGACCTTAGGTGAACTAAATCAAGTACTTTCCACTGCAATTACAAATATTTTCTCTGTGGACTAGTTGATCCACGAACTGAGAGACACAGTTCTCACCCCAAACCCTAATAAATGATTTCAAATATTAACCTATCAGGTAAACATGTTTTGATTGATTAAGTATTAGGTTCCCGCCTGAGAGCCTGCAGTTGTCTCCTGCATGACGTGGCATCATGACGCGTATTTTTTCTTACTCTGATATTCCTAAATTCGGAGAAAATGTGGGTTGTGACAGATGGTATCAGAGGGAGGTTGTTCTACAAGTCAGTCGGGCAACAAATTCTGATATAGTAGTTGTTTTGGTTTCATTACATACACACACCGATGTGTCATCAGTATGTCTTGGCCGAAGCATGAACACTACACTCATAGCATGATAAGAAGTATACGGGGCATATTATGTATTATGGGATGCATAATATGTGTATGTATATGGATCCACCATAGGTGGCAACATGTGACGGTTATATAGTATGAGATGCATAACCATCATCACATGGATGCCCATTAGCACATTTTCTTTTTGTTACATGCGATATTATGTAGTATGGGACGCATAATATTTCATGTGTACATCGCTCATAACATATATTAGGGCCTTCATTAGAATGCATAGCACAACATACATTACATAGCATTGCATAAGCACACGTGTGAAGTTAAAGACTTATATGATGACACACGTACACCCATGATTTCAAAACGAACAGAAAATTCATGCATTCATGACCTTTGCACATGAGTCAAGAGGGATGATGTAGTATCATTCCCCCAAATTTAGCATAGCATCATGAAAATATCTGAGAGAAAGGTAGTAGAAATGGCAAGTATCTGTACATGTATGTTCTGAACCAAGCAGTGTAGTTCTAGTGTAAGGTTATGTTTTGATTGTAGGTTTTTGCATTTTAACAGAAATGGTGCGTAAGCGAGTCGCGACTAGATCGACTCCTCAGTCGAAAGGTGATTCATCCGGAGCGCAGAGTGAAGCCTTGATCGAGAGTCAGTGACAGAGCAATGAGGTTCTGACTAGGCAGATGGTGGCAATGCAGTCGCAAGTTGAGGCATTATTGTCTGCCGTTGCAAGGAAGCAAACTGCGATGCAGGCCCCCATAGTAGAGTTACCTACCCATCCTACTCCCCTGGTACCCCCAGTAGCGATACCACCAGAAATGAACTTCATTTCGCACTTTCAGAGGTTGGGACCTCCATCGTATGACGGATGAGCTGATTTCGTGGCCTTGGATGATTGGCTTATAACCATTGAGGAGATGTTCTCATATTTAGTAATCACCGTGGATCAGAAGGTGATGGTTGCCGTGTACTAGCTTAAGGGTCTCGCAAAGATTTGGTGGTTGAGGGAGAAGCAAGGCCTTTCCGAAGGATGTTCGTGGGAAACCTTCAAAGGAATGTTGTTATGAAAGTTTCTACCATCGATAGAGCAAGACCGATTGATGAATGATTTACTACATCTAAAGCAGAGGCAACTCTCAGCGAGCGAGTATGAGATTGAGTTTTGCAAGTTGAGCAGGTTTGCTCCGACCCTGGTAGCCTCGGAAGAAGGTAGAGTGAAGAGGTTTCTTGGTGGTCTCCGCAGTGACATCCAGAAGATGGCTAGCGCGTACAGGTCGGAGAAGTACGCCGAGGTAGTCGAGGCAGCGCTGAAGGCTGAGGCAATCGATAATGCCAAAAACTGAGGATCAATGATGAAGAAGGGAAAGAGAAAGGCTGGAGAAGAAGGAAATTCGGGTGCGCCTACCTCGGTCTTGAATAAAGGAGGTGGCGAGGTCTACAGTTTCTGTGGCCGCCCTGGACATCCAATTGAGAAATGTTTCAAGAGAAAGGGAGTTCATAAGCAGCAGCAAGTGCTGGCAATCCAGGGTGCTCCGAAGGGATAGGTGCACTATTCGTTGTGCAAGCAGAAAGGGCATGATGTGGCCCAGTGTTGGACCAAGGAGAAAGTCTGCTTCCAGTGCGGGCAGAAAGGGCACATGAAGTTTCAATGCCTGCAAGTTCAACCCCCATTGCAGCCAGTTCCGCTTTGAGCCTTGCCGCCGCCGCAGCATCAGGATAAAGGAAGAGGAAAGCTAAATGTGTTAACCCAGGAGCAAGCGCAGTCTTCGAGCCAAGTGATCGCAGGTTAGACCTTAAGCCAGCTGCTAAGTCTTGATTCCTTTTAGTTTTGCTGTATTAGACTTGTTTCTTTTTTCGCGCTTATAGTGAGATTTAAGGTAAAGAATCGTTGGGCGCGTGTTCTGTTTGATTCTGGTGCTACCCATTCGTTCGTAGCAAGGGCTTTCATTGAGCGTCACCGTTTGACCCCTTAGCTGGGCAATGATTCGTTCCTCGTTAAATTCCCTTCTGGTGATTTGGTATCCTCGAACTAGTGCGTCCGAAGTTGCCCCATTCTCTTAGGAGATTTCTTGGTTGTTGCTAATCTCAAGGTGTTGGACCTAGAAGACTTTGACGTGATATTGGGTATGGACTAGTTGTCCAGTTATGATGCTGTCATCCGATGCAAGGAAAAGTGTCTGGACTTTGTGATGGACAACGGTCATCCCATGAGCATTTTTGGATCTCCGTGCCAGAGTTCCCCGATAATTTCTGCGGTATGTGTTTGGAAACTGTTAAATTCCAGTTGCTTGGCTCACCTTGCTTCAGTGTTAGAAACTGTTAGTGGTTCGACGTATATTGAGGGTGTTCTTGTGGTGTGAGAGTTTCCTGATGTCTTTCCTGTCAGGCTTCTGTTGGGTTTTTCTAAATGCCATTCATAATGACATGAACACATCAAATGTGCGCAGCGGAAGAAAACTAGAACAACCCAAAGAGTAAGGATCTTGCGGATCTCATGAATCAAAAGATTAGGAAAGCAAAATGCAATATACCTTCGCGGGATTGAGTCAGTACTCAACCAAGGTGCTCCAAAGAGAAATCCAAAATTCTGCCTTTGAGTTCTTCAAGAATCGAAATGGATCGAACCCTCTATAGAAGTCCACACAAGCAAAAGGAGAACCATAACTTCTTGTCGTACAAGAACTAGGACGGAGAAGGAAGCTCTCAACGTCCCCACGGACTGCTAGGTCCGATCCAGGGGAGGCGGCGACCGACGGCGGTGACTAGCGGTGGCGGAAGATGATCGGCGGACGGGAAGATCGAGATGCCCTCGCGCGGAATAGTTCCGGTCGGCTTCTCGTCTAAAATCGCGAAAAGATGAAGTCCTTTGTAAACCTAAAATCGCATGCCCTTTTATATTAAATCGCATAAATCATGCTATCCGCAGACCCAGGGAAAAGGAACAGTTCTGTCAAGGATTACACATTAGCCGAATCGACTAAACACTTTAGCTGATTCGACTATATAAATTCGACTATATCATTTCGTCGAAACCATTTCGTCGAACTGACATATTTCGGCTAAACCCTTTAGTCGAATCTGTTGCAATTCGGTTAAATACTTTAGCCGAATCTCATTAGTCGAAAACAACATAATTCGGTTAATCACATTAGCCGAATCTCATTAGTCGAAAAAAATATAATTCGGTTAATCACATTAGCCGATTCTCATTAGTCGAAAACAACATAATTCTCTTAATCACATTAGCCGAATTTGACACAGTTCAGATAAACCCTTTAGCTGAATTTGTCTAGTATAAACCCATTCGTTTAAACCTTTTAAACGATTTCCCGTTGAGACATTCTCAACTTAATTCCAAGCAGTCACAGGAATGGTCCTCCACTCATATCCAATATGAGTAAGCCCAACACAATCCTTTCTCCAATATCTCCAAACGCTTTTATGTGCGACCCTATAGGCTCAAATTGCATTGGCAGTAAGACTAACTGTTGATCGCTTTGAGATCACCTCATAAACTCCAACAGTCTCCCACTTGATCACAAAGTATAAACAAAAGTCTCACAAACAATGAGCGGCATCTAGCAATAGATCATTGCTACCCAAGCAATAAGAGTTCATAACTCAATAAGCCTGTCTTAACCAATGTATCAGGATTGTCTTGTTCCTTTGTCCCTTACATCCAGATAGAAATAGAGGCATGGACCATTTCACCCTCATGATTGTTCAATCCTAGTTTCCTGATATAGAATAGACCTTATGAAAGTGGTAAGCTCAATATCATATATTTGCTCAACCCAGCATGGCCATGCATTTCTCTGTCTCATTCCATCAAGGGGCCCATGGATGTAACTCCTGTCATAAAGGAGGACAAATCCCATATCTGTCCACACACAAATACCCAAATGAATCGTAACATACCCAATAACCACCCTTATCATCAACCTTTCTCAAGGAAGACTTTAGATGGCATCAAAGTACGCTCTTCCTCACTTGATGAATGCTGTGACTTCAGGTCAAAGAACTACAAACACCATTGTCAGATGAGACCTACTTGTGACACGTTCATATAATAATCCACAAAGTAATCTCATGGTTGTTCTGTCCAGTACAACTTGTTCTCAACAAGTACCCATGTGATGACTTGATATCACAATATCATGACCTGTGAGAACCGGTCATCAGTCAACGCACATGCTGGTCTTATGGTCTAATCCTCGCCCTAAAATTCTAGGATGATACCTCGACCAGGGACCATTTAAGAATGAAGCTTCATTTAAACATAGACCCTCACATTCAAGTCACGTACTTGAATTCCTATGGAAACAAACATTCTAAGGGCATTCATTATGTTAATTAGTCTATCATATAGAAACGGTTGACATAATAAAAGAACTTGCCATAAATGTAAAATGAAACACAGTACATAACACAATTCATCAAATGAATAAACAACCAACAAACATACAATCCACAAGTCTCCCACTAAAGACGATTGATGCGATGGTTCGACAAGTGCACCGGTCGCGCAAGTAATAATAATGGGGAAAATCCCCGAGTGTCGGTCTATTGAGGAACACAGTAAGGTGGAGTTAGGTTTCGAGGAAGGACTTGAGATTGAAGTCCTTAAATCGGATGAAATGCGGGGGAGTTGGGTTGGCTTTTGGAAAATAAAATAAAAGCTATCAACTACTCCTATGCAATGCCGCTATGCAATGCTTCGCTTGGCGGGATGGAGACTAGGCAGGCCTTAAGCGCGCTGCGTCGAAAGGGCGGATGGACGAGTAGGCAAGCGGAATCGAACTGTGCAGGCCTTGAGCGCACTGCTTCGTTAGGCGGGATGGAATATGGGCCGCGATGCCACGCTTCGGTAGGCGGATGGACGAGTAGGCTAGCGGAGTGAGGGTCGCAAGAACCTCTTCGACAAGCACGCCACTAGCAATTGCTAGTGCGGCACACGAACGTGACGGCGGGATGGAGGATGGAATGGGGCGCACCTCAAGCAACTCAAACAACAAATATTTCACATAGACATGAAATAAATAGAAATACAACTAGTTTAAGTGCCACTTCATCATAATAATGAGATCTAAAACATATACACATCAATAAGAGAAGAATAAGGCAAGAAATTGACCGAATCCGAAGTCTCGTTGTAGATTCACGGTTGGAATCGCCGGGTTGTCAATCCGCTTCCAAGCTCGGTCCGCAACTACGTCCGGGGTAGAGAGATCTGTCACGACTCTCCAATGGACCCGTCTTCTTCGTGTCACGATCTGGTAGAGGTTGCAAACTTCCTCTTGCTCGATGGAGATGGCGGCTAGATCTCTCTTTGAAGCTCTTGGATGAAGGAGGAGGCCGAGAGGAAACTCCGGCTCAAGATTGGCGTGAAGAACAAGCCCGGAGCACCTCTAGATGGTGGGCGACGATGGAGGGGCGAAACTGGCGCGCAACGGCGGAACTGGGCGTGAAAACGGCGGACTCCCGACCTAATTCGCGAGCAGCGGAATTTATAGGCGCTGGAATTAAACAGTGCGCACGGTCATTGGCGCACGACCAGTGGTCGTGCGCACTAGAATCCTGTGATCGTGCGCTCTGCCTGGACGGAGCCTGCAAAGACAGAAATTATAAAATAATATGTTCGCACGACCAGTGGCGCACGATCGGTGGTCGTGCGCACTATCGTAGGTGGTCGTGCACACTGATTGAAACAGAACTCATGAAATTGATGATAAGTGCGCACGAACAGTGGCGCACGACCGGTGGTCGTGCGCACTATCGTAGATGGTCGTGCGCACTGCACCAAACAGAACTCATGAAAAAGGTGTTAAGTGCGGACGATCAGTGGCGCACGACCAGTGGTCGTGCGCAATAGAACCGGTGATCGTGCGCAGTGTTCCTGTGCAGAATTGCACCGGGAACACCTGCACGACTCCTATTCCAGCACAACCACAAATCTAGCCACTGAAAGTGGCACCTAACGGAGTATGAAAACTACTAATGAAGAAAAGCATGAAATCACACCAAAATGGGCCTAGAGGTGCACCTAGCATTGAATATCAAATATAAACAATAACAGGGCTAAAGTGCGGTGAAATGACTGAAAAATGGCCCAGATGAGTCCATAAAAGTGTATATGATCAGGACTCATCAACGATCATTCAGGTATCTAATACCCATTGATCTAACATGACCATCATGCTTCTTTTGCGCAAGAGGCTTTGTCAGTGGATCCGCTGTGTTTTCTTCAGTCGGTACTCTGCAAATGTTCACATCTCCTCGATTGACAATCCCTCGAATAAGATGGAATCGCCAAAGTATGTGCTTGGAGCGCTGATGAGATCTAGGTTCCTTAGCTTGGGAAATTGCACCGTTGTTGTCACAGTAGAGAACTACGGGACCAACAATGCTAGGAACTACATCTAGCTCGCCGATGAATTTCCTAATCCACACAGCCTCCTTTGCCGCATTTGCGGCAGCAATATACTCGGCTTCTGTTATAGAATCGGCAACTGTCTCCTGCTTGGAACTCTTCCAGCTTACAGCTCCTCCATTAAGGCAAAATACAAAACCTGATTGAGACTTTGAATCGGCCCTATCAGTTTGGAAGCTAGCATCCGTGTAATCATTTACAACGAGCTCTTCCTCTCCACCATACACCAAGTGTTGAATCTTATGGCGCCCTTTAGAGGGGGGGGGGGGGGGGGTGAATAAGGGAATAAAAATCTTTTTATAATTTTATGGAAAATACTAAATTGTTTTATAATATGAGAAAGGAAAAATAACAATTTAGCTAATTTGTGAGAATATCATAATTTTCATCTTTAGAAATAAGTACTAAATTGTTTTATGATTAAGAGATTGAAATAAACAATTTAGCTAAAGTATTTTGAATTGAAAGCTTTGTAACCAATATATTAAAGATAACGCCAAAGGAGAGAAATCAAGTAAACACAAATAAAGACATGATTGTATTTATATAAAAAGGTGTTTACAAAAAATTGATTTCAATATCGCTAGAAATCGAAGGCGTACAAATGAAAATATCTTTTCCTTTTCTATACCGACTCGTATCCCCACAAACCGGTTGGCTTTAGCCTATCCTTCTCCGGATAAGGCGTCAAGCCGCTCTAGCCAATCCTTCCCCGGATATGGCCTCGAGCACCCCCTAGATCTAATCACCTAGACCTAGTCGCCAACACAAGGCGATTTTCCCCCTAAGTCCTACCCAGACCTAGTCGCCAACACAAGGCGAATTAACTAAATGGTTACAAAGAAGTATGGAATGGAAATAATGAAAACAATAATAAAACTCCCTATATGAGATCTCTGAAGTTGAGGATGAAGGATCGCTGTAGCATGAGCGAGGTAGAAGCGATCATCCTTCGGATGCAGCGTGACGTAGTCCTCCTCCAAAATTCTCCTTAAGCTTTTTGTGGGAGATCCATCTTCGGCAGCATAACAGCACTGGAATTGTGGCACAAGCAACCTCTCTAGTATGGATGATCCAAATGATCGAAGATAGCTTCAATTTATAGACCTTGGAGCTAGCGCCTGCGGTAGTGGCTAGCGCCGGGCGGTAGCGTTCGTGTCCAGTGGTTGCGCAACTGTCGGCGGCGTGGCGTTCTGCACGAATTCGAGATAGCGCCGGTGGTATCGATAGCGCTGGCGGTAGCGCTAAGGAAACCGCTGATATGAAGCTAACCGCTGAGCTAGCACCTGGCGTTAGCGTTAGCGCTGGCGGTAGCGGTGGCGGTAGCGCTGGCGGTAGCGCTAGCGCAGGCTGTAGCGCTGCTCCTTTCAAAATGTTGTTCCAAGCTGCCTTATACCTGTGGAGTATTGCGCCTATAGTTCCTGCACACTATAAACACACTACACGCAATATCAAATACAATATGGGATTTGTTATTCTCAAACAAAGGGATGTGACACACATGTCCAACACCAAGAACATATCCTTAGTCCTTCTCAAGTACTTTAGGAGATTCTTGACAGCTATCCAGTGTCCATCACTAGGATCAGAATGATACCTGCTCGTCATGCTCAAAGCATAAGAGACATCGGGTCGAGTGCATAACATTGCGTACATGATTGATCCAATCGCCGAAGCATATGGAATCATCTTCATGCGGTCGTTATCTTCCAAACATTTAGGACACTGGTCCTTAGAGAGACTCACACCATGTGACATGGGTAAGAATCCTTTCTTGGATTCAAGCATGTTGAACCATTTCAACACCTTGTCAATGTATTTACTCTGGGTCAAACCCAGCAACTTCATCGATCTATCTCTATATATCTTAATACCAAGTATGTAAGTCGCTTCACCTAAGTCTTTCATAGAGAAGTAGTTCCCTAGGTTGTTCTTAACAACATGCAGGGTCGGAATGTCATTTCCGATCAGCAGAATGTCATCTACATACAATATCAGGAAGACAACAATGCTCCCACTAATCTTCTTGTAAACACAAGGCTCATCTTCATTCTTGATGAAACCAAACTCTTTGATCTTCTCATCAAAACGCAGATTCCAACTTCGAGAAGCTTGTTTCAATCCATAAATGGATCGATTCAACTTGCATATTTTAGTGGTTCACTTGGAGATTCAAAACCCTCGGGTTGTGTCATGTACACTTCCTCATGGAGGTTTCCATTAAGGAAAGCCATTTTGACATCCATTTGCCAGATCTCGTAATCATAATACGCAGCAATAGCAAGTAGAATTCTGATGGACTTGACCATGGACACAGGCGAAAAGGTCTCATCATAGTCAACACCATGAATTTGCCTAAAACCTTTAGCCACCAGCCGACCTTTGAATGTCTGTACATTCCCATCCATGTCGGTCTTCTTCTTGAAGACCCACTTGCACCCTATGGGTCGTACCCCTTCAGGTGGTTCCACCAAGGTCCAAACTTGGTTTGTGTACATGGAATCCATTTCAGATTTCATGGCCTCAAGCCACTTCTCAGAGTCTGGTCCATTCATAGCCTCTTTGTAGGTTGCAGGCTCATCATCATGATCCATAAGCAACACATTACCTATTTGAGTCATGAGAAATTCATATCTCTCAGGCTCAAATCTTGGTCTACCAGATCTACGTAGGACTTGTGTTTCTTGAGCAGGCTCTCCAGCTACAACTTCTTGTAGTCCTTGCTCAGGTTCCAATTCCGGTTCGTTCATTGTTTGTGGCTCTTGAACTTCTTCAAGTTCTACCTTTGCAGTCTTTCTGGATAAGAACTCTTTCTCCAAAAAGACACTAGTCCTTGCGACAAACACATTGCCCTCAGACGGCAAGTAGAAGTAGTATCCTTTGGTTTCCCTAGGATACCCCACTAGATAATATTTATCCAATTTAGGTTCCAGCTTGTCAGGCATTTGACGTCGAATGTATGCCTCACAGCCCCAAATCTTGATGAACGACATACTAGGACGCTTCCCAGTCTATATCTCATATGGTGTCTTTAGAACCGTTTTCGTTGGAACTCGATTTAGTGTGAAAGCAACAGTCTCTAAAGCAAAACCCCAAAAGGAAATGGGCAAATCTGCATGACTCATCATCGATCGCACCATGTCTAAAAAGGTACGATTCCTCCTCTCATAAACGCCATTACGTTGAGGTGTTCCGGGCGGAGTGAGCTGTGATACAATACCACACTCTTTCAGATGATCACGAAACTCATGACTCAGATATTCGCCACCTCGATTAGATCGGAGTAGTTTTATCCTTTTTCCCAGTTGGTTTTCTACTTCATTCTTAAACACTTTGAACTTTTCAAAGGTCTCGGATTTGTTCTTCATAAGAAACACGTATCCGTATCTACTGAAATCATCAGTAAATGTAACGAACTAGTAGAACCCACCTCTAGCCATAGAACTCATGGGTCCACATACATCACTATGTATTATCCCCAAGAGATCATCAGCCCTCTCATTACAACTAGTGAAAGGAGCTTTCGTCATCTTGCCTAATAAACATGACTCGCATCTCTCAAATGATTCATAATCAAATTAGTCCAGTAGTCCATCTTTATGGAGCTTGGATATGCGTTTCTCGTTTATATGGCCTAAACGACAATGCCAAAGGTACATAGGGTTCAAATCATTTGTTTTTAGTCTTTTAGTATTTTCTACATTATAGATCGGATGGTCTAAGTTCAAAACATATAAACCATTAAACAATTGGGCTACACCATAACAAACATCATTCATAAAAATCGAACAACAATTGTTCTTAATTATAAACGTAAAGCCTTTCATGTCAAGACATGATATGGATATAATGTTTCTAGTTATGGCTGGAACAAAATAACAGTTATCTAATTCTATCACAAGCCAGTGGGCAAAAAAAGACAATAGACACTAACGACGACGGCAGCAACTCTTGCTCCATTCCCGACACACAGGTCTACCTCCACTTTACCCAGCATCCTTCTCCTTCTCAGTTCCTGCACATTTGTACAAATGTGAGAACCGCATCCGGTATCCAATACCCAAGATGAAGGAGCAAAAAGGTTTATCTCTATAACATAAATACCTGAAGTGGAAGTTACACTTCCCTTCTTCTTTTGCAGATCCTCAATATAGAGGGGACAGTTCCGCCTCCAATGCCCAGCCTTACCGCAGTGGTGGCACTTTCCTTCCTTCGCCAGACCTTTCTTTTTCAGTGCAGAAGATTTGGGATCAAGATGAGACTTAGATCCTATCTTCGTCTTCTTGAATCCCTTAGTCTTGCCCTTGCTTTTATGCACCATCAGTATGGGGCTAGCAGGCTTGACCTTCTTCATATTATTTTTAGTAGTTCGCAACATGCCTAGGAGCTCGGGCAGTGTCTTGTCTATTTCATTCATGTTATAGTTCAAGATGAACTGCTCATAACTGTCCGGCAACGATTGTAGGATAAGATTCGTGGCCAACTCTTGGCCCATGGGAAAACCCAGTCTTTCAAGGTTCTCTATATACCCAATCATTTTGAGTACGTGAGTCCCTACTTAGTGTCGAGCTCCCATTTTGCACTGAAATAACGCCTTGGATATGTCAAACCTCTCTTGCCGGGCTTTCCCCTCGAACATTTTCTTGAGGTGCCTGATTATCTCATAACCACACATGCTCTCGTGTTGCTTCTGAAGCTCAGAGGACATGGTAGAAAGCATGAGGCATTCCACATCCAAGATATCATCTTGATACTTCTTGTAAGCATCTTTATCTGCTCGCGGAGCATTTCCGGTCGGCTCTGTGGGGCTTCACCTTCCAAGACATAGAGCTTGCGCTCTTGCCTGAGAACAATTCTCAGGTTCCTATACCAATCGAGGAAGTTCGTCCCGTTGAGCTTGTCCTTCTCAAGAATAGCTCTCAGGGACAGGGTGGAGTGAGATCCACTTGCCATGGAAATTCTACAATAAATTCACAAAACTTTTAGTACTGTATTTCGAAATACATTTTATATTAATAAGGACTTTTATTAAAAGTTCCCACTATTTTAATCAAATCGACAACCCTTAATTTCGATTCGGAGAGTTTATGCGAGCTACTCTCTTAGTGGACAAGATCCGTATTTCACCAACACAACGAGTCCGCTTTGGCGTTCCTCTCATAATGCAGTTATTTAGGTAAACAACATTTGTCAATTGCATCACTATGCAACTCTTGTATGGTTGGTGAATAACACTTTATTCGCATCTATCATATGGAGCATGCCAACCCTATGCCTCTAGGCACTCAACCTTTGAGGTCACCTAGTTAAGTTAGACCCGATGGCGACAGTGGGATATCACAATTATCCGCTCGCACCCATATCAAGATAGATTAATGCACCTTGCTTTGGCAAGCCCACACTTCATCGATCGAGGCAGGAAGAGTGTCATCCATCGGAAGGCATCCATATACTGAATATTAGATAAGGGATTTTATCTTTCAATAGATGAACATTTCATCGTGATTAACATTTAATCACCATGCACATACACAAAAAAAATGCATCCCCTATGTGCACATAAAAGAATTATCAACATTTTGATAAAAGGGGGTTAAATCTGAATACTTAGAACACTTCTAAATCTTCAGATTTACATGCATTGAACACAAGCAAAGCAACTCCACTTATGCAATAGACAAGCTCGTCTCTCAATGTCAGATTCAAAATCCACGACATTTGGTTTCATAAACCATATTGAGGGACGGTTACTGCAAAGGAGAAACAATCTCTGAAACAATGAAATTGCAACGCAATCACATGCATTCTTGGCGGGGTTCCAAGGGGTAGCCTCCCCCTAATACCACTGTTGGGTTTTTCTAAATGCCATTCATAATGACATGAACACATCAAATGTGTGCAGCGGAAGAAAACTAGAACAACCCAAAGAGTAAGGAGTTTGCGGATCTCATGAATCAAAAGATTAGGAAAGCAAAATGCAATATACCTTCGCGGGATTGAGTCAGTACTCAACCAAGGTGCTCCAAAGAGAAATCCAAAATTCTGCCTTTGAGTTCTTCAAGAATCGAAATGGATCGATCCCTCTATAGAAGTCCACACAAGCAAAAGGAGAACCCTAGCTTCTTGTCGTACAAGAACTAGGTCGGAGAAGGAAGCTCTCAACGTCCCCACGGACTGCTAGGTCCGATCCAGGGGAGGCAGCGACCGATGGCGGCGACTAACGGCGGCGAAAGACGATCGGCGGATGGGAAGATCGAGATGCCATCGCGCGGAACAGGTCCGGTCGGCTTCTCGTCTAAAATCGCGAAAATATTAAGTCCTTTGTAAACCTAAAATCGCATGCCCTTTTATACTAAATAGCATAAATCAGGCTATCCGCAGGCCCATGGAAAAAGAACAGTTCTGTCAAGGTTTACACATTAGCCGAATCGACTAATCAGATTAACCGAATCGACTAAACACTTTAGCCGATTCGACTATATAAATTCGACTATATCATTTCGTCGAAACCATTTCGTCGAACTGACATATTTCGTATAAACCCTTTAGTCGAATCTGTTGCAATTCGGTTAAACACTTTAGCCGAATCTCATTAGTCAAAAACAACATAATTCGATTAATCACATTAGCCGAATCTCATTAGTCGAAAACAATATAATTTGGTTAATCACATTAGCCGAATCTCATTAGTCGAAAACAACAAAATTCGGTTAATCACATTAGCCGAATTTGACACAGTTCGATTAAACCCTTTAGCCGAATTTGTCTAGTATAAACCCATTCGTTTAAACCCTTTAAACGATTTCCCGTTGAGACATTCTCAACTTAATTCCAAGCAGTCACAGGAATGGTCCTCCACTCATATCCAATATGAGTAAGCCCAACACAATCCTTTCTCCAATTTCTCCAAACGCTTTTATGTGCGACCCTATAGGCTCATATTGCGTTGGCAGTAAGACTAACTGTTGATAGCTTTGAGATCACCTCAGAAACTCCAACAGCTTCCTGGTCTTCCGCCTGATAGAGATGTGGAGTTCGTTATTGATCTTGAGTCTGGTACTCGTCCTATCGCTAAGGCACTGTATCATATGGCCCCGCGTGAGCTAAAAGAGTCGCGGACTCAGTTAGATGAGCTATTGCATTGTGGATTCATTAGGCTAAGTTCTTCGCCCTGGGGTGCTCCAGTTTTGTTTGTGAAAAAGAAGGACGGTTCTATGAGGTTGTGCATAGATTATAGAGAGTTAAACAAAGTGACCATCAAGAACAGGTATCCGTTGCCGAGGATAAATGATATGTTTGATCAGTTGTGTGGCAGTTTGGTGTTTTTGAAGATTGACCTTCGATCGGGCTACCGTCAGATGAGGATCCGTGAGTCGGACGTTCCTCGGACTTCCTTTCATTCCCGTTATCGTCATTTTGAGTTTCTAGTTATGTCTTTTGGTTTGACGAATGCACCCTCTACGTTTATGGACATGATGAACCGCGTGTTCAAGGATTTTCTGAATCATTTTGTTGTAGTCTTCATCGATGATGTGTTGGTGTATTCCAGAAGTGCTGAGGAGCATGCTACACATTTGCGCTTAGTATTGTCTACTATTAGAGAGCACCAGTTGTACGCAAAGCTGAGTAAGTGCGAGTTCTGGCTTCCTCAGGTATCCTTTCTGGGTCATGTAGTGAATAAGGACGGAATTACTGTAGACCCAGCCTAAGGAGATAAGGAGTTTCTTAGGGTTGGCTGGGTATTATAGGAGATTTGTTCAAGGATTCTCAGTGCTGTCGGCACCTTTAACTAAGCTTACCCAGAAGAATACAGCTTTTGATTGGAGCGATAAGTGCGAAGAAGCCTTTCAGGAATTAAAGAGGCGTTTGTGTAGTGCTCCTGTATTGGCCTTGCCGATCGAAGGAATAGAGTATGATGTTTATGTGGACGCATCTTACATTGGTCCAGGGTGTGTTTTGATGCAAGAAGTAAAAGTGATTGCTTATGGGTCTAGACAATTGAAAGTTCATGAAAAGAATTACCCTACGCATGACTTGGAATTTGCTGTAGTGATTTATGCTTTAAAGCTTTTGATACATCTGTTATATGGAGTGTCATGCAAGATTTTCACGGATGACAAGAGTCTGAAGTATGTCTTTACCCAGAAAGAACTAAATTTGCGCCAGCGTAGATGGTTGGAGTATGTGGCGGATTATTAAGTTGATATCCTTTTCCATCCGGGTAAGGCTAATATGGTGGCCAATGCCCTGAGTAGAAAGACTGCGCCTGTTTTCAATCTCTCTGTGCAGTCCTTATTGGAAGAGTTTATGCTGATGGATATCTCAGTCGGTAGTAGTACCGCACCTTCGAGTCTTAAAGCTGAAGAGCCTTCTTGGATTACCCTTACGAGACTGCATCAGAAGGAAGATCCTGACTTGCAGCATCTCCGAAATAGAACCGAGAAAGGAGAATTACCAGACTTTTTGATCGATGATAAAGATACCTTGATGTATCGAGGTAGATATTGCATTCTCGCATCCGAAGATATTCGAGCAAAGATATGTAGTGAAGCGCATGACTCGAGTGTTTCCTATCATCCTGGTTCCACAAAAATATACAAAGACCTGAAGCAGATCGTTTGGTGGTTAGGTATGAAGAGCGATATAGCTAAGTATGTTTCAGAATGTTTTACTTGTCAGCGAGTTAAGGCAGATCATAAGAGGCCTGGAGGTAAACTTAACCCGTTGGATATTCCAATCTGGAAGTGGGAGAGTATTTCAATGGACTTCAATACTAGTTTACTGAGATCCCCCGGAGGACACGATCCAGTATGGGTCATAGTTGACATATTGACAAAGTGTGCTCACTTTGTGCCTTTTAAGATTGGCTACTCTATGGAGAAGATAGCAGAGTTCCCCAGACCAATGGTCGGACAGAAAGAGTAAATCAAATTTTATAAGATATGATAAGGTGCTATATTCTAGATCATGGTGGAGCTTGGGACAAGCGTCTTGGATTGATGGAATTTGCCTATAATAATAGTTATCAGGAATGCTTGCAAATGGCCCCCATTGAGGCTTTGTATGGGAGGCGTTGCTGAACTCCCTTGTTTTGGGCCGAGGTTGGTGAGAGTCTGTTGTTAGGCGCAGAGGCTTTGGAAGAAATGAGTGTCGCCGTGACTCATATTCATGAGAAGCTTCGCATCTCTCAGGATCGGTATGAGAAGTATGCCAATCAGAGAAGGGTGGATCTAGAGTTTGTCGTCCGAGACTTAGTGTTCTTGAAAGTTTCTCCAATGTCGGGCGTTAAGATATTTGGAAGGAACCATAAGTTGGATCCCCGGTATGTGGGACCTTTCCAGATTGTTGAGCGCATCGGAGCGTCAGCTTATAGATTGGATTTGCCTGCTTCCTTCCCTAATGTTCACGATGTGTTTCATGTGAGCCAGCTGAGGAAGTGTTTGAGTAGTGGTTGTCTTGTTATTGATTCGGTGCCCGTGTTGTAGCCCAACCATTCATTTGTTGAAGAGCCTGCCTGAATCATGGAGACTCAGGAGCGTGTGTTGCGGAGGAAGACGATCCCGGTGGTTAAGGTTCTTTGGAAGAATCAGGGTGTCGAAAGTGCAATATGGGAGCTGGAGTCTGCCATGAGAGAGACTCATCCTAGCCTCTTTTCTAAGATTTCGGGTAAATCTTCTGCCATGTAACCTTTGGATTTGATTCTGTATCTTTCTTGATCTTTGGATTTCAAGTTTCAGGACAAAACTTCTTTTTAGAGGGAGTGACTGTAACGCCCCTGGTTTTCATTAATTATTTACGTGGCCGCTGTGGCGTAATTTTGGCGTAAGGGCGTTACCTCAGCTCGCCAAGTTTAGTTTTGAGCCTTAGCTTAGTTAAAGTATGTAATTTAGATCGAGCGTGCGAGATTTCACGTCATTTTGAGTTATAGAAAGGATTTTGTGTAGTTATTGAGATCTTAGCGTCGGGAAGCTTTATCCCGATTTTGGCTCGTCAGAATTGAATTCTGACTTCTCCGTTGGTTTCGTAGCGCTTTCTTTCAGTTGGGGTGCGAATTTCGTAGAAATCCGTGGTGTTCTAGTCACCCTCGCAGTTTAAGTGAAAGGGAGTATTATTTAATTAATTAAATATTAAATTAGGTTTTTAGTATAAAACCTAAAATTCTCTCCCTATCCTTCTTTTTCATTCGTCGATCCAAACCAGCCACGGAGTTCTATCATGCGTGAGAGTGAGAGCGGCGTGTCGTGGAGCTTTCGGCCGGTGATTCGAAGGCTGTAGTAGTCGGAATCGTGTTTGGAGAGTGGATTTGGAAAGCTCTCGGCGAGATCTTCGTTCTAGTGGTAAGTTTTTCCCGTTTCGTGGAATTTTTTGGAGTTAAGGTAGTGACCTAACTCCTCCTTTTTGATCCGAAAAGCTTCAGGTTTTCGTGCTCGAGTTTTTCCTTGGCTTTTGGAGCGGAGAAATTCGAGTTTTCGCAAGGTGTAAGGCAAGTGGCTATTTTTCCTCCTTCCTTCTTATTTGTTGAAGCAGTCTTCTTTTCCTTGGTTATGAGTAATGGCTGTGTTTTTAGCTTGTACCTTGAGCGCATGTATGATAGTTAACATATCTGAAGTTTTCCCTGGACAACCTACGGTTGCCCTGGATTCTTTTTCCGGCAGCCTTGGATTTCTCGAGAAATCAGTTGCTGCCTGGCATTCGTCGAACGGCCTGGCGTTCATCGTTCGTCGAACGGCCTGGCATTCATCATTTGTCGAATGGCCTGGCATTCGTCGAACGGCCTGAAATTCGTCGAACAGCCTGACATTCGTCGAATGGCCTGGCGTTCGTCGAACGGCCTGCTGTTCATCGTTCATCGAGCGTCCTGGCATTCTCGAGAAATCAAGTATCCTGCCTTGGATTTCTCGAGAAACCAGATGATCCCTGCCCTTCATTTCTCGAGAAACTTGACCCCTGCTCTTAACTTCTCGAGAAACCTTGATTTATGCATTTGGATTTCCCGAGAAATCATGTTCTCTGTCTTTTCTTTTCTCTCGAGAACTATATGGACTCTGCCATTGGTTTTCCCTAGAACTTTATGACACCACTCCTTGATTTCTCGAGAACTATGTTCTTATCCTTTAGATTCTCGAGAAATGCCCTATACTTCTTAGTACTTGAGTTATGCCTCCGATTACTTCTCCTCTATGAAATCTCGTAACCGTTGTGGTTAAATAACTTATGGGTTCTCTTATGAATGGTTTTTGGAAATGTCTACTTTGTTGGGACCCTATCTCTTAGGGTATCCTGGTGATTGTTTTTCTCGGGCTTCGTCGCATGCCTAATTAAAGAAATTAATCAATAAGAACCGTTGTCTTAGCCTTGCATGGTAGTCGTGTTTGGGGGACATTGGGGATTTGTTGAAGCCTAGCACGGTGGCCATTTTTGAGGTGAACCACAAGCTTGGCCTATGGTCCCGTGGGCCGTGTTTGGGTGGTTGGGGATAGAGAAACCCCCACCCGTCTTTGGTTTTGGGCGGCAGAGGATAAAGGACCGCCCCCTTAATTTGAGCTGATCAGTCTCCTTAAATAAATTTTGCAAGATAATCGAACTATGCTTGTTCCTCTATATGGTGTTTGGTGCACTTGGTGCATTATTTAGTTCTGTGCTTGGAGCTTCCTTTACTGTAAGTGTTGGGCTTGGGTTGGTACCCCTTATTCCTTACTTACTTTGTTTTTCTTTGTTTCCTGCCACTTGTAATTTCCTTACTGAGGTGTTCTTTATCTTATTGAATGCCTCATGTTCTGAGCCGTAGCGGCTAGCAGAGTAGCCCGAAGTCTTCAGGAGTATTAGTTGTTGTTTTACCCTGTTGCTGTGAGGTAGTTGTTGTTAGCTTTCTTCTTGTGTTCAGACATGCTATTTTGGAGCCAATGGGTTAGTTTCAGGTTGTTGACGCCCACTGTGTCGTTTCGATACTTTATAGCTTACTTGCCAATTAAATGAAACTACTTTTAGATCCTGTGTATCTTGCTCTCTGGGAATGATTTATATATAGGTGCATTATAGTTATAAAATGGCTTTTCTTTCATCCTCATTGCATTCCTTTTAACTGAAATCCTTATCTATATAGTCTCCTAAAGATATTTTCTATACTTATACTACGCCTAGATATGTGCATATCATTTACTTTACGTCCTGTCATCACGTGCATTTAGGACCTTAGGTGAACTAAATCTAGTACTTTCCGCTGCAATTATATATATTTTCTCGGTGGACTAGTTGATCCACGAACTGAGAGACACAGTTCTCACCCCAAACCCTAATAAATGATTTCAAATATTGACCTATCAGGTAAACATGTTTTGATTGATTAAGTAATAGGTTCCCTCCTGAGTGTCTGCAGTTGTCTCCGGCATTACGTGGCATCATGATGTGTATTTTTTCTTAGTCTGATATTCCTAAATTCGGAGAAAATGCGGGTTGTGACAATTGGTATCAGAGGGAGGTTGTTCGACAAGTCAGTCGGGCAACAAATTCTGATATAGTAGTTGTTTTGGTTTCATTACATACACACACCGATGTGTCATCAGTATGTCTTGGCCGAAGCATGAACATTATACTCATAGCATAATAAGAAGTATACGAGGCATATTATGTATTATGGGATGCATAATATGTGTATGTATATGGATCCACCATAGGTGGCAACATGTGACGGTTATATAGTATGAGATGCATAACCATCATCACATGGATGCCATTAGCACATTTTCTTTTTGTTACATGCGATATTATGTAGCATGGGATGCATAATATTTCATGTGTGTGCCGCTCATAACATATATTAGGGCCTTCATTAGAATGCATAGCACAACATACATTACATAGCATTGCATAAGCACACGTGCGAAGTTAAAGACTTATATGATGACACACGTACACCCATGATTTCAAAACGAACAGAAAATTCATGCATTCATGACCTTTGCACATGAGTCAAGAGGGATGATGTAGTATCATTTCCCCAAATTTAGCATAGCATCATGAAAATATCCCAGAGAAAGGTAGTCGAAATGGCAAGTATCTGTACATGTACGTTCTGAACCAAGCAGTGTAGTTCTAGTGTAAGGTTAAGTTTTGATTGTAGGTTTTTGCATTTTAGCAGAAATGGTGCGTAAGCGAGTCGCGACTAGATCGACTCCTCAGTCGGAAGGTGATTCATCCGGAGAGTAGAGTGAAGCCTTGATCGAGAGTCTACGCCAGATCAATGAGGTTCTGACTAGGCAGATGGTGGCGATGCAGTCGCAAGTTGAGGCATTGTTGTCTGCCGGTGCAAGGCAGCAAACCGCGATGCAGGCCCCCATAGTAGAGTAGACCTTACCTACCCATCCTACTCCCCTGGTACCCCCAGTAGCGATACCACCGAAAATGAATTTCATTTCGCACTTTCAGAGGTTGGGACCTCCATCGTATGACGGACAAGCTAATTTCGTGGCCTTGGATGATTGGCTTATAACCATTGAGGAGATGTTCTCGTATTCTGTAATCACCGTGGATCAGAAGGTGATGGTTGCCGCGTACCAGCTTAAGGGTCTCGCAAAGATTTGGTGGTTGAGGGAGAAGGAAGGCCTTTCCGAAGGATATTCGTGGGAAACCTTCAAAGGAATGTTGTTATGAAAGTTTCTACCGTTGGTAGAGCAAGACCGATTGATGAATGATTTCCTGCATCTAAAGCAGAGGCAGCTCTCAGTGAGCGAGTATGAGATTACGTTTTGCAAGTTGAGCAGGTTTGCTCTGGCCCTGGTAGGCTCGGAAGAAGGAAGAGTGAAGAGGTTTCTGGGTGGTCTCCGCAGTGACATCCAGCAGCTGGCCAGCGCATACAGGTCGGAGAAGTACGCCGAGGTAGTCGAGGCAGTGCTGAAGGTTGAGGCAATCGATAATGCCAAAAACCGAGGATCAATGATGAAGAAGGGAAAGAGAAAGGCTGGAGAAGAAGGAAATTCTGGTGCGCCTGCCTCGGTCTTGAATAAAGGAGGTGGCGAGGTCTGCAGTTTCTGTGGCCGCCCTGGAGATCCAGTTGAGAAATGTTTCAAGAGAAAGGGAGTTCAGAAGCAGCAGCGAGTGCTGGATATCTAGGGTGCTCCGAAGTGAGAGGTGCACTGCCCATTGTGCAAGCAGAAGGATATGATGTGGCCCAGTGTTGGACCAAGGAGAAAGTCTGCTTCCAGTGCAGGCAGAAAGGGCACATGAAGTTTCAATGCCCGCAAGTTCAACCCCCATTGCAGCCAGTTCCGCTTTGAGCCTTGCCTCCGCCGCAGCATCAGGATAAAGGAAGAGGAAAGCTAAATGTGTTAACCCAGGAGCAAGCGCAGTCTTCGACCCAAGTGATTGCAGGTTAGACCTTAAGCCAGCTGCTAAGTCTTGATTCCTTTTAGTTTCGCTGTATTAGACTTATTTCTTTTTTTGCGCTTATAGGGAGATTTAAGGTAAAGAATCATTGGGCGCGTGTTCTATTCGATTCTGGTGCTACCCATTCGTTCGTAGCAAGGGCTTTAGTCGAGCGTCACCATTTGACCCCTGAGCTGGGCAATGATTCGTTCCTCGTTAAATTCCCTTCTAGTGATTTGGTATCCTCGAACCAGTGCGTCCGAAGTTGCCCCGTTCTCTTAGGAGATTTCTTGGCTGTTGCTGATCTCAAGGTGTTGGACCTAGAAGACTTTGATGTGATATTGGGTATGGACTGGTTGTCCAGTTATGATGTTGTCATCCGATGCAAGGAAAAGCGTCTGGACTTTGTGATGGACAACGGTCATCCCATGAGCATTTTTGAATCTCCGTGCCAGAGTTCCCCGATAGTTTCTGCGGTATGTGTTTAGAAACTGTTAAATTCCAGTTTCTTGGCTTACCTTGCTTCGGTGTTAGAAACTATTAGTGGTTCACCGTGTATTGAGGGTGTTCTGGTGGTGTGAGAGTTTCCTGATGACTTTCCTGTCAAGCTTCCTGGTCTTCCGCCTGATAGAGATGTGGAGTTCATTTTTGATCTTGAGTCTGGTACTCGTCCTATCGCTAAGGCACCGTACCGGATGGCCCCGCATGAGCTAGAAGAGTTGCGGGCTCAGTTAGATGAGATATTGCATTGTGGATTCATTAGGCTAAGTTCTTCGCAATGGGGTGCTCCAGTTTTGTTTGTGAAAAAGAAGGACGGTTCTATGAGGTTGTGCATAGATTATAGAGAGTTAAACAAAGTGACTATCAAGAACAGGTATCCGTTGCCGAGGATAGATGATCTGTTTGATCAGTTGCGTGGTAGTTTGGTGTTTTTGAAGATTGACCTTCGATCAGGCTACCATCGGATGAGGATACGTGAGTCGGACGTTCCCCGGACTGCCTTTCATTCCCGTTATGGTCATTTTAAGTTTCTAGTTATGTCTTTTGGTTTGACGAATGCACCCTCTGCATTTGTGGACATGATGAACCGCTTGTTCAAGGATTTTCTGGATCATTTTGTTGTAGTCTTCATCGATGATGTGTTTGTGTATTCCAGAAGTGCTGAGGAGCATGCTACACATTTGCACTTAGTATTGTCTACTCTTAGAGAGCATCGATTGTATGCAAAGATGAGTAAGTGTGAGTTCTGGCTTCCTCAGGTGTACTTTCTGGGTCATGTAGTGAATAAGGACGAAATTACTATAGACCCAACTAAGATTTCTGCTGTGTTGGATTAGAAGACGCCTTTAACGCCTAAGGAGATAAGGAGTTTCTTAGGGTTGGCTGGGTACTACAGGAGATTTGTTCAAGGATTCTCAGTGCTGTCAGCACCTTTAACTAAGCTTACCCAGAAGAATACCGCTTTTCATTGGAGCGATAAGTGCGAAGAAGCCTTTCAGGAATTAAAGAGGCGTTTGTGCAGTGTTCCTGTGTTGGCCTTGCCGATCGAAGGAATAGAGTATGATGTATATGTGGACGCATCTCACATTGGTCTAGGGTGTGTTTTGATGCAAGAAGGAAAAGTGATTGCTTATGGGTCTAGACAATTGAAAGTTCATGAAAAGAATTACCCTACGCATGACTTGGAATTTGCTGTAGTGATTTATGCTTTACAGCTTTTGATACATTTGTTATATGGAGTGTCATACAAGATTTTCACGGATCACAAGAGTCTGAAGTATGTCTTTACCCAGAAAGAACTAAATTTGCGCTAGCGTAGATGGTTGGAGTATGTGGCAGATTATGAAGTTGATATCCTTTACCATCCGGGTAGGGCTAATGTGGTGGCCGATGCCCCGAGTAGAAAGACTGCGCTTGTTTTCAATCTCTCTGTGCAGTCCTTATTGGAGGAGTTTATGCTGATGGATATCTCAGTCGGTAGTAGTACCGCACCTTCGAGTCTTAAAGCTGAAGTGCCTTCTTGGATTACCCTTACGAGACTGCATTAGAAGGAAGATCCTCACTTGCAGCATCTCTGAAATAGAACTGAGAAAGGAGAATTACCAGACTTTTTGATCGATGATAAAGATACTCTGATGTATCGAGGTAGATATTGCATTCTTGCATCCGAAGATATTCGACTAAAGATCTGTAGTGAAGCGCATGACTCGAGTGTTTCCTATCATCCTGGTTCCACAAAAATGTACAAAGACCTGAAGCAGATCGTTTGGTGGTCAGGTATGAAGAGCGATATAGCTAAGTATGTTTTAGAATGTTTTACTTGTCAGCGCGTTAAGGCAGATCATAAAAGGCTGGAGGTAAACTAAACCCGTTGGATATTCCAAGCTGGAAGTGGGAGAGTATTTCAATGGACTTCAATACTAGTTTACTGAGATCCTCCGGAGGACACGATTCAGTATGGGTCATAGTTGACAGATTGACAAAGTGTGCTCACTTTGTGCCTTTTAAGATTGGCTACTCTATGGAGAAGATAGCAGAGTTCTACTTGGATGAAGTTATCAGATTGCATGGTGTGCCCGTGAGCATTGTGTCAGACTAAGATTCAAGGTATATGTCTCGCTTCTGGAGGAGTTTGTAGGGAGCTTTGAGCACTGACCTTAGATACTCTACCGCTTACCATCCCCAGAAAATTTGTCAGACAGAAAGAGTAAATCAAATTTTGTAAGATATGATAAGGTGCTATATTCTATATCATGTTGGAGCTTGGGACAAGCGTCTTGGATTGATGGAATTTGCCTACAATAACAGTTATCAGGAAAGCTTGCAAATGGCCCCCTTTGAGGCTTTGTATGGGAGACGTTGCCGAACTCCCTTGTTTTGGGTCGAGGTTGGTGAGAGTCCGTTGTTAGGCGCAGAGGCTTTGGAAGAAATGAGTGTCACCGTGACTCATATTCATGAGAAGCTTCGCATCTCTCAAGAGCGGTATGAGAAGTATGCCAATCAGAGAAGGGTGGATCTAGAGTTTGTCGTCGGAGACTTAGTGTTCATGAAAGTTTCTCTGATGTCGGGCGTTAAGATATTTGGAAGGAACCACAAGTTGGATCCCCGGTATGTGGGACCTTTCCAGATTGTTGAGCTCATCAAAGCGTCAGCTTATAGATTGGATTTGCCTGCTTCCTTCCCTAATGTTCACGATGTGTTTCATGTGAGCCAGCTGAGGAATGTTTGAGTAGTGGTTGGCTTGTTCTTGATTCGGTGCCCGTATTGCAGCCCAACCTTTCATTTGTTGAAGAGCCTGTCCGAATCATGGAGACTCAGGAGCGTGTGTTGCGGAGGAAGAACATCCCGATGGTTAAGGTTCTTTGGAAGAATCAGGGTGTCGAAAGTGCAATATGGGAGCTGGAGTCTGCCATGAGAGAGACTCATCCTAGCCTCTTCTCTTAAATTTCGGGTAAATCTTCCGCCAGGTAACCTCTAGATTTGATTATGTATCTGTCTTGATCTTTGGATTTCAAGTTTCGGGACGAAACTTCTTTTTAGGGGGAGTGACTGTAACGCCCCTGGTTTTTGTTAATTATTTACATGGCCGCTGTGGCATAATTTTGGCGTAAGGGCGTTACCTCAGCTCGCCAGGTTTAGTTTTGAGCCTTAGCTTAGCTAAAGTATGTAATTTAGATCGAGCGTGCGAGATTTCACGTCATTCCGAGTTATAGAAAGGATTTTGTGTAGTTATTGAGATCTTAGCTTCGGGAAGCTTTATCCCGATTTTGGCTCGTCGGAATTGAATTCTGACTTCGCCGTTGGTTTCATAGCGCTGTTTTTCAGTTGGGGTGCGAATTTCTTAGAAATCCATGGTGATCTAGTCACCCTCGCAGTTTAAGTGAAAGGGAGTATTATTTAATTAATTAAATATTAAATTAGGTTTTTAGTATAAAACCTAAAATTCTCTCCCTATCCTTCTTCTTCCTTCATCGATCCAAACAAGACACCAAGTTCTATCGTGCGTGAGAGCGAGAGAGGCGTGTCGTGGAGCTTTCGGCCGGTGATTCGAAGGCTGTAGTAGTCGGAATCGTGTTTGGAGAGTGGATTCGGAAAGATCTCGGCGAGATCTTCGTTCTAGTGGTAAGATTTTTCCGTTTCGTGGAATTTTTTGGAGTTAAGGTAGTGACCTAACTCCTCCTTTTAGATCTGAAAATCTTCAGGTTTTTGTGCTCGAGTATTTCCTTGGCATTTGGAGCGGAGAAATTCGAGTTTTCGCAAGGTTTAAGGCAAGTGGCTATTTTTCGTCCATCCTTCTTATTTGTTGAAGCACTCTTCTTTTCCTTGGTTATGAGTTATGGCTGTGTTTTTAGCTTGTACCTTGAGCACATGTATGATAGTTAACATATCTAGAGTGTTCCCTGGACAACCTACAGTTGCCCTGGATTCTTTTTCCTACAGCCTTGGATTTCTCAAGAAATTAGTTGCTGCCTGGCGTTCGTCGAACGGCCCGACGTTCATCATTTGTCATTCATCGAATGACCTGGCATTCGTCTAACGGCCTGGCATTGGTCGAACGTCCTGGCGTTCGTCGAACATCCTGGCGTTCGTCGAACGGCCCGGCGTTCGTCGAACGACCTGACATTCGTCGAACATCCTGGCGTTCGTCGAACGGCCTGGCGTTTGACGAACGACCTGACATTCATCGAACGACCTGGCGTTCATCGTTCGTCGAGCGGCCTGGCATTCTCGAGAAATCAGGGATCCTGCCTTGGATTTCTCGAGAAACCAGATGATCCCCGCCCTTCATTTCTCGAGAAACTAGACCCCTACTCTTAACTTCTCTAGAAACCTTGATTTCTGCATTTGGATTTCCCAAGAAATAATGTTCTCTGTCTTATCATTTCTCTCGAGAACTATATGGACTCTGCCCTTGGTTTTCCCTAGAACTTTATGACCCCACTCCTTGATTTCTCGAGAACTATTTCTTATCCTTTAGATTCTCGAGAAATTCCCTCTACTTCTTAGCACTTGAGTTATTCCTCCGATTACTTCTCCTTTTTGAAATCTCGTACCCTTTGTGGTTAAATAACTTATGGGTTCTCTTATGAATGGTATTGGGAAATTTCTACTTTGTTGGGACCCTATCTCTTAGGGTATCCTGGTGATTGTTTTTCTCGGGCTTCGTCCCGTGCCTAATTAAAGAAATTAATTAATAAGAACCGTTGTCTTAGCCTTGCACGGTAGTCGTGTTTGGGGGACAGTGGGGATTTGTTGTGGCCTTTCACGGTGGCCATTTTTGAGGTGAACCGCAGTCTTGGCCTGTGGTCCCATGGGCCGTGTTTTGGTGGTTGGGGATAGAGAAACCCCCACCCATTTTTGGCTTTGGATGGCAGAGGATAAAGGACCGCCCCCGCTTAATTTGAGCTGATCAGTCTCTTTAAATAAATTTTGCAAGATAATCAAACTATGCCTGTTCCTCTATATGGTATTTGGTGCACTTGGTGCATTGTTTAGTTCTGTCTTTGGAGCTTCCTTTACTGTAAGTGTTGGGCTTGGGTTGGTACCCCTTATGCCTTGTTTACTTTGTTTTTCTTTGTTTTTCTTTGTTTTCTGCCACTTGTAATTTCCATGCTGAGGTGTTCTTTGTTTTATTGAATGCCTCAGGTTCTGAGCCGTAGTGGCTAGCAGAGTAGCCCGGAGTATTCGGGAGTTTTAGTTGCTATTTTACCCCGCTGCTGCGAGGTAGTTGTTGTTAGCTTTCTTCCCGTGTTCAGACATGCTAGTTTGGAGCCAATGGGTTAGTGTTAGGTTGTTGACGCCCACTGTGCCCTTTTGATACTTTATAGCTTACTTTCCAGTTAAATGTCACTACTTTTAGATCTTGTGTATCTTGCTCTCTGGGAATGATTTATGTCTAGGTGCATTATATTTATAAAATGGCTTTTCTTTCATCCTCATTGCATTCCTTTTAACTGAAATCCTTATCTTTAAAGTCGCCTAAAGATATTTTCTATACTTATACTATGCCTAGATATGTGCATATCATTTACTTTACGTCCTGTCATCACGTGCATTTAGGACCTTAGGTGAACTAAATCAAGTACTTTCTGCTGTAATTACATATATTTTCTCGGTGGACTAGTTGATCCACGAACTGAGAGATACAGTTCTCACCCCAAACCCTAATAAATGATTTCAAATATTGACCTATCATGTAAACATGTTTTGATTGATTAAGTAAAAGTTTCCCGCCTGAGCATCTGCAGTTGTCTCCTGCAGGACGTGGCATCATGACGCGTATTTTTTCTTACTCTGATATTCCTAAATTCGGAGAAAATGCGGGTTGAGACATATAAGCATGATGAAACCTACTTTTGTTTGTGTGAGAGTGATGACTTAGGATAATTAGTGATTTTAGTGTTTATAATTGCTCCCCCTAAATACATGTTCCCCTAATATGTAAGCTATCATCTTAATTAATCATATTTTGATAGCAGATTTTATTTATCATGTTAGTTCTCCCCCTTTTGTTATTAGCAAAAGTAGGTAAAGAAGCAAAACACAAAATTTTTTGTTAATAAGATAAAGGCATGATCGAGCTTTTAGAGAGAAGGAAATGATAAAGAGTTTTAGAATAATTTTTATTGAAATAGATCAGATTTTTTAGCATAAAGATGAGCAATATAACATTTGCCAAATATTATCATGTTAGTTTTCACTTTTTATATAAGAGTTTTAAGCATAAAAAGGTAATGATTTCCAAGTAACCAATCTACCCAGACAATATGTCTACACGCTAGCCCCGTACTACGTGATGGATAGTCATGAGGAGCTGCATACATGCCGTAGGTTGGGGTGTTAGTCCCTATGCAAACACTAGATAAAACTCAACCAAGCACTCTTTCCATCCAGTGCCTCGCAAGGCCCCACTGGAACCCTCCCCGGTTAAGGACAAGACATGACTTAGAGGTTAGGTTATCTAATGTCTACAACCCTACGCCCTAGCTATGGTGAGATTTGTAATCATGGATAATAATTATTGGAAACATTTAAGCGTTTTAAATCCAATTATAATTTCATAGCCAAAGGGTTTTTATATTTTTGTTGAATTTTTTGAAAAACTCACATAGCTATTTTGAAATCCATTATTAAATCAGAGTTTTTAGCATTGCGGAAGAATTAAAAAAGAAACATCTTTATGAAAGGCATAATAATAAATAAAAGTTTAAGTTCAAAAAGGAGATGCTTTAGAGTAAAAAAAACTTTACACAGATAAGAGTTAAAGCATTGCGGAAGACTTAACATTTTGAAATCCTTTTAGCAATTAGGAACTTAAAACAGAATTTGATTTGAAAATCAATACTAAGAAGGTGTTTTTATAAGCAATATGTTACTTGTTGGAGAGTGTTTAGCATAAAAATTTTCATAGAGATAAATTAGAGTTTTTAGCATAGAAAGGATATGTGTGTTAGAATAACCAATATACATTCTACCAAGCAAGTCTACCAATTATTGAAATAAGAATTATCAGATTGGAGACTTTGATATAAGCATGTACGTGTAAGGTAAAAGTTATAAGGTAATATTTGCGGAAGACTTATAGTAATACAAGAAACATCTTTTTGTAATCAAGACTATTTAAAAAGGTTAAATTCCAAAAAGAGAAGATGTTTTTTGTAAATCGAGTTCTTGTAAAATCTTTTGACAATAAAGTAAACAAGCATGAAATAAATATATCAATAAGAGACTACTACAATGTTATTGTAATTCACAAATTCAAGACATACCAAACATTGTAGAGAGCATGCTAGTTTATCTAGTGCATTTCATAAATAAAGAGTAGTATAGAATTAGCATTAGGATCCAATACTCATGAGAAGAAGTGTTATGGAAGATAATGATGTGCACAAAAGTGTATTTTTAATAAAGTAGACAAATGATTTAATCAAAAATATAAGACATATGTAGAGTAAGGTGCACAATAAAACACAAATAATTTTACTTCCACACACTTCAATGCACAAAGAAAATGTATAACTACCAAGGTGCTTTGCACACACAATGCTCATTAAGAATTATCAGGGTGCAAAGTAGTGCTTAGGGGATCACACACTTTATTTTTCAATATATATATTTTTTGTGATCCGGTGTACTAAAGAATAAGTGGTGTAAAAATGAAGGTTTGCACATGACACTTTACTATTCTTTCCTAGGTGGTCAACCTCACAACGCTTATTAAGACTTATCAGGAGGTTCAAGTAGTGCTTGGTGGAGTTATCTTTGTCAATTTATTTCAAGATTTTTTTGTACAAAGTTATCTGAATACACTTGTTTTGCAAACCAATGTAATTTTGAAAGCACAACCACTTTTCTTAAATATTAAGAGTACAAATAAAGGTGGTGTAGGTGAGATACTTGTGCAGAGTTTAATTCATTATACAGTTATAATACCCAAAGCAGGCATTCTTTGATTAAAAGCACATGTAGACTTTGCCAAAATAAGTGAGTGAATAAAATTCATTATCAACCATAAAACATTTACTCATACTTAGAGGCATGCTAAGCTTGGTTCTACACAACCTTTTCATTACAATTGGTGCACATATGAGTAGATATATCAAATCATGAAAAAAACAATGTTCAAAGTAGTTTGAAAAGATGAATTGTAACATTGTAGAAGGTCTAAATGATGAGTTTAATCATGCTTGATTTTCAATGAAGTCCATACAGTATTTTTGTTATTTTGAAGAATAATCTTGATTTAAAGTTTGAACTCATATGATTGATCTTGGACTTCCCGAGGTCTACCCTGTGAGGGGTTCGCCCGGTACTAGGAGATGTGATGTGATGATAGCCCAAATCTCCCTTTCGCAAGATACATGTAAATAGAAAATGTAAGTTCAAAAAATACTTGTTCATACTTATTTTTGTTTTAAATTTTTGTATTTGATTTTTGCATATAGAAATAGAAATCAAATAAATATTTTTGGATTTTGGCCTTTGTAATTATGTATTTTAATTTTTCAAAAATTAATTAAAGGCAGAAATGCAAAAATAAGTAGGACATATAAAATAACACATTTTTAGTGATTTTGTGAAATTTAAGAAATACAAAAATTCAGACATGTGCGCTAGTGCTGGCGCTAGCTCTAGCACGTCAAACAGTACACTAATTTTTAGGATTTTGACAAATCTAATTATTGATATTCATTAAGTGTCTCAAGAGTAGTTTCATGCAGAAATTTCAAAATTTTTGGAGATGTCTAGATAGTGCAAATTGTATGAAACGTTAGCGATTTAGTATATGACTTGACAATGCATGATATATATTTTCTTATATCTTCATTTTTAATTTTCTAAGGCTTATATTTATCAGTATAATGTAAGTTGAAAATGATAGAAAATGTAAGCACAAGATATCATGTTCTAATAAGCCAAATAAGCATGATTTAGATGAATGATGTGTATGCAAAGAAAGATAACCCCTTGATAAGAATTTCTGGCCTGTATATCTTGGTAAACATATAAAACCTAACATAGACACTAATATAGTTTAGGTGACAATGTTAGTATAATAAGTTTGAGATTAATGTTATGCCAAAGTATGATAGTGTTTCAATTTATAGACCTAGATTGAAGTGAAGATTCTATTTAATGTGATCTTAGTGATATCAAGATGATTCTAAGGTCTACAATAAATCACAATACAAACCAACCATGATATGTAATTATAATATCAATTGCCATAATATAATTCATATAAATGTGATAGAAATAGTTGTTTTTAGAAGATTTTTGATATGAGTTATGATACATGATTTTAGAGAATTTTAGCAAAGGACATCAATAGATCATGGTGGTGCATGTGAATTCAATATTCATTATGATGATAAATTCTTTCAATACATTTTAGTGATTTTCTTTTTAATTAAGAATTTTGATTATATTTGTGATTTTTGATAGGTGAACAGTAGTGATGGTTTAGATCATCAAGGTGTGAATCACAATACATTTTTTTTGAAAAAGAAAAAGATCATATTGAAAATTGAACTTTCTTTTAGATCATGTTATTTCTCTAATTTTTCATGACGGCTAAAGTGCTTAATAGCCTAATAACTTGATTTAATTAAAATATCTTATAGCAAATTTATAGTTCAATTTATATGAATAATAAAAGATATTTATAGGCAATGTATTTTAAGAAAAATGGATTGGTCATCACAATAAAATATCACTTTGAGATTTGATTAATTTGATTTATAAACTTATTAAATTTTAAGAGATAAAATCATATTTCCAATAGTATATATGATGACCATGACATGATAGTTTAATAGAAAAAAAAAGAAAACAAAAGAGACATTAAAGCATATCATGAAGTAGAACTTTGTACATTTCATTTTGAAAGGATTCTACTTCATGCAATTGATGATACCTAATGAACAAGAGATTTAGGTATCCAAAGAGAACCATGTGTAATGGTTCCTTTAGGTACCCAAATATATTGAGATGATTTTTGGGTAGATGAGTATGAATGACCCCTTTCAAGTGGAGTTAATGTTTCATTTATAATCTTGGGTCTCCACTCATACTTAGGTTTAATATTGTGTTTTTGCATCAAATTTTCATTGTGAATATTTTTATTTTGAAGTTTATAATTGTGATGATTATTGAAAGTATTTTACATAGGAAAGTTGTGAACATTTAATTTATGTTGGGAGAAGATTGATGTTGTAAGTGATAATGATGATAGTATATTGGAATTTCATTTTCAATCTTTTGAAGTTTTTTTATTTCCATTATTTGGCTTATTCAAATTTTGAGAAATCATATTCAACTTGCTTTTGGAGTTTGCTTGATATTGAGAATGTATGTTTTGAGAAGTTTTCTTTATGATTTCCTTAAGCAAGTTAATTTTAGTTTCCAATTCATTGTTCTTAAGTTTCAAATTATGTGTAGCTTTATTATAAGCAATTGTGCTATTTTTAAGAGTAGAAACAATTGAATCAATATGATTTTTATATTTATTTCTGTATTCCTCAAATGTTTCATCCATCTCTTCAATTTCAATTTTATAGTCTTCACACTTAGCACAATCATTTTTCAGAGAAGAGTTTTCTAAACATAATTTTTCATTTTGTTCTTTTACGAAAGTAAACTCTTTTTCAAGTTCCTTGAATTTTTCTTTAATATTATTACAATCAAAACAAGGTTTTGTATTTTCAATTGAAGGACAAGATGGAGAAACCACATCACAATTAGATTCTAAATAAACATTAGCTTTTAACATCTTATTTTCTAAACATAAAATTTTATTAGTAATTTTCAATTTCTTGATCTTACGTTTAGCCATTTTTAGCATATTGAAACAAGAGATAGAAGTTATCACACAAGAAGAAGATTTAGACTTTCTTACAACGCTATTGGAAGAGGCAAAATATGAACATGAAGGTCCTTCGTCATCTTTTAGGCCTTCCTCCATCATAGATGAATTTTTGTCTTCTTTTTCTCTTGATGTATTGCTCTCTTATTCTAAGTTAATTTCCATGATCTCCATGGCTTTGCTATGAGAGAGATCTTTTTCAATAATGATGGATGCTTGTATGTCCTTCTCCTCCCGTGTTTGTTCCATACCTGCGAGAGGAAGATCATACATTTCTTCAAGAAATTTTCATACTTTGAATGCACTAGAAAAACAATATATTAATTTGAAAACATCATTTGATAGACCACAAAATAAATAATGTTTGGCTTTTGCATTTAGATGGCGTTCCTTTTTATTTGATTCATCCGCAGGTCTTACAATTGCTAAATTCCATACTTCAATATATATCTAAAGTTTTAATAAATTTTTCAATTAAAATTTTCCATCATTTATAATTTGTCCCTTCAAATCGAGGTGGTGCTAGTGAATTTTCTTCTTCATACAAATTTACCACACTAATAGAAGCGAGATCATGAGACCCCATTATTCCCGGTTGTAAAGCCGATTGGAATAAAACCGCTCTGATACCACTTATTGGATTGGTAGGCGCCCTTAGAGGGGGGGGGGTGAATAAGGGTTCTTAAAACTTATGTTATATTTTGATTTTCTTTGAAATACTGCGTGAATACGAAGGTGAGAAATCAAACAAAACAATTGAAATAAAGTGGAGACTAATATGAAATAAGGTTTTACAAAAGTTGATTTCTATAACGCTAGAAATCAGTGACGAATAATAGTAAACTCTTTTTGTTTTCTATCCCGACTCACATCCCCGCGAATCGGTGGCCCTAGCCTATCCTTCCCAATATTCGGCCTCAAGCCACTCTAGCCACTCCCTCCCCGGATATGGCCTCGAGCACCCCCTAGACTTAACCTAGATCTAGTTGCCAACACGAGGTGAATTTCAGCCCTAAGTCCTACCCAGACCTAGTCGCCAACACGAGGCGAGTTCACTAAACGATTACAGATAAGGTGTAAAATAAAATGACAACAATATAAAAACTCCCTATATGGATCTCTTGGAGATGTAGACGAAGACTCGCAGAGTATGATCATAGTCGATGCGGTCTTTCATCACGATGATGACGCATGTTGAAATCTTCTCCACAGATCTCCTTAAGCCTTCATAGATTTGTGGGAGTATCTCTCTGAACCTTCCTCTCTATGCTGTGGCACGAAGCTTTGGAATTTGGGATCTGAAGAGAGTGAAGAATACGGATCCAAGGGGTCCTTTTTATAGCCTCAGCGCTAGCGCCTGCGCTAGTGCTACCACCGGCGCTATCCCGGATTAAGCAATATTCTGTGCGGGGGAATCTTCAATTCGAGGAAACATTTCCGTCTTACCTCTTGTGCTCCGCGCTACCGCCTGCGCTATCCGCTACCGCCAGGTGCTAGATCCTTCTATATGTGCTCTGGAATTGCGCTAATCATCGCTAGCGCTGGGCGCTAGGTGCTACCGCCGGTGCTAGTAGGCATGTTGGAATTATTGGCCTAATTTTTGGGGCAACCTTCTTATGTTATCCTTGAGTCATATGGACTTTGTTTCCTGCACACTTAAATACACAAGATCAAATATACATAGGATTTGTTATTCTTAAACCTAGGAGATGCGGAAGACCATGTTCCAACACTCGGTTCAAACATTTTTGGTGTTGTGAGCGTGGACAGCAGCTGGTATAAGAAATTCTCGAGGAGCCGACATGGCTGGAGAGGATGTGCGAGGCGACGGTTTTGGTGGTTTGCCACCATCTTGTTCGTCCGTGATGGTAGATATGCTGGCAAATCTCCGAAGGGAGGTCCTCAAGATGAACAACCTCGCCTTCGCCGCGGCGCAAAGCGAGTTCACAACCCCAGCACCTCAGGTCGTCCCGCCACCGGGGGTTGGCAAGAATGCACTGGGTAAGAGGGCAGGTAAGGAGGTGGCTGGCGAGGTGTCGGGGCGAGACCTCGCTGGGCGAGAGCTTTTCCCAAGCCCGATGAGTGCCAACCCGACAAGTGCTTGTACGGCGAGCATTGTTCCGACGAGCGCAGGCCCGGTCAGAGAGCTCGTAGGGGGAGTTGAGTAGGCGAGAGCGGCGAGCAGGGGAAGCACGTTCTGTGAGCTGGTTTCCTTGGCACCACTCCCGGAGGGGTTCAGGGAGCCGGATATGATGCATTACACCGGCAAGGATGACCCTGTCCAGCACCTGCAGTAGTTCGAGGATATTTTCTTCCTCAAGCCCATGTCAGATGCCTTCAATTGCCGACTCTTCGCAACCACCTTGATGGAGAAGGCAAGTGACTGGTTTCACCAGCTTCCGAGAGGGTCGATCTATGTATTGGAAGATCTGTGCCATAGCTTTTTTCTTCGATTCTCGACCTCGAAGAAGAGGAAGAAGGATGTCGAGTGCTCTTCAATATTAGGCAGTGGTCAGGGGAGTCATTGGCCCACTATATGGACCGATTCTAGGAGGAGGTCCTCCTCATCCAGAAGGTACCAGAATTCACCCTCCAACTTGCCTTCATGGTGGGGCTGCGGGAGGGTTCTTCAAGATGAGCATGAAGCGGAAGGCCCCCTTGTCCTTTGAGGAGTTGATGGAAAGGGCGGCATAGTAAATTGAGAGCGAGGTAGCCAACCCAGAGTTCACAAAAAAGTTGGCGAAGCTAAGTGAGCCGTAGACCAGGCAGCAGGAGTTTTCGAGAAGAGAAGAGCCAAGGGTCCCATAGTTGGGTTGAGATAGCAAGGCGGTGACAACTTCATCAGTTATGATGGAGACAGGGTCCGAGGGCATTTCCTCCCCTGCCTCAGAAAGCTATGGCAATTGGGAAAGGAAGAGGAGGAAGAGGAGGAGCGGGAGAAGGAGCAGGAGTGAGGAGGAGGAACAGGGTCGCGGAGGCCAAATGAAGGGGGTGGACTTGCCCTATTGTGACTTCCACCAAGAGGAGGGTCACACGACAACCACCTACCCAGAGTTCTTGGAGATGATGGGGCAAGAGTTCCAGCGCAGCAGCAGCAGTAGTGGTCGGTGAGGATTGAGGAAGTTCTACCTAGAGAGGGGGAGGAGTAAAGGTGTGATGATCGGGCCGACGTGGGGAGTCAAGGAGGGATTAGAGTGATCCATGTGGGGTAGGGATCGAGGCAACCCAGAAGGCAAGCCTCCACACCATGTACCGTCAGAGCATAGCTTCGACTTCTCAAGCCCCACCCCCAACAGAAAGGATCACCTTCTCCCAGAAGGATATGTCGGGTAATGAGGGCCCATTCTGCGATGCACTGGTTATCCAGGCGGCCATCGAGAACTTCACCGTCGCCCAGATCCTCGTGGATAATGGGAGCTCTGTCAATGTAATCTTTAAAAAGGCGTTCAACGAGATGAATGGGGAGGCAAGAAGAGTGCTAGCCTCGGACGGACCCTTGTATGGGGTTCTCGGGAGAGAGGAAGGAGGTGGAGGGGAGTTGGACTCCACGTGACCTTGGGGGTAGAGTCCCATAACTATCAGTTCGTCATTGTGGATGCTCCGAGCAGCTGCAATGCCATCTTCGGGAGGCCCCTCATCAATGTGTTTTGGTGTGTGCCCTCCTCATTCCACTAGTGCCTCAAGTTCAGTGTAGGTGGAATCCGGGTCCGGTTGAGGGGAGACCCCATGGTAGCGAGACAATGCTACATTATAGTGGTCAACTCTATAACCTGGCAAGCCGGGGCGGAGGAGATGGACCGGGAGTAGAAGGGCAGGAGAAGGAGGATGGAGTCATCACGGGACTCAAGGAGGAGGAGAATAGGAGAGTGGATAAAGAGGGGGATGCCCAAGAGGAAGGGGAAAGGGAGCTGCTGGAAGTCCGGGAGGAGAAGATGGAGGAAGGAGAGGTTGAGGTGTTTGGGGGTGGGGGGAAGAAAGAAGTTATCCGGGGGGAGCAATCCAGGCTGGAGTCCATAGAGGAGATCGTGGAGCTAGAGGTCGTCTCCATCGGGGGGCGATCGATAAAGTAAAGGTCAGTGGGGAGCTCAGCCCCGAGGACCAGAGGAAGATCCTGGCATGCGTCCAAGAGAATGTGTACATCTTCGCTTGAAGTGCTGCGGAAATGCCCGGGATCGACGCAGACATGGATAGTCACCATCTCAATCTCGATCCCGACACTCTCCCATCCAACAGAAGAAGAGGACCATTGTGGACAAGCTGGCGAAACTCATCAGGTAGGATGTGAATAAGCTCCTCCAAGAAGGGTTTGTATCTGAGATCCAATATCTGGGCTGGGTCTCCAATGTAGTAATGGTAAAAAAGGGGGATGGGCGATGTATGATGTGTGTAGACTTTTCCTTATTAAATAAATCATGTCCTAAGGATTGATAGCCTTTGCCTCAAATCGACGCGCTGGTTGACTCAGCTGTCAGTTTTTCTCTAATGAGCTTTTTAGATGCCTTTTCAGGTTATCATCAGATTCGCATGCATCCCCCGACATCAAGGATGTCTCGTTCATTATAGTGGATGGATGCTACGACTACAGGATGATGCCCTTTGGGCTGCAGAATGCAGGAGCAACATACCAGTGATGAGTCCAATATTTACATTATTTTATGGACTCATCCGGTCTAGTTTTCACTCATGTGCACTTCATTTTCAAGCTATATTCGCTTGTATTTCACTTTTATTCACTTTCACGCTATGTGCACTATTTAGTCCCGTTTTGGTGTGCAATTGCGCTCCTTGTTGTTGGGGGTAAGCAAATGGTGCTCCCCGTCCCTTTTTCTATTTCTAGATTGAGCTGGAGGGGTATTCCCAGCTGTGTGATTCCTATGTTGATTGTTGTGCAGGTGGACGGTTCATCAAATTTTGCCCAGATTTCATGTCTCCATGAATCGCACGGTCGTGCATTTCCTTGATGCACGATCGCTCCGACCATGCATTCTCATCTGTGGTTCAAAACGATGTCTTGTCCCCGCTAGTGCGATTTGTTCACGCACAGGCAGTTTGCCCGTGCTTGAGTAAAATCGCACGGGCTCCTCTGGTGAGCTGAAATTCTGTCATTCAGAATTTGGTCGTGCATTTTTACGCACGGTCGACTTTGACCTTGCGTGAGTAAAATGCACAGGCTCTCTAGGTCATCTTCCTGGGCTTTCTTCTTAATTAATAATGCACGGTCCACACACGGTTGTGCGTTCGACCATGCGTGACCATTTTTCAGATTGTTTACTATAAAAGCCGCAGGATTCGCCCTTTTTCACGGATAGTAGACCGAGCCCGCCATTTCCACTCCAGCTCCTCCATTTTCATCACTCCACCACCGCCCACTATAGGAGAAGCTTTGGCCATCATTTCTTTGCAAATCCAACGCTAATGCTTCCTCCTCGGCCTCCTCCATCTTCCTCGAGCTCAAAAGCTCCATTCCAAGATCATTTCTGCTGCATTCAAGGGTTGTTCGGTGAGAGCTAGCTTGGGATATTTCACAAAGAAGACGTGTAACGTGGAAAAAGGTGACAGCTCCTCTGAACCCCAAACGGTAACTGAAGACCGAGCTCAGACGAGGCGTGACAACCCTACGATTTCGGCCGTGAATCTTCAGCGAGTTTTCGAGCTTGGGTTTACTCTTTCCCCTTTGTTTTGCTGCAGTTATTTCTTGTGGATGTATTTGTGTTAAGAATGATGATCATAAACCCTTTGTTAATATTAATGTAATTTCATGTTTGTGAAATCTATTGAGGTTTATGTGAGTTGAGGAGCGCCCCATTCCACCATTCACTTCATCGCTACGTTGTGTGCCGCACTAGCAATTGCTAGTTGTGTACTCAGTGATGAGGTGTTTACGACCGTCACTCTGCCGGTTACGAATCATCCATCTGCAAGACTTCTCATTCATTCGCAAGCCTACTCGTCCATCCATAAAGCAACGTGGTGTTTGCGACCCATATAGTTAATTTAGCTTTCTTTTATTTTGTCTTCCAAAACAAATCAAAACCCCCTTTAAAAAAACATAGAAATCTTTATAATTGATTTCCCTAACAAGAAAATCATACACCCCAACTTGCAGTCCTTTGAGAACGATATTCAGGGAGTCTCTCCCAACTTTTATTACTTATACGACCGGTACACTTGTCATAAGCGTGTCATGTTTTTGGCGCCGTTGCCGGGGACTGCAAGCGTTGTATGAGTTTTTCTTCGAGGAAGATTTTATAATGGTTTTTGTTGTTTTTGATTTCATTTTTTGTTGTGTAAGTTTATGCAGGGGCAAGGCCCTGGTGATCTAGTAGAATACGACCCAGAGATATAGAGGACGCTACGCGTGCGCCTCCATGTTCCTTTCATCATAGATCTTAACATATATAATGAGGTTAACCCTGGGGGCGAACCGTTGCCTAACGTTGGTCAGGCTGGGGATGAAAATAAGGTGGCCCAGCCAAGACCTAAAACCATGCGTGATTAGACCACTCATACTGTTGGGAGTGTGTATCTTGGTTTTGTCCCGACTATCATAAACAACTAGTTCGAGATCAGGCCGGCAATCCTAAACATCATCCGCAATAATGCCCAGTTCTCTGGGTTGGCAAGTGAAGATCCCCATCTTCACTTGGCAGAGTTCTCCGAAATCTGCGGAACATTCTGGTATGCCGGCATAGCAGACGACACTGTGATATTATGATTTTTCCTGTTCTCCCTCCGTGATAAAGCTAAGGCTTCACACTATTCCACTGACACAGCGACCACATAGGAGTTGCTTTCATCCAAATTTCTGGTGAAGTTCCACCCAGTGGACAAAACCGTGAACATGAGGCGAGAGATTGCAACCTTCCGACAACACGATCAAGAGACCCTTGCAGAAGCTTGGGAAAGATTTATGGAACTCCTCCAGAAGTGTCCTCATCATGAGTTGCAGCCCTAGAATCTAGTGGAATATTTCTACTTTGCAATCAAGCCCAACTATAGGGCCCTGATGGATGCTGCTGCAGATGGAACTATTTTAAACCACTCCCCTGATGAAGAATTGCGGATCCTGCAGGACACCGCTACTCATAGCTCATTCTGGACTACAGGAAGGAACACTCCGAGGAATGCAAGAGGATTATTTGAAGTAAGTGCTTCTGGTTCACCAGCGGAGGCAGCACCGTCACCATATGAGGGCATAGCATTGCTGAAGAGGCTTGCCCCCTCCCCGACTCCGGTGATGGCCATTTCATGTCAAGGGTGCGGGAACCCCGGACATCACACCAATGAATGCCCAACAGGTGAAATCTCCTTTGATTTTTCTAATCTAAATGTGGAGGAAAATGTTAACTATATTAACAATCAAAACCGCACAACACCTTTTTCTAACACATATAATCGGGGTGTGAGAAATCACTCAAACTTCTCTTAGAGCCAAAACACTGCAGGCCAACGATGGCAACCCGACCAACATCAATATAATGCGCAAGCGTCCAGAAGTCAATCGAGGTCGCGTCATCCGGGTTATAATCAAGGAGCTCCGGTGCAAAGAAAAAGTGCTTTAGAAGAAATGATGGATAAGTTTGTTGGTGTGGCCCAATCTAATATGGCCAATCAAACTGCCTCGATGAGGAATTTACAAATGCAATTGGGCCAATTGGCTCATGTTCTTTCTGAGCAGAATCAAGGTGCTCTCCCCAGCACGACGGAAAAGAATCCTCGTGAGCCCGGAAAGTGCCTAATCGAGTCGGATGGTTGCCATGAGGGCGACATGATAGTGAAATGTGAGATCAATAATGTTGAAACCACCTCTCTTTGCGACACTGGATCGTTGCGCAACATTCTCGCATTGCGAGACGTTGAAAAACTGAACCTAAAAATCAATGCAGATGATCAGACATCGCTTATCCTTGCTAATGGAACGGTGGTGGAAACGGAGGGAGAGATTAAGGAGGTCAAGGTCATTGTAGATGGAACTTCAGTTATCACAAAGATTCAAGTTGTGGGCCACATGGAAAACAATTCCATGCCTATTTAGGGTGTCCCATTCTTGAAGGAGAGTGGTGCCACCCTTCACATTGCTAAGGGGTGTGTCACCTTGTCACCCAAAGAGACACATCACACTCTTCCATCTACAACAACCAGTGATATCAATTTTTTGCCTGTCATTTCTGATGAATTTGTTAGTGAGTTGAATGCTGTTGTGGAGAAACAGAGAAATAAGACAAATGCTGAGTTAGAGGAGGAAGAAGAGGAGATACTAAAGAAATACATGATGGATGAAGAGAATGATATAAACGAAGGCAGCTAGGCAGCGAGGCCGCGAAGTTAGAAGTTACCGCGGCTAGCATGGTAGACAATTCCTTAAACAATTTTGTTAAATCAGGAGTGAACTGTAAACAATTTAAACAGGTTCGTTGGGCAGATCTGTCACCCGTAGTAGGTGAAGAAATGAAGCTCCTGGCTACTCTAAGACTGCTCAACACTGATTCTGATAGAGCACATATTGCTCGTTGGCGCTCTCCTACTGTGGAGAAATTAAAACAATAAAATTTGTTGCGCGCAGCGCGCTTTGCTGCCCTCCAACCCGAGAAGGAAGAGGCTAGGGGAAAGGGAGAGACATCTCCTTTGAGCATTGATGGCGCAAATCTCACACACCGCTATAGGCGGTAGCTCGACTGCGACACGAAACGGCAGTGTACCGATCGTTCAAGTAATATAAAATGGGAATGAATCCCCAAGTATCGATCTCTTGAGGAACACAATAAGGTGGAGTTTACTATTGAGGCAGGACTTGAGATCGAAGTCCTTAAATCAGATGGATTGCGGGGGAGTTGGGTTGGCTTTTGGAAAACAAAATAAAAGCTAACAACTACTCCTATGCAATGCCGCTATGCAATGCTTCGCTTGGCGGGATGGAGACTAGGCAGGCCTTGAGCGCGCTGCGTCGCAAGGGCGGATGGACGAGAAGGCAAGCGGAATCGAACAATGCAGGCCTTGAGCGCGCTGCTTCGTTAGGCGGGATGGAATACGGGCCGCGATGCCACGCTTCGGTAGGCGGATGGGCGAGTAGGCTAGCGAAATGAGGGTCGCAAGCACCTCTTCGACAAGCACGCCACTAGCAATTGCTAGTGCGGCACCGGACAACCAACAAACCACACCACAAGGCGCACCTCAATAATATAAACAAAAATACTCAATCACATAGACATAATCAAGTAAAAATGCTATTTAATCAAAATACACTTCATCATAATGTTAGATCTAGTTGCAAATACATCAATGAAAGGAGAACAAGGCAAGAAATCGACCGAATCCGAAGGCTCGTTGAAGATTCACGGTTGGAATCGCCGGGTTGTCAATCCGCGTCCAAGCTCGGTCCGCAACTACGTCCGGGGTAGAGAGAGCTGTCACGACTCTCCAATGGACCCGTCTTCTTCGTGTCACGATCCGGTGGAGGTTGCCAACTTCCTCTTGCTCGATGGAGATAGCGGCTAGGTCTTCCTTTGGAGCTCTTGGATGAAGGAGGAGGCCGAGAGGAAACTCCGGCTCAAGATAGGCGTGAAGAGCAAGCCCGGAGCACCTCTATATGGTGGGCGACGGTGGAGGGGCGAAATCGGGCGGAATCGGGCGGAAAACGGCGGCTGGAAGCGATGGATCCCCCCTAAAATCGCGAGCAGGTCGTTTTATAGGCGCTGGAATTAAACAGTGCGCACGGTCAGTGGCGCACGACCAGTGGTCGTGCGCACTAGAATCCTGTGATCGTGCGCTCTGCCTGGACGGAACCTGCAAAGACAGAAATTATAAAATAACATGTTCGCACGACCAGTGGCGCACGACCGGTGGTCGTGCGCACTAGCGTTGATGGTCGTGCGCAATACAGCAAACAGAACTCAGAATTTTAATGATAAGTGCGCACGAGCAGTGGCGCACGACCGGTGGTCGTGCGCACTGGCGTTGGTGATCGTGCGCACTGCACCAAACAGAACTCGTGAAAAAGGGTTAAGTGCACACGATCAGTGGCGCACGACCAGTGGTCGTGCGCAATAGAACCGGTGATCGTGCGCAGTGTTCCTGTGCAGAATTGCACCGGGAACACTTGCACGACTCCTATTCCCGCACAACCACAGATCTAGCCACTGAAAGTGGCACTTAACAGCACATGAATACTACCAATGACAATAAGCACGAAAATCACACCAAAGTGGGCCTAGATATGCACCTAGCATGGATTATCAAATATAATCTATAACAAGGCTATAGTGCGGTGAATTGACTAAATAAATGGCCCAGATGAGTCCATAAAAGTGTATATGATCAGGACTCATCACACCCCCAGACTTACCTGTTTGCGCGTCCCGAGCAAACAAATTCTAAGCGAACGGGGAAAGAAAAGTAGATGGCTTAAAACTACAATACAGAGTACCATGCGAAGTCGCATGCTCACGTGCATAAGAAGAATAGTAGAGAAGATTTCTGATTATAAAAATAGTCTATATATTTCTAAAGGAGTAAAAGCATATTACAACTACTCAAAATGGTGAACAACGTCGAATCATTCGGTCATGCATACGGAGAAAGTAAACGAAGCGCTGAGATGAGCATTGCTCAAGATTGGGATGCCGGATAAACTCCACCGAAATCCAACGGTGTCGGTGACCATAGGCTTGCCCGGACACATTCTCTCCACGGCACTGGTTTGACTCAAATGCGTGAATCAATAGGACTTTAGGTTTTGAATGGGGCTTGGGTTTAGGTGAGGAAAAACAAAGATAAAAACGACGGTTAAAGCACTAAACCCAAATGAGCTAATGCAGGGAACTATCCTCATTCACCACACAAACACGCGGGTACACACCACCCCCAGACTTGGACTTAACAGCATGGGTGCGTGCACCGCCTACTCCCAAACATAAATTTCAATCAGATTTTTTTCAATCAAACTTTTCATTCTTCTTTTTCTTTTCAAATCTTTTTCTTTCTTTAACAATTTCAGCAAATTTTCAAAGATGCACAACCACATTTTCACAATGTACTACCACAATCAACACCACCAATTTGAAATTTAAACAAAATGCTTGCTTTTTGGGTGTGCGACTAGGATTGGCTTTTGGGCTTTGGTGAAATAAAAGTGGGGCTGGATCAAAGAACGGGTAGGCACAACTGGGCTAGCGAGGATATAGCGGTAAGGATAGGCACAAAGGCTCAACCGGGCCAAAATGATGGCCTATATCACATTCACACAATTGACTAACCGTATACCCATGCTTCAAGAATCGCTTGGGGCAAGTTCTAGCCACTGAGAAAGATTCTCCTTTCTCCCGACTCAAGCAATACGAGTCTAGTGATCATTTACACACATCCTTACGCTACCGTTTGATTCACACTGGATTCACCATTTGAGTAGAGTAAACAACATTTACACTAATAGAGAAAAATATAAAACCATAGTATAAAAAGAAGTCTACTCTACACAAATTTCTATGCAACCGAGCACTCGACTAGGAGCACTACGGGAGTCAACATTTTACTCTGCTACATAGTCCTAAACCATCACCTAGACTTTCCCACATAAGCAGAAGAATTAAATTCACTACAGAGCATGCATACAGGCGAGTACGTGCTCAAGTGGGTGCGGTGGTGTGCAATGAAAATGAACAACAATTTAAATGAAATCTTCTAGCATGCAGTGCAATAGTGCACGTGAGCGGGTAAACAAAACTACTCTCCCCCAGACTTAAACTAAACAATCCACAGAATATATGACATGAAAATCAGGAAAGGCTAGGGAAAGAGAGTACCCAGTGCTCAGAAATGAGCACACCAGAAGATTGGCGTGTAAGCTAAAATGAAGCTGCAGCATCCGCCATCCAGAAAAGATACCTGCAGGGGTCAGCTCCGCAAAACAAGAGAAACAGAAAAAGATAAACTACAATAAACTACAGCTAACTAAACAGGATTAGAAGAAATAAAAATGCAGAAAAGAAAGATAACTACTGGGGTTATTGTCATCCCAGCACGACTTATTTAGCATTTGTACAGTTCTAGCTAATGGGCCTATGAAAAGAAAAGTGGACAGGTAACTGGCCTAATATCCGTGTAGGTAGCGGGTACCTATACGGAGAAAGAACAGTCATGCCTCTACCTGAATATAAATACCTGCTCCTCACAGGTAGAGGGAAAAGAAAGTAAGAAGAGGAGAAGGCCTGGTCCTCACTCATCTCACCAAAACTATCCTTGCCCAGCAAGGTATCGTCCACAGCAGGTCCGCAGGAGGAGAAGGCAACGAATGAGGCTTCCTTAATGGAGGAGGGATCAACCTCCTCGCATAAAAGGACACACTCATCATTGACTTGAGCACAAAGCTCCAAGTCCTCCTGAAGTACCTGTGAAGATTCAACCTGCGCAGGCTCGGGTGAAGAGGGGGGATCGAGAAATAAACAAGATGAAGAACATAAATAATCAAAAATCGGGGGAGTGGTCCGGGTCTCACTCCCATTAGGTTGGGGAAGTAAAACAATGTTTGCATTGTCATCAATGCTACAAGATTCGGCGGGATCAATGGTGGCCAGGCTTAGGATTTGGACTTCCTCCACCGGTGCTGAGGAAAATTCCTCTTCACCTAGAAGGTTGTCCTCCCCCATAGGAATAGGCACAACACTCAGATCAACCGCCTCCTCCTGCGACACATCATCAACAATGTCGTCAGAGACGAGTATAGTATGCACAGCAGGGAGAGGAATAGTGCTCGGATAAAAGTCGAGCACCGATTCCTCACAAAGAATCGAATCCACTAGGGGTGGTGGATGCACCGGGAGAATAGGCTCAGCAATGTCGGTGCCCAGATCAGCCACACATCCAGTGACCGTGTCCATGCCATACCCTTCAAGATGTGAAGGTGACAAAGAAACATAACCGGATGTTGAAGGTGTGCCGCCAGAGTTAGGAGTTGGGACGATCCGGATATCCGGCTCGTCATCCTCGTCCAATTGGCGAAGATACTCGGCACAATCCTTCAGGGCATGATCTGTGCTCCGACAAAACTGGCACTGCCTAGCAGGCTTCTTTGGCACAGCGGGGGCTGAGGCCGAAAAGAAGTAAGACGGTAAAGGATCAGCAGAGTAGCCATAAGACTTACGCGCACCATATGGAGTACCAGACGAAGTAGGTGCTCCATATGCTGGGCTATAAGAAGTATGCCTACTATTCTCCGTGGGGCATTCATCACTAGAGTGGGAGGTAGCTCCACACCAACGGCAACGAAAATTGAGATGTGCCCACATAGTGAGAAGATAAAACGATTCAAAAAGAAGAACACTATTGTGCGAAATACTACACCTAACAAAAATTTACTAAAGCAACCTACTATAAAACAAGAAAAGGGAATAAAAAGAACAGAAATAAAATAAGAGATGCAATTTACAAATGGAAGGGCTTCTCTCTCAGACTCTCCCTCTCCAGAAAACTCACACGTCTGTGTTCCCCGGCAACGGCGCCAAAAACTTGATGGCGCAAATCTCACACACCGCTATAGGCGGTAGCTCGACTGCGACACGAAACGGCAGTGTACCGATCGTTCAAGTAATATAAAATGGGAATGAATCCCCAAGTATCGATCTCTTGAGGAACACAATAAGGTGGAGTTTACTATTGAGGCAGGACTTGAGATCGAAGTCCTTAAATCGGATGGATTGCGGGGGAGTTGGGTTGGCTTTTGGAAAACAAAATAAAAGCTAACAACTACTCCTATGCAATACCGCTATGCAATGCTTCGCTTGGCGGGATGGAGACTAGGCAGGCCTTGAGCGCGCTGCGTCGCAAGGGCGGATGGACGAGAAGGCAAGCAGAATTGAACAATGCAGGCCTTGAGCGCGCTGCTTCGTTAGGCGGGATGGAATACGGGCCGCGATGCCACGCTTCGGTAGGCGGATGGGCGAGTAGGCTAGCGAAATGAGGGTCGCAAGCACCTCTTCGACAAGCACGCCACTAGCAATTGCTAGTGTGGCACCGGACAACCAACAAACCACACCACAAGGCGCACCTCAATAATATAAACAAAAATACTCAATCACATAGACATAATCAAGTAAAAATGCTATTTAATCAAAATACACTTCATCATAATGTTAGATCTAGTTGCAAATACATCAATGAAAGGAGAACAAGGCAAGAAATCGACCGAATCCGAAGGCTCGTTGAAGATTCACGGTTGGAATCGCCGGGTTGTCAATCCGCGTCCAAGCTCGGTCCGCAACTACGTCCGGGGTAGAGAGAGCTGTCACGACTCTCCAATGGACCCGTCTTCTTCGTGTCACGATCCGGTGGAGGTTGCCAACTTCCTCTTGCTCGATGGAGATAGCGGCTAGGTCTTCCTTTGGAGCTCTTGGATGAAGGAGGAGGCCGAGAGGAAACTCCGGCTCAAGATAGGCGTGAAGAGCAAGCCCGGAGCACCTCTATATGGTGGGCGACGGTGGAGGGGCGAAATCGGGCGGAATCGGGCGGAAAACGGCGGCTGGAAGCGATGGATCCCCCCTAAAATCGCGAGCAGGTCGTTTTATAGGCGCTGGAATTAAACAGTGCGCACGGTCAGTGGCGCACGACCAGTGGTCGTGCGCACTAGAATCCTGTGATCGTGCGCTCTGCCTGGACGGAACCTGCAAAGACAGAAATTATAAAATAACATGTTCGCACGACCAGTGGCGCACGACCAGTGGTCGTGCGCACTAGCGTTGATGGTCGTGCGCAATACAGCAAACAGAACTCAGAATTTTAATGATAAGTGCGCACGAGCAGTGGCGCACGACCGGTGGTCGTGCGCACTGGCGTTGGTGATCGTGCGCACTGCACCAAACAGAACTCGTGAAAAAGGGTTAAGTGCACACGATCAGTGGCGCACAACCAGTGGTCGTGCGCAATAGAACCGGTGATCGTGCGCAGTGTTCCTATGCAGAATTGCACCGGGAACACTTGCACGACTCCTATTCCCGCACAACCACAGATCTAGCCACTGAAAGTGGCACTTAACAGCACATGAATACTACCAATGACAATAAGCACGAAAATCACACCAAAGTGGGCCTAGATATGCACCTAGCATGGATTATCAAATATAAGCTATAACAAGGCTATAGTGCGGTGAATTGACTAAATAAATGGCCCAGATGAGTCCATAAAAGTGTATATGATCAGGACTCATCAAGCATAAAGCTTTCACCTTCTGCCCTTCTTGTGTGTCTAGGGAGAACCACCACAAGTCGGCATACAACTGATTCGTGACAGTGTCTCCGATCTTGTGTTTCTGCTGTTTTAGTTTGCTTTATTCTATCTCTTTAGCTGTACTTGTGGTTTTTTCTTGGTGGATTGAAAGAAAATTGCAAGAACTCTCTTTTGAAAATGCTAGTACAGGTATTTGGGCCACCTTAAGGATAGTAAACAAAAGGGCTAATGGGAGATGACCCAATTTTGCTGTGTTGTTTTTGTTTCTGCATAAGTTGGAGATTCTATTTTTGTAGGAGTGGCGACTTTGGTGGCGAGCTTGGAGCTAATTTGTAGTTTAACGCCAATCTTCTGGCATGCTCATTTCTGAGCATGGGGTAACCTCTCCTCCAACCTCCTCTTATAAGTGTAGTATTACATTCTGTGATGCTTAGATGTAAGTTTGTGGGAGAGCGGATTCTAGTCACCCACTGTGCACGTTCATTCTATAGTGCATACTAGAAGTAAATTTTATTTCTCTGATTTTTAATATTTGTTCATTTTCATCGCACACCACAACACCCACAAGAGTGTGCGCTTAGTTGTTAGAGCGCACCGAGTTTAACTCATTTCTTGGGTGTGATTAGAAAAATCGTATGCTAGCTTAGGATTGTGAGACGAAGTAAAATGTTGACTCCTGTAGTGCTCTAGTCGAGTACTCGCATCTTGCATAGAATTGTGTGCAGAATAAATTTTTCTTTATACTTATAGTTTTGTAATTTTTCTATGTGCGTAAAAATTGTTTATTCTACTCAAAAGTGGTGAATCTGGTGTGAATCTAACTGTAGCATAGGGATGTGTGTAGATGGTTGTTAGGTTCATATTGCTCGAGTCGAAAGGAAGAATTATATTTCTCAGTGGCTAAGAGCTTGCCCCAAGCGACTCTTGAAGCATTAGTATAAGTTAGTTCAGTGTGTGAGTTTGATGTAGGCCTTCATTTTGGACAGGTTGATCTTTGTGTACCGATCCTATCATAATGCTAGCTAGCCCCTTTGTGCCTACACCATCTCTTGATTCATCTCCACTTTCATTTCACCAAAGCCGAAAGCTAATCCTAGTCGCACACCCAAGCCCAAGCTTTTTTGATCTATAAATTTCAGTTTTTGGGGTGTTGATGAAATGATTTATTTTGAAAAAATGTCGATGTGCCTAATTTAAAATAAAATTGCTGAAAATGGATGAAAAGAATGAAAGAGAAAATAAGAAAAAGAAAAGAGAAAAAGAAGAAGAAAAATGTGATTAAGAAAAGAGTTTACTTGTAAATCTTTGTAAGATTTGTATTGGGAGTAGGCGGTGCTCACACCCATGTTTTCAGGTTCAAGTCTGGGGGTGTGGTGCACCCGTGTGCTTATTGTGGTGCTTGGATGGTTTCCTTTGCGTGAGCTCATTTGGGTTAGGTGTGTAAGCCTTTGAGTTTAACATTGAATATCCTACCGCATCCCAAGCCCCATCTCTATCCTTATGTCCTACTTACTCACACAAAGAACAAAACTAGTGTCGTGGAGAGAGTGTGACCGGGTGATCTTATGGTCACCAACATTGATGGATTTCAATGGAGGTTGTTCCGAGCACCGATATTGAGCAATGTTCGTCTCAACGATCAGTTTACTTCCTTCCTACGCATGACCGGATGATTCACCGAGATTCAACTTTTGAGTAGAAATAATATATAATTATGCTCATAGATTTTTACAAACTATTTTGTATAATTAAAAATTCCCTCTATTGCATATCTATGCGCGTGAGTATGCGACTTCGCATGGTACTCCGCATTTGTAATTACTAAGCCAACTAACATTTTTGTCGCCCGCCTAAGGGATAGTTTACTCGGGACGAGCAAATAGTTAAGTCTGGGGGGTGTGATGAGTCCAATATTTACACTATTTTATGGACTCAGTCAGGATAGTTTTCACTCATGTGCACTTCATTTTCAAGCTATAATCGCTTGTATTTCACATGTATTCACTTTCATGCTATGTGCACTGTTTAGGACCCTTTTTGTGTGTAATTGTGCTCCTTGTTGTTTGGGGTAAGGACATGGTGCTCCCCAACCCTTTTTCTATTTCTGGATTGAGCTGGAGGGGTATTCCCAGCTGTGTGATTCTTATGTTGATTATTGTGCAGGTGGACGGTTCATCCAATTTTGCTCATGTAACATACCATTTCCTACTAGAACCCCTAACTCCAATTTAGGGTGAGACAAGTCGTGAGTGTGGTGAGTTTGAGCTAGATTGCAGCTTTAGGACACATAGGGTTAGATGAACTCACATGTGGTCTACTATAAGGCTCAAGTCAACCTAGGTCAAACTAGCATCAACATGAACTCACACTTGCAAATTGACTCCTCCAATAGATGATAAACACTCCAAGGAATGCTATAGACCCAAAAGCCCCACCATGGGGTCACCAATTGACCCAATTTGACCAAAGTCAAACTTGGGTCAACATAGGTCAAATCCTCCCCAATAAGTTCAATTGAACCCCAAAGCATGAAATTGACTTCACCCCTAGTCTTAGAACATCATGGGGGACCTAATTGACCCAAAATCCCCATCATGGGGTCAACAATTTGACCAATTTGACCAAAGTCAACTTTTCCCCAATTTTGGTCAAAATCACACCTTTGTGTCAAAATGGCTCACTTAGGTCTTCACCATGACTCAACCAACCTTGGGTGGTGTCACTGGACACAATGTCAACACATTGGACCAGTCAACACACCCAATTGACCAAGTCAACCCAAAAGTCAACATAGGGTCAACTTTGCCTAAATTGGGCTTAATTGGAATTAATCCAAATTCCAATGGATTAAGGCCCTCACCCAAAGCCCACTCTGTAGCCCATAGGTCTAATGACCAGCATTTCCCCTTAAATCCATCATGCAAAGACATGCATGGGGGAAAAAGTGGAATTTTTCCCCTCCTCCATTAAGGACAAAGAGGATTTTGAGGAGAGCTTGCCATGTGGCCCTCCTCTCCCCTGCCCAAGACCAAATTTGAACTCCTCACATGAATGCCAGCCAAAATTGGGCTGAAGGTGTGCCACTTGGTGGCTGGGAGGAGCATCCAAGGCATGGCCAAAAATGCCAAAGTTCAAAACCACCTCTACAGCTCATATCAGCCCAAACGAACCCTCCCATCAGCTTCAGAGCATCAAGAGGAGTTGATCTAGAGCTTTATAGTGAGGCAAACAGTGGAGAATCGGGTTTTTGAGGAGGATCGCCGGAGCTCGCCACCACTAATGGCTGCTAACAAAACAGCCACCCCCGACCCCAATTGAGCCCACCTTCACCTTCAGAACCTTGAGAGCAGCTGAAATCCACTACTGGAGTGGAGCCTTTGATCCAGAAACGGGGTTTAGAGCAATCACGCCGCCGACAGCTACTAGCATGTCAGCCCGCCGGATAACTCACCTCCAAGCTCGCCTGAGGTACGATTTCTCCCCCTCTCCCTCTGTGCTAGTATCTAGGTCCATTTAGGAGAGAAATCGGGCTCAATTGAGCCCGATCCCATGTGAGATTGAGGGAGAAGGTCCGAGCTTTTCTTCTTGCTCGGGATCGCCGGAGACGGGCTCTCAGGCAGCCGTGCCGCAGTCAATCGATGGCCACCACCTCAACGGAGGTGATGGAGGCGGTGGCCGGCGATGGTGGGCCGTGGATGGCCAGGAAAAGCCAGTGAAAGATGGTCCAGGAGGGAGAAATCGCGGTCGTTGGCTATCAGGGACGATGAAGGGGCGCCGTCGATCCTTGCGTCAAGATTCGTGCGAGCTTATATATATATATTAATTCCTGATTTAATGTGTATTTCCTGTCATTGTGCATGGTTTTGTTTAATTATTTAGAGGCCTTTAGATGCCTTAATTTGAAAAGTACCCAGAGACAACTCCTGTAGATCTGAGTGTCTACTTTCAAATGAAAGTGGAATCAGGCCATTTGGTTAAATATAGGGCCCACAACACTCATTCTAGTGAGGCTGGTCAAAATAAAAATCAGAGCTTTGAATGTGTATAACTTTTTAGTACCAAGTCTGATGGACTTGAGATTTTGGCCATGCATGCATGTGCCTCATACCTAGCTTAGGTTTAAATATAAGATTTTTTGGAGATACTTTTTCTATAGTTTTGTTCAAAACTTAGAAAATTAAATATATGAAATATTTTGAGTTATATAACTCCTAACGACCCCATATTTTGGTGAGGGTTTCTTTAGGTTATGTATGATCACTGGTTAAAATTTCATTACATGTGCATGAGTATATTTCTCTGAATTTCAAAATGAAGTTTGGGTCTTAAGAGAAAAATTGGGGTGTTAATAGTCAATTTGGGCTTTTGAGCTTTTTGATGGAATTGAAGGTGGGGATCACCTTGCATGCCTCTGAAACCTTTGGGTTAGTGTATGTCAGGAGGATATACATCATTGACATAAGTTTCATGATTATTGGAAGTTATTTTCCTAAAGTTTTTAATTAAATAAAAATTGTCACACTTTTAAATTAATGAAATAATTTGAATAATAAACTTAGGGATAAATCCAAAACTCTAGGAAATGGATCTTTGACTGGAAATGCAATTTAGGTATTTTGTTGGAATTTTTGGACCTCATTTATTTCTCTGAATTTGATTTATTTGGTTAGGTCAATTTATTCAAATATGACATTTTGGTCTCATATGCATTTGGAGAATTATGAAATTATTCTAGTAGGTTTCCTTGGTGATTTTATAGCTCTGTAAATTTTATCATAATTCTTAGATAAATTTTTGTGGTAATTATCAATTTATTGAGGAAAACACCCTTTTGTAATTAATTAATTTAATGGGGGTAAAATAGTGTGTAAAATTCTAAATCTCTGGATTTAGTGTTTTTCTTAGATGATTATTGTACTAGGAGAATTTTCTCAGAATTTATAGAGACATATTAATGGTAGTTGTAGTGTAAATCCCTATTTGCACCCCATATTTGTTAAATAGATATTATGGTTAAAAATTTCTGCTAAAAATGTGAAACTTAGGATTTGGTGTTCTTAGACCATTATTATGCCATGATAATTTTCCCAGAATTTATTGAAGTTTTAACATAGCACTTGTAGTGTAAAGCCATATTGTCTCTCCTTTAAAGATAAATAGAGATTGTGGGTTTAAAATGCTTGGAAAAATATGATCTTCTAGAAATAGTGTTTTTATGTAATATAAAGCTACTGTAATTTTTCCAGAATTTTAGGAAGTCTAATTTCAGTACTTGTAGTGTAAAGCCATATTGTCTCTCCTTTAAAGATAAATAGAAATTGTGGGTTTAAAATGTTTGGAAAAATATGATCTTCTGGAAATAGTGTTTTTATGTCAATATGAAGCTACTGTAAGTTTTTTAGAATTTTAGGAAGTCTAATTTTAGTACTTTTAGTGTAAAGCCATTTTGTCTCCCCTTTAAAGATAAATAGAAATTGTGGGTTTAAAATGTTTGGAAAAATATGATCTTCTGGAAATAGTGTTTTTATGTAAATATGAAGCTACTGTAATTTTTCCAGAATTTTAGGAAGTCTAATTTTAGTACTTGTAGTGTAAAGCCATTTTGTCTCCCCTTTAAAGATAAATAGAAATTGTGGGTTTAAAATGATTGGAAAAATGTGATCTTCTGGAATTAGTATTTTTATGTCAATATGAAGCTACTGTAAGTTTCCCAGAATTTTAGGAAGTCAAAATCTTGTACTTGATGTGTAAAATTATTTTTCCATTCATTCATTGAAAATTAGGGATCATGGTTATTTAATTGCTGGAAAATATGAAATATTGAAAATCATTTTATCATGTCACATTTCATCTCTGGAAGGATATTAAATAAGTTTGAATTCACTAGCATGATACCTCCTTCACATTTTAGATTCAGATTAGTAATTAATGAATTTTTATAGAGGGCAAAATTATATGAAACATGCTTGGATTTTGATCATCCCTTATTTTATCCACTATGAACCTATGATAAAAAAAATTAGAAGTCATTTGGAAGTAATTTGATCAAGGTTCCATCATAGGAATCTAAGTTAGTTATAAGTCGTGGTCTGCGGATAGTAAAAACTCATTATGATGAATAGGTCAATATAATCACAAGGAAATCAGTGAGAATTTGATTATAACAAGAGATGAGTATAGACCACATAGAGGACTAGAAGTTATTAGAATTGAATCCAAAAGAACGATTGCTTAGGAGCGGGATGAAACGTAAGGAGTGAAAACACTTAAGATATAAAGAGTATTGAGAGGGTGGAAGGTTAGGTCTGGGTAGTCACCAAGAATATTGATTGTCCTGGAAAGGGGTTGGTCATCATCCCATCACATACCCTAGTACCTTGCGAACCCTTCACCGGGTAGCCCTCGGGAAGTCCAGGATCCACCCTAAACGTAGCGAGCCCTTTACAGGATAACCCTCGGGAAACCAAGATTAAACGTAAACCGTAGGGTTAAGATATTGTACAAGAATAATTTAATAACACACTCACCCACACCCCGTGGTTACGGGAGCTTAGTCGGTTTGGTGCTACGAGCAGTAAGTTCCGTGTTTGTAAGAGCGGATAGATAAGTCAGGTGAGCTTGTGACTCAGTAGTGTTTGTTGGTATGGATGGGTTGGTCCGGCGAGCCAGTGGCTCGGAAGGTTATTAATGACGGGCAGGTTAGCCCGGGGATCTTATGGCTCGGAGATAGATAGTAGAACATGATGCATATGCACGAAGGTGGTGGGTGTTCAGTATTGGACGGACGTTCACACCGACGTCAATACGTTGACTCAGCAAGTGTGGTATTTATACTTAGCCTTGAAAGTCTGGTGGTCCAGTCAGCAAGAGTACGCAGACGCTCCGTGGTTTTGCGTTGAGGCATACGATAGGTCTAGGTTAGGTAGTGTGAATACCAACCTAGAGGTGGGCGAGGCCCAACCCACCGCTTCCGTTTGCCACTAAGGGAGTATCCTGGGAGTCTTGCTAGCTCCAAAAAGGGGGAACTAAAGGTCTATGCACATAGAGTCGTAGTGAGTGAGTTGCACTTGTATGAACATAGCATAACAACATACCTTGCATGTCATAGCATGAACATTGCATATCAACCCCTACCCCTATCGTATAAATTGGTATAGGACTTTTTATACGATAGGTGATGAGTCCCAATTATATACACATTTATGGACTCATCTGGGTCAATTATCTAGTCTTTGCACTACACTTTAGGCATGTTTTCATTCATATTTGATATTCCATGCTATGTGCACTTTTAGGCCCGTTTCGGTGTATTTTTATGTTTATCTTGCTCATGCTTTATGTTGCAATTTAATTTATATATTTGAAAATGTGTGGAATGCCCATTTGCATGGCCCGACGATCTTTCATGTTGATACGGGGGTTGTGCGAGTGTTCCGGTGCTCAAAAACTGCATAGGAACACTGCGCACGAGCACTGGACATTAGTGCGCACGACCACTGGTCGTGCGCCACTTATCGTGCATTAATTCTCACTTAAAATGGGCCTGTCCGGCACTTCGCACGACCACTGGATATAGTGCGCACGACCACTGGTCGTGCGCCACTGATCGTTCGCCATTTTGCAGTCCTGGACTATGCTACAGGTTCTTCGCGCACTATCACTGGCATTCCTTCACGCACGATCACTGGTCGTGCGCCACTGATCGTGCCCGTTCAAAATTCTGCTTTCTATAAATACGCGTTTTCACGAATTCTTCCGCCCTAATCCGCATTTTAGGTCTTTTTCAGCGCCGTTTTCAAGGGCTCTTCGTTCTCCTTCACCCTCCATCATCCAAGAGCCTTCAAGGAGAGGATTCTAGCCCAAAGATCATCAACACCAAGCAAGGAGATCGTGAATCAGAGTAGATCGGGTCGTGAGACGAAGAAGACGGGTCATTGGGAGGAAGTGACAACCCTCCTCTACCCCGGACGCAGTTGTGGACCGAGTTTGGACGTGGATTGACAACCCAGCGATTCCTACCGTGAATCCCAACAAGGCTTCGGATGTGGTTGATTCTTTTACTCATTTTCCTCTTGATTTGTTATTTAGGGTAGGATTTCTCTATCTTTTGATGATGAGCACTATAAACCATGTGTGTAATGTTATTTCATTTATATGAAATCATCTTGTTTATAAGTGTGTATGAGGTGTGATTTAGTGGAGATTGTGGTGTGAGTGTTGGTGTGCCGCACTAGCAATTGCCAGTGGCGTGCTTGTTGAAGAGGTGCTTGCGACCCTCATTCCGCCGGTGTGACCCACTCCATCCGCAAGCCTACTCTTCCTTCCGCCTAGCGAAGCGTGGCATAGCGGCCCGTGTCGCCCATCCTCCTAGTGAAGCAGCTCGCTCAAGGCCTGCCTAGTTTCCATCCGCCCGGCGAAGCAGTGCGCTCAAGGCCTGCATAGGAGTAGTCGTAGCTATTTTACTTTATTTTCCACAATCCAAACCAAGCCTCCCGCAATCCATCCGACCTAAAGGACTTCGATCTCAAGTCCTTCCTCAATAGTTAACTCCACCTTACTGTGTTCCTTCCGAGATTCGATACTCGGGGAGTTACTCCTCGTTTATATTACTTAAACGATCGGTACACTGCCGTTTCGTGCCGCAGTCTCGCCACAGCCTATAGCGGTGTGTGAGATTTAAGCATCAATAGGCCCTGCTAAATGACCCCTTGGTCTATAGGTTTGCATGGGCATTCCTATAAATCAATGGTTACTTTTAAATTACTTTACTTGCATCGCACTGCTTCTCTTGCTTACCTCTTTTACTTCTGCGATATTACTTTACTGCACCTATTGTTGTTTACTTGCTCATACTGCTAGCATAGAATTCATATGGATATACTCTTGTTAGCGTAGAATGTATGTCACATGCTACCTTCTTGATTACTCCACTTTGTTGTCCTCCGCTTCTTCCTCCCGCACGGTGTCTAGGAGTCGCGGGGGGGGGGGGGGGGGGGGGGGGGGGGAGGGGGGGGGGGTGGAGGCTGGGACAAAATCGACTGTCTTTTTGACTAACGGTCGGTGGTGACCGTAGGTACCCGAGGTGATGAAGCCCCAGCTAGAGGAGGAGACAGGACCTGAGGAGCTAAAACAGCGCATTACTTCTACTACAAGACAGATGTTTGAGGATTTGAGAGTTGTTAGCTTCCGCATAGATGTAGGGAGAGAAAAAGATTTTTGTACTTTTCTTCATTCGGACATGTACTGGGCATAAGCCCTCTTTCTCTTTCTTTTATTGTACTCATTGATGGACAATTTATTTTTGGATATATTTATATATTCAGATGCGTGTGATTGTGGACTTATGTACTAGTTTTTCTTCTTATCTCTTGTTGGCCTGGTTGATCGTTCTTGTCGGCAGGATCGGCGTCTTGCGGAGATGGCTAACTTGTGTGCTAGCATCTCCGTAAGGCGGCAGTTCTGGGCATAAGATCCAGGAACTCTCCTGGTGCGGGAGAGGGATCTTATAAATGGTATCAGAGCTCAAACGATCCAACGAGGAAGAAGTCCACAAAAACTGGGACACCCCCGCTCGAGTTAGTTTGAGGACAAACTAGCAGCGGAAGCAGTGGTGTGCCCATGTGTAAAAATCACACAAAATAGTACATTAACCAATGAGTTAGGCCAACCCAACTAGGACATCTTTCTAGTTTGACGCACCAAGATGATTTTATAGCGTACACTAATCCAAACCAACCTTAGGCATAGACGGATTAAGGTGCTATGACCCCCAAAGTGACTAAAGAAAGATTCTATCGAGAAAATAGTTACCTAAAGCTTAAAACTCCAACGTCCTTAATTCTAATATCAAGTGATATCATCACTCCCTACCCAATGAAAAGGACCGCCTCAAGATATTCAGTGCACAAACACCATTAGTGGACAGTAGGAGAATCGTAAACTTAATCTCCAAACCAACAACTAGGTTACACCGAAATAATCATCGTGACAAACACAGGGTTTGGATAAGGATTCGAGTTCAGAAAAGGCCCATTTGTGGTTTGCCCATAGATTAATCTTAAAAAGGTTGTGATAATTAGTAACCTTGATGGCCTAAAGTATGTGAAATGTCAATAGTCCTCAGGATGGAACTCCAGGTCTAGAGTTGTATGCCATAAGGAGTGAGTGAATACCTAGGACAATAGATCATAATGATATCAGGAACATAGCCCGAAATGTATGGGGACTAATCCCTTTTGTTTATTGGGGCTAGTTTGATACCAACTCGAGTTTCCTAGACCTTTTTTTTTTGGAAATCTTCGTCAAAAACATAAGCAATCTTGAAGTATTCAAACTTTACTCGACTTAAGAAGAGATTTTGGAGTATGTCTCATGACCAACCCTTCCTAAAAGTTGAGACCCTTGAAGAATTCCTTCGTCCTAAGAAATATGAATTATTGATATTATGACGAAGCCGTTAGGAATACACAATCAGAATAAGAGCATAGAGTCTTTCAAGAATGATTATTCGCCTCCCTTAACGCTCTAAGGTTATGCAGACAAGTAAACAAAGAAAATAGTATATGAAGTCTTTGAAGTTATAGATCAGGTCGCCTAGATATATCCTTGCATGCGACTCTTGAGAACAAGGAAAATAGTATAAGACTTTGAGAGAATCTCCAAATTCCGAGCATGATGTCATAGATAGCTACTTAGTACGCAACCTAAGGACTGATTGTGCCTTCCCTAGCACAAGACATGGTATAAATCACTTGCAAATCCTCAAGAGAATTGTGAAGTTACTTTTAAAAGACCTAAGCCCGAGGCAACACTGATTGTAGAAAGAGTTTTGCCATCAGTTAAGGTAGGGTGATAATTATTGCCTCAACAGTATATTCATAGACCCTCTAACACCTCAACTCAATTGTCGTAACGCACGATTAATGAACTTAACATCGATTAAAGATTTGACTAATAAACTCTTGAAAAGCGCAAGAGAGAACCGACATGAATTACGGATTTAGCGCAGGTTTGAGTTGGATATGGACCAGATAAGAATGGAACGAACAACATGCTCTCGTGATCTTAAGAAGTAAACAAATGTAATTAACCTCATGCGAAATGCAGTGCCTTAGAATTACCTCCCCAATTCGGAGATGATGATTCGGTTATATTTGGGGCAAACAGTGCAAATACCTTTGGATGACCAAATACCTAAATTTTGTCAATGGTTAGAATCCTAGGAGGGTCAAGCTAACTTCTTGGGACAAACAAACCACCTTATGAGCCATGTGGATTGGAACCAGGCCCCTGCAAGTAGAGTTATAGCACGCACTTTTGCATTTTAGGGCATTCGAAGGCGACACACATTTGGCTTACTCAACAAAGCCAAACCTTTTAATGTGAAAAGTTCATTATATTGGAAACTTGTAGATTGAATTAAGTAGAGTCATTGCAGACTTCACACTAAAAGACAGATAAGGACTTCAGGATGTTGAACGACCAAGATTAAATTGCTGTGACATGATATCAAGGGTATAATAACCCAGAGAATTTGAAATTGAAGAACAATATATCGAAGGCATGTACATCATGTATGATTCTTCACCCGGATAGCATCAAGGACCGGATCACATATGTTAAAAGTCAACATAATCACCATTAAGATTATTTGAAACAATGAGGAACAGAGTTTTAATGTCAAGAGCATATACGATGAAATTAAATGAAAACTAATGAGAATTGGAGTTTATATAAATTATCACACAGACCTTAAAAGAGCATTTTTTTAGGTCAAAACATTATGAAAAGACATAAGTTATGGGACTCGCTTAACATGGTGAGATTTTACTCTATAGATTCTTTGTGGGACTTTTGATGAAAATATAGTTCATTAATCATTAATTATTCAATTATCCCATTTTGCTTCATCCCATAATCAAGTAAGCTAATGAACTTAAAGCTGCGTGGACTGGATATTTGGAGTTATAACTTAGAATATTCATACCTGGAATAATTGATACTAAGAATATTCTAGAAATCTGGACACAACTTTGGGATAATATTATACACCTCAGGTAATTTTCTTGGAATTTATATCCATATATATGGTACTTCATTCACAATGTAGTGTTTGAGGTTATAACTTAGGAAACTCGGATCGTGAATTATTGATACAGAATAGCTATGTAAACTTGTGCATGAACTTTTGATAACATTATGAACTTCTGAAAATTTTGATGGAATTTATGGTTACACATTTTGATACATCCTTCATGAAGTAGAATTTGAACGCATAATTGGAAGAATTCATACGATGAATTATTATTGAAGGATTGTTATAGAATTTTGTATATAGACCTTTCTTTTATATCAATAGGAAGATCTTGGAATATTGTTGGAATTAATTACTGAGAAGACATCGTACTGACTTCACAAGTGCAACCTTGGAATATATTTGAAGAATGGATAGGTTGAGATATTGATGATAAGATAATATAACAATTATCAGATAGTCTTGTGATAACCTTGAGACTTCACATCTTCATGAGCCTGGAACCCCGTGGACCCGAACTTAAATTTCGAGGACGAAATTATTCTTTTGTTTATTGGGAATTGTAACATCCCATTTCCTACTAGACCCCCTAACTCCAATTTAGGGTGAGACAAGTGGTGAGTGTGGTGAGTTTGAGCTAGATTGCAGCTTCAGGACACATAGGGTTAGGTGAACTCACATGTGGTCTACTATAAGGCTCAAGTCAACCTAGGTCAAACTAGCCTCAACATGAACTCACACTTGCAAATTGACTCCTCCAATAGATGATAAACAGTCCAAGGAATGCTATAGACCCAAAAGCCCCACCATGGGGTCACCAATTGATCCAATTTGACCAAAGTCAAACTTGGGTCGACATAGGTCAAATCCTCCCCAATAAGTTCAATTGAACCCCAAAGCATGAAATTGACTTCACCCCTAGTCTTAGAACATCATGGGGGACCTAATTGACCCAAAAGCCCCATCATGGGGTCAATAATTTGACCAATTTGACCAAAGTCAACCTTTCCCCAATTTTGGTCAAAATCATACCTTTGGGTCAAAATGGCTCACTTAGGTCTTCACCATGACTCAACCAACCTTGGGTGGTGTCACTGGACTCAATGTCAACACATTGGACCAGTCAACACACCCAATTGACCAAGTCAACCCAAAAGTCAACATAGGGTCAACTTTGCCTAAATTGGGCTTAATTGGAATTAATCCAAATTCCAATGGATTAAGGCCCTCCCCCAAAGCCCACTCTGAATCCCATAGGTCTAATGACCAGCATTGCCCCTTAAATCCATCATGCAAAGATATGCATGGGGGCAAAAGTGGAATTTTTCCCCTCCTCCATTAAGGACAAAGAGGATTTTGAGGAGAGCTTGCCATATGGCCCTCCTCTCCCCTGCCCAAGACCAAATTTGAACTCCTGACATGAATGCCAGCCGAAATTGGGCTGAAGTTGTGCCACTTGGTGGCTGGGAGGAGCATCCAAGGCATGGCCAAAAATGCCAAAGTTCAAAACCACCTCTACAGCTCATATCAGCCCAAATGAACCCTCCCATCAGCTTCAGAGCATCAAGAGGAGTTGTGCTAGAGCTTTACAGTGAGGCAAACAGTTGAGAATCAGGTTTTTGAGGAGGATCGCCGGAGCTCGCCACCACTAATGGCTGCTAAAAAACAGCCACCCCCGACCCCAATTGAGCCCACCTTCACCTTCAGAACCATGAGAGCAGCTGAAATCCACTACTGGAGTGGAGCCTTTGATCCAGAAACGGGGTTTTGAGCAATCTCGCCGCCGACAGCTACTAGCATGTCAGCCCGCCAGATAACTCAACTCTAAGCTCGCCCGAGGTATGATTTCTCCCCCTCTCCCTCTGTGCTAGTATCTAGGTTCCATTTAGGAGAGAAATCGGGCTCAATTGAGCCCGATCCCTTGTGAGATTGAGGGAGAAGGTCTGAGCTTTTCTTCTTGCTCGGGATCGCTGGAGACGGGCTCTCAGGCGGCCGTGCCGCCGTCAATCGATGGCCACCACCTCAACGGAGGTGGTGGAGGCGGTGGCCGGTGGTGGTGGGCCGTGGATGGCCGGGAAAAGCCGGTGAAAGATGGTCCAGGTGGGAGAAATCGCGGCCGTTGGCTATCGGGGACGATGAAGGGGCACCGTCGATCCCTGCGTCAAGATTCGTGCGAGCTTATATATATATATTATTTCCTGATTTAATGTGTATTTCCTATCTTTTATTGTGCATGGTTTTGTTTAATTATTTAGAGGCCTTTAGAGGCCTTAATTTGAAAAGTTCCCAGAGACAACTACTGTAGATCTGAGTGTCTACTTTCAAATGAAAGTGGAATCAGGCCATTTGGTTAAATATAGGGCCAGAGCACTCATTCTAGTGAGGCTGGTCAAAACAAAAATCAGAGATTTGAATATGTATAACTTTTTAGTACCAAGTCTGATGGACTTGAGATTTTGGCCATGCATGCATGTGCCTCATACCTAGCTTAGGTTTAAATACCAGATTTTTTGGAGATATTTTTTCTATAGTTTTGTTCAAAACTTTAAAAATTAAATAAATGAAATATTTTGAGTTATATAACTCCTAACGACCCCATATTTTGGTGAGGGCTTCTTTAGGTTATGTGTGATCACTGGTTAAAATTTCATTACATGTGCATGAGTATATTTCTCTGAACTTCAAAATGAAGTTTGGGTCTTAAGAGAAAAATTGGGGTGCTAATAGTCAATTTGGGCTTTTGAGCTTTTTGATGGAATTGAAGGTGGGGATCACCTTGCATGCCTCTGAAACCTTGGGGTTAGTGTATGTCAGGAGGATATACATCATTGACATAAGTTTCATGATTATTGGAAGTTATTTTCCTAAAGTTTTTAATTAAATAAAAATTGTCACACTTTTAAATTAATGAAATAATTTGAATAATAAACTTAGGGATAAATCCAAAACTCTGGGAAATGGATCTTTGACTGGAAAGGAACATTTAGGAATTTTATTGGAATTTTTGGACCTCATTTATTTCTCTGAATTTGACTTATTTGGTAAGGTCAATTTATTCAAATATGACATTTAGGTCTCATATGCATTTGGAGAATTATGAAATTATTCTAGTAGGTTTCCTTGGTGATTCTATAGCTCTGTAAATTTTATCATAATTCTTAGATAAATTTTTGTGGTAATTATCAATTTATTGAGGAAAACACCCTTTTGTAATTAATTAATTTAATGGGGTAAAATAGTGTGTAAAATTCAAAATCTCTGGATTTAGTGTTTTTCTTAGATGATTATTGTACTAGGAGAATTTTTTCAAAATTTATAGAAACATATTAATGGTAGTTGTAGTGTAAATCCATATTTGCACCCCATTTTTGTTAAATAGATATTATGGTTAAAAATTCCTGTTAAAAATGTGACACTTAGGATTTGGTGTTCTTAGACCATTATTATGCTATGATAATTTTCCCAGAATTTATTGAAGTCTTAACATAGCACTTGTAGTGTAAAGACATATTGTCTCTCCTTTAAAGATAAATAGTGATTGTGGGTTTAGAATGTTTGGAAAAATATGATCTTCTGGAAATAGTGTTTTTATGTCAATACAAAGCTACTGTAATTTTTCCAGAATTTTAAGAAGTATAATTTCAGTACTTGTAGTGTAAAGCCATATTGTCTCTCTTTTAAAGATAAATAGAAATTGTGGTTTTACAATGTTTAGAAAAATATGATCTTCTGGAAATAGTGTTTTTATGTCAATATGAAGCTACTGTAATTTTTCTAGAATTTTAGGAAGTGTAATTTCAGTACTTGTAGTGTAAAGCCATTTTGTCTCCCCTTTAAAGATAAATAGAAATTGTGGGTTTAAAATGTTTGGAAAAATATCATCTTCTGGAAATAGTGTTTTTATGTCAATATAAAGCTACTGTAATTTTTCCAGAATTTTAGGAAGTTTAATTTTAGTACTTGAAGTGTAAAGCCATTTTGTCTCCCCTTTAAAGATAAATAGAAATTGTGGGTTTAAGATGATTGGAAAAATGTGATCTTCTAGAATTAGTGTTTTTATGTCAATATGAAGCTACTGTAATTTTCCCAGAATTTTAGGAAGTCAAAATCTTGTACTTGATGTGTAAAATTATTTTTCCATTCATTCATTGAAAATTAGGGATCATGGTTATTTAATTGCTGGAAAAATATGAAATATTGGAAATCTTTTTATCATGTCACATTTCATCTCTGGAAGGATATTTAACAAGTTTGAATTCACTAGCATGATACCTCCTTCACATTTTAGATTCAGATTAGTAATTAATGAATTTTTATTGAGGGCAAAATTATATGAAACATGCTTAGATTTGATCATCCCTTATTTTATCCACTATGAACCTATGATAACAAAAAAATTAGAAGTCATTTGGAAGTAATTTGATCAAGGTTCCATCATAGGAATCTAAGTTAGTTATAAGTCGTGGTCTGCGGATAGTAAAAACTCATTATGATGAATAGGTCAATATAATCATAAGGAAATCGGTGAGAATTTGATTATAACAAGAGATGAGTATAGACCACATAGAGGACTAGAAGTTATTAGAGTTGAATCCAAAAGAACGATAGCTTAGGAGCGGGATGAAACGTAAGGCGTGAAAACACTTAAGATATAAAGAGTATTGAGAGGGTGGAAGGTTAGGTCTGGGTAGTCACCAAGAATATTGATTGTCCTGGAAAGGGGTTGGGCATCATCCCATCACATACCCTAGTACCTTGCGAACCCTTCACCGGGTAGCCCTCGGGAAGTCCAGGATCCACCCTAAACGTCCAAGTATAATAATAACTAAATAAGGGTAGTCTAAATAGGAGGTTTAATTTAAGTGGAATGATAAGAGGGTAATTTTATGGGTAGATATCAATAATACTAAGTGTCTTTGGAAAGGGAACTTTGGGGTGTCATCCCATTGTAGTTCCTAATACCGTAGCGAGCCCTTTACAGGGTAACCCTCGGGAAACTAAGATTAAACGTAAACCGTAGGGTTAAGATGTTGTACAAGAATAATTTAATAACACACTCACCCACACCCCGTGATTACGGGAGCTTAATCGGTTTGGTGCTACGAGCAGTAAGCTCCGTGTTTGTAAGAGCGGATTGATAAGTCAGGTGAGCTTGTGACTCAGTAGTGTTTGTTGGTACGGACGGGTTGGTCCGGCGAGCTAGTGGCTCAGAAGGTTATTAATGATGGGCAGGTTAGCCCGGGGAGCTTATGGCTCGGAGATAGATAGTAGAACATGATGCATGTGCACGAAGGTGGTGGGTCTTCAGTATTGGATGAATGTTCACACCGACGTCAATACGTTGACTCGGTAAGTGTGGTATTTACACTTAGCCTTGAAATTCTGGCGGTCCAGTCAGCAAGAGTACGCAGATGCTCCGCAGTTTTGCGTTGAGGCGTACGATAGGTCTAGGTTAGGTAGTGTGAATACCAACCTAGAGGTGGGCGAGGCCCAACCCACCGCTTCCGTTTGCCACTACGGGAGTATCCTGGGAGTCTTGCTAGCTCCAAAAAGGGGGAACTAAAGGTCTATGCGCATAGAGTCGTAGTGATTGAGTTGCACTTGTATGAACATAGCATAACAGCATACCTTGCATGTCATAGCATGAACATTGCATATCAACCCCTACCCCTATCGTATAAATTGGTATGGGACTATTTATACGATAGGCCCTGCTAAACGACCCCTTGGTCTATAGGTTTGCATGGGCATTCCTATAAATCAATGGTTACTTTTAAATTACTTTACTTGCGTCGCACTGCTTCTCTTGCTTACCTCTTTTACTGCTGCGATATTACTTTACTGCACCTATTGTTGTTTACTTGCTCATACTGCTAGCATAGAATTCATATGGATATACTCTTGTTAGCGTAGAATGTATGTCACCTGCTACCTTCTTGATTACTCCACTTTGTTGTCCTCCGCTTCTTCCTCCCGCACGGTGCCTAGGAGTCGCGGGGGGAGGCGGGGACAAAATCGGCTTAGTCTTTTTGACTAACAGTCGGTGGTGACCGTAGGTACCCGAGGTGATGAAGCCCCAGCTAGAGGAGGAGACAGGACCTGAGGAGCTTAAACCGCGCATTACTTCTACTACAAGACAGGTGTTTGAGGATTTGAGAGTTGTTAGCTTCCGCATAGATGTAGGGAGAGAGAAAGATTTTTGTACTTTTCTTCATTCAGACATGTACCGGGCATAAGCCCTCTTTCTCTTTCTTTTATTGTACTCATTGATGGACAGTTTACTTTTGGATATATTTATATATTCAGATGCGTGTGATTGTGGACTTATGTACTAGTTTTTCTTCTTATCTCTTGTTGGCCTGGTTGATCATTCTTGCCGGCAGGATCGACGTCTTGCGGAGATGGCTAACTTGTGTGTTAGCATCTCCGTAAGGCGGCGGTTCTGGGCATAAGATCCAGGAACTCTCCTGGTGCGGGAGAGGGATCTTACAACTCATATTTCATGACTGCATGAATCACACGGTCATGCGTTTCCTTGACGCACGATCGCTCTGACCGCGCACTCTCATCTGTGGTTCAAAACTATGTTTTGTCCATGCTCGTGCAATTTATTCATGCACGGACAGTTTGCCCGCGCGTGAGTAAAATTGCACGGGCTCCTCTGGTGAGCTGATATTCTAGATTTTGGAATTTTCCTGTGCGTTTTTACACACGGTCGGCTTCGACCGTGCGTGAGTAAAATGCACGAGCACTCTAGGCCATCTTCCCGGTCTTTCTTCTTAATTAATAATGCACAGTCCATGCATGGTCGTGCGTTCGACTGTGTGTGACCTTTTTCTGGTTGTTTACTATAAAAGACTCAGGATTCGCCCTTTTTAACTGATCGTAGACCGAGCCCGCCATTTCCACTCCAGCTCCGCCATTTTCATCGCTCCACCACCGCTCACTATAGGAGAAGCTCTGGCCACAATTTCTTTGCAAATCCAACGCTAAAGATTCCTCCTCGGCCTCCTCCATCATCCTCGACCTCAAAAGCTCCATTCCAAGAACATTTCTGCTGCATTCAAGGGTTATCCGGCGAGAGCTAGCATAAGCTATTTCATGAAGAAGACGGGTAACGTGGAGGAAGGTGACTGCTCCTCTGAACCCCGGACGGTAACTAAAGACCGAGCTCGGATGAGGCGTGACATCCATATGATTCCGACCGTGAATCTTCAGCGAGTCTTCGAGCTTGGGTTTACTCTTTCCCCTTTGTTTTGCTGTAGTTATTTCTTGTGGATATATTTGTGTTAAGAATAATGATCATAAAACCTTTGTTAGTATTAATGTAATTTCATGTTTGTGAAATCTATTGTGGTTTATGTGAGTTGAGGAGCGCCCCATTCCACCATCCACTCCATCGATACATTGTGTGCCGCACTAGCAATTGCTAGTTGCATGCTCAGTGATGAGGTGTTTACGACCCTCACTCCGCCGGTTATGAATCATGCATCAGCAAGCTTTCTTGTTCATTCGCAAGCCTACTTGTCCATCCACTAAGTAATGCGGTGATTGCAACCCGCATAGTAAATTTAGCTTTCTTTTATTTCTTCTTCAAAAACAAATCAAAAACCCCTCTTAAAAAGTCATAGAAATCCTTATAATTGATTTCCCTAACAAGAAAATCATACACCCCAACTTGCAGTCCTTTGAGAACGATATTCGGGGAGTCTCTCCCAAATTTTATTACTTGTACGACCGGTACACTTTCCGTAAGCTTGTCAAGATTTTGGCGTCGTTGCCTGGGACTGCAAGCGTTGTATGAGTTTTTCTTCCTGGAAGATTTTATAAAGGTTTTTTGTTGATTTCATTTTTTGTTGTGTAAGTTTATGCAGGGGCAAGACCCTGGTGATCTAGTAGAATACGACCCAGAGATAGAGAGGATGCTGCTCACTCGCCGTCGTGTTGCTGTCATCATGGTTCTTAACAGAAATAATGGGGTTAACATTGGGGGTGAACAGTTGCCTATCGTTGGTCCGGCTGGGGATGAAAATGAGGTGGCCCGACCAAGACCTAGAACCATGCGTGATTACACCACTCCTACTATTGGGAGTGTGTATCCTGGTTTTGTCCCGGCTATCATAAACAACCAGTTCGAGATCAAGCTGGCAATCCTAAACTTCATCTGCAATAATGCCCAGTTCTCTGGGTTGGCAAGTGAAGATCCCCATCTTCACTTGGCAGAGTTCTCAGAAATTTGCGGAACATTACGGTATGCTGGCATAGAGGACGACACTGTGAAATTAAGATTCTTCCTTTTCTCCCTCTGTGATAAAGCTAAGGCTTCACACTATTCCACCAGGCACAACGACCACATGGGATTTGCTTTCAACCAAATTTTTGGCGAAGTTCCACCCAGTGGACAAAACCGTGAACATGAGGCGAGAGATTGCAACCTTCCAGCAACACGATCAAGAGACCCTTGCGGAAGATTGGGAAAGATTTATGGAACTCCTCCGGAAGTGTCCTCATCATTAGTTGCAGCCCTAGAATCTAGTGGAATATTTTTACTTTGTACTCGGGCCCAACTTTAGGGCCATGATTGATGTTGCTGCAGATGGAACTCTTTTAAATCACACCCCTGATGACGTATTGCGGATCCTGCAGGACACCGCTACTCATAGTCATTCTGGACTACAGGAAGGAACACTCCGAGGAATGCAAGAGGATTATTTGAAGTTAGCGCTTCTGGTTCACCATCGAAGGCAGGATCGTCACCATTTGTGAGGATAGCATTGCTGAACAGGCCTGCCCCCTCTCCAGCTCCGGTGATGGCCAATTCATGTCAAGGGCGCGGAAACTGTTGGAGTTTCTGAGGTGATCTCAAAGCACTCAATAGTTAGTCATGCTGCCAACGCAATATGAGCCTATAGGGTCGCACATAAAAGCGTTTGGAGAAATTGGAGAAAGGATTGTGTTGGCCTTACTCATATTGGATATGAGTGGAGGACCAATCCTGTGACTGCTTGGAATTAAGTTGAGAATGTCTAAACGGGAAATCGTTTAAAGGGTTTAAATGAATGGGTATTTACTTGATAAATTTGGCTAAAGGGTTTAACTGAACTGCGTCAAATTCGGCTAAAGGGTTTAACCGAATTAGCTTGATTCGACTAATGAGATTCGACTAATATGATTAACCGATATTATAACAGATTCGACTAAAGGGTTTATCCGAATAATGTCAGTTCGACGAAATGGTTTCGATGAATTGATATAGCCGAATTTATATAGATGAATTCGTCGAAATGGTTTCGCTGAATCTGAGTCGAATTCGGTTATATTGTTTAGTCGAATTCGGCGAATGTAAATCTGGACAGAAATGTTCTGTTTTTCCTCTGGTCTGCGGATAGCCTATTTTCTGCCTTGCGTATAAAAGGAACGTGATTAGGGCTTCGAATATATACGGTTTTAGATCGAGCATTTTTGCGATTTCTGGAGAGCCGAAGACGGAAGTGTTCCGATCGCTCTCGTTCCGTCCGCCGACCTAATCGCCGCCGACAGTCGCCGCCTCCCCTTCAACGGATCTAGCTGTTCATGGGGATGCAGAGGACGTTCTTTCTCCTACCCATTCCTTGTTCGACAAGGCTTTGGGGTTCTCCATCGTTCGTGTGGATCGCTGTAGATAAGTCGATACATTTCGGTTCTTGGAACTCAGATTTTGTCTACCCGATTTCATCTTGGAGCACCTTGGTTGAGTATTGACTCAATCCCGGGAAGGTACATTGCATTTGCTTTCCTAATCTCTTGATTCATGAGATCTGCAAGTTCCATACTCTTTGGGTAGTTCTATTATTTCTTCCGCTGCGCACATTTGATGTGTTCATGTCATTATGAATGGCATTTAGAAAAACCTAATAGTGGTATCAGGGATAGGTTGCGATCAAGTGCGTGCAAATCTAGAAATTTGGAAGCGTTCTAAATGTATAGATTTCTTCTTGGAACATCATATTTGATGTGATTTTGTGTGGTTTCTGGTGGTGGGATTTCAAAAATTTGGACGGGGCTCTGCTCCGCACCCCGCAAGGGCTCTGCCCCTTAACCCCGTTAGGGGCTCTGCCCCTAAGACCCCGCCAGGGGCGCGACTCCTTGGAACCCCACCAGGAACGCATGTGATTGCGTTGCGATTTCATTGTTTCAGAGATTGTTTCTCCGTTGAAGTAACCGTCCCTCGATATGGTTTGTGAAACCAAATGTTTAGATTATTGAATCTGACATGAGAGACGATCTTGTCTACGCACAAGTGGAGTTGCTTTGTTTGTGTTCAATGCATGTAAATCTGAAGATCTAGAAGTGTTCTAATTATTCAGATTTAACCCCCTTTTATCAAACTGTTGATAATCCTCTTATGTGCACATAGGGGATGCATTTGTTTTGTGTATGTGCATGGTGATTAAATGTTAATCACGATGAAATATTCATCTATTGAAAAATAAAATCCCTTATCCAATATTAAGTATACGGATGCCTTCCGATGGATGACACTCTTCCTGCCTCGATCGATGAAGTGTGGGCTTGCCAAAGCAAGGTGCATTAATCTATCTTGGTAAGGGTGCGAGCGGATAATTGTGATATCCCACTGTCGACATCGGGTCTAACTTAACTAGGGGACCTCAAAGGTTGAGTGCCTAGAGGCATAGGGTTGGCATGCTCCATATGATGGATGCGAATAAAGAGTTATTCACCAACCATACAAGAGTTGCATAGTGATGCAATTGACAAATGTTGTTTACCTAAATAACTGCATTATGAGAGGAACGCCAAAGCGAACTCATTGTGTTGGTGAAATATGGATCTTGTCCACTAAGAGAGTAGCTCGCATAAACTCTCTGAATCGAATTAAAGTGTTGTCGATTTGATTAAAAATAGTGGGAGCATTTAATAAAAGTCCTTATTAATATAAAATGTATTTCGAAATAAAGTACTAAAAGTTTTGTGAATTCATTGTAGAATTTCCATGGCAAGTGGATCTCACTCCACCCTGTCCCTGAGAGCTATTCTTGAGAAGGACAAGCTCAACGGGACGAACTTCCTCGACTGGTATAGGAACTTGTGAATTGTTCTCAGGCAAGAGCGCAAGCTCTATGTCTTGGAAGGTGAAGCCCACACAGAGCCGACCGGAAATGCTTCGAGATCAGATAAAGATGCTTACAAGAAGTATCGGGAAAATACCTTGGATGTGGAATGCCTCATGCTTGCTACCATGTCCTCTGAGCTTCAGAAGCAACACGAGAGCATGTGTGGTTATGAGATAATCGGGCACCTCAAGAAAATGTTCGAGGGGCAAGCCCGTCAAGAGAGGTTTGACATATCCAAGGCATTATTCCAGTGCAAAATGGGAGTTCGAGACTTAGTAGGGACTCACGTACTCAAGATGATTGGGTATATCGAGAACCTTGAAAGACTGGGTTTTCCCATGGGCCAAGAGTTGGCCACGGATATGATCCTGCAATCGTTGCCGGACAGTTATGAGCAGTTCGTCTAAACTATAACATGAATGAAATAGACAAGACACTGCCCGAGCTCCTAGGCATGTTGCGAACTGCTGAAAATAATATGAAGAGGGTCAAGCCTGCTAGCCCCATACTGATGGTGCATAAAAGCAAGGGCAAGACTAAGGGATTCAAGAAGACGAAGATAGGATCTAAGTCTCATCTTGATCCCAAATCTTCTCATCTAAAAAAGAAAGGTCTGGCGAAAGAAGGAAAGTGCCACCACTGCGGTAAGTCATGGCATTGGAGGCGGAACTGTCCCCTCTATATTGAGGATCTGCAAAAGAAGAAAGGAAGTGTGACTTCCACTTCAGGTATTTATGTTATAGAGATAAACCTTTCTGCTCCTTCATCTTGGGTATTGGATACCGGATGCGGTTCTCACATTTGTACAAATGTGCAGGAACTGAGAAGGAGAAGAATGTTGGGTAAAGGAGAGGTAGACCTGCGCGTCGGGAATGGAGCAAGAGTTGCTGCCGTCGCCGTTGGTGTCTATTGTCTTTCTTTGCCCACTGGGCTTGTAATAGAATTAGATAACTGTTATTTTGTTCCAGCCATAACTAGAAATATTATATATCCATATCATGTCTTGACATGAAAGGCTTTTCATTTATAATTAAGAACAATTGTTATTCGATTTTTATGAATGATGTTTGTTATGGTGTAGCCCAATTGTTTAATGGTTTATATGTATTGAACTTAGACCATCTGATCTATAATGTAGAAAATACTAAAAGACTAAAAACAAATGATTCGAATCCTATGTACCTTTGGCATTGTCGTTTAGGCCATATAAACGAGAAACGCATATCCAAGCTCCATAAAGATGGACTACTGGACTCATTTGATTATAAATCATTTGAGAGATGCGAGTCATGTTTATTAGGCAAGATGATGAAAGCTCCTTTCACTAGTTGTAATGAAAGGGCTGATGATCTCTTGGGTATAATACATAGTGATGTATGCGGACCCATGAGTTTTATGGCTAGAGGTGGGTTCTATTACTTCGTTACATTTACTGATGATTTCAGTAGATACGGATACGTGTTTCTTATGAAGAACAAATCCGAGACCTTTGAAAAGTTCAAAGTGTTTAAGAATGAAGTAGAAAACCAACTGGGAAAAAGGATAAAAGAACTTCGATCTGATCGAGGTGGCGAATATCTGAGTCATGAGTTTCGTGATCATCTGAAAGAGTGTGGTATTGTATCACAGCTCACTCCGCCCGGAACACCTCAACATAATGGTGTTTCTGAGAGGAGGAATTGTACCTTGTTAGACATGGTGCGATCGATGATGAGTCATGTAACACCCTCATCCGTTAAGAAGCATATAGCAGAAGGTCCGGCCGGGGCCCCACGCCATATACTACAAAACAAACGGGAACGTCACTATTGAGTATACAACGACACTATACCACGAAGCCTAACTCAGAGCATTCTATGCGGAAGTAAAAGAGAGAGAGACAGAATTATAAACCACAAGACCCGAACTCGGGTATGTCCACTTCTATTAATTTGGAATAAAATGTTTTACAACACAAAAGAGGCACGACGGCCTTACAGTTTACCAATATCGGCGCGCAGGCCGGCCATACATGAAAAACAGAAGGAACATCAAAGGCCTTCAAGGGCTGCTGCAGCGCAGGGGCTTCAGCCCGCCAAGTTCCCGCTCGGTCCAGCACCTGTACAATAAGCCCACCAAAAACGGTGGCTAAAGCTGACCAATTTATAACGACCCCACCCCTTCGAGGGGGTGGCAGTGCTAACCGTCCCTGCAAAACAGTCTCAACAGCATATACATATCTAAGAGTGCGACTAGACGAGCCCACAACATTTCATACATATGCAACAACACAAACGTGGGAATGGCCTCCACGTCTCGTGCACTCAGGCACTCTTTGGTGTACTACGCCTTCCACCACCATCCACTCTTGATGGTTTTGCCCTTCGAGGCTAAAGTCGGCGGCCCGAATACCAGGGCTCCCCCGTGCTTTAATTGTGAACTTGCGCAGTCCGAAGACTCTTCCCCGTTGCCTCCCGACATGCTATTCGAGCCTTACTAATCAGGTGCTGCAATGGTTCGGGTGTAGGTTCGCCAAATGCCCGTTGTTCACACACTCGTTGTACAACACGAAATGCGGGTATGGCGTCCCCTCAGCCCAGGTATTCTCAATTAGCCGGCTCCATGGGCCGCTAAGTCATCCACCAGGACACCCTTACAGGTCGGGCACGCCGACCTCAGGTCCCCTCAACAGGTGGGCACAACAAACTTCACCAGACCCATGTCTGGGAGCTGTCGCCCATGCGACATTCACTGTCGCCAGCGACAGCTGCACAAACCCTAATTTGGCTTCTAGCTGTGGATGCTTCCCGGGGCACACCCCCAGGCATTGCTGCACATGCAGTAGCACTCCCTAGCCTCAGAACACCCAAATTCATCAGAATCCAATTCTGGGGAGCTGTCGCCCAGGCGACAGTCACTGTCGCGCCGACGACAGCTAGACAGAACTCCATTTCTGCCTTTTAACTTCGGGTGCTCCCCGGGGCACACCCCCGGGCGTTGCTGCGCATGCAGTAGCACTCTCTAGTCCTACGTAGCAGGATAACAACACGGGGTTTTCCCCGAGCATGCACAATACCACAAGGCATCACAAATCCGGACGAACCGTCACGGATGGGCTTCACACAGCGCGCCTACGTTCGTATCACGCACGGACTCTATATGTATGCAACTTGGACGGGGATAACACGAATCGACCCGTCGGAGGCCACGACCTCACCCTTTTGAGTAGGGGCCTCAACGATGCAAGGGAATGGACTAAGGCATGTCCAAGAGATGGTAGAAAAGTTCGTTACCCTTAAACGCCGCTTTGAGACCATGGCTTGATGTTCTACACGGATGGAAAGGAGCGCCTTGCCCTCCTCTACGCGTAGCCACCAACTTTGAAGGGATTGGATGAGTGTAGCTCCTCCAAACCCAAGCTCCAAGCTAGGGTTTTCTATTCACCTTCTTCTCCAAGCTCCTCTCTCTCTCTCTCTCCTAAGAACCCTTAAGAAAATAATTGAAAAGAGAGGGATTTTCGGCCTTGTATGCTGCCACCAAGCCTCCCAAGCCAAAACAAGCCACCAAAGTCCAAGTGCAATCAATGCCCTTGATTTCGGCCATAAAGTCCAAATTTGAGCTGTCGCCCGGCGACATCCACTGTCTCCCTGGCGACAGCGACAATGAACCGACATTGACTAGTCAACGCCGTCCGACAGCTCACGGCAGAACCTTCTCAACAGAAAGCTATCGCCCGGGCGACAGCTCTGGATTCCAGATTTCTGAATTTTCAGATTTGGGGTCTTACAACCCTCCCCTCCTTATAAAAATTTCGTCCCGAAATTTGTAAAAACACGCATATATATACATATCAAAACAGTCTTTACATACAGGTGGAAAAGGAGAGATAAGCGTCACTGAAACAGCTCGGGGAACTCCTCCAACATGGTCTGCTCACGCTCCCATGAGAGCTCCTCGCGACCGCAGTTGTCCCAACGGACCTTTACCATACGGATCGCCCTGTTCCGCAGCTGACGCACCTCAGCATCCTCGATGCTAACGGGCCTGACCGCTGTCTTAAGCCCACTATCCACGGGAACCTGATCCGCCGCGACCACCTGCGTAGGCTCTTGCACTGCCTTCCACAATACGGAGATGTGGAATACATCGTGTAGCCCGCTCTGTTCCGCTGATAGCGCAAGCCTATAAGCCGCATCGCCGACGCGCTCGATGATCTAAAACGGTCAAAGGTATCTCGGACTCAGCTTTTTCAAGCGTCGAATCCTGGATACACCCTTGAACGGCCTGATCTTCAAGTAAACCCAATCGCCAACGGCGAACTGGATGTCGCGGTGCTTCGCATTATAGTACTTCGCCTGCCAATCCTACGCAACCAAAAGCCTCTCTCGGATCAACCGTACCGTCGAAGTCGCCTCTTCGACGTCTTTCCTATTGAAGAGCTTTGTCTCGCCCATTTCCGCCGAAGCTAAGGGAGTGCGGCACTTCCTGCCATAGAGGGCATCGAAAGGCGCCATCTGAATACTCGCCTGATAGCTGTTGTTGTACACGAACTCAACAAGAAAGAGGTGATCTTCCCACCCCTTGCCAAAATCCAGGACGCACATCCGGAGCATGTCTTCCATCGTCCTGTTGGTACGCTCAGTTTGGCCATCCGTCTGAGGATGAAAGGCCGTGCTAAACTGCAGCTTCGTACCCAAAAGACGGTTGACTAGCCTCCAGTCGCTTGAAGTAAAGCGTCCATCACGATCACTGACGATGCTACGGGGCACACCGTGCAGTCGCACTATAGTATCAACATACAACTTTGCCAATTTCTCCACCGAGTCATCCCTCCGGTTGGGGATAAAGTGCGCCACCTTCGTCAGCCGGTCTACAACTACCCAGATGGCATCGTTCCCGCGCTGCGATCTCGGCAGCCCATGCACGAAATCCATGGAAATATCATCAAACTTCCACTCCGGAACAGGCAATGACTGCAAAAAGCCACCGGGCTTCTGACATTCCGCCTTCACTAGCGCACAAGTGTGGCACTTGGCCACATAGTGAGCGATGTCCCTCTTCATACCTGGCCACCAGAAAAGGACCTTCATGTCCTTGTACATCTTCGTGCTCCCCGGATGAACTGAATACCTGGTACGATGCGCCTCGTACATCAACTCATCGCGCAGCTCACCCACCTTGGGGACGCACGAACGGTCGCCTCTCCACAGCAATCCGTCTCGAACCTGAAACTGGGCATCGGGCCTACCACCAGCATCCTCTGCGTAGCGCTTCAAACTCAGATCGAGTTCAAAAGCCTGGCGGACTCTCTCTGCGAGGTCGTACTGCACTTCAAACCAACTCAAACAGGCACCGGCACTGCACCTCTTCTCTACGCAAGAAATATCCAAGGCCTCCAGGTCACGTATCAGGTGCTCATCATGCATCTGAATCCAGTTGGCCTGCGCTGGAGCCCTGCGACTGAGTGCATCCGCAACAACATTCCCCTTCCCGGGAGTGTAGTGGATCTCGAAGGTGAAGTCCCCCAGGAACTCCATCCACCTCTGTTGCCGCATATTCAGCCCTTTCTACGTCAGAAGGTACTTCAGGCTCTTATGGTCCGTGAAGTTGTTGATCTTCAAGCCATACACATAATGCCGCCATAGCTTCACGGCAAATATCACGGCCGCCAACTCCAAGTCGTGGACCGGATAGTTCCGCTCGTGCACCTTCAGCTGGCGAGAGCCATACGCTATAACCTTGCCATGCTGCTGCAGAACGCAGCCAAGGCCGCTTCCAGAAGCGTCGGTGTAGATCTCGTAGCCCTCCGTGCCGCAAGGCAAACATAAGATCGGAGCCGTCGTAAGCCGCCTCTTCAACTCCTCGAAAGCCTGTGCACACGCGGGCGTCCAAATGAACTCCTGCATCTTCCGTGTCAGCGTCGTAAGAGGCAGCGCGATCCGCGAGAAGTTCTCCACGAAGCGCCTGTAATAGCCGGCCAGCCCGAGAAAGCTACGGACCTCCGCTACAGTAGAAAGAACAGGCCACTCCCTAATGGCCGAAACCTTCACCGGATCTACCGCCACACCCGAACCACTAACCACATGGCCCAAGAACGCCACAGAAGGAAGCCAGAACTCGCACTTCGAGAACTTGGCATACAACTGGTTCCTCCTCAGAACCTCCAAAACTACCCGCAGGTGATCACCGTGCTCCTCCTCGGACTGAGAGTAGACTAGTATGTCATCTAGGAAGACGACCACAAACCGGTCGAGGTACTCTCGGAAAGTCCGGTTCATCAAGTCCATAAACACCGAAGGCGCATTAGACAGCCCAAACGGCATCACGGTGAACTCATACTGCCCGTACCTCGTACTAAAGGCAGTCTTCGGGATATCGCACTCCCTGATCCGCACCTGATAATAGTCGGACTTCAAGTCCAGCTTCGAGTATACTATCGAACCAATGAGCTGGTCGAACAAATCATCTATCCTCGGAAGAGGATACTTGTTCTTCTTCGTCAGCTTGTTCAGCTCCCGATAGTCGATGCAAAGTCGCAGGCTACCGTCCTTCTTTTTGACAAAGAGGACCGGTGCACTCCAGGTGAGGAACTCAGACGCACGTAGCCCTGCTCAAGCAGCTCCTGCAACTGCATCTTCAACTCCGCCAACTCTTTCGGAGCCATATGATATGGCGAGCGGGCCACAGGCTTAGCGCCTGGCACCAACTCAATCGTGAAATCTATCTCCCGCTGCGGTGGGGCACCGGGGAGCTCGCTCGGGAACACATCGGGGAACTCTGCTACTACCGGAACATCCGCTAGGCTGGGCCTCGGCGTTGAAGCCTCCACATGAGCAAAGAATAACTCTGCTCCCTGTCGCACTGCCTTGGACACCTGGAGAGCAGACATCAGCATCTTGCTCGATCCACGCATGCCCGCAAAGACCGTCTCACGATCGGCACCTTGCCCAAACCTCACCTCCTTGGTGGTGCAATCGATGCACGCACGCTGTTCCGACAGCCAGTCCATACCGAAGATAACATCGAACTCAACCACGGGGAGTAACGATGCCTTCAGGTCATACTTCCGGCTACCAACTAGAACCTTTACGCAGCAACTCCTCTCCACACGCATCGAATATCCATTCGGCAGTAGGACCTCCAGTCCATCTGCAGAAGCAATCGACGGCGCACCAATACGTTGGACGAAGTCCGACGATAAGAAGGAGTGCGAAGCTCCAGTATCAAAAAGCGCTCTCGCAGGAACGCCTAAGACATTCACATAGCCTATGCCGCCAAACATGTTAGCATGAACATTAAAACAGGTATATAAACAGTAAAGACTGTATCTTAAATTGTACCTGTCACGACGTCTTTGGCTTTGATAGCCTCCTGTTGATCGAGACTAAAGACTCTGGGCTGCGGGGGAGCCATATGGGAAGCAGTGGACTCAGCTGCCTTCCCCTTCTCAGAATAAGCTGGCCCCACCTTCTTCTCTGGCCTTGGAAGCCCACTGCGGCAATCCCGCGAGAAATGGCCAGGCTTGCCACAAGTGAAACAAATAAGAGGGCCACGTCTAGATGACGCGCCCGAAGCAGAGGGAGCTGGCCCATATACTCGAGCCTTCTTCCAGCGACTCAACCTCCGCAACTTTGCCGCACCCGGCGCTTTGCCCTCCGACACTGCCTCGACCACAACCGCCTTGCCCTTTTCCCTGAGCATGTCCTGCTTAAGGGCTCGGGGTGAACCAACGAGGGTCGTGAAACCCTGCGTCAACGGCCCTGTCAGAAGATGCCGCAACTCAGTACGCAAACCTCCATAAAACCTGTTCACCCTTCTCTCCTCATCATCGAAAAAAGTTCCAGCATAGCGCCCGAGGCGGGTGAACTCATGCAAGTAGTCATCAACCAGTCTACCACCCTGTGTTAGGGCCAGGAACTGGTTCTCCATCGCGATCTGCTGTGACTGAGGCACATACCTTGCGAGGAAGATTTTCGAGAACTCTTCCATCGTCACATCAACCAGTCGCTTTCCCGCGAACTGGCGCCTCTCGACCTCATCCCACCACCGCCTAGCTTCCTTTTCTAGCAAGAAGGAAGCAAAGGTCACCTTCTGCGCTTCCTCCGATTGTGTTGCTGTCAGAATTCGCTTCACATGCGACAACCAGTCTTCGGCCTCAGCTGGGGATTCAACCCCGGTAAATGGAGGAGGTCGAAATCCCAGAAAATGCTTCAGCTGCTGCTCAGGAGCACGCCTCACTGGAACTTGCTCCACTCTTAGTGGCTCAGGGGCCACCTCTTGCACTGGCGGTTGGCCATGCCTTTCAGGCTGGCCATTCAACGCAGCTAGAACGGCTTCAGTAACTAGCCGAACCAACTCAGCAGACGGAGCTGTAGGGGCCTCAGCAGACCCACTACTCTCATGCACATCACGGGGACGCGACGGTCCCGCTGCACTTCGAGTGCCCTACACAAGTGCAACACACAGTTAAGCGACAGCACAGTCGCAACTAACAGCAGAAGGAACACTCAGGTTCCAAAATCATGCAATTATTGTTGGTTTGTTATTACATTTTATTCCTAAGTGGACATGTTTGGGTTTATTTTACGTCTCAACGGTAGCGCACACACGTGCTCACCACCCCTTAAAAGAATTCTTCCACGAATTCCTTAGAAGGATACGGAACCCTAGTAGCTGATACCAATTTGTAACACCCCCATCCGTTAAGAAGCATATAGCAGAAGGTCCGGCCGGGGCCCCACGCCATATACTACAAAACAAACGGGAACGTCACTATTGAGTATACAACGACACTATACCACGAAGCCCATCTCAGAGCATTCTATGCGGAAGTAAAAGAGAGAGAGACAGAACTATAAACCACAAGACTCGAACTCGGGTATGTCCACTTCTATTAACTTGGAATAAAATGTTTAACAACACAAAAGAGGTACGACGGCCTTACAGTTTACCAACATCGGCGCGCAGGCCGGCCATACATGAAAAACAGAAGGAACATCAAAGGCCTTCAAGGGCTGCAGCAGCGCAGGGGCTTCAGCCCGCCAAGTTCCCGCTCGGTCCAGCACCTGTACAACAAGCCCACCAAAAACGGTGGCAAAACATGGCAACGGTCAGCTAAAGCTAACCAATTTATAATGACCCCACCCCTTCGAGGGGGTGGCAGTGCTAACCGTCCCTGCAAAATAGTCTCAACAGCATATACATATCTAAGAGTGCGACTAGACGAGCCCACAACATTTCATACATATGCAACAACATAAACATGGGAATGGCCTCCACGTCTCGTGCACTCAGGCACTCTATGGTGTACTACACCTTCCACCACCATCCACTCTTGATGGTTTTGCCCTTCGAGGCTAAAGTCGGCGGCCCGAATACCAGGGCTCCCCCGTGCTTTAATTGTGAACTTGTGCAGTCCGAAGACTCTTCCCCGTTGCCTTCTGACATGTTATTCGAGCCTTACTAATCAGGTGCTGCAATGGTTCGGGTGTAGGTTCGCCAAATGCCCGTTGTTCACACACTCGTTGTACAACACAAAATGCGGGTATGGCGTCCCCTCAGCCCATGTATTCTCAATTAGCCGGCTCCACGGGCCGCTAAGTCATCCACCAGGACACCCTTACAGGTCGGGCACGCCGACCTCAGGTCCCCTCAACAGGTGGGCACTACAAACATCACCAGACCCATGTCTGGGAGCTGTCGCCCAGGCGATATTCACTGTCGCCAGCGACAGCTGCACAAACCCTAATTTGGCTTCTAGCTGTGGATGCTTCCCGGGGCACACCCCCAGGCATTGCTGCACATGCAGTAGCACTCCCTAGCCTCAGAACACTCAAATTCATCAGAATCCAATTCTGGGGAGCTGTCGCCCAGGCGACAGTCACTATCGCGCCAGCGACAGCTAGACAGAACTCCATTTCTGCCTTTTAACTTCGGGTGCTCCCCGGGGCACACCCCCGGGCATTGCTGCGCATGCAATAGCACTCTCTAGTCCTACGTAGCAGGATAATAACATGGGGTTTTCCCCGAGCACGCACAATACCACAAGGCATCACCAATCCGGACGAACCATCACGGATGGGCTTCACACAGCGCGCCTACGTCCGTATCACGCACGGACTCTATATGTATGCAACTTGGACGGGGATAACATGAATCGACCCGTCGGAGGCCACGACCCCACCCTTTTGAGTAGGGGCCTCAACGATGCAAGGGAATGGACTAAGGCATGTCCAAGAGATGGTAGAAAAGTCCGTTTCCCTTAAACGCCGCTTTGAGACCATGGCTTGACGTTCTACACGGATGGAAAGGAGCGCCTTGCCCTCCTCTACGCGTATCCACCAACTTTGAAGGGATTGGATGAGTGTAGCTCCTCCAAACCCAAGCTCTAAGCTAGGGTTTTCTATTCACCTTCTTCTCCAAGCTCCTCTCTCTCTCTCTTAAGAACCCTTAAGAAAATAATTGAAAAGAGAGGGATTTTCGGAATTGTATGCTGCCACCAAGCCTCCCAAGCCAAAACAAGCCACCAAAGTCCAAGTGCAATCAATGCCCTTGATTTCGGCCATAAAGCCCAAATTTGAGCTGTCGCCCGAAGACATCCACTGTCGCCCTGGCGACAGCGACAATGAACCGACATTGACTAGTCAACACCGTCCGACAGCTCACGGCAGAACCTTCTCAACAGAAAGCTATCGCCCGGGCGACAGCCACTGTCGCCGGCGACAGCTCTGGATTCCAGATTTCTGAATTTTCAGATTTGGGGTCTTACAAGTCATGCAGATTTTCCCATTTCCTTTTGGGTTTTTTCTTTAGAGACTGCTGCTTTCACACTAAATCTAGTTCCAACGAAAACGGTTCTAAAGTCACCATATGAGATATGGACTGGTTCTAAACCTCCTTGAGGAAGTGTACATGACACAATACGAGGGTTTTGAATCTCCAAGTGAAGCCACTAAAATATGCAAGTTGAATCGATCCATTTATGGATTGAAACAAGCTTCTCGAAGTTGGAATCTACGTTTTGATGAGAAGATCAAAGAGTTTGGTTTCATCAAGAACGAGGATGAGCCTTGTGTTTACAAGAAGATTAGTGGGAGCATTGTTGTCTTCCTGATATTGTATGTAGATGACATACTGCTGATCGGGAATGACATTCCGACCCTGCAAGTTGTTAAGAACAACCTAGGGAACTGCTTTTCTATGAAAGACTTGGGTGAAGCGACTTACATACTTGGTATTAAGATCTATAGAGATAGATCGAAGAAGTTTCTGGGTTTGACCCAGAGTACATACATTGACAAGGTGTTGAAACGGTTAAACATGCTTGAGTCCAAGAAAGGATTCTTACCCATGTCACATGGTGTGAGTCTCTCTAAGGACCAGTGTCCTAAATCTTTAGAAGATAAGGACCGCATGAAGATGATTCCATATGCTTCGGCAATTGGATCAATCATGTACGCAATGTTATGCACTCGACCCGATGTCTCTTATACTTTGAGCATGATGAGCAGGTATCAGTCTGATCCTGGTGATGGTCACTGGATATCTGTCAAGAATATTCTAAAGTACTTGGGAAGGACTAAGGATATGTTCTTGGTGTATGGTGGAGAGGAAGAGCTCATAGTAAATGGTTACACGGATGCTAGCTTCCAAACTGATAGGGACGATTCAAAGTCTCAATCAGTTTTTGTATTTTGCCTTAATGGAGGAGCTATAAGCTGGAAGAGTTCCAAGCAGGAGACAGTTGCCGATTCTAGGACAGAAGCCGAGTATATTGCTGCCGCAAATACGGCAAAGGAGGCTGTGTGGATTAGGAAATTCATCGGCGAGCTAGATGTAGTTCCTAGCATTGTTGGTCCCGTAGTTCTCTACTGTGACAACAATGGTGCAACTGCCCAAGCTAAGGAACCTAGATCTCATCAGTGCTCCAAGCACATACTTTGGCGGTTCCATCTTATTCAAGAGATTGTCAATCGAGGAGATGTGAATATTTGCAGAGTACCGACTGAAGAAAACACAGCGGATCCACTGACAAAGCATCTTGCGCAAAAGAAGCATAATGGTCATGTTAGATCAATGGGTATTAGATACCTGAATGATCGTCTTTAGTGGGAGCCTTGTGGATTGTATGTTTGTCGGTTGATTATTCATTTGATGAATTGTGTTATGTACTGTATGTTTCATTTTACATTTATGGCAAGTTCTTTTATTATGTCATCCGTTTCTATTTGATAGACTAATTAACATAATGAATGCCCTTAGAATGTTTGCTTCCATAGGAATTCAAGTATGTGACTTGAATGTGAGGGTCTATGTTTATATGAAGCTTCATTCTTAAATGGTCCCTGGTCAAGGTATCATCCTAGAAATTTAGGGCGAGGATGAGACCATAAGACCAGCATGTGCGTTGACTGATGACCGATTCTCACAGGTCATGATATTGTGATATCAAGTCATCACATGGGTACTTGTTAAGAACAAGTTGTACTGGACAGGCCCCCCGTGAGACTACTTTGTGGATTGTTATATGAACATGTCACAAGTGACAATGGTGTTTGTGGTCCTTTGACCTGAAGTCATAGCATTCATCAGGTGAGGAAGAGCGTACTTTGATGCCATCTAAAGTCTTCTCTTGAGAAAGGTTGATGATAAGGGTGGTTGTTGGGTAGGTTACGAATCATTTGGATGTTTGTGTGTGAGCAGAAATGAGATTTGTCCTCCTGTATGACAGGAGTTACATCCATGGGCCCCTTGATGGAATGAGACTGAGAAATGCATGGCCATGCTTGGTTGAGTCAATATATGATATTGAGCTCACCAATTTCAGACAGTCTATTCTAGATCAGGAAATTGGGATTGAACAATTATGATGGTGACACAGTCCATGCCTCTAGTTCTATCCGGATGTAAAGGACAAAGGGACATGACAACACTGATACATTGGTCATGACAGGCTTGTTGAGTTATGAACTCTTATTGCTTGGGTAGCAATGATGTATTGCTAGATGCCGCTCATTGTTTGTGAGACTTTTGTTGATACTTTGTGATCAAGTGGGAGACTGTTGGAGTTTCTGAGGTGATCTCAAAGCAATCAATAGTTAGTCTTGCTGCCAACGCAATATGAGCCTATAGGGTCGCACATAAAAGCGTTTGGAGAAATTGGAGAAAGGATTGTGTTGGCCTTACTCATATTGGATATGAGTGGAGGACCAATCCTGTGACTGCTTGGAATTAAGTTGAGAATGTGTCAACGGGAAATCGTTAAAAGGGTTTAAATGAATGGGTATTTACTTGACAAATTCGGCTAAAGGGTTTAACCGAACTGCGTCAAATTCGGCTAAAGGGTTTAATCGAATTAGCTTGATTCGACTAATGAGATTCGACTAATGTGATTAACCGAAATTGTAACAGATTAGACTAAAGGGTTTAGCCGAATCATGTCAGTTCGATGAAATGGTTTCGATGAATTGATATAGCCGAATTTATATAGATGAATTCGTCGAAATTGTTTCGCCGAATCTGAGTCGAATTCGGTTATATTGTTTAGTCGAATTCGGTCAATGTAAATCTGGACAGAAATGTTCTGTTTTTCCTCTGGTCTGTGGATAGCCTATTTTATGCCTTGCGTATAAAAGGAATGTGATTAGGGTTTCGAATATATATGGTTTTAGATTGAGCCTTTTCGCGATTTCTGGAGAGCCGAAGATGGAAGTGTTCTGATCGCTCTCGTTCTATCCGTCGACCTAATCGCCACTGACAGTCGCGCCTCCCTTTCAACGGATCTAGCAGTTCGTGGGGACGCAGAGGACGTTCTTTCTCTGACCCATTCCTTGTTCGACAAGGCTTTGGGGTTCTCCATCGTTCGTGTGGATCGCTGTAGAGGAGCCGATACATTTCAGTTCTTGGAACTCAGATTTTGTCTACCCGATTTCATCTTGGAGCACCTTGGTTGAGTATTGACTCAATCCGGTGAAGGTACATTGCATTTGCTTTCCTAATCTCTTGATTCATGAGATCTGCAAGTTTCTTACACTTTGGGTTGTTCTAGTATTTCTTCCGCTGCGCACATTTGATGTATTCATGTCATTATGAATAGCATTTAGAAAAACCCAATAGAAACCCCGGACATCACACCTATGAATGCCCCACAGGTGAAATCTCCTCTGATTTTTCTAATCTAAATGTGGAGGAAAATGTTGACAATATTAACAATCAAAACTGCACAACACCTTTTCTAACACATATAATCCTGGTGTGAGAAATCACCCAAACTTCTCTTGGAGCCAAAACACTACAGGCCAACGATTACAACCTGGCCAACATCAATACGATGCGCAAACATCCGGAAGTCAACCGAGGCCACTAATCCGGGTTATAATCAAGGTGCTCCGGTGCAAAGAAAAAGTGCCTAGGAAGAAATGATGGAAAAGTTTATTGATGTGGCCCAATCTAATATGGCCAATCAAACTGCCTCGATGAGGAACTTAGAAATGTAATTGTGCCAATTGGCTCAAGTGCTTTCTGAGCAGACTCAAGGTGCTCTCTCCAGCACGACAAAAAAGAATCCTCGTGAGCATAAAAAGAGCCTAATCGAGTCGGATGGTTTCCATGAGGGCGACTTTGTAGTGAAATGTGGATCAATAATGTTGAAACCACCTCTCTTTATGACACAGGATCGTCCCGCAACATTTTTGCATTGCGAGACGTTGAAAAACTGAACCTAAAAATCAATGCAAATGATCAGACATCGCTTGTCCTTGCAAATGGAATGGTGGTGGAAACAGAGGGAGAGATTAAGGATGTCATGGTCATTGTAGATGGAACTTCGGTTATCACAAACTTCAAGTTTTGGGCCCCATGGAAAACAATTACATGCCTATTTTGGGTGTCCCATTCTTGAAAGAGAGTGGTGCCACCCTTCACATTGCTAAGGGGTGTGTCACCTTGTCACCCAAAGTGACATATCACACTCTTCCATCTACAACAACCAATGATATCAATTTTTTGCCTGTCATTTCTGATGAATTTGTTAGTGAGTTGAATGAAGTTGTGGAGAAATAGAGAAATAAGACAAATGCTGAGTCAGAGGAGGAAGAAGAGGAGATAGTAAAGAAATACAAGATGGATGAAGAGAATGATATAAACGAAGGCGGCGAGGCCGCGAAGTTAGAAGTTACCGCGACCAGCATGGCTGAAAATTCTTTAAACAATTTTGTTAAATCAGGAGTGAAATGTAAACAATTAAAATAGGTTCATTGGGAGGATCTGTCACCCGTAGTTGGTGAAGAAATGAAGCTCCTGGTTGCTCCGAGAGTGCTATACACTTATTCTGATAGAGCACATATTGCTCGTTTGCGCTCTCCCACTGTGGAGAAATTGAAACAGAAAAAATTGTTTCGTGCGGCGCGCTTTGCCGCCCTTCGGCACGAGAAGGAAGAGGCTTGGGCAATGGAGAGACATATCCTTTGAGCCCTAAAGCTCTCACCTCCTGCCCTTCTCGTGTGGCTAGGGAGAACCACCACAAGTTGGCATACAGCTGAATCGTGACGGAGTCTCCGAGCTTGTGTTTCTGCTATTTTAGTTTGCTTTATTCTATCTCTTTAGCAGGACTTGTGGTTTTTTCTTGGTGGATTGATAGAAAATTGTGAGAACTCTCTTTTTATAATACTAATACAGGTATTTGGTCCACCTTAAGGACGGTAAATAAAAGGGCTTATGGGAGACGACCCAATTTTGTTGTGTTGTTTTTGTTTCTGCATATGTTGGAGATTCTATTTTTTTAGGAGTGGCGACTTTGGTGGCGGGCTTGGAGCTAATTTGCAGTTTAACGCCAATCTTTTGGTATGCTCATTTCTGAGCATGGGGCAACCTCTCCACCTACCTCCTCTTATAAGTGTAGTATTACATTCTGTGATGCTTAGATGTAAGTCTGGGGGAGAACGGATTCTAGTCACCCACTGTGCACGTTCATTCTATAGTGCATACTAGAAGTAAATATTATTTCTCTGATTTTAATATTTTTTTTATTTTCATCGCACACCACAACACCAACTTGAGTGCACACTTAGCTTTTAGAGCGCACCGAGTTTAACTCATTTCTTGGGTGTGATTAGAAAAATCGTTATGCTGGCTTAGGATTATGAGACAGAGTAAAATATTGACTCCCGTAGTGCTCTAGTCGAGTATTCGCGTCTTGCATAGAATTTTGTGCAGAAGAAAATTTTCTTTATGCTTATAGGTTTGTAGTTTTTCTATGTGCGTAAAAATGGTTTATTCTACTAAAAAGTAGTGAATCTGGTGTGAATCCGATGAAAGCATAGGTTGCTGGATCTGTAGGCGCCCTTAGGGGGGGGGGGTGAATAAGGGTTTTAAAAACTTTAAACTTTAACAGAAAACTTTTGATATTTTGGTCAAAGTAAGTTAAATCAAAAGTAAAGAGATAATGAAATTAGAAATGAAATCAATTTTATTAAACAAGAAAAGACATGATTATCATTTATAAAATTGATTACAAAATCTGATTCCAATGACGCTAGAAATCGAAGCGAATAATATGAAAACCCCTTTTGTTTTCTATACCGACTCGTATCCCCACGAACCGGTTGGCTTTAGTCGATCTCTCCCCAGATACAGCCTCAAGCCGCTCTAGCCTTCCTATCCCCAGAAAGGCCTCGAGCACCCCCTAGATCTACTCCCTAGACCCAGTCGCCGTGTGCCGAATTCCTCCCTAAGTCCTACCTAGACCTAGTCGCCGTGTGGCAAATTCTCCTTAGTCCCCGCAAGGCACTTGTCGCCGTGTGGAGAGTTCCTCTACCAAACAAAAGATATAAAGGTTATAATTTGAAAGTAAAACAAAACACAAACTAAAGACTCCCTCAAAAGTAGAACTTGATGTCGATGTAAATGCGATCGGATTGGTACTCATGTTCTTTGTGATCACGGACGTTGACGGACTTCTTCGGGCTGCTTGGAGAAGGCTCTCGTGAGTGCTCTGAATATATGGCTTCAATTCCTTCTGTAACAGCAAGCCACAATGGAGGAGGCGCGTGTCTTTCTATGGAATCAACCACTACCGCCTGCTGTAGTACTACCGCCCAGCGGTATCCACATTAGGCAATGAAGCACATGGATCATGGAAGTTTAGGCAACATTTTGAGTGCCAAACACTAGCGCGCCACTGTACCGCTAACGCCTCGTGATAGCGAGATATCCTTCCTTCAGCCACAATCTCCTTCCAAATCTGCTCCTCAATCAACTGCAGACGAGAAGTTTCCAAAAGCTACCGCCGGGCGTTATTACTTAACGCGCCGCGATAATACTTGCCAAAATAGCGTCCGGTCGACATTCCTTTTTCTCCACTGTTTCCTTCACGTCAAATGTTTCCATTTATGATAGCGCCAGCGTTAGTGCTAACGTGCCGCAGTAGCAATGCCTGGCATCAATTTTTGTCGACCGGCATTTATTTTGGTCGAACACCTTTCGCCGAATGCCATCTTCGTCGAACATATTTTGTCGAACGCCATCTTCTTCGAACATATTTCATCGAACGACATTTTTGCTAGCGCCAGCACTAGTGCTAGTGCTCCGCGGTAGACCATACAGATCGTCAAATGGAGCTTTGATTTCGTCGAGCGCTGCGATAGAGCGTGCTATTCGTCGATCGCCATTTCATTTTGTCGATCAAATTTTTGTGGAACGGGATTCCGCTTTCGTCGATCACAAATTCGTCGAACGCAGTGATAAGCATTTCGTCAAGCGCAACTTTCAATTCGCCGAACGAACACTAGCGCCAGCAGTAGTTCTAACGCTACGCGATAGTAACAACAAAACTCATTTCCATGGAGATTTGAAAGCACTGAATCCTGCATACTATAAACACAAAACAAGTATGATCAAATACAATAGGATTTGTTATTGTCAAACCAAGAGATGCGGAGAACATGTTCCGACAAACTGCCCCTTTTGATAATAACCAATCCCCTTAGAAAGAAATAATTCAATAGATAGGAATTTGTGTTTATAATAGAGAACTAACGTAGATAGCATGAAAATTAGGCATGTTCAAATGCTCCCCCTATAACAAAACTTCCTCTGAACTTGACTCCCCAAAACATGTTAATTTTTTTCAAATTTATTCTCCCCCTTTTGGTATTATCAAAAGAGGGTGGAGAGGTAGTCCAACAAAAAGTGTGCAATAACTGTGTAGAGAGGGAATGAACATGATAAAGAGTTAAACGCTTAGGGAAAAATACAATACATAGGAGTGAAAAAAGGGAATGTGAAGAATTTGTCATAAGGAAACCACTTGTTGGAAAAACGTATTCATGATCCAGCGTACAAGTAGTAAAGATGAGAAAAGCATGAAGAATTATATTTTTGAAGTGAACATCTATATAAGAATGGTGAAGCATAGTAGATGATTAAGAGTTTTAGACAAAAATAGATGTTGGAGCAATTTAAGTTCACAAAGGATTTTGCTTTATAAAAGTTTTAAGCATAAAAAGGTAATGATTTCCCAGTAACCAATCTACCCAGACAATATGTCTACACCCTAGCCCCATACTAAGTGACGGATGGGCATTAGGAGCTACATACATGCCATAGGTTAGGGTGTTAGTCCCATATGCAAACACTAGACAAAACTCACCCTAGCACTCTTTCCCCCCAGTGCCTCGCAAGGCCCCACTGGAACCCTCCCCGGTTAAGGATAAGACATGACTTAGAGATTAGGTTATCTAATGCCTACAACCCTACGCCCCCGCTATGGTGAGATATGAAGTCATGGATAATAATTATTGGAAACATTTAAACGTTTTAATTCTAATTAGAATTTCATAGCCAATGGGTTTATATTTTTATTTGAATATTAAAAGAAAGTCACAGAGCTAATTTGAAATCCATTAATAAATCAGAGTTTTATTTCAATATTTTCATGTTTAGAGCAACCAATATAAATTCTACCAAGCAAGTCTACCATTTGTTGAAAAAGGAAATTTGATATTTAAGACTTGATATAAGCATGAAAGCACAATGTAAAAATATATGGTGATGATGTGGAAGACTTATAGAGATACAAGAAAACATCTTTTTTGTAATCATGATTATTCATAAGAAGAAATATGAGATAAATTCAAAAAGGAAGATGTTTTTTTTTGCAAATCAAGTTATTGTAAAATCTTTTGACAATAAAGTAACCAAGCATGAAATAAATATATCAATAAGAGACTACTACAATGTTATTTTAATTCACAAATTCAAGACATACCAAACATTGTAGAGAGCATGTTAGGTTATCCAGTGAATTTCATAAATAAAAAGTAGTATAGAATTAGCATTAGGATCCAATACTCATTAGAAGAAGTGTTATGGAGTATAATGATATGCACATAAGTGTATTTTGAATAGAGTAAACAAATGTTTTAATCAAAAATACAAGAAATATGTAAAGTAAAGAGCACAATAAAAACACAAATAGTTTTACTTCCACACACTTCAATGCACAAGAAAAATGTACAACTACCAAGGTGCTTTGCACACACAATGCTCATTAAGACTTATCAGGGTGCAAAGTAGTGCTGGAGAATCACATAATTTATTTTATTTTAATATTGAAACTAGTGATCCGGTGTACTTAAGAGTAAGTGGTTTTTATTTTGAAAGAAAGATAAGGTTTGCACAAGACACTTTACTATTCTTTCCAAGGTGCTCAACCTCACAACGCTTATTAAGACTTATCAGGAGGTTCATGTAGTGCTTGGTGGAGTTATCTTTGTCACTTTATTTTATGATTTTGTTTTGTACAAAGTTCTCCGAATACACTTGTTTTGCAAACCAATATAATTTATGAAAACATAACCACTTTTCTTAACTTTTAAAATTGCAAATAAAGATAGTGTAGGTAAGATACTTGTGCAATTTTAATTCATTGTACTATTACAAAACATACACAAGCATTCTTAGATTAAAAACATATGTAGACAATGCCAAAATAAGTGAGTGAATAAATATCATTATCAAACATAAAACATTTACTCATACTTAGAGGCATGCTAAGCTTGGTTCTACACAACTTGTACAATATAATTTATGCACATGAGTTTAGAAGTACCAAGGCATGATAAAGACAATGTTCAAAGTTGTTTGAAAATATGAATCACAACATTGTAGAAAGTCTTAAATGATAGAAGAAATCATGCTTGATTTTCACAATAAAGTCCTTACAGTATTTTTGATATTTTTGAGAAATAATTTTAATTTAAAGTTTGAACTCTTATAATTTGATCTTGGACTTCCCGAGGTCTACCCTGTGGGTGGTTTGCCTGGTACTAGGTAATGTGATGGGATGATAGTCCAAATCACCCTTTCGCGTACATGCAAATAGAAAAGTTAAGTTCAAAATAATATTTTTTGATACTTGTTTTTGTTTTATATTTTTGTATTTGATTTTTGCATATAGAAATAGAAAAGAAACAAATAACCAAAGAATGGAAGTAAGAAAAAATATTTTTTGTAATTTTGTATTTTGATTTTTCAAAAATCATTTATAGGCAGAAATGCGAAAATGAGTAGTACATATAAGATAATATATTTTTAGTGATTTTTCAGAATTTTAAAATTACAGAAAATCAGATACTTGAGTTAGTGTCGGCGTTAGGTCCTAGCGCCTGCGTTAGCTCACAGAGAGTGCTTATTTTAATCATATAGCCTAGATTTTCTTCAGTTTGGCTTCCAATTTTGCTTAATTATGTTTGTGCAATGTAAGGTCCATCTAATGAAGTGAAGAGACGAGAAGAAATCGCAAAAAGTTGCTGAAGTTAAAATTTTAGTACATGGGTTTCATATTCATTAAAGCTCCATATTCATTAGACCTTAATTCTTGAGTTTTGCACAACATATGCATGAGTGAAATGATCATAAATAAGTGAAACAATATTCATGCAATTTTTCAATTCCGATTTGACATGATTATGATTAATCATACTAGGGGTAATCAAAAATGATGCAAATATATTAAATACCTTACGCATTTTATAAATCTAGCCTAATACCCCTAAAATACCTTTTAAATCCATTTTGACACTTATTTCATTTAGTCATAATAATATCATATGACAAATTTAGTTTTTCAAATTTTATAAGACTTTTAGGAAATGGATTTAGAAGGATAAAAAATAAAACATAATTAGATCACTTGAAAATAATATGACTTTTTATTCAATTGTGTTCAATTTGATTTATTAATGAATTTAGGTTTAATAAGTGAAAATCATATCACAAGTTATATAAAGTGATCTTATCATGATGGATCAAAGAAATAAAAGCAAAAACAAAAAGGAAATAAAGCATATCATGATGTAGAGAATTGATATTTCATTTTTAATTTATTTCTACTTCATGCAAATGATAGGATACTTTGAATGAGAGATTTAAGTATCCAAAGTGGACCGGGTGTGGCGGATCCTTTAGGTACCCAAATATATCGTGTTTGCTTTTGGGGAGATAGTGACGAATGGGCCCTTTTGAGTGGACTTAGTATTTTATCTTTAACTTTTGGCCTCCATTCAAACCTTGGACAAACATTATTTTTAGTTTTCAAATTTCCATAATCATTTACTTGAATATTTGGATCAAAATGATTTTTGAATTTATAATTTGGAGGAAATTTGTTTGCATTTAATTTTAGGTTGGGATAAACATGATTTTGTAAATAATGGTGATTTTGATTTTGATTTACAAATCCTTTATGTTTCTTACTCCCATTATTAAACTTAGTTAAGATGTTCATATTCATATTCAACTTGTTTTTAGATATAGTTTGATATTGTGAATTTGTATTTACCATTTTCATAAGCAAGTTGATTTTTGATTTTAATTCATCATTCTTAACTTTAAGATTATGTCTAGCTTTATTATAAGCGATTGTGCTATTTTTAAGAATGAAAACAATTGAATCAATATGAATTTGATAGTTATTTCTATATTCATCAAATGTTTCATCCATCTCTTTAATTTCAATTTTATAGTCTTTACATTTAGCACAATCATTTTTCAAGGATGAATTTTCTAAACATAATCTTTCATTTTGTTCTTTTATAAAAAGAAGTTCCTTTTCAAGTTCCTTGCATTTTTCTTTTAAATCATCAAATTCTATACATGGTGTAATGTTTTCAACTAAGGAGCCATGGGTAGAACTAGACAAATTAGAATTTGATTTTTCATTAATTTTTACCTTTAAAATTTTATTTTCTAAGCGCCAATATTTATTAGCATTTTTTAATTTCTTAATTTTGCGCTTTGTAGTTTGAAGCACTTGTAATGTAGAGATAGACATACAAAAAATGGAATTTGATTTTCTTACATTACTTTCGGGAGAGGCACGATTTGAACATATCGTTTCTTTGACATCTTTTTGGCACTCCTCTTCTGAAGATAGTATTTCTTCTTCTCTTTCACTTGATGTGCACTTCATGGATCCATCACGAGAGGAGCATTCTCGAAGACTTGTGCAAGCTTGCATATTCTCCGGTTCTTGTGATTGTTTCATACCTGTAGAAGGAGAATCATAAGTTCTTTCAAGAAAATTCTAAATCTCATATGCGGTAGGTAACGTATAAATAAGTTTGAAAATATTTTTGTCTAACGCACAAAATATACTATTCATAGATTTTGCATTTAAAATAATTTCGTTTCTAGTTAGTACACTAGGTGGCTTTTCAATAGTAATATTCCAAACATTTTCATCTAAGGCCTTAAGAAAATTTTTCATTAATATTTTCCACCCTTTATAATTTTTGCCCATAAATAATGGTGGTGATAATACTTTTTCATTTATATTAAAATTTCACCACTAGTAGAAGCGAGATCATGATCAAGAGATGCCATTATTCCCGGTTGTTAATCCGATTTGGAACAACCTAGCTCTGATACCACTTAATGGATCTGTAGGCGCCCTCAGAGGGGGGGGGGTGAATAAGGGTTTTAAAAACTTTAAACTTTAACAGAAATTTTTGATATTTAGATAAAAGTAAGTTAAATCAAAAGTAAAGAGATAATGAAATTAGAAATAAAATCAATTTTATTAAACAAGAAAAGACATGATTATCATTTATAAAATTGATTACAAAATCTGATTTCAATGATGCTAGAAATCGAAGGGAATAATATGAAAACCCTTTTTGTTGTCTATACCGACTCGTATCCCCATGAACCGGTTGGCTTTAGCCGATCTCTCCCCAGATACGGCCTCAAGCCGCTCAAGCCTTCCTATCCCCAGCAAGGCCTTGAGCACCCCCTAGATCTACTCCCTAGACCCAGTCGTCGTGTGGCAAATTCCTCCCTAAGTCCTACCTAGACCTAGTCGCCGTGTGGCGAATTCCCCCTAGTCCCCGCAAGGCCCTAGTCGCCGTGTGGCAATTTCCTCTGCCAAACAAAAGATATAAAGGTTACAATTTGAAAGTAAAACAAAAACACAAACTAAAGACTCCCTCAAAAGTAGAACTTGATGTCGATGTAGATGCGATCAGATTGGTCCTCAAGTTTTTTGCGTTCATGGACGTTGACGGAGATCTTCGGGCTGCTTGGAGAAGACACTCACGAGTGCTCTGAATATATGGCTTCAATTCCTTCTACAACAGCAAGCAACAATGGAGGAGGCGCGCGTCTTTTTATGGAATCAGCCACTACCGAATGCGGTAGTACTACCGCCCCGCGGTATCCACATTAGGCAATGAAGCACATGGATCGTGGTAGTTTAGGCAACATTTTAAGTGCCAAACACTAGCGCGCCGCGGTACTGCTAACGCCCCGCGATAGCGAGATATCCTTCCTTCAGCCACAATCTCCTTCCAAATCTGCTCCTCAATCAACTGCAGACGGGAAGTTTCCAAAAGCTACCGCCGGGCGTTAGTCCTTAATGCGCCGCTATAGTACTTGCCAAAATAGAGTCCCATCGGCATTCCTTTTTCTCCACTGTTTCCTTCACGTCAAATGTTTCCATTTATGCTAACGCCAACGGTAGTGCTAACGTGCCGTGGTAGCAACACCTGGCATCAATTTTCGACGACCGACATTTATTTTGGTCGAACACCTTTCGCCGAACGCCATCTTCGTCGAACACATTTCGTCGAATTCCATCTTCGTTGAACACATTTCGTCGAACGCCATCTTCGTCGAACACATTTCGTCGAACGACATTTTCGCTAGCGCTAGTGGTAGTGCTAGCGCTCCGTAGTAGAGCATACAGATCGTCGAACGGAGCTTTCAGTTCATCGAACAGAGCTTTGATTTCATCGAGCGCCGCGGTAGAGCGTGCTATTCGTCGATCACCATTTCATTTCGTCGATCGAATTTTCGTCGAATGGGATTCCGCTTTCGTCGATCATAAATTTGTCGAACGTAGTGATAAGTATTTTGTCGAGCGCAACTTTCAATTCGTCGAACGAACACTAGCGCAAGCGGTAGTTCTAACGCTACGTTGTAGTAACAACAAAACACTTTTCCATGGAGATTTGAAAGCCCTGGATCCTGCATACTATAAACACAAAATAAGTATGATCAAATACAATATGATTTGTTATTGTCAAACCAAGAGATGCGGAAAGCATGTTCCAACATAGGTATGTGTGTAGACGGTTGCTAGGTTCATATTGCTCTAGTCGGAAGGAAGAATTATCTTTCTCGGTGGCTAAGAGCTTGCCCCAAGAGACTCTTGAAGCATTGGTATAAGTTAGATCAGTGTGTGAGCATGATGTAGGCCTTCATTTTGGCCAGGTTGAGCTTTATGTACCGATCCTATCATAATCCTCGCTAGCCCCTTTATGCCTACCCCATCTCTTTATTCATCTCCACTTTCATTTCACCAAAGCCGAAAGCTAATCCTAGTCGAACACCCAAACCCAAGATTTATTGATCTATAAATTTCAGTTTTGGGGGTGTTGATGAAATGATTTATTTTGAAAAAATGTGGATGTGCCTCATTTAAAAAAAATTGCTGAAAATGGATGAAAAGAATGAAAGAGAAAATAAGAAAAAGAAAAGAGAAAAAGAAGAAGAAAAATGTGATTAAGAAAAGAGTTTACTTGAAAAGCTTTTTAAGATTTGTATTGGGAGTAGGCGGTGCACACATCCATGTTTTCAGGTTAAAGTCTGGGGGTGTTGTGCACCTGTGTGCTTATTGTGGTGCTTGGATAGTTTCCTTTGTGTGAGCTCATTTTGGTTAGGTGCGTAAGCCTTTGAGTTTATCATTGGATATCGTAACGCATCCAAAGCCCCATCTCTATCCTTAAGTCTTACTGACTCACTCAATGAACCAAACTAGTGTCGTGGAGAGAGTGTGACCGGGTGAGCTTATGGTCACCGACATTGATGGATTTTAATGGAGGTTATTCTGAGCACCGATCTTGAGAAATGTTTGCCTCAGCGATCAGTTTACTTCCTTCCTGCTCATGACTGGACGATTCACCGAGATTCAACTTTTGATTAGAAATAATATATAATTACGCTCATAGATTTTTACAAACTATTTTATATAATTAAAAATTCCCTCTATTGCATTTCTATGCGCGTGAGTATGCGACTTCACATGGTACTCTGCATTTACAATTACTAAGCCAACTTACATTATTCTCATCCGCCTGTGGGATAGTTTACTCGGGACGAGCTAATAGTTAAGTCTGGGGGTGTGATGAGTCCAATATTTACACTATTTTATGGACTCATCCGGGATAATTTTCACTCATGTGCATTTCATTTTTAAGCTATAATTGCTTGTATTTCACTTGTATTCACTTTCACGCTATGTGCACTCTTTAGGCCCATTTTGGTTTGCAATTGCGCTCCTTGTTATTGGGGGTAAGCACATGGTGCTCCCCGCCCCTTTTTCTATTTCTGGATTGAGTTGGAGGGGTATTCCCAGCTGTGTGATTCTTGTGTTGATTGTTGTGCAGGTGGACGGTTCATCCAATTTTGCCCAGATTTCATATCTGCATGAATCGCACAATCGCTCTGACCGTGCGCTCTCATTTGTGGTTCAAAACAATGTTCTGTCCCCGCTCGTACAATTTGTTCATGCACGGGCAGTTTGCCTGTGTGTGAGTAAAATCGCATGGGCTCCTCAGGAGAGCTAAAATTCTAGCTTTTGGAATTTGCCCGTGCGTTTTTACGCACGGTCGGCTTTGACCGTGCGTGAGTAAAATGCACGGGCACTCTAGGTCGTCTTCCCCGGGCTTTCTTCTTAATTAATAATGCACGGTCATGCGTTCGACCGTGCGTGACCTTTTTTATAACTGTTTACCATAAAAGCCACAGGATTCGCCCTTTTTCACGGATCACAGACCGAGCCCACCATTTCACTCCAGCTCCGCCATTTTCATCGCTCCACCACTGTCCACTATAGGAGAAGCTCCAACAATCATTTCTTTGCAAATCCAACGCTAATGCTTCCTCCTCATCCTCCACCATCATCCTCGAGCTCAAAAGCTCCATTCCAAGATCATTTCTGCTGCATTCAAGGGTTCTCCGGTGAGAGCTAGCTTGAGCTATTTCACGAAGAAGAAGGGTAATGTGTAGGAAGGTGACAGCTCCTCTGAACCTCGAATGGTAATTGAAGACCGAGCTCGGATGAGGCGTGACAACCCTACGATTCTGGCCTTAAATCTTCAGTGAGTCTTCGATCTTGGGTTTACTATTTCCCCTTTGTTTTGCTGTAGTTATTTCTTGTGGATGTATTTGTGTTAAGAATGATGATCATAAACCCTTTGTTAGTATTAATGTAATTTCATGTTTGTGAAATCTATTAGGGTCCGTTCGGATCACAGGAATTGGAATTGCAGAATTGGAATTCAACCAATTCCAATTCCTGCAGGTATTGGAATTGGTCCGAATTCCAATTCCGCGGGATCTCCAAAGAATTCGTCATAGCACAAAACTGAATTCCATGGAATATCTGTCTTTACCCCTAAGAATTGGCCATAGTACAAAACTGAATTCTATGGAATTGGTCCAATTCCAATTCCGCGGGAATTCCTTACATCCGAACACTGGAATTGGAATTCCACTGCCCAATTCCAATTCTCAATTCCAATTCCAGGGATCCGAACGGACCCTTATGGTTTATGTGAGTTGAGGAGCGCCCCATTCCACCATCCACTCCATCGCTAGGTTGTGTGCCACAGTTGCAATTGCTAGTTGCATGCTCAGTGATGAGGTGTTTACGACCCTCACTCCGCCGGTTATGAATCATCCATCCGCAAGCCTTCCCGTTCATTCGCAAGCCTACTCGTCCATCCACCAAGAGACGTGGTTATTGCAACCTACATAGTTAATTTAGCTTTCTTTTATTTCGTCTTCCAAAACAAATTCAAATCGCCTTTTAAAAAATCATATAAATCTTTATAATTGATTTCCCTAACAAGAAAATCATACACCCCAACTTGCAGTCCTTTGAGAACGATATTCGGGGAGTCTCTCCCAACTTTTATTACTTGTACGATCGGTACACTTGTCGTAAGCGTGTCAACTTTGGGCTGCAGAATGCAGGAGCAACATACCAGAGAATGATGGACATGGTCTTTCACGAGAAAATGGGAAGGAACCTTGAGGTATATGTGGACGACCTCATGATCAAGTGCTGAGATCTTGAGTCCCACCTCCAGGATCTTGAAGAGACCTTCAGTGCCTTAAGGAAGTACAAAATGAGACTCAACCTCCAGAAGTGCATCTTCGGGGCCAGCCGAGGAAATTTCTAAGGCCACTTACTCATCCCGGCCGGGGTAGAGCCCAATCCCGATAATATAAAGGCAATCATGGAGCTGGGATCCCCAAGGAGCGCAAAGGAGGTCCGTCCCCTCACGGTGAAATTGGTCGGACTAAGCAGATTTCTCTCCAGGGCAGGGGAGAAGTGCTCGCCTTTCTTCAAAGTGCTCGTCTTTATTCAAAGTGATATGCAAAAATCAGAAGTTTGAAGGGACACCTTAGTGTGAGGTTGCTTTCTAAGCACTAAAGGAGCAATTGACCCAGGCTCCGCTGCTCCAGGGACCAAGGCAGGGTGATGACCTATCCCTTTACCTGGGGGTTGGGGCCAAAGCAGTAAGCTCTATTTTAGTCAGGAAAGAGGGCAAGAAGCAACTCCCAATCTACTATATCAGTAGAGTGTTGAGAAAGGCAGAGCTCAGATACCCCATCTTGGAGAAGCTGACCATCGCCCTATTGGTGTCGGCTCAAAAGCTCTGATCTTGGTGAAGCGTGTGTACATTGAGTTGATGTCTTCTTCAGCATCCATCCTGAACTTTTCATATTCCGATTCCAGTTGGAATAGCTTTGCATCTTTCACCTGCGTTGTACCTTCATGAGTAACTTCTAATTGGTTCCAAATATCATAAGTAGTTACACATGCAAAAAATCTATTAAATTCAGTTCTATTTAAAGCACAATATAAAGCATTCATTGCCTTAGCATTTTTTTTACATTTGAGTGTATCGTTATCATCCCACTTATCCTTAGGTTTTTCTATAGTAACCTCTCCTGCTACAATTGTAGGAGGAGAGTACCGAACTTCTATAATGTTCCATACTTCTAATATACATGGTCATAAGAAAACACATCATCCTAGATTTCCAGTAGTTAAAATCTGACCCATTAAAAAGATGTGGTCTACTAATACCCTGACCCTCCGGAAAAGCGAGATCATAAAACATCATTTATTCCTGGTTGTTAGACCATTTGGAATAAACCTCCTCTGATACCACTTGTTGGATCTGTAGGCGCCCTTAGAGAGGGGGTGAATAAGGGTTTAAAAACTCATAAAAATATTTTGATATACTTGAAATATTTTGAGATCAAAATAGTGCAAAATAAAGATAAATTAAGTGAAATAAAATAGAGACGTGATTTTATTAATATGAGATGTTGGATTACATAACTTGACTTCTTATAACGCTAGAAATCGAAGGCGAATAGTAAATAGACTTTTTCATTTTCTATCCCGACTCGTATCCCCACGAATTGGTGGCTTTAGCCTATCCTCCCTGGATACGGCCTCAAGCCGCTCTAGCCAATCCTCCCCCCGGATACGGCCTCGAGCACCCCCTAGACCAATCCTAAATCTAGTCGCCAACACGAGGAAAATTCCTCCCTAAGTCCTACCAAGACCTAGTCACCAACACAAGGCAAATTTACTCAGCGATTACAAGAATGAAAATAACAACAATATTAAAAACTCCCTCTTGAAGAACTTCTGAAGTTGGAGATGAAAGACCGATATAGAATAAGTGTGGTAAAAGCGATCGTCGGTCGGATGCGGCATGTAAAAATCCTCCTTCAGAAACTCACGGAACTTTGGGTGGGAGATCAACTCTCGGCAGTATAAGGCTCTGGAAATTTGGCAAAATAACTCTCTCAAGGATGTGTGTTTAAAAGAGAGAAGAGGGCTCCTTTTTATAGCCTTGGAGCTAGAGCCTGCGCTATCGCTACCGTCGGTGCTATCCCTTTTTAGGCAATATTCTCTGTGTGCGCATCTTCATTCCAAGGAAACCATCCCGAAATTCTTCAATAGCGCCTGCGCTAGCCGCTACCGCCTGGCGCTAGTGCTTTCTATGACAGCCTCCTGAAATTGTTCTAATCAGCGCTAGCGCCTGTGCTAGGGTCTAGCGCCGGCGCTAGTGGACATGTTGGAATTTTGGCTTCAAACATGGGGGCAACCTTCTTATGTTATCTTTAAGTCACATGTCATTGTTTCCTGCACACTTAAACACACATGATCAAATACACATAAGATTTGTTATTCTCAAACCTAGGAGATGCGGAAGACCATGTTCCAACAAACTCCCCATTTTGATAATAACAAATCCATTAATGATAAATCATATAATTAATACATATAGCATGATGAAATCTACTTGTGTGTGTGAGAGAGCTGACTTTGGATAATTGTCGTTTTTGGTATTTGGAATTGCTCCCCATAAATGCATGCTCCCCCTATGTGAATGCTCCCCTTATATGTAAGCTATCATCTTATCATTAATCATGTTAGTTTTCCAATTTGAATGTGTTTATTATTTATCATGTTAGTTCTTCCCCTTTTGGTATTAGCAAAAGTCGGTTAAGGTAGCAAGAGACATAGAAAGAGGTTTTTGATTAAAAAAAAGATAAGGCATGAACGAGTTTTTTAGAGGAAATGAAATGATAAGGAGTTTTTAGCATAAGAATTTTCATAGAAATAAATTAGAGTTTTTAACATAAAAATTTTCATAGAAATAAATCAGAGTTTTTAGCATAAAAATAATATTCATGTTTAGAACAACCAATATAAAGTTTATCAAGCAAGTCTACCACTTGTTGAAGGAAAGGAATTTTAAGATTTAAGAGATGATACACACAAAAGAAAAGACTTTAAATAAACATGAAAGCACAAGGTAAGAAAAATTATATGGTAATGATGCGAAAGGCTTATAGAAATACAAGAAACATCATTTTTGTAATCATGACTATTCATAAGAAGAAATATGAGTTGAAATCCAAAAAGAAAAGATGTTTTCGTAAATCATTTTTCGTTTAAAATCTTTACAGACTAACATAAAGTAACTAAGCATGAAAAAAAAAATATCAAAAGGAGACTAACTCAAAGTTAGTTGAATTCACGAATTCAAGATATACCACACATTGTAGAGAGTATGTTAGGTTATCTAATGCATTTATGTATAGAGAGTAGTATAGAATTTGCATTATGATCCAATATTCATGAGAAAAAGTGTTATGGAAGATAATGATGTGCACATATGTGTATTTTTAAGAGAGTAAGCAAATGATTTAATCAAAAATACAAGACATATGTAGAGTAAAGTGCACAATAAAACACAAATAATTTTACTTCTGTTGGGAACAGTGCCCAGCAGTGTTCCTGCTTTGAAGAAGTGCTCAGCTCAATGATAAGTGCAAGTTGTATTTAATGTCCCATCTAGTTTATGCTTGTAGAGATCGACAATATGTCAAGTACTTTAGTTATTTCACTAAGTACTATAGCGTCGAGAAGAATAGGATATGTCAACAGCAAAGTATGCTTGTCGTCATGATGATGAGCAAACCAAAAGTTGAGACTTGGCAAGTTCGTCGAACGAAGAATACAACTCATCGAACGCAGAATGAAGTTCGTCAAACGCAGAGACAGGACGAAAGAATGGAGTTCGTCGAACGTAGAATGTTGTTCATCGAACAAAGAATGCAGTTCATTGAACACAGAATCTTCTCAACAGATTGACAGAATCCGCTAAGAAGAGGAAGCCATCTCAGCCCAACCCCTGAGACAGATTCAAGAGGAAGGAATGTCGTCGAGAAGATGCAGTATCGTCTACATCATCAAAGAAGTCGTGTCATTCGAAAGGCTAAGTAAGAATGATTCCAATGACATCGTCGTAAAGAAGGCGTGACGTCGAGAAGACTGAAGAAGGACAGCTGAAGACAAGTAGTTTCTAAAGCGTAGTCTGTCGACATGATATCGCTCATGTCATCGAAAGAACAAAGTGATTACGACGATAGACTACAATAAAGAAGATCACGACGACACATTAAGAGATAGCATATCGCTGTATATGCAGAAATGCTGGGATATCTCGTATTGTCGAGATACCAGCTTCACAGGCAGAAGCAAGAAGACTTGGAGGTCTACAAAGGTCTAAGGCATAGAAAAAGTCCTATCTTCGAGATATTATCCATATCGTCGTAATGCTGTCAGTATCGTCATAAAGCTGAAAATATCGTCGAGACGGAATTCAAATATTACGGACGCACTGTCAGCAATTAATGTCGCCGCCTGATTGCCCAATCAGCTCGTGCTCTAAAAGAATGGGCGTCTGACATTAAAGGACATCATATGTGACTATTAAGCGGCTCATCAGTCCTATAAAAGAGAACTGTGATGCCCTAGAAAATCTGATCTTTAAAAAAAAGGGGGAGACAAGAACAAAAAATAATCCCGTCGTTGCTTCTCAATACAACAGTACATTTTGCGGAGAAGAAGAAGATCAAGTAAAGAACAAGAATCAAGCGTTCTCAGAAGAATTAGTCATCTCCATTGACTGATAAGAAGCCGATCAACATCAGGCAAAAGAAGAAGAGGCTGAAGAAGATCCAGTGCTAAAAACGACAAATCAAGAAGCATCTTCTTCAAGTCTAAGAAGCCGATCTCCATCAGGCTAAGTTATCGATCTTCATCAGGCAGAAGAAACAATGTTCGTTACTGTAAACCTTTTATTGCTGTAAGGCTTAAGGGCCTAAGTGTCTAGCTTGAGGGCTGTGGAGCTGTGAGGCTTGAGGGCCAGGGCTGTGGACTTGCGGGTCCGAGTTTTTCTAGCTTGAGGGCTGAAGAGTTGTGAGGCTTGATGGCCAGGGAAGTGGACTTGTGGGTCCGATATTGTCGAGCTTGAGTGCTTGGGTGCAGTAAGGGCTTGCGGGCCTAGGCTTTAGGCACATGAATTGCGGGTCTGTGTTGTGTAGGGCTTGAGGGCCTGAGTGTCGAGCTTGCGGGCTCGAGTGCAGTAGGGACTTGCGGGCCTAGGCTTTAGGACTTGCGGGTACGTGTTGTAAGGCTGACGGGCCTGAAGATTTGGCAGAGTTTGCCGAGCCTAGCACACTGCTAGGTAGCCGCAGAGGGAAAGAGGACTACTCAAGACACCCGGTCTTGAGGAACCTCTATAGATCACTGTATGCTTTTCTGTGTTGTGCTTTATATCTTATAGATCTATTAATCAGAAATCAAGAATACCTAAAGGGGATAATAAAATTTGAAGAACCTATTCACCCCCCCCCCCCCTCTAGGTGATAAGTTGGCTCCCAATAAACAACAAGTAGTATCAGAGGGAGGTTGTTCAATGAAAAGCTTAACCGCTTCAGCAGATCTGGCCGTGGGTGTCCATTCATCACAGCTATGGAATCAAGGATAGTTGTTTGTTCTATAGAGAACTTTTTTCCTTTGGAAAGTAAGAGCTAAAATATACATGAAGGCAATGGATCCAAGAATGTTTTTAATTGTTCAAGAAGGACCCTCCATGACAATGTTAAAAGATGAGACTCTTCTTGCCAGCTTGGACAAAGAAGCCAGGAGTATTCTAGCTGGTGCAGTAGATCTGCCAACACACCAGAAGCTGAGTCATTGCACAAAAGCAAAGGAAATGTGGGACTCCCTAGGAGTCCTCATGGAAGGGTCAGAGGAAGATTTTGAAGAAGAAACCCCTCATGAAGAGGTATGCATCAGAGTGCCACTGACTACTTCAGACAGTGAATCAGATGATGAAGAATGCTCTGGATCAGGAGAAAGAATAAGAGCACCCTTGACTCTCACATACTATGATTCTGAGGATGAAGAGGTTCATGGGCTGATGGCTCTATCAGATGAAGAAAATCATGATGAATCACATCATGATCAGGTATGCATCACTCACACACCTTTACTACCCGCCTCATTTAAGAAGACCAAGAGTGCATCAGGTGATTGTTCACCTTCTGAAGATGATGCTGAAGATTGCTCATCATGCAACAATAAGAACCATGCTGATCTAATAGATCAGTTTGGTGATCTCTTGAGAGCTCTGAGAAAGAGCAAGAAGATTGTTGAGATGCAAGCTAGGGAGCTAGATTCACTCAGACCCATTAAGGCTGAGAAGAATAAGGAAATGGGTATGTCCCCCAATGAGGGCACCAACTCCTGTGAGCTCAAGATAATCATAAACGAGCTTTATGATGAAAGAAGCCAAAGGGAAGAACTTATCAAGAAACTTGAGAGTGACCTTCTTAAGGAAAGAAGCTTGGTGGCTCGATTCTCTAAGCCCAAAACTATACTGCCCATCATTGACACCTTCTCCTCCTATGGAAATAGGAGGGGATTGGGTTTCAATGAAGGGGCAATAGATGCTGGGAATGGAAAAAGGGGCAAAACTAAAGCAGAGCCTCATACCACCTTTCAGAAGGTAGTGCTTCCCTCTAACAGGTATGATCAGGACAGTCTCCATGGTCACTGGATGAATGGAAGCTCCATTAGTCATGGAAATGCTCCTAACTATGGGAAGAAAAAGGGCATGGGGATGAGTGCATTAAAGGCTCCCCATGAGGAAATCCAAATGTCCCATCATGGACCATTTGTGTTTGGTGCCCCAGCCCCCATATTCAAGGGTAAGTAAGCAACACCTTCCCAATCTCTTCTAGCAAAGAAGCAGGCTGGTAGCCCCAGTATAATCAACTCTCACTTGATCATTTCTGATGCTATCAACACTATGTCAGCTACCAAGCTGACATATATTGCTGACAAACAGATAAAGTCAAGAAGAAATAATTACATTAGAGCAGCCAGTCAGCCATTAGCTGAGAGAGATAGGAAGAATGATGCTACCTTCTCTAATGAACATAAGCATTGTGATTCTCCAGCCACCTCAAAAATTGTTTAGAAAAGAAGGTACAACATCTATGAATGTTGGTGTTGTGGCAAAGTGGGACACTTTGCCATTGACTGTTAGCACAACCCTAGTTTTCTTAGTGCAAAGGAGAGACCTCTTGGAAGGGCTGAGGTGAGTAGAAGTATTCCCTATTATGCTAACAAGAACCTAGGACCCATGTCACCTTGGGTTCCTAAGGGATATTGAATCTGTTTTGCAGGGTAGTCCATTTAGCCGATAAAAAGCAAACAAGGCTAATGGACAATAAGTGCTCCAGGCTCAACTCTGGACTAAGAAAAACTCATCACATGCCAAGGTGCACTGATCAAGGGGGAGATAAGAGTAAAGATAAGTGGACATCCCATCAAGGGGGAGCTACTAGCTCAAGAAGACTTAAAAGCTAAGGTGAAGGTAACTATGTTGATACTCAATACATAACCTCATCTTTATCATTTTGTAAAAATAGTTTTCACTTAAGTAAGTAAAAGTTATCATTCAAGGAGCACATATGTATGGCAATGCTAAAAGTATTGCACTGGTCATACAAAGGTGTGAACCAAAACCATGCGGTTGAAATGATGATTGGTTTCGTCGAAATGACTCCTCGACATCGAATCTGCATCACGACGATATCCAATCATCAGCGGGCTCTTAAATAAACCTGTGCTTAACCAATCATTACAGCTAAACTTGAGTTAATCAGACATTTAACAAATGAAACTTCGACTTCCAACTCAGACACTATAAATAAGGTCAAATGTCTTAAGGTTAAAACACTCTCTACATAAGCCCTAAATAGCCGTCGTGTTCTCCACGCCTTCTAAGAGTGAACGAGTCGACAGTGCTGAAATCCTCCTGAATCAAGCAAAAGATGGCACCAAAGAAGGAAGGATTCCTCTTTGAAGGAAGTGAAGTGTTGAGGAATGGTTTCATGGAAGGACGAGAAGAGATTCAAAATGCTATCAAGCTATTGGACTTCGTCGGTCTAGAGTTTTCCCTCTCCAAACCAATAGTGATACTCAAAAGAGAAGTGCTGGAGTTCTACTCAAGTGACAAGGGTGGCTCAAAAGGAACATCTGTGAAGAGCGTAATCAACGGGATAAAGGTCATGGTGAATCCCAAGAGATTGAACAGGGCTCTTCAGTTGCCGGCCTTTGCCAAGGGGGAGGAAGATGAAAAGGTCACCCTGGAAGACCTCAACAAAGCTCTGGAATGGTGCGGACACTCCAGCAAGACCTATGGGTCTCTGGAAAGGAAGAGCTTCAATCAACAAGGAAAGATGATGGCAGACATTGTGGGAAAATGCCTCTTCTGCAAGGTAGGGTCGCATGACAGGATATCCAGGCCCATGCTCGAGACAATGGCAAGGATAATCCTAAGGAAGAAAACCAACTGGGGTCAGATTATTTTTAAGAGAATTCAAGAAAGCTTTCAAGGTCCAAATCTGGGAAGAATTCTATCACTATATCTTCTTCTATCCTACCCTGAAAGCCTTAACAAAAAGTATGGAGTAAAAATTCATCACATGAGAAGGATAGACCTCAAGATCCTTGACAGGTGGGAGAAAACTCTGACTAAGCCTCCCAAGAAGTTGGAGACTGCAGAAGATGTGAAAAGGAAGGGAGAAAGCTCGTCTGAAGGAAGTGAGTCAGGCAACAGCTCACCTCCTTTTGACTCTGAAGTACCTGTGGAGATAAGGATAATAGCCCTCCAGACCTCTGCTCTAAGTTTGGGATCCGGTACAATGGTAGCAGCAGGAAAAGAGCAAGAGGATGCTGAAACTGAGGGGGAGAAGAACAGTGAGCTCCCTGCTCAAGTGGAAGAAGTGATCAATAAGATCATAGGGGATGAGGATGCTGGTCATTCTGAACCAGCAATGAAAGAGGTCAACCAAGAGAACCCTGCTGATGAGACTAGCAAAGATCAGCAAAGTCCTGAAAAGGAAAATGAGCCAAACCATTCACCCATAAGAAAATCTCTATCTCCAATAATTGAAGGTGATGAAGAAGAGGAACAAGATAGTTCACCTCCAGAGAATAGAACAGTGGAGCTCTCACTATTGTCTCAGATAAAGATGCTCCTGGAAGAGCAAAGATTAAAAATTGAAAGCTATGTCACCTCTGCTATCAATGAACTGAAAAGGGAACTATCTGTTGAAACAGAGAGCTTGAGAAATGATGTGAAGAATCTGCAAGATTATACTGCCAAAGAGACAATCCTTACTCACAAGGGTCTATCTAATTTAGGGGTCAATCAGACTCTGATTGTCAGCAACATAGAAAAGGCCTACATTGCATCCACCAAGAGGATGGCTGAACACAAAACTGATCTCTAAGTAAGTCTAGATAACCACAATAAAGATCTAGACAGACATCTGCTTGAGACCAAGAATCACTTGGAAGCAGGAATTCATATTAAAAACAAAATATTGGTTTCTGAGGAGAATCTCCAGAGTGGGATATCTGAAGCAGTCATAAAGGGGGAGAGATCAATGATAAAGACCAGTGGTGATCATGCCATCTGGACCACAAACACCATCAGGGAAGCAATGAATCTCCCTACTCTCCATTTTGATGAGCCTGCACGAGAGTACCTAGCTGAAGAGCAACATGCAGACATTACAGATACTACCATTGATAAGGGTAAATAGAAGGAAGAACTAGAGGATGAAGGAATAAAAATGAGGAAGAGAAAGTACAGGGAGGAAATGAAGAAAAAGGATGACTATGAAAGATGGAGTCCCACATCCCGGACCATAATTCTAAAAGTATGGGAGCAAGTGAAAGCTAATAAAGGTGAAAGATACAATGTATATAGTCCTCAAGAATGGGCTAAGCATGAAGATCAAGAAGAAGTAAGGAGAGAATACATAAGGGATAAGCAAGCAGGAAGAATCCCAACTGACACTCCTGAACCTCTAACGTATCATCCTAAACCATTTGAGTACTTCATCAGACAAGCTGAAAAGGAACATGAAGCCAGTGCCAAGAAAGCAAAGGGTTAAGCTGCTATGAGGGCGCCAGAGATATAGATGGCTAAATCTTTAAGGGGCTAAATGTAGAAATGTCAAAACTTTTGAAAACATTTGGCACTATTTATAATTGAAGTAATATTTGTCAAATTCTGTGTTCACTCAACTATAGATGCAATTTCATCATTATATGCTTCTTTGCTTAAAATATTAAACCTTTTATTTGAGTGGCATTTATCATTGAGTGGGTTATGACTTCTTCAAATAGGGGGAGATTGTTGGGAACAGTGCCCAGCAGTGTTCCTGATTTGAAGAAGTGCTTAGCTCAATGATAAGTGCAGGTTGTATTTAATGTCCCATCTAGTTCATGCTTGCAGAGATCGATAATATCTCAAGTACTTTAGTAATTTCACTAAGTACTATATCATCGAGAAGAATAGGAGATGTCATCGACAAAGAATGCTTGTCGTCATGATGATGAGCAAAGCAAAAGCTGAGACTTGGCAAGTTCGTCGAATGAAGAATGCAGTTCATCGAATGCAGAATGAAGTTCATCGAATGCAGAGACGGGACCGAAGAAGGGAGTTTGTCGAACGCAGAATGCTGTTCGTCGAATGAAGAATGCAGTTCATCGAATGCAGAATCTTTTCTATAGATTGATAGAATCCGCTGAGAAGAGGAAGCCATCTCAGCCCAACCACTGAGACAGATTCAAGAGGAAGGAATGTTGTCGAGAAGATGCAGTATCGTCGACATCATCAAAAAAGCCGTGTCGTCAGAAAGGCTAAGTAAGACAGATGCCAATGACATCGTTGTAAAGAAGGCGTGACGTTGAGAAGACTGAAGAAGGACAGCTGAAGAAGCAGTTGCTAAAGCATAGTCTGTTGACATGATATCGCTCATGTCGTCGAAAGAACAAAGTGATTACAACGACTGACTATAAGAAAGATGATCACGACGACACAGTCAGAGATAACATATCGCTGTATCGTCGTATTGTCGAGATACCAGCTTTATAGGCAGAAGCAAGAAGACTTGGAGGTCTCCAAAGGTCTAAGGAATTGACAAAGTCCTGTCTTCGAGATATTATCCATATCGTCATAATGCTGTCAGTATTATCATAAAGCTGGAAATATCGTCGAGACAGAATTCAAATATTGCGGATGCGCTGTCAGCAATTAATGTCGTCGCCTAATTGTCCAATCAACGAGTGCTCTTAAGGAATGGGCGTCTGACATTAAAGGACATCATATGTGACCGTTAAGCGGCTCATCAGTCCTATAAAAGAGAACTGTAATGCACTAGAAAATCTGATCTTAAAAAAAGGGGGAGACAAGAACGAAAAAGAATCCCGTCATTGCTTCTCAATAAAACAGTACATTTTGCGGAGAAGAAGAAGATCAAGTAGAGAACAAGAATCAAGCGTTCTCAGAAGAATCAGTCATCTCCATTGACTGATAAGAAGCCGATCAATATCAGGCAAAAGAAGAAGAGGCTGAGGAAGATCCACTACTAAAAACGACAAATCAAGAAGCATCTTCTTCAAGTCTAAGAAGTCGATCTCCATCAGGCTAAGTTGCCGATCTTCATCAGGTAGAAGAAACAAAGTTCGTTACTGTAAACCTTTTATTGTTGTAAGACTTGAGGGCCTAAGTGTCTATCTTGAGGGATGGAGAGCTGTTAGGCTTGAGGGCCAGGGAAGTGGACTTGCGGGTCCGAGTTTGTCTAGCATGAGAGATGGAGAGCTGTGAGGCTTGAGGGCCAAGGAAGTGGACTTGCAGGTTCGATATTGTCGAGCTTGAGGGCTTGTGGGCCTAGGCTGTAGGCACAGGATATGCGGGTCTGTGTTATGTAGGGCTTGAAGGCCTGAGTGTTGAGCTTGCAGGCTCGGGTGCAGTAGGGCTTGCGGGCCTAGGCTGTAGGACTTGTGGGTCCGTGTTGTAAGGCTTTCGGGACTGAAGATTTTGTGGAGTTTGCCGATCCTAGCACACTGCTAGGTAGGCGCAGAGGGAAAGAGGACTACTCAAGACACCCGGTCTTGAGGAACCTCTATAGATCACTGTGTGCTTTTCTGTGTTGTGCTTTATAACTTATAGATCTATTAATCAGAAATCAAGAATACCTAAAGGGGATAATATAATTTGAAGAACCTATTCACCCCCCCCCCCCCTAGCTGATAAGTTGACACCCAATAAACAACAACTTCCACACACTTCAATGCACAATTAAATGTACAACTACAAAGGTGCACACACAATGCTCATTAAGACTTATTAGGGTGCAAAGTAGTGCTTGGGGGATCACACACTTTATTTTTCAATATTGATTTTTTTGTGATCCGATGTACTTTAGAATAAGTGGTGTAAAGAAAAAGCTTATGGTTTGCACAAGACACTTTACTATTCTTTCCAAGTTGCTCAACCTCACAATAATTATTAAGGCTTATCAGGAGCTTCAGGTAGTGCTTGGTGGAGTTATCTTTGTTAATTTATTTCATGATTTTTTGTTTTGTACAATGATCTCTGAATACACTTGTTTTGCAAATCAATGAAATTTTGAAAGTACAACCATTTTTCTTAATTTTTAAGAGTGCAAATAAAAGTAGCGTAGGTAAGATACTTGTGCAATTACAATACACAAGCAAGCATTCTTATATTAAAAGCACATGTAGACTTGGCCAAAATAAGTGAGTGAATAAATATCATTATCAACCACAAAACATTTACTCATACTTAAAGGCATGCTAAGCTTGGTTCTACACAACTTTTACAATACAACTTATGGACATATGACTAGATATATCAAAGCATGATAAAAACAATGTTCAAAGTGGTTTGAAATTATGAATTGCAACATTGTAGAAGGTCTAAATGAAAGATTAATCAATGCTTGATTTTCACAATAAGTTCATACAATTTTTTGATATTTTGAAAAAATTTTGTTTAAAGTTTGAACTCTTATAATTATCTTGGACTTCCCGAGGTCTACCCTATGAGGGGTTCGCACCGGTACTGGGAGATGTGTTGGGGTGGCTTCCAAAATCTCCATTTCGCAAGATACATGTAAGTAGAAAAGTTAAGTTCAAAAAATACTTTTTGATAAAAAAATTTGTGTTGTAATTTTGTATTTGATTTTTGCATATAGAAATAGAAATCAGACAAATAAACAAAGAAAGGAAGAGAAGACAAATACTTTTTGTAATTTTTCTTTTGTAATTTTGTATTTTAATATTTCAAAAATCAATTAAGGGCAGAAATGCAAAAATAAGTAGTACATATAAAAGAACATATTTTTAGTGATTTTTGAAATTTTAAAAATTCATAAAATCGGACCAGTGGGCTAGCGTCGGCGCTAGCATGGCAAACAGTACACTAAATTTAAGGATTTTTGAAAATTCTAATTTTTTATCTTGATTAAGTGTCCAAAGAGTAGTTTCATGTAGAAATTTCAGAATTTTTGGAGATGTTTAAATAGGTAAAAAATGCAAAAAACGATTGCGTTAGTGAATGTGACTTAACCTGAGAGATCTAGGACACCTAATTCAAGTCTTAGCAATCGAAATCTTGCATCGAGAAGAGGTTTCGTGAATATTTCAGCAAGTTGGGAGTCTGTACCAATGAAACTTACTTTTACATGCTCTTTCTTAATATGATCCCTAATGAAGTGATGACGAACATACATATGTTTGGATCTAGAGTGGTGTATGGGATTATTTGTAAGATCTATGGAACTTTTGTTGTCACATTTGAGATAAATGTTTTTGAGATGAAAACAAAAATCCTCTAAAGTTTGGCTCATCCATAAAGCTTGTGTACAACAACTCCCAAGAGTGATGTATTCGGCCTCCGTGGTGGAGTGTGCAACAGAAGATTGTCTCCTACTAGACCATGCAACTAAAGAGGGTCCTAAAAAGTGACAAGTACCGCTAGTGCTTTTTTGATCAAGTGAGCATCCGGCGTAATCTGAATCGGAATAGCTGTGTAATGTAAATGAATCATTGTGCGGGTACCATAATCCTAATCTAGATGACCATAATAGATATCTAAAAATACATTTTACCGCTTTTAAATTAGATTCTTTTGGATTGGATTGAAAGTGAGCACATAAACATACGAAAAACATTATATCTGGTCTAGATGCACTTAAGTAAAGAAGAGACCCAATCATACCCCTATATAAAGTTTGATTGATAGAAATTCCAGATTCATCTTTTCCTAGTTTTAAAGAAGCACTCATAGGTGTAGAAGCTTGTTTAAGATTTTCAAATCCAAACCGTTTAAGCATATCTTGAACATATTTTGTTTGACAAATAAAAATACCATCATTTCGTTGTAAAATTTGAAAATAAAGAAAATAAGAGAGTTCTCCTACAAGGCTCATTTCAAATTCATTTTTCATTACTAAGACTGCTTCATTACACAACTCTTTATTAGTGGCTCCAAAAATAATATCATCAACATATATTTGTAAAATAATTAAATTGTTATAATTATTCTTAATGAAGAGTGTGTTGTCGGCACTTCCCATGACATATCCGTGTTTTAATAAAAACAATGTAAGTCTTTCATACCATGCATAGGGCACTTGTTTTAAACCACAAAGGGCTTTTTCTAATTTATAAACATGATTTGGAAATTTTTCATTTATATAACCGGGGCCTTCTACATAAACTTCTTCTTTTATAAACCTGTTTAGAAAAACACTTTTAATATCCATTTGAAATAGTTTATTCTCTTAAAACTTGCAAATGCCAAAAATATTCGTATATATTCTAAGCGAGCAACGAGTGCAAATGTTTTTCAAAATCTATCCCCTAAATTTGAGAAAAACCTTGAGCGACTAAGTGAGCTTTATTTCTTGTAATTCTAGATTCACCATCTAATTTAAATTTAAAAATCCATTTCACGCCAACAACGGGATGATTAGATGGACGTTCTACTAAATTCTAAACTTTATTTATTTCTAATTGATCTAACTCTTCATTCATAGCTAAAAACCCAAAATTCGTCATTTAAAGCAGTTTAAATGTTTTTAGGTTCAATTTCGGAAACAAAGCAGATATTTGAAAAGGTTTCATGAAGAGAAGATCGAGTTCTTACCCTAATAGATGGTTCCCCAATAACTAGCTCCTTTGGATGATTCTTTGAGAAGTTTAAGATGCTTGGAGGCACGTATTCATTTTCTTTGGCCTCCTCCTCCTCCTCTTTGGAAGGTTCCACTACTTTGTGCTCTGAAGATGGCAAAGTTTCATCATTTGCACCTGTAGGAAGTTTTTCTACACAAGGAATAAATTCATCAAATTTTACATTAATAGACTCTTCAAACTTACTCGTTCTTTTGTTAAATATTATATAGGCTTTACTAGTTGAAGAGTATCCAAGAAATATTCCTACATCACATTTTTCATCAAACTTTCCTAAGGCCTCTTTTGTATTGAGAATAAAACATTTACAACCAAATACTTTAAAATATGATACGTTAGGCCTCTTTTGATAGTATAGTTCATACGGTGTGAGATTTAAAGATTGACGAAGCATGACTCTATTCATTACATACATGATGTGCTTACGACTTCGGCCCAAAAAGACTCAGGTAATTTATATTCAGATAACATAGTATGTGCTAGTTCTTTAATTGTCCTATTCTTTCTTTCTACAACACCATTTTGTTGAGGAGTGCGAGGAGTAGAGAATTCGTGCTTAATACCTACCATTTCAAAAAAAAAGGTTTAAAATTTTCATTTTCAAGTTCTCCTCCATGATCTGAGCGAATGCATTATATTTTTAAATCTAGTTCATTTTGAATACGAGTACATAGTTTTGAAAATTCTCAAAACGCATCAGATTTGGAAGAGAGAAATAAAGTCCAACAATATCTAGAGAAATCGTCTATTAGAACAAAAGTATATATTCGACCACCAAGACATGCGGTGCTAACGGGGCCAACAAGATCCATATGAATTAATTGCAAAGGTCTTGTAGTAGAAATTTCGTTTTTTGCTTTTAAAAGAAGATTTAGTAAATTTTCCTTTTTCACATGGAGAGCATAGTGAGGATAAATTTCCATTTAGTCTAGGCAATCCTCTAATCAATTCCTTTTTGGCTAGTTTTAAAATGAGCTTTGAACTAGCGTGACCTAAACGTCTATGCCAAAGTTCTAACACATCATTTTTAGTTATAAAACATTTTATAGATGATTTGGAAAGATCATGAAAGAAAACTACATATACGTTATGAGTTCTAGATGCAGTTAGTAAACCATCTTTTGTGTTAGGATTAAATATTTTGCAAAGATTTGTTGATGACTCAAATAAAACATATAATCCTTTATCACACAATTGACTAATCGATATTAAGTTATGTTTTAAACCTTTTACATAAAGAACATTAGAAATAATAAAGGATTCGTTACCCACTGTACCGACTCCCATGATCCTTCTTTTTCCATTATCTCCAAAAGTTACAATTCCTCCCTTCTTCTTTTCAAGGCTAAGGAACTTTGATTTGTTGCCCGTCATGTGCTTGGAGCAGCCCGAATCCAAGTACCCCACGTCCTTCGTATCCTTAGCCTTCCTGCAAATCTAGAAAGAAGATGAGAGTAAAGATCTGGATACCCAAGAGGTACAACACATAGAATAAATCGATGCCTTAGGTACCCAGATTTGCTTTTAAGATCCCTGTTTTTTTCCTGCAAGAGCTAGACGTATGTCAAAACCTATGACAGTTTGCTCATGAAATAAAGGGGGTTGAGACCCTTTTCTGAAATTCTACATTGCTCTTACTGGATGAGGTTTGAATTTTTGAAAAAATAGAAGATTTTTATATGAGGGGCTACCGCCGGTGTTAATGCCTAGCGCCATGTGGTAGCTATCACTTTGATATCCGAGCCCAAATTTTCCAGAACCATAACATTGGTTCCCCAAATCATGTCCAGGGATTTTTAACCAATTCCAATTTTTTCTATGGTCATATTGAGGTCATGAGTTTGTTTTTTAAGAGATAAATTTTCTTGTACAAGCATGACACATTTATTTTCAAAGCCCTTTTTGTTATTTTAAATTTGTAAGAGAGTAGTTTTCTCTCTAAGTCCCCCATTTATTTTGTAAGAGCTTTGATTTGTGAGAGGGCCTTAGAAGGAGAAACATCAAGATCTTTTGCCTTATATAAGGAGTGTTCTTACTCTTGGCATGAAACCTTTCTCTTTTCCAAAGAAATTAATTTTTTAGTAAGCTTAAGATTTTCTTTGATAAGAGATTCATTTTCACAATTTAAACTAGTAGTATCTTCTAGACTTTTATCATAGGCTTCACAGGTTTTAACAAATTCATCATAAAGTTCTTCGAAGGTGAGAGGAGTTACCTCAGTGTCACTAAGAACACTGGTGTCGTCATCGCTGCCTTTTGACATCAAGCATAAGTTTGCTTCCTCCTGCTACTTGACTCAGATCCGCTTGATCCGTCAGAGGAAGAATAATCCCATGTTGTGGATTTCAGCACCTTCATTTTCTCCTTCTCTTTGTATCATTTTTATTTTTGCTCCTTTAGATACTTCGGGCACTGGCTCCGAATGTGCCCGGTCTTCCTGCAGTGAAAGCACTCCAGTGCCAGTCGTTCTTCATCGTCTTCACTTTCCTTTTCATTTTTTGATGAAGAGGAAGCCCCTTTTCGTCGAGCATCCTTCTGGAAGAATTTCCGGAAGGTGTTCCTTCTTTCCGAATTTCTAATGAATTTTTTGAAGTTCTTGACCAGGAGACCTTCTTCATCTTCATCATCATATTCCTTGCTCTCCTTCTTTGATTTTAGTGCCAGCGCCTTTTTCTTTGGCTCCTTATTGTACTCTTCCTGTTGAATCTAGAGTTCTACCCACATGGGTTTTGAGATTCCCAATAAGATTCTCGATCTGGAGCATTTTTAGGTTGTGTGACTCCGAGATGGTCGTCACCTTTGAATTGAACCTCGAAGATAGAGAGCGAAGAGTTTTTCTGACCATGTCGTCGTCGGATTAGATCTTTCCAAGAGCTTTTGAAGCGTTGACGATCTTGGTGAAGCATGTGTACATCGAGTTGATTTCTTCTTCAGCATCCTTCCTGAACTTTTCATATTCTGATTCCAGTTGGAATAACTTTACATCTTTCACCTGTAATGTACCTTCATGAGTAACTTCCAATTGGTTCCAAATATCATAAGCAGTTACACATGCAGAATTTCTATTAAATTTAGTTCTATTTAAAGCACAAAATAAAGCATGCATTGCCTTAGTATTATTTTTGTATTTGAGTTTATCGTTATCATCCCATTTATCCTTAGGTTTTTCTATAGTGACCTCTCCTGCTACAATTGTAGGAGGAGAGTACCAAACTTCTACCATGTTCCATACTTCTATATCCATGGTCATAAGAAAACAAATCATCCTAGATTTCCAGTAGTTGAATTCTGACCTAGTAAAAAGAGGTGGTCAATTAATACCCCGACCCTTCGGAAAAGCGAGATCATAAGACACCATTTATTCCTGGTTGTTAGACTGTTTGGAATAAACCTCCTCTGATTCCACTTGTTGGATCTGTATTCGCCATTGGAGGGGGGGGGGGGGGTGAATAAGGGTTTTAAAACTTTTTAAAATATTTTGAAATACTTGAAATATTAGGAGATCAAAATAGTGCAAAACAAAGACAAATCAAGTGAAATAAAATAGAGACATGATTTTATTAATATGAGATGTAGGATTACAAAACTTGACTTCTTATAACGCTAGAATCGAAGGAGAATAGTAAAAAGACTTTTTCATTTTCTATCCCGACTCGTATCCCCACGAACCGGTGGCTTTAGCCTATCCTCCATGGATATGGATTCAAGACGCTCTAGCCAATCCTCCCTAGGATACGTCCTCGAGCACCCCATAGACCAAACCTAGATCTAGTCACCAACACGAGGTGAATTCCTCCCTAAGTCCTACCCAGACCTAGTCGCCAACACGAGGCAAATTTACTATGCGATTACAAGAATGAAAATAACAAAAATATTAAAAACTCACTCTTGAAGAACTTCTGAAGTTGGAGTCGAAAGACCGTTGTAGAATAAGTGTGGTTAAAGCGATTGTAGGTCGGATGCAGCGTAGAGAAATCATCCTTCAGAAACTCATGGAACTTTGGGTGGGAGATCAACTCTCGGCAGTATAAGGCTCTAGAAATTTGGCACTAGAACTCTCTCAAGGATGTGTGTTTAAAAAGAGAGAAGAGGGATCCTTTTTATAGCCTTGGACCTAGTTCCTGCGGTAGCGCTACCGCCGGGACTATCCCTGTTCAGGCAATATTCTCCATGTACATATCTTCATTCCAAGGAAACCATCCTGACATTCCTCATGTGCGTCGAGATAGCGCATGCGCTATCCACTACCGCCTAGTGCTAGTGCCTTCTAAAACAACCTCCCAAAATTGGTCTAATCAGCGCTAGCGCTGGCGCTAGTGGACATTTTGGAATTTTCCTTGAGTCATATGGCATTATTTCCTGCACACTTAAACACACAAGATCAAATACACATAGGATTTGTTATTCTCAAACCTAGGAGATGCGGAAGACCATGTTCCAACAGGAATGCCCCAAATCGATTCCTCTGCCGAGCTCTCACGAGCCGGTGGGTTCAGGTTGATCTCTAGAGAGGCTGGCAAGGTAATGACGTGCTGGAGTACCCTAGATCGATTCCACTGTCGGGCTCTCACTAGCCGGTGGATTCAGGTTGATCTCTGGAGAGGCTGACATGGTAATGAGGTGCGGGAATGCACCTTATCAATTCCGATGTTGGGCTCTCACTAGGCGGTGGGTTCAGGTTGATATCTGGAGAGGCTGGCAAGGTAATAAGGTGCTGGAATGCCCTAGATCGATTCCGCTACCGGGCTCTCACTAGCCGGTGGGTTCAGGTTGATCTCTGGAGAGGCTGACAAGGTAATGAGGTGCTGGAATGCCCCAGATCAATTCTGTTGCTGGGCTCTCACTAGCAGGTGGGTTCAGGTTGATCTCTGGAGAGCCTGGTAAGTTAATGAGGTGCTGGAATGCCCCAAACCAAATCCGTTGTTGGACTCTCATTAGCCTATGGGTTCAGGTTGATCTCTAGAGAGGCTGGAAAGGTAATGTGATGCTGGAATGCCCTAGATCGATTCCCCTGTCTGGATCTCACTAGCCGGTGGGTTCAGGTTGATCTCTGGAAAGGCTAGCAGGGTAATTGGGTGACAACTCAGGAATTCCACAATCGGGCTCCACCTAGCCAGTAGGACCAGCGAGCCCTTCAAGGGGGCGAGGAAAGGCGATGCTCCCCTAGCGGGGAATCGGCTGAACAAATCTTGCATAGGACCTCCTGCGGAGGAGGACCTCGCTCGCGACCATCTAAGTAAGGGAGAATAGCAGTACACTCAAACTAGCGAGCCAGTGTGGCTCGCGGGCATAAGAGAATCAGGGCAAACTGATCAAGGCATGCGGTGTACGAAAAGTGTAACTAGATCCTTACTCACGATTCCTAGTGACGAGAGAGCCAGGTCTGGTGCATAAGTCCCGAAAAGGAAAAACTTTTAAGTAACAATGGGGATGAGCGCCATAAGAATGACGAGTTACTCAAAATGATGCGCGAACCTAAAGCTACAAGTCAAGCGATACGCGAGCACATTACAACAAGATAAGAAAAGCAAGGGAATTACTAAGCAAAAAGTGTCATTTCATTTCATATATATATTTTATTACAAACAATGGCTCTTTCACCGTCAAAAAAGTAAATAAGAAACAAAAATACATAGGTTCAGGAGTCGCTTGTGGACGGTTCGCTCTCGATATCTACCGACTCAGCGACCGGCTCGAACAGCTCTGTGTTCACTTCCTCAACGGTCAGCCGCGTCGCCTCAGCAGAGAGAAGGCTAGCCCTCTGAAGAGTGCGAAAGATGTGCTTCGTCACCGCCGCCGCGGTTTTTCGCATTGCCTCCTCCTCCGCTCGCGACTGTTTCTTCAATGTCCCAGGGCTGTGAGGGAGGGGCGGGGGGGGGGGGGGGGGGGGGGGGGGTGGTGCAGGGCCGCCCGGGCCAACTCCCGGTTGAGGGCCTTCAACCCAGCAACTTCCTTCTCCAGGTCGGAGATTCGAGCGAGAACCTGGCTGGCGGTCTTGTCATCCTGGAAAAGAGTATTAGTGAAGGTTATGGAAAGCAAGAGAGGTTAGCGATTAACTGGAAAACATACCATTCCATCCTGGAGGCTGACGATGAGGCCATCCACAATGTCCTGCTTCTCCTTGAGGCTCGTGATCTCCTCTGCCGCGGCCTTCAACTCGCGCTGAAGATCTTCCGAGCCTGATTTTGCTTTAACGCTCTCGATTTCGTCCTTTGCGTCCTTCAGGTCGCGCTTGAGCTCCTCCATATTCCTCTCCAACTAAAGGAATCACTGACCCATCATGTGGGCGAGCTCTAGGCTGTGAAGTTGGGCTCGAGTACTTTCATACGTGATCATCCTGGATGACAGGACATCGAACTCGGCAGCATCCTCCCGGCTGTACAGACCAAAGGAAAGGCCGAAGGCATGGCCCCCTGTGTTATCCTGCTCCACCCAGGAGGGGAGGCAGATTGATACGGAAACCCTATTGGCCTCTTCATCCCAAACCAATAGAGGCTCGCCAGCCTCATCTCAATGCCTCGCGTCGAGTTCAAAATTTTGATGGACCGACGGGCCAGGCACGTACGACGCATCGGCGGCCCCTGCAGCAGTCTCGTAGGTCTCCTTATCTGCGAATAGGACAGTTGGGGGATCAGCTCCTGGCAGTTCCTCCGCGACCCCTTTCCCTTTGGCCAGGGACGGGGTCTTCTTCTACTTCTTTGGCGGGGGTGGCACAAAAAGCGATCCGTGGCTCGCAGGCGCAGGACATTTCTTGGGAGGAGGCACGGAGGTGCTGGTAAGCTCCTGGACTGCGGCTACAGTGGATGAGGGGAGCAGCAGGCCAGGGGAGATAGTCTCGGCCCTCGCATGGGGGGGGGGGGTGTGGAGCGGAAGGTCTCGCTCCCCTGTATGTAAACAGCGAACCAAAGTTAGAAAAGAGAAAAGCAGAAAACAGGATAAAGGAGCGAACGCGTGTTTAACCTGCTCCGGGTGGCATGGGGAGTAGCGAGTCGATGTTGCATTGGAGGTAGGCGACCTCGATGCTCTTTGTCTAGAGGTCTTTGAAGAGAGCGGCTTCGTGGCTGCCGAGCATGGGGGGATTGTATGTCGGTTCATTGCGCTGGATGAGTGAGAAGGGGATGTTGTCGAAGGGCCCCTTCACCAACACAAATTTCTGAGCCCAGTAGTGGCTCTTGTTGATGGTCTCGCAGACCTTCGCGTGCAGACGCGCTATGTAAGCATTCCCATCCTTGTAGGCCTGGAAGGAGAATAACTTGCGAAAGACCGGAAAGCTAAACTCAATCCTCTCCTCCCTCAGGTAGCAGGAGAAAGCTACCATGATGGAGACCAAATTAGGGGTCATTTGACCTTGGATCACACTATAATACTTGAGTATCTGGCATGATTTGCAGTTAATGGTTTGAATTTTTACGCGAGTATAAAGAAATAGAATGAAAGTGCGAGCAAGTACCTCGCTGATCTCTGACTAGAGGGGAAGCCACATGCCGACTTCGAAGTGGGCCACTGGGATAGTGAGCTCGTCTGGGTAGAGGGTGTTGATGGCTTCCGACCTCGCAGGGTGGCGATCCGAGAACCCTGGAGAGATGTATTTCGCCACGAAGCCGTGGTACTCGACCTCGGTAAGTGAGCAAGTAAAGAAAGAATGATTACAGAAGGTGCAAGCGCACTTGGACCGGCCCTCGGCATCACCTCCATCGCCACCCATTAGTATTTCCTCAAAAGAGATGCGAATGCGAGGGAGGGTATACGAGCATGTAAGAATGAAGGGGCGGAAGGTCAAGAGCGATAAATGCGGTTGTTGGATCTGAACTCTAAACTTATTTATATAAAACTACAGGAGGCGGGGGGGGGGGGGATTGAAGCGTCAGGGGGTGCGGTTAACAGAACTAGGTCGCGGTGCGCCTCAGTTTGTGGGCCACTCCTCTCACCCGCACGCAATAACACAGTAACATCGGCTCGCCATAAGCAAAGCGAGCACGGAATAAATAATGCGAAACCTGTGTAGGTCGCATGTGAGAACAGTAAGAACCAAAAGAAAAAAACAAGCGAGTGTGACACAAGCAGTATTATCAAAGCCCAAGGGTGAGCGAGAAATATCCAAATAACAATAATAAATGTTCGCAGATTGTCTTTTAGAACACAACAAATTATTTTGCCTTGAGGGTGCATGCCCGAGCGGGATCAGTACTTGATCCATTTCCATCAGCCTCGGCCTCGCACCCCCAAAATTGGTGATGCACTGATCTAGCGCACTGTTATAGGCGGGAGCGAGACTGTGACACGAAACGGCTCTGTACAGATCATTCAAGAAATATAAAATGGGAGTTATTTCCAAGTATCGATCTCAAAGGAACATAGTAAGGTGGAGTTTACAGTTGAGGACGGACTTGAGATTGCAGCCCTTTAGGTCGGATGGAATGCGAATGACTAGGATTAGCTTGGTTTGCGGAAAAACAAAATAGCGAAAATAAACTACAATGCAGGCCGCTATGCATTGCTTCACAAGGTGAATGGAAACTATGCAGGCAGCTATGCACTGCTTCACTAGGCGGATGGACGAGAAGGTAAGCGGATGAGGGGAGTGTAACTATGGAAAGGTTTGAAGTCCGTTAGCACCTCTTGGCTAGGCGGATGGATTACACGGGCCGCTATGCACCGCTTCACTGCGCAGATGGATGAGTAGGCTTGCGGATGGAGTGAGTCGCACCGGCGGAATGAGGGTCACAAGCACCTCGTCAGCAAGCACGCCACTAGCAATTGCTATTGCGGCAACACCGAACACTCACACCACAATCACCACGAAAGAACACCTCAATCACTCATAAAGCATGAAAACATTTCATAATATATAACAAGAAGTTCAACAGATATAGAGTGCAACATCATCAACATAAGTAGAAACTAACTACAATCATAAGGAGAAAAGGAGGAAGACCTAGAAATACAACCAAATCCAGAGGCTTGTCAGGATTCACGGTAGGAATCATCGGGTTGTTAATCCGCCTCCTGGCTCGGTCCACAACTGCTTCCGGGGTCCAAAGGAGTTGTCACCTCCCTCCAATATACCTGTCTTCTCTGTCTCATGATCCGGCCGCCATAAAAGCTATATACTCCTTCCTCGGTGATGAGAGTAGCGCTAGGATCTCTCCCATGAAGTGATTAGATGATGCAAAGTGGCATCGGGTGAAAGGGGAAGGAAGAAACCTTCAAAAACGGAGTTTTCCGCCCCTTACGGCGGAAGAAGATCGCAAGCAGCCAGCTTCTGAATGACCTAAAAATCGCAAACAGCATATATATAGGCGGGATATAAAATAACGTGCACGATCAGTGGCGCATGACCAATGGTCATGCGCGAAGAAATGCCACTGATCGTGCACGGACAACCTGTAGCAGAATTTGGGATGCCAAAATCGCGCACGGCCAGTGTCGCACAGCCAGTGGTCGTGCGAGAAGGAATCCTGTGATCGTGCGAACCGCTTAGGTAAAAATTGGTTGAATGCGCACGACCAGTGGTCGTGCGCCTAATCGTGCACGAATAAAAATGCACGACCAGTGGCCATTTATGATAAAAATGGCCCAAACTAACACCGAGTGTCCGCACAATACCTATACCTGCAGGAAAACCACCAGGACCACTGGTAGAGAAAAACATCCTAAGCATTCACATGAATAAATAAGACTATAAAAATAGCTGAATGAAAGGGAAGGACAAACTATACCACAATGGGCCAAAAAGGTGCACTTCATGTAATCTGGTGCATCAATGTAATATAAGCAATAATGTGCAGAAAGTGAAGTGCAAGTGAGAGAAAACTAGCCCCAGATGAGTCCGAAAATAGCTATATAAACCATACTCAACACACCCCCAGACTTACCTATTTGCGCATCCCGAGCAACAAATCCAGCGGAGCGGAAAAATGGAATACCTAGCTTAAAACTACAAAATGGAGTACCTTGCGAAGTCGCATGCTCACGTGCATAGAAAATAGTAGAGAAGATTTCTAATTATACCCATAGTTTATATATTTCTGATAGAGTAAATAAATATAATTTCTACTAAAAAATGAATTACGGTGAATCATCCGGTCACGCCTACGGAGAAAGTAAAATAATCGCTGAGAGGAGCATTGCCAAAGTCGGGATTCGGGACAAACTCCTCTGAAATCCATCGGAGTCGGAGGCCATAAGCTCGCCTGGTCACATTCTCTCCACGACACTAGATTGGTTTATAGCGTGAGTCGGTAGGACTTTAGGTTTTAAATGGGGCTTGGGTTATGGTGAGGTAAAAAAAGATAAACACGAAGGATTTAGTACACCTAAGCCAAATGAGCTTTAATAAAACTACATGCACACCAAAATCAAATGCAAGTGCACCACACCCCCAGACATGGACTTTTGCAACATGGGTGTGTGCACCACCTATTCCCAATATTTCAAATAATTTTCAATTTAGCCTTTTTCTCATTCATTTTTCAAAGAAAAAATATTTTCTTTTTTCTCTATCTTCATTTTTTTCCTTTTCTTTCAACAATTTTTTAAATGAGCATGTCCACAAAACGACACCGGATTTATCAAAATCACCACCCCAAAAAGTAAAACTCGAGCTCATAATTTGGGCGTGTGATTAGGATTGGCTTTGAGGCTTTGGTGAGGTATAGGTGGAGCTGAATCAAATGTACTGGATAGGCTCCAAGGGGCTAGCAAGGGTAGAAGATATGCATGATACAAAATCTTAACCGGGCCAAAATAACGGCCTACTTCACTCTTACGCAAAAGAACTATCCTATGCACATGCTTCAAGAATCGCTTGGGGAAAGTTCTTAGCCCCCGAGAAAGATTCTTCTTTCTCCTGACTCAAACAATACTAGTCTAACGATAATTTACACACCGGATTCACCATTTGATTAGAGTAAATAGTATTTAAACTAATAGAAATGTATAAAACTAAAAGTATAAAAAGAAATCAAATCTACACAAATCTCTATACTCGCGTGACTACTTGACTAGGAACACCAGAGTCAACATTTTACTCCACTACATAATTTAAACGCCAACACAATGATTTTCCCAATCACACATAGGAATGAGTTCAACTCATGACGCGCCAACAACTAAGTACACGCTCAAGTGAGTGTTGTGGTGTGCAAAGAAAATGAATAAAAACATCTTAAATAAAAGATTATAGCATGCTATGTAATAGTGCACATTAGTGGGGACATAAAACGACTCTCCCCCAGACTTCAACTAAATAATCCAGCACAATATATGGCTATGAAATTCAAAATAGAGCTATGGGAAGAGAGTACCCAATGCTCAGTAAGTGAGCATACCAGAAGATGCATGTAGACCAATATCAAGCCACCGCATCCTCCATCAGAAAGAGTACCTGCATGGGTCAGCTCCGCCAAGACAAAAGAAAATAGACAAACTAAAATGAAATACAACTAACTAAACCAAACTAAATAAAATATAAAATGCAGGAAAAAGTAAGATAACTATAGGGGTTATCGTCATCCAAGCACGACTTATTCAGAACTTTAAGAGTTCTAGCTGATGGGAGTATGGAAGGAGAAGTGAACAGGTAACTGGCCTAATATCTGTGTCGGTAGCGGGTACTGATATGGCGATAGAACAATCACCCCTCTACCTAAATAATAATACATGTTCCTCACAGGTAGAGGGAAGAGAATATAAGAGGAGGAGGAGGAATCCTCACTCGTCTCACCAAAAATATCCTTGCCCAGCAAGGTGTCGTCTTCAGGGAGGTGGCAGGAAGAGAAGGTAATGAGTGAGGCTTCCACTATGGAGGAGGGGTCAATCACCTCACATATGAGGATACGCTCATCATTGACCTAAGCATCATGCTCCAAGTCTTCCTGAAGTACCCGTGAAGAGTCAACCCGCACAAGCTCAAATGAAGAGGGGGGGGGGGGGGGGGGGGGGGGGGGTCAGGAAATAAACGAGAAGAATGACGTAAATAATCAAAAATTGGGGGAGTAGTCTCGGTCTCACTCCCACTTTGTTCTGGTAGTAAGATGTTGTCGGCATTATTGATAGTGATGCAAGGCTCAGCATGATCAATGGTGGCCTTGCCCAAGATTTGGACTTCCTGCACCGGTGTTGAGGAAAAATCCTCTTCACCTTGAAGGTTGTCCTCCTCCATAGGAACAAGCATAACACATAGGTCACCAGCCTCATCCTGCGATGCATCATCAATAATATTGTTAGAGACAATTGTAGTAGTATGCAAAATAGGGGGAGGAATAACGCTTGGAGAAAAGTCAAGCATCGATTCCTCACAAAAAATTTACTCCACACACGGTGATATATGCACAGGGGACATGGGCTTAGCCTTATCAGAGCCCAGATCAGCCACACATCTGATAACTATGTCCACATCATTCCCTTCAAAACATGAAGGTGGCACAGACACATAACCAGATGTTGAAGGTGTGATGCCAGAGGTAGGAGTCGGTATGATCCAGATATCCAGCTCATCATCCTCATCCAATTGGCGAAGATACTTGGCATAGTCCTTTAGGGCGTGATCTATGCTTTGACAAAACAAGCACTGCCTTGCTAGCTTCTTTGGCACAACAGGTGATGAAGCCGTAAAGAAGTATGCTGGTAACGGCTCAGAAGAATAGCCATAGGACTTACGCACGCCATATGGAGTACCAGACGAAGTCGGTGCTCCATATACTGGGCCTTGAGTGTTAGAGCTATTATCTCCCTTTGGACAACTATCACTAGCATGAGAGATATATCCACACCAACGACAACAAATATTGAATGAGGCCCACATTTCATGAAGATAACAAGATTCAAAAGAAAAACACTATTGTACAAAATATTACACCCAACAATAATAAACTAAAGCAACCTATATTAAAAGAAAGAAAAACAGAATACGAAAAAAATAAAACAAAAAGGATGCAATTTACAAACGGAAGAACTTCTACCTCTCGTCTCCCTCTCCAGAAGACTCACACGACTGTGTTCCCCGACAATGGTGCCAAAAACTTGATGCACTGATCTAGGACACAGCTATAGGTGGGAGCGAGACTACGAGACAAAATGGTAGTGTAGCGATCATTCAAGTAATTTAAAATGGGAGTGATTCCCAAGTATCGATCTCAAAGGAACACGGTAAGGTGGAGTTTACATTTGAGGAAGGACTTGAGATTGAAATCCTTTAGTTCAGATGGCATGTGAATGGCTAGGATTGGCTTGGTTTGTGAAAAAACAAATAATGAAACTAAACTACTATGCAGGCCGCTATGCATTGCTTCACAAGAAGAATGGAAACTATGTAGGTCGCTATGCACTGCTTCGCTATGCAGATGGACGAGAAGGAAAACGGATGAGGTGAGTGTAACTGTGGAAAGGTTTGAGGGCCATTAGCACCTCTTGGCTAGGCAGATGGATTACACGGGCTGCTATGCACCGCTTCACTGCGCGGATGGATAAGTAGGCTTGCAGATGGAGTAAGTCGTACCGGCAGAATGATGGTCGCAAGCACCTCATCAACAAGCACGCCACTAGCAATTGCTAGTCTGACAACACTAAACACTCACACCACAATCACCACAAAAGCACACCTCAAGCACTCATAACGCATGAAAACATTTCATAATATATAACAAGAAGTTCAACAGATATATAGTGCAACATAATCAACATAAAGAGAAACTAACTATAATTATAAGGAGGAAAGGAGGAAGAGCTAGAAATACAACCAAATCTAGAGGCTTGTCAGGATTCACGGTGGGAATTGCCGGGTTGTCAATCCACGTCCTAGCACAGTCCACAACTGCGTCCGGGGTCCAGAGGAGCTGTCACCTCCCTCTAATATACCCGTCTTCTCTATCTCACGATCCGGCCACCACAAAAGTTGTATACTCCTTCCTTGGTGATGAGAGTAGGGCTAGGATCTCTCCCTTGAAGTGCTTGGATGATGCGAGGTGGCCTTGGGTGAAAGGAGAAGGAAGAAACATTCAAAAACGAAGCTTTCCGCCCCTGATGGTGGAAGAAAATCACAAGCAGCCAGCTTCCGAATGACCTAAAAATCACAAACAACATATATAGGCCGGAGATAAAATAGCGCAGTTGATCAGTGGCGCACGACCAGTGGTCGTGCGTGAAGAAATGCCACTGATCGTGCACGGACAACCTGTAGCAGAATATGGGATGCCAAAATAGCGCACAGGCAGTGTCGCACGGCCAGTGGTCATGTGAGAAAGAATCCAGTGATCGTGCGAATCACTCGGTTAAAAAATGGGGGAATGCGCATGACCAGTGGTCGTGCGCCTGATAGTACGAGAACAAAAATGCACTATTGGTGGCCATTTAGGCTAAAAATGGCACAAACCAACACCGAGTGTCCACACAATCCCTGTACCTACAGGAAAACCACCAGGAACACTGGTAGAGATAAACATCCCAAGCATTCACATGAATAAATAAGGCTATAAAAATAGCGGAATGGAATGGAAGGACAAATTATACCACAATGGGCCAAAAAGGAGCACTTCTTGTAATCCGGTGTATCAATGCAATATAAGCAATGATGTGCAGAAAGTGAAGTGCAAGTGAGAGAAAACTAGCCCCTGATGAGTCTGGAAATAGCTATATAAACCAGACTCATCACTGGGCAGTACCCGTGGATAATGATATGCGTAGACGACGCGGAGCTCGCACTGTATCAAGTGAACTTGATCATCCACCAATGAGAGGGGCACCCCCGGAGAGGTGACTTTGTCGTAAGTGTCCAGTAGTAGCTCAGCACGAAGCCGCGCATAATCATCCTCAAAGGAATCGAGCCGCTCTTAGGTCGCCTCCCTGTCCTTCCTCACTTAGCCGTATAAGTCTTGCAGAATGTGCCCGTACTTCTGGAGCACTTTGGTGGTTCGCCTCTTCATAACCCCAGGGTCCCGAGGGTCGCCTAGAAAATCACCGATCTTGTCTGGCGATGGAGGGGGCGAGATCTTGTTGGAGCTTGTGTTCCACATCTCTTAGTTTGAGAATAATAACTCACACTATGTATTTGATCTTGTTTGTGTTTATAGTGTGCAGGTACTATAGTTAAATAACCATATCAACAGGATGCTGATTGATGAAGATTCCCTAAAAAGTGAGTTAACGCCCCGTGTTAGAAGTTAATGCCTGACATTAACATTCATCGAAAAGTGATGTCTTCTCAAAGGATCTTGACGTCGAGATGAAAAATAGTTGGTTACTAAGTGACAACGCCAGCATTGACACTTAACGCACGTGTTGAGTCCACAAACTGCCACGTTCTTGATGGTTGCACGATTTCAGCGGTTTCTATACACGATCACTAACGTTGGTGTTAACTTCATAATGCCACGCCTTAGCTTTCATGCCTATTTAAAGAGATGATTTCGTTTTGGTCAGGTTTTACACATTCCAAACTTCTGAGAGAGTTCTTCATCCCCGAATTCAGAGAGTACTCCCAACACAACCATTAAGAAACAAGAGTGAGAAGGAGATTTCCAATGGAAAATTTGAAGAAGGACGCTCGCTTAAACTCCGATGATGGTCATTGCGTGTCTTCAACATCTCCTTCAGCACTCTTCAATCTAGGGAGTCTTTTGGTCTGATTTTAACTTTATCTTTTCATATTTTCGTGTAACGGTAGTGAATTCGTCGCCTTGCGTTAAGCAACTAGGCCGGGTTCAGTTTAGGGGGATATTCACCACCTAGTGCATGGCGACTAGGTCTAGGGTAGATCTAGGGGGTGGCTAGAGGCCTTATCTGGAGATAGATAAGGCTATAGCCAACCAGTGCTTGGGAGAAGGACTGGTGAAGGAACAAAAAAGTGAATTTAATTTTGTCGCCTTAATTTCAAGCATTATTGAAATTATATATTGTAATCATCTTTTTGAAATATATAATATTCAATTTTATTATCTCTGATTGTCTGGAAGTGTATTTCATTTAAGATTTTGCAAGTAAAATCTGTTTTCTGGATTCTGTGAATATTGTTTTCTGGAAATCTAACGCCCAACGTTAACTCTTAACGATCGGCGTTAGCACCAGAACCAAAAAGTTCCAGCTTTCTATAAAATATGTCAGTCTAGATAAAAATTTGTAAACCCCTTATTCACCCCCCCCCCTCTAAGGGAGCCATCAGATCCAACACTTGGTATGAGAAGGAGGTTATTCCCAAACGGTTTCACAACCGGTAATAATGGCGCATTATGATCATGCTTTCACTGAGGGTCAAGGTATTAGTAGACCTCCACTATTTACCGGTACTGATTATAATTATTGGAAAATAATAATGCGTTGTTTTCTAAACGCTTTAGATAATGATGTGTGGGGTATGGTTGAATAATTCTACTCTCCACCAACATTTTTTGTTGGAGAAGTCACTATGGAAAAATCGAGAGACAAATGGGATGATAACGACAAGTTAAGATGCAAGAACAACGTTAAAGCTATGAATGCTTTATTTTGTGTTTTAGATAGAACAGAATTTAATAGAACTTGTGCTTGCGAAACTGCATATGATATATGGAAATTATTAGAAGTCACTCATGAAGGTACTTCGCAGGTCAAGGATTCAAAGCTTTTCCAACTTGAATTTGAATACTAGAAATTCTTGATGGAGGCGGATGAAGACATTTATTCGATGTACACAAGGTTTACCAAGATCGTCAATGACTCAAAAGTTCTTGGAAAAGTGTTCTCCAACAGCGACTTGGTGAGAAAAATTCTAAGATCTCTCCCTCCAAAGTTCAATCCAAAGGTGATGTCTATCTCGAAGTCACACGATCTAAAGAAGCTCCAAATTGAGAGCCTCATTGGGAACCTCAAGACCCATGAGGTTGAACTCAAAATTCAACAGCAAGAATACAATGTGGAGCCAAAGAAGAAGGTTTTGGCCTTAAAATCAAAGAAGGAGGTTGATGGAGATGACGATGAAGAGGACGGGGAGAGCCTCTTTGTGAAGAAGTTCAAAAGATTCATGAAGATTCCGAAAAGGAGAAACACCTTCCGGAAATATCTCATGAAGAAGGAATCTTCATCGAAGAAAGGAAAAGGTAGCAATGAAGATGATGATGAGAGACCACCACCGGAGTGCTACCATTGCATAAAGACCGGACACATCCGAAGCCAGTTCTCAAAATATCTGAAAGAGCCTAAAGAAAAGTGGCACAAGGAAAAAGAGAAAAAGAAGGTCCTAAAAGCAGCTACTTGGGATGATTCCTCTGACGAATCAAGCAGCTCATCCTCCAGTAGTGAAGAAGAAGTGAATGTGTGCCTCATGACGAAGAGCAACACACTATCCAAAGCGATACTGAGGTAACGCTTCCTACCAATTATGATAGTCTATATATTGAGTATTTATAAACAAGCAAATTTTTTGATAAAAGTTTAAAGGATATTGATCTTCTAAATTCTGAAAATAAACTTTTGTTGAACGAAAAAAAAAACTATATAAACAATTGGGGAAAGAAAAGGTATCTTGCCAAGAGTGCAATCACTCCTTTGCATGAGTGAAAGAACTTGAAGATGCTCTTTTTCCAAATCCCACTCCAATATCAAAATTCTCACTAAGGAGAAGGGGGATTTAGAAAGAACTTTAAAAACCTCTCTTTCTCAAATAGAAGAAGGAAAGAAAAGTTTTGCGAATCTGTGCGTTATGTTGGTAACGGAAAACACCGTCCTCAAAGCTCGTATTCATGATTTAAATATGGCTATTAAGAAATTTGGAGTTTGGCAAAGATCTCTAGACATGATCTTGGCCAGCCAATGCCATGGTAGTGCCAAATATGGCCTTGTATATGTTACTGGGAGCAATCACCATGCGTTAACTCCTAACACTAGCGTTAGCAATAAATCCAGAAATTTTATTTTTGTTAATAAATATTCTCTTCAAAATTCAAATGTTACCTCATCATCCTACAAGAGTTTATCCAAAACTCTGAAAAGGGTTTCATCCCCTTTTATATCGTGTGCCAAATATCATTTATTTGAAAACACCTTGGACTCATGTAGAAAGAAGCATCGTAGTGCTATAAAGCAAATCTGGGTGCCTAAGGTTTCCACCTATACTATGGGAGGAACCTCTTGGGTATCGGTATCTTTACTCTCATCTACTTTGTAGGTATGTTGGCAGGCTATGGACAAAAACGACGTGTGGTATTTGGACTCGGGATGCTCCAAACACATGACGGGCAACAAAACAAAGTTCCTTAGCCTTGAAATGAAGAAAGGAGGGATGGTGACATTTGGTGATAACGAAAAAGGAAGGATCATGGGCATCGGCACAGTGGGTAACGATTTTTTCTCAATCTCAAATGTTTTATTTGTAGATGGTTTAAAAAATAATTTAATTTCAATTATTCAATTATGTGATAAAGGTTTAATTATATTATTTGAATAATCTACAAATCTTTGTAAAATCATAAATTCTAAAAAAATGATGTCGTACTCACTGCACCAAGGATGCATAATGTTTATATGATTACCTTTAATGATCTTTCAAATTCTTCTTTAAATTGTTTTATCTCTAAAAATGAAGAATTAGAACTTTGGCATAGATGTCTTGGTCACTCTAGCACCAAGCGTATTTTGAAATTATCAAAAGATAAATTAATTAAAGGTTTACCTATGCTTAATGGTAATTTATCTTCTCTTTGTATGCCTTGCCAAAAAGGAAAGTTTTCAAAAAATTCTCTTAAAAGCAAAAATGTAATTTCTACTACTAGACCACTTCAATTAATTCATATGGATTTATTTGGACTAGTTAGCACTTCTAGTCTAGGAGGAAGAAAATATACTTTTGTAATAATTGATGATTATTCTAGATTTTGTTGGACTTTATTTCTACCTTCCAAATCCGATGCATTTATTGAATTTACTAAACTATGCATTCGTATTCAAAACAAAATTGATTTAAAAATTAAATGCATACGTACGGATCATGGAGGAGAAATTGAAAATGATAAATTTTCTTCTTTTTGTGATGATTTAGGAATTAAACATAAATTGTTCGCTCCTCGCACCCCACAACAAAATGGTGTAGTGGAGAGGAAAAATAGAACCCTTCAAGAGCTAGTACGCACTATGCTTTGTGAATATTGGTTGCCTAAATCATTTTGAGCCGAAGCTGTTAATACCTCATGTTATATTATTAATTGTGTCATGCTTCGTCCTATTTTAAAATTAACACCTTTTGAGTTATATTTTAAAAGAAAACCTAATGTATCTTATTTTCATGTGTTTGATTGTATGTGTTTTATTTTAAACACTAGAGATGCACTAGGAAAATTTGATGAAAAATGTGATGAGGGAATTTTCATTGGGCACTCTTCAACTAATAAGGCTTATAGAATATATAATAAAAGAACTAAAGTAGTTGAAGAGTCTATTCATATAAGATTTGATGAGTTTGTTCCTTGTGTAGAAACTAATCGTACAGGAAACGAAGATGAACCACTTTTCCATTTGGAGCATGAGGATGATGAATTGCTTGGAGAAAAAGAAGAGGAGAAAGAAGAAGAACAAGTGGAATATGTTCCTCCAAGTGTGCTACAATTTTCAAAGGATCATCCAAGGGAGCTTGTCATAAGAGAACTATCAAAAGGGGTAATTACTTGTTCTTCTTTACATGAGTCTTTTTCCAACCTTTGTTTTGTATCCAAAATAGAACCAAAAAATGTTTCAACCACTTTAAATGATGAATTTTGGTTTTTAGCTATGAATGATGAATTAAATCAATTTGAACGTAATAAGGTTAGGAATTTAGTAGAGAGGCCATATAATCATCCGGTTATAGGAGTCAAATGGATTTTCAAAAATAAACTAGATGGTGACTCTAGGATAACAAGGAATAAAGCTAAACTAGTTGCACAAGGATATTGACAAATCGAAGGGGTAGATTTTGATTAAACTTTTGCACTCGTTGCTCGTCTTGAATCAATTAGAATATTTCTTGTATTTGCGAGTTTTAAAAGATTTAAATTATTTCAAATGGATATTAAAAGTGCTTTTTTGAACGGGATTATAAAAGAAGAAGGTTTTGTAGAACAACCCCCCCCCCCCCCCCCCCCCCCGGTTTTGTGAGTGAAAATTTTCCTAATCATGTGTATAAGTTAGAAAAAGCGCTTTATGGATTAAAGCAAGCGCCACGTGCTTGGTATGATAGATTAACATTATTTTTAATAAAGCACAGTTATAAAATGGGAAGTGCGGAAAATACACTCTTCATTAAACATGTAAATAATGATTTGATTATATTGCAAATTTATGGGGATGATCTTATTTTTGGAGCCACTAATGAAGAGTTATGTAATGAAGTAATTTTAGTGATGAAAAGTGAATTTGAAATGAGCTTGGTAGGAGAACTCACTTAATTCTATGATTTTAAAACTCTCAAAAACCAGATGGTATTTTTATTTGTCAAACTAAATATGTTCATGATATTCTAAAAAGATTTGGATTTGAAAACCTAAAACAAGCTAATACACCAATGAGTGCATCACTAAAGCTAGGAAAAGATGAAGCCAGTATTTCAATTGATCAAACAATATATAGAGGAATGATAGGCTCGGTGCTATATTTGAGCGCATCTAGACCCGATATTATGTTTTCTGTTTGTTTATGTGCTAGATTTCAAGCTAATCCAAAAAAATCACATTTAAAACAGGTTAAACATATTTTTAGATATTTAATCGAAACATCTAGATTAGGCTAATGGTATCCTCATAATGATTTTTTTATTTTACATGGTTTTTCTGATTCGGACTATGTAGGATGTTCATTAGATCGTAAGAGCACTAGTGGCATGTGTCATTTTATAGTCCCTTCACTCATATCATGGTCGAGTAGGAAACAGAATTCTGTTGCCCTCTCCACCACCGAGGCCGAATATATCGCATTAGGTAGTTGTTGTGCATAAGCTTTATGGATGACCCAAATGTTAGAGGACTTTGGTGTTTATCTAAATAACATAGAATTAAAGTGTGATAATTAGAGTGTTATAGATCTCACAAACAATCACATACTTCATTCAGATCTAAACATATAGATGCCCGACATCATTTTATTAGAGATCATATTAAGAAGGAACATGTTAAAATTAGCTTTATAGGGACTGAATCACAAAATGTTGATATTTTTATCACTCCTCTACCAGATGCACGTTTGCATATGCTTAGGTTAGAATTAGGTGTCTTAGAAATGTCACTTTAACCCTTATAAAAAGATATCAAAATGATCTTATATACTTTTTTATATTTGTTTGCATTTTTTTTACAAAAAAAAATCAAAATCAATAAAAATATAAAAAAACATACTAAAAGAGCTTTCAAATCAACTCCATAATGTCTGTAATATCAACTGTAAGAAGGTCTCTTGTTAATACAAATGAATCATGGAAAAGATTTTTCAAAAAGTCAAAATTTAGTGTCCTGTCTCGGCGTTAAGAAGCTAACGCCTAACATTAGCCTCTATGCTCCAATTTTTTTTTGTTTTATTGAAAAATTCTTGGTATTATTTTATTCAGAATTTTGTTTTTAAATATATTTTTTTTGTTTTCTATTTTTTGTTGTTTTTTACTTCCAAAAATTAAAAACAAAAAAATTAATATATGCTTAAATGTTTATTTCAAGGTTGATTATATATATTGCTTAAAGATTATTTACAAGGTTTAATATAAACCTTCAAGTTTCTTAAAAATTATGTTTTGCTTTTATTATGCCTTGAATAATATCTTAAAATGTGCAAAGAATTTGGTTGTAGATTTCATTTGTAGAAATGTTCTTACATGCCTCTAAGTATGAGTAAAGTTTTTATCTTTGATAATGATTTTCTCACTTACACCTTTTTGTTAATATAAATGTGTTTTAAATCTTATTGCATAATTGTGCAGTATAAGAACTTATTTTGAATTTCATAAATAGTTTACCTACACAACACTAAATTCATTCTTGAATTCTTTGTTCTTCATGCACTTGTGAATAGAGAAATGTGGTATTTAGAATATAAATTTATATGTTTGCAATAACAAGTGAATTTGGAGTCCTTGGTCACAAAAATCAAAATCAAGTAAAAACAATATATATGACAAGGAAAACTCCGTCAAAATTTTTAAAGTATCTTGTGCAAACAAAATTTTGACCACTTCTTTACAAAATGAAAATCTTTATGTGCATTAAAATTTATGGAAGTAAAGTTATTTATGTTCAATTCAAGTTATGTTCTTAAAATTACATACTATCATGTGGTTTGATTTATCACTTGTATACTTTGAGGAAACACCTTTATTGAACACATCATTATCATTTAAAATACTTCCACTCTTGAGAATTGGACTTAAAGCTTATCTATACTATTCTCTACAATCATGAGTAAATGCACTAGATAGCAACGCATGTTCTTTACAATGTTTATGTATACTTGAAATGCAAATTTATTTACATTGTAAACATATCTTTACTTGATATTTTTATAATCTTGCTTGCTACTTTTTGTCACAAATTACAAATGAACTTGCAACTTTTGTTTCTTACATTCAAAACATCTAATTATTTGATTTAAAATGCTTATTATATTTTGTTCTTACAATTTCTAAAAAGATGTTACAAATTGCTTTCGTTGTGTTCACTATTTATTGTAAAGTTGTTATTATCTTTACTTAATGCATATTGTTTAATATTGCTATTACTCTACCCCACCTCCTTTTGATTATAACAAAAGGGGGAGAATAAATTGAAGAAATAATGAAATCTATTATTTAGGGGGAGTAAGATTAGAAAATGCATTCATGTTGGGGGAGTATCCACATAGGGGGAGTATGCATGATTATCACGCTTAACATATACTATAAACACTACTCTAATTATGTTTTATATCTTATTAGTGGATTTGTTATTATCAAAAGGGGGAGATTGTTGGAGCTTGTGTTCCACATCGCTTAGTTTGAGAATAACAAATCAAACTATGTAATTAATCTTGCTTGTGTTTATAGTGTGCAGGTACTATAGTTAAATAACCCTATCAACATGATGCTGATTGATGAAGATTCTCTAAAAAGTGAGCTAACGCCCCACGTTAGAAGTTAATGCCCGACGTTAACATTCGTCGAAAAGGGATGAATTCTCAACGGATCTTGACATTAAGATGGAAAATAGTTGGTTACTAAGTGACAACGCCAGCGTTGACACTTAACGCGCGCGTTGAGTCCACAAATTGCCACATTCTCGACGGTTGCATGATTTTAGCAGTAGCTATACACGATAACTAATGCTGGTGTTAACTTCTTAACGCCACACATTAGCTACCGTGCCTATTTAAAGAGCTGATTTCATTTTGGTCAGGTGTTACATATTCCAAACTTTCGAGAGAGTTCTTCATCCCCAAATTCAGAGAGTACTCCCAACACCACCATTGAGGAACAAGAGTGAGAAGGAGATTTCCAACGGCAAATTTGAAGATGGACGCCCTCTTCAACTCCAACGATGGTCATTGCGTGTCTTCAAGATCTCCTTCAGTTCTCTTCAATCTAGGGAGTCTTTTGTTCTGATTTTAACTTTATCTTTTCATATTTTCTTATAACGGTAGTGAATTCACCGCATTACGTGTGGCGACTAGGCTGGGTTTAATTTAGGGGGAAATTCACCTCCTTGTGCGTGGAAACTAGGTCTAGGGTTGATCTAGGGGGTGGCTAGAGGCCTTATCTGGGGATAGATAGGCTATAGCCAACTGGTCCTTGGGAGAAGGACCTGTGAAGGAACAAAAAAAGTGAATTTTAATTTGTCGCCTTAATTTAAAGCGTTATTGAAATTATATGTTTGTAATCATCTTGTTGAACTATATAATATTCATTTTTATTATCTCTGATTGTCTGGAAGTGTATTTCATTTAAGTTTTTGCAAGTAAAATCACTTTGGTATATTTCTGTTAAAATTGTTTTCTGGAAATCTAACGCCTAGCGTTAACTCTAAACGCCCGGCGTTAACACCAGAACCAAAAAGTTCTTGCTTTCTATAAAATCTGTCAGTCTAGATAAAAATTTGTAAACCCCTTATTCACCCACGCCCCCACCCCTCTAAGGGAGCCATCAGATCCAACAGATCTCCTCCTCCCCGAAATCTGGGTCTGCGAGGCTCTCAAGAACACCTGTGAGAGAAAAGTCAGTAACAAGAGGGAAGGGGTGAATGTCAGTTAATTTAACCAGCCTGGCGAGGTCACAGTCACTTTACTGGGTCGTTTGCAAGAGGAGCTTGGCTTCCCCTGGAAGGCCTCTGTGTGGGTCAGCGTCACGGATTTTCCCAGGCCCGAGGGGCGAGGTGCGCTACTCTTAATCCGGACGACGCATGGTAGCGAGCCGTCGGGGCTCAGATGGCCTAAGAAACCAAATCCTGGGGTGGAGATGGTCGTGATTAGAGGGGCCGGCGAGAGCAGCGGTGTGGCATGCCTCCCGGGCATCACGAGAGGAGTCTTTGGAAAAGGCGACAACATCAGCTCAATTCAAAGGATTTGACGATGAAGAAGGCGAGAAGCTTACTAGGTCGCGACGAGGAGACGCGGGTGGTGGTGGCATCCAGATCCATGGATGCCGAGCCGTTCCCCCAAGATAAGGGAGGAGGGTATCCACCTGGACCTCATTCTCTAGTTCCCCCGCTAGTAGGGCGCTCTGCAAAAAGAGTGTTAGCATCATATTTAGGTGGGTCGACCTATCAACCTGAGTACCTGATTGGCGAGCTGGGTGTCGTGCAATGTGTTCGGAACTGAGGACCCATCCTCCTCTGGGTGTCGCCAAACCATCTTCGCCTTACTGATTCTGGGGAAGGATTGAGAAGGCTGCTTCGTGGCCCAAGGGGCAAACTGAGTGAAGGTCGTGTGCCCTTCATCTTGCGTCACATTTAGGCGAGCTCGGGCTTCTTTTGAGAGATGCATTTTTTGATAGCTACAGTAGAAGGAGGCGAGAGAAGGTAAGTGTAGTCAGAGCTACTCACTGACCAGAGTTTGTGATACTTATAGCTTTCGGGATGAGACCCACCAGAAGATTCCTGCTAGGTCAGCATCCAAACGGTGAACACCAAGGGTTGGATGTTTCTTCGCGAGCTTAGACTAATCTCACAAAGAGTGGGGATTGTGTATAATCCCGTGATCACCGAAGGATAGGATGGAGAATCAGGTATATGCAAAGCAAGCAGGCACAAGGCAAGGCGAGCCAGGGTTCACCGCCTCGCACAGATGAAGGAAAGGCCTTTGCGAGGCGTGCCAGGATCGTCTCCTTGCTAGGAGCACAGCGTAAAGGCGAAGCAGGAGGGGCTCAGTGCTTCTGGGGTGCATTTAGCAATGGCGAGGAGGGCAAGGGCTCCCACCTCGCACGAGCAAGCCAGATTGGCATGTATGGTTCCAGGGGGCTAGCGAGCGGTGCCCTCACGGGCCGCTCGCAGAAAGTTATCTCGCGGGCCTCGCTCGTGGAGAGACTGGAGAGTGGCGCCTCCGTAGGCCACTCACCCAGTAAGTGTCCAAGGAGAAATTTACCCAACTACCCCTGGTGGGCTGCCAATACCCCTTCAAAACGGAGGAGTTTGGCTGTTAGCAGGCCGATTTGGGGCGCGATTAGTAAAACTAAAAGGTAAGTAGCAAGCCAGAAGAGGAAATTTATTAATAGACCCTGAAGGGCACCTTTGGAGAGAACTCAAGTGCTTGAGCTTCCTCCTCCTTAGGTAATCTTTGGTTAGCTCCTTAGGTTCTCCAAGGTGCCCGCCTTCAGTTTTTGGCTTAGGAGGGGAAGCGCTCTAAAGATCTTCCGGGTGTGTGGTGGGACCTCCCCACTATCGCCAAGGGTCTGGGTCAGTGCTAAGTCTTCAGTCAGGAGTCTCCACAGGATCAGTAAGTACGATATGCACCCTTCTAGGGGTCCAAACTCCTCATTAGGCCGATTCTCGGTTCCAACATTTTGGTGGTATTTATAGCTTTCGGGATGAGACCCACCAGAATTGCTACTCACCGGCCAGGGTTGGTGGTAGTTATAGCTTTCAGGATGAGACCCACCAGAAGATTCATGTCAGGTCAGCATATAACCGGCGAACACCAAGGCTAGGGTTGGATGTTTCTTCATGAGCTTAGACTAATCTCGCAAAGAGCAGGGATTGTGTACAACCCCGTGTTCGCTGAAGGATAGGATGGAGAATCAGGTATAGGCAAAGCAAGCAGTGGAGAGGTGAGGTGAGCCAGGGTTTTCCACCTCGCACAGATGAACGCAAGACCTCAGTGAGGCGATCCAGGCCCATCTCCTTGCTAGGCCAAGCAAGCAGGCACGAGGCAAGGCAAGACAGGGTTCGCCGCCTCGCACAGATGAAGGCAAGGCCTTTGCGAGGCGAGCCAGGCTCGTCTCCTTGGTAGGAGCGCAGTGTAGAGGAGAAACAAAAGGGGCTCTGTGCTTCTGGGGTGCATTTAGCAAGGGAGAGGAGGGCAAGGGCTCCCTGCCTCATGCGAGTGAGCCAGATTGGCGTGTATGGCATCAAGGGGTTAACGAACGACGCACTTACGGGCCGCTCGCAAAAAGGTATCTCGTGGGACTCGCTCAAGGAGAGACTGGCGAGTGGCGCCTCCAAAGGCCATACGCCTAGTAAGGAACCGGGGAGAAATTTACCCAACTACCCCTGGTGGGCTACCAATAGCCCTTCAGAACAGCAGAGTTTGGCAGTTAGCAGGACGGTTTGGGGTGTGGTTAGTAAAACCAAAAGACAGAATCTCGCTATTAGCAGACCAGAAGAGGAAAACTATAAATAGACCCTAAAGGGCACCTTTGGAGAGGACTCCACTTCTTGAGATTCCTTCTCCTCAGGTTATATTTGGTTAGCTCTTCAGGCTCTCGAAGGTTCCTGGCTTCAGTTTTTGGCTTAGGAGGGGAAGCAGTCTAAAGATCTTTCGGGTTTGTAGTGGGACCGCCATACTGTCGCCAAGGGTCTATGTCAGTACTAAGTCTTCGGTCAGGAGTCTCCGCGGGATCAGTATGTGCGAGCTGCACCCTTCTAGGGGTCCGAACTCGTCGTTGGTCTAATTCTCAGTTCCAACATAAAGAGCTGATCATTCTCACACTCACACTCAATCAGAAAAGAAGAAAGTGCTGAATAAGAAATCTTCATTTTGCTGTGCTGTGAAGACTACAAGAAAGAATCTTCTTCCTATACAAGAAGCACAATCTGAAATATTCAGAAGAAGATTCAAGAAGGACTTGGTGATTCAAACCTCACTAAGCCTACATCTACAAGAAGAAGAAGGAGATCATACTGTGAATTTTTTTATCTTTGGAGCCTTCTCTTCTGCAGCAACAAAAACACCTTCTCATATTCTAGGGTTCTTTGTGATCCTGAGCTTGCAAGATCATATAATAGATTTGAGTGTTGGTAGGGTTCTATATGAGCCTGAGTTTAGTAGGGTTCTTTGTGAGCCTGAGTTTGGTAGGATCTTGGTGATGATCTGAGTTATTGTAAGACTTGTAAAGTCTATGTTTGGTAGGGTTCTTTGTGAACCTGAGTTGTAAGATATACTTATTAAGAAGAGATCTGAGTTGGAGAAGTTGCCTAGTCTAGCACATTGCTAGATAGGTGGGCTTGGACAGTGGAGTACCTCTTGACACATTGTCCTGAAGAGAACCACAATAAATCTTGTGTGTTTTCTGTGTTGTTTTTGTGTTAGGCTAGCTAGATTTTTAAAGTAGCAATTAACATTAAAAACACCTAATCACCCCCCCCCCCCCCTTCTAGGTGTATTATAGACAACCCATATCTTTCAATTGGTATCAAAGCTAGGTTGAGTTCAAATGCTTAACAACTTAAACAAGATTTACAAGTTTAGTGGGTTGTGATAAATCAATGGTTGGTGAGCATCATAAGGAAATAAGCTCAATGAAGTTACCCATCTGAGCAAAAAAGAACTTTGCTATCTAGAAGCAGAGAATCAAGTTGTATATAGAAGCTTCAGACCCTAAACTCTATTTGGTAGTTGAAGAGGGACCCTATGTTCCTATGAATATCCATGTGGACCCAACATCAACAACTACACCCAAACCCTATTCCAATTCACCAAGGATGAAGTAGTCTTGGTCACTATGGACAAAAAGGGCTAAGAACATCATTGTAAATGCAATTGATGATTCAACATTTAAGAATCTCATTCATTGTAAAATAGCAAAGGAAATATGGGATTACTTGGTTGTATACATGGAAGGAACATAAGAGGTTATGGATGACAGAAAATCCCTTCTTAATCAGGAAAATGAATCCTTCAGGAAAGACAAGAAGGATGACATAGCTACCTGCTATGAAAAGTTCTTCAGGATTGTAAATGGGCTCAAAACTTATGAAAGAGAGTTCACCAATTATGAGCTAAATGACACGTTTCTGAGATCTATAAATAAAGAATGAGATATAAAGTTGTGTGCCATCAGGGAAGTTGGAAATCTTGGATCTATGGAGACTCAACAACTATATGGCAAGCTTCTGTCATATGAGTTGCAGTTAAATATCAGAAAAGCTGAAGAGGAATGTTTCAAAGCTCACAGTAGAGAGAAAGCAGTGGCCTTTAAAGCTAAAGGTTCAAGAAAGCACAAGACTATGGAGTCAGTCTATGTCTCATAGGAAGCGACATTAAGCAACTCAAGCTCAGAGCTCTCTGAAAGAGATCTCTCACTGTTCACCAAGCAGTTTAAGAAATTGTTGAGAAATAGAAGAAGAGGGGAGAGAAGATATGAAACTTCTCCCTCTAGTTCCAGGAGAGAAGACAAGTCATGGAGCATACACAGATTAGATAGGTATGAGTCCAAACCTAATAAACATATTTCCTCTAACATTGTATATTACAGCAGCAAAAAGCCTGGACATATCATTGTTGAATGTCCATTCAAGAGGCAAGAGAAGAGTGAAGAGAGAAAGCACTCAAGGAGTTGGAAGATGGAGAAGAGCTTTGTAGCTAAGAAAGTCAGAACCCTGAGTGACAGTGAACCTGATTCATCATCATCAGAATATGACAGCCACTTAGCAGCAACGGCCTTTTCAGATGAAGGAAGTTGTGATGAATTCCATCACAACCAGGTAATTCTAATAGCCTCTCCTACCATATCTGCCACATATTCAGATGCCAGCTCCTCTTCAACTATAAGAGAAGATGACACTGATTATATTGAGAAATTTGGTGCCCTGCTTGAAGCTCTTAAGAAAGCAAAAGATATTTATAAAGCACAAGCAGCAGAGACCATTTCTTTGAGTGACAAGAGAGATGAACTACTTGAGAAAGTAATTGAGCTAGCTCAAGATAAGACCAAATTCTCAATTTCTCCACTGAGCACTAGCACTTTAACTAAAGTTATTAAACATAAGAATATTATAATCAAAGAGCTAGAGGATAAGCTCTTAGAGGAAAGGAGAATTATGGCTAGTTATTCTAAGCCACAAACAAATAAGAATGGTTTTGGCTACTCTCAAAGTGAAAATTGTGGGAAATCTGCTCAAGGAAAGACAGTCTTTAAAAAGGTGATCAAATCCATAAATTCATATGATCATAGTAGCATTTATGGATGCAAAGAGAGCAAGGAGATAGAAAGTGGTCTTAAGCTCCCTTCCACTTGGCTCAGTAAAAGACAAACTTTCTTTGGGATGAGTGCACTATCTACACCCCAAGAGAATCCTCTTGTGAAGACTTTCAGAAACTCTCATGCTGGGGAAAGGTCTTCAGCTTCAAAGAAGAAAGGGTTAGCTTCCAAGCAACATCTTAACCCAGTCAGACCAAGCACAACAAGAAGATCTAAATATCATAGATTTGAATGTTGATGTTGTGGTAAAGTAGGGAATTTTGCCTTAGATTGTTGTCTCAATCCAACTGTGCAAAAGGATCCCCACATGAGAATCAAAAAGTAGGCTGCTAGTTTTTTATTTAGTTCTTTTCCTAACAAGCACCTATGACCTAAGAAAACATGGGTTCCTAAGGAGGTGTAGCTGCCTTGTAGGTATGTCTAAAATCCACCAAGACTCCTGTGTGGTATTTAGACAGTGGGTGTTCTAGGCACATGACTGGAACTAGAAGCCTTTTGAAGGAGTTTACACTTGTAGAAAATGGACCCAAAGTCAAATTTGGAGGATCTGACAGAGGTGTAGTCAATGTCTATGGTAAGATTACTAATGGTAGTATCACTATCACAAGGGTAGCATATGTTGAAGGGTTACAACATAACCTCATTAGCATAAGTCAACTATGTGACTTGGGATATACTGTTGCTTTCCACAAGGATGAGTGTCTGATCAAGGATTCTCAGAATTCTGAATCTATTTTAACAGGCACTAGGAGTGGCAATATTTATTGCTTGAATTTCATCTGCATTAGAAATAATGAACCTCTATGTCTTGTAGCAAATGATAGAATGTCTGCTTGTGCAAAGTGGCACAAGAGACTAGCCCATATTAATTACGAGTCTCTTAACAAATTAATGATAGAAAATTTGGTAAGGGATGCTCCTAAGTTGGATTGTGTAGAGATGAGTCCTTGTCATGCATGCCAAATGGGCCGGAAAACAAGAACTTCATTCAAATTCATACAGGACAAACAATCTACTAGGTGCTTATACCTCCTGCACATAGATTTATTTGGTTCTATGTCAGTGCACAGCTTAGGAGGAATGGCTTATACACTAGTTATTATTGATGATCACTCTAGATTTGCATGGGTGTTCTTTTTAAAACACAAGTTTGGTACCCTAACTACATTCAAGAATTTCGTCAAACAAATTCAGAATGAAATAAACAGTCTTGTGGTCAAGATCAGAAATGATCATGGAACTAAATTTTAGCCTTGGTCAATGACTAAATTTTGTGAAGAAGAAGGTATCTTGCAAGATTTTTCTTCTCCCAGAACTCCCCAACAAAATGGGGTGGATGAGAGGAAAAATACAACACTTATTGAAGCTAGTTGGACAATGTTAAGTGACTCCTCACTCCCAGAATATCTTTAGGCTGAGGCAGTCAATACTGCATGTCATGTGCAAAATAGATCACTCATCAATAAGAACCATAATAAGACTCCTTATTATTGGATCTTGAGGCGCCCTTAGAGGGGGGGGGGTGAATAAGGGTTTTAGAAAACTTTATGATTTACAAAAAAACTTTTGTGATTTTCTAATAAGTAAATTGAAACAAAAGTAAAGAGCTAGAAATAAGAATTGAAATCAATTTTAATTAACATGAAAAGACTTGATTATCATTTATAAAATTTGATAACGAAATTTGATAACAAAATTTGATTTCTATGACGCTAGAAATGAAGGAGAATATGAAATACTCTTTTCATTTTCAATACCGACTCTTCTCACTAAGAACCGATTGGGTTTAGCTGATCTTTCCCCAGATACGGCCTCAAGCCGCTCTAGCCTTTTTATCCCCAGAAAGGCCTCGAGCACCCCCTAGATCTACTCCCTAGACCAAGTCGCCAACACAAGGCGAATTCCTCCCTAAGTACTACCCAGACCTAGTCACCAACATGAGGCGAATTCACTACACGATCACAATGAAAGAGTTATAACAAAATATAAAAGACAAGTAAAAAACCTCCATATGAAGAATTCTGGAGACGGCAAAGATCCGCTGAATATTGTCAAAGTCGAAGTGGGCGTTGTTCGCATAGGGTGAGCATTGATCCAATTCTCCTTTAAATTCTTCTCTTGAATTTTTGTGGATGATGGTGGTCTGAAAATACGGCCCTTATAGAGTTTCTGAAGTGCTAGAATAGAGCTCCTTGGCATGGATGGTTGAAGAGAACGAATGCCACCTATTTAATGGGCTGGAAGCTAATGTCGGTGTTAAGGCTAATGTCAGGCATTGACCCAGTATATAAATAATTTGATGGCTCGGATCTTCAAAATAGGAACGAGATTATGCATCTTTGGAAACATTCATTTTAGACAACCTTAAAGCTGGCGTTGAGGCTAACATTGGCGTTAAGTCAAATCATTCCCAAAATGCTCCTTCAATCACGACCGCTTCCCTCCAAGCCATATTCATCGAATGTCAACACCGGCGTTAAGTCATAATGCATGGCGTTATACCACATTCATCATTTCAGCATGTGGGCAAGTCCAAACTAACAATATAGCATCCTAGTGTTAATTTTGTTCAAACTTGCATGCTAAAAATACAATGGCAAACAAGATCAAATACAATCAGATTTGTCATTCTCAAATCAGAGGGATGCGAAAAACCGTGTTCCAACAATCTCCCCTTTTGATAATAACAAATCCAATAGTGATAAATCAGAATTATAAATAAGAGATGTATTTTTTGATAGATATATGGCACTAAGCAACATATAGATAAAGGTTATAATTATAGTTTGTTAAATTTTACTCCCCCTACTTCAGTGCTTCCCTTTTGTGTATGCTCCCATAAACTAGATTCATGCTCCCCCAAAACTAGTGAATCCTACTATTTTAATCTTTCAGATTTATTATTTTATTCTCCCCCTTTTGTTATTAGAAAAAGTGAGTGGAATGACAACAAAACTAGAATAAAGAAGACAAAAGTTGGGACAAACTAAGAGAGGATAAGAGTTTTGTTTTAAGCATAAAGTAGGTCAAGATCGAGCTTAGAAAGAGTAGCACAACGAAAAAAGAATATGACAGCGTGAGTAATATTATCCAATATACTTAAACAAGTCATTCTTCCACTTGTTAGAAAATAATGAACAAAAGATTTTGAAAGATACAAGTGAAGAAGAGGACAAAAAACATGATAAAGCATGATAAAAGTACATGATCAAATAATGCGGAAAAGCAAAAACAAAGTTACTAAGATTTATGAAATTGTAAAGAATATTTTTGTTTTGGTTTGACTCTTCCAATAATATGTCTAGACTCTTTACATATGAGCATTAACTTTGAAAAAATTTCCATGACTAATAGCCAAGCATGATATGACATATTCAAAAAGATAAGATCTAAAATGTAACTAATTTGTATTCCAAGTGAAAAAAACATTACAGAAATCATGCATTGCAATCTGGTGCTTTTACTTTAGTTTTAGAGAATCATATAAATATGCATTAGGATTTGATTCTCATGAGTAAAAGCTTTATGAAAAACAATGATGTGTGCATAAAAGTGTTTTGATAAGAGTATACAAGTGAAATAATCCAAACACATGACATATGTAATGAAATAGTAAAAGAATATTAAGATTTGTAATCTTATAATTACTTCACACATCAAATCTAGAATAAAATTTCAATGCACAGTAAAATAGTACAACTACCAAGGTGCTTCGCCTACATAATGCTCATTAAGACTTATCAGGGAGAGAAGTATTGCTTGGGGGATCACATAAGCAATTCTTTTTATAAATTTTTATTTTGAGTGATCCGGTGTACAAAATAGAAGTGAAAGAAAATGTGTTTACACAAGACACTTTACAATTCTTTCCAAGGTGCTCAACCTCACAATGCTCATTAAGACTTATTAGGAGGGTTAGTAGTTCTTGGTGGAGTTATCTTTGTCAGTTTTGTTCATATTTTCTTTTAATTTTGGGACAAAGTTCTCCGAATTCACTTGTTTTTGCAAACACTAATAATATTGAAATAACACTTCTATATGTGTAAGAAATATATTGTTTGAAAGAAGGTGTAGGTAATTTTAGACATACAACTTAATTTGTTAAAACTATTACACTACATAATCATGTAAGACTAAGATTATGAGCACATGTAGATTACCAAAATAGTGAGTGAATGAATCATTGATTAACATAAACCATTACTTATACTTAGAGGCATGCTAGGCAATCTTACACAATTTTTTATAGACCATTTCATTGCACATTCTAAGATTAAGGTCAAGGCATGACAAGATAAAACAATGTTTAGGAAACTTGAAATGAAAATTAGACTTTGAAGAAAATCTTTAAGTGTATGCCTTATCAATTTTGACCATTTGTAATGAAAATAATAAGATGTTTTGCTCATGTGAAGTTTTATAATCAAAACATTTTTTGGGTTTTCAAATACTTGTGTTTCACAAGATCATTAAAGCTCAAAAATGATAAAATATACAAAACACAAGATAAGCATGTTCAATCAACCCAAGACCGCATGAATAATTTAATCATAATGAGTGCATGCAATATATGATATAAGTATATCCTAGATTATATTACCCTAAACATATACCTACACACTAGCCCCGTACTAAGTGATGGATCGGCATGAGGAGCTGCACACATGCCATAGGTTGGGGTGTTAATCCCATATGCACATACTAAAGAAAGCTCAACCTAGCACTCTTTCCCCTCAGTGCCTCGTAAGGCCCCACTGAAACCCTCCCCGATTAAGGTCAAGACATGACTTAGAGGTTAGGTCTTCTAATGTATACAATCCTATGCCCAAGCTATTGTGGGACATATAATATGGGTGAATGATCATGGACATCCTAAGCATTTTGTCCTATGTAATCAATTTATAAACAATGGATTTTATGCGAGATTAATGTATAATTATAGTTTATTTTAATACCGCATAGTTATTATGAATTTTAACTTTCAATTTTTCTACTTTAAAATTAATTCATTATGGAAATATGAGATAACTAGAATGAATATTATTTATTAGATGATAATGATGAGTTTGAAAGTAATGTTACGACATAAGATTAATAGAGACAATGTTGCTTATATTCAAAAATAGAGATTCAATTTTAGACATAGAATGAAGTGATAATTCTATTTGATTTATTCTTATTGATATAAAATTGATATATAGTCTACATATAAATGAGATACATATAGGTCATAAAACATTCATATAATGATAATGATCATAAAACATATGTTGGAAGCAATGAGATCTTTTGTAGTTATGTTTATTGTTTGAATTTAAAGGATCTTTTGATTTTGCATAATTATAATAAATGATCATTAATTTTATCACATAGAAATTTAGGCACTCATAATTAATTATTCATAATGATGTAAGTGAAGTGTATAAAACAATTCATATTCATCCTTTTCAAAATATTAAAGAGAAAGATTGGAAGCTGAATAATGAATATAATGAGAATTTTTTTGGTTATTTTTGAAAGGTTTTATAAATTTTCTCTTTGATTTTTTAATTTTAGCAAACCATATATATATAGTCATTTTTTACTTTCAAATTTTACTATTCTACTTTGCTTTAACATAACATGCATGATATAACTAACATAGACATTGATTTCAACTTACAGTAAGTGACAATGCTAGAATGAACATTTATGGTAACAAGATGACATGTTATGTAAGCATTTCACACAAATGATTGATTTGCATGTATTCAACACAGAGCTTCAACCTAAATGTTTATTGACCTAGAATTACGTGATTTAATTTTGTGAGTAATTTTTAATAAGTATAAGGTTGATTCTAAGGTCAAAATAACAATGAGATACATGCAAAGTCAAAACATAAATCATACGTAAAGCATGTTATGAAAAACAATGGAATTTATTCCAATTGTATTTATTTTGAGAATTTTATAGGATCATTAATTCTTATGATGAGTTGAATGCTTAAAATATGAGATAGATAAATTATCTTTTACAACATCATATGATAAATTATTCATTTTTATTTTAATTATTTGTAGTGAAATATTGATTGTGAAGATGTTATTGGTCATTTGCATTTATTTTAGTTTTTGATTTAGTGTGAATATGACCAAAACATATACAAGTTTTTCTGAATCAGAAGAGAATGATAATTAAAGTAGTAATATAATTTTTTAGAAATTAATAATTAGAGAAATTGGAATTTTTAAGAAACACTGTGTTGGCGCCAGCGGTAAAACCTAACGCAGGCGCTAGCAATAGAGTTGAGATTTTTAATTTAACCACACGAATTTTGTGATCTTTCAGTTTCGATTTTTCATGATTATTATTAGACATGATAGGGGCAAACAAACGATGCAAGGATATTAAATAAATAAGCAAAAAAACTTATGCATTTTATACATTTAGCCTAAGACCCCTAATATTCCTTTCAAATCCATTTTTGACAATTATTTGATTAGTCTTGAAAATATCATATAACAAATTTAGTTTTCAATTTATAATGATAATATAAGACATTTATAGGAAATGGATTTAGAAGGATAAAAATAAAAAGGATAGATAGTTCTCTTGAGAAATGATATAACTTTAGTTCAATTTCATTCATTTTGATCCATTAATGAGTTTTTGGCTTAATGTGTGAAAAGTCATATCACAAGTTATATAGAGTGATCCTAGCATGTTTGCTCAAGAAAAATAAAAGCAAAAACTAACAAAAATAAGAAATTACTCATATCATGAAGAAGAGTATTGATATTTCATTTTTAATTATTTCTACTTCTTGCAAATGATTGGACACTAATGAATGAGAGATTTAGATTTTCAAAGGGGACCAAGTGGGATGGTTCCTTTGGGTACCCAAATACATCGAGTTGGCTTTTGGGGAGACAAGGATGAATTGACCATTTTATTTGAAATTAGTGTGTCATTATTAAGTATGGGTCTCCATTAATACCTTGGACAAACATTATATTTATTTTTAAAATTTCCATAGTCATTTACTTGAATATTAGGATAAAAATGATTTTTGAATTTATTATATAAAGGAAATTTGTTTGCATTTAATTTTATGTTGAGAGAACAATTATGTTGTAAATGATAATGATGATAGAGATTTTGAATTTCATTTACAAGCTTTTGTTGTTTTTCATTTCCTATGTTTTGCTTAGATAAATTATGAAAATTCATATTTAACTTGCCTTTGGATTTTGCTTGATATTTTGAATTTATGTGTTGAGAATTTTTCTTTATAAATTCCTTAAGCAAGTTAATTTTATTTTCTAATTCATAATTCTTAACTTTGAGATTTTGTCTAGCTTTATTATAAGCAATTGTGTTATTCTTAAGAGTGGAAACAATAGATTCAATATGAGTTTTGTAATTATTTCTTAACTCTTTAAATGATCATCCATCTCTTTAATTTCAATTTTATAACTTTTACACATAGAACAATTACTTTTAAAAGATGAATTTTTTAAGCATAACCGTTCATTTTGTTCTTTTACAAAAATAAGCTCCTTTTCAAGTTTCTTGTAATTTTCTTTTACTTCAATATAATTGATACAAGGTGAAGCAGTTTTAATTAAAGAGCAAGAGTGAAAGTCATCAAGCACATTAATTTTTGTTTCTACATTAGATGTAGCTTTTAATCTTTTATTTTCTAAACATAATTTTGAATTGGCATTTTATAATCTCTTAATTTTACGCTTAGTGGTTTGTAGCAATTGTAACGTAGAAATAGAGTTACAAAAGATGGAATTTGATTTCCTTACATTGCTTTCGGATGAGGCGAGATTTGAACATAATGTTCCTTTGTCATCCTTTTTGCATTCCTCTACCATAGATGAGTTTTTATTTTCCCTTTTGCTTGATGTGCATTCCATGAATCTATCAAAAGAAGATCGTTCTTGAATGTCTAAGCAATCTTGCATATTCTCTGGTTCTTGTGATTATTCCATACCTATATGAGGAAGACTATAAATCTCTTCAAGAATTTTCAAAATTTTGTACGCATTAGAAAAACAATAAACTAATTTGAAAATATCTTGAGATATGGCGCAAAATAATCTATTCATAGCCTTCGCATTTAAAACCATTTCATTTTAATTTAGAACACTTGGGGGTTCTTTAACAGTAATACTCCAAACATCTATGCGTAAGGACTTGAGAAATTTTTCCATTAGATTTTTCCACCTTTTATAATTTTTTTCTTCAAATAAAGGTGGTGCTAGTGATTTTTCTTTATATAAAATTTCTCCCCACTCGTAGAAGCGAGATCATGATCAAGAAGCGCCATAATTACCGGTGGTGAAATCATTTTGGAATAACCTCGCTGTGATACCACTTGTTGGATCTTGAGGCGCCCTTAGACGGAGGTGAATAAGGGTTTTAGAAAACTTTATGATTTAAAAAAAAACTTTTGTGATTTTCTAATAAGTAATTTGAAACAAAAGTAAAGAGCTAGAAATAAGAACTGAAATCAATTTTAATTAACATGAAAAGACATGATTATCATTTATAAAATTTTATTACAAAATTTGATTTCTATGACACTAGAAATCAAGGCGAATATGAAATACTCTTTTCATTTTCTATACTGACTCTTCTCACTAAGAACCGGTTGGCTTTAGCCGATCTTTCCCCAGATACGGCCTCAAGCCGCTCTAGCCTTTTTATCCCCAGAAAGGCCTTGAGCACCCCTTATATCTACTCCATATACCTAGTCACCAACACAAGCCGAATTCCTTTCTAAGTCCTACCCAGACCTAGTGGCCAATACGAGCCGAATTCACTTCACGATCACAGTGAAAGAGTTACAACAAAATATAAAAGACAAGTAAAATCTCCCTATGAAGAATTCTAGAGACGTCGAAGATCCGATGAATATTGTCGAAGTCGAAGAGAGTGTTCTTCGCGTTGGGTGAGCATTGATATGATCCTCCTTCGAATTCTTCCCTTGAATTTGTGTGGGAGATGGTGGTCTGAAAATACGGCCCTTACAGAGTTTTTGAAGTGCTGGAATAGGGCTCCTTGGCATGGATGGTTGAAGAGAATGAATGCCACCTATTTATAGGATTGGAAGCTAACGTCGGCATTAAGGCTAATGCAGGCGTTGACCCAGTATAGAATTAATTTGATGGCTCAGATCTTCAAGACAGGAAGGAGATTCTACATCATTCGAAACATTCATTTTAGGCAACCTTAACACTAGCGTTGAGGCTAACGCTGGCATTAAGTCAAATCATTCCCAAAATGTTCCTGCAATCATGGGCAATCATGGCAGTTTCCCTCCATGCCATATTCATTAAATGTCAACGTCGGAATTATGTCCTAACGCATGGCATTAGACCATAATCATTATTTCAGTTTTTGGGCAAGTCCAGTCTAACAATGTATCATCCTACTGTCCATTTTGTTCAAACCTGCATGCTAAAAACACAATGGCAAACAAGATCAAATACAAGTAGGATTTGTTATTCTCAAATCAAACGGATGCGAAAAACTGTGTTTCAACACTTATGAGATGATTAAGGTAAGAAGCCAACACTAGGCTACTTCAGAATCTTTGGAAGTAAATGTTATGTGCTAAAAAATAATAAGCATTACATTACCAAGTTCTCTGCACAGAGCTATAAAGGTGTCTTTGTAGGATATAGCAAGCATAACAAATCCTACAGAGTCTTCAATAAGAATGCTCTTACAATTGAAGAATCTATTCACTTAGTTTTTGATGAGAGTAGCATGCTGCATAATTCTCTATCTAGTTCATGTAGTGCGAGAATTAAGGCTGGACTGGACAATCTGAAAATCATAGAAGAAGAGAGTGCTGAAAAAGAAGAACTCTCTATGCAGAACTCCATTCCAATAGAAAGTTGAAGAATCTACAGAAAATACAGATTTTAAGAATGATAATCCTGATGCAGCAGCTGAGGAAATTACTGAAATAAAAGAACCTCAAAGGGTGCTGCCCATAACAGGAAGACATCTAAGACATCAGCCAGCAGACCAGATAATTGGTGAGCTTGATCATGGTGTGAAAACTAGAAGAAATGCTCTGAATGAAAGCTTGCACCTCAGCTTTCGGTCACAACTAGAGCCTAAGAAATTTGAGGAGGTGAACAAAGACCAATTCTGATTTATTGCCATGCAAGAAGAGCTCAACCAATTCAGGAGATGTAAAGTTTGGAAGCTTGTCCCAAGGCCACAAGGGCATAATATTATTGGGGCAAAGTGGGTTTACAGAAACAAGATGGATGAAGCTGGAGTGATTATAAAGAATAAGGCAAGGCTGGTAGGTCAAGGATATAGGTAGGAGGAAGGCATAGATTTTGATCAGACATTTGCTCATGTTGCAAGATTGGAAGCCATCAGACACTTCCTAGCTTATACTGCATACAAGAGATTCAAAGTATATCAGATGGAAGACAGGAAAAACAGAAAGCTTAGATAAGGAATAAGTGGAAAATCGTCTAGATGAAAATAACTTACATAAAGAATATCATCTTGATGGTCAAGACAACATTGTTGATGTCTCGACGACAAAATTAAGGGGATCTCAATGACATAATTCACATGATCTCGACGACAAATTCAGACAGGCTGACAGAGTGACATCACATGATACATCAGGGTCATAATTACGCCGCATTTACTGGTCTATTGATGGGATTCTGGAAGATTTAAACAGGTACGCGCATATTACCCTTCCCAATGCATGCTAGTATATATTAGGCAATATGAAAGCATAGAAATTTTCACTCACACAAAATCCTAGAATCCCTATTTCATCTTCTTCCTCCTCTCGACGACTTTTTGCAACAAGCAATGTCTCCAAATATCACAGATGAGCAAGTTCTTTCCTGAGGAGAGTTTGTCAAGGATGGATTCAAAGGTGTTGCTGAAGAACTTGATATGTTGATTACTTTGCTAGATGCTTCAGAACTACAGTATGTTCTTACTGAACCTACTCGACTATACCACACAACATTGTCTGAACTGTATGAAAATGCTCAAATTAGCAAAGTAGGAAAAGCAATTCTCACCATTATATCTGGTAAATATATAAGAATTGCAGCCATGGGCCTAACCAATGCCCTTAAATTGACTGTCTTTGATGAGAATGAATAAGAAGAAGTAGTCAACTCTGAGGATTTCATGGAAGGGTACAGTGGTGTGGCCTGGATGGCAAACCTTATGGCGACAATAAAAGAAATAAGATGAATATGCAAGGTAAATTATTATCAGATATCATTGGAAAAGTACTGATATACAAGGCTGGGTCACATGATGGAATCTCCAAAGAGATGTTTGAGCTGATGATCAGAGTGATTCTTGAGAAGAAGACTGATTGGGGCAAAGTTCTGTTTAAAAAGAACAAAGAAATCTTGAAGTCCCCCAACTTTGGCAGAATACTTTCTTTGTTCTTAAAGCACTCCATTCCTTAACATCTAAATGAGTCTGAATCAACTCCACTCCATTATCTGAAAAGAATAGTCATGAAGACAATTAGCAGGTGGGAAAAGAAGTTCACCAAAAAGGTAGTAGGTGAACCTTCCTCCACAAGAATTGATGTCGCTCAAATTACTTTAACCTCTTATGCTCTTATTGAGGTGGAGCCTTTGAGAGAAGATTCAATTGTGATGGATAGTGTTCCAGTACCTCGGGATGAGGTGACTCAAGAAGATGCTCTCAAAATTGCTTAAGAGGCTGTCTTAAATGTGGAAATTGAGGAACTATGCCAGATCAAGTGGTGGACATACAGTAATTGAAGAGATAGAAGAATCTGTAAGGTCATTGAATGAATTTCTAAATGATGACATTTATCAAAGTACAAATGAAGAAGGATATGAGCATCCCTCTAAAATCCTTGCAATAATGGAGGGGGTGTCTACAAATCCAATTATCACAACCCCCACAGCCCCACCCATTAAATTTATGTCTCAAATGGAAGCTCTTCTTGATAGACAAAGAGTACATTTTGAAGCATTTGCAACTAATGCTCTCACAAGCTGCAAAAATGAACTGTTTGCCAGGATAAATGTCTTGCAAGAAGACATCCAGCATCTAAATAATCAAAATACAATTGTGTATCATACTGCTGCCAATGTTGTGGCCAATACAGGAACTGAAATAGGCTATATCAATCTAGATACTTATCTAATTGGACAACAACTGAACATTGTGCTTGATAGAATGTCTATTCTTAGAGACAATCAGCAGGTCATCATACAAAACCAGAATGTGAACTTCACTGACTTTGAAGATGCAGTTAATATCATTCTTCAAAGAATCTCCACAACTGCTCAAACCTCTAATAAGCTTGCAGATAATATGGGTGAAAGTATTATACATCAAGTTCTAGTGACCTAAGATCAACTCTCTACTTCTCTAAGTCAATCTCTCGGGACATCCCAAGGCACCCTTATGGATGTTATTGGCAATTTGAATAATCTTCTGTCCAGACAAATCTAGAACTCCCAGGCAGCTCACTCCAAAGAGATATTTTCAGAAGCCAGAAAGGGGGAGATTACCTCTAGTCATCATGATATATGGCTTTCAAATGAAGTCAGATATTCAATGGGTCAACAGGAATTAGATTATGGGATTGCTTATCAACATCCCCTTCTAGAAGGAAATCTCCCTGGAGGACCTTAAATTGAGACTATAACAGAATCTTTCCTAGAGCCATATCAGCAGCCTGGCATTTATCAAGAATGTTTTGTTAATGAGCCTATCAATGTGAGTGGACAGGTCAGGAAAAGCAAGAGACATCATGCTGATAATGAAGATCAAGAAGCTAAAAGGAAGAAATTTGAGGGAATTAAGAACCCAAATTTTGAGGAATGGAGTCCATGCTCAAGGGATATTATACTAAATACCCAGACTCTATTTCAGCAAGGAAAGCATGACAGAGGCAAATTCTATAGCTCTAAAGAATGGCATAAATATGAGATGGGTGAAGCTGCTAAGAGAGATTATTGAAACAAGGTCAAGATGGGAGATCCCTCAGTACCTGCTAATCCTCCTCTCAGATATCATCTTAAGCCTTACAACTACTTTGAAAGGCAAAAGTAGAAGTTGGTTGAAGCTGAGAAATCCAAGAAAGCTGGACCATCTGGGAAAGGAAAAGCTGCTCATGAGTATTGAAGAAAAAGGATTCTAGAAAAATTGATGCACACTTCTATGTTTTTCATTTATGTCTGATATATTTTTGTGCTTGGGATAATATTTAATCAATATATCAAATGCTCTGAATCTTATTGATCTTTATTTAATATATTTGTTAGTCATGCTTATCTATAATTGTAAGTTTTGGCTTCTTCAAATAAGGGGAGATTGTTGGGTATTGTTCCCTCAATGTTCCTAGATTTGAAGAAGGAACACAAGTACAGATAAGCCAAGTTGTTTTTGATGTATGTTTTAGTTCATGATATGACAGATATGTCAAGACTATGTATTTAGTATTAAGACTATATATTTAGTATCATGACTATATCTTCAGTATCAAAACTACACAAGAAGTGAAAAATCACTAAGCCAAATATCAGCTTGAGCCTTAGCTGACATATCATTGAGAAAGGAAACATATCATCGAAATAGTTTCAACGATATCGTTTTAAAGAAGTTCTATCATTGAGAAAGCTAAGTTCAGGTGTCTAGACGATATCATCTTTAAGAAGACATATCATCTTGAAGATTGAAGACATATCATATAGAAGGAAACATCTCGATGATATCGTCTAGAAGAAGCAGTATCGTTTAGATATCAAGTAGAGTCTTGAAGAAAGAAGTATGTCGATGATATCGTCGTGAAGATTACATATCGTCGACACGATCATCACGATATCGACTCGAATGAATTTTATCATCTTGACAGATGTAGAGTTGCATTTAATGCATAGATTTTCATGGAAATTAGTATTCAGGGAATATGCACGCCGCCTATCTTGTGCATCAATTAAGGAATAATTAATGATATATCTTCTGCAGAATATAGTCATTTACACAGCATTTAAGAAGAATATTATATATTTCTAAATATTGCAAGTTCGAAAAAGGAGAGAGCATTTATGGTAGTTTATTTTGTCGTTTCAATCTATATTCTTTAATGGCCTAATTAATTATGGAAGGAATTATTGAGGGCCTTTATGCATAAGTGCAGAGGAATATAAATAGATTTTATTTTCGAAATCTAAGGAGTTGATCATTCTCACTCTCACACTCAATCAGAAAAGAAGAAAATGCTGAACAAGAAATCTTCATTTTGATGTGTTGTGAAGACTACAAGAAAGAATCTTCTTCTTATACAAGAAGCTCAATCTAATATATTCAGAAGAAGATTCAAGAAGGACTTGGTGATTCAAAACTCATTGAGCCTACATCTTCAAGAAGAAGAAGGAGACCATACTGTGAAAGGTTTAATCTTTGAAGCCTTCTCTTCTTCAACAACAAAAACACCTTCTCATATTGTAGGGTTCTTTGTGAGCCTGAGCTAGTATGATCTTATAATAGACATGAGTGTTGGTAGGGTTCTATGTGAGCCTGATTTTGGTACGGTTCTTTGTGAGCCTTAGTTTGATAAGATCTTGGAGAAGATCTGAGTTATTGTAAGACTTGTAAAGTCTGAGTTTGGTAGGGTTCTGTGTGAACCTGAGTTGTAAGATCGACTTATTGAGAAGAGATCTAAGTAGGATAAGTTGCCTAGTCTAGCACATTACTAGATAGGTGGGAGGTGTTGGATCGGTAGGCGCCCTTAGAGGGGGGGGGGGTGAATAAGGGTTTTACAAAATTTATATTATATTTTGTAATACTTGAAATAATAAGAGATCAAAATAGTGATTTTGAATAAAGATCTAAATTGTTTTATAATAAAAGAGATGATAATAAATAATTTAGAGAAATGAAGAACAAATCATTTTTATTACAAAAGGAGAGACATGATTACTATTAATAAAAATTGATTACAAAATTAGATTTCAATGACGCTAGAAATCAAAGCAAAATATGAAAGACTCTTTTTGTTTTTTATACCGACTCGTATCCCCACGAACCGGTTGGCTTTAGCCGTTCCTTTCCCGAATACGACCTCAAGCCGCTCTAGCCAACCCATCCCTGGATATGGCCTCGAGCACCCCCTAGACCTACACCCGAGACCTAGTCGCCAACACGAGGTGAATTTCTGCCCTAAGTCCTACCCAGACCTAGTCGCCAACACGAGGTGAATTCTCTAACGGTTACAAAAGATATGAAACAAAATAATAACAACAATATCAAAACTCCCTCTAAGAAACTTTTGAAGTTGGAGATGAATGATCACTGTAGAATAAGCGAGGTTGAAGCGATCCCTCTTTGGATGTAGCCTGATGAAGTCCTCCTTCAGAAAATCTCTAAGCGTTTGGTGGGAGATCAACTCTCGGTCATATAAGGCTTTGGAATTCTGGAACAAGACCTCTCTCAGGAATCAGCACGCCACACGAGAAGAGAAGGGTCCATTATATAGCCTCAGCGCTAGCGCCTGCGCTAGTGCTACCTCCGGAGCTATCCCATATTAGGACATATTATGCGCGGCAGAATCTTCAATCCGAGGAAACATTTCTCTCTTGCCTACTGTGCTCCTCGATATCGCCTGCACTATCGGATACCGCCAGGCGCTATCTCCTTCTATAAGTACTCCCGGAAATGCGCTTAAGCAAACATTTTGTCGATTGAAATTTTGTCGAACGCAACTAAGAGTTCATCGAGTGAATTTTCGTCGAACGCAGTTATGAGCATTTCGTCGAGCGCCGCTTACAGTTCGTCGAACGACAGCTAGCGCATGTGCTAGTACTACCGCCAGCGCTAGTAGGAGTTTTGGATTTGATGGCTCAACTTTGGGGGCAACCTTCTTATGTAATCCTTGAGTCATGTGGACTTTGTTATCCTGCAGACTTAAACACACAAGATCAAATACACATAGGTTTTGTTATTCTCAAACCTAGGAGATGCGGAAGACCATGTTCCAACAAACTCCCCCTTTTGATAATAACAAAACCATTAATGATAAATCAGGGCATAAAAATATATATAGCATGAAGAAACATACTTGTGTGTGTGTGAGAGTGATGACTTAGGATAATTAATGATTTTAGCATTTAGAATTGCTCCCCCTAAATTCATGCTCCCCCTAAGTGAATGCTCCCCTAATATGTAGACTATCATCCGAATTAAGCATGTTAGTTTTATTTTTTGATAGCAGATTATATTTATCATGTTAGTTCTCCCCCTTTTGTTATTAGCAAAAGTGGGTAAGGAGACACCACTTAAAAGTTGATAATAAGATAAAGGTATGATAGAGCTTTTAGAGAGAAGGAAATGATAAGGAGTTTTAGAATACTTTTTATAAAAATAGATCAGAGTTTTTAGCTTAAAGATGAACAATCTAACATTTGTCAAGTACTTAATATTATCATGTTAGTTTTTCCTTTTTATATAAGAGTTGTAAGCATAAAAAAATGTAATAATTTCCAAGTAACTAAACTACCCAGACAATATGTCTACACCCTAGCCCTGTACTAAGTGACGGTTGGGCATGAGGAGCTGCAAACATGCCGTAGGTTGGGGTGTTAGTCCCATATGCAAACACTACACAAAAACTTAACCTAGCACTCTTTCCCCCCAGTGCCTCGCAAGGCCCCACTGGGACCCTCCCCGATTAAGGCCAAGACATGACTAGAGATAAGGTTATCTAATGTCTACAACCCTACGCCCCCGCTATGGTGAGATATGAAGTCATGGATAATAATTATTTGAAGCGTTTAAGCGTTTTAAATCAAATTATAATTTCATAGCCAATGGGTTTTAATATTTGAATTTTTTAAAGAAAAGTTCACATGGCTAATCAATTAATAAATCAAAGTTTTAGTATTAGAATATTTTCATAGAAATAAATCAGAGTTTTTAGCAAAAAAAATATTCATGTTTAGAGTAACCAATATAAAGTTTACCATGCAAGTCTACCACTTGTTGAAAGAAAGGAATTTTAAGATACAAGTGATGATGCACACTAAATAAAAGACTTTAAGTAAGCTTGAAAGCGCAAGGTAAAACAATTATATGGTTATGATGTGGAAGACTTATAGAAATACAAGAAACATCTTATTGTAATCAATGATGATCCATAAAAAGATATATGAGTTAAATTTCAAAAAGAAGATGTTTTGGTAAATTATTTTTCAATTAAAATCTTTAAGTTTGACAATAAAGTAACCAAGCATGAAATAATGTTATCAAAAAGAGATTACTACAATGTTACTTTAATTCACAATTTCAAAACATACCACACATTGTAGAAAGCATGCTAGGTTATCTCGTGCATTTCATAAATAAAGAGTAGTATTGAATTTGCATTAGGAACCAATACTCATGAGAAGAAGTGTTATGGAATATAATGATGTGCACATAAGTGTATTTTGAATAGAGTAAACAAATGTTTTAATCAAAAATACAAGAGATATGTAAAGTAAAGAGCACAATAAAACACAAATAGTTTTACTTCCACAAACTTCAATGCACAAAAAAAATGTACAACTACCAAGGTGCTTTGCACACACAATGCTCATTAAGACTTATCAGGGTGCAAAGTAGTGCTTGGCGGATCACATATTTTATTTTATTTTAATATTGAAACTAGTGATCCGGTGTACTTAAGAGTAAGTAGTTTTTATTTTGGAAGAAAGATATGGTTTGCACATGATACTTTACTATTCTTTCCAAGGTGCTCAACCTCACAACGCTTATTAAGACTTATCAGGAGGTTCAAGTAGTGCTTGGTGGAGTTATCTTTGTCACTTTATTTTATGATCTTTGTTTTGTACAAAATTCTCCGAATACACTTGTTTTGCAAACCAATAGAATTTATGAAAACATAACCACTTTTCTTAACTTTTAAAAGTGCAAATAAAAGTAGTGTAGGTAAGATACTTGTGCAATTTTAATTCATTGTACTAATACAAAACATACACAAGCATTCTTAGATTAAACACATATGTAAACAATGCCAAAATAAGTGAGTGAATAAATATCATTATCAAACATTAAACATTTACTCATACTTAGAGGCATTCTAAGTGTAGTTCTACACAACTTTTACAATATAATTGATGCACATATTAATAGATATATCAAAGCATGATGAAAACAATGTTCAAAGTAGTTTGAAAAGATAAATTGCAACATCATAGAAGTTCTAAATAATAGATTAAATCATGCTTGATTTTCAATGAAGTCCATTTAGTATTTTTGATATTTTGAAGAATAATTTTGATTTAAAGTTTGAACTCATAAGATTGATCTTGGACTTCCCGAGGTCTACCCTATGAGAGGTTCGCCCGGTACTAGGTGATGTGATGGGATGATAGCCTAAATCACCCTTTCGCAAGATACATGTAAATAGAAAAGTTAAGTTCAAAATAATAATTTTTGATACTTGTTTTTTTTGTTTTATAATTTTGTAATTGATTTTTGCTTTTAGAAATAGAATTTTAACAAATGACAAAAAACCAAAATGCAAAACATATTTTTTGTAATTTGGCTTTTGTATTTTTGTATTTTAATTTTTCAAAAACAAGTACAGGCAGAATTGCAAAAATGAGTAGTACATATAAAATAATATATTTTTATTGATTTTTTAGAATTTTAAATATTTCAGAAAATCAGAAACTCGAGCTAGCGCCGACGTTAGGTCCTAGCACCTGCATTAGCTCACAGAGAGTGCTTATTTTAATCATATGGCCTAGATTTTCTTTGATTTTGCTTCTGATTTTTCTTAATTATGTTTTTGCAATGTAAGGTCTGTCTAATGAAGTGATAAGAAGAGACGAAATCGCAAAAAGTTGCGGAAGTTAAAATTAGTACAGGAGTTTCATCTTCATTAGAGTTTCATATTTATTTAACCTTAATTATTGAGTTTTGCACAACATATGCATGCGTGAAATGATCATAAATAAGTGAAATAATATTCATGCAATTTTTCAATTCCGATTTAAACATGATTATGATTAAACATACTTGGGGTAATTGAAAATGACGCAAATATATTAACTACCTAAGCAAAACTTGCGCATTTTATAAATTTAGCCTAATACCCCTAAAATACACCTTTTAAATCCATTTTGACACTTATTTCATATCATATAACAAATTTAGTTTTTCAAATTTTATAAGACTTTTAGGAAACAAATTTAGAAGGATAGAAATAAAAAGGATAAGTAGATCACTTGAGAAATGATATGACTTTTTATTCAACTTTATTCAATTTGATTTGTTTATGAATTTTGGTTTAATATGTGAGAGTCATATCACAAGTTATATAAAGTGATCATATCATGATGGCTCAAAGAAAAGAAAATAAACAAAAGTAAGGAAAAAAGGTTAGGCATATCATGAAGTAGAATAATAATATTTTATTTTTAGTTGATTTCTACTTCATGCAAATGATTGGATACTAATGAATAAGAGATTTAGGTATCCAAAGAGGACCAAGTGGGATGGTTCCTTTGGGTACCCAAATATAGCGTGTTGACTTTTGGGGAGACAAGGATGGATGGACCCTTTCTTTTAACATTAGTGCGTCATTCTTAAGTATGGGTCTCCATTCATACCTTGGACAAATACTATTTTTATTTTTCAAATTTCCATAGTCATTTTCTTGTATGTTTGGATAAACATGACTTTTGAATTTATTATTTAAAGGAAATTTGTTTGCGTTTAATTTTAAGTTGGGAGAAGATTGATATTGTAAATGATGATGATGATAGTGTTTTGGAATTTCATTTACAATCTTTTGATGTTTTTTATTTCCATAGTTTAGCTTATTCACGTTTTGAGAAATAATATTCAACTTGCTTTTGGATTTTGCATTATGCTGGGAATGTATGTTTTGAGAATTTTTCTTTATGATTTCCTTAAGCAAGTTGATTTTAGTTTTTAATTCATTATTTTTAATCTTTAAATTATGTCTAGCTTTATTCTAAGCGATTGTGCTATTTTTAAGGGTGGAAACAATTGAATCTATATGATCTTGATATTTATTTCTATATTCATCAAATGTTTCATACATCTCGTTAATTTCAATTTTATAGTCTTTGCACTTAGCACAATCATTTATCAAAGATGAATTTTCTAAACATAATATTTCATTTTGTTCTTTTACTAAAATAAAATCCTTTTCAAGTTTCTTGTGCTTTTCTTTTAATTCATTATATTCTACACAAGTTGTGGTGTTTTCAACTAAGGAGCCATGTGTAGAACTAGATAAATTAGAATTTAATTCTTCATTAATTTTTGCTTTTAAATTTTTATTTTCTAAGCTCAAATGTTTATTAGCATTTTTTAATTTCTTAATTTTGCACTTTGTAGTTTGAAGCAATTGTAATGAAGAGATAGAAGTCCAAAAATGGAATTTGATTTCCTTATATTGCTTTCGGGAGAGGCACGATTTGAACAAATCGTTTCTTTGACATCTTTTTGGCACTCCTCTTCCGAAGATAGTATTTCTTCTTCTCTTTCACTTGATGTGCACTTCATGGATCCATCATGAGAGGAGCATTCTTAAAGACTTGTGCAAGCTTGCATATTCTCCGGTTCTTACGATTGTTCCATACCTGTAGAAGGAGAATCATACATTTCTTCAAGAAATTTCCATACTTTGTATGCACTAGAAAAACAATATATTAATTTGAAAATTTCATTTGATAGGGAACAAAATAAATAATGTTTGGCTTTTGCATTTAGATGACGTTCCTGTTTATTTGATTCATTCGCTGGTCTAACTATTGTTATATCCCATTCATTGATATCTAAATTTTTAATAAATTTTTCCATTAATAATTTCCACCCTTTATAATTTCTCCCTTCGAATAAAGGTGGTTTAGGAGATTTTTCTTCTTCATAAAAATTTACCCCACTAGTAGAAGCGAGATCATGAGACGCCATTATTCCCGGTTGTTAATCCGATTTGGAATAACCTAGCTCTGATACCACTTGATGGATCGGTAGGCGCCCTTAGAGGGGGGGGGTGTGAATAAGGGTTTTAAAAACTTATATTATATTTTGTAATACTTGAAATAATAAGAGATCAAAATAGTGATATTGAATAAAAATCTAAACTGTTTTATAATAAAAGAGATGATAATTAACAATTTAGAGAAATGAAGAACAAATCATTTTTATTACAAAAGGAGAGACATGATTACTATTAGTAAAAATTGATTACAAAATTAGATTTCAATGACGCTAGAAATCAAAGCGAAATATGAAAGACTCTTATTGTTTTCTATACCGACTCGTATCCCCACGAACCACTTGGCTTTAGTTTTTCCTTCCCCGGATATGGCCTAAAGCTGCTCTAGCCAACCCTTCCCCGGATATGGCCTCGAGCACCCCTAGACCTACACCCGAGACCTAGTCGCCAACACGAGGCAAATTTCTAGCCTAAGTCCTACCCAGACCTAGTCGCCAACACGAGGCGAATTCTCTAACGGTTACAAAAGATATGAAATAAAATAACAACAACAATATTAAAACTCCCTCTAAGAAACTTCTGAAGTCGGAGATGAACGATTGCTGTAGAATAAGCGAGGTTGAAGCGATCCCTCTTTTGATGTAGCGTGATGAAGTCCTCCTTCAGAAAATCTCTAAGCGTTTGGTGGGAGATCAACTCTCGGTCATATAAGGCTTTGGAATTCTGGCACAAGACCTCTCTCAGGAATCAGCACCCCACACAGGAAGAGAAGGGTCCATTATATAGCCTCAGCGCTAGCGCCTGCGCTAGTACTACCGCCGGCGCTATCCCATATTAGGACATATTCTACACGGTAGAATCTTCAATCTGAGGAAACATTTCTCTCTTTCCTACTGTTCTCCTCGCTATCGCCTGCGCTATCGAATACCGCCAGGCGCTATCTCCTTCTATAAGTACTCCCGGAATTGTGCTTAAGCAAACATTTCGTCGATCAAAATTTCATCGAACGCAGCTAAGAGTTCGTCGAGCGAATTTTTGTCGAACGCAGTTATGAGCATTTTGTCGAGCGTCGCTTACAGCTCGTCGAACGACAGCTAGCGCCTGCGCTAGTACTACTGCCAGCACTAGTTGGAGTTTTGGATTTGATGGCTCAATTTTGGGGGCAACCTTCTTATGTAATCCTTGAGTCATGTAGACTTTGTTATCCTGCACACTTAAACACACAAGATCAAATACACATAGGTTTTGTTATTCTCAAACCTAGGAGATGCGGAAGACCATGTTCCAACAGGAAGGACAGTGGAGTACCTCTTGACACATTATCTTAAAGGGAACCACTATAAATCCTGTGTGTTTTTTGTGTTGTTTTTGTGTTATGCTAGCTAGATTTTTAAAGTAGCAATTAACATTGAAAAATCCTACTCACCCCCCCCCCTTCTAGGTTTATTATAGACAACCCATATCTTTCATGTTGGCAGCTTGTGAAGGATGGAAGATTTGGCAATTCGACGTGAAGAATGCTTTCCTTTATGACGAGATTGACAAGGATATATTCATGGTGCAGCCACCTGGCTATGTTTCTGAAGTTCATCTAGGACATGTCTGCAAGCTCAAGAAGGCTCTTTACAGCTTAAAGAAAGCACCACAGGTGTGGTATGGGAAGATCACAGAATACCTCCAATTCTGTGGATATTTTGCTTTGGATTTTGATTCAAGCTTGTTGATGATTAATTTGGGAGCTTTCTTTTTGAAGCTTTTGGAAAATTATCCAAACTAAAATTGATGAAGGAAAGTATACCTTATCGTGAATAGTATAGGATATTTTATAAAGAATATCAAGGTTGTTTTTAGTCCCGGGCCTCGTTGATTACTTCTACTTATAAGGATCAAACTATTATTTCATCGGAGTAATATTTTGAGTTGGTTTTTAATTTTTATAGAGCGATAATACAAGTATAACTAGGGTTTTGAAAATGATGATAATGATAGCTTCCGATGTCGAATTACATTGAGATGTAAATTGCCTTTTTTAGAAGTAAAATATCTGATTTTTCAATTAATTAGAACGGCTTGGTCGTGGAGGTTCCATAAGTATGAACGCACCTCTCTCGAGGGTACGCCCACCTGAGATTAAGAATATTCGACCAAACTCTCATTCTTTAATCGAATCTCCTTAATACTCGCTTTATGTTGCCCCTCTATTAGGTTTTTATTCCAACTCGGGAGACGTACCTCATCCTCTCTCGAGGGTAAAGCGCACTTCTCTTTACCTGTGAGCGATCAATCCATACGCACGAGCCTCACGTTTTTCTCGGGTAAACCTTAAGCTCATTAATTGATTTTAGAAAGAGATATTTTATTTTTTGAAAACCATTTATTTTTCCCAATGCTCTTCGACATCGTGCACTAAAGAAAATTAGCCACTCATTGGAATGGGGACAGCGTTAATAATAAGAAAATTCATGTTAATATTATAAGCGGATACAAGCATTTAACAAAGAAAAATTAAAAGACTTATATAAATGCAGAAATATTATCCGTCCTAACAATCTTAATCAAGCGCTAAAAAGTTCTTAGCCTCTCTTTCGGGATGGGGGTGGTAATAAAGCCTTGAAATAAAGCTAAGTTACAAAAAAGGAATATACTATCTCATACACCCACACACTCTGCTTGTAATAAAAGCTAAATTATAAAAGTGATAAATCTAAGTTATGAAAGCAATAAAATCTATTCTCATGCGCGCACACACTAGCATAAAATGAAAACAAAATTAAAAGAAAACAAATAAAATCTATTCTCATACACACACACACATACTTACATAAAATGAAAATAAAATTAAAAGAAAATAATGTGAAGATCACACACACACATCAACATAAAGAAAATAAGAACAAGAATAGGGAAATAAGCTATTTTATTTCCAAAATGGACATTACAACAACACTAGGAGAGAGAAATTACAAATAGACATAAAAACATAAAGGAAAAAAAGAGAAAATGCACAAAAAAGCTCTCAACATTCAAGATATGTATAAAAGTTGGCTGGAATTGGATTGCTAAAGCTTCAGCCGACCACTCCTATTTATAGGAAAAACACCAAAATTACACGCCCTCGGTCACGGGCATGACCGAGGGCGTGACTTCTGCGCATGCTGAGGAGGAAGCTCAGCCGCCTTCTGGAAGCATTTGACCTGGAAATAGGCTACACATTGCCGTGACTTTAGGTGTCACAGGTATGACCTTGGGCAGCAAACGTCAGGTTCAACTAGGGCGTGACGACTGGCGTTTACGCTGGCTTTTGGAAGGAATTGATGGGTTACGGCCTCGGTCACGGGCGTGACTTCGCAATTCGTCTGGATATCTAGGTGATTCGTCAAGAAGGCACGGTCAGTCGTTTTAATGAGAAGCACGAAGGCGTGACTAAGTACACGGCCTCGGTCACGGGCGTGGCCCAGGGCGTGACTTGACAAATTCGTCGAGATATGGCTACGAGCTGGAAAAATTAACTTTAAGCTGACACGCCCTTGGTCATGGGTGTGACTGAGGGCGTGACCGAAAAAAATAGAAAACTTTGAAAATGTTAGAAAAATTATGTTAGAAAAGAAAATAAATAAAAATAAGTTATTTATTCATTAATTGACATATAAATTTACAATATTACTTAAATTTATAGTAAAAACTATACTAAAAATACGTGTATTTTATTACTCATCAAATACCCCCATACTTAAGCTTTTGCTATTCTAGAGCAAAAGTAAGAGAGATCAATACAGGATTAACATAATTTCTGATTTTTCGCTATCGTTTTATTTAATCATAAGAGACTGAAAAATAAAAATCCAGAGTATATAGAGTTAAGTCCTAAATTATGCAAATGATTTAAGTAGAGAGAAATGTCTTAGCCAAAAGACTTCTTGATTAACCAAATAGAAAGAAAAATTGCAATCATTAGTAAACGATATTAGATCAAAATTATAAGAATCTTTGTTTTAAAGAAATGCGAAGGAAACGATATAAGTTACTAATTATGCACTCAAATGATTTTTGAATTAAAACTAGATACAATAAGTTGGCTAAGGGAAAGGGGGTAGAAAGCTTTGGCAAAAAGAAGAGTATTTGAATTTGGGGTGATGGATTTTACCCTTCCACCACTCCTTTTTAGTTTTCTTTGGTGCCCACAGTGGTTTACGTGGAAAAAAAACTTTTTCTTTTGTTTTTATTAACCCAATTCTTATGTTTACGAAACAAAATCTTATTCTCATTGACATAAGATCATTTAAATTTTTATTGGTGCCTATGTTTAAGGAATGAATTCTTATTCCCATTGACATAAGATCTTTTTCTTCTTTTTTTATGCCAAGCTAAATGGGTGCATATATGGGTTTTCAAGAGAAATTCTAGAATAATAAAAAAATGGTTTGAGAGCAACTTTAGTAATTTGAATATTCCTACACTACAACAAACTGCACTTATAGTAAGGACCTAAATCGTTACAATAAGTGCCAAAAATCATTACAAAAACTCTTTGGTAATGAAAAAAACTTTAAGTAACGGTCCTCCTCTAAAGCTCGACGCTAAAGGTTCTTGTAATGAATTTATGCATGTCGTTACAAATAAATTAATTGTAACAAACGATACTTTCTCACCAAAAAGAAATTCTTCCTCACAATAAATTGGTCATAATAAATATTATTTCGTTACGAATGTTCTTTTTCCTCACAAAAAAACAGTTACGAGTAAAACTATTTCGTTACAAATGTTTTATTTTTTCCTCACTAAAAATAAACTAACTTCGTTACAATAAAGTATAATAAACATTATTTCGTTAAAATAGATTAAACAATAGTAACGAAAAAATCGTTACATTTATTTTTCATTCTTCTTACTACAGCCAATTCATTTATATATCAAAAATATTCCATTTCAATTTGTGTACCTGAGATTTTATTACAAATATTAATCTTGAAAACATGCATATATTTAATATTTCGTAACAAGATCAACATGTATTTATTCACACCAAAAAGTATTACATAAAGTACAAGTTATTATCATCTCTTCTGAAATAATACAATATTACATTACAAGATCAACATGTTTCTAATAAATCTTTCGTCATTTTTCGAAAAATGAATCGTCCATCATTTTCTGACTAATGAATCTTTCATCACTTGCCGGTCAATGCTCGAGCACCTTACAAATAAAAGAGAGCAATTAAGATCACCCTACAAATAAAAGAGAGCAATTAAGATCACCCTACAAATAGAAAATTTTAGCAGGAGTAGAGTAAGTGGAAATGAGAGGAGATGGAACATAGTTATGACCCACAGGTATAACAATAGTGAAGAAATATATATACGTACATATAGCATAAAGAACCTCTATGACCTGTTCTGAAAAGCTGCATAGTTCTCTAGAAGTATAATGTCAGAATATTTTGGGTCTATTTGTGCAGTTCTCTCCAAGCACACAAACATTATGCTAACATGTTCCAACAAAAATAACAAGAAATTAAGAACTCTAGCAAAATAATGGTGTTGGTGTTTTCTGAAGACGACGCAAACTGACTTGTTTATAAAGTTTATATATGACAATTCTTCTTCAAATTTTCTATATGGCATAATGTTTTCAAATGAACTAAGAAGAAATTATAAATTCATGAAGAATAGATATGGACACATAAACTATGAACTAAAAAGAAACTAAAGCACAGATGCTAACCATTTCAAAAACTAGAATGAAGAAAACAAGATAAGTGATCACCATGAGTACCATCAGTACCTCCTGCCCGAACTGTTGCTCACACACAAACACATGCAACCACATTTTAAACATACACATTACACATACATAGAACCACACATACACACATATAGAGCCACACACAAACACATGCAACCACATTTTAAACATACACACATACATAGAACCACACACACACACACAAAGAACCAAACGCATATATACACACTTTCATACACAGAACCACACAAACATATACACACACTTTCATACACACACACACAACCACACAAACAAATGAATGTTCTGCTTTTTCATTGCTACATCTTATAAAGCCTACATAACTTAACACAACTATCAAGTGATCAAAGCAAGAAACATAAAAGAACCCATACAAAAAACAAAGAATGTTGCTGATTTAACATGTAAGCTTGAATGATTATTTGGAATAATTAAAATCGAATCCCATAAAAGAACTCATTATAGATTATACCCAAAAAAAATTGAATCCCCTAACACAAGAAGAAATCGAATCAGAAGAAGCTTACATGTTCAGCAAAGAGAACCCCAAAACTTGAAATATTATTACCTTTCCACAGCCAGGAGGACCTTCCAGATGTACGCCGTGTGGAGGCTTTATACCCATCTTATCAAACACTTCTGGGTTCTTCAAATATCTAACCAACTATAAAAATCATAGAACATCGGTTAAGGGGAATGTGTGCTGCATAAATGCAGTCTGTCCCTTAATAAAAATTTTTTTTAGAAATGTACTGATCAGATGAGAAAAAATTATTTGGTATAAGATGTTTTCCCTAATTCCATTTGGACAAGAGCTTAGAATTATGCTAACCTATCTTCACTCAACAAGCTTGGGAAATAAAAGTAATATGGAAAATTCTGAATAAAGTACATAATTGAGATGGAATTATTCCACAATATCTCACCTCCAGTATTTCCTCCACTGCCTCATCAATACCTGCTACATCATTGAATGTCACTCCTGTAGATCCTTAGAAAAACAAACATGTTAAAGCATAAGATTTACCTTGTCTCACTTTATACCGGTATGATGTGAAAAGCTGAACATATAGAAAACAGATGCGTGGTAGGTTTGATCAAACTTAAAAAGTTAAAAGCATACATCAACTCGAGCTTGTGGTTTGGACTGTCCAAACTCTATGCCTTGCCAAATATCCTATAAGAAACATGTGGGAAACATAAAAAAGAATTTTTTTTACACAAACTACCATATACCAATGAAAAGTTCAAGTAAATTTACAAGTATATTCAATGAATCCATAAACAAGAGAGAGGTACCCATTTCCTAAAGTTCTTCGGCCTCCGTGATAAAGTGAAATGAAGAAGAAGGACCATAGTTACAAAGACCAACAACATTAATCTCAGCACCGAAGAAGGCAAAGCTCCGTGAATGCTTTCGTGGCAATTGAAAAAACTTAGCTCGTTAAATTTGGGTCAGATGATAATAAGCTGATCTTGAACTAGAGTCTAAGATTTCAAAATAAGATAATTAACATCCATATTATGCAATATGCTTAATTATATTTGCTAATTATTAATAAATGATGTTAAACACAATACATAAGATATAAATAGAAACCTGCATCTTAGATGCCCTGCTTCTTGAATGCGCGTGGCTTCGAGAACTTGTGCTAAAGCACTTGGTGTTGAGGATGCAGCAGCCATGGAGAAAAGTTGATGATCTGAAAAAGAATGAATAAGGGCTTCTATATGCTTTAGCGCCATCTTCCTTGCGCCCTCAAAGCTAACACTTTTTGAAGTGCCTTCTGAAGAAGAACCAACTACTGCAAATTCATTAAGTCTGTACAAAAATTTGGAGTTAGAAGAAAAAAACCAACTTGAGTCCAAAGTCTCCATAAAACACTATCATGAAATAAAACTAAATTATTATATTAGAGATATCTCTTGCAATTTCTCCATGCAATTCAACCATTTTTAATCCCAACTCAAAATTTCTCCATTAAAGATCGAGCCATCCATCCAAGCTCATCTTAAAGAAAAGAAAGATTTATACATTATTTCTTTGGAACATATTTCCCATATCAAAATTCTATGCAGTTGAAGTACAAAAAATGCATCAATATTAAGCCAATTGTATTCAAGATACCCCCCCCCCCCCCCCCCCCCCCAACAAAACTGGTTGATAGCGTTTATTAGAACATGTTGTTTGATCTGGTTTCAATGGGTCCACTGTGTTGCGTGTGAGACCGCAAAGTTTCTCCTATATTAAATACCTATAACTTAACAGCTTTCTCATCTTGGAAAAACACATTGGATTCGATATTGCATTACAAATCAGTCATCTCCAATAAGCTGAGCTAGGTTCTAACAGAAGGTTTTACTTCGGAAACAGATTTAAGAAACAAAAAGAAACAAACAATTAGAATGCAAATTTATAAGAGAGAGAAGAGACATCACTTGAAGATCATAGATTTAAGAAACAAAAAGAAATTCTATCTTGGAGGTACTCATTCAAGCATTTCGCCAAACAATTAGAATGCAAATTTGTCTACTTATAAGTTGTATGAGTGGGGAAGGTGGAGTTTGGTTGTTTAAGGATCAAAAAAAAATTGTAAGAACACCAAAATCTGTGAGGAATTCCATTAAAGACCATTGGTACATCAAAATGTAAAAGAGAGAAGAGACATATAGGTAGTCGAAAAAACCAAAAGACATGCTAAACCAAAAAACCTGTTTGCCATTTACTCGTGATGGCCGGCTACTCAGAAAATTACGGGCTGCAATTACCTTGCTCAAAACTGATTCCAGGGAGGAGGAAAGCAGAACCTGATGCTCATCGGAGATGTAGATCTAGGTGGGTTGGCTGTTGTATGCGGTTACTGGGAGAGCCGGTCACTCCAAGACAAAGTGCTTCCTTAACAAAAATAAAGGGGGTTGCAGCACTCTTAGTTTTTTTTGAGCCAAAGGAGAGAGGGGAGGCTAGGGTTGGTTACTTCTTTTGGATTTGAAGGGTAGAAACTTTCTCCAAGAGCTGAAGTTATTCTCCCTCAAGATTTAGGGCTCGATCATTGAAGAGTCTACTTGAGCGCGAGAGGCATTGGATTCGCCCTGAGAAGTAGTCGACTTGAGTGCGAGCGGCAAGGGATTTGCCGTCGAGTTGAGCGTGAGAGGTAGAGGATTCACAGGTCGATTTTGCACGCATGGGGTTTCGCCCGCCAATTTTGCTCTCTGGAGGATCGCTGGCGAGATGTAGAGGAGGAGAAGTGGAAAGACGGGATTTTGGTGGCGGGATCTGGAAAGACGGCTAAGACGAAAAAATTTTTTACAGTCAAATATTTTGGAGGGAAACGAAATAATTTGGCTCTCTTTTTTAAATATGATTAATAACTAGTTAGTTTTATTAATAACTATATTATTTTGTCACTGATAAAATTTTGATCACTAAATATGCTTTTGAAGTGATAGTTTTTTTGGTATTGTCACAATAAATATATTTTTAGTGGAAATAGTCGAATGATTCAAAAAGGAGGGTCTTAGTTTTTTGGTTTATTTTTTCGCAAAATTTTAGAATGTCAAAGTGACACCGCATTCATGACCGCTATCGTTGTGCCAAACAGTGCCTTCATCTCACCATTATTTTTAATTAATAATAAATATTAATTTATAAATTAGTTAAAGTGTACATTAACACGCGAAGCTCGCTTGGATACGGGCAAAGCCCGCCAAAAGATGTCTCCAACTTGGATGTTAGCAAAGCCTGCCGAAAGATGTCTCCAACTTGGATGTTAGCAAAGCCCGCTGAACGATGGCAAAGCTAGCTTGGATGTGGGCAAAGCCCTTCGATTGATTGATGTCGTCCGTCGAATGATGCCGCCCACCGATTGATTGATGCCGCCAGCCGAATGATGTCACCTGTTGAATGATGCCGCCCGTCAAACATTGCCGCCCACCGAATATTGCCGCCCGTTGAACGTTGTTGCCTGCCGAATATTGCCGCCATACAAGTTTTGTGTGTGTGTGTGTGTCTATATGTGTGTGTGTGTGTGTGTGTGTGTCTATGTGTGTGTGTGTGTGTGTGTGTGTGTGTGTGTCTGTGTCTGTGTCTGTGTGTCTGTGTCTGTGAGAGATTGTGTGGTTACTATGTTGTAACCTCACGACCTGACTGTCTCAGAGAAGATTGATGGTGTGATCACTGTACTGTAACTGCCCATGCTGCTTTGAGTCATAATTCGACACCGAGTATTTGGTTATATTGTAATGCTTAAATACACTTGATTATTGTTTTGCTTCAATGTGTGTCTGTGTATGTGTGTGTCTGTGCCTGCGTGTTTATGTGTCTATGTCTGTGTGTATTTGTTTCTATGTGTGTATGTGTTTGTGTTTGTGTCTGTGTGTTATTATGTGTGTGTGTGTGCTTGTGCTCGGCGGTGGTCATGCGTGCGCACGGGAGTGCCTTTGCGTGCGTGCGGGGCCGGTGCGCGATATTTATTCTTATTCTAAAATTATATTAATAAATTAGTGTCATATTTGCATTCATTTTTAAATTTAATGTTTTTAATTTGGATTTGTTTTTTGCAAAATTTTATGGAGGGAAATTTCTCTCCAAAGTTTTATATAAAATTTTATATACATTTATATAAGTAAATTTATAATTATAATTTATTATATATATAAAAAGTTATATATATAACAAAATTATTATTAATATTAATTACTATTATAATTAATTAAATTAACATTAATATTCAACACAAATTAAAGTTTATGAAGATGCATGTTTGTAAACAAGGGCGGATCTACATAGGATCGAGTGTGGGTGGCCAATTATTTTTTATTAATAGAAAATATTTTTGTATGGTTTAATATGTAAAAAAAATTTAGATCAACGCAAAGTTTTTAAAATTGTCTAGCTCGGCTGGTAGAAGGTAAATAATTTTTCTCATGGTCATGAGATCGAGTCCCAGCAAAAACAATTTTTTATAACTTTTATAGGTCATGTGCTTCCTATCTATTGTCCTTTTTCTCCTTTTCATATTTATAAGTTTCATTAGATGCGGCTTCTGACATAAATGATCATCAATCTACTCTTTTCATTGTCTTCATTTAGAATTAATTCAACTCTGACATAAATGATCACAGCTTTATGAATCGTGAAAATAATTAACTTTTACAGCAAAAAATAATTTATTTTGGTCGACATGAAATTATTCGAGCTCGCTCGAAATCGAGTCAATTTCGAGTTAAGTTGGCTTGATTGAAAGTTGATTTTGATTTCGAGATGACTCCGATTCAAAAAATTTTATTTCGAGCCAAGCCTGACTCGATCGAAATCGACTCGATATCACCCCTAGTGTGGACAATAATTAGTTAAAATATTAAAAAAAATAGATCTGTATGTACACGTGCTTGTCTGTGAATGTGTATTTGGGTTGTGTGTGTGTGTGTTTGTCTGTCTATGCATGTTTGTCTGTGCTTGTGTGTGTCTGTGTCTATGTGTGTTTGTGCATGTTTATGTCTTTGCTTGCATGTCTATGCGTGCTTGTGTTTGTGTTTGACTATGTCCGTGTCTATGTCAGTCTGTATCTATGTCTGTGACTGTGTTTGTGTTTGCTTGTCTGTGTTTGTATGTGTGTGTGTGTGTGTTTGTGTCCGGTGAGAAAATTAAATTAATATTCAATTATTTTTTATTCAGTTGATCGAGCGCCTGAGAGCGGACGAAATTGAGCAGGGTAATTCTTCCTTTTAAAAAATACATAATCGGATAAACCTTATTTAAAAATACATAAATTTTATTTAAAGCTCATGTGCACTGTCGGGCAATGTCGAGGCGGGGTATTGTCGAGCGGGGAACATGGGCCTCATGTGCACTGTCAGCTGATCGAGCTCCTGAGAGCGGACAAAATTGAGCGGGGGTAATTCTTATTTTAAAAAAACATAAATCTTATTTAAAAAGTAAATTTTATTGAACAACGCGTTGTATTTATGAATTGATTTGACATGTATTTATGAATTTTATTACACATTTATTTTCATTAAAGCACGTGTCATCCATCAATCAATATATATGACATATTTTCATTAAAACGCTAGCTCCCGAGCAAAAAATGTGTGCGCTGACAACTTTATTTATGCTCTCGGGCAAAAAAGATAGAGCTAGTGCAATGCGTGCGACTGAAAAAAATGTGTGCTCGAGAAATAAAACGCGCATCCGAGTGAAAAGCACGTGCTCGAGCGAAAAATGGGCGCTCGAAGGGTACAATTATTTCACCCCTGCGCACAATGAAAAAATATGCGTGCATGCGGGGCCAGTGCGCGATCGTTATTTTTATTCAAAAATTATATTAATATGTTTTAAATTTTTTGATTTATTTTGTGCAAAATTTTATGGAGGGAAATTTTCCTCCATATATTTTATTAATGTGAGAGGGGTGAAACTTAATAAACTAGAGGAAGAGAACGGCGCAGCGACGGCCGAGAAAGAGAACGACGATGGCGGCGGCCGGGGAAGAGAGAGGCGGCGGCGGTGGCGACCGTCGAAGAGAAGGGAGACAACGGCGGTGGCCGTACGTGAAAGACAATATTGCTACATCTCGCAAATGGATGTTTGTGTTTGGTTGTCCGTGTCTGTGTGCGTGTCTGTGTTTGAGGTAGCCCTGACATATGCAATACGCGCTAACTCTCAAGCAAAAAAAGGAAAATAACACGCACGAGAATGCATTTACGTGCGCGCGAGAGTGCATTTTCATGCGCACGAGAGTGCATTTGCGTGCGCGCGAGAGTGCATTTGCGTGCACGCAAGAGTGCATTTGCGTGCACGCGGGTTCGTGCGTGATTTTATTTTAATTCCAAAATTATATTAAAAAATTAATGTCATATTAATTTGCATTCATTTTTACATTTAATATATTTTTAGTTTTTAGTTTTGTTTTGTTCAAAATTTTATGGAGGTAAATTTTCATCCGTATATTTCTTTTATTCATGTGAGAGAGAGATAGAGCTGCATGGGAGGGAGGCAGAAAAACTTTTATAAATAGTTAAAAGATTTATAAAACCCCCCGTACGCACAAAAATACATGTCGTAATAGTATCACATATCTGCGACAGCCGAGCACGGATGTTTGCGAGCTGTAGGAGTACTGTCATCGCGTTAGAGCACTATCGAGGCGGGGTACTATCGCGTGCAGACAATTTTTATTTTTATTTTTTATAAAAAAAAAATAATAATTCAAAACTTTGATAATAAAATAGTACAAAAATTGAAAATAAAATATGATATATTTTTTGTAACAAAACATTAATAATAAAATATTACTATTAGTAAGGACAATGTCTTTGTCACAAAAAACTTTCATGATGTGGTTACAATTGATACTTATTGTGAGAAAAAATTTCTATTTGTAACGTAACATTAGTGTTGTTACAAATACTTACAGTTATAGTAACGAATTAATTATTATTGTAACAAAATTTAAAATATTCGTTACAAAAAAGTACATTTTTGTAACAACAAAAAAATTTGTTACTAAATATAACTATTAGTAACAAACTGTGTTTCAGTTACATTTCAGTCCTTACAACAGGTGCAGTTTGTTTTAGTGCTAGATTCCTAAAGACATAAAGTAGAGATAATTGAGGTCTAAGGTTGTATTGCTAACATAATACTTGTGCCTCTATTTTAGATGAATTAGAAGTAGTGCTTGAAAACAAAGCCTCTATTTAAATTAGTTTTACAATATATTCCTTAAAACTTAACCCTGAATGTTTAAATCTATCAATCTTAGATAAACGAACGAATAGTAAACTAACGATTATGTAAAGACACAAATAGATATTCTCGAAACTAAATGCTTTTAGAATAAAAGTAAAGTAGGGGTTTATTAAATTTTTTGGATTTTTCTAAGTTTGGTACTACAGGAAGTAAGAAAGATAAAATGCAGAAGTAATTACAAAATATATATTTGACATTGTCGTTTGTTTTTGTCGAGGTTTTTCAAGTTTATATTTACAAAATATGAAAACGGTAAAACACCCCCATACTTAAAATTCAACATTGTCCCCAATGTTTTAATTTAAGGATGAAGAAGGGAAAATGAAAGTACAGTATGTACAAAAATAAAGAGCGAGCAAAAAGGCCTTTCCTAAATTAAAGCTGGCGGGGTCAGAAGAAACCCTGCAAAATAAACAAGAAAAAATAACAAAGCATAATAAAATATTAGATAGAGATGGGGTGCCTCCCACGAGCGCTTTGTTTACTGTCACGTAGCTTGACTAATTTGGCGTGGTGAGATTATAAATTGGAGAGGTGTAAGGATTCAAGATTATAGCCCACTAGATTGCCCGCAATGTAAAATTTTAAATGGTGCACATTGACTTTAAATTTGCCTTTTTCGGGGTGGGAGATAAGAACGGTCTCATACAGACAAACCTCTTTGACTTTAAAGGGGATGGACCATCGGGATTAGAGCTTACCCGGGAAAAGACGAAGGCGGGAGTTATAAAGAAGGACAAGATCGCCCGGCGCAAAATTTTTTGGAAATTTTATTTTTTGATCATGGTAGAACTTAGAACACTCCTTGTAGAATTTATTACTCTCATAAGCGTTCGTACGCCATTCATCGAGTTCATTTTGATGAAATTTTCTACTCTCTGAGGCTAAGTTCGAATCGAGGTATAAAAATTTTAAAGTCCAAAAAGCGCAGTGCTCTAACTCTACCGGTAAATGGCACGCTTTGTTGTAGACTAATCGATATGGCGTACAACTGATATCGGTCTTGTATGTCGTATGATATGCCCAAAATGTGTCGTCGAGTTTTAATGACCAATCTTTCCTATTTAATGAAACGATTTTCTCCAAAATGTGTTTAATCTCACGATTTACTACATCTACTTGCCGCTTGTTTGGGGGTGATAGGCGGTGGCGAGCTTCTGCGTGTCGCCGTATTTAGATATATTTTTTGTAAATTGGGCATTGTAGAAGTGCGTACCCCAATCACTAATTATTGCGCGGGGAGTTTCGAAGCAAGAAAATAGTTATTACAGAAAATGGACAGCGACTCTCGCATCGTTGGTGGGGAGAGTTTGCGCTTCCGCCCACTTAGATACGTAGTCGACCGCCACTAAAATATAGCGATTATTAAAAGAAGAAGATAGGGGGCCTACAAAATCTTTGCCCCACAAATCGAAGATTTTACACTCGAGAAAAAGGTTTTGGGGCATCTCGTCATGATGAGAGATGTTACCCGACCGCTGGCAGCTATCACATTTACTCACAAAATTGTGAGCATCGTTAAAGAGAGTGGGCCAATAAAAGCCCGCCTCAAACGCGGTCTGGTTGTTTTGATAATCCCCCCCCCCCCCCAGCCGGCCCCTCATGGCAGTGTCACAAAATTTTTGCACCCTCCACGCTTGAAACACATCTCCGCACTACTTGGTCCGCACAGACATGAAAGATAAAGTTGTCCTCCCAAAAGTAGATTTTCAAATCAGAAAAGAATTTCTTCTTGTACTGGGTCAAAAAATCTTTTGGAAGGACCGTGCAACTAGATAGTTGGCGTAGTCTGCGAACCAAGGGGTGGAAGAAGTGTTTTTGTGGTTTACAGTTAAAAGGCGCTCCTCGGGAAATCTATCGTCTATTTTGGGTTCAATGAGCGCTTCTGCGATGGGGTGTTCTAAACGCGAGAGGTGGACGGCTGCCAAATTTTTAGCCCTTTTCTTATCCCGAATCTCTAAGTTAAATTCCTATAAAAGGAGGATCCATCGAAGCAAGCGGGGCTTGACATCTACTTTGGCAAAAATATATTTGAGGGCGGACTGGTCAGTAAAAACGATTACTTTCGAAAGCGTTACGTATGGCCTGAACTTACCGAAGGCAAAGACGATGGCAAGAAGTTCCTTTTCCGTCGTTGTGTAGTTAGCATGTGCGGCTGTGAGCGTGCGAGAAGCATAATAGATTGGATGAAAATATTTATTAATGTGTTGGCTTAGTACGACTCCTACCGCAAAATTGCTCGCATCGCACATTATTTCAAACGGAAGGGACCAATCTGGCGCCACCAGAATTGGAGAATTGGTAAGTTGTTTTTTTATAGAATTCAATGCCTCTACGCATTTGCTATCAAAAAAGAACGAAGATTCCTTCTCTAAGAGGTGGGTTAGCGGTTTCGTTATTTTAGAAAAATCTTGTATAAACCGCCGGTAGAAACCCACATGGCCTAGAAACCTTCGAATAGATTTTACGTTTGAGGGTGCGGGAAATTGTTCAATTATTATAACTTTGGCCGTATCGACCTCCATCCCCTTGGAAGAAATCTTATGGTCGAGGACTAAACCTTCTCGGACCATGAAGTTGCATTTCTCCTAATTCAAAACTAAATTCGTCTCTACACACCGCTGGAGAACTCTATCTAAATTTTTCAAGCAGTTTTGAAAAGTGTTTCCGAAAATGGAGAAGTCATCCATAAAGACTTCCATGATATGTTCTACGAGCTCTCCAAATATTGCCAGTGTACAACCCAGTGTTCTCCGACTCACGGAGGAATCAATCACAGGCAATTCAGGGAGTGCTCGCTGACTCACGGCGAGTACCCTTCCAGGGCTGGGCATGGCGGACCGGGGAACTCGCTCGCGAGTAGCGAGCGGCGACAATATGAGTCTGTTCTAATGATCGCTCTGAGGTGCATTTAGCCAGAGCTTGTCAGGTAAGGCCTCTCAGAGTTAGTCCAGCAAGGCATGAGTCTGTTCTAAAGATCGCTCTGAGGTCGTGTCTTTCGTTCTAAGTCTTCGGTCGGGTTCCTCTGTGGGATCAATAAGTTCTAGTTTCCCCCCATCACAGGGGTCCGAACTCCTCATTGAGCTAAGGGTCGTGTATTTTGTTCTAAGTCTTCGGTCGGGTTCCTCCGTGGGATCAGTAAGTGCTAGCTTCCCCCCTTCACAGGGGTCCGAACTCCTCGTTGGGCCCAATACTGGTTCCAACATATTTGGTGCGGTGAGCATGGAAAGCAGCAAGTATAGTAAATCCTGTGGAGGTAACATGGTCGAAGGGGGTTAGCGAGAGGGCTACTTCGACGGTTCACCACCATCCGGCCAGCCAGAGACAGCTTAGATGATAGCGGATCTTCACAGGGAGGTGCTCGAAGACCATCAATCTTGACTTTGCTGCGGTGCGGTGTGAGCTCGCGACTCCAGGACCTTGGGTCATCCAGCCTTCGGAGGTTGGCAAGAATTCCCCGGGGCAGAGAGCTGGCAAGGAAGTGGTCTACGAGGCACTAGGGCGAGATCTCGCGGGGCGAGAGCTATTTCTGAGTCCGGCGAGCGCTGCACCAGCGAGTGCTATTCCGGCAGGCGCTGTGTCGGCGAGAACTATTTTGGCGAGTGTGGGTCCAGCCAGGGAGCTCGTGGGGCAGGTCGAGCAGGCGAGAGTGGTGACTGAAGGAAGTCCATTCTGTGAGTTGGTGATCTCGGCACTGTTAAAATTTTTGATTGGACCGTTTAGGAGTAAGCAGGAGTTGTATCAACAAGAGTTATAGCCAAACGACCACAATGCCAAAACAGCAACACAAGAAATCTTTATTGAAACAGAACTGCTTTACAATGCGAGGTATACATGGCGAGACATGATTCATCAGAATCACAGAGATGAGAAGAACAAAACACACCAAAAACAAAGCTGGCGGCTAGACAAGCTCAGACCGCACAAGCCGCACCACTCCAGAACTCGCCCGGCTTGCCCTGAGATCGCATGAACAGAAACCGAACAGATTGCCAGCACTGCAAGACCGCACCTCAGACCGCACGAACTGAAGCTTGTTGGAACAAAGAACTGAAGCTGTCGCTAGACCACAACTCAGACCGCCTAACCGCTGAAGGTCGCCTGATCCCTGAGTCCGTTGCGAACAGCACAAGAACACAATAACCCAGTTCGCTGACAGACCTTAGACGAACTGTTTATTCGAGCCACCGGAAATCACCAAGGAAGGAGACCGCACCCTGCTGACCGCAAACCTGCAAACACAACAAAGGTTAACTCGCATCCAAGTCGCGCGAACTCAAAATTGAGACCGCAAGAAACAATCCGGTCTCTGGTTCTTACAGTTCTCGTTAAAAATGACGGGCCATGCACCCCTATATATAGGCGGGTGGACGGATGTCGTCACCGCACAAACCGGGATACAGGCACCACCCATCAGATCGTGAATGGTCTCAAAAGACAGACCGCACGAACAGACCTCTTGGACGATCACCCGACCAAGACACAGATCAGCAGACAAGATCGCGCACAGGCCGCGCGAACACAAGACCGCGCACAAGCCATGCGGTCTCAACAACGCTCCTTCCTTAGATCAACAGGAGCAATCTAGAACCATCTGGCTGACTTCAACCGAGTCGCCAGATCGCCAAGATAGACCGCCCGGGTAGACGGCCATATAGGAACAACCCGCCCGGCCTTCCAATAAGGGGGCCAGGCAAACCAGCAGAACTTCTTGGGAACAACCCGCATCTACCAAGAGCAGACCGCCCAGAAGGAGACCGGAAACAACCCGCAACAGGTCGTCACGACCAAACCCCAAGAAGCAAGCTTGCCGATCTCACCAGATCGCCAGAATCAAACCGCCAGAGCACCAGCGCAGACCGCGCGGTCTCTGCGGTCTCCAGCCTCCAGACCGGCCGGACTCCCTTCCACTACACTTCAACAATTTCAACACTCCCCCTTGAAGTGAGAAGTGGAAACTAACCCGAGCAACCCCCTTAACCGAGTAAACGGTCCCTTCTCCAGCGGCTTTGTGAAGATGTCAGCGACATTGTCCGCACTCCGAACATGCTCGACCATAAGTGATCCTCCCAACACCTTTTCACGAATGAAATGGTGCTCAATCTCTATATGCTTGGTCCTCGCGTGACAGACTGGATTGTTGACCAGCTTAAGAGCACTCTCATTGTCCCCGCATAGCATAGTGGGACCTCGAACCTCCTGATGAACGTCCTCTACCAACCTCCTGAGCCAAATGGCTTCCTGAGCTGCCAAGGTCGAAGCCTTGTACTCCGCTTCCGTGGTAGATACAGACACCGAGTCTTGCTTCTTGCTGCACCAAGAATCAGCTGTGGGGCCCGTCATAAAGACATAACCAGACGTTGATCTCCGATCATCCACGTCTCCCCCATAATCAGCATCCATGAAACCATGCAACTCCAAGCTTGACCCTCTCCCATATAGGAGACCCAAATCAAAGGTCGACTTCACATACTTCAATATACCTTTCGCCGCTAGAAGATGAGGCTTCCGTGGCTCCGCCATGTACCGACTCACCTTGCCAACTGCATAAGCAATATCTGGCCTTGTGATCGTCAAGTAGATCAAGCTCCCAACCAGAGCTCGGAAAACCAACGGATCAGATAGAACTCTTCCCTCATCCTTCCGAAGTTTATGATGTTGCTCTAGAGGTATAGAGCTGCTTTTCAATTCCTCCAAGACAAATCGTTGAACGATCCGCTCCGCATAGCCAGCCTGAGAAATGAGCACTCCGCTCTCCCGCCTCTGCACCTCGAGTCCAAGGAAATGGTGAAGCTCCCCCAGATCCTTCATCTCGAATCTGATAGCAAGCTCAGCCCTGAGTCTTGCAACAACTTCCTTTGAGTTTCCGGTGACAATCATGTCATCCACATACAGCAGCACAATCACCCGAAGCACCCCCTCCTTCTTGATGAACAAGCTAGAATCAGAGTCTGAAGCAACGAATCCGCAGAATAAGAGATACTCTGCAATCTTCCCGTACCACGCCCGAGGCGCTTGCTTCAACCCATACAGGGCCTTCTTCAACTTACAAACGTAGTCCGGATACTCCTTCGAGATGAAGCCTTGCGGTTGGAGCATGAAGATATCCTTGTCAATTTCGCCGTATAAGAAAGCATTCTTCACGTCGAGTTGCCAAATCTCCCAACCACTCGAAGCCGCCAAGGCAATAACAAATCGAACCGAAGTCATCTTTGCCACTGGACTAAACGTCTCATCATAATCTTCTCCGTACTGCTGTGAAAACCCTCGAGCTACAAGGCGAGCCTTGTATCGCTCGATACTGCCGTCAACTTTCTTCTTCAGCTTGAAAACCCACTTGCAAGTGACAGGAATGGTGCCCTTGGGCTTGGGCACAAGAGACCAGGTCTCATTCTTCTCGAGAGATGCCATCTCTTCTTGCATAGCAATGTCCCACTCCTTCACGCCTCTGGCTTTCTCAAAGCTCGACGGCTCCCTTTCATCCAAGGGACCAGCAAAGAAACATGAAACAAGGTTCACCATGTTTCCTCCTGTGTATCGATCTGGTGGTTGAATAGTCCTCTTCGACCTCCTAAGAGGTTGCTCCTGACTAACCACCTCCTTAGCCGCTTCTTCTGTGCAAGCTTCTCTTCCAGATGAACTTGGAGCATTGCTCCCCCTGCTTCCAGAACCTGAAGCCTCCATCTCAGAGCTTGACACAACTGGAGCTCCTGGTGAAACAGGCAACTCCACTTGAAGACTTCCCGCAGCTTTTCCTCCTTCATCAACCCTGCTCTCTGGTAGCTCAACTCCTGAACTCCCCTTGTAAGAAGTCACTTCATCAAACACCACATCCCGAGAAACAATTGATCTTCGTGTCTCAGGATCCATGCATTTCCATCCCTTCTTCCGCTCATCATACCCAACAAAGACTAGCTTCTTTACTTTCGCATCTAGCTTTGTCCGAAGAGCTTCAGGAATGTGCACATAGCAGCTTGATCCAAACACCCGAAGGTGTGCAACGCTCGGCTTCTCCTTGAACATTAGTTCGTGAGGGGTCTTCATGTTGATAGGACTGAGAGGCAATCTGTTGATGACATAAGCTGCACAAGACATTCCCTCCGCCCAGAAGGACTTTGGGATACTCTTGGCATGAAGCCAGCATTTACAGGTTTCCGTCAGATGACGGATCTTCCTTTTCGCAACGCCATTCTGCTGTGGAGTATGGGCACAAGTGAGCTCTCTCCTGATGCCATGCTTCCTGCAAAAACTTGAGAACTCACCAGAGGTGAACTCCCCACCATTGTCAGTTCTAAGTTTTTTAACCCGCAGGCTAAGCCGGCCTTCAACCAGCTCCTTGAACTCCACAAATTTTGCAAAGGCTTCTGACTTCTCTTTCAAGAAATACACCCAGACATATCTGGTGTAATCGTCAATCAACACCAACATGTATCTATTGCCTCCAAGGCTTGGGGTGGCAGTCGGTCCCATCAAATCACCGTGGATGCACTCCAACGGCACTTTGCACCCTGTTTGCGATTTGTCAAATGGAAGTCGATGAGACTTACCAAACTGACATCCTTCGCAGACATGACCGTCTCCATAGGAGGACAAGCTAGGCAAGCCATTGACAAGGCCCCTTACCGCCATAGCCTTCAATTTGTCCATACCTACATGCCCCAACCTTTCATGCCAGATGGCTGCGCCATCATTTGTCCTCATCTTATCAACATAGGTACTTGTCGATAAAACGAACAAGTCCTTCACCCGTTTGCCGACGTGAATAACATCTCCTTTTATCTCCGGTTGAGTTTTAAGAAACTTCACTTCTGTTGGGCCGAACAGAACGTGATAACCGGCATCGACCGCATTGGTCACAGAGAAGAGATTCTTCTTCATACCAGGCACGTGATAAACACTCCTCAACGTGAGTGGACCCTTATCACTGTTCAGAGAGACAACACCTTCGTGTTCTACTGGATGAATAGAATTATCAGCCGTAATGATAGCATTGTTACCTGAGTAAGGCACCAAAGAAGAGAACTTTGATCCATCCCCGGTGAGGTGATGCCCACACCCTGAATCAACAATCCAGTCCTCATCATAGTTGATGGAGGCCAAGGCCTTAACGGGCATCGCCGTTATATTAGACGCAAAGGCTCCTCCCCATCCAACTTCACCAGACTTTGGCATCTCCTTCTCCACTGTATGTCCCGGCTGAAGATTCACCCGACAATCTTTCTTGAAGTGCCCGGTCTTATTGCATCTAAAGCACCTCGGTCCCTCTCCTTTCTTCTTCCCATCAGACTTAGAGGCATAGCCTCTATCTTGCTGACCTGAAGTGGAGGGTCCATCATGACCCGGCTTCTACTTCTCCCATTTCTTCTTCTTCTTCCCAGAGAACATCACATCACTTTCTCCCCCGGAGATAGAAACCCCCGCCATCTGTCTTGCTAAACTTTCTTGCGAAGCAAGAAGGTTCTCCAGCTCTAACAACGACGGTTGATTTTCCCAACCATGAACTGAAGTCACAAAGGAAAGATACTCCCTCCGCAACCCGTGAATGATATGCCTCTTCAGTTTTGCCTCAGAGATAGGCTCATCAGGGTCCAATGCAGAAATCTTTGCCGTGAGGTTCTTCATCTTGAGGAAGAAGGTAGAAACAGAGAGATCACCTTGAGAGGCCTTTGCCAACTCATTTTAAAGATACTGTAGCATCGCTACATTTTTCTTATTGAACAATCCATCCAAGGATGTCCAAATCTCAGCAGCAGATTTACATCCTATGATGTGATCAAACAGCTCCGGTGAGATAGCCCTCTTGAGAGTGAACTCAGCCTTAGCATTCATCCTCCTCCAAAGTCTCACCTCTGCCATATTATCTCCTGCTAGAAGCACCTCTTGTGTGTCTTCTCCACCAACTGCCTCCCATAGATCCTCGCCAAGCAAGTAACTCTCCATACATGACTCCCACTTTTTAAAGTTAGTCGATGTGAGGAGTTCAATACCAAGACCTCTTGCGTATCCACCTTCCATGGCAATCTATGTGGTCTCTTCTTCACAAAGACGATGGCAACTCTAGTTGATCACTGCTTAACCACTCCAGGAACCTAGCTCTGATACCATGTTAAAATTTTTGATTGTACCGTTTAGGAGTAAGCAGGAGTTGTATCAACAAGAGTTATAGCCAAACAACCACAATGCCAAAACAGCAACACAAGAAATCTTTATTGAAACAGAATTGCTTTACAATGCGAGGTATACATGGCGAGACATGATTCATCAGAATCACGGAGATGAGAAGAACAAAACACACCAAAAATAATGCTGGCGGCTAGACAAGCTCAGACCGCACAAGCCGCACCACTCCAGAACTCGCCCGGCTTGCCCTGAGATCGCACGAACAGAAACCGAACAGACTACCAGCACTGCAAGACCGCACCTCAGACCGCACGAACTGAAGCTTATTGGAACAAAGAACTGAAGTTGTCGCTAGACCACAACTCAGACCGCCTAACCGCTGAAGGTCTCCTAATCCCTGAGTCCGCTGCGAACAACACAAGAACACAATAACCCAGTTCGCTGACAGACCGCAGACGAACTGTTTATTCGAGCCACCGGAAATCACCAAGGAAGGAGACCGCACCCTGCTGACCGCAAACCTGCGAACACAACAAAGGTTAACTCGCATCCAAGTCGCGCGAACTCAAACTTGAGACCGCAAGAAACAATCCGCGCTCTGGTTCTTACAGTTCTCGTTAAAAATGACGGTCCATGCACCCCTATTTATAGGCGGGTGGACGGATGTCGTCACCGCACAAACCGGGATACAGTCACCACCCCTCAGATCGCGAACAGTCTCAAAAGACAGACCGCGCGAACAGACCTCTTGGACTATCACCCGACCAAGACGCAGATCAGCAGACAAGATCGCGCACAGGCCGCGCGAACATGAGACCGCGCACAAGCCGTGCGGTCTCAACAACGCTCCTTCCTTAGATCAACAGGAGCAAGCTAGAACCATCTGGCCGACTTCAACCGAGTCGCCAGATCGCCAAGATAGACCGCCCGGGTAGACGGCCATATAGGAACAACCCGCCCGGCCTTCCAATAAGGGGGCCAGGCAAACCAGCAGAACTTCTTGGGAACAACCCGCATCTACCAAGAGTAGACCGCCCAAAAGGAGACCGGAAACAACCCGCAACAGGTCATCACAACCAAACCCCAAGAAGCAAGCTTGCCGATCTCACCAGATCGCCAGAATCAAACCGCCAGAGCACCAGTGCAGACCGCGCGGTCTCTGCGGTCTCCAGCCTCCAGACCGGCCGGACTCCCTTCCACTACACTTCAACAATTTCAACAGGAACCACTCCCGGAGCTGTTCAGGGAGCTGGATATGATGTACTACACCAACAATGATGACCCCATCCCACACCTGCAGTGGTTCGAAGATATGGTCTCCCTCAGGCCCCTGTCGAACTCCTTCAATTGCCGACTCATCGCAACCATGTTGAAGGAGAAGGCGAAGGATTGGTTTCACCAGCTCTCGAGGGGATCAATCAATGCTTTTTAATACCTGCGCCACAGTTTCATACTTCGCTTATCGACCTCAAAGAAGAGGAAGACGGACCCCGAGGCCCTCTTCAATATCAGGCAGAGGCAGGGGGAGTCGTTGGCCCAATATGTGTACCATTTCCAGGAGGAAGTCCTCCTCATCCAGGAGGTACCAGGATTCACCCTCCAGCTCTCCTTCACATTGGGGCTGCGGGAGGGGTTCTTCAAGATGAGTCTGAAGGGGAAGGCCCCCTTGTCCTTCGAGGAGTTGATGGAAAGGGCGGCGGAGGAGATCTAGAGCGAGGCAGCTAACACGGAGTTCACAAAGAGGTTAGCAAAACTCAGTGAACTGGAGGTCAAGCAGCAGGAAGTCTGGAGAAGGGAAGAGCCGAGTGCCCCATAGTTGGGGTGGAGGCAGCAGGAAGGAGGCAACTTCCATGGAGGTCAAGGAATACCTCATCAGCTAGGGTGGAGGCAGGGTCCGAGGTCGTTGCCTCCCCCGCCTCAGCAAGCTATGGAAATCAGGCGAGGAGTAAGAAGAAGGGTAGGAAGTGGAGCAGGAGCAGGAGTAGGAGTGAGAAGAAGGAATCGTAGCACGTAGGTCGAGAGAAGGGAGGTGGCATTGCCCTATTGTGACTTCCACCAGGAGTAAGGTCACACGGCGGCCACCTGCCTGAAGTTCCTGGAGATGAGGGGGGTTAGAGTGTCGGTGCAGTGAGAGTAGTGGCCGGTGAGGATTGAGGAGGTCCTGCCTCGAGATGAGGATGAAGAAATGTGCAAAGACCGGGCCAATGTGGGGACCCGGGGGGATCAGAGTGATCCATGGGGGTATAGGGATCGAGGCAACCGAAAAGGCGATCCTTCATGTCATATAACATCGGATCATGGATTCGATGTCTCAAGCCCCACCCCTAGCAGAAAAGATCACCTTCTCGTAGAAGGATATGCCGGGTCATGAGGACCCATTCTACGATGCACTGGTCATCCAAACAGCCATTGAGAACTTCACCGTCTCCTGAATCCTCGTCTATAACAGGAGCTCAGTCAATGGAATCTTCAAGAAGGCATTTGATGAGATGAAGGTGGAGGCAAGAAGAGTGTTGGACTCAGATGGTCCATTGTTTTGTTTCTCAAGGGAGAGAAAGGAGGTGGAAGGAGGAGTAGGGCTCCACGTCTTTCTAGTGGGGCAGTCCCGTAACTGTCGGTTTGTCATTGTGGATGCGCCGAGCAGCTACAATGCCATCTTCGGGCAACCCCTCATCAGTGCATTCTGGTGCGTCCCCTCAGCTTTCCACCAATGCCTTAAGCTCAGTGTAGGAGGAATACAGGTCCGGGTGAGGGGTGAGCCCAAGGTAGCAAGGCAGTGCTACGTCACTGCGTTCAACACCACCTGACAAGCCGAGTCGGAGGGGATGGACTGGGAGAAGGAGAAGAGAGTGAAAGTGAGGTTAGATCTTAGATTTACATTAGAGTGGTGTGAATAGAGTTTTAAAAGGGTTTTCACTTAATTTTATAGCGGAATTAAAATAGTGTTACTTATATGTGTATTGCTGAGTGAGTTATAAAATAAAATAAATAAACACAGCACACAGTACATCAAAATAAGCATAACTCAGATGACACAAGAATTTTATAGTAGTTCCCCACTAAACCCGGGTACGTCTACTCTTCTACCACACTTGGTAGGATTCCACTACAGGTTGTTGATCAGGTGCCCTGCCACCAAGAGAGTTTTGATCAGGTGTCCACACACCAAGTAAGCTTTTGATCAGGTGCTCTAACCCAACTACAGGTTTTTGATCAGGTGCCCTGCCTCCAATGGCTGTAACTTTTGAAGGGAGTTATAACCCTTTATACAGGTAAAAGAAAACAGAAAATATATTGTTCTTCTCTTTCTAAGAAGACTCTAGTGAATCCTTGATGATGTTGAAGAGCTCCCCCTGATTTGATTAGTGTTTGATGATCAGGTGAGGAAGTTTATTCTCTGGATTATAGTAACTCCTTTCTTCTTCTTCTGCAGTTGAGATCCTGAGCAAATGATCTAGATTGAGTGTCTCAGGATGAAGATGATCTGCAGAGAAGAGTTAGCAAACAAGATAGATAAAATATGTTGTTCTTTGTGCTTGCTCTGTCTGTGTGTAATCTGGAGAGCTTTTCTCTTATGTTGAGTTCTACACTCTGTTCCTTCTCTCTTATCTTTAGTTTTATATTTCTTCTGTCGAGAAGGGGAAGAGATAAAGTCTCTTTTTATTAACTGGACTCCTCGAGAAGATAAACTGCATCTTTTATTTAAGCTGTTCTACAACGGCTATATCATTAATTGTTCTAGAATGGCTATAAAATTAATTTGTTCTGCAATGACTATATCATTAATGCGAGGCAGTGATAATTCAAACAAAAGATGGGCAGTAATATATAAGTAGAAATTATTAAAAAATATTGCTTTATCAAATCTGACAGCGTATATAATTTTAGTCGAGCTGAGAAAAGAGAATTTATATAGCTAATAATATTTCGTCGATCTCAACTTGAAGTTCGTTGGGCTGAGCTCGATGTTCGTCAATCAGATCATTGATTAGTTCATCGATCATTGCTGGATGAACTTTTCGTCGAGCTCCTTGGAATTCGTCGAACGAAGCTTTTCGTCGAGCGCTGCTTGGATTTCGTCGAACGCAGCTTCAGAGTCCTTTCGTCGAGCGTAGCTTGGAATTCATCAAACGCAGCGTCAGTGTCCCTTTGTCGAGTGCTGCTTGGTTTTCGTCGAACGCAGCTTCAGAGAACTTTTGTCGATCGCAGTTAGCTTTTCGTCGATCGCATCTTCCTTGATATTTCATCGAGCGCTGCTAGCCTTTCGTCGTTCGCAGTTTATATTATATTCTTTTCTGTCTTAATGAGATTTGATCTAGTTTATACAGGATATGTTATGAAAGAAACTTAGACCAAAGATGGATCCTAACTCAAATCAAAACTAGGGTTCCAACAATCTCCCCCTATTTGAGTTGGGATACAGATTTGAAATTTAAGACATATAAAACATACAGGGATCCTAATTAAAACATACCGGGATCCTAATCCAAATCAATACTGGTGATCCAACAATCTCCCCCTATTTGGGTTAGGATGCCAAGCAAGAGAAAATAGAATAACTCAAAGCATATGAATTCATTTCAGTAGATATATAAAGCTTTAAGGAGATATGTAGAATAAACATATAGTAAAAATTAATTGTTCTTTAATCATAAATTACTACATTTCTTCTTCTTTTAATTTTCTCTTCTTCTTTTAATTTCACTTCTTCTTTTAATGCCCCCCCTGTCTTTATTCAGGAACCCTGAATCAAGACCCCTAGAAGAAGGGTAAATGGGAATATAAGCATTTCTGATTCCTAGATTTTGTTTCAATAGGATTTTGTTAATATGATGAATTGATACAACTGTTAATGGATTCTAAGGAATTTTTAAGATAGAAAGTTAGATTTGAATTGCTACAGCTGTTAATGGATTCTATGGAATTTTTATCTTCTCAAAAAACATTGTCTGATGCCTTCCTTCTTATAGAATTCTCTCATCAGAAGAGATTCAAACTCAGTGCCGTGATAATTTTTGATCAATGCAACTAGAGTAGAGTACTCAAATCTTGATGGACCTAAGAAAGTCTGTAAGAACATGAAGTTATCTGACTTTGTTTTTAAGATAAGAAAATTTAAGTGAATCTTATAACTTTTTGTTTGATTACAATTGGAGTTAAAGGATTTATAATAGGGTTAAGCATTGCCTTATAGTTAATTATATTGGCCTTATCTGATAAGTGTTTTACCAATTGAAATCTTCTTTGATAATCATTAAAGTATATTTTTGATAAACTATTCTGATTTCGTCGATCTCGAGTTGACAAAGTGCAGTGATTTTGTTGATCTCTGATTAAGGAATAATTATTTTTATTCTCTGTGTTCAGAGTTTGTTGAACTCTGATTCGTTGAGCTCTGATTATGAGAAAATTATGCTTGATTTTTGTGTTCAGCTTTCGTCGATCAGTGTTCGACGAAGTCATTTGATTTCGTTGATCTTGGTTCGACGAATTTTGTTGAACACACAAAATTTTAACAATTTCTATTAAGTCTTCTGCTACTTCTTTTTCTTTAGCAGATACAAATTTTGTAGATGTAGTTATAGTATTTTTCTTTTGAATATTATATAGATTAGATGAAAATCTTAAGCTAAGTTTGCTGCCATTTAATCTGGCATTTTTAGTGCTTGTGATATTCATTATTTTGATATTTCTTCCATTAAGAGATTTTTCAAAAATTTCAGCCTTAATTGACTTATTTTTCAAAGAAATAATTTGCTCTTCTGATGTTTTCAAATTTTCTGTAAGTTTAGTATTTTCAGAAGTTAAATTGTTTATTTCTGGTAACTCTTTTCTGAGAGATTTGATTCCTTTCTCAGATTATATTAAATCTGTACATTGCAATTTAAAATCTGATTTGAATTTTTCAGGAGTAAAATCAAAACTTGAAATTACCTCATCTTCATCAGATTCATATTCTGCATCTGAGTTGTGGTTTGAGCCATTTATGACCATCATGCAGAATGGTATAGCTTTTTGTTCTTCTTCTTCTTCACTTGAACTAGATGTTGATTCAGTATCTGAATCACTTGAGGTGGAAGAAGATTCAGCTACCTTTCTTGTGAAGGAGTTCCAGATGTCTCTTGCTGAAGTGCAATCAGGAACTATTTGAAAAATGTCATTTGACATTGATTGGGCTAATATATCCATAGCCTTGGCATCAACACTTTTCAGCTTCTTTTGAGCATCTGTTGATGTTGATGAAGTTGGAGGTCCTGTCAGAATAGAATTATAAATTTCTTCATCTATTGCATTCATATATAATCTGATTCTAGCTTGCCATAAAGAGAAGTTATTCAAATTACAGATAGGTGGTCAGATAATTGAAAAATCTTCTTATGCCATGAAAAAGATAAAACTCTAAAATAAATTAAGATCTAATTGATCTTTTGATTTAGGTGTTATCCTGTATACAATCAACCAACCTCTGATTCCAATTGAAAGTCAAATTGATATCAGTTGAAAGTGATTGATATAATCAACCACGCTTTGATACCAATTGAAAGTGAGGTTAGATCTTAGATATACTTTAGAGGGGTGTGAATAAAGTTTTAAAAGGTTTTTCACTTAATTTTATAGCGGAATTAAAATAGTGTTACTTATATGTGTATTGCTGAGTGAGTTATAAAATAAAAAAAATAAACACAGCACACAGCACATCAAAATAATCATAACACAGACCACACAAGAATTTTATAGTAGTTCCCCACTAAACCGGGGTACGTCTACTCTTCTACCACACTTGGTAGGATTCCACTACAGGTTGTAAATCAGGTGCCCTGCCACCAAGGGAGTTTTGATCAGGTGTCCACACACCAAGTGAGCTTTTGATCAGGTGCTCTAACCCAACTATAGGTTTTTGATCAAGTGCCCTGCCACCAATGGCTGTATCTTTTGAAGGGAGTTATAACCCTTTATACAGGTAAAAGAAAACAGAAAATATATTATTCTTCTCTTTCTAAGAAGACTCTAGTGAATCCTTGATGATGTTGAAGAGCTCCCTCTAATTTGATTAGTGTTTGATGATCAGGTGAGGAAGCTTCTTCTCTGTATTATAGTAACTCCTTTCTTCTTCTTCTGCAGTTGAGATCCTGAGCAAATGATCTAGATTGAGTGTCTCAGGATGAAGATGATCTACAGAGAAGAGTTAGCAAACAAGATTGATAAAATATGTTGTTCTTTGTGCTTGCTCTGTCTGTGTGTAATCTGGAGAGCTTCTCTCTTTTGTTGAGTTCTTCACTCTGTTACTTCTCTCTTATCTTGAGTTCAATATTTCTTCTGTCGAGAATGGGAAGAGATAAAGTCTCTTTTTATTAACTGGACTCCTTGAGAAGATAAACTGCCATATTTTATTTAAGCTGTTCTGCAATGGCTATATCATTAATTGTTCTGCAATGGCTATAACATTAATTTGTTCTGCAACGGCTATATTATTAATGTGAGGCAGTGATAATTCAAAAAAAAAAAGATAGGCAGCAATATATAAGTAGAAATTATTAAAAAATATTGCTTTATCAAATCTGACAGCATATATAATTTTAGTCGAGCTGAGAAAAGAGAATTTATATAGCTGATAATATTTTGTCGATCTCAACTTGAAGTTCGTCGGGCTGAGCTCAACGTTCATCAATCTGATCATCGATTAGTTCGTCGATCATTGCTGAATGAACTTTTCATCGAGCGCTTTGGAATTCGTCGAACGCAGCTTTTCGTCAAGCGCTGCTTGGATTTCGTCGAACGCAGCTTCAGATTCCTTTCATCGAGCGTAGCTTGGAATTCATCGAACGTAGCTTCAGAGTCCTTTCGTCGAGCGCTGCTTTGTTTTCATCGAACGCAACTTCAGAGAACTTTTGTCGATCGCAGTTAGCTTTTCGTTGATCGCAGCTTCCTTGATATTTCGTCGAGCGCTGCTAGCTTTTCGTCGATCGCAGTTTATATTATATTCTTTTCTGTCTTAATGAGATTTTATCTAGTTTATACAGGATTTATTATGAAAGAAACTTAGACCAAAGATGGATCCTAACTCAAATCAAAACTAGGGTTCCAACAGAGAGCGAAAGTGGAGGGGTCACTAAAGGACCCAGGACAGAGGCCCAGGCAGAAGGGGCAGAGGATTTGATGGAAGTTCGGGAAGATGAGATGGAGGAAGGAGAGGCCGAAGTGCCTGCTTACGGCGAGAGGGAGGAGGATGATCGGGCGGAGCAGTCCCGGCTGGAGGCCGTAGATGAGGTCATGGAACTGGAGGTCACTTGCCGGCTGGGAGTGATAGAGAAAGTAAAGACTGTAGAAAGACGAACCAGCCCCTACCCGAAGGCGATCCCGGCAGGTCTCCTCTAGGGCATGCAGCCCACCGTCCCAACCCATCTCGGCGCCCGATCGCATCGTGCGATCCTCCCGGCACGCCGCGGGATGCTGAGGCCAGGGATCGAGCCCTCGACCTCCTTTTCTTGGAGGTAAGTACAAAACTTATGCCCCTCCATCACCCAGCTACGTTGCAGCACAGTTGGGTGATGGAGGGGCATAAGTTTCATACTTACCTCCATGGAAAGGAGGTCGACGGCTCGATCCCTGGCCTCAACATCCCGCGACATGCCGGGAGGATCGCACGATGCGATCGGACGCCGAGATGGGTTGGGACGGTGGGCTGCATGCCCTAGAGGAGACCGGCCGTGATCGCCTTCGGGTGGAGGTCGGTTCGTCTTTCTACTAAAACCAGTTTTTGTTAGAAGGGGGTGCGGCCCTACCCACCTCGCAAGGTATCCAGGCGTGCCTTCCTTAAACCCCCAGCCAGGGCTGCAGCCCAACCAAGCCCAACCCGTCTCCTCCCCTGATTCCAGGAAGGCGGGTTGTTGAGGTCATCTCCCGGGATTTGATCCCATGACCTCCTTGATAAGAAGCTCTTAACACAGCCCTCATCACCCAGCTACGCTCAGGATCGGAACCTCCCTCTGATACCTTTTTGTTAGAAGGGGGTGCGGCCCTACCCACCTCGCAAGGTATACAGGCGTGCCTTCCTTAAACCCCCAGCTAGGGCTGCAGCCCAACCAAGCCCAACCCGTCTCTTCCCCTGATTCCAGGAAGGTGGGTTGTTGAGGTCATCTCCCGGGATTATATCCCATGACCTCCTTGATAAGAAGCTCTTAACACAGCCCTCATCACCCAACTGCGCTGCATCTGCAGCCCAACCAAGCCCAACCCGTCTCCTCCCCTGATTCCAGGAAGGCGGGTTGTTGAGGTCATCTCCCGGGATTCGATCCCATGACCTCCTTGATAAGAAGCTCTTAACACAGCCCTCATCACGCAACTGCGCTGAAGCATAGCTGGGTGATGGAGGGGCATAAGTTTCGTACTTACCTCCATAGAAAGGAGGTCGAGGGCTCGATCCCTGGCCTCAACATCCCGCGGCGTGCCGGGAGGATCGCACGATGCGATCAGACGCCGAGATGGGTTGGGACGGTGGGTTGCATGCCCTAGAGGAGACCGGCCGGGATCGCCTTCGGGTGGAGGCCGGTTCGTCTTTCTACAAAAACCGGTTTTTGTTAGAAGGGGGTGCGGCTCTACCCACCTCGCAAGGTATCTAGGCGTGCCTTCCTTAAACCCCCAGCCAGGGCTGCAGCCCAACCAAGCCCAACCCATCTCCTCCCCTGATTCCAGGAAGGCGGGTTGTTGAGGTCATCTCCCGGGATTCGATCACATGACCTCCTTGATAAGAAGATCTTAACACAGCCCTCATCACCCAGCTATGCTGCAGCGCAGTTGGGTGATGAGGGCTGTGTTAAGGGCTTCTTATCAAGGAGGTCATGGGATCGAATCCCGGGAGATGACCTCAACAACCCGCCTTCCTGGAATCAGGGGAGGAGACGGTTTGGGCTTGGTTGGGCTGCAGCCCTGGCTGGGGGTTTAAGAAAGGCACGCCTGGATACCTTGCGAGGTGGGTAGGGCCGCACCCCCTTCTAACAAAGACCAATGGGGAACTCGGCCCCGAGGAGCAAAAGAAGATCATGTCATGCGTCCTAGAGAATGTGGATGTCTTCGCATAGAGCGTGACAAACATGACCGGGATCGATGCGTATGTGGCCTGCCACCGCCTCAACCTCGACCCCAGCACCCGCCCCATTCATCAGAAGAAGAAGTCCACCGCGGACAAGCAGGATGGACCCATCCAGGAGGAGGTAAGCAAGCTCCTCAGGGCAGGTTTTATATCCGAGATCCAGTACCCAGGTTGGGTCTTTAACGTAGTAATGGTAAATAAGGGAGATGTGATGCGTAAAACTATATCCGCAAATGACAACGACAAGTGTACCGTATCGAGAGTAGTATATGTTGATAAAAACCAAGGTCGTATTAGACTCGTTGTACAACCCCGATATTCGCCAGGCAGGGAAATTGAGCGAGACAGAAGTGGCGAGATCTGGGCCTCGCCGAGATCGAGCCTCAGCCAATGAGACCTCGGCAGACCACCAAAATGGTCCAATGCAGTCCTCGCGGGAACCTCGTCAGCGGACCCTCGTCCTCGCGAGAGCTCCTTCAGCAGGGTTCTCGCATAACGACCCTCCGAAGGAGATGCCGCGGGCAGTATTCGCGAGAGCTCCTTCCGCGGGCAGGATCTGCGAGAAGGCCGACGAGAACTCCAACAGTGGGGCTCTCGCGACCCCTTACCTATATGTCATTAGGATCAACTTACCATTTTACCCTCGGTGGTCTGCTCTTAGCCTCTCCAAACAGCGGAACTTGGCTATTAGCAGACCCACCCGGGGTGCAGATAGTCAAATCTGAAGGCGGAATCCTATTATCTGCAGACCGCAAAACCAAAACCTATAAATAGACCTTAATGGGCACCTTGGAAGGGAAGCGGTTCATTATCTTTGAGCTTTTCTCTCCCTAGGTCGCTTTGGTTTGGGCTCTCTAGCTCTCCAAGGTGCCCGAGTCTTAGCTTTGGCTTGGGAGGGGAAGCGCTCAACGATCTTCCGGGTTAGTGGAGGGACCTCCTCGCTGAGACTAGGGTCTTTGTTCTTTGCTCAAATCGTCGGCCTTACCTCTCCCGAGGGACCGGTAAGGGCTAGCTGCCCCTCATTTCGGTGAGGGCCCCGAGCACTACAAGAGATTGAGAAATCAGTTTCAACATTTTGGTGCGGTGAGCGTGGAGCGTGGCTGGTTCAAGAAAGTCCCAGAGAAGAGTTATGGCTGGAGATGAAGAGCAGGGCGAGGAGTTCGGCGAGACCCCTCAGGAAGCGATGGCTAGGATGTTCGCGGATTTCAGGAAGGAGGTGCTCGACACCTTGGGGTTCACGATCACGGCTCTGCGAAGTGAGTTTGCGACCCCGGCACCTCAGGCGACCACTCCCCCAACAGCAGTCGGCGAGAGGGCACCAGGAGGAAGGGCTGGAAAAGAAGTTGCCGTTGAACCAGGACATGACAGGGAAGGGCGAGTGCTGTTCGCCAGTCCGGCGAACCCGGTGTTGGCGAGCTCCATGCCGGCGAGTTCGGCGCTGACAAGCTCTGCTCCTATGAGCGCGGCGCAGGCGAGCACGCGCCAGGAGGATGCGGCGACAGTCGGGGTGGTTCAGGCGAGCGTCGCCCTCGCAAGTGCGATCCCAAGCTTGGTGAGCGAGCTGGGTCCGCGAGCCGAGCGAGAAAAGATGGCAGGAGGGGGAAGTCCCTTCTGCGAGTTGGTGTTGTCTGCGCCCGTTCCAGCGGGATTCGGAGAATGGGATAGAGTGTACTACAATGGCAGGGATGACCCAGTTCAGCATCTGCAGTCTTTCGAGGACTCGGTCTCCATCAGGCCGATGTCCGACGCCTTCAAGTGTCGGCTCTTCGCCGTCACTCTCAAGGAGAAGGCTAGGGACTGGTTTCATTCACTTCCGGCAGGCTCTATCTACGCGTTCGAGGACCTACGCCGAAGTTTTTTGTTGAGATTTTCAACTTCAAAAAGGAGGAAGAAGGACGTTGATTCCCTCTTCGCAGTGAAGCAGGAGTCCAGAGAGACGTTGGCTCAGTATGTGGATCGGTTCCAGGAGGAAGTGCAGCTCACTCAGGAGGTGCCTGGGTTTGCACTTCAACTCGCCTTCACGGTCGGGTTGAAGGAAAGTTTCTTCAAGATGGCATTGAAGAGGAAGGCCCCCGTCTCCTATAAGGAGCTGATGGAGAGGGTGGCAGAGGAAGTAGCGACTGAAGAGGCCAACCCAGAGCTCACCAAGAGGCTAGCAAAGCTCAGTGAGCCTGAGATAAGGCAGCAGGAGGTCAGAAGAAGGGAAGAGCCCCGGGCCCCGGAGGGAGGATGGAGGCCGCAAGGTGGAGGAATGCAAGGGCAGGGAAGGGGTTATGGCCCAGGAAGGGGTAACCGTTTCGAGGTACAATGGAGACCCCCCCAGTTGGTGTGGAGGCAGGGCCCGATGCAGCTACATCCCCCACCTCAGCAGGCCATGGCAATTGGCCAAGGAAGAGGAAGGGGAAGGGGAGGAGAAGCGGAAACGGCGGAAGCTAGGAGAAGAAGGAATAGGGTAGCAGAGACCGAGGCAAGGGAAGTGGCGGTACCATATTGCATCTTCCATGATGTGGAAGGCCACTCAACGGACACCTGTCCGGAGTTCCTGGAGGTGAAGAGGGGCAGGGTACCCGCGCCAGCACAGCAGCAGCCATTAAGGATCGTGGAGGTGGAACCTCGAGAGGAGGAGGAGGAAAGGTGTGAGGATAGAGTAGATCTGGGGAATAGAGGAGGGATCGGAGTGATCCATGGGGGGGTAGGGGTGGAGGCAACCCGCAAGGCTAGTCTCCATACCATCTACCGCCGGAGCGTAGCGTCAACATCCATCGCTCCACCCCCGGCCGAGAAAATCATTTTCACCCAGAAGGACATGCTGAGCTACGAGGACCCGTTCTGCGACGCGCTGGTCATCCAGACGGCGATCGAGAACTTCACCGTCTCCCGAATCCTAGTGGACAACGGGAGTTCGGTCAATGTCATCTTCAAGAAGGCATTCGACAAGATGGAGGTGGAACCCAGAAGGGTGTTGGCCTCAGACGGCCCTCTGTTCGGATTTTCGGGGGAGAGGAAGGAAGTAGAAGGAGGAGTAGGGCTCCATGTGACCCTGGGTGGGCAGTCCCGGAACTGTCATTTTGTCATAGTGGACGCCCCGAGCAGTTACAGCGCCATCTTCGGACGGCCACTCATCAGCGCGTTCCGCTGCGTCCCTTCCACTTTCCATCAGTGCCTTAAGTTCAACGACGGAGGGGTCCAGGTGCGGATCAGGGGGGATCCCAAGGTGGCAAGACAGTGCTACGTGACGGCTGTCAACACCATCTCCTGGTTGGGAGAAGCTGAGGAGTGGGATAAGGTGATGGAGGAGGTTGCCAAAGCCGGAGGTTTGGAGGTAGCCGAAGAGAAGGAGGGAGATGAAGTTCGTGTCCAGGAAGGGGTAGCTGAGGTACCCCGGGCGGAGGGAAAAGAAGAAGAGGAGAAGGCCCAGGGGGAAGGGCGGAAGAGCTGATGGTGGTAGGGGAGGAAGTCGAGAAAGAGACCCAAGCTCCCGCTTGTGCCGAAGAGGAAAGGGCTTGGGGAGAGCAGTCCCGGTTGGAGGCTGTGGACGAGGTCGTGGAGCTCGAGGTCACCACCCGGCTGGGGGTGGTGGAGAAAGTCCGGGTCAGTGGAGAACTCAGCCCAGGAGATCAAGCGGAGATTCTGGCTTGCGTACAGAAGAACGTGGACGTCTTCGCTTGGAGCGCCGCGGAAATGCCCGGGATCGACGCGGATGTGGCATGCCATCGCCTCAACCTCGACCCCGGTGCCCGCCCCATCCGTCAGAAGAGGAGGGCGGTCGCGGACAAGCTAGAAGGGCCCATCCGCGAGGAGGTGGGCAAACTCCTGCAGGCCGGGTTTGTATCGGAGATCCAGTATCCAGGCTGGGTCTCCAACGTCGTTATGGTAAAGAAGGGAGGAGGTAAGTGGCGTATGTGTATCGACTTTTCGCTTCTTAATAAATCATGCCCGAAAGATTGCTACCCCCTGCCCAGAATCGACGCGCTGGTTGATTCAGCCGTTGGTTTTTCTGTAATGTCTTTCTTAGATGCTTTTTCAGGTTACCATCAAATCCGCATGCATCCCCCGGACATCAAGGATGTTTCCTTCATCACGGGGGATGGATGTTATTGCTATAAGATGATGCCCTTCGGGCTCAAGAACACAGGGGATACGTACCAAAGAATGATGGATAGGGTCTTCCGCGAACAGAAAGGAAGAAATTTAGAAGTCTATGTAGACGACCTCATGGTCAAGAGCCGAGACCTCGATACCCACCTCCGAGACCTCTAAGAGACATTTGGGACCCTGCGGCGGTACAAGATGAAGCTCAATCCCCTGAAATGTGTCTTCGGGGCGAGCCGAGGGAAGTTCCTGGGCCATTTGCTCACCCCCGCAGGAGTGGAACCCAACCCTGACAAAGTTAAAGTGGTGATGGAGCTAGTGTCGCCAAGAAATCCGAAGGAGGTTCAGAGCCTCACAGGGAAATTGGTGGGGCTCAGCAGATTCCTCTCCAAGGCGGGGGAAAAGTGTGCACCTTTCTTCAAAGTACTGCGGGGCAACAAGAAGTTTGAATGGACCCCGGAGTGCGAGAAGGCCTTCCAGGCTCTGAAAGAACAGCTCACCCAAACCCCTCTGCTCCAGGGACCGAGGCCAGGGGAAGACCTATCTCTATACCTAGGGGTAGGATCTGAAGCAGTAAGTTCCGTGCTGATCCGGGAAGAGGGAAAGAAGCAGTTCCCAATCTACTCGTCAGCCGAGTGCTGAAGAAGGCGGAGCTCCGGTACCCGATCCTAGAAAAGTTAGCCTTCGCATTGGTGGTGTCGGCCCGGAGGCTCCGGCCTTACTTTCAAGCCCATTCAATTAAAGTAGTAATGGACCATCCGCTCCGCAAAATCATGGAAGGGGTGGAGCACTCAGGAAGGTTGGCGAAGTGGTCCGTGGAATTAAGCGAATTCAATATCACGTTCGTACCCAGGACATCCATCAGGGCTCAAGCAGTGGCAGACTTCATGGCTGACTACGCGGCCGAAGTGGGGGAGCACAAGCCACCTCCCCCAGAAGCATGGAAAATGTTGGTGGACGGAGCGTCGGGAAAACACTCCTATGGAGGGGGAATAGTCCTGGTGAGTCCTCAGGGGACTCGGATTGAGCAAGCCTTAAACATCCATTTCTCAATCACCAACAACCAGGCCGAGTACGAAGCAATGATAGCGGGCCTTCGGCTAGCCCGAGAACTAGGTGTGCAGGACGTGGAGGTCTCCACGGACTCCATGGTGGTAGCATGCCAGATCAAAGGAGAGTTTGAAGCAAAGGACCCAACCCTCCTACTATACCTGGAAAAAGTTAAAGGAGTCATCGGGCAGTTCCGCACCTTCTCCATCAGGCATGTGCCGAGGGAAGAGAACACCCAGGCGGACCTCCTAGCCAAGTTCGGTCCCCGAGCGGGGGGAACGACTTCGGAACTCTTCCGACCCTCCATCGAGGAAGGAGAATTGATGGAAGTGGATCAACAAGCCTCGTGGATGGACCTGTTCATCACCTTCCTATCCTCCGGGCAGTTCCCTGGAGAGGATGTGGACAAGAGACGCTTCAGGTATAAGTCCTCCTATTACTCTTTGCATGCAGGGGGGCTATATAGAAAGACTCTCTCGGGACTCCTGGCCCATTGTGTCTCCGAGGAGGAGGTCCTGAGAGTGCTAGAAGAAATCCACTCCGGGGAGTGCGGCAGTCACTCCGGGAGTCGGACCCTGGAAGGGAGGGTGTTGAGACAAGGCTACTTCTGGCCCACTCTCAGCAAGGATGCAGCAGAGTTCACAAGAAAGTGTCAGAAGTGCCAAATCTACGCTCCGCTCCAACTCCTCCCCGCTCAAAGGCTCCGTACCATCACGGCCCCCTGGCCCTTCGCCATATGGGGGTTGGACCTGGTCGGCCCCTTTCCCCAAGCCAGCGGCCAGAGGAAGTTCCTGCTGGTCATGATCGACTACTTCTCCAAGTGGGTAGAGGTGAAAGCACTTGCTAAGGTAACCTCTCAGGTTGTGAGGAATTTTGTGTGGGGAGAAATAATTTGCAGGCATGGACTCCCTCTAGCTATAGTGACGGACAATGGGCCGCAGTTTGCGAGTGAAGAGTTTGTCGGCTTTTGCACTCAGCTCGACATCGACCTCAGGTTTGCTTCAGTCCACCACCCGAGGAGCAATGGGCAAGTGGAAGCGGCGAACAAGATAATCGTCAACCTGCTAAAAAAGAAAATGGAGAACCTACGGGGAAGTTGGGTGGAACAACTACCCTCCGTCCTCTGGGCCATGCGGACTACTCCGAATACCGCCACCGGGGAGACTCCATTCAAGCTCTCTCACGGGTCCGAGGCCGTTCTCCCCATAGAGTTTGAGGTGAAGACCCCCCGGGTGATCGCCGCGAGCGAGGGGGATGAAGAGTGGCTGGAAGGTAACAATGCAGAGCAGAGGCTGTCCTTGGACTTGGTGGAAGAACTCCGAGACTTGGCTACCATCAGACAGGAAGAGGTCAAACGGCGGATGGCTCGATATTTTGACAAACACATCCGGATCAAGCACTTCTAGAAAGGGGACCTAGTCCTGAAGAAGGTCGATGCGGCTGGCAGAGGGGCCGCGGTGGGTAAGCTTAACCCCAACTGGGAGGGCCCATATATCGTAAGCGAGGTGCTCAAGTCGGGGGGGTATCACCTCCAGGATGTGGAAGGGGTACCTCTCGACCGAGCTCGGAGTGGGGATGATTTGAAACGATTCTACCCTTGAAAGCTTTATTATGTTGTTTAAATCAATGTCTTACTTTCATTTGCTATGCTTTTAACTGTTGCAGTGTCAAGGTGACAAGTATTGGTGCTGGAATGCCCCAGATCGATTCCGCTCCCGGGCTCTCACTAGACGGGGGGTTCAGGTTGATCTCTGGAGAGGCTGGCAAGGTGATAAGTATTGGTGCCGGAATGCCCCAGATCGATTCCGCTCCCGGGCTCTCACTAGATGGGGGGTTCAGGTTGATCTCTGGAGAGGCTGGCAAGGTGATAAGTATTGGTGCCGGAATGCCCCAGATCGATTCCGCTCCCAGGCTCTCACTAGACGGGGGGTTCAGGTTGATCTCTGGAGAGGCTGGCAAGGTGATAAGTATTGGTGCCGGAATGCCCCAGATCGATTCCGCTCCCGGGCTCTCACTAGAAGGGGGGTTCAGGTTGATCTCTGGAGAGGCTGGCAAGGTGATAAGTATTGGTGCCGGAATGCCCCAGATCGATTCCGCTCCCGGGCTCTCACTAGACGGGGGGTTCAGGTTGATCTCTGGAGAGGCTGGCAAGGTGATAAGTATTGGTGCCGGAATGCCCCAGATCGATTCCGCTCCCGGGCTCTCACTAGACGGGGGGTTTAGGTTGATCTCTGGAGAGGCTGGCAAGGTGATAAGTATTGGTGCCGGAATGCCCTAGATCGATTCCGCTCCCGGGCTCTCACTAGACGGGGGGTTCAGGTTGATCTCTGGAGAGGCTGGCAAGGTGATAAGTATTGGTGCTGGAATGCCCCAGATCGATTCCGCTCCCGGGCTCTCACTAGACGGGGGGTTCAGGTTGATCTCTGGAGAGGCTGGCAAAGTGACAAGTATTGGTGCTGGAATGCTCCGGATCGATTCCGCTCCTGGGCTCTCACTAGACGGGTGGTTCGGGACGGTCTCTGGAGAAAATGATAGGGTGATAAGTCTTATGCTGGCAAACTCCTTCTCGCTCGTCGGGCGTGCTCGCTCGGCTAAGAGAGGTCGCGTACGACAATACGCAAGTGACAAGGATCAATCTCATACGATCCCAAATATCCAGTCCTCGGCAGAAAGGTTGCCTGCACTGAGTAAGAAGCGAGCTCTCGCCAAGAGGAAAAATACCCTACGAAACCTAAAGAAAATACGCGTAGCTAAAGGCGTAACGAGCCTAAGGCAGATGGCGAGAGACCCGAGCAGCCGAAGCGTCCTGCGCGCACCTATCCAATAACGAGCGGCGCGAGAATGACCTCCGCGAAAACGAATCATGAGATGAGCAAGGGCGAGACGGTCGAAAAATGAAAATAACAAAACGAGAAAAGGAGAGCACAGTGAACAAAACAAAATCTGCATTTTATATTTAATAATTCAGTTACAATCTTTGGCGATCTCGCCGATCAAAAATTATAACACAAGTTACAACACAAAAGGGGGAAGGGCGGCGAGCTTCAGGAATCGCCCGCAGATCCTTCTTCATCATCGCTGTCCTTCACCGGCGGGAGAGGGAGGAAGAGCTCTGGAACAATGTCTTCCAGAGTCATGTCAGCCGCATTATCCGCCAAAAGGCCGATCGCCTTCGCCACCGAGAAAATGTAGCGAGCCGACTCTGTCGATCCCACACGAATTTCCTCGTCTCGCGCTCGCCGGTCTTCTTTTAAACGGCGAGGCGAAGGAGGAACCACGGCGCGAGTGAGGTCACCATTTAGGGCCTTCAGCCCGGCCACCTCGCTCTCCAAGTCCTTGATGCAAGCGTTGGCCTTCCCGGCGACCCCAACATCCTGCGAGCAAGTCAGGTTAGAGAGATGGAGGGGTTGGGGGAAAATACGAAGTTGGAAGTCTAGATGACTCACCACCCTTGCCTCCGCGGCGAACAACTTCTCTTTCAGCTGCGTGCTCTCGACGAGAACTCCCTGGTAGGCCCTCGCGAGCTCCACATTCTGAAGCTCCAGCTGTAAGCAATGCCTCCCAGTCATATGGGCGAGCTCGGCAGAACGCAGCTGGGACCTCGCGCTCTCATAAGCAAGGGTCCTCGCGGTCTCATCCTTGTAAGACCCTGCATCTTCGCGGCCATAAAGCGCGAACGAAAAGTCGAAGGCGTGACCACTGACGGTCTCCTTCTCCACCCAGGAGGGGAGGATAGAAGAGATGTCCACCCTGTTTGTCTCTGGCTTCCAGGTGACAAGGGGCTCGCCAGTCTCGTCCCGACGCCTCTGGCCGAGCCCGAAGTTATAATGGTTAACCGGGATGGGGAGGACCGAGGCCCTGACCGCCTCCTGGCCATGATCTTCGTCCTCGCCCGCCGAAAGGCCGGTAAGGTCAAACTCGTCGAAGGCAGCCTCGCGAGGTTCCTTACCTTTTGACGAAGCGAGCGAGGCCGCGCTTTTCTTGCTTTTCTTTTTTGGCGGAGACTTCGGGACGGCACCATGACTGCCGGAAGCCCCCGATCTCTTGCGGGAGGAAGGCTCGGCCGGGGTGACGTCTCCTCGGCAGGCTTCCGCCCCCATGGTAGCGAGAGCCATTATGGCATCGGTCTTCCGGTTGCTCGCGTAAGGGGATGGAGGGGAAGATCTCGCTCGCCTAAAAACAGAATCATAGGGATGAGTACGATAGGCTTGCGAATTGAGACAAATAGGTTAGACAGAGATCTTTACCTTCTCCGGCGAGGACCGGAAGCAGCGAGTCTAGGTTGCGGCGGAGGTAGATGACCTCGAAGTTCTTCTTACAGAAGAACTGATGGAGGAGGGCGTCATGGCCGCCGAGGGTGGTGGGCCGATAGGTGGTCTCGCTATGTTGAATCGGCAAGAAGGGAATGTTGCCGAAGTTCCCCTTGACGACGACAAACTTTTGGGCCTAGAAGTGGGCCTTGTTGACGGTCTCAACCACTTTCGGGCCTGTTCCCACGAAATAAGCTGTCCCATCTTTGTAGGCGCGGAAGGAGAACAGCTTCCAGAAGACAGGAAGGCTGAACTCTATCCGCTCCTCGCGGAGGTAGCAGGCGAAGGCGATGACCACCGCCATGGCATTGGGTGTGAGCTGGCCGGGAACCACGCCATAATGCTTAAGCACCTAACAGGCAGCGAGAACATGATCAATCCACGTGGCGAGTGAGGCTCGAGTAGCAAAATAAACAGCAAGTAAGCAAGAACGATTGTTACTTGGCGAACTTCTGGCCACAAAGGAAGGCGCAGACCGAACGCGAAGTGGGCGATAGGGATGGCCAACTCGTCGACCAACGGGTCATTGATCACGTCGTCCTCGCTAGGGCGGCGTGCCTCGAACGGGGGGAGAACGAAATCAGCGATCGCGCTAAAGTATTCTTCATCGGTCAGATTGCAAGAGAAGAAGCTGTGTTCGGCAAAGGCCTTCGCGACCCTCCGCCGACCCTCTGACTCCGCGTCGCCGCCCATCTGGAAGATCTGCGAGAAGGGGAAGAATGCGAGAACGAGAAAGAGCGAGAGCTCTGCAGCAGAAGGAGAAGAAGATCGAGAATAAATGCGGTGGTTGGCTCAGTAAAGACCGCCTATTTATAGCCAAAACAAAAAGGCGGGAAGAAGTCCAAGCGTCAGCGAGCACGAGTATCAACAAAAACATCACATCATGTCCGCGGGCGAGAAACAACCTGCGGGGTTAGTACAAACGACACTTTCGAGAGATAAATTTGGCGAGAACAGAGGGTCCGCGCAAGCACAATATAATGTGAAAACGAAATAGACTCGCTAGCACCAAGCGAGAAACAATAAAAAGCTAGTAATACTTATTGTCAGAAGAAATAAAGCCAACATATAAGTGGCAAAGATGCGAGTTGCGAGCCATGGCGAGATTGTCTAAAACAGCAATACCCATTAATGATAATAAGAGCACAACAAAGCAGTAAGCGAGAATCATGGGGTAGCCATTTCCAACGGCCACCACCCCGCGACCCGGATCTCGGCGGTACCCTAGAATTATAGTACTCTTCCGCCAAACGACCCTCCCGGTCCGTGAGGTAGGCGTAGTCTCTCATCCTCGCTATGTTCACCTCCGGCGTCGTGGCGCTCTCATCTTGATCACGCTGTCTCGCTTGACGGAGCCTTGCACATTCTTCCATCAGGACCGCGTGTCTATCCTCAGTAGCTTCCCTGTCCCGTCTCGCCTGCATGTTGAGGTCCATCAGCATTCGCCCATGCTTTCGCAAGAGCTCCGCGGCCCGCTGTTTCATCATCTCGGGATCTCGCGGATCACCTAAAAATTCCTCCACCTGATCAGGAAGTGGGGACATCTCGTCGTCGCCCAGTTCAGAATCGGTGTGCGGATTCTCGGCATTATCTGCAAGATCTCACAAGGTCAGATAATGAGCGCGAGGTCACGCAGGGTGTCGGCGAGGCCATAACGCTTACCGAGAGGGGGGCGAGAACCCGAAGGATGGCCCTGAAACACATTTCCATAATGGGGGTAAAGAGATTTGCCCAGGCCGGCAGGATAAGCCGTGCTATTGGTCGGGGGAATCTTCGGCGGGGCGGAGCCACCGGTCTCCTCGCTCGTCAGGAGCTGGAACCCGGGCTTGTCAACGATCCTACCTGGAGGGGGCGGAGATGGAGGCCGCGACGACAGGCGGATCGGGGATTTCAGGGGCGAGACTGTAAGAAAAGAGTAACGGAGATCATATATGGTTGACATAAATATTACGGCATGCGAAATCCAGATCGTACCGGTGGTGTCTTTCCCAGCGAGGTTCGTGTCCACCGGCTGGCTTTTCCGAGACCCCTCAGCACGTTCCTCAACGATCTCGCTCGACAAAGTATCCTGCGAGTGGAAATGAATGAAGAGCAATTTATCGGCGTGAATTCGAATAACTCATACCTTCTCGGGGCGGCGATCGTCCGGAGAGGAGTCCACCGCCACGGAGTCGTCCCCAGAGAGGCGAACCGCCTTCGCCTTCTTGACTTTTGGCGACTGGGCGGGGGGCGGCCGGCTCATCCAGGCGGGTACCTTGGTCGTGGAAGGTAGCCCGCCGGCTCTCAACGCCCTCAGGCGAGCCTCTGCTTCTTCGGAAATCGGCATCTCCCGGCAGCTAAGACAAGAAAGGAGGAAAAGAAGCGACGCGCACCAATGGGGGTTCGGGACGATATTTATAACCTGCATGGTGGGTCCCACCAAAGATTCCTGACAGGTCATCTGGGGGCGGTCGAATATCCGGGGTTGGACGATTCTTCGCGAGGACATTAGTCTTCGCGAAGAGCGGGGATTGTGTACAACCCCGATATTCGCCAGGCAGGGAAATTGAGCGAGTCAGAAGTGGCGAGATCTGGGCCTCGCCGAGATCGAGCCTCAGCCAATGAGACCTCGGTAGACCACCAAAATGGGCCAATGCAGTCCTCGCGGGAACCTCGTCAGCGGACCCTCGTCCTCGCGAGAGCTCCTTCAGCAGGGTTCTCGCAAAACGACCCTCCGAAGGAGATGCCGCGGGCAGTATTCGCGAGAGCTCCTTCTGCGGGCAGGATCTGCGAGAAGGCCGGCGAGAACTCCAACAATGGGGCTCTCGCGACCCCTTACCTATATGTCATTAGGATCAACTTACCATTTTACCCTCGGTGGTCTGCTCTTAGCCTCTCCAAACAGCGGAACTTGGCTGTTAGCAGACCCACCCGGGGTGCAGATAGTCAAATCTGAAGGCGGAATCCTGTTATCTGCAGACCGCAAAACCAAAACCTATAAATAGACCTTAATGGGCACCTTGGAAGGGAAGCGGTTCATTATCTTTGAGCTTTTCTCTCCCTAGGTCGCTTTGGTTTGGGCTCTTTAGATCTCCAAGGTGCCCGAGTCTTAGCTTTGGCTTGGGAGGGGAAGCGCTCAACGATCTTCCGGGTTAGTGGAGGGACCTCCTCGCTGAGACTAGGGTCTTTGTTCTTTGCTCAAATCGTCGGCCTTACCTCTCCCGAGGGACCGGTAAGGGCTAGCTGCCCCTCATTTCGGTGAGGGCCCCGAGCTCCACAAGAGATCGAGAAATCGGTTTCAACACTCGTGGTGGTTGAATACCTTTACTTTGGAAAATCTTTATTATTTTATCAATAAAAACTTAGATTAGTTTTGCAAAAGTGAAATTTAAAATAATGATTAAATGATGAGTTAAAAAACTAGCACTCGATCTTGAATCACTGCGGAATGATAAAAGAAGAAATAAGAAATCTAATTCTCTTAGGAAATTCACTTTGACCGTCGAGGTTCCCGATTTCTAAATGCACCTCTCTCGAGGATACGTTCAGCTGAGTTTAGGTTGATCAACTGAAATCTCATCTATAATTGAAACCCCTAAAACACGCTTTAACGTGATGAACCCCTCTATTGGATTTGACTCCAATCTGGGAGATTTATGTCATCCTTTCTCAAGGGTTGCAATCAACTCTCTTTATCCTTAAGTGATCGATTCGAATTATGAGTCTCTCGACTACAAAATTATGAAAACATGAATGAGAATTATACATCGAAAATATAATCTCACTTTCATTAGAATTAAGGATAAATCTTAAGTAATTTAAAGAAGAGAAGAAGACGATCTAATTACTTCATTGTGAATATACTTCCTTGGATCATCTCGATCGAGTACTAATAGAAATTTAGCTACTCATTGAGATTAAGGAATTAACAAAAATAAAAGAGTACATGATAAAAAAGAGGGGGATGTGAGATTAAGATAACTAATTTTATTGATTTGCAAATGGAACTTACAACTAAGGAATTGAGATTACAAACTACTGGAATGAAAGCTATAATTGCAAAAGAAAAGTACATGAATTGAAACTTACAATTGTACTAGGAAGAGAAATATAAGAAATGCTTAAAACATAAAAATAAAGTAGGAAAAGAAGACTTTAGACTCCAAAATTCATCCCTGAACTTCTGGTGGAGATGGCTTTAAATAACTGATAAAATCGAGTTACACGCCCCTTGGTCACGCCCGTGACCAAGGGGCGTGTAAGGGGAGTGATCATCTGCTGCGGGAAGGACATTGTATGGCTTCAATGCAGGCATTTCATACGTGTCACGCCCCTCGCCCATGACCAAGGGCGTGAAACCTTCAAGCTGGTTGCTGGCGGGAAGCTTTGGCGGGAAAGAGCGCGGGATGGTTCACGCCCGTGACCTGGATGTCACGCCCCATGGTCACGCCCGTGACCTGGGGAGTGTAACTATAAATTATGTGGCAGGCTGATCTGGCTACACGAGGAGGGTCGTGGCCTTGACATTTGGTCACGCCCCCAGGTCACGCACGTGACCTGGGGCGTGTACTTGGCGAAACTTCATGGAATTGGCTTGTGTGGCTGCGGCAGGTTAGGAACACATCTTGGGGTGTGACGCCCCCTAGTCACGCCCGTGACCTTGGGGTGTGTACTTGACATTTTTGCTCAAAGTGCCCAGAAAACCTGAAAAACATAGAATTAGCTTAAGTTAGCTCATAGAAATGAAAAGAAACAAATTAAATGAGAAAATTTGTAAAAATTATATAAATTTCTATTAAAATAGTGTTAAAATTATACTAAAGGATGTGTACAAAAAGTACTCATCAAACACCCCCATACTTGAGCTTTTGTTATTCCAGAGCAAAAGAATGAGGAAAAAATAACAAGACATCGATATTATTTCTAATTACCTAAAATTTCATTAAACCAAGAGTAAGTTAAAAGCAAATTCTAGGAATTCAAGAATTAAGTCATAAGTTATGGTGATAATTTAAAAAGAGAAATTTGTTTAGCTAACTACTTCTCAACATAACTATTTAGCTGCCAAAATTATAGAAAATTTCAAACAAAATTTGATTGAAATTATAGACACTCTAACATAAAAGAAGCTTAAGGAGAAGACACCTACTAAACTATTGCTCTCTTAATAATTTTATTGAGGACTAGAATCAATAGAATTGGATAGGGATGGGTTTTAACGAAATGGAAAAATGAAGAGATACTAAAATAGAGGTGATGAATTTTATCCTCTCACCTTATTTGAATACGAATTTGTATATGTTTAGGATAATAATGAATTTTATCCTCTTATTTTCCATGCCATGTATCCTTTTATAAAAAATTCTCTTCAATAAAAACCCCAAAATGTATATGCTTAGAAGTAATGAATTTTATCATCTTACTTCATGACATATAATCTTTTAAACGATTTTGGGTGTATATGTTTAGGGCATAATGAATTTTATCCAAGTATTCCCATTACATATGATCTTTTTCTACATTTTTTTTATTTGCCAACAAAGGTTGAATGTAAAGAAATACTTCTAGTTTATAAATTAAACTATTTTGAGAGCAACTTTTTAGTGGAATGAAATTTCCTAAGATCTTAAAGTTAATAGAGAATATAATAAATATCTAGAGATGTTTAGCCAATTTACCACAAAGTGAAGCTATTTAGAATTAAAATGAGAATTAGTGCTAAATAGATTCTCTAATCGAATTAAAAACATAAATTATTTCTTAAAACTAAATCACTTCAAATTAAACTTCAACAAATTCTGATAAAACAAAATATTATGTAATTTAAAAATGTAAGAATACATATAATTAGACCTCAAACTAGATTTCTAGAAAAATAAAAACAACAAGTAAATGGGAGATAAATATATAAATGTATATATAATTTTTTTTTGTTCTTGGAATTCCGAAAGTCTACCCGGTGAAGGGTTCGCAAGGTACTAGGAGGTGCTATGCGATGACAAGACCAAACCTCCCTTTCCAAGAAATTAGATTTTTTTTATGATTTTTTTATATTTTTTTTATTTTTATAAATTGAAAAGAAAGTCTAGAAAACTACACTACACCCCCATACTTTAAGTTAAACATTGTCCCCAATGTTTAAAATGAAGTATGAGAAATACTAACAAGATTAAAAAGATTTTTTTTCTTGCAAAAAGTACTGAAACTAATTAAAATTAAATACAAAAAATGAAGTTCTAAATATGAGAGATAAAAAAAAGCAGAGGAGGGCTTCCCTTGTTGGTAGACGGGGTTACAGATCAATCACCTGCAAAATAAGTTAAACAAACAAATCATAAAACAAGAAAAAGTATAACGTTGGGGTGCCTCCCAAAAGCGCTTTGTTTAAAAATCTCGTAGCTTGACTAAGTGGCGATTTTCTTTTTAAATGTTTTGGAAGTGAATTATTTCTATGTCTTTGGACGTTGCGTCGCTGGGGTGATATAATTTTAAACGATGTCCGTTGACCTTGAAAGAGACTTTTTCAGGGTGCTCTATTAGCATGTTCCCATATGGCCACACTTCTTTTACTATGAAGGGGCCGGACCATCGGGATTTTAATTTGCCCGGAAAAAGCTTAAGTCTGGAATTATAAAGGAGTAAGTCTCCTGGAGAATTTTTTTTTGGATTTTTTATTTTTTTATCATGATAAAACTTAGTGCGCTCCTTATAAAATTTGTTATTTTCGTAGGCGTTTGCACGCCATTCGTCTAATTCATTTATTTGAAATTTCATATGTTCGGACGCAATGTTTAAATCCAAATTTAAGAAATTTAGCGCCCAAAAAGCATGATGCTCTAATTCTACCGGTAAATGGCAAGCTTTTCCATAGACTAATCGGTACGGTGTACATCCAATGGCGGTTTTGTATGCTCTGCGATATGCCTATAGTGTGTCGTCTAATTTTAGCGACCAATCCTTCCTATTAACGAACACAGTTTTTTCTAATATTCTTTTTAGTTCACGATTTACTACCTTCACTTGGCCATTTGCTTGTGGGTGGTAGGAGGTAGAGAGTTTATGTGTAACTCCATACTTTGCTAAAAGTTTAGCAAGTTGGTTGTTACTAAAATGTGTGTCCCTATCACTAATTAGTGCTCGGGGTGCCGAATCGTGAGAATAATTTTTTTTAAAAATTTATGATGACTCTCGCATCGTTGGTGGGAAGGGCTTGTTCTTCTGCCCACCTTGACACGTAATCGACCGCAATAAGGATATATTTTTTATTATAAGAAGAGGGTAGCGGACCTACGAAATCTATTCCCCATAAATCAAAAATTTCACATTCTAAAAATTTATTTTGGGGCATTTCGTCCCAGTTAGAAATGTTACCTGACCTTTGACATTTATCGCATTTACTCACAAAGGTGTGAGCGTCTTTGAATAAGGTGGGCCAATAGAAGCCCGCCTCAAGCGCTTTTCTAACGGTCCGGTTTGATTGATAATGACCACTGGTTGGTCCTTCATGGCAGTGCCGCAAAATTTGGATGCCTTCCTCGACCGAGATACACCTTCTTACCACTTGGTCCGTGCAGACACGAAATAAAAAGGGGTACTCCCAAAAATAATTTTTCAAGTCTGAAAAGAATTTCTTCTTTTGTTGACTTGAGAAATCTTTTGGTAGGACCCAGGCCACTAGATAGTTGGCAAAATCCATGTACCAAGGGGTGGAAGAAGTCGTCACCTATTCAACGATGAGGAGGCGCTCTTCAAGGAATTTATCGTTAATTGCGGCCTCCACTAGTGCTCCTGCAGTCGGATTCTCCAACTGTGAGAGGTGGTCGGCCGCAACATTCTCCACTCCCCTTTTGTCCTGGATCTCCAAATCAAATTATTGCAGTAGGAGGATCCACCTTATTAGTCGGGGCTTTGCATCTCCTTTATTTAATAAATACCAGATAGCGAAGTGATCTGTAAAGACAATAACTTTCGAAAGCGTTATATAAGATCAAAATTTATTAAACGCAAAAATTATAGCCAAAAATTCCTTCTATGTTGTTGTATAATTTACTTGCGTGGATGTTAGCATTTTGCTTGCGTAATAAATCGGGTGAAAATATTTATTCACCCGTTGTCTTAGAACTGCACCTACCGCAAAATCACTTGCTTTGCACATAATTTCGAATGGAAGAGACCAATTTGGCGCGATAAATTGGAGAATTGATAAGTTCTTTTTTTATTTTATTAAACGCTTAAACACTCTTCATCAAAATTAAATGCGGATTCTTTTTCTAATAATTGTGTTAGCGGTTTTGTATTTTTTGAAAAATCTTTAATAAACCGTTTGTTGAAACCAGCATGTCTTAGAAAACTCCTAATGGATTTAATATTAGTTGGAGGGGGAGCTTTTCTAAGACCTCGATCTTGGCCCTATCGACCTCGATCCCTCTACTCGAAACTTTATGCCCGAGGACTAATCCCTCTTGGACCATAAAGTGGCACTTCACCCAGTTGAGTGACAAATTTGTTTCTTCGCATAGTTGAAGAACACGATCAAGATTATTTAGTCAATTTGTAAAAGAATCGCCAAAAACAGAAAAATCATCCATGAAAACTTCCATTACGTCTTCTACTAGATCATTAAAAATTGCCAACATACATCTTTGAAATGTAGCTAGCTCATTGCAAAGAACAAATGACCTTCTTCGATATGCGAAGGTGCCGAAAGGACATGTGAAGGTGGTTTTCTCTTGGTCTTTGGGCGCAATTGGGATTTGAAAATATCCCGAAAGACCATCGAGAAAACAGTAGTGTGAATGACCGGATAAGCGTTCTATGATTTGGTCAATAATGGGCAACGAAAAGTGATCATTGTGGGTAGCATCATTTAATTTTCTATATTCGAAGCATACCCGCCATCCCGTAACAGTACGGGTTGGGATTAACTCGTTATTTTCGTTTGTAACTACTGTTATTTCATCCTTTTTGGGCACAACTTGCACTAGAATAACCCAAGTGCTATCAGAAATTAGGTAAATAATTCTCGTGTCTAATAATTTATAATTTCATCCTTAATGACGTCCTTATATTGGGGCTAAGGCGTCGTTGAGGCTGAATAGTACCACGGGGATTATTTTCAAGATTTATTTTATGCGTGCAGAATGAGGGATTTAAGCCCTTAATATCAGAGATTTGCCATGCAATTGCGTGACAGTGTTTATTTAATATTTTAATTAATTTGGAAATTTCTGAATCGCTTAGTGCGGATGATATGATTATGGGCAGTTTTAAGTTTTTTTCTAGAAAATATATTTTAGATGATATGGAAGTTGTTTTAATTCAAGGTTCGGCGGCTCATCATAAGATGTTTTAATTTTAAAATTATCGAGATTTATTTGTTCAACATTGAGCTGCTGAGGCATTTCTTTTAAACAATGCAAAGTTTCTAATTCCGGGGATTCAAAAAGTAGATAATTTATTTCAGCAAAAGACAATTATTCTTCTTAAAATTTTGATTCTAAAGTAAAACAAGAATCATTGTTGGGAAGCGCATTTCTCATTGATTGATTTACATTAAAAATAACTTCTTCATCTCCAACTCGTAGGAGAAGCTTCCTGTTACTTACAACGATAATTTCCCGAGCGGTAGCTAGGAAGGGTCGACCGAGTATGAGGGGTATTTTGGCGTCTTCTTCGATATTGAGGATGACAAAGCCTACCGGAAAGATAAACTTGTCAAACATCACTAGCACATCCTCTATGACCCCGATTGGGTATTTAACGGACCGATCCGCTAGTTGGATGCTTATATTCGTTGGGCTTGGGGTGCCCAAACCAAGCTTCTTAAATAAGGAGCACGACTTAAGATTTATACTATCTCCTAGATCGGCAAAGGCGTGTTTAATTAATAAATTACCGAACAAACACGGGATGGAGAACCGTCCCGGATCATTTAATTTTTCTCGCAATTTATTTAAAACAATCGCTTAACATTCTGCTTTAAGAGAAACATGCGAAATATCTTCAAGTCTCTTTTTATTTGACAACAAATCCTTGAGATATTTTTGCGTATTTAGGCATTTGAAAGAGTGCCTTACCGAATGGAACGTTGATTTGAATTTGTTTTAAAATATTTATAAATTTTTTATACTGCTCCTCGTTGCGCTCAATTTGAGATTTAGAAGGATAAGGAATTGAAGAAGCTTGAATATTGTTTGTAGCTAAATCCGAAGAATTTAAATGTGGAGGAGAAGATGAAACGTTTACCTCGGGCTCGACCAATTTTGAAGATTTTACCTTCTTTCCGCTACTGAGGGTTATTGTGTTGGAGCTCTCCCGTGGATTGGGCTCAGTATTGCCTAGTAGAGCTCCTTACTGGCGTTCGGAGAACACCTTGGCGAGCTGTCCAATTTGATTTTCCAAATTATTAATAGATCCGGTAAGATTCTGTATATTGGACTCGTTGGAGGCAACATATTTAGTGAAAAGCTTTTCTATTGCAGAGGGCTTCGGGGGTGGGGGAGCGAATCCTGGAGGATTCATTTGTGGCGGTCTTTGAGCATTATTGGGGTTGATCCAAGAAAAATTTGGATGATTCCTTAAACCCATATTATAAGAATTATTAAACGGAATGTTATTATTCAAGTTATAAGGAGGTCGATAAGAGTTCCCCATATAATCTATCTGTTCTTGGATGAAATTATTATTATTAGCTAGTTATTCTTTCTACTTGTAACGCTAAACTAGTGGTTGCCTCAACTTCATAGAGTCCGGTCGGCTTGTTAGGGCGCATCCGTGGCACATTCCACTAATATGCGTTCATGGCCATCTCCTCAAAAAGCTCTTAAGCGTGGAGGTTTTGTTATTAAGAGTCCCTCCTGCTACCGCATCAATCATTTGCCTTGTTTGGAGATTCAAACCATTGTAGAAAGTTTGAACTTATTGCTACAAGGGAAGGGCATGATGAGGACATCTCCGCAACAATTCCTTGAAGCGATCTCATGTGTCGTAGAGAGACTCTGAGTCTATTTGTGTGAAGGAGAGGATGTCCGTACGTAATTCAGCGGACTTTGCCGGAGGAAAATATTTCGTTATGAATTTCTCCGTCATTTTGGCCCATGTAGTGATGGAACCTCTAGGAAGAGATCCCGACCACTGTTTAGCCTTAGTCTGCAAAGAAAAAGGAAATAAATGCAAACAGATGGCGTCATTGGTGGCGCCATTTATTTTAAACATATCGCAAATTTCCAAAAAAATCAAAAGATGTAAATTAGGATCTTCATCCCGTAAGCCATCGAAAACGACGGTTTGTTGTACCATCTGAATGATACTCGTTTTAATTTCAAAATTCTTATTCGCCACCGCTGGGTGAATAATACTGGATTGTGTTCCCTCCAAATTTGGCCTCGCATAATAGAACATAGTACGTAGCGGGGCCTCATTATGGTCGGGATCTTCCATTATACCTTCGTTAGTCTCTCCGATTGACTCTTCTCGAATTATTGGTAAATCACTAAATCGGAGACGTCGTCGCAAGGTGCGCTCGATTTCCGATTCAAAACACAATTCAAGATTAATTGAAGAGTTTTCTCGGGTCATAAACTAAAAAGAAAAATAAAAGAGAATTAGCGGTAAAAAGAATAAGAAAATAATAATGAAGAAAGAAAAATTAAAATTATTATAATATTTTTATAATATTATAGTTAAATAGATATATATAATAAAAAAATTCAAAAAGTGGGTTAAGTTAGTCCCTGACTTCCCGAGGTCTACCCTGTGAAGGGTTCGCACGGTACTAGGAGATGCAATGGGATGATAGCCCAAATCTCTCTTTCCGAGATTTTAAATTGAGTCTTTTAAGATTTTTAATATTTTCAGAAGAAGGGGGGAAAGAAAAAGAGCGATAAAATTAATAGATATTTCTTTTTTCGAAATATCAACCTAAAACTCCCCAGCAACGACGCCAAAAACTTGATGCGCAAAACTATATCAGCAAACGACAACGGCAAGTGTACTGTATTGAGAGTAGTATAGGTTTATAAAAACCAAGGTGGTATTAGACTCAGGCGGTTGAATACCTTTACTTCGAAAAATCTCTATTATTTTATCAATAAAAACTTAGATTGGTTTAGCAAAAGTGAAATTTAAAATAATGATTAAATGATGAGTTAAAAAACTAGAACCCGATCTTGAATCACCGCAGAATGATAAAAGAAGAAATAAGAAATCTAATTCTCTTAGGAAATTCACTTTGACCGTGGAGGTTCCTGATTTCTAAACGCACCTCTTTCGAGGATACGTTCAGCTGAGTTTAGTTTATTAACTGAACTATCGTTCTATAATTGAAACCCCAAAATCTCACTTTAACATGATGAACCCCTCTATTGGATTTGACTCCAATCTGGGAGATTTATGTCATCCGTTCTCAAGGGTTGCAATCAACTCTCTTTATCCTAAAGTGATCGATTCGAATTATGAGTCTCTCGACTACTAAATTACGAAAACATGAATGAGAATTATATTTCGAAAATATAATCTCACTTCAATAGAATTAAGGATAAATCTTAAGTAATTCAAAGAAGAGAATAAGGCGATCTAATTACTTCATTGCGAATATCATTCCTTGGACCATCTCGATCGAGTTACTAATAGAAATTTAGCTATTCATTGAGATTAAGGAGTTAACAGAAATAAAAGAGAACATGATAAAAAAGAGGGGGATGAGAGATTAAGTTAACTAATTTTATTGATTTGTAAATAAAACTTACAACTAAGGAATTGAGATTACAAAATACTGGAATGAAAGCTACAATTGTACAAGAAAAGTACACAAATTGAAACTTACAATTGTACTAAGAAGAGAAATATAAGTGTTAAATTTTTAGAGGTCAAGGAGTGAAGTAATAAAGTGGAACACTTCAACACAATCCATAAGAATGACAAGCAGTGACAATGTTAAGACAGAAGAGTGCTCTTGTATTAACTATCTCTTTACAGCTCGTGACATACATGGAGAGACATGATTTATAAGAATCACAAAGGAGAGAAGCACAAGACAAAAAAATAGGCCGCCAGTGAACAGCCAAAGCAGAGACCGCCACACCGCACGAACAGCCAAGCCGCATGGCTATCCCTGAGACCGTGCGAACAGAGCAAGCTTGATGACATGCTGATAAGTAGTATTTTTATAACTTTTTAATAAGAAATTTTTGTAAATATTTAATATGAATTTTCCTTTTTATGTCAAGTTTAGGTTATAAGTAGTTCTTTTTGTAATTTTGATTCTAACTTAGCTTAATTTCAATATTTGCAGAATTTTGGGACAAAATCGGGAAAAATGGCATGTCACGGCCTCGGTCACGCCCGTGACCAAGGGCGTGTAACCTAAAGATCGGTCCAGAATAATGTCGCTCTGTCTGAGCTATTCCACACCAAGTCACGCCCCAGGTCACGCCCGTGACCAAGGGCGTGTAAACTTAGAATCTTCCACGTGGAGCCGCCGTCGAGACGTGGAGATGCTGTTGAGAAGTCAACCTAAGTCACGCCCGTGACCCACATGTCACGGCCGTGACTTTCCAGCGTGATCCCTGCTCTGCCGCCGCGCCGAGTTCCAGCCCACGCCGCATTTAATGCAGCCGTCCAAAGTCACGGCCGTGACCCAACATGTCACGCCCGTGACATGTCACTTTTCGCCGCACCGTCTAGAAAGCCCACGCCACTGTCGGATCCGATGTGAATAGTGCAATCACGCCCTTGGTCACGCCCGTGACCGAGGGCGTATAATCTGAAAATTTTTCCTATAAATTCAGAGGTTCTCCTTGAGTCCAGGGTTCAGAAATTTGGAGATGGGGAGGTGCTGTTAGAGCTGAGAGTGAGTTTTTCAAGTTAATGTTCATGTTTCTTAAGGCTTTCATGTTATCCTCCTTCCCTTTTCATGCAATGTGTTAATGAACTTTCGTGTACTAGTTTTCTTAAGCTTGCAACTTTCATTTTCCTTAGCTTTGCACTCTTAAATTAAGGCTTGTAATAGTTCTTTGATTTTCAATAAAATTAGTTTTCTCTTTCATGTTCTTTTTCTCCTTAAGTAATTTCTTCCTTTTCATACAAGGTTAAATTTTTCTCTCCTTAGTAATGTTCTCTTTTTATGCAATGTCAATTTCTCTTTCTTTTCATGCAATGTTCAAGCTTTTCGTTTAGTTTGAATTTAGTTTTAATTTTAGTTAAGCGAAAACAAACCACCTCAATTTTCGTCGATAAGATAATGGTGATTTTCCTCGAAGTAGAAGTAATCAACGCGCCCCGTGGAATACGACCTTGATATTCCTAAATATCCTATACTATAGACGATAAGGTACACTTGCCTTTATCGGATATAGTCTTGGAGAAAATCTCAAATCTTCACTAAATTTCAAAACCGCAAAAATCGATATCAAGTTTTTGGCGCCGTTGCCGGGAACTTTGCGTAGATATTTTGAAAAGAGGATAGCTATTAATTTTATCATGCTTCTTTTTATTTTATTTTGCTTTTTCTAATTTTCAAAAAGAAAAAAAAAATATTTTTAGTTTTTCTTCTTCCTTTCTTCTCTTTTTAGTGTATGACCCGAGGTAGCACTTCGATTCTTCCTTTTGATCCGGAGATCGAGCGAACCCTCTTGAGGCACCGCCGTTCTTGTGATCAGGAAAATCAAATAGAATACAAAGAGTCGATAAGGGACAATAACGCAGCGAATATGGATCATAATCTTAATCCTCCTAATCTTAACGAGCCAAATCCTAATAAGGACGCGCAACAGACCATGTCCTATTATGCGCACCCGAATTTGGAAGGCACACAATCGAGTATTGTTCGCCCCACGGTGGATAACAATAATTTTGAGATCAAGTCCAGCATCATACAAATGGTGCAACAATCGGTGACCTTTGATGGTCAACCGGACGAGGATCCAAATTCACATATCTCTTACTTCCTTGAAATTTGCGACACTTTTAAGATCAATGGCGTCACCGATGACGCCATTTGATTACGTCTTTTTCCTTTTTATTTGCGGTCTAAGGCCAAGCAGTGGCTGGGCTCCCTACCTAGGGGATCCATCACTACATGGGCCGAAATGGCGGAAAAATTTCTTAATAAATATTTCCCGCCTTCAAAGACCGCTAAATTGCGCACGGATATTGCGTCGTTCATGCAAATCGACTCGGAGACTCTCTATGACACATGGGAGGGCTTTAAGGAGCTTTTGCGTCGATGCCCTCACCACGCACTTGGCACTTGGCAACAAGTGCAAATATTTTATAATGGCTTAAATCTCCAAACGAGGCAAATGATTGATGCGGCCGTCGGTGGGACATTAAATAACAAAACCCCGATCGCCGCTCAAGAGCTTTTCGAAGAGATGGCCACAAATGCGTATCAATGGAACATGCCCCGAGCGCTGCCTAATAAGCCGGCCGGAATTTTTGAAATAGACGCAAACGCAAATTTGGCTTTACAAGTTGAGCGCTTAACAAAGCAAGTGGCGGAGATGTCTGCTTCCTCCGCCACTCCTCCTTGGGCTAATAACGTTTTAATTAAAGAACATGTTGACTACATGGGAAATCCACCTCGGCCTTCCTATAACCCGAACACCGCTCCGTATAATAACACCTACAATGTGGGTTATAGGAATCATCCGAATTTCTCATGGAGCAACCAAGGAAATGCTCAGCGTCCTATGAATTTAAATCAACCTCCCCCTAATCAACTTCTTTACATAACTCCACCTCCAAATTTGATTTATCAAAATTATAATCCACCCGGTTTTCCACCGCAACAGCAAAAACTCTCTCCGATTGAAGAAGTTTTTGCAAAATATGTTGCTACAAATGAAACGAACATCCGGAACCTTATCGGATCGATCAAAAATTTAGAGAATCAAGTGGGCCAACTCTCAAAGATGATTTCTGAGCATCAACAAGGAGCACTACCGGGGAACACCGAGCAAAATCCAAAGGAGAGCGCGCACGCGATTACACTCCGAAGCGGGAAGGAGGTGGTTCAAAAATAGGACGAACCCAAGGTAATTTCCTATCCTCCTCCTACTTTTAATTCATCTTCAAATTTGCCCGCTACGATAGCTCCGCACACTTCTATTTTAAATCTGCGCGCTCCCACTTCTAATATTCCGTATCCATCGAAATTTAAAAATGAAAGCGCCGAAAAAATTTATAAAAAGTTTTTTGATGTTTTAAAACAAATCCATATTAATGTACCTTTCTGCGAGGCTATCTAATAAATGCCTAAATATGCGAAATATCTTAAGGAGTTGCTCTCCAATAAGAAAAAGTTAGAAGATATTTCGCATATTTCTTTAAACGCAGAATGCTCCGCAGTTGTACTCAACAAATTGCCGAAAAAAGCAAATGACCCGGGACGGTTTTCCATCCCATGTCTATTTGGCAATTCGTTAGTAAAACACGCCTTAGCGGATCTTGGAGCAAGCATCAAACTTATGCCATTTTCTTTGTTCATAAAGCTAGGTCTAGGAAATCCAAGGCCCACTCGAACGAGTATCCAATTAGCGGATCATTCTTTAAAATATCCGATAGGAATAGTGGAGGACGTGCTCGTCAAGGTTGACAAATTCATCTTCCCGGTGGATTTTGTCATTCTTGACATCGAAGAGGATGCCGAAGTACCCCTCATACTCGGTCGCCCCTTCCTTGCCACCTCCCACGCTATTATAGACGTAAGTAACGGAAAGCTCCTCCTACGGGTTGGAGACGATGAAGTTACTTTCGGCATAAATTCCTCGATGCGGAACACGCTAGAAAATGACGATTCATGTTTTTACTTGGAAGAGTGTTGTGAGTTCGATTCATCCCTCGAGTTAGTTTCATCGGCAAGTAGTGATTCCGAGCCCGTAGAGCTCTTTTGTGAGGAAGAAGAAGTTTCTCACCCCACACCACCCGAACCATAATTTTTAGAAAAATTAAAAATCAAGACTTCTTATGAAGAACCACCCATATTGGAATTGAAACAACTCCCCCCTCACCTTAAATACTTGTTTTTGGAAAAAGAGTCTAAGCTACCCGTCATCATTTCATCAGATCTTAGCAACTCAGAAATTTCTGAGTTGACTATAGTCTTAAGAAAGCACCGCAACGCAATTGCGTGGCAATTATCGGACATTAAGGGTATACACCCATCTTTCTGCACTCATAAAATATTTCTCGAAGATAATTCCCGAAAGTCAGTCCAGCCTCAACGACGGCTAAACCCTAACATGAAAGAAGTCATTAAGGCCGAAGTTATAAAACTTCTGGACGCGGGAATCATCTACCCGATATCGGACAGTACTTGGGTTAGCCCAGTACAAGTCGTGCCAAAGAAAGGTGGTTTCACGGTAGTTGCGAACGAGAATAACGAATTGATCCCAACCCGTACTATTACGGGTTGGCGGATGTGCATCGACTATCGGAAATTAAATGATGCCACCCGTAAGGATCACTTCCCTCTACCATTTATCGATCAAATTTTAGAACGCCTTTCGGGTCACTCCTACTACTGTTTTCTAGATGGTTTGTCGGGATATTTCCAAATTCCGATTTCGCCCGACGACCAAGAGAAAACCACTTTCACTTGTCCCTTTGGCACCTTCGCTTATCGAAGGATGCCATTCAGTCTTTGTAACGCGCCAACTACATTCCAAAGATGTATGTTGGCAATTTTTGACGAGTTAGTGGAGGAGGTGATGGAAGTATTTATGGACGATTTTTCCGTGTACGGGAGTTCATTTGAAAACTGTTTTAAAAATCTCGAGCGCGTGTTGCAGCGATGTGAGGAAACGAATTTAGCGCTTAATTGGGAAAAATGCCATTTTATGGTCAAGGAAGGACTAGTCCTTGGCCATAAAATTTCGGGCAAGGGGATCGAGGTCGATAGGGCCAAGATTGAAGTAATTGAAAAACTCCCCGCTCCCACAAACGTAAAAGCTATTAGGAGTTTCCTAGGCCACGCGGGGTTCTATCGGCGCTTTATACAAAATTTTTCAAAAATTACAAAGCCGTTAACCCATCTTCTCGAGAAAGATTCGTCTTTTCTTTTTAGCGATGAATGTCATTTAGCTTTTCAACTTATCAAAGAGAAACTTATAAACTCCCCGATTCTAGTCGCCCCAGATTGGTCGCTCCCTTTTGAAATCATGTGCGACGCGAGTGATATTGAGGTTGGTGCCGTTGTAGGCCAACGGGTGAGTAAATATTTTCACCCGATCTATTATGCGAACAAAACACTTACGTCGGCACAAGCAAATTACACCACGACCGAGAAGGAACTTCTAGCAATAGTTTTCGCCTTCGATATGTTTAGGTCGTATATCACCCTCTCGAAAGTCATCGTCTTCACGGATCACTCCGCACTTAGATATCTTTTAAGCAAATCGGATGCCAAGCCTCGTCTTTTGCGATGGATCCTCCTCTTGCAGGAGTTTGACTTAGAGATCCGGGACAAAAGGGGAGCCGAAAACTTGGCGGCCGATCATCTCTCCCATTTAGAAAACCCCGCCTCAGACGTGTTAATAGAATCTGACATTAATGATAAATTTCCCGAAGAGCGCCTCCTTGCTCTCAAAAATATTAATTCATCGTGTACCCCCTGGTTTGCAGATCTGGCTAACTATTTAGTAGCCCGGGTCCTGCCAAAAGTATTCTCGAGTCAGCAAAAGAAGAAATTCTTTTCTGATTTAAAGAATTACTTTTGGGAGGACCCCTTTTTATTCCGTGTATGCGCAGACCAGGTTGTGAGAAGATGTGTTTCAAGTGAGGAAGGCCTTAAAATTTTACGTCATTGTCATGAAGGACCCACCGGTGGTCATTATCATTCGAACCGAACCGCCAGGAAGGCGCTGGAGGCGAGATTTTATTGGCCCACGCTCTTCAAAGATGCTCACACCCTTGTGAGTACCTGCGACAGCTGCCAGTGGTCGGGGAACATCTCTCGCCAGGATGAGATGCCCCAAAACATTTTCTTAGAATGCGAAATTTTCGACCTTTAGGGTATCGATTTTGTTGGTCCAATCCCTCCATCTTTTTCAAATAAATATATTCTAGTGGCGGTCGACTACGTATTGAGGTGGGCGGAAGCGCAAGCTCTCCCCACCAATGATGCGCGAGTCGTCGTTAATTTCTTAAAAAAATTATTTTCTCGATTTGGCACGCCGCGCGCTATTGTGAGTGATTGGGGCACCCATTTTTGCAATAGTCAATTTACAAAAAATTTAGCGAAATATGGTGTCACTCACAAATTATCCACCGCATATCACCCACAAACGAGCGACCAAGTCGAAGTTGTTAATCGAGAGTTAAAACGGATTTTAGAAAAAACAGTTTCTATCAATCGGAAGGATTGGGCAATAAAGCTCGATGACGCGCTATGAGCCTATCGAACGGCATACAAGACTGCTATCGGTTGTACACTGTATCAAATGGCTTATGGCAAGGCTTGCCACCTTCCGGTCGAACTAGAACACCGCGCATTTTGGGCGCTTAAATTTTTAAACCTCGATTCCACTCTAGCGGGAGAACAAAGAAAATTCCAAATGAATGAATTAGATGAGTGGCGAGCGAATGCGTATGAGAGCAATAAATTATATAAGGAGCGAACGAAGTTTTATCATGATAAGCATACAAAATTTCCAAAAACTTTTTCGTCGGGCGATCTCGTCCTCCTTTATGATTCCCGCCTTCGCCTATTTCCGGGAAAACTAAAATCCCGATGGTCCGGACCCTTTATTGTTAAAGAGGTTTGGTCCTATGGGACAATTTTAATTTCCCACCTGGAAAAAGGTACCTTCAAAGTAAACGGCCACCGCCTTAAATTATATCTTCCGGGAGAGTTAACTAATGAAAAGAGTGATTCGATTGTATTTCAACATATAATATGATCGGCAAGTGGGTCAAGCTACGCGACCTTAAACAAAGCGCTTTTGGGAGGCACCCCAAAGTTATCTTTTGTTATTTTCTCTTGTCTTTTCTTTTCTTCTTTAACAACTTTTGCAGGTAATCGCGGCTTCTCCACAAAAGCTTCAAAAAAAAATCAGGGAAGCCCCCTTTTTTTTCTTTCTCTTCTTCCGTTTTTGCATTTCTTTTTAACTTTCTTACTTCATACTTATTTTTAAACATTGGGGACAATGTTTAACTTTAAGTATGGGGGTGTAAATAGCCCTTTGAAAATATTTGTAAATAGTTTTAAAAAGAAAATTTTCAAAAAAAAAAATTAAAAGAAAAAAAAAGAAACAACAAAAAGAAAATTTTAATTTTGTTTCTATGTTTTCCTTTATTTAAGCACTTGTAAAATCCAAAAACTCAAAAAAAATTTTAGAAAATCGAAAATTTAAATCTTGGAAAGGGACGTTTGGGATTTCATCCCATCACACCTCCTAGTACCTTGCGAACCCTTCACCGGGTAGCCCTTGGGAAGTCCAAGACTTACAAAAATTGTTAAGTTTTAAAGCTAGTTTCCTTTCTTTGTAAATAGTTTTTAATGAGAAAAATTCAAAAAAAGATAATATCAAAAATTCAAAAAAAAAGATAATATCAAAATTTCCAAAAAGTCTTATATCCCTCCTTCTTGTTGTTTTTGTGATTTCTTAGAAATCTAGTTGAGAATGTTTATAAGCATGTTTAAGTTTTTAATTGGCTAAAATTTTGCTTATCATAGTTTGTTAATTTTAAATTTGAGGTAATCTTGATTTAAGAATCATCTTATGATTTTAAATTGATTAGAGAATTTTGTTAGCATAACTTCTCTTTTTACTTTTAAATGACTTCATTTTGTAGTGAATTTCCTAAACCTCTTTAGATTTCAATTATATTTTCTTCTAACTTTTTAGATCTTAGGAAATTTAATGTTACTAGAATTTGCTCTCAATATAATTTAAAGCTAGCTAGATTTATTTCCCTTCCTTACCCCCTTTGTGGCATAAAAAAAATGAACTTTAAAAGATCATATGTCATGGGAATAAGAGGATAAAATTCATTATTCCCTAAAACATATGCACCCAAAATATTTGAAAAGATTATATGGCATGGAGTAAGAGGATAAAATTCATTACTCCTAAACCATATACATTTTGGGTTATTATTAGAAGAGAAAAAAAGAAAAAAAAATAGAGGTGAGAGGACAAAATTCATCACCTCAAATCAAAGATCTCTTCTTATGCCAAATTGCATGAAATCCCCTTAGCCAATTATCATTGTTCTAGTTTTGGTTGAAAATTATGGAGAGAGCAATATTTAGTAATTTACTTTTCCTTAAGATTCTTTTAAGATAGAGTTCTTATAATTTTAATTTAATTTAGTTTTATAATTTCTACAATTTTGTCAAACTACTTAATTTTCTTGAGAAGTTATTGCCTAAACATTTTTCCCTCTTTTCAAATCATCATCATAATTTAGGACTTAACTCCCCCATGAATTTACTCTTAACTTAACTTTTGGTTAAATGAAATTTTAGTTTTAAATTAAAAATTTTTAAGGATGTCTTATAAATTATGTCTCACACTTTTGCTCTGGAATAACAAAACCTCAAGTATGGGGGTATTTGATAAGTAGTATTCTTATAACTTTTTAATAAGAAATTTTTGTAAATATTTAATATGAATTTTCCTTTTTATGTCAATTTTAGGTTATAAGTAGTTCTTTTTGTAATTTTGATTCTAACTTAGCTTAATTTCAATATTTGCAGAATTTTGGGACAAATCGGGAAAATGGCATGTCACGCCCTCGGTCACGCCCGTGACCAAGGGCGTGTAACCTAAAGATCGGTCCAGAATGATGTCGCGCTATCTGAACTAGCCCACACCAAGTCACGCCCCAGGTCACGCCCGTGACCCAAAGTCACGCCCGTGACCAAGGGTGTGTAAACTTAGAATCTTCCACGTGGAGCCGCCGTCGAGACGTGGAGATGCTGTTGAGAAGTCAACCTAAGTCACGCCCGTGACCCACATGTCACGGCCGTGACTTTCCAGCGTGATCCCTGCTCTGCCGCCACGCCGAGTTCCAGCCCACGCCGCATTTAATGCAGCCATCCAAAGTCACGGCCGTGACCCAACATGTCACGCCCGTGACATGTCACTTTTCGCTGCGCCGTCCAGAAAGCCCACGCCGCTGTCGGATCCGATGTGAATAGTGCAGTCACGCCCTTGGTCACGCCCGTGACCGAGGGCGTGTAATCTGAAATTTTTTCCTATAAATTCAGAGGTTCTCCTTGAGTCTAGGGTTCAAAAATTTGGAGATGGGGAGGTGCTGTTAGATCTGAGAGTGAGTTTTTCAAGTTAATGTTCATGTTTCTTAAGGCTTTCATGTTCTCCTCCTTCCCTTTTCATGCAATGTGTTAATGTAACTTTCGTGTACTAGTTTTCTTAAGCTTGCAACTTTCATTTTCCTTAGCTTTGCACTCTTAAATTAAGGCTTGTAATAGTTCTTTGATTTTCAATAAAATTAGTTTTCTCTTTCAAGTTCTTTTTCTCCTTAAGTAATTTCTTCCTTTTAATGCAAAGTTAAATTTTTCTCTCCTTAGTAATATTCTCTTTTTATGCAATGTCAATTTCTCTTTCTTTTCATGCAATGTTCAAGCTTTTCGTTTAGTTTGAATTTAGTTTTAATTTTAGTTAAGCGAAAACAAACCACCTCAATTTTCGTCGATAAGATAATGGTGATTTTCCTCGAAGTAGAAGTAATCAACGCGCCCCGTGGAATACGACCTTGATATTCCTAAATATCCTATACTATAGACGATAAGGTACACTTGCCTTTATCGGATATAGTCTTGGAGAAAATCTCAAATCTTCACTAAATTTCAAAACTGCAAAAATCGATATCACATGCGAACTGCCAGACCGCACTCACAGACCGTACAACCTGCTGCCTTATTCAACTGCTGAAAACCAAACAGAATGGTCACACTTTGAGACCGCTTGACCGCGAGGTTGCCTGATCACAGAAGCTTCAACAAACAGAAACCAAAACTGCACAAGTTGCCGCCTAACCGCAAATTGAGATCGTCTGACCGCTAAGGTTGCTTGATCGCCAAGTTCACGCCAAATAGCTCAAGAACTACACCACAGATTGCTCAGAGGAAAGCCGTTGGCGAACTGGTTATTCAAAACTGGGAAGCCATCAAGGAAGAAGACCGCACCCTGCTAGCCGCTATCCTGCGAACACAACAAACAGTCAAACCACTTCCAAACCATGTGACCTCAAATATGAGACCGGCATAAACAACCCAAGTTGTAGTTCTTATAGTTCTCTCTTTCTAAATGACGGGCCTAACACCTCTATTTATAGGCAAGCTGGCGGATGTCGTCACCGCCCAAAATGAGATACACTAACCACACATCAGATCGCGAGCGGTCTCAAAAGACAGACCACCCGAACTCAACAATCCTGACCGTTCAGAACAAGTCGACAGAACAACCCGCACGGTTACTGCAAGAAGGCAAACCTACTTGAACATCTGGCTGACTTAGAACAAGTCGCCGGAACAACTCGGGCAAGCCGCGCGGTCACCTGCGGTCTCCCAAAAGAGACCGTCCAAAGCAGAACCCGGCCAGAACACTCGAGCAGGCCGCGCGGTCATATTGGTCTCATTTCTTCAGACCTGTCAAACCCCTTCAACTTCTACTTCATAAATTCAACACTCCCCCTTGAAGTGGGAAGTGGAAGTCAATCCAAGCAAACTCCGTAACAGACCAAATGGTCCATTCGACAACAGCTTTGTAAAGATGTCAGCAATATTATCCTTACTCTACACATGCTCCACAATCAGAGATCCCTCCAACACCTTCTCACGAATGAAATGGTGATGAATCTGTTGAAACTGATTTCTCGGTCTCTTGTGAAACTCAGGCCCTCAACAAGTCGAGGGGCATCTACCCTTATTGATCCCTCGGAAAGAGCAGACTAGAGATTAAGAACTAGACTAAGACCTTAGTCACAGCGAGGAGGTCCCACCACAAACCCGGAAGATCGTTGAGTGCTTCCCCTCCCAAGCCAAAGACAAAGTAACCATGGAGAGCTCGAGAGCTAAACCAAAGTAACCAAGGGAAGAAGAAGCTCAGAGTCTCAGATTGGAATCCTCTCCCAAGGTTCCAAATTTTGGTTTTACTAAACGCACCTCAATTTGGCCTGCTAACAGCCAAACACCTCTGTTTGGAGGGGCTAACGGCAGACCACCAGGGGTAGAGGGGTAATTTCGTCTCCTTAGACTATGGGAAAGTGGCCTGTGAGAATGCTACTCGCGAGAGCTCCCGCGAGTCTCCTCGCGAGTATGGCTCGCGAAACCCCTCTTAGGCGAGCGCTCTGCGAAGGCCCTGCTCGCACCCCTTCTGGCGACATCCACTGAGTTCGGGTCTCGCATGCCTTCCTGCGAGCTCCCCTCAGCCCATACCCCCCAAATCTCGTGACCCCTTAGTAGCGAGATGACCTCTTCCAGCCTAAGTTACTAATCTTCCGGCCTTACCTACTTAGGCGAACTCGGGGTTGTACACAATCCCCGCTCTTTGGGAGATTACTCTAAGCTCACAAAGAATCATCCAACCCCGTGTGTTCGCCTACGACTGCTGATCTATTTGGGATTCTTTCTTGTGGGTCCCACCCCACCTCTATAAATACTACCCAAGTCGGAGTGGTGCGCACTATTACTCTCTCTAATTCCACCTCCGTACACTGTATCCGCCGGAGAATGCCTCTTTCCGAAGAACTCCGGGCTCGCCTGAGGTCGTCCAAGGCGGGCGAGCTCTCTACCATGGCCAATGCCGACTCCTGGATGCCTAGCCAGACCACTCTGCCTCGCCTGCGATAAAAAAGGCGAAGCTGGGTCCGCCTACCCCCAGGGGGGAAAGACTGTACTGCTGGACTCTTCTCCTGACGATCGGCTCGCTGAAAAGGTAATCTTCTAGCTTAATTATTCCTTTGGTTTCTCTAAACTTCGCCTGACTGCAGGATCTTCCCCTTACCGATCAGGACGCGGGCGAAGGCTTAACCGAGACCCATCTCGATCCTCTGGCGAGGACTGATCTTGTTAACGGAGAAACTGCTTGTACAACCCCGATATTCGCTAGGCAAGGGTGGGCATTTCGAGAGGTCAACATTGTGAAGAAAATAATAAGGGGGACAAGCCAGATAAGTTCTCGCAAGAGTCAGGCGGGCAAGATGAGCCCTCGCCGACTGTTCGATGGTCAGTTGGCGAGACGGGTATTCGTCGTGTGCACGCGAGAAGGGCTGGAGAGCTAACCACTCGCGAGCCGCTTACAGAAGTTCTCGGGGTTCGACGGAAGGCGTTTGATGAAATCAAGCGCGCTCGATGAAGTGTGTCCTTCGTTGGACGAACTCACCTCTCAGTCCGCCGAACGTCAAGTTTTAGCCAGATAAGTTTATCTCAGCGGTTGGGCTGGCAGGGCCTATTGTCTCGGCGGCTCAGTCCCATCCCAGCGGATCCGTTAGGATAGGCAGTCATCTCGGAGGGACCAGGTTGAACTCGCAGGAAGACGCGCGAGACCAGGTCTCAGTGGATATCGCCAGAAGGATCCCAGACGAGGTCTTAACGACGCGCTCGCCAGGAGGGACATCGCGGGAGAGATCCGCGAGAAGGCAGCGAGAGCTCCCTCGAGTAATGTTCTCGCAGACCCCTTGCCCGTAGGTTGATATGGAAGGATTACCTTTTTACCCCAGGTGGTCTATCATCAGCCTCTTAAAACAGCGGAGTTTGTCTGTTAGCAGACCAATTTTGGGGTGTGTATAGTAAAATCAAGAGGGAGAATCCTGCTATTTGCAGGCCAGTTCAGAAAATCTATAAATAAGACCCAAAGGGCACCTTTGGAGAGGACTTCTCTTTTTTGAGCTTCTCTCTCCTCAGGTTTTCCTTGGTTGGCATTTTCAGAGCTCTCCAAGGTGACCAGGCTTCAGCAATGGCTTGGGAGGTGAAGCGCTCTAAAGATCTTCTGGGTGTGTGGTGGGTCCTCCCTGCTGAATCTAAAGGTCTGTGTCCAGTTCCGAGGGTTCAGTCTGTCCCTTTGAAGGATTAGTAAGTTCTAGTTGCCCACCAACTCGTTGGGGGCCCTGAACTCCACATAGACATTTACTGGTTTTAATAGCCTCACGAAGAGCGGGGATTGTGTACAACCCCGATATTCGCCAGGCAAGGGTGGGCATTTCGAGAGGTCAACATTATGAAGAAAGTAATAAGGGGGATAAGCCAAATAAGTTCTCGCAAGAGTCGGGTGGGCGAAACTAGCCCTCTCCGACTGTTCGTTGGTAGGTTGGCGAGACGGGTATTCGTCGTGCGTACGCGAGAAGGGCTGGCGAGCCAACCACTCGCGAGCCGCTTACAGTAGTTCTATGGGTTCGACGGAAGGCGTTCCACAAAATCAAGCGCGCTCAACGAAGTGTGTCCTGCGTTCGACGAACTCACCTCTCAGTTCGTCGAACGTCATGTTTCAGCCAGATAAGTTTATCTCAGCGGTTGGGCTGGGAGGGCCTATTGTCTCGGCGGCTCGGTCCCATTCCAGTGGATCCGTTGGGATAGGCAGTCATCTCGGGGGGACCAGGGTGAGCTCGCAGGAAGACGCGCAAGACCAGGTCTCAGTGGAGATCGCTAGAAGGGTCACAGGCGAGGTATTAACGACGCGCTCGCCAGGAGGGACGTCACGGGAGAGATCCGTGTGAAGGCAGCGAGAGCTCCCTCGAGTAATGTTCTCGCAGACCCCTTGCCCATAGGTTGATAGGGAAGGATTACCTTTTTACCCCTGGTGGTCTGCCATTAGCCTCTTCAAACAACGGAGTTTGGCTGTTAGCAGACCAATTTTGGGGTGCGTATAGTAAAATCAAGAGGCGGAATCCTGCTATTTGCAGGCCAGTTCAGAAAATCTATAAATAAGACCCAAAGGGCACCTTTGGAATGGAACTCTTTTTTGAGCTTCTCTCTCCTCAGGTTTTCCTTGGTTGGCATTTTCAGAGCTCTCCAAGGTGCCCGGTCTTCAGCATTGGCTTGGGAGGGGAAGCGCTCTAAAGATCTTCTGGGAGTATGGTGGGTCCTCCCTACTGAGTCTAAAGGTCTGTGTCTAGTTCCGAGGCTTCAGTCTGTCCCTTCAAAGGATTAGTAAGTTCCAGTTGCCCCCCAACTCATTGGGGGCCCCGAACTCCACAGAGACCATTTACTAGTTTCAACATTTTTGGTGCGGTGAGCGTGGAGTGCAGCTGGTTCAAGAAAATCTCAAGGAGGATGCATGACAGGAGAGGACGAGCAGGACGCGGGAACTGGGGGGTCGCCACCCCCAGGAGCGCCCGCAACGGTGGAAACGCTGGCAGACCTTAGGCGAGATCTTCTTGGAGCTTTTCAGAGTGTTCTCGTCATGGCACTCGGTGGTCTCGTGACCCCAACGACCCAGGTGGCTCCTCCGCCTGGGGTTGGCAAGAATGCCCCAGCTCCACGAGCCGAATGGGAGGCGACAACCCAGGGTGCGGGGCGAGACATCTCCGGGCGAGAACTTTTCCATAGCCCGGAGAGAGTGAGCGAGGTCCCGGCAAGGGTCGTCCAAGCAGAGGGGGTCCCGGCCAGTGGGGCCCGAGTGAGTGGTCCTTTGGCGAGCCCGAGGTCGGCAGGGGAAGGGTCGCCAGGGGAGTTCGCAGGGAGAGCGGAGTAGGTCCATAGGGTGAGCGGGGGAAGCCCTTTTTGCGAGTTGGTGCTCTCGGCACCACTCCCCGAAGGATTCAGAGAGCCAGCCATGACACTGTATACCGGCAAGGATGACCCTGTTCAACACTTGCAATGGTTCGAGGATATGGTCTCGATCAGACCTATGTCGGACGCCTTCAAGTGCCGACTTTTTGCTACCACCTTGAAGGAGAAGGCGAGGGACTGGTTCCACCAGCTACCCTCGGGGTCGATTTATGTCTTCGAGGACTTGCGTCGGGGTTTTCTCTTGCGCTTCTCCACCTCAAAGAAAAGGAAGAAGGATCCCGAGTCACTCTTTACCATCAAGCAAAAGTCCGGAGAGTCGTTAGCTCAGTATCTGGAGCGGTTCAGGGAGGAGGTTCTCCTCGTCCAGGAGGTGTCAGGGTACACCCTCCAGCTTGCCTTCACTTTGGGGCTAATGGAGGGTTTCTTCAAGATTGATCTCAAGAGGAGGGTACCTCTGTCTTATGAGGAGTTGATGGAGAGAGCTGCGGAGGAAGTAGACGGGGAGGCAGCAAACCCCGAGTTCACAAAGAGGTTAGCATGGCTGAGCGAGCCAGAAGGCAGGTAGATAGAGACAAGAAGGAGAGAAGAAGCGAGGGCACGGAGTTGGGGTGGAGGAAGCAAGGTGGGGGAATGCAAGGTCTAGGAAGGGGGTTCCCCCACGGAGGTGGTAACTTCCACAGAGGGCAGGGAAGGCCGCATTAGTTGGGGTGGAGGCAAGGTCCTAGACCACCTCCTCCGCCACCTTAGCAAGCAATGGAGATAGGAGGAGGGAGAAGATGAAGAGGAAGAGGGACATGAGCTGGAGGAGTCGGGCCCCGAAGAAGGAACAGAGGAGTAAGAGGTGAGGAGAGAGGGTGGCGCTGCCGTACTGTTACTTCCACTAGGAGGAAGTCACGCAACAGTCACCTGCCCAGAGTTCTTAGAAGCAAGGAATGCAAGGGTCCCAACACCGCAGCCGCAGCATCGACTAGTGAGGATAGAGGAGATTCCACCCCATGAGGATGAGGACGAAAGGTGCGAGGACCGCGCCGATTTGGGGTCTCGAGGGGGGATCAGGGTGATCCATGAGGGGGTAGGGATTGAGGCAACCTGGAAGGCGAGCCTCCATACTATCTATCATCATAGCGTGGCTTTGACATCCCTGGCCCCTCCCCCGGCAGAGAAGATTTTCTTCACCCAGAAGGACATGCCGGGTTATGAAGACCCATTCTGCGATGAACTGGTCATTCAGACGGCGATCGAGAACTTCACCATTTCCCGAATCCTTGTCGACAACGGGAGATCAGTAAATGTCATCTTTAAGAAGGCATTCGACGGGATGGAGGTGGAGGCGCGAAGGGTGTTAGCCTCGGATGGTCCATTGTTCAGATTCTTCTGGGAGAGGAAGGAGGTAGAAGGAGGAGTAGGACTGTAACGCTCCAGGTTTTCTCTTATAATTTATCATTGCGTGGTACTAATGCGAGAGGGCGTTACCTTTTCGGGAGCGTCGTCATTCGTCATGTTTTCGATAATCGATGTATAAAATATGAATATAAGATATTATGAGCATATCATTAGTTAGAAGGTATATTAATTAATATGTATTAATTGGTGAAGCTAGTTATTAATTAATATATCTTAGCCGCTATATATATGTAAATATGCATATATATGTTATAAGCTAATTTATACCTATTAACAACTACCCAGGATCAAATAACTATTGCTGTAGGCTGCATATATATATGCAATCGTGGATATCTTTGTATAATTGCATAAATGCATATGTAAATTTATATACATATATGTGCACATTCGGGAATATAGATTTATATGCGTGCAGGTGAGTTATCTTCCCCTATAAGTTTCAGCATTTCGAGAGAGAGAGGGAGAGAGAGGCGAGCTTAGGGTTCATCGGAAGCGTCGGGCATAGGAGACGAAGGTTGTCGGAGGAGTTTTGGAGGCGTTCGTGGCTTATCTTCGTCGTCGCGGCTAGGGTTTCTTTGAGCTTGCCGCGATCCGGAGGTCCTCCGTTTGATTTTGAGGCAAGAAAACTTTTCCCTACCTCCCCTCCATCCCTTTTCTGGACTCTTTTCTTGATTAGTAGTATCCTGGATCTTCAAGTGGCTGAATTCCTAATTTGGTTGACAAAAGTTTTGGATCGTTGAGTGCTTGATCCTCCAGTTTTTGTTAGCAAAATTTGGGGTTGTTTGTGGTAATTCCTCTAGGTTGTTAGCAAAGTTTTTCTCTAATATTGTTATGGCAGTTTTCCCTCTCCTGGGTAGCAAAATTTTGGGTCGTTGTTGGGGGGCTGCTTCTTATACTTGTTTAATTTGGGGCTGCTGCTATATAATTTAACTGGGGTTGTTTCTTATACTTGTTTAATTGGGGGCTGCTTCTTATATTTGTCTAGTTGGGGGCTGCGGTTTTATACATTCTTATTGGGGCAGCTGTTATGTATATTCTAATTGGGGCTGCTATATATATCATCTAATCGGGATTTCAATTGGGGGCTGCTATATATATAATTCTAGTTTGGATTTTTTTAGGGGCTGCTTCCTATATATATTTCTTCTTGTTCGGGGGCTGTTATATATATATATAATTCCAGTTGGATTTATTAGGGGCTGCTTTGCATCATTCTGGTTTGGATAATTCTATTTGGGGCTGCCTTGTAGAATCGGTTTGGGGGTTGCTGTTATAAAATTATGTTCTGTTTGGGGGTTGCCATATGTTTTTCCAGTTGGATTATTTTGTTTGGGACCGCTATGCGTAGTTTCTATTAGCTATATATATAGTTCTATTTTTAGAACTATATGGGGGTTGGCATGTCTAATCCTATTCTCGATATTACATTCCATTGTTATAATATGATCGGTGGGCCGCTTCCGGGTTGCAAGCCTCGATAATTCAAATTGCGTAATCGACTCTTAGCTCAAGTTTATTCTTATTATATGGCATTTAATTGCTTTGGTTATACGACCCTGGCTATAATAAAATACCATTGTCAAGATCGGCAAATATTTAAGTGTTGGCTAAATTACAAAACCACTCATAGTCTCGCGCTAGTAGCCTAGCTGTTGAGGTCATCGATTGCCTGTTCCCTTCTCTTTTAATCCTTTTCCCTGGTTTTCTGTGTAATCTGCCTTTTGTTTCTGAGTATTTTAAACCCTTGTTGGGAAAATGATTTATCTTAACCCCTGAAAATGAGTTGAATATGAATTCTAAGAAAGAAAAATCAAGGTTAAATAAATATGCGTCGAATAGTATTCGACGCAACGTCGAAGTGGTGTCGACGTTCCTTTCAGAATGAGTCGAAGTAACTTTAAGAAGAATTCGACGTATCCTATGTCGACGTAGCTCTGACTTCTAGTCGACGCATCTTAAGAAGTCGACGCACCTTAGTCGACGCACCTTCCTTATTCTCCTCTCTACGTCCAGCCAGGACGAATTCGACGCTTACGTCGAATAGTAATCGACGCACGTCGATTTCTATGTTTAATTCAAAAATCGCCAGATCTCTTTCCTTCTTTTATAGATCTGATTTATATGGAATCAATTTATTCTTTATAGCCATTCTGAATCATTCTTTTCCTCTAATAGATTCTTGGCTAATTTGATTAAATCCATTATGGACATTATTTGAAATCAGAATGAATTCTTTCCTTCTATAGATATAATAGTTATGGAAATATTTCTCTCTTTCTAATACTCTGTCTACTAATTGATTTCTCTCCTATAGTGTTATCTTAATACAAAGAGCTATAAATAAGGAGAAGGTCGACAGAGAACAACAACAACAAGTTATCCACCATATACATATTGAAAAAGAGGAAAAGCTCCCAAGTGAAAAAGAGAGAGAATTGAGAAATAGTCCTGCAACACCATCAAGCTTCCATCTTCTCCTGCTTCTGAAGCCATTCTGCTGCAAACTCTGATAGCTCTCACTAAAAGAGAGAAAAGATACAAATCTCTTTCTCACTATAGAAGAGATTTCTTTCACTACTTCTTGTGATTCCAATCTTCTTGCTAGGAAGAAGATTCCTTCTTGTCTTTATATTATTTCTCTTTCTTCTTTACATTCATTTCACTCTCAAATACTGTAAAAGAGTTTTTAGATCTCTCTTCAAAAAATTCAGTTGTACTGGTTCTAAGAGTCTCCTTTTCAAAAGACTCAGTTGGTTCTAAGAGTCTCCTTATCAAAAGACTCAGGGTGGTTCTAAGAGTCTCCTTATCAAAAGACTCAGTGCAAGATAATGAATTCCTACCAAAAGGGGTAGAAGAGTGGACTACCCAAAGTTTGAGGAGCCACTATATTTCCTTGTGTTGTGCTGTGATTTCTTTTCTTGCATTTACTTTCTTTACTTGCTTAATTCTTGTTGGTGTGTGGGAAGCGTTAATCTGTGATCACTACATATATATATATATAATTGCACAAAATATTTTAAATCTTTATTCACCCCCCTCTAGAGAATTCTAGTGAGGTTAACTGTGCACTTTCAATTGATATCAGAGGGAGGTTGATCTAAAAAGGTTAACTCCTTGATCAAAAAGATCCTACCTCTTATTTATATATATATATTTCTAAAAATTATTTTTCACATGGCACAAATCAAAGATTATGCTTCCACCAGACCACCAATGTGCAATCTTGAAAAGTTTGCAGTTTGGAAAACAAGAATTAGGATTTATATGAATTCTATTGATGAAGAATTATTTAATGTTGTCTTGACAGGTCCTCCCAAGCCTTATAGAAAAGACTCAAGTGGTGAAGTAACTCAAACACTTGTCCCAAAGGCTGAGTGGACAGTTGAAGAGAAGAAGGCAGGAACATGTGATGCAAAAGCTGTAAACATTCTGGTCTCAACCCTCTCTGATGAAATCTTTCAAAGGGTTGTTGATTGTGAATCAGCCAAAGAAATTTGGGAGGCTCTCATAAAGATGGTAGAAGGAAGTGCTGATGAAAGGAAAGATAGGAAGGCTCTATTGATCTCTCAATATGAGAACTTCCAAAAGAAGAATGAAGAAAGCATCTCTGAGATGTATGACAGATTCAGTCTGATCATCAATCAACTAAGGGACTTGGATAGAGAAATCTCTCTCACAGAGATCAATGACAAATTGCTGATGAGCCTCCCAAGTTCACGGGACTCAAGGATATGGGCAATAAGAGACACAAGAGGACAAAGGGAAATTTCAACAGATGCTCTCTTAGGAAAACTCAGATCCTATGAGCAACTGCTAAAAACCAAAGAAGAGAAGAAGAGAAGAGAAAACACCCCAACTTCTTCAAAAGACAGGAACATTGCATTAAAAGCAACAGAAGAAAGAAGCTCTGTCACTGAAGAAGAACTATTTAGTTTCCTGGCCAGAAAATTCAAGAAATGGGTCAGGACAGATGGATCAAGAAGGAGAGAGTCAAAACCAAGGTATGACAAAACTCCTACTACAGAAATTATTTGTTATTCTTGCAGGAAACCTGGACATATTGCCCCAAAATGTCCAGAAAATGCTGAGACAAAGAAAGATCTGAAAAAGAAAGATCTCAAGAAAAAGGGGAAGAAGAAAGAAAGAGGCTTTATTGCAGAAGCCTGGAGTGAAACAGACTCTGAGGATAGCTCCTCTTCTAAGAGTGACAATGAAGAGCCTAAGCAAGAAGACCTATGCTTAATGGCACTTGAAGGCTCAAAGAAAGATGATGGTGCTAAATCATGGAGTGAGACATGATTAGAAGAAAACATATCTTCTAAAGATGAAAGATAAAATAACCTTATTGTCATAGAGGAATCTGAGTATAAAGATGAGGTAAGCATTTTTGATGAAATAGATTTTCAAAGTGATAATTTCAGAAATGATTTTATAGGAATGTGTCTAGATCAACTAAAAGCTAAACAAGAAATTAAGGATCTAAAAGAACAAATTAATATGGCTAAAAACCAGAGAAATAGAGAAGTTAAATGCTCTAAAAATTATGAATTAAGGGCTAACATCATAGAAAAGGAGGTAGAAAGGGCTAGAATAGAAAACCAGCTCCTTAAGGATAAGGTATCCCAGGCAAAAGCTTTTGAAGAATCAATAAAAATGAGAAGCCAAACTCTCAAGGAAATCACTGAACAACAAACAAGGAGACATCAAAATCTTAGTCTAGGGGCTGATCCCTCAACCAGCCAAATTCCATCCAACAAACCTGCTTGGATGATCCCTGTAAAATTCACCAAACCTATCAAATCAAACCAAGAAAAAGACTCACTAAATAAGGAAGAAGACTCCCTCAAGGAAATAAAACAATTTGATGAAACATCATATTATTCAGCTGATGACTCTCAAACTTCATCTGAAGAAGCAACTAAGCCAAAAGAAACAATACATAAAAGAGCCAAATCAGAAAAAGGGAAAAAGAAAATTTATGAAGATACAGATGCGTCGACTTCATATCGACATATGAATGATAGTGCGTCGAATTCTACTCGACGCAATCTCTCAGACGCCTCGACCTCAACTCGACGCTTGAATAAAAGTACGTCGACATCAAATCGACGCAACTTTGTTCATGCATCGATACCAGATCAATGCAATCTGGAGAAAGCGCCGAGTATAAATCAACGCAACTATCAAGATACGTCGAATAGATATCGACGCATAAAAACTCAGAGCAACATAAATGTGTATCCTCCAAAAACCTTCCATCTTAACCCCTATTCAGGACCCATTCATCCTAATCATGATTTCTATCCTAATCAACACCTCTATCCTAACCAAACTTTCTATCCTAACCAAAATTCCCATCTAAATCAAACTTACTATCCTAATCAACACTTCTATCCCTCTCTAAACTCAAATTCTCACAATACTAAGATAATCAAGTGCTACATATGTAACAAAACTGGCCACCTTGCCAAACAATGTTGGCACAATCAATCAAACTATCTGTGAAAATTAGTCCAAGACTAACTTAGAAACCTTTAGGATTAGGAAAAGATAAAAAGAAATAAACACCTAGAATTTTTCAGGAAAATTAAAAGTCACGTCGACTTCTAATCGACGCACCGTCGATGACTCAACTCAATAAGTGAAATCGACGCATGCGTCGACTACAATCGACACATACGTCGATACGAAACCCTAGCATCTTAATGCGGGCTGTATCGACGCTTACGTCGAATTCCACTCGACGTAACGTCGATTTCATGAAAACGAGCGGCAATACTAAAATATTTTCGGTCACATCCACTGAAGTACCGAATAAGCCTCGAATAGTGTCGCATTTTGATGTTTCACCTGACTTAAAAAGACTCTTCAGTTAGAAACCTTCACTACTCTGCATCCTTCATCCTTTTTGCTCCTCAGTCCAGCCGATTTCTTCCTCTCTTTCTCACTGACCTAAAATGGCTCCCAAGACCAACTCTGGCTTCGACATTGACCTTGAATCTTTCCAAGCCGCCGCAGAAAACTATAAGAGCATCATTGCTCTGTTCACTGAAGCTGGAGTAGATAAGCTCATCTCCACAAGATGCAAGTTCCTGGAAACAGAGCTCTCAGAGCTGAGGACTCATGTTCAGATATCTGAACAAGGAGAAATCCAAGGAACAATCCATGAGACACCTGTCTCAATATCTGCAGAACAGATTAGGACAACCTTTGATCTTCCATCAGGTACACCCTAATATTATCTTTGTTCAAAGCAAATAGGGAAAGAAAATCAGCTTCTAAAGAATAACTAAATAAGTCTTCATCACTCCCTTATTAGGTGATGAATCTATAGACCTCACACCTGATGAAATCAAGCATCTGCTAACCACCATGAAGTTTTCAAAGGATAGACCAATCCATCTAAAGAAAATAGACTTTTCTGAGGAGTACAGACTGCTAGCAGATATAGTAAGAAAAATCCTGCTATGCAAGACCTCAGCTCATGATGCAGTGCCCAAGCAGCAAATGAATATCATGGGGGCCCTGGTGCTGAAGAAGAAGGTGGACTGGGCCACATGCTTGCTCAAGATGATAAGCTCTAAATACTCACACAAAGAAAATGCATATATGAGGATTATGAGTCAAGTACTCTTCCACTCCTTCCCTGACCTATGTAGGTCAAAAGGAATCCCAATTCCTCCAGGGAAAAGGATGTCAATAGCTCTATTCTCCAAATGGATAGGCAAATTCCTAAGCCTGGTTCCATTCCTGAAAAGACTCCATCTCCTCCTAACTCTCATGCTCATCCATCTCCTCCTCCTCCTCCTCAAAGAGACAATTCTTCTCTACCACCATCATCTACTCCACTAGTCTCTACCACTCTCACAACCCCTCCTCTACCTACCTCTTCTCAAACACCTGCTCAAACAGCAGTTTATCCATCTCTTCCTCCTCCTACTTTCTCATCCTCTCCACCTCCTTTATCACCCATACCTCATGTATCAACTAACTTCTCTCCAGCTTCATCACCACCTCCACCACTCTCTCCTCATCACCAACCATAACATGAACCATCTGCATCCACTGAAGCTCTCCTCACTCAGTGCATTGCATCAGCAGCTCAAACATTCCAAGCAATGCTGGATGAGCACTGCTCCCAGATTCATTCATCCATCCTACATATGCACACCCGAATAGACGGGGTCAGTGCCTCTGTACAAAGTCTGAAGACCTCTCTCTCTTCCTCTAGAGTAACCAGGTCTTTCTTAACCTCCTTGGCCAAGAAGGTCAAGAAGAGGGAGAAGCTAGATGAAGAGCAGCCCTCCACTCCTAAATCTCTATCCCATAAATCAATTGGAAATGAGAGAGTACCTGAGCTACATATTGAAGAACAAACAATAGAGGTACTCAATATAGCAAGAGAGGCTGCAAGTCAAGTGGTACTATTACAAGGGGAGGCAAGCAGGGCAGAAAATGAAGCTGAAAAGGAAGATGTGGCAGATGGTGAGAAAGATAAAGAAGCTGAAACTCAGGGGGAGCTGAGTGAACTACCTGGTGCTAAGAAGGAGCAACCCCCCTCTCTTAAAACAGTTGTATTCACTAGAAAAAGGAAGACTCCTCCTACCCCTCCTGAATAATGCCTTAAAATAATGAATGATATATTTATGGTTGAAAACTGATTGATCTGAACATGAAGTTTGTTTATAGGATTTCCTTTTCTAATTTCTCTTCTACTTGCTTAATATATTCCTTACCTATATAAATACTTTGTTGTGATTGATCATATGCTCTCTAAATAGGGTTAAGACAAATAGGGGGAGATTGTTGGGAAAATGATTTATCTTAACCCCTGAAAATGATTTGAATATGAATTCTAAGAAAGAAAAATCAAGGTTAAATAAATATGCGTCGAATAGTATTCGACGCAACGTCGAAGTGGTGTCGACGTTCCTTTCAGAATGAGTCGAAGTAACTTTAAGAAGAATTCAACGTATGCTATGTCGACGTAGCTCTGACTTCTAGTCGACGCATCTTGAGAAGTCGACGCACCTTAGTCGACGCACCTTCCTTATTCTCCTCTCGACGTCCAGCCAGGACGAATTTGACGCTTACGTCGAATAGTAATCGACGCACGTCAATTTCTATGTTTAATTCAAAAATCGCCAGATCTCTTTCCTTCTTTTATAGATCTGATTTATATGGAATCAATTTATTCTTTATAGCCGTTCTGAATCATTCTTTTCCTCTAATAGATTCTTGGCTAATTTGATTAAATCCATTATGGACATTATTTGAAATCAGAATGAATTCTTTCCTTCTATAGATATAATAGTTATGGAAATATTTCTCTCTTTCTAATACTCTGTCTACTAATTGATTTCTCTCCTATAGTGTTATCTTAATACACAGAGCTATAAATAAGGAGAAGGTCGACAGAGAACAACAACAACAAGTGATCCACCATATACATATTGAAAAAGAGGAAAAGCTCCCAAGTGAAAAAGAGAGAGAATTGAGAAATAGTCCTGCAGCAACCATCAAGCTTCCATCTTCTCCTGCTTCTGAAGCCATTCTGCTGCAAACTCTGATAGCTCTCACTAAAAGAGAGAAAAGCTACAAATCTCTTTCTCACTATAGAAGAGATTTCATTCACTACTTCTTATGCTTCCAATCTTCTTGCTAGGAAGAAGATTCCTTCTTGTCTTTATATTATTTCTCTTTCTTCTTTACATTCATTTCACTCTCAAATACTGTAAAAGAGTTTTTAGAATCTCTCTTCAAAAAATTCAGTTGTATTGGTTCTAAGAGTCTCCTTTTCAAAAGACTCAGTTGGTTCTAAGAGTCTCCTTATCAAAAGACTCAGGGTGGTTCTAAGAGTCTCCTTATCAAAAGACTCAGTGCAAGATAGTGAATTCCTAACAAAGGGGGTAGAAGAGTGGACTACCCAAAGTTTGGGGAACCACTATATTTCCTTGTGTTGTGCTGTGATTTCTTTTCTTGCATTTACTTTCTTTACTTGCTTAATTCTTGTTGGTGTGTCGGAAGCCTTAATCTGTGATCACTACACATATATATATATATATATATATATATATATATATATATAATTGCACAAAATATTTTAAATCTCTATTCACCCCCCCCCCCCCCCCCTCTAGAAAATTCTAGTGAGGTTAACTATGCACTTTCAACCCTTTCTCACTCAGTCTTTCATGAAATTTTTGTGTTAACTTTCTCAGTGAAGGGTAATGCTTCCTTCTCACTGTCTTAGCAAGCTGATTGAATGTAAAGACTTCTCTTTTAGTGGTTGTGGGCTGCAAATAACAGTCTTTTTCCTTAATGACTTTGTTTCCTGAAGCTTAGTTATGCTAGGCTCTCTTGTTGGTTGTGTCATTCAAGTAGTAGTAGTTCCCTTGGCTTGATTTTTGCTGGGTGATTGAAAATCCTTCTTTTCAGTCCTTTCTTCTTCCTTGTCTGCCTAACCTGTTGATTTTAGGTTAGTGGCAGTTGTGTTTCCCTTTTGGGGTCTTGATTGGTGTTTTCGGTTCTTGATTCCTGTTGTCATCCCCCTTGGAATCTGGATAGCATCTATACCTGTTTAGTTATGCTACCAGGTAGTCTGATAAAACTTCCCTTGGTTTAGAAAAGTTTGCTCACCCAAAGATCGTGCAATTATTTCTTCTTTTATGAAGTTTTCGGTCAACTTTGACATGAAGTCTTCTAGTCAACTTTGATATAAGTCCTTCTCGTCAACTTTGATATAAGTCTTTTCCCGTCAACTTTTGTTTTCCTGTCAACTTTTGATAAGTTTTTCTGTCGATTTCATCGCTTATTCTGAATTGTTTCATTATATATTTATATGTTCTTTTGTCTGGTGTTCCCGAGTATCTTACGCGAAGTTATCAAGCATTGTAAGCCCCTTTTGTTGAGACTTTTGATCAAGCTATGCTTTATTCTTTGAGTTGTCCTGTATTTGGTTAGTGATCTTTTATGGTGTCTTTTCGTGCCTTATTTATCGTACTGTTACGAGAAGTTCGTTGGGAGTCAAGTTTGGACTCACCGAGTGTTTTCAAATGAACCGTTGACTATTGTTCTGGTGTTTGGCCTTCGTGTTAAGTTTATCTTCGTCTTGTTCCAACACCAAGCCTTGCATGGCGTCGACTTTCTGAAATCTTCGACCTTGTTGTAAGTTGAATGTTGATATATTGATTAATTGCTGAACCAGGTGCTACTGATTCTCTCATCTCGAGTTGTGGTTACAACTATCTGAAAATCTGGTTTTTTCCTGCCTGGCACTCCTCTGTTTGTTCTGTTGGATTTATGAGCTAAGTATGCTATGTTGTCTAATTCTTCGGGATAGTTTTGGTGAGTGGTTCTTGATCTCTATGATCTTCGTGGTCTAAGGTTCTAAGTGTTCTCTGGTGGACTGCACTATGGTTTATTTATATACTTATATATATACATATATATATGTTTATGCACCCCTGCTTCTAGTGTTGTGTGTGAGTCTATTGAGTGTGTGAGCTAAAAGTCACAGCCATAGTGCCTCTTTTGGGTTGTTGGTTGGGTGGATTGGAGCCACCTCCGCAGCACTCCTGTATGGTTTTTGGGCTGCGGGCGTTAGTGGAAGATACCACTGTCGCAGTGCCTTCTTTTGGGGGACGCTCTTCCCTCGAGCTGATCAGTCTCAATTGCTTGTAAATTTATAGGCTTATATATGTGTATTATGATATTATATGTATAACCACCATCTCTGAGCCGTAATGACGGACACGTGGTTGGCTTTGATTGCTTTGGCTATTACCTTCTGGTGCAGGCTTTAACTCTTACCGAGTGCACTCGTTTGAGCTGGCTCGAATTGTTGTAAGATGGTTGATGTTTATCTGCTTAGTTCTCCTTTCTGCAATCGTTTATTTCTGATTGCTGTTAATCTTGGTTTTCTTGCACCCTTTGGGCTGAGGCATTCTTTTCTTATGAATGTCTCAGGTTCAGGTGTTTAGATGTCGCAGGAGTTAGAGCGGTGTCGTTCAGTTTTCCTGTCGAGGCCCTTCCTCCCTTCTAGGTAAGGGGCAGTTCTTTGTTTGTTGCCTTCTTTTGGATATTTTCCTTCTTTTCTATGGGCTCGTGTTAGTTGTTGACGCCCATAGCTCTGGTTTTCTTGTGCTAGTTTACTTGTTAGTTGTTTTGTTGTTACTTTCAGGTTGTTTACCTACTTGCTCTCTGGGAAGCTTTATGCTAGGATGCATTAGTTACTTTATTGGTATAAAAATGTCCTTTTTGCATATCATGATTTTTATTAATTGTCACATACGTTGAAGATCGTAGAAAATCCTTTCTTACTATACTAAACATAGACATGTGCATATCATTTCCGGGATGTGGATCTTCATGCTCATGTAGGCTAAAAATGAACCTATTTTCCGCTGCGTATGTATAGCTTTCTACTTGTGGACTAGAAATCCACCGGACCGAGGGACGTGGTCCTAAGCTAATATGTAAATTCTCTTTTTATCTCAATCACATATATGTCTTTTATAATTTTATCGTAAGGAGCATTTGCCTGAGCGTCTGTAGTCGTCTCCTGCTGGACGTGGCATCACGACGCGTATTTTCCCCTTGCCCTGATAATATGTATTAAATTCTTGGGAAAAAGCGGGTTGTGATAGTTGGTATCAGAGGGAGGTTAGCCGGGTTGCTGGGAAAAGTCTGGTTGGCCCGGTTAACCGCCCGATGAGAATCGTTATTCATTGCATACACACACCAAAGGGTCATCAATATGTCTTGGCTGAAGCATGAACACTACCCTCATAGCATGATAAGAAGTATAAGGGGCATATTATGTAGTATGGGATGCATAATATGTGTTTGTATATGGATCCTCATAGGTGACAACATACGACTGTTATGTAGTATGGGATGCATAACGTAGGTCGCATGCGTGTCCAATAGATCAATTTTCTTTTTTCATTGCATGCGATAATATGTACTATGGGATGCATAAGATCGCATGTGTATGCCGCTCATAGCATGCATTAAGGCCTTTTTAGATTGCATAGCACTGCATGCACATCATTACATAACATTAGCACACGTGTCATGTTAAAGACATACATGATGATGCTCGTACACACATGATTTGAAATATACTTTTGGCATTCATGCATTTATATTATATGCACATAAGTTGATAGGATGATGGTATATCATCCTAAGTTAAGCATAACATCATTTCATGAATTCCCAGAGCAAGATAACAACAAGAGCAAGTATCTACACTTTTCTGATCTGTATCGAGTTAGGAAATTCTAGTTCCTAGCTGTTGTGTCTTAAGCTAGGTGTAGTGAGGTGTTTGTTCGAAGTTGTAGTCGATGAATCCAGAGCGTAGTGCATCAAAGTCGACTCCCCAGTTAAAGGCAAGTCTTCGGGTGCGCGTAAGGTAAAGCATTTGGTCCTTTAGCTGGACATCGGTCTTTCCTTGAGTGCGTTGGCTTTTCGCACTAGGTTTTTTTCCTCCGATTTTTTCCGCGATGTGTGTTCGTAACCTTTTAGTTCCCGGTGGGTTTGCTTACCTCGTTTCTATGCTAGAAACCGTTATCAGTTTGTCGTGTATCGAGGTTTTTCCTGTGGAGCGGGAGTTTCCTGATGTCTTCCCAGTTAATCCCCATGGTTTTTCCGCTTGTGAGAGTTGTGGAGTTTGTTTCTGACCTTGAGCCGGGTACCTGTCCTATTTCTAAGGCACCCTACACTTTGGCCCCGTGTGTGTTGCGAGAGTTGCGCACTCAGTTAGATGAGTGGTTGCAGTGTGGCTTTTTCCTGGCCTAGTTCCTTGCCCTGGAGTGCTCTCGTCTTGTTCGTAAAGAAGAAAGTTAGTTCAGTGTTTTTGAAGGCTGATCTTCATTTAGGCTTCCTTTAGTTGGGGATTCGCGAGTCAGATGTTCCGCGATCTGCTTTCTGTTCTCGACTTGGACATTTTGAGTTCTTGGTAATGTCCTTTTCCTTTTGGGTAATCTTATCCGCATCGGTTTTCCTAGCCCTCTTCAGTTAGCATTTCTATCTAGCGAGTGTGGGCTTACCTCTCCCTTTGGCCTTTTCATTCGTTGTTTTCTAAGTTTCATTTCTATGTTTCGAGACCCAACTTCCTTCTTAGTGGGGTGACTGTAACGCCCCAGGTTTTCTCTTATAATTAATCTAAGCGGGTATGTGGGGGATGATTGTGGTAAAATGTTTGGTTTTGTTGTTGCAAAGTTTCGGGGCGAAACCGTTTTGTTAGGAGGGGTGATTGTAAAGCCCCAGAATTTCCTGATAATCTTTAAGGTAGGTCTACGGTATCGTCGATAGTTTAAATATAAAAGTTGTCATTGCATAGTGTTCATGCGAGAGGGACTTACCGTTTCGTGTGTGTCGTCGTCCGGTGAGTTTAATGCTAGGATATTGCGTATAAGTCCGTATAGGAAAAAAATAAAATAAAATAAAATATACGCTTATATATGCAAAGAAAATAAACATATATATATATATATTTATGTTTTAAGAGTTCTGGGAGCTGCTCCCATTCTCCCCCTCCTTCCCGTGAAATCTTCTTGCGCTGTCGAGGTTAGGGTTGGCGTCGGATCGGCGTCGGGCATCGCCGGAGCCATCGGAGGAGGAAGGATCTTCGTTGTCGTGGCTTGTCTTCCTCGCCGGGGCTAGGTCTTCAGCGAGCTTGTCGCGATCCGGAGGTTCTCCGGTTGTTTTTGAGGCAAGAAAACCCTTCACTTTCCCCTCTTCCTCCTTCATCCCCTTCCATTTGGGCTATGCTCCGGGAGATTTATTTATTTGCTCTCCCCTTCTTATGGTGGCTGCTAGGGTATGTTTAAGCTTCAGGAAATTCCATTTCAGTTTCCTTGTTATGGTGGTTGTTTGGGGTATGCTTAAGCTTCAAGAATTTATTTGCATACTCCTTATGTACTGACCGGTTGGGTTATGCATCAGGAGGTTAATTATAGTATGCTCCTTATATTTCGGCGGTTTGGGTATGCTCCAGGAAAATCCAATCAGGAAATTTAATTACCTAAAATCTATGTATTTTTGTTGGGGGCTGCTTCTTATCTTTGTTAATTTGGGGGTGCCTCTTATGCCTATTGTTGGGGCTGTTGCTATTATATAGTCTAGTTTGGGGGCTTTTGTTTTGAAACCTGCTGTTATATTTATCTCATGGGGGCTGCTGTTATTGTCTAATTAAGGGGCTGCTTCTTATATGTCTCTATTTTGGGGCTGCTCTATGTAGTACCAGTTGGGGGATGCCTTTTGTTGTTCCAGTTGGATTATATTGTTTGGGACCGCTATGCGTAGTTTCTATTAGATATATATATAGTTCTATTTTTAGAACTACATGGGGTTGCCATATTTAATTCTATCTTCGATATTATGCTCAATTGTTGTTAATATGACTGGTGGGTCGCCTTCAGGTTGCAAGTCTCGATAATTCAAGTTGTGTAATCAATTTATAGTTTAAGCTTGTTCTTGTTATATCAATTCAATTGCTTCGGTAGTATGGCCTTGATTATAAGAGAATATGGATGTCATGTTCGGCAATTATATTTAAGCGTTGGCTAAATTACCAACCCCCCTTAGTCCCACTCAAGTAGCCTAGCTGTGGAGGTCATCTATTTGTCGTTTCCCTTCTCTTTCAATCCTTTTTTTCCTGGTTTTACTTCTCTTCCCCTTTAATGATTAGTTTCTCCCCCTTTTCTACAAGTGAAGTTCTGTTTGTGGTCTTCCTGGTTGTTCTGATAGATTCTCTCAGAAAAGTCATTTTCTGTGTATTCTCGGAAATCAAGTTTCTTCTTGTGCATTTTGATTCCTCTTTATACCATAGACTTGTTTAGATGTTCTCTCTGTGTAGTTCCAGAATTTTCTAGCCTTTTGTCCAGAATTTCTGTCCAGAACTCCCTAGTTTTTAGTGTAATTTGTCTTTTATTTCTGAGTATTTTAAATCTTTTCAGACTCAGTCTTCCATGTAAATTTTTGTGTTAACTTTCTCAGTGAAGGGTAATGCTTCCTCCTCACTGTCTTAGCAATCTGATTGAATGTACAGATTTCTTTTTAGTTGTTGTGGGCTGCAAATAGCGGTCCTTCTCCTTAATGACTTTGTTTCCTGAAGCTTAGTTATGCTAGGCTCTCTTGTTGGATGTGTCCTTCAGGTAGTAGTAGTACCCTTGGCTTGATTTTGCTGGATGATTGAAAGTCCTTCACTTCAGTCCTTTCTTCTTCCTTGTCTGCCTAACCTATTAATTTTAGGTTAGTGGTTGTTGTGTTTCCCTTCTAGGTCTTGATTAGTGTTCTGGGTTCTTGATTCCTGTTGTCATCCCCCTTGGAATCTGGATAGCTTCTATATCTGTTTAGTTATACTACCAGGTAGTCTGATAAGAACTGATCAAGGTGACCGTCAAGAGCAGATAGTCGTTGCCTCAGATTGATGTTTTGCTTGACCAGTTGCGTGGTAGTTCGGTGTTTTCGAAGGATGATCTTTGTTTAGGCTTCCTTTAGTTGGGGATCCGCGAGTAAGATGTTTCGCGATCTGCTTTCTGTTCTCGGCTTGGACATTTTGAGTTCTTGGTAATGTCCTTTTCCTTTTCGGTAATCTTACCCGCATCTGTTTTCCTAGCCCTCTTCGGTTAGCATTTCTATCTAGCGAGTGTGGGCTTACCTCTCCCTTTGCTCTTTTCATTCGTTGTTTTCTAAGATTCGGTTCTATGTTTCGGGACGAAACTTCCTTCTTGGTGGAGTGACTGTAACACCCCAGGTTTTCTCTTATAATTTATCGTTGCGTGGTACTAATGCGAGAGGGCGTTACCATTTTGGGAGCGTCGTCGTTCGTCAAGTTTGCGATAATCGATGTATAAAATATGAATATAAGATATTATGAGCATATCATTAGTTAGAAGGTATATTAATTAATATGTATTAATATGTGAAGCTAGTTATTAATTAATATATCTTAGCCGCTATATATCAGTAAATATGCATATATACGTTATAAGCTAATTTATACCTATTAACAACTACCCAGTATCAAATAACTATTGATGTAGGCTGCCTATATATATGTAACCGTGAATATCTTTGTATAATTGCATAAATGCATATGTTAATTTATATACATATATGTGCACATTCGGGAATATAGATTTATATGCGTGCAGGTGAGTTATCTTCCCCGATAAGTTTCAGCATTTCGAGAGAGAGAGGGAGAGAGAGGCGAGCTTAGGGTTCGCCGGAAGCGCCGGGCGACGGAGATGAAGGCCGTCGGAGGAGTTCTGGAGGCGGTCGGGGCTTATCTTCATCGTCGGGGCTAGGGGTTTCTTCGAGCTTGTCGCGATCCGGAGGTCCTCCATTTGATTTTGAGGCAAGAAAACTTTTCCCTACCTCCCCTCCATCTCTTTTCTGGACTCTTTTCTTGATTAGTAGTATCCTGGATCTTCAAGTGGCTGAATTCCTAATTTGGTTGACAAAACTTTTGGATCGTTGAGTGCTTGATCCTCCAGTATTTGTTAGCAAAATTTGGGGTTGTTTGTGGTAATTCCTCTAAGTTGTTAGCAAGTTTTTCTCTAATATATTTATGGCAGTTTTCCCTCTCCTGGGTAGCAAAATTTTGGGTCGTTGTTGGGGGGGTTGCTTCTTATACTTGTTTAATTTGGGGCTGCTGCTATATAATTTAACTGGGGGTTGTTTCTTATACTTGTTTAATTGGGGGCTGCTTCTTATATTTGTCTAGTTGGGGGCTGCGGTTTTATACATTCTTATTAGGGCTGTTGTTATGTATATTCTAATTGGGGCTGCTATATATATCATCTAATCGGGATTTCAATTAGGGGCTGCTATATATATAATTCAAGTTTGGATTTTTTTAGGGGCTGCTTCCTATATATATTTCTTCTTGTTCGGGGGCTGTTATATATATATAGTTCCAGTTGGATTTGTTAAGGGCTGCTTTACATCATTCCGGTTTGGATTATTCTGTTTGGGGCTGCCTTGTAGAATCGGTTTGGGGGTTGCTGTAATAAAATTATGTTCTGTTTGGGGGCTGCCATATGTTGTTCCCGTTAGATTATTTTGTTTGGGACCGCTATGCGTAGTTTCTATTAGCTATATATATAGTTCTATTTTTAGAACTATATGGGGGTTGGCATGTCTAATCGTATTCTCGATATTACGTTCCATTGCTATTATATGATCGGTGGGCCTCTTCCGGGTTGCAAGCTTCGATAATTCAAATTGCGTAATCGACTCTTAGCTCAAGTTTATTCTTGTTATATGGCATTTAATTGCTTTGGTTATACGGCCCTGGGTATAACAAAATACCATTGTCAAGATCGGCAATTATTTAAGTGTTGGCTAAATTACAAAACCACTCGTAGTCTCGCGCTAGTAGCCTATCTGTTGAGGTCATCTATTGCCTGTTCCCTTCTCTTTTAATCCTTTTCCCTGGTTTTCTGTGTAATCTGCCTTTTGTTTCTGAGTATTTTAAACCCTTTCCGACTCAGTCTTTCATGAAATTTTTTTGTTAACTTTCTCAGTGAAGGGTAATGCTTCCTTCTCACTGTCTTAGCAAGCTGATTGAATATAAAGACTTCTCTATTAGTAGTTGTGGGCTGCAAATAGCATTCTTTTTCCTTAATGACTTTGCTTCCTGAAGCTTAGTTATGCTAGGCTCTCTTGTTGGTTGTGTCTTTCAAGTAGTAGTAGTTCCCTTGGCTTGATTTTTGCTGGGTGATTGAAAATCCTTCTTTTCAGTCCTTTCTTCTTCCTTGTCTGCCTAACCTGTTGATTTTAGGTTAGTGGCAGTTGTGTTTCCCTTTTGGGGTCTTGATTGGTGTTATGGGTTCTTGATTCCTGCTGTCATCCCCCTTGGAATCTGGATAGCTTCTAAACCTGTTTAGTTATGCTACCAGGTAGTCTGATAAGACTTCCCTTGGTTTAGAAAAGTTTGCTCGCCCAAAGATCGTGCAATTATTTCTTCTTTTATGAAGTTTCCCGTCGACTTTGACATGAAGTCTTCTAGTCAACTTTGATATAAGTCCTTCTCGTCAACTTTGATATAAGTCTTTTCCCGTCAACTTTTGTTAAGTTTTCCTGTCAACTTTTGATAAGTTTTTCTGTCGATTTCATCGCTTATTCTGAATTGTTTCATCATATATTTATATGTTCTTTTGTCGGGTGTTCCCGAGTATCTTACACGAAGTAATCAAGCATTTTAAGCCCCTTTAGTTGAGACTTTTGATGAAGCTTGCTTTATTCTTTGAGTTGTCCTGTATTTTGTTAGTGATCTTTTATGGTGTCTTTTCGTGCCTTATTCATCATACTGTTACGAGAAGTTCGTTGGGAGTCAAGTTTGGACTCACCGAGTGTTTTCAAATGAACCGTTGAGTATTGTTCTGGCGTTTGGCCTTCGTGTTAAGTTTATCTTCGTCTTGTTCCAACACCAAGCCTTGCATGGCGTCGGCTTTCTGAAATCTTCGACCTTGTTGTAATTTGGATGTTGATATATTGATTAATTGCTGAACCAGGTGCTACTGATTCTCTCGTCTCGAGTTGTGGTTACAACTATCTGAAAATCCGGTTTTTTTCCTGCCTGGCACTCCTCTATTTGTTCTGTTGGATTTATGAGCTAAGTATGCTATGTTGTCTAATTCTCCGGGATAGTTTTGGTGAGTGGTTCTTGATCTCTATGATCTTCGTGGTCTAAGGTTCTAAGTGTTCTCTGGTGGACTGCACTGTGGTTTATTTATATACTTATATATATATACATATACATATATATGTTTATGCACCCCTGCTTCTGGTGCTGTGTGTGAGTCTATTGAGTGTGTGAGCAAAAAGTCACCCCCGCAGTGCCTCTTTTGGGTTGTTGGTTTGGGTATATTGGAGCCACCGTCGCAGCACTCCTGTATGGTTTTTAGGTTGCGGGCGTTAGTGGAAGATACCACCGTCGCAGTACCTTCTTTTGGGGGATGCTCTTCCCTTGAGCTGATCAGTCTCAATTGCTTGTAAATTTACAGGCTTATATATGTGTATTATGATATTATATGTATAACCACCATCTCTGAGCCGCAATGGCGGACACGTGGTTGGCTTTGATTGCTTTGGCTATTACCTTCTGGTGCACGCTTTTCCTCTTACCGAGTGTACTTGTTTGAGCTGGCTCGAGTTGTTGTAAGATGATTGATGTTTATCTGCTTAGTTCTCCTTTCTGCAAACTTTTATTTCTGATTGCTGCTAATCTTGGTTTTCTTGCACCCTTTGGGCTGAGGCATTCTTTTCTTATGAATGTCTCAGGTTCAGGTCTTTAGCTGTCGCAGGAGTTAGAGCGGTGTCGTTCAGCTTTCCTGTCAAGGCCCTTCCTCCCTTCTAGGTAAGGGGCAGTTCTTTGGTTGTTTCCCTCTTTTGGATGTTTTCCTTCTTTTCTACGGGCTCGTGTCAGTTGTTGATGCCCCTAGCTCTGGTTTTCTTATGCTAGTTTACTTGCTAGTTATTTTGTTGTTACTTTCAGGTTGTTCACCTACTTGCTCTCTGGGAAGCTTTATGCTAGGATGCATTAGTTACTTTATTGGTATAAAAATGTCCTTTTTGCATATCATGATTTTTATTAATTGTCACATACGTTGAAGATCGTAGAAAATCCTTTCCTACTATACTAAACATAGACATGTGCATATCATTTCTGGGATGTGGATCTTCAAGCTCATGTAGGCTAAAAATGAACCTATTTTCCGCTGCGTATGTATAACTTCCTACTTGTGGACTAGTAATCCACCGGACCGAGGGACGCGGTCCTAAGCTAATATGTAAATTCTCTTTTTATCTCAATCACATATATGTCTTTTATAAATTTATCGTAAGGAGCGTTTGCCTGAGCGTCTGTAGTCGTCTCCTGCAGGACGTGGCATCACAACGCGTATTTTCCCCTTGCTCTGATAATATGTATTAAATTCTTGGGAAAATGCGAGTTGTGACAAGGACTCCATGTGGTTTTGGGAGGGCAGTCCAGGAACTACCGCTTCTTGATAGTGGATGCCCCTAGCAGCTACAGTGCCATCTTCGGATGGCCTCTTATCAGTGTGTTACGGTGTGTCCCCTCCACATTCACCAGCGCCTTAAATTCAATGATGGAGGAGTCCAAGTCCGGATCAGGGGAGACCCCAAAGTGGCGAGGAAGTGCTATGTGACTGACGTCAACACCATCTTTTGGATGGAAGAAGCGGAGGAGTGGGATAAGGTGATGGAAGAGGTGGTCGAGGCTGAGAAGGAGGAGAAGTTGGAAGGAAGGATGGACGAAGGAGTAGTTCATGCCCAGGAAGGGGTCGTTGAGGGACCCAGGGCAGAGGAGGGTAAAGAGGGAGAGAAAGAAGAAGAAGCCCCGGGAGGAGGGGCGGAGGAATTGATGGTGGTGAGAGAGGAAGCGGTGGGGGAAGGAGCCAAAGCGCTCGCTTGTGGCGGAGAGAAGGACAGTGCCTGGGGAGAGAAATCGAGGTTGGAGGCAGTGGAGGAAGTAGTGGAGGTGGAAGTCACCACCAAGGCCGGAACAATCGAGAAGATAAAGATCAGTGGGGAGCTCAGCCCCGAGGACCGGAGGAATATATCCGCTTACGTCCAAGACAATGTGGATGTCTTCGCATGGAGTGCTGCGGAGATGCCGGGGATCTATGAGGATGTGGCATGCCATCGCCTCAACCTCGATCCCGGCACTCGCCCCATTCGCCAAAAGAAGTGGTCTATCACGGACAAGCTGGAGGTTCCTATACGGGAGGAGGTGAACAAGCTCATCAAGGCAAGTTTTGTATAGGAGATCCAGTATCCAGGCTGGGTCTCCAATGTGGTGACGGTAAAGAAGGGGGATGGTAAGTGGCGTATGTGTGTTGATTTCTCTTTGCTTAATAAATCTTGCCACAAGGATTGCTACCCTCTGCCTAGAATCGACGCGCTGGTTGACTCAGCCATTGGTTTCTCTGTGATGTCTTTTTTAGATGCTTTTTAAGGTTATCACCAAATTCGCATGCACCCTCCCGACATCAAGGATGTATCCTTCATCACAGGGGATGGGTGCTATTATTATAAAATGATGTCGTTCGGTGTAAAGAATGCAGGGGCAACATACCAACGAATGATGGATAGAGTGTTTCGCGAATAGAAAGGCCGGAACCTGGAGGTCTACGTGGATGACCTAATGATCAAAAGTCGGGACCTTGAGTCTCACCTCAGGTACCTCGAGGAAAACTTTCGGACTTTGAGAAAGTTTAAAATGAAGCTTAACCCCTTAAAGTGTGTCTTCGGGGCAAGCCGAGGGAAATTCTTAGGTCATTTACTCACCCCCCTCGGGGAGGAGCCTAATCCCGACAAAGTGAGGGCGATCGTCGAGTTGGGGTCTCCAAGGAATGCGAAGGAGGTTCAACGTCTGACTGGGAAGCTAGCCGTGTTAAGTAGGTTCCTTTCCAAGGAAGGAGAAAAATGTTCTTCCTTTTTCAGGGTGCTGAGGGGTAACCAGAAATTCGAGTGGACCCCCGAGTGCGAGAAAGCTTTTCAAGCACTAAAGGAACAACTGACCCAGGCCCCGCTACTGTAAGGGCCGAGGCAAGGGGAGTACCTATGTCTGTATTTAGGGGTAGGGTCGAAAGCTGTCAGCTCGGTGCTGGTCCGAGAAGAAGGGAAGAAACAACTCCTCATCTACTATGATAGCAGGGTATTGAGAAAGGCCGAGCTCAGATATCCTATCCTGGAAAAGTTAGCATTTGCATTGGTGGTGTCGGCTAGGAAGCTCCGGCCCTACTTCCAAGCACATTCAGTCAGAGTAGTGACCGACCATTCCCTTCGCGGCATTATGGAGGGGGTGGAGCACTCTGGAAGATTGGCTAAGTGGTCAGTTTAGTTGAGCGAATTCAATATCTCCTATGTGCCCAGGGTATCCATAAAAGCGCAGGCGGTGGCAGATTTCATGGCTGACTATGTGACTGAGTTGGAAGAGTCTGAATTGCCCCACCCAGTGTCCTGGAAAATGTTGGTTGATGGCACGTCAAGAAAGCACTTCTTCAGGGGAGGGGTAGTATTTGTAAGTCCGCAGGGCACCAGGATAGAGCAGGAGATCAACATTCACTTCCCCCTCACCAACAATCAGGCTGAGTATGAGGCCGTGATAGCAGGCCTCCACCTAGCTCGAGAGTTGGGAGTGCAGGACATGGAGGTCTCGACGGACTCCATGGTGGTGGCTTGCCAGGTCAAGGGGGAGTTCGAGGTCAAGGAGCCAACTCTCCAGCGATACCTGGATAAGGTCAAGGAGGTCGTCGGACAGTTTCACACTTTTTCCATCAAGCACATCCCAAGAGAAGAGAACACCAGGGCAGACCTCCTGGCAGAGTTCGGCCCCCGGGCAGGGGGACAGTATCGAAACTCTTCCGGCCTTCTATCGAAGAGGAGGAGCTGATGGAGGTGGATCAGCGGGTGTCATGGATGGACCCCTTCATCACCAACTTGACGACAGGGAGGTTCCCCGAGGAGGGGGTAGACAAGCGGCGGATCAGGTACAAATCGGCATATTACTCCTTGCATGCAGGGTCGCTATACTGTAAGACTCTCTCGGGGATCCTAGCTCGTTGTGTCTCGGAGGAGGAAGCCCTGAGGGTCCTGGAAGAGATTCATTATGGGGAGTGTGGCAGTCACTCGGGGGGCAGGACCCTGGAGGGAAGAGTACTAAGGCAAGGGTACTTCTGGCCCACCCTCAGCAAAGACACGGCGGAGTTCTCTAATAGGTTCTCCAAGTGCCAGCTCTACGCCCCCCTCCAGCTCCTTCCAGCTCAAAGGCTCGAGACTATTACAACCCCGTGGCCCTTTGCAATATGGGGGTTGGACCTGGTAGGGCCTTTCCCCAGGCAAGCGGCCAAAGGAGGTTCCTACTAGTGATGATAGACTATTTCTCTAAATGGATCGAGGTTAAGGTGCTCGCTAAGGTGACATCCCAGGTAGTGAGAAACTTTGTTTGGGGTGAAATAATTTGCAGGCACAGGCTCCCTCCAGCCATAGTCACGGACAACGGGCCGCAGTTTGCGAGCGAGGAGTTTGTTAACTTCTGCACCCAGCTAGACATCGACCTTCGGTTTGCATCAGTCCATCACCCTAGGAGTAATGGGCAGGTGGAAACGGCGAACAATATCATCGTCAACCTACTCAAGAATAAAGTGGAGAATCTCAGGGGGAATTTGGTGGAACAGCTACCTTCGGTCCTCTGGGCCATGAGGACTACTCCAAACACGGCCACAGGGGAGACTCCCTTCAAGCTGTCTCATGGGTTCGAGGTCGTCCCCCCGATAGAATTCGAGGTAAGAACCCTCAGGGTGGTCGCCGCGGGCGAAGGGGATGAAGAATGGTTGATGGCAAATGATGCAGAACAAAGGTTGTCCATGGACCTGGTAGAAGAGCTCCGAGACCTCGCTATTGTTCGGCAGGAGGAAATTAAACGGCGAATGGCTCGGTACTTTGACAAGCACATCCGAGTAATGAACTTCCAGAAAGGAGACCTGGTCTTGAAGAAGGTCGATGCGGCCGGGAGAGGTGTCGCGGTTGGTAAGCTCAACTCCAATTGGGAGGGGCCATACATTGTAAGGGAGATGCTCAAGTCGGGTGGATATCACCTCTGGGATGTGGAAGGGGTACCCCTCGGCCGAGCCAGGAGTGGGGATGACCTGAAGCGATTTTATCCTCAAGGAGTTTTATCATTTTGCCTACTGAATGTCTTATTTCTTGCATGTTGATCGTAGCTATTTAGGCAAGGTTGACAAGTTATTTATGTTGTATTGCCCCAGATGACTCCGATGTCGGGCTCTCACTAGCCGGTGGGTCAGGTTGATCTCGCGGAGAGGCTGGAAAGGTTGGCAAGTTCTTTATGCTGGATTGCCCCGGATGATTCCGCTGCCGGGCTCTCACTAGCCGGTGGGTGGCAAGTTCTTCATGCTGGATTGCCCCGGATGATTCCGTTGCCGGGCTCTCACTAGACGGTGTGTCAGGTTGATCTCGCGGATAGGCTGGCAAGGTTTATAAGTTCTTTATGCTGGATTGCCCCGGATGATTCCGCTGCCGGGCTCTCACTAGCCGGTGGGTCAGGTTGATCTCGCGGAGAGGCTGGAAAGGTTGACAAGTTCTTTATGCTGGATTGCCCCGGATGATTCCGCTGCCAGGCTCTCACTAGCCTGTGGGTCAGGTTGATCTCGCGGAGAGGCTGGCAAGGTTGACAAGTTCTTTATGCTGAATTGCCCTGGATGATTCCGCTGCCGGGCTCTCACTAGCCGGCGGGTCAGGTTGATCAGGCGGAGAGGCTGGCAAGGTTGACAAGTATTTATGCTGGATTGCCCCGTATGATTCCGCTGTCGAGCTCTCACTAGCCGGTGGGTCAGGTTGATCTCACGGAGAGGCTGGCAAGGTTGGCAAGTTCTTTATGCTGGATTGCCCCGGATGATTCCGCTGTCCGGCTCTCACTAGCCGGGGGGTCAGGTTGATCTCGTGGAGAGGCTGGCAAGGTTGGCAAGTTCTTTATGCTGGATTGCTCCGGATGATTCCGCTGCCAGGCTCTCACTTGCCAGTGGGTCAGGTTGATCTCGCGGAGAGGCTGGCAAGGTTGGCAAGTTCTTTATGCTGGATTGCCCCGGATGATTCCGCTGCCGGGCTCTCACTAGCCGGTGTGTCAGGTTGATCTCGCAGAGAGGCTGGCAAGTTCTTTATGCTGGATTGCCCCGGATGATTCCGTTGTCGGGCTCTCACTAGTCGGTGGGTCAGGTTGATCTCGCGGAGAGGCTGGCAAGGTTGGCAAGTTCATTATGCTGGCGGGTGGGGGGGTGGGGGGGGGAGGTCTACGGCTGACAAATCCTTAGTACTGACTAGGGCCTTCTCGCTCGATAAAAAGAAAACATCTCGCGCGACAAGGGGGGTGGGGAGAGAACCCTACCTGTGTACTCTCGGCGGTTAGTGCTCGACAAGCGAGTACTCGCTGGAATCAAGCAGGGCGAGAGGTCCTGCAAGGGGTGTCGCTCGCAAAGGCTAAAGAGGGTTAAGAAACAGGATCACCCCTCGCGAGTTCGGGATGAAAGGGTAGTCCGAAGAACCTGCAGCACAAGGGTAAATAATGAAAAGCGAAGGCAGTCAAAAATGGGTTCTATACCAGAGCTATCCGAGTATGTAGTATGCGAGAATGAATACCGCGAGAACACTTAAGAATATGCGAGAACGAGATGTAAGTATAGAAAAGTCAATTAGGCAAAAAGAATGAACACAGTACAATGACAAAAATCTGCATTTACACTTCGCAGTTTAATTACAAGGTGCGACGATCTCGCCAGCCAAAAAATGTGACGAAAAATAAAATTAAAACAAAAATACAAGGCTTCAGAGGTCGCTCGCAGACTCCCCCTCAATGTCGCTACTCTATACCGGTGAAAGCGGGATGAAGAGCTCAGGGATGATGTCCTCAAGGGTCAAGTCGGCCTCATCGGCAGACAGCAGGCCGGCCCCCTTCATCGCTTGGAAAATATAGCGCGCCGAATGGGTAGATTCCTCGTGGATCTCCTCATTTCAAGCTCGCCTCTCTTCCTTCAGGCGGTGAGGAGAGGGGGGATGCACTTGCGGGTCAACTCGCGGTTGTGGGCCTTTAGCCCAGCGATCACGCCCTCCAAACTGAGGATGCATGCTTCAGACCTCTCGGCAGTCTCGACGTCCTACATAAAGAAAAGAAAAGAAGTTTTAAAAGGAAAAGGATGGAAAGGAGAGAAGTGGCGAGGTCCAGATGACTCACCACACCACCTTCGGCATGCTCCTTTCCCTTCGCGGAGGGGAGCGAGCCCCGGTTCTTCTTGGCCTTCTTCATTGGCGGGGACTTTGGGGGTAGGCCCTGGCTGCTGTAGGCCCCTGATCTCTCGCGAGAGGACGGCGGAGGCGGGGTGATGGTCTCGCGGCAGGCCTCCGCTCCCATTGTCGCGACAGCGAGGGTGGAGGAAGACTTCCTACTGCTTGAGTAAGGGGGGGGGGGGGGTGTTGGGCAGATCTCGCTCCCCTGGAATGGTGAAAGTTAATACATGGCAAAAAGTTGAAAGGATGCAAGTTGGCGAGCAGTATTATTACCTTCCCCATGAAGAACGGGAAGCAGCGAGTCGAGGTTCCGGCGAAGATGAACCACCTCGAAGTTCTTCTTGCAGAATAACTGGTACAAAGCAGCATCGTGGCCGCCGAGAGTCGGCGGTCGGTAAGTGGTCTCGCCGTGCTGAACCGGCGAGAAGGGGATATTGTCGAAGTCCCCCTTCACAAAGAGGAACTTTTGGGCCCAGTAGTGGGCCTTATTCACGGTCTCGGCGACCTTGGGGCATATAGAAGGTGAAGGCTATGATGACCGCCATGGCATTGGGGATGAGCTGGCCTAGAATGATGCCATATTGCTTGAACACCTAGCGAGCAATATAAAGTGAGGTCAATACACTCCGAGGGAGATTAATTCAGCAGAAGGGAAAAGTAAGCGAGATTAATTGGTACCTGGCGGATTTTAGGCCATAGGGGCAGGCGCAGGCCAACCGCAAAATGGGCCGTCGGGATGGCTAGCTCATTGGCGAGGAGGGTGTTGATCACGTCGTCCTCGCGAGGGCGACGAGCCAAGAATGCGGGGGGGGACGAAGTCAGCGACTGAAGTGAAGTACTCTTCCTCGGTCAGGTTGCAGTTGAAGAAAGAGTCGTCGAGAAAGCCGAGTCACACTTCCATCGACCCTCGGCCTCTGCAGCATCGGGGACCATCTTGAAAGCCTATGAGAGAAGAAAAGAGCAAGAGGGAGAGACGGCGAGATCTCTCAAGCAAGGGAAGAAGGAGGGTTGACGATGAATGCGGTAGGTGACTCTCAATTATGAGACCCTATTTTTAGCAAAACAAAAAAGGCGGGAAGAAGTTCAAGCACCGATGGGTGCAGTTAGCAAAATGTCACCGCATGATCGCGTGCGAAAACACAAATGGTTTTCAAAAATAACATATGGGTGAGAACACCCTGCGAGGTCAGCATAAGCAAATATTTCGCGAGAACAGTACGAGTAAGCAGAATAGCATAGCGAGGACCCATAAATAATTATCAATAGCTACTATTCAGCGAGAACTCATAAACGTAATATGGATAAATTCGCGGGGCTGTTCAATTCAAGAGTAAACATTCACAAATATAAAGTATTCGAAGATGGGGGGGGGGGGGGGGTTCAAGAGACTAATGGGGCAACCATTTCAATCTGCCACCACCTCGCGATCCGGACCGCGGCGGTACCCTGGAGTTATAATAACCCTAGGCCGCCCGACCCTCCTTATCCATCAGGTAGGCATAATCCCTCATCCTCGCGATATGCACCTCCGGCGGCGTGAAAGTCTCGTCATGGTCACGAGGCAACGCAGCTCGGAGTCTCGCGCACTCATCCATCAGGGCGGCATACCTCTCCTCGGAAGCCTCTCTATCTCATCTCGCTTGAAGGTTGAGGTCCAGCAGTGTCCGACCTTGCTTCTGAAATAATTCGACGGTTCGTCGCTTCATCGCCTCAGGATCTCATGGATCACCCAAGAAGTCCTCCATCTGCTCTGGGAGGGGGGACATCCCTTCGTCCCCGAAGTCAGAGTTGGTGTACGGGGTCTCGGAGTGCTCTGCGAGAGGGAATAGGTAGTTTTAGCAGGTGGGGGAAATACTCATATACCGCGAGGGTCCAGAAACCCTTGCCCGGAGGAGGGCGAGAAGATCTGGGCCGACCCTCAATGACATTGCCGTAGTGGGGCAAAAGAGATTTGCCTAAGCCAGGATGGTATGTCGCGCTGATGATTGGGGGAATCTTTGGCGGTCTTGAGCCGCCAGAGTCCTCGCTCGCCAGGAGGTTGAACCCCAAAATTTTCAAGGTCGTGTCAGGGAGGATCGGTGACAGAAGTCGCGAGTCTTGATGAGGCGGGGTATTCTGGGGCGAGATTGCGAAGAGAAAGAAACCAGGAGACATTAGTCAACAAAATGAGTGTGAGCGAGCGAGAATAGCGGCGTACCTGCATCCTTTTTGCCAGTAGGATCTGTGCTCGCTGGCGGAACATTGCGAGACCCAGTTTCGGGCTCGCCACTGCCATTGTTGGTGGCGTGATCCTGCGATCAAGCGAGATTCAAAGAAGTTAATTAATCAGCTCGGCTAGAGTTATGACTCATACCTTCTCGGGGGAGCGGTTGTCTGGAGAAGAGTCCAGTAGTACTGACTTATCCCCAGTTCGGCGAACCGTTTTTGCCTTCTTAGTTGTCGGCACCGGAGCGGGAGGCGGACGATTCGCCCATGCAGGAATTTTGTTCATGGAAGACTGCTCGCCGGCCTTGGAGGCCTGTAGGCGAGTCTCCAGCTCCTTGGAAAGCGGCATCTTTCGACAGCTACAGTAAGGGGAAAAGGAGAAAAGAGGAATGAAATAATGGTGCGTGTTAAAGTGGCTCGGGGTGATATTTATATCCCTCAGGTGGGTCCTAGCAAAGATTCCTGACAGATCATCAAGAAGCTGGCGAATACCAGTGGTTGGACGTTTTTTCGCGAGCCTAGATAGCCTCACGAAGAGCGGGGATTGTGTACAACCCCGATATTCGACAGGCAAGGGTGGGCATTTCGAGAGGTCAACATTGTGAAGAAAATAATAAGGGGGAAAAGCCAGATAGGTTCTCGCATGAGTCGGGCAGGCGAGACGAGCCCTCGCCGACTGTTCGCTGGTATGTTGGCGAGACGGGTATTCGCCGTGCGTACGGGAGAAGGTCTGGCGAGCCAACCAATTGCGAGCCGCTTATATCAGTTATCTGGGTTCGACACAAGTCATTCGACGAAATCAAGCGTGCTCGACGAAGTGTGTCCTGCGTTCGACGAACTCACCTCTCAGTTCGCCGAACGTCAAGTTTCAGCAAGATAAGTTTATCTCAGCGGTTGGGCTGGGAGGGCCTATTGTCTCGACGACTCGGTCCCATCCCAGCGGATCCGTTGGGATAGGCAGTCATCTCGGAGGGACCAGGGTGAGCTCGCAGGAAGACGCATGAGACCAGGTCTCAGTGCATATCGCCAGAAGGGTCCCAGGCGAGGTCTTAACGAAGCGCTCGCCAAGAGTGGCGTCACGGGAGAGATCCGCCAGAAGGAAGCGAGAGCTCCCTCGAGTAATGTTCTCGCAGACCCCATGCCCGTAGGTTGATAGGGAAGGATTACCTTTTTACCTCCGGTGGTCTACCATTAGCCTCTTCAAACAGCGGAGTTTGGCTGTTAGCAGACCAATTTTGGGGTGCGTATAGTAAAATCAAGAGGCGGAATCCTGCTATTTGCAGGCCAGTTCAGAAAATCTATAAATAAGACCCAAAGGGCACCTTTGGAAGAGACTTCTCTTTTTTGAGCTTCTCTCTCCTCAGGTTTTTGTTGGTTGGCTTTTTCAGAGCTCTACAAGGTGCCCGGGCTTCAGTATTGGCTTGGGATGGGAAGCGCTCTAAAGATCTTCCAGGTGTGTGGTGGGTCCTACCTGCTGAGTCTAAAGGTCTATGTCTAGTTCTGAGGCTTCGGTCTGTCCCTTCGAAGGATTAGTTAGTTCCAGTTGCCCCCCAACTCGTTGGGGGCCCCGAACTCCACATAGACCATTTTCTGGTTTCAACACTGCTGGTAAGTGTCTCGCTCACACAAAACTAGATTAACTTTCTATCGGGTGGCTGTCATTTTTTCCTTCTTACAACCTCTCCTTGCACGACTCTGGGTCATCCAAGGTCGCTCCCTCAGATTCCCCCCCCCCCCCCCCCCCCAACACAACTATTAACACCCCGTGATTCAATCTCCTAAGGGGGGAGGGCTCTGGTGGCTCGCGACCTGCCCCGACGGTTCATGCCGTCGATGTGACGCGGCGCGGTGTTCATGGGAAGTTTGTCTCGCTCCCCTTCGCTACTCTCTTCTAGGGCTGGCCTACTACTTCTCGCCCGCCTACGGGTAATTTTTTCGCTGCGTCTGTCGTGACGTTGCTCTCCATGTTAGTCTCGCTAACGGCTAACGATGCTTGGATTTGTTTGCAGGTGATTCCGAGACTCTCCCCTTCAACTCTGACTTTGGGGAGGAAGAGATGTTGCCTCTCCCCTTGCCGGAGCAGATGGATGATTTCTTGGGCGACCCGCGGGATCCTGAGGCCATGAAGAAGCGGACCTCGGAATTGTTTCACAAGCAAGGGCGGATGCTGCATGATCTTCACCTCCAAGAGAGGAGGGACAGGGAAGTTGCCGAAGAGCGGCAGGCCACTTTGCTGGATGAGTGTGCGCTGCTCCACGCCGAGCTGCCGCAAGACATTCGCTAGACAGGCACCTCCCCTGGGACACATCTCGCGCGGGTGAACGATTATGCCTGCTTGATCCAACGCGAGGCTCGCGCGCTCAACGCATATCATTACCCTAGGATTCCTCCGAGATCTGGAGTGCGAGGTCGTGGCAGGTGGAAATGGCTACGTTACTAAACCTCGTTCGCACTCTTCTTTGGTTCGGTAAACCACTCCCTAATATTTGAACACTTGTTTAATTTCGCAGGACCATCTCGCGGACATTTCTACTTTCTTATTAACCATTTCTCGCCCGCTACTGGGGCTATTGCGAACTTACTTGTTATTGTAATATATTTTCTTGTGATGCTCGCTCCTTTTATTTCCGCTATTTCTTGTTGTTTCTGCATGGAAATTTCGCTTATACTAACCCCGTAAGCTGGTCTCGCTCGCTAATAAATCTAAGGTTTTATTGCATTCTCGCGTCATGCGGGGTTTTGCCTAACCGCACCCCCCGCCGCTTCAACTTCTTTCCTGTGCTTTTCATTTTCTATAAATAGGTTCCAGCGCTGATCTCACCTACCGCATTCAACTCTAGCTCTTCTTTTTTCCCCTGCTTGCGAGATCCCGCGCTCTCTTCTTGGCGCTTTCTTCTTCCTCTTTCATAGATTTTAACGATGGTGGGCGACGCAAGCGAGGCTGAAGGTCTGTTGAAGTGCGCCTGGGCCTTCACCGATCACACCTTCTTCTACAGCAACCTGACTGAAGAGGAATACCTCGCCGCAGTCGCTGATTTCATCCCGCTGGGGTTCTCCGCTCGCTTCCCTAGCGGGGAGGACGTAATCATAGCACCCATGCTGGACGAGCTCGCCATCCCGATAGCCCACTTTGGGGTCGGCTTGCGCCTACCTCTGTGGCCAGAGGTCCGCCAGGTACCCGGTGATCTCGCGTACTTTTACTTTTTCGAATTTTAAGCTCTCGCTCGCTTATTAGAGACCTCGCGATGTTTTTCGCCAGGTACTAAAGCATTACGGTGTGATAATGGGCCAGCTGAACCCCAACACCGTGGAGGTCATTGTCGTGTTCGCATGCTATATGTGAGAAGAACGCATTGAGTTTAGCTTGCCGGTCTTCTGGAAGCTATTATCCTTCAGGGCCTACAAGGAGGGTACTGCCTACTTTGTGGGCTCGGGACTCAAGGTCAACGAGACCGTCAACAAGAGCCACTACTGGGCTTAGAAGTTCCTTTTCTCCAAAGGGAACTTCAGCAACATCCCGTTCTCGCCGATTCAGCATGGCGAGAGCACCTACCACCCCCAGCTCTCGGGGGTCATGATGCCGCTCTATACCTGTTCTTCAGCAAGAAGAACTTCGAGGTGGCATATCTCTGTCGAAACCTCGACTCACTACCACCAGTGCTCCCCAGGGAGGGTATGTATCGCGCTTGCTCGCCCTTTTCTTCTCAAAGTTCTCGCATAATGTTTCTAATTGCTAAACTATTTTAGGTGAGCGAGATCTCCCTGTGCATCCCCCTTACGCGAGCAGCCGGTCTTTTCCTATGAACCTCTCCCTCGCAAAAATGGGAGCGAACGACTGTCGCGAGACCTCCCGTCCTGCTTCCCCTCCCACTAAGAAAAGGGGGGAGTCTTCTGGCCTAAAGGACTCCTCCTCGCAGAACTCCAAGAAGAAGAGCAAGAAGAATCCCCCCCCCCCCACTCTGAGAAGGGAAAACGGCACGCCGAGGCTTCCCCGAGCGAGATCCTACCCACTGACTTCCACAAAGAAAGGGAGTCTGGCGAGCCGGTCGAGAAGGTCGACAGGATCTCCTCCTTGCCAGTGCCGATAAATCACTGGAACTTTGATCTCGGCCAATGGCACAAGGACGAGGTCGGCGAGTACCTGTTGTACTAGAGTCCTGAAGTCAACAAAGCCACCATCTCCACCCTCCTCCCTTCTTGGGTGGAGCATCCAACAGTCAACGGGAAGACATTCTCGCTCTGCATCGGACTGTATGGTCACGAGGATGCCTCGGTCTTCAAGGCCGAGAACGCGAGGACCTTGGCGTATGAAAGTGCGCGAGCCGAGCTCCGCTCTACGGAGCTCGCTCATAGGACGGGCTGGTGATGTCTCCAACTAGAGTGCCACAATGAGGAGCTCGGCCTCGCCTACAAGGATTCTGCTACCGAGATTACGAGATTGAAGGAAAGGTTGCTCGCCTCTGAGGCACTCTCTCTCGGCCACTAGGATGTGGTAAGTATTTGAGTTCTGGCCTTCCTCCTTTCCTAATTGTTCCTATGGCTTACCCATTTCCTGTACAGGATGCCGAGACCACCCAGGAGCTTCTCTCTCGCATCTCCGGCTTAGAGAATGAGGTCTCCAGGTTGAAGACTTACAACTTGGAGCTAATCCATGTCGTCGTCCCCCCGTCTCCTCGCCATCTGAGGAACGACCAGCGAGCTCGGGAGGATGAATGTCGCGAGGCTTCTTTCACCGCGGTGCGCTACATTTTCCGGGCCATGCAGGGAGCCGGCCTGCTGTATGTCGAGACGGCCGAACTGATGATCGAGGACATGGTCCCGGAGCTATTTACACCAGCCCTACCACCAGCGGACAGCGAGGACGAACGGTTTGCTGGCGAATCTTAGGAAATAATTGTATTTTTATTTTATATTTTTTGCTGGCGAGATCGCCGCAACACCTGTAACTGACTTTAAATGAAATGGAAATGGCAATTTTCGCCCTTGTTTATTGTATTCTCGCTTTTTTACGTTTTCGTTGTTTTTCTTCCTGTGCTTATCATATTTTCTATCGCGTTCACTATGCTCGCACCTGCCTACCGCGTCTCCGTCCGGCTTCAGCATAGGGCGTGTTTTCGTAAATACCTCCTCGCCTTTTTAGCCTACTTTAGGATTGCAAATTCCATGGTCAAACTTTTGAGTCCCCCTCTCGCGAGGAGTGAGCCTTCATCCTTTAGATTTCGGCGAGCGAGACCCCTATATGGCCTCTCGCACCGTCCCCAGGGATCTAAGGGTGCACCCCTCTTACGCATAGGCCTGCCTGTCTGGGATGGTCATCGCTCTTCTCCCTCCATTTTTAGCGAGGGATCTATCTCGCGGATAGCCTTCTGCCCTGAGCGCGCGAGATGAACTCTCTCTTCCTTTGTTGTGGTAGGTCATCCCTTCTCGCCGAGCGAGACGACCCCTTTTTCTGGAGACCCTGTCAGCCTCTCCAGAGATCAACCTGACCCACCGTCTATGAGAGCCCGGCAGCGGAATCGATCTGGGGCATTCCAGCACCAAAGAACTTGCCACTTGCCAGCCTCTCCAGAGATCAACCTGACCCACCATCTGTATGAGCCCGGCAGCGAAATCGTTCTGGGGCATTCCAACACCAAAGAACTTGCCACTTGCCAGCCTCTCCAGAGATCGACCTGACCCACCGTCTATGAGAGACCGGCAGCGGAATCGATCTGGGGCATTCCAGCACCAAAGAACTTGCTACTTGCCAGCCTCTCCAGAGATCAACGTGACCCACCGTCTATGAGAGCCCGGCAGCGGAATCGATATGGGGCATTCTAGCACCAAAGAACTTGCCACTTGCCAGCCTCTCCAGAGATCAACCTGACCCACCGTCTATGAGAGCCCAACAGCGGAATCGATATGGGGCATTCCAGCACCAAAGAACTTGCCACTTGCCAGCCTCTCTTGAGATCAACCTGACCCACCGTCTATGAGAGCCCGATAGCGGAATCGATCTGGGGCATTCCAGCACCAAAGAACTTGCCACTTGTCAGCCTCTCCAGAGATCAACCTGACCCACCGTTTTTGAGAGCCCGGGAGCAGAATCGATCTGGGGCATTCCAGTACCAAAGAACTTGCCACTTGCCATCCTCTCCAGAGATCAACCTGACCCACCGTCTATGAGAGCCCGGCAGCGGAATTGATCTGGGGCATTCCAGCACCAATGCTTGTTACCTGCTCAAAAACAACCTCAGAATCTATGTATGGAGAATGAAACACACAATAAGTTAGTTACAAAAGTTTCAAGGATAGAATCTTTTCAAATCGTCCCCACTCCTAGCTCGGCAAGGAGGTATCCCTTCCACATCCTGGAGGTGGTACCCTCCCGACATGAGCACTTTGCTTACAATCTAAGGCCCCTCCCAGTTGGGCTCTAGCTTACCTACAACAGCTCCTCTCCCTGCCGCATCTACCTTCTTCAGGACCAAGTCCCCTTTCTCGAACTATTTTATTCTGATATGTTGATCAAAGTACCTGGCCATCCGCCTCTTGACTTCCTCCTGCCGAATAGTGGCGAGGTCCCGGAGATCTTCTACCAGGTCCAGGGACAACCTTTGTTCTGCGTCATTTTCTACTAGCAATTATTCATCCCCTTCGCCCACGGTGACCACCCTGGGGGTTTTTACTTCGAACTCGATTGGGAGGACGGCCTCGGACCTGTGAGAAAGTTTAAACGGACTCTCCCTGGTGGCGGTATTTGGAGTAGTCCTCAAGGCCCAGAGGACTGAGGGCAGCTGCTCTACCCAGTTGCCCCTGAGGTTCTCCACTTTCTTCTTGAGTAGGTTGACGATTATCTTATTTGCTTCCTCAACTTGACCGTTACTTCTTTGGTGGTGGACCGATGCGAACATGAGGTCGATGCCGAGTTGGGTGCAGAAACTGACAAACTCTTCTCTGGCAAAATTGTGGTCCATTATTCGTCACTATGGCCAGTGGGAGCCCGTGCCTTCAAATTATCTCAGCCCACACAAAATTTCTTACCACTTGGGACTTTACCATGGCCAGCGCCTTCACTTCTACCCACTTGGAAAAGTAATCGATCATCACCAATAAAAACTTCCATTGGCCACTAGCTTGTGGGAAAGGGCCTACCAGGTCCAAACCCCATTTAGCAAAGGGCCAGGGAGCTATGATGGTTTGGAGTCTCTGAGCTGGCAGGAGCTAGAGAGGAGCGAACAGATAACACTTTGAACATATTCTCATGAACTCCACTGCATCCTTGCTGAGGGTAGGTCAAAAGTATACTTGCCTCAACACTCTACCTTCCAAGGTTCGACTCCTAGAGTTACTGCCACATTCCCCCGAGTGGATTTCTTCAAGGATTCTTGGGACCTCCTCCTCTGATACACAACGGGCCAGGAGTCCCGAGAGTGTTTTCCTGTAGAGTCCCCCTGCATGCAAGGAATAATAAGTTGACTTATACCTGAAGTGTCGCTTATCTACGTCCCCTTCAGGGAACTTTCCCGATGTCAGGAAGGTGATGAAGGGATCCATCCATGATGCTCGCTGATCCACCTCCATCAACTCCCCTTCCTCGATGGAAGGTCTGAAGAGTTCTGATACCATCCCCCCAGCTCTGGGACCAAACCTGGCTAAGAGGTCCGTCGGGGTGCTCTCTTTCCTTGGCATATGCTTGATAAAGAAAGTGCGAAATTAACTGATCACCTCCTTGACCTTCTCCAAGTAGCGTTGGAGGGTCGGCTCCTTTGCTTTAAGTTCCCCCCTGACTTGGCATGCCACCACCATGGAGTCCGTTGAGACCTCCACGTCTTGTACTCCCAGCTCTCGGGCCAGCCATAGGCCCGCTATCACTGCCTCGTACTCGGCCTGGTTGTTGGTAATTGGAAAATGGACACTTAAGGCTTGCTCGATCTTAGTCCCTTGGGGTCTTATCAGGATGACTCCTCCCCCATAGGAGTGCTTCCCTGACGCACCATCCAACATCATCTTCCATGCCACCGGGGGAGGTGATTCATGATCCCCCACTTCGGTTGTATAGTCCGCCATGAAGTCGGCCACTTCTTGCGCCTTGATTGACAACCTAGGCATAAACGGGATGTTAAACTCACTCAGCTCCACGGACCATTTTGTTAATCTCCCTGAGTGCTCCACCCCTTCCATGACTTTGCGAAGCGGGTGGTCAGTCACCACTTTGATCGAATGCGCTTGGAAATAAGGCCGGAGCTTCTAGGCCGATACCACCAATGCGAAGGCCAAGTTTTCTAAAATGGGGTATCAGAGCTCCGCCTTCCTCAGCACTCGGCTGACGTAGTAGATTGGAAACTGCCTCCTCCCTTCTTCCCATACCAACACCGAGCTTACTTCCTCGGATCCTACCCCCAAGTATAGGGATAGATCCTCTCCTTGTCTTGGTCCCTGGAGTAGAGGAGTCTGGGTGAGTTGCTCTTTCAGAGATTAGAATGCTTCGTCACACGCTGAGGTCCATTCAAACTTTTTGTTTCCCCTTAGCACGTTGAAGAAGGGTGCACACTTCTCACCCGCCTTGGATAAGAACCTACTGAGTCTGGCCAATTTTCCCGTGAGGCTCTGAACCTCCTTCGAATTAATTAGTGACCCAAACTCCATGATCTCTTTAACTTTGTCGGGGTTAGGCTCCACCCCCGCTGGGGTAAGCAAGTGTCCCAGGAAGTTTCCCCTGCTAGACCCGAAGACACACTTCAGGGGGTTGAGTTTCATATTATACTTTTGCAAGGTTCCAAAAGTCTCTTCAAGGTCTCGGAGGTGAGACTCGAGGTCCTAGCTCTTTATTATGAGATCTACAACAAAGACCTCCAGGTTTCTCCCCTTCTGCACTTGGAAGACCCTGTCCATCATTCGTTGGTATGTGGCCCCTGCATTCTTAAGCCTAATGGGCATCATCTTATAACAATAACACCCATCCCCCGTGATGAAGAAGACGTCCTTGACATCGGGAGGGGGGGGGGTACATGCGGATTTGATGGTAACCTGAAAATGCATCTAAAAAAGACATCATAAAGAAACCGACGACTGAATCAACCAGCGCGTCGATTCTAGGCAAAGGGTAACAATCCTTGGGGCATGATATATTAAGTAGTGAGAAATCAACACACTTGCGCCACTTACCTCTCCCCTTTTTCACCATAACTACATTGGAGACCCAGCCTGGATACTGGATCTCCGATACAAAACCTGCTAGGAGGAGCTTGTCCACCTCCTCCCTGATGGGGCCTTCCAGCTTATCGGTGATGACCCTCTTATTATGGAGGATGGGCCGAGAGCCGGGATCGAGGTTGAGACGGTGGCATGCCATGTCTGCATCAATCCCGGGCATTTCCGCAGCGCTCCAAGCAAAGACGTCCATGTTCTTTTGCACACAGGATGGGATTTTCGCCTGCTCCTCCAGGCCGAGCTCACCGCTGATTCGGACCTTCTCCACCACCCCAGCCCGGGTGGTGACCTCGAGCTCCATGACCTCCTCCGCGGCCTCCAGTTGGGACTGCTCTCACCAACCTGCTTCTTTCCCCTCGCCGTTAGCGAACGCTTCGGCCTCCTCCTCCCTTCCTTCTTCTCTAATCGCCATCAGCTCTTCCGCCCTTCCTCTCTGGGCCTGACCCTCTACCTCTTCCTTCTCCTCCTCTCCATCCTACATCTGCTCCTCTGCCTCTCCGAGGCCCGCCGGCTCACCCATCTCCCGATACCATTTCTCTGCTTCGTCTATCCAGGAGATGGTGTTTACTTCCATCGCAAAGCACTGCCTTACTACCTTTCGGTCCCCTCTTACCCGAATATGAACTCCTCTTGAGTTGAATTTAAGACATTGGTGGAAGGTGGAGGGGACGCAGCGGAAATCTCTGATTAGAGGCCGTCCGAATATGGCACTATAGCTGCTGGGGCATCCACTATGACGAAGCGGCGATTCCGAGATTGCCCGCCCAGGACCACATGGAGCCCCACTCCCCCCTCTACCGCTTTCCTCTCTCCGAAGAACCCGAACAACGGGCCATCCGAGGCCAACACCCTCTTGGTCTCCACCTTCATCTCATCGAATGCCTTCTTGAAGATGATGTTGACGGAGCTTCCATTGTCCACGAGAATCCGAGACACCGTGAAGTTCTCAATGGCAGTTTGGATGACCAACACATCGCAGAAAGGGTCCTCATGACCCGTCATGTCTCTTTAAGAGAAAGTAATTTTTTAGGCCGGGGGTGGGGCTGTGGATGTCGAAGCCACAATCTGGCGGTAGATGGTATGGAGGCTCGCCTTGCGGGTTGCCTCCACCCCTACTCCCCCATGGATCACTCTGATCCCTCCTCAGGTCCCCACATCGACGCGGACCTCGCACCTTTCCTCCTCCTCCTCCCGAGGCAGGACCTCCTCAATCCACACTTACTGCTACTGACGCTGCGCCGACACTCTGGCCCTCTTTGTCTCAAAGAACTCCGGGCAAGTGGTCGTCGCGTGACCTTCTTCATCATGGAAGTCACAGTATGGCAATGTCACCTCTCCCCTCTCGGCCTCTTCCGCCCTATTCCCCCTTCTCCTTCCCGCTCCTGATTCTTTTCCTGCCCCTTCTCTCCTTCCTCTTCCTCCCCTCCCTCGCCTGATCGCCATGGACTATTTAGGCGAGGTAGGCACCGGCTTTGGACCTTCCCTCCATCCCAACTGATGGGTCTTCCTTGATGCCCATAGAAGTTACCCCCTCCCAGGGCGTAACCTCTTCCTTGACCTTGCATCCCCCACCGCGCTCGCCTAAACCTTGGTCACCGGCACTGCGCTCGTCGGCACCGTGCTCGCCTGCACCATGCTCGCCGGCACCGGGCTCACTAGCACCTCGCTCGACGGGTTGGCGAATAGCACTCGCCCTTCCAGGTCTTGCACTGACCCGCCAACCACTTCCTTTCTAGTCCTTCCTCCTGGGGAATTCTCGCCAACCGCTGCTGGAGGATGGAACACCTAAGCCATCGGGGTCGCGAACTCGCTTCGCAATGCTGCGACTGCGAACCTGAGGGTATCGAGGACTTCCCTCCTGAAGTCTGAGAACATCCTCGGCGTCACCACCGGGGGTGACCAGCAAAACTCCTCGCCTTGCTCTTCATCTCATGCCATGTCCCTTCTTAGGAACTTTCTTGGACCAGCCACACTCCACGCTCACCGCACCAAAATGTTGAAACCGATTTCTCGGTCTCTTGTGAAGCTTGGGTACTCAACATGTCGAGGAGGATCAAGCCCTTACTGATCCCTCGGAAAGAGTAGACTGGAGATTAAGAACTAGACTAAGACCTTAGTCATAGTGACGAGGTCCCACCACAAACCCGAAAGATTGTTGAGCGCTTCCCCTCCCAACCCAAAGCTGAGACTAGGGCACCTTGGAGAGCTAAACCAAAGTAACCAAGGGAAGAAGAAGCTCAGAGTCTCAGATTAGAATCCTCTCCCAAGGTGCCCTTCATGGTCTATTTATAGTTTTTTGTTCGTGGTCTGTTAATAGCGGAATTCGGCATTTTGGTTTTACTAAACGCACCCCAATTTGGCCTTGAAAGTGCAATTGATATCAGTTGAAAGTGATTGATATAATCAACCACACTTTGATACCAATTGAAGGAGAGTTTAGATCTTAGATTTACTCTAGAGGGGGGGGGGGGGGGGGGTGAATAGAGTATTAAAAACTTTTCCCTTAATTTTATAGCGGAATTAAAATAGTGATATATATATGTGTGTATAGCATAGTGATTTATAAAATAAATAAAAACAAATCAGCACAGCACAACAACACAGAAAATCACAAGCTCAGAGACACAAGGATTTTTATAGTAGTTCCCCAATAAACCTGAGTACATCTACTCTTCTACCACACTTCGTAGGATCCACTAGGTTTTTGATCAGGTGCCCTATCACCAAGGGATTTTTGATCAGGTGCCCTGCCAAACCATAGGTTTTTGATCTGGTGCCCTGCCACCAATGGGTTAACTTTTGAAGGGAGTTATAACCCGGTACAATAAGGGGTAAGAAGGGGTTATGAATTTCTTCTTTCTCAAAATTCTGAGAGAAGACTCTAGTGCATGTTGATAAAGTAAAGCTCCTTTGTCTGATATAAAATTGCTTGACAAAAAATTGCTGGAGCTTTCTCTTGAAAATATTGATCTTCTTGTAGCTGATGAATATGAGAGAATAAATTCTTCATATTGTTTGTTGCTCTTTTGAAGATCTGATCTTGCAGCAGATGACTGAGAGAGTAGAGTTGATGATGTTCTCAGTGAATGAGTGCTGCTATTTGAGGAAGAAGAAGAAGATCTGTTAAACTTGGTTCTTTCTTCTTCCTGTTACTTTTTCCTGACTGTATTCTTTCTTCCTCTTTGTTTTTCCTGTACAGCTATTCTTGTGATGTTGTACTATAAATCTATCGTGAAACCATGGAAGTAATAATCTGTATATGATCTTCTTCCCTTTTCTTTTGATAATATTTGAAAATCAAATCCCTTGAATTAAGGAATAAATATATCTGGGAACCATAAATCTGACACGCTGTATATTTCTTTCCTTTTCCATTAAATGTCCTTTTCTGAGAAATGTCAACGGCTATTTTTGAAATAATAAAATGAAATATATTATCCTTACTTATCTGATATAAAAGAGCCGTTGCTGAAGAGATCTGAGTTCAGAGAATGAATAATATAATCTGTCTGAAATAAATCTGCTGTAGAGAAATTTTCGTCGATCTCAACAAATTTCGTCGATCTCAGAGTTGTGTTCGTCGATCTGAAGATATTTGTCGAACGCAGACTGAGTTCGTCGATCGAAAGGATTTGTCGACCGCTGAGCCGCTGAATAAAATCGTCGACCGCTGAACTGAGCAAATTTCGTCGACCGCTGAGACGGGATGATTTCTTCGAACGCTGAGAACAAGTCTGTTCGTCGGCCGCTGAGAACTAGTCTGTTCGTCGACCGCTGAGAACAAGTCTGTTCGTCGACTGCAGAGTGTAAGCCATTCGTCGAACGCAGAGAGCAAGCCATTTGTCGAACGCATAGTATAAGCCGTTCATCGAACGGAGAGAGCAAGCCGTTCGTCGAACGCAGTATGGAGTTCGTCGAACGCAGAACCTGAATATTTTCTTGAGTTATAACAGCCTAAACTTTTGACCCATTGACTATACATTGGGGTCAACTTGATCCTAGTCAACAGATAGTGATCCTAGCCCAAATCAGTAATAGGGTTGTTCCAACAATCTCCCCCTATTTGGGTTAGGACACTATTTGACAAAAAATTGAATAATAAAACAAATAACAAAATAACAGAGCATATATATATCTGATAGGTTTTAAATATTTCATCTGATATAAAAAAATATGATACTCTGAGTTTTGAGATTTACATTGAAAATAGAACTAATAAAAACAAATAAATAGAACCTTTTACTTTCTCTGAATTCTGCTTTGTCTTTCTCTAATTTTTCTGAATTCTAATATTATCTGAGCTTGTATCTGCTATATTTCAGCTTTATGAAATTGTTGATTTGAACAGCTTTATAATCTAAATATACTATCTGTCATAACATCTTCCCCTAAATCTGTCATAATCTGAATCTGTATTTGTTGCTTCTTTTATATCAAAAGCTGTATCTGAAATTGCAATATATGTTAGCATGAGAGCATCTCCCCCTGAGACTGGAGCTTCTTCAGCTTCTCCCCCTGCCTAGTTCATAGAACAACTCCTCCTGAGCAAAACACTGCATCATATGAAGCTTCTTCATAGAACTTCTCCCCCTGCCTAGTTTCAGGAAGGCCTGAAGCTAGGCCCCTTGAAGAAGGGACATTTGATGGAGGTAGGGAAGGATGCAATTTGATTTCCAGAAATTTTATCTGATAATGTTATTGCATTCTTTGACTTGAAAGTGTAAACCCTTTCATTTATTTCTGCAACTTATAGTTGATCCCAATTGAAAGTCCTCTAATATCAGTTGAGGTCTCTGATAGTTTAATACCAATTGAATACCAATTGAAAGTGACCTTGATACCTGCAAAAAGTCTCTGGTAGAGGTGGTGTTCTTCTCCTTATTTAATAGGTTAGTTCCAACAATGCATGGACTCTTTTATTTTAAGAGAGGATTTGTTATAAACCTTATATGCTTTATTAGAAGGAAAACTATCCTAGTTGATTTTGTTTCAATAAGATTCTATTAATATGATGAATTGCTACAACCTTTAATGGATTCTAAGGAGTTCTTATCTTCTCAAAGATACATTGCCTGATACCTTCCTTCTTACAGAATTCTCTTATCAGAAGAGATTCAAAACTCAGGGCCATGATCATTTCTGATTAATGCAACTAGAGTAGAATACTCAAATCTCTATGATCCTGAGAAAATCTGTAGGAACATGAAGTTATCTGACTTTGTTTTTAAGAAAGAAAATTCAATTGAATCCTATAACTTTTTGTTTGATTACAATTGGAGTTAAAAGATTTATAATAGGTTTAAGTATTTCCTTATAGTTAATTATATTGGCCTTTTTATCTGTTAATTGCTTTACCAATTGAAAATTTCTTTTACCAATTGAAAATTTGATTTCTAATACCAATTAAAATCTTTAAAATCTGATTTCTGATACCAATTAAAAGTTTTCTTTTATCATCATTAAAATATATGTTTGATACTAATTTAAATTTTTCTTGATAATCATTAAGATATATGTTTGATAAACTATTCTGATTTTGTCGATCTTGGGTTGACAAAGTGTAGTGATTTCGTTGATCTCTAATTAATGAATAGTTATATTTATTCTCTGTGTTCAGAGTTTGTTAAAATTTGATTCGTTGAGTTCTGATTATATGAAAATTATGTTTAATTATTGTGTTCGACTTTCGTCGATCTAAGTTCGACGAAGTCATTTGATTTCGTCGATCTTGGTTCGACGAATATTGTTGAACTTTGATTCGTTGAGCTCTGATTATAAGAAGATAATGTTTTATTTCTGTGTTCATCTTTCGTCGATCTACGTTCGACAGAGTCATTTGATTTCGTCGATCTTTGTTCGACGAATTTTGTTGAACACACAAAATTTTAACAATTTTTATTAAGTTTTCTGTTACTTCTTTTTCCATAGCAGATACTAATTTTGTAGATGTAGTTAAAGTATTTTTCTTTAGAATATGATATAGATTAGTTGAAGATCCTAAGCTATGTTTGCTGCCATTTAATCTGGCATTTTTAGTGCTTGTAATATTCATTAATTTGATATTTTTCTTATTAAGTGTTTGTTCAAAGATTTCAGCTTTAGTTGAATTACTTTTCAAAGAAAGAATTTGTTCTTCTGATGTTTTTAAATCTCTTTAGGTTTATTATTTTCAGAAGTTAAACTGGTTATTTTTGTTAACTTTGTTCTGAAAGATGTGATTTCTTTCTCAGATTCAATTAAATCTAAGCAGAGAATTTTAAAATCATCTTTGAAATCAGTGGAATTAAAATTAAGGTTAGATACTACCTGATCTGCATCATTTTCAGATTCTGATTCTTCAGAATTGTTTCCTAAGGCATTGATAGCCATCATGCAGAAGGTTCTTTCATCTGCATCATCTTCAGCATCACTGGAGATGGATGAAGAGGCATGATCTGAACCATTGTATGAGTCATATATAGCCATCAAGCATGATCTTTGTCATTTGCATTATTTTCAGCTTCAGATGAACTGGATGATGACTCTGACTCTTCTGCAGAACTCTCATTTTCATCAGATTCACATTCTGCATCTTAGTTGTGGTTTGACCCAAATATGTCCATCATGCAGAATGCTATAGCTTTTTGTTCTTCTTCTTCTTCTTCACTTTTAATAGATGATGGTTCTGTATCATAAATACAGAAAGTGGAAGAAGGTTCATCTACCATTCTTGTTAGGGAGTTCCAGATGCCTCTTGCTGAAGTGCAATCAGCAACTCTTTGATAAATGTCATTGGACATTGCTTGTGCCAATATGTTCATGTCCTTGGCATCAACACTTTTCAGCATCTTTTGAGCATCTACTGATGTTGATGAAGTTGAAGGTCCTGTCAAAATGACATTGAAAATATCTTCATCAATAGCATTCATATATAATCTAATCCTTGCTTTCCATAGTGCAAACTTACTTAGATTGCATGTAGGAGGTCTTGTGCTAAAATATTATTTGTTTTGTGCCATGAGTTTTTAAGAAAATAAAACTCTAAAATAAATTAAGATCTAATTGATCATTATGATTCATGTGTTAGCCTGTAAATAACATTCAACTACCCTCTGATACCAATTGAAAGTGCAATTGATATAAGTTGAAAGTGATTGATATAATCAACAACGCTTTGATACCAATTGAAGGAGAGTTTAGATCATAGATTTACTCTAGAGAGGGGTGAATAGAGTATTAAAAACTTTTCCCTTAATTTTATAGAGGAATTAAAATAGTGATATATATTAGTGTATAGCAGAGTTATTTATAAAATAAATAAAAACAAATCAGCACAGCACAACAACACAGAAAATCACAAGCACAGAGACACAAGGATTTTTATAGTAGTTCCCCAATAAACCTGGGTACGTCTACTCTTCTACCACACTTGGTAGGATCCACTAGGTTTTTGATCAGGTGCCCTATCACCAAGGGGTTTTTGATCAAGTGTCCACACATCAAGGAGCTTTTGATCAGGTGCTCTAACCAAACCACAGGTTTTTGATCAGGTGCCCTGCCACCAATGGGTTAACTTTTGAAGGGAGTTATAACCATGTACAAGAGGGGGTAAGAAGGGGTTATGAAGTTCTTCTCTGTCAATATTCTGAGAGAAGACTCTACTGGATGTTGATAAAGTAAAGCTCCTCTGTCTGATATAAAATTGCTTGACAGAAAATGGCTGGAACTTTCTCTTGAAAATATTGATCTTCCTGTAGCTGATGAATCTGAGAGAATAAATTCTTCAGATTGTTTGTTGCTATTTTGAAGATCTGATCTTGTAGCAGATGATTGAGAGAGTAGAGTTGATGATGTTCTCAGTGAATGAGTGCTGCTATTTGAGGAAGAAGAAGAAGATCTGTTAAACTTTGTTCTTTCTTCTTCCTGTTACTTTTTCCTGACTGTATTCTTTCTTCCTCTTTGTTTTTCCTGTACAGCTATTCTTGTGATGTTGTACTGTAAATCTGTCGTGAAACTATGGAAGTAATAATCTGTATATCTTCTTCCCTTTTCTTTTGATAATATTTGAAAATCAAATCCCATGAATTAAGGAATAAATATATCTGGGAACCATAAATCTGACACGTCGTATATCTCTTTCCTTTTCCATGAAATGTCCTTTTCCGAGAAATGTCAACGGCTATTTTTGAAATAATAAAAGGAAATATATTATCCTTACTTATCTGATATAAAAGAGCCATTGCTGAAGAGATCTGAGTTCAGAGAATGAATAATATAATCTGTCTGAAATAAATCTGTTGTAGAGAAATTTTCATCGATCTCAACAAATTTCATCGATCTCAGAGCTGTGTTCGTCGATCTGAAGATATTCGTCGAATGCAGACTGAGTTCATCGATCGGAAGGATTCGTCGACCGCTGAGCCGCTGAATAAAATCGTCGACCGCTGAACTGAGCAAATTTCGTCGACCGCTGAGACGAGATGATTTTGTCGACCGCTGAGAACAAGTCTGTTCGTCGACCGCTGAGAACAAGTCTGTTCGACGACCGCTGAGAACAAGTCTTTTCGTCGACCGCGGAGTGTAAGCTGTTCGTCGAACGCAGAGAGCAAGCCGTTCTTCGAACGCAGAGTGTAAGTCGTTCGTTGAACACAGAGAGCAATCCTTTCGTCAAACGCAGTATGGAATTCATCGAACGCAGAACCTGAATATTTTCTTGAGTTCTAACAGCCTAAACACTTGACCCATTGACTATACATTGGGGTCAACTTGATCCTAGTCAACATATAGTGATCCTAGCCCAAATCGGTAATAGGGTTATTCCAACAGTCCTGCTAACAGCCAAACTCCACTTTTTGGAGGGGCTAATGGCGGACCACCAGGGGCAGAGGTGTAATTTCGCCACCTTATCCTATGTGCAAGTGTCCTGCGAGAAGGCTACTCGCGAGAGCTCCCGCGAGTCTTCTCGCGAGTATGGCTCGTGAAACCCCTCTTAGGCGAGCGCTCTGCGAAGTCCTTTCTCGCACCCCTTCTGGCGACATCCACCGAGGCCGGTTCTCACATGCCTTCCTACGAGCTCCCCTCGGCCCATACCCCCCAGCTCTCGCGACTCCTTAGTGGCTAGATGACCTCTTCCAGCCCAAGTTACTAATCTTCGGGCCTTACCTACTTAGGCGAACTCATGGTTGTATAGAATCTCTATGTGTTTCGTACGCGCGTGACAAACTGGATTGTTCACCAGTTTGAGAGCACTCTCATTATCACCAGGTAGTAGAGTAGGACCTCACACCTCCCAATGAATGTCCTCCACTAGCCTTCTAAGCCATATGTCTTACTGAGCTGCCAAAGCCGAATCTTTGTATTCCGCTTTCGTGGTAGAGATAGATACGGAATCCTTCTTCTTGCTTCTCCATGATATAGTGGTAGAGCCTGTCATAAAGACATATCCAGAAGTCAATCTCCGATCATCTGAATCTCCTCCATAATCAGCATCCATGTATCCATGCAAGCAAAATCCCGAATCTCTTCCGTAAAAGAGACCCAAATCCAAGGTGGACTTGATATACTTCAAAATACTCCTAGCCGCCATAAGATGAGGTTTCTAAGGCTCTGCCATAAACTGACTCACCCTGCCAACTGCATAAGCAATATCTGGCCTCGTGATCGTCAAGTATATCAGACTTCCGACCAATGTCTGGAACACCAATGGATCCGTAAGAACTTTCCCTTCATCTTGTCAAAGATGAACTCCAACCTCTAGTGGAGTAGAGCTACTTTTCCCTCCTTCCATTCCAAATCTCTTCACGATCTGAACTGCATAGCCTTTCTGGGAAACAAGCATACCACTCTCTTTCCTCTCCACTTCGATTCCAAGGAAATGGTGGAGCTCACCCAAGTCCTTCATCTCAAATCTGATAGCTAGCTCATCACGAAGCCTAGCTACCTCTATCTCAGAATTTCCCGTGATGATCATATTATCAACGTACAACAGCACCAAGACCAGAAGCTGCCCTGTCTTCTTTGCGAATAAGCTCGAATCAGAATCAGAAGCAAAATATCCGTAGAATTGGAGGTATTCTGCAATCTTGCCATACCACGCCGGAGGCCCTGCATCAAGTCGTAAAGAGCCTTCTTGAACTTGCAAACATGTCTTGGATACTCTTCGGAAACATAAATGGGTGGCTAATCTATGAAGATATCCTTGTCAATCTCGCTGTATAAGAAAGAATTATTTACAACGAGTTGCCAAATCTTCCACCCTTGGCAAGCTGTCAATGCGATCACCACCCGGACCGAAGTCATCTTGGCAACAGGGCTGAATGTTTCTTCATAACCCTCCCCATACTTCTGAGAGAAACCTTGAGCTACAAGGCGAGCCTTGTATCGCTCAATGCTACCATCATCCTTCTTCATCAGCTTGAAAACCCACTTGCAAGACACTGGAGTAACTCCCTCAACCTTAGGCACCAAGTCCTAAGTCTCAATCTTCCTGAGGGAAGCCATCTCTTCATCCATGGATCTTTCCCAATCCTTGAATCCAACGACATTTTCAAAACAAGATGGATCTCTCTCATGTAGAAAACCTGCGCAGAAACATGAGACGAAGCTCACCAAATTTCCCCCTGTATATTGATCTGGTGGAATGATGGTCCTTTTGGACTTGCTCAGAGCTTGACTCTGAACCACCTCTTCTACTGCAACTTCTGGACTAGCTCTTTTCATGGGCACACTTGGAGCATTGATCCCCCCTGCTTCCATAACCTGAAGCACCTGACCCAAAGCTAGAAGCACCTGGAGAAACAGGCAACTCCACCAGAACTTCCCTTACAGCTTCTCCATGTCCACCATCTGACCTGCTCTCTTGTAACTCAACAGAAGAGCTACCTTGGTATGATGTCAGCTCATCAAATACCATATCCCTTGAGACCACATATCTCCGTGTCTCAGGATCCATGCATCTCCTGCCCTTCTTCCTGTCATCATAACCGACGAACACTAGCTTCCTTGCTTTCGCGTCTAGTTTCGTTCTGAGAGCATCAGGAACATGCACGTAGCAGGTAGATCTGAACACTCAAAAGTGTTCCATGCTTGGTTTCTCCTTGAACATCAACTCAGGAGGAGTCTTCATGTTAATAGGACTGAGAGGCATCTGATTGATGACATAGGCCACACAAGACATTCCCTCTGCCCAGAAGGACTTTGGAATACTTTTGGCATGAAGCCAGCATTTGCAGGTCTCCGCCAGATGATGGATCTTCTGCTCTGCTACTCCATTCTGTTCTGGAGAATGAACACAAGAGAGCTCTCTCTGGATTTCATGCTTCCTGCAGAAGTTAAAGAACGCATTTGAGGTGAACTCCCCTCCGTTGTCAGTTCTGAACTTCTTGATCCGCAGGTTAAGCCGACCTTCCACCAGCTCCTTGAACTCCACAAACCTCTCGAACGCCTCTAACTTCTCCTTCAGAAAATATACCCTAGTATATCTAGTGAAGTCATCAATCAAGACCAGCATATACTTGCTACCTCCAAGACTGGCAGTTGTTGTAGGTCCAAATAGATCACCATGAATACATTCCAATAGTGCTTTGCATCTGCTTTGCGATTTATCAAATGGAAGACATTGAGCCTTACCAAACTGACAACATGCACAAATGTATCCATCACCGAAAAATGAAAGACTAGGCAGACCTTTCACAAGGCCTCTTGCCGTCATAGCCTTTAGCGTATCCATCCCAACATGCCTGAGACATTCATGCCAGATAGCAGCGCTGTCATTAGCCCTCATCTTATCAACATAGGAACTTGTTGATAAAACAAACAAGTCCTTCACCCGTCTCCCTACATGAGTTACCTCAACCTTCACGGCTGAAATATTTAGGAAAAAATTCACTTCTGTTGGACCAAACAGAATGTGATAACCAGCATCAACAGCATTTGTCACTGAGAAGAGGTTCTTCTTCATTCCCGGCACATGATAAACACTCCTCTAAGTGAGTGGACCTCTATCACTGCCTAAAGAGACAACACCTTCCTTCTATACTGCATGAACCGTGTCATCAACTGTAATGATAGCATCATTACCTGAGTACGCTTGCAACGAGGAGAACTTCGACTTATCCCCGGTGAGGTGATGACCACACCCAGAGTCCACTATCCAATCATCCTGATAGTTGATGGAATCCAATATCCAAACACAAGTGCCCGTCATGAAAGCACCTCCACCACCCCAACTACCTTCAGCATTGGAACCAGCCTCCTCCTTTCCTGCAGCATGCTCTAGCTGAAGATTGACCTTGCAGTCTCTTTTGAAGTGACCAAGCTTGTTGCACCTGTAACGCCTCGGCCCTTCCTTCTTCTTTCCATCAGACTTAGGAGTATAACTCCTCTCTTACTGATATGAAGTAGATGGACCATCTCTAACAGGCGACTTCTTCTTCTTGTCCCATCTCTTCTTCTTGCCAGAAAAGAGAACCTTACCTTCTCCCCCCAGATACTGACATCCCCGCCATTTGCTTAGCCAAACTCTCTTGCGAAGCAAGTAAGTTTTCCAGCTCCAGCATCGATGGCTGATTGGCCCAACCTTGCACATAAGTAACAAAGGCCACATACTCCCTCCACAAGCTGCGGATTATGTGCCTCTTCAGCTTCGTTTCTGAGATTGGCTCATCCGAGTCCAATGCCGATATCTCTGTGCATAGGTTCTTCATCTTCAAGAAGAACGTTGAAATGGACAAGTCACCTTGAGTTGCCTTAGCCAACTCATTCTCCAAGAACTATAGCCGAGCTACATTCTTCTTATTGAACAAGCCATGCAAGGCTGTCCAAATTTCAGCAGCTGACCTACATCCGATGATATGATCAAATAACTCTGGAATGATAGCTCGCTTGAGAGTGAACTCAGCCTTTGCATTTGTTCTCTTCCAAGCCTTCACGAGTTCAGCATTCCCCTCAGCAGGAACAACAGCTTGTATTTCTTCTCCTCCGACTACATCCCATAAGTCCTCGCCAAGAAGATAACTCTCTATGCATGACTTCCACTTTTTAAAGTTAGTCTGCGTTAGGATCTCAATACCAAGACCTCTAGCAAGTCCTCCTTCCATTGATATCTCACTAATTGACAACTGACATGCAGAAAACCAAGCAGAAGACAACGCTAATTACTGTTAAGAAACCTTGCTCTGATACCATGTTAAATTTTTAGAGGTCAATGAGTGAAGTAATAATGTAGAACACTTCAACACAATCCACAAGAATGGCAATCAATGACAATGGGAAGACAGAATAGTGCTCTTGTATAAACTATCTCTTTACAGCTCGAGACATACATGGCGTGACATGATTTATAAGAATCACAAAGGAGAGAAGCACAAGGCAAAACAAATAGGCCAACAGTGAACTGCCAAAGAAGAGCCCGCCAGACCACACGAACAACCAAGCCGCACGGCTATTCCTGAGACCGCGCGAACAGAGCAAGCTTGATGACCTGTGAACTGCCAGACCGCACGCACAGACAACATAACCTGCTGCTAAAAACCAAACATCTGAGTGATCTGTGGTTTTTAACTGCTGAAAAACAAACATCTTGTTCGCACTTCGAGACCGCCTGGCCGCGAGGTCTCCTGATCACAGAAGCTTCAGCGAATAGAAACCAGAACTGCACAAGCTGCCGCCAAACCGCAAACTGAGATCGCATGGCCGTTGAGGTCGCCTGATCGCCAAGTTCACCATGAACAGCTCAAGAACTACACCACAGATCGCTCAGAGGAAAGTGGTTGGTGAACTGGTTATTCACAATTGGGAAGTCACCAAGGATGAAGACCGCACCCTGCTGGTCGCTAACCTGCGAACACAACAAATGGTCAAACAACTTCCAGACCGCGCGACCTCAAATATGAGACCGGCACAAACAACCCAAGTTGTATTTCTTACAGTTCTCTCTTTCTAAACGACGGGCCCTGCACCTCTATTTATAGGCAAGCTTTCGGATGTCGTAACCCCCCAAAATGAGATACACTAACCGCCCATCAGATTGCGAGCGGTCTCAAAACACAGACCGCCCGAACTCAGCAATCCTGACCGACCGAACCAAGTCGACAGAATAACCCGCATGGTTACTACAATAAGGCAAACGTATTTGAACATCTGGCTGAATTAGAACAAGTCGGTTAAGACGCGCAGTCACCTGCGGTCTCCCAGAACAGACCGTCCAAAGCAGAACCCGGCCAAAACACCGGTGCATACCGTGCGGTCATTGCGGTCTACTTTCTTCAGACCGCCCAGACCCCTTCCACTTCTTCTTCAAATATTCAACAATAAGAAATGCTTACAACATGAAAATAAAAAAGGAAAAGACGACTTTAGCCTCCAAAATTCATCCCTGAACTTCTTGTGGAGCTGGCTATAAATAGCTGAAAAAATCGGGTTACACGCCCCTTGGTCATGCACGTGACCAAGGGGCATGATCAGCTGCTGTGGGAAGGATGTCGTCTGGCTTCAATGCGGGCATTTCATATGTATCACGCCCCTCGGACATGCCCATGACCGAGAGCATGTAACCTTCAAACTGGCTACTGGCGGGAAGCTTCGGCGGGAAAGAGCGCGGGATGGTTCACGCTTGTGACCTGGATGTCACGCCCCATGGTCACGCCCGTGACCTGGGGCGTGTAACTTTAAATAATGTGGCATGCTTATCTGGCTGCATGAGGCGGATCGTGGCTATGATATTTGGTCACGCCCCGATGCCACGCCCGTGACCCGGGGCGTGTACTTGGCGAAACTTCACAAAATTGGCATGTGTGGCCGTGACAGGTCTGGAACACATCTTGGGGTGTCACACCCCTAGTCACGCCCGTGACCTTGGGGCATACTTGACATTTTTTTTCTCAAAGTGCCCAGAAAACCTAAAAATCATAGAATTAGCTTAAGTTAGCTCATAGAAATAAAAATAAATAAATTAAATGAGAGAATTCATAAGAATTTTATAAATTTCTATTAAAATAGTGTTAAAATTATACTAAAGGATGAGTACAAAAAGTACTCATCAAGATGGTAAATGGAGGATGTGTATAGACTTTTCTTTACTAAATAAATCAGGCCCCAAGGATTGTTACCCCCTCCCTCGAATCGACACGTTGGTTGACTTAGCCGTAGGTTTTTCCCTAATGAGTATTCTAAATGCTTTCTCAGGTTACCATCAGATCTGCATGCACCCTCCCGATGTCAAGGATGTCTCTTTCATCACAGGGGATGGGTGCTACTACTACAAGATGATGTCATTTGGGCTAAAAAATGCAGGGGCAACATATCAGCGGATGATGGACAGGGTCTTCCGAGAATAGAAGGGGAGGAACTTGGAAGTGTACGTGGACGATCTCATGATCAAGAGTCGGAACCTTGAGTCCCACCTCCGGGACCTCGAAGAGACTTTCGGGACCTTGCGAAAGTTCAAGAAGAAACTCAACCCCCAGAAGTGTGTCTTCGGGGCGAGCTGAGGAAATTTCTTTGGCACTTGCTCACTCTGGCAGGGGTGGATCCTAACCCCGATAAGGTAAGGAAGATCTTGGAATTGGGATCGCCAAAGAACGCGAAGCAAGTCCAGCGTTTTACCGGGAAGCTGGTCAGGGTAAGCAGGTTTCTCTCCAGGGCGGGGGAGAAATGTGCATCATTCTTCAAGGTGCTAAGTGGAAATCAGAAGTTCGAATGGACCCCGGAGTGTGAGGGGGCTTTCCAAGCTAAGAAGGAACAGCTGAATCAGTCTCCCTTACTCCAGGGACCAAGGCGAGGAGAGGACCTATCCCTATACTTGTTGGTAGGGTCTGAAGCGGTAAGCTCTGTGCTAGTGCAGGAAGAGGGGAAGAAACAACTCCCGATCTACTATGTCAGCCGATTCCTTAGAAAGGCCAAGCTTAGTTACCCCATCTTAGAGAAGCTAGCCTTCGCCCTCGTTGTGTCGGCCCGGAAGCTTCCGCCTTACTTCCATGCGCATTCAATCAAATTAGTGACTAACCACACCCTCTGCAATATTATGGAAGGAGCGGAGCACTCAGGGAGGTTGGCTAAATGGTCAATGGAGCTGAGTGAATTCGACATCTCATTTGTACCCCGGCTCTTAATAAAGGCGCAAGCAGTGGAGGATTTCCTAGACGACTACTTGATGCGATAATTTCGGCAAGTGCACCGGTCGCGCAAGTAATAAATGTTGGGAATAGAATCCCCGAGTGTCGGTCTCTTGAGGAATGCAGGTTGGGTGAACGAATTGCGTTGTGTGACAATTGTTACACAAGCGAGAACAGACACAAAAAGTGGGGTTTTGATTTGGGTTTCCTACTGTTAACAACAATAAAAGAAATGCCGGTCGAAATCACCGCTTCGCAAAGCGAAGTGGGTGCAACAGCCGCAATGCCGAGCTTCGTGAGGCGGATGGACTGTACGCATGCGAATGAAGTGGTCACTAGTGCGGAAAGTGAGGGTCGCAAACACCTCTTCACAACTCGTCGCTAGCTCTTGCTAACGCAAATCGAACACGATGAGTGCGTGCGTGAGTGAGTGAGCGCGTGGAGGTGAAGCAAATCACAAACAAACATTGAAGAACAGAGAAGAAATAACCATTGCATTTAAACCAAACATCATGATATTCAAGTTTAAATGATTTGCAGAAATACAACAAATGGGAGAGGAAGAAGACAACCAATGGACGAAGACTAGCGGCCGTTCGCGGCCGGAATGGCAGTTTGTCAAGCTACCTCCGGACTCGGGCGGACTGTGCTTTTGGCGTCGAGAGACTGTCACGATCTCTCTACGTGCTTCTGTCGTCTTCTACCTCAGGATTGCTATCCTTCTCACCGAGCAGAAATGGAGACGGCTTGCTTGAGTACTTGCGGACGGTGGAGAATGCTTCTGGATGATGGAGGAACGTCTAGAATGACCGGAGATGACTTCCCCCTGCGGAGAAGATGAAGGGGAGGTGTCTGGAAATGGAAATCGGCGGCGTACGGACTAGAAAACCCGCTCCCGAAAGTCGGGTTATCCCTAATTCGCAAACAGGATTATATATAGGCGCTGGAATAAATAGTGCGCACGGTCATTGGCGCATGACCGGTGGTCGTGCGCACTAGCATCCTGTGATCGTGCGCATGCCTGGACGGAGCCTGCAAGGTAAGAAAATTATAAAATACAATGTTTGCACGACCAGTGGCGCACAACCAGTGGTCGTGCGCGCTATCGTAAGTGGTCGTGCGATAAGGAAGACAGAATTCAGATTTCAGGGGGTAAGTGCACACGATCAGTGGCGCACGACCAGTGGTCATGCGCAATAGAACCAGTGATCGTGCGCTGTGTTCCTGTACAGAATTGTACCGGAAACACCTGCACGACACCTGTTCCAGCACAACCATGAATCCAGCCACTGAAAGTGGCACTTAACAATGCATAGCAACTACTAAAGGAGAATAACACGAAATAACACCAAAAACGGGCCTAAAGGTGCACTTAGCATGGAGAATCAAATATAAGTGAAAACATGTCTAAAGTGAAGTGCATAGACTAGAAAATCGGACCAGATGAGTCTATAAATATGTATATATTTGGGACTCATCACACCCCCAGACTCACCTGTTTGCGCATCCCGAGCAAACGAAATCGGCGGAGTGCGAAAATGGTAGTTAACAACGAAAATTACACAAGGGAGTACAATGCGAAGTAACAGAAGCATGCAAATAGAAATTTAGTAAAAAGAGATTCTAACTATGCTAACTAATTTACAAAAGTATTAGAGCGTAAATAAAGATTTGTCAATACTCAGTTGGTGAATTGTGAAGAACTTGAACGATCATGCCCGGTGTGAAAGTTGCAAGCCACTAAGGAGGGTGTTACACAAGGTCGGGGTTCAGGAATAACTCCGCTGAAATCCATCAGCGTCGAGAACCATAAGCTTTCCCAGTCACACTCTCTCCACGGCGCTAGCAAACTCACGAGATAAATCAATAGGGCTTTAGGATTAAGTTGGGGCTTAGGTTGCGGCATGATATTCGAGGATAAAAATGAAGGCTACGCAACCAAATTGAGTCAACGGAACGCTGCACCACACAAAACCACGCACAAAGCTAGTATGACACACTCCCAGACTTATTATGAAAACTAGGTGTGCACACAGCCTACTTCACAAATACCAACGGATTTTCAAATACGCTCGGAAGGATTTCACTTCAATACAATTTTTTCAGATTTTCATTTCAATAACATATTTTTTTTCTTTTTCTTATCCTCCGGTTGGTTCATAATCAGCAAATAAAATTTATTTCTTCATCACATCACAAAGATTCCAAAAATCACACCAAATCAAGAACATGAGTGCAGATAAACATCTATTTGGTTGCGAAAGAGGGAAAAGCTTCAGGCCTTGGTGAATGGAGGAGGAGCTGAAACAAAGAAGCGGTAGGCACAAATGTTGGCTTGCAAAGGTGAGCGAATAGGACACGGAAAGCTGAGGCTCAAACTAGCCAAAAGGTGGCCTACATCATATTTAACTCAAGGAATCGCTCACACCCATGCTTCAAGAGTCTCTTGGGGCAAGTTCTTAGCCCACGAGAAAGGTAAACCTTCCTCCCGACTCGAGCAACACACAACTAGTGCTCGTGAACAAACAACACCGGGTTATCACCAATTTCGTTCACATTCACCATTTGAGTATAACAAATCTAAAACTATGCAAAAATACTAATCATAAATTAAACGCATAGAAATAATCTAGTTTTACTCAAATTCTACTGCAGCATGCGGGTGCGACTAGAACACTGCTCGAGTCAACATCGCACTCCAAATAGTAATTCCTAAGCTAACACCCCAATTAACATTCCTAACCAAAATAGTTTATTTGGAAACAAAACAAATAGGAAAGCGCGCGCTCATGTGGGTGAAGTGGTGCATGAAGCGTGGAATAATGATGATGGTAATGAAAAATTTAAACAAACTTCTAGCATGCGGTGCAACTCGTACGCATAGTGGATAACACATGCTCTCCCCCAGACTTAATCTAAACATTGCATCACAAAACTGAAAGCTAGGAGGGAGAAGTGTTACCCAATGCTCAGAATTGTGCATACCGGATGATTGGCGTTTATTTCGTGCACAATCCGCAGCATCCGCCATCACAAAGTACAAAGCACACCTGCAAACGGTACAACTAAAAGCAGCAAAAATATATAAGAACTGAATTGAAACAAGTTAGAAAAACAGAAATCAGCAAATCTGGGTTGTCTCCCTGCAGCGCTTTTGTTTTATGTCCTTAAGTTGGACCAAATACCTGTATTATAATTGTTTTAAGAGTGTAGAAATTAAAAGAGTGCACAAGAGAAAGTTTCACAAAATAAGAGATAAACAGAACATCAGTTGTAAGCGCTTTTGTGGTGCCCGTCTCCCGTAGCATGTAGGCGGGAGGTGAAGGCTTTAGGGCCAACACTAGTGTCACCCTGTGTTCCCCTAACCTCCGCCCTCTTGTCACGGAGATTGGCAGAGCGCGCATCGCGTAGACGCTTCTCTTGTTTAAGTTTAGCAACAGTCGGAGACTGCCAACGTTGAGCATTTTTAGATCCTCCTCTCATATGAGCGGGAGGCGTCATTTCCGTCGCCGCAGTGACGACCGGATCGGCCCAAGAGATGGAACGCTTAACTTGTTTATTACAGGATTCGATGCAAGAAAATAATGGGACGTCATCCCGAATCACGTTCAACTCAATATGTTTAGGACTGCTGTCCTCCTCCCTCTTGGAATCATAGTCTCTCCAAGAGTCTACTCCTTCCTCTCCGCTTGACTGGTACTCTTCCTTTTCTCCTTCAGATGATCCATCACCTTTCTTATACCCTGCACAACTTAGTGATTCATCAGAAATAAAAGGAGGAGGGCAAATGGATGTTTCAGTTATTGTCTTGGGACAAGTGGGCAAAGGTACCTTATTGGGTAGGAGGACACAACCCGCAGAAAAGTCAAGGGTGGCACCGCTCTCTTTCAAGAACGGTACACCCAAGATGGGGATGGAGTGATTCTCCCGGGGTCCTAACACTTGAAAATCAACAACCACCACTGTCCCCGCAACTATAACTTCTACATTTTTCACTTCCCCTTCTGATTGTATGACGGTACCGTTTGCGAGCACAAGAGATTTTCGTTCCTCCGTATTAATTTCAAGTTGCAAGTTATCAACGTATTGCAAAGCAATGACATTGCGGGAGGAGCCAGAATCACACAAAGCCTTAGTCTCTATTTTATTAATGGAGCAGGAGATCACTAACTCACGCGGATGACCCACTTCCGCGTCGCCGAGACTCTTCCCTTGGTCAATTGGGTTTTTTTAGTGTTACTAGGAAGAGTCCCATGCTACCGCTCGGTTAGCACTTGGGCCAATTGGCCCAGCTGCGTTTCCAAGTTCTGCATTGACGCGGCTTGGTTAACCATGTTTGAGTTAGCCGCTTGCATGAATTTTTCCATCATCTCCTCCAAGTTACGCTTTTTGGGAGCCGGGGGGCCTTGGTTATATTCCGGATGAGGTGGCCTTGGTTGGCTCCCGGAGGCATAGGCATCGTTCTGATGCTGCCCCGGTGCCCATCGTTGGCCAGGTGCGTTGGAGTTCCATGAGAAGTTTGGGTGACTTCTCACTCCCGGATGATATGTGTTATTGAATGGCACCCCCTTAGATTGATTACCAACAAAATTAACCGATTCATTTAAAGAGAGGTGCGAGAAGTTACCTGATAAATCACTCCCGAGCATTCATACGCGTGGTCTCCACCGCCTCCACATCCTTCGCACGTAATAACAGCAGCCAGTGCGGATGTAGGCGGAAGCGAGTCGACCACGAAGAGACCACGGGCGCTTCTTGGTGCATTTCTCCCGGCCGTCCAAAATGTACTGTGGGAGGCGGTGTCCCACAGAATTCGAAGGGCCTCCTCTGGAGTATGGTTCATTAGAGTACCTCCCGCAGCAGCATCGATCATTGCCCAGTAGTTGGGCTCGATCGCGAAGTAAAATGTCTCTACCACATTCCAAGGTTGGAGCTCGTGGCTCGGACAGCGGCGGAGAAGATCATTAAGGCGCTCCCATGCCTCGGCAAGGGTCTCTTGGTCAGCTTGGCGAAAGGTGGCGATCTACCGCCACAGGCTCACAATTTTATCAACGGGGTGGAATTTGGCCAGGAACTTGGATGCGAGAGCATCCCAAGTCGCGGCGGTCCCAGGAGGAATTGAATGGAGCCACACCTTGGCCTTGTCACGAAGTGAGAATGGGAACAGTCGCAGCTTGACTGTATCGTCGGGAATTCCAGCGTAGCGGAAAGTTCCGCAGATATCGGAAAACTCTGCCAGGTGCAGGTGCGGGTCTTCACTGGCCATCCCGGAGAACTGAGCATTGTTCCGGATGATGTTCAAGATCGCAGGTTTGATCTCGAACTGGTTGTTCATAATGTTGGGACCAAAACCAGGATACACACTCCCAGCTGTCGGAGTGGTATAATCTCTCATTGTTCTGGGTCGAGGCCTCACTACCTCTTGCTCATCTCCAGGTTGGTGCTGCCCCACGTCAGGCATTCTTGGTTCAGCATTGTTTGGGTCTATGTTGTCAACCATTGCCGCCTGTACGGCTAATGCGCGCCTTCGTACGCGAGCGGTCCGTTCGATCTCTGGATCGAAGGGTACAGGTTCCCCCGCGGCTTGTCTCTGCATGCACAGTCACAACAAAAAAGAAAACAAAACAAAGGAAATCAAAAACAACTGCTCTTATAACAAAAGTTCACAACTCAAGACGTTACACGCCTGAACATTCCCTGGCAAAGGCGCCAAAAACTTGATGCGATAATTTCGGCAAGTGCACCGGTCGCGCAAGTAATAAATGTTGGGAATAGAATCCCCGAGTGTCGGTCTCTTGAGGAATGCAGGTTGGGTGAACAAATCGCGTTGTGTGACAATTGTTACACAAGCGGGAACAGACACAAAAGTGGGGTTTTGATTTGGGTTTCCTACTATTAACAACAATAAAAGAAATACGGGTCGAAATCACCGCTTCGCAAGGCGAGATGGGTGCAACGGCCGCAATGCCGAGCTTCGTGAGGCGGATGGACGGTGCGCATGCGAATGAAGTGGTCACTAGTGCGGAAAGTGAGGGTCGCAAACACCTCTTCACAACTCGCCACTAGCTCTTGCTAATGCAAATCGAACATGATGAGTGCGTGCATGAGTGAGTGAGCGCGTGGAGGTGAAGTAAATCACAAACAAACATTGAAGAACATAGAAGAAATAACCATTGAATTTAAACCAAACATCAAGATATTCAAGTTTAAATGATTTGCATAAATACAATAAATGGGAGAGGAAGAAGACAACCAATGGACGAAGACTAGCGGTCGTTCGCGGCCGGAATGGCAGTTTGTCAAGCTACCTCCGGACTCGGGCGGACTGTGCTTTCGGCGTCGAGAGACTGTCACGATCTCTCTACGTGCTTCTGTCGTCTTCTACCTCAGGATTGCTATCCTTCTCACCGAGCAGAAATGGAGACGGCTTGCTTGAGTACTTGCGGACGGTGGAGAATGCTTCTGGATGATGGAGGAACGTATAGAATGACCGAAGATGACTTCCCCTTGCGGAGAAGATGGAGGGGAGGTGTCTGGAAATGGAAATCGGCGGCGTACGGACTAGAAAACCCGCTCCTGGAAGCCGGGTTATCCCTAATTCGCGAACAGGATTATATATAGGCGCTGGAATAAACAGAGCGCACGGTCATTGGCGCACTACCGGTGGTCGTGCGCACTAGCATCCTGTGATCGTGCGCCTTCCTGGATGGAGCCTGTAAGGTAAGAAAATTATAAAATACAATGTTCGCATGACCAGTGGCGCACGACCAGTGGTCGTGCGCGCTATCGTAAGTGGTCGTGCGATAAGGAAGACAGAACTCAAATTTCAGGGGGTAAGTGCACACGATCAGCGACGCACGACCAGTGGTCGTGCGCAATAGAACCAGTGATCGTGCGCTGTGTTCCTGTATAGAATTGTACCGGAAACACCTGCACGACACCTGTTCCAGCACAACCACGAATCCAGCCACTGAAAGTGGCACTTAACAATGCATAGCAACTACTAAAGGAGAATAACACGAAATAACACCAAAAACGGGCCTAAAGGTGCACTTAGCATGGAGAATCAAATATAAGTGAAAACATGTCTAAAGTGAAGTGCATAGACTAGAAAATCGGCCCAGATGAGTCCAGAAATATGTATATATTTGGAACTCATCACTACTTTACAGAGGTAGAAGAAGTCGAGCCACCTCTCTCAATGGCTTGGAAGATGTTAGTTGATGGAGCTTCAGGGAAGCATTCCTATGGGGGGAGTCGTCCTCGTAATCCCCCAAGGGTCATGGATCGAGCAAGCCATCAACATTCACTTCCTGATCACCAACAACCAGGTCGAGTATAAGGCGGTAATAGTAGGCCTACGACTAGCCCTGGAGTTGGGTGTGCAAGAAGTGGAGGTCTCAATGAACTCCATGGTGGTGGCTTGTCAGATGTAACATCCCCAAAAAAACTAGACCCCTAGAGTGGTTTTGTTATGACTAGTTCATGACAAAACCCTAGGAAGCTTGAAGAGATCACTTGGCCTTAGGCTTGAAGGGGAAGAACACCTTGGTCTACCAATTGCAATTTCTAATTACCAAGCTTAGGGTTGGACTTTAGGGTCTCACCTTGACCCTTTTACCACCAACATTACATATCTAACCTATTAAGGGGTCCCTTAGAGCACTAGGGACCCATTGGGACCAACCAAAGTGGCCATGTTGACCAAAGTCAACATTAACTCTAAATTGGTCAAAGTAGCCTATGTAGGGTCAATTGGCTTTCACCATGCCAAATTGACCTTGCACCTAGGACCCAATGGAGAAAAATCCTCATCATGGGGCCACCAGTTTGGCCAATTTGACCTAAGTCAACTCTTGCCCTGTTTTGGTCAAATTGCACTATTGTGAGTCAATTGGCCTCCACCTTGCCAAATTGACCCTACCTAGACCTTCCTAACCCTTAGGGGAGTCCAATGGGTCACTAACCACCCATTGGGGTCAACCCAAGTGGTCAAATTGACCAAAGTCAACTCAACCCTAATTTTAGGTCAAAATTCCCTATTTTGCCCGAATCAAGCTCAATCCACTTGGGCTAGGCCTAATTGGAGTATCCCATTAGATTAGGAGGCTGAAAATTACTAGGAGTTGCCACTCAATTTCTGTAAATGGTGACTGGGAGAGAGAAATCTCATTTTCCCCAAAAATGATGGAGAGAGAAAGAGAAGGAGAAATGGCATTCATGGCTTAGGGAGGCCAATAAGCACCAATTCCTCCTCTAATGTCTCCATTCAGTTTCCCCAATCAATTTGGAGGAGTTTAATGGCCATTCCTGGCCACATATAGGGGGAATTTGAGGAGTTTTCACCTGGCCGAAATTGGCCATTAATGGCCATTCATGGTAATTGGGAGTTACACCCTCCCCCTCCCCAATTAAGCCATATAACTTCTTCAGTGGATGGAGAGGTGGAGTTTCCCTACCTTACCTAAAGAAATTGATCCCCCAAGATAGGAGTTGACATGGCACCCAAAATCTTGAGGTCAGCCATGGAGGACCACCCAATCGGCAAGCTTCAAGGCTCCGCACAGGTCTGGTTCTTCTCCTCTCTCTCTCTGTGGATAGATCCCATCAGGTTGCCTGCAAGGATTGGGGCCAATAGGTCCCCAATCGGGTAGGCCGAAAGCTCCATTTTTGGAGCATTAATCTGCCTCCATACCACTGTTCCGGCCACCTCCGGCCGGCCAACCACCTCTAATCGTCGGCCACCACCTCAACGGAGGTGGTGATGGCATTGGCCGGCCGGGGCAGCGCTTAGATATTCAGGAAAACAAGGTGAAAGGCAGCCCAGGTTGGGGCTATCCCATCCCTTGGCTGGAGGAAGAAGATGAGCAGGATCCGCTCATCTTGCTTCAAGATTCGTGCTGGAATCATTCATATGAATGTTATATTATTATTTGTATTTATGTCACATTTCATGCAGTACTTTAATTTAATTATTAAAAATACTTACTGCCATCTGATGAAAAAGTGGTCAACAACAAAGTTGTAGCCCTTGGTGTGCACTTCAATTTAAAATTTATTTCAGGCCAAAAGGAGTAATGTAGCTCCCTGTATGGCAATTTTGGTGGGACTGGTCCCTAGGGTAGGACAACCACTATTTCTTCAATAACTTTTGATTGGATAATGATATTGACTTGAAATTTGGCTTATAGTCTAATTATACAATCCCCCTAATCATATCCAAAAATAGAAATTTTGGGAGAAACTTTTTCTAAGGTTTTTGTTAAAATTTAATAATTCGCATATTAATTAATTATAGGGACTACTGACATCCAATCCCCTCCCAATTTTGGTGGTTGCTCCTTAGGGTCATTATATGACCCTGGTAAAAATTTCATCCCAATTGGGACTGATTTGGTTGGGTAATTAATTACCCCATGTTTGGTCAAACTAGGCCTATTTAGGTCAAAAGTGCTCTTGGTGGATTTAAGGGGAAAACCCTCATCCAAAAGTGATGAAACTTGGGTCACTGGTTTAGAATCATATAAAACACCCCCATGAGTGGTTTGGGGTGATTTGGGGTGGATATGCCTTAGGACCCTAGTTCAAACCCTAGGGTTGCAATTTGAGCCTTCTGAAGGACATAAGGTCATATGTTCTTGAATTGTCATGGAACTTGGTAGATAAGTTCACAAGGTGTAATTATGCCCTAGGTAATTTTATGAGGATTTTTGGATCACTTGTTCCCTCTGAATTATGTTATAACCTTTTTAGGACACTATCTTATAAGAGGAATTTACATGCTCAATTTATCCTACATTTTGATGAAAGTTTGGTGGTGCTCATATAATCATGATATACATCTCTGGTAATTTTTATATAATTATTGAATGGGTTGATAGAGTACTTCATTCACAAGTCAACTATTTTCCCTTAAGATTATGAAAAATAAATAAGGGCCAATATTCTCTGGAAAATGGTGAAACTTGGGAATAGGACATTTTAGGGCATTAGAAAGCTCTGTGAATTTTTTGTATAATTATTTGAATTGTTTACCAGTAGGTTACTTCACAATGTCCCCTAGTTTGGATTTACTTGAAATATTTATTTATGTGACTTGATTGTTTTTATAAATTATGAAACTCTGTCAGTAAAGTTTTCTGATCATTATAGAGGTCTGGTAATTTTTCCATAATTTTTGGACAAGTATTTTTGGTGATTCCTTCTTTAATTTCTAATTTTGGATAATTATTCAATATTATAATTAGAGGTCAACACCTTACTGTAAAATTGTGTTATTTTGTATTAATTGTTATTTTGACATCATAGATTTTCCATAATTTTATGGTGGTCATATCATAAGGAGATATTACACTTAATGTTCAATTTCATACTTGGCCAATGTTGGAGAAATTATAACAAATGCCAAATAATTAAGAAAAAATATGATCCTCTGGATTTAGTCTTATAATATCATGATAGACTCCCAGTAATAATCTTGAGTCATTTGGATGAATATTTAGAACACCTACTCTCATGTAACTCAAATAACTCATTTGGTGTGTGTATAGTAAAACTGTAAAACTGATTAAATTGAAGACCAGTAGGTGGGAATGGAAGATAGTTGGTGTACCTAGTCTTGTTGAAGAGATTGGAGGTCACCAAAATTGAGTTCATGTGATGAGAGTGTGCTTGGTGAGTTACGGGTAAAGATGTGCTCGGGATTGACAAAAGATCGTCTTTCCCATGGGGAGTCAGAAAACACTTAGGGAAATGATTCAAGTGAAATTTTAGGAGGGGTATTCTTATGGGTAAATACCAATAACACTAAGTGTCTTGAGAAAGGGAGCTTGGGGCTATCATCCCATCGTAGCTCCTAGTACTTCTGCGAGCCCCTCACAGGGTTGACCTCGGGAAGTCCAAGATTAACCATAAATAATATGAGTAAGATGTTGTGCAAGATTAACTTAATAATACACACACCCACACCCCATGGTTATGGGAGGTTAGTTGGTTTGCTTTTACGAGTGGTAGGCTCGGTGGTTGTAGCAGCGGACTACTTAGTTCGGTGAGTTTGTGACTTAGTAATGCTTGTTAGTATGGACGGGTTGGTCCGGCGAACCGGTAGCTCGGAAGGTTATGGTGACAGGCAGGTTAGCCCGGGGAGCTAATGGCTCGGAGATAGATGGTAAACATGTTTGCATGTGCATAAAGGTGGTGGGTGTTCGGTATTGGATGGCCGTTCACATCGACGTCAATACGTTTACTCCGGAAGTGTGGAATTTGCACTTAGCCATAAAAGTCTGGTAGTACAGATAGTAAGAGTACGCAGATGCTCCGCAATTTTGCGTTGAGGCGTATGATAGGTCTAGGCTAGGTAGTGTGAATACCAACCTAGAGGTGGGTGAGGCCCAACCCACCGCTTCCATTTGTCACTACGGGAGTATCCTGGGAGACTTGCTAGTTCCAAAAAGCGGGGACAAAAGGTCTGTGCGCATAGAGTCGAAGTGTGTGAGTTGCACTTGTGTGAACATATTATAAACTGCATAACTCTGCATGCCATGGCATAATCATTGCATTTCAACCCTTACCCCTATCGTATAAATCAGTTATGGGACTTTTTATACGATAGGCCCTGCTAATTGACCCCTTGGTCTATAGGTTTGTATGGGCATTCCTATAAATTAAGGTTAAACATCTTTAATACTGTTTCTTTATTACTATTATGCTTAGTACTGCTTACTTGTTACTGTTTTACCTCCTACTGCTTTACTCATTGTACTATATATTGCATAGCGATAGACCTTCCCATAGTTAGAATCATTGTCACCTACTTTTGATTATACCCCTTGCTGTCCTCCGCTTCATCTTCCCGTACGGTGCCTAGGAGCCATTAGGGGAGGGGTGGGGAACATAAGGCTTAGTCTTTCTTACTAACAGTCGGTGGACCATATAATTTTAAGGGATCGAGGAGACGGAGCAACACTAGAGGCCAGTGTAGATGGAGGCGGGATAGCCTAGTACAGGAGCATCAGTCTCAAGATCAGCGAGTGATTAGTAGTTTGCTTCTGCGAGTGACCTTATAGTGAGGACATGATGTATACGACATGAGCCCTTTATTATTGTAATCTTTGTTATTTCAGTTGTATCATGTGGACATTTATTGTTTATAGCATGTGATTGTGGACTTGAACTTCTATTTGTTCTTTTATACTTTTCTTCTTCTGTGATCGATATGGCCGGAAGGATCGGCGTTTTGTAGTGGTGAGCTTCCCAAGTGATGGTGTCACCGCAATGCGGCGGTTCTGGGCATAAGACCCAGTTTTGTAGCAAAAAATGGGGTCTTACAAACTGGTATGAAAGTCCTCTGATATCAGTTGAAAGTAATCCCTGATATTAAAGGAAAGGGAGGTTAGATCTTAGATTTACTCTAGAGGGGGGTGAATATAGTATTAAAAAGTTTTTAACTTATTTTATAGTAGAATTAAAATACTGATATATATATATGTGTGTATAGAGTGAGTGTAAAAGCAAAATACAAATCACACAGCACATTATAGAAAAATAAACACAAACACAGAAGACACATGGATCTATAGTAGTTCCCCAATAAACCTGGGTACATCTACTCTTCTACCACGCTTGGTAGGAATCCACTAGGTTTTTGATCAGGTGCCCTATCACCAATGGGTTTTTGATCAGGTGCACAAACACCATCCACATGTTTTTGATCAGGTGCCCTGCCACCAAAGGGTTATCTTTTGATGTCAGTTAGAACCCTGTACAAGATGGGATAAAGAGGGTTATGAAGTTCTTCTCTGTCAACAAGATGGGAGAAGACTAGTGGATTTGTTGTTGTGAAGCTCCCCCTGTCTGATAGAAATCGTTGACAGCTGATGGATGGAGCTTCCTCTTGAATGTAAATGAATCTTCGTGATAGCTGATGAATCTGAGAGACAAAGTTTCTCAAATTTGTTGTTGCTCCTGAAGATTTAGAAAGTTGCAGCAGAAAACTGAGATTATATTTGTGTTGTTGTTCTCAGAGAATGAGATTGCTGCTGTAGAAGATGAAGATCTGAAAAACTTTTTCTTTTCTGCTTTTTGTATTTTTTTCTTTCGTGCTGCTGCTGCAATACTATAAAACTTCTTCTTTATTTTTCCTTAGAAAAATCTCTGACTAAATTGAAATTCAAATCTTTTAATTAAGGAATATAATATTCTGAAAAGATTATTCCTTGGAACTGCAATCTGATAAATTTATTTTTTTTCCTTTTCCATGAAAGTGTCTTTTTCCAATATATGTCAACGGCTACTTTCTCGAAATAAGAGAATAATAAAAGGAAATAATAAAGGAAAGATAAAAACTTGTCTTGTCTGGAATATAGATCCGTTGCTGAAAGTCGAGCTGAGGTCAGAGAATAATATAAAACTAATCTTTCTGAAATTTGAGCTGAGGAGAAAATTCGTCGATCTGAGAACTGAGTTCGTCGAACTAAATGTTGAGTTCGTCGAACTAAATCTGGAGTTCGTCGATCTGAATAAATTCGTCGAACATAATCTGGAGTTCATCGATCTCAAGTTCGAGTTCGTCGAACTGAGAGATAATTTGCTGAATCTGGCTGTAAGAATTGAGTTCGTCGATCTGAGAAGCACTTTCGTCGAACGTAGAGAGAAGTTCGTCGAACGCAGAACCTTGGCAAGTTCGTCGAACTGGAGCACAACGTTCATCGAACGCAGGATGGAGTTCGTCGAACGCAATATGGAGTTCGTCGAACACAGAAACTTGTTCTTTTCCTAAGTTCTAACAGCCTAAAACCTTGACCCTTAGACTATACATTGGGGTCAACTTAGTCCTAGTCAACAGATTGTGATCCTAGCCCAAATCAGTTATAGGGTTGTTCCACCAATCTCCCCCTATTTGGGTTAGGACACTATTTGACAAAATTAAATAATAAACAAACAAATAACAAACATAGAGCATATATATCTGACAGAAATTTTAAATCATTTCAGCAGATAAGAAATATAGTACTCTAGGTTTAGAAAACTTTACATTTAAAAAAAACATGCTTTCTGAGAGAAATCCTTGTCTTCTTCTTTTGCTTTGTTGATCTGAACTGAATCTGCTTTGTTGATCTTCTTTATTGATCTTCTTTGTCAACAATGGTATCTGCTATATCAAACATCATAACTGAAACATCATTCACTGTAACAGAATCTGGAGCTGTAATTGGAGCTTCTTCTATATCAACAACCATATATGTATCTGCATTAACCAGAGCAAAAACTTCATCTGAAACTACATTATATGGAGCTTCTTCATAACGTATCTCCCCCTGAAACTGGAACTTCTTCATAAAGTATCTCCCCCTATCAAAATTAGCTTCTTCATGAAACATCTCCCCCTGCCTAGTTTCAGTGAGACCTGAAGCTAGGCCCCTAGAAGAAGGGACATTTGAAGAGGAGGTAGGAAAGGATGCAATTTTAGAAGAAAGATTGCCATGTTCCTGCAAAAGAAAAAGAGAGATCAAGTGCAAAAGAACTGGAAGGAGAAGCAGATTCTGTAGGCATAAAAATAAAATGAAATAAAAGTTTGATTATATAGAGATATAAGAAGTCAAAAAGACTTAGCGTTTGTCAGACTGCGTTCGACAAAAAATTAATTTTCATCGATCTCAGTTAGACGATCGAGCTTATCTTCGTGGATCCTTGGATTTAATAGGTATTGTCTCAGCGGTTGGGCTGAGATAGCTTCCAGTCTCAGTGGATTCTTCTGTCCCGTCCCAGCGGATCCAGTAACTTCTCAGCGGCCCTAGGCATTGTCTCAGCGGTTCAGCTGAGATTGAGAGCTTGTTTCAGCTGTTTAGTTGAGACTGAGAGCTTGTCTCAGCTGTTTCAGTTGAGACAGTCTTAAGGGTGTGTACCCATCCCTTTTTTATCAGCTACTGGGAGTTTGATCTTGGTGGTCATTAACTTCTTAAGTTGTTGTTCTTCAAACAAATGAAGAATGTCTTGGAAGAAATGACTGCTTGAGATAGTGATCCTGTACCTGCAAAATGCCTCTGGTAGAGGTGGTGTTCCTCTCCTTATTTAATATGTTAGTTGTTCTGGACCCAGACTACTTTGGGTCCTTTTGTTTTTCCACAAAAATTTGAAATATAAGATATGTCAGGCTGATCCTTATAGCCTTGTAGATGATTTCTCCTTCGAGGAATTATCCACTCAGTGAAAGGATTTTTAGTTTGTGAAGAATAAGAATTCTTCAGATTTTCTATATATTTTCCGTTCGACGAATTTGGGTGAATTCGTCGATCGTCGTTCGACGAATTGAGGTTATTTCGTCGAGCGTCGTTCAAATAATAACTATACTAAAAAACTGTCTTCAGAGTTCATCGATCTCCGTTCGACGAAATGAAGTGATTTCGTCGAGCTCTGTTCAACGAATTCTGTGAATTCCTTTATTCTTAACAGCCTTGCTTGAGATATTTTTATCTACTTCGACTACCTCTTTGTTCTTGGCAGAAATCAATTTTACTGGTGTAGATAAAATATTCTTCTTAAGGAGATGTGGCTCACTTGATGATGCACCCAAGCCCAGTTTGCCATTAAGTCTGGCATTCACTGTGCTTGTGATGTCCATCAGTTTGATACTTCTCCCATTGAGGGATTCTTCAAACTTCTTAGCTTCAGATAACTTGTTCTCAATGAGAACAATGGGTTCTCTGGAGGCAGCCAATTCTTTCTTAATATTAACATTTTCTTCACTTAGTTGGTTCATTTCAGCTAACTTATTTCTGAGAGAGATTATCTCTTTCTCAGATTTGATTAAATCTAAACAAAGAGCTTTGAATTCATCTTTGAATTCATTTGAATTGAAATCAAAGTTTGAGATTACCTAATCACTGTCAATTTTTGGTTCTGATTCATCTGAGTTGTTTCCTAAGGCATTGATAGCCATCATGCAGAAGTTTCTTTCTTCTTCATCATCAATGGAGCTGGATGATGATGCATGTTCTGACTCACTGCTTGAGTCATAGACATCCATCAAGCATTGATCTTTGTCATTTGCCTTCTCTTCATCTTCAGAAGAGCTGGATGAAGACTCTGACTCTTCTGCAGAACCTCCAATCATGTTGTTGAGGGAAATCCAAATATCCCTGGCTCAGGTGCATTCCACAACCTTTTGAAAAATGTCATCTGACATTGTTTGTGCCAATATGTTCATTGCTTTGGCATCAGCACTTCTCTGCTTCTTTTGAGCTTCTGTCCACTCAGGAGGTGGAACAGCATTATTTGTTATTGTTGCTTCAGTGCTTGTTGTTGCTGTAGGAGTAAGAGGTCCTGTCAAAATAACATTGAAGATATTCTCATCAATAGAATTCATATATAACCTGATTCTTGCCTTCCATAATGCAAACTTATTTAGATTGCACATAGGAGGTCTTGTGCTTGAGTATTATTTGTTCTGTGCCATGGATTTTTAGCAAAGGAAACTCTAGAAGAAAATTTAAGATCTAATTGATCTTTTGATTCAGGTGTTAGCCTGTAAAGAATCAAACAACCTCTGATACCAATTGAAAGTCCTCTGATTTCAGTTGAAAGTAATCTCTGATATCAAAGGAAAGGGAGGTTAGATCTTAGATTTACTCTAGAGGGGGTGAATAGAGTATTAAAAAGTTTTTAACTTATTTTATAGCAGAATAAAAATACTGATATATATATATGTGTATAGAGTGAGTGTAAAAGAAAAATACAAATCACATAGCACAGTACCGAAAAATAAACACAAACACAGAAGACACAAGGATCTATAGTAGTTCCCCAATAAACCTGTGAACATCTACTCTTCAACCACCCTTGGTAGGAATCCACTATATTTTTGATTAGGTGCCCTATCACCAATGGGTTTTTGATCAGGTGCCCAAACACCAACCACAGGTTTTTGATCAGGTGCCCTACCACCAAAGGGTTAACTTTTGAAGGGAGTTAGAACCCTGTACAAGATGGGATAAAGAGGGTTATGAAGTTCTTCTCTGTCAACAAGCTGAGAGAAGACTAGTGGATTTGTTGTTGTGAAGCTCCCCCTGTCTGATAGAAATGGTTGACAGTGATGGATGGAGCTTCCTCTTGAATGTAAATGAATCTTCCTGATAGTTGATGAATCTGAGAGACAAAGTTTCTCAGATTTGTTGTTGCTCCTGAAGATTTAGAAACTTGCAGCAGAAAACTGAGATTAAATTTGTGTTGTTGTTCTTAGAGAATTAGATTACTGTTGTAGAAGATGAAGATCTGAAAAACTTTTTCTTTTCTGCTTTTTGTATTTTTTTCCTTTCTTGCTGCTACTGTAATACTGTAAAACTTCTTCTTAATTTTTCCTTAGAAAAATCTCTGACTTATTTGAAATTCAAATCTTTTTATTAAGGAATATAATATTCTGAAAAGATTATTCCTTGGAACTGCAATCTGAAAAACTTTATTTCTTTTCCTTTTCCATGAAAGTGTCCTTTTCCAATATATGTCAACGGCTACTTTCGCGAAATAAGAGAATAATAAAAGGAAATAATAAAGGAAAGATAAAAACATGTCTTATCTAGAATATAGATCCGTTGCTAAAAGTCGAGCTGAGTTCAGAGAATAATATAAAAATGATCTATCTGAAATTTGAGTTGAGGAGAAAATTCGTCGATCTGAGAACTGAGTTCGTCGAACTAAATGTTGAGTTCGTCAAACTGAATCTGGAGTTCGTCGATCTGAATAAATTCATCGAACACAATCTGGAGTTCGTCATTCTCAAGTTGGAGTTCGTCGAACTGAGAGATAATCTGCTGAATCTGGCTGGAAGAACTGAGTTCGTTGATCTGAGAAGCACTTTCGTCGAACGCAGAGAGAAGTTCATCGAATGCAGAATAGAGTTCGTCGAACACAGAACCTTGGCAAGTTCGTCAAACTGGAGCACAACATTCGTCGAACGCAGGATGAAGTTCGTCGAACGCAGTATGGAGTTCGTCGAACACAGAAACTTGATCTTTTCCTAAGTTCTAACAGCCTAAAACTTTGACCCTTAGACAATACATTGGGGTCAACTTAGTCCTAGTCAACAGATAGTGATCCTAGCCCAAATTAGTAATATGGTTGTTCCAACATGGTATCAGAGCAAACCTCTATCTGAAGAAAAGAAGTCCACAAACCCTGGGCCACCCCGCGCGAGTTTAGTTTGAGGATAAACTAAGCAGCGGAAGCAATGGTGTGCCCATATGGGGAAATCACATGAAAAGTCCACTTTTAACTGAATCTTTTAGCCAAATTTCTTTACGTGTGTTATGTTTTCTTTTGTAGCCTGCGGTGAACCCTGACACCAGTTGGGAATACCTCCGGCTGCAAAGATCTCTTTAGATAGTCTTTTAGTCAATGAGTTAAACTCAACCCCACTAGGACACATGACTCACCCTGACAATTTATACCATGCCCTAGTCTAAAATAGATCGTAGGTATAAATTTGATTAAGGTACGAGGATACCCCCAAAGAGGTTAGAGGAGGAGATTGATGCTAGAACGACCACCTAAGCCATAAACTCGTATGTGTTGGAGCCAATGTTCCGCATCTCTTGGTTTGAGAATAACAAATACCTTGTTGAATTTGATCTTTTATTTTGTGTGTTTATAGCGTGCAGGTTGTATAAGAACTATAGATACACATCCATATGAGTAGTATACTTAATGGAGATGATTCTTTATAAAGAGAGCTAATGCCTAGCGTTAGAGATAACGCCCCTCGTTAACTTATCGTCGATAAGGGATGTCGTCTTGAAGGGAATGACATCGAGAAGAAGTATCATTGAGTACCAAGAGACAATGCCAGCTTGACTCTTAACGCCCGTGTTGAGTCCACAAACTGCCATGATCTTGACGGTTGCACGATGTCAGTGGTTGCTATACACGATCACTAACACCGGCGTTAACTCTTAACGCCACACGTTAGCTCTAGTGCCAATTTAAAGAGCAGCCCCTCTCTCAATCTATGATTGATGATTCCAGAATTCTGATTCTTTTGAGAGATGCTCATCTACAACAATTAATAGATCTCCCTTGGGCTAACATGAAGATCTAAGGAAGATTTTAAAGGAGAAGGTCTACAACACATATTCTATAAGAAGGACGAACGCTTCAAGAACGCCAACGTCTATATCACCTTCGTCTTCACCTTTAGAATTTCTTGGGGAGTTTTTCTTACTTTATCTTGTAATATTTTATTTTATTCCTTTTTGTAATTGATGTGGAGAAATCGTTCGGGGAGAACGTCGGATTCCGGGAAGTATTCCGTGGGTAGATTCGTCGTGGTTGTTGGCGACTAGGGGGTAATTCACCACCTTATGCGTGGCGACTAGGTCGAGGGTAGATTTAAGTGGTGTCTAGAGGAATTATCTGGGGATAGATAGGCTATAGCCAACCGGTCCATGGGAGAAGTATATGTGAAACATCAAAAAGTGATTTTTATATTCTCGCCTTGATTTCTAGCGTTATAGAAATTAAACATTTGTATAATCAAGTTCTTATGAAATAAAATCCTGTCCTTTAATGTTTTCATTCAATTGATTTTATTTACTCTTTAGGAATGCGTTAATTATATTTTCATCAAAGCATTAAAACAAACATTTGTGTAATTATCTTTGTAATTCAATATTCGTTTTCATTATCTCTGATTTTCTAGAATTGTATTTCAATTAAGTTTTCATAAGTAAAAACTCCTTGATATAATTATGAGCAGCTTAATTTTTTGAAGAGCTAACACCCAGCGTTAACACTTAACAGCAGGCATTAGCAACAGTAAGGAAAAAAGTTATGTTAACCTTATCTGAGGTATTAAAATATATTTTCCTATAAAATATTCCGAAACTTCAGTCACAAACTCTGATATTTTTAATTAAGCTTTAATTCCATAAAACCCTTATTCACCCCCCCCCCCCCTCTAAGGGCGCCATCAGATCTAACACTTGGTATCAGAGCAAGGTTATTCCAAAAAGGTTTCACAACCGGGAAATTGGCGCTTCATGATCTCGCATCTTCTAGAGGGGATAAGTTTTATGAAAATGAAAAATCATTATCACCGCCTTTATTTATGGGTGAAAATTATAATGGGTGGAAAACTCTTATGGAAAAATTTCTTAAATCTTTGGATATTGAAGTTTGGAATATTACAATTAAAATGCCCCCAAGTATTCTAAATAAAAATGAAATATTTTTAAATGCCAAATCTATGAATAGTCTATATTGTGCACTAGATCAAAATATTTTCAAACTTATTTATACGCTTCCTACTGCCTTTGAAGTTTGAAAATTCTTGAGAATTCTTATAGTCTTGCCTCCACAAATGATGAACAAGAGCAATTCCTTATGGATCCAAGAGAAGAATGCAACGTCACAATATTGGACTCAAATGATGGAAACACATCAAGCAAAAGAGAAGACATAAATTCAATTATGGAAGAGGAATGTGTCACAACCCGCATTTTCTCCGAATTTAAGAATATCAGAGTAAGAGAAAATACACGTCGTGATGCCACGTCATACAGGAGACAACTGTAGACGCTCAGGCGGGATCCTATTACTTAACTAAACAAACATGATTATCTGATAAGTCATCGTTTGAAATCATTTATTAGGGGTTTTGAGACAAGAACTGTGTCTCTCAGTTCGTGGATCAACTAGTCCACCGAGAAAGTATGTATAATTGCAGCGGAAAAATACTTAATTTAGTTTACTTAAAGTCCTACATGTATGCAAACGACGGAGCATGACGTAAGTGATATGCACATAACTAGGCGTACTGTAAGAGTAGAAAATACCTTTAGACGACTTTAAAGTTAAGGGTTTTAGTTAGAAAGAATGCAATGAGGATGAAGAAAAACCATTTTATAACTATAGTGCACCTAGCATAAATCATTCCCAGAGAGTAAGATACACAAGATCTATAAGTAGTGGCATAAACTGACAAGTAACTATAAGGTATAAAAAGGGGCACAATGGGCGTCAACAGCATGACACTAACCCATTGGCACCAACTAGTATGTCTGAGCACAAGAAGCAACTAAAAACAACTACCTCGCAACAGCGGGGTGAGCAGCTACAAACTCTGAACTCCAGGCAACACCACTAGCCGCTACGGCTCTGAACCTGAGGCATTCAATAAAACAAAGAACGCCTCAGCAAGGAATTACAAGTGGCAGAAGATTAGCAGAAAAACAAACAAGGCATAAGGGGTACCAACCCAAGCCAAAATTTACCGAAAGAGAGCTCCAACAAAGAACCAACAAGCACCAAGTGCACTATATACCAAAAGAGGAACAAACATGTTCATTTATTTAGTTTCATCAATTAAAGAGACTGATCAGCTCAAATTATACGGGAGTGGTTAACTACCTCCGCTACCCAAAGCCCAAAACTAGGTGGGGGTACCACTAGACCCTACCACCCAAACGCGACTACCGTGCAAGGCTATAACATTTTCCCCCACTGTCTCCCAAACACAACTACTGTGTAAGGCTAAAGACAGTAGTTCTTATTACTTAAATTTTAATTAAACACGGGACGCTGCCCGAAAGAATAATCACTGGAAGGACCTAAGAATTAGGGTCAAGGCAAAGTACACATCGATCAATATGAATCATAAGAGTAACTCAAATGTCAACAGACCACAACGAGTAGAAAGAAGTTCAAACGGGAGGGATTCGAGATCAGGAGCACCGAAAGGTCACTGGCCATCATCCAAGTGCACCCGAGGGGACACGAGATTCAAACATAAAAAAAAAAACTCAACGAAATCACATGCGTTCCAGGCGGGGTTCTTACCATCAATTATCGAGAAGAAGAGGGACAACATTCAAGGCAGCACTTCTCGAGAACTGGAAGGATTTCTCGAGATAAAGCAAGGGATTTCTCGAGACATTTGAATGTTTTTCGAGACATAGAATTAAGAGCATGCGGAGAAGATGGAAGATTGACTGTGTTGGTAAAGGTTACCAATCACCACATAGAATGGGGGAGGTCCAGAAATTGTTGCTGTTTGAATTCGTCGGAATTCGTCGGGATTACACGGAATGTCCCGTGAAATCTCGACGAATTGACACAGAAAAATCTTTAACTTGATTCGTCGGAATTCCACAGGATTCGTCGGAATTCGTCGGGATTACACGGAATGTCCCGTGAAATCTCGACGAATTGACACAGAAAATCTTTAACTTGATTCGTCGGAATTCCACGGGGTTCGTCGGAATTCGTCGGGATTACACGGAATGTCCCGTGAAATCTCGACGAATTGACACAGAAAATCTTTAACTCGGCAGAAGTTGCCGTCTGGTATGATTCATCGGAATTCATCGGGATTACACGGAATGTCCCGTGAAATCTCGACGAATTGCAACAGAATCCCCTATTCTGCTGTGTGGTCTGCGGATAGCGATTCTCCTAGAAGCTATTTATCCTTTGGGTATAGATAGGACGGTTTTGTCCAGGGAACAACTACCCGATTCATAGCAAAGGAAGAATAATCAAGGAAGCTTACATTAACACTCCAAAACTTAAGTTAAACCGAGCGACATGAAATCGACACGAGCGAAACAATACTTCAAGAACAGAAAGAGAAGGAGGAGGAAGCCACTTGCCTTAACCTTGCGAAACTCGAGGTCCTCCGCTCTGAAGGCTAAGGAAACACTCAAGCACGAAATCCTAGAACGATTCAGACCAAAAGGAAGAGTTAGGTTACCGCCAAATCTCCCAAAACTCCACGAAACGAGAAAAGCTTACCGCTAGAACGAAGATCTCGCCGAGAGCTTTCCAAATCTTCAAACCAAACTCGATTCCGACCACTACAGCCCTAGGAATCGCCGGTTGAAGGCTCACAAAACCTCCGCTCTCGCCTCTCTCGCTCGGCGGCTGGTTTGATCGAGGAGGAAGATAATGAATAGGAAAGAAGAGACTTAGGCTTATATACTAACCTAAGTTTATTATTTAAATTAATTAAATAATTCTCACATCTTACTTAACCCTCGAGGGCGACCAAAACACTTCGGATTTCTACGAAATTCGCACCTTAACTAAAACACGGCGCTACGAATCCAACGGCGAAGTCAGAATTCAATTCCGACGGGCCGAAATCGGGCTAAAGCCTCCCGAAGCTAAAATCTTGAAATCCACCCAAAATCTTTACTTTAACCCGAAACGATGCGAAAACTCGCACGCTCGATCTACAAGACATACTTTAACTAAGCTAAGGCTCAACACACTACTAGACGAGCTGACGTAACGCCCTTACGCCAAAATTACGTCACAGAGGGTACGTAAAATAATTAACGAAAATCAGGGGCGTTACAGTCACTCCCCCTAAAAGGAAGTTTCGTCCCGAAACTTGAAATCCAAGGATCAAGAAAGATACAGAAACAATTCTAAGGATACAGAAAAGAAGACTTACCCGAAGTCTAAGAGAAGAGGCTAGGATGAGTCTCTCTCATAGCAGACTCCAATTCCCAAGTTGCGCTTTCGACACCCTGATTCTTCCAAAGAACCTTAACCATTGGGATCGTCTTCCTTCACAACACACGCTCCTGAGTCTCTAAGATTCGGACAGGCTCTTCGACATAAGAAAGATTGGGTTGCAAAACGGGCACTGAATCAAGAACAAGCCGATCACTACGCAAACACTTCCTCAACTGGCTTACATGAAACACATTGTGAACATTAGGGAAGGAAGCAGGCAAATCCAATCTATACGCTGACACTCCGATGCGCTCAACAATCCGGAAAGGTCCCACATACCGGGGATCCAACTTGTGGTTCCTTCCAAACCTCTTAACACCAGGCATCGGAGAAACTTTCAAGAACACCCTGCCTCCAACGGCAAACTCTAAATCCACTCTTCTTCGATTCGCATACTTCTCATACCGCTCCTGAGCAATACGGAGCTTCTCGCGGATATGAGTCACAGCGACATTCATCTCTTCCAAAGCCTCTGGGCCTAGCAAGGGACTCTCACCAACCTTGGCCCAAAACAACGGAGTCCGACAACGCCTCCCATACAGAGCCTCAAATGGGGCCATTTGTAGGCTTTCCTGATAACTGTTGTTATACGCGAACTCCATCGATCCAAGCCGCTTATCCCAAGCTCCATCATAAATCACAAAGTAACAATCTAATCACACCTTCCAAAATTTGATTCATTAATTCCTCCTGACCGAAGCATAAACCTAGAATTCTAACCCGACACACGGCTTAAAGGGCACACCAAGCAATCTGACGATTTCTTCCAAATAAAGCTCTACTATTTCTCCATAGAATATCCGATCTTAAATCGCACAAAGAGAGCATTCTTTGCCAAACCGACAACTAGGACCCATACAGAATCATGTCCTCCGGGGAATCTAGGTAACGAAGTCCATTGAAATACTTCCCCACTTCCAGCTGGAACATCCAACGGGGTCAAACTACCTCCATGCCTAATCGATCTACCTTAACGCGCTAGCAGGTATAACATTCCAAAAACACAATTGGCTAAATCATTCTTCATACCTGACTGCCAACAATCGGTTATCAACCAAAATCATGCGCCTCACTACAGATCTTTGTTCGAATAACCTTAACCGCGGAAATACAACATCTACTCTGGTACTCAAGGTATTTCATCATTAAATAAGAAAAATATAGAAAGTCTCCTTTTTCTCAATCCTTCTCCGGAGATGCTGCGAGTCAGGATCTTCCTTCTGATGCAATTCTACAAGGGCAAACCAAGAAGGCTCTTCAACCTCTAAGCTCGAAGGCGCGATACAACTACCGACTGAGATAAACATCAACATAAACTCCTCTACTAGGGACTGCACTGAGAGGATGAAGATATGTGCGGTCTTTCTACTCAGGGCATCGGCCACCGCATTGACCTTACCCGGATGGTACATAATATCCACTTCATAATCCGCCACATACTCCAACCACCTCCGCTGGCGCAGATTCAGCTCCGTTTGGGTGAAGACATATTTCAGACTCTTAAGATCCGTATAAATCTTGCATGACGCACCATAAAGAAGATGTCTCCCAAGCTTCAAAGCATAGATCACTGCGGCGAATTCTAAGTCATGCGTAGGGTAATTCTTTTCATGGACTTTCAATTGTCTAGACCCATAGGCAATCACTTTTCCTTCTTGCATCAAAACCATCCTAAACCAAAAGAGATGCGTACACACAACAGCATTCTCAACTCCTTCGATCGGCAAGGCCAACACCGGAGCACTACACAAACGCCTCTTTGATTCCCGAAAAGCTCCTTCGCACTAACCGCTCCAAACAAAAACGGCATTCTTCTGGATAGACTTGGTTAAAGGTGCCGACAGCACTGAAAATCCTTGAACAAGCAGTTCATCGAGATTAAAAACGTAGAGGGTGCATTGCAATAAGACAAGCACCAGGCTCCAAAACAGAACGAACTCCACGCCTCTAACCGGCGGGAGACCAGGAAGGTCATCAGGAAAAACAACAGGAAACTCTCGCACCACCAGGACATCCTCGATACGCGGCGAACGCCTAACAGTTTCTACCACAGAAACAAGGTAAGCCAACAACCGGAATCTAACAGCTTCCGAGCACACACCGCAGAAAATATCGGGGAACACTGGCACGGAGTTCCTAGAAAATACTCAAGGGATGACCGCATCAAAACCGGACAACAAGTCCAAGCCCGAAATCACGACGACGTCTTCTAGATTCAATACCTTAAGATCAGCAAAAGTCAACAAATCTCTTAAGAGAACGGGCAACTCTGGACGCACAAGTTCGAGGATACCAAAATACCAAAAGGAAACTAAACGAGGAACGAATCGATGCCCAACTCAGGGGTCAAACGGTGACGCTCAACGAATTCCTTGCTATGAACGAAAAGGGAAGCACCCGAATCGAAAAGAACACATACTCAACAACGCTTTACCTTAAATCTCCCTATAAGCGCGAAAAGAGAAACTAGTTTAATTCAGCGAAATTAAGATCAAGTCAAAACTTAACAGCTAACTCGAAGGTCTAATCTGCGATTACTTGGGTCGAAGACTGCTCTTGCTCCTGGGTCAACACATTCAGCTTTCCTCTTCCTTCATCTTGATTGCGGCGGCAACACAGCTCGAAGCGTGACTTGGCTGCAACTGGGGTTGAATCAGTGGGCATTGGAACTTCATGTGTCCCTTCTGCTTGCACTGGAAGCAGACTTTATCTTTGGTCCAACACTGGGCCACATCATGCCCCTTCTGCTTGCACAACAGGCAACACACCTCTCCCAAAGGAGTACTCTTGATCTCCAACACTCGCTGCTTCTTCTGAACTCCTTTCCCCTTAAAACACTTTTCAAACGGATGGCCAGAGCGGCCACCGAAACTGCAGACATCGCCGCTTCTCTTCTTTGAAGCGGGGCTAGATACCTTGGGGCCTTCCCCCTCTTCGACTTTTCTCTTGCCCTTTCTCGTCAAAGCGCCTTCATTCTTGGCGTTAACGATGGCCTCGGCTTTCAAAGCTGCTTCCACTGCCTCAGCATAGCTCTCCCATCCATGAGCACCGGCTACATGCTGACTCTCATTACGAAGTCCTTCCAGGGATTGCTTCACTCTTCCTTCCTCTGAAGTTACTAGACCTAGAGCAAACCTGCTCGGCTTTCTAGGTTCAATCACAAATTCACTAACAGTGAATTGCCTCTGCTCCGGGCGCAGCAAATCATTCACCAAACAGTCTTGCTCAACCGACGACCGAAACTCCTTTAACAACATCGCCTTGAACGACTCCCACGAACATCCATCTACGAGGTTCTCCAATTCCCTAATCCACCAGCTCTTAACAAGACCCTTCAGCTGGTAAGCGGCGACTGCTACCTTTTGGCATGCAGAGATCCCTGAGTACTTAAAAATATCCTCGATGGCAACCAACCAGTCATCCAAAGCCACGAAATCAGCTCTTCCGCCAAACGTAGGGGGTCTTAATCGCTGAAAATGCGATATAACGTCCATTTCCGGAAGCATCTCTACAGGGGAAAACAAGGGAGCAGGAGGAGTAGGTACGGTCTGTCCTACTACTGGGGCCTGCGCTACGAATTGCTGCCTAGCACCGGCAGACAACAATAACTCAACCTGCGATTGCATCGCAACCACCTGCTTGGACAGAGTCTCAAAACTTTGCTGCAGACTCTCAATCACGGCTTCACTCAACGCACTGAAAGACTCGCCTTCAAACTGGGGAGTCGACCTAAACGCAACACGTTTCGGCGCCATCGCTGCTAAAACGCATATACCTCTAATCAAAACTTAGCCCTACACTAGAACTACACTGCTTGGTTCAGAACATACATATACAGATACTTTCCATTGCCACCACCTTTCTCTGGGATTTTCATGATACTATGCTAAATTTGGGGATGATACCATATCATCCCTCTTGACTCATATGCAAGGGTCATGAATGCATGAATGTTCTATTCATTTGAAAATCATGTGTGTACGTATGTCATCATGTAAATCTCTAGCTTGGCACGTGTGCTTATGCAATGCTACATAAGGTATGTTGTGCTATGCAGTCTAATAAAGGCCTTAATGCATGTTATGAGCGGCGTACACATGAAATATTATGCATCCCATACTACATAATATCGCATGTAACGAAAAAGAAAACGTGCTAATGGGCATCCATGTGATGGTGGTTATGCATCCCATACTACATAACCGTCACATGTTGCCACCTATGGTGGATCCATATACAAACACATATTATGCATCCCATACTACACAATATGCCCCGTATACTTCTTATCATGCTATGAGTGTAGTGTTCGTGCTTCGGCCAAGACGTACTGATGACACATCGGTGTGTGTATGCAATGAAATAAAAAAAACTACTAAACTATATCAGAATTTGTTGCCCGACCAACTTGTCGAACAACCTAGCTCTGATACCAACTGTCACAACCCGCATTTTCTCCGAATTTAAGAATATCAGAGTAAGAGAAAATACACGTCGTGATGCCACGTCATACAGGAGACAACTGTAGACGCTCAGGCGGGATCCTATTACTTAACTAAACAAACATGATTATCTGATAAGTCATCGTTTGAAATCATTTATTAGGGGTTTTGAGACAAGAACTGTGTCTCTCAGTTCGTGGATCAACTAGTCCACCGAGAAAGTATGTATAATTGCAGCGGAAAAATACTTAATTTAGTTTACTTAAAGTCCTACATGTATGCAAACGACGGAGCATGACGTAAGTGATATGCACATAACTAGGCGTACTGTAAGAGTAGAAAATACCTTTAGACGACTTTAAAGTTAAGGGTTTTAGTTAGAAAGAATGCAATGAGGATGAAGAAAAACCATTTTATAACTATAGTGCACCTAGCATAAATCATTCCCAGAGAGTAAGATACACAAGATCTATAAGTAGTGGCATAAACTGACAAGTAACTATAAGGTATAAAAAGGGGCACAATGGGCGTCAACAGCATGACACTAACCCATTGGCACCAACTAGTATGTCTGAGCACAAGAAGCAACTAAAAACAACTACCTCGCAACAGCGGGGTGAGCAGCTACAAACTCTGAACTCCAGGCAACACCACTAGCCGCTACGGCTCTGAACCTGAGGCATTCAATAAAACAAAGAACGCCTCAGCAAGGAATTACAAGTGGCAGAAGATTAGCAGAAAAACAAACAAGGCATAAGGGGTACCAACCCAAGCCAAAATTTACCGAAAGAGAGCTCCAACAAAGAACCAACAAGCACCAAGTGCACTATATACCAAAAGAGGAACAAACATGTTCATTTATTTAGTTTCATCAATTAAAGAGACTGATCAGCTCAAATTATACGGGAGCGGTTAACTACCTCCGCTACCCAAAGCCCAAAACCAGGTGGGGGTACCACTAGACCCTACCACCCAAACGCGACTACCATGCAAGGCTATAACATTTTCCCCCACTGTCTCCCAAACACAACTACTGTGTAAGGCTAAAGACAGTAGTTCTTATTACTTAAATTTTAATTAAACACGGGACGCTGCCCGAAAGAATAATCACTGGAAGGACCTAAGAATTAGGGTCAAGGCAAAGTACACATCGATCAATATGAATCATAAGAGTAACTCAAATGTCAACAGACCACAACGAGTAGAAAGAAGTTCAAACGGGAGGGATTCGAGATCAGGAGCACCGAAAGGTCACTGGCCATCATCCAAGTGCACCAGAGGGGACACGAGATTCAAACATAAAGAAAAAAAACTCAACGAAATCACATGCGTTCCAGGCGGGGTTCTTACCATCAATTATCGAGAAGAAGAGGGACAACATTCAAGGCAGCACTTCTCGAGAACTGGAAGGATTTCTCGAGATAAAGCAAGGGATTTCTCGAGACATTTGAATGTTTTTCGAGACATAGAATTAAGAGCATGCGGAGAAGATGGAAGATTGACTATGTTGGTAAAGGTTACCAATCACCACATAGAATGGGGGAGGTCCAGAAATTGTTGCTGTTTGAATTCGTCGGAATTCGTCGGGATTACACGGAATGTCCCGTGAAATCTCGACGAATTGACACAGAAAAATCTTTAACTTGATTCGTCGGAATTCCACGGGATTCGTCGGAATTCGTCGGGATTACACGGAATGTCCCGTGAAATCTCGACGAATTGACACAGAAAATCTTTAACTTGATTCGTCGGAATTCCACGGGGTTCGTCGGAATTCGTCGGGATTACACGGAATGTCCCGTGAAATCTCGACGAATTGACACAGAAAATCTTTAACTCGGCAGAAGTTGCCGTCTGGTATGATTCATCAGAATTCATCGGGATTACACGGAATGTCCCGTGAAATCTCGACGAATTGCAACAGAATCCCCTATTCTGCTGTGTGGTCTGCGGATAGCGATTCTCCTAGAAGCTATTTATCCTTTGGGTATAGATAGGACGGTTTTCTCCAGGGAACAACTACCCGATTCATAGCAAAGGAAGAATAATCAAGGAAGCTTACATTAACACTCCAAAACTTAAGTTAAACCGAGCGACATGAAATCGACACGAGCGAAACAATACTTCAAGAACAGAAAGAGAAGGAGGAGGAAGCCACTTGCCTTAACCTTGCGAAACTCGAGGTCCTCCGCTCTGAAGGCTAAGGAAACACTCAAGCACGAAATCCTAGAACGATTCAGACCAAAAGGAAGAGTTAGGTTACCGCCATATCTCCCAAAACTCCACGAAACGAGAAAAGCTTACCGCTAGAACGAAGATCTCGCCGAGAGCTTTCCAAATCTTCAAACCAAACTCGATTCCGACCACTACAGCCCTAGGAATCGCCGGTTGAAGGCTCACAAAACCTCCGCTCTCGCCTCTCGCTCGGCGGCTGGTTTGATCGAGGAGGAAGATAATGAATAGGAAAGAAGAGACTTAGGCTTATATACTAACCTAAGTTTATTATTTAAATTAATTAAATAATTCTCACATCTTACTTAACCCTCGAGGGCGACCAAAACACTTCGGATTTCTACGAAATTCGCACCTTAACTAAAACACGGCGCTACGAATCCAACGGCGAAGTCAGAATTCAATTCCGACGGGCCGAAATCGGGCTAAAGCCTCCCGAAGCTAAAATCTTGAAATCCACCCAAAATCTTTACTTTAACCCGAAACGATGCGAAAACTCGCACGCTCGATCTACAAGACATACTTTAACTAAGCTAAGGCTCAACACACTACTAGACGAGCTGACGTAACGCCCTTACGCCAAAATTACGTCACAGAGGGTACGTAAAATAATTAACGAAAATCAGGGGCGTTATAGAATGCGAAGAAGATGTCAAAGGGACCTTTGGTGCAAATCTTGCCTCATCCCATAGCAATGTAAGAAAATCTTCTTCTTTTGAAACAAATTCAATTTCCACATCTCGTATGCTTAAAATTGCTAAACATAAAATTTTAAAATTGAAAATTGCTAATTCCAAATTACGTTTAAAAAATAAATCTTTAAAAGTAAACGATAAAGTAGAATCAAATATTGATGTGTAAAATTCTCTTTCATGCACTTTAGTTGGAATTCCTACTCCTTGTTTTGATTGCAATCTATTAAAAGAAAAATTCAAGGATATTGAAAAAGGGCTCTTAGTTTCTAAAAAGTATAATGAAAAATTGATAATTGAAAATGATGCTTTAACTTGTAAGTTAAGACAATTAAAATCTTTTGTTGAAAAAGTTCAAATTTATAGTAATGACTTTCATCATAAGATTTTGAATAACAAGGATAAATTAACTTACAAAATCATTTCTAAAAAGGACCATTTTCACACACCAACTCAAAAGGAGTTTAGTTTCAAAAGGAATTATGATCCTCACAAAATTCGTAAGAGTCACTATTACAAGTCTCAATATATTTTCAATCATGATTCAAATTTAAAAACTCCTTTTCATGAAAATCATACTATAAAATATTTTCAAAGAATCCATATAATAAAATTCATTATGTTTATGAACATCAATCTATTTTGAAAAATAATTTGAATAAACATAAATTCCCAATGAATTATTTTTCAAACAACTATCATCATATAAAGATGTCACATAATCAAAATATGGATTTGAATGATAAACAACCAAGGTATGAATGGAGACCCATAAATAAAAAAGACACATTAACTTTAATTGAAAGGGCCCATTCATCCTTGTCTCCCCAAAAGCCAACACAATGTATTTGGGTACCCAAAGGAACCATCCCACTTGGACCCCTTAGGATACCTAAATCTCTCATTAATTAGTATCTAATCATTTGCATGAAGTAGAAAAAAATCAAAATGGAATATACAATACTCTACTTCATGATATGCTTAATGTCTTTTTATTTTATTTGTTTTCTAATTTTTGAGCCAACTCGCTATGGTCACTTAGATATATTATGCAATATGACTTTCACATTTTAAGCCTAATGTTTAACAAATCAAATTAAATATAAGGTCATAAAGTTTTCAAGTGATCTATCTTTTCTTTTATATATGTTTTATCCTTTTTAAATCCATTACCTATAAATATCTTATATTATCATTATAAATTGAATGCTAAATTTGCTAAATGATATTATCAAGACTAATGAAATTACTTTCAAAATTAGATTTAAATGGAATTTTAGGGGTCTTAGGCTACAATATTAAATGCACAACTTATTGCATATTGTCTATTTTTCTTTGCATATAATAGCCCCTATAATGGAAAATCATAATCTAGAAAAATCAGAATTGAAAAACTACAAAAATGAAGAATATGGTTTCACAATCACCACCATGAACTATTTATATTCTATGCTAAAATTCACTATTATCATATATCATAATTCATGATCTATCAAGAATTATCTTAAATCAACTATTTCTATCAACCTTAGGAATTATGAAATATATGATGGCTATTGGTATTATAGTTTCATATCTTGTTTTGTGTGTGTGATGCACATCTTTATTATTTGTATGTATCTATTATATTTTGACCTAAGAATTAACTTGATATCAACAAGATGAAATCAAATAGAATTGTCACTTCATTCTAGGTCTATGAAAATTCAAAACTCTATGTTTGAATACATGCAACTCAATTATATATTTGTCAATCTTTAGATAGCTTTGCATCATGTTGTCCTAACTCATCATACTAGCATCATCACTTACCATAGTTAGAAATCAATGTTCATGCTAGTTATATCTTGCAATGCTAAAGTAAATTATATAACTAAAATCTGAATATCATAATTTCATTTGTAGTTATTTGAATGAATAAAAATTTTCTAAATGGATTTAAAATCAACAATCTTCGATATAAGTGTAAATCCAAAACTAATCATGCAATTATACCTTAGTTCATATATTTAAGGCTTACACGCTTGGTATGTCCATAATCATTAAACCTATGACATGTGTTTCACAATAGCGAGGGCGTAGGATTGAGTGCATTAGAAACCTAACCTCTAAGTCATGTATTGTCCTTAACCGGGGAGGATTCCAGTAGGGCCTTACGAGGCATTGGGGGGAAAGAGTGTTAGGTTGAGTGTCGTCTTTTGTATGCATATGGGATTAACACCCCAATCTACGGCATGTGTGCAGCTCCTTATGCCTATTTGTCACTTAGTGCAGGGCTAGAGTGTAGTCTTGTAGTTAAGGTATCTTGATCTTAGATATACTTATATTATATTCATTGCATGAACATCATCTCACTCTTTATACTCAAATCATGCATATTTGTTTTTGTTCTAATATTGCATCTTGTGTTTGCATATTTTATTATTTTGAGCTTTAATGATTTTACAAAACACAAGTATTTGAAAAATCACTAAAAACATGCTAAAAGAGCCTTCAAATCAACTCCATAATGTCTGAAATTTCAACCGTAAGAAGGTCTCTTTCTCATACAAAGGAATCATGAAAATGATTTTGCAAAAAGTCAAAATTTAGTGTTTTGCCTCGGCGTTAAGTAGTTAACGCCTGTCGATAGCTCCTTTGCTCCAATTTTTTTTTGAAGAATTTCTGGTATTATTTTAATGCAGTGTGTGTTTTATTTCTCTATTTTAAAAAAATTTCTATCTTTGTATTCCCTTTAAAACAAAATTTTTATTTCTTTTAAAAAAATATATGTATTTTCTCATGCATTATTTTAGGTTTATTTCTCTAGCATAGAATATCATTTACTGATAGGGCTAAAAAGACTTCTATGTTTTCCAAAAAATATTTAAATTTGAATATTTAAAAACAAATACAAAATTACAAAACAATTTCAAAGAACAAAAATATATTTTTCTCTTTATGTGTGATTATTGTTTTGTACTTATATAAAAATTAAAAAATATTTATAGATTGATTGTTATTCATTGTCATTGTCAAGGATGATTACTTATATCAATTAAAGATTAAATACAATGTTTAATTTAACTTTCAAGTTTCTTAAAAAAACATTATTTTGTATTTGTCATGCCTTGAGAATTATCTTGTTATGTGCAATGAAATTAATTGTAGACAAACATGTGTAGAAATGCTTAGTATGCCTCTAAGTATGAGTAATGTATTATGTTTGATAATGATTTATTCACTCACTTATTTTTGATAATCTAGATATGTTTAGAATCTTATACTTGCATGATTGTGTAGTGTAATAACATAAATAATTAAAATGCGTAAAGAGATTACCTACAGAACATTGAATTGGTTATTACAATTCTTTGTCTTTCATGCACTTATTCTTTAGAGAAATGTGGTTGAAAATGCTATGTTTGCAAAACAAGTGAATTCGGAGTCCTTAGTCACTATACTAAAAAGCAAATAATAAATGACAAGGAAAACTCCACCAAGCACTACTCACCCTCCTGATAAGTCTAAAAGAGCATTGTGAGGTTGAGCACCTTGGATAAGAATTGTAAAGTGTCTTATAGCAAACAATTTATACACCACTTCTCTTAGTACACCGGATCACAAAAAATGAAAATAAAGCTAAAAAGTATAAAAGTGATCCTCAAGCACAACTTTGCACCCTCATAAGTCTTAATAAGCATTGTGTGTGAAGAACACCTTTGTAGTTGTACTCTTTATTCATGTGCATTGAAATATTGTAGAAGTAATTGTATTTGTGTATTTTAATGTTGTGTTAATTTATTATATATGTCATGTGTTTTTGATTAATTCACTTGTATACTTTATTAAAACACTATTTTGTACACATTATTATCTTTCATAAAACTTCTACTCATGAGAATTGGATCCTAATGCTCATCTACTCAATTCTCTACAAACTTAAGTAAACGAACTAGATAACAAAGCATGATCGCTATAATGTTTATGCTTACTTGAAATGCAAATTTTATTACATTGTAGTTTTGTATCTTTTCTTGATATTATGAAATCATGCTTGCAATTTTATCTTAATGGAATAGCAACTCTTCAATCTTTAACTCAAACATCAACTTTTCAAATTTAAAACTCATTATCCTTTTTATGATTTTATCTTCTAAGATGATGTTTATGTTTAAGAGTGCTTATTATATTCTTCTACTAAGTTTACCACTTATGCTCATTCATGTCTATTGTTTTTTTAACACCGTGGTATTGTTTTTTTTTCAACAAGTAGTATCTTAAAATAGAATGCTTACTTTATCATGTCAGCTATGTTGCTTATTACAATATGTTCCATCATGCTTATATTTTTCTCAACAAGTGGTATTTAACAAGCTTTTGATTGCATCCTATTTTTCTTCTCGACATAGAACATATTACTCCTTATTGCACACTCTCAGATAAACCTTCTTTTGATACTACAAAAAGGGGAGAATAAATTACATAAATCTAATATTTAGGGGGAGTACATTATAATGATTTCAAACTCAAAGAAAGTATTTATGTAGGGGGAGTAATCATATAGTAGGTGCATACACTATCATATGCTCGATCATGACAATCCTTCAATAAGTGGTTCCTAATCAATCTTAGTAGATATACACTCATCCATACCCACTGTTGCTAATAACAAAGGGGGAGAAGAAGAAATTGAGAAATCTAGTCAAATAGATATTTAGGGGGAGTAAATTATAAGAGAACACTTATGTAGGGGGAGGACTTGCTATAAAATGAGTATGCATTATCGCTTTCAATTCAATCACGCTCTTACTATGTTATTCAAGCATGTATTATTACCGCACTTATCTATAAACACAAATTGTCTTAATCTCACTAATTTCTCATACAGATATTTGTTATTATCAAAAGGGGGAGATTGTTGGAGCATATGTTCCGCATCTCTTGGTTTGAGAATAACAAATACCGTGTTGTATTTAATCTTGTATTTTGTGTGTTTATAGTGTGCAGGTTGTACGAGAACTATAGATACACATCCCTATGAGTAGTATACTGAATGGAGATGATTCTCTAGAAAGAGAGCTAACGCCCCACGTTAGTTTTAATGCCCCGCGTTAACTTATCGTCGATAAGGGATGTCATCGAGAAGAGAATGGCATCGAGAAGAAGTATCATCGAGTACCAAGAGACAATGCCAGCGTTGACTCTTAACAACCGCATTGAGTCCACAAACTGCCACGATCTCGACAATTGCACGATGTCAGCGGTTGCTATACACGATCAATAACGCTGGCTTTAACTCTTAACACCACGCATTAGCTCCAGTGCCTATTTAAAGAGCAGCCCCTCTCATTTTATGATTGATGATTCCAGAATTCTGATTCTTTTGAGAGAGGCTCTTTTATAGCAATATAGAGATCTCACTTGGGCTAACATGAAAAAATAAAGAAGATTTTGAAGGATAAGGTCTACAACACATATTCTATACGACGGACGAATGCTTCAAGAATGCCAACGTCTACATCGCCTTCGTTTTCACCTTCAGAATTTCTTGGGGAGTCTTTCTTACTTTATCTTGTAATATTTTATTTTATTCCTTTTTGTAATTGGTGTGGAGAAATCGTTCGGGGAGAACGTCGAATTTCGGGAAGGATTTCGTCGGTAAATTCGTCGCGGTTGTTGGCGACTAGGTCCTTATGCGGCTTAGGGGGTAATTCGCTGCCTTGTGCGTGGTTACTAGGTCGAGGGTAGATCTTGGGGGTGGCTAGAGTCCTTATCTGGGGATAGATAGGATATAGCCAATCGGTCCTTGGGAGAAGGACCGGTGAAACATCAAAAAGTGATTTTTATATTCTCGCCTTGATTTCTAGCGTTATAGAAATCAAACATTTGTATAATCAAGTTCTTATGAAATAAAATCTTGTCCTTTAATGTTTTCATTCAATTGATTTTATTTCCTCTTTAGGAATGCGTTAAATTATATTTTCATCAAAGCATTAAAACAAACATTTTTGTAATTACCTTTGTAATACAATATTCGTTTTCATTATCTCTGATTCTCTGGAATTGTATTTTATTAAAGTTTTCATAAGTAAAATCTCCTTGATATAATTCTGAGCAGATTAATTTTCTGAAGAGCTAAAGCCCAACGTTAACCCTTAACGCCATGCGTTACCAACAGTAAGGAAAAAGTTCTGTTAACCTTATCTGAGGTATTAAAATATATTTTCCTATAAAATATTCCGAAACTTCAGTCAAAAACTCTGATATTTTTAAATAAGATTTAAATTCCATAAAACCCTTATTCATCCCCCCCCCCCCCCCCCGCCCCTTTAAGGGTGCCATCAGATCCAACAGGATGTCCCTACTTCACATACCAAGGATTATCCAAACTGATAGGACCGCCTTATGGGGATTGACACATAAGCAGAATGGTAGGGGACGCGTAGACTCAACCCTCATATCGGTGACATGATTACTGTAACACCTCCCCTGCAATGACTATATAATATAGGTCCAGCCGGGAACCCACAACATATAATCTCCACAGTCTTAGTGCCATGACCTTAAGGCCTTATAAAAACCCAAACTCAAGCCAAACAAACAGGACATTGAAAATGTCCAAAATATCATCACAATCCTAAGCTACCTCAGCGTGCAAGCCGGAATAGGTAAAGACAACATAGTCAAACAAGAAGATAGGAAAAGTTCACTTCAAGAAACTTAGGACTTTTTGGCCGGCGAGCTAGGTCCAGCATGCGATCCTTGCCCTGCATCTAAATCACAAAGAGTGGTATAACGAGGGTCACCTTTGGTTGACCAACAATGGTGTAACAACATCCCTCCTCCTGGCCGTCCTAGCATACCATGGGGAACTACATCACCCTGTAAGTCAGCACTTCGTATGCAAATATTATAAACTGTAATAACATAAAAAAATGACAGGCATGAGTGTCACAATAATCATCCATGTTTCTATGATAAGCAATAAAAGTAAGGGGCCTAGCAATGCAGCATGCATGCAAACCTAGGTTTCACCCAAGGCACCCTATGGCGTGTATGCTTCTAACATAACAACACACATCATCATTTCAGAACAAACCAAGGTACTTATCATTTCCCCCACGGGCGTGCAAGCCCAAGTCCAAGAACTCCACTGAGACCTCACTCATTACATGGCTCATCTTGCCAACGGGCGCATCAACATACTTGCTCTTGCTACAATCACTAAGCCAAAATCCAAGAACTCCACTGAGACCTCACCCCTTACATGGCTCATCTTGCCCACAGGCGCATCAGCATACTTATTCTCGTTAGTTAGCCCAAAAAGGGACTTGTCTTGCCGGGACAATCTCCCCACATGAATCCAAGCATTCACGGGCTAGCCAGCCGACCACAAAGACAAAGTCGCTCCTTCACATGCACACAGAATTTACCCTTTCCAAACTAACGTTCGTTCTCACACAAAACATAAGGGCAACACATACGACGTTTTCTTCGTCATCGGATTTCTAGCAAAATGTCTGAAATGCACATTAAGCAACATTACCTAATCGGACAACTGGTCATGATTTCGGCTTCACCCACAATGCCTAATCCACTAACAGTGCGGATCTCTAGTGCAAAATCATTCAGGGACGGACTCAACCACCCGATGGTTCTTCTTGAACCAAGGTGACCGAAACCCCTCTCATTTGAGAGATACGGAGCCATAGATTTTAGAAAAGAGAAGGTAAAAGCAATGATGCCATGCACGCATCCTAAAACTAGGAGGAGAGATGTCGTTACCCTAAGATTTCTCTTCCTCGCCATGGATCAGTTGAAAGGCACGGATAGAAAGAAGCGCCTTCTAGTCCTCTCCACGGATCTAGTTTCGGATCAACGAACGGAGCTCCGGTGCTCCAACAATGGCGGATCTAGCCTTCTTCTTCCTCCAAACCCTACTCATTTCCTTAGCCTACAAAAGCACCAAAAGACTTGATGAAATGAGAATAGAACTTCTCTGCCCTATTTAGAGCCTTAGGACGCACTTATCTGAACCTTAAGATCAAGATCTAAGAAGATCAGACATCCAGGAAACAACACTTGCGGAACTGGTTCCGTCGGCTGGTGCCGACCCTAGCGCTACCACCTACGCTAGCTACTCAACGAAAACCCTCCGACGAAAACAAATCAACGGCCCGACGGAACTACATTACCCGTTGAAATGCTATCGCCTGGCGCTAGCACTACCGCATGTGCTAGCTCTTCAATGAATTCCCTTCGATGAATCCGCCTCAATGAATTCAACTTGACGAACACCATCGTAACAAGAGTCTTACTCGACGGGACAGCTAGCGCTAGCGCCGGTGCTAGCTCCCAGCTACAAAAGACTTGCCCTCATCCTTGGGCATTCCAGCTTCCGCGCCCAGCGAAATCTAGGGTGTTACAACTCTACCCCCCTTAAAAGAATTTCATCCTCGAAATTTACGACATTATCAAAAGCTCAAATAACACACATACCTGAAATGAATAGTTCCGGAAAGTCATCTCGCATCATTTGGTCGTGCTCCCACGAGAACTCATCCCGTCCGCATTTATCCCAACGCACTTTCACCAGCATGACCTCATTTTTCCGCAACCGTCGGACTTCAGAATCCTCCACGCTTACCGGACGAACAGTCATCCTCAGATCTTCGGCTACGGGAACTGTTGAAGACTCAACAACAACTTCCTGCTCCACCAACTCTTTCCTTAGCACCGAAACATGAAATACATCATGTAATCCACTTAGCTCTGCGGACAACGCTAACCGATAGGCTGCTTTGCCTATGCACTCTGTAACCTCAAATGGACCCAAATACCTCGGACTCAACTTCTTGAGTCGCCAAATCCGTGAAACACCTTTGAACGGCTTGATCTTCAAGTAGACCATGTCGCCCACCGCAAACTCCACATTTCTGTGGTGCGCATTAAAAAACTTTGTCTGTCGATCCTGAGCAACCTTCATGCGCTCCTGGATCGTTCGCACCAACTCACAAGCATCTGCCACCACTTCTTTTCCTAACTGCTGGGTGTCTTCCGCCTCTATCCAAGACATCGGTGTTCGACACCGCCTTCCATACAAAGCCTCGTATGGTGCCATTTTGATACTCGCCTAGAAGCTATTATTGTAGGCAAACTCCACCATGAAGAGGTGGTCTTCCCAACTCTTACGAAAATCGAAAGCACACATCCTCAACATGTCCTCCAACGTACGATTCGTTCTCTCTGTTTGGCCTTCGGTCAATGGATGAAACGTGGTACTACACTTCAATTTTGTGCCCAAACTTCGCTGCACTAACCTCCAGTCCTTGGACGTGAATCGTCCATTGCGATCACTAACGATGCTCTTTTAGAATTCTGTGCAACTGCATAATGTTACGAATATAAAGCTCCACGAGCTTCTCCACGCTATCGTCTACTGATTTGGAATGATGTGGGCTACCCTGGTCAGGCGGTCCACAATCACCCAAATCGCATCGTTACCTTGCCGCGATCGAGGCAAACCATGCACAAAATCCATGGAGATGTTGTCGAATTTCCACTCGGGGATAGGAAGAGGTTTCAAGAATCCACCCGGCCTTTGGCATTCAGCCTTCACTAAGGCACACGTCTGACACCGGCTCACTTACAAAGCTACATCCCGCTTCATTCCAGGCCACCAAAATGATTTCTTCAAATCCAAGTACATCTTCGTACTTCCTGAATGAATGGAGTACTTTGTGATGAGAGCCTCAAACATCAACTCCTCATGGAGCTTGCCAAAGTAAGGGACACACACCCTTCCATTTCTCTTTACAAGTCCACTGACCATCTCCAAAGCACTGCCTTCGCTTTGCTGAGCTTCCAATGCCAAATGCCGACACTCCTCGTCTGCACTGGTTGCCTCTCGAATTCGATCTGCTAGATCACATTGCATCTCAATCCAGTTCAGCCTAGCTGCACTGGACTCACCCTTAGCCACACACACAATGCCAAGATACTCGAACTCTCGCACCAAACGCTCGTCATGTGCTTCAATCCAATTTCCCTGCCTGGAATACTTTCTACTCAAGGCGTCAACCACCACATTGGCCTTGCCTGGCGTATACTGAATCGCTACATCGTAGTCTCCAAGGAACTCGACCCACCTACGCTGCCTCATATTGAGATCCTTCTGATCTAAAAGATACTTCAAGCTTGTGTGGTCCGTGAAGATTTCCACCCTCGCACCGTACAGTAGTGCCGCCACAACTTCAACACAAAATCACCACCGCCAACTCCAAGTCATGGACGGGGTAATTTCTCTCATGAGGCTTTAGCTTACTTGACCCATAAGCTATCATGTTGTCATGCTGCACAAGCATGCAACCCAAACCGCAACCTGACGTGTCGCTGAAAATCTGAAACCCTTCAGTCCCACTAGGAAGACTTAGGATTGGAGCAGACATCAATCTTTCCTTCAAGGCCTCGAACACACGGGCACACTCCGGCGTCCACGCAAACTTCTGGTCCTTTCTCGTAAGAGTGGTGAGGGGCAAAGCCATCCGCGAAAAGTTCTCAACGAACCTTCTGTAATAACCGGCTAGTCCAAGGAAACTCCGGACATCCGCCACGGTTCTCAGTATAGGCCAATCTCGAATGGCTTCAATCTTCGCAGGATCCACTGCCACCCCATCTCCACTAATCACATGGCCCAAAAAAGTCACCTTCCCGATCAAGAACTCGCACTTTGAGAACTTAGCATAAAGCTGCTCTCTCTCAGAGTCTGCAACACTAATCTCAGATGAGACTCATGTTCCGCCTTCGACTTTGAATACACTAGGATGTCGTCGATGAACACCACCAATAACGAATCCAGGTATTGTCGAAACACTCGGTTCATTAAATCCATGAACACTGATGGCGCATTCATCCAACGGAACGGCATCACCGAGAACTCAAAATGACCATATCTCATCCCAAACCCCGTCTTGGGAATATCCTCTTCTTGAATCCTTAACTGATAGTAGCCCGACTTCAAGTCCAACTTTGAGTACACTGTCGACCCCACTAACTGATCGAACAATCATCGATTCATGGAATCAGGCATATATTTTTGATGGTCAACTTGTTCAACTTGTGATAGTCTATGCACAGCCGCATACTACCATCCTTTTTCTTAACGAACCACACAACCGCACTCCACGGTGAGGAGCTGGGCCTAATGTACCCCTGCTTGAGCAACTCTTGCAACTGCACCATTAGCTTAGCCAGTTCCTTCAGTGCCATCTTAAATGGAGGACGCGACATCGGCCTCGCACACGGCACCAACTCGATTGAAAACTCGATTTCATGCTGAGGAGGCGCTCCCGGAAGCTCCTCGGGGAACACATCCTCGAATTCCTCCACCACTAGCACTTCTCCGATCACCAACTTTGTGGAGTGAGTCTCCAACAAAGCTACAAATGCCTCTCCTCCTTGATTCACCTCACGCACCAATTGCACGGCAGAAATCAGGGAGCAAGCCACTCCGCCTAGGCCCTCGAACTTGACCTCCGCTCTACCTTCACTCCTTAGGGTCACCACCTTAAACAGGCAGTCAATACTAGCTCATTGCTCTACAATCCAGTCCATCCCTAGGATGATGTCAAATTCAGCTAGTGGTAGGATCGCTGCTATCAACTCGAAGTTACACTCGCATATCCTCAGCACAATGCGTCCTTTCCTTCCAGTGGTCATGAAATACCCATTCGGCATGCACACACTAAGCTCCGCCTCTGCCTCGACAGTCTCAACATCAATCCTCCTAATAGAGCATTCCACAAGAAAAGAGTGTGACGCTCCTTTGTCGAACAACACTCTAGAGGGGTAGCCAGAAACTAGCACGAAGCTTAACACGCGTATAACGAATATGAAAGGTCGCAAACAGGTTAAAGTTATTAAATGAAACTCTAAGATTTTCATACATGTCACCACATTAGGTTGATGAATTGCATCTTGCTTCCCGAGGTTGTACGTTCTAGGCTGCACAGGAGGGAAATGAGAAGCACTGGACTCCATCAATTTCCCTTTCTCCCCAACACTAGGACCGGAATGCACCGACTGCTCTTACGTCTGCTCTGGCTCAGCTCCACTCTCGGAATAGAACCGAGCTATGTGGCCCACCTTGCCCACATGTAGCACGTCTCTGGTCCCTTGGAATGGAACTCTCCAGAAGACGCACCGCTCCTCTCGTCAGTCCTAAAAGGACGGGGTCTTTTCTTCCACAAACTTCTCTCAAACTTCCCCTGAGACTGAGATGGCTTACTTTCTCCCTCCTTTGCCGCCAAGCCCTTGCGGAGCTGGGTCCGCTCCATATCATTCTCCAATGTTCGAGCAGCTTCAACTAACTCCTTGAACCCCACATTCTTCAAGGCTATCAGAGGTTGCCTTAAATTCTCTCTCAGACCCTGATAGAAGAGATTATCCCACTCCTCATCGTCTGCCATGGTCGTCCCCGCGTAACAACCCAACCGAGTAAACTTCTGCAAGTACTTGTCTACAATCTTCTAATGTTGCACCAAGTGCAAGAACTGCCGCTGAAGGGCTAACCTCGTCGAAGAGGGGATATAGCACTTCATGAAGGCATTCCCAAACTCTTCCATTGATGGGACACGTCTAGGGAAATGACAACCGCTATGATTCACCCACCACATCTTGGCATCACCTTCTAACAAGAACGCCGCGAACTGGGACTGCTTGTCCCCTGGGGTCTCTTCCGCTTTCAGGAGTTCCTGAATTCTAGCCAACCTATCCTCGGCGTCCGTCGGAGTGCCAACTCCTTTGAACGTCGGAGGATGGAAACTCAGATAGTACTTCATCTAACGATCTCCTTGCCCAACCGCTCTCCAGGATAGCGGCTCTACCTGCCTTACTCCCACCTCTATTGTCACACTAACCGGAGTTATAGGAGTCACGACCTGCACAATAGGCGTCGCAATCTGTGGCATTGCCGCAGCTTGAGCGTCCACCATCGCCTCTGCTAGCATATGACAGAAGTCTGCCGGGGACACGCCCATATTCATAATGGTTGGGGTCGTAGCACTGCTTGTCGAAGGCTCCTCTTGTCTCCTCGGCGTCCCTGCATCGTTGCCACCATCCTAGCATAAGCAAGGAAACATGAATCAAATTCTATTCGCAAGACTCGAACGCAAGGACACTCATGGTTCTGAAAGGTACTCCTATGTGGACAACCTCTTAACTCTATCTGAACACGCTAAACCTCAACAAGAATGCTAACCTGGCTTTAATACCAAATTGTAACACCTCCCCTGCAATGACTATATAATATAGGTCTAGTCGGGACCCCTCAGTATATAATTGTCACAGCTTTAGTATTAAAAAGTAATATAGATCTAACCATCTGAAAACTTAGAACAAACACAGCAGAAACATTAAAATAAACCACAGAAGTTGTCAACATCTACATAAGAGTACCACGACCTTAAGGCCTTACAAAAACCCATACTCAAGCCAAACAAACAGGACATAGAAAATGTCCAAAAGATCATCAAAATCATAAGCTACCTCGGCGTGCAATCCGGAATAGGTAAAGACAAAATAGTCAAACTAGAAGATAGGAAAAGTGCACTTCAAGAAGCTTAGGCCTTTTTGGTCGGCAAGTTAGGTCCTGCATGCGGTCCTTGCCTTGCATCCAAATTACAAAGAGTGGTATAAAGAGGGTCAGCTTTGGCTTACCAACAACGGTGTAACAACACCCCTCCTCTCGGTCGTCCTAGCGGACCCCGGGAACTACATCACCCTGCAAATCAGCACTTCGTATGCAAATGTAATAAACGGTAATAACATAAAAATGACAGGCATGAGTGTTACAATCATCATCCACATTTCTATGTTATGCAATAAAAGTAAGGGGGCCTAGCAATGTAGCATGTATACAAACCAGGGTTTCACCCAAGGCACCCTATGGCGTGTATGCCTCTAACATAACAACACACATCATCATTTCAGAACAAACCAAGGGTACTTATCATTTCCCCCACGGGCGTGCAAGCCCAAGGCCAAGAACTTTACTGAGACCTCACCCCTAATATGGCTCATCTTGCCAACGGGCGCATCAACATACTTGTTCTCGCCACAGTCACTAAGACATAAGCCAAGAACTCCACTGAGACCTCACCCCTTACATGGCTCATCTTGCCAACGGGCGCATCAGCATACTTATTCTCGTCAGTTAGCCCAAAAGGGGACTTGTCTTGCCGGTACACTCTCCCCACATGAATCCAAGCATTCACGGGCTAGCCAGCCGACCACAAAGACAAAGTCACACCTTCACATACACATAAAATTTACCTTTTCCAAACCAATGTTCGTTCTCACACGAAACATAAGGGCAAGACATACGACATTTTCGTCTTCATCGGATTTCTAGCCAAATCCCTAAAATGCACATTAAGCAACATCACTGAATCGGACAATCGTTCACGATTTCAGCTTCACCCACAATGCCTAATCCACTAACGGAGCGTATCTCTAGTGCAAAATCATGTCGGGACAAACTCAATCACCTGATGGTTCTTCTTGAACCAAGGAGACCCAAACACCTCTCATTTGAGAGATCTGGTGCCATAAATTTTAGAAAAGAGAAGGTAAAAGAAAAGATGTGATGCACGCATCCTAAAACTGGGAGGAGAGATGTCGTTACCCTAAGAGTTCTCTTCCTTGCCATGGATCTGTTTAAAGGCACGGATAGAAAGAAGTGTCTTCTAGTCCTCTCCACGGATCTGGTTTTGGATTAACGAACGGAGCTCTGGTTCTCCAACAATGGCGGATCTAGCCTTCTTCTTCCTCCAAACCTTACTCCTTTCATTAGCCTCCAAAAGCACCAAAAGACTTGATGAAATGATAATAGAACTTCTTTGCCCTATTTAGAGCCTTAGGACGCACTTATCTGAACCTTAGGTTCAAGATCTAAGAAGATCGGACGTCCAGGAAAGACCACATATGGAACTGGTTCCGTCGGCTAGCGTCGGCACTAACGCTACCGCCTGCGCTAGCTACTCGACGAAAACCCTCCGACGAAAACAACTTAATGTCCCGACGGAACTTCATTACCCGGCAAAATGTTATCGCCTGGCGCTAGCGCTACCGCATGCGCTAGCTCTTCGATGAATTCCCTTCGACGAATCTGCCTCGATGAATTCAACTTGATGAACACCATCGAACCAAAAGTCTTACTCAATGGGACGGCTAACGCATGCGCTAGCTCCCAGCTACGAAAGACTTGCCCTCATCCTTGGGCATTCCAGCTTCCGCGCTCAGCGAAATCTGTGGTGTTACAATTACATTGAGACAACCACCATGACAAACACCGAGGGTCAGATAAGAATTCAAGTTCCGAAGATACCCATTTGGGGATTGTGTCATATGTTGACCCTGATAAGGTTGTCGTAAAGGGGTACCTTAAAGAGTCTAAAGTATGGAGTATATCAACAAGTCTCAAGATAGAACCCTAACTCTAAGGATGTGTGCCCTAAGGATTGTTTGCATACTTGGGACGAATATAAAATGATTATATCTAAGATAGTTAGCCCAAATAGATAGAGTCTTATCTCTTGTTTATTGGGGCTTACCTTTTGTTTATTGGGCAAATAGGTTAGTGAGTTGGGTATCCCCTAGATCTAATTTAGAAAGTGTTGAGTCATGAACATGATGATTTTGAAGTCAATCTTATTCAATGTTACTTGGACAAAGATGAGACGGTGTAACAGTATGTTTGGAATCGTGGTCTGTAATATTACCAGGATAATGGATAGACATCATTGATGAAACAACAACTTGACCTTAGTTGAATCATTGGAAATGTAAAGTCATCAGGATTAATCAATTAGGGATGCCGATGTCCCATTCTAGAAGTTATGGACGGAAACTAGGTCTTACAAGTGTAGTTATAGTTGAAGTTCTTGTGACTTGGGGCATTCAGAAGTGATTAACGCATGAATTGATAAAAATCACGCCCTGTCATGGTAGAAAATTTTTAACTTCAATGATAATCCTCAAACCTTTGAAGCTATGATGATGAATAACCAGAGATCTTAGACGATGACTTATTGGAATTAGAATATAGTGTTTGAGTTTACTATGATAAGAACGATCTAAGTTTATCTTACTTTGGACCATCCAAAAGTGATCAAGGCTAGCATATGTGGAAGTGATTGGAATTTGGTGAAATAAACGTGGTGATATTTCCTTGATGAAATTGACTTGTGAAAAATCTTAAGGGTTTCAAAAGATTTTACCTGTATACCTTATGAATCAAACTCCACATAGAAATTATTGGGAGTCATCTTACAAACATTGATACTAATAATGGTTGGTTAACATATACTCATAAAAGTTCACGAGTGCACCCCCTTAAATTTTGAGGATAATTGGAACATAGCTTGATCAATTCCATCCATGGTAAGAACTGGATAAGTTGCAGAGTTGAGTTGATTTATTACTCAGACGTACGTGAAAGAAAAAGAATCTGAGCGTGTAGAGAAAACATTATAGAGATGTCGTCTACCCACACAAACAAGAGCTTTAGTCACCGGAAAAATGGTGTATTCTAGAGCATGTATTTCCCTAGAATAAAGAAAGTCGACATAGGTTTTGTGATGCTCGGTGAGGTCTGTCGACTTGTTAAGGCCAAGTACAAGTGTCTTTGGGGAACTACCAAAGTTACTGCCTATGTTAGAGTGGAAGTTCGAGGATATTAAAATGGATTTCATAAACAGGTTACCACATCCCCACTCCTGGCACAAGTTTATTTGGAACATCGAGGATAGATTGACCAAGATAGCTAGGGTCACCCCGGGCTGGAAGAATGCTCCCGTGGGTGTTTGATGGGATTTGATACGATGTTTGTCCATTATCGTTGTGTACCCAGGATGATCGTGTCGGATCAGGATGGATGGGTTTCGTCCAAGAAGTGAAGATCAGTCCAGGCACATCTAGACACTTGGTCGATGTTCAACACAACTTTCCACCCTCAGAGGGATGGAGGCACAAGATTCCACTATCTTGGACCCAGGATGTGGAATTATAGACACTCGGCTTTGAATTTGTGGAGGACACAGATGCCCAGCTGCGACTGATTCGAGTTAGGATGCTGGAAGAACAGAACAAACAGGCAAGTATTACGATGTGCGACATCGTGCATTAGATTTCTAGGTTGGAGACCGGGTGTTCCTGAGGATACTTTGGATGCATGAAGTCTCGCGGGTATGCGGGCAGAAGAAGCTCAGTCTAACATAAATATGGCTCTACAGGATCCTGTAGTGGATCGGCCCGTTGTCTTATAGACTAGAGCTACCGCCGGAGGTAGCGGGTTTGCATGACTTCTTCCACGTCTCCTCCCTTAGGAGAGCTTTAATACGGCCAGAGCAATAAATATCTATTACGGATGGGCCAGTAACTTTTGACCGATCAGTTTGCGCGGAGCCGGTTAGGATAGATGGCACGAAGATGCGAATCTTACGCACAAGAAGGTCCCGCCGGTTAAAGTAATATGGTAAAATCATGGACAGTAGGAGCACACCTGGGAGCCACTAGAACTGATGTAGAAGAGATATTCGGTGCTCTTCAAATCAGGAATAACTACAATTCTTAAGGGATGTTACGTTCAGTCACTCTCGGTGAAAAATCCTGCAAGCCTAACATGAATTACGGGGACGAAATTATTATTTTTGTTGTTTATTGGGATTTGTAACATCCCCTAAACAACTATACCCCTATAGTGGTTTTGACATGACTAGTTCATGACAAAACCCTAGGAAGCTTGAAGAGATCACTTGGCCTTAGGCTTGAAGGGGAAGAACACCTTGGTAGCAATTTCCAGTTACCAAGCTTAGGGTTGGACTTTAGGGTCTCACCTTGACCCTTTGACCACAACATGACATACCTAACATATTAAGCGGTCCCTTAGAGCACTAGGGACCCATTGGGACCAACCAAAGTGGCCAAGTTGACCAAAGTCAACATTAACCCTAAATTGGTTAAAGTTGTCTAATTAGGGTCAATTGGATTTCACCATGCCAAATTGACCTTGTTGAAATTGTTGAAGTGTAGTGGAAGGGAGTCCGGCCGGTCTGGAGGCTGGAGACCGCAGAGACCGCGCGGTCTGCGCTGGTGCTCTGGCGGTTTGGTTCTGGCGATCTGGTGAGATCGGCAAGCTTGCTTCTTGGGGTTTGGTCGTGGCGACCTGTTGCGGGTTGTTTCCGGTCTCCTTCTGGGCGGTCTGCTCTTGGTAGATGCGGGTTGTTCCCAAGAAGATCTGCTGGTTTGCCTGGCCCCCTTATTGGAAGACCGGGCGGGTTGTTCCTATTTGGCCGTCTACCCGGGCGGTCTATCTTGGCGATCTGGCAACATGGTTGAAGTCGGCCAGATGGTTCTAGCTTGCTCCTGTTGATCTAAGGAAGGAGCGTTGTTGAGACCGCATGGCTTGTGCGCGGTCTCGTGTTCGCGCGTCCTGTGCGCGATCTTGTCTGTTGATCTGCGTCTTGGACGGGTGATCGTCCAAGAGGTCTGTTCGCGCGGTCTATCTTTTGAGACCGTTCGCAATCTGATGGGTGGTGACTGTATCCCGGTTTGTGCGGTGACGACATCAGTCCACCCGCCTATAAATAGGGGTGCATGGCCCGTCATTATTAACGAGAACTGTAAGAACCAGAGCCCGGATTGTTTCTTGCGGTCTCAAGTTTGAGTTCGCGCGGCTTGGATGCGAGTTGACCTTTGTTGTGTTCGCAGGTTTGCGGTCAGCAGGGTGCGGTCTCCTTCCTTGGTGATATCCGGTGGCTCGAATAAACAGTTCGTCTGCGGTCTGTCAGCGAACTGGGTTATTATGTTCTTGTGTTGTTCGCAGCGGACTCAGGGATCAGGCGATCTTCAGCGGTTAGGCGGTCTGAGTTGCGGTCTGGCGACAGCTTCAGTTCTTTGTTCCAATAAGCTCCAGTTCGTGCGGTCTGAGGTGTGGTCTTGCAGTACTGGCAATCTGTCCGGTTTCTGTTCATGCGATCTCAGGGCAAGCCGGGCGAGTTCTGGAGTGGTGCGGCTTGTGCGGTCTGAGCTTGTCTAGCCGCCAGCTTTGCTTTTTTGTGTGTTTTGTTCTTCTCATCTCCGTGATTCTGATGAATCATGTCTCGCCATGTATACCTCGCATTGTAAAGCAGTTCTGTTTCAATAGAGATTTCTTGTGTTGCTATTTTGGCATTGTGGTTGTTTGGCTACAAGTCTCGTTGATACAACTCCTGCTTACTCCTAAACGGTCCAATCAAAAATTTTAACATGGTATCAGAGGTAGGTTCCTGGAGTGGATAAGCAGTGATCAACTAGAGTTGCCATCGTCTTTGTGAAGAAGAGACCACATAGATTGCCATGGAAGGTGGATACGCAAGAGGTCTTGGTATTGAACTCCTCACATCGACTAACTTTAAAAAGTGGAAGTCATGTATGGAGAGTTACTTGCTTGGCGAGGATCTATGGGAGGTAGTTGGCGGAGAAGACACACAAGAGGTGCTTCTATTAGGAGATAATATGTGATAGCTAAAATTTAGGATATAAATAATTTTCTCCAAATTCTACGAACTATAGGCAAGAGCACCTATCGTTCATAGCATAGGATATTTAAAACAAATAAATATCAAGTGTCGTATTCCACGGGTTTGTTGACTACTTCTACTCACGCAAATTAATATTATTTTATCAGAAGTAATATGAAGTTTTGAAAATAATTAAATAAAGAGAAATATTTGATCGGGAATCCTTCTAAAGTAAAATATTTCGTAAATCTAGAATTCGAAAGAAATCGATTTAGACAAACTTGACCGTGGAGGTTCCCAAAATATGATAGAGCCTCTCTCGAGAGAACTACCACCTAACCTTAGGTTGATCGATTAAGACCCCTCGGCCAGTCGAAACCCCTAAGCTTGCTTTATGCGGTGAGCCCCACTATTGGATTTGACTCCAATCCGGAAGAATTTCATCACCCTCTCTCGAGGAATGCAAACAATTCTTTTTACTGATGAGCGATCTACCGTATTTACGGATCTCTCGATACACTAAAATATGGATCAAACTTGATTTTCATACACTAGAAATATGAAACCAATAATTGCAAATCATCGGTAAATCTTAGTTTCCAAATCCAAACTAAAAATAAAAGATTACAAAATATAAAAACTTAGGAAATCATCCGATCAAATGCTATAAAAATAGTTAAAAATGATTTAAAAAGAAGAACAATTTTATTCTAAGAAAAGGAATAACGCATACAAGAAATAAAATTCTAAACTAAGAATTAAGAAGTGCAAGACAAGAAGTAAATTGCATAAAGAAAATACAATAAGAAAATGGTGAAAAAACTAATCTAAAAATGACCCAATCTAAGCTAGGATCGGATTCCCATCACTTTGGCAGCAGCTGGCTTTTATAGGCAGAAAATTGCTGAGTTACGCCCTTGGTCACGCCCGTGACCAAGGGCGTGTAAGCTGCGTAATTGCGTCTTGAAAGCCCGGGAATGTTGGGGAAGAAAAACCGCCAAAATTAATCATCTCGACGGGTCACGGCCTCGGTCACCCCCGTGACCTAGGGCGTGACTTGACCGAATCTGGAAACGGTGGGAAACGGCGCGATTTGGAGTTATTCTGGCAGTTGCGGGAATGGTCACCCCCTAGGTCATGGCCGTGACATGTAGTCACGCCCGTGACAGAGGGCGTGACATGACCGAGTCTGGAAACGGCGCGATCTGGAGTTATTCTGGCAGTTGCGCGATGGGTCACCCCCTAGGTCATGGCCGTGACATGGAGTCATGCCCGTGACCTGGGGCGTGTAGGCTGGAAATGATGTGGCGGCGTGTTCTGGCAGCTGGAAGATGGCTGGGTTGAGTCATGGCTGTGACTTGATGTCACGCCCTTGGTCATGGCCGTGACCGAGGGCGTGTAATACTAAATTGGGCTGGCGGCATGATCAGGCAGCTGGAAGATGGCTGGGTTGAGTCATGGCCGTGACTTGAAGTCACGCCCTTGGTCATGGCCGTGACCGAGGGCGTGTACTGAAGAATTTTGCAGACTTGTTCCATTCTTTCCCCTGAACATGGCTGTGAGCTTGAATTTGCTATTAGCAGCCCCAGATTACCTGAAAACACAAAATAAAGCGAATTATATATATATTAAACTAAAATTATATAAAAACTAATTAATTACTACTAAAATACTATATAAAAATAACTATAAATAATGCACTATCAATATGGCAGAGGTAAGACTTTGGAGGAGGATGAATGCTAAGGCTGAGTTCACTCTCAAGAGGGCTATCTCACCGGAGCTGTTTGATCACATCATAGGTTGTAAATCTGCTGCTGAGATTTGGACATCCTTGGATGGATTGTTCAATAAGAAGAATGTAGCGAAGCTACAGTATCTTGAAAATGAGTTGGCGAAAGCCTCTCAAGGTGATCTTTCTATTTCTACCTCCTTCCTCAAGTTGAAGAACCTCACGGCAGAGATTTCTTCATTGGACCCTGATGAGCCTATCTCTGAGGCAAAACTGAAGAGGCATATCATCCGCGGGTTGCGGAAGGAATATCTTGCCTTTGTGACTTTAGTTCAGGGTTGGGCAAATCAACCATCGTTGTTGGAGCTGGAGAACCTTCTTGCTTCGCAAGAAAGTTTAGCAAGACAGATGGCGGGGGTTTCTATCTCCGGGGGAGAAAGTGATGTGATGTTCTCTGGAAAGAAGAAGAAGACATGGGAGAAGAAGAAGCCGGGTCATGATGGACCCTCCACTTCAGGTCAGCAAGATAGGGGCTATGCTCCTAAGTCTGATGGAAAGAAGAAAGGAGAGGGATCGAGGTGCTTTAGATGCAATAAGATCGGGCACTTCAAGAAAGATTGCCGGGTGAATTTTCAGCCGGGACATGCAGTAGAGAAGGAGATGCCAAAGTCTGGTGAAGTTGGATGGGGAGGAGCCTTTGCGTCTAATATAACGGTGATGCCCGTTAAGGCCTTGGCCTCCATCAACTATGATGAGGACTGGATTTTTGATTCAGGGTGTGGGCATCATCTCACCGGGGATGGATCAAAGTTCTCTTCTTTGGCGCCTTACTCAGGTAATAATGCTATCATTACGGCTGATAATTCAATTCATCCAGTAGAGAACGAAGGAGTCGTCTCTCTGAGCAGTGATAAGGGTCCACTCACGTTAAGGAGTGTTTATCACGTGCCTGGTATGAAGAAAAATCTCTTCTCTGTGACCAATGCGGTTGATGCAGGTTATCACGTTCTGTTTGGCCCAACAGAAGTGAAGTTTCTCAAAACTCAACCGGAGATAAAGGGAGATGTTATTCATGTCGGCAAGCGGGTGAAGGACTTGTTCGTTTTATCGACAAGTACCTATGTTGATAAGATGAGAACCAATGATGGCGCTGCCATCTGGCATGAAAGGTTGGGGCATGTAGGTATGGACAAATTGAAGGCTATGGCGGTAAGGGGCCTTGTCAATGGCTTGCCTAGCTTGTCCTCCTATGGAGATGGTCATGTCTGCGAAGGGTGTCAGTTTGGTAAGTCTCATCGACTTCCATTTGACAAATCGCAAACAAGGTGCAAAGTGGCGTTGGAGTGCATCCACGGTGATTTGATGGGACCGACTGCCACCCCAAGCCTTGGAGGCAACAGATACATGTTGGTGTTGATTGACGATTACACCAGATATGTCTGGGTGTATTTCTTGAAAGAGAAGTCAGAAGCCTTTGCAAAATTTGTGGAGTTCAAGGAGCTAGTTGAAGGCCGGCTTGGCCTGCGGGTTAAAAAACTTAGAACTGACAATGGTGGGGAGTTCACTTCTGCTGAGTTCTCAAGTTTTTGCAGGAAGCATTGAATTAGGAGAGAGCTCACTTGTGCCCATACTCCACAGCAGAATGGCATTGCAGAAAGGAAGATCCGTCATCTGACGGAAACCTGTAAATGCTGGCTTCATGCCAAGGGTATCTCAAAGTCCTTCTGGGCGAAGGGAATGTCTTGTGCAACTTATGTCATCAATAGATTGCCTCTCAGTCCTATCAACATGAAGACCCCTCACGAACTAATGTTCAAGGAGAAGCCGAGCGTTGCACACCTTCGGGTGTTTGGATCAACCTGCTATGTGCACATTTCTGAAGCTCTTCGGACAAAGCTAGATGCGAAAGCAAGGAAGCTAGTCTTTGTTGGGTATGATGAGCGGAAGAAGGGATGGAGATGCATGGATCCTGAGACACGAAGATCAATTGTTTCTTGGGATGTGGTGTTTGATGAAGTGACTTCTTACAAGGGGAGTTCAGGAGTTGAGCTACCAGAGAGCAGGGTTGATGAAGGAGGAAAAGCTGCGGGAAGTCTTCAAGTGGAGTTGCCTGTTTCACCAGGAGCTCTAGTTGTGTCAAGATCTGAGATGGAGGCTTCAGGTTCTGGAAGCAGAGGGAGCAATGCTCCAAGTTCATCTGGAAGAGAAGCTTGCACAGAAGAAGCGGCTAAGGAGGTGGTTAGTCAGGAGCAACCTCTTAGGAGGTCGAAGAGGACTATTCAACCACCAGATTGATACACAGGAGGAAACATGGTGAACTTTGTTTCATGTTTCTTTGCCGGTCCCTTGGATGAAAGGGAGCCGTCAAGACTTGAGAAACCCAGAGGCGTGAAGGAGTGGGACATTTCTATGCAAGAAGAGATGGCAGCTCTCGAGAAGAATGAGACCTGGTCTCTTGTGCCCAAGCCCAAGGGCACCACTCTTGTCACTTGCAAGTGGGTTTTCAAGATGAAGAAGAAAGCTGACGGCAGTATCGAGCGGTACAAGGCTCGCCTTGTAGCTCGCGGGTTCTCAAGTACGGAGAAGATTAAGATGAGACGTTTAGTCCAGTAGCAAAGATGACTTCAGTTCGTTTTGTTATTGCCTTGGCGGCTTCGAGTGGTTGGGAGTTTGGCAACTCGACGTGAAGAATGCTTTCTTATATGGCGAAATTTACAAGGATATATTCATGCTCCAACCGCAAGGCTTCATCTCGAAGGAGTATCCGGACTACGTTTGTAAGTTGAAGAAGGCCCTGTATGGGTTGAAGCAAGCGCCTCGGGCGTGGTACGGGAAGATTGCAGAGTATCTCTTATTCTGCGGATTCGTTGCTTCAGACTCTGATTCTAGCTTGTTCATCAAGAAGGAGGGGGTGCTTCGGGTGATTGTGCTGCTATATGTGGATGACATGATTGTCACCGAAAACTCAAAGGAAGCTGTTGTAACGCCCCTGATTTTCGTTAATTATTTTACGTACCCTCTATGTCATAATTTTTGGCGTAAGGGCGTTATGTCAGCTCGTCTGGTTGTGTTTCGAGTTTTAGCTTAGTTAAATCTTGTGATTTAGGTCAAGCAGGCGAGATTTCGCGTCGTTTCGAGTTAAAGTGAAGATTTTGAGTGGATATCAAGATTTTAGCTTCGCAAGGCTTTGTCCGGAGTTTGGCTCGTCGGAATTGAATTCTGACTCCGCCGTTGGATTCGTAGAACCGTTTTTCAGTTAAGGCGCGAATTTCGTAGAAATCCGAGGTGTTTCGGTCGCCCTCGCAGTTTAAGTAAATTGGGGAATTTATTTATTAATTAAATAATAATTTAGGGTTATATATATAAGCCTAAAATCTCCTCCTCCTATTCATCTTCTTCCTCCCTCGATCAAATCAGCCGCCGAGCGAAAGGGCGAGTGCGGAGCTTCGAGGAGCGTTCGATCGGCGAGTTCTAGGGCTGTAGTAGTCGGAATCGCGTTTGGAGAGAAGATTTGGAAAGCTCTCGGCGAGATCTTCGTTCTAGCGGTAAGCTTTTCCCGTTCTGTGGAATTTTTGGAGTTAGGGTAGTGACCTAACCCCTTCTTTCGACCCGAAAAGTTTCAGGAATCTGTGCTCGTGTGTTTTCCTAGCCGAACCATAGCTTCCGGAGCGAAGATCTTCGAGTTTGCAAGGTTAAGGCAAGTGGCTTCTTCCTCCTCCTCTTTGTTCAGTTAAATCTTGGTTTTACCTCCTGATAAATGTTTGGTGGGCTGTGGGCTCGTGTTTCGAGCGTCTTGTGTGATAGTTAGAAACCCTAAATTTTCTTCCCCGTGTAGCGTCAGGGCATTTCTCCCGGAAGACACCGTCGTTCCCTGGATTTTTAGCCGTTGATTGGTCCTTCTCGAGAAGTCTTTGAGTGTCTCGAGAAGTTGTTTTAGCCAAGTTTTCGAGAAGACCCCTCTACCTCTCGAGAAATGCTTGAGTTCTCGAGAATTCCCTTGTCCTCTCTCGAGAAATTCCTTGAGCTCTCGAGAAATCCCCTGATCTCTCTCGAGAAATTGCCTTCCTCTCGAGAAATTGCCTTCCTCTCGAGAAATTGCCTTCCTCTCGAGAAATTGCCTTCCTCTCGAGAAATTGCCCTCCTCTCGAGAAATTGCCTTCCTCTCGAGAAATTGCCTTCCTCTCGAGAAATTGCCTTCCTCTCGAGAAATTGCCTTCCTCTCGAGAAATTGCCTTCCTCTCGAGAAATGCACCTCTCGAGAAATCCTTGAGCTCTCGAGACATTTCCCCCATCTCTCGAGAAATCCTTGAGCTCTCGAGACATTTCCCCCATCTCTCGAGAAATCCTTGAGCTCTCGAGAAGTTCCTTGTAGTTTTTCGACAAGTCCTAAATTTTGATGTGATTTTTGTGTGATTTCTGGTGGTGGGATTTCAAAATTTTGGACGGGGCTCTGCCCCGCACCCCGCACGGGCTCTGCCCCTTGACCCTGTTAGGGGCTCTGCCCCTAAGACCCCGCCAGGGGCGCGGCCCCTTGGAACCCCGCCAGGTGCGCATGTGATTTCGTTGCGATTTCCATGTTTAATCTGTTGTCCTCTCTAGTGTACCAAGATGATTGCCAGTGTCCCTTCGGTGCTCCTGATCTTGAAACCCTCTTGGTTATATCCTTTTACTCGTTGTGGTCTGTTAACATTTGAGTTACTCTTATGATTCATATTGATCGAGGTGTACTTTGCCTTGACCCTATTTTTTTCTTAGGGCCTTCCAGTGATTATCCTTTCGGGTTGCGTCCCGTGTTTAAATAAAATTTAAGTAATAAGAACTACTGTCTTTAGCCCTTCACAGTAGTTGTGTTTGGGGGACAGTGGGGGAAATGTTGTAGCCTTGCACGGTAGTCGTGTTTGGGTGGTTGGGTCTAGTGGTACCCCCACCTGCTTTTGGGCTTGGGGTAGCGGAGGTAGTTAACCGCTCCCGTATAATTTGAGCTGATCAGTCTCTTTAATCGATGAAACTAAATAAATGAACATGTTTGTTCCTCTTTTGGTATATAGTGCACTTGATACTTGTTGGTTCTTTGTTTGGAGCTCTCTTTCGGTAATTTTGGCTTGGGTTGGTACCCCTTATGCCTTGCTTGTTTTTCTGCTAGTTTTCTGCCACTTGTAATTCCTTGCTGAGGCGTTCTTTGTTTTATTGAATGCCTCAGGTTCAGAGCCGTAACGGCTAGTGGTGTAGCCTGAAGTTCAGAGTTTTAGTAGCTGTTCACCCCGCTGCTGCGAGGTAGTTGTTTTTAGTTACTTCTTGTGCTCAGACATACTAGTTGGTGCCAATGGGTTAGTGTCATGTTGTTGACGCCCATTGTGCCCTTTCTTATACTTTATAGATTATTTGCCAGATTATGCCACTACTTTTAGAGCTTGTGCATCTTACCCTCTGGGAATGATTTATGCTAGGTGCACTATAGTTATAAAATGATTTTTCTTCAACCTCATTGCATTCTTTCTAACTGAAACCCTTAACTTTAAAGTCGCCTAAAGGTATTTTCTACTCTTACAGTACGCCTAGTTATGTGCATATCATTTATTTCATGCGCCGTCGTTTGCATACATGTAGGACTTTAAGTAAACTAAATTAAGTACATTCCGCTGCAATTATATATACTTTCTCGGTGGACTAGTTGATCCACGAACTGAGAGACACAGTTCTTATCTCAAAACCCCTGATAAATGATTTCAAATGATGACTTATCATATAATCAAGTTTGTTTAGTTAAGTAATAGGTTCCCGCCTGAGCGTCTACAGTTGTCTCCTGTATGACGTGGCATCATGACGTGTATTTTCTCTTACTCTGATATTCTTAAATTCGGAGAAAATGCGGGTTGTGACAGCTGTTGCAAGACTCAGGGCTGAGCTTGCTATCAGATTCGAGATGAAGGATCTGGGGGAGCTTCACCATTTCCTTGGACTCGAGGTGCAGAGGCGGGAGAGCGAAGTGCTCATTTCTCAGGCTGGCTATGCGGAGCAGATCGTTCAACGATTTGGCTTGGAGGAAGGGAAAAGCAGCTCTATACCTCTGGAGCAACATCATAAACTTCGGAAGGATGAGGGAAGAGTTCTATCTGATCCGTTGGTTTTCTGAGCTCTGGTTGGGAGCTTGATCTACTTGACGATCACAATGCCAGATATTGCTTATGCAGTTGGCAAGGTGAGTCAGACATGGCGGAACCACGGAAGCCTCATCTTCTAGCGGCGAAAGGTATATTGAAGTATGTGAAGTCGACCTCTGATTTGGGTCTCCTATATAGGAGAGGGTCAAGCTTGGAGTTGCATGGTTTCATGGATGCTGATTATGGGGGAGACGTGGATGATCGGAGATCAACGTCTGGTTATATCTTTATGACGGGCCCCACAGCTATTTCTTGGTGCAGCAAGAAGCAAGACTCGGTGTCTATATCTACCACGGAAGCGGAGTACAAGGCTTCGGCCTTGGCAGCTCAGGAAGCCATTTGGCTCAGGAGGTTGGTAGAGGACTGTTGGTGCCAAAAATGGTACCTCCAAAATTCACACTAAAGGGGATGGGAGAAAACTGCGAAGTGCAGGTTACTAAGACAGAAGATGCTGGAATAAAGGGAAAATGATCACGAAATGGCGATCACGAAGAAATGAGACCACTTACACAGGTTGTAAGCTGGAGCCTCGGAGCCAAAAGTGCTTTTCTGGTACCCCTACCCCTCTATTTATAGACGAGGGGGCTGCCCAAATGGGCAGAACTGAAAAACTACGGGCTGCCCGGGGTACAGGAGAGCCGGAGCAGGGAAATGGGGTACAAATAACAAAAATAAGAAAAACGACCAGACCGCTTGAGCCGGCGATCTCGCACTATCTTGACCGCTGGGTACATAGAAAATCTCGGTTGAGGAGGCATCTGACGATCTGGGCGATCACCTAATTTGAGACCGCTGAGACCGGGAAAAATGAACAATGAGAGGAGGTCGCGGGCTTTCTGGGCAAACATAATCCCCGCACATTTTTAAGTTGCACCTGGAACTTCGAAAATGTAAGCTTTGACCGCTGAGACTGCGACCATCATTAATGCGGCTTGGTCTATAAATACCGGCTGAAAACTTCATTTTGCAAGACATTGAGGAACTCCACTATTTGAGCGGTCTTTGATAATTGGGCAGGTGCGACCTTGCAAAGATGACTATGCTCGATCTCTTAAAAGCTTTCCCATCAAAAGCGAACTCTCCTGGAAAAAAGGAAAGTGTCAGCTCAAAGAAAGGAAAGAAGGCACCGAAGATCTTAACAAAAGTGAGCACTTCAAAGGAGACCGCCCGATCTCCGTTAAAGAAAACTGAGCTTCCTGAGGGCTCGATTGTGCCGGTCTCTGTTGCTTCTGATCCGTCTAATACTTCTTCAGATCCTGTATGGAAATTGCCTGACTTTTCCATTTCTTTTAATTGTCAAAAATCCCTGGAGGCACTGGGTCAAACATCTTCCAAGCTTCCTGAGACCGTCTCCACCGAGGTCATTCTGGCTGGGCTGCGTCAGAAGGGAGCTGAGGCCGAATCCTTGAGGCAGAAGATCGCTGACCAGGAGATCGCTGCAAAGGGCAAGAAGAGAAAAAATACAAGTCCATCTAGTTTGACTTATAAGAGGAGCAGAAGAAATGAGGAAGGAAAAGATGTGACCGCCATGGAGGCGACCAGATTTTCTGAATCCATTGACCTGGAAGACTCCGCTGAGTTTCAGAAGGTGAATGCTAGGGGCGGTCTCCCCTTCCTTACCGCGGTCTCAACCTTACCAAGAGAGGATGATTCTGGATTAATCGCCTACCTTGATGAGGTTTCTTCTAATAATTCATCTTTTTCATCATTGCAGGTGTTGGATCCCTTAGAGGCTTCAACTCTCAGAAATGCCGCCGTTGATGAGGAGATCGCGGACAAGGAGAAGGAGATCGCCGACGCAGCGATCAAGGCAAAGGAGGAAGAAAGGAAAAAGATGGAAATGGAAGAGATGGTGAAGAGGAGGAAAGAAAAAGAGGTAGAGGAACAGAGGGAAAAAGAGGAGAAAGAAAAGGAGAAAGAAGAAAAAGATAAGAAAGAAAAGAGGGAGAAGAAGGAGAAGAAAAAGTGGGAGGACGAGGAGAAGAAGAAAGACAAGGAGAAGAAAGAGAAAAAGGAAAAAGAGGAAGAGGAGAAGAGGAGAGAGGCGGCTAAGGCCGTCGAGGAAGAGAAGAAGAAAGAGGCGGTCAGAGATGCTGAGGAGAGAGCGGCTCTGATCGCTGAGGAGAGGAAGAAAGAAGCGGTCAGGATTGCTGAGAAAAAGGCGGCCCTGATCGCTGAAGAGAGGAAAAAGGTTGAGGTCTTGCAGACTTCGGACAAAAACGGTGTGGAGATCGCGGAGAAGCTGCAGATCGCTAAGTAGAAAGCTGCACTTTCTAGCAGTCTCCTGGATGATTCTCTTCAGGGAGATCGTTCGAATAAGGCTGCAGCAGATCGTGCGGCGGCGGTCTCGATTTCGCGAGCTGGTAAGAATAAAATGATTCTTCAGTCAGCTGAGTTCCTTCCATTACCTACAGTTCGTTTTGCTTCTCCTGAAAGAAAACACGAGATCGTTTTTATTGAGACCGACGATATCCTCTTAAGTAACGAAGAATTAAAAAGGAGAAGAAAAGAGGGAGAAAAAACGCAGAAAAGAGGTTTGGAAAGAATGGATCTGGAGCGCTTAAGGGGATCAGATCGTCTTTCTCTGACCGCAGATCCCGCGGTCACTAAAGATATCAGAAGAGCTTTACGTGACTGCGGTCTCGACTTCTTTCCAAGTACTCTTTCTGTTTATTTAAAAAGCTTATCTGATCATATGCTCATGATTGAAATAACCCATCTCCTATGACCGCAGATAACAAAAATGCTGAGATCGAGGAGGGAGAACTTCCTCAGCACATCGAGATCTCCCCTCAGCTAACCAACATCCTTAACCCCATGTTTGAGGATGTTCGTTCTATGCTGATGAGGGAGCGGACTTAGAACGATCAGATCCGTGATCTTAAAGAAAGATTGTGTTCCAATGAGAAGAGGATTCGTGAAGAATGCGATCTGAGGGTTGCCGAGATTGCGCGAGCTCTTAAGAAGGCTGAAAAAGAGGCTGAATACTATAGGGGGAAGGCTACGACGCTGTCCGCGGAGAATGAGAGGCTGAGGAGCGGTCACGGAAAGATGCTGATGCGACCTAGTACCTCCAGCGATCATCCAGCGGAGAGACCGCAACCTGAAATTGTACTGATCCCCATGGAGCAGGTGGACAAGGAAATGTCGAAAATCCACCGGTCTGCAATGCTGGCTAATCACAGCCTGGTGTCGGTTATGGCCACAGTGAACGACATGCAAGATGTCGCAGCTCATGTAGGGAGAAACAGGCCTCCTAGGAGATGAACATTTAACTTGAGACCGAGCGGTCTCTGGATTTAAACAATATGTTTTGTAAAATTTTACTGTTATTTTTCCATATATTTGTGGCTGTTTTAATTTTAATGTTTTGTGCGGTCTTGATTTGTTAAGTTCTGATCTCTTTATGCCTGGGTTGCTTGTATTGCTGTTGTGTTTTTATTGATTGAGATCGCCAACCATAGTATGCTTTCATATAACTTTGCATAGGTCGAGCGGTCTGAACATGTTTTGGCTGGGCGGTCTTCAAGATGTAATGATTACGAAATGACCCTTCGTCTTCTATAAATAGCTATCTTCATGACCCTTGTTTTACGCTTTCTTGAATGTGCTCTAAGCACCGATCTCGGAGATCGCTAACAATGGTGTCCGCTCGTGCCTCTTCTGCTAACATTTTCCAGAACGCCGATCACAAGAAAAGCCACTTATCAAAGGACGAGTATATTGATTTCATTAAGAAGCACATGATTCAGACACAAATAGTTATAAGACCGCCAGCTGATCATGAAAGGCTGAACTTCGGGGAGGAGAGAAAGTTTGTCATCCCTGTCGATCACTTCGACCAAGAGTTGAGAATTCCCCTCCCTTGGGAATGGCTAGAGATCTTCGAATATTATGGCTTTGTGCTCGCTCAGTTGCCTCCAAACTCGATCGGTCTGATTAATGTCTTCATTAATTATTTGAGATCGGAAAAGGTGACATTTACGATGAACCTGTTCCGCGCAACCTTTACTGCAAAAGTTCTAAAGGAAGGCAAGAAGAAAGAGGAGTTTAAAGGGCTGATGTACTTTTCAGCTGAAGGGATCAAGATCTTGAATCTTTCCAATAAAATCTCTTTCTGGACAGAGAGATTTCTTATTTTCGAAGGTGACCTTGGCGGTCTCAGAAGCTTGCCCTCTCCGCGGCATGACAGCATTTTTAAGAAGATAAAAGCGGTCTCAGAAGAGGAGCTGAAAATTTTGGCTTTCTTGGCGGGCAAGAGGATCGATCTTGTTCATTACCTAGCGATCTGGCCCGAGATCGCCGAGATCGGCCCGGCTGAAAGTAAAATATTTCTCTTGCGATCTCGAACAATTTCCTTTTACGTCTTGAATGTTTTTTCTAACTTTTTTTTTTACTTTTAGCGACTTTCGCGGTCCCTACTCAAGATCCCATCTCCCCAGCAGCAGAAGTTCTCACTCAGAGGGAGAGGAGGCTGAAGCGTGAGGCCGACGTGTTCGGCACTACCTCTGAGACCGTCGAGCGAGATTTCCCTTTGATCAGTTTCAAAAGAAGAATGAAGGATATCAAAGGAAAACCCCTCCTCAAATGGGCGGCCAAAGGAAAGTCTATGAATGTGTCCACTGATCTGCCCCTGTGGAGCGGAAAGGTGACCCGTCACGCATATGCGGTCACTTCGGCTCTGTATGGGAGAAAGAATACGAATGAAATACTGAATATAGAGACCGATGCGCTCCCCGACCTCTGTGCCCAAGTGACCGCTAGAAGTACAATCTTAAATCACCATATGGGGCGGTCTCTTCGCAGCGCTCTGGATGAAATAACTGCCTTGCAAGAAGAAAGAAAAGTGAGAATTTTTACTTATATCTTACGAACGCGTTACCAATGATCGCGCAGTCTAACATATATCTCTTTTTTGTAGCAATCTGAAAAAGCAGCTTATGACCCTGAAAATCCAGCTTTTCAGAGGGCTATGATGCATCATATTAAAGAGACCGCCGACCAGGTGCTGAACGAGGTTCGAGGCCGAGGTGGATTCACCGAAGAATATAAGGATGTTACGTTTGCCGATCTCTTCCCTGACGCGGCACAGAGGATTGAAGAGCAATCTGCAACTGCTGAAGAGACCGCGGATGTTGCTGATGAGACCGCTGGTCAAGACGAAGATGTTGTGATCGAAGATGAATAAAGCGTAAGCCGCTATACCCTGGGTCTGGATTCCAGTTCGAGCTCAAGCTCTGGATCTAGAATTCCAGGGAACAGCTTAGAAGAATCTTCCGCAGTAACTGATTCTTCCTCTTCAAGCGAGCGGTCTTCTAAGAGATCAAAGAGAGAGTGAATTGTACGAACTTCCCTTTTTCCCTTTCGGAGACCGAGCGGTCTCGTTGTAATTGAAAATTCAGAATATATATAAAAATTAGATTCTGTTATGTTGTCTGTGGATGAGTTTGTTTTTGATGCATATATTTGTTCTTCTGAGTTTAAACTCGGCATTCGATCTCAATGCCTTAGGCTTGCTACAATTTTATATCACCATTAAAGGATTTCAGGTGGCGATCTCTTGGAAAAAACAAAAAGACCTTGAAGGAAAGATACTTTGTATAAGCAAAATCACTCTGCGATCTCGAGATAATCAGATCATTGAAAGACATTCAGCAACTTAACTGTGATCAGAAAATAACCAACTTATTTGCAATAGTCATGCGGTCTCACATTATACAAATCGCCACATAAGGAAACTACAATTTGAAGATGATTTGAACTCATTAAACTTTTGGGTGTTCGGCGCCCAAATGACTGGAAATCCGTCTGACGACCCCTTTGATAACCAAAACTATTACTTGAAAAGAAAAACAATGACTCTTCATGAATCTCCAGTTTAGCGATCACATTATATTCAGACCGCCCTTTTGAAGAAAAAACCCAACTCACTTGATGGGAGACAGCATCATGATTATTCCATGTAACTTCGAATAACGAGGAATACCAGAATCTCGATCTTACTGAGACCGGGTCGAGCTCTGTCAAGTCGGCATAAGAGCTTTCTTAATAGCGACCTCAATTATCTTGAAAAAGTTGTGTCCGGCGATCGTAAATGACTCAAATCACTCTTTGGAGAAAGTTGGAAAGAAAAACATGCGGTCTCACAAATTGCTGACCGCCCGATCCCAGTACAAAGGGATGAATAAGATTTTCTTTTTGAAGTAAGAAGATATGAAAATGGGATCTCAAAGAATGATCCAAAAGGATGGTGTGGTCATGCCACGGAGGCTATACCGACATTGCCTCTCTTTTTAAAAAAAAAAAGGATTACCGAGTTTACTGCAAACATGCCAATCTAAGGTTCAGGCGACGGTCATGGATGTTTCTGACCGCCCCTTACCTAACCACGCTTCAACGAGTATTCGAGAGTTGCGGACCAAAATGATCGGTAGGGCAGGTGTGGTCATGCCGCGGAGGCTATACCGACATTGCTTTCCCTGAAAGATCATTAAGATCGTAACAATGTCCTTCTTAATGCATGACAGAGCTGGGCCAGCCACCTAGACCCCTTTGAAATGCTGAGGTGTGCCAGATGTCAGCAAGGACCCAGTATCCTAAACTTCCACCGCTCAAGCTTGGCGAGCTACTGCTACACAGATTCGAAATCTCCTCGACATCTGTGGTCCCGGCAGAATTACACGTCGAGCTAACAAGTCAAGGGGGAAGATAGTAGGATCCGTCGATGTCTCACTTGACAGGTTTTTGGCTTTTCAAAAAATAACACTCTTAAAACTTGTCACCCATCACTCATATTGCGAATGCTTTGATAATACCTGCATGACATTTGAGAGGAAAAAGTGAGAAAAAGAATGAGTGAATTGGATACGAACATTTAAGAAAAGAAGAGTTTGAGATCATCTCCGCTCCATGAATGAGACAATTCTTTCCCTTCATAAGTTTGGAGATGGTAAGCGCCATTTTTAAGCACGCTCTTCACCACAAACGGCCCCGCCCAATTTGGGTTAAGCTTTCCAACTGAACCAGCTCTTGCTGCTGAATCTATTTTTTTCAGGACTAGATCCCCAACAGCGAATTCTTTGGTTCTTACATTTTTGTTGAATAGCCTCGCCATTCTTCTCTTCACCTCTTCTTGCCTGATGATTGCCGTATCTCTCAACTCCTCAATTAAATCAAGGCTGCATTTTAACTCCTCATCATTTCCTTCCATCCAGTCAATTTGACTCTGTTGCGCCAATAACACTCTTGAACTTTTTACTTCAAATTCCACCGGGATAAGGGCTTCGGAACCGTGTGATAATTTGAATGGAGTTTCTCCAGTAGAAGAACTTGGAGTTGTCCTCAAGGCCCACAAGACGGAAGGTAGTTGCTCTGCCCAGTTGCCCCTGACATTTTCTACCTTCTTTTTCAAGAGGTTTATGATGAGTTTGTTGGCGGCCTCTACCTGCCCATTGCTTCTTGGATGATGTACGGAAGCAAAACGTAGCTCAACGCCAATTTGCTTACATAAATTAATAATAATTGAATTGTTGAACTGATGACCATTATCCGTGATGATTGCCATTGGAATTCCGTGTCGACATACTATCTCTCCCCAAATAAAATTTTTCACGGCTTGAGTGGTAATTTTGGCCAATGCTTTTGCCTCTATCCATTTGCTGAAATAGTCAATCATGACTATAATATATCGACGTTGCCCACTTGCCATAGGGAAAGGCCCAATCAAATCCATTCCCCAAACTGCAAACGGCCATGGAGTTGCTATCGACTTGAGTTGTTGAGCCGGCTGATTTTGGAGAGGAGCAAACTTCTGGCACTTTACACATTTCTTAGCAAATTTTTCCGCATCTTTCCTCATTTGAGGCCAAAAATAGCCTTGCCTTAGAATTCTTTTTTCCAAAGTTCTGGCTCCAGAGTGACTTCCACATTCTCCAGAATGGACCTCCTGAAGGACCGCTGGAATCTCCTCCTCCGAAACACACCGTGCTAATGGCGATAGGAAAGTTCTTCTATAAAGCACTCCTGCAACAAAATAATAGTTAGCCGTTTTTCGTTTAAACCTTTTCCTATCCTTTATTGATGAATGGAGCTCTCCGGTTGAGAGATATAGAACAAACGGATCCATCCAAGACGGATGTTGATCAATCTCCATGACCTCTCCTTCTTCAATCGCCGGGCGAAACAACTCCGAAGTTGTTCCTCCTGAGAGAAGTCCAGATTTTGCCAACTCATCTGCTTCCACGTTCTCACCTCTTGAAATATGATTGATAGCAAAGCTTTTGAACTTCCCCACCTCAATTTTTACCAGAGTTAGATACTGCTTTAAAATACTATCTCTAGTTTCAAAAGTCCCATTCACTTGAGAAGCCATCACCAAAGAATCTGTGAAAACTTCGACATCATCAATCCCCAGCTCCCTAGCAAACTTGAGACCGGCTAGCAAAGCCTCATATTCCGCCTGATTGTTTGTTACTTGGAAATAGAACTTCAGCGCTTGATCCAGTCTTACTCCATTTGGGTTGATTAAGATAACTCCTGCTCCGGAAGAATTTTTCCCTGAAGCTCCATCCACGAAGATTTTCCAGGCAAGGGGCACTCCGACCCCCTTCTGCGACTCAACTTCTTTAGCATCCACCATGAAGTCCGCTAAGACTTGAGCTTTGATTGCCATTCTTGGAACATAGGATATGTCAAACTCACTGAGCTCTATTGCCCACTTCGCCAGCCTGCCCGAATGCTCTGGCTTCTCCAAGACACTCTTTAATGGAAGATCAGTAACGACTAAAATCGAGTGATCTTGAAAATATGGTCTTAATCTTCTTGCTGAAGTTATAAGCATTAAAGCCAACTTTTCGAGGATAGGATAACGAGTCTCTGCATTCTTCAGGATTCGACTTACGTAATAGACTGGGAATTGCTTCTTTTTCTCCTCTCGGACCAAAACAGAGCTTATGGCATCAGCTCCGACTCCCATATATAGGAAAAGATTTTCTCCCTCTCGCGGGCTTTGGAGCAAAGGGGTTGATGTCAATTGCTTCTTAAGCTGAATGAAAGCATCATCACATTCCTTTGTCCACTCGAACCTACTACCTCCCCGGAGGGTTTTAAAGAAAGGTGCACTCTTATCTCCCGAACGGGAGATAAAGCGACTTAAGCCTGCCATCCTCCCTCCTAGCTGCTGAATTTCTTTTGGGGACTTGGGAGGTGGCATTTCCAGAATAGCTTTCACTTTGTCAGGATTGGGCTCCAACCCTTCTGGAGTAAGGAGGTGACCCAGGAATTTTCCTTTACTTGCACCAAAAACACACTTCAACGGATTCAACCTCATATTAAAAGTTCGAAGGGTTGCAAAAGTTTCCGAGAGGTCTCTAAGATGAGAAGAGAACAGTTTACTTTTTACCAAGAGGTCATCAACATATACCTCAAGGTTTCTTCCTTTTTGACTTCTGAACACTGTGTCCATCATTTTCTGATAGGTTGCTCCAACATGCTTTAGCCCGAAAGGCATTACGAGATAACAGAAGCAACCATCATTTGTGATAAATGAAGTATGAGGTATATCTGGTTTATGCATTCTGATTTGATGGTAACCTGAAAAAGCATCCAAAAAACTCATAAAAGAATAACCTACCGCAGAATCTACTAAAGAATCTATCCGAGGCAAGGGGTAGCAATCCTTGGGGCAAGCTTTATTGAGTTTGGTAAAGTCGACACACATCCTCCACTTTCCACCCGACTTTTTTACCATTACAACGTTTGACACCCATTCTGGGTATTTGATTGGTTGGACAAACTTTGCCTTCAGGAGCTTCTCTACCTCTTCACGGATAGGCTGTGCTAGAGTAGTTGCAACAGACCTCTTCTTCTGCTGGATCGGGATGAAGTTTGGGTCAAGATTGAGATGGTGGAAAGCAACATCCGGATCCACTCCGGGCATATCATCTGCCGACCAAGCGAAGATATCTAGATTTTGCAGAAGACAAGAGATGAGCTGACCCTTGTCAGCTTCGGATAACTCAGCGTTGATGGAGAGGCTCTTGCTCTCATCTTCCTCGCTGATCCGGACCTCTTGAGTTGCTTGGGCAGGTTCCAAGCGAACTCCATCTCTTGCATCCTCCTCAATTTCCTCTGCAGCTTGGACTTGTTCAGGAGCTTCGATTGATTCATCCATCATGATTTCTTGGGGAGGAGAGGATACGATCATGTTGACCGTCTTTACATAGCATTCCCTGGCTCTCCTTGGGTCGCTCCGTATTCGGTGTTGTTTGTCGTTCAAGGCGAACTTCACCGCTTGATGGTAGGTGGAGACGATGGCTTGATAGGCATTCAAGAAGGGTCTTCCAAAGATGGCGTTGTAGCTACTGGGGGCATCAACGACTATAAATTTGACCAGCTTCACTATCCCCCCCAGAATCACAGAAAGAGTGACGAGCCCTTCTACTTCTTTCTTCTCTCCTGAAAAACCATAAAGGGGGCCTTCAGTTGAAAGGAGGGTTTTACCTGTCTTCAACGCCTCGAAGGCGGGTTTGAAGAGCACATTGACTGAACTTCCCATGTCAATCAGAATCTTCTCTACTGTATAATTTTCAATTACAGCTTTGATGACGACCGCGTCGTCAAAAGGATTCGCGGTCTGAGGAAGGTCTTCGTCACCGAAAGTGACCGTTCCTCGGACCGGGGCTGAAGAGGTGGCAGCAACCTCTGATTGATAAACCCTTTTCAGACTCGCCTTCCTTGAAGATTCCGGACCTGCACCTCCGTGGATGCAGAAGAGATTGCCCAAGGCGCCTTCGTCATCAGCATCCACGCATTCATTGGGAAAGCCGATATTGCCGAGATGGCCAATATCGTCCACTTCTTCGCATTCCCAATGGACTTCCGCTACTTCCTTAGCCTTGGAGGTTGAGGCTTTGGAAGAATCATTCTTCTGGATGAGATCTCGAAGCTTACCCTCCTTCAGAAGCTTCTCTAAGAAGAGGCGGAGAGCTCTACAATCCTCTGTCAAATGACCCCTATCTCTGTGATATTCACAATAGAGAGTTGGGTTTCTGGTTTTTGGGTCAGAATTTAGCGGAGCTGGCCTCTTGAAAAAGGGCTGCTTCTGAAGTACTTGAAGCACTTCATTCATAGAAATGCCAAAGTCCGTGAAGGACTCTTGGGATTCATTGTAAAGTGAAGGAATGGGTAGAAGAGGAGGTTGAGCACGCTGGATCTGGTGGATGGGGGTGACTTGCGGAGCATGAGTAGCGGGAGTTTGAAGAAATGAATTTTGAAGTGAGAAGGATTGATTACCTCGGTTGAAGCGGCTGTTGCGGTAATTCTTACCTCTCGGAGCCGGAGGTGGGAGCTCTTGTCGGGGCTTAAAGGAAGACGGAGCCGGATAAAATCCCGCAGAGCCTTTCTGAGTGGCCCTGTTTGTCAAATTGCTCACATAGGTGGGGTTGTTGATCTCCCCTTCTATGTAGCGATTGGCAATGCTGATCAGCTCCTGATAGGAGCTAGGCTCCTTGGTTGTGACTTTGAACTTCAGAGGACCCTCCTGCAGACCACTGATCAAAGCCACCATGTAGAGCTCGGGATCCATATTCCTAACTCCCAAGATCTCTTTCTGAAAATGGTCAACGAAATGCGCTGCAGTTTCGTTGTTCCCTTGCCTGATCTTGAAGAGGGTCGCAGGACCACTCTTCCTCTTCTTTGCGGTGGCGAACCTCAGGAGGAGCTCTTGCCTCAGGGCAGCAAAGCTTGGGATAGATTGACAAGGCAGCTTATAGAACCATTCCATGGCTGACCCATCGAAGGAGGTGACCATCAGCTTGCACCTCACTCCATCTGAAATGTTCCTGAGAGCCACAGCAGACTCGAAGGCTTGAAGATGGCACATTGGGTCGGTTTCTCCTGTATACACTAGAAGGCGAGGTTCTCTGAATCCATGAGGAATCGGATCCCGACGAATCTAATCGGTAGAGGGGGAAGGCTCCCCAAAAATAGAAGGTCCTGGAGGAGGAAGAAAAGAGGCAGGAGGATCTTGAGGGTAAGCAAACCCTTCTTCAAAATTCAGGGTTTGGGCCGGAGGCCCCTGGGTTGCGGCTCGAAAAGAGTTACGACGGGCGGCGAACTCCTCATGCTGAGATCGCTGAGGAGCTGCGGGCTGGAAGACGGGGTGATCGCTCGGGTGACCGCCTGCCATGCGGTCTGGAGTGGCGACCTGAGAGGATTGGGGAAGGATCTTCTGGGAGATCGTGGCTAGAACCTGGTTCATAGCCTCAATCTGCTTCGCAGACTCCTGCTGAGCCCGGACGACTTCTTGTCGATCTCGGGCGGCCTCTTGCTGAGACCGCGCGATCTCCTGCTGAACAGAGGTGGCGTCCTGCCTAGCTCGGGCGGCCTCACAGAGAGCTTGTTCAACACGAAGCTCGAAGCGGCGCTCAAGCTCTTCTAACGGATTGTGATCGGAAACACTGGGAGATCGCAAGGGACGACCTCTACGGCGATCAGCCATCTTTGAAGTCTATGGATTTCACCTGACACTTCGAAATCTGAAGGTCGCGTGTTCGTTCTGTTGGTGCCAAAAATGGTACCTCCAAAATTCACACTAAAGGGGATGGGAGAAAACTGCGAAGTGCAGGTTACTAAGACAGAAGATGCTGGAACAAAGGGAAAACGATCATGAAATGGCGATCACGAAGAAATGAGACTGCTTACACAGGTTGTAAGCTGGAGCCTCGGAGCCAAAAGTGCTTTTCTGGTACCCCTACCCCTCTATTTATAGACGAGGGGGCTGCCCAAACGGGCAGAACTGAAAAACTACGGGCTGCCCGGGGTACAGGAGAGCCGGGGCAGGGAAATGGGGTACAAATAACAAAAAAAAGAAAAACGACCAGACCGCTTGAGCCGGCGATCTCGCACTATCTTGACCGCTGGGTACTTAGAAAATCTCGGTTGAGGAGGCATCTGACGATCTGGGCGATCACCTAATTTGAGACCGCTGAGACCGGGAAAAATGAACAATGAGAGGAGGTCGCGGGCTTTCTAGGCAAACAAGGACGTTCATCAGGAGGTTCGAGGTCCCACTATGCTACGCGGGGACAATGAGAGTGCTCTCAAGCTGGTCAACAATCCAGTCTGTCACGCGAGGACCAAGCATATAGAGATTGAGCACCATTTCATTCGTGAAAAGGTGTTGGGAGGATCTCTTATGGTCGAGCATGTTTGGAGTGCGGACAATGTCGCTGACATCTTCACAAAACCGCTGGCGAAGGGACCGTTTACTCGGTTAAGGGGGTTGCTCGGGTTAGTTTCCACTTCCCACTTCAAGGGGGAGTGTTGAAATTGTTGAAGTGTAGTGGAACGGAGTCCGGCCGGTCTGGAGGCTGGAGACCGCAGAGACCGCGCGGTCTGCGCTGGTGCTCTGGCGGTTTGGTTATGGCGATCTGGTGAGATCGGCAAGCTTGCTTCTTGGGGTTTGGTCGTGGCGACCTGTTGCGGGTTGTTTCCGATCTCCTTCTGGGCGGTCTGCTCTTGGTAGATTCGGGTTGTTCCCAAGAAGATCTGCTGGTTTGTCTGGCCCCCTTATTGGAAGACCGGGCGGGTTGTTCCTAGTTGGCCGTCTACCCGGGCGGTCTATCTTGGCGATCTGGCGACTTGGTTGAAGTCGGCCAGATGGTTCTAGCTTGCTCCTATTGATCTAAGGAAGGAGCGTTGTTGAGACCGCACGGCTTATGCGCGGTGTCGTGTTCGCGCGGCCTGTGCGCGATCTTGTCTGCTAATCTGCGTCTTGGTCGGGTGATCGTCCAAGAGGTCTGTTCGTGCAGTCTGTCTTTTGAGACCGTTTGCGATCTGATGGGTGGTGACTGTATCCCGGTTTGTGCGGTGATGACATCCGTCCACCCGCCTATAAATAGGGGTGCATGGCCCGTCATTATTAACGAGAACTGTAAGAACCATAGCCCAGATTGTTTCTTGCGGTCTCAAGTTTGAGTTCGCGCGGCTTGGATGCGAGTTGACCTTTGTTGTGTTCGCAGGTTTGTGGTCAGCAGGGTGCGGTCTCCTTCCTTGGTGATATCCGGTGGCTCGAATAAACAGTTCGTCTGCGGTCTGTCAGCGAACTGGGTTATTATGTTCTTGTGCTGTTCGCAGCGGACTCAGGGATCAGGCGATCTTCAGCGGTTAGGCGGTCTGAGTTGCGGTCTGGAGACAGCTTCAGTTCTTTGTTCCAATAAGCTCCAGTTCGTGCGGTCTGAGGTGCGGTCTTGCAGTACTGGCAATCTATCCGGATTCTGTTCGTGCGATCTCAGGGCAAGCCGGGCGAGTTCTGGAGTGGTGCGGCTTGTGCGGTCTGAGCTTGTCTAGCCGCCAGCATTGCTTTTTTGTGTGTTTTGTTCTTCTCATCTCCGTGATTCTGATGAATCATGTCTCGCCATGTATACCTCGCATTGTAAAGCAGTTCTGTTTCAATAGAGATTTCTTGTGTTGCTATTTTGGCATTGTGGTTGTTTGGCTACAACTCTCGTTGATACAACTCCTGCTTACTCCTAAACGGTCCAATCAAAAATTTTAACAGACCTTGCCCCTACCATCATAAGGAAATTAGGGACCCAATGGACCAAAAAGCCCCATCATGGGGGCACCAATTTGGCCAATTTAACCTAAGTCAACTCTAGCCCTATTTTGGTCAAATTGCCCTATTGTGAGTCAATTTGCCTCCACCTTGCCAAATTGACCCTACCTAGACATTCCTAACCCTTAGGGGAGGCCAATGGGTCACTAACCACCCATTGGGGTCAACCCAAGTGGTCAATTTGACCAAAGTCAACTCAACCCTAATTTTAGGTCAAAATTCCCTATTTTGCCCAAATCAAGCCCAATCCACTTGGGCTAGGCCTAATTGGAGTAGCCCATTATCTTAGGAGGCTGATAATTACTGGGATTTGCCACTCAATTTCTGTAAATGGTGACTAGGAGAGAGAAATCTCATTTTCCCAAAAAATTGTGGAGAGAGAAAGAGAAGGAGAAATGGCATTCATGGCTTAGGGAGACCAATAGCCACCAATTCCTCCTCTAATGTCTCCATTCAGTTTCCCCAATCAATTTGGAGGAGTTTAATGGCCATTCCCGGCCACATAGAGGGGGAATTTGAGGAGTTTTCACTTGGCCGAAAATGGCCATTAATGGCCATTCATGGCAATTGGGAGTTACACCCTCCCCTTCCCCAATTAAGCCATATAACTCCTTCGGTGGATGGAGAGGAGGAGTTTCTCCACCTTACCAGAAGAAATCGATCCCCCAAGATAGGAGTTGACATGGCACCCAAAAGCTTGAGGTCGGCCATGGAGGACCACCCAATTGGCAAGCTTCAAGGCTCCACACAGGTCTGGTTCTTCTCCTCTCTCTCTGTGGATAGATCCCATCAGGTTGGCTGCAACAATTGGGGCCAATTGGTTCCCAATCGGGTAGGATGAAAGCTCCATTTTTGGAGCTTTAATTCCGCCTCCATACCACTGTTCTGGCCACCTCCGGCCGGCCAACCACCTCTAATCGCCGGCCACCACATCAACGGAGGTGGTGGTGGCATTGGCATGTCGGGGCGGCGCTCAGGTGGCCGGGAAAATAAGGTGCAAGGCAGCCCAGGTCGGGGCTATCCCATTCATTGGCTAAAGGAAGAAGATGAGCAGGATCTACTCATCTTGCTTCAATATTCGTGCTGGAATCATTCATATGAATGAAATGAATGTTATATTATTATTTGTATTTAGGTCACATTTCATAAAGTACATTAATTTAATTACTAAAAATACTTACCGCCCTCTGATGAAAAAGTAGTCAGCACCAAACTTTTAGCCATTGGTGTGTACTTCAATTTAAAATTTGTTTCAGCCCAAAAGGACCAATGTAACTCCCTGTAGGGCCATTTTGGTGGGACTGGTCCCTAGGGTAGGACAGCCACTATTTCTTGAATAACTTTTGATTGGATAATGATATTGACTTGAAATTTGGAGCATAGTCTAATTATACCTACCTCCTAATCATATCCAAAAATGGAAATTTTGGGAGAAACTTTTTCTAAGGTTTTTGTAAAAATTTAATAATTCACATGTTAATTCATTATAGGGTCTACTGACATCCAATCCCCTCCTAATTTTGGTGGGTGATCCTTAGGGTCATTATATGACCCTTGTAAAAATTACATCCCAATTGGGACTGATTTGGTTGGGTAATTAATTAACCCATGTTTGGTCAAACTAGGTCTATTTAGGTCAAAAGTGCTCTTGGTGGATTTAAGGGGCCAACCCTCATCCAAAAGTGATGAAACTTTGGTCACTGGTTTAGAATCATATAAAACACCCCCATGAGTGGTTTGGGGTGATTTTGGGTGGATATGCCCTAGGACCCTAGTTCAAACCCTATGGTTGCAATTTGAGCCTTGTGAAGGACATAAGGTCCTATATCCTTGAATGGTAATGGAACTTGGTAGATAAGTTCATAGGGTGTAAATATGTCCTAGGTAATTTTATGAGGATTTTAGGATCATGTGTTCCCTCTGAATTATGTTATAACCTTTTTAGGGCACTTTCTTATAAGAGGAATTTATATGCTCAATTTATCCTGGATTTTAATGAAAGTTTGGTGGCGGTAATATAATCATGATATACATCTCTGGTAATTTTTGTGTAATTATTGAATGGGTTGATAGAGTACTTCATTCACAAGTCAACTATTTTGCCTTAAGATTATGAAAATAAATAAGGGCCAATATTCTCTGAAAAACTGTGAAACTTGGGGATAGGACATTTTTGGGCATTCAAAAGCTCTGTGAATTTTTGAATAATTATTGGAATTGTTTACCATTAGGTTACTTCACAATGTCCCATAGTTTGGATTTACTTAAAATATTTATTTACGTGACTTGATTGTTTTTATAAATTATGAAACTTTGTCAGTAAACTTTTCTGATTATTATAGAGGTCTGGTAATTTTGCCATAATTTTTGGACAAGTGTTTTTGGTGGTTCCTTCTTTAATTTCTAATTTTGGATAATTATTCAATATTATAATTAGAGGCCAGCATCTAAATGTAAAATTTTGATATTCTGTATTTACTGTTAATTTGACATCATAGATTTTTCACTTCATGTTCAATTTCATACTTGGCCAATGTTGGAGAAATTATAATAAATGCCAAATATTTAAGGAAAAATATGATCATCTGGATTTAGTCTTATAATATCATGATAGACTCCCAGTAATAATCTTGAGTCATTTGGATGAATATTTGGAACACCTCCTCTCATGTAACTCATATAAATCATTTTGTATGTGTATAGTAAAACTGTAAAATTGATTAAATTGAAGACCAGTAGGTGGGAATGGAAGGTAGTTGGTGTACCTAGCCTGGTTGAAGAGATTGGAGGTCACCAAAAGGATTTCATGTGATGAGAGTGTGTTTGGTGAGTTAAGGGTAAAGATGTGCTCGGGATTGACGAAAGATCGTCTTTCCCGTGGGGAGTCAGAAAACACTTAGGGGGACAATTCAAGTGAAATGATAGGAGGGGTATTCTTATGGGTAAATACCAATAACATTAAGTGTCTTAAGAAATAGAGCTTTGGTCTATCATCCCATCGTAGCTCCTAGTACCGCTGCGAGCCCCTCACAGGGTTGACCTCGGGAAGTCCAAGATTAACCATAAATTGTAGGAGTAAGATGTTGTGCAATATTAACTTAATAATACACACACCCACACCCCGTGGTTACGGGAGGTTAGTTGGTTTAGTTTTACAAGCGGTAGGCTCGGTGGTTGTAGCAGCAGACTAGTTAGTCTGGTGAGGTTGTGACTCAGTAATGCTTGTTAGTACGAATGGGTTGGTTCGGCGAGCCGGTGGCTCAGAAGGATAGGGTGACGGGCAGGTTAGCCCGAGGAGCTTATGGCTCTAAGATAGATGGTAAACATGTTTGCATGTGCATAAAGGTGGTGGGTCTTCGGTATTGGACGGTCGTCACACAGACGTCAATACGTTGACTCTGCAAGTATGGAATTTGCACTTAGCCATAGAAGTATGGTGGTCCAGCCAGTAAGAGTACGCAGATGCTCCACAGTTTTGCGTTCAGGCATACGATAGGTCTAGGCTAGGTACTGTGAATACAAACCTAGAGGTGGGCGAGGCCCAACCCACCGCTTCCGTTTGCCACTACGGGAGTATCCTGGGAGTCTTGCTAGCTCCAAAAAGGGAGAACTAAAGCTGTGCGCATAGAGTCGAAGTGTTTGAGTTGCACATGTGTGAAAATAGCATAAACTGCATAACTCTGCATGTCATGGCATAATCATTGCATTTTAACCCTTACCCCTATCGTATAAATCGGTTATGGGACTTTTAATACGATAGGCCCTGCTAAACGACCCCTTGGTCTATAGGTTTGTATGGGCATTCCTATAAATTATGGTTACACTTCTTTAATACTGTTTCCTTATTACTATTATGCTTAGTATTGTTTTACTTATTGCTACTTCTTACTTGTTACAATTTTACCTCCTACTGCTTTACTCATTGTACTATATATTGCATAGCGATAGACCTTCCCGTAGTTAGAATCATTGTCACCTGCTTTTGATTATACCCCATTTTGTCCTCCGCTTCATCCTCCCACACGGTGCCTAGGAGCCATTGAGGGAGGGGTGGGGAACATAAGGCTTAGTCATTTTGACTATCGGTCCGTGGACCATATCATTTTAGGGGATCGAGGAAACGCAACAACACCAGAGGCCGATGCAGATGGAGGTGGGACAATCTAGTACAGGAGCATCAGTCTCAAAATCAACGAGTGATTAGTAGTTTGCTTCCGCGTGTGACCTTGTAGTGAGGACATGATGTATAGGGCATGAGCCCTTTATTAATGTAATCTTTGTTATTTCAGATATATCATGTGGACATTTATTATATATAACATGTGATTATGGACTTGAACTTCTATTTGTTCGCTTATACTTTTCATCTTCTGTGATCGATATGGCTGGCAGCATTGGCGTTTTGTAGTGGCGACCTTCCCGAGTGATGGTTTCACCGCAAAGCGGCGATTATGGGCATAAGACCAAGTTTTGTAGCAAAAAATGGGGTCTTACATCAGATCAGGGGGGAGTTCGAGGCAAAGGAGCCAACCTTCCAACGCTATCTAGAAAAGGTCAAGAGCATCATCGGATAGTTCCACACCTTCTCGATCCATCACGTGCCAAGGGAGGAAAGCATCTTGGCTGACCTCCTGGACAAGCTTGGTCCCCAGGAAAGGGGGGATGGTGTCGGATCTCTTTCGACCATCCATCGGGGAAGGGGAACTGATGGAGATAGATCAACAAGCATCATGGATGGATCCCATCATCACCTTCCTGACATCAGGGAAATTCCCCGAAGGCGATGTGGACAAGCGATGGCTCAGGTACAAATTGGCATATTACTCCCTACATGTAGGTGCATTATACCGGAAGACCCTCTCGGGGCTCCTAGCTCATTGCGTGTTAGAAGAGGAGATCCCAAGGGTCCTGGAGGAAATCCATTCGGGGGAGTGTGAAAGCCACTCGGGGAGCAGGACCTTGGAAGGAAGGGTGTTGAGGCAAGGCTACTTCTGGCCCACCCTCAGCAAAGATGCAGCAGAGTTCACCAAGAAATGCTCCAAGTGTCAGCTCTATGCTCCCCTCCAGCTCCTTCCAACCCAAAGGATTCGGACCATCACATCTCTGTGGCCTTTCGTAATATGGGGGTTGGACTTGGTAGGTCCCTTCACCCACGCAAGAGGCCACAGAAAGTTTCTACTAGTAATGATTGATTACTTCTCCAAGCGGCTAGAGGTGAAAGCACTAGCTAAGGTAACTTCATATATATTCTGAAACTGTATACGGGGAGAGATAATCTGTCGACATGGGCTCTCACTAGCCATCATCATAGATAATGGCCGCAGTTTGCCAGCGACAAGTTCGTCAGCTTTTGCACCCAGCTGGGCATAGATCTTCGGTTCGCGTCGGTTCACCACCCAAGTATCACTGGACAAGTGGAGGAAGCGAACAAAACAATAGTGAATTTGCTGAAAAAGAAGGTCGAGAACCTAAGGGGCGACTGGTTAGAACAACTACCCTCGGTCCTCTAGGACTTGAGGACCACACCAAACATGGCCACCGGTGAGACCTCGTTCAAGTTCTCTCATGGGTATGAGGTCATGCTTCCTATAGAGTTCGAGGTAAAGTCACCCAGGGTGGTGACCGCAGGGGAAGGAGATGAAGAGTGGAGACTTGAGAATGATGGAGAATAGAGGCTATCTTTGGATTTGGTAGAAGAGCTCTGGGACCTAGCCACCATCCGGTGGGAGGAGGTCAAGCGGAGGATCTCTCGGTACTTCGACAAGCATGTTCGAGTAAAGCAGTTAGAGAAAGGGGGCTTAGTCCTGAAAAAGTTTGATGCGGCGGGGAGAGGGGCCGCGGTGGGAAAGCTCGACCCCAACTGGGAGGGGCCTTACATTGTAGGTGAAGTGCTCAAGTCAAGAGGGTACCACCTCTGGGATGTGGAAGGGTTACCCCTCGGCCGAGCTTGGAGCAGGGATGAGCTAAAGCATTTCTATCCTTAAACTTTTTATGTTGGTTTGTAATATGATTGATTCATTGTGTGCTGATTTGAATGCCTACTCTAGCCATATGCCCTTGTGTGTTTGAGCTAGAATGCCCCAGATCGATTCCACTGTCGGGCTCTCATTAGACGTTGGGTCAGGTTGATCTCTAGAGAGGCTGGGTAAGGAAAGCTGGAGCTTGAGTTCCCCAGATCGATTCTTCTGCCGGGCTCTCATTAGACGGTGGGTCAGGTTGATCTCTAGAGAGGCTGGCTAAGGAAAGTATGAGCTAGAATGCCCCAAATCGATTTTGCTGTCAGGCTCTCATTAGATGGTGTGTCAGGTTGATCTCTGGAGAAGCTGACTAAGGAAAGTTTGAGCTGGATTGCCCCAGATCGATTCTGCTGCCGGTCTCTCATTAGACGGTGGGTTAGTTTGATCTCTGGAGAGGCTGGCTAAGGAAAGATTAAGCTGGAGTTGTAAGATCCCCCTCCCGGAACACAAAACACGACCGAGGGGTGCCTTATGCCCAGGATAGCCGCCTTGCTGAAGCGCAAGCGCACGAGCTAGCCTCCCCCAAAAGACGCCTATTAATGCCGCACCACTTCCCCCACATGTGGATGACTTGGAGATGTTACAACACAAGGACTTTCGGCGCCCAGGAAGTAAACATTATAACCTCCGCCCGCGTCGCGCAAAGGATGCCTAAAGCCTTTTTATTATCTTGCTTTAGTTTTATATTTATTTCCGTCGTTTTAAAATTGTAATATTTTAATTCCGGCATGTTTCTTATTTTGGGTGTGCTAATAGACATTTTATGTGGTGTGCATTTAACCATCCGGGTTGATGAGATTTCATCTCAATTTTGGATGGTTGGATGGTGTTTGTAAACTCCTATTTAAAGGAGCCTTTTGATGAGAAATATAGAATAGAATTTGAACCCTAAAAACTCCCCCCTTAGGAGGAATTTCGGCCAAGGCCTTCTCCAAGCCGCCGCCCCCCCTTGTCTCCCCTCTCTTCTCCACTTTCGGCCTCCCCCCTTCTTGGGTGTTTCCGGCGTGGTTTCTTGGTGCGACTCCAAGGAAGAAGGAAGGCAGCCCCTCGGTGTGACTCCGAAGGATCCATACGGTGCGACACTGGTGGAAAGCGTGGAGAGAGTGATTCTCCCACAGTTATCAAGTGTGCTTTCATTTTCTGGGTTGGGTAATCTCTAAAATCTCAAAGAGCTTCTTTCTTTAGTTTGTGGAGGAAGAACCATCGTGTTCTCCGCGATTTTGAATATCGATCGTTGGTATTTTTTCTGAACTTGAGATCGCTCTCCCGCGCTCTTCGTGCCCGGACCGTGTGGGTCTCGTTTGCTTGAACGGATCTTGGCCTATAACCTTGGTTTTGTTCTCTAAAAGAGTAGCAATCTTTGTGTTGATTTGGGAACTATGTCGACTCTCTTTTGACCGTTGTTTTAGAGTCGATCGTTCTTCTTTTTTGTTTGATATTTTGATGCGAATGGCAACGTATGTGAGCGATAGAATGCTTTTGTAAGTGCGGTAGTTTATCGTGTGATCGAGGCGAGTTGGAGTGAAATCCGTGTAGATCTCCTTTAGGAGACGCCGCTGCATCAATTTGGTATCAGAGCTAGGTTGTGTTGAGTTCTATCTCGGCACCATCCTTTCTCTAGATTTGCCGGCGCGTTCGTTGCTCGGTCAAAATCTGAAATTTTTCGGATTGGTCTGCATTTAGTAAAAATCAGAAAAACAAAAATTTCAAAACTTATCATAAAAAATCTGATTTTTTTTTCTTTAGCTTCCTGAGTTCATTTCCAGCAACTTTAAAACTACAAATTTTTCATTTTGCTCCCGTTAGGTCCGTCAAAAAAATTCATCTTCATTCTAGTTGTTTAAACTTGCATGCGCACGAGACTAGGCACGGAGTACACCGTAGAGTTACCGTCCACCTCTAGTATGGCAGCGAACGATCAAGTAGATCCTAACACGGAGGCTATAAAAGAGTTACGTGGTGAGGTGACGGAGATTAGGACCATGTTAACCCAGATTCTGCTGAATCAAAGGGGAACACCACCCCCACCGGCTAATGATGAGTTGCCCAATCCGCAACAACGGGTTCATGATTCGGATTCGGATGAAGGCTATCCTCGAGCCCCTCCTCGTGGACGTCGTCCGGATCGTGGCACTGACATCACTAGAGTCATTAAGATCGACTCCCCCACTTACGATGGTTTGGGAGACCCCCAGGTTTTCCTTACTTGGGTAGTGGATATTGAATGTTATTTTGAATGGCACCATCTTACGGATCCCCAAAAGGTCCAGGTTGCCAGGATGAAGCTAACGGGTCGAGCGAAAACGTATTGGCTGAATGAAGAACGTAGGCTAGGAGCCGGGCAGGCAGTCCCACCCATTGGATGGCCGGTGATGAAGAACTTACTCACTGACCAATACGTCCCCGTCTACCACCGAACCCAAATGTTCGACGAGCTAGCCACCCTTCGGCAAGGCTCAAACTTGGTGGCTGAGTATATGGGCGAGCTGAAAGACCGTATGGTGCATTGTGATCTTCGAGAAATCCCTGAGGTTACGCTATCGCGATTTCGTAAGGGGCTCCACCCTGACATTCAGAGGAAGCTATTGAGATATGGCCACACAGATCTGAATACGAAATTCAATGTCGCTCTTGACATTGAAAAGCATCTGGCTTCGAAGGCCCACTCTCGTTACTCCCGTATGAAGAGCTTGACCACATTTGGAGCATCTTCATCTACCACCCACGATAAAGGAAAACCTAAGACCGCCGAGTCTAGATCGGTAGTGATTACTGCGAGGAACTCTAGGAATCCCATTAGTGAGCGTATCCCCATAGGAAAGGTTAGCAAGGCTAACACCACATGTTATGCTTGTGGGGTTCAGGGTCACTACGCCTTTGAGTGTCCTACAAAAACCCGAGCCATAGCCCTGTTGGATGCGGAGACCGACCCCGCCGATCTGATTTATGAGGCTACTGAGGAGGATGACCCTGAAGGAGTCCCGAGTGATTTGGAGGACGAACGCTACCTAGGAGTGATGCGATGTATCTTGACCACCCCTCGTCCTTTAGATGATTGGAAGAGGACGAACATATTTTCCCTGATTTTTAGGAGTGGTGAGAAGTTATGTAAGCTGATTATCGATAGTGGAAGTTGTGTAAACGTCGTTTCTGAGAACGCCGTCACACGTATGGCCTTGACCGCGGAGCCACACCCGACCCCATATCAAGTAGCTTGGATTAACAAGATCACTGTTCCAGTTACCAACCGATGTCTAGTTCCCCTCTCGATTAAATCATACACAGATGAGATATGGTGTGACGTATTACCGATGGATGCTTGCCACGTGTTATTAGGCCGCCCTTGGCTCTATGACCATGATGTGACACATTATGGCCGGGCCAACTCCTATGAGTTTAAATTTAAGGGTAAGACCATTACATTGAGCCCGACCGTTCTGAAGGAACCAGTTGCGTTACCTAAGGACACCATTGTTCCGGTCGAGAGGAAAACGTTGAGTCTAGTAGGCAGGACGGAGTTTGTGAGGGACCCATTTTTAGATGGAGTGATGTATGCGTTAGTTCTTATGAGTACGAAGACTGATTCGAGCACGTTAGATGGGTTGCCTAGAGAGTTGCGGGCCTTGCTAGATGAGTATAGGGATGTTTACCCCGACGAGCTTCCGTCGTCGTTACCCCCACTTAGGGATATACAGCATGCTATTGATCTTATCCCTGGGTCATCCCTATCCAATCAGCCCCACTATAGACTCCTTCCCGATGCCCACAAGGAGTTACAAGTCCAGATAGAGGACTTGCTGAAGAAGGTTTTCATTCGGACTAGTTTGAGCCCATGCGCTGTTCCAGCCCTTCTTGCCCCCAAGAAGGATGGTTCGTGGAGGATGTGTGTTGATAGTCGTGCTATCAACAAAATCACCATCAAGTATAGATTTCCAATCCCACGGTTAAATGATCTCCTCGATGTCCTAGCGGGTGCCACCATCTTTTCCAAGCTAGATTTGCGGAGTGGTTACCACCAAATCAGGATCCGTGAGGGAGATGAGTGGAAGACAGCGTTTAAGTCCAAGGATGGACTGTATGAGTGGCTAGTGATGCCTTTTGGGTTATCCAACGCCCCAAGCACGTTCTCCAGGATGATGACTCATGTCTTCCAGCCTTATATGGGGAAGTTCGTGGTTGTCTACTTTGACGACATCCTTATCTATAGTACCACCCCCGCCGATCACATCTCACACCTGCGGATAGTTATTTCCACCCTTCGGAAGGAAACTCTTTATCTGAACCTTAAGAAGTGCACTTTTCGAGTCTCTGAGGTAGAATTCTTAGGTTATATTGTTGGGTCCGAAGGTATACGAGTAGACCCCGGGAAGGTCCAGGTAATTAAGGATTGGCCAGAGCCGACTAGTATTCGAGAGGTGCGCAGTTTCCATGGGCTAGCTACATTTTATCGTCGTTTTATACGAGAATTTAGTAGCATCATGGCACCTATTACCGATTGTATGAAAAAGGGAGAATTTGCATGGTCGAAGTCTGCTACTTTTGCCTTCCGTAGGATCAAGCAACTCTTGACCGAAGCACCGGTGTTACGTCTCCCTGACTTCACCAAGGTCTTTGAGGTTACTTGTGATGCGTCTGGGTTAGGGATAGGAGGAGTCCTAAGTCAAGAGGACCCTATCAGTTATTTTAGTGAGAAGTTGGCAGGCGCAAAGCTCAATTATTCAAACTACGACCGAGAGTTCTACGCGATTGTGAGGTGTTTGCATCATTGGAGACACTATCTTCTGTCCAAGGAATTTGTGCTCCTTTCTGACCATGATGCTTTGAGATTCATAAACGGTAGTCATAAGATCAGCCCACGGCACGCGAAGTGGGTTGCATTCCTTCAAGAATACATGTTTAACATTGAACACCTTAAGGGTTCGGAGAATCGAGTCGCCGATGCGCTTAGCCGCCTCACCCTCTTTCTGTCTACCATGAAAGTGCATGTTATTGGGTTCGAGCGCATTAAGGATGAGTACGCCACGTGTCCGGATTTCCAGGAATTGTACCTATCCGCACAGGACAACTCCCCCACCACTATCTCGGCCTTCACTATTAGAGACGGTTACCTCTTTCGGCACGGGAAACTATGCATTCCGCAATCTTCCCTACGACTACACATTATTTGGGAGTTGCATGGTGGCGGGTTGAGTGGTCACTTCGGGCGTGACAAGACTATTGTGCTCGTGGAAGAGAAATTTTATTGGCCAAAACTTAAGGTCATGGTCGGACGTGTAGTGAGCAGTTGCCGAACGTGTCAAGTCTCCAATGGTTCTAAGACCAATGTTGGCTTGTATACACCGTTACCTATTCCATCTAAACCTTGGGAAGACGTGAGCATGGATTTCTTTCTAGGCCTTTCCCCCACGTTTCACCGACACGACTCTATATTCGTTGTTGTAGATAGGTTCTCCAAGATGGCATACTTTATCCCTTGTAGCAAGACCAACGATGCATCTCATATTGCCAAGCTGTATTTTCAAAATGTCGTTAGCCATCGTGGGGTGCCTAACACTATTGTGTCGGATAGGGACGTGAAATTTACAAGTTATTTTTGGAAGACGTTATGGATCCTAATGGGCACTAAATTGCTATTCTCTGCCGCCTACCACCCACAAACGGATGGGCAAACAGAGGTGGTCAATAGAAACTTGAGAAATCTTCTTAGGTGCCTTGTGGGTGACCATAAAGGCACATGGGACTTACTTCTTCCCCACACTCAGTTGGCTTATAATAATTCCAAGAACCGATCCACGGGTATGTCTCCCAACGAGGTTGTTCACGGGTATAATGCTCCAGTGCCCCTTGACTTGGTCCCACTACCACCGTCGTATAAGGCCAGTCAATTCGCACAATCTTTTGCCCAACACATTCATGATCTACATGCACATATTCGGGCAACCTTGACCTCTCAATATGACGCCTATCAAACACATGCAAACCAAAATAGGAGAGCGTCAAACTTTAAAGTTGGCGACCAAGTTTTAGTCTGCTTAGTTCCCGAACGAATGCCATCTGGCACCGTTAAGAAATTAGCACCGAGGCGAGCCGGCCCGTTCCGGATTTTGAAGAAAATAGGAGAGAATGCTTTTGTTTTGGATTTGCCTTCTGATTGGGGTGTCTCACCCATTTTCAATGTTTCGGATTTGACGATGTTTGTTCCGCCTCCACAAGAGTTGTCTTCTATGTCGTCTTCTCCTTCCACCAATGATTCTAATGGGTTGGGGAGTGGTAGGACGGATGATCTCTCTTCCATGCTTTCCACAGGTATACCGCCGGATGGTGAGTCACATCTTATTCCTAATGCTGACATGTTTCCAAGGTTTCCCAAAACCTTTTCTAACCCTGACAGGATATTGGACATGGAGCCCGTTACTACTACTGATGGTGATACTCGCCGCTTCCTCATTCGATGGTGGGATCGTCCACCTTCCGATGACTCTTGGGTGCTTGAGTCCGAGCTTCAAAGACTAGATGCCGCTCTGCTCCACCGTTTCCTCTTGGACCACGCATCGGTGATATGTGAAGTTGAGGGGGGGAGGATTGATGCCGCACCACTTCCCCCACATGTGGATGACTTGGAGATGTTACAACACAAGGACTTTCGGCGCCCCGGAAGTCAACATTATAACCTCCGCCCGCGTCGCGCAAAGGATGCCTAAAGCCTTTTTATTATCTTGCTTTAGTTTTATATTTATTTCCGTCGTTTTAAAATTGTAATATTTTAATTCCGGCATGTTTCTTATTTTGGGTGTGCTAATAGACATTTTATGTGGTGTGCATTTAACCATCCGGGTTGATGAGATTTCATCTCAATTGTGGATGGTTGGATGGTGTTTGTAAACTCCTATTTAAAGGAGCCTTTTGATGAGAAATATAGAATAGAATTTGAACCCTAAAAACTCCCCCCTTAGGAGGAATTTCGGCCAAGTCCTTCTCCAAGCCGCCGCCCCCCTTGTCTCCCCTCTCTTCTCCACTTTCGGCCTCCCCCCTTCTTGGGTGTTTCCGGCGTGGTTTCTTGGTGCGACTCCAAGGAAGAAGGAAGGCAGCCCCTCGGTGTGACTCCGAAGGATCCATACGGTGCGATGCCGGTGGAAAGCGTGGAGAGAGTGATTCTCCCACAGTTATCAAGTGTGCTTTCATTTTCTGGGTTGGGTAATCTCTAAAATCTCAAAGAGCTTCTTTCTTTAGTTTGTGGAGGAAGAACCATCATGTTCTCCGCGATTTTGAATATCGATCGTTGGTATTTTTTCTGAACTTGAGATCGCTCTCCCGCGCTCTTCGTGTCCGGACCGTGTGGGTCTCGTTTGCTTGAACGGATCTTGGCCTATAGCCTTGGTTTTTTTCTCTAAAAGAGTAGCAATCTTTGTATTGATTTGGGAACTATGTCGACTCTCTTTTGACCACTGTTTTAGAGTCGATCGTTCTTCTTTTTTTGTTTGATATTGTGATGCGAATGGCAACGTATGTGAGCGATAGAATGCTTGTGTAAGTGCGGCAGTTTATCATGTGATCGAGGCGAGTTGGAGTGAAATCCGTGTAGATCTCCTTTAGGAGACGCCGCTGCATCACCTATCCTGCCGGCCAAACCAACTGAACAGCGCCAACCCATCAATAGTAGAAAGTATTAAAGCCATAGGTTCACAATAAGTGATAAAGTCCAGAACAGTACAGAGAAAAGCAGAAAGCTACACAAGCTCCTGCAATTCATCAGAGTAACCAGCTAAATGCCCCAAAGGCTACATCTCAAAACACTCACCCGCCTCTAACACTGACGGCAGCTAAGGTACCATAAACCCCAGCCCTGCACACCTGACACCTGGCTGGCCTCCGGTGTTGAACGCTGCTACACCACTGAATGTGCTCCTAAAAAGAGGGACGTAGCAACCGTTAGTCATAAAGACTAAGTGGCTTCCCATCCGCTCCCCCGACGACTCCAAGGCACCGGGCGGAAGGAAAGGAAGAAAAGCTGCAATATAACAGTAATATACAAAGCAGGTGACGGGGAAAGTAAACTAGTATATACACAAATTCTAAGCTACACAAGTGTAAAAGGGGCTAATCTAATCATGTATAAGTAGTAGTATAATAAAGGTCTACATCAGTAAATAAATAGTAAGTAAAGCAGGTAAAGCAAGGCAGTAAGAACAGTAGCGACAAGTAATCAATCTCGTATCCTAACTTATATGAATGCCCATATAAACTTATAAGTTAGGATTTCCAGGAATAATAACTCATCATATAAAAGAGCCCATACTAATTTATATGATGAGGATCTGCAAGTGCGTATGCTATGCTATGCCATGAATGTTTTATGCAATGAAACTCACACACACGACTCTATGCGCATAGACCTTTGTAGTTCCCTCTGTTTGAAAGGAAGCCAACCTCTCGGGTACCAACCGCTGTGACACACAGTGGTAGCGGACCGGGCTGTCCACTCCTAGGCGGGTATACACTCTACCAGGCATAGACCGCACGTACGCCTCGACGCTAAACAACTGCAGAGCTCTGCGTACTCTTTGCTGGAGTCCACCAGACTGTGAGCCAATTGAGAGGTGTCTTCAGGGAACTGCCGTC